>CM040118.1:251460619-256260619 GCA_022559845.1 Amorphophallus konjac | reverse complement strand
AGGACAACAGCACACAAGGGTGTTCCTTGAGCTAGTTCTTCCTCGAGTTCTTTCCTAGAGATGAGGTGTAGGCCTTTGGTGGGACCCTCATGGGTGGACAGTTGACTTGTTGGTTGGGTTGGGGGTGATGTGTCCCCTGGGTTTTGAGATGGTGTGGGGAGAATTCCCTTGGAGGGTGGGTCCTTTCGGGGTGAGGAAGGGTTGAGGCGAATGGTCTTCCCCTTGTGTTCAAAGGTGCACGTGTTCGTTTTCCCATAGATGGTAGCATTGACATCATATATCCAAGGTCTCCCTAGCAGGATGCTTCTTACAGCCATAGGGATGATGTCACACCATATTGGCTCTTGGTAGGATGAGAAGGTGATGGGGATAAGACAACATGTGTTGACGGGTAGGGAATGGTTGTTTATCCATGAGACACGATATGGTTTGGGGTGGGGTGTTGGGGTAAGTCCTAGGAGCTTGACGGTGTCCGGGGACACGGCATTGACACAACTTCCGTTGTCTAGGATAACCTTCCTAACATGGTCCCCAATTTTGATGAAGGTGTGAAAAATGGAAGTCCTCCTCCAATCATTCTCTTGTGGTTGGGTAACGGTGCACCTTATTACTCCCAAGTGGGTGGCGTGGGGGTCATCTTCTACACCTTCCTCAAAGAATTGCTCCTCGTATTCCTCTTCCCACTCTAAAGTAGCCTCGTGTTCCTCAATAGTATTCTCATGGGTTTCTTGGGATGTAGTAGGTCCGCCCTCAATAACAAGGCTCGACATCCCCTTGGAAGGGCATTGGGAGGCTATGTGGCCATAACCATGGCACTGAAAACATTTAATCATACTACTCCCTGGGGTCTTTCCTTGGGAGGCTTCCTCCCTTCGGGGAGGAGGGTTGAGTGGAGTGGTCTTTGTGGGGGTGGGAGTGGTTGGTTGGGGGTAGGGCGGAGTGGGGTTCCCCCACTGGGAGGAGGTGTTCTTAATAGAGGAGGCAGGTTGGGACGGGGTCCCGGGCCCTTGGGGGGGGCAAACCTTGGGTTCCTAGAGAATCTCTCTACATCACGGGCTATTTGATAGGCAATCTCCAAGCTATGCACTTCCCTCATAAAAAGCTCCCGTTTGATGTGGGGAAGGAGACCATTCCTAAACCGGGATAAAGTGACGGCTGGGTCTTCGACCACACCACACCTTAGGAGATATGAGTCAAATTTCTCAATATACTCTTCCACGGTCTTTGCCTCTTGGGTAAGGCTTTGCCATTCATCAAGTAGAAGTTGGCTATAGGAGATGGGAAGATATTTATTCCTAAGTTGATCTTTCATGTCTATCCAAGTGTCAATGGGTTCCTCATGCCTGATCCTCCTTTGGCTCTCTACCTTTAGCCAATAGGTTTTGGCTAGTTTAAGAAGGTGCATCTTGGCCAACCTAACCTTTCTCTCCTCGGACATGGGGTACCAATCAAAGTATTGGTCCATGCCATGCTCCCATTCTTTATAGGCACTAGGGTTATGAGACCCATCAAAATTAGGAGCTTCCACTTTGATCATTCTTAGTAGGAGGTCATCCGGATCCTCACGTGGTCGCCTCTCATGATATCGAGGTTGTGGGGCTCTCTCTTGCTCACGATACCACTCATCATCTAGGTCTTCCCTCTCATGTTCAGCCCGTGGAAGAGGAGCCCTTTGGGCATGGTTCCTAGGTGGGGCCCTAGCTTCTTCTAACCTCTCTAATCGGGTGGAAATTCCATTCATTTGCTCCGTGAGGACTTGGATGGCGGCCTCAATTCGATCCATAGGAGTTTGGGGAGCTTCCCTAGGGATGTTTTGGTTGCCATGCACATTGGGATCCATAGGTGGGTTGGAATTAGAGGGATCAGCCCGATATATGGTACCCCTACGGGTGGACATGCACAATGATGACAACATGGGATAGAAATGCAATTGCCCTTGGACCTAGGCTTGTAGAGACAAGTCTAAAACTTGCTCTGATACCAACTGATGTGATACCACTACGGAGTATGCAGCAAGCAAATGTAAACTTAGGACCTATTCCGCATTCACAACCACATAGCAATTAAGTTGATAAATCGGGGCCAAATCGCCGTCGCACACATGCGAGCCCGGGGTGACTAAATGATGCTAGGGGGAGGTGATGGATCAAGACCCTTGCTGGTAGAGTGCCAGCTGGGCTAGGGTTGCCCTCCCGAGGGTACGTAGCCCACGCTTATGGGGCTGGCCGGTGCCAATTGGGGCACTAGGTCCCACTCTCTCACTTTAGCCACGGTGACCACACTAAGATGGTGGCTCCGGGATCGGGCACTCGCTCGCATGCACAACGGAGCTATGTCTACGGATATTAAATGAACAGACACTAAATAGTAATGGAGCAAAGTTTAGAGCTCACCTGGTTGGTTTGAAGAAACCAACCCCGTTCGGAGACGTGGGCGAGCGGGGAAGTGTGGATCCCGCACACTGCGCCGATGTTGCTTGAGCTACTTAATACAAACACTACTCCTCACGCAGGAGGGTTGGACTAAGGGTGGGGAAATCAAGCTTACATCCAAACACTACCTCCACGCAGGGAGGGGCGCTAAGCCGGCCAGGCGGGAGGGGAAAACTCGCCGAGGTTGTAGGAGGGGAAGCTGACGTAGGATCTGCTCGCTTGCTGTGAGAGGGGACAGGCCGCGGCTGTTGCAGTCGTAGTTCTTACTCCAGAATTTCTCTGGCGATGAGACCAGGAGGGAATTCTTCATAACAGGAGCTGGGACGCCTCTGAATTTTTCTGAATTCTTCTAACGTCGTCGCTGGCCGCGGCAGAGGCTCGAACAGGACGAAGGAATCTGGGGTTGACAGCTTCAGATCTGATGCAGTAGGATGCATAGGTTGTACCGTGGGCTCCCGAGCTCCGAATCTCGAACCGTCAGAATTTCTGGAACCATGGATGAACCCTCTTTTCAGAAAAACTGGTGGGGAGGCCGTCAGAGGTCAGGGTGGCCTGGGGGACACCGATGAGTGAGTGCTGGTCGCAGAATATTGGAGAAGGCAGTCCCGCATGACTAGAGGGGAAAAAATCAGAACATTGGCTCCCGGACACCGAATGTAGCTCTGCTTCTTTCTCCTGGTCTGAGACAGGGGGAGGAAGAACTTTGAAGAAGGAACTTTAGTCAGAATCCTCCACTGTGAATCGTGGTTCAGCTTCTGGTCGAACTCTGGTGCTCTGCAGATGGAGCTTGGTGCAGTCGAGGGAGAATGGCTCTCCCGGGCAGCTCCGGACTCGGAATGGTACGATTCTTTCTCGCCTGCGTAGTAGACTGGACGACCTTTCCATAAAGGTAAGGCACGCCCTCAGATGTCGCCGGATGAACTCGGGGGAGCTTCTTCAAGACGGGCCTTCTTCTACCACCTGCAGATGTGACCGAATGAATGGGATGGTGGTGGGGTTAGATTAAGGGGGATTGGAGTTTGGCAATGAAGGAAAGGGTGGAGGTGATTGCAGATGGGGGAGGGATGTGTGGGGGTGATGAGAGGGGCGGAGCAGGTGGTATGGAGGTGCAGGAGGGTGGAGGGGAGTGGGGGCCGAAGCTAGGAGATGGGGGAAGGGAGTGGTCGGCCAAGGTAAGAGGAGGGGGGGTAAGTGGATGGAGGGGGTTGCGCAAATGGTAGTGGGGGTGGGGGTTTGAATGCTTGGGGATATGAATGAGTGTGTGGGGGAGTGGAAGGGCTGCTTGGGGAAGAGGGATGGGTGCCTTGGAGGTGGAGAAGGTGTATGGGGAATGGGAAGGGTTGCTTGGGAAGTGGGGGGGATTGAAGAATATTAAATGGCCTTGGGGAGGTGAAGGGTTGGAGGGTGAGGTGGCAGCTGAGGTGGCAGGGGGAGGGGGAGGTGAAAGGGCAGGTTCGCCCAAGGGAGAGAGAGAGAAAAGGGGGATGAGAGAGAGGGGTTTTCCCCCTAGAGAAAGAGAGAGAGAGTGAGAGAGCTAGAGAGAGAGGGAGGGTGCACTTATGCTCAAATATTCAAATATTCATTAACCATCTCAAGGGGGGTTGGGGTCCTATTTATAGGGATCCCAACATTTACAAAAAGTCCCTGAAGAAAATACTAAAAGCAAATAAGCAAGGGGGTGGGGGAAGGAAGAGGGCGCCCATGGGCCAGGCCCATCTAATTGGGCCCATATGACCCCCTAGCCTAACAAACATAGATAGATAACGTGATAACCTAGTGACATGACTCAAAATAAAGACAAGTACATCAAGATGACTCAAGAAAGGAGAAAATACATCAATATGTCTTCAGAAATAAACTCCCGTGTCGCCGTGGGCCCATCAAGTCGTGTAGTCGCACACTACCTGTCTCCGGAAGGGAGAGAGGTGTCGAGCCAAAAGGAATTCTGGGTGATGTCCCCATCACCTCTCTTCATCGCCTTTAAGTATGCCGATGGATGGGGTATGGACCAGCTTGGACTCTATTACTGCCTATCAGCCCACGGCCACGAAGACTTGGCACTCCTAGCTGAACATTGCATCAAGATAGGTGATATTTGCTGGCTGATTTGGGAGGGATCCTCCAGGAACAAGGAGCCCTCCTTGTATTATTAGACTCTCTCTCCATTGTATTCGGGCCCACTAAGTACATGCGATTTAATTCTTGCTTGCTTCTTTACTTGTATATGCATCGTGTCTACATGATCACCATGTGAACACACTATTTCTTTGTAGACTTCCTGGCCTCCAAAACAACTCTAGAGTACCGCTCTTTAATTTCTAAGGCCCAGAAGCCAAGCTATTTCAAATCTCCGCCTGCTGCCCCGACTACCACGCCTTTACCCACCAGGGGTTATCGAAAGTGGGAGAGGTCTGGGGTCAAGGAGGTAGTTTCTCGGGCTAAGAGGGCCCGGGCAAAAGTCACAGTGGAAAAGAAGATATCGCCTGCGGAGCATTTCATCTCATTGCCCACTATTCCAACCTTCCGAGAGTTCGAGATGGCACAAGAGCAAACTATTCTTTCAGCAGGTATATCTTCCCTGAACTCCTTTCCGGGGTATAATCTCGGGGGTTTGCTATTTCTGATTTTGCTTTTTTTTTTATTTAAGCACCACAATTTCTTCTGTCCCAGCTGTCGAGGAAGCGGTTACTAGTGGCGGTGTGGAAGAAGTTGGGGGCGCTGAGACACCCGCCGTTCCGGTCACCACGGACCTTCCTTCTCCAATGCCTAGTCATGGCGATGAAGGTAATATTATAGCCCGCGGGACCCCTATCGCAGGCACCTCATCTTGATGCTTTTCTTTTTACTCATCATTCTTATCAATTTAATCATTCAGATATTGTTCCTGTGGAGCCTACTGAAGTTCCTCCTGTAGCATCTCCTGCTCAGAGTACCCGGCCAACCTGACGGTGCTCTGAACGGCTGGCCGTGCCAGCCCTTCAGAAAGTCTCTTCAGGGGCGTCGCTTGACAGTTCAGTGCGTCTTACGGGCCCAGGCACGGCGGTAGCAGAATTATATGAAAGTTCTTATTTGGAGGAACTTGTAGACTATGAACCCTCCAGTGATGAGGATGAGCAGGATGTAGGGTCGGAGGCTAGCACTCCTTCCCTATCATATGGAAGTGAATTCGCTACATTCAGCCCTCCTCAGCTAGCATTGGGCCTTTCAGGCACACTAAGTCCCGGGCGGGAGATTGCCTCAGCCTTGATGCGGCCAGACTTAGAAGCACCGGGAGCCGCTAGTTCAAGCATCATTTCTTTGAGGGTAATCTTTGTATTCTTCCCTATGAGCTTCAGCCATGTCTTCTAGCTTGTATATCTGAAGGTCTGACACAGTTCCTGGTTTGCCTCCTTTGTTCCTTTTCTCAGAAACCTATGATTTCAGTGGGGTTGAACCTGCCAGCAATGACTTCTACCACCGCTTTCTCACCCTTTCAAGCAACGTTGATGGCCTTCACCCCTATCGCGGGCATGGTGCCCATATTAAGGCCGATTGCTTTGAAATTCCCGGGCGGGCCCACCTCTGTGTTGGACATAGGTGAGTCTTCGGTAAAACAATTTCAAGTCCAGTCAGTGGAGTGTGGTCCAGAACCAGCTGATATGGCCATTACCGACGGTGCCTTAGGGGTGGAGCCTGAAGTGGAACCGGCCGGGGATGCCCCAGCTTTAACCATCACGGCCAGCGTTGAATTGGAGTAGCCAGCCCCAGTGGGACAGCACGAACCGCCTTCCTTAGACGGTGTAGGAATTCCCGAAGAAGTGGATAGTGGGACAACATTCCTGCCATCCGTAGCGGAGTCTGAGTCGGAGCAGGCGGCCTAGATTAAATGGCATGAAGAGCCTCCCCCGAAAGATATAGAGCTCCTGGGAGAAACAATCGTCCTATCTATCACCCCAGGGACTAAATTGAAGGAAATGTCAGAACCGACGGGGCAGCTGGAGTTTGCTTCTGAAAGTGCGGGCTTCGAGTCTGCAGATCTTCTCCCTCAGTCAGATGGAGGACTTGGAGTGCCTACCTCGACAGCTATCAACTTTGTTGTACAGACAGAAGAGCATATGACACCCCTTGTCTCCCTGCCGACACCGCCTTCATATTTTTCGGAGCCCATTGATGACCTCTGGGCCGAAGTTGATAGTAGAGTAGAGTTTCGTCTTCCCGATGCACCGTCATTTGGTTTGCAGTCTTCAGACGAGATGGTGTGGCAGAACTTGGAGACGCTCAAGCAAACTGTGCTGGCTCGTCGGGACTTATCTTACGCCCAGCTTAGGGGGCTGGCTGAGTCCATATCACGCACCCTCATAGCCTTCGGTTGTCCCATGCAAAACTGGGTGCCGCGAGTAATATTGTTACTTAAGTATGTAAATCGGTGAGAATTTGTTGAGCACGGTCTGAGGGACCAGCTGACCGCCCTGGCGCTTCAACGGCAAGAATGGCATACCGCAATGCGGGCTTCCACAGAGTTCATTAGCGAGCATAAAAATATCGTTGAGGGAGCTGTTGAACGAGCTTCCTTCTTGTGGCAACGGATTTCTGAACTCCATGCTGAACTGGCTCAGGCCGAAGAAGACTTGGCTTGCACCGAGGAACTAGGGGTGCGATGCTCAGGTGAGGCAGAGTTAGCGGAGAAGCGCGTTGGCTCTTTTCAGGAGGAGCTGCGGAGGCTAGAAGCTGAGGAATGTCGGTTGCAGGATTTAGCTGCCCATCCTTCTGTCGGACTTCCGACACTCGATGATATCTTTCGCCATCCAGGCCAATGATGTGTACTTTCCGCTTTTGTTTTCTTTCCCCCTTTTTTTTGGTGTGTAACAGTGCAGGGACTTCATGCACCCCTTCTATGCAATGATATTTTCTTCAGCCTTGCCTTACATACTTTTGCTGAGCCTTAGCCGTGTATTTATTTTCCTTCCTTCCCCAATGTGAGTGGAGGTATACGAGACTAGCTTCACCAATCATGGGGTTTGTTAGCTGCTAGGACAGGAGAGCGCTCATGCCTTCAGTGAAGGGGCGAGGAGTTTGCTCCACTGCCACGCTATGTCCCCCGAAATCAAGGTTAGACTAGATTGAGTGGGAAATATTTTTTAGGCTGATGCCAAAGCATTATTATATTCACTGGCTGAATGAATACTGGGGCCAAGAGGTAGATTCTTCATTAACGAGGGCGAAGGGTCCAAGTTAAAGTCTTGTTCACTGATTTTGTCAATATTGACGAAAATCGGGCCATCGTCGACATTGGGCAGAATGTCGAAGCAAAGAGGGGCTTTAATATCATTAACAAGGATGAAAGGTCCAAGCTAAGGTTTTAATCACTGACGTCACTGATGCTGATGACGATCAGAGTAGATGTATTCATCGACATTGGGTTAAATGTTGAAGCAAGGAATAGTTTTAACATCATTAACAAGGGCGGAAGGCCCAAGTTAAGGTTTTTATCACTGACGTCACCGATGCTGATGACGATCAGGGTAGATGTATTCATCGACATTGGGTTAAATGTCGAAGCAAGAAATAGTTTTAAGATCATTAACAAGGACGGAAGGCCCAAGTTAAGGTTTCAATCACTAACGTCACCGATGCTGATGATGATCAGGGTAGATGTATACATCGACATTGGGTTAAATTTCGAAGCAAGAAATAGTTTTAACATCATTAACAAGGATGGAAGGCCCAAGTTAAGGTTTTAATCACTAACGTCACTGATGCTGATGACGATCAGGGTAGATGTATTCATCGACATTGGGTTAAATGTCGAAGCAAGAAATAGTTTTAACATTATTAACAAGGACGAAGGACCCAAGTTAAGGTTTCAATCACTGACGTCACTGATGCTGATGACGATCAGGGTAGATGTTCATCGACATTGGGTTAAATGTCGAAGTAAGAAATAGTTTTAATATCATTAACAAGGACGGAAGGCCCAAGTTAAGGCTTCGATCACTAATGTCACCGATGCTGATGACGATCAGGGTAGATGTATTCATTGACATTGGGTTAAATGTCGAAGCAAGAAATGGTTTTAATATCGTTAACAAGGACGGAAGGTCAGAGTTAAGGGTTCAATCACTGACGTCACCGATGCTGATGACGATCAGGGTAGATGTATTCATCGACATTGGGTTAAATGTCGAAGCAAGAAATATTTTTAACATCATTAATAAGGACGGAAGGCCCAAATTAAGGTTTCAATCACTGATGTCACCAATGCTGATGACGATCAGGGTAGATGTATTCATCGACATTATGTTAAATGTCGAAGCAAGAAATGATTTTAATATCATTAACAAGGACGGAAGGTCCGAGTTAAGGTTTCGATCACTGACGTCACAGATGCTGATGACGATCAGGGTAGATGTATTCATCGACATTGGGTTAAATGTCGAAGCAAGAAATTGTTTTATCGTCGAAACAGGTTGAAGGCCTATTCCGATTGGACTTTACCGTATAGGTGGTTTGTTTTTGATGGGACATATGGGGGTGTCGTGCTTATGAGGATGTCTTGGGAGAAGGCATTTTTTGTTTCCGTATATATATATTTCTTCTTTTTAAACCACATTACCGATGCAAGCGCCCTGTTCGGGTTTTTGCCGACATCGGCCCCCTCTCGATTTTGCCCACCTGCCCTTTCAGGTTTTCACGTGGCGGGGTACCCGATTTTACCTGAAGCGCCCTTTCAGGTTTTCACCACAGTTGGGTTATTACCCTTTTTACCCTTGTTCTAATGAAGGAACAAGTATGGTGGCGCACCACTATTTTAAGCCCCATTTTTCTTCTTTTTTTTTCTTCTTTTTTTTGGATGACAATTAGGAACAATAGATGATCATCGGCTCGGACCCAGAGTCTTTGGCCAATAGAGGGTTTGTTCACTGGCAAAGATGGATGCCAACGCAAGGGAAGGAACTAGTGCTGATTCAGATGTAAGGCCTGCAATGGCAACCTTGTGTATATATGAATGGCTAGGGCATGAAGCCTTGCGCCGATGAGGGGTGTATTCATTGACAAGATCAAATGCCAACGCAAGGGATAGAATTAGTGTCGATTCGGGTGTAAGGCCCGCAATAGCAATGTTGTGTATATATGTTTGGCTAGGGCACGAAGCCTTGGGCCAAAGAAGGGTTTATTCGTTGACAAGGGCGAATGTCAACGCAAGGAGTAAAAGTTTCACCGATTCGGGCGTAAGGCCCGCAATGGCAACACTGTGTATATGCGAATGGCTAGGGCCCGAAGCCTTGCGCTAGAAAGGGGTTTAATCGTTGACAAGATCAAATGCCAATGCAAAGGGGAGAATATCTGCCGATTTGGGTGTAAGGCCTGCAATGGCAATAATGTGTATATACGGATGGCTGGGGCACAAAGCCTTGTGCCAGAAAGGGGTTTATTCGTTGACAAGATCAAATGCCAACGCTAAGGGGAGAATATCCGCCGATTCGGGCGTAAGGCCTGCAATGGCAACATTGTGGACATAGTTGGCTAGGGCACGAAGCCTTGTGCCAGAAAGGGATTTCTTCATTGACAAGATCAAATGCCAATGCTAAGGGGAGAATATCGGCCGATTCGGGCATAAGTTCTGCAATGGCAACATTGTGGACATAGTTGGCTAGGGCACGAAGCCTTGCACCGAAGAACATCCTATTCGTTGGCAAGGACGAATGCCAACGCAAAGGATAGAATTGACGCAGATTCGGGCATAAGGCCCGCGATGGCAATATGACATATGAGCTGGCTAGGGCACGAAGCCTTGCACCGCTAAGCTGTGTATTCACAGACATGGGGTTAATGCTTGTGTAAAAAAAAAAGTTTTCTTTACCCTCACGGGTGTAAGGTCCATCGAGGGCATTTATGGAGGTAGTATTCAAGGCTGGGTCCTTTTCATCCACACGGACGTAAGGTCCATTGTATGTTTAGAAAATAGTGTTCACAGGCATGGGTTTAATGCCTGAGCAAAGAGAGAGTTTTCTTCTTCCTGATAGACGTAAGGTCTGTTGGAAGTCATGTAAGCAAGATTCACGGGTATGGGGTTACTACCCGAGCAAAGGGGAGGTTTTTATTTACCCAAACGGACGTAAGGTCCGTTGGAAGCATTGTGACCCAGTGGGGTTATGGTTGGACCATGGGTGTTTTTAGTCTTCAGGCGTCGGCGCAGCTGCCCAGTATAGCTTCATATGCTTTCAGTTGACAGGGGAGAACTGAACTACGCCCATGCGATCTACAAGGATGTAAGCACCTCCTTCGTAGACCTGATTGACAATATATGGGCCCACCCAATTTTTAGTTAATTTTTCCTTGGGGTTGGCTGCCATCACTTCTCTTCTCTTGACCATAACGAGGTCACCTTTCTTGAATTCTTGGTCTTTGACCAACTTATCAAAAGCACGGGCCATGCGAGCTTGCTATACCTGAATATTCTGTTGTGCTCGGAGTCACTTTCCTTCCAAATCGGCAAGCTCCTCCAATGTTCTCTCCACATTGGCCTGTTCGCTGTCGACCAAACCATACTGAATGGCGACCCGTAGTGATGGGACTTCCAATTCAATGGGTACCACCGCTTCTGACCCGTACACGAGGGAGAATGGTGAGCAACCAGTTGGGGTCTTATAAACTGTATGATAAGCCCAGAGTGCTTCGTACATCCTTTCTTCCCAATCTCTTTTACTAGAGTTATCAATTTTCGCCAACAAGGTGCACAACATTTTATTGAAAGCTTCTGCAAGCCCATTAGCTTTAGGGTTGTAGGGAGACGAAGTCCTCCAATCAATATTATATTTATCAGACAACCGGTATATCTTCTGGTTCTTGAAATGGCTGCCATTGTCAGAAATGATTCTACTGGGAACCCCAAACCGGAATATTATATTCTGGCAGAAGAACATGGCGACTAGCTCCCCCGTTACTTCTCTTGATGCCACCGCCTCTGCCCATCTGGAGAAGTAGTATGTGATTGCCAAGATGTACTTGCATCTAGAGGAGGAGGGTGGCAGAGGACCTACCACATCTATGCCCCATTGAGCAAACGGCCAACTCGGAATGGTGGGATGTAGTAGTGCCGGAGGCCTCCTCGAGATGTTAGCATGCTCCTGGCATTTCTGACAATTCTTGGCGAACTTGCAGTAGTCATCAAACATGGTGGGCCAATAGTAGCCCAGCTTTTTATCTCGATTTTCATTTTCGGACCGGCCTGATGTGCTCCAGCTGACCCAGCATGCACCTCATGCATGACTTGCATGGCTTCGTCAATGGACAAGCAACACACCAAGATTTTATTTCTGGCATTCGCCATTATTCGAAACAAAGTCCCATTTCTCATTTCATAAGAATCTTTGGTTCTTATTAATTTCATTCTCTGTTCTTCTTCTTTCGGCAGCTGTTGGCGTTGAAACCATTGTAGCATATGCTCCCGCCAATCAGGTTGTCGAGCTTCTTCTACAACCATTACTTCATTTTCTTCTCCCGTAACTGGAATATCCATCACACTCGGTACTTGTCACCTATTGATGACGGTCACCTTCAGGCTCTCATCCGGTGTGATTGCCAGGGAACTAGCTAGCTTTGCGAGGGCATCTGCCTGAGCATTATGTCCTCGGTTGATGTGCTTTATCTGAATGTAATAGAATTTTGCCATCAGGCCTAGCGCCAGCTGGTGATAGGGGAAGAGTTTCGGCTTTCAGACATCGAACTCTTCTTCGACTTGTTTAACAATTAGCATGGAATCCCCATAGACTCCTAGCATTTAAATCCCCATGGATAAGGTGATTTGCAGTACGATAATCAAAGCCTCGTATTCTGCCTCATTGTTTGTGCAAGGCTTGTTTATTGAACAAGAGGTGTGCACGACCTCTCCCCTAGGAGATTTCAGGACTACGCCTGCGCCGACTCTAATTCTGCCGGGCCCTTTGGCCGTAGTGTCAATTTTGGAAGCACCATCGAAACACAGTTGCCACAATGTGGATTGCGCCTGGTTTGCTTCTAGTGTTTTGTCTTCGTGCAGTTCAGCCGGCAATAGAGAATCTTCAGGTATTGGGTGTGTAGCAAAGAAATCTGCAACGGCTTGTCCCTTGACGGCTTTCTACGGTACATAGGAGATATCGAACTCCATAAGTATGACCGCCCATTTCCCCAAACGGCCCTTCAGTGCTGGCTGAGATAATATATACTTCAATGGATCTGCCTTGGAGACCAACTTAATTTCATGCGACAACATATAGTGTCGGAGCTTCTTGACCACGAAGACCAGCGCCAGGTAATTCTTCTCAATGTAAGAATATTTTTCTTCGGTCGTCACCAATCTTCTGTTGAGATAGTAGAGGGCCTGCTCTTTTCCTTCATCATTATTTTGGGCCAGCATCACCCCTAGAGAACGATGCGTGCCTGCTATGTACAAGTCAGCGGTCGCCCTTTTACTGGTGCGCCGAGCACAGGAGGGGTCTTGAGATATTCCTTCAGCTTCTCAAATGCCACCGGACATTCTTCATCCCAATAAAATGGGAGATCCTTCATCATCAGCTTGTGAAAAGGGTGACATCGTCTGGACAGATTCGATATGAATCGTCGGATAAAAGCCAATCGGCCATGGAGAGACCGCAGCTCGGAGAGGTTCCTTGGCGGAGGTAACTCTTGAATGGCTTTAATTTTTGCAGGGTCTATTTCAATTACCTGATGCCTTAACAATAAAACCCAGAAATCTGCCATTGGAGACTCCAAAGACGCATTTCAGCGGGTTCATCTTCAGCTCATACTGCCTGAGTCGTTGGAATATTATTCAGAGATCTTGCAGGTGATCCTCTCTCTTTCAAGTCTTAACCACTAAGTCATCAATGTAACATTCTACTTTGTGGTAGAGCAATTCATCAAAAATTCTGGTCATCACCCGTTGGTAGGTGGCGCCAGCATTCTTCAGCCCGAAAGGCATCCTTTATAATGGTAGATACCCTTGGGGGTACAGAAAGCAGTATGAACGCGATCATGTTCCGCGATCCATATTTGGTTGTAGCCGAATGAACCATCCATAAAGGCAAGGGCCTCATGTCCAGTCGTACCATCTATCATGACTTCTATTATCGGCACCGGGAAGTAATCTTTCGGGCAAGCTTTATTCAGATCATGGAAATCCACACATATCCGGATCTGACCATTCTTCTTTTTGACGGGCACTATGTTGGCCAGCCATGTAATGTATTGGTTCTCTTCGACGAAGCCCACCTCAATAAGCTTTTCAACTTCTTTGCATATTTGAGTGATGAGCTCCGGCCTCATGCGCCGTGGTGACTGCTTCACTGGCTCCATGTCAGGGCTAATCGCCAGTTCATGTTAAGCAACTGCGGGGCTAAGCCCGGGCATTTCTTTATAACTCCAGGTGAAACAGACCCGGAATTCTTGCAGCTATTGGACATATAGCTCCTGCTTGACTAAAGAAAGTTGAGCGCTAAGGAAGATGGGTCTGGGGTCATCTTCACTCCCCAGGTTGACTTCTATCAGCTCATCCACTGTAGCCTGCCCCCCGTCCTCAATTTCCGGAGGCGTGGGTTCAAGGTCAATGAAATCTAGGACATCATCGATGCCGTCGAGTTCAAGGACTTCGGCAGTATCATCATTTTGCCCTCCGACCTCTTCAAAGGTTTATAGTTCAGGGGATAGCCGGAGCATAGATTGTCCCGATGTCAGGTTCTTTCTAGTTCTCTCTCCATGGGGTTCATCAGCTGCTTTGACAGGAGTTGGCTCCTTCATCGTTGGATTAAGAAGACTGCTCTCTAACTCCACCGGAAGTGGGGACCACTCGGTTTTCGCTTCAGCTTGCACTGCCACATCCTTGCGAGAGGCGCGTTGTTCCTGCTTGGTCACGTCCTCATCAGCAAAAATTGTTTGGCATGTTACAGCGGCCCATGCATCGGCTGGCTGAGAATGAGTTGCTGTGGTGGTAGTGAAAGGACTGTAGGAGGAATTGTACACCTCTTCTTCAGTATCTTCAGCTTCACTATTATTAGCTGTATCAAATTTAGCTTGGAGAGTTATCTCTTAACCTTCAAGTTGCTCCCAACATTTGCAGAGGGTGGTGACTTCCATATTTTGGTACTCTTGTTGGAACATCTGAGCTTGTTCCTTTTCTACCGGGCTTTCATCATAAGTTGCCCCCAGAGGCACTTCTTCTGTTGACGATAGGATAGAGATGGTGTCCACCTCATATCGTCCACTGTAATAGTATTCTTCTAGCGAGAATCCCAGCCTTGGGTGCTGAGATACGCATCTGAGCTCCTTGTCAATGCTGGCAAGATACTAGAGCTTTTGGAAGGCCTCAGTCGTCTTTTGGGATTGGCCAGCAGGGATATGATATTTTACGAACATTCTAGCCATCTTGTCCGTGGTGAAAGGCAACCTCTGAACAGGCACTGCAGTGCTCTCCAAGTCTTCAGGGAGGCAACAATCGGCATCTTCTCGCGGCGCGTGTTCTTCTGCAACATAGAACAAGCTGGTGGGGCCTTCATCATGGGCCACTTCTAATATTCTGAGAGGCCTGACCGTGGGGTGGTCAAGACCGACTATCGGCCTAAAGAGACCCTCCGGCACCTTGAAATGATCATGCCGATCTTCCATTTTAGGTTCATTCACCCGTGGGAAAATAGCAGGAGGCGCTGTCCTGCCCACATCTCCTGTGGTGGTGATATGGGATACCCCTCGGGGGTTCACATAGCCAGGCGACGGTGGCGGGAACCAATCGTCCCTGGAAGCTTTCTTTACTGCCTTCATTGAGACCTCTACCCTAGGCATTTTCTGCGGCTGTTCTATGTAGAATGGCGCATCCAGCATGTGACATTCAAATACTTCAAATGGATGGAGGTCGGCAAATATCATTTCCTCCTTTCATTCATGGTTATATTTGATACATTGGTAGAGAGTTGAAGGTACCACCATATTTTCATGTAGCCTAGGACGGCCAAGCAGTGCCTTGTATGTGGTATTAGAATTTATTACGTGGAACTGGACCTTCGTAGTGAAATCTGCCATGGCAAGAGTGAATTCTGCCACGCCGAGCGGGACTTCAGTCTTCTGATTGAAGCCCGTGATGCGCATATCCCTGACCTTGTCTAAGTGAACATTAAAGTAATATTTTTGAAATATCTTGTAGGGGAGTATATTGACAGCTGCCCCTGGGTCTACCAGAATCCGGATTAGCGACTGGCCATTCAATTGACCCCTCATATACAGGGGTCTGTTGTGCTCAGCAGTCGGCAATAGCATGTCTTCCTCAGTCAATGTGATATTTGTCGAAGGTAATGCCTCGGCCAAACAGCTCTCGTACTGGGCAGGCGTCTGCAAAGCAGTGATAATCGCCTGTCGGGTGTCTACAATTAGGGATAGGATTTCTGAAATAGTAAATCGAGCAGGAAGCTTCTACAGTAATTTCATGATTCTGCTACCCGCTCGGACATTCGGCAGGTTCATTTCCTCCGCCCATTTCGGTCTAGAGGAGCCTTGCACGGTGGCCCGTGATGGGCCTGCTTCATCAGCCTCCGGTTCTAAGTCCTCTTGTGGCTTAGCAGCTTCACCCAACGGTATATTGGCATCTATCTCCGCTTTGGCTTTATCTCCCTTTGTCTGGCTCAATAGCTACTGAGGTTGTGGGGTGTCACGTCCCGTACTCTATACCGTCTAGGTATTGTCCACTTTGGCCTACCAGTCTCACGGTTTTGTCCCTTTCAAATAGTGATCGGCTCCAGAATAGAGAACTTCCCGGGAGGTCACCCATCCCAATACTACTCCCCATTAAGCATGCTTAACTTCGGAGTTCTTTTCAAGAACTGAGCCGATACTTCAAAAGGCGCCTCGATGATATAGAGTACAACTTGGCTATATTTGAGGGTGTTACAATCTACCGCTCTTATATAGGCGACGTCCTCGTCGCTGGGCACATATAGCACGCAATCAAGCAATCAAGCCCCCAGGCAGGTAGGACTCTAGAGGTGGCCCCTACAGGCTCAAGAGGTGGCTCCCACTATGTAGCACTTTGCTCCATTACGGACTCAAGAGGTGACTCCCATAGTGTAGCACTTTACCCTACATGGCACTTAGTTCCTACACTTCAGGCTGGGGTATAGCTCTAATACCATTCTAATTGTCACGCCCCGAGCGCGGAAGGAACCCGGGAGAACGTGACGAGTTTATATCAATCATGTCAATCAGAGCAAATAGAATTTCGACATCAACAGAGAGTGCGCAAATAAGATGAGATTTTGAAACATAATCAAACACTGATACCAGTGATAATAACAAACCCATAAATAAAGTCACATACTCCAAGACTTAACAATACGAACCAGGCCCATAAGCCTTATCTATTACAACACATTGACATAACACAATATCCAACGACAAGACTCCAAGGATAATCTAAGGACGACAAGACACGATAAGTGGTAGTAGCATGACACTTGCAGATTCTAAGCTCGTCACTCTTGCTCCTGCCCATCCGAGTCTGAGTCATGGTCCGTATTACCTGAAAAGTTTGGAGATAAGAACATGATGAGCGAACGCTCAGTAGGAATTATATCTCAAGAACTAGCAATTGGTTTAAGTATTTAACTTTTTCAATGAAAATGCAAGTCTATATGTAAAACATGTAAAATAAAATGTTATGGAATTGAACAGGATAACGAGAGGAAATAACATATTAGAGCCTAGGATTTCAAATTCCTAGGAAACCCAAGTCCAAGGATAGGTCTATCCCTAAACTGTGATGATGGGTAGAGCCGTGGGTATAAGTCCTTGTAGGGCATCCGACTACAAATTTCAACATGAAACTAATTAAGGTTCACTCCTTGTAGGACTATGGCTGCCGAACGCGCACAATGGCGTGAGATGCAACGAACAGTTCAGGGCTTGACCCAGGCCTTGCAACAGGTGGCTCAGGGTGGGGCACACCATGGTGCTGGCGACCTCCATCGGAGCTTTAGAAATCTCAACCCTCCGAGATTCTCAGGTTCATCAAATCCCGAGGATGCGGAGAATTGGATAAAAGAGATCGAGCGAATCTTCCGCGTCATGCAATCCGCGGATG
Source organism: Amorphophallus konjac (assembly GCA_022559845.1). Lineage (NCBI taxonomy): Eukaryota > Viridiplantae > Streptophyta > Magnoliopsida > Alismatales > Araceae > Amorphophallus > Amorphophallus konjac. The sequence continues at coordinate 256,243,108 of CM040118.1, read as the reverse complement.
GTGAAAAGGTGCTTCTGGCTACATTCCAACTGGAATGGGACGCCCGGGCTTGGTGGGAATCCATCGAGGCCACCCTGCTTGAAGATCATGTTTCATGGGCTGAATTTGTCGAGCACTTCAATAGCAAATATTTCTCCGACCGTGTTCAGGAGAAAAAGGCCGCGGAATTTGCTGCCTTGAAGCAACGATCCCTGTCGGTAGCTGACTATGAAGCCCAGTTCTCCCGATTATCTAGATATGCACCACATTTAGTATGCACTGAAAAGATGAAGGCAAGAAGGTTCTTGAACGGGTTACGACCTCAATATATCACACAGCTTGCTCCCTTAGATATTCAAGTGTACTCAGAGATGGTACGTCGTACCCAGCTGCTAGAAGACGCCACGGAATTGTCCGACAAAATCCGTGGTAAGGATAAAAGGGAGAATGTCACAAGCCCCAACACTTTTAAACCGTCTTTCAAAAAGCGGACCAATAATGGAGGCGAACCCTCCAAGGTGAAGAAATTCAAGAAGGGCAACAACAAACCTTTCTCCATCACGGCACCGCCAAAGGAGAATTGTAAATATTGCGATAAGCCGGGTCATCAGGCTGTGGAATGCTGGAGAAGGCTCGGAGCATGCCTTCGTTGTGGGAGTAAAGAACACCGTATTCCCGACTGTCCAATGATGAATGAGCAAAGTGAGCCGGAGATAAAGGAAGAGAAGCGTCCGGCAAAGAAGCAAGGACGTTTACAAGCTCTCCAAGAGACGGAACCAACCGAGGGAGGGTTGGTGGAAAGTATTTTGACTGTCTGTTCTAAATCTGCTCAAGTACTGTTTGATACTGGCGCCACACATTCTTTTGTTTCAAAGAAATTTGCTGCTTCATTCTCTATGGAACCTGAATGGATAGACTTGGTAATTTCTACCCCGTTAGGGAATGAGTCTGATGTCACTTTCCATTACCCAAACTGCAAGATTATAGTTAAAGGCTACAACTTACCTGCAGATTTAATCTGCTTAGACTTGAAGGAGTATGATGTAATTTTAGGGGCCGATTGGCTATCCACCCATCGGGCAACTGTAGACTGCCGAAATGGGAAAGTAACTTTTGTGGATTTCCCGGAGTTAACTTACGTTACTCCCCGGAAGAGATCGCCAGTCATCTCTGCTCTTCGAGCCCACAAACTTATCAACAAAGGATGCGAGGCATTCTTAGCATTTGTAACTGCCACGGAGGCTAAGATAGCTAGACTAGAAGACATTCAAGTGGTTCGGGAGTTTCCCGATGTTTTCCCTGAAGACTTGCCTGGTTTGCCACCAGAGAGAGAAGTCTCATTCACTATAGACCTTGTCCCGGGTGCCGGACCTGTCTCCAAAGCACCCTACAGAATGTCCCCCGCATAATTGAAGGAATTGAAGGAACAGCTAATGGAGCTATTGAAGAAAGGATTTATCAGACCAAGTACTTCCCCATGGGGAGCACCAGTGTTGTTCGTCAAGAAGAAGGATGGATCGATGAGACTATGCATCGATTATCGGCAGCTGAATCAACTCACTATCAAGAATAAATACCCGTTGCCGAGGATTGATGAACTCTTCGATCAGATTTCTGGAGCAAAGTATTTCTCAAAAATTGATCTTCGATCGGGTTATCACCAATTGAGGATCAAGGATGAGGATATTCACAAAACTGCATTCCGAAGTAGGTACGGGCATTATGAATTTACTATTATGCCTTTTGGACTAACAAATGCCCCTGCAGCTTTTATGCAGCTTATGAATAGCATCTTTAGACTGCATCTGGATAAATTTATTGTGGTTTTTATCGATGATATCCTGATATATTCAAAGTCTGAAGAGGAGCATGAAGTGCATTTGAGGATAGCATTACAGATATTAAGGGATAATCAATTATATGCCAAACTTAGCAAATGCGAGTTTTGGTTAGAAGAAGTGTCCTTCTTAGGACACGTAATTTCAAAGGATGGAATCTCAGTGGACCCCGCAAAGGTCGAAGCAGTAAAGAAATGGGAACAGCCGACAAATACAACAGAAATCAGGAGTTTCCTTGGTCTTGATGGTTATTATCGACGTTTTATTAAAAACTTTTTGAAGATTGTAGTACCACTCACCAGGCTGACCCGCAAGGAAGTTCCGTATGAGTGGAATGAGGAATGTGAACAAAGCTTCCAAACATTGAAGGACCGTTTGACCACTGCTCCGGTCTTGGCCCTTCCTATTGAAGAAGAGAAGTATGAGGTATATACCGATGCTTCCGGTATTGGCCTCGGTTGTGTGTTAATGCAACAGGGAAGGGTTATCGCATACTCCTCTAGGCAGTTGAAGAAGCACGAGGAAAACTACCCGGTGCATGACTTGGAGTTGGCCACGGTAGTATTTGCACTAAAGATCTGGAGACACTATCTCTATGGAGAACAATTCACAGTATTCTCCGATCATAAGAGCCTCAAATATCTATTCTCTCAGAAGGAGCTTAATATGAGGCAACGTTGATGGCTGGAATATTTAAAGGACTTTGATTTCACTATTCAGTATCACCCCGGTAAAGGGAATTCGATAGCCGACGCCTTGAGTCGAAAGCCGAGAGCCCTTATAGCCAGCTGCATGATACGTGAATGGAAACTGTTAGAGGAATTCTCCAGATTAAATATAAGCACGGACCAGAAAGACGGGTGTATTACTCTCTCCCACATGAGTGTGCATCCGGACTTGCCATCGGAAATCAGGAAGTTACAAGATGAGGATCCTGGAATGATTGAAATCCAGGAGAAACTAGAGCAAAGAACCGGGTTCAGCTAGCAGTTGATGGAAGACTAATGTTTCAGGAAAGGACATGTGTCCCGGACTGTCCTGAGTTAAAAAGGAAAATTCTAGATGAAGCTCACCGTTCTAGATATACCATTCATCCTGGAGCAACTAAGATGTACAAAGATTTAAAAAGAACTTTTTGGTGGCCGAACATGAAGAGGGAGGTAGCGGACTTTGTATCTCGCTGTCTCACGTGCCAACAAGTGAAAGCGGAACATCAAAGACCCGCCGGAAAGTTACACCCCCTGGATATTCCTAAATGGAAATGGGAAGGAATTGGTATGGATTTCATCATGGGACTGCCTAAGTCTAGAGGCGGACATGATGGTATTTGGGTAGTCATCGACCGACTGACCAAGTCAGCGCATTTCTTGCCAATTAAAAGTCGATGGTCGGTTGATGTTTTGGCCGCGTTATATATCAAGGAGATCGTGAGATTGCATGGAGTCCCAACATCAATCGTGTCTGACCGAGATCCTCGCTTCACTTCTCATTTCTGGAAGGGTCTACAACACTCCTTGGGGATAAAGCTCAACTTCAGTACTGCTTTTCATCCCCAGACCGACGGTCAGACCGAGAGAACAAACCAAATAGTTTAAGACATGTTACGGGCTTGCATTATTGACTTTGGCGGAGGTTGGCATGATCATTTGCCCCTAGCCGAGTTTGCATACAACAATAGTTACCAAGCCAATATACAGATGGCTCCATTTGAAGCCTTGTACGGCAGGAGTTGCCGATCACCTAAATGCTGGAATGAGGTTGGCGAGAAGCAACTACTAGGGCCAGATATGGTAAGAAACACAACAGAGAAGGTTGAACTTATCCATGAAAGACTCAAAGTGGCACAATCCCGACAGAAATCTTATGCAGATAATAGAAGAAGGGAATTAGAGTTCCAAGTTGGAGACCATGTATACCTCAAGGTCTCACCCAGTCGAGGAATAAGAAGGTTCGGAGTTAAAGGCAAGCTTACACCGAGATTCATTGGTCCATTCGAAATATTAGAAAGAATTGGCGAGGTAGCTTATCGCATCGCTTTGCCCCCTCAACTGTCGGAAGTACACAACGTGTTCCACATTTCCATGCTGAAGAAATATGTGCACGACCCTTTCCACGTCATTGATCATAGTAACTTAGTGATTCAAAAGGACCTCACTTATGAGCAGAAGCCAATGAAGATTCTTGATCAAGAGGTCCGAGTCTTAAGAAACAAGACCATTCCCATGGTTAAAGTGCAGTGGAACAAATGCCAGGAACAAGAAGCAACATGGGAAACTGAAGAATCTATGCGAAGAAGATATCCGAGATTATTATAGACTGTAAGTATGCTATACCCTCCATGTCTCCATTCACACAATTGAATTTGGGGACCAAATTCTTTTAAGTGGGGGAGGGTGTAGCACCCCAGAAATTTAAAGTGTAGAATAGATAAAATTACTATAAGTATTCGTCATGAGAATTAAATTTCGACAAAAAGGAAAAGCGACAATTAGCTAAAAAGGGAAAATTAGCCAAAATTTTGATAAAGACATAAATAAATAAAGAATAGAAATTAAATATTCCCTTTTATCTATGAGAAATATCGTTCAAGTATTTAGAAGGAATATCATTCCAAAATATAATTATATGTACAAAGATTTCATAGGACCAAACCCGACTTCGATACTTGAGACTACAATGGGAGATAGCAAGGAGAATAATTAAATATAGGAAATAAGGACTATATGTGTATAGTTCTACCAATTAATTTAAGGTAAAAACTATTTACAATTCTAATGAATATAATTGATGGGCCTTGAAGATAATGATTTGGGTTTTTTTTAAAAAAAAAGAGCATTTAAATACCCAAAATGAGCTAAGATATATATATATATATAACCCCAAGCAATCCATAGATATATGTACATTAGATGGCCTTTACGTATGTAAGGACAAAGTTATTTGTATATATATATAAATATAAAGTCCATGAAAAAGTAAACAAAGCAACCCATATATTTAGGTAAACGTATGTATGCAAAGTATATAAACGTAATAAGCCCACATCTCCTTTTATAAACCCAAAACCCATGAATATGCAAAATCCAAGCCCATATGCCCCACGTACAAATGTATTGGATGTCATCAAAACCATCCGATCACCACTGTAGCCATCACCCAGGGCATGCATGTTCTTGTGTCAATAACTTTAGGGTTTTTCAAACCAAAAGATAGCATGCGGCCATGGTATTGGCAGGAAGAGAAAACCCTGGAATCCAACCGTGGGTTCCTTGCTTCCATTTAACTCCTACCCCTTAAGGTTTCCGGCCACTATAAATGAACTTCCTAAACCGATCAATAGAACTTTGCTATTACGTTGCTAAACTCCTTCCTGTTGCTGCGGACATGAGGAAGTGGCAGAAGCTCGTCTTCCCCTTCTTCCTCGACCTGCAAGCATCCTACGGCCCACTCCTCTCCTCCGCGTGCATCGTCGTCCTGCTACTGCCGTTGCCGAACGAGGGCGACGTCTGCATCCATCTACTTCCTGCTGTGAAGAAAACGGCATCCCACTGCTTTCTCTTCTTCTTATTCATCTTCCTATACCACGTTCTGCATATCGGAAAGGTAGGTTATCTCAAGTCTCGTAGCCCAAACAAGTATAAATCATGATCATATTGTAGGTTATCTCAAGTCTCGTAGCCCAAACAAGTATAAATCATGATCATAGGTTTTCTCAAGTTTCGTAGCCCAAACGAAGTTAAATCATGATTTAAGGCCAGTATAATTGATAAAAATCATCTTATATATCATGCATATGGTTATCGATGTGTTTCTGTTGAAATTAAAATTTTTACAGTAAATAACGCCTTTTTTTAGGGCGTTATTTCATTTGGATGTCCATCAAAACGGTCGTCAAATTCCATTTGGAATTGACGACGTTGCATATGTCGTGTTCTATGGAATTGACGCCACTGTTAAGGGCGTTATAAGAGTTAAACGTGACAGCCGTAACGTCGTCAATTCATGAAATTCAAAACAAAAGAAAAGAGATACCATTGATTAGTCGTCAATTTTAAAGATGCTAATTGAAAATTTTTAGCAGTTATAGTTATACATGGTTATAGAAGTATCCTTTGCCCATGAAAATTTACTAGCATACTATTGGGGTAGAGACGGACGTACTGAAAGTGGTTGCACCATTTTTCGAGCCCCTATTGCAAGATCTCCCGTCTCTCATCGAAATTTTTTTTTGAACATATGGTTAGGTAGGTTTTTCGAGCCGGTCATTTCGGTATATTATAAGCCAAATTCCGACATCATTTAGTATAGAAATGGGAGGTTTAAAAATGCAAATTTTTTTGAATAACGACCCAAAATCGGTCGTTACTCAAAAAGTGACGTCCTTAGTACAAGGCGTCAGATTCTATATATATATAAATATATATATATATATAAGTATATATATATATATCATGTATGCTTATCTTTGAAAATCAATATTTATTAAAATATATACCAGAAAATTATGGAAAAAATATATTTGGAATCCTTGTATTTTTCTCCTAAATATCATATATTCTAATTTCTTAAATTATTTTAAATAAATCAATGTGCCTTTTAATGTATGTTTTTGAATTTATTCAATTAAATAGGTATAAATGAAAATTCTTGCTAAATAAATTGAGTTAAATTCATGAAAATTAACGCTCCCCAAGAGGATGCTAATTAATAAATGACGGCACCTACGGGCGTTAAATAATATAAGTTTATTTAATTATAGTTAATTATAAGGTAGGATGGACATGAACTCTATGATTAACACATTCTTATTCTCACCGTTTTTCTTTCGTTTTTGACCCATACCGCGGGTCTTTTGGCACTCTCATCTCATATCCGTAGGTGGAGTCCCTGTTTCATGATTGGTTCACGTATACACCTCAACTCTTGGTGACATACGAGCCCTACGTTGGACATTCCGTCCCTTCGGACTGGCGAGTTAGTCATTGGGACCTCCGTAAGTCTCCTCGTAGCCTTGGATTCCCTCAAGGCCGACTGAGCTGGTTGTACCTTAAACACCTTGTACCTTTTGATTGCCACGTCTTGTGGTAAACCGGCCCTCTCATGTCGCCATCTTGGTCCATGAGAGAATAATCTTTGCCATTGGAATGATGATATTCCACTAGGCGGTATCTTGGATTGAGTCCCTTATAGATGGGGTCAATCTCTCAGCTTGATTCATGTCCATTGATTGGTGACAGGTTTAGTCATCCACTCAAGTTATCACGGCTACCTAGTTAAGGTACCGAATCTACCCAGGTTATCGACATGTCATGTTTCTTGTTCGTTTTTATTATTGTCTATCTAATATTCTTCCTTGAATTCCGTGGAACCTATCCACGAATCTACCTTGATATCCTACATAAGTTTGTTCTTGGAAATCCATGGCTATCACTAAAGTGGTTGTCTAGATATTTACATGTAACAATACCTACGCATTTAAGGGCCCGATCTGGTCCAGGGAGGAGCACTCGAAAGTACTTGTGCCCATGGGAGTTATATTGATCAGGGTGTGGCATTGCACCGAAGTACTTGCTTGAATCTACGACACTCCACTATATCTCCATCTCTCTCTCGCGTACTTGACTTGATTGACTTGACATGACTTGCGTGGCCGGAATGGGCAAAGTACTTGCTTGTTAATAGCCATTATTTCACATCATGAAAGACTTTGTTGATATACTTGGTACTCATTCAAATACTTGAATACTTGAAATTCCCTATCTTGGATCAACAGCATATGTTATTTTCTCTCGTTATCCTGTTCAATTCCATAATATTTTATTTTACATGTTTTACATATAGACTTGCATTTTCATTGAAAAAGTTAAATACTTAAACCAATTGCTAGTTCTTGAGATATAATTCCTACTGAGCGTTCGCTCATCATGTTCTTATCTCCAAACTTTTCAGGTAATACAGACCATGACTCAGACTCGGATGGGCAGGAGCAAGAGTGACGAGCGTAGAATCTGCAAGCGTCATGCTACTACCACTTATCGTGTCTTGTCATCCTTAGATTATCCTTGGAGTCTTGTCGTTGGATATTGTGTTATGTCAATGTGTTGTAATAGATAAGGCTTATGGGCCTGGTTCGTATTGTTAAGTCTTGGAGTATGTGACTTTATTTATGGGTTTGTTATTATCACTGGTATCAGTGTTTGATTATGTTTCAAAATCTCATCTTATTTGCGCACTCTCTGTTGATGTCGAAATTCTATTTGCTCTGATTGACATGATTGATATAAACTCGTCGCGTTCTCCCGGGTTCCTTCTGCGCTCGGGGCGTGACATAACTAGTTAGATTTTTCATGATTTAAGTCTTCCCGGAGATTTGTATGGTTCATGTTAATTAATTTAATAAAGACCACATGCTAACAGGAATTTTTAACCATGTGATCATGTACCTAAAATTCACAAATTTTATATTGTTAGAATCTTTACGATTTTCTCTAAATTATCATGTATTTGTATGATATATTAACTTGTTAGAAATTAATTTTTCAAAAATAAATGAAACATAAAAACGTAACGGCGAATCATGCGGTTACTGTACACAATATTTACAATCTTTTACTTCCATTACCCTTTTCATAGGCACCAGAGTGTCCGTTGGTCATAAAATTTTTCGAGCGTATTATTGGGGTGGAGACTGAGGTAGTGAGGGTGGTGCCACCATTTTCCGTGTCCCCTATCTCAAGATCTCCCATCTCTCAACGAAAAGATATTTTGAACACCCGGCTAGGTAGAGTTTTTCGAGCCCATCATTTCGGTATATCATATACGTGATTCCGACGTGGTTATGTCAAGGAACGGGAGGATTTAAGAAGTTATCAATTTCGCTATTTAAATCACGTACGACCCAACCGCCGCTCAATCAGTTTAATATTTTATATATATATATATATATATATATATATATATATATATATATATATATATATAACTCTCGACTATATCTTCAAAAATTCATATCTACCAAACTATGTAGCATAAAATTGTAAAAATCATATATTTGGAATCCTTAAATTTTCTCCTAATTATCATATAATTTATTTGTAAAATTCTTTATTAAATTGTATGTGTCCTTTTAAAGGGATGTTCTCTTCTAAACTTAATAATATGAAATGACGTCTTTAAAAATAGACGTCAATGTTTGTTTAATTAAAAACATCAGAAATTAACATCCACCTATATGAAAGCTATATTCTGGAAAATAAATTTAACAATTCCGGATAAAATGAAATGAACTAATAGGCATCTTCCTTGATAGACGCCAATTTAAATAGCGTCTGCCGGGAAGCATGCCAATTTTTCTGACCGCTTGATTTTCCCGAGTTTCCAACCCTTAGCCACGGGTTCTTGGCACTCCTATCTCACATCCGTAGATGAAGTCCTGGTTTTGATTTATATTGTTTACCCTTAACTCTCCGTGATGATTGAACCCTCCGCTGGACATTCCGTTCCTTCGGACTGGTGATTTCATTATAGAGACCTCCAATAGTCTACGCTAGTCTTGGATTCCCTCAAGGCAGCCGAGCAGGTTATACCCTAAAAACCCTTTAGACCAATTTACTGTCATGTCCGTCTGAAGAAATATGACGATCTTGCCCTCAAAAAGTGCTGTTTCTGGCTTTTTTGAGAAAATAGTCACTTCCTGGAATCCGCGTCCAGTGAAGTAGACGCCATTTGTGAATTGCGCCCGTGGTGGCGGACGCCAATTCTTCGTGTCTATTTATCTATTTCCAGAATAAGCGCCCATTGATACGGACACGAATTCTGAATTGTGGCGACCATAGTGGACGCCATATACCCAGTTTACTGTACTCCATGAGTTGGTTTTTTATTAATTTCCTTTGAACTGGGCCGCTAAATAACAGCTAGTAAATATTGGGCCTTTGACAGCATGAATGTTATTATCCAGTAGGATGGAAGTCCTAAACTAATGATAAACCCATGAGGAAGACCACTGGCTCATGAGGTAAAATGAACTAATGAATAGACCCATGAGGAAGACCATTGGCTCATGCGGTATACCGAAACAAGCTATAAATAAACCCATGAGGAAAGACCACTGGCCCATGCGGTATACTGAAACAAGCTATAAACAAGCCCACGAGGGAAGACCACTGGCTCATGCGACACACTGAATGAACAATAAATAAACCCTTGAGGAAGACCACTGGCTCATGAGGTTAAAGATGTCATGACAACCTATGACTAAAGACCACTAGCTCGTTAGGTGATTCTAGATAGACTTGAGTGCTTGAAAATCATGAACCTCTACCCAAGAAAATGGTATTTACTTGATGATCAATTTTCTAATACCTTGTGATATGATATGGAATCTTCTTGCTCGATATATCGTGCAACTTAGTTTTTGTGCTAGATATTTCATGCCTATCTCATTACTGTATTTTCTATATTTTCTCACATTCACTCATGCATGATCATAGTACATTGCATAAAATGTTAATTACTTTAAGCAAGTCTGGATCGTAGAGATGTAATTCCTACTGAGCGTTCGCTCATCCAGTTTTATTCCAACATTTTTCAGGTAATCAGGTGGCTAGCTAGACTAAGACTCACATGGGAGGGACAAGTGTGCAAGCGAGCTCTGGAAATTAGTGAACCCGTGTCTTTTACTTCTCTTGAGTCTAGCATGGTGTCTCTTATTGAGATATCTTGTCTAAGTCTATTAGTGCGTCATCCCCTTTTCTTTCAATGTGATGTGGTTGAGTCTTCAAGTTTTAGAATTTAAATTGTAAGAGACTTATATTTGAAATAAAATTTTATTATTACTCCAATTATTTGGTCTTATGTGACTGCTCTTGATTATTCACGACTGTTTAACTGCCACGTTCCGAGCAAACGACACGTTCCGCTGCTATAGGTTCGGGGCGTGACAGTTACGCCCCAGCTAACCCCGCCATCCCCAGCTTTGGTCTTGGTTGAGAAGCCTGTAAGGGTCAAAATTCTTGTCTGCAACTGGAAGAAACCGAGCCCCTTGCCCACGCCTAAGAGGGTCGGCCTAGAGCTTCAACGGCTATAGGCCTATATAAATGGGCTAGATGGGTATGAGCAACCCACATTACAACCACTACTGGTGAAGGATCATGTCTCATGGGAAGAACTGGAGCAACTCTCCTTACAGCAACAAGAAGAATCCAAGGAAGTCCCTAAAGAGGACAAAAGTATGTTCTGGGGGCAGGCGCCTTCTGAAAAGAAAAAGAAGAAGAAAAGAAGGGGTCGAAAGGCCAAGAAAGAAGCTGTGTTATCCTGGAACACCCTGTCCGCCCTCTTCACCCTGCCCGGGGATGAGGATGGAGATGAAGACATATGTTATACTCCCGTTGCTGAAGCTAATCAGGCTGAGACCTCTCAGTTAGCACATGCGACCCACTCAGGCCGAAGATGGGGGCGCCCGCCGCCCGCCAATCATAATATCATCTTCAGGGTTGAGCAGCCGTAGAAGATACCTGCACCAGAAGTTAAGGGAGTCTAAATCCCTCCTTCACCAGGACTATACAACCAGGCTGGGGGCAGTAGCAGCACTCCCTCCTTTCTAGAATTTCTCAACAAATCCCAGGGCAAGCAGCCCTGCCGTGAAGCCAGCCCCGCAACCGGGAACCTACCCCCATGTCACGCCCCGAGCGCGGAAGGAACCCAGGAGAACGCGACGAGTTTATATCAATCATGTCAATCAGAGCAAATATAATTTCGACATCAACAGAGAGTGCGCAAATAAGATGAGATTTTGAAACATAATCAAACACTGATACCAGTGATAATAACAAACCCATAAATAAAGTCACATACTCCAAGACTTAACAATACGAACCAGGCCCATAAGCCTTATCTATTACAACACATTGACATAACACAATATCCAACGACAAGACTCCAAGGATAGTCTAAGGACGACAAGACACGATAAGTGGTAGTAGCATGACGCTTGCAGATTCTACGCTCGTCACTCTTGCTCCTGCCCATCCGAGTCTGAGTCATGGTCCGTATTACTTGAAAAGTTTGGAGATAAGAACATGATGAGCGAACGCTCAGTAGGAATTATATCTCAAGAACTAGCAATTGGTTTAAGTATTTAACTTTTTCAATGAAAATACAAGTCTATATGTAAAACATGTAAAATAAAATGTTATGGAATTGAACAGGATAACGAGAGGAAATAACATATGCTGTTGATCCAAGATAGGGAATTTCAAGTATTCAAGTATTTGAATGAGTACCAAGTATATCAACAAAGTCTTTCATGATGTGAAATAATGGCTATTAACAAGCAACTACTTTGCCCATTCCGGCCACGCAAGTCATGTCAAGTCAATCAAGTCAAGTACGCGAGAGAGAGATAGAGATATAGTGGAGTGTCGTAGATTCAAGCAAGTACTTCGGTGCAATGTCACACCGTGATCAATATAACTCCCATGGGCACAAGTACTTTCGGGTGCTCCTCCCTGGACTAGATCGGGCCCTTAAATGCGCATGCATTGTTACATGTAAATATCTAGACAACCACTTTAGTGATAGCCATGGATTTCCAAGAACAAACTTATGTAGGATATCAAGGTAGATTCGTGGATAGGTTCCACGGAATTCAAGGAAGAATATTAGATAGACAATAATAAAAACGAACGAGAAACATGACATGTCGATAACCTGGGTAGATTCGGTACCTTAACTAGGTAGCCGTGATAACTTGAGTGGATGACTAAACCTGTCACCAATCAATGGACATGAATCAAGCTGAGAGATTGACCCCATCTATAAGGGACTCAATCCAAGATACCGCCTAGGGGAATATCATCATTCCAATGGCAAAGATTATTCTCTCATGGACCAAGATGGCGACATGAGAGGGCCGGTTTACCACAAGACGTGGCAATCAAAAGGTACAAGGTGTTTAAGGTACAACCAGCTCAGTCGGCCTTGAGGGAATCCAAGGCTACGAGGAGACTTACGGAGGTCCCAATGACTAACTCGCCAGTCCGAAGGGACGGAATGTCCAACGTAGGGCTCGTATGTCACCAAGAGTTGAGGTGTATACGTGAACCAATCATGAAACAGGGACTCCACCTACGGATATGAGATGAGAGTGCCAAAAGACCCGCGGTATGGGTCAAAAACGAAAGAAAAACGGTGAGAATAAGAATGCGTTAATCATAGAGTTCATGTCCATCCTACCTTATAATTAACTATAATTAAATAAACTTATATTATTTAATGCCCGTAGGTGCCGTCATTTATTAATTAGCATCCTCTTGGGGAGCGTTAATTTTCATGAATTTAACTCAATTTATTTAGCAAGAATTTTCATTTATACCTATTTAATTGAATAAGTTCAAAAACATACATTAAAAGGCACATTGATTTATTTAAAATAATTTAAGAAAATAGAATATATGATATTTAGGAGAAAAATACAAGGATTCCAAATATATTTTTTCCATAATTTTCTGGTATATATTTTAATAAATATTGATTTTCAAAGATAAGCATACATGATATATATATATATATATATATATATATATATATATAGAGAATCTGACGCCTTGTACTAAGGACGTCACTTTTTGAGTAACGACCGATTTTGGGTCGTTATTCAAAAAAATTTGCATTTTTAAACCTCCCGTTTCTATACTAAATGATGTCGGAATTTGGCTTATAATATACCGAAATGACCGGCTCGAAAAACCCTACCTAACCATATGTTCAAAAAAAATTTTCGATGAGAGACGGGAGATCTTGAAATAAGGGCACGAAAAATGGTGCAACCACTTTCAGTACCTCCGTCTCTACCCCAATAGTATGCCAGTAAATTTTCATGGGCAAATGATACTTCTATAACCATGTATAACTATAACTGCTAAAAATTTTCAATTAGCATCTTTAAAATTTACGACTAATCAATGGTATCTCTTTTCTTTTGTTTTGAATTTCATGAATTAACGACGTTACGGCTGTCACGTTTAACTCTTATAACGCCCTTAACAGTGGCGTCAATTCCATAGAACACGACATATGCAACGTCGTCAATTCCAAATGGAATTTGACGACCGTTTTGATGGACGTCCAAATGAAATAACGCCCTAAAAAAAGGCGTTATTTACTGTAAAAATTTTAATTTCAACAGAAACACATCGATAACCATATGCATGATATATAAGATGATTTTTATCAATTATACTGGCCTTAAATCATGATTTAACTTCGTTTGGGCTACGAAACTTGAGAAAACCTACAATATGATCATGATTTATACTTGTTTGGGCTACGAGACTTGAGATAACCTACAATATGATCATGATTTATACTTGTTTGGGCTACGAGACTTGAGATAACCTACCTTTCCGATATGCAGAACGTGGTATAGGAAGATGAATAAGAAGAAGAGAAAGCAGTGGGATGCTGTTTTCTTCACAGCAGGAAGTAGATGGATGCAGACGTCGCCCTCGTTCGGCAACGGCAGTAGCAGGACGATGATGCACGCGGAGGAGAGGAGTGGGCCGTAGGATGCTTGCAGGTCGAGGAAGAAGGGGAAGACGAGCTTCTGCCACTTCCTCACGTCCGCAGCAACAGGAAGGAGTTTAGCAACGTAATAGCAAAGTTCTATTGATCGGTTTAGGAAGTTCATTTATAGTGGCTGGAAACCTTAAGGGGTAGGAGTTAAATGGAAGCAAGGAACCCACTGTTGGATTCCAGGGTTTTCTCTTCCTGCCAATACCACGGCCGCATGCTATCTTTTGGTTTGAAAAACCCTAAAGTTATTGACGCAAGAACATGCATGCCCTGGGTGATGGCTACAGTGGTGATCGGATGGTTTTGATGACATCCAATACATTTGTACGTGGGGCATATGGGCTTGGATTTTGCATATTCATGGGTTTTGGGTTTATAAAAGGAGATGTGGGCTTATTACGTTTATATACTTTGCATACATACATTTACCTAAATATATGGGTTGCTTTGTTTACTTTTTAATGGACTTTATATTTATATATATATACAAATAACTTTGTCCTTACATACGAAAAGGCCATCTAATGTACATATATCTATGGATTGCTTGGGGTTATATATATATATATATATATCTTAGCCCATTTTGGGTATTTAAATGCTCTTTTTTTTTAAAAAAAAACCCAAATCATTATCTTCAAGGCCCATCAATTATATTCATTAGAATTGTAAATAGTTTTTACCTTAAAATTAATTGGTAGAACTATACACATATAGTCCTTATTTCCTATATTTAATTATTCTCCTTGCTAGCTACCATTGTAGTCTCAAGTATCGAAGTCGGGTTTGGTCCTATGAAATCTTTGTACATATAATTATATTTTGGAATGATATTCCTTCTAAATACTTGAACGATATTTCTCATAGATAAAAGGGAATATTTAATTTCTATTCTTTATTTATTTATGTCTTTATCAAAATTTTGGCTAATTTTCTCTTTTTAGCTAATTGTCACTTTTCCTTTTTGTCGAAATTTAATTCTCATGACGAATATTTATAGTAATTTTATCTATTCTACACTTTAAATTTCTGGGGTGCTACAAGTTAACTACGCATGATGTTAATAGTTTTCATCTTAGAGAGAAGACCTACCTTTTTGTTTAAAGGGAGAAATGAACAGAAGGAAGAAGAAAACCCTTCTCTCTTCTTCTTCACGCATCAAGTACCGCAGCAGGTAGCAGCAAGAGGAGAAAGGCAACAGCAATCCTCCCTTCACGTCTGCACGTTTGCGTTGAAAGGAGGAAGCATGGGGACGATACCAGCGATGGAGGTAGTCCACCCTTCGTACTCACGAGCATCAGCAAAGGCTCCTATGGCGAATGAAGGGATTCTTTATAGATGATAGGATGGTCTAGAATGGACGAGAGTCATCACTGGGATGGTTTTAAAAACCTTCCGTGCGTTGCTAACCCCTTGCTGTTTTGACAGCTGCGTGCCCCCCTTTGCACTGTGAAACCCTAGGAATCACACCATGCAACGGTCGAGCATGTCATCATGGCTTGGCTTGGGTTATTAATAGGCTGGGTTTTACTGCCATCATGGCCTGTTTGTGTTCGTGTGGGTTTGTGTATGTGCATGGGTTTGGCTCCTTTGTCTTTTGGGCTTGTTTCAATTAACTTAATTACATCCACTGCATACACGTTAATGGGTTTAAGGCTTGTAGGTTTGGCGTGTGAACACGAGGCCCTTTTATACTTATAGTGGGTTGTATATAATGGGTTTTGTGTGATGTTTGCAATGTGGGTTTTATGTATACACACACACATGTATATATATATATATAGATATATAGTTACCATGATTCGGGCTGCCAATAGGTGAATGGGTGAGAGCCCATTTTAATGTATGTAGATTAAAGGCCCTTGTGTATGGGTTTTACAAAAATTATGATTATATATATATATATATATATATATATATATATATATAAGGAGTTGGGTTTTTGGGTTTTAGGCCTTGTAACTTTCACGTGGCTTGCTGTGTGCATGCATGGGCAAAAGCCCATTTTTTAATGAAGTTAGCCCATATATTTATACTTGAGTTTTTCTTACGGGTCTTAAAATTTCATGGCTTTATATATATATATATATGGGTTCCTCTTTATATATATATGGCTTTATATAAATATAAATATGGGTTCCTCTTTATATATATACATATATATAAAAGTTTAGGCCCATTTAATTTATACGAGCTTTTGCGAAGGTGAGAGTCCACATACGTGGGTTTGGGTTGTATGGGCTTAAGGCTTTGTTTGTAAAGGTCTTGAGTTGGTCTAGTTCGAGACCTATGATGTATATATATATATATATATATATATATTTATGGGTTTACTTATATACATTGTAATATATTTGGGGTTTATATATGTATGTATGGGGTTACATAATACATATTGTTTTACTTGATATGTATTCATATACACGTGGGTCTAAAACATGTATCATGGGTTTTGGGTTAAGGCCCTTATTATTTCTATTGGCCTATTTATATAAGTCTACTTTATTTAGAACATATTTATTCCTTATTATTCACCCGGGTGCTACAGTAACGTCTCGAATTTGTACCCCTTTAGCTGACTGGGGTAAAGGCTTCTTCTTGCTTCTCGCAGAGACCTGCTGCCATCCCTCTTGGTCTTTTAGAGGTGTGAGAAAATACGCCTCATATGTATGCTGTGTACTGACCTCCGCCATTTCTTCAGGTAATGCATGGTATAGTGATATCATATTAATAGCCATCCGCTTCAGCTGAACTTCATGTGGCTACGGGGGATCAACCTTGTACTCCCCCATATCTATCTCTCCCTTCCTTATCAGACCTTCTATAATGTCTTTAAAGACATAGCAATTTTTAATTGGATGCCCCAGCATTCGGTGGTAATGACAGAACTTGGGACTATCTTGCTTCTTCATATCTTCTTCCCTTTTTGGCTCAGGCAGAGTAATTATGTCATACTGGGTAACCCAGTCAAACATCACCTTAGTCTTTTCCTTGGGAAAAGAGTAAGCCTTCTTCATCTTGTCCCTGAGTGAGGGGCCCTCTTTCTTATCATCTGCCTTATCCGGTGGAGGCGCAGTGACTTCTTTAGCTTTATCCCTTTGCTTTTAAAGGCCTTAAAGTCGATGGTGTTGGCTTCTTTAGGTGCCGAGCGTCGCCCGACTACCTTTGCTTTTGGTATAGAAGTGCCAGATGTGGTAGTTGAATGTTTCGCCAGGAAGGCTTCAATCTCGGCTACTATATTATTAAGATGGTCAAATGACCTAATCTCCATTCCAATCATCCTTTCTAGCACCTCTCTATAGAGGTTTTGCTTACATATCTGTACAACGTCCTCCTGGTGCGGGGGCCGCTTGCACCTCATTCCGAGGTTCCTTCACCTCTGTATATAGTCAAGAGCCATCTCATCCGGCCTTTGACGGGTAGCATAGAGTTCGGCTATAGTAACTTCTTTTTCAGTCACATGGAATCTTTCTCAGAATTTCTTCTACATATCTGGCAAGTCGCTGATCGACCCGGCCGGCAAGCTTGAATACCATTCAAATGCGAGCCCCGTCAGAGAGGACCCGGAAAATTTAAGTAGATATGACTCGTCAGAGGCCAAATCCCCCATGACGGTCACGTAATAGGCTATGTGCTCCTCGGGGGACCCCATCCCGTTGAACTTTTCAAACTTCGGCAGCTTGCTGACTCCCGGGGGAAGTCGCTTGGTAGCAAGGTGTGGTGGGTAAGGCACCCGGTAGGCATCAAAAGCCATGTACTCACCTTCGCCCCGCTCAGCCAATTTCATTTCTATCATCTTTTCGACCATAAGTTGGTTCACTGTTGCCGGATCTGTTGGCTCCGGATAGAAGTCGGCCGGCTGCCTGTATGGCGTGTTGAGTACAGTTGCCTGCGGGAGCGGGCGCAACAAAGGTGCCCGATGCAGCTGAGGCAATATTGGAGGTATCAATGGCTGAGGAGCCCTTTGCAATGGAGCAACTTGGCTATGCTCGGCTGGTTGAGGCAGAGTGTATAGAGGTGGGAAATCACGGGGGTGAATCCCTCCCTGCGAAGATTCTGCTAGCACTTCTGGCTGCTTGGAAGTGGATGTTTGTTCATTTTTATCTTGCAATTGTTTCTTGAGGAGTTCAATCTCCAGCTGATATTTCTGCAGTAGCATCAATACAAAAGGGTCCATATTCGCCGTGGTTAAAGTGCCTTCCACTGCTTCTCCCGAAGCTCCCTCAGTCGAGGCATTCAACAAGACTTCGTCTTCTTCGGTGGTCACCATATTAACAGCCAGGGTGGCGGTTATTTCGGGAACCTCCCGGTCTTCTTCAATCATCTGTAGCTTTTCTCTAGCAGTTGTGACCATCCTGGTATCTGCCGCGGACCGATTGGCTAGACGAGCTAACTCTTGCGGTTCGTCTGGCAAACGGTCACATCTTCTGGCCACTCTAGCCATATTGCAAGTGGCAATATTCAAATTCCTCCTACATCTAGAGACACATCTCTTCACCCGGCTTGGGTAGGCTAGTCTTTCAAAGACTGACATTCTCCTCGTCTTCTCCCCTTGTTGTGGTGGGGTTTCTGTAGCATCATAGCATTGCTGGAACTTGTCTTCATGTCCGTTATCATCCACGGACGAGCCTTGTCTATTTTTTTCTTCCCCAATCTCCATTGGTGGGTACTCCTCCTCTTCAGCCATAGCTATTTGGAGCAGGCGCTGTTGGCCTAGCGAGGGGTTGCCTAAGCCCCTGAAATACCCTCTAACCATATTGGTCGTTTCTTCTTGATCCCGCCCCCCGTAGGGAATGGGAGAGAGCATGTGGCCTCGCACTTGAGGCAGATATGCCAATCGGGCTCTCTCTGATGGCTGATGGAACCTTCCCATCACAATTGGGATATCAGCCTCCCCAGCGCAGGCATGGAAAATTTCACGGCGCGGAAGTTTCGCGACCGCAACTCCTATTCTTCTGGGGCCGGACACTTCTCATTTCTCCTCCCCCCGATCTCCCTTGATCTTGGCCGGGTTAGACCCTCTTGGGGACCCACACTTGTTTAAACTTCCTTGGCCGTGTGGCGAGCTCTCTCGTGCCTTGGTGACCTTCTTCTTCCTTCTCTTCCCTTCTTCCAGACAAGGCTTGAAAGGAGTTGTGAATAGGCACAGTAGGGACTACCCGGTCAGGGCTGGCCAGGGCATCATGTCCGTCGAGGAAGAGGCGGACACCTTCAATAAGAATAGACTTCCCAGACGCCGAGAGGCACCCAGTGATAGTAGTAGCAGTTCTCTTCCAGATACTCCTCTGCTGACGGCCTCTAAACTTCTTGTTGCAAATGGGGCGAACTCTGTTGATGGCGTGATGCACCATGCAGCTAACCTCCCTTGTCGGCTTCTTCGATGAGCCTTCACAGCGCGTGGCCTTGAGGACTTTGATTTCTTCAGCCCTCTTGGGAGACTCGACTCCCAATAATTGAATAAAGGCCAGCGCCAAAAAGTTGGGAAAGCCGATTAATTCAAAAAGGCGGGAAGGACCCAAACACCGTGGGCACCGCCAAGTACCAGTGGTTGACATGGTTGTTGATGACACCCGAATCGAATACAAGTGTAGCTAGTCCGGTCTCCATTCTTGCTCTCCTGTAATCACAGAAACAGGCAAACGATCAGTATTCTTAGGGAAAGCCCCAAGTGGCTTCCTATCTTGGCAAAGAGATGAAGGGAGACTTTGTCCCACCGAGCGTGCCACTTTGGTGACACATATTTTAAAAAATGCGAAGGCGTTCCAGTCAACAGAGTGCCAAATTTTATTGTACACTCGATCTGACTTGGTCAGTCGATTGTGAAGTTCGGGTCGGGATCGGAAGTCCGCTATACCGGTAAAGGCTATAGCATTAATTACATCCTCCGAGAAGGAGGAAAACCCTTGATTAATTGCCAAGATAAGCGCCACTCGGGGCCGAATGATAACTACGTATAGGGAGTGACAAAAAAAACACGAAGCTACGTAGGCCCCTATGCTTTCTTTTATTCGTGCAAGAAGAATTAAGATTTATTACGTTCGCGCTTCGGTACGAGGCGGAGAACTTAGGTCCGAAGACCACCTCACACATAGCGACACTTCCAGCCGGGCGGGACCATGCCTTCTGTTAGACGCCATTTTATATACCGAAGTTTGACCAAACACACAAGCGGGCATTATGATCCTAACATGGATGATTAGGAGGAGTTATTTACCAGGAGCATGGAAAACACATGATATCAGCATGTTCATATGGACACACACACACACACACACACACACACACACATATATATATATATATATATATATATATATATATATATATATATATATATATATATATATATATATTTACACGTATATACATATGTATGTACACATATAATGCATTTGGCTATTTATCCAGGAGTAATTAACATGAAAAGCATGTAGATGGACCGAGTCAACGGAAGGCACTGCAAGGGTCAGTGCAGTGGCAACATAAGTCGGTGCAGGGTGGATGGGGTCAAGGGTGCATTGGTACAAGCGAAGAGGATGGTCGGTGCAATGGTGACATCGAGGCGATGGTGAAAAGGGGAGACGATGCATCAACGCAATGGCAAGGGGGAATGAGGGTGCATCGGTGCGAATGAAGGTGATGGTCGATGCATACCGGAGGGATGTCGGTGCAAGGTAGGGGTGAGGTCGATGCTAATGAAGAGGAGGGTGATGGCCAAGTTGGTGCTAGCGAAGAGAAAGGTCGGTGCTAATGAAGAAGAGGGAGGTGGCGCCGGGTCGGTAGTAATGAAGAGGGGGTGCAGTGTGAGTCGATGCTAGTGAACAGGACAGGGGTGATGACTTTGAGGCTAGTGAAGGGGAGGGCAACATGTGGAGTCAGTGCTAGTGAAGGGGAAGTTGATGTGTGTCGATGTTAGTGGCAGAGAGGGATGATAGCGTCGAGGCTAGTGAAGAGGAGGGTGATATGTGGAGTAAGTGAGATTGGAGAAGAAGGTGACGCGCGGAGTCGGTGATGGGCAAAGAAAAGGGTGATTCGGTGGCGTCGCCACCGAATCGAAGTTCGTGGGGGTTAATTCGGTGGCGATGCCACCAAGTCACAATTTTCCACCATTTAAGCTGGGAAAGAAAAATTTTGCTTGTGGTTTTGCATCAAATAGGGCATTTGAATGAGAATCCGTGAAGATTTAAGAACCCAAAGGCATGACTGCCTAGGTGTTAGGAGAAATTCTATCATTATCATCTTTTATATATATGAGTTCTTATCTCATTCACTCATCTACTCTCTTTTTTTTTGTTCGTCTGTGCGAGGTTCATACTCCAGCAGTAGACAGCCGTTGATGTATAGGTCCCTGTGAGTACCATGCACGATCATATAAGCTAGCCCCACGATCTATCAGAGATTAAAAGCAAGTCCTTGTGAAAACACAGTCTCGTCTGAGGAAATTTGGGCAGCATCTCGCCAGCATAGGGAGATGTTCAATTAGACAAGTGGGATGGCACACGGTAGACGGTGCCAAACCGTAAACACTGAGGAGCCCAGGTGGACTACCTCAGTTCCTGGGGTCATCACGAACAGAGTCTCGAGGGCCAGCCTACTAAAGACTCGTGATGATCCAGGGGTGCAAAGGGCCTCTGATTGTTGCCATACAAATGGCGATTTCATTTGCTCACTTGGTGCAAGGGGCTTCCAGGGGAACATGTGACAAGACGACATACCCCTTGGAACCCGGAGAGGCGTTGGTTCATGGAAATTAAGCAAACGAGCGAAAGGGATGTCCCCCTCCCCAGTCAGGGACGATTGGAAACAATCTGAGAAAACCACTCATCGATTAGCAACAATTTCAGGGACACGGCATACCACTCTGCTTCGCCTTGAGACAAGCCCCGTTCTGCAAGCGATCATGATTACCATAGGCAACTCGTGCTCACTACCACCAGAGATAAGACGAACGGGGGTCAAGACCCTCAGGGATAAATCATCAAACACTGAAAAGGGGCATATAGTAGTTTCGGAAGAAAGTAACAAACGACTATCATATTGACTATCAGAGTGCACTAGCGCCCTTACAATTGACAGGATCGAGTGAAAGGGCACTCAGCAGTCTCTCATTCATCGTTCACTCAAACGAAAGCCATGATCGTAGAAGAAACTATGCTATCGGTGAAGAACAACCCCTGGGGAGGGGTAATTTATTGTCACCCACAAAGGGCATGGCTGCAAGCCATTATCCCACAGAAAGATAGTTACAGGTCCCCAAAGTGAGCAGTCACAAGATTCGTAGTTGATTTAGCCCAGAGGGCCTCCTTACGCTCAAGGGATGATTGAAAATCTCGAAGCAAAATTGGTAGAAACAACTACAGTTAGCAACGAAATAAATTACTACAAAAAGAGATATACTCGAGCTACAACAAAGAACTGGAGCTTTATTCTATTCAACTTCTTTGTTGGCTACAACAGATCAAGAGGAGGGATTACAGCACTCGAAGGAATTCCAAAGAGGAAAAGAAAAAGAACTTCTTAAAAGAAAAGGGAAGAGCTAAGAAAAGTAGA
Organism: Amorphophallus konjac; assembly: GCA_022559845.1. Taxonomy (NCBI): domain Eukaryota; kingdom Viridiplantae; phylum Streptophyta; class Magnoliopsida; order Alismatales; family Araceae; genus Amorphophallus; species Amorphophallus konjac. Next base: position 256,220,168 of record CM040118.1, on the reverse strand, counting down.
ACACAGAGCCGAAGGAAAACGTAGAGCCCCTTCCGAGACCCACCTTCTTCTTGCTCTCTCTAATTCTCCTCCCTGACTTCTTCTTCTCGCTTCTTTCGATTGCTCACGCTCTCTTCTATCCGACCTTTCTTTTCTCCTCCGTTCTCCTTTTTTTCTTTTTCGATCCCCCCTTCCTCAAGGGCTAGCAGCTCTATTTATAGACTATTGCCCAAAATAGGGCATCGTTTGGCCGATGGGATGGGACTATTGCTGACTCAAAGTATGGTGGATGCGTCACGGACTCCGTGCGCCAGTGGGATGGCCGACTCGACACTGTGCGCCACCGGTTCAGCATCATAGGTCGCTACCGCCTCAGCCTTAACAACACCACCGACTCCTATTTAAGGTGCCATCGACTCTCCCAAGGCGCCACCGAATGAAGTGAAGTAGCGCCATCGACTCGGCCATCTAGGGGCATTTTCGTAGTTTTGACATTTTACCCAAAAATTAACTCGGTGAGAGCTCGTCGTCCGGAGTAGCTTTGGAGTTGGTGCAGTAGTCCCAGACTATGTTTTGAAGTGTTGGTTCGGGACTTCCGCAGATTTTTAAGAAGTGCAGAACCCATACTGGTTTTCCCGGTATTTGCACTGATTTGCCCGTCGGCACACCAGTTTATGATGCCACCCTCTCTCGGAGAGTACGTGGACCTTCTTCACTGAAAGGGTAACCCCTGAGATGATTTCTGCCAGGCTCGTATGCCTTCGAGGCTGCTTCTGGATCATTCTAGTGTTTCGCGTGTATCTTACGGAAACCTCAGAATTTCCGCTAGTGACCCTATTAACGCAGAATATTGGTTTTCTAGGGCTGCCCTATGCTTGCACGAAGCGTTCTCATTGAATGAGCAACCGCTCTGCAGGGTTCTTTCTACTTCAGAGTCATCCATCGGTCGCTCATGGACCACTTTGGAGTCTCGGGTGCTCTGGTCGGGTGACTGGAGTTTTCCGCTGACATTGCCCTCGGTTCCCTATTCCGAGGGGCCAGGGACATTTCTTCATCTCGGGGAGGCTTCTTCATCAGGCGGGAGTCTCCTGTTACATGCTTGTCCTGGACAGACGGGGTAAGACGTATATCTGGCACGATCATCTCGGTGTCGGTCTCGTAGGCTCTCACCATCAATAGGCCTTAAGCGAGCTGTAGTGGGTGTGTAAACCCGAGATGACGGATTGTTGAGTCCCTGGCACTTCCTGTAGGGTGGCCTGAGGCTTCAGCGGTCCGAGTGGATCTGTCTTTGACTTCTGGTTGACTCCTTCGGGCACATGGTTACTGCCCAATCATATTTTGTGTGTCAACAGGCTTAGCTGGAGGATAAGATAGTTGAAAATTATGGTAGCGAGCTTTAGCCGAAATGGCTAAGCTGGGATATAAAATAGCTAAAATGTATGATTGATTGTTGAGCTTGCTATCAAGGATAGCTGACTTTGATTGGATGTCAAGGCCGGAAAATAGGATAGCGAATCTTGGTAGGATGTCGGGCTCGGAAGCAATGTGGGATAAATGTTCCCTTGATGGACTATCGAAGTCAACCAACCTGACTCAGATGGGAGGTCTGGGTCAAGGGCGGAATATAGATGTTGATCCTATGAGATATCGGAGTCAAAAAACCTTGCTCAGACTGAAGGTCTGGGACAAGGGCAGAATATGTAGATTCATATGTTGATCTGATGGTGCATCGAGGTCAACCAACCTGGCAGAGACGTGAGGTCTAGACCACGGAAGAATATAGCTGTTGACTTGCCAGAATGCCGAAGTCAACCAACTTGGTGAAGACGTCAGGTTTAAGCCAAGGGAGGCCTGTTGGTGTTGACTCGACAAAATGCTGAGGTCCACCAACTTGGCGAAGACACGCGGTCTAGCCCAAGGGCAACATATAGGTGTCGATCCGACGAGATGTCGGAATCAACCAACCTTGATCAGACAGAGGGTCTGAAACATGGGTAGATGCATAATATGTAGTGTTGAATCTAAGTGATGGTGCAAACCGGATTCAGAGGGGGGGGTGAATGAATCTCCCCTTTAAAAGGAACGCCCAATTGAAACTGTACTTCAATTCTTGCGGAATTAAAATCAAATAGGCTCAAATTAAACCGATGTTCTAAGAAGGCTCAAACTCGAACACTTAAGCAGCACAACCAGCTAGAACACTTAACCACTCAGTGAATTCAGCGAAATCTAAACAGATTAGATGTAACGATCCTAATCATACATCTAATAGAAGATGAAAACACAAGCAGTAACTTCTAAAAATCAATGAGATCTTATAGAGGTGAAATCTCTATTCATATCTCAATCTGAGAAACTAGATGGATGCAATCATAGCGGACCTATGCATACATCTATCAAAGGACAGAAAACACAGCAATCACAGGAGGCACAAGGATTTTTAGGTGGTTCAATTTTCACCTACATCCTCCCCACACTCAGACTTGAGTGTGGATTCTACTGCCACACAGCTTGAAACGTTGATCCATAGCTTTAGGGATAAATCCCTACAACTGCTGAGCAACATAGCTTGCTATCCGCTGAGCATTATAGCTTGGCTATCCACTGAGCATTACAGCTTAGCTATCCGCTGCCAAACAGGTTGAGAGACTATTGAGCATTATAGCTTAGCTAACCGCTGCCACACAACTTGAAGTGTAAAGATAAACGAAAAGAACAAAGGAATCAAAAACAAGAACAGAATAGACAAGCAATTCAATGTAGCTCCAATGAGCAAAACTATCCCATATCTGATCTGGAGATAGTTTCTACAGCACGATCTCTTCCTTCCCTCTTGACTACTCTCCTTCCTTCTGCTTCTCTACTTCTCAGCTGCTGCTTCTGATCTGCTCTCTTCTATCTTTTTCAAAACTCACAATCTTTATCACTTTCTTCTTTTTCTATCTTACGGTACTCTGTTCTTCTCTCAAAAACTCTGCATACCCTTCTCTCAATTTTCTATTTAACTCTTCTCTCTCTCGAGCTCTGGCTCTTCTGCTCTCAGCCTTTTACTCTCTCTTCTCTCTAATCATCTATCTTCTCTGCTTTTTGTTGATTGCAGGAGAGGGTTTTATAGAGCTTCAGCCTTGGGGTGCCACGGCCTCACGCTTCGGGCGTGTGGAGGGAACACTCCCGCCAAGAGGTTTCCAGAAGATCTCAGCCACGTGTCATAATCTAGATAAGAGAGGATCCACTTGGCAACTTCTTTCTGGGACGATCCTTCTTGGATCACGTGCCTAGTATCCAATACTTAGACCGGTCTGCCTAGGATCATGTGCAAGTCATAGGTTCACTTAATCCTCACGAGCTAACGTGCCTACCTTAGTCTTGATGCATTCTGCCCTTCACATGTTTGATAAAGTTCCTGCCAAAGCATTTCATCAAACACTTTGTAGTCAGCCATATTTCAATTGTGCACAGACTAAATGGACAGGTTATAACAAGTGCACAGACCTAGTGCGCTATTCAACATAATGTGCTCGGACCTCATAGAGATCTGATGGAAATATGTGCATGAACCTTATACTTCCTTAGACCTAAAATGTGCTCGGACGTGAAAACATGCTCAGACATTAAATGTGCTCGAACTAAACCATGCTCAAACCTAGTAGCAAGACATGCACCGACCTTCTATGCATTGAGCTAATATGTGCACCGACTTCATATGGCTTGAAGCAAAAAGTGCATTGACCTTATATGCCATAAACCAAAAAAATGCATAGACCTTATGTGCCATGAGGCAAAAACATGCACAGACCTTCTACATGCACAAAGGAAATGTGCATCGACCTTAGTTACTGTAGAACAAGACTAGCATCGACCTTAGATGCTTGACATCTCCACAAGCATCGACCTTAGTTGCTTGAAACCACAACTAGCGTGGACCTTAGTTGTGCATGATAGCATAGCTATAGTAAACATGCATCGACCTTAGATGCTTGGAGTCACAACTAGCATCGACCTTAGTTGTTTGAAATCGCAACTAGCATCGACCTTAGTTATGCATTTCTACATGAAAAGTAGAATGTACATCGACCTTAGTTATGCAAGGCTAACTAGCGTCGACCTTAGTTAGTATATAAACACACTAACATCGACCTTAGTTACTGCCCTTGGCTAACAAACAGAAATGTTCATTGACCTTACCTGCTACGGAGAAGGAATGTGGACTGACCTATATGCTTCAATGCAAATGCTACCTCGTGTTGACATGTTGACACCTTTGAACAGTAGCATTGACTTTGACCAATTGACACCTTTGAGTAATAGTGTTGACTTTCTTTACATGACCTTTTGAACCTGTCCTGACAGATTTTATACTGCTATATAGATGATGAGATCAACAATAAATGCATCAAGTTTATATCATCAAGATTATATATATATATATGATGAGACATAATATTTGTCATCTTCAAAACCACAGGGACACAACAATCTCCCCCTTTTTGATGATGGCAATATTATGAGTCATTGCAATATATATCCATCATGATGATCAAGCCAGTATGAAATATGCATGATCATCAACATGCAACATAGAAGAACTCTGTCAAAATTGTACCACAAAGAACTCACAAATACTCCCCCTTTGACAACATCAAAAAGGAAGGATCAGATGAAAAGAAAGAGTTGTCATAAATTCTCCCCCTTTTGAACAAAAGGATGCAGAAATGAATACCCCCTTGAACATATAATCTTCCCTTTGACAAAGCAGAAGGAGTGAAATGAAATAAGATCAGCAAACCACAGGGACAAGCAAATTGAAGCAACATTCAGACATTCAGAGTGGACAATCAGGTAGAGATTGAATTGGAAGTAGGTTATTAGAGATTAAGATCATGACAAATTATGTCAAAAACATTGAGCTGAAACTGAGCAATGAATGATCAATGACAGTGAGCAAGAATTGAGCACAGAAATTTGACTAGATTTCCAATGAATAGGTAAGACAAAAGGATTTTCAATAAGATACTAATTTCATAAATCCAAGTAAAAATGTTTCAGAGTCTTCCATTATGGAGGCTTATGAATGAGTACTTATTGAACAACATGGTTTAAATGTGATGTATATTGAGTTTGTCAATAAAGATCACTACACATATCTGAAATCAAATTTTAATAAAAACAAACCAAGTTCTCATAAGACATTCTTATTTAACCTCCTTCCATCTTACTCATTTAATTTTCAATGACTCCTTCAGGAATTACAAGAAGTAGTATTGAAGTTAAACAATTACAAAAACCATTTGATTTTGTCTGCCATTTCAAAAAAAAATTCTGAAACAATTATTTTTTAGAGCAGAAATACTTTTCATACCATTGTTGGTCACATTTTTCAAGAGCACTCGAGTTTTACTTCACACCTTGTAACTAGAGGATACATATTGTTTAGACGCCAGTATCCCTAAACACTTAGTATGCCTAACTGCTATGCTTCACATTGAACAGAGGTAACCAAGGCACTTCATGACATAGGTTTACACCATTTATTTGATGAAGAACCCAGTTACTCGGTGCAACTTAGCCATTGCTCTGTCTTAATTTTATAGATAATGTAATAATTTTCCAGCAGAGTTAACTATGGTACATCATGACACAGTCCTTTGGGCATGGTTTCTTAGTAACCACAGTCATTGCTCTGACCAACTTTTACCTTTTTGACATTTTCAGATTTTCAAATGTTTGAAGACAATACTCACATCATGTATCTAAACTAAAGATAGTCATGATTTCTACGTTTTCAAATTTTAGAAGGTTTTGGCATGAAAGAGCATAAAGCAGTCAGTTAAGATTTATTAAAAGAAAGACTCAGATATTTTCAAGATTTTTACATTCAAACTCACGGAATACATTAAACTTAGACCACTTTTATCTTTTTAGACATTCATAAATATGTATAATGGAAGATTCCACATAAATTTAGCTTTTCAGATTTATGATTAAGGTACACAGTTGAAATCATCCTAAATTTCAAATAGATGAAAGGATGTTTAAGGAACAGTCAATTTATCAATAGAAACAATAACAAAAATATGCACCAAGTGCAAGAGACTTGAAGTTCAGACGTGAGACAGGATCTTGCAACCATTTTGTCTGAGTTAAGACAAAATTGTTCAAGGTTTAGCAAATATGCGGTGTTTTCAAACAAGTTTAAGAATATGGTAAGTAATCCAAGCAAGTGACTATCATTGATTAGGAAATTACAACTTCAGAAGTATGACTATGACAATCAAGAAAGTAAGAGCAGATAGTTCGAGAGAGACAGTAACAAAATTGAAGATATGAGATAGTGAAGACTTCTGTTCACCAATCAAGACAGAAACATGATCAGACGTACATCAATGAAAGTGTCGACTCTTTGTGTCAACATCTACTCACAAACTCCATAAAACATACCATTTCCAAAATAATGTCGACTCATGGTGTCGACACTTCTAATCAGGATTATTAAAAAGTGCAGCAATTTAGGTCAATGATTTAGAGGGTATGAGAATCATTTGAAATCAATGACCTGGGAGCATAACAAATGTTCAAAATCAAGAAGATTTAGACATACCAGCTTGAAACATAAGTGATAGAAAATATCAGTCACAAACATGTGAATTGCAACGTGAGCTGATAAACAAAATCACAACTTGAAACAGTACTTGGCGGAGGTTGGATCTAAGGATCTACTCACGTAAGTGTTAACCTTATAGATAGGCCTGACATATCTTTCCAGCTAGACCTTTTTATATACTATCTAGTTAATAAAAGAAAGCACATGAATCTTTCAAGGTAGCTCCCCCTCAGCAAATGTAGCTAAGTAGATTTTTGAATGATGAGAAAGATTAGCTCAAGGGGATATAGAGCATATAATCAATTTGATCAGACTTGTAGTGTTTAGAGAGAGTCATCATTCAGGGTTCATCAGTTGAGAATTAAACCAAGAAACAAAGACTGTAGTTATTCAGATGAAAATTTTGAGCTTCGGTTGACCAGAGTGGGAAATGTTGGTCGACCGAACTGGACTGAAATGCAACAATATGTTCCCTTGGAATCAATCTATCTTTTTGGTATTTTTGTGTGAATGATATGCAATGAACTACATGTATACATATGCATTGACTCTTTTTCACAGAATGCATTGATCCATTATACATGAATTGCAAAAATTTGTTTGAAAAACTCCCCCTAACTTTATGCAATATATGCAATGAAGGCTTAGCATATGATTTTATGATTCATGCTCATGATCATTCAGACTGCCCTATATGTAATATGACCCATGGTACTAGGCAGAGGACTTGGTCTAAAGAATCACCTCACACATGATGTGGGTTTCCAGACAAAAGGCATCTGCCCTTCTCCCAATATCATTTAATATACCACTGGGTCATGCATGACAAGATTAGATTAAATGTAGTCCTGTATGCATGACAATTTGGATGAGCATGAGTATGTGTATATGAGCCTTATATGCAGCAAGTCATCAAACAACCATGGAATTAAGGCAATTCAGATATTTGAGAGGAGCAATTTATTTTCAGTGTTTTTGCATTATGACAAATATCAACCAAATGCAATTGACAAATGTAATCATCAAGTGCAGAAAATTCTGATTTTTAGTGAAAAATATCCAATTCTTTTTCATTTTCACATATGCACAGATATGCAGACTATGCTCATGAGTTTTTAAACTTCTCTACGTGCACATATGATCCATGGTACTAGGTGGAGAATTTGGTCTAGAGGCCATCTCACACATGGTTAGAACTTTTAGACAGGCTTAGTCTGTCCTTTAGAGCTAAGCATTTGATATACCATGAAATCATGCATGAAAATGCATAATAGTTTCAGAACATTCAAGATGCAGCCAGTTGTAGCTCAATTAGTGTCAAAACATCAATGCATGCAAGTAAGAATTGAATTCATCATATCTTTATTCAATGTGTCAATAATCAGCTCAATGTATGACTGAGAAACACATGTTGAGCAATGCAAATGTCAAAGCAGCTCAGAACATGTATGCATGAAATTTTATTTAACAGATTAAGCATGAAATGCAACTATCTGAAAGAGATTAAAAGAATTCAAATGAACATTCTTGTAACCAGTAGGGATGTGGTTTTACCTTACTTGGCTGCCTTGGTTTATTTAGCCCCCTTTTTTATTTCCTTCCAAGGCACACCTGCAAAAATAGAACTTCATTTTGCATAGAGAGGTACCTAGGATATCTTGGGTCCTGAAATGACATTGGCACCTCTGAATGGTGCACTCACAAATTTCTGAGCATTCAAATCATCAATTATCATTTGATAATAATCATTCATAGAGTGCCCAAACTGTCCACAATAATGACAAAAAATAACAGATTTCATGTTCTTCTTATATGGATTAGCATGAGCATGAAATTGGTGTGAGTGAACATGATTGTTTTCATTATTAACATGGAAGTTTATCTTTTCATTACCAGGCAGCCAATAGTTAGCAGCTCTGTGGCCTGGCTTTCCACAATTAAAACATGCACTGAATTTTTCTTTAACAACAGATTTATTTCTATCAAACATGTGTTGATTTCCAGGGAAATTTATAGGTTTAGAATTAATTCTTTTCTCTTGAACATGTCAACAGTCGTTGACTGTGTGGCCATGCTTTTCATAATGAAAACATACAGCATGCTTACCTTTAGGCACAAATTTATTTTTATTAAAAATATTTTTGTTAATAGGGAAATTACCAAATTCAGAATTACTTTTCTTTCCCTGTGCATGTCAGCACTTTGCAGCAATATGGCCTAATTTACCACAATGAAAATAGTTAACCTTTTTTTTCTGAACAAGAGGAGTTTTCTTATCATGATAATTCCTAGCATGAATGTTGTGATAGTGTCTCAAATGCCAACATTCTTTGACTATATGGCCAGAGTTGCCACATTCATGGCAATAAGGTCTCCTTGGAGTAGTGGTTTTCCTAGGAGCCTTGAGCTCAGTCCTTGTTCAAAACCAACAATCATGCTTTGCATGACCAGATCGTTCACAATGGGAATATTTGAGTTGCCTCTTCTGGGCAAACTAATTCTTGGGTGAGCTTTTAGTAAAATGCACATATGTATCTCCTGAACTTTTCATTTTCTTCATTCTATTATGAACATTCAATTAATCAGATTTCAGGATATAACAATTGTGCATCACATGACCGAATCTTCCACGATAATGGCATGAAGTTTTCTTTGCATGAATGTGTGGAGGTGCATGTGACTTGTGTGCAGTACCCGTAGTATCAGCAGGAATGCTTTTGATATTTTTCTGTGAAATTTCTTTCTTTTTTAGTTTATGAGTTTGTTCACTAGTTTTGGGACTGACAATGGATCTTTGGTTCCTCTAAGCATTGAATTGGAAGATAGGCACACTTGATGTGTCAGTCAGCTCAGAGCTATACACATGTGAAGTCTGAAGCTTACTGTCAAAGCCCTTTTTATTACCTGAGTTAAAACCCAAACCCTCACGTTGGAAATTCATTTTACAGCCAAGGAGCTTGTCTAAAATTTCTTTTCCACTCACAAATTTAGCCAAAGATTCATTCAAACTTTAAATCTCATATTGCAGTTTGGAAACATGAAGCTCATAGTTAGCAATTTTATCTTCATAGCACACAACCTTTTCGTTTAACATCTGATTGATGGTCCTTAGGCTAGCAATTTCTTGTTCAGCATTCAACAACTCATCAAAGCTATCCCGGCTTACACTCTTCCCTTTTTCAAAAGTGATAAGCCTCTCAGACAGAGCTGTGTTTAGGTGTTTCAGCTTGTTAATTTCCTCTTTCAATTTACAGTTTTGCTTCTGGAGTTCATCATCAAACACCTAATTATCTAAGGAAGAATGACATTCATCAAACATTTCTTGTTGATTTTTAGATTGAAGTTTGTCAAGATTTTTTCTGATGCTCTAAATTTATCACTCTATCAGCCTCCAGTTTTTCAGACATCAATTTATTTTCACTTTCAAGATTCATTGATTTATGTTCGGATTCCTTAGAATATTTTTTGAGTTTTTTATTCTCAGATTTCAAATATTCTAGCTCTGAAGTAATATCATCAAAATCTTTTAGTTGTCTTCTGAATATCTCATTTTTTGTTTTTAGAATTTCATTGTCCTCACAAGCAGAGTTAGCATTCTCAAGGTTGTTTAACTTCTTTTTCAGGTTTTTATTCTTCTTTCTTAGTTTTTCAAAAGATTCTAGCAAGTTAGCAGCATCTTCCCAATCATCTAAGGTAAAGCTAGCGAAAGGGTTGTTTACCTCTTCTTCACCCTCGCTTTCATTGCTCCCATCAACCATCATGCGCTTTTGGTTTTTCATTTCATGGCTGGCATTCTTCAGTTTGTTTAATATATCCTTGGCAGATCTGCATTCATATAGACATGGAAGAATACCAATATCAACAGCTACCTTCAATAAATTTAATGCCTTCAAATTAACAGCATTCTTTGATCTATGATTTTCAGTCCACTTAGATTTATCTTTAGGTATTCTGTGTAGACCACACGACATTACCTTCCATAGATAGGATCTATTTTTCTAACATAGCTACGCATGATGTTGAGCCATGTATCAAAGTTGGAGCAGTTGAAAATCGATGGATGAGCTAGAAAAGAAAATCAACAAACAATTCAATGCAATAGACTGAACACACTCAAAAATGCACCAAAGAGTCTGCAGGATCTACTGCGGATCGTTGGATCCAATGAGACAGTAACCAGCTCTGATACCAATTGTTGAATCTAAGTGATGTTGTAAACCGGATTCACAGGTGGGGGGGTGAATGAATCTCCCCTTTAAAAGGAATGCCCAATTGAAACTACACTTCAATTCTTGCGGAATTAAAATCAAATAGGCTCAAATTAAACTGTTGTTCTAAGAAGGCTCACACTCGAACACTTAACTAGCACAACTAGCTAGAACACTTAACCACTGAGTGAATTCAGTGAAATCTAAACAGATTAGATGTAACGATCCTAATCATACATCTAATAGAACATGAAAACACAAGCAGTAACTTCTAAAAATCAATGCGATCTTATACAGATGAAATCTCTATTCATATCTCAATTTGAGAAACTAGATGGATGCAATCATAGCAGTCCTATGCATACATCTATCAAAGGATAGAAAACACATCAATCACAGGAAACACAAGGATTTTTAGGTGGTTCGAATTTCACCTACATCCTTCCCACACTCAGACTTGAGTGTGGATTCTACTGCCACACAGCTTGAAATGCTAATCCATAGCTTTGGGGATAAATCCCTACAGCTGCTGAGCAACACATCTTGCTATCTGCTGAGCATTACAGCTTGGGTATCCACTGAGCATTACAGCTTAGCTATCCGCTGCCAAACAGGTTGAAAGACTGCTGAGCATTATAGCTTAGCTAACCGCTGCCACACAGCTTGAAGTGTAAAGATAAACGAAAAGAACAAAGGAATGAAAAATAAGAACAGAATAGACAAGCAATTCAATGTAGGTCCAATGAGCAGAACTATCCCATATCTGATCTGGAGACAGTTACTACAGCACGATCTCTTCCTTCCCTCTTGACTGCTCTCCTTCCTTCTACTTCTCTACTTCTCAGCCACTGCTTCTGATCTGCTCTCTTCTATCTTTTTCAAAACTCACAATCTTTATCACTCTCTTGTTTTTCTCTCTTACGGTACTATGTTCTTCTCTCAAAAACTCTGTAGACCCTTCTCTCAATTTTCTATTTAACTCTTCTCTCTCTCGAGCTCTGGCTCTTCTGCTCTCAGCCTTTTACTCTCTCTTCTCTCTAATCGTCTATCTTCTGTATCTTCTATGCTTTTGTTGATCGCAGGAGAGGGTTTTATGGAGCTTCAGCCTTGCGGTCCCACGAGCTCACGCTTCGGGCGTGTGGAGGGAACACTCCCGCCAAGAGGGTTCTAGAAGATCTCAGCCACGTGTAAGAATCTAGATAAGAGAGGATCCACGTGGCAACTTCTTTCTTGGACGGTCTACCTTAGGTCACGTGCCTAGTAACCAATGCTTAGAATGGTCTACCTAGGGTCACATGCCAGTCATAGGTTCACTTAATCCTCACGAGCTCACATGCCTGCCTTAGTCTTGATGCATTCTGCCCTTCACATGTTTCATAAAGTTCCTTCCAAAGCATTTCATCAAACACTTTGTAGTCAACCATATTTCAAATGTGCACAGACTAAATGGACAGGTTATAACAAGTGCACTGACCTAGTGTGCTATTCAACATAATGTGCTCGGACCTCATAGAGATCTGATGGAAATATGTGCATGGACCTTATACTTGCTTAGACCTGAAATGTGCTCGGACTTGAAAACATGCTAAGACCTTAAATGTGCTCAGACTAAAACATGCTCAGACATAGTATATGAAGTCGGTGCACATATTAGCTCAATGCATGCACAGACCTTCTACATGCACAAAGAAAATGTGCATCGACCTTAGTTACTTTAGAACAAGACTAGCATCGACCTTAGATGCTTGACATCTCAACAAGCATCGGCCTTAGTTGCTTGAAACCACAACTAGTGTCGACCTTAGTTGTGCATGATAGCTTAGCTACAGTAAACATGCATCGACCTTAGATGCTTGGAGTCACAACTAGCATCGACCTTAGTTGCTTGAAATCGTAACTTGCATCGACCTTAGTTATGCATTTCTACATGAAAAGTAGAATGTGCTTCGACCTGCATTCTGTGCAAGGCTAACTAGCATCGACCTTAGTTAGTACATAAACACACTAACATCGACCTTAGTTACTACCCTTGGCTAACAAACAGAAATGTGCATTGACCTTACCTGCTAAGGATAACGAATGTGGACTGACCTATATGCTTCAATGCAAATACTACCTGGCGTTGACCTGTTGACACCTTTGAACACTAGCGTTGACTTTGACCAGTTGTCACCTTTGAGCAGTAGTGTTGACTTTCTTTACATGACTTTTTGAACCTGTTCTGACAGATTTCATACTGCTATATAGATGATGAGATCAACAATAAATGCATCAAGTTTATATCATCAAGATTATATATATATATAATGAGACATAATATTTGTCATCTTCAAAACCATAGGGACATAACATGTAGATGTTGACCTGACAGTATATCGAGGTTAACCAACCTGACAGAGATGTGAGGTATAAACCAGGGTAGAATATGGACGTCGATTCGATGAGATATCGGATTCAACAAACCTTGCCCAGACTAGAGGTCTGAACTAGGGCAGGATATGTAAGTGGGTGTTGAATCGATAGAATGCCAAAATCAACCAACTCGGTGAAGACGTGGGGTCTAAGCCAAGGGTAGATAATAGGTGTTGACTCGATAGAATGCCGAAGTCAACCAACTTGGCGAAGACGTGAGGTCTAAGTCAAGGGAGGGGTATAACTGGCTGGCGGGGGCCAAGATTGGTAGCCTTCAAAAGTGGTCCACTTCTATTGTTAACATCCATTTTTTGTTCGTGTCATTACCTTCTAGTACAGACCAGCCCATAGTGCGGGCTATGTTGTCCGGTGTGACTATTAATGGACTTGACTATTTGGTTATAGCATTGGTTGGACTAGGAATTAACATTCGAGAGCTCGGCCAAGGCGAGGCGCCTCAAGCGAGTGGGGAAAAGGTTTATGGGCCCAACCTATGGGGAATACTTGAGAGCTCGGCGAGGACTGAGTGCCTCGAGCCAAGGGAAGAGGTTTATGGGCCCAATCTAGGGGGTAATGTTTAAGAGGTCGGCGAGGATAGAGTGCCTCAAGCCAAGGAAAGGGTCTATGGGCCCAATCTAGGGGTCAATTTTTTAGAGCTCGGCGAGGGTGTAGTGCCTCAGGCCAAGGGAAAAGGGTTTTATGAGTCCAGTCCGGTGGGACTGATGGGCACTATTTAAAAGCTCAGAGAGGGCGGAGTGCCTTAGGCCAAGGAAAGGGTTTATGAGCCCAGTCCAGGTGGTGGGGGACGAGCCCAATGGGACAAACTTGGTATTTCTTAGTGTGCTTGTATAGCTGTTGTAGCAGGATGTCAAAGGACGGTGAGAATACATCGGCTAGGACCATAGGTTCCAAGCCGAGGGTAAAGGGTCAACCCCGGTGATACTAATGGGAAGCATCCCGCAAGATGAGAAGCTGGCAAAGATGACGAATGTTTATTTGATGACCTGGCTGGAGGATCGAGGCTAAGGACGGAAGGGGTACCCCGATGGGGCTTGGACCCATGTTTGAGACAGGAGGCCCAGTGGCTAATGAAGGCTTCTTTGTAATACCTGAAGATTTTATAAATAATATTTTGCATTTTCTAGAAATATAATCAGATTTTCTAGGATTTTTCTAGAATTAATTCAAGGTTAATGGGCTATTAAATTAATTATAGATAACTAAATCTAATTATTAAAGCCCAATATTTATTTAAATGGATCTAATCTTTTAGATAGGCCAAAATGACCCAAAACCAAGCCCATAAGGTTTGGCCCATAATCTAGAAGCCTAAACTAGTGTATTTACGGAATTTAAAGGGATAACTACTCCTTAAATAGATAAATAAATGGAGATAAATCAAAAGAGTTTGAAACTGTTCAAATTCAGTGCCAACAGATGAAACGGTCTACAAGCGACCGCATGAGAAGAAGAAACGGTCTAGACCTAGATCGCTAAGCACTGCAGATTCCGTGAATAGAAGAAGGCGTGAAAAGATAGAAATTTTTGCATCCTAATCACTTGGGATCGATGCAATCTATTAGCTAGAAAGTTCTAAGATTGATTTAGATCGAATTGGTGACCTAATTAGGACTCTAAGTTCGTGCAAATCCTTAAAACCATAGCTAAACCTGTAAATAGACCCAGAATCAACCTACGCGACCCTTACTTTTGGCTAGCGTGGAACTGAGGTAAGGAGGACAAATTAGAGCTATGTTCTTTAGACGTTTTTTTTCATAATACTAAGGTCTAACTACTCTCAAAATTTCGTACTAGGAGATCAAGCATACATGAAGTTAGAAACGTCTAAAGTCGCTGGTTTAGCACAAGAATCTCAGGAACCTGTGCGACCGGGTTAGATTGATCAGCAAGATGGAAGCCCTAAGCGAGGTAATTAGATAGAGGTTCTTTAGAATAAATTGTTACTTTTAGTACCCTCTTCTTACCCTCCAAATTTCATGGTCATAAGTAAAGGGAATCAAGAGGTAGTTTGTAGCAACCCTAGTAAAATTGAAGGAATGAAATTCTAAATGGATTAACAATTAAACCAATATTCAAGGCCCAAATCATATATACTTAAAACCACTTATATATATATATTTATACCAAAAGGACCTTACACTTATAACAAATAGACCAAAGATGAATAGCGCTTCCTCTTAAGGCGCCAATTGATAAATTGAAGATCCCTCAAGGGGGCGCTAATTTAAGAATTGAAGACCCCTCATGTGGGCGTCAATTACATGAATGGTGTCTCTATCATGGGCGCTATTTACCTAAAGGGCGCCTCTATCCTAGGCGCTATTTCCCTGCAGAGTGAAAATAGGAAACCCGTTTTAGTGTTTTGTTCGAACAAGGAAGCAGTGGCCGTTCAGGAAGGATAATATCTAGAAGGATTAATACGTAGGGAAGTTTTACTAACAATAGGATTTCTTCCATGGAAATTTAGATCCCAATCGAACTCTTAAACCCCATTAGGATTCTCTACTCTATAAATACCCAGCCCCATCGACTAGCAGAACCCTATTTTGCTGTGATCGATGGGAGCCCTACATACGTCGACGTCCTGCTAAGTATTGCAGTCACTGCTACTATAAAAAGTTGTTGCTTCTTTCCCTCTACCAAGTTCTTCCTCCTTCGAGCTGCCACGGTTGAAGCTGTTGCTGACTTTAGAGGAAGAAGTATTGCTTCTTCTGCTAGTGGGTTGACTAAGAAGAGTTTCCTCTCTACCCGTTGAAGCTACATCATCTCTTCCTGGCTGTTATTCTTCTACAGCTCGGACAAGAAGAACCAGTTTCTTCTTCACTGCTTCTGCCGATACAGAGTATCGGATATTCATATATTCTTCACATTTCCATCATCCAAATCACCAAACAAGGTAGGTGTTCTCAAGTACAAGCCCAATCTAATAGTTATTAGATCATGAACATGCATATAGGTCTGTTAGATTGTTTTTAGTAGATTTAAATGTATTTCTGGAAGTTTTAGTAGAAGGCGCCTCCCTCTAAGGCGCTATTTGATATAGCGACCGTGCAAACAGTCGTCAGATTAGTTTGTTAATTAATAAATACACATGTTCAAAATTTAATAACTATGAACCATGACATCTAATCTAATGCATGAGTATACTGTTAGATTCCTGCCATTTTTCTTTGCCTGTACATGTCTCTAGTTTCTTGATTAGACATACTCCAAAAATCATGTGTCTATGATTGTACCTGCCCGGTGCGTATCATATGACAAAGAAATAACGATCGTCTATAGGTCATCAATTTAATGAACGCCCCCACACACGAGCGCTAATTAGTGAATAAACTGTGAACATTGAACTCTTCATGACCAAATTACATGGATATTGAAATTAACGACATGCACCCTGCCATTAATTTGAAATATGACGCCCCTGACTAGGGCACTACTTACTGAATTGAAGACTTAAGCCAAGGCACCATTCACTTAATTTTGAAAATTTGATACATGAACATATATTAAAATATATAGAAATTGATTATAGCGACTCAATGGAGAGTCTTCATTTGGTGAAATAGCGACCCTGACTAGGGCGCTACTTACTGAAATGAAGACTTGGGCCAAGGCGCCATTTTCTGTCTTCTGGTTTTCCGTGATTTTTCTGTAACCCCTTTCAGTGGGATATATATATTGGCACTATATTCCAGTCCGTGAGTATAGTCCCACATTTCTTGGTGTTTTATCGTTTATCCCACTATTTCTCAGTGACATACGAGCCCTCCGTTGGACATTCCATTCCTTCGGACTGGTAAGTTTGTCATTGGAACCTCCGTAAGACTCCTCCTAGCCTTGGATTCCCTTAAAGCCTATTAGGATGGTTGTACCCTTAAAACCCATGACACTACTTAATTGCCTTGTCACTCTAAAGAAACATGGTATACCGGCCCTCATGACATGCTATTTGGATGCCATAAGAATATCCTTGAATTAATGGAATGGGAAATCATGCCATTAATATTTCTTAAGAATTATGTGCCATACTTGTGGACACTAATTCTATCTACCTTATAATGTACACGAACGAGCGACCATATGTATATGAGCGCTTATTCTCAATGTCATGGCACCCAATTAGGGTGCAGATTCCACCTAGTTTTGAACGTTAATCGTGAGTGTACCATTATTATCATGGTACGTCCTTACATAACAAGTTCAACCCTTGTGAATCTATTCATAAGATATACCTTAACGTTCCTACAAAGCTTGTTCCTTTGAAATTCCATATTGGCTATAACTATAGTGGATGTCTAAAACATGACTCAATGCATGCGCATATAGGGTCCCGTCTGGTCCTGGGAGGAGCACCCGAAAGTATTTGTGCCCATGGGAGTTGTAATGATCACGATGTGACATTGCACCGAAGTACTCATCATTCTAGATGACATTCCATAATCTCGTACTTGACTTGACATGACATGACTTGCGTGACCCGGAATGGGTATTTATTTACTTGCTTGAAACATAATAGTCAATTCTTGACATGACATGATAAATATACGTGCTTGATCATCTTGATATATATTGACACGAGTTCTTGAAAGACATGCTAGTTCATTCAACTATCTTTTGATATACACTCTCTGCTGTCGTTTTACGTGAACATGCATAGCTATGTTGCATTCATGTAACATATAATTTAATTAAAGCAAGCTAGCACTTGAGATATAATTCCTACTGAGCGTTCGCTCACCTAGTATTTTTTTCCTATTTTTCAGGTAATATTGATGACGAGACTCATTCGGATGGGGATGTACAAGAGTGAAAGAGTTTAGATCCATTCCAACCGTCAAGCGTTATCTAGTCCTGTCTTTTCTATTTTTCCTTGAGTCATCCATTGTACTTTAATTTTATTGAGCCCTAGTACTTTCATTGTGAGTTATAATATGAGTATTTTAAGGTTAATAAAGGACTTGGTTATCATGACTTGTGCCCACTATGTCTATGTATGTCGAATATACTTACGCTATGATTGATATGATTGATATAAACTCGTCACGCATCTCCGGATTTCTTCTACGCTCGGGACGTGACATAGAAGGCCACAAAGTTGTTGGTTCGGTTCAGGAAGAGCAGGGACTAGGGTTAACTTTCAGCCCTAAATTCAAAGTTTAAGGACAAGACCAAAGGTATGTTATCTCATGAACGGCTTAAACATGAGCTTAGGAGTAAAAACTCTCAATTTCCAGTTGATTTTATGCATTATACATGGAGTATTTTATGTTTTAGTAGTTAGTTCATTCTCATGCATGAACCTAGCCTTTAATGGAAAATATGAAATTTATACTCAATTTACATTCTCCTATGCATATTCTTGGCCAAGTTTCTTCTGGCATGTTCATTACATGTTTTATATCATTTTTATGCCTTATGTTGCTCTAAAATAGGCTTGAGCATCAGTTTTTAATGTTTGTCTGCTACAAAGGAAGAAACGGTCTTCCTGAAGACCGCTTGGAATCACTAGCGGCCTACGATAGACCGCTAGCCACTATAAAATGGTCCTTGAAGTGACCGCTTTTGTTTCTGAATTCTAGAATTATGTTAATCCGAAAACATAATGCACAATGGCCCTAATTTACTTATGATAAGCCTAGTTATTTAAGTTTTTACAATGTTTTAAGCTTTATTTTCTTATACTTGGTTAATATTGATGATTTATTCTAGTTGGTTTCATGTTCTTTATGCATTTGGAATTTATTTTTCTCTTATGTTAATTTCATGCCAAAATCATATACTCTTGTACTAAATACATATTTCAAGTGGTAGATGAACTGGATTCACTAGTAGTTTATCGCTATTTTATCATGATCCCTTCTTATCTGCAAGTCATTTTCTTAAGTACATGGCACATATCCCGGTATGATGTCATTAGTTACACTTTGCACTTATAGGCACATTTTTCTTGGACTTATGAACCTCTCCGCCGGATATTCCTTCTGTTGGACTAAGAGATTATGTTTCAAGGCCTCTGTAAGACTTCGCGAGCCTGGGATTCCCACCAGGATGCCGAGCTGGTTGTACCATTAAAACTCAATTGTCTTGAAAGCACTTTACCGGTGTTTTATGTACTCTAGACCTTAGCGGCCCTATGGTTGACCGCCTGATTCGGTTAGTGGCCATTCACTAGACTGCTAAAGCTCCATATGATTTTCCCTGCATCGACACTTCTTTTTCATGCGTCGACTCTCTTTTTATGAAACCGTCTAGACTATGACCGCTTTATGAACGAAACGCTCCAGTAAACAACCGCTTAGTTCCTGAATTTGTCTAACCCAAGGTTTGACATTTGGGGTTGGTTTTCTTGAGTTCCTAGATGATCTTAGGATTATCTGGAGTTCCAAAACTTAAGTTATGGAGTTTAACGAATGTACCGTTATGCTGCCAGAATGTCGCCGTAGCATAATGTCCTTTTGAAATCATTCTTTGAAGTCATATCAAATTTTGGTACATTCTATTCCTTAATTACTTGCTCATGAAAATTGTTATTTGGAATTGAATCATTGGCCGACATTATTGTTATATCTCGTGGAAGTAGCTGGATTTATAACTTGAAGATGCAAGATCAGGCACGGATTGTGTCCAAGGGCACCATGCTAGTCCTCACGGCCGATGGTCAGAAACGTGCTATAAACCATGGGGTACGATGATACTGGCGTCGCATTGCACTAGGAGTACTTTCTCTTATAAATGAGTGAAATTCACGAGACTCGTTATAAAATTTACATGCTTGTTATTGCATAGCCTTTACAAGGTTGTGTAAAGTACTTTCTCATTACCTGCTAGTACATTCCTGTTCATGAAAGGCCAAATTTACATCTACATGATTATTCTTGCTGGTTCAAAGTCTGTACTTATTCATGTCTACTTGCTCAGTTATTTCATGATTCTTGTTATTTCGGTTTATATCGCTTGTTTATCACATTCTTATTTTGAACTTATTTCTAGAGCTAAGATGTTAATTAATTAAATATTACCTTCATGCTGATACGAAGATACCTACTGGGCAAGTGTGCTCATACCTATTTTCTTGTCTATTTCAGGAAGTACTAGTGCGTCGGATTCGGATTATGCTAGTAGTGTGTCCGAGAGTGAATGAAGGTTTTCAAGATGAGAGAAGCCTTAGATGATCAAAGTGTCTAGTATAGTCATATTGTAATTTTGATTTTCTTGAGTCATAGTTGTCAAGATATGATGATCTTATGTAATTGGATTTGATGCAATAAAGTTGGAAATTTGAGAAAAGTTACTTGTGCAATTGCTTTTGTGTGATTGTCTTGCGCTCTGATTTCTTGGGTGCGAGAGACTTACTATGCCGGCTGTTCTCGTTCCGATATTCCTTCCACTGTATTAAAAGCTCGGGGCATGACAGTTAGAGTGGTATCAGAGCGCTAGGTCTAAGGATTTTACTTATTCCTATGAAAAAGAAGTCATGTCATTGGTTAAGTCCAAGGTTTAAGGATCAATGCCTATGAACCTAAAGAACGAAATACCTAACCTTTGAGAGAAATTGTGTAGAACCAGGGTTGAGATAGTTAATTAGAAATCTCTCTAAAATTAAACCCACCAATTCCATTAGAATTAACAAATTTATTACTCTTCTTAGATACCTTATTCTTGCAAATGGCTCATCGTGTCGATTGGAATGGAATGCAATAAACCGTTGCAGGTCTCACACAAGCTTTGCAAACTATGGCCCAAGCTGGCGTGAGGGCAGGAGCTGGTGATTTACATCGTAATTTTTGGAGTTTGAATCTTCCGCGATATAATAGTTCTTCCAATCCAAACGAAGTAGAGAACTAGATTGATGAAATGAATCGTATCTTCGAAGTCATGCAATGTGCCGATTAGGAGAAGGTTTGCCTTGCTACATTCCAGCTTAACAAAGATGCGAGTATATGGTGGAAGTCTGTACCTACACCACCTGCGGACGCACCACACACTTGGGAAGGATTTCTCACGCTCTTTCGAGCTAAATATTTTTCCGAACATGCCAAGGAGAGGAAGGCGGCAGAATTTGCTTCATTGCGTCAAGGTATGATGACGGTAGCCGAGTACGAAGTACAATTTTCTCGTCTGGCACCTTATGCTCAGCATCTAGTGAGCACGGATCTCCTTAAAGCAAATCACTTTATGGACGGGATGCAACCCATCTTCATCCAGCAACTTGGCTCCCAAAATATTTGGACCTATGCTGAAATGGTCCAACGAGCTCATCTGTGTGAAATGACCTTGGAAAAAGTTGAGAAACTTAAAGGTAAAGGGGAGGAGTCTAGCCGAAAGTTAGATCGGCAAGGAAGAAAAGAGGAAAAATTCAGCATCACCTATAACTCTCGGGATAACAAGAAGAGATCCTGAAGTGGTAACAGGAGCGGAAGCCATAAGAACAAGAAGATAAAGGAAAGAGAGAAGGCTCTTACAACTGCTTGCTCATTTTGTGAAAAATTTAGTCATTCGGCCGAAGAATGTTGGAAGCGCTTAGGTGCATGCTTAAGATGCGAAAGCCAAGAGCACTGCATGCCAGATTGCCCCCTTATGAAAGATCAGTCTTTTAGCGGTGGACGAAAGCGACAGGCTTGTCTCAATGATGTTCTAGATGACAAGGAAGCGCCCAAGGATGATGGGCTCATTGAAGGTACTATTCATATTTATTCCCATCCCGCATTCATGTTATTTGATACTGATGCTACTCATTCCTTTATATCAACCACTTTTGCAAAAACCTTGCCAATTTCAGCGGTCCTTTACCAACGGACCTAGCTATTATCACACCCTTAGGTTCCAGAACTAAGCTTACAACTTATTACCCCGATAGTGAGATAATTGTAGAAGGACATAATCTTCCTACTAATCTCGTATGCCTTGATATGGAAGGCTAGGATGTGAAGCTTTCCTTGCCTCGGTAGTGGTTACCGAGTCTAAGGAAATCTTGATAAAAGAAATCCCTATAGTTCAAGAGTTTCCTGATATCTTTCCTTCCGAGTTACCTGGCATACCGCCCGAAAGGGAGGTTAACTTCACCATTGAACTCACATCCTGAGCAGCACCTGTGTCAATAGCTCCTTACAGGATGTCCCCCACGGAATTGAAGGAGTTAAAGAAGCAACTTCAGGAGCTGCTAGAAAAAGGCTTCATTCGACCTAGCACATCCCCTTGGGGTGCGCTAGTATTATTTGTCAAGATGAAGGACGGCTCCCTTAGATTATGCATTGACTACTGGCAGTTGAATCAACTCACCATCAAGAACAATACCCACTGCCGCGTATTGATGAACTGTTTGACCAACTTTCGGGCACAGAATATTTCTCCAAGATCGATCTCAGTTCAGGCTATCATCAACTAAGGGTCAAGGATGAAGACATTCACAAGACTACTTTTCGAAGCCGATATGGACATTATGAATTTGTAGTTATGCCGTTCGGACTGACGAATGTGTTGGAACCCTGGTTTTGATAATGACAATCTCTGAGTCATGTGAGATTGAAATGTGGTCTGTGCATTTATCTGTTGAATACTTGGGTCAGAAGTTGGTTGAATGTTAAAAATAGTTTGTGCAAAGTTATGTCTACTTGGGTTTACATCAAGTCGTTGTAAGGATTGCATCGGTGCATTGGTCGTCACTGACCACATAGAGTTTGTGCAATCTATACTTGTGTCATCGGTGCATTCCACTGGGCTTACACTTGCATATAGTCGGTGCATTGTCTGTTCTTTGCATCGGTGCAATTCTAGTTCGTGCATAACAAGTGTAGTTTGCATCGGTGCATTAATTGTAGTTGCACGCCATATAGCCGGTGTATACCCAACATCAGTGATGTCCACTATTATTTGCATATCAAGTCTGTGCATAAACAGTGCAATCTGAAAAACAACATCTGTACATCTCTCTGTTGGCATATACAACGTCGCTGCAAGGTTTGTACTCGTGCGTATTGTATCAGTGCAAAGGCAGCTCTCTCATGCATATTATATCGGTGCAATAACAATTCCTGACAATTCCTATGCATACATGGTTGGTGCATTATACTGTTGTCTTCTTATAATGTCAGTGCATTCTTCTATTGCATTCACATATAGTTTGTGCATTGCCCCTAATTCGCACATTCTTCTGATCGGTGGATACTATGATTAAATGTCCTTAAATTTTTCTACAGGTACTTAATAAGATCTGAAAGACTGTAACGTGTCCTGGCTCAAATGAGCATTTGGCACGAGATCCAAAAATGGAGGATGAACCTTGATAGTGCTACGAGGAAAGCAGCCAAGCCAGGATGCTGCCACGTGGCTGTGCAACTCCAGATCTGGATAAAGTGATTGGGCGGGAAACGTGGTGAGCACGCGCCCCTTCTCTCTGCTACCGAGATATAAGTAGAAGATTCTTTGTCCAGAAAAAAGGAGGAGAAGCTATTGATTGTGAGAAGTGTGTTGAGTGTGAATTTGTGAGAAGAGAGACTGAAGCAGACAGAGAAGAAGCCAGCACGATCCAGATTGACTGAGAGAGAAAGAACCGATCTGAGAAGAGGAAGTAAGAGAGAGCTGTTTTAAAGTGCTTTGTCATCAGTCTCCTGGTTCAGAACCGGAGCTGATATGCTCATTGTTGAGCTACATTTCTTTTGTTTTCTTAGTTTTCATTTTTTTCTTATTTTGTCTTTAAAACTTCTGTTACTCAAGTTGTGTGTCAGCGGTTGCAGAGGGTTGGTGCCTCTGGACATCAAGCTGTGTTGCTCAGCGGTTGCAGAGGATTGGTTTCTATGGACAGCAAGCTGTGAAGCTCAGCGGATTGTAGGGAAAGAATTCCCTGAAGCTGTGGATCAGTAGTTCAAGCTGTGAGTCCGCAGTGAGGCCACACTCAGGTTGAGTGTGGGGTGGATGTAGGTCTGGAGGACCGAACCACCTAAAAATATATTGTGTCATGTGTCTGAATGTTCTCATGTGTGTAATTGGGTTTATCATCTAGATCTCCTCGCTTGCGTGCCTCCTAGTAATTGATCAGGACCTGCATCTCAGCTGTTTGAGCTATTGTCCTTTGAACCAGCAAGCATTATTTTATACATTTGAAATTAGGTTAAAAGGTTTTTAAAAGATCCATTCACCCCCCTCTAGATCTACGTTTGGCCCAATATTCGTGGCTATCAATTGGTATCAGAGAGGGTGTCTGCACAAAAGGTCTAACAACCTGCAGATCCGTTCCTTGATTTGGTTTCGGTGCGATTTGATTTGATCTGTCTATTAGCATTGTTTTTGATTTGATCTATTTTTTAGCTTTGTTCTTAATCTAGTCTGCTTTGTCTTGTTCTTATGGCTGAAATTCCTGTATACACCGGTTCAGATTTCTATGGCTGGTACGGTCGTTTCAGAGACTATGTGATACATTTGAATTCTTATTTATGGGTACTCATAGGTCACAGTACATATGAAGTTCCATAGGACAAATCTCAATGGAGATCCTCAGACAGACTAAAATCTGAAGAAAATCAAAAGGCCCTAGATCTAACAAAAAGGGCAATAGACTCTAATTGCTTTCAATGTGTTAATGAATGCAGTAGCGCAATGGAAATCATCAACAAAATATTGGGAAGATCTTGTGGAGATGAGGAAATATGTTTTATGGCCAGAGATCTATCTGAGGACTCATCCTCTCAGGTAAACTATGAGACAGAGAATATCATTTATGATGATTTAGTCGACATGAATGAGTATTTATTGAATAAATATGATAGAGTCAAGTCTGAAAAAAAAACTTAGAAAATAAATGATTTCTGAAGTTACTCGCTTGAAAGCTGAAAATGAAAATTTGAAATCAGACATGAAAAAGTAGTGATCTGAAATAGATAGATTGAAATCTGAAAACGAAGGTTCTAACAATAAAGTTTTTGAAAATAAAAATTCGTGTAATGAATGTGCCTTCTTAAAGGAATTGATTGAAGATCTTGATTCTGATGATAATATGCAGAAGAATCTAATCAGATCCTTGAAAGAAGAAAATGATTCATTGCTTGAACAGAAAAAGGAAACTGATGAATGCCAAGACAAATTGCTTGAAGAAAATGGTTATCTAAAAGATCAAAATAAAAAGTTGATGGTTCTGAATACAGTTTTGTCTGAAAGACTGATGGCATTTGAAAGAGGAAAATCAGTCTTGAAAGAAAAAGAAGTGAATATAGAATTGAAGTTAACACAGGAGAATGAGACTTTGAAAAGTCTGAATGATGGTTTGCATACTCAAGTCATTTCCTGTGAAGACTACATTGTTTCCTTGCAAGCTGAAATTGAAGATCTAAAGAATTCCGTGTCAAAGTTTGTTAAGGGAAAAGATAATTTGAATAAATTGCTTGGAGCTAATGTGAATTTTCAAAAAGAGGGACTGGGTTACAGTCTAGTAATGAAGAAGGTTGATGGAAATAAATTGAAAACTATTTTTGTTAAAAGTTCAGAACAAGAAAAACCTTCTGTTTCATCTGTATTTCAGTTCACGGTGAAGAGAAGTGAAAAATAAAGTAAAAATTTAAAAATGGAAGAAAACAGAAAAAGAGTGAAAACAAATATAAAACCAAACTTTCATCTGATGCTGTTAAAGTTTCTTTTTTCTCTAAAAATTGTCCTGAACAAGTGCATGTTAGAAAAAGCTTTCCCATTCAGTCACATGCAAACACAAAAATCCTTTCATGTCATTACTGTGGAAAAACTGGTCATAAAATGCATGAGTGTAGGACAATGGAGTTAGATGAGCGGGCCACTAAGAAATTTCATGATGGGAAAACTCAAGACACTCACCATGCAGTTCAGAAGAAGAAAATTCACTGTTACCATTGTGGGAAGTCGGGTCATATTGGAGCCCATTGCTGGAATGCTCAAAGAAAGAGAGTCAATTCAAAATTTGGAAACTTTCCTGTAAATAAAAATATTTTTGGGAGTAAAAACTTTGCTTATGGAAAAATTGGCCACCATGAATCTGAATGTTGGTATGTGAAAAGAAATAATGATCGTTATGGCAGAAATTACTTAACTCATGTCCACCCACAAAAATTCCATGATGATCGTGTCAAGAAAAATCTTAGATCTCTCATTCATTGTCATTATTGTGGGAGAATGGGACATATCATGAATGATTGCTATTCTATGAAATATGACAATAGGAAAGTTTGGAATTCTCGTAGTACACCTGCCAAAGGTGTTACTTATTGGGTTCGACATTCTGCAAAATAACTTCATCTTGCAGGTATGCCTCGGAGGAAATAAAAGGGGGTAAATAAGCCGAGGCACCAGAACATGAAAAAAAACCCCATTTCTACATCTTTCAGGTTAGTTGTCTAATCGTCTTAAATTCTGGCTTTATAGTTGTATCTTCTTGAGTTATCATGATACATGTTTGCATTCTGTGTGATATTCCACAGTGCCATAGCTGATATCATCATATTATCTGTGCATCTCTTCACTGAAATTGTATGAGAAAATGATCCATGTGGAATGTTACATGAATAATTGAAATAAATCAATGATGGATGATATCATGTTCATGATTAGATAAGTAGGCTTGCACGACCCTATGGTATATAAAATAGTATGCTGGGAGAAGGGTAGTTATTTTCTGTCTGGAAACCCACGCTATGCGTAGAGGCTTGCCTTCGCCAGGTACCAGGGGTCAAGTTGCATGTTGAATTTTCTATGCATACAGTCATGTTAAATCTGTGTACTCTAAGAAAAATAAATATTGTTTGGGTGGAATCCTAGCAATTCTTGAGGGGGAGTCAAAGTGTTTGAGAGCCTAGCTGCTTGAATGATGGGTTGTCTGTTTGTGAAAAGCTGATCAAGTTTTGAGTGTTGCAATTATTTGGAGCTTTCAGATGTATGACTGCTTAGATAGTGACCTGAAGTGGTGATATGAGTTATTAAGTAATGTTGCTGAGACAGTCTATCTTCATTGGAAAGCTGTTAAGAAGTGTCCTTTTTGAATGTACTGATTCCTATTCAAGCTAAGAAATTAGATGCTGACTGTGTACATAAGAGGGTGTTAGCTATGGAACAAACCTCTTAGGCTATGTAACTGATTGGCTCTGAACTCTGAACTTTGCTCTTTGGCAAACATCTATCATATCTTCATGCTCATCTTTGCTCTCATCTCCCTTTCGACAAGTTCATAGAATGTGGTAATCAGGGGGAGTTAAAATCTGATATCTATTACCTTTTCTAATCCTCAACACTTAACTACTACGAACACCCCTAACTAAGAACGAAATTGCTGATCTTAATTGGACCGTGATTTTCTACCTATGGATATTATATCCTATCTTAAAATTTCCACAAGTATCTCTGAATGTAGACTCAATGGTCATAAAATAGTCTGAAATGGAACATCTCAAAAGATTGCTTAAAATTTTGAAAATCATGAGTAGTAAGTCAACCTGGCGAAGAATCTAATGTTTATATTGTTCTTAAACATGTTCTAAGATAATTCTGTTGACAGACAAGAGAATACGCCATCAAAGAAAAATAAGCAAATAAAATTATTTATCAAAAGGAGGCAGAGCAATGGCACATTATTTGAGAAACTGACCATCTGATTCAAAGAAATTCAGAGGATATGTCATGACGATAAGTGCTATCTCTGTTCAAAATTTTTGAAGCATTAAGGTAAAACTACACTGAGTAACTAGGGATTCTGGTGTCTAATCAACATGCTTCCTTGAGTAAAAAGGTGTAGTATTACCAGAATGCTCTATCTTTTATAATAGTTTAATATTCATATGGTTGACTCTGATGTGTCTTTAGGCAAAATTAAAACTAATTTAAGCTCTATATAAAAATGGATTTTTCTTCAGGGCTGGCAAATGTAAATGTTTAGTCAGAATTAACAACATATCTTGTTGAGAGCAATCATGGATGGAATTATTTTATTCCTATTGATTTCACTCCAAAATATATTTTGTGAAGACTTCATGTTATTCGATATAGTCCCATACGTTGAAAATCACGAAAAGGGATGAACGGTCTTTTTCCGTAAGGTAAAGGGTGTTTTGGGTATTATATGTTGAGGTTGGTAAAGTAGATAGTATATTAGATAATACTCTCAAACCCTATTTACCACCACTGTCCAACATATCCCTTTCCGCTCGAAACCCTCCCCAGCTCTCGCGATTCTTAGTACTTCGCCTCTGTGTAAAACACGACCTTGGCTTCCCAAGTCTCTTCTCTCACCATTCTTGCAACATTCCTCTATCTCTTATCTTCCACCATGTCCTCGCCATCTGCTGAGAGTAAGGGGAAGAGGAAGGCCACGGAAGAGCTTCAGCCGGAAGGGTCTATATCTACAGAAGTTGATGTTGTTGCTCAAGGAAAAGTAAAGAAAATGAAAAAGGTGAAAGTTCCCAAGCGCCGAAGAATGGCTGATGAACCTAAAGAGGAAGATATTTTGGCCAAATCATCGATTTATAGTGAGATGCTGTTAGAATCAGGCAAGATCGTGTTACCAAGGTATGTTGATTTTGATGATAAATCAATGGGTTTGGCTTATCCTGAATTGATAGAAGTGTTTAAGTTTCAAAAATGGGTAAAATTTTTGGGGAAGCACAGAATTTATTACCCAAGAATGGTTGCTGAATTTTATTTTAATCTGAAGTATTTTCCTGAAGAATCAAAAATTCAGTCTCTGGTCAAAGGTGTGAATATTGAAATCTCTAGGCACTCACTTCATAAAATACTTAGAATTCCAGAGGTCGGTGCAATCGAAAAGGAATTTTGGTTTGACCTTCATGATGCCTTCTCCACCATTACCGAGCTGCCTAGTGATCCGAGGAACAAAGAACAATCAAAATTGAATCAGTTTAATACAATTAAGTTTAGTCCTCTGGATAGATTGTTACATCATATTCTCACTACTATGGTAACTCCACAAGTTGGAAGCAGAGGGAGACTTACTGAATCTCAGAGATTCATTCTTTTCTATTTGTTAAAGAAGGTCAGAATCTGTCTACCAGAAATAATCATTCAGATTATGGGAACATGCAAACATGCCAGAAGAAATTTTCCATATGCAGCCCACTTGACTGCAATTTTCAAGCGAATGCATATTCCATTGGAAGAGGAAACCTCAAAAGACATTTTGAAAGTAAATATATATAATATGGGCTACATCAATAAGTTCATGAATTTAAAGGCACCCTCTGTCAGACATGTGCATATCGTAGCAGAAAGAGAAACCCTAGCAGTAGGAATGGATATTGTGGAAAAGTCTCCGTCATGTCAGGTTGAACTGATTCAGATTAGTCAGGGGGAGAAACTACAAAAAGATGTTGAACAAGTAGACTCTATAGAGAAGTCTTCCCAGCTGACTCTAGATGCATCAGAATTGCAACACATTGAAAATCTAGAATTAGAACAAGAGGTTCAGGAGTTGAACTTGACTGAACAACAAATAGCACAGCAACTGGATCAGCACAATGATGAATTGTTTGATAAATTTGGATAGCAAGCTCAAGGGAAAGAAGATGATCAACCAGTACATTCAGTCCAACAGCAGATAATAGAGGAAATTCAACAAGAATCTCATCCAGTGGCAACTGAAGAAGAAACAATCGATGAAACAGTTCCTACAGAGGAACATGAAGATGGTTTAGGTCAAGAAGAAATTCCTTCACATGTACAATCTTTAATTGATATGGTCACTGAAATAATGAGAGAAGAAGATCATAAAATCATAGAGGAAAGTGCTGATACTGTTGTTGAAGAGCACATAATGGAACACCAACCTCAAGAAGCTCAAGAGGGTGAGGAAGAGGCCTCACAAGGTCAACCCCAAGGTCTTGCTCCATTATATGGACCATATAACGGGCCTATAACTCCCTTTGGGATATAGACTCCACTATCTCTTGTGCAAGAATCTAATCCCCAAGGTTATCAGGCATCTACATCCACAGGACCAAGTTCAGAGTCACAAATGATGGAAAAGCTCAATGTACTGACAAATTTGGTAATGACCCAAACCAGTATGATGAACTACCAATTTATTGGTATACTTTCGGCCATTGATCATTTGGACAGCAGAGTGCTTCATTTGGAATAGACTGAGGACAATCAATGGATAAAATTTGCTTATGATAAGTACAAGTCTGATTCCAAGCTAAATGATGTTTTGGAATCCCTCGTTGCAGTTTGTCAAAAGACTGGGGAAATCATGAATAAGCTGCAAGAAACTCAAGGTGAAACTTATGTTAGCCTCACCAAAGTTCTTGATCACTCATATGATATTAGGATCAGTCTTGAATTAATGAAGACTCAGCAAAATATTCTAAAAGAACATCAGCAAGAGCTTACCAAGAAACTTAACTCAGTTCAGCAACAAGTGGAGAATCTTGTGAATCGTTGTGAAACCTGTATCACAGCACAAACAACTACTTCTTCCACTTTTATGGCTGACACTTACAATCAAGTGATGTCTCAGTCCGAAAATTTGAACAGCATGATGCAGTAGTGATTTGTGGATGTCACCACTCATGTCGAAGAGCTTCATAGTGTTATTCAGCAGAATTAGTCAAAGATCATGGCAAAATTTGCAGCTCTTGGTACTAAAGTTGATAGTCTTACTCGCCCTTTTCCCAGTGCTGTCCCTATACGTGGAAGCTCCAGTAGCACATCCCATAGAAGAAGAGGCAGCTTCAGAGGTGTTGCTTCAGGCAAATGACTGGCTCACCAAGCCCTTTTTGATAATGACAAAGGGGAAGAAATGGTGAAATGGTGGTCTTGGTCCATCATGTATGACAGCAATTTTGGTGGGGAACAGTCTATATGGAAACAAACTCAAACAGTTTTACTTTTCTTTTTGTACACAGAAAGTATACATAGTGCATATTGTCATTGAATGTTTTAATCTATGATATGATATGTCTGATTGATGGGTTAATTCATGCTTTTGTATCATACATGACTCATAATTGTCATAATCAAAAAGGGGGAGATTGTTGAAACCCTGGTTTTTGTTGGGTTCGTGTCTCTCCCTCTTTGTCTTTGATAATGGTTTTGATGATCACAATATATTGTGTGAAGATATTCATATTGTGTGCTTGATTAGTGGAAAACATCTTCATGATAAACGAACTCACATGTTGCTATCTTATCTTGCAGGTTGCTCTACTAAGTTGGTTGATATTGAATCATGCATGCTACTCATTAGTCTTTGGAGGTTTCATGTGAAGACTATGCTTCTCAGTGGAATGGTTGAGTCCTTATGGATATGAAATCGATTGCATGGCCTTGTGTTGTGTAAATGCATAGCCATTTCATTACATGCTATGTTGAAGATTTCCTCTAGTTCTTGTATACCATGAATGCATAAATGATGGTTCCTTGTCATTCTGATCATATGGCTTAAATGCCTCGAAATGGTTTGTAGGAGAATTGGGTTGAAGTTGGGATCTTCAGATTCGTTGGTTTAATATTAACTTGCTTCTAAATTCCCAAAAAGTGCATGTTAATATTGCCCACAATGTGATGGATTCAAGGTAAGAATTTATATTGGAATCCATGGTGATACTCTTCTAATCTTGAGTTGGAAAATGGGTTCTCAAGTGCTTTCATACATATCTTTCATGGGGATTCTTATGTGCCTCATGCTAATACTTTCATAATCATATTTCATGTCATTTGGGTCTTGGTCTCAAAACTAGCTCCATATATTAATGCTTGATCTAGATATTTTGATTTCGATCTAACCTCTTGTTTTATCATGTGTTTCAAGGATAATATTCATGGTTGATCATCATGGGATTATGGTAATATTTAATCATTTATTTTCCCTTGAATTCATGGAGGTTTGATGGGTTTTTATAACCCAAACTGCATGGGTCGACCCTTGGGGTCGACCCTTAATTTTTCTGGCAGGTCTGCCTGCATGGGTCGACCCCTGGGGTCGACCCCCCCTGTATGGGTCGACCCCTGCTCGCTTGAATTTAACTCCCGACGGGTCCTTTCACTATAACTGAAAGGGTCGACCCCAAGGTCAACCCCTGATTGCCTATTTTTTTACCCGCACGAGAGGAGCTCGAGGGTCGACCCCAAGGGTCGACCCATTGCTTTTGGTTCTTGAAAAACCCCACGAGGGTCGACCCCAAGCGTCGACCCTTTCCGGTCTAGGGCGGCGCCGTCAAAAATGACCTTCGTATAGGCGCACCAAAAGTCTTCTAACTCCGATCCAAATGTCCCAAATCACTCCAGAAAATGTGGATCTGGTCCCTAGGCTGTCTCTTGATCGTCTTAAACACATAAATACATCTTATTATGTTGTAAACCCTAATGAACCAAGCTAGATCTGAAATTTCGGGATGTTCTTAACCCTTGTGTGTGCAGGTGGAGGGCTGCAGCTCCAAGGCTTCTTCCACAACGATCTGGACGTATAAGCTAGAGGAAGGGCGATGCACATAATAGGAGGAGGAAGAAGACGCTGTTGAAGACGTCATCCACGAGCCTAAGGTTCCATCAGAAGGCTGATGTTGTTGTTCTTCGTGGTCGGATGTCTTGGGCATTTCATTCTTCAAGTCTGGCCGCTTCCCACTCCGTGTATCAGTTTCCCAGCACACCCTACCTCCTTATCTAAGCATTTCGTAATCCGAGGGAGTTGTTTTGATCTTTCACTTCTATGCTTTTGTTTGAGATTGCTCAAGGTTTTGAATGGTTATCTAAGAGGTACAATATACATATACACGTTCTTTTGTCGATCTACTTGCTGCCCTCTTATTAGTGCTGTGATTTTTATCCCGAGCAACAAGATGAGCTAAGGCTTTCCATTCTCTTGCAGAAGAAGAAGGAGGAGTGCGGCTACAAGGTTGAGAGAAGAGAGGTTTATGAAGTTAATCATTTTTATGATGTATGCAGGTTTGACTGGAGCTAGGATTTGAAGGATATACTCAGTATGAGCTACTGAAGTTGCAGACGATCCCGGATCTTCGAGGAAGACGATCGGGTGCTCCATCCTACTGCAGATTCGATTCTCTCCAACCGAAGCTTCAAGGAAAATCTACGAACGGCCTTTGGAAAAATAAGGGGAAACATTCTACATCCTTAATCCATCTCTTGATGATAGCTTCTCTCCATTTACATATTACTGTGAGCATATATTGTAAATCCTTTTATGTTGCTGAATTCTAAAAATTATTGTGTGTGTGGACGGAGCTGTGTCTCCGTGTGAGGTACTTGTGCGGGGTATGTTTCCCGACGTTGTGTGTGTGTGCTACTGTGGTAGCGGTTTGAGGCAAGGCCTCGTGAGTGTGGATTGCTGCGGAAGCAGCGTGTGTGGTGTCGGGGTTCGTCCCCGTGTTGCTACATGTTGTAGCATGTAGTGAAGCCTGATCGGGGTTCGGTGAGGGGTGGACGTAGGAGACACGACAGTGTACCCGAACCACCTAAAAATCTCTGTGTCTATTGTGATTGCCTATGTGATTGTTCATTTCTTCTTTCTCCCTTCACAAGTCAATTTAGTAGGTCTTTGCTCACTACATCACCGCACATTGCTTCATCCGCTATCCTTGTTAGGATTAATTTTAATTGTTCCTTACATCGATAATCCGTGTTTGGCGTAGGTTCTTTCATCCATTGTCTAGTTTATTCGAGTGAGATCAGAAAGCTTGAGAGAAGATTTTAATCTCACGTTTGTTTAGGCTATTTAACGTAGTTAATATTAATTCTACTGTGTTTAGTTTAGAAAGTGTTTAAAATCCGCCATCTCAGCTTGGGGACAATTCAACCCCCCTTCTTGTCCGCCATCTCTCTGGGCCAACAATTGGTATCAGAGCCCAGTCTCTAATTTTTATTCTACGGACCTCACGGTCTAGGAGAAAAGATCTTTTTCATGATGGCTAGTTTGAATTCGGTTCCTATCTTTGATGGTTTTGATTTTGCATCTTGGCTTGGAAAATTATGTGTTTGGATTTCTGGTACTAATCGGAAGCTTTTGAACTTAATGACCCACGGTCCTCATGCTCTACCAAAAGATAAGTCAAAGTGGACCGATGAGGATAAGAAAAAAGATTCTTATAATCTTTTTGTTTTGAACACTCTTAAGGCTGCAGTGAATACAGACGTGTATCCTTTCATTTCATCTTGTAGGTTAGTCAATGAGATCTTGGATGGGCTAAGCGAAGCCCAAGAAGAAAGCTGGAATAGTGAGTGTCTCGTGGCAAATAAAGAGAATGAACGTCAAAGCGAGGAGAGCTCAACGGAAAACTCTGACTCCCATTCTGATGATGGAGACGAATTGAGTTATGAGGAGCTAATGAATGCTTATGATGAATTGTTTGATAGATATAAAAAGATGAAATCTGAAAACTGAAAATTGAAGAAGAAACTTGATGATTTTTCACATGATAACCCTCCATGTGCTAAGTGCTCTGAAATTAAAAACGCTTGTGTTGTTACCTCTTCATGTGAAAAATGTTCTGAGCTTAGAAACTTGAATGAAAGTTTGTTGCATGATGTTGATATGCATAAAAAAATCATTTCAATTCTGAAAATTGGAAATGAAACTTTGATGGCTAAAATTTCAGAATTTGAAAACGTTGAAAAATGACCTAAAGGAAAGTTGAGTTGTTCAGATAGTGATCAATTCTTGCTTCATGAACTTGTTCAAAATGCAAGACTTGCTGAAGAAATTGAGAAGTTAAATCATCAAAACAATTTGTTGGTTGATAAACTCAACATGTTTGAAAAAGGAAAACAAGTGATTGTTGATGACAATAAAAACATTCATGCTATGGAACACAAAATTGCATGCTATAAATCCATCAATTCTCTGTTGAATGACAAACTTGCATTGTGTGAAGAATAGCTTGCCAATTGTGAAGTGCACATTTCATCATTGGAAGATGAGACCAAGAATTTGAATGAGTCTATATGCTTGAGTGTTGAAGAAAATGAAAAACAGAAAAATATCATTAATTGTCATTGTGAGCATGAAAAATCCCACACTACTGAGTTTGCTCATGTTCCAAGAAAAAGAAGGAATGTATCATGTTTTTATTGTGGCAAATTTGGCCATGATATGTATGATTGCTCTTTAATGAAATTTGATGACAATGAGGCAATGAAGTCACAAATGAAAATTGTTGATGATTCTAAAAATTCTGAAAAACAAAAGAAGAAAAATTTCACTGTTCATTGCTTCTATTGTGGTTTGCATGGCCATGTAATGGAAAAAAATTTTATGAAGAAAAATGATGATGAGTGGCCTGTAAAAAGAAAACCTTCATGTAATTATTGTGGTGAACGTGGACATGTAATGAATACATGTTCCTTAATGGAAAAAGATGACAAATGGTTCATGAAAAGAAAATCTTCTCAATGTTTCTATTGTGGCCTGAATGGACATTCAATGGATGATTGTACCATGATGAGGGCCGATGATGAATGGTATGAGAGGAAAAATAAAAAGAATACATTTTCTCATGTTAGAACTAACCCCTCGGGACCCAAGATGGCTTGGGTACCCAAATGTCCAAAATGAGACTTTGTTTTGCAGGGTGCCTTGAGGACAATGAAGATGTCGGTAAATAAAGGCTTCTCAAGGCAAGAAAAAAAAACGGTTTGATTCTAAGAATTCATCTGTTCAGGTTCATTTGAAAAATTTGAAAAGGTAAAAATTATGTTTGGAGCTGTTTTATATTTTATGAATGTCTTTAGTTATTAAATGTTGTACATTGCACATGTCATACACATCTTTCCATACTTGTGTGCTTGAACGTCATGATTAACCGGTTTATAAAATGATGTTAGTGGAAAGGTGGATTATATCCACTTGGAAGCCTTCCTTATGCGTGAGTAGGGTCCTTGGACCTTTGACTCCGCCACGTACCGGTAATCAACCTGTGTGAAACATTCATATCAATGCATGCCACATGTATATTCTTCTATGTCTCTTCATCATGCTAGATGAACTTGCATTGATTTGGACATGTTTGTTCAATGGCATATATTTAGGGGGAGTCTGGCTGTCCCTCTATAATGTTCATGCCTCTCATGTGCATGTAATGCTTCTAGGAAAGTCATTCCATATGCATACATGTAGTGAGCTGCATTGCATATCACTTACTTTGAAAAACTCCAAAAAGAGTTGGTTCAATGCATATAGGCAGGGGGAGGATCTTGAATTCATCAATTTCTAATTGACTCAAATTCCTTTGTCTAGCTAGCTGCAACTTCTTTTGTAAGCTTATCTTTGAAACTCATCCCTGCCACAACTGTCAAGTTGGTGTGACTGTATTCTAGACTTTGTTCCTGAACTACATTAATTCACGGCCATTGGTTTTCTGAAAATCTGTCTAATGCATGTTGATCATATCTGCCACAAGCATGAGTTCAAATTCATTCACTTTCTATGCATGCTTGCTAATGTCTCTGCATCTGATTGTCACTGTCAAGATGTTGATTGAACTGAGAATTGAAGAGATATCAGTTTATGTACCCTTTCATAAATCTGAAATCATCTCTTATGAAGAATCTTCTATTATACAGGTTTAAGAATGTTGTTGATTTGAATTGGTTTAAGTCTAATGTATTCCTAAGTTTGAATTTGAAGGACTTGAAAATATCTGAATCCGCCTTTTAATAAATCTTAACTGACTGTCTCATGTAAATTCATGCAAGACCTTCTTGAAATCTGAAAAGTTTAAACCACGCTCTTCCTTGGTTGAGATACATAATGTCAGTATTGTTCTTAAACATTTAATCTGTCTGAATTTATCTTAAAAGAAAGTTATGGACAGAGCAATGATTTTGGTCGCCAAGAAACTGGGTCCTCTATCAAGACATGGAGTAAACCCATGTCATGAAGTACCATAGTTACCTCTGCTAAAAATTGCATGAAAATTTGATAGAGCAATGGCATGACTGTATTGAGTAACTGGGGATTCCTGCCTCTAACCATGGTGTCTCCTCACGTAAAAAGATACTTCTAATGCTAACTCTGTTCTCTTAATTGAGAAGCAATACGATTATTACACTAAGTAACTGTGTCATTTCACCTAAGACGTGTTGTGCCTCATGTAAAAAGGTGTTGATTAACCAAACTTGTTCATTGAAAAATAATTTGATGTTCAAAAGCAAAAATCTGAAAAATATGTGTGTATTAGAAAATTTTTTGGAAGCAATGTCAAATCCAGATGCATTCACAATTGTTTAATCTCAATACTACTTTGTGTAACTCCTAAAGGAGTCATTGAAATTAATTGAGTAATATGGAAGGAGGCTGAACTAGAAAGTTATATGAGCTATTGGTTCATTTTTATTAAAACATGTTTCAGATATGAGTATTGAATCTCATTAACAAACCTTGTATACATCACTCTTAAACCATGCCTGTCAATTAAAGCAACTTCATAAGCTTTTATAATAGAAGAGTCCGAAACTTAACCATGGATATATGGAATGGGTACCTCACTGAAAATCTTTTCTTCTCAAACATTGTATTTTGGAAATTCGATCACATCTGCTCAGATCCTGCTCACTCTATTTGCTGAACTATCTTTGAAAGATCCTATATTCTGCATGTTGCCATGTCAATCCTCCTAAATTTATTCTTGTCATACCACTCACCTTACATTCTTGAAAGTCTTGTTTCTTTCTGAACAAGGAGCATTGTATTGTTTCAAAGGAGAGAATAGTCTTGTCCAGACTGCATTTCTTACATTGTAAAGGGGAAGATTTTCTTGTGATCTTATCTAATACTTGCTTGATTCCATACCTAACTATGCATGCTTGAGTGCCTAACTGCTTGATCATTTGTGTTCATGCCTTATTTCATTCCATCTTAGTGCATATTGCATAATTGCATATTGCATATTGCAGGTCAAATGACATCTCTTTGTTCATCAACTTTGCATAAAATTAAAAAAAAATGATGAGCATTTGTATATGCTTTTGTCATCTTGCATATAGCACTTCCAATTCCAAAATCTTGCTTAGAGTTCATGGTTCACACACCTCCCCTACATGGGAGGTTCATTGCTGGGTTCGTGCACCACAGGCTTTCTATATCCATCTACTTCTGGTTAAACTTTCACATCTATTCTCTTTAGTTCCCCACTTTTTGACAATGTCAAAGGGGGAGAGAGTTTTGGAAGGCCGTAATATATTGTCATCATCACAAAGGGGGAGATTGTTGGGTTCGTGTCTCTCTCTCTCTCTTTGTCTTTGATAATGGTTTTGATGATCACAATATATTGTGTGAAGATATTCATATTTTGTGCTTGATTAGTGAAAAACATCTTCATGATAAACGAACTCACATGTTGCTATCTTATCTTGCAGGTTGCTCTACTAAGTTGGTTGATGTTGAATCATGCATGCTGCTCATTAGTCTTTGGAGGTTTCATGTGAAGACTATGCTTCTTAGTGGAATGGTTGAGTCCTTATGGATATGAAATTGATTGCATGGCCTTGTGTTGTGTAAATGCATAGCCATTTCATTACATGCTCTGTTGAAGATTTCCTATAGTTCTTGTATATCATGAATGCATAAATGATGGTTCCTTGTCATTCTGATCATATGGCTTAAATGTCTTGAAATGGTTTGTGGGAGAATTGGGTTGAAGTTGGGATCTTCAGATTCGTTGGTTTAATATTAACTTGCTTGTAAATTCCCAGAAAGTGCATGTTAATATTGCCCACAATGTGATGGATTCAAGGTAAGAATTTATATTGGAATCCATGGTGATACTCTTCTAATCTTGAGTTAGGAAAATGGGTTCTCAAGTGCTTTCATACATATCTTTCATGGGGATTCTTATGTGCCTCATGCTAATGCTCTCATAATCATATTTCATGTCATTTGGGTCTTGGTCTCAAAACTAGCTCCATATATTAATGCTTGACCTAGATATTTTGATTTCGATCTAACCTCTTGTTTTATCATGTGTTTCAGGGATAATATTCATGGTTGATCATCATGGGATTATGGTAATATTTAATCATTTATTTTCTCTTGAATTCATGGAGGTTTGATGGGTTTTTATAACCCAAACGGCATGGGTCGACCCTGGGGTCGACCCTTAGTGTTTCTGACAGGTCTGCCTGCATGGGTCGACCCCCCCTGTATGGGTCGACCCCTGCTGGCTTGAATTTAACTCCCGACGGGTCCTTTCACCATAAATGAAAGGGTCGACCCCAAGGGTCGACCCATTCATACGAGGGTCGACCCCTGATTGCCTATTTTTTTACCCGCATGGGAGGGGCTCGAGTGTCGACCCCAAGGGTCGACCCATTGCTTTTGGTTCTTGAAAAACACCACGAGGGTCAACCCTAAGGGTCGACCCTTTCTGGTCTGGGGCAGCGCCGTCAAAAATGACCTTCGTATAGGCGTGCCAAAAGTCTTCTAACTCCGGTCCAAATGTCCCAAATCACTCCAGGAAATGTAGATCTGGTCCCTAGGCTGTCTCTTGACTGTCCTAAACACATAAATACATTTTATTGGGTTGTAAACCCTAATGAACCAAGCTAGATCTGAAATTTTGGGCTGTTCTTAACCCTTGTGTGTGCAGGTGGATGGCTGCAGCTCCAAGGCTTCTTCTACAATGATCTGGACGTAAAAGCTAGAGGAAGGGCGATGCACATAACAGGAGGAGGAAGAAGAGGCTGCTGAAGACATCATCCACGAGCCAAAGGTTCGATCAAAAGGCTGCTGTTGCTATTCTTCGTGGTCGGATGTCTTGGGCGTTTCATTCTTCAAGCCTGGCCGCTTCCCACTCCGTGGATCAGTTTCCCAGCACACCCTACCTCCTTATCTAAGCATTTCGTTGAAAATCCGAGGGAGTTGTTTTGAACTTTCACTTCTATGCTTTTGTTTGAGATTGCTCAAGGTTTTGAATGGTTATCTAAGAGGTACAATATACATATACACGTTCTTTTGTCGATCTACTTGCTGCCCTCTTATTAGTGCTGTGATTTTTATCCCGAGCAACAAGATGAGCTAAGGCTTTCCATTCTCTTGCAGAAGAAGAAGGAGGAGTGCGGCTACAAGGTTGAGAGAAGAGAGGTTTATGAAGTTAATCATTTTTATGATGTATGCAGGTTTGACTGGAGCTAGGATTTGAAGGATATACTCAGTATGAGCTACTGAAGTTGCAGACGATCCCGGATCTTCGAGGAAGACGATCGGGTGCTCCATCCTACTGCAAATTCGATTCTCTCCAACCGAAGCTTCAAGGAAAATCTACGAACGGCCTTTGGAAAAATAAGGGGAAACATTCTACATCCTTAATCCATCTCTTGATGATAGCTTCTCTCCATTTACATATTGCTGTGAGCATATATTGTAAATCCTTTTATGTTGCTGAATTCTGAAAATTACTGTGTGTGTGGACGGAGCTGTGTCTCCGTGTGAGGTACTTGTGCGGGGTATGTTTCCCGACGTTGTGTGTGTGTGCTACTATGGTAGCGGTTTGAGGCAAGGCCTCGTGTGTGTGGATTACTGTGGAAGCAGCATGTGTGGTGTTGGGGTTCATCCCCGTGTTGCTACATTTTGTAGCGTGTAGTGAAGCCTCACTGGGGTTTGGTGAGGGGGGGACGTAGGGGACACGGCAGTGTACCCGAACCACCTAAAAATCTCTATGTCTATTGTGATTGCCTGTGTGATTGTTCATTTCATCTATCTCCCTTCACAAGTCAATTTAGTAGGTCTTTGCTCACTACATCATCGCACATTGCTTCATCCGCTATCCTTGTTAGGATTAATTTTAATTGTTCCTTACATCGATAATCCGTGTTTGGCGTAGGTTCTTTCATCCATTGTCTAGTTTATTCGAGTGAGATCGGAAAGCTTGAGAGAAGATTTTAATCTCACGTTTGTTTAGGCTATTTAACGTAGTTAATATTATTTCTGCTGTGTTTAGTTTAGAAAGTGTTTTAAATCCGCCATCTCGGCTTGGGGACAATTCAACCCCCCTTCTTGTCCGCCATCTCTCTGGGCCAACAGTTTTGATAATGACAATTTCTGAGTCATGTGAGATTGAAATGTGGTATGTGCATTTATCTATTGAATACTTGGGT
The DNA here is from genome assembly GCA_022559845.1 of Amorphophallus konjac. NCBI lineage: Eukaryota > Viridiplantae > Streptophyta > Magnoliopsida > Alismatales > Araceae > Amorphophallus > Amorphophallus konjac. Next base: position 256,178,882 of record CM040118.1, on the reverse strand, counting down.
CAGAAGCTGGTTGAATGTTAAAAATAGTCTGTGCAAAGTTCTGTCTACTTGTGTTTGCATCAAGTCGTTGTAAGGATTGCATCGGTGCATTGGTCGTCACTGACCACATAGAGTCTGTGCAATCTATACTTGTGTCATCGGTGCATTCCACTGGTCTTACACTTGCATATAGTCGGTGCATTGTCTGTTATTTGAATCGCTGCAATTCTAGTTCGTGCATAACAAGTGTAGTTTGCATCGGTGCATTAACTATAGTTGCACGCCATATAGCCGGTGCATACCCAACATCAGTGCAGTCCACTGTTATTTACATATCAAGTCTGTGCATAAACAATGCATTCTGAAAAACAACATCTATGCATCTCTCTGTTGGCATATACAACGTCGCTGCAAGGTTTGTACTCGTGCATATTGTATCAGTGCAAAGGTAGCTCTCTCATGCATATTATATCGGTGCAATGACAATTCCTGACAATTCCTATGCATACATGGTTGGTGCATTGTACTGTTGTCTTGTTATAATGTCAGTGCATTCTTTTATTGCATTCACATACAGTCTGTGCATTGTTTCTAATTCACACATCCTTCTGATTGGTGGATACTGTGATTAAATTTCCCTAAATTTTTCTACAAGTACTTAATAAGATCTGAAAGACTCTAAAGTGTCCTGGCTCAAATGAGCATTTGGCACGAGATCCAAAAATGGAGGACGAACCCTGATAGTGTCACGAGGAAAGCAGCCATGCCAGGATGCTGCCATGTGGCTGTGCAACTCCAGATCTGGATAAAGTGATTGGGTAGGAAACGTGGTGAGCACGCGCCCCTTCTCTCTGCTACCGGGATATAAGTAGAAGATTCTTCGTCTAGAAAAAAGGAGGAGAAGCTATTGATTGTGAGAAGTGTGTTGAGTGTGAATTTGTGAGAAGAGAGACTGAAGCAGATAGAGAAGAAGCCAGCACGATCCAGATTGACTGAGAGAGAAAGAACCGATCCGAGAAGAGGAAGTAAGAGAGCTATGAGAGAGTTGTTTTCAAGTGCTTTGTCATCAGTCTCCTGGTTTAGAATCGGAGCTAATCTGCTCATTGTTGAGCTACATTTCTTTTTTTTTCTTAGTATTCATTTTTCTTCTTCTTTTGTCTTTAAAACTTATGTTACTCAAGCTGTGTGTCAGCGGTTGCAGAGGATTGGTGCCTCTGGACAGCAAGCTGTGTTGCTCAGCGGTTGCAGAGGATTGATTTCCCAAGACAGCAAGCTGTGAAGATCAGCGGATTGTAGGGAAGGAATTCCCCGAAGCTGTGGATCAGCAGTTCAAGCTGTGAGTCAGCAGTGAAGCCACACTCAGGTTGAGTGTGGGGTGGATGTAGGTTTGGAAGACCGAACCACCTAATAATATCTTGTGTCGTGTGTTTGAATGTTCTCATGTGTGTAATTGGGTTTATCATCTAGATCTCCTCGCTTGCGTGCCTCCTAGTAATTGATCATGACCTGCATCTCAGTTGTTCGAGCTATTGTCCTTTGAACCAACAAGCATTATTTTATACATTTGAAATTAGGTTAAAAAGTTTTTAAAAGATCCATTCACCTACCTCTGGATCTACGTTTGGCCCAATATATGTGGCTATAAGAATGCACCTGCTGCATTCATGCAACTGATGAATAATGTGTTTCAACCTTATCTTGACCAATTTGTGATCGTATTCATCGATGATATCCTCATCTATTCAAAAATAAAGGAAGAACATGAGGAACATCTAAAGATTACCTTGCAAACCCTGTGGAAACACCAACTATATGTGAAATTAAACAAATGTGAATTTTGGCTTAAGGATGTCTCTTTCCTTGACCATATCATTTCTATAGAAGGCATTGCAGTAGGTCCGTCTAAGGTTGAAGCTGTTAATAACTGGAGTCAACCGAACACGGTATCTGAAGTTCGAACTTTCATTGGCTTGGCTGGTTATTATCGGCGATTCATCAATGATTTTTCTAAAATCGCCGCTCATTTGACCAGACTCACTTGAAAGGAGAACCCTTTTGAGTGGACGAAAGAATATGAAGAAATTTTTTGGCTCTCAAGAAGCATCTCACCACGGCACATGTATTGGCATGACCTGTTGAAGGTGGTGGATTTGAAGTCTGCACTGATGCATCTGGCATTGGTCTAGGGTGCGTGCTCATGCAAAATAACAAGGTCATTTGCTACGCTTTAAGACAATTAAAGAAACATGAGGAAAACTATCATGTTCATGACCTAGAGCTGGCTGCTGTAGTATTCGCTTTGAAGATTTGGCGTCATTACCTTTATGGAGAAAAAAATATTGTGTATTCAGATCACAAGAGCCTGAAATATCTCTTTTTTCAAAAGGAGTTGAATATTGTGTAAAGATGATGGTTGGAGTATCTCAAGGACTTTAATTTTACTATTCAATATCCCCCTGGGAAGGTAAATGCTGTTGCTGATGTGCTCAGCAGGAAACTAATAGGAAAGTGTACCAGTCTGAAAGGTATGTCCAATCTTATTTCTAAATTTGCTCAGCTGAATTTAGATGTTGGTCTGAAGATAGAAGATTACTTTACAGCCAATATTAGAATACAACCAACATTGATTGAAGATCTAGAAAAGTTACAAGAAAATGATCCAGTATTGTTGGAGATTAAGACTGATATGGAGCAACGACTGGATTTTTCTATTACAAATGATGGAAGATTATTGTTTCGAGGTCGTATTTGTATCTCGGATCATGTCGATACTAAAAAGATGGTATTAGATGAAGCTCATAAATCTAAGTATACCATTCATCCTGGTGCTACCAATATGTACCAAGATCTTAAATAAAATTATTGGTGTCCCAATATGAAGAGAGAGATAGCAGACTACGTGTCACGTTGCCTTGTCAACAAATTAAGGCAGAATATCAAAAACCTGCTGGAAAGCTACATCCCTTAGAAATTCTAGAATGGAAATGTGAGAGTATAGGAATGGATTTTATCATGGGACTGCCTAAATCAAGAGGTGGACATGATGGAATATGGGTAATTATAGACCGTTTAACAAAATCAGCTCATTTTCTACCTATTAAAAGCCGATGGTCTATAGATTACCTAGCTACTTTATATGTGAAGGAGATTGTTAAACTCCATGGTGTCCCTGTCACTATTATTTTGATCGAAACTCTCGATTTACTTCACAATTCTGGAAAGGGTTACAACACTCACTAAGAACTTGATTGAATTTCGGCACTGCTTTTCATCCATAAACTGATGGTCACACTGAAAGAACCAATCAAGTAGTAGAAGATATGCTCAGAGCTTGTGCTCTTGATTTTGGAGGAAATTTGCATGATCACTTGTCTCTAGTAGAAATTGCATACAACAACAACTACCAGGCCAGTATACATATGGCACCATTCGAGACACTGTATGGAAGAAACTTGTGACGACCCAGAGCTCCGGATACCGATATACCGATAACATCGATATACCGATACCAAGAACTGGGGAAGCCACCCAAGAGGCTGATGAGGCCCCTGAAGGGTTAGTGAAGTTTGTCGAGGAGTTGTATAACAAATTGGAATTTCAACGCGCAATATTAGTTAAACAACAATTACAATTAAGTGCGGAAGCAAAATGAACTAGCAGAGTGATAAAATATATACAATAGTCCAGATTTACAACAGCAACAAGTCCAAACTGACAGAAAAGAGAGTCCAACTGTACAACTACACGGGGCATACCCCGGTCAAAAGTACAAAAGACCACCCGACTACTGCTGGCACACTATTAGATGCCGACAAAACCACGCGAAGCTCCGGGAGACGGCGGATGTGGCTCACCTGAAAGGTAGGAAGGGTGAGTCACAGCCAGACTCAGTAGGGGTCACGCGGATCCCTACCTCGCAACTAAACACGCAGGCATACAAATATAACAGCAGTTAAAGCAAGCGTTTAAAGCAATAAACACGCAATTGGCATAAATCGAACACATTTATAGTAAAGCTGTAAAACCTATCTAAGCAGTTTAAACGGCTAACTACATGCCAATTAAATATAGGTATAAGCGTCAGGAGCTACATCTACCAACAGAAAGAAAAGCTCACTTTACCCGGAGATAGGAAAAAGAAGAGACCACAAGAAGTGAGAGACCAAATGCGTCCACTGACGGCTTACATTGCATCTCAGGCAACTCGCATGGCTAGTGTCTCCAAGCGAGAGGCGTAACAGTACCAAATCGAACCAAACCGAGTAACTAGTCAGAGTAACACTCGTCAGTGTCAGTCCAAGCCTCTGACCACGTGTGCACACACTGGCTCGTGCCTAAGCCAGGCTCTCCAGCTAGTTTTCCCTCTTAGTAGGACGCTACTATTGGCCGAGGGCCCACGGTGACTAGCTTAAAAACCGTGTAACGGGACTACCCTGTCCACCTTTCCCAGGAGGGCCGACACTCCAAGTCGGAGGGCTACGACTAGTGGCTCCATCACAAGGAAAGAGAGAGCTACTCTATTGGGATCTAAAATAATGCCATAGTTTTTATAAAAATAAGTTAAACATGGCGTATATGCAACATGGAATGCATAACTAATAGGCTGGCAACACAACCAAACTACCAGGCAAGCGACGGTCGAAGACCCACGCGCTACTAGAAAGCGACGGTCGAAGACCCACGCGCTACTAGAAAGAGACGGTCGAAGACTGGCGCGTTACATCAAGAGCGACGCGCTGGTCTCCGTCCGTTACTTCCACCCGCGTTCCAGCTCAAAGGTGCAGGGGGGAATGTGACGGTAGGGGCCCTGCGCGTCGCTTCCAAGCGGCGCGGTGGGTCACCGCCGTTACACCCTCCCGAGTACCAAAACTCAAAAGCCCTAAAGGGGAGAGTGACGGTGGGGGTCCTAGGCGTTGCTTCGAAGCGACGCGCGGGAGCACCGCCGTTACTTTCACCCGAGGCTCAAACCAACGCACAGTGTTCAGAAAACAGCAGCAGATGAAGCGACGCCCCGGTCTCGGCGCGTCGTTTGGGAACGACGGCCGGTCGACAGACCGCCGGGCTCACCGCCTCACCGGGCTACCTGAAAACAACGAAAGAGTAACGGATGGGGATCCCTCCGTTACTCTCCAAACGACGCCCCTCGTTGAGCCGTTATTTGGAAAGTGACGCGTCCATCTTGGACCGTCAGGCAAGTGACGGTTCCTGGCAGGACCGTCACTCCACCTGGGTTACGGGCGAGTACGGTTTGTAAACCGTACCCCCCCCGGACGGCTGAAAACGCCGGGTAACATCGTAAGAATCTGAACCCTGTCAAACCACGCAGTTTATACAACATCCAATCACCAATCATGCCAATAAAATTAAAAGACGATGGCCATGGAATCAATTTCATGAATTTAGGGCAAAATAACACTAAATTACACTAACATGGAAAATTGCACAAAAATCAAGAAAACTGGCGTCGAACCACGGCGCATGTGGTATCAACGGGTCCCTAGCGAGGAGAAGATTCCATCCCCCTACCTCTTACACGATGGGAACGCCGAATCGGTGCCGAACGGTCGATAAGAGTCACGCCGTCCTCACGGCGCCAAACTTCACCACGCTCCGCGGATCGAGGGAAAAAGGGCGTCACCGCGATCCACGCGAAATGACCTTTCCGCCGGTACCTCCCTTGCTTCGATCAGCAGCCGTCTGGGCTAGAACCGAGCGAAAGAGAGATTTTGAGAAATTAGGCCTAAAATAACCCAAAAAGGGGTTTACACGGAAAACGATGAAAATGACAGCGGATGACGACGCATGTGGCGTCAATGGATTCCTGGCAAGATGAGGAGTCCATTTCCCTACCTCGATCGCGATGAAACACGCAAATCGGTGCAGATCGGGCGACGGAAGCCACGCCGTCCTCTCGCGCCCACGCGTCTCCAAGCTCCACGGATCGAGACGAGGTCAGCGTCAAAACGTTCCTCGTGTCGAGCCGGTTTCAACGGTGTCTCCCACGCCTCGATCGGACCCCACCCGGGCCAAATCCGAGAGAGAAAGGGAGAGGAGGAGAGAGGACGTGTGAGGGAGAGAGAGAGAGAAAGAGAGAGATCGAGAGTGAGAGGAAAGAGAGAGAGTGGCGTGCGTGAGTTATAAAAAACCGATTTTTTTCTATTTTTTTTGTAAAAATTCCTCAAATTGCACTTTAACCTCACAAAGAACCAAAATCGTTAATATGCCCCTAAATTTTCCATAATTCTTTACTGATTCGAATAAATGTCTAACCAAGGCCTAAAAATCCGCAAAAATAGTCGAAACAATCCACACGAAGAGTACACTGCCACTGTATTGTCCACGAGCTAATAAGCTGAGAGGTAAACTCACCATAGGGTTCTGCAGATTATACAAGAGAAGAACCACACGGTTCATAAGACCTCAACTCGGGAGATACAAAAGCAATGCCAAACTCTCCAAAAAGAATCCGAAAACCTACTAAAGATCCAGGATATTACATCCTCCCCTCCTTTAAGGAATTTCGTCCTCGAAATTCAAGGACTAACAAGGAAGAAGCGAGGGAAGAACAACCCGACTCAGAATCAACGCAATCTCAAAAACACAACTCAGAGGAACACCGTCAGACCATTATCACAAGTACACGCTCAGGAGTGAGCACGACGCAAGTGAACACAAGTCCGACACCTCCGAAACAGGGCAACGCCGCTTGCGTCTCACAGGATGGGAGACACGACTGCCACAACAACAAATCACCGATCTCGAGGAGATGAAACAACAGACACCTAAAACAGTGTCTCAAATAAGGAAACAAGGTCCTCACAATTAACATCCTGACAACATCATCGATTCCAGTGCCCAAGGCAACAAGGAACACCGGGCACACTGAAAACCAACGACAAATTCGCAGGAAACAGTAACACAACAACAGCACCGGACCATAAACACAATCAAGTCAGCCCTCATTCAAATATCACATCTAATCAAGTCGCGAGCTAACTCTAACAGGAGACAAGAGTACAGCAAGCTAACTGACAAGACAATGGTCCTCGACTGAGACACAAAATCATACGGTTATAACACTAAATCAACAACACAACGGCACTCGCAGGATCCCAGCTCCGTACTGGACACAGAACTACGGGCACACTGCAAGCAGGGTCACATCAGGGCAAAAGAACAGTTGAACACACGACCTCAAGGACTAGTCATGCATCAAGCCGCTCACCAAGAAAAAGACCCAAATAACAAAAACACGACAATAATCTCGGGGAGCGCATCTCAAAGTTTACGAACACACCTCAAGAGCACAACACCCAAGAAAGAGAATGCAGAGTAAAAGGTAGTTGATCAGCAGGAGAGCCGACAAATTCCCTAATACTCGCAATGGTTAATGCCAATACCAGAAGATGATCAGCAAGAACACGAGAACAGGCAACATCAAGGCACATGAAGCCAAGATGAAGTTAAATCGAGAAGAACGGAATTCTCGACTGTCCAGAATCTCACAACAATGATTCTCGACCAATGGGTGACCAGCCCACACATGCTTCCGCTGCGCACTCAAATAACGCACACAGGCAATAGGGAATATCTCGGTATCCGCATCTCAGTACACACACGGGGCCATCGCAACTCATAAAATCGCAATGCGATATGCCACGAGTACTGATCCCACGAGCAACCGATCATAAATAGCCTAAGTGCAACAGAGGAGAGTACCAGCCTTAACATAAAGCCCAAGGAAATGCTCTAATCTCAGCCCACCCCTTTCACCCTGAAACGACAAGTGAGCCTCACAATGCATCGGCCGTTAAACACGACACGACGAAACATGATACGCAACAGCTTTCGAAACAAAGATTAAGTCTCAAGCCAGGCGACCGCAAATCAAGAAGAAAATCAGGCTCAAAATAAAAGCTGTCCTTGATAAGCACATACAGGACAAAGGCATTACCAAGACGGCAATTCCAAGGTCGACTTCGAAAAGAAACCACCAAATGGGATGAGAGCATCAAGCTTACTAACAAAAGCTCACCAAGAATGGAAAAGCCTAGCTCGCTCGAACAACTTCTCAATCAAAGGGGTCTAATCGAGCACTTCAACAGAAGTGAAACACCTCGGGAGTTGAACGGACTTGAGCTGGGATGACCAAAACAACGTAAAAACGTGTACGACCACCTCAACAACTCAAAAAGGTCAACAGCACCCCGAGCAAATGACGAAAAACCATGCGATAAGAAATCGCAAACCCAATGCCAGCAATTTCAACTAAGAAGGGAAAAGCTAACAGGGAAACATTAAGGAACTCACAAGTAACAGGAAAAGATAACTACTGAGGCTAAGAACCTCAATTCAACAACATCAAATGATCTACAAATTCAGATAACATAAAGCACAACGAAGACTACTCACGTGGCTGTTGGCACTGACGGTAACAAGCCACTTAGCCCTCACAGAGAAAATATACCTCAAAGAAAATCACTGGCGACAAAACGATTAAACCACGCTAGCATAGGATCCACTCACGAATCTAGCTAACGTCCACCTCATCCATCATTCCATCACGTTCTAACCCATTCCGTCGCGTCTCTACCTCGGTCAACTCGACACGGTCGCGCGCCCCGCGTTGAGAAAAACAGAGGAAAAGAGAAACGAGGATAAAGTAGAACGAGAGAAATGAAAAGGATAGGAGAGGAGAAAACCAAAATCACACGGATAGAATTAGCACAATGAACAATTAAGGAATAATTAGATCACATACAGTTCAAGTAACTACGATAAATAAAACGCAAATTAACTGATCGAGAAGCAGAATCGCACCTTCCACAACGTAAGACATCACTGCTCAGCAAGGGGAAGCTGAGATGACGAAAGATCTTGCTGAGGCTGCGACGACAAAGGTTGGACCTGGAACGGCTGCGGCTGGGTAAACCGCGAGAACTGCACCGGTCTCGACCTAAGAGGGCAATCTCGAACAACGTGACCCGGTTGGTCACATCGAAAGCAAACAATGGGCAGAGAACACGGCTGGCCCTTATGATGACCACCACATCTCCGGCACGTCCACGGCTGCCTAACGGCAGACCCCTGAAGCTGTTGAGAAGAAGGTATTGATGACGGAACAACACTGGCAGAAGGCTGCTGGGCGAGCCGCTTCTCACGCTCCCCCGACTTACTCCGGGTATTCATGGACGGAGGTGTACCACGATCAACCGGCACAAGAGATGGGGCCCTAGTCACATCCGACTGCCTGACCTGTTGATCCTTAGATGCCCGAATCTTCTTAGACTTCTTGTATCGGAATCTCTTGCCTTTAGACTTAGAGGAAGAAGCAACTTCGGCAGCAGGGATAACGGAAGGGACTCCGGGTACGCTCGGCAAATGGACCTGCTGGAACTGTCCGGACGGCTGAGGGACAAAGTAACACTGCACACCTGGCACACCTGGCTGAGTAGACTCGGCCTGAGTACCCCCTTGAGGTCTCACCTGCCCCTCACCAGACGGCGTTCCAACCTGATCACCCGATAAACCTTCCACCACTTGAGCAGGAGTTGCAGGAACTTGACCAGGCACAGGTGCATAAACCAGCACGACAACCACTGGAGGAGAAGTACCACTTCCCGCCCCGGAAACACGCGCCTTCTTGCGACGTGCCATCAAACCCTAGGAAGCACACAACGACGAAAATCATATCAGCAATCACGGAAAACATCCTAAGCCAGCAATAGACGATGCAGATGGACTTGCTCTGGACAGACGCTATGCAATTTCAATTTCTTATACAAACTCTCAACACGGCTCTGATACCAACTGTGACGACCCAGAGCTCCGGATACCGATATACCGATAACATCGATATACCGATACCAAGAACTGGGGAAGCCACCCAAGAGGCTGATGAGGCCCCTGAAGGGTTAGTGAAGTTTGTCGAGGAGTTGTATAACAAATTGGAATTTCAACGCGCAATATTAGTTAAACAACAATTACAATTAAGTGCGGAAGCAAAATGAACTAGCAGAGTGATAAAATATATACAATAGTCCAGATTTACAACAGCAACAAGTCCAAACTGACAGAAAAGAGAGTCCAACTGTACAACTACACGGGGCATACCCCGGTCAAAAGTACAAAAGACCACCCGACTACTGCTGGCACACTATTAGATGCCGACAAAACCACGCGAAGCTCCGGGAGACGGCGGATGTGGCTCACCTGAAAGGTAGGAAGGGTGAGTCACAGCCAGACTCAGTAGGGGTCACGCGGATCCCTACCTCGCAACTAAACACGCAGGCATACAAATATAACAGCAGTTAAAGCAAGCGTTTAAAGCAATAAACACGCAATTGGCATAAATCGAACACATTTATAGTAAAGCTGTAAAACCTATCTAAGCAGTTTAAACGGCTAACTACATGCCAATTAAATATAGGTATAAGCGTCAGGAGCTACATCTACCAACAGAAAGAAAAGCTCACTTTACCCGGAGATAGGAAAAAGAAGAGACCACAAGAAGTGAGAGACCAAATGCGTCCACTGACGGCTTACATTGCATCTCAGGCAACTCGCATGGCTAGTGTCTCCAAGCGAGAGGCGTAACAGTACCAAATCGAACCAAACCGAGTAACTAGTCAGAGTAACACTCGTCAGTGTCAGTCCAAGCCTCTGACCACGTGTGCACACACTGGCTCGTGCCTAAGCCAGGCTCTCCAGCTAGTTTTCCCTCTTAGTAGGACGCTACTATTGGCCGAGGGCCCACGGTGACTAGCTTAAAAACCGTGTAACGGGACTACCCTGTCCACCTTTCCCAGGAGGGCCTACACTCCAAGTCGGAGGGCTACGACTAGTGGCTCCATCACAAGGAAAGAGAGAGCTACTCTATTGGGATCTAAAATAATGCCATAGTTTTTATAAAAATAAGTTAAACATGGCGTATATGCAACATGGAATGCATAACTAATAGGCTGGCAACACAACCAAACTACCAGGCAAGCGACGGTCGAAGACCCACGCGCTACTAGAAAGCGACGGTCGAAGACCCACGCGCTACTAGAAAGAGACGGTCGAAGACTGGCGCGTTACATCAAGAGCGACGCGCTGGTCTCCGTCCGTTACTTCCACCCGCGTTCCAGCTCAAAGGTGCAGGGGGGAATGTGACGGTAGGGGCCCTGCGCGTCGCTTCCAAGCGGCGCGGTGGGTCACCGCCGTTACACCCTCCCGAGTACCAAAACTCAAAAGCCCTAAAGGGGAGAGTGACGGTGGGGGTCCTAGGCGTTGCTTCGAAGCGACGCGCGGGAGCACCGCCGTTACTTTCACCCGAGGCTCAAACCAACGCACAGTGTTCAGAAAACAGCAGCAGATGAAGCGACGCCCCGGTCTCGGCGCGTCGTTTGGGAACGACGGCCGGTCGACAGACCGCCGGGCTCACCGCCTCACCGGGCTACCTGAAAACAACGAAAGAGTAACGGATGGGGATCCCTCCGTTACTCTCCAAACGACGCCCCTCGTTGAGCCGTTATTTGGAAAGTGACGCGTCCATCTTGGACCGTCAGGCAAGTGACGGTTCCTGGCAGGACCGTCACTCCACCTGGGTTACGGGCGAGTACGGTTTGTAAACCGTACCCCCCCCGGACGGCTGAAAACGCCGGGTAACATCGTAAGAATCTGAACCCTGTCAAACCACGCAGTTTATACAACATCCAATCACCAATCATGCCAATAAAATTAAAAGACGATGGCCATGGAATCAATTTCATGAATTTAGGGCAAAATAACACTAAATTACACTAACATGGAAAATTGCACAAAAATCAAGAAAACTGGCGTCGAACCACGGCGCATGTGGTATCAACGGGTCCCTAGCGAGGAGAAGATTCCATCCCCCTACCTCTTACACGATGGGAACGCCGAATCGGTGCCGAACGGTCGACAAGAGTCACGCCGTCCTCACGGCGCCAAACTTCACCACGCTCCGCGGATCGAGGGAAAAAGGGCGTCACCGCGATCCACGCGAAATGACCTTTCCGCCGGTACCTCCCTTGCTTCGATCAGCAGCCGTCTGGGCTAGAACCGAGCGAAAGAGAGATTTTGAGAAATTAGGCCTAAAATAACCCAAAAAGGGGTTTACACGGAAAACGATGAAAATGACAGCGGATGACGACGCATGTGGCGTCAATGGATTCCTGGCAAGATGAGGAGTCCATTTCCCTACCTCGATCGCGATGAAACACGCAAATCGGTGCAGATCGGGCGACGGAAGCCACGCCGTCCTCTCGCGCCCACGCGTCTCCAAGCTCCACGGATCGAGACGAGGTCAGCGTCAAAACGTTCCTCGTGTCGAGCCGGTTTCAACGGTGTCTCCCACGCCTCGATCGGACCCCACCCGGGCCAAATCCGAGAGAGAAAGGGAGAGGAGGAGAGAGGACGTGTGAGGGAGAGAGAGAGAGAAAGAGAGAGATCGAGAGTGAGAGGAAAGAGAGAGAGTGGCGTGCGTGAGTTATAAAAAACCGATTTTTTTCTATTTTTTTTGTAAAAATTCCTCAAATTGCACTTTAACCTCACAAAGAACCAAAATCGTTAATATGCCCCTAAATTTTCCATAATTCTTTACTGATTCGAATAAATGTCTAACCAAGGCCTAAAAATCCGCAAAAATAGTCGAAACAATCCACACGAAGAGTACACTGCCACTGTATTGTCCACGAGCTAATAAGCTGAGAGGTAAACTCACCATAGGGTTCTGCAGATTATACAAGAGAAGAACCACACGGTTCATAAGACCTCAACTCGGGAGATACAAAAGCAATGCCAAACTCTCCAAAAAGAATCCGAAAACCTACTAAAGATCCAGGATATTACAAAACTATTGTTCACCTATATGTTGGAATGAAGTAGGAGAAAGGCAATTTCTCGGGCAAGATATTATAAGAGATACTACCGAGGAGATAAAGCTTATTCGGGAGAGACTCCAGATGGCACAAGATAGGCAGAAATCATATGCTGATAACAGAAGGCGTGACCTGGAATTCCAAGTGGGAGATCATGTGTTTCTCAAGATTTCTCTAGGTCGAGGTATTCGAAGATTTGGTATTAAAGGCAAGCTCACTCCAAGATTCATTGGCCCCTTTGAAATTCTTGAAAGGGTCGGTGAAGTTGCATATCGAATAGCTTTGCCCCCTCAACTACTTGGAGTTCATGATGTGTTTCACGTATCAATGCTTCAAAAGTATGTCTCCGATCCATTTCATGTTATAAATTATGACAACCTAGAGATTAAGAAGGATTTGACCTACTAGCTAAAGCCAATCAAAATAATTGAACAAGAGGTACGTCAACTTTGAAATAAAGTTATTCCAATAGTCAAGGTCCAGTGGACCAAAACTTGCCCATATAAAGCAACATGTGAAACTGAAGAAGCTATATGCAAGAGATTTCCCGAGCTATTCAACTGTAAGTACACTCTCCGTAAAATTCATATATTGAATTTGAGGATCAAATTCTCTTAAATGGGGGAGGGTGTAATACCCCAAGATTTTATAAATAATATTTTAAATTTTCTAGAAATATAATCAAATTTTCTAGGATTTTTCTAGAATTAAGTCAAGGTTAATGGGCTATTAAATTAATTATAGATAACTAAATCTAATTATTAAAGCCCAATATTTATTTAAATGAATCTAATCTTTTAGATATGCCAAAATGACCCAAAACCAAGCCCATAAGGTTTGGCCCATAATATAGAAGCCTAAACTAGTGTATTTACGGAATTTAAAGGAATAACTACTCCTTAAATAGATAAATAAACGGAGATAAATCAAAAGAGTTTGAATCTGCTCAAATTCAGCACCAACAGAAGAAACGGTCTATCAGGCGACCGCATGAGAAGAAGAAACGGTCTAGACCTAGACCACTAAGCAATGCAGATTCTGTGAATAGAAGAAGGCGTGAAAAGATGGAAATTTTAGCATCCTAATCACTTGGGATCAATGCAATATATTAGCTAGAAGGTTCTAAGATTGATTTAGATCGAATTGGTGACCTAATTAGGACTTTAAGTTCGTGCAAATCCTTAAAACCCTAGCTAAACCTATAAATAGACCCAGAATCCACCTACGCGACCCTTACTTTTGGCTAGCGTGGAACTGAGGTAAGAAGGACGAATTAGAGGTATGTTCTTTAGAAGTTTTTATTCATAATACTAAGGTCTAACTACTCTCAAAATTTTGTACTAGTAGATCAAGCCTACAAGAAGTTAGAAACATTTAAAGTCATCGGTTTAGCACAAGAATCTCAGGAACCTGTGCGACCAGGTCAGATTGATCAGCAAGATGGAAGCCCTAAACAAGGTAATTAGATAGAGGTTCTTTAGAATAAATTGTTCCTTTTAGTACCCTCTTCTTACCCTCCAAATTTTGTGGACATAGGTAAAGAGAATCAAGAGATAGAAGGCCACAAAGTTGCTGGTTCGGTTCCGGAAGAGTAGGAACTAGGGTTAACTTCCAGCCCTAAATTCGAAGTTTAAGGACAAGACCAGAGGTAGGTTATCTCATGAACGGCTTAAACGTGAGATTAGGAGAAAAAGCCCTCAATTTCCAGTTGATTTTATGCATTATACATTGAGTATTTTGTGTTTTACTAGTTAGTTCATTCTCATGCATGAACCTAGCCTTTAATGGAAAAGATGAAATTTCTACTCAATTTACATGCTCCTATGCATATTCTTGGCCAAGTTTCTTCTGGCATGTTCATTACATGTTTTATATCGTTTTTATGCCTTATGTTGCTCTAAAATAGGCTTGAGCATCGGTTTTTAATGTCTATCTGCTATAGAGGAAGAAACGGTCTTCCTGAAGACCGTTTGGAATCACTAGTGGCCCTACGATAGACCGCTAGCCTCTGTAAAACATCCTTGAAGCGACTGCTTTTGTTTCTGAGTTCTGGAATTATGTTAATCCAAAAACATAATGCAGAATGGCCCAAATTTACTTATGATAAGCCTAGTTATTTAATTTTTTACCAAGTTTTTGTTGGGTTCGGTGCAGTATTCAGAAGGGGGGGGTGAATGAATATAGCCCTTTAAAAGTCTTTTGCCCAATTAAAATATGATGCTCACTAGATTTACTAGTTCGCAAACTAGACATACTTAAATGCTAATGGGCAGATGCGGAACTAAACAAACACACATTAAGATCACTAGAGTGCTAACAAGACAGATTTAGATAAAATATAGCTCAACTAGAATTTCGCTCTCTTGACAGATTAAAACACTCTAAGAAGACTAATTAACTCTTCTGCTCAACCAGAAGCCAAACACATGGAGCGCCCCTATGCATTCATCTAGCGGAAGCACAATAGAACAAAACAAATCACAATGCATAAGGGGTTTTTAGGTGGTTTGGTCCAGCAGACCTACATCAACCCCACACTCAAACCGAGTGTGGATTCCGCTGACTCACATCTTGAACAGCTGGGCATCACAGCTTGCCTTACAACCGCTGGGCAACACAGCTTGCCGTCCAAGGAATCCTCCTCGCCCCGCTGAGCAACACAGCTTGCTGTCCAGTGGAATCCTCCACTGCAAACCACTGGGCAATACAGCTTAGCCGTCCAGAGGCAGCACCTCTGCAATCCGCTGACTAACAGCTTGAACAAAGATGTAAAATAGAATACAGAAAATAGAACAAGACAGCAATCGGAAAGCTGTAAGCAATGAAATGCACAATGTGGCTCTCAACGGAGCTGACTGGCCTGGATCTGATCCACGGTCCAGTAGGAACAGATCTCCCTCGATCTCACTGTCTTTCTTCACTCTCTCTCTTTCTCTTTCTTCTCTACTGCACTTCTCTTCTTCTCTCGATCTCTGTTCTCCTTTTCTCTCTTTTTCTTTTCTTCTGCTGGATCGTGGAAGCTCTCTCTTCTTTTTCCCTTTCTTCTCTCAGC
This sequence comes from Amorphophallus konjac, assembly GCA_022559845.1. Classification (NCBI taxonomy): domain Eukaryota; kingdom Viridiplantae; phylum Streptophyta; class Magnoliopsida; order Alismatales; family Araceae; genus Amorphophallus; species Amorphophallus konjac. The sequence goes on along the minus strand of CM040118.1, from coordinate 256,162,967 downwards.
TTCTACTCTCAGGCTTCGTTCATGATCAAGCTCCATCTGAAGACGAAGGCTCCAATATATACCAGCAGCAGTAGGGAGATAGGGCGTGTGCTTCCCACGCCTTCCGTCCAGAAGATTCCTCCTCGGATCACGTGCTCAGCACCACCTCGGATCACGTGTCAGGTGCCAGCTTCAGGTCACGTGGCCATTCATCAGTACGCTCAGCAACTGGAGTTGAGGTGGCGTCAACACACTTGCTCCAAAGGGTTGACGCAGCCTTCAGAGAACTTCAACCTTTTTAACTGCTGCGTCGACTCCATCAGCCTGCTGCGTTGACGCAACGGTGATCCAGTGATCAAGTCTTCAGCAGATGGGCGTGCTACGTCGATGCTCTCAATCAATGGCGTTAACGCATTGATGCGTTCCAGTGAGCAACCAGCCTAGCCTTTTTTAACTGTTGCGTCGACGCTGCTCCACTACTGCGTTGACGCATTGGAGTATGCATTGTCGATGCTGCCAAAGTACTCCAGAGGCTGCAATAAGGGTACTTGAACTGCTGCGTCCACGCTACTTGATCAAGGCGTTGACGCATTGGTGTGTTCCAGCAGCAGAAATTGGATGGCTTCAGCCCTCTTGCTTTAAGGGGTTCATTAGCCTCTTCAGTCCCTGTCAGACAGATGAAATGAAGTCATCAGTTCTAAGTTTATGCATTGCATTGTATGGACTTTGCTGTGAAGGTGAAAGAATTGTAAAGTATGCACAACGCAGTGTATAGACTTAATGAATACAAAGGCTTCATAAGCCTCAGATGAAGGCCGGCGCTGTGAAGACTTCATGATGATCGGATAAAGGCAAGCGATGTATAGACTTCATGAAAATCAGATGAACACATACGGTGTATAGACTTGATGTGTTCACTGATGGATGTACACACTTGCCCAGCGAAAGGGCTGTACATACTTTGACTTCAACAGAGACGCTGCATGAGACGCTGAAGTCTGTATAGACTTTAACAGTGAAATGATGTACAGACTTCAATAGTAAGACAATGACCAAGACGATGCAGACTCTGTATAGACTTCAACTCAATCATGCATAATGTAGTCTGATGTGTAGACTTTGAAACGTGAAAGCTACAGTGAAGGAGTGTACACACTTGACCAATTCAAAGGCGAGTCGAGTGTACAGACTTAATGTGTTGACGCTGTAACATGAGCCAGTGAAATGCGTTGATGCTGTACAGACTTTGCCTAAGACGCTGTACACACTTAGCCTAAGACAATGCATGAACTGACGTTGTATATACTTAGCCAATGCAATGCACTATGATTGTATGGACTTACATGAGATGCTCATTGTGTACACTTCAAGCCCAGTGTATAGACTCTCAGCCATGAACAAAGCGTGAAGCACACTAATGCAGGAATGTGTAGACTTGGAAGTCTATGTGCATGACAAAACCAATGTATAGACTCTGAAATGCAAGCGATACAGCAATGCCTAGACATTGGGCTTTACCCTGCAGTGTATAGACTTTGCTACCCAAATCATGAACAGTGTAAGCCACAGTTCAATGTATGAACTTTGCAAGTGCACTGGCTGTACAGACTTCAAGACTAATGTATGAAGCAAAGCAAGAGCTCTTTCAAAACAATTCCAATGTGTCAACGCATTGAGTCCACTGCGTCGACACACCAATTGACACATTTTATAGACCAGCTCTGAGACAGACCAGTGAGTTGACGCAATGATCCCATGCGTCAACGCATCATGCAATACTCATGCAAACTCATGAATTCAATACTGTATATCAGACACAGTCCTATGCAATCATATCAACAGCCATATTCAAAACACAATATCATAATGCACTGACTATTTTGCAATCATCAAAATACAATAACATTGCTATCATCAAAATACAACATCAAATGCACTCAAATGCACTCACTATCTTGCTATCATCAAAACCAAATAGCATTGCTATCATCAAAGCAACATAGCACATGCTTGTGCCTAAGGGGCACAACATTCTCCTCCTTTTTGATGATGGCAATAAACAGTGACAGTGAGTCACACACAAAATTGTCTCCCCCTTTGACATAATCGAAAAGGGAAGAACAATAAGAACATGAGTGCAACATGGCAGTATGCATGCAAGTGACTTCTAGAGCAATAAACTCCCCCTGAAGGTATGACTCCTCCTGAATTTTTTTTCTCCCCCTAAATAAATGCTCCCCCTTTGAGAAGGAATATGAACAGATAAACAAGGTAGAGAAGGTAGGAGGGTCACTTGACAACAGCTGAATCATAGGTTCAGAAAGGAAGCATGATTATAAACAACTGTTAAAGTATAAGAATCAGCAACATACAATTTTGATAAAAATTTATGTTTAACAGTGATAAATCTAGAGTAAAACATTTGACCCCTGAACAAGAGTTTATAGATTCCATTTATAACAATGAATCTAGGGCACATGGTATTAATAGATAAGTCAGAAATAATACCCTTTTGTGATTAAACAAAGAAATTCAAGAGAGGCAACTTGAACATGTATTGATAAAAATAATTTTCACTCATTGACTTTTGATTTTTCGAAAGGTTACAGCAGTTTGATTTTCACTTTTGAATTTTTCAGAACCTGAACTAAGTAAATAGATCAGTGGCATTTATGCTGTTGACATTAGGTGTACACCTTGATCAGAGGCAGGTACCCCCAGTTACTAGGCATAAACTACTAGACCTATTTCAGATCAAAACCCACAAAGAATAGTCTTCACATTTGACATTAAGGGTACACCTTGATTAGAGGCCAGTACCCCCAGTTACTTGGTGAGAACTCCCCCTATAGATTTGACCCTTTGAACAGAGATATTCTGAAACACTTCATGACTATGAGTTCTCCTGCTTCATTGGAGGAGATCATAATTTCTCAGTGCAATTCAGCCATTGCTCTGTCACTATGTTCAGTTTATAGCATTTATGATCTTATTTACTGCTGCCCTTATCTCTTTTAGAGTGATTATTTGAAAAATCAGTACACACTCTTATTCACCTTTGCTAAAAATTTCCAGATCAACACATTAGGCATTACAAAAACTTTTTCTAATCTTACCATGAGACAAAGATTAAGAGCTATAAAAATTTTCCTTTATCTCAAATTCTGAAGTGCAGACACTTAACTTTTCAATTTATAAAGGTTAAACCTTTAGTTCCTTTCAATTTGTAAGTGTGATTCTTATAAGTGAACAATTGCAATAGTCACCATTCAATGTACTAAACCAGATGCAAAGCTGTTGTTTAGTGAAAATGATGGGGAAAGGATAGCAATTGGCAACATGGTTCAATGAGCAACTGATGTCAAAGAATATGAATTATTTGAATGAGAACACAGAGAAGTGAATAGAATTCAATGAATTGAATAGAACTCTCAGCTCCCCCTGACATCATGATGCGAGAGATATGCTATGCACTAGGCTGTTCTACATGCGGACTATGCAATAATGAAACATGAGGCAATTATGCAATCAATTTAAGTTTATGCATCTAACAACAAGCATGCAATGCATTGACATAAGGTCTATATAGTGCATCAACTGTATACACTAAAGAAGCATTCAAATTCAATTCAACATATAGCAAGAGAAGAGCATCAGATATATGCAGAGTAAAACTCAGTAGCTGAGTCTGGAATGCATATTGATCAGCTAGACAAGAGAAGATCATACATCAAACAAGCAAATCAACATGAAATTCTCATTTTTCATGCTCACAATTTCAGATAATGGAATTTAAAATAGATTTCAGAACTGACCTGAATTGAGTCCTGGGGTTTTCTTTTTGAGTGCCTTGGTTAACCCCTTTTATTTCTCCCTCCAAGGCACACCTGCAGCAAGTCAATCAATTTGATCCTGCAGGGACCCAAGCAGTCTTGGGTCCTGAATTTACCTTGACACTCCTAGCAGGTTTTCTCAACAGATTTTTTGCATGTTTATCATCAAATTCCATCAGATAGCAATTATTTATGGAATGACCAAGCTGACCACAGTAGTGGCATGATGCAGCAGTTCTGAAGTTTATTTATGCACATTCCTATGAGCAGGAGTTCTAAGTGCATATGCATGGAAATTTTTGTTAACAGAATTGAAATTCTGTTTACCAAAACTAGTCTGGCTTTGGTATCCTGCCAGCCAACAGGTTGCAGCCCTGTGACCTGGCTTTCCACAGTTAAAGCATGAAGCAACAGATTGTCTGGTCCTATGATGCATATCAACAGCAGCATGAGACCTATGAAACTTAGCATGAATTATTCTGTTGTTTACATGGACATTTCGTTTCTTACTAGCATCATTGGGAACAGGAAATTTTATAGATTTAAAATTAAGTCTACTTTCCTGAGCATGCCAACAGTCCTTGACTGTGTGGCCATGCCTCCCACATTCGAAGTACCTTGGATGCTTACCTCTGGAGCCAAGGTTATTTCTATCAAAAGCATTTTTGTTAACATGGAAATTAACAAATTTAGAATTGAATCTCTTTCTCGGATTTTGCCAACATTGAGCAGCAATGTGGCCAAACTTCCCACAATAAAAACAATTTAGATTCTTTCTCCTAGAATCATGATTTCTAGCATGAAATTCTTTAACATTCAGATTGCCCTTTTTCTGATCAGACAGAACTTTTCTAGCATGCCTTCTGTCATCTTGTTTCATCACAAAACACTCACTCATAAAGTGTCCATGCTTACCACAATAATGACAAGAACAAGAACCATTAGATTTATTTAAAACATGGCACTTATCAGATGAGTTTGAGTTTTTAGCATGCAGATTGTTCCTTTGAGTTTTTGGGGTTTTCTGATTTTTATTTCGTTTTTGAATTTCCTTAGCAGCATGCATATTTGAAGAAGAAGCTGAAGTGCTAGCTAAACCAGAGCTACGAATAAAAGTGGTATACAGCTGGTTCTTCTTAGCATGCTTAATTTCAGACATGTTAGCAATCTCCTCACATTGATCACTTACTACATCTTCCGAGGATATTTTCATTTTGCCTTTATCCTTAGCAACCTTAGATGAAGTACCATTCATCTCAGTAATTTTACTTTCCAAGGAGATTATAAGATTTTTTGAATCAACTTTCTCCTTTTCACAACTAGCCAGTTTTTCTTTTAATAATACAGTTTCATTTTCCAAATCAGCAGTGTGTATTAAAAAACTAGCAATTTCTTCATCACTGCAATTGATACACTCTTTCAATACTGATTTCTCTTTTTCAATCGTCATCCATCTTTCAGAGAAAACAATGTTAAGAACCATTAACTTTTTATTTTGTTCCTTCAGATGAGCATTTTCTTGAAGCATTTTACTTTCAATTTCTTCAGCTTCAGTTTTCTTTTCTAACAATAATTTGTTTTCCTCTTTCAGGGATTTGATTGATTCCTTTTGCACATTATCATCATGATCAAACTCATTTATCATGTCTTCTAAAATAGCACATGCATTGCAGGAATCATCTTCTCTAATGTGCTTATTTCTGAGATTCTCATTTTCAGATTTCAAGTTTTCATTTTCTTCCTTCAAACGAGTGACTTCAACATTCATGTCTTTTCTCAATTTTTTATTTTCAGATTTTAATTTCTTGGACACTTTGAACAAATTTTCATACATCTCTATCAATTCATCAAAAGTGTATCCATCTGATTCGGAGCTTACCTGAGATGAGGTTTCCTCGTCATCACTTCCCCGGTTGGCCATTAAGCATATGGACTTTTCTCCTTCTTCATCAATGTCCGAGGTGTTCCCTTTGAGTTTCGATAGTTCTGGACAATCATCCTTCGTGTGGCCATCCTTCCTGCATTTGTAGCAAACATTAGTGTCAGTAATCTTGGCAAGATTAGAATTATACCTTGTTTGCTTTTTGCCACCATCAAGCTTTCCTTCTCTTTTTCTCAGAAATTTCTTGAAATCACTGATCACCATTCCAATGTGGTCTCCATCAATTTCAGACCGCGACAGGCTGGTTTTCTTGCTTGATGATCCACTGTGGCTGGATCTATTTGCTTTGCTGGAGCCAGCCTTCAACACGATTGGTTCCATTACAAATAATCTGAAGACACAGAAAAACTGAAGCACTTAAACCAAATAAGCAAGACATAGCACTAAGTCGGAGAATCAAAACAACGAACACAGAAAGCACACTCTGAAATGCACCAAACACTAGCAGGATCCCCTGCAGATTGTTAGATCTGATAGATCAGAGACCTGCTCTGATACCAATTGTTGGGTTCGGTGCAATATTCAGAAGGGTGGGTGAATGAATATAGCCCTTTAAAAATCTTTTGCCCAATTAAAATATGATGCTCACTAGAATTACTAGTTCGCAAACTAGACAAGCTTAAATGCTAATGGGCAGATGCGGAACTAAACAAACACACATTAAGATCACTAGAGTGCTAACAAGACAGATTTAGATAAAATATAGCTCAACTAGAATTTCGCTCTCTTGACAAATTAAAACACACTAAGAAGACTAATTAACTCTTCTGCACAACCAGAAGCCAAACACATGGAGCGCCCCTATGCATTCATCTAGCGGAAGCACAATAGAACAAAAAAAACCACAATGCACAAGGGGTTTTTAGGTGGTTCGGTCCAGCAGACCTACATCCACCCCACACTCAAACCGAGTGTGGATTCCACTGACTCACAGCTTGAACAGCTGGGCATCACAGCTTGCCTTACAACCGCTAGGCAACACAGCTTGCCGTCCAAGGAATCCTCCTCGCCCCGCTGAGCAACACAGCTTGCTATCCAGTGGAATCCTCCACTGCAAACCGCTGGGCAATACAGCTTAGCCGTCCAGAGGCAGCACCTCTGCAATCCGCTGACTAACAGCTTGAACAAAGATGTAAAATAGAAAACAGAAAATAGAACAAGACAGCAATCGGAAAGCTGTAAGCAACGAAATGCACAATGTGGCTCTCAACGGTGCTGACTGGCCTGGATCTGATCCACGGTCCAGTAGGAACAGATCTCCCTCGATCTCACTGTCTTTCTTCACTCTCTCTCTTTCTCTTTCTTATCTACTGCACTTCTCTTCTTCTCTCGATCTCTATTCTCCTTTTCTCTCTTTCTCTTTTTCTTTTCTTCTGTTGGATCGTGGAAGCTCTCTCTTCTTTTTCCCTTTCTTCTCTCAGCTTCTGCTCTCAGGCTTCGTTCACGATCAGCCTCCATCTGAAGACGAAGGCTCCAATATATACCAGCAGCAGTAGGGAGATAGGGCGTGTGCTTCCCACGCCTTTCGTCCAGAAGATTCCTCCTCGGATCATGTGCTCAGCACCACCTCGGATCACGTGTCAGGTGCCAGCTTCAGGTCACGTGGCCATTCATCAGTACGCTCAGCAACTGGAGTTGAGGTGGCGTCAACACACTTTCTCCAAAGGGTTGACGCAGCCTTCAGAGATCTTCAACCTTTTTAACTGCTGCGTCGACTCCATCAGCCTGCTGCGTTGACGCAACGGTGATCCAGTGATCAAGTCTTCAGCAGATGGGCGTGCTACGTCGACGCTCTCAATCAATGGCGTTAACGCATTGATGCGTTCCAGTGAGCAACCAGCCTAGCCTTTTTTAACTGTTGCGTCAACGCTGCTCCACTACTGCGTTGACGCATTGGAGTATGCATTGTCGATGCTGCCAAAGTACTCCAGAGGCTGCAATAAGGGATACTTGAACTGCTGCGTCCACGCTACTTGATTAAGGCGTTGACGCATTGGTGTGTTCCAGCAGCAGAAATTGGATGGCTTCAGCCCTCTTGCTTTAAGGGGTTCATTAGCCTCTTTAGTCCCTGTCAGACAGATGAAACGAAGTCATCAGTTCTAAGTTTATGCATTGCATTGTATAGACTTTGTTGTGAAGGAGAAAGTAATGTAAAGTATGCACAACGCAGTGTATAGACTTAATGAATACAAAGGCTTCATAAGCCTCAGATGAAGGCAGGCGCTGTGAAGACTTCATGATGATCGGATGAAGGCAAGAAATGTATAGACTTCATGAAAATCAGATGAACACATACGGTGTATAGACTTGATGTGTTCACTGATGGATGTACACACTTGCCCAGCGAAAGGGCTGTACATACTTTGACTTCAACAGAGACGCTGCATGAGACGCTGAAGTCTGTATAGACTTTAACAGTGAAACGATGTACATACTTCAATAGTAAGACAATGACCAAGACGATGCAGACTCTGTATAGACTTCAACTCAATCATGCATAATGTAGTCTGATGTGTAGACTTTGAAACGTGAAAGCTACAGTGAAGGAGTGTACACACTTGACCAATTCAAAGGCGAGTCGAGTGTACAGACTTAATGTGTTGACGCTGTAACATGAGCCATTGAAATGCGTTGACGCTGTACAGACTTTGCCTAAGACGCTGTACACACTTAGCCTAAGACAATGCATGAACTGATGTTGTATATACTTAGCCAATGCAATGCACTATGAATGTATTGACTTACATGAGATGCTCATTGTGTACACTTCAAGCCCAGTGTATAGACTCTCAGCCATGAACAAAGCGTGAAGCACACTAATGCAGGAATGTGTAGACTTGGAAGTCTATGTGCATGACAAAACCAATGTATAGACTCTGAAATGCAAGCGATGCAGCAATGCCTAGACATTGGGCTTTACCTTGCAGTGTATAGACTTTGCTACCCAAATCATGAACAGTGCAAGCCACAGTTCAATGTATGAACTTTGCAAGTGCACTGGCTGTACAGACTTCAAGACTAATGTATGAAGCAAAGCAAGAGCTCTTTCAAAACAATTCCAATGCGTCAACGCATTGAGTCCACTGCGTCGATGTATCAGTTGACACATTTTATAGACCAGCTCTGGGACAGACCAGTGAGTTGACGCAATGATCCCATGCGTCAACGCATCATGTAATACTCATGCAAACTCATGAATTCAATGCTGTATATCAGACACAGTCCTATGCAATCATATCAGCAGCCATATTCAAAACACAATATCATAATGCACTGACTGTTTTGCAATCATCAAAACACAATAACATTGCTATCATCAAAATACAACATCAACTGCACTCAAATGCACTCACTGTCTTGCTATCATCAAAACCAAATAGCATTGCTATCATCAAAGCAACATAGCACATGCTTGTGCCTAAGGGGCACAATAGTTTTAAGCTTTGTTTTCTTATACTTGGATAATATTGATGATTTATTCTAGTTGGTTTCATGTTCTTTATGCATTTGGAATTTATTTTGCTCTTATGTTAATTTCATGCCAAAATCATATACTCTTGTACTAAATGCATATTTCAAGTGGTAGATGAACCAGATTCACTAGTAGTTTATCGCTATTTTATGATGATCCTTTCTTATCTACAAGTCATTTTTTTATGTACATAGCACATATCCCGATATGATGTCATTAGTTACACTTTACACTTATAGGCACATTTTTCTTGGACTTATGAACCTCTCCGCCGGATATTCCTTCTGTCGGACTAAGGGATTATGTTTCAAGGCCTCCGTAAGACTCCGCGAGCCTAGGATTCCCACCAGGATGCTGAGTTGGTTGTACCATTAAAACCTAATTATCTAGAAAGCACTTTACCGGTGTTTTATGTACTCTGGACCTTAGCGGCCCTATGGTTGATCGCCTGATTTGGTTAGCAGCCATTCACTAGACCGCTAAAGCTCCATATGATTTTCCCTGCGTCGACACTTCTTTTTCATGCGTCGACTCTCTTTTTATGAAACGGTCTAGACTATGACCGCTTTATGAACGAAATGGTCTAGTAAATGACCGCTTAGTTCCTGAATTTGTCTAACCCAAGGTTTGACCTTTGGGGTTGGTTTTCTTGAGTTCCTAGATGATCTTAGGATTATCTGGAGTTCCAAAACTATGCTAAAATGGTTAACATTAAGTTATGGAGTTTAATGAATGTACTGTTATGCTATCAGAATGCCGCCGTCGCATAATGTCCTTTTTAAATCATTCTTTGAAGTCATATCAAATTTTGGTACGTTCTATTCCTTGATTACTTGCTCATGAAAATTGTTATTTGGAATTGAATTGTTGGCCGACATTACTGTTATATCTCGTGGAAGTAGCTGGATTTGTAACTTGAAGATGCAAGATCGGTCACAGATTGGGTCCAAGGGCTCTATGCTAGTCCTCATGGCCGATGGTCAGAAACATGCTATAAACCATGGGGTACGATGATACTGGGGTCGCATTGCGCTCGGAGTACTTTCTCTTATAGATGAGTGAAATTCACGAGGCTCGTTATAAAATTTACATGCTTGTTATTGCATAGCCTTTACAAAGTTGTGTAAAGTACTTTCTCGTTACCTGCTCGTACATTCTTGTTCGTGAAAGGCCAAATTTACATCTACATGATTATTCTTGCTGGATCAAAGTATGTACTTATTCATGTCTACTTGCACAGTTATTTCATGATTCTTGGTTAGTTCGGTTTATATCGCTTGTTTATCGTGTTCTTATTTTAAACTTTTTTCTAGAACTAAGATGTTAATTACTTAAATATTACCTTCATGCTGATACGAAGATACCTACTAGGCAAGTGTGCTCATACCTATTTTCTTGTCTATTTCAGGAAGTACTAGTGCGTCGGATTCGGATTATGCTAGTAGCGGGTCCGAGAGTGAATGAAGGTTTTCAAGATGAGAGAAGCCTTAGATGATCAAAGTGTCTAGTATAGTCATATTGTAGTTTTGATTTTCTTGAGTCGTAGTTGTCAAGAAATGATGATCTTATGTAATTGGATTTGATGCAATAAAGTTTGAAATTTGAGAAAAGTTACTTGTGCAATTACTTTTGTGTGATTGTCTTACGCTCTGATTTCTTGCATGTGAGAGGCTTACCATGCAGGCTGTTCACGTTCTGATATTCCTTCCGCTGTATTAAAAGCTCAGGGCGTGACATTCTTAGTCCCGGTAGGACTGTTGATACACGCTTTACAACTCGGCTAGTGTGTCAACTCGAGTGTTTTAGACTGGATCAGTAGGGATCCTTCGATAGCGGGGAGGTTGCTGCTGTTGGTACGGTGCGATCGATACAGAGAGGGGGTGAATGTATCCCCTTCCAGAATATTGCCCAAATTAAAAATAATTTGCCTGCTACTAGATACAGTTGCAGAATAAAGGCTATCGAGTTCAAATAGACATTTGATCGACCAGATGAGCTGCTGACTATACAAGTGGAACCTGATGAAGTCTAATGCCAAATGACAGTACAATGCAAACTAGACTCACTTATAAGGATGAAAAGCTCAAGGCCACTGTAACTCGAAACAAGACCATTCACACAACCTGTGAAACAGATAGAAGTTATGGAAGAGCACACCACAAGCAAACCACAGAACAAAGGATTTTTTAGGTGGTTCGGTCCTCCAGACCTACATCCACCCCACACTCAAACCGAGTGTGGCTTCACTAACAGCTGGGCAACACAGCTTGCCAACAGACGCTGATACATAGCTTACCCAGGGGAACAGCCTCCCCTCTTCCTCCTACACGGAGGGAACCTCCAGCAACGCACGGTCACTAGAAGCCAGAGACTCACGTCTCTCTTCCTCTATACCAAGAGGGAACCCCGCTAGTAGCAGCCCCGCTACCAGTGAACCAGCCAGTAGCACTCTGCTACCAGCATTCCACCAGAGGCCTAGCCTCTCTTCCTCCTAGCCCGGAGGGAACCCACAAATGGCACCAGCCACTTGCAACCGAAGGAATCAACCTCCCTTCCTCCAATCCCGGAGGGAAACACCTAGCAGCACCCAGCTGCTGGCAGACCAGAGGCCTAGCCTCTCTTCCTCCTCAACCGGAGGGAACCCACTCGCGGCACCCTGCTGCGAGCAAACCGGAGATCCCACGATCTCCCTTCTCCTGATCACCAGGAGGAACCCGACCTCAAACCAGAGGATCGGAAGAACAAGAATAACCAAATGAGAAAAAAAATAAGAAAGAAAAAGTACACAGCGATCAGAAAGCTGTAAAGAAGGATAACACAGATATTGCTCGCTTGGAGCTAACTGGCCTGGATTTGATCCACGGTCCAGTAGATAGATCTTCAGGTAAGCTTTTTCTCCACGAACTCTCTCTCTCTATCTCTCTTTCTTTCTCTTCTGCTCTCCTTTCCTCTCACGTTCTTCTCTCTTTCTTCTTCTTTTCTTTTTCTGGATCGAAGGGCTTTTCTGCTCTCCAGGCTTCTTCTTCGACCAGTCTTCTACAGAGGATGAAGACTCGTATATATAGCAGCCGCAGCAGCAGCACACTGGTCGAGTGTGGCTTCCACGTTTCCTGCCCTAGAAATTCGGACCACATGGCAGCATCCTGGTTCACGAGCCAGGCACCTCGGATCACGTGCCCTTCATAAGTACGCATTTTGAATTTGTCCCACTGCGTCGACCCTGCTATGGATAGTGTTGACGCGTTAAAGACAGCCAGAGATAGGTCGCCCCCTTCTTGAACTGCTGCGTCGACGCTGCCAGTTGGTGGCGTTGACGCATTGATGCGTTCCAGTGAGCAACCAGCCTATCCTTTTTAACTGTTGCGTCGACGCTGCTCCACTGCTACGTTGACGCATTGGAGTATTTCTGAAAAGGCCTCTGCTTCTTGAGTGGCTGAGTTGACGCAGCCTTTGCGTAGAGTTAACGCTGTGAAGAGTATCCATGGATGCATCTTTACTGGTGCGTGGACGCCTTATGCTCCCAGCGTCGACCCTATTCCCTTCAGCGTTGTCATCATCTGAAGACAGTGTATAGACTTTGTAAGCATTCAGCTCGTGTAATGTATATACTTCATGCAATGTACAGACTTCGTGAGACTTCACTGAAGACAGACGATGTATAGACTTCATGACTGAGGCACGATACAGACTCGTCCAATGTATATACTTGCTCAATGTTCAATCTTCACGAATGATGTACAGGCTACCAATGTGTAGACTTGCCAAGACAAATGAACGATGTACAGACATGAACAAGACAAGGTCTGCACATGCTTTGAGGTTCACAATGTATGGACTTGGCAACCCACCGGCTGTACAGACCTCCACTCAACAACGTTGTATAGACTTGGAAATCTGAACGGGAGGATGTATAGGCTTGCACAAACGAGCTATAGAGCCAATGTGTAGACTTCACGCTGTATAGACTTGAGGCTTTGAACATTGAAGGCACAAGACGATGTACGGACTCAGATTCTAGACCAGTGGCTGTACAGACTTTGAAAGATGCAGACTCTGTATAGACTTCAACACAAATATGCATAATGTATAGACTTTGTGAAACGTGAATGCGATGTACACACTCACAGCATTGACGCTACAAACTAGAGAATGCTCACAGCGTTGACGCTGCATGATACGTAGGCTGTACAGACTTAGCCTAAGATAATGTGAAGACATGACAACCGACAGGCTATGTGGAGACATTACGAACAACATGCACCAGAGTGAATAGACTATATGAATTGACTCTGCATGAGACACTCAGATGGACAGAGTTTAGACTAATGCATAAAGCAAAGCAAGAGCTCTTTCAAAACAATTCCAATGCGTCAACGCATTGAGTCCACTGCGTCGACGCACTAGTTGACACATTTTATAGACAAGCTCAGGGACAGACCAGTGAGTTGACGCAATGATCCCATGCGTCAACGCATCAAGCAATACTCATGCAAACTCATGCATTCAATGCTGTATATCAGACACAGTCCTATGCAATCATATCAGCAGCCATATTCAAAACACAATATCATAATGTACTGACTGTGTTGCAATCATCAAAACACAATATCAAATGCACTCAAATGGACTCACTGTCTTGCTATCAACAAAATCAAATGCCTAAGAGGCACACCATTCTCCCCCTTTTTGATGATGGCAACACAATGTGACAGTGAGTAACACAATGTGACAGTGAGTCACATACACGATTTTCTCCCCCTTTGACATGATCAAAAAGAGAAAAACAGTAAAAACAAGAGTGCAAAGTGCATTATGCATGCAAATTCCTCTAGAACAACAAACTCCCCCTATCGGCATGCAATAGTAGCTATTCTCCCCTTAAAAGCAGATGACCCATAACTCCCCCTGAAGCACAGGAATGAGCCCTGGTTATCAATAATTCAAGCTAAATACTGCCATTACAAAGAATCTGAATTCTGGTTACATGAACAGAATGAAACAGAACCAGAGCTGATTGTGGAACAGGGGAAGATTCCAACAGTGTGGATCAACTGAAAATATAAGATTAGTCAATACATCTCAATGAAGCAATCAATAGCAAGATGTTGATCAGGCTATCTAGAAAGAATCTGAACATGAGAGATTTTAAAGCATCCATCACAACAATAAGTCTTAAGAAGATTAGATTCTTCTATCATAAGGGGTTATTAATTTGCAGCTTAACCAGCCTGATTTAATTTTGATGTATACCAAATTTGCCAAATTAAACTCAATACTCATATCTGAATCCAAGTTTTAATAAAAGTGAACCAAATAGTCAGAAAACACTTAAAAACAATCATCTTTTATCTTACACATATGATCTCAATTGCACCTTTGAAAAATACACAGGTTAGTACTGAAGTTAAATACTTTTTCAAGAACATGAGTTGACAGATTTTTCAAGATGATTTTATTTGAAGCACATTATATTTTTCTTGAGCAATTTAAGTTGATCAACACCTTTTTACATGAGGCACAACAAGTCTTAGTTGAAGTGACCCAGTTACACAGTGTGATAACTGTCATTGCCTCTCACTTTGAGAGCAGAGTTAGCAATATGAGTGTCTTTTTACATGAGAAGACACCTTTATCAGAGGTCAGACTCCCCAGCTACTCAACACAGATAAGCTATTGCTCTGTCAGGTATTGTTTCACTAAATTTTTATCAGAGATAACTATGGCACCTCATGACATGAGTTACTTTATTTCATTGATAAAGAACTCAGTTTCTCAGTGACCGAGTCATTGCTCTGAATTCACAATTTCATTTAGTCAAAATTTTTCAAATTAATGTTTAACAACAGTACACACTATATGCATCTTAACCAAAGAAGCCCTGAATTCAAAATTTCAGATATCTGATGAAGGAGTCTAAGGTTTACATGACACATGTGGTTAAAGTTTATTAAACCTTATCATTCAGATATTTTCAATTCATTTAACTACAAATCTGAGAATACATTAATCTTATATCATTCTGATTCAGTGATAATTCTTAAACCTATATTAATGAAATTTCTACAATGTTCTCAGACTGAATTGCATGACATGCAGCTTAAGTTCCTCAGATCAGAAAAATAAGTTTAGCTGACCAACAAATCAATAGTAGAGCCAATTCAGTCACACCAGCTGAGAAGAATGTGAAAGATGAGTATAGGCTGGTGCAAGAGTAAATCAGCAATAGAGAAGAGCATCAGAAGAGATTTTATCATCAGACAGTTGCTGAGTCTGGAATACAGACTGATCAGCTATTTTAGAGATACCAGCAGAGAATTCAGTTGAATAGCGTATAGTCAAGAGAATGAATCAGATTACTTAAACAAAGGGAGTTCATGAGGTGAAGAAGATATGAAATAGGAATGCTCCCCCTATCTAAGTGCAATGAATTTCTTTTTAGATTTTTCGAAATTTTATGATATGCACTATCCTACATATGCAGTATGCAACAATCTCATCTATTTAGTGCAAACAACACCATGAGAAGAGAATCAAAAACCAACCAAGCAAAACAACAATTTCAGATAATGAAATTAAAACAGACAAATCAGCATTTTTCAGATGATGAAATTTAAAGACAAGTTCAGAACTAACCTGAAATGTAGAATCCTGGGGCTTCCTTTTGAAGTGCCTTGGCTAAAATACCCCTTTTATTTCTCTCACCAAGGCACACTTGCAACATATCAATCAATATGCTCTTGCAGGGACCCAAGCAGTCTTGGGTCCTGCACTACCCCTATCAGATGTTCTAAACATTCTTTTTACAACATTATCATCAAATTCCATAAAAGAACAATTAGACATGGAATGTCCAAAATTTCCACAATAATAACATGAAACAGTAGATTGTCTGGTCCTATGATGCTTCTCAACAAGAGCATGAGACCTATGACCATAAGCATTAAATGTTCTGTTATATGCATGAAATTTTGACTTACCATTACCTGCCCACCAGCATTCAGAAGTTCGGTGGCCAGGTTTTCCACATTCAAAGCATACAGGTGTCTTTCCTTTAAAAATAGATTTATTTCTGCCAAGAGAATTTCTATTTAAAGGGAATTCAACAAATTTTGAATTAAAATGATTTCCCTGAGCATACCAGCAGTCCTTGACTGCATGCCCATACTTACCACATTCAAAGCACCTTGGGTGCTTACCTCTTGAGCCAGTAAATCCCCATGAAGGCCTAAACCAACACTCAACAGCTTTATGACCATGTTTGTTACAATTATAACAAATGAAATGTTGGTTTGAAGAAGACATGTTTCTTTTGGGGTGGTGATGATTATTTGAAAATATTTTATCATGCATCATATCATCACTTTTCATCACACTGCAGTCATCCATATAATGACCATGCCTACCACAGTAGTAGCAAGAGGCATCGGATTTCCTAGGAGCATGGTTTCTATCATATGAGTTCCTAGATGCATGTGAATGAGTATAGGAAGCATGAACAGTGTGTACACCATCAGACTCAACCGAGCTAGCAGATTTCTGTTCATGAGTAGGAATAGTCTTTACCTTCTTTATTTGACTCTTTCTTTTCAATTTCTGATTATCCTTAACAGGTTTTGTTTGTTTTTCTATTTTTTGATTTTCATTTTGTTTTGGGGGTTGCCTTGAAGTACCAGCTACATTAGAACCTTTCACAAAAGTAGCATATAGCTGGTTTTTAGAAATTTCCTTAACATCAGGACTACAGCTTGTCCCCTTTCTTAAATTGTCATCCTTCCTTTTCACAACAGTTTTTACTTTTGTTTCATTCTTAGCAAAGTTGGATGCCAAATTTTCTAGATCCTGAATCTTATTTTCCAAGGATGTTATGTGAAGTTCATAACTGGCTATTTCCTGTTCACTGCAATTAACACATTCGCTTAGAACTTGGTTTGCAGTTTTATACTTCTCAATTTCTTGTTCTAGACTGTTCAAAATTTTTGAATTTTCATCATAGACAGCTTTTCCTTTTTCTGTGGTGAGAAGTCTTTCAGACAAGCCAGTGTTTAACCACTTCAGTTTTTCAACTTTAGCTTTTAATTCAGTGTTTTCTTCCTCAAGATCTCTAGCCTGAAATTCATTACCCTCACATCTCTCTCTTCCAGACATTAGCTCCAGTTTTTCAACTAAATCCTCTTCTCTTTCCTCCACTCTAATTTTCTCAGCCACCAAGTTTTTGTGATCCTCTTTAAGTGAGATAATTTGTTTACTCAGCCATTCATTCTCACTATACAGATCTTCATTTCGTTCTCTTAGAGCTGAGCACATATGGCAGGTTAATTCAGCAGAAGAAGAACGTGAAGCCTCCCCATTGATTTCATTTATTCTACCCATAAGATTTTTAATTTTCTTTTGAAATTCTTCATTCTCAAGTTTCAGTTTATCCAATTCAGAGTTAACTTGAGTGAATTCCTGCATGCCTTTTAGATGCTCCTTTTTCTTATCATTCAACTGATTCTCTATTTCTGACATTTTATCCAACCATGTTTGTTTTTCAATTTTTAGAGAATCATTTTGTTTCTTAAGATTCTGAACATCTAGCATGCAAGCATCATAAGACTTTTTCATATTTGGACAGTTTTCACAGGACTCTTTTAGATTTATTCTATCACATTTCCTTTTCAATTTTTTATTTTCAGATTTCAATTTCTTGGAGACTTCTAACAAATTTTCATACATCTCTGTCAATTCATCGAAGGAGTATCCTTCTGATTCAGAGCTTACCTCGGATGAAGTTTCATCATCAGCATTTCTACGATCAACCATTAAGCACTTGCTGTGATTGCTGATTAACTTTAGTTTTTCCAAAATGTCTTTGGCAGACCTGCAAGAAGAAATGCATTCAATTAGAGATCTGTCAATTGATTCTTTTAATAAAACTACAGCTCTGGTGTTGACAGAATCTTTCAATTTATCCTTCTCAGTCCATCTAGATTTATCTCTTGATAAGTTGTATGGACCGCGATTCATTACCTTCCAGAGATTAGGATCAATTGATTCCACATACCGATGAACTTTGTCTAACCAAGAATCGAAGTTATCACCTCTAAACATTGGAATATTAGCCATCAAATCAGATAGCAGACAAATTCAGAACACAAGGCAATCGACGAGAAATGCGCTGGAACAGATGAGCAACGCAATGCACTAGATCAGTGAAACTAAACCACGAATACAGAACGCACTCTGAAATGCACCAAACAGTTAGCAGGATCCTCTGCAGATTGTTAGATCTGTTAAGTTAGAGACTGCTCTGATACCAATTGTTGGTACAGTGCGATCGATACAGAGGGGGGGTGAATGTATCCCCTTCCAGAATATTGCCCAAATTAAAAACAATTTGCCTGCTACTAGATACAGTTGCAGAATAAAGGCTATCGAGTTCAAATAGACATTTGATCGACCAGATGAGCTGCTGACTATACAAGTGGAACCTGATGAAGTCTAATGCCAAATGACAGTACAATGCAAACTAGACTCACTTATAAGATGAAAAGCTCAAGGCCACTGTAACTCGAAACAAGACCATTCACACAACCTGTGAAACAGATAGAAGTTATGGAAGAGCACACCACAAGAAAACCACAGAACAAAGGATTTTTTAGGTGGTTCGATCCTCCAGACCTACATCCACCCCACACTCAAACCGAGTGTGGCTTCACTAACAGCTGGGCAACACAGCTTGCCAACAGACGCTAATACACAGCTTACCCAGAGGAACAGCCTCCCCTCTTCCTCCTACACGGAGGGAACCTCCAGCAACGCACGGTCACTAGAAGCCAGAGACTCACGTCTCTCTTCCTCTATACCAAGAGGGAACCTCGCTAGTAGCAGCCCCGCTACCAGTGAACCAGCCAGTAGCACTCTGCTACCAGCATTCCACCAGAGGCCTAGCCTCTCTTCCTCCTAGCCCGGAGGGAACCCACAAATGGCACCAGCCACTTGCAACCGAAGGAATCAACCTCCCTTCCTCCAATCTCGGAGGGAAACACCTAGCAGCACCCAGCAGCTGGCAGACCAGAGGCCTAGCCTCTCTTCCTCCTCAGCCGGAGGGAACCCACTCGCGGCACCCTGCTGCGAGCAAACCGGAGATCCCACGATCTCCCTTCTCCTGATCACCAGGAGGAACCCGACCTCAAACCAGAGGATCGGAAGAACAAGAATAACCAAATGAGAAAAAAAATAAGAAAGGAAAAGTAAACAGCGATCAGAAAGCTGTGAAGAAGGATAACACAGATGTGGCTCGCTTGGAGCTGACTGGCCTGGATTTGATCCATGGTCCAGTAGACAGATCTTCAGGTAAGCTTTTTCTCCACGAACTCTCTCTCTCTCTCTATCTCTTTTTCTTTCTCTTCTGCTCTCCTTTCCTCTCACGTTCTTCTCTCTTTCTTCTTCTTTTCTTTTTCTGGATCGAAGGGCTTTTCGGCTCTCCAGGCTTCTTCTTCGATCAGCCTTCTACAGAGGATGAAGACTCGTATATATAGCAGCCGCAGCAGTAGCACACTGGGCGAGTGTGGCTTCCACGTTTCCTGCCCTAGAAATTCGGACCACATGGCAGCATCCTGGTTCACGAGCCAGGCACCTCGAATCACGTGCCCTTCATAAGTACGCATTTTGAATTTGTCCCACTGCGTCGACCCTGCTGTGGATAGCGTTGACGCGTTGAAGACAGCTAGAGATAGGTCGCCCCCTTCTTGAACTGCTGCGTCGACGCTGCCAGTTGGTGGTGTTGACGCATTGATGCGTTCCAGTGAGCAACCAGCCTATCCTTTTTAACTATTGCGTCGACGCTGCTCCACTACTGCGTTGACGCGTTGGAGTATTTCTGAAAAGGCCTCTGCTTCTTGAGTGGCTGAGTTGACGCAGCCTTTGCGTAGAGTTAACTCTGTGAAGAGTATCCGTGGATGCATCTTTACTGGTGCGTGGACACCTTATGCTCCCAACGTCGACCCTGTTCTCTTCAGCGTTGTCATCATCCGAAGACAGTGTATAGACTTTGTAAGCATTCAGCTCGTGTAATGTATATACTTCATGCAATGTACAGACTTCGTGAGACTTCACTGAAGACAGACGATGTATAGACTTCATGACTGAGGCACGATACAGACTCGTCCAATGTATATACTTGCTCAATGTTCAATCTTCACGAATGATGTACAGGCTACCAATGTGTAGACTTGCCAAGACAAATGAACGATGTACAGACATGAACAAGACAAGGTCTGTACAGGCTTTGACGTTCACAATGTATGGACTTGGCAACCCACCGGCTGTACAGACTTCCACTCAACAACGTTGTCTAGACTTGGAAATCTGAACGGGAGGATGTATAGGCTTGCACAAACGAGCTATAGAGCCAATGTGTAGACTTCACGCTGTACAGACTTGAGGCTTTGAACGTTGAAGGCACAAGATGATGTACAGACTCAGATTCTAGACCAGTGGCTGTACAGACTTTGAAAGATGCAGACTCTGTATAGACTTCAACACAAATATGCATAATGTATAGACTTTGTGAAACGTGAATGCGATGTACACACTCACAGCGTTGACACTACAGACTAGAGAATGCTCACAGCGTTGACGCTGCATGATTCGTAGGTTGTACAGACTTAGCCTAAGATAATGCGAAGACATGACAACCGACAGGCTATGTGGAGACATTACGAACAACATGCACCAGAGTGAATAGACTATATGAATTGACTCTGCATGAGACACTCAGATGGACAGAGTTTAGACTAATGCATAAAGCAAAGCAAGAGCTCTTTCAAAACAATTCCAATGCGTCAACGCATTGAGTCCACTGCGTCGACGCACTAGTTGACACATTTTATAGACAAGCTCAGGGACAGACCAGTGAGTTGACGCAATGATCCCATGCGTCAACGCATCAAGCAATACTCATGCAAACTCATGCATTCAATGCTGTATATCAGACACAGTCCTATGCAATCATATCAGCAGCCATATTCAAAACACAATATCATAATGTACTGACTGTGTTGCAATCATCAAAACACAATATCAAATGCACTCAAATGGACTCACTGTCTTGCTATCAACAAAACCAAATGCCTAAGAGGCACACCAGCTGCGTGACTGCTTCGAGTTGGCGTTGCCCCGGGGGACAAATGGCAGTGGACACGACGTATAGAGTCATCGGCTACTCTTTGTGTTACTGTCTTCTGTAGGGATACCTAGAATGTTGTAGCTTGGCGAGAGTAGGCTCCGAGGACTTGCACCATATGCTGGTCTCTTGACCTGCCTGCCCCAGCAATTGTGGTTGCGGGTGTCTCTTCAGCTCCAAAAATGGTGCCCGTGGCTTTAAGCTTTTCTAGCCGTGTGCCATGCATCGCCTATGGGGATTTCATTTGAAGAAGAGACTGTAGGACTTGCCCCCGTTCCATGGTGCTAAATTGTATGGAGTAGCTTCCCGAAGACGGAGAAATCCCATTCTTCCATTGAATGAGATGCAGCGAATGGGTCCTCTAAGCGAGGAGCTTGGAGTCTTTAGTAGCCCACCTTGTTGAGCAATTAGCGTATGCAGCGGGTTGTACAACTCTTGGTGGGACTTTGGTGTGCCCCGAATAATGCCATTCTTCTCTTCTTTTTCTTCGGTCGCACCCCCGAGCCAGGGTGGATAGCTAGAGATTTTGCTCTCCCTTTTTATACCCCTAGGCTGGGGTGGATAACTGGAGAAGAGTTGCCCAGAGCACCTCTTTACATTGGGTCGCTTATTATGAACAATCGTGTAGATAGACAGTAGTGGGGAGGTCCGGCCATTGGACTCCACCATTTTCTCTGTTGTTGGCAGCCCCCCGCCCCTAAAGAGGGGAATAGAGTCTTGATGTGCCCTACGACGCTTTAAAGATTGATTGCGGCCGAAGCTCTTTTCATTCCTGCCGTCTTGTCAGGTTTATGTTGGAATAGAATTTTATTGACTCTAGGAAAGGAGCATGTTGCTGAGTGTCTCATGGGTGAACTGGCCTCGTTTGATAGTTGTTTATTTAGTTTCCCCCCGCTCATGTGGAGTGACCTGTGAGGGGCTGGTTGAAGGTGAGAGTACATCTCCCTGAGATAGGGTTGAGCATCCCTCATCATGTGCTAGAATATGTAGAGCAGTGGTTGCATTGCACTAGGTCTTTTCATTCGGAAAGGGATTCTTCCCTACATCTTCATCATTTTGTGGTCAGCCTTGACATTGGAGAAGCTGACAACGTGTTGAGCAATTTCCTCTTTTGTCTTTAGCAGTTGCCCCTGGGGTGGAGCACTATTTGCATTTTGTTCAGCTTCTTGCCACACTAGAGGGAGCTAGAGATGCACTTCAGAGGGTGTGTTGTCTAGGTTGATATAGAGGGGCCGTGTCAGCTGCCATCTTAAAGGCAGGCAATTGGTGAGGGTGAGGTGGATCCACCCTATATTCACCTACCTGCAATTCACCATTTTGGATCAAGTCTTCCATGATGTCTTTAAATGCATAATAGTCCTCGATGTGATGCCCCCTCTTTTGGTGATAGGGGCAGAACCAACGGTCATCTATTCTTTCATTGTCATTTGGCCTCTTAAGCTCCGGGTGGACGACCTTATTGTGTCATGCCCCGATTCTTTATTACAGCGGAAGACTCGCTCGAGGAACGTGAACAGATGACATGGTAAGCCTCTTGAAAGTAAGAACGATCAGAGCGCAAGGTAATCACACATAAGAATGCAATCGTACAATATTTACTCAACTTCAACTTTCATTAATAATCAAATCCACTATTCGAATACAACCACTAATTCAACTTCCATCATGCTAGACTCAAGAAATAAGAAATTACATAGACTCGATCTAAACAATGTAAACTTCCTAAGTCTTCGCTCATTCTTTATTCACTCTCGGATCCGCTACTTGAACATTCCGAATCTGAACCCGACTCACTTCCATTTCCTGAAAAAGAATTGAAATAGGTAATGAATACACTTGCCCAGTAGGTATCTTCGCATCAACATGAAGGCATTATTAAAGTAATTAACATTTTAGCTCTAGAGAAATAAGGTAAAATCATGCAAATGCGATCAATCATGCGATTAAATGAAAGTATGTAAGATAGAATGAGAGCAAGTATGAACTAGCAAGAATGTTATAAGAACATGATATGGCCTTTCATGAACAAGAATGTAACGAGAATGTACTAGCAAGCCACATAATCATCACTCCAGTATCTTTTGCTTGTGAGCAAGTACTTCATGAATTCTGTGGAATATCAAGAAAGTCAAGTATCAATCATGCTGTATTGTGTTGTGGATTGTCACTTATTTATAAAGAAAGTACTCCCAGCGCAATGCGACGCCAGTAGCATCATACCCTATGGTTTATAATAGTATGTTTCCGACAATCAGCCGAGGGGACTAGCATAGAGCCCTTGAACACAATCAGTGCTCGATCGCATTTTCAAGTATAAATCAAGCTTTTTCCATGCATGTAACAATAAAGTATGGCCAAGAATGTACAATTCCAACAAGCTCTTGATAACAATAATTCAATGAATGAATACTTTAATAAGAATCATGGGAAATCAAGAATGACTTATACTATGCTATGCTTATGGAAATAAATCGACAGCATAACGGTACATTCTTTATCTTCCATTCATTATATTAGGTTTCTTGATCAATATGATAAGTTCTAGATCATCGAGAGTCCATCTAGAAACCTTGGAATATCAATCCTTGGTCAAACCTCAGGTTAAAATACTCAAGCAGTGTGACGGTCGTATACTGGGCCGTTACATGATGTGACGCTCCAGTATTGGGCCGTTACATTAGTCTGAATCTCAAACTAAGAAATCGGACTTAGTTGAATGTGACGGTCGTATATTGGGCCGTTACATGTACCTAATGGTCCAATATAGATCCGTTACACTACTGATAACCAGAAACATCGATAGTGTAATCTAATCACTTGGGTTTTAATGGTACAACCAACTCGGCGTTCTAGTGGGAATCCCAGGCTCGTAGAGAATTACGGAGGCCTTGAAACAAGATTTCCTAGTCCATTGGAAGGAATATCCAATAGAGAGGTCCTCATGTCCAAGAATAATATTCCTATAGTGCAAAGTGAACTAATGGACAACATA
Source organism: Amorphophallus konjac (assembly GCA_022559845.1). NCBI lineage: Eukaryota > Viridiplantae > Streptophyta > Magnoliopsida > Alismatales > Araceae > Amorphophallus > Amorphophallus konjac. The sequence goes on along the minus strand of CM040118.1, from coordinate 256,138,583 downwards.
CCGGAATATGTGCCATGTACTTAAAGAAATGACTCTATTGATAGAGAGGATGTGTAACAATAGGAAATCATGATAAAACTCCATCAATACATCTTTGGAAGATCATGATTTAGATACAAAACTATAGAATTTTGACACATGAAATTAACATAACTTAATATAACTTAAGATACCTTAATTGTGCAATTTCTATCATGAATCAGTAGATAATCTTAAAGACATGAAATCAGGTCAAAACTTAGATAACTAGGCTTATTTATAAGTTAAATTAACTAGTTTCCTATTCTGTCTACAGTTAACCTGACGGTCTAGAATGGGTGCGTCACAGTGACAGTGACGGTTTATCGTGAGGCCGTTACAGTAATGTAACGCTCCTGTTAAGGTGCGTTAGAGACAACAGAGTAATTAAGATGCAGTAGAGGGTGTGACGGCTTATCGTAAGGCCGTTAGATCACTGTGACGGTCTTACCTTGATGCGTCAGAGTCCCTGCGAACAGTATAAAAAAATTAAAAGACTATGATTTGAAACCATGTCATGTTTTGAAAATATTTAACTACCCCAATCATGACAAAACGAAGTAAAAGTCATCTAGATGCATAGGTTGCAGTGAATTGACAAGATAATATCTTTGATCTTTGATTAGGGCTAAGAATATGTATGTATGCATGAACCCACTAAAACATGAAATTCATAGTCTATAATGCATGAAATCAAGTACAATCAGAGGGCTTTTATCCCTAACAAGATGTTTTTGCCAATCATGAGATAACCTACCATTTTATATGAGCTTTAAACTTCTAATTTGAGTATGAAAGACGTGCCCTAGTTCTCCCTTTCCAGTGAGTTTCCAACAACTTCACGCTGCTCTAGCTCCTCAGCCTCTTAACCTAAGGATGTGAAATTTTGAGGGTACGTAGATGCAACTAAGGTGAACAAAAAGTTCTTAAGGATTGAATTCTAATTACCTCGTTTAGACGTCCAAGTCTCTTGATCTCCAGGGGTCCTTTTCTCTGAATCCTGGGTTACTATGGTCGAACCAGCAACTTTAGAAGCTTCAATCTCCTTGGTTGCTCGATCTCCTAGCACGAAATTTGGAGAACTATTAGTCTAAAGTATACTAAACAAAATCTTTTAAAGAACTTATCCAAAATTCTATCTCCTTACCTTGATTCTTCACGAGCCAAAAGTAAGGGTTGTTTAGTTCGGAACTAGGTCCTATTTATAGGGTTTTGAAGATTAGATCAATTCTAGAGTCCTTAATTTGCCAGAACCTAATCCTTAAGAGTCCTTAGTAATATTATAAACTCTCCCAAGATGATCTCTTGCAGATAGGATCCCAAAGTTCTAATCTTTTTGCTCGTTCTTTCTTTCACGGAACTGCCAGGATGTAACGCATCAAGACTGGTGCGTTACATGGCTGTGGCGGTCGCACGATAGACCGTTACATCCAACGTGCACAGAGTTCAACATCGATCAAACTCTTTTGTTAATTATCCATATTATTATCCAAAAAAATGGTATTTATCCTTAAAATACGTAAATATGCTAAATAACTTTCTAGAATATGGGCCAAACTTAATGGGCTTGGTCCTTAAACCTTTTGGATTTTATTTAAATAGGCTAGGTTAATTATTTAACATAATTGGGCCTTATAATGACTTATTAATCTAATAATCCTATTATTAGTCTATGTAGCCCTTATAAATTCCAGAAAGTTCTATAAATAACTCAGAAATTATTCCATAAATTTTGGGGCACTGCATGTTATATTCGAGGGCCCACTCTAACAGAATTTGCATCTTGCCCTTGGGAAAGGAGTAGGTCGTTTCATTCTCCCTTCGTGAGGGGGGTTTTTGCTCTGCAGTCTTGGTAGAAGAAGGGCCAGTTGCCTCTTCTGATTTCTTCAGTTGATGCTCGAAGGCTACAAAGTATGCAGTGTTTATTTCTTCTTGTGCCGATCGCTCTTCAATTGGCGTATTCCTCTGAATTGGGATAGTGGAAGCTGGGCAGTATTTAGCCAGAAAAGCATCAATGTCAATTTCCATGTCTTCTAATTGGTCAAAGGACTTGACTTCGAGGCCAATCACCCTCAACAAGATCTCTTTCCTGAGATTACGCTTGCATAGCTGGACAACATCTTTATAGCTCGACGGATGTCTGCATCTTGCATTGAGGTTTTTCCAGCATCGAATGTAGTCTGAAGTAGACTCATTATCTTTTTGTTTGATCATATGTAATTCTACCTTAGTGACTGCTTCTTTAGCGGGCTTTGTCTCAGTTGCTTGTTCCATTGCTAGCTTGTTTGTTACAGCTGCAGCTATTAGACTCTGGTGCGAGCCAGCTGATTGTGAAGGTGGCATCGCATGAGGTGTGGAAGTTGCCCCTTGAAGAGCCTGGAGAGTTGAGGGGTATGTGGAGGCCACGTGGTGTAGCTGCAGAGGGAGGGTGCTCCCTTCACAGTCTTGTGTTAACCGGGACATAGCCGGCTGCGGTGACGTTCCAAGTAGTTTATTGCTACCTTGTGGGGCCTTTGATGAGGGTGCAACCTGCCCGGTTGCAGCTGGGTGTAGACCCATCTCACTCAATCTTTTCCTCAGCATCTCAACTTCTTGTGTTTTCTGTTACATATCTGCTATCAAGGCAGTGTTAGCTTGGTAGGAGCCGGGAATGCTGTTTCTCGTACTGATCTCAGGTGGGACTAGTGGCATCTTGTTATCAGCACGAGGCGCATTTAGCCCCATATAGCTTGAATCTCCTACCCCCAGGCCCTTATGTGGACGAGGGGTATGATAGCACACTACTTCAGCAGGCGGTGGAGGGTGCCCCCACTTTTCCCAGGACTTATGGCGAGAGGTAGATGTTGCAGCTTGACCTGCCCTCACTGGTGTATAGCATATCTCTTCGTCTTCTTCTTGGACAGCTCGGCTCACACTGGTCAAGGCCGATAGGGTATTGCAAGAGAGAACAACGCTCTTCTTTTTGTTCTTTAACCTATTGCACTCTTTTCGCACATTGGTTGACACCTGATGTGTCATGCAAGCTTCCGCTACCTCTTCATATGAATGCTGGTATAGTGATACTATGACGACCCAGACTACGGTTACCGGATATACCCGATAGGACTACCAAGTAGACCCGATACCACTTGGAACCCGTGAAGCCTCCCAAGAGCTATAAAGCTCCGAAGGGATAAAAGGAAGGTCGTGTAGTACATTGAAGTCGCAGATATAATAGTAAGCAATTAAATTTCATTAATCAGGTTTGCTAAAGTAGAAGAAATAAAATTACTTTGTAATTAATAGTTAAAATTAACAATTATACAAGAGTCCAGTCCAAAGGATAGATAAGTACAGTCCAACAGAAAGAAAAACATACACTGAGATCGGGGGAAGCCCGACGTAGGTACCGCTGGCAACTATGAGCACGCCACACCAGGAACTGTAAAGGAAGCAGAGCGCCACACCTGAAAAGCAAGGGTGAGCCTCGTGCCACTAGCTCAGTAGGGGTCACGCGGATCCCCACTGAAAAATACACAGTAACACGGAACACCAGCTAAAATAGCAGGAGTAGTAAAGTAGAAAAAGCTAAACTACAACTAGAATGCTGCAAAAGAAAGCTGGAAGAGCAGGAGTAGAAACAGCTAAAAGAAAAGGGAAAAACCAAGCCGTAAAGAACGAGAACACGGCTGTCGAGAAAAGCACGTCTCCTTAAGCTACTCCAAACAGTGATAGAAGGGTGAACCCTGATCTCACAAAGTTAGTAGTTACCAATCTGTCAGCCAGCCGTTAGCCTATAGGCTAAAGCCCATAAAACCAGGCTAAAGCCCTAGAAAAGACCTAGACAGACACAGACACCGAAGCATACATGACTGGATCGTCATGCACGCAATAGAGGGCCGACCTCGGGTAAAGTCAAGAACATACTAACCCAGAAAAGGTCATGACACGAAGGACGAGAAACTTGGAAGTCATGTGTCACGTGACGGAAGCACCTCCTCACTAGAAGAACAGCCAGATGCATCCACTGACGTCTTACACTGCACCACAGGTATCTCGCTACGGACGCCGAGAACAACGGAGATTGAGATACTCACTGAACCAAAATAGGAACTACAGTAACGAGTGACTAGTCAGGGTCACGACCGTCGGCATTCGTCCAAACGCCCCTGACCACGTGTGCACACACTAGCTCATCCCTAGAGCCAGGCCTCTAGATAGTTTCCCCCCCAGCAGGATGCTACCGTAAAGCAGGGGCCCACGGAAACTAGCCAAAAAACCGTGTCTCGAGAGCTACCTCAACCACCACTCCCAGGTGGGCCGACACCAGGAACGTGTCGTCAGGCTATGACTAGTGGAGGCTCATTGGACACAGAGACTCAGAAACACGAGTGCTGGAGTACATATAGGCCGAGAAAGCACTGGCGCACGTACTACGAAGCACCAAGGTAGCACACCAAACTGCCAATGGACTCAGGACAGGACAACTAGACCTACTAACGCAACGATCCTTGAGTCTCACGATTCGGGGTCAAGATCGTCGCGTAAAGCGGTGACGCGCCGCCAATCGGTCTAATCCTAAGCTAGAGAAATCGACACAAGATCATCAGATCCACACTACCGTATAAAACGACACATGGAGACCTGAGGGAGCATCAAGACCCTCAAAGCCTTTGGACACGTAGACTGATGTAAGACAATACCTCAAGGCATCCAGAACCATTGTCTCGGGCGATCCAGAATAGTCAAGACACAGACAACGTTACTTGTCAACCACTGGATCTCACCGGGTTGACCAGAACCAGACAATGACTTTATAGCAGTACAAAAACCAAGGCATGCCTGACTACCTTTTATCGTGGTCATAGCCCTCATAGGACATCAAAAGACATCCACGGGACAACGGATAAACCGCAAGGTCAAGCCAAGACAATCGGAAACCAAAATACCTGTAAACCATCCTCTGGGACACAAACGGAACATCACTCGGCCGCTAAGCAACACAAGCAGTCAAGGAAGAAGCCGCTACATACACATACGCAAAGGCTCTAGCGGCCTTACACTAGGCCGCGAGATGACAGTGGCGGTCAAAGATATGGCTGATACACTCAGTCAACCCTCGAACCGACCTACCCAGTTAAACCACCATAGCGGTCTAATAAAGACGCGCTACACGGACTAGGCAGTCTAGACATGAGCCGCCACACTAACCGTCCTAAGACATTGACTTAAGACAAATGGACTGTAGCGGCCTTAGAATGGCGCGCTATAAGGAAGAGGCGGACGAAGGTTAGGCCGCTAAGGCCAACCGACTTAAAACATTGACTCGGTCAAACGCACTGTAGCGGTCTAAGGAAAGCCCGCTACAAGGCTCTGGCGGTCAAAGATAGAGCCGCCAAACCGAACCGGCATATGCTAAAATCGAGGAAAAATGAACCTTGGTGCACCCCCATAGGGCTGCCAGAGGCAAGTGGTGGTCAGAGGTTGGGCCGCCAACCTCAGCCGACCTACATCTGACCGACACACTATGGAGTGTGGCGGTCCATTGTGGGGCCGCCAGAGACCTGTAGCGGTCTCTGAGATGATCGCCAGCACGATATGGTGGGAAACTCCCCATTCACGTCTAAATGTAGGGGAAACAAACCTAGACGACAAAATTAACCTTCCACAGGCCGGAAGGGGTCCATGCAATAGCTAAATCGCAAGAAACAGGCGATTCTATCGAATCGACCCTAATTGGGTCACCGGGGTTCCCAGACTTATACCGGCCCCAAATGATGACCAATCAATACGAAATCAGTGGAAATGGAATGCAGACATGCTGGGGGTCACAATGAGACTAATTTAGTCAAAAACTGTCGCCGCTTTTCGGTGAACCCGACGCACACCTCCCGAGCATGCTTTTCCCAAAACGGAACGAAACCCACTCAAACTCGCACCGATCGACACGAAATTGCGAGGAAACACAGAAGAGAAGCAGAGCTTCCATCTCCCTACCTCCACCAAAGATTTCATGCACCATAGTGACTAAACCACGCCGAAAACCGCATCGCGAGCTCGACCGTCGGCTTTGAATCCACCGTTTGGGATCGTGCCAGAAACGGTCCGATCCTCGCCCCATCGCGCACCCGATCACTGCCACAACATCTCCACTGCCTGCCCCTGCCTCCTCCATTTGTAGCCGGAGCAGAGGGCGAGAGAAAATGGGAGAGAGAGAGAGGGTCGCGACGGCGAATGAGAAGGGAGGAGAGAGGAAGATGAATAAAAAAGAAAAGAAATTATGAAATTTTCCTAATTTCCAAAAATTTGATTTTTGAGCCGAAAATGGACGAATTCAGAAAAATATGAAAAATATTCAAAACGATCCCCTCAAAGAGTACATCGCAACTGTAGCGTCCTCGAGTCGATGAATTGAGAAATAAACTCACCAAAGGGTTCCGTAACTAGTACGAGAGAAAAATCCACGCGGATCGTAAAACTCAACTCGGGGCCTACAAAAGCGATCCGAAACAATCCGAAAAGGATCCGAAAGATTCGATAAGAATCCAGGGTATTACAGCCTCCCCTCCGTCAAGAAATTTCATCCTCAAAATTTAAGGAACGAACAAGAAGAAGCAGGGACGAACAAACCCCAAGACACAACTTGAAATAGGACGAATCTCGAAAAAAAAAAACACAATTCAGAGGAACACCGCCAGACCATCATCACAAGCACACGCTCTGGATCTCAAGGCAAATCGATCCAAAAGACGAGCATGGCATACAAGTGAACGCAAGTCTGACACCTCCGAAACAAGGCAACGTCGCTTACGTCTCACAGGAAATGAGACAAGACCCATGCCACGACAACAACTATCGGAAAAACAAAATGACAGACACGGCAAGCATCAGCTTAAACAAAGAAGCATAATCCTCTCAGCTGATAGCTCGACATCATCAGCTCCAGTGCCAAAGGCAACCACGAAACCTGGCATACAAGACGCCAACGACAACACCAGAGCACAAGCACAATGAAGTCAGTCCTCACTCAGACGTTATATCTGATCGAGTCGTCTGCTAACTCTACTAGGGAAGAAGAGTACAACACAACTAACCGACAAGATCATGGTCCACACGATGCTAAGATAGAATCACAGGGAAACAACGACAACGACGATAACATCAACACTTGCAGGATCCCGGCTCCGTACTGAACACAGAACCATGGAACACAACTGCAAGTTGGGTCATATCAAGGCACAATAACAGCTAAACACATGACTATCATGGACCAGTCATGCAACGAGCAGCTTACCAAGGAAAGACCCACGACAACAAGAAGGACAACGATCTCGGGAAACGCATCTCAAGGACCACGATCACGCCCTGAGAGCACAACACCCAAGAAAGAATTGCAGAGTAGAGGGTACTCAACTAGTAAAATTGCCGACAGATTCCCCAATACTCACAAATGCCAGCGCCAACCCCAGAATGCCTTCAAGGACAATGGCACGGCAAAGAAAACACCAAGGCACAGGAAGCCAAGATGAAGTCACATCGAGAAAAACAATTCTCTCGACCGGTCAGAATCTTACAACCAACGATCCTCGACCTGTGGGTTATCAGCCCACACGTTTCCACTGCGTACTCATACAACGCACACAGGCATCAGAAACATCCCGGTATCCGCATCTCAGCACACACACGGCGCCATCGCAATTCATAAAAATCGTAATGTATCACGCCACGAGTACTGATCCCGCAAACAACCGATCACAAGTAGCCTAAGTACAAACCAAGAAGAGTACCTGCTTCAGCACAAAGTACAAATAAAACTGCTAATCTTAGCTTACCAGTACGTCCCGAAAGAACTATTGAGCCTTCACAACACGTCAGCTGTCAGACACGACACGATGAACACGGCGCACGACGGCTCTCAACACAAAGATTAGGTCCAAAGCCAAGCAACCGTAGAACAAAGAGGCAGATCAGGCTTAGAACAAATATTGTCCAGACTTAAGTAGACACAAGACAAAGTTCTCACTAACAAAGCATTTCCAAGGCTTACCTCAAAAAGACTCTACCAAACAGGATGAGAAGCATCCAGCTCACTAACAGTAGCTCACCAGGAAGGAAAATCCTAGGTTCATTTGAGCATCTTCTCAATCGAGGCAACAAAGCAACCACTTCAACAGAAGCGAAACACCTCAGGAGCTGCACAGACTTAAGCTAGGATGACCAAATCAATGTAAGAACGTGTACGGCCATCATACCAACTCGAAAAATCACCAGCCACCTGAACAAGCCATGGAAAAATCTCGAACAATGTACTGCAGATTCAAGCCTATCGGCGAACTCTGCCAAGTACAGCACGATCGAGACAAACAGCACAACGAAAAAGAACATCCCGTCTCATCTTGACGAGAGTAAAACCATCTCGCACAGTGCTACTACAGCACGCACAACACCGCATACGGAAACAAAGCGACAAAGAATCGCGAAACCGAAGCCAGCGAAAGACTATACTGGACTTTCAGGACTCTAGACACTGTATATCTCAGATTCCCATGTACTTCACACAACAACCGCTCTGATACCAACTTTGACGACCTAGACTTCGGATACCGGATATACCAGATAGGACTACCGAGTAGACCCGATACCACTTGGAACCTATGAAGCCTCTCAAGAGTTGTAAAGCTCCGAAGGGATAAAAGGAATGTCGTGTAGTACATTGAAGTCACAGATATAACAGTAAGCAATTAAATTTCATTAATCAGGTTTGCTAAAGTAGTAGAAATAAAATTACTTTTTAATTAAAAGTTAAAATTAACAATTATACTAGAGTCCAGTCCAAAGGAAAGACAAGTAGAGTCCGATACAAAGAAAAACGTACGTTGAGGTCGGGGTAAGCCCGACGTAGGTATCGCTGGTAACTACGAGCACGCCACACCGGGAACCACAAAGGAAGTAGAGCGCCACACCTGAAAAGCAGGGGTGAGCCTCGTGTCACTGGCTCAGTAGGGGTCACACGGATCCCCACTAAAAAACATGCAGTAACACGGAACAATAGCTAAAATAGCAGGAGTAGTAAAGCAGGAAAAGCTAAACTACAACTAGAAAGCTGCAAAAGAAAGCCGGAAGAGCAGGAGTAGAAACAGCTAAAAGAAAAGGGAAAAACCAAGCCATAAAGAATGAGAACACAGCTACCGAGCAAAGCACGGCTCCCTAAGCTACTCCAAACAGTGACAGAAGGGCGAACCCTGATCTCACAAAGTCAGGAGTTACCAATCCATTAGCCCAAAGGCTAAAGCCCACGAAACTAGGCAAAAGCCCTAGAAAAGACCTACACAGACACCGAAGCATACACGACTGGATCATCATGCACACAACAAAGGGCCGACCTCGGGTAAAGTAAAGAACAGACTAACCGAGAAAAGGTCATGACACGGAGGATGAGAAACTCAGAAGTCATGTGTCACGTGACGGAAGCACCTCCTCACTAGAAGAATAGCCTGATGCGTCCACTGACGTCTTACACTGTGCCACAGGTATCTCGCTACGGACACCAAGAACGACGGAGACGGAGATACTCACTGAACCAGAATAGAAACTACAGTAACGAGTGACTAGTCAGGGTCACGCCTGTCGACATTGGTACAAACGCCCCTGACCACGTGTGCACACACCAGCTCATGCCTAGCGCCAGGCTTCTAGCTAGTTTTCCCCCCCAGCAGGATGCTACCGTAAAGCAGGGGCCCATGGAAACTGGCCTAAAAAGTGTATCTCGGGAACTACCTCAACCACCACTCCCAGGTGGGCCGACACCAGGAACGTGTCATTAGGCTATGACTAGTGGAGGCTCACTAGACACAGAGACTCGGAAACACGAGTGCTGGAGTACATATAGGCCGAGAAAGCACTTTTGCACATACTACGAAGCACCAAGGCAGCACACCAAACTACCAACAGACTCCGGATAGGACAACTAGACCTGCTAATACAACGATCATTGAGTCTCACGACTCAGGTTCAAGATCATCACGTAAAGCGGTGACACGCCGCCAATCGGTCTAATCCTAAGCCAGAGAAACCGACACAGGATCATCAGATCCACACTACCATATAAAATGACACACAGAGACCTGAGGGAGCATCAAGACCCTCAAAGCCTCTGGACACGTAGACCGAGGTAAGATAATACCTCAAGGTATCTAGAACCACTGTCTCAGGCTATCCAGAATAGTCGAGACACAGACAAGGTTATTTGTCAACCATTGGATCTCACCGGGTTGACCAGAACCTGACAATGACTCTACAGTAGTACAGAAACCAAGGCATGCCTGACTACCTTATATCATGGTCATAGCCCTCATAGGACATCAAGAGACACCCACGAGACAATAGACAAACCACAAGGTCGAGCCAAGATAATCGGAAACCAAAATATCGATAAACCATTCTCTAGGATGCAAACGGTACATCACTCGGCCACTAAGCAACACAAGCAGTCAAGGAAGAAGCCGCTACACACACAGAGGCAAAGACTCTGGTGGTCTTACACTGGGCCGCGAGATGACAGTGGTGGTCAAAGATATGGCCGTTACACTCAGTCAACCCTCGAATCGACCTACCCAGTTAAACCACCATAGCGGTCTAATAAAGACGCGCTACAAAGACTAGGCGATCTAGACATGAGCCGCCACACTAACCACCCTAAGACATTGACTTATGACAAACAGACTGTAGCGGCCTAAGAAGTGTGTGCTACAAGGAAGAGGCAGATGAAGGTTTTGCCGCTAAGGCCAACCGACTTAAAACATTGACTCGGTCAAGCATACTGTAGCGGTCTAAGGAAAGCCCGCTACAAGGCTCTGGCGGTGAAAGACAGAGCCACCAGACCGAACTGGCATATGCTAAAATCGAGGAAAAATGAACCGTGGCGCACCCCCATAGGGCCGCCAGAGGCAAGTGGCGGTCAGAGGTTGGGCCGCCAACCTCAGCCGACCTACATCTGATCGACACACTATGGAGTGTGGCGATCCATAGTGGGGCCGCCAGAGACCTGTAGCGGTCTCTGAAACGACCGCCAGCATGATACGGCAGGAAAACTGGGGAAATGGCCGATCTCGGCCATTCCACGCCCCATTCACGTCTAAACGCAGGGGAAACAAACCTAGACGACAAAATTAACCTTCCACAGGCCGAAAGGGGTCCATGCAACTACTAAATCGCAAGAAACTAGCGATTCTATCGAATCGACCCTAATTGGGTCACCGGGGTTCCCAAAATTATACCGGCCCCAAATGACAACCAATCAACACGAACCAGCAGAAATGGAATGCAGACATGCAGGGGGTCATAATGAGACTAATTTAGTTGAAAATCATCACCATATTCCGGTGAACCCGACGCACACCCCCCGAGCATGCTTTTTCCAAAACTGAACGAAACCCGCTCAAACTCGCACCGATCAACACAAAATTGCGAGGAAACGCAGAAGAGAAGTAGGGCTTCCATCTTCCTCCCTCCACCAAAGATTTTGTGCACCATAGTGACTAAACCACGCCGAAAACCGCATCGCGAGCTGGACTGTCGGCTTTGAATCCACCATTTGGGATCGCGCCAGAAACGGTCCGATCCTCGCCCCATCGCGCTCTCGATCACTGCCACAGCATCTCCACTACCTGCCCCTGCCTCCTCCGTCTACAGTCGGAGCAGAGGGCAAGAGAAGAGAGAAAACAGGAGAGAGAGAGGGTCGCGACGACGAATGAGAAGGGAGGAGAGAGGAAGAAGAATAAAAAAGAAAAGAAATTAAGAAATTTTCCTAATATCCAAAATTTTGATTTTTGAGCCAAAAATGGACTAATTCAGAAAAACACGTAAAAATAGTCAAAATGATCGCCTCAAAGAGTACATCGCAACTATAGCATCCTCGAGTCGATGAACTGAGAAATAAACTCACCATAGGGTTCCATAACTAGTACGAGAGAAAAACTCAAGCGAATCGTAAAACTCAACTCGGGACCTACAAAAGCGATCTGAAACTCTCCGAAAAGGATTCGAAAGATCCGATAAGAATCCAGAGTATTACAGATACCATATTGACCCCTCTCTCTATAGCGGGCAGTTCATGCGGGCGAGGAGGATCAACCTTGTAGTACCCATTTGTAGCTCCCCTCTCCTGATTAGCTTTTCAATATCATCTTTAAAGATGTAGCAATCTTCAATAGGGCGACCAACCATATGGTGATATGGGCATAAGCGAGGATGGTCTTTCCTTCTAACATCTTTCGGTCTCTTTGGCTCTAGTAGGGTAACCTTGTTATATGTGACAGCCCATTCGAAGAGGACCCGAGTCCTGTCCTTGGGGAAAAAGTAAAGCTTTTTCATTTTGGCCGGCAAGGATACGACTTATTGCTGCTCAGCTGGCTTAGCGGGAGGAGGGTTAGTCACTCCTTTCTCTTTTTTTTTCTGTTGGTTGAACGCTTTGAAGTCAATTGTGTGAACTTCCTTGGGCGCTGGACACTCATTAGAAGACTTGCCCTTTTCACTTGCAGTAGCTGGAGCAAAGGGGAGCTGGAGATGAAGGCTTCAATCTCCGCGCCAACATTATTTAGTCGATCAAAAGATCGGATTTCAATTCTGATCATCTTCCTGAGGATCTCCCGCCTCAGGTTTTGCTTGTAGATTTGTATGGCATCTTTTGGATATGGCGGCCGCCTGCATCTCATACTGAGATTCCGCCATCTTTTAATGTACTCTAGGGCTGTTTCATCATGTCTCTGCCTGGAGGCATATAGCTCAGCCACTGTAACCTCTCTTTCAACAACATGGAACCATTCTCAAACTTCCGTTGCATAGCTGTCCAGTCACTAATAGAGCCAGCTGGCAGATTTGAATACCATTCAAAAGCTAGGCCTGTCAATGAGGACTCAAAGAATTTTAGCAAGTAGACTTCATCTGCTACCGGATCACCCATTATACTGTCATATAGTAAGCAATATGCTCTTTGGGAGAGCCCTGCCCATTGAACTTTTTGAACTTGGGCAGTTTATTAATGCCAGGCGGAAGCCTCTTTGCAGTATATTGGGGTGGATATGACACCTTGTATACATCAAAAGTGCTTAAATCACCATCTGTCTTCTCGGCCAGCTTCATTTCAATTAGTTGTTCTACCATTGATTTATTAACCATGGCCGGGTCTACCGGTGTTCAATGGAGATGCGTAGGCTACTGCATAGAAGGAGTGGTTAGAGCCATGGCTTGAGGCATTGGCGGTATCAATGGTGACAATTGCTATATTTGTGGGAGTGTGGGCTGCGCCAATGGTGGCTGCAGGAAGTGTGACTGTAGAGAGGCCTTGCCATGGCCTGTTGCTTGAGAAGTAGTTGGAGATGCAGCATCGACTGGGCCAGGAGTTCCCCGTGATGATTTGGCATGCACACCCCGCTGCCAAGGGACATGAGCTTGTTCAATCCTTTCATTTAGCTACTTTTTCAAAGCTTCAATCTCTTGCCGGTAGTTCTACAGAATCATTAAGACAGCTGGATCTATCACTGCCACGGCGGTAGTATTCTCGAACGCTTTGCCCGAGACACCTTTGGATGAAGCTCGGAGAGGAATCTCTTCTTCTTCAGGAGTCACCACGTTGGCAGTTAAAGTGGTGATAGCTTGCTTTTCTATAGCTGCTCTGAGCATTTCTTCTGCAACTTGGCTTCTTCTTATTACTGGCCTGGGCCTTTCAGCTAGCTTGGCCAATTCTTCTAGCTCTTCGGGTGGGACCCTACATTTGTTGGTCACCCCTGCCATGTTGTAAGTGAAGACTTGCATTCTTTTTCTTTGCCTCCAGACTCCCCTCTTGGTTTGACCAGGGAATGTCAGTCTTTCAAATATTGATATTCTTTTATTCTCTTCCCGTTGTGGGGAGGCTTCAGAGTACTCGACTTCCAAGCCATCTTCATGTTTATTGATGTGCATGAATGACACCTTCCTTCCTATTTCTTGTCATGTTGTGACCCCTCTATGTTGATGATGTTGACACTTGCTTTATCTCATTGGCAACACCATTGTTTTGATTGATTGGCAACTGCTTTTGATTTGATGAAATTGCTCTATCAGATTGACTGTGTGTTCTTTGCATTTAATACACTGCAGTCTGTATTTCTCACTGTCATGGGTCGACACATCAGAGGATGGTCGACTCCTCCAGCAGACTTGTTTAGATTGAGTCTATACATCGTCCATTTCAGATAAAGTCCACACACTACATTTCATTTGAATTGGTTAAGTGTGTACAGCGTCAACGCATCTCACTGGCTCATGTTACAGCGTCAACGCATCTCACTGGCTCATGTTACAGTGTCAACGCACTTCATTGGATGTGTGTACAGCGTAAACTCGCCAAGTGTGTACAGTGTCAACGCATGAAGTCTGTACATCAGTCTTAATATACTAAGTCTGTACAGCCGTTGGCTTTGAACCTCAGAGTCTGTACATCGGTCTGTCAGCAAGTCTGAACATCGTCCATCTTTGTTAGCGTCTCAGGCATTGGGCTAAGTCTGTACAGCATTCAATGTCTAGAGCTTCATGAAGTCTGTACATCAGACTGTTACAGCAAGTCTGTACATTGTCCGTCTTCCTTAGCGTCTTGATATTTGAAGTCTGGACGTTGGTCTTCAAATCCAAAGTCTGCACATTGGTCTTCGAATCCAAAGTCTATACAATGGTCTTCACACTTGAAGTCCATACATTCGATGTGCAGAGTTGATGTCTATACTGTGCCTTATGCTGATCAAGTCTACACAATGGTCGGTGGCAAGCCTGTACACTGGCCTCAGCTTCTCAAGTCCATACATTGGCTTCAAGACTTTCAAGTCTATACACTGACGGCTGAACTGAGAACTCTATACATCGTCTGTCTGCACTAGAGTCTCATGGAGTCTATACATTGCACTCGTCTTCTAAAGTCTATACACTGAAGTCTTCACATTTGTTTGCATTACATGAAGTCCATACATTGGGCAAGTCTGTACGTTGCATTCGCCTTCACAAGTCTATACAACGAAGTATATACACTGCAATGTACATACTTAAATATTATGACTTCACTCTTGTTGCCGAAGGGAACAGGGTCGACGCTGGGAGCTTAAAGCGTCCACGCATCAGTTGACGAAGCCTTCACGATATCTTCCACTGCGTCAACGCCACAAGCAAGCAGCGTCGACGCAGTAGTTAAAGAAGCATTCACCTTCACAGGCTATTCCACTGCGTCAACGCCACAATTGAGCAGCGTCGACACAGCAGCTAGAGAGACGAGGCTAATGGCTACTGGAATGCCTCACTGCGTTAACGCCATTGATTGACAGCGTCGACGCAGCAAGTCAGATTGCTGTCATTGAGTGCGTGAACTGAGAACTCTATACATCAGACTGAAGAGGCTAATGAGGGGCACGTGATCCGAGGTACCTGGCTCATGATCTGAGAAGGACAAGGTATCCAGATGAGGACACGTGTACTCACACTCCATTGGATGCTGCCACGTGGTCCAAATGCTTTAGGTGGGAAACGTGGAGAGCACACGCCTGCTGCTGTTGCTGCTATAAACAAGCCTTCTTCCACAGAAGAAATGAGATCGAAGACAAAGAAAAGAAAGTCTATACACTCAGCAGCAGTGAGCCTTCGATCCACAGAGAGAAAAGAGAGAAGAAGAAGATACAAAGAAGAAGAAGAAGAAATAGAGGAAGAAGAAGAAAAAGAGAGAGGAAGAGATCGAGAGAGATTGAGTTGAGATAGAGCTGATTGAGAGTGAGAGTGAGAGAGTTTGTATCTCAGTCTCGTGCTTCAAAACCAGAGCTGAGCTTTGCTCTTTAAGAGCTACATTGCTTTTGGGTTTTACTTTTTCGTTTTGATTCTATCTTTCATTTTCAAACATTGTTTCTTCAAGCTGTGCGTCAGCGATCTTGCAGTGGTAGTCTCCACTAGACGGGTCAAGCTGTATTTCCCCAACGGTTGCAGAGGATCAGATCCTATGGTCGGCAAGCTGTAGTGCCCAGCGAAGCTGTGTATCAGCGGATTGTTTGGCCAAGCTGTAAAGCCCAGCAGACGCAAGCTGTGCTGCGCAGCAGGAAGCCATACTCGGTTGAGTGTGGGGTGGACGTAGGTCGTTGACCGAACCACCTAAAAATTGTGGGTGCAGTGTGTTTGTGCTTTTGTGTGATCAGTGTGCAATGGGAATTTCTTGCTTAGCTTATTTGGTTTCATCGCTCATGCTCATGTCTAGCATTCTTCTTTTAGCTTAACTGATGTTTGCCTAAATTCCGCTTTAGAACTTACAGTAGTTTTAAATTAGGCAAGTTGATCTATTCACCCCCCTCTAGATCCACACTCTGTGGAGATAGACTGCGTCCATCTAACCCAACACTTGGTATCAGAGCCTAACTCTACTACAGGGACTCATTGCCCGAAGAGAATAGGCAGAGATGGATGCTCGAGGGATGACTGCCGAAGGTCACTCAACAACGAAGCCCCCATTCTTTGATGGATCAAACTACGCATACTGGAAGAACCGTATGCAAGTGTTCCTCAGGGCTAAGGATTATGAGATTTGGAAGATTGTCAGCAAGAGACCTTATGAGCTATCCCCGAATGAAGATGTATGGACCAAGGAGGAGATCAGAAGGTCCACGCTGAATTGGAGTGCTATTAATGTTATCCAGTGTGCTCTGCATCCTACAGAATTCTCCTATGTGTCTGCTTGCAAATCAGCTAAGGAGATGTGGGATGCGCTGGAAGTAATTCTTGAAGGTACATCTCAAGTAAGAGAGCAGAAGGCCAATCTTCTTGTATCTGAGTATGAAGCCTTCAAGATGAAGCAGAACGAGTCCATCAGCGAAATGTACGCTCGGCTGACTGTCATAACCAATGGCCTCAGAGGTTTTGGGAAACCTTAGGCAGAGTATGATGTAGTAAGGAAAATTCTGCGCTCCCTGACTCCCAATTGGCACACAAAGCAACAGTGATGGAGGAGTCAAGGGACCTGCGTAATACTAAATCTGATGAGCTGATTGGCTCACTAATGGCATATGAGATAAACATGCCAAGGACAGATGAAGCCGAGAGGAAGAAGAAGCCGATAGCGCTGAAGGCTAGTTCCAGCAAATCAACAAAATCCAGCTCCAGCAGCTCTTCATCATCAGAGGAGAGCCTAAATGAAGAAGAAGATGTGACTCGATCTGAGATAGCCATGATGACTAGAGAGTTCAGGCGATTTCTCAGAAAGGGAGCAGGACGGTTCGGCCAGAAGAAATACAATGGTGGCCGAAAGGATAAAAGTTATAAATCTAAACCTGCAAAGAAAAATGAAACTAATGTCTGTTATCAATGCAGGAAACCAGGGCATCTGAAAATTGACTGTCCAGATAATCAGAAACATAAGGACATGTCAAAGAAGAAAATCAAGAAGGGAAGAGCTATGATCACCACATGGAGTGATGAAGATGAAGGCTCTTTCAGCAGCAGCTCAGATAGTGAAGCCGAATCTGAACAACCCATTTGCCTTATGGCAACAAGCTCCGAAGATAGAGAGGAGGACACAGATGAGATAATCACTAGATTTGAAAACTTCACAATTGCTGATTAGGTAGATGCTTATCATGACATAGCTGATAGAGCTGATGATATTAGAAAAGAGAATAGGCATCTTAGAAGAAAAATCAACTCCATGCAAAATGATAAAACTTTATCTGATAAAATTGCATGTTTGGAATATGAGATTGATGAATTCATACTCACATGCTCTGAAGAAGTTGAAATCAAAAATGAGTTAAAAGCTTCTAAGGAAGAGAATCTAAGGCTTGAAAATGAAATTAATGAATGGAAGCTGAAGATTCAGAAATGTGAAAGTGAAGTCAAAATTATCTCTGAAAAATATGAAGCTATCCTCAATGTCAACAATGAGTTGAAAAAGGCTATTGATGAACTTCAGAAAGACAATGAGGATAAAATGAAAACCATTGAGAAAATGACCCAAGGAACAGATAACTTAAATGCTTTGTTAGGGTCAAAGGTTAATTTCAGAAAAGAGGGCCTAGGATTTAATTCTAGTGCAACAAAAATATTCGGGATGAAAACAATTTCATTTATTGCTCAAAAGGAAAAGAGACCTCTAATTAGCATGAACTCAACAAATTTAATGAACAAAACTGCTAATCTGAAAAAGACCAGTGTTGAGGAGAAGGGTAAACAAAAACTCAGTGAGCCTAGTAGAGCTAGCACATCTAAGCAGAATCCTAGGGCTCAGACTAAGGTTAGGGGTCAACCTACACAGTCCGGTAAACCCCAGGTCAAGGTAACCCAGTCTCCACCAACACCTCCACCTCTGAAGAAGACCCAATACAAACCTGTGTATAAGTCAGCAAGGTCCAAAGTACAGGGGAGACAAAGTGCAGCTAGGAGTCAAACCAATTATTTTTATCAACCCAGAGCTCAGACCCACTATAATGCACATCCAACCTACTTCAATAGGTCAAATTGGTCTAGAACTCAGAGTAGGTTTACAGGTCTTGCATACCAGGGTGCTCAAAACCAAAGACCTTACAGTGAAAATTGGGTCAATGGGTATGGTTACTGGACATCTAGAAATCAATATTTTCATAGCCAGCCCAAGAACTACTATGGCCAAAATTTTATGGACATACCCTGGCCAAGGCACTGGCACAAAAATAACAACAATGTCAATAATCATGCTGCTGCCAATAAGAAAAGGAACAATAAAAAGAAAAGGAACAACAACAGAAGAAAATCTGTAGGATCCACTGAACAAAATTCATTTAAACAAATGTGGATTCCGAAATATTTGCTTTCCTGCTTTGCTTCTAGTTCATTTACATTGGAGCCCAATCAATCTTGGGTTCCAAACTTCTCTACCTAATTGTGTATGCAGGTATGCCTGGCAGCCAAGAACAACTTGTGGTACATGGATAGCGGCTGCTCTAGGCATATGACAGGAGATAAGGCCAAATTTTGCATACTGACTGAGAAAGTAGAAGGCCTTGTCACCTTTGGAAGCAACACAAAGGGTAGGATTATCGGATCAGGTAAGGTAGGTAAGTGTTCTACCTGCTGCATTGATGATGTTATGCTGGTTGAAGGGTTAGCCTATAATCTACTTAGCATCAGCCAGTTATGTGATAAAGGTTACAATGTTTTATTTAACTCTCAATGCTGCAAAGTTTTTGAACCTGATTCTGATATTGTCAAATTTTCTGGAAAAAGAATAAATAATACTTACATGATAAATTTAGATGAAATTCAACACACTAACCTTTGCCTTACTGCCAGTAGAGAAGACATAGCATTTTTATGGCATCGTAGGTTAGGTCATGCTAGCTACAATGTTTTGCACAAATTAAATAAGCATGGCTTGGTTAGAGGACTTCCTGAAGTCTCATTCAAGAAAGAAAATAAAATCTGTGATGCATGCACTCAATCAAAGATAACTAGAAAGTCATTTAAGTCTAGAACTAAAAATCTGTCTTCCAAACCCTATGAGCTGATACATATGGACCTTTTTGGGCCAACTAGATCTGTCAGCTTATCAGGGAGGAGGTATGGGTTTGTCATGGTAGATGACTTTTCTAGGTATACTTGGGTTTATTTCTTATCTAATAAGAGTGATGCTTTCTCAGAATTTCAGGAGTTCTATGTTAAAACAAATCAGAAAATTGAAAACATTTTGTCTGATCATGGAGGTGAGTTTGAAAACTCACAATTTGATGAATTCTGCAGGTCAAATGGAATCAACCACAGGTATTCCTCACCAAGGACACCTGAGCAGAATGGAGTTGTGGAGAGAAGGAACAGAACCCTAGTGGAAATGGGTCGTACACTCCTTGTCGAAGGTGGTCTACCAAGGAAATTTTGGGCTGAAGCAGGGAACACTGCCTGTTATGTAATTAACAGAGCCATGACAAATCCGAGGATGAAGAAGAACATAAAGAGCTTAATGAAGAGGAGCCTACAGTTCAGGGGGAGGTAAATCAAGTTCATGATACTCCAATTGCAAATATTAGATATCTCAGGGATCATCCTGTAGATAATGTTATTGGAAATCTGCATGACCCCCCTAGGACTAGAGGCCACTTAAGAATTCAACATGAACTGAATGCTTATGCTTTTGTATCAAACATAGAACCCAAGTCCATTGAATGTGCTCTCCAAGATGTGCATTGGATTAATGCCATGCATGAGGAGCTTAATCAGTTTGACAGGAATAAGGTGTGGCATTTGATTCCACCTCCTGATCATGAAACAGTCATAGGGACTAAATGGGTATTTAGAAACAAAACTGATGAAGCGGGGAATGTTATTAAAAATAAAGCCAGACTTGTAGCTCAGGGGTACAATCAGGAATTTGGTATAGACTTTGAAGAGTCTTTTGCGCCTGTAGCTAGGTTAGAAGCAATAAGAATTTTATTGACTTATGCATGTTCCCTAGGAATAAACCTTCAGCAGATGGATGTGAAATCTGCTTTTCTAAATGAGGAAATTAATGAGGATGTATATGTGAGATAGCCTCCTGGGTTTGAATGTTTAGATTTCCCTAATCATGTGTACAAGCTCAATAAAGCTCTCTATGGTTTAAAGCAAGCTCCTAGAGCTTGGTATGACAGGTTGAGCAAGTTCCTCACCGACAAGAACTTCACAAGAGGTATAGTTGATCAAACATTGTTTACCAAGGTAAGCCATCCAGATATTCTTATCATTCAGATTTATGTGGATGACATTGTGTTTGGGTCAACTAACCCCAAATTGTGTGAGGAATTCTCTCAAATAATGACTGATGAGTTTGAAATGAGCTCAATGGGTGAGCTCAAACTTTTTCTTGGACTGCAGGTTACACAAACAAAAGATGGCACCTTCATCTCTCAGTCCAAGTATGTAAAGAACTTATTGAAGAAGTACAAAATGGACAACCTCAAGGAAATAGCTACTCCAATGGATACATCAACCAGTTTGGATGAAGATTCTAAAGGTAAACCTGTGGACCAAAGGCTATACAGAGGTATGATCGGATCTCTTCTCTATCTTACAGCATCTAGGCCTGACATACAATTTGCTGTGTGTTTATGCTCTAGATTTCAGGCCAGTCCTAAAGAAAATCACTTTAAAGCTGTGAAAAGGATTTTTTGGTATTTACTAGGCACCCAAGAACTAGGTCTCTGGTATCCTGCTAAGTGTGAGTTAGAGCTTCTAGCCTACACTGATGCAGACTATGCTGGGTGTCGAGTAGATAGAAAAAGCACTAGTGGCAACTGTCAATTCCTTGGTGGCTGTCTAGTGTCTTGGGCATCTAAGAAGCAACACACTGTAGCATTATCCACAGCTGAAGCTGAGTATGTTGCAGCATGTAATTGTGCAACCCAAGTACTTTAGATTAAGCACCAACTGGCTGATTATCAGATAAATCTGGGATGCATTCCACTTTTATGTGATAATACTAGTGCTATATGCCTTGCTAAAAATCCTGTTCACCATTCGAGGACTAAGCATATAGAGATAAAACATCATTTTCTTAGAGATGTTGTAAATAAAAAGGAGATTGAAATGAATTTCATAGAAACTGAAAAACAAATTGCTGATATTTTTACTAAGCCTCTTGGGAATGAAAATTTTAAGTTTCTTAGAAGAGAACTTGGCTTATGTAAATTTCAGCATGATGAATGATTGCTTAATTGCTGTGAATAAAAATCTCTGATGTGGACTTGTTTTTGATTGCTTGGATAAATCATGTGGATGTGAATGTGGATGTAGAACTGTCCTGCATTGCATATATTCAGGGGGAGCTTGTCGAGTCTTTGTAAGTCTTTGCATATCATTCATTCATGACCTATGCATAAGCTCTCTCTCAATTAATTCTTGCCATGTTGCATGCATATAGACAGGGGGAGTATTGCTAGAAATTCAGAGTGGTTTCAACTTTCTTGAAGTCATTCAACCTTTAACTCTGAATACTTGTCTCTGACATTATGGCAATCTGTTGGTCAGTTCTGATTTCTAAGCAGTAGAAAATGGACTTCTTCATTTATAAGAATTTGAATTGTTCAAAGACTGATGTAATGGTTTAAATCTTATAATGGTTGGAGTTTAAAGATTGCAATCAGTATATAAGTAAGTTGAAAATTGATAAAACTCTCAACCTCTTTCTTATTTCATGTTAGACAAAGCTAATCATATCTGAAATCATGATTAGAGAGGATAAGTATATGTATTGTTCTTAAACAAGTCATTCTGAAACATAAGAAGGACAGCTAAGGAAGATATTGAAAAACATTGAAAATCATTGAAAATATATATATTGGCAGAGCAATGACTGGTAAATCACTGTGAAACTGAGTGATCCATCAAAGAAGTGGACAACACTCATGTCATGAAGTGTATCAGCTATCTCTGTTTAAAATGTTCAAAACAGCAGGCTGGTTTCACTGAATACCTGGGGGTAACTGGCGTCTGATAAACGTGTACCCTCATACAAAAAGGTATAACTCAGTTCTGTTGAATTTGATCATAGGCAGAATGGTCCATCTTGTTGAGTATCTAGGGGTATTGGCGTCTTATAAACGTATACCCTTACGCAGAAAGACTTATGGTACCTAAATGCTCAAAATGATCTAATATTGATAATGCTGCTCCTTCAAAAGATAAGTTCATGAGTGTAAATTTGTTTAGTTTCAATACATGACTTGGGTTCTCTCAATATTTTTTTTTGAGACTATGAAAGTAAGATATCATGAAACTGAATCTTTCATGCAAATGTGATTCTGGTTTATTGTTTTATCATGCACAGTGAACTTATCTATTGCTTGGAGTGCATGAACTCCAAATTTTATCATTTTTAAACCAGCAATCTTTCTGGTAGCAGTTTATAAATTCATATGACTGAAGACTCTATGCTTTAGAATGCTTATTCATGAACTACCTGTTCAGAATGCCAGTCAGTTCTTCTCTTGATTCCTCCATTGTATTTAATTTTTCCCTCCTCTTTGTTGATGGCAAAGGGGGAGAATATTGCCTAGGGGATGTCTAGGGGGAGAATATTGCTGTCTGAATTCTGAATTCAATTCTGAATTCATTCCAAGGGAGAGTTTGAGGCAGTGAGTTGCATGCCTTCATAGCATTTGCATGTCAATCTGCATAACACATCATGTCTTTCATCAAACATATATCTATATGACAGGATGCTGCTATTCTACTTCATATGGGGTTGCCATCATCAAAAAGGGGGAGATTGTTGTGACCCCTCTATGTTGATCATGTTGACACTTGCTTTATCTCATTGGCAACACCATTATTTTGATTGATTGGCAACTGCTTTTGATTTGATGAAATTGCTCTATCAGATTAACTGTGTGTTCTTTGCATCTAATACACTACAGTCTGTATTTCTCACTGTCATGGGTCGACACATCAGAGGATGGGTCGACTCCTCCAGCAGACTTGTTTAGATTGAGTCTATGCATCATCCATTTCAGCTAAAGTCCACACACTGCATTTCATTTGAATTGGTTAAGTGTGTACAGCGTCAACGCATCTCACTGGCTCATGTTACAGCGTCAACGCATCTCACTGGCTCATGTTACAGTGTCAACGCATCTCACTGGATGTGTGTACAGCGTCAACTCACCAAGTGTGTACAGCGTCAACGCATGAAGTCTGTACATCAGTCTTAATATTCTAAGTCTGTACAGTCGTTGGCTTTGAACCTCAGAGTCTGTACATCGGTCTGTCAGCAAGTCTGAACATCGTCCGTCTTGTTAGCGTCTCAGGCATTGGGCTAAGTCTGTACAGCATTCAATGTCTAGAGCTTCATGAAGTCTGTACATCAGACTGTTACAGCAAGTCTGTACATTGTCCGTCTTCCTTAGCGTCTTGATATTTGAAGTCTGGACATTGGTCTTCAAATCCAAAGTCTGCACATTGGTCTTCGAATCCAAAGTCTATACAATGGTCTTCACACTTGAAGTCCATACATTCGATGTGCAGAGTTGATGTCTATACTGTGCCTTATGCTGATCAAGTCTACACAATGGTCGGTGGCAAGCCTGTACACTGGCCTCAGCTTCTCAAGTCCATACATTGGCTTCAAGACTTTCAAGTCTATACACTGACGGCTGAACTGAGAACTCTATACATCGTCTGTCTGCACTAGAGTCTCATGGAGTCTATACATTGCACTCGTCTTCTAAAGTCTATACACCGAAGTCTTCACATTTGTTTGCATTACATGAAGTCCATACATTGGGCAAGTCTGTACATTGCATTCACCTTCACAAGTATATACAACGAAGTATATACACTGCAATGTACATACTTAAATATTATGACTTCACTCTTGTTGCTGAAGGGAACAGGGTCGACGCTGGGAGCTTAAAGCGTCCACGCATCAGTTGACGAAGCCTTCATGATATCTTCCACTGCGTCAACGCCACAAGCAAGCAGCGTCGACGCAGTAGTTAAAGAAGCATTCACCTTCACAGGCTATTCCACTGCGTCAATGCCACAATTGAGCAGCGTCGACGCAGCAGCTAGAGAGACGAGGCTAATGGCTACTGGAATGCCTCACTGCGTTAACGCCATTGATTGACAACGTCGACGCAGCAAGTCAGATTGTTGTCATTGAGTGCGTGAACTGAGAACTCTATACATCGGACTGAAGAGGCTAATGAGGGGCACGTGATCCGAGGTACCTGGCTCGTGATCCGAGAAGGACAAGGTATCCAGATGAGGACACGTGTACTAACACTCCATTGGATGCTGCCACGTGGTCCAAATGCTTTAGGCGAGAAACGTGGAGAGCACACGCCTGCTGCTGTTGTTGCTATATAAACAAGCCTTCTTCCACAGAAGAAAAGAGATCGAAGAAAAAGAAGAGAAAGTCTATACACTCAGCAGCAGTGAGCCTTCGATCCACAGAGAGAAAAGAGAGAAGAGAAGAAGAAGAAGAAATAGAGGAAGAAGAAGAAAAAGAGAGAGGAAGAGATCGAGAGAGATTGAGTTGAGAGAGAGCTGATCGAGAGTGAGAGTGAGAGAGTTTGTATCTCAGTCTCGTGGTTCAAAACCAGAGCTGAGCTTTGCTCTTTAAAAGTTACATTGCTTTTGGGTTTTTCTTTTTCGTTTTGATTCTGTCTTTCATTTCCGAATATTGTTTCTTCAATCTGTGCGTCAGCGGTCTTGCAGTGGTAGTCTCCACTGGACGGGTCAAGCTGTATTTCCCCAGCGGTTGCAGAGGATCAGATCCTCTGGTCGGCAAGCTGTAGTGCCCAGCGAAGCTGTGTATCAGCGGATTGTTTGGCCAAGCTGTAAAGCCCAGCGGACGCAAGCTGTGCTGCGCAGCAGGAAGCCATACTCGGTTGAGTGTGGGGTGGACGTAGGTCGTTGACCGAACCACCTAAAAATTGTGGGTGCAGTGTGTTTTGTGCTTTTGTGTGATCAGTGTGCGATGGGAATTTCTTGCTTAGCTTATTTGGTTTCATCGCTCATGCTCATGTCTAGCATTCTTCTTTTAGCTTAACTGATGTTTGCCTAAATTCCGCTTTAGAACTTACAGTAGTTTTAAATTAGGCAAGTTGATCTATTCACCCCCCTCTAGATCCACACTCTGTGGAGATAGACTGCGTCCATCTAACCCAACATGTCCCTCTTCTTTTTCGTTGATGCCGACAAAGCGGAGCAGTCGCTGTCGACCTAG
Source organism: Amorphophallus konjac (assembly GCA_022559845.1). Lineage (NCBI taxonomy): Eukaryota > Viridiplantae > Streptophyta > Magnoliopsida > Alismatales > Araceae > Amorphophallus > Amorphophallus konjac. The sequence goes on along the minus strand of CM040118.1, from coordinate 256,112,860 downwards.
GGAAGAACTTCCCAAGCCACGAAAGTAATTCCTCACCACTTCAGTCATTTCTTCTTGACTACGCCCTGGGGAAAGGGCAGGGGGTAGCAGTTGGTCTTGAGTCGACGGCCTGGAGGAGAGCTGCGACAATCGAGCAGCTCCATTCGATCCTATCGAACATTGGGAAACATTGGCCTGCCTGGCACAGACCCTATGAGAGGGCGGAGAGGCCACCAGCTTGACCCCATCTTCCTTTGATGCAGCTTTATTGACCCTTTCATGGGGCTTTTAGCAGTTAGATTTGCACTCTGCGAGGTCAGAGCTAGACCCGAGGTCCTCTTGGGAACCCAAACTTGTTTGAATCTTGGTAGCTTGGGAGCCAACTTCCCCCGATTGTCCTTGTCCAGATTGGCCTTCCGGCTTGCTAGTGCCTGGAAGGCATTGTGTGTAGTGTTGTGTCCCTGTGGTTTTGATGATGTCACTATGACTCATTCATGAGTCTTTCATGTTTTGATGATGCCATATACATATATATATACACATGTGAATCCTTGAAGAACAGGTTGACATAAATAAAATTCAAAAGTTAAACCAAGTTCAGAAAACTCTTCAGAAGTTCAGAACAAGAGTCATCTCAGAAGTGCTGAAAAGCTAGAAGTTAGTTTTGTAGTAATATAATAGCAGGTGCTATTTTGAATCTCTTCTGGTGCGTCGACACACTGAGAAGATGGAGTCAACGCAGCCTTCACAAGAATGATCTTGCAATGAGTTTTGTTTGCAACACATGGGTCGATGCACTATTGAGAATAGGTCGACGCATCCTTGGTTGATCTGCTTCTTCTACTGCAGATGCTGCATAGCTGAAAAGTTGATTTTCTTCTGTTGGGTTGACGTAGGTACACCACTGAGTCGACGCAGGCTTGTTGAAGCTTATGGAACTCTGCTGAATTTCCAGTCTTCCTATGGACTCTTTAACCCATCCTTGTGCACTTGTTTCCAACATATCTTCTACATGTTGAATGACCTTGGTTGACTTGATTTAACCATGATTTGGCACATAAATAGCATCTTGAGCTTGTTATATTACTGCAAAATTAACTTCTAGCTTTTCAGCACTTCTGAGATGACTGTTGTTCTGAAGTTATGAAGAGTTTTCTGAACTTGGTTTAACTTCTGAATTTTATTTCTATCAACCTGTTCTTCAAGAATTCACATGTGTATATATATATATGTATATGACATCATCAAAACATGAAAGACTCATGAATGAGTCATAGTGACATCATCAAAATCGCAGGGACACAACATTCTCTCCCTTTTTGATGATGGCAACTATGAGTCATTATATGAACAATATCAACCAAACCAAGTCCAAATCAAGTCATTAAATGAATGCACTCACACACAACATCATCTCATTTTAAGTAATGACTTAACTCTCTCCCCCTTTGACATCAGCAAAAAGAAAAAGAGTTTGATACCATTTCACAATGTGGAGATGAGCAAGTGAATGTCATGCAAAAGAATTATGCAGATGGTGAATTTTAACTCAAGGGAGGTTCAGAAATCAGCAAGGTATGTTCAGAAGACAATGAAACATGTATAGAAGAATGAAATCTCATCAAAACCAGCAGGGTTAGATACCAATTGATAAGAAGTAATGAATCATGGGCATAGAAGTGTAATAGGCAAGCAATTGAATCAAGTGATGAAGCTTCTAGAAATTTCAAGATCAAGTGAAGCATGCAAGGAATGGAGTGTAAACAATGCAGACAATGAGATAATTTCATACTCTGGCTAGTGATGAAACAGCCAGATTAGTCAACATCTAGAATAGCAGTCATGTATTCAAGGAGCAGAGATTATCTTGATAGAAACTCTTGACAGTAAAACAGCTAGCACTAATTGTAATTAGAGTTCCAAGAGCCAAAAAAAATAATTTTAGAATGCCAACAAGAATTAGAAAAGATACATTGAATTAGGAGAATCACGATCTGATGCATGATTCATAAGTCATAAGCTTTCTAATTTGAGATTCTTCTTTTATAAGACTTATTATGAGACAACCCTTATTTTCTGCTTGGTTCAAGTATAATAAATTCAGAGTTTATCAATTAAATTTTTTGAAGCTTTTTATGCTTAGACATAATAGAAATGAACCAAGTCTACATATTTAAACCCTGTTTAACCTCCCTTTTCCCTACTCTTTAAAGTTCAATGACTCCCTTAGGAGTAACTAAAAACTAGTATTGAGGTTAAACACATTTGACATTTTTGATTTAATCCTTAGGGTTACAGCAATCTTTTTGACTATTTAGCCCTAATTTCATATGTTTCTTTTGGCTCATAATTTTTAAGAGTATTCAGGTATAGCCCACACCTTTTGACACAAAGATGCACGTTGATTAGACTCCAGCATCCCTAGTTACTCAATGAGGCTAACCATTCTACTTCATTTTGAGCAGAGATAGCAAAGTCACTTCATGACTTAGTCCACTTCATTTCTTTGATGAAGAGACATAGTTTCTCAGTAAACCCTTTGCCATTGCTCTGCCTTGAGCATAGATAAATTCACCGTTTTTATAATTTGCTGCACTTTTAGGAGTTTATCAGATTGTTCCTCTGTTTAAGAACGATACTCAATCTAAGTTTCTCGACTAAGGTTGACATAAATCTTAAACTTTAAAATTCTAGGAGTTGCATAGGACACAACATGTGAAAAACTGGTTGAGGCCTATTAAGTTCTGAATATAATCTTTTTCAGGGAATTCATCTTTAAACTCTTGAATTTATTAGGCTTAAACCACCAGATTCTTCGTGGGTAAACACAGAGCCTTATAAAAGAAGATTCCTTAAATATGATTTGCTTAGGTTAATGAATTTAATGAACAGATTGAAACTATCCTGAACTCAATGTAGTTCAATGGGATTTAAGCACGGAACGCAGTTTTCAAGAATGTTGATGTAAATTATGGAAATTGGCATGATTATTGAGAGTTTGAAAACATGTTAAATTTCGTGAAGGGTAGGTCAAAGTAAGACAGATTAACAGAAATCTCCCCCTGAGAAGATATAATCCTGGAACCAGCTGTGAAGCTCCCCCTTATGAAGTTGCTAAAGTTTTGAAACCAGAATTTTCAAAAAAAATTAGAGTTGAAGAATTTTATTTTTTTTAAAGAAGCTCCCTTTTCAACAAATTCAGAGAATTTGAAATCCAAGTTTTCAGAAACAACGGGATAGAATTTCAGAATCAATAACTTTTTGAAAGAATAGCTCCCCCTCACTAATGCAAAAATTCTGAAGGTAGAGAGAATCAAAATTTTTTAGCTCAAACCAACTACAGATCCATGGAGTCATGGACTGGTAGTGAAAAATAGATAAGCAGGTGTTTCAGGCCAAATGGGAGTGCAAACAGCCCTTGCACAGATCAGACTCCTGAATGACAAGAAGAATAGTGAATGTGTAGTAGGTGTGTCGACTTGTTCTAAACAGGGAGTCGACTCACAAGGATTCCCTAGAAAGATAGATTTTAACAATTACAACTGATAGGTCGACACACAATGATCAGTGTGTCGACACATGTGCATCACATAGTGGTTTTCAATAACAGAGTTTGATTTTTCAAGAAGAAATGCATTTAATTGCATATTTAAGTCAATACACTTGCATTCTAAAGACATAATGCAGAATTGGGACATGCTTACTCCCCCTACATGTATGCATGAGTTTCAAGTGATATTTTTGGGTTTTTCAGACATAATGCCACTTACTCCCCCTGACTAAATGCACTGAATAACTAAGCTAGAGATGAAAAATAGGCAAGGGAGTATGCTAATAAATAACTCATGAAAGATTTGCAAAGCCTTAAATGCAGGATTGACCCATGGTACCAGGCAGAGGTGTATCCTCACGCATGGTGAAAGCTTCCAGACAGGTTTAACCTACATTTCTGCAAGCTACCATTTAATATACCATGAAGTCATGCATGAAAACACATCAACCAATGCAGTTAATTCCAGTATGAACAACAAAATTTTCAAACAAGGCATGACAATGCAAGATAACACATGCAATAGATTTTCAAATTAAAAAATTGAATTTGCATGGTAGATCAAATTAACCAAACTTCCCCTTAATTGTTCAACCAACTGAAATAATCAAACGAAGTGAACACATGAATCCTATCTGACCAGATATGCAACTATCAGGAGGGGAGTTATTGAAAGTCAACAACTAAAAATAGTAAGTGCTAAGATTTGGGGTATACTAACTAGGGTGCTTTGCTTGTTTATTGAACCCCTTTTATTTTCCTTGCTCCAAGGCACACCTGCAAAGAACAGTTCTTCATTTCTAATTTTTAGGTACCCAAGATCTCTTGGGTCCTATAAGGTTAGCAACACCCTTGACTGGTGCTCTCCACAGTTTTACAACATTAATATCATCAAGTTTCATGAAAATGCAATCATTCATAGCCTCCCTGATTTTCCATAATAATAACAGCAAATAGAAGACACATTCTTCTTATAAAAATAAGCATGGAAGTTCTGTGGGTTGGTAGGAATTCTGCCATTCTTGGCATGGAAATTATGTTTCCATTTCATGTGCCAACAGTCCTTGACTTTATGGCCGGGCAAATCACAGTTATAACAGGAGTAAGGTTCCCTGTTGGGTTACTGTCTTGGTTTATTAAAACTATTTGTTCTTTTGCATGATTTCAGATCATCATTTCTCATAGCAACGCAATTATTCATGACATGCCCAGGATGTCCACAGTAGAGGCATTCTACTTTCTTTTTCTTGACAACATGATTGTCAACATTAACATGAAACTTGTCAAAGACAATTTTCTTGTTTGATGACTTTCTTGAATTTTTGAAAACATTCTTTCAGTTATATACATTCCATTCATCTGATTTCATTATGTAATAGTTATGCATTAAATGGCCAACCCTACCACAATAAAAGCATGAGATTTTCTTTGTGTGTGCATGTGTGTGTAGCATATCTATGTACACCATGCACTATGGTAGCAACAAGATTTTTGAGTTTTTTTTTCCATGTTGATTCTATTTTTCAAGTGTTCTTTCTGTTTTTGTTTTTCTTGGGCCGTAAACTGTTTATGGGATGAGTTTGGGGCACTGGTTGTTCCTGAATTACTCACGAAGGATGTGAATAGCTTATTTTCAAAGGCTTTCTTATTTATAGGATTGTAACCCAGCCCCTCTCTTTGGAAGTTCACCTTGCTTCCTAGAAGTTTATCTAAGTTTTCTTTTCCACTAACAAACTTGGCCAATGAGTCATTCAAATCAGAAACCTGAGTTTCCAAGGATGTAATTTGCAATTAAGAATTTAGGACTTCCTCCTCACACTCAGCAACTCTAATTTTCAAAGCTTCATTAACAGACTTGTAATCTTCAATTTCTTTTTCTAAAGTGATCAGTTTTTCATATTCATTTATACAAACAGATTTTCCTTTTTCTAACACAAGCAGTCTTTTTGACAGGGTAGTGTTTAGCTCTTTCAACTTTTCATTTTGTTCTTTCAAATTTTTAGTTTCTTCAACATATTTTTCATCATTGGGCATTGAACTAAGTTTCTCTCTAAGTTCCTACTATATTTGTTTAAGTTCAGAAATTTTATGCAGTAGGTCTTCATTTTCATCCCTTAAAGACCTAATCAATTCTTTGTGTGTTTCAACATCAGCTAAACAATTTTCACTTACTTCGTCTAAGTGTAAACATTTTTTACAGGAGGAATTAGGCATTTTTTTTTCTATTTTCTTTTTCAACTTTTTGTTTTTAGACTTTACTCTCTTGTGTTTTTCATATAATTCAGCATACATTTCCATTAAATCATCAAAGAAAATTTCATCAGATTGAGATTCAGATTGAGATTCAGAATTTACCTCTTCCTCTCCTTTATTGCTTGTGCCACTGCTCTTTGCCATAAGACATTCATGTTTTTCATGGAATGTAATCACATAATCTTAAACCTCATTCGTAGTCCTACAAATAGAGACAAAAGTAATTAAATTAATGTCTATTGCAGCTTTCAATAGGTTTAGCACTGTGAGATTCTCACGGTTCTTTTGTTTGTCCTTATTGGACCATTTGGTTTCATCTCGAGGCAAAACATGTAGACCATGAGTGATGAGATTCCACAGTTTTGGATCAACAGAGTTTATGAAAAAACATAAATTACCTTGCCATTTATTGAGATTGGAACAATCAAATAACGGTGGAGAATCCATGAGTTTAAAATGGGAAATGAAACAAGAATGAGCGCACCAGGATCTTTCCTCTACATATTTTTAAATCTGATGATGTTAGAGACCCGCTTTGATACCAACTGTAATGAAGACATGGCAGATGTAGAAGTGGGGGGTTGAATAGATCAACCCCTCTAGTAGATAAAATGAACTTAATGCGAGCACAAAAGAATTTGGCAGACAAGCAATTGAGATGAAACTTGTAAAAGCACTACTGTCAAACACTTAATCTATGTGAGATGTTGTTGATAGCGTAGCAACTAAACTAAGACTGCAGAAATGTGAGAGCGGAGAAGGATGATAAGACATTCAAACCACACAGCACATAGCCTTTTTTAGGTGGTTCAATTGTTGCCCAGCAACAATACAACAAGGTCAGGAATAAGATTAAATTCGAAGGAAATAAGAAAATGAAAAATCGGTTAATAAATCTCTTAACAGTTTTAAGGTTTGATACCAACGGAAGGCAAGGGATATCTAGAAGGGGGGTTGAATAGATCATCCCCTCTAGTAGATAAAATGAACTTAATGCGAGCACAAATGAATTTGGCAGACAAGCAATTGAGATGAAACTTGTAAAAGCATTATTGTCGAACACTTAATCTGCATAAGATGTTGTTCATAGCGCAGCAACTAAACTATGACTGTAGAAATGCAAGAGTCAAGAAGGATGATAAGACATTTAAACCACAGAGCACATAGCCTTTGTTAGGTGGTTCGATTGCTGCCTAGCAATCTACGTCCACCCCTCACTTGATCAGAGTGAGGTTCCCCTGCACAAGAATAAAAAATCGCAAATCCAATCTGCTACAAAGGCTGATCACATAGCCTGATCCTGGACGAACACTCTCCTCCCATACTCTGAAATCTCAAAGTGAAAATGTGAGCAACAATCTGTTGTCCACACCTCCAATCTTGCACCCAGCAAGATCAATAATCCCACCTAGAGCAGGAGACGAGGAATAAGATCCTCACGCTTTGTTCACTCAGAGCAAAAACATGATCAATACCCAACTAATCACCACCCTGCTTTGTGTTTCAAACACGATCAGCAGCAATGAAATTATAGAAGTAAAAAGAAAAAAATAAAACGAACAACAATCAGAAGAAACAAAAACAAACTTAAAATATGAATTTGAAATGTAGCTCTGATGAATTCAAGAGCCGTTTGTATAGAACACGAAGCTTCTTCTCTTTTGACTGGCTACACTCAAATCCTCTCTCTTCTACTTTCTCTTCTCTCTCTTTTGATTTCGAAGTGGCTCTCCTTTTCTGATGGTTCTTCCCTCTTTGAAAGTAGCAGCAGCGCAACATCTTCTCTCGTTCGAACGCCCCGTGATATATATAGAATCGGACTGGAGAATTTTTCTGGATAATTGGATAAAATGTGTTATTCTCCCATTGGTCCATGTAGTAGAAGGAATATTCTGACAGTTGTTAGAATGTAAGAGTGCAAGGCTGAGATTCAGAGGGGGTGAATGAATCCCCTTAAAAAAAAATCAGAATTAAAAACATTCTCTGAAGGATTCGTGCGGAAATAAAACCAAATGACTCAATCTAAATAGATGTTCTATTGAGGAGCACACTCGAATACTAAGCAAGCATCAAATACTACGTGAAGAACCAAGTGCAACAAGATAAAGACTAGTACAAAGATCTACTGCTATGAAACCCACTGCCACTATCAAGAGTACTCAAATTCAGAAACACCTTCAGTATGAGCAGATTAAACACATATGATCAAGAGCACATCGTGCGGGACAATGAAACTAATTGCCCTCCGAAGGAGGTAGAAGATATAGAACAGATGCACAAGGCAAACCACAGCACACAAGATTTTTAGGTGGTTCGGCAAGACACCATTTTGCCTACATCCACCCCTCACTCAAACCTAAGTGAGGATTCCCTTACAAAGCAAGACGCAGACTCGGTCTACAACAGGCGCTTCCTAACAGCTTGCCCTGAGGGAAACAAATCCCTCAACACCGATCCTGTGACCCACATGATTTGAAACCTGACCTTGTCACCCACAAGATCAGAACCGGAGGACCAATCCTCCCTTCCTCCAAACCAGAGGGGAAATCACGAGTAGCACACTACCACTCACGACCGGAGACACAGTCTCCCTTCCTCTAACACCCAGTGGGAAATTGGAGATAAATCTCCCTTCTCTTGAATCCTCAGGAGGAACCCCGATCCCAGAACAGGGAATCGGAAAAAGACAAAATGAATGGAAGAGGACAACGGAAAAACCAAAAGGAAAAATAAAAATAGATATAGCTCCGAGGAGCATAATGACTCTGGATTTGATTCGTGAGTTAATACATGAACAGATCTTCAATCTTAGCACTGGCTGCACACTTTTTCTTCTTTACGACCTTCTTTTCTGAACTCTCTCTTTCCTTCTCTTTTCTTCTGCACGCACACTGGCTCACTCTCCTCTCAGATTCTTCTGCTCTTTCTGTCTTCTCTCCTCTAATCGTAGCTCTTCTCTTGTGGCTCCCCTCACTTTTTTTTCATCTGGATAAGGAGGATCCCTATTTATAGAACATGGGCGCCATAATTCTCTTTGGATAGAGCCTTTTTGATCTTAGTATTTCATTGATCCACGTGGCAAGACAAGAATATTCTTCCAATCATTGAGCCTTGGATCTCGTCCCCAATCATGAGCTTTTATGGGACCATATGCCATTCTTCCCGCCATTCTGGGATCACGTGCCCACTTACTGCTTTCTAGGGTCCTCATGACAGTGAAGGACTTAACTGGTTCGAACTCCCTTAAGGGGTCTGGACTTAAGTTCGAAGTTGACATTTCTTGAAGCAGTGACCTTACTGACAAAAGAGTACTTGAACCTTTGACCTCCTGGCTCTAATCAGTGCTTCAATGTTGATGTATCAATTAGGAGCTTTGATCTATTATTGTTGCTACTGATGCTATATTAAACCGCTGATCTTATTGCTTGAAATCTTATTGTCTAGAGGAGTTTAGACAAGTCAGTTCTCTTTCTCTATTCTCTTTCTGGGCTTCTTACTATGAGCTTGCTGCTGCTGTTAATCTGTCCATGGATAAAGGCTTGTGAATTCTTCATATCCAGACTTCTGCCAATGCCAGGTTCTCTGAGACATTTCATCAAACACTTTCTTATCATAATCAAATGCAAACTTAGTCAACATCATATTAGTCAAACATTCAAATCAGAGGTGTATAAACTGATATATATGCATTGATGATGAAGATGCACTGATTTGACTAACCATTATACACATATGATGCACTTACATGATATGAATCCTTGACACACTAGCATCAACTTTCTACTGGTATGCTCAGACCCTTCAACTAGTATGCTCAAACCTTAAACTAGTATGCTCAGACCATTTTTCACATGTGCATATACCTTCCTTATGTTGAAGGCAAACATGCACAGACCTAGATTCTTCATGTGCACAAACTTTAGTTCTTCATGTGCACAGACTTGAGTTCTTCATGTGCACAGACTTGAGTTCACATATGCACGGACCTTAGAACCACATGTGCAGAGACCTTGTGCAGAGCATGCATCGGCCCTAAAACCACATGTGCACAGACCTTGTACAGAACATGCACCGACCCTGGAACCACATGTGCACAGACCATGTGCGTTGAACCAGAACATGCACCGACCTTAGTAAATGTAGCACCCGTGTACAAAATAAATAAATAAATAAATAAATAAATAAATAAATAAAAACATTAACTAAATAATATTTTCAAATACTAATAATAACAATAATGTTTATGAAAAAAAACAACAATTATGATTAAGTTTATGATATATTAAACTTATGAAAGAAATAGGAACTCATGGTTATCAAATGTAAAGGGAATCCACTTAACAAAATGACCTCCTAGTGTAGTGGTTAAGTGTCTTGCCTTCAACCCAAAGACTCAATTTAAGGGGGCGACGTGGCCATCTTAGACACCAAGAAAAAGGGGAAAAATTCAAAATTTCCCAAGCCACTTATCCTCCATTATCCCCAACACATGTCACTATCTCATATCCCAGATCCTGAAATTTCGGATCTTGCCCCCCTAAGCCTGTCTAGTAGAGGGGATTAAATATAGGCCTAGCTCTCCCATTGTGTTAGTTAGAGCTTCGAGATACGAGCCTAGGCTGGGAGGTTCTGTGCTGCGTACTATGAGGAGAGGAGGTTGCTGGGGAAGCTTCTTCCTTCGCTAATTACCATCCAAACAGGTAGGTGTTCTCAATTTTAACTAAACTACTAGTTAATTAGTGTCTAAGCAGTGCATCTCCATGTGATTTATTGTTGCATAGCATATGTCAGCCTAGTAAATAGCCTGTACCCACTTAAATCGAAAAAGATTAGTGAAAGGATTAACATATATTAGAAATAATTAGCAGGAATTAGCTATAATTAATATGTGTTAGTAGGTTTTCTCAATTTTTAACAAAACCCATAGTTAATTAAGGTATTATTTAAATGCATTAAGTTGTTAAGTAACTGTTAGATGCCATGACATTAAACTTGTCAGATAATCAGTAGTTAATATGGGAGTATTCAACTTGTTAAACTATCACTTAGTACTTAGTATAGTGAAACCTGTTAAACTGAGTACCTGTGGAAACCGTAAACAGTTATGTTTTTATGTTAAGTTAAGAGTAATGATCTTTGAGGATTTTTATTTTTTTTATTTGGAGGGGTCTTGATGTGAAATTTGAGGGATATATATTTTTCATTTTCATCTATTTTTTTATATAATTATTTTCATAAAATTCCTTTAAAATAAAACGTAACACTATTCACCTTTACTATTCATATGACAGTAATTGTCTGTTAAAATATCATTTAATATATTGGAGACTCATCTAACCCGTTAAACTTAGTGTAGCACCCTGAGTATAAAATAAATAAAGATTTCTGACGTTATAAGTCAAAATCTTAATCCCTATATTTATTGATGTATTTATTACTTAAGGAAGTAACATGGCCTAGTGGTTAAGTAGCACATCCCAAATCTGAGGTCCAGGGTTCAATTCCTAGCACCAACAAGTCCTTTTTGGCTGCCAGACATTCCTGCATCACAAATTATCTGTTTCAGCTGAGAAAGTTTGTGGGTTCTATTTGCGTGTCTGGTCATGGTCGACATCTGGTAAGTCTATTGTCGACCAGCTTATTTCCAGTCTGTTCTGGTTGAGCCTCTGGTCGACAGAGGAGGGGTCTGTTGTCGACCACCATAGTTTCTCCTGATACCAGTCTGTTCTGGTTGAGCCTCTGGTCGACAGAGGAGGGGCCTCTGGTCGACAGAGGAGGGGTCTGTTGTCGACCAGCTTGTTTCCAGACACCTTGTTTTACAGGTTTGTGTTTGTTAACATGATTTAATGCTTTGTTTGTCTGGTTACTTCTGTGAATTCGAACTTCTCGTCTGATATGACTATTGTTTTTAAACTGATGTGGATTATCCATTTTCCCTTTAGAATTCCTCTCTTCCAAGGTGACATTAATCTGTTTAGAGGAGCTTTCAGCTATATCCTTTTGTTTGTTTTGATATAAGTTTATCAAGGGGCCTTTTCCTTTAGAGTCAGCTATTTTATTTAAAGTTTTTATTTGGAATTCCTTTTTAGCCGTTGGGTTGTACCCTAACCCCTCTTTCTGAAAATTTACTTTTATTCCCAACACAACGTTCAAGTTTTCTTGACCCTTAGTCATTTTTTTTCAATGTTTCCTGTTTGTTTTTCAGTTCACTTTGGATTCTTTCTATTTCTTTCAGAAGTTGACTGTTTTCTTCCTTGAGTGAGTTGTTTCTTTCTTGAGTTAGCTTAGTTTCCTGTTCATATTCTTGAGTCTTTAATTTTAACTCGTCAATTGTGTTTTTCAGTACTTCATTTTCTTCTAATAGCCCTTTGACGTTTTCTTCATCTATCTCGCGTTGATTCAGTTTATTTTGCAAGGTGGTGATCTCCAATTCTAGTTCAGTTCTGTTGGCAATTGAGTTGCTGTCATTATTGAACTGATTAACCTTCTTCTTCAAACTTTTATTTTCCCTTCTTATTCTTTCATATGTATCAAGTAAATCTGAATAGGCTTCTTCCCAATCTGAGCTAGAAAAGTCTTGAAAAGGGGAGGTTACCTCAAGATCGTTGTTGTCTCCTTTGGCCAAGTGAGGGGTATGAAAAACGACATGGAGTAGGAAAACAACATGGACTTAAACCTGTTATTTTTATTGTTATTACATTTTGGGTAAAAATGGGGGAAAATACTTAAATCTGTTATTATTATTATTATTATATTTTTGGTAAAAATGGAGAAAATGCTTAAATTTGTTATTTTTATTCTAATGGAGAGAATGCTTTAAAAAAAAAGTAGGAAAAATGAGATAAATTCAATAAAAGTGGAGGTACTAATCTCGCACAGTTATCCGTGGATTACTCGTCATTATACACCTTGGACTCCGTTCCAACTCCACCTTATTTTCCTACTGGTCAAGCCTAGCCTTGAAATTCTTTATTGGCTATAAATGAAATGGATGTCAAAAATATGACTTAAATGCTGGCAAAAGGGCTCGGTCCGGTCCTGGGAGGAGCACCCGAAACCAAAGGGAAGAGATCTCTTGCTTGAGGGCGTCTAGCATTGCGTCCTAATACTTGCTAAATTGAGACATTCCATCAACACTTGCTTGGCCCAGACAGGGCAATACTTGCGTGGCCCCAAAAGGGGTAATACTGGACTTGAAATGTCATTGAGTGAATTGTTATATAAATAGCCAATTCCTACTGTACCTGTTTCACCTTGCTTACTGATTTCAAATTACAGTCGTTCATTATTTGTTCAGTCTTGTATCACTTACTGTTAGATTGAATGTATATGCTTTCCTTGCTCTCATCAATTTTTATAAATTCCTTGATCTCTACTGTCTGCATGCATGAATTTAAATATTAATCACTTAAAGCCTGTTAAGGTTTGAGATGTAATTCCTACTGAGCGATTCGCTCATCCAGTTGTTATCTAACCATTTCAGGTGATTTGGAGGACGACCTGATTCCAGGAGGGGATGAGTCTGAGTGATAAGTGTAGAATTAGAATTGCCCCTATTATTGTAATTTCATTATGTTGGGTCAATGTTGTAATCTGAACTATGTCGGTATGTATGAGTTAGATCAATAAAGGGTATGAATTGATCCTTGTATTTGTAGAATCATCGGAATTATCAAATTAAAGGTTTAGCTTGCGCGCTCTTTTACTTGTCTAAGGTAGAAGCCCTTAGAATCTCTAGCTTGCTTTGGTTCTATATAAAGCACTGTCGCGCCGCGGGCAGGCTTCCGCGCTCGGGACGTGACAGTACTTTCTTGGTATCAGAGACATGTTTTTAAATTTTCCTAGGTAAAATATGTATTAGTTCAAGGAGTAGAAATGTCTATCTAGGTAAACCCTAGCTAGAAGATAAAACTAGAAATGTCTTATTAGGATTTACCCAAGGGTAAAGATACATGTTATTCAGTGGTTAGATCGTACCCGGTGAGATGGGTAGAGACGTGGGCTAGTGTTGTAAACCCGACTACGTAAGATCTTTACCATATTTGAATTCCTTGCAGGATCATGGCTGGACACTGGCACGAGATGCAGCGCACGGTGCAAGGACTCACTGAGGCGCTACAGCAGGTGGCGCAAGGCGGAGCTCACGGAGCTCACCGTGGAGCCGGTGATCTTCATCGGGATTTCCGTAACATGAACCCACCCAAGTTTGCGGGTTCGGTGGACCCCGATGATGCCGAGCATTGGCTCAAGGAGACCGAGAGGATCTTCCGCGTGATACAATGCACGGACGAAGAGAAGGTCCTACTAGCCACATTCCAACTGGAGAGGGATGCGCGAAGCTGGTGGGAGTCCGTGGAAGCCACATTACCTGACGATCATGTCACGTGGGCGGAGTTTGTCGAACACTTCAACGGCAAATATTTCTCGGACCGAGTGCAGGAGAGGAAGGCCACAGAATTTGCCGCACTCAAGCAGTGGACTCGGAAGGTGGCCGAATATGAGGCTCTGTTCTCGAGACTTTCCCGTTACGCACCACACTTGGTGTGTACGGAGAAAATGAAGGCAAGAAGGTTTCTCAACGGGCTACGGCCCCAATATATTACCCAGCTGGCGCCAATGGACATCCAAGTCTACTCAGAAATGGTTCTTCGTGCTCAACTATTGGAGGACGCCACCGAATTTTCTGACAGAATTCGGGGCAAGGACAAGAAGGAGCAGGTTACTAGTTCGGGAAGCTTCAAACCACCTTTTGGCAAGAAGCGAACCTTTAATGGAGGCGAGTCTTCCAAGGCAAAGAGGTTCCAGAAAAATCACAAGCCATACCTCGCTATCAGTAACAAGCCCTTCTCCGACGTTACTCCTTCTAAGGATAGCTGTACTTTTTGTGATAAAGCTGGTCATAAGACCGAGGACTGTTGGAGGAAACTGGGAACATGCCTCCGATGTGGGAGTCGAGATCACCGAATTCCCGACTGCCCGTTGATGAAGGAGCAAGCCAGCAAGGATGAGAAGCGTCCATTTAAAAAGCAAGGCCGTCTGCAAGCTCTTCAAGGGACGGAATCTGTGGAAGGAGGAATTGTGGAAGGTACATTGATTATTTGTTCTAAGCCTGCTAGAGTTTTATTTGATACTGGAGCAACTCATTCATTTGTTTCCAAGAAGTTTCCTGCTTCATTTTCTAAAGAACCCGAATGGATAGATTTAATTATAACTACACCTCTTGGAAACAAATCAGATATCATGTACCATTATCCAAATTGTGAGATTATGGTTCAAGACCATAATTTACCGGCCGACGTGATATGCCTTGACATGGAATGTTACGATGTCATATTAGGAGCCGACTGGTTATCAACCTACCAAGCAACGGTAGATTGTCGGCATGGCAAAATAGCTTTTAAGAATTATCCCGAGTTAGTTTTTAACAAATCTCGGAATAAAACCCTGCTTATCTCAGCTCTCCGAGCCAGTAAACTGGTGAAAAAGGGATGCATGGCTTTTTTGGCTTTTGTAACCACCACTGAAGTTGAGAAGACAAAAATTGATGACATCCGAGTGATTCGGGACTTCTCCGATGTATTTCCAGATGACTTACCTGGTTTACCTCCGGAGAGGGAAGTGTCATTCACCATAGATATTGTTCCGGGTGCCGGACCTATTTCTAAAGCACCCTACAGGATGTCTCCTATGGAATTGAAAGAGCTGAAAGAGCAGTTGATGGACTTACTAAAGAAAGGATTCATTAGGCCAAGCACTTCCCCATGGGGAGCGCCTGTGCTATTTGTTAAAAAGAAGGATGGTACATTGAGATTATGCATCGATTATCGGCAGTTAAACAATCTTACAATCAAGAACAAGTACCCACTACCGAGAATTGATGAGCTGTTCGACCAATTATCAGGAGCAATATATTTCTCCAAAATAGATCTTCGATCTGGTTACCACCAATTGAGAATCAAGGAGGAGGAAATTTATAAAACTGCATTTCGAAGTAGGTATGGGCATTACGAATTTACTGTTATGCCTTTTGGACTAACAAATGCGCCTGCAGCTTTCATGCAGTTAATGAACAGCATTTATCGACCTTACTTAGATCAATTTATTGTGGTCTTCATTGACGATATATTGATTTATTCAAAGACTGAAGAAGAGCATGAGGAACATCTCAAGATGGCATTACAGATATTGCGAGACAACAAATTGTATGCTAAATTCAGCAAATGCCAGTTCTGGCTTGAGGAAGTGTCCTTCTTAGGACATGTCATCTCCAAGAATGGGATTTCTGTTGACCCTGCAAAGGTCGAAGCCGTGCAAAATTGGGAACGACCGACGAGTGCAACGGAGATTCGTAGCTTATTGGGCTTAGCTGGTTATTACCGACGTTTCATCAAGGACTTCTCCAAGATTGCGGTTCCTCTTACCAGATTGACTCGCAAGGAAGTGCCTTATGAGTGGAATGAAGACTGTGGAAGGAGCTTCTTGACTTTGAAGGAACTCTTGACTACTGCACCGATCTTAGCTCTTCCAATTGAAGGAGAGAAATACGAGGTATATACCGATGCATCTGGTATCGGCCTCGGATGTGTATTAATGCAGAATGGGAGAGTTATTGCATACTCGTCCCGACAATTGAAGAAACATGAAGAGAATTATCCTGTGCACGATCTAGAGCTAGCTGCAGTGGTATTGGCTTTGAAGATCTGGAGACACTATCTCTATGGAGAACAATTTACAGTCTACTCCGATCATAAAAGCCTTAAATATTTATTCTCTCAGAAGGAGTTGAACATGCACCAACGGCGTTGGCTCGAATATCTCAAGGATTTTGACTTCACAATACAATATCATCCTGGTAAGGGTAATTCCGTAGCAGATGCCCTTAGTCGGAAGCTGAGAGCTCTATTGGCCAACTGTATGGTTCAGGAATGGAAATTATTAGAAAAATTTTCTGAACTTGACATCAACATGGGCGAGAATGATGGGAGTATTACTCTATCCCACTTAAGTATACATCCGGACTTGCTAACTGAAGTCAAGAGGTTGCAAGAAGAAGACCCGTTGTTGGTGGAAATAAAGGAAAAGCTGGATGAGAAGACCGATTTCAAGATGGCACCCGATCGAAGAATCTTATTCCATGAAAGGACATGTGTGCCCGACAGTCCTGAGCTGAAGAAGAAGATTCTTGAAGAAGTCCATCGATCGAGATACACGATACATCCGGGAGCCACTAAAATGTACCAAGACATAAAAAGGACCTTCTGGTGGCCCAACATGAAAAGGGAAATAGCAGAGTTCGTGTCTCGATGTTTGACTTGCCAGCAGGTGAAGGCCGAACATCAAAAGCCCGCAGGGAAACTGCATCCACTGGATATTCCCAAGTGGAAATGGGAGGATATCGGCATGGACTTCATCATGGGCTTGCCCAAGTCTAGGGGCGGATATGATAGCATATGGGTAATCATCGATCATCTTACTAAATCGGCTCATTTCTTACCTATTAAGAGTCGATGGTCGGTTGATATCCTCGCTGCTCTGTACATTAAGGAAGTCACTAGATTCCATGGAATCCCTGTGTCTATAGTATCTGACCGAGACCCTCGCTTCACGTCTCACTTCTGGAAGAGTCTACAACGCTCTCTGGGAACGAAGCTTAATTTCAGCACAGCTTTCCATCCCCAGACAGATGGTCAGACGGAAAGGACTAATCAGGTTGTTGAAGATATGTTGCGAGCATGTATTATAGATTTCGGCGGGAGTTGGCATGACCACTTACCATTAGCCGAATTTGCCTACAATAACAGCTACCAAGCCAGCATTCAAATGGCACCTTTCGAAGCACTCTATGGTAGAAGCTGTAGATCTCCGGTATGCTGGGGGGAGGTCGGTGAAAGACAACTCCTAGGTCCTGATATTGTAAGAGATTCCACTGAGAAGATTCTCCTTATCAGAGAGAGACTCAAGGTGGCTCAATGCAGACAAAAATCTTATGCTGATAATAGAAGAAGGGACTTGGAATTTCAAGACGGTGATCATGTATTTCTCAAGGTATCTCCCAGTCGAGGTATCCGAAGATTTGGTGTTAAAGGTAAACTTACACCAAGATTCATCGGTCCATTTGAAGTATTGGAAAGAGTGGGTGAGGTAGCCTACCGCATCGCCTTACCTCCTCAACTCTCGGAAGTGCACAACGTATTTCATGTTTCTATGCTGAAGAAATACGTACATGATCCTTCTCACGTCATCGACCACGCCAGTTTGGTGATTCAAAAGGATCTGACCTGTGAGCAAAAGCCGATGCGAATCCTCGATCGAGAAGCCCGAGTTCTAAGGAACAAGACGATCCCTATGGTTAAAGTTCAATGGAATCGATGCTCGGAGCAAGAAGGAACATGGGAAACCGAGGAATCTATGAAGAGAAGATACCCAGAACTGTTCTAGCTGGCAGGTATCTTATCCTTTACACAGTACTCTTATGTAGTTGAATTTATCCCTATACAGTTGAATTTGGGGACCAAATTACCCTATACAGTTGAATTTGGGGACCAAATTCTTTTAAGTAGGGGAGGGTGTAGCACCCGTGTACAAAAAAAAATAAAATAAATAAATAAATAAATAAATAAATAAAAACATTAAATAAATAATATTTTCAAATACTAATAATAACAATAATGTTTATGAAAAAAATAACAATTATGATTAAGTTTATGATATATTAAACTTATGAAAGAAATAGGAACTCATGGTTATCAAACGTAAAGGGAATCCACTTAACAAAATGACCTCCTAGTGTAGTGGTTAAGTGTCTTGCCTTCAACCCAAAGACTAGGGTTCTACACACCCCATCAACATTCTTTTGCCAAGTCTCAATTTAACCCAATTTAAGGGGGCGACGTGGCCATCTTAGACACCAAGAAAAAGGGGAAAAATTCAAAATTTCCCAAGCCACTTATCCTCCATTATCCCCAACACATGTCACTATCTCATATCCCAGATCCTGAAATTTCGGATCTTGCCCCCCTAAACCTGTCTAGTAGAGGGGATTAAATATAGGCCTAGCTCTCCCATTGTGTTAGTTAGAGCTTCGAGATACGAGCCTAGGCTGGGAGGTTCTGTGCTGCGTACTAGGAGGAGAGGAGGTTGCTGGGGAAGCTTCTTCCTTCGCTAATTACCATCCAAACAGGTAGGTGTTCTCAATTTTAACTAAACTACTAGTTAATTAGTGTCTAAGCAGTGCATCTCTATGTGATTTATTGTTGCATAGCATATGTCAGCCTAGTAAATAGCCTGTACCCACTTAAATCGAAAAAGATTAGTGAAAGGATTAACATATATTAGAAATAATTAGCAGGAATTAGCTATAATTAATATGTGTTAGTAGGTTTTCTCAATTTTTAACAAAACCCATAGTTAATTAAGGTATTATTTAAATGCATTAACTTGTTAAGTAACTGTTAGATGCCATGACATTAAACTTGTCAGATAATCAGTAGTTAATATGGGAGTATTCAATTTGTTAAACTATCACTTAGTACTTAGTATAGTGAAACCTGTTAAACTGAGTACCTGTGGAAACCGTAAACAGT
The DNA here is from genome assembly GCA_022559845.1 of Amorphophallus konjac. Lineage (NCBI taxonomy): Eukaryota > Viridiplantae > Streptophyta > Magnoliopsida > Alismatales > Araceae > Amorphophallus > Amorphophallus konjac. The sequence goes on along the minus strand of CM040118.1, from coordinate 256,093,495 downwards.
TATGTTTTTATGTTAAGTTAAGAGTAATGATCTTTGAGGATTTTTATTTTTTTTATTTGGAGGGGTCTTGATGTGAAATTTGAGGGATATATATTTTTCATTTTCATCTATTTTTTTATATAATTATTTTCATAAAATTCCTTTAAAATAAAACGTAACACTATTCACTTTTACTATTCATATGACAGTAATTGTCTGTTAAAATATCATTTAATATATTGGAGACTCATCTAACCCGTTAAACTTAGTGTAGCACCCTGAGTATAAAATAAATAAAGATTTCTGACGTTATAAGTCAAAATCTTAATCCCTATATTTATTGATGTATTTATTACTTAAGGAAGTAACATGGCCTAGTGGTTAAGTAGCACATCCCAAATCTGAGGTCCAGGGTTCAATTCCTAGCACCGACAAGTCCTTTTTGGCTGCCAGACATTCCTGCATCACAAATTATCTGTTTCAGCTGAGAAAGTTTGTGGGTTCTATTTGCGTGTCTGGTCATGGTCGACATCTGGTAAGTCTATTGTCGACCAGCTTGTTTCCAGTCTGTTCTGGTTGAGCCTCTGGTCGACAGAGGAGGGGTCTGTTGTCGACCACCATAGTTTCTCCTGATACCAGTCTGTTCTGGTTGAGCCTCTGGTCGACAGAGGAGGGGTCTGTTGTCGACCAGCTTGTTTCCAGTCTGTTCTGGTTGAGCCTCTGGTCGACAGAAGAGGGGTCTGTTGTCGACCACCATAGTTTCTCCTGATACTAGTCTGTTCTGGTTGAGCCTCTGGTCGACAGAGGAGGGGCCTCTGGTCGACAGAGGAGGGGTCTATTGTCGACCAGCTTGTTTCCAGACACCTTGTTTTACAGGTTTGTGTTTGTTAACATGATTTAATGCTTTGTTTGTCTGGTTACTTCTGTGAATTCGAACTTCTCGTCTGATATGACTATTGTTTTTAAACTGATGTTGATTATCCATTTTCCCTTTAGAATTCCTCTCTTCCAAGGTGACATTAATCTGTTTAGAGGAGCTTTCAGCTATATCCTTTTGTTTGTTTTGATATAAGTTTATCAAGGGGCCTTTTCCTTTAGAGTCAGCTATTTTATTTAAAGTTTTTATTTGGAATTCCTTTTTAGCCGTTGGGTTGTACCCTAACCCCTCTTTCTGAAAATTTACTTTTATTCCCAACACAACGTTCAAGTTTTCTTGACCCTTAGTCATTTTTTTTCAATGTTTCCTGTTTGTTTTTCAGTTCACTTTGGATTCTTTCTATTTCTTTCAGAAGTTGACTGTTTTCTTCCTTGAGTGAGTTGTTTCTTTCTTGAGTTAGCTTAGTTTCCTGTTCATATTCTTGAGTCTTTAATTTTAACTCGTCAATTGTGTTTTTCAGTACTTCATTTTCTTCTAATAGCCCTTTGACATTTTCTTCATCTATCTCGCGTTGATTCAGTTTATTTTGCAAGGTGGTGATCTCCAATTCTAGTTCAGTTCTGTTGGCAATTGAGTTGCTGTCATTATTGAACTGATTAACCTTCTTCTTCAAACTTTTATTTTCCCTTCTTATTCTTTCATATGTATCAAGTAAATCTGAATAGGCTTCTTCCCAATCTGAGCTAGAAAAGTCTTGAAAAGGGGAGGTTACCTCAAGATCGTTGCTGTCTCCTTTGGCCAAGTGAGGGGTATGAAAAACGACATGGAGTAGGAAAACAACATGGACTTAAACCTGTTATTTTTATTGTTATTACATTTTGGGTAAAAATGGGGGAAAATACTTAAATCTGTTGTTATTATTATTATTATTATATTTTTGGTAAAAATGGAGAAAATGCTTAAATTTGTTATTTTTATTCTAATGGAGAGAATGCTTTAAAAAAAAAGTAGGAAAAATGAGATAAATTCAATAAAAGTGGAGGTACTAATCTCGCACAGTTATCCGTGGATTACTCGTCATTATACACCTTAGACTCCGTTCCAACTCCACCTTATTTTCCTACTGGTCAAGCCTAGCCTTGAAATTCTTTATTGGCTATAAATGAAATGGATGTCAAAAATATGACTTAAATGCTGGCAAAAGGGCTCGGTCCGGTCCTGGGAGGAGCACCCGAAACCAAAGGGAAGAGATCTCTTGCTTGAGGGCGTCTAGCATTGCGTCCTAATACTTGCTAAATTGAGACATTCCATCAACACTTGCTTGGCCCGGACAGGGCAATACTTGCGTGGCCCCAAAAGGGGTAATACTGGACTTGAAATGTCATTGAGTGAATTGTTATATAAATAGCCAATTCCTACTGTACATGTTTCACCTTGCTTACTGATTTCAAATTACAGTCGTTCATTATTTGTTCAGCCTTGTATCACTTACTGTTAGATTGAATGTATATGCTTTCCTTGCTCTCATCAATTTTTATAAATTCCTTGATCTCTACTGTCTGCATGCATGAATTGAAATATTAATCACTTAAAGCCTGTTAAGGTTTGAGATGTAATTCCTACTGAGCGATTCGCTCATCCAGTTGTTATCTAACCATTTCAGGTGATTTGGAGGATGACTCGATTCCAGGAGGGGATGAGTCTGAGTGATAAGTGTAGAATTAGAATTGCCCCTATTATTGTAATTTCATTATGTTTGGTCAATGTTGTAATCTGAACTATGTCGGTATGTATGAGTTAGATCAATAAAGGGTATGAATTGATCCTTGTATTTGTAGAATCATCGGAATTATCAAATTAAAGGTTTAGCTTGCGCGCTCTTTTACTTGTCTAAGGTAGAAGCCCTTAGAATCTCTAGCTTGCTTTGGTTCTATATAAAGCACTGTCGCGCCGCGGGCAGGCTTCCGCGCTCGGGACGTGACAGTAAACACTAGGTGAAAATGTGCACAGACATTGTAGCAAAACATGCACCAACCTTTCACACGTGCACAAAACATGCATCGACCTTGGTGAGAAACATATACACACTAGCGTCAACCTTAGTGAGAAACATATACACACTAGCACCGACCTTAGTGAGTACTCGTACACACTAGCACTGACCTTAGTGAGTACTAGTACACACTACCACCGACCTTAGTATGTAACAGACTAAAACAAGTGTCGACCTTACTATGCATGTGTTCTACATTAGCATCGACCTTAGTTGCATATCAGAGTCATGTGCATCGATCTGATGAACTAACTGCATGTATAAAGACTATATCATAGCCAAATGCGACAGCAACACTAATGCATCAAATCAACAAAAATGACATCATCAAACCCAATGCACAGTAACAAAATGCACAGTATTCAAAGCATAGTTATGCATAGTACAGTAACCAAATGCATCATCATCATTCAATTTTCATGCAAACACAGGATGACTTATAGTGTTTGCTATCATCAAAACTTCAGGGACACAACAATCTCCCCCTTTTTGATGATGGCAACACTATGAGTCATCAATTACACTATGAGAATGATGGCAACACTATGATGAACACATACGACTGACTCAAACTCAAACCATGCATTTGATGTGACTGACTCAAACTCAGACCATGCATGTGATGTGACTGACTCAAGCTCAGACCATGCATGTGATGTGACCGACTCATAACTATTCTCCCCCTTTGACTTCATCAAAAAGAGAGAAATAGTTATAAAAATGTAGTGGAGATAAGTGCAGATCCTTACTCTCCCCTTTGACTCATAACTAACTCTAAGGCGACGCCAATACTATTCTCCCCCTTTCTAAATGAACTGAAAAGCTTTTGGACAATTCAAGACATGAAAACTACTTCCCTTCAAAATTAGTGGAGATCTCCCTATTTTGAGAAAACTGAAGGATTGGAATTGAATTAAACAAGGGTGATACAGGGAGGTGCGGTTATGACCATCAAGAGTAAGCAGATCATGCACTGTGGTATGATATCAGAAAGGATGCTGATGAAATAGTCTCTCTAATGAAAGAACAGAGGGATTTGGAATGAAAGTAAATCATCAGACATACAGAGTGATATATGCACAAATTGAATGAAGGTTTCAACAGAAACATAGGACCAATTATAGATGAATTTATGTCAAGACAAATTGTATCAAAAATAGTGAGCAGATTCAGATAAAAATATGGTGAAGTGTAGTAACCAGAATCTGATACCAATTGATATGAATTGATATAGGATTGAATCCGATACCAATTGTTGACAATTGTTGACAATTGTTAACAAGAAGGTTTTCAATGAGATACCAATTTCATAAATCTAGAAATAAATATATTTCAGATTCCTCCATTATAAAGTTTTATAAAAAAAATTATTAGACAGCATGGTTTAAACATGATGTATCCAAAGTTTGTCCAGAAACGTTTCTTTACTCATATCTGAAATCAAGATTTAATAAAAATGAACCAACATTTCATATTAATATCTTGTTTAACCTCCTTTTTTCTTACTCATTCAATTTCAATGACTCCTTTAGAAGTTACATGAAGTAGTATTGAGATTAAACACTCAAGAATGCAACTGATTTTGTATGTGGTTTCAGTAGAATTTTGTGTTGCAATAATTTTTTTAATTTTCTTTTTAAAACAGCAACATTTTCAATGAGCAATTTGTGTAAATCATACCTTTTTACATGAGGAGACACCTTGATCAGAGGTCTGAATCCCCAGTTTCTCAGTGTGATAACCGTATTGCCTTTCTTTGGAGAACAAAGTTAGCACTTGGAACACCTTTTTACATGAGGAGACACCTTGATCAGAGGCCGGAATCTCCAGTTACTCAGTGCTCTTGATGCCATTGCTCTGTCATAAACTTTCACAACTTTTCATCAAATTTTTAGCAGAGATAATTGTGGTACTTCATGACACAGTCCTTTGGACATGGTTTCTCAGTGACCAAAGTCATTGCTCTACCATATTATACTTATAGACATTTTTCAGCACAATCAAATGTTAAAGAACAATACTTACAATCTGTATCTCGACCAAAGTAAGCCATGATTTTAAAATTTCAGATTTCAGAAGGTCTTACAATATACAACATGAAATAGCTAGTTAAGGTTTATTAAAATTGATTTAGATATTTTCAAGATGATTTATACACAAACTATTTGAACACATTAAATTTAAACCAACTAAAGCTTTTAGTTCTTTCATAAACCAGTATAATAGAAGATTCTTCTTTCAGATATTTTCAAAATTTATGATCAAGATATGCACACTAAAAACTTCATGAATCTCAAAAGCAAGTAAAAGCAATCCAGAAGCAGCCAATATATCTAGCAGCAAAGAGTATTGAGTAGAAATGTGAAAAGCTGATGTAGGACCAGAGATCAAGATGATAACTGACAAGCTTCAGAGAATAGCAGATTTAGTAGTGTAGTTTAAATATGGTGAAACCCTCAAGATTGACACAGAGAGATTAAGTGAAGCTCCTTCTCAGCAAATGTAGAAGTGGGATGATAGAAGAATTTTCAAAAATAGTTGGGAATAGTCTGGTCGACCTGAGCTAGCAATAGGTCGACCTGTGGTTTAATCACAGAGTTCAAGGATATGAATTAAGCTCCCCCTGAATGTGTGCAAAAACTAGAATGCAGAAAACATCAAGGATAAGAAATGATTTTCTGAAAGCAGACAACTTTCAGGTATTATCATGCATATGAGCAACCTAAAGCACAGAGACAAATTCTAGAATGCATGTGCTCTACTACTTCAATATGAATGAAGTGCAATCCTTAAAGAAGACAGTGTATACACAAGATTAGACAGATGCACATTCTAAACAATGAGATGCAAGGACTCAAACTAGGCATGTATGCATGAAACACAGAGTGATGTGACACCACCTTGAGGGTGATAGTCACAAGACCGATGCGCCTTGGACCTTAATAAGCAAGCATAATTCGTAATTGAAATGGATCGATATCAGCGGCCACTCACTCGACACTCACCCAAGTCCCGGGGTAACTCGGTGATACCGAGTGAAAGTTGTGAGGGCTGGACCCTTGCTGGTAGAGGGCCAGCAAGGCCAAGGGTTCTCCCAAGGGTATGGAGGCCAAATTTAATGGAGCCGACGTTGTGCCAAGAGCACGGGTTGCACACTTTCTCCCACGGTGATCTCTTGATGCACAGGAGCTTGCGGATCGGGCCCTCACTCTCACGGGCCAGCGGAGCTATGAACTAATATTGAAAGAACAAGGCACCAAATATGAGCAAGGGATAGAGCACTTACTCGACCGGCTTGAAGAAATCGGTCCCGCTCGGAGACGTGGGCGAGCGGGGAAGCGTGGGTTCCACACACACTGCGCTGGAGTAGCTTGAACCTTTTTTAAAGATTTACAACACTACTCCCCATGCAAGGGGGTGGAACAAGGGGAGAAAAGAGTCACACATACATTCAAACACTACCTCCCATAGGGAGGGGCTGTAAGCCGATCGGGCGGGGAGGGGAAAGGGGAACTAGGGACTAATTGAACGATGAAGTCAGTTCTGCCCACGCTCTGGAACAGCAGACAGGGGGTCGGTGTCGATGCCGCTGCGGTCGGTCCCTAACTCCTATTGCACCAAAACCAGCGGCAAACTCTTCTGAGTTGGCCCAGGAGGTCGCCTAATTTTTGGGAGAATTTCTAGTTGTCGACGCTAGACAGGGCAGGGTCGAGAGTAGGGCATCTTTTCTCTGAATCTGACTGCTATGGTACCGCTTCTGTAGGAAGACGAGGTCACCACGGACGATCCAGATCTCTGATTCAGGGGGGGCCAGAGTTGCTGGATTCGTTGTCGAGCCCTCTTCGAACGGAGACCCACGAGGGCACCAGAGGAGGTCGGTGTAGATAGATAGATCCCGTACAATGACTGGGTGTCATTTCAGTCCCAGAGGGAACAGAAGGGTGCACCTGGGGGTGAAAAATGACAACTCTTAGCTCCGGATGCCGAACGGGGTACCACTACTTGATACTGGAAGTAGAGTCATTGCAGATGATCTCAGCCAAGCGTCGCCTATAGATCTTTAAGGGGTTTGCCGTGAGAGGCTCTACAACTTGCTTCATGTTGACTGTCAGGAAGCAGATGCGCAGTCCGGCGATGACGGCCCGCCCGGGAATCCATGAACTCAGAACGGGACAAGACCACCATAGCCGTGAAGAGGACAGGGAGACGCTTCCGACGGTACCACTTGTGCTTCTAGGGACGCCGGGATGAAGTCGTAGCCGGCTCTGCAAGATGTTGGTTTTCTGCAAGGAGGAGAGGGAGGGGAGATGAGGGATGCTCTTTGAGGAATGGAGGGGGAGGATGGGGGGGGGGGCGACCCTAGGGTGGGAGGGCTGGAGAGGGGCGACCCAAAGGGGCTGGGGAAGAAGGGGAGGGAGGTGGGAAATTCAAATTTGGCCTAGGGAGGGGTGGGTTCAGCCTTGGGAAGGTGGAGGCTTGCTTGGGAAGGGAAGTGGGCAGTTGGGAGTTGTTTGGTGGAGCTAGGATTGGGTGGGGGTCTCTTGGGGTTGGGGTGGAGTAAAAAGGGGTGTGGGGAGTTGGAGTATCTTTAGTGGAGGGGAAGGAGAGAGAAAGTAGTTGGGAGGGGAGGAGAGAGAGAATGGGGCGAACCCCTTAGAGAGCGAGAGGGAGAGAGAGAGGGAGGGGGGATAAGGGCTTCTCACCCACTCAATTGGATTTTCTCCAAAAGAAGAAGATTTAAATTGGACACTTAAAAATTCAAATACTCTTTCATTGACTTCAAATCGGGGGAATGGGGTCCTATATATAGGCAACCCACATTTTACAAAAAGTCCCTGACTCTTGCTACAATGACAAATAACCAAGGGGGTAGGGGGCGCCCCGGGGCTTAGCCCAATGAATTGGGCCCATTAACTAATCTAATCAACCCTATGACTCTTAACTTAGGTAGATGACTCATTAACCTAGGCACATGACTCAAATAAAAGGAAAATTACAATGGTATGACTCAAATAAAAATGAGGAAATACAACATATGACTCAAGATAAATGACTAGACCATGTCGGATGCTTCCAGGGCGAGGAGACGAGCCGAGAGTGTGGACACGAGAGGTGATGTCCCCATCATACTCCATGGGTGCGGAGAACTCTACTCCGTCGAGTAAGAGTGCTTCCCTACTCGGAGGGTGTAGACGTGGTACCGCCCACAAGTCTTCAGAATGAGACCGATCCATCCCCTTGACGAGATTTCGCTCATACAGCTTGCTCCTGGTGGCAGTGACATGTTCATCCAATATTTGCTCAATTCGCTCACGCTGGGCTCTCCTGGCTAGTGGACTCTTCTCACGGGTGGGTGCTCTCTCAATGAGGGGAGTGGGCTCAATATCCTCACTAGGTACCACCGTGGGACCCTTATCCACTAGGCCGACCACGTTGAATGTGGGGCTCACTCCGTACTCGTCGGGAAGATCTAACTCATAGGCATTAGTGCCAATGCGCCTCAGAACCTGGAAGGGACCAGCCCCACGAGGCCTCAATTTGGAGATGGCTCCCGGGGAGAGCATCTCCGTCCTCACCATCACAAAGTCACCCACGTGGAATTTTTGGTGACGCCGTTGGGAGTTAGCCTTCCTTTTATAAATCTCACTTTCCTTGCTGATGTGCTTGCTAAGGTTTTCATGCAATTTTGTGAATGCTAACATTCTAGGGGTGATGGGTGGACCTGGGTAACTAAAAGTAGACCAATCATGCTTTAACGCTAAGAAGACTTTGATGGAATGGGTAGGACCGGGGCATCCGTAGGTGATCCGGTCATGTATGGGGGTGACAAATGCCGGGAGACCCGGACATCCATGAATACTCCTATTGTGCCTATGACCCATGATGAATGAAGGAGGACCATTACACCCGAGTATGGACCACTCTTGTTTCCTACTTGATGTGCGGGTGATGTGAATGAATGGACCCAACATAGTATTCATGCCAAGTGGTGTGGTAAGCCTAGACACATGCATGCTTATCCCAAAGGTGACTTCCATGTGCATAGATGTGGGATGACTTTTGAACTTCCATGTGAAAGGGTCGAAGGGATCTAGGAAGTTGGATATGGGGTGGGGCATTTCCTCGATCTCTAGGTGGGTGTTGCCTAAGGTCATGGCTCCTTTGGTGTTACATGGGTTATGGATGAGGTGAGCTTGGCCCAACATGGTGGGTGAAGATAGGAAAGGGGCAATGGGTAAGGTGGTTGGGTCACATGCGTTCCACGGTTCCCATTGGAAGGGATCAAAAGGATCATGAAAAGGGTTACCAAGGGGGAGGGGCCTTATGTCCTCAAGATCCCTAAATGGTGGTGGGTCATCCTCCTCTAATGAAATAATTGGGCCGAAGTCCTTTGTGGGTGGGTCGGCCATGAGGGGAGGGTTTGGCTTTCTACCCGATATAAGAAGCTCCAAATTGAGGAGAAGGTTGGGCTCATCGGGTGTGGGGAGGAATAGAAGGAGGTCACTAGTGTAGTAACCAATGGTGTATATCGAGGTGATGGACCCGACACATAGGTGTAGGAGGTCAAGACTCCTTGGTTGATTGTCCATTGTGGTCAACATGCCGGTCAACTCCATTTACCAAGCTAAGCCTTTAAGAGGATCCCCTATGGTTTCCACTAAGTAAGATGATTGGATGGTGGTGTGATAAAAGAAGAAGGGCACAATGGAAAGGTTTTGCTCCACGGGAGGGAAATCGTGGGCCGTGATCTCTCTTATTGGGCTTTTGTTTAGCCAACTAATAAAGGGTTCTCCTAAGATAAGCTCGGCCCCAACAAGAGAGGGTGGTGTAAGGTGAAGGCCACCATGTGAGGTTTCTTCTTCCACTTGGATATGGGTGGCCTCCGTGGTGGGGATAGGGTCCGAAGTGTTCATCACTACGGGGTCGGGTATGGGTTCCTCCTCCAAGGAGGTTAGAGGGTTTTTTGGGGGTGGGGTGGTGATGGTTGGTGTATGGTGCACCCAGGATGGAGGGTAAAGGGAAACTTGGTTTGGGATAGGGAGGGGAAGTAGTGGAGGCCTAGGACATGGGTGTTTTGGGGGAGGGAGTAGGAGATGAGTTGGTTGGGGTGGCTTGGGTTGGTCGGTCTTGGGGGGAGTGTCGCTTATAGGAGAAGATGGAGGGGTAGTGGTGGGGACCAAGGGGGCTTGGATAGTGAGGTTTGTGGAAGGGGGTTTTGGTTGGGGTGTGGGGACCCTCATGGGGTTAGGTGGGGAGGTGGATGCTTGGATCATTTGGGTCTTAAGGGAGAGGATTTGGTGGCGAAGTGTAGTGATGATGGTTGAGAGGGAATTTGTTGGGAGTGGTGGGGGTGGAGGCCTAAGGGTGGTCTCAAGTTGGCCGAGTGGGGATGGAGGAGTGGTAGTGCTCCTCGGGCTAGGGGTGTTTGAGTAGGAGGGGTGGGAATATTTGGGGATGTAGATCTTCCTAAGTTCTACCTTCATCTCTTCCCATGAGTGAATAGGTTCTTGTCTTTCAACCCCCCTTAAGCCCTCTATTCTCTGCCACTTTTCCTTGCCTTGACCCAGAAGTCGTCCCTTGGCCTTGAGGACTCTCGCGGGTCCATATACCCAAGTCTCTTCAAAGTACCTTTCTATGGTAGCCTCCTAAGGTAATCACTAGAACATGATCTGTCAAAGATAATATCCCTATCTAGAATGAAGTCCATGGGTGGCGAGTAGGCTAAGTAGGAAATGGCCATGATGAACGGGAGGATAAATGCAATGGCCCTAGGACAAGACTTAGTAGAGACAAGTATAGAACTTGCTCTGATACCAATTTGATGTGACACCACCTTGAGGGTGATAGTCACAAGTCCGATGTGCCTTGGACCTTAATAAGCAAGCATAATTTGCAATTGAAATGGATCGATATCGGCGGCCACTCACTCGACACTCACCCAAGTCCTGGGGTAACTCGGTGATATCGAGTAGAAGTTGTGAGGGCTGGACCCTTGCTGGTAGGGGGCCAGTAAGGCCAAGGGTTCTCCCAAGGGTATGGAGGATAAATTCAATCGAGCCGACGTTGTGCCAAGGGCACGGGTTGCACACTTTCTCCCACGGTGATCTCATGAAGCAAAGGAGCTTGCAGATCGGATACTCACTCTCACGGGCCAGCGGAGCTATGAACTAATATTGAAAGAACAAGGCAACAAATATGAGCAAGGGATAGAGCACTTACTCAACCGGCTTGAAGAAACCGGTCCCGCTCGGAGACGTGGGTGGGCGGGGAAGCGTGGGTTCCCCACACGCTACGCCGGAGTAGCTTGAACCTATTTTAAAGATTTACAACACTACTCCCCATGCAAAGGGGTGGAACAAGGGAAGAGCGTAGTCACACATACATTCAAACACTACCTCTCACAGGGAGGGGCTGTAAGCCGGCCGGGCAGGGAGGGGAAAGGGGAACTAGGGACTAATTGAAGGATGAAGTCGGTTCCGCCTACGCTCTGGAATAGCAGACAGGGGGTCGGTGTCGACGCCGCTGCGGTCGGTCCCTAACTCCGATTGCACCAAAACTAGTGGCAAACTCTTCTGAGTTGGCCCAGGAGGTCACCTGATTTTTCGGAGAATTTCTAGCTATCGGCGCTGGATGGGGCAGGGTCGAGAGTAGGGCGTCTTTTCTCTGAATCTGACAGCTATGGTACCGCTTCTATAGGAAGACGAGGTCACCACGGACGATCCAGATTTCTGATTCAGGCGGGGCCAGAGTTGCTGGATTCGTTGTCGAGCCCTCTTCGAACGGAGACCCACAAGAGCACCAGAGGAGGTCGCTGTAGACAGATAGATCCCGTACAATGACTGGGTGTCTTTTCAGTCCCAGAGGGAACAGAAGGGTGCACCTGGGAGTGAAAAATGACAACTCTTAGCTCCGGATGCCGAACGGGGTTCCACTTCTTGATACTGGAAGTAGACTCATTACAGATGATCTCAGCCAAGCGCCGCCTCTAGATCTTTAAGGGGTTCACCGTGAGAGGCTCTGCGACTTGCTTCAGGTTGACTGTCAGGAAGCAGATGTGCAGTCCTGCGATGACGGCTCGCCCGGGAATCCATGAACTCAGAACGGGACAAGACCACCACCATCGTGAAGAGGGCAGGGAGAGGCTTCTGACGGTACCACATGTGCTTCTTGGGACGCCGGGATGAAGTCGTGGCCGGCTCTGCAAGACGCTGGTTCTTTGCAAGGTGGAGAGGGAGGGGAGATGAGGGATGCTCTTTGAGGAATGGAGGGGGAGGATGGGGGGTGGGGGGGGGGGGCGACCCTAGGGTGGGAGGGATGGAGAGGGGCGACCCAAAGGGGCTGGGGAAGAAGGGGAGAAAGGTGGGAAATTCAAATTTGGCCCAGGGAGGGGTGGGTTCAGCCTTGGGAAGGTGGAGGCTTGCTTGGGAAGGGAAGTGGGTAGTTGGGAGTTGTTTGGTGGAGCTAGGATTGGGTGGGGGTCTATTGGGGTTGGGGTGGAGTAAAAAGGGGTGTGGTGAGTTGGAGTATCTTTAATGGAGGGGAAGGAGAGAGAAAGTAGTTGGGAGGGGAGGAGAGAGAGAATGGGGCGAACCCCTTAGAGAGAGAGGGAGAGAGAGAGGGAGGGGGGATAAGGGCTTCTCACCCACTCAATTGGATTTTCTCCAAAAGAAGAAGGTTTAAATTGGACACTTAAAAATTCAAATACTCTTTCATTGACTTCAAATGGGGGGAATGGGATCCTATATATAGGCAACCCACATTTTACAAAAAGTCCCTGACTCTTGCTACAATGACAAATAACCAAGGGGGTAGGGGACGCCCCTAGGCTTAGCCCAATGAATTGGGCCCATTAACTAATCTAATCAACCCTATGACTCTTAACTTAGGTAGATGACTCATTAACCTAGGTACATGACTCAAATAAAAGAAAAATTACAATGGTATGACTCAAATAAAAATGAGGAAATACAACATATGACTCAAGATAAATGACTAGACCATGTCGGATGCTTCCAGGGCGAGGAGACGAGCCGAGAGTGTGGACACGAGAGGTGATGTCCCCATCATACTCCATGGGTGTGGAGAACTCTACTCCGTCGAGTAAGAGTCCTTCCCTCCTCGGAGGGTGTAGAAGTGGTACCACCCACAAGTCTTCCGAATGAGACCGATCCATCCACCTGACGAGATTTCGCTCATACAGCTTGCTCCTGGTGGCAGTGACATGTTCATCCAATATTTGCTCAATTCGCTCACGCTGGGCTCTCCTGGCTAGTGGACTCTTCTCACGGGTGGGTGCTCTCTCAATGAGGAGAGTGGGCTCAATATCCTCACTAGGTACCACCGTGGGACCCTTATCCACTAGGTCGACCACGTTGAATGTGGGGCTCACTCCGTACTCGTCGGGAAGATCTAACTCATAGGCATTAGTGCCAATGCGCCTCAGAACCTGGAAGGGACCAGCCCCACGAGGCCTCAATTTGGAGATGGCTCCCGGGGAGAGCATCTCCGTCCTCACCATCACAAAGTCACCCACGTGGAATTTTTGGTGACGCCGTTGGGAGTCAGCCTTCCTTTTATAAATCTCACTTTCCTTGCTGATGTGCTTGCTAAGGTTTTCATGCAATTTTGTGAATGCTGACATTCTAGGGGTGATGGGTGGACCTGGGTAACTAAAAGTAGACCAATCATGCTTTGACGCTAAGAAGACTTTGATGGAATGGGGAGGACCGGGGCATCCGTAGGTGATCCGGTCATGTATGGGGGTGACAAATGCCGGGAGACCCGGACATCCATGAATACTCCTATTGTGCCTATGACCCATGATGAATGAAGGAGGACCATTACACCCGAGTATGGACCACTCTTGTTTCCTACTTGACAGGCGGGTGATGTGAATGAATGGACCCAACATAGTGTTCATGCCAAGTGGTGTGGTAAGCCTAGACACATGCATGCTTATCCCAAAGGTGACTTCCATGTGCATAGATGTGGGATGACCTTTGAAATTCCATGTGAAAGGGTCGAAGGGATCTAGGAAGGTGGATATGGGGTGGGGCATTTCCTCGATCTCTAGGTGGGTGTTGCCTAAGGTCATGGCTCCTTTGGTGTTACATGGGTTATTGATGAGGTGAGCTTGGCCCAACATGGTGGGTGAAGATAGGAAAGGGGCGGTGGGCAAGGTGGTTGGGTCACATGCGTTCCACGGTTCCCATTGGAAGGGATCAAAAGGATCATGAAAAGGGTTACCAAGGGGGAGGGGCCTTATGTCCTCAAGATCCCTAAATGGTGGTGGGTCATCCTCCTCTAATGAAACAATTGGGCCGTAGTTCTTGGTAGGTGGGTCGGCCATGAGGGGAGGGTTTGGCTTTCTAACCGATATAAGAAGCTCCAAATTGAGGAGAAGGTTGGGCTCATCGGGTGTGGGGAGGAATAGAAGGAGGTCACTAGTGTAGCAACCAATGGTGTATATCGAGGTGATGGACCCGACACATAGGTCTAGGAGGTCAAGACTCCTTGGTTGATTGTCCATTGTGGTCAACATGCCGGTCAACTCCATTTGCCAAGCTAAGCCTTTAAGAGGATACCCTAAGGTTTCCACTAAGTAAGATGATTGGATGGTGGTGTGATAAGAGAAGAAGGGCACAATAGGAAGGTTTTGCTCCACGGGAGGGAAATCGTGGGCCGTGATCTCTCTTATTGGGCTTTTGTTTAGCCAACTAATAAGGGGTTCTCCTAAGATAAGCTCGGCCCCAACAAGAGAGGGTGGTGTAAGATGAAGGCCACCATGTGAGGTTTCTTCTTCCACTTGGATATGGGTGGCCTCCGTGGTGGGGATAGGGTCCGGAGTGTTCATCACTATGGGGTCGGGTATGGGTTCCACCTCCAAGGAGGTGAGAGGGTTTTTGGGGGGTGAGGTGGTGATGGTTGGTGTATGGTGCACCCGAGATGGAGGGTAACGGGAAACTTGGTTTGGGATAGGGAGGGGATGTAGTGGAGACCTAGGACATGGGTGTTTTGGGGGAGGGAGTAGGAGATGGGTTGGTTAGGGTGGCTTGGGTTGGTCGGTCTTGGGGGGAGTGTCCCTTATAGCAGAAGATGGAGGGGTAGTGGTGGGGACCAAGGGGGCTTGGATAGTAAGGTTTGTGGAAGGGGGTTTTGGTTGGGGTGTGGGGACCCTCATGGGGTTAGGTGGGGAGGTGGATGCTTGGATCATTTGGGTCTTAAGGGAGAGGATTTGGTGGTGAAGTGTAGTGATGATGGTTGAGAGGGAATTTGTTGGGAGTGGTGGGGGTGGAGGCCTAAGGGTGGTCTCAAGTTGGCCGAGTGGGGATGGAGGAGTGGTAGTGCTCCTCGGGCTAGGGGTGTTTGAGTAGGAGGGGTGGGAATATTTGGGGATGTAGATCTTCCTAAGTTCTACCTTCATCTCTTCCCATGAGTGAATAGGTTCTTGTCTTTCAACCCCCCTTAAGCCCTCTATTCTCCGCCACTTTTCCTTGCCTTGACCCCGAAGTCGTCCCTTGGCCTTGAGGACTCTCGCGGGTCCATATACCCAAGTCTCTTCAAAGTACCTTTCTATGGTAGCCTCCCACCAAAGGTAATCACTAGAACATGATCCATCAAAGATAATATCCCTATCTAGAATGAAGTCCATGGGTGGCGAGTAGGCTATGTAGGAAATGGCCATGATGAACGGGAGGATAAATGCAATGGCCCTAGGACAAGACTTAGTAGAGACAAGTATAGAACTTGCTCTGATACCAATTTGATGTGACACCACCTTGAGGGTGATAGTCACAAGTCCGATGTGCCTTGGACCTTAATAAGCAAGCATAATTTGCAATTGAAATGGATCGATATCGGCGGCCACTCACTCGACACTCACCCAAGTCCTGGGGTAACTCGGTGATATCGAGTAGAAGTTGTGAGGGCTGGACCCTTGCTGGTAGAGGGCCAGTAAGGCCAAGGGTTCTCCCAAGGGTATGGAGGCCAAATTCAATCGAGCCGACGTTGTGCCAAGGGCACGGGTTGCACACTTTCTCCCACGGTGATCTCATGAAGCAAAGGAGCTTGCAGATCGGATACTCACTCTCACGGGCCAGCGGAGCTATGAACTAATATTGAAAGAACAAGGCAACAAATATGAGCAAGGGATAGAGCACTTACTCAACCGGCATGAAGAAACCGGTCCCGCTCGGAGACGTGGGTGGGCGGGGAAGCGTGGGTTCCCCACGCGCTGCGCCGGAGTAGCTTGAACCTATTTTAAAGATTTACAACACTACTCCCCATGCAAAGGGGTGGAACAAGGGAAGAGGGTAGTCACACATACATTCAAACACTACCTCTCACAGGGAGGGGCTGTAAGCCGGCCGGGCAGGGAGGGGAAAGGGGAACTAGGGACTAATTGAAGGATGAAGTCGGTTCCGCCCACGCTCTGGAATAGCAGACAGGGGGTCGGTGTCGACGCCGCTGCGGTCGGTCCCGAACTCCGATTGCACCGAAACCAGTGGCAAACTCTTCTGCGTTAGCCCAGGAAGTCGCCTGATTTTTGGGAGAATTTCTATCTACCGACGCTGGACGGGGCAGGGTTGAGAGCAGGGCCTCTGTTCTCTGAATCTGACTGCTATGGTACCGCTTCTGCAAGAAGACGAGGTCACCACGGACGATCCAGATCTCTGATTCAGGCGGGTCAAGAGTTGTTGGATTCGTTGTCGAGCCCTCTTTGAATGGAGACCCATGGGGGCACCAGAGGAGGTCGGGGCAGACAGATAGATCACACACAGTGACTGGGTGTCTGTTCAGTCCCAGAGGGAACAGAACGGTGCACCTGGGAGAGAAAAATGATAACTCTTAGCTCCGGATGCCGAACGGGGTTCCGCTTCTTGATACTAGAAGTAGACTCGTTGCAGATGATCTCAGCCAAGCGCCGCCTCCAGATATTCAAGGGGTTGGTCGTGTGAGGCTCTGCAACTCGCTTCAGGTTGACTATCAGAAAGTAGATGCGCAGTCCGGCGATGACGGCTCACCTGGGCATCCACGAACTCAGAACGGGACGAGACCACCACCGTCGTGAAGAGGATAGGAAGTCGCTTCCGACGGTACCACTTGTGGTTCCAGGGACACCGGGATGAAGTTGTGGCCATGTAGAAACCCAAAATTTAAAAATGAGAAATAAAATTTTCAATTTGATTATGTAATTAAAAGTTTCAGGAAATAATCAAATTACATTTTTACTATATGAAATAAGCTAGTTTATTGAATTTACTTGAATCAACTAGAAGTAAATAGAGTTTAAATGCTTTGCACCTTAGATAAATCAATAGTAAGCCAAATAAACGTCTATGTAATGGATTAGGTTTACAATTGGCCCATTGGATAATCCATAATGGGCTGAATGAATGGTTAAAGGATTCAATAAATGATAAATAGCCTTAAATTCGTAACATGTGTTTAATATGATATTTAAGGGATTATAATAACCCAATTTCTAGAAGTTTGACTCAAAAATTGACCCTTACCTAACAGCCCACCTTGGACCAGCCGTTTTTACATTGGTTCACACCAAATGGAGGCTAGGTTAAGAGGAGAAATTAGAATTTTCTTCTAATTCGGAGTTGGAAAGTTTGGCATTGTTAGGCAAGGAATCTTGACAAATTTGGCCAAGTTTTGGCTATAAATAGAAGCCCATTCGACCCTCAAATCATCCCTGGAGGTTAAGTATATGCTGTTGCAAAGATTCGTGGAGATTTGAAGGAGGATTTGGAAGATCAAAGGGTTTTCTTAAATTTGGGGATATTTCTTTAGATCCGACTAAAGGTAGGTGTCTCTCAGGCTAAACTTCAATTAAATCATGCCATCTTTTTTATTTTTCTGTCCTCTTTCCATTGATAGCTCATTTATTAAATTCCGTTCTGAAATGAGCAAGTTATGGTCAATTTATTGAAGGGGTATTCCCGTTTTTTCATCAGGTCCAGAACGCGCCATACATCAGTAGCGTGTTCTGAACACGCTGCCCCGATATAGCGCGTTCATACAGTGATTTTCCCGCCCCTCTGGGGTCAAATATTTAAAAAAATATATATATTTTCAGAACGCGCTACCCAAGGGTAGCGCGATCTTCAAAGTCGCGCTAGCTTATGCTAGCACGTTCATAAAAAAATTGGGTCAAACAAATATATATATATATATATATATATATGTATTTCCAGAACGATATATATATATAATTGGCCTTGACCGCACCGCAAATTCAAGCCCACATCCTTTGCCTCTTGGGTCTTGACCCAAGGGTGAGCTCTCCAATATATAAAGCTATGCAAGTTTTTGTAACTTCCAATGTGGGACTAAACTTAAGTCACTTTACAATAGAAACTATATCTTTTGGAAGTCCACGTTAATTGTACGTAATTAGTCACCAAAAGTAAGAAAATGTAAGATTAGCATGTTTTAATTCTTACAGCATGTTAAAAATTTATTTTTGTAGAATGAAATTATTTTTACATGTAAAAATCTGATTTTCACCACATTAGTTTATACATACTAAAATTTGTTTCCAATGTGGGACTAAACTTAAGTCACTTTACAATAGGAACTATATCTTTTGGAAGTCCACGTTAATTGTACGTAATTAGTCACCAAAAGTAAGAAAATGTAAGATTAGCATGTTTTAATTCTTACAGCATGTTAAAAATTTATTTTTGTTGAATGAAATTATTTTTACATGTAAAAATCTGATTTTCACCACATTAGTTTATACATACTAAAATTTGTTTCCAACATGTTAAAACTATTTCCAGCATGTTAAAAGTGACTTCCAATATGATAAAATTATTTTATACATACTGAGATATAAAAATTATTTTTAACATGTTAAAATCTATTTACAACTATTTTTGTGCATATAAAACTTAATTTCCTATTAAATAATTAGTAAATTGATGCATGAAAATTACTTCCAGCATGATAAAAATTCTTCTAGTATAGTAAAATTATTCTAGCATGTTAAAATTATTCTTGGCATGTTCAAATTATTTTCAGTGTATTAAAACTATTTTTCAGCATGATAATTCTATTTTCCTATCAAATAATTAGCAAATAAATGAAGAAAAATGATTTTTAGCATGATAAAAATTATGTTGTTATCAGAACATTTCTGTAATCAGCATGGTAAACTTATCTTATCATCTTATCAGTAAGTTGATTATTTTATCATGTTAAGTATTAATTTTAGCATGTTAATAATTAATTTTCAGCATGTAAAAATTAAATCCAGTATGAAAATTTTATTTTTATCATCTTACCAGTAAGGTAACATATGAAAATCATTCTCAGCATGTTAATATTATTTTCAGCAAGTTAGAATTATTTTCAACATAAAAAGTTATTTTCATAATAAAATTCTGATTATTATAATCAATCACCGTTTTGGCTAAGTAATACATTTTTAATGAACAAAAACTTCCTGTAAACATGTCTAAACACTTGTAAATCAAATGCACATAAGATTAAACCATGGAATCAAATTAATTCTATTAAACTCTAATTACTTGATTTTCTTCCTACTTACCGTTCATTTTTGAACTCCACGACTTAATGTCGTTAAACATTATGCGTTAAATTGTTATCCACTTTTCTTGCAACTTCTGAAATTGTGTCAAATCTGTGCTTATTACAAACAGTATATTCTTGAAAATTCTTGGCCATATACATTGAAGTGGATGTCTAAACGTACTTGGGATCTTCGGATCCATATGACTCAATGCCTGGCATTAATGGGGCCCGGTCTGGTCCTGGGGGGAGCGCCCGAAAGTACTTGTACCCATGGGAGTTGATTGACCAATGGTGTGGCATTACACCGAAGTGCATGATAGATTTACTTGATACGGCATTCCACTATTCGTACTTGTTTACTTGTTACTTGTTTACTTGAAAAATTACATGAATTACTTGACTTGTGTGAAAATGGCCAATTTCATGAAATTCTTTACTTGTTCAAAGTCATTACTTGGAAATTCATCTTGATATCATATCATCTCAATTACTTGGAATTTCATTCATGTTTATACACTTCCCGATACAATTTAGGAAATTGTTTAAATTGTTAATACTTAAAGATTGCCTGGTTCATAGAGATATAAAATCCTACTGAGCTTTTAGCTCACCCTACGTTTTGGTTAATTGTTGCAGGAAATGAAAATGTACAAGGGAATGGACAAGAGTGAAAGAGTGTTTTCCTTTTTACCTAGGTTTATGTAGATCATTAGTGTTTTACAAGAATGATGTACTTTGGGATTGGAAGTTTGTAATTGCCTTTATGGCTTATGAATTAGTGATGTAAACTTCATTTTGATGGAATAAAAGTATCATTTTCCCGTTCATTTCTGACTTTAGAAATAAAATTGTACATGCTCTGATCGACACGCGTGTTTACGACTCGTCGCGCCCTCGATATTCCGCGTCAGGGACGTGACAGTCTTTGTGGTATCAGAGCCTAGGTTACATAAAATCCTAGGTTTCACAATTATAGGTTCATTCTTAAAACATAGTTTCCCTCAAACATAGGTTCTAGATCAATATCTAGAAATTGGATAGGTCTCAAAACCTTCCTGGTAAGATTGGGTAGAAATACGGGTTAAATGAGAATTATCAAGAAATAAATACCATAACAAAAATAATAAACCTTGGAATTATGGTTTCAGGCTAATTCTCACAAATGGCCGCCGAGAGAGCTCAATGGCGCGAGATGCAGCGGACCGTTCAAGGCTTAACACAAGCCCTCCAACAGGTTGCTCAGGGAGGGGCAAACTGAGGAGCCGGAGATTTGCATAGAAATTTCCGAAGCATGAACCCTCCCAAGTTCGCTGGATCTACGGATCCGGACGAGGCCGAACATTGGATTAAGGAGATCGAGAGGATATTTCGAGTCATGCAATGTGTCGACGAGGAAAAGGTCCTACTCGCTACTTTCCAACTGGAAAGAGATGCACGTGCCTGGTGGGAATCGGTCGAAGCTACTTTACCGCACGACAAAATTCTATGGGAAGAGTTTGTGGAACACTTCAATAGTAAATACTTCTCCGATCGAGTACAAGAAAGGAAGGCCGTCGGGTTTGCCGCTTTGAAGCAAAGGGGTTTATCGATGGCGGAATATGAAGCTCAATTTTCGAGGTTATCTCGGTACGCTCCACATCTCGTGGGTACTGACAAGATGAAGGCACAGAGATTTCTTAACGGCCTTAAGCCTCAATATATTACTCAACTGGCCCCGATGGATATCTAAATTTATTCTGATGTGGTACGGAGAGCACAACTCTTAGAAGATGCAACGGAGTTATCGGATCGCATCCGAGGAAGGGAAGCCAAGAGAGAGCAAGTTACTGGGTCCGGAAGTTTCAAACCTTCCTTCGGGAAGAAAAGGCCCAATGACGGGCGTAATTTCATCAAGGATGGGCGAAATTTCAACAAAGGTGGACGTAATTTTCATGGGGACAAGAAGCCGAGGACATTCGACAAGCAAATTGTCCCTATATCAGCAACATCAAAGGAATTATGCAAATACTGCGAGAAGCCCAGACATAAAGCTTAGGAATGTTGGAGAAAGCTCGGTGCATGTCTTCGATGCGGGAGTCGGGAGCATAGGATCCCGAATTGCCCTCTTCTCAACGAGCAAGCTCAATCACCGGCAAAGCTTCCTATTATTGCCAAGAAGCCAGGAAGACTTCAAGCCCTTATGGGTAAGGAACCTACCGAGGAAGGAGGCATCGTGGAAGGTACTCTTTTCATATACTCCAAGCCTGCCTCTGTCTTATTTGACACCGGAGCTACGCATTCATTTATATCTAGAAGATTTGCTGGTCTTTTATCTGTGAAGCCTGTTCCATTAGATCCTACACTCACTATCACTACCCCTATTGGAACGGGAACGGAGATTAAACACTTCTATCCTGATAGTAAAATTCTAATTAGTGGTTATAACTTACCCGCTGATTTGGTATGCATGGAGATGGAAGGATATGATGTTATTTTGGGTGCTGATTGGCTATCTACACATGGAGCTAGTATCAATTGCAAGATGGGTACGGTAACTTTCATGGGTTACCCCAACCTCTTATTTTCTGGCATCAAGCATTCTAGACACATATCTCTCATTTCGGCCCTCAAAGCCGAGAAATTGTTAAGGAAGGGTTGTGTCGGTTTCTTAGTTTCTATCACTATGACCGAGCACACGGAACCCATTCTAAAGGACATTCCTATCGTTCGGGATTATTCTGATGTATTTCCAGACGAGTTGTCTGGTATTCCACCTGAGAGAGAAGTGGTTTTCTCTATTGATTTAATTCCGGGAGCAACACCAGTTTCTAAAGCTCCATATCGGATGTCTACCGTGGAAATGAAAGAATTAAAGGATCAATTATTGGAATTACTGGAGAAGGGGTTTATCCGACCAAGTAGTTCACCTTGGGGAGCCCCGGTCTTATTTGTCAAGAAGAAGGATGGTTCGATGAGGTTATGTGTTGATTATCGGCAATTGAATCAACTCACCATCAAGAACAAATATCCCTTACCAAGGATTGATGAATTATTCGACCAGATTTCTGGAGCTCAATATTTCTCAAAGATCGACCTTCGATCTGGTTATCATCAATTGAAGATCAAGGAAAGTGATATTCACAAGACGGCTTTTCGGAGTAGGTATGGACATTACGAGCTCACCGTTATGCCTTTTGGCTTAACAAATGCGCCTGCCGCATTTATGCAAATGATGAACAGCGTATTCAGGCCGTACCTCGATCAATTTGTAGTTGTATTCATCGATGACATTTTGATCTACTCCAAGTCTAAGGAAGAACATGAGGAACATCTCAAGAAGGCCCTTCAATTATTAAGAGATCACAAGCTTTATGCCAAATTAAGCAAGTGTGATTTCTGGTTGGAGGAAGTTTCTTTTCTCGGTCACATAATTTCCTGGAATGGTATCGCCGTCGATCCTTCAAAGGTCGAGGCCGTAAAGAACTGGGAAAGACCTACTAGTGTGACGAAAATCCGAAGCTTCTTGGGATTGGCTGGATATTATCGAAGATTTATCAAGGATTTCTCAAAGATCGCAGTATCTTTAACAAGATTGACAAGGAAGGAGAATCCTTTTATATGGTCCGAGGAATGCGAGAAAAGCTTTCAAACTTTAAAGGATTGTCTGACGACTGCTCCCATTCTCACATTACCTACGGGAGGAGGAGGATTTGAAGTGTATGCTGATGCATCTGGAATTGGCCTAGGTTGCGTGTTAATGCAACACGGCAAGGTCATAGTTTATTCTTCACGGCAATTGAAGAAACACGAGGAAAATTATCCCGTACATGACCTAGAGCTGGCAGCTGTGGTTTTTGCTTTAAAGATCTGGCGACATTATCTCTATGGCGAAGCCTTTACGGTGTATTCTGATCACAAGAGTCTCAAATATTTATTTTCTCAAAAGGAGCTCAATATGAGACAAAGACGGTGGTTGGAATCCGTGGGAAGGATAAGAAGGAACAAGTTACAAGTTCAGGTTCCTTTAAACCCAACTTCAAGAAGAGGCCTAGCACTGGAGGTACTTCTTCTCAAGACCAAAAATTTAAGAAGACCAAGCCCTTCTCTATCACTACTACACCTTCGAATATAATATGCAAGCATTGTGACAAGGCTGGTCATAAAGCCGAAGAGTGCTGGAGGAAACTTGGAGCATGTCTCCGTTGCGGGAGCCGTAAGCATCGGATTCCCGATTGCCCATTACTTAATGATCAAACCGGTGACGGGAAGCACCCGGTAACCAAGAACGCTCGTCTTCATGCAATTAAGGAGACCGAAGAAGAAGATGGCAGACTAGTAGAAGGTACACTGAAAGTTTGTTCCAAGTATGCGCATGTCTTATTTGATACGGGTGCGTCACATTCTTTTATTTTCAAGAAGTTTGCTAACCCACTACCTATGGAACCGGAATGGATGAAAATAATTTTATCTACTCCTCTCGGAAACGAAATCGATATTACTCACCATTATCAAAACTGTGAAGTCTTGGTAAAAGGAAGAAATCTTCTTATCGATCTCATATGTTTAGATCTAAAGGAGTATGATGTCATACTGGGAGCGGATTGGTTATCCAAATACCAGGCAACAGTCGATTGCCGCAATAGCGATTGCCGCAATAGCGATTGCCGCAATAGCAAGGTTACTTTCAAGGACTTTCCAGAACTAGTCTATTCTAGCCCTAAGAGTCGGAGCGAGTCACCTCTTATTTCGGCTCTCCGAGCTAGCAAGCTAATAAGGAGAGGATGTGTATCTTTCCTTGCATTTGTCACGATTAAGGAGGCTCAGGAAACTAAGATAGAAGATATCCCAGTTGTGCAAGAATTTCCGGATATATTTCCGGAAGATTTGCCTGGATTACCCCCACCAAGAGAAGTGGCCTTCACCATCGACTTAGTCCCTGGTGTTGGACCTGTTTCTAAGACACCTTATAGAATGTCCCCTGCTGAACTCAAGGAGTTAAAGGAGCAATTAATGGAACTTCTTAAGAAGGGATTCATTAGACCGAGTACCTCCCCGTGGGGAGCGCCTGTGCTATTTGTAAAGAAGAAGGATGGATCCATGAGACTATGCATCGACTATCGACAGTTGAATCATCTCACTATCAAGAACAAGTATCCACTACCGAGAATCGATGAGTTATTTGATCAAATATCTGGATCCAAGTATTTTTCAAAGATTGACCTCAGGTCAAGATATCACCAACTAAGGATCAAGGATGATGACATTCATAAGACCGCATTCAGAAGCAGGTATGGCCATTATGAGTTTGTTGTTATGCCTTTTGGACTAACAAATGCCCCTGCTGCCTTCATGCAGTTAATGAATAGTATATTCAGACCTTATTTAGATCAATTCGTGGTGGTCTTCATTGATGATATATTAATATATTCCAAGACTAAGGAAGAGCATGAGGAGTATTTGAGGATTGCATTACAAATATTAAGGAGAAACCGATTATATGCCAAGCACAGCAAGTGTGAGTTCTGGCTTAAAGAAGTAACTTTTCTCGGACATATTATATCCAAGGATGGCTTATCAGTAGATCCATCAAAAGTTGAAGCGGTAAGAAATTGGGAAAGACCAACCAATGCTAACGAGATCCGAAGTTTCTTAGGTCTTGCCGGCTATTACAGGCGATTCATCAAAGATTTCTCTAAGATCGCCGTACCACTTACAAGGTTAACTCGCAAGGAGATCCGTTACGAATGGAGTGAGGAATGTGAAAGAAGCTTCCAAACTCTCAAGGATCATCTTACTACAGCTCCTGTCTTAGCTTTACCAATGGAAGGAGAGAAATTCGAGGTATACACTGATGCTTCTGGCATTGGCCTCGGATGTGTTCTAATGCAACAAGGAAAGGTTATAGCTTATTCTTCTCGTCAATTGAAGAAGCATGAAGAGAACTACCCCTTCCATGACTTAGAATTGGCCGCGGTGATATTTGCACTCAAAATATGGAGACATTATCTTTATGGAGTACAGTTTACTGTATACTCCGATCACAAGAGTCTCAAGTATCTTTTCTCTCAAAGGGAACTAAATATGAGGCAAAGGCGTTGGCTAGAATATCTCAAGGACTTCGACTTCAATATACAATATCATCCCGGAAAGGGTAATCATGTAGCAATGCCCTTAGTCGAAAGCCGAGAGCACTGTTAGCCAATTGTATGATTCAAGAATGGAAGTTGCTGGAGCAATTCTCTAAGCTCAATATAAGCATGGACACGAACTTCAAATGTGTCACATTGTCTCATGTAAGCATTCATCCAGACCTATTAACTGAAACATAAGCACTTCAGGATGATGACCCAATATTAGTGGAAATCAAGGGCAGATTGGAAGGACAATCTGATTTCCAAATAACTTGTGAAGGAAGATTAATGTTCAGGAATAGAACTTGCATACCGGATTGTCCCGAGTTAAAGAAGAAGATCTTAGATGAAGCTCATAGATCAAGGTACACGATTCATCCAGGATCAACCAAAATGTACCAAGATGTGAAGAGGAATTTTTGGTGGCCCAACATGAAAAGGGAAATAGCAGACTATGTATCACGCTGTCTCACTTGCCAACAGGTCAAGGCGGAACACCAAAAACCTGCTAGAAAATTACATCCTCTAGATATTCCTAAATGGAAGTGGGAGAATATTAGTATGGATTTCGTTATGGGTTTATCTAAATCAAAAGGAGGACATGATGGAATATGGGTTATTATTGACCGATTAACTAAATCGGCGCATTTCTTGCCAATAAAGAGCCGATGGTCAGTTGATGTTTTGGCTGCATTATACATCAAGGAAATAGTCAGATTACATGGTATGCCTGTTTCAATCGTGTCTGACAGAGATCCCCGTTTTACTTCTCATTTTTGGAAAGGACTACAACATTCGTTAGGAACAAGGCTTAACTTTAGTACAGCTTTTCATCCTCAAACGGATGGTCAGACCGAGAGAACTAACCAGGTGGTTGAAGATATGCTCAGAGCTTACATCATTGATTTCGATGGAAGCTGGCATGATCACTTACCGTTGGTGGAATTTGCATACAATAATAGCTACCAGGCAAGTATACAAATGGCACCTTTCGAAGTCTTAAACGGAAGGAGTTGCCGATCACCCTTATGCTGGGACGAAGTTGGAGAGAAACAACTATTAGGTCCAGACATGGTAAGGGATACCACTGAGAAGATACAATTGATTAGAGAAAGACTGCGAGTTGCTCAGTCTAGGCAAAAGGCTTATGCCGACACGAGAAGGAGAGATCTTGAATTCCAAGTTGGAGATCATGTATTTCTCAAGATATCGCCTGGACGTGGCATACGGAGATTTGGTGTTAAGGGCAAGCTTACACCAAGATTCATCGGACCCTTCGAGATACTGGAACGAGTTGGCGAGGTTGCTTATCGCATCGCATTGCCTCCTCAACTGTCCGATGTACATAATGTATTCCACATATCTATGTTGAAGAAGTATGTGCACGATCCATCACATATTATTGAACATGGAGACTTAGTTATCGAGAAGGATCTCACATATGAACAGAAGCACATAAGGATACTAGATCGTGAAGTACGTACTCTAAGGAATAAGGTTATTCCCATCCTAAAAGTATAATGGAATAAGAGTTCCGATCATGAATCTACATGGGAGACTGAGGAATCCATGAGGAAGCGATTTCCAGAATTATTTTAAGGTATATACTCTACGCTCTCCACTTATATATATATACTATTGAATTTGGGGACCAAATTCTTTTAAGTAGGGGAGGGTGTAGCAACCCTGATAAAAATAAGATTTTTAAATAAATTAAATTAAAATGAAAGATAAATAATTAGATGATGAAAGCCTAAACGCATAAAAATAAGACAGAATGGAAATAACGCCTTTGGTCAAGGCGCTACTTTATTAATAAACGCCTCTAGAGAAGGCGTTAATTAAATAGGACGCCCATATAACAAGGCGTCAATTATCAAACGGTCAAAAGGGGAAGTAAGTGTAACGCCCTCTGCCTGGGCACGTTTTACATAAGAAATGACACTTGACAAGGCGTCAATTTAAATTAACGCCCTCGCTTAAGACGTTAATTCAGATCGAGTTTCGTTCGACCCAGGAGTCTATCCAGGGCAAGTTCTGGATAACTACGTCGAAGGTGGAATATGGTAAGGACTCTATCTTGGAAGTATTACTTCCAATGGAACTCTAACCCTATTAGGATCCCCAAAATCCTATAAATACCCTCCTAATCGACCCAGATCGCTATTTGGCGATTTGAACTATCGTTCTGCTGAAAGGAGAGGTTTTGTTCTTCTTATTGTTTCTTCCAAACCGCAGAAGCATGAGGATTCTAATGCCTCTTCGTCTTCTTCTTACAGGTTAAGGAGTTCCTGTCTTCCTGAAGAACGAAGGTTCTTCATCAAGCATCATCTTCTTCTTCTTCTGCCGGTGATCAGAAGACTCTGTTGCAAAACAGAGTATCGTTTCTCTTCACGTATCTTCACCCAGATAATCATCAGGTAGGTTTTCTCAAGAACGTAGCCCAAACTAGCTTAATATCTTTAATAATATCATCGATCCTCCATGCATATAGTTTTATTGTGGTTTCAACTGTTTCTATGCAATTTTCAAAGCAACGCCCTTGACCAGGGCGCTAATTTAAAATAAGCGACCCACACCAGGGCGCTAATTCTTGTTTTGACGCCCTACCTAGGAGTCATCAATTTCATATAAATTGATAATTACCCATGTTTAAAATTCTATATCTATGAAACCATGAACCTAATCTAATGCATGTTCATCCTGATTGAATCCTGCTATTTTTTTGGTCCTGACCATGTACCTATTTCCTGAAAATTTAATATCTAAAATTTGGAAAATTATTGAATTGACGACCTGCACAAAGGCGTGTCTTATTGAACCGACGCCCCAGATCAGGGCGCAAATTGAAAAGTAACGCCCTTGACCAGGGTGCATTTTTGTTAAATTCCATAATATTAGAAATTTTGGTAAAATAGAAATAAAGAATGGACGACTGCTGTATACGTCGTCAAATTGTAAATAAACACCCCTGAGAAAGGCGTTAATTGGATAATTAATGACTTAGCTTAAGTCGCTATTTTCCGTATTACTGTTTTACACTGATTACTGTCACCGAAGGGTTTTATAGATATATATATATATATCGGCACTATATTCCAGTCCGTGAATATAGTCCCATGTTTCATGATGTTTTTATCGCACTACCCTCAATTCTCATTGACATACAAGCTCTCCATTGGACATTCCGTTCCTTTGGACTAGCAAGTTAGTCATAAGACCTCCGTAAGTCTCCTCGCAGCCTTGGATTCCCTCAAGGCCGACTGAGCTGGTTGTACCATAAAAACCCATTACATTATTTGATTGCCATGTCACTCTAAAGAAACATGGTATACCGGCCCTCATGTTATGCAAAGTGTGTATCATGAGAACTTTCTTAATGGGATGAGGTTATCATGCCATTTGATGCTGTTCTTGTAAACCCCAATTCTATATCAACATTGTCATGATGTTCTTGTAGACCCCAATTCTATATTAAACTTGATATTCTTGTGGATCTCAATTCTATATAAAGAATGTCCATACTTGTTTGTCATGGTACCCAAGTTAGGGAACCAATTCCATCTAGTTTTATCGATAATCGTGATTATACCGTTATTATCGCCTATCTATGTCAAGTGTCATATTTTTGGACTCTATTTTATCCAAGTTTATCCTACATGTCTACAAGTTTTATTCTTGAAATTCCATATTGGCTATACACAAAAGTGGATGTTAAAATACATGATTAATGCCTGTGCATATAGGGCCCGATCTGGTCCTGGGAGGAGCACCCGAAAGTACTTGTGCCCATGGGAGTTGATTGATCACGGTATTGGCATTATACCGAAGTGCATGACTAGCTTGATTGAACATTCCACAAATCTTGTACTTGTACTTGACTTGATATTACATGACCTGCGTGACCCGAGAAAGGGTAATTGTATACTTGCTTGACTTGAAACAAAATAGCCAATTTCTAACATGACATGACGAGTTTACTTTCTTGAATATCTTGATATCTGTTGAGATAAGTTCTTGAAAGTTCATGACTAGTTCTTCTTGCTAGCGTATTGTTATACACTCTCTCTATCTTGTCGTTTTATGCGAGCATGCATAACTATAGTGCATTCATGAAAGATGTAATCACTTAAACCCCTTGCTAGTTCTTGAGATATAATTTCCTACTGAGCGTTCGCTCACTTAGTGTTTCCCTACTTTTCAGGTAAGACCGACGATGAGGGAACTCAAACAGATGGGGAAAATCAAGAGTGAAAGAGATAGAGCTTCTTCCGTGTTATCTAGTCTTTTTCATATTTTCTTGAGTTAACCTTGTATTTTTCCTTTATTTTAGTTAGTACTTCAAAGGTTTGTAATAGACATATTCTTATGAAGGAATAAAGGATTGGGTTATCTTTACTTTTGCGCATCTCTGATTTTGGTGTCGAATACACTAATACTCTGATTGACATGATTGATATAAACTCGTCACGCGTCTCCGGGTATCTTCCGCTCTCGGGGCGTGACACAGAGGGCCTATAAAAGGGGGTGTGGTTTGAGAGGGGGAAGCTTTGTAATACGTTTTTAAGTTCTATTGTTGTCATTTGTTTTTGTGAAAGCTTGTGAGAAATTTGTGAGGGTTAATTTGGTGTTATTGAAGAAGCAAGGAGATAGGGGCAGGAGGCCCCTTCAGGTTTTAATTTCTTTCAATCTTATTATTCATTTAAATTATTAGAAGTTTTGGAATTTTGAGTGGTGATTATTACATGTTAAGATTTTAGCCTTTCATAGCCATTTACGTATTTTTCTAATCGTTATTTCAATTTCTTGTCTTCTTCAAAGTTGTTCATATTTCAATTCTACACATTTTCTATTTTTACCATTTTCTCTAATTCCTCTTCGTTTTTAAGTTATTGCATATTTTTCTAAGTTTTGTCCTGATCAGTTACTATTCATTCGAGCTGATACCTTCTGCCATTTCTTCATTTTGAAGCCCTTCCAGTTCTCTTTGCATTCTGCATTCTTCATGAACGTTGTTACTCTCTTATAGATCTAACTTTTATTCTTCTACCACTTCCTCCAATTCTTCTTTGTTTTTGAGTTATTTTAATTTTCCCACAGTTTTATCTTTAACGTTTTTACTGTTCATCCGCGCGCATAGGTTCCGTGTTTTCCCAATTTTCACCTCCTTCCTCTCATTTTATGTCTCTACACTCTTCATAAAAGTTATTCCTAACCCTCTGATCTTTAACTTTATCTTCTGTCACTTCTTCTAATTCTCGCCAGATTAAAAGTTATTTTCATTCTAATGTCACCCTAGTTTCATTATAATTTTCTTTTCGTAGTTCTTTCATCCACTTCCCTTTCTTTACATCCTTCACACACCCTAAGGCGGTTTCAATTCAATTCTCATGATTTTTAAATATTAAAAACTCAAGGTTTTCAACTTTTAAATCTACTTCTCCCTGTGGATTCGACTCGGTCTCATCACTTAACTATTATATTTAATTTGTGGGCCGGATATTTTAATTTGATAGCGAGACATATTAACGACGTGCGTTTCAAGCGTATCAACCGCCTCCGCAGTTATCTCCGCCAACCCCGCGAACGCCGCTGCGAGCCTTTGCTCTTCCATCGTGTCCTCACGATGCATCAAAGAGCCCCAAAAGCAAGCACGAAGGAGAGCCAAACCCTAAAAACAGAGGGAGTCTGGAGCGATGATAAGCGCGCAACGCCTATATTCCCACGCGAAAGGCGGCGCGTCGTTCCGACCTCCTAGAAAAGGGGGCCCTTTCAGTTAAAATATGTCAGGATCATCATTATTACGGGCCCAGGTGACCACGACACGTGGCTTACTAACACCGCCAAATCTCCACCCACCTGAGCCACGCTGGTCCAAAACCCTAAACAGCTACTCTTCCGAGCTTACTAAAGCTCGGGAGTAGGAGGGGGACAGGTGGAGAGGTGGATTTCTATAGCCCCTCTAAGAGCAGCCGAACTAGGTCCGTCAGGACCAAACAAGGCCCAGCTCATCCAAGTGACAGCCCCACAGGGCTCACTTATGATAAAAAGCCCAATAAGATTACTCGGTATCAAACCCTTCCTCGGCGGCCCTTAGGCTCGGAAGGCCCGAACGTCGGTCAGAACGGAGGAAGACACATGCCCGAGTTATCCCTTCACCAGGATAGAGGCAAGCGCTCAGCGCCCACTCCGACCTACCTTCATCCGAGCTATGCCTATCGCCCGGACAGGGTTGGCACCCTTCATGCTTGGATCGACCGACGATTGCTTATCCATGCTGCCATTGAGAAACCCATTATGAGCAGGAGTTTAAGAGGATAAAGGACCCATGACTCCTCATGGCTATAAAGAGCCCACGATGAGGACGTAAAGAGCCCATGTTGAGGACGTAACTCCCGCCTGAAACTCCTCAGCTTACGGGACTCATGAGGCCAGCGCACTATTTAAACATGGGACTCCCTCCAGCGTAAGGTAAGGGCCAACACACGCCTGAAATTCCCTGAGCAGGAACCACTTCACCATCTTGGTGTAGAGGGATCTCGCGCCTCTCTTCTGCTCCTCCCTTCATAGCTTCCACCATTGCTCTACTGACTTAAGTATCGTAGGGTTTACCCCAGGGAACCATCCCTGGGCCCCCTGATCCGTTTCCCTTCCTTACAGTTCACTATCCGGTGATCATATCCCCAGCTCAGGACTAGCGCGAGATCACGCCTCTTCAAATCCCTTTTGAAAAATCACAAAGTTTTGCATGATAAAACAATTCCTTCTTGTCAAGGCAAGTATTTTTGAACATTCAGCTTTCATCAATTCCATTCAAAATAGTAGAAGCAACAAGCAACCTTTTTATAATTCCCCATTTTTGTCAAGACAAGGTAGTTTAACAAAACAGGGTAGTTTAACAACAAACATCATGCAAAATAAAATAGGGCACTTTAACAACAAACATCATGAAAAACTTGTTTAACAATAAACATCATGCAAAACTTCATGCAACGCAACTTAACTTATTTCTCCCCCTTTTTGTCAGAGTCAAATAGGGGATTATGAGAAACACGGAAGCAAAGCCGTATATGCACAATTAACGCAATGAGATGCACATGTAAAGCAAGGAATGGGCATTCAAGCACATATGCATTCGGTATTCTGTATAATAGCAAGCATGTTCTATATTAACATGTTAGGAATATGCTATAGACAGAGAACATGAGTTTCATGAGCAATAGTAAAAGGGTGGTGCTTACAAGAAGTGGTACTGCAAGACTCATGAAATATGACTGATTCAAGATGTACATTCGCACAATCACTCCCTAGATGTTTATGTGAAGGATGAGCAATGAAATCTAGATAGTATGAATTTTTAGATTTCCTAAAGAACACAAGTAGGAACTTTTCCTTCCTACAGTTCCATACATTGTGCTCGACTTTTGGTAGCTTCGTACAACCCCAAGATTACTTTCATTTTTAAATAACAAGATGACTATCCTTTTGACACGAGTCATGCCCTTTGTTTCGGGGGTATTTTTCAGTTACTCAGTATCGTCACTTATGAGAATGTGGATAGTACAATTTTCAATGCGAGTTTCCTCCTTTTTTTTAGGGGGTATTCCCAATTTACTTGATGTCAAATAACACTTATTGAAATTTTTGACGGGGCTGATAACTTTTTCCTCACAAGACACGTGTTTTCTATGTAGGGGATCAAGAGCCCTAAAATGTGTTGAGTGGAATAAGTGAAATCCTTATCAGTTAGAATTATTTAACTCAAAAGTGCAAGTGGTGTGAGAGATTGCATAGAATGTAAGAGATGAATTAGCCTTTTCATTGTGATGTCTCCCCCTAAGTGTATGCACTGTTATAACAAAAATCTTCTCCTTAATATGTGCCATGTACCAACATGTCTACGTCAAAGCAATTTTATTTAGTAAGGGAGTTAGGTCATAAAAGATGTCAAAACTGAAAGGTGTGTAAACTATATACACTCAAGCAAGTATCAAAATGGTATTTTCAAACAGGTTGATTATCGGTACGTGGCGGAGAACGTAGGTCTTAAGACCATACTCACACATAATGAAAGCTTCCAGGTGGACGTAATCCACCTTTCCACTAACGTCATTTTATATACCGGTGAATCATGGCATTCATGCACACAAGTATGAAGTATATGCATTTATGTACATGCATATGCGAAAAGATAAAAGCATGTATGAAAAGTAGAATGTTATTCACTATCATATGCACAAAAGCAATGTTTGAAATGTATACACTATGGAAAAACTTCTTATGTGCAAAGGATAAAGCAGTATGAACAATTTCACTATGAGAAAGTGCAAAGTGTGTATGTACAAAGCAACTCAAAAGTTTTAACTATATAACTTGCACACTTCTAATTCTCTCCTAAGAAAACAAAACTGATCAGAGTTTAAAGGTTTTGTAAAAATATCTACAAGTTGGTTCTTTGTGTCAACAAAAACTAGCTCAAAATCACCTTTATTAATATGATCTCTTATGATCAGTCTAACCTCAATGTGTTTGGTACGAGAATGTTGGACATGATTTTTGGATAGATTTATTGCAGACGTGTTATCACACATGATGGGAGTGTTTTTTAAACAAAAACCAAAATCAAGCAATTGATGTTGGATCCATAGAACTTGAGCCGCACAAGTGCCTGCAGCCACATACTCGGCCTCGGCAGTTGATAAGGCCACAAAATATTGTTTCTTTGAGGCCCATGAAACCATGCAGCCCCCTAGAAACTGACAGCGACGGCTTGTGCTCTTACGATCCATTTTACATCCAGCATAATCAGAATCAGTGAAAGCATGTAAATTAAAAGAGTTGTTCTTAGGATATCACAAACCAAGGTCAAGTGTTCCATTTAAATACCTGAAGATTCTTTTCACGGCTAACAAATGAGAATCCCTGGGACAAGATTGATATCTTGCACAGAGACAGACACTAAAATGTATGTCAGACCTACTAGCAGTCAGATATAACAATAAACCTATCATACCCCTAAAAAGTTTTTGATCAATTTTGTTACCTTTCTCTTCTTCCAATTTCAGTGAGGTGGACATGGGTGTAGCAAATGGTTTGGCAGTTTCCAGTTGAAATTTCTTCACGATCTCTTGTGTGTACTTTCTTCTTGTTGATGAAGATGCCATCTTCCAATTATTTTATTTGAAGTCCTAAGAAGAAGTTCAGCTCGCCCATCAAGCTCATCTCGAACTCTCCCTGTATAAGTTAAGCAAATTCATCATTCATTTTCAAATCTGAGGCTCCAAATATTATGTCATCTACATAAACTTGAGCAATCAAAGCATGTTCATCACAAGTCTTTGTAAACAACGTCTGATCTATGTTACCTCGTTTGAAGCCATTATCAATAAGGAATGAACTTAAATGATCATACCATGCCCGGAGAGCCTGTTTTAATCCATACAGTACCTTGTCCAATTTGTAGATGTGGTTCGAAAATTCTTCATCTTCAAAGCCCGGCGATTGTTCCACGTATACTTCTTCCTTGATCACTCCATTGAGGAAGGCACTCTTCACATCCATTTGAAATAGCTTGATGTTCCTGTGACAAGCATAAGCAAGTAAAATTTGTACAGCTTCTAAGCTAGCCATAAGAGCGAAAGATTCATCAAAGCCAATGCCAAATTCTTGGGAGTAGCCTTTGGCTACCAACCTTGCCTTATTCCTCACAACCACCCCATCTTCACTAAGTTTGTTTCAAAAAACTCACTTAGTTCCAATTATAGGATGGTTATCAGGCCGGGGCACGAGGAACCACACCCGATTCCTTTGGAATTGGTGTAGCTCTTCTTGCATGGCGAGAACCCAAGAATTGTCATTTAAAGCATAATCTAAAGATTTAGGTTCAATGCTAGAAAGTAAAGCTAAGTTATCATGAATTTCAACTTCCCTCATTGAAGCCCGCATTCTCACTCCTTCATCCACACCACCGATCACATTCTCCAAGGGATGGTCCTTATGTGTGGTCCATTGGTGTGGAAGAGGTGGATGTACTTGTTCCTCTTGTTATTCTTGCTCTTTTTCTCTCTTTTTCTTGATCTTGATCTCCTGCCTCACCTTGTTTGCTTGACTCTCCTTTCACAACGTCACTCTCACTTGTAATCAGAAAATGATCATTATCATTTGATTTTCTCATGGAGTACTCATCAATAACAACATGTGGACTCTCCTCGACAACAAGTGTTCTAGTGTTAAAAACACGGTAAGCTCTAGATGATAGAGAATACCTGAGGAAAATCCCTTTATCACTCTTTGCATCAAATTTTTCAAGATTGTCTTTACTATTGTTTAAAATATGACAAATAGATCCAAATGGCTTAAAGTGTGATATGTTGGGTTTCTTACCTTTGTACAACTCGTAAGGAGTTTTCTTAAGGATTGGTCTTACCATTGCTCGATTTGTAATGTAGCAGGCGGTGTTCACTGCCTCTGCCCATAAATACCGTGGAAGACCGTTTTCAGCTAGCATGGTCCGCGCCATCTCCACGAGCATCATGTTCTTCCTTTCGACCACTCCGTTCTGTTGCGGGGTCCTAGGTGATGAGAATTGATGTTCGTATGCCTGCTTCCTACAAAATTCATCAAACTCATGATTTTCAAATTCTCTTCCGTGGTCACTTTGAATTTCATGAATTGAATAACCTTTTTCATTTTGAACTCTAGCACAGAAATCAATGAATTCATTGCATGCATCACTTTTATTAGCTAGATACAAAACCATGCATATCGCAAAAAATTCTCGACAATCACAAATCCATAAAGCTTCCCTCCAAGACTGCGAGTTCTAGTGGGATCAAATAAATCCAGATGCAACAATTGAAGGGGTTTTTCTGTTGAAATAAAGTTTTTGCATTTAAAAGATGTTAAGAATTGTTTTCCCTTATTACATGATTCACATACTTTTGAAGTTTCAAAATTCAAACTAGGAAGACCTCTAACTAAGCCATGGCGATTCAGCTTCCTAATGACATTAAAACTGGCATACCCAAGATGGCGATGCCACAATCGGATATCTTCAGCCTTGTTAGCAACTAAACACAATTTTTCAGAAGTAATTTCATCAAAGTCAACCTGGTAAGTATTGTTACTCCTCACTCCTATGAATTTGATTTCATGTGAATTAGCATCGACAATGGTGCAGTGAGAAGACTCAAAAATAACGTTGTGACCCTTGTCACAGTGTTGACTAATACTAAGCAAGTTATGGCGAAGACCTCTAACAAGTGAAACATCTTCAATACAATGGTTGAGATCCTTACCAATATTCCCAATTTCGATTATCTTATCTCTCTCCTGCCCACCAAAAATTATCATATCGCCATTTTTATCTGCAAGGTCTGCAAAAAGTTGTTTATTCCCCGTCATGTGCCTGGAGCATCCGCTGTCCAGGTACCATTTATTCTCTGCCGCCTTCATGCAAACCTGCACCAATAAGCAACCATGCTCATTTTGATTTGGGTACCCAAGCAAGCTTGGGTCCCTTCATGTTAGCATTTCCAAAAGACTCACTGTACTTGGAGAAAAACATATCATCATCATATTACATTAACTGGCATATATACATGTCATGCCCTATCTTCCCACAATAAAAGTAGGTGGGTCTTTTCTTACCAAAATTTCTTCTATTATTTACATTCCTAAAGATGGAGGGGAAATGATAATTAATAGTTTCTGTATTGTCATGTGTGTGTGAACATTCTGCATGATGTGATGAACTCTTAATAACATAATGAGAATGATTTTTGTTGCCATGCTTAGTATTTGAACTCTTCACAATTTGTTTTTCTTTTCCTTTCAACATCTTTTCACTTGCATTCTTCACTTTTTCAATTTCAATGATAAGACTTTCATTTTTGTTGTTCAATTTTTCTTTCACTTTCTCACATTTAATCAGCTTAACGTTCAATTCTTCCAACTCCTTTTTCAACAAGTCATGCCTTTCTTGGATTTCATCTTTGATTTTAAAAGCATTTTTCTTTTCTACTTCAAGGCATGCAATTTCATCTTCAAACAGAGCCAGTTTAGATTCCAAAACATCATTTGCATTTTTGAAATTTTTAACTTGCATGTCAAGCAGATTACATTTCTCACATGAATTAGATGAATGCAAGATTTCATGGATCTTCTTCTTCAAGATTTTGTTCTCATTTTTCATGATTTTGTATTTTTCATCCAGTTCCTCATATGCAAGTTCCCATTGTTCATTTGTGATAAGCTCTGAGTCAAAGATTACCTGTTCCTGATCGCTCCTGGCCATGAGACACATGTTCTTTACCAGCTCTTCAATATTTTCTTCTTCATCAGACGTAGGCTCATCCTCGTCCTCATCGCTCCATGTAGCTATCATCGCTTTGGGCTTCTTGCCCTTCACCATCTTTCCTTTCTTCTTTTGCAGCTCGGGGCATTCACCTCGCATGTGCCCCATCTTCTTACACTCGTAGCACATCACTTCTGCCGCTTTTGATGGTTCATTTCTTTGCTTTGGCTGCCTCTTTCCTTTCTTGAATTTTTCGTTAAATCGTCTCCTTTGGCGCAGAAACTATCTTACTCTTCTTGTTAACATGGCAACTTCTTCATCGTCGGTGGTTCCCATCGACTCCTCTTGACTTGAGACACTTTCCGGGTATGCTTTCAAAGCGATTGGCTTTTTCTTCTTCGTGACCTCTTCCGTTCTCTTTATATTAATCTCATAGGCCATCAATGACCCTATGAGTGCATCCACGGTGAGGGTAGACAGATCCTTCGAATCCTCTATCACGGTTGCCTTGCTGTGCCAGCTTGGTGATAGGGACCTTAGCACTTTCCTTACCAAATCCGTATCTTTGAACTCTCTTCCGAGTGACTTCAACCCGTTTGTGATCTCCATGAGACGTGCAAACATCTTGGAGATACTTTCTTACTCTTTCATATGAAATAGCTCGTAATCTCGGATCAACATGTTCACCTTTGTCTCCTTTACCTCTGTGGTACCATCATAAATCAGCTTGAGCTTATCCCACATTTCTTTAGCGTCGCTGCACATGGAGACACAAGCATATTCATTAGGATGAATAGTGCACTGAATAATATTTAAAGCATTAAAGTTCACAGTGGCTTTCTTGATACTATCATCATCCCACATATCCTCATCCAGGTGTAAAACATACGGACCATTCCTAATGACAGTCCATATTTCATGACTTTGTGCACGTAGAAAAATAGTCATCCTATTCTTCCAATAGGGGTAATTGCTACCATCAAAGAAAGGTGGCCTGTGAATAGAATGCCCTTCGGGCATTAACCCCTTGTTAAGATTGTTAGCCATTCCTAATAGATCTCTCTAAACCGCTAGGTTTCTAGATGAAAACAGAGCCGAGGCTCTGATACCAATTGTTGGCCCGGTTAGGAGGCAATCGATAGGGGGGTGAATTGATTGCCCACCCTTTAGAACAATTTTAGACTTAATTAAAATGATGGAAGAAAAACACAAATGCTCTTTCAATAAACTGCAAAGATGAGAATATAAAATGATGAAACTCACTAAATCACGCTTGATAAAATATTTAAATGTTCAGCAAGCAAGCACTCACAGCTTCACAATGCTAGACGATGATCACTCGGATGAAGATAAATGTGCAGACAGTTGATAAACACTCGGCTCATTGAATCACACTCTTATATGAACGGGTGATATAAACAAGCAACCACACATAGCAAACCACGGCACAAGCAATTTTTGGGTGGTTCGGACTCACCCAAGTGACATCCGACGTCCACCCCTCTCAACCCGAGAGGATTTCACTATAAACGCTGCACGATGGCAGTAAACCACCACACACACGGGCTCGACGGCCCACACACGTGCGTTCTCGCACGACGACGAGAAACCGCACACACACGGAGCAAGCTCCAAAATAGTTTAAGACAAACAAAGATGGAAAATATAAAGCCAAGTCTTAGAATGAAAATCTAAGCTCAAAATATGATAACCAACATGATCTTCCCCATACGTCCTCAACCAGACATAGAGATTAGAGAAGGGAGCACTAGAATGATAGAACCGAGAGATGGAAGAAGCCGGTGTTGAAGATTGGTGCGCCCGAGGCAGTGGACGAAGAGGAAGCTGTTGTGGCCTCCAAATCGTAGCTCGGACTCGTGAGGGAATGAACTCGGCATCGCCTTCCTTCTCCTCCAGCAGAGTGCAAAAGCCCTTTCCTCTCGATTTTCAAGAAAAGATGAACTTGTTAAGCTCCACAAATGTGTTCGATCAGACAAAACGGCGTCCATATATACTCAAGAGATAACAAAGCATTAAGACATAAAAGCCCTTGCCAAAGCCTCTTCATACCACATACAAAAGATGGTGGATGCCCTAAGGCCAATATAGTAATCAATCAAGACAATCGGATCTCAGTTAAGTGGGTTCGAAACTAGATCTGAAATTCACGATCGGGACGCTCGGAACAAGTGTCGACTCAAGGAGTCGACTCTTGCTTCACGAGTGTTCTGCCAGAACACTTAAAATAAACACACAGGAAACAAGTGTCGACTCATTGAGTCGACACTTTTTCCCAAGCGTTCTGACCTGAAAACAAAACAGCTTTCGTGGTGAAAAGTGTCTGACTCTTGAGGTTGACACTTTTTCACAAAGCTTCTGGCAGCACGAAGAATGGCAAGACTCGCCTGTAAGTGTCGACTCTTGAAGTCGACACTTTTTCACGAGGCTTCTGACTTCGCAAAACAACATGTCCCTCGAGAAAGTGTCGACTCTAGGAGTCGACACTTTCTGCCAGCGTTTGTAAAAACAACGCTCAACAGAAAGGTGTTAACAAAGTGTCGACTTCCAAAGTCGACACTTTTCCTGACATGATTGAAAACATGATAGAATCAATCAAAGTACCACAATTTCTCAAAAAAATATTAAGATCTATCAAATAAGCATTTGAAAAAGAGATTGTCAAGTGTAAAACTAGATTTGAATCTATAACATTCCATCCACATTGAAGTCCAATTAAACCAAGACTTCTTACCTTGAACCTACCCAATCAAGATTTGTCCTGCTACTACACATGAAGAAGCATTCTTACATTTCCAACCCAGATCACAAACTCCATTTCAAATCATGTTGAAGAATGGGAAGCACAACCAAAGTGAGAGCCAACCAGATTTCCATCTAGCAATTAGAACTTATCCTTCAATCAGACATTATGGCAAGATCTGAGCTGCCAATGTAACATCCACATTGATCAGAGGCAGTCTAGTTTTATGAAAATTCAAACAGCAAGAAAGGCAACTATTGCACAAGCTATTCAAAGCTCACATTCATCAAATATATGTCAATGCAAATCATACAAACTGAACTTATGACTTTTTCACATATGATCTTCGTCAAAACAGCCCGGGGCACAACATAGTTAACTAGATACATTAACCAATCATGTGTGACATGAAGACCATGCATGAGACTTAATCTAACCAAAGTATGCATGAATTGCAAAATTTTCTTTGATAGACTCCCCTTGACTTCATGCACTAAATGAATGAATTCTGAGTGAACTTTATGTGCAATGAAGTCAATGCTGAAAACAGCTATGCAATGGTCCCAGAATGAATTATTCACATGAATGTTTTAGACTGCCACCCTGAGTGCAATTTTGACCTATGGTACCTGGCAGAGGACTTGGTCTAAAGACCACCTCACACATAGTAAGAACTTCTAGACATATTATATCTGCCTTTAGTAACTTACCATTTGATATACCGTAATGGTCATGCATGACAATGAAGTGCCAGTGCAGTCCTATATGCATTTCAATATTGATGACAATTTATCAAGCATATATGTATGCATATGAAAAATGCATGTAAGAGATGTTCAGTGAATGCATTATGACAAATATCAAAGAAATGCAATTGACATATGTATACATCAAATACAGACAATCCTGATTTTTAGTGAAAGATATCCAATTCCTTTTCATTTTCACATGTGCACAGATATGCAGATACTGCTCATGAGTTTCTAAACTTCTCTACATGCACATTTGATCCATGGTACTAGGTGGAGAACTTGGTCTAGAGATCATCTCACGCATGGTTAGAACTTCCAGACAAACTTAAATTGTCCTTTAGAGCTAAACCATTTGATATCCCATGAAATCATGCATGAAAATGCACGATAGTTTCAGAACATGCAACATGCAGCCAGTTGAAGCACAATTAAGTGTCAAAACATCAATGCATTCAGATGAGAAATGAATTCAACATGTCTTTATTCAATATGTGAATAAACAACTCAATGTATGACTAAGAAACTCATGTTGAGTAATGCAAATGTCAAAGCAGCTAAGAATATGCATGCAAGAAATTTTAATTAATAGATTACGCATTAAATGCAGCTATTTGAGAAAGAGATTACTGAAAAATTCAAATGAACAAATTTGTAAACAACAGAAATGGGGTTTTACCTTACTTGGGTGCCTTGGTTTATTTATCCCTTTTTATTTCTCAGCCTCAAGGCACACCTGCAAAAACTGAACCTCATATTTCACAGTCAGGTCCTCAAGATGTCTTGGGTCCTGAAATGACAGTGGCACCTCTAGAGGGTGCTTTCTATATTTTCTGAGCTTTCAAATCATCAAACCTCATTAAAGAACAATCATTCATAGAGTGCCCAGACTGCCCACATTAATGACATGACACAAGAGACTTTTTGTTCATATTGTGTAGATTAGCATGAGTATGAATGTTTCTGTTATTAAATGAGCATTTTGTCTTTCATTGTCAGCCAGCCAACAATTCACAGCTCATGGCCTAGCTTTCCACACTCAAAGCATGTAATGAATTTTCCTTTAGCAAATTTGTTCCTACCAAACACACTTTGATTTTCAGGAAAATTAACATGTTTAGAATTAACTTCCTTTCTATGAGCATACCAACAGTTCTTGACTCTGTGGCCATGCTTTCCACATTCGAAGCACACAATGTGCTCACCTCTAGAATCAACATTATTTCTATCAATAACATGGTTCACATGAAATTTATTATAACCAGAATAAGAGTGAATTTTCTCCTGTGCACTGGCAAACTAGCATTGGGCTGCAATGTGGCCTATCTTTCCACAACAGAAACAATGAGCGTTCCTTTTCTAATTAGTAGGAAATTTCTTGTTCTGAAAATTCTTAACATGCAAGTCATTCCTCCTACCAGAATTATTTCTATTAGCAGGGAGTTTAAGGAATTCAGAATTGAATTTCTCTTTCTGAGCATGCCAGCATTGAGTAGCAATGTGGCCAACCATCCCACACTTAAAACATGTAATACTCTTTTTATGAGTAACAGGACATTTCTTGACATATATATTCCTAACATGCATTCTATCAAAATTCAATTCATCCTTTTTCATTAAAGAGCAATCATGCATGAAATGACCATGCTTACCACAGTAGAAACATGAATCACTAATTTTCTTTGAAGCATGGTGATATTTCATATGAAGGTTCTTAGAATGCATGTCGTTGAATGTCTTTATATGTGTTTGCTGCACCTGATTTTTCTTTTTCTTATATTCATTTTTTTTATGAGTTTTCTTAGCAGCAATCTATTTTGATAGTTGAATATAGGTACCAGCTACATCAGAGCTTTGCACAAAGGTGGTGTATAGCTGGTTTCTAACAACTTCCTTAATTCCAGAACTGCAACTAATCCCCTTTCTTGAATTATCATTCTCATATTCCATGACAACTTTCACATTTCCTTTATCTTCGATAGATTTTAGCGGTGAGTTTTTCAAATCATGAATTTCATTTTCTAGAGATACAATATATATCTCATAACTGACAATCTCTTGTTCACTGAAATTAACACACTCACTTAGCACCTTATTTGCAGTTTTATATTTCTCAACTTCTTGTTCCAGATTGCATAGTTTTTCAGATTCTTCTATACAAACAGATTTTCCTTTTTCTAACGCAAGAGGTCTTTATGATATAAAAATATTTAAGACCATAAGCCTTTTGTTTTGTTCTTTCAAATCTTTATTCTCCTCAATGAGTTGGTCATTTTGAACTAACTCATCAATTAATGTCTGATCAGCAGAAATAACTTCTTGTTTCTGTTTAGTTTCAGCCTTTTGAAGATTTTTTCACAGTTCCACATTAACAACTTTAATGGCCTCCAATTTTTCAGACATTAAACTATTTTCTTCCCGAAGTCTTTTGAATTTTTCTTCATTATCTTCAATCTGTTTTATGTGAGTTTCATATTTAGACTTCAG
The DNA here is from genome assembly GCA_022559845.1 of Amorphophallus konjac. Taxonomy (NCBI): domain Eukaryota; kingdom Viridiplantae; phylum Streptophyta; class Magnoliopsida; order Alismatales; family Araceae; genus Amorphophallus; species Amorphophallus konjac. The sequence goes on along the minus strand of CM040118.1, from coordinate 256,049,636 downwards.
CAATTTTAATTCCAAGTTAACATGATCAAGATCTTTCATCAATTTTTCATTCTGAACTGAAATTTTGATACAAATCTCATTATCATTAAGTGAGCTCAGTTTTTCTTCTAGTTCAGAAATTTGATCTACAAATCCTTGATTTTCATTTTTTAGCAACCCAATCTACTTCTTATACATATGGATATCAGACAGACAGACATCATAAGATTGTTTTATTTTCAAACATTTTTCACAAGATGAGTTTGTATTCTTCTGATCAATTTTATTTTTTGGCTTTTAATGTTATTTTCTTAATTTTTCATATGCTTCTAACAAATCAGCATATGCTTCCTTCCAATCATCTAGAGAGAAGTTGTCGAATGGATTTACTGTTCATCGTCCTCTTCTACATTTTGATTGATGCTTGATTCGCTAGTATTTGCCATCAAGCATTGTTCTTCATGCTCTTTGTAGATACTAGTCAGTTAATCCAAAATGCTTTTGACTGTACTGTAGTTTGAAATAGATGAAAGAACATTAGTATCAACTATAGTTTTTACCAAGATTAAAGCTCTAAAATTGTCAGCATGTTTAGATCTATGATTGTCAGTCCATTTAGACTTATCCATAGGTAATCTATATGGACCATGTGAAAGTAACTTTAATAGATCAGGATCAATAGATTTAACACACCTGCGTATGCTATTGAGCCAGGAATTAAAATTAGAACTATTGAAAATCGATGGACGAGCCATTGATGCAATTCAAGCACAGTTCGGACAATAAGCTTAGCAAAATCAAATATGCACCTAAAACCAGCAGGATCCTCTACAGATCGTTGGATCTGATCAATCAGAGATCCGCTCTGATACCAATTGTTAAATATATAAGATGGTGCAAATCGGATTCAGAGGGGGGGTGAATGAATCTCCCCTTTAAAAATTTTATCCAATTAAAACTGAACAAGAAAATATTGTGGAATTAAACTCTATAATTCAGTTAAATCGTTGTTCTAATAAGACTCACACTAGAACACTTAACCAGCACAACCAGCAGGCTTGCTTAAACACTCAGCAGGGATCAAACCATAGACAACTGAAACACACATTGAATTTAGTGAAATCTAAACTCATCAGATATAATAATAATCCTAAGCATACATCTATTATGAATTAAGAAGCAAGCAAACAAACCACTGCACAAGTAATTTCTAGATGGTTCAGTCAGCTGCCTACAGACTTACGTCCATCTCCCAACTCTAACCAGAGTGATGCTTCCTACTGCCTAACAGCTTGAACAGTTGAGCATCACAGCTTGCTTACAACTGAGCATCACAGCTTGCTTCCGCTGAGCCCCACAGCTTACGTCCGCTGAGCATCACAGCTTGCTGTCTAGAGGAACTAATCCTCTGCAATGCTAACACATAGCTTGATGAAATCAGAAATGAAAAGCAAAAGTAGAATCACAGCACCGGAAAGCGGGAAATGAAAACTAAAACATTTAGCTCACGCAGGAGCAAATCTGGCTTGGATCTGATCCAAGGGCCAGTCGAACCGATCTTCAAGATATTCAGATTCCTCTCCTCAAGATTGCTCTCTTTCTTCCTCACTACTATGTAACTCTCTCTTTTTCTTCTTACTCACTTTCACTGAAAAATATGGTACTCTATTTTTCAAACTCTCAGATCTTCACTCTTTCTCTTACAGCCGCTCTCTTCTTCTTCTCTCTCAATCTCTCTTTTCTTCTCTACTGCTCTCTTAATTCTTCTTATTCCCTTCTACTTTTTCTAATTTTTCTCCTCAATTCTTCTTCTTCTGTATATCTTTTGATCTGAAGGATTTGGCCTCTATTTATAGGCTCGCGAAATATTGGGCGCGTGGAAAACTCATTCCCGCCCAAAGATATTAATCTCGAAAAGAATAACTCTGCTGGAAGTCCACGTGTCAGGAGATGGACATGCACTGTCCATGTGGCAGAAGCTTCAGACGAGATCCTTATCTTGGATCACGTGCCCTCTTAATTGAACCTCGAGCCACGTGACCAAACTAGGTGTAAGGCATGCTGCTGGGTCCTTTAGTGACTTAAGTTCCAACCAATCAGAACAAAGGCATTTCGTCAAACAGATTGTATCCATAAGTTAATAGTTAATCTGCTCTGACTTATAAAAATATGATCATGGTATAAGTCAAACAAAGATGCATTAATAGATTTTAGGTAAGTGAAAGAAATGCATCAATCTGTCAGAGCAAAGCGGTGCATGTGCACTGACTTAAATATGCAATCTCTACATATGCTTAGACTTGTGTATGCCCATGCTCGCTTCAGATTCCTCTCCTCATGCAGACTGGTAGTGCATGTGGTGCGGACACCAGAGCGAGCGAGTAGCACGAATCGGCGAACCGACGGTACCATACGCGGAGCACCAATCAGACTACATCGGCTTTCCTTTGAAATGGAGATAGTTTGGCTTGAGTTTGGATACTTTTAGCCTTTGTTTACATTGAATTTGGGCTTGTAATGTGTATGTTTATTTGGGTTTTGATTTTGGGCTGATTGTAAGGCTCTTAAAAAGGCCATTTGGTTTAAAGCCCTTTAGAATCCATTAAGGATGAGTGGCCATTAGGCTTCATGATGGATCCATAAGCCATGTAAGGCCCAATTGGGCCTCCTTCTTTCATGGGCCATCTAGATTGGCAAGACCATAAGCCATGCTTGATTGAATGGGCTTAAGGGTGGCTTTGGACCAAACTTGGCCCAATCTTGGCCCATGAAGGGGGCGCCCCCTTCTTTGGATGTATTAGGCTAGTTTTTTTGTTTTCTTTTCTTCCCTCCCTCATTTACCACAAGGGAACATGGAGAAGGCTGCTGGTCCAAAAGAATGGCTGCCACCTAACCCCCTTCCCTTTGAAATTCAAAGGTAGGTGAAAGTAGGTGAGTCCATGTCCCCTTGTCTCCCCCTCTCTCCCTCTCATTGTCAAAGGGGCGCACCCCCCTCCATTCCCCTTGGTTCCATCGAACCTCCCAACCCCCTCCCCTTGCCAAACCCCTATTTAAACACTTGTATAATGTTAGTGCAAAGGTTAATGAAGTTTTTATGAAAGGATTTTGAGTTAAGAGAGTGATTCTCTTTCCCCCCCCCTCCCATGGGTGTGATGCCCTGCCCAATCCTGTGACGGGATTTATCTTGGGCATGTGACTCACCCCTCTATTCCCCCCATCCTATTATCATCTGGTTCCACGAACATTAACAGTGATACTTCATCAAGTTAGGAAGATTTCAGAGGTGGTTTTGCGTCGATTGGAGTTCAGGATCCCCGGCGGCAATTCTTCTCGTGACGGCACGCAAATCTGCCTTAGCCTGCTGTCCAGATCTGGAGTTTACTGATTACGAAATTCCCCAGATCTCTTCTCAAGCCATCGGGAGCTGCATTTCAGAGTGATTGTAGGATTTTGAGTCCTCTTCGCGCTGCCGCCAATCTCGTCTCGATCTGAGATCTGTGCTGATCGTGGCGATGATTCTCGTGGGATCGCGCAAGTTGATATGTGCAGACCCGACTCAGAACCAGAGCCAACTTCCAGAGTCTGCCCCGCCTCATCCCGTCCAGATCTGTGCGAACTCTTTTGACTACGTCTTCCTCTGGACGTCGCCGACGAGCTCCCACAAACGGCGCCTCGATCCGACATCGGCAACCAATTTTCCTATATTTAGTTGTCTTCATGTGCAGTTCTGGGTGCACAAAACCAGAAGCCGAGTTCAGTCGCTGCTGCACCCATATTTGAAAAGATCTGCTCACGCCCTTCGGAGTAGACAAACTACGTCCTGTCGTCGACGTTCTCCAACAAACGGCACCCCGATCCGCCATCGGATCTTGGTGTACCGGCCTTCGTAAGTTTGCTGCGCAGGGTGAGCAGCGTGGGCAGAACCGAGTCGGCTTCCATTCGGCTCACCCGATCGGCTCCGGCTCGCTTCCCTCGCCTCCTGCGAGTGCGGCCCGTCAACCCGGGTTCCAGCAACCCCAAAAGTTATCTTTGTAGCCCTTTACCTCTCTGAGTGGAGTGGGTGAATATTTCTGAAATTGTAATTTTAACGACTGTGTGTATTGGGGTTGTTTGAATTCGGCCAGGAATTCTTCCCCACGCCTAGTCGTGGAGGTACGTGCTCGTTCCTCTCTCACATTGCTGGTTTAGTATATGGCCTATTATAGTGCGTTTGTGAGATTAGGGCCGATAGTTAGTTACAAATCACTGTGATTGTTAGTTGTGAGCGCCCGTTCCTTGGCTCCAGTCGAGCACCGATCTCAGACTGCACCACCCTAGGCGACAGTGGTTCCTTAACCGCTGCGATCCCCGCGTTTCCCTTGCAAGGGACGATCGTCGGGCTAGTTAGAGTGCTGTTGAGAGACGTCTCCACCTGGAGAACACCACGGTGGTCAGACGCCCGGCTTGCCTTTAGCGTGTTAGTGCTGGCTGCACATCAAGTCCGTCGTACATCTTAGCCCGGTCGTCATCCGTCCCGCATCAAATTGGTATCAGACGTTGATTCAAGTCTAGGGTCATCTAAGTCTAAGGTTGCATTTGCATTCCTCTACTCGGTATATCAAAAGGTGTTGTCTGAACGTTAGGCTACGCCTATCGGGAAGGCCGCACACTTGCGCGAGTGATCTTCGGATCGATTATCTCCACCTAGTACCGAATAGTGGGTTAAGTCTAGGTTCCTAGTTAGTGCATTCCAACATAGTCGTGTCTCCGTGTTTAGTTGAGTCTCATTTCAACTTTACATCATATTTTTGGGTCGTGTCTAGTGTCGTGTCCAAGTGTCGGCATGGCCATCCATTAGCTCCCCGAGTCCCATGGGTTCCCAAACGCCTAGTTCAAATGAATGGTGGCGACACCACCAAGGATGGGGAATCCAACCCCACCACATCCGTAGGCCCGAAGCCTCGGACTTCTATGGAACCAAGGTCCCGAGTGACTACCTCAAGTGGGAAGCCGCCATGGACGCATATTTTGAGTGTTATACTATGTCCGAGGGAATGCAATTCTCTTTCGCCAAAGAGCGGCTTCTTCATGAGGCCGCCGAAAAGTGGGACTACATTGAACGTTTGAGAGAGGTTAGGAGGCAATGGCCCATCGAGTCATGGTGGGACATGAAGAGAGAGCTTAGGAAGGTCTACGTTCCTCAACCTGTCACTTCCAACCGACCCCACCCACTCACTTCCAACAAAGTGGGTCCAAGTCGAAAGCAAAGACGGACATAGATGAGCCTAGACCCAAGCCTAGGCCGATTGACTATGGGCAAGTCTACCATGATCTCCCTACTCCAACCCACACCGTTGCCGAACTTATGCAAATGATTTCGGATCAGACGGATAGGAGATGTACTTATATTGAATCGCTGGTCTCCCTTTGCCCACCTCCGAGATCGGTTATAGCCATACCCGAGCCTAGGGAGGCCATAGCCCGTAGCCCTTACCTAGCCCCATCTAAGGAGTCCCTAAGCCCTCTCCCCATGTTGGAGACCCCTCCTTCATCACCCGTGAGTACTCCATTGCCATCCTCTCCTTCCGAACTTCATCCGGAGCCATCATATTCGGAGCCACTTCAGCCAGAGCTACCCGTGTTTTTAACGGGAAAGCTACTCGTAGCCGAACCACTTCTTAGCTGGCTTAGGACTGGCCTGGTCCCTACCCCACCTTACTCTCCACCCTGGGAGCCAATACTCCCAATAGTCCCCATTAACTCCTATCACACCACTTTCAAGTCCTTTTGCTTCATAGAATGTGTAAAGGATCTATTAAGGAGTTTAGAATGTCAAAGGGAGCTGACATATACATTGGCCTTAGGGTCTAACCAACCCTATACCCATAGCTTTATGCTCCCATCTTTGGGGTCTAGTACCTCGTTATACACCTTGGGTCCTATCACCACCGAGGTTCTGTTGCTCTTCCCCATTCTCGATGAGCTTGCATTGGACCCCTCTTACGGTATTGCCGTCCCGAGGGAGGATCCATATCTACTCTATGAGACCACCGTCCCATCTACCATAACGGATGAAGGTGACAACCCACACCTTCAAGAATTTCACAATTGGGACCGTGACATCTGGGAGTCCATCTCATGGGGTCACACATTCTTTGATCCATTTTACCCCTTCTCTAGTGGGCCTCGTGATCCACCACTTCCCTTCTACTTTGTCAAGGAAGTCCCCTACCACTCTCTTCCCACTCGGGCCAATCAAACTCCACATAGCAATAGGTCCGATTATTGGGAAGCATGGCATGCCTTACCTACATGTAGTGGTGATGAACCTCTTAGCCCACCCACACCCACATCTGATAGGAAGTCCTTGCATGCATGGTGTCTTTTTAGGTGTCTCGGAGTCCATAATCCTACCTACCTTTGGTTGCATCTAGTGTATGCATGCACACATTCGGGTGTCCTGGCCCACCTTGCATATGTTTGGGCTGCACTAACCATAGGTTTGTCTATGGTCACGTGTGTGTCTGTTTGTTTCTACAGTTTGTTTTCTTTCATGCATATGGTTTGCATTAAGTCGTGTCTCAATAAAAGGCCAGCCATGCACGTATAAGGAGTTAGCTGATGCATGCTACATGCCCGTGAGTTCAAAAGGGAGAGTACGTCATGATCAGGGTCATACCTGAACGGTCTCCTCTTGGGGCCCTAAAGTAACTCTAGAGCCGCGATACCCGCCCTTCCCGAGTCACGAGACAAGTGGGTTCAAATGCGTATGTTATTGAACTACCAGATGACTATGGTGTCAGCTCGACGTTCCATGTTTTTAATCTAGTAGCATATCAGAACCCGCGGTGATCCCTAGTGAGTTTTGGGCTTTATCCTTCTATTGTGAGTGACACACCACCCGAGAGTCCACCTCTTCCAACCTCAACGCAAGCATATAGATTTTATACTAGATGAGCAGGTGATGATCACAAGGAATGGAGCCTACCAACACTTCTTAGTGCATTGGCGATGATGCCCCACGATGAGCAACGCCTTGATCACATGCGGAGAGTTCAAGCCCCAGGACCCTTACTCGACGGGGTCGAGTTTCTCCCATCCAGGGAGAATTGGTGCGGACACTAGAGCGAGCGAGTAGCACGAATCGGCGAACCGATGGTACCATACGCGGAGCACCAATCGGACTACATCGGCTTTCCTTTGAAATGGAGATAGTTTGGCTTGAGTTTGGATACTTTTAGCCTTTGTTTACATTGAATTTGGGCTTGTAATGTGTATGTTTATTTGGGTTTTCATTTTGGGCTGATTGTAAGGCTCTTAAAAAGGCTACTTGGTTTAAAGCCCTTTAGAATCCATTAAGGAGGAGTGGCCATTAGGCTTCATGATGGATCCATAAGCCATGTAAGGCCCAATTGGGCCTCCTTCTTTCATGGGCCATCTAGATTGGCAAGACCATAAGCCATGCTTGATTGAATGGGCTTAAGGGTGGCTTTGGATCAAACTTGGCCCAATCTTGGCCCATGAAGGGGGGGCCCCCTTCTTTGGATGTATTAGGCTAGTTTTTTTGTTTTCTTTTCTTCCCTCCCTCATTTACCACAAGGGAACATGGAGAAGGCTGCTGGTCCAAAAGAATGGCTGCCACCTAACCCCCTTCCCTTTGAAATTCAAAGGTAGGTGAAAGTAGGTGAGTCCATGTCCCCTTGTCTCCCCTCTCTCCCTCTCATTGTCAAAGGGGCGCACCCCCCTCCATTCCCCTTGGTTCCATTGAACCTCCCAGCCCCCTCCCCTTTCCAAACCCCTATTTAAACACTTGTATAATGTTAGTGCAAAGGTTAATGAAGTTTTTGTGAAAGGATTTTGAGTTAAGAGAGTGATTCTCTTCCCCCCCCCCATGGGTGTGATGCCCTGCCCAATCCTGTGACGGGATTGATCTTGGGCGTGTCACTCGCCCCCCCTATTTCCCCCATCCTCTTATCATCTGGTTCCACGAAAATTTCCAGTGATACTTCATCAAGTCAGGAAGATTTCAGAGGTGGTTTCGCGTCGATCGGAGTTCTGGATCGCCGGCAGCAATTCTTCTCGTGACGGCGCATAAATCTGCCCGAGCCTGCTATCCAAATCTGGAGTTTACTGATTATGAATTTCCCCTGATCTCCTCTCAAGCCATAAGGAGCTGCCTTTCAGAGTGATTGTAGGATTTTGAGTCCTCTTCGCGCTGCCGCCGATCTCCTCTCGATCCGAGATTTGTGCTGATCGTGGCGATGATTCTCGTGGGATCGCGCAAGTTGATCTGTGCAGACCTGACTCAGAACTAGAGCCAACTTCCAAAGTCTACCCCGCCTTATCCCGTCCAGATCTGTGCGAGCTCTTCTGACTACGTCTTCCTCTAGACGTCGTTGACGAGCTCCCACAAATGGCGCCTTGATTCGACATTGGCAACCAATTTTCCTATAATTAATTGTCTTCCTGTGTAGTTCTGGGTGCACAAACCAGAAGCCAAGTTCAGTTGTTGCTGCGCCGAGATTTGAAAGGATCTGCTCACGCCCTTCGGAGTAGACAAACTACGTCCTGTCGCCGACGTTCTCCAACAAACGACACCCCAATCCGCCATCGGATCTTGGCGTACCGGCCTTCGCAAGTTTGCTGCGCAGGGTGAGCAGCGCGGGCAGAACCGAGTTGGCTTCCATTCGGCTCACCCGATCGGCTTTGGCTCGCTTCCCTCGCCTCCTGCGAGTGCGGCCCATCAACCCGGGTTCCAGCAACCCCAAAAGTGGTCTTTGTAGCCCTTTACCTCCCTGCGTGGAGTGGGCGAATATTTCTGAAATTGTAATTTTAACGACTGTGTGTATTGGGGTTGTTTGAATTCGACCGGGAATTCTTCCCCACGCCTAGTCGTGGAGGTACGTGCTCGTTCCTCTCTCACAGTGCTGGTTTAGTATATGGTCTATTATGCTACGTTTGTGAGATTAGGGCCGATAGTTAGTTACAAATCACCATGATTGTTAGTGTGAGCGCCCGTTCCTTGGCTCCAGTCGAGCACCGAGCTCGGACTGCACCACCCTAGGCGACAGTGGTTCCTTAACCATTGCGATCCCCACGTTTCCCTCGCAAGAGACGATCATCGGGCTTGTTAGAGTGCCGTTGAGAGACGTCTCCACCCGGAGAACACCATGGTTGTCAGCCGCCCGGCTTACCTTTAGCGTGTTAGTGCTGGCCGCACATCAAGTCCGTCGTACGTCTTAGCTCGGTCGTCATCCGTCCCGCATCAGCATGTGCACAAACTTATAAGATATACAATTAGACCTATAGAGCTGTATGCTTAGACCTTTTATATGCATGTGCACCGACTTGCGTAGATAGAATGCTATGCATATGCTCAGACCTGGTACAATATGTGCTTTGACTTTAACTAGGCCTTTTATGCATGTGCTCGGACTTGATATGCTACTGGTGAGAAGATGCACCGACCTGTTATGATGACTTGTACATGTGCTCAGACCTAAGTGTGCAAAGCTAGCACATATGCTCAGACCTAATGGTGCAATATGCAAACATGCATAGATTTTATTGTGCATTGTGCAAACATGCACAGACCTTGTAATGCTATATGCAAAACATGCACAGACCTTGTAATGCATAACCTCTATATGTGCACCGACCTTATTCAGCATGTTGTAAAATGTGCACAGACCTTTCATGCTGTCGTGCAAATGTGCACATACCTTACAATGCAAGCTAGAGAATGTGCACCGACCTGAGAATGCTTTAATAGAAATGTGCATCGACCTTCTATATGAAGAAGGAAAATGTGCACTGACCTTAGAATTGACCAAGGTAGATGTGCACCGACCTTTTTATACGCATGAGACAAATGTGCACCGACCTTATAACTGACCAAGGCAGATGTGCACCGACCTTCATGCAAATGTAATGAACATGTGCACCGACCTATATGCATAAGAATGACCATCTGCACAGACCTTACACTTGACTAAGACTTGAATGAAAGATGAATGTGCACAGGCCTTACCTAATAGAACATAGGGTATATTCACTAACCTGTATACTTTAATACAATGATTAACAGGCGTTGACCTGTTGTCACCTTTTTTTGAACAGTGGCATTGACTTTTTGTCATTCCAGCTTGACAATAGTGACTGTCTTTCTTTTCATGACTTTGAGTCATTCTCAAAACCTGTTCTGACAGATTTTCATACTGCTATAAAGATGATGAGATCAATAATAAATGCATCAAGATTATATCATCAAGAATATATATACAATGAGACATAATATTTGTCATCATCAAAACTTCAAAGCCTTTTGGTTACCCCAAAGTCCAAGGTAGGTTCAAGCAGCACCAGACCCAAAAAGGGGTCAAGTCTGAATGGTAAAAGTTTTCAGATAGGAAGTTCAGGAGACAGGACAGCTAGGCTAAGGTCAGGGCCTTACAATGCCTATAGTGCACCAACAGAGCCATGGTTCCCAAACCAGTTTGCCTATAGGAAACAATGGTCACCCTAGTGCAACCAACATTTTAGACCAATGCAACCTAGGTCAGGACCTTACAATGCTCAACCATCATACTGGCCTAACGAATGGAGGTATCCCAGTAGGTCCACTTCTTCCAATGCCCTTTGGAGAAATGCATGGAGCAAGAAATGCAATATGCCAACAAATAAAAGACAATCAAGAAAATCACAGACTCAAAGACAACATGCTTTTGTGAAATTTGAAGACCAAAACAAATATGCTGATTCTCAACCCACAATACAAATGTGGGTTCCAAACAAACTTTATCATGTTGGAATGAGTTGACTGGTCTCATGGGACCCAAGTGTTGTTGGGTTCCAAAGTTTTGTGCTTAATGTGTTTTACAGGAATGCGTTACAGCAGAACACAATAGATGGTATCTTGATAGCGGCTGTTCAAGGCACATGACGGGGGATAAGGTAAAATTTTGTTTTCTGATTGAGAAGGAAAGTGGATATGTTACATTCGGAGGTAACAATAAAGAAAAAATCATTGGAAAAGGTAAAGTTGGTAAGAATCTTTCAAACTATGTAGATGATGTTCTTTTAGTTGAAGGGTTGGCATATAACTTATTAAGCATCAGCCAATTGTGTGATAAAGGCCATAACGTAATGTTTGAGTCACATGCTTACACCATTTATGAGCAAAATTCTGAATCTGTTAAATTTGTTGGTAAAATAGTCAACAACATTTATATGGCTGATCTTGATGACCCTTCATATAACAATATATGTCTTCCTGCTAGTAAGGAAGATTTAACATGGCTTTGGCATCGTAGACTAGGGCATGCTAGCTACAATGTCATGCACAAGTTAGTGAAGCACAACATGGTTAAGGGTCTGCCTGAAATCTCTTTTAAACATACTAATAAAATTTGTAATGCATGCACCCAAGGAAAACAAACTAGAAAATCTTTTAAAAGCAAAATTGAGAATCAGTCTACAAGACCACTTGAAACTGTGCACATGGATTTATTTGGACCCACATGAACCACAAGTCTAAATGGAAGTAGATATGGTTATGTTCTTGTAGAAGATTTTTCAAGATTCACTTTGGTCTTCTTTTTGTCACATAAAAGTGATGCAATTGATGAGTTTCAAGCTTTCTTCATGAAAATAAAGCAGGAAGAAAAATTTAAACTTTCTTCTATTCTTTCAGATCATGGAAGTGAATTTGATAATGCAGTCTTTCACAATTTCTGCAGGGAACAAGGGATAATGTACAAGTACTCCTCACCAAGAACTCCCGAGCAGAATGGAGTAGTAGAGTGACTCAATAGAACCCTTGTGGAGATGGCTAGAACTATACTCATAGAAGGTCAGTTTCCAAGAAGATTTTGGGTTGAGGTAGTGAACACAACATGTTACATTGTCAACCGAGCTATGGTAAGACCGTCATATAAAAAGACTCCATATGAGCTACTCAAAGGTAACTTGCTCATTTCAAAAATTTTAGAACTAAATGTTTTATACATAATAATGACAAAAAGGAGCTGGATAAATTTGAAGCGAAGAGTGAGCCAGGTATCTTCCTTGGTTACTCTGATCATTCTAGGGCCTATACGGTCTTTAATACCAAAAGTCAAGTTGTTGAAGAAACCCCCCACATTACATTTGATGAATTCAACTCTATATGTGAAAATGATGTTTCTTGTAGGAAAGAAGATGATGGGGAGTTTTTAGAATCAAAGGACAAGCAAAGTCCACAAGAAGTGGAAGCAAGCCTAAATGAAAATCTAGGTGAGTCTAGTGAACAAGGGACAGCAATGCCAATGAAGGTAACACTCTTACTAATATAAGATTGCTTAGAGATCATCCTTTAGGCAATATCGTTGGTAGTTTGCATGACCCTACAAGGACTTGATCTTATTTTAGGGAAATTGAAGAAACTGATCAATTCGCTCTTGTCTCCCAATTAGAACCTAAAAACATTGAAAATGACTTAAAAGATGAATTTTGGATAAATGCCATGCATGAGGAATTAAATCAATTTGAAAGAAACAAAGTATGACATTTGGTCCCTAGACCTGAATCGCATCCTGTCATTGGTACAAAATGGTTCTTTAGAAATAAGTTAAATGAAGAAGGTAAGATAGTTAGAAATAAAGCCATACTTGTGGCTCAGAGTCACAATCAGGAGTTAGGTATTGATTTCGAAGAATCTTTTGCTCCTGTAGCCAGGTTAGATGCCATTCATTTATTGCTTGCATTTGCATGTAGTCATGGCAAAAAACTTTACCAAATAGATGTAAAAAGTGCATTCCTGAATGGGGTAATAAAAGAAGAAGTGTATGTGAAACAACCCCCTGGTTTTGAGTATGCTAATTTTCCTAACCATGTGTTTAGATTAGATAAAGCTCTATATGGTCTGAAGCAGGGCCCTCGAGCCTGGTATGAAAGACTGAGCTCTTTCCTCATGGACAAAGGCTACTCACTGTTGATTTATTTTTTGATGAGTTCCTATCCCGCCCCCTTTAAACTAATACATGCATAAACATGTAAGCCAAAGAAAAGGGGATGAAAGGATGGGAAATACTAACCGTGATCACCACCAAAGTTGCAGCAACGCCAAAGAGATGAAGGGATAAAGGAAAGGGCGTCGTGAACCTTGGAAATATGAAGAATTGATCGCGCTTAAGAACGGGACGTGGGGAACTTGTGGAATGAAATCTCTTCTCCTTCCAGCCGGCTAGATGAAGAAGGCCTCACATTGTGTTCATGCTCTCCTGCAAAACAAAGTTAAAACACAAAGGCAAAAACCAATAGAAACTATAAGTGTAGTACCAATCCCATAGTGATAAAATAGCATGAATAAAAGGGGGAGAACACACCGGGGGAGGGTTTTTTAACCCCTGTAGAAGGGTGGAAATAATAGGTGTGTGTGTTGTGCATACATAGGATTTGAAATCATGAAATTTGAGGAAGAGAGTAGAGAGAAAACGATGATGTAAAACGGGGAAAACGCATGTGTAGCAGAAAAATAATGTTTTGTGATGATTTATGATTTTGAGAGGAGAACTAAGAGTATAGACGATGAAATTAAGCCCAAAAGGATGTAATAGAAAGTCAATACTTCCCGCTTCAAGCAAGGGTTGAAGGATTGAGTCGGTGGTGTAGCATGGCTTCGCCTCGAACCAAGAAAGAGCCACCTGTCACCACTGCGAACTGGGCAGTTTATATAGAGTTTTCAGAAAAAGTCCCCAACTTCCTCTCACGATTCTCGAAGATATAGTCCAAGATAAATCAAGTTCTATGGATCAAACTCGAGATAATACTAAGGACAAGAGATAGAAATAAATGGGACTCGACTTGGAGGAGTATTCTAGAAGATATGCTCGCCGTAAGATAGGCCCGTCGCACTGGAAATCAGAGTTTGACTCAAACTAGGATGCATAAATCCTGAATGTTCGACCATGATTCTGAGAGATATAGCCAATGAAAATTCAAGCTCTATATATCAAACTCAAGATAATACAAAGGACAAGGGATAGGAACAAACGGGGATCAATTCGGAGCTATATTCTAGAAGATATGGCCGCCGCAAGATAGGCCCATTGAGCAGAATCGGGGCAGAGTCCAGCGCAGGCTGGACTCTTAGCGGTTTGCTTATCGGTCGGTCGACTGACCGCTAAGGAATAAACGGTCAGTCGACCGACCGTTTTCAATAAGAAATGGTCGTTTGCATGACCGTTTGTAGTCCATTTGCGCGACTTTAGAAATCAGATCATATCTCCCAAACGGTACAGAACTAGCGAAAGTGGTAGAAGAAGAAATTGTAGACAACTAAAGATGAACAACTTTTGTGAAAAGAGCAAACAAAAAGACAATCAGAAGAGAGAGAAAATGGGGTGAGAACAGAGAGAAAAATTCTGGGCCGCAGGTGAACAGTACGTCAAAAAAATGCCAATAACTTGAAATCGGTGCAGAAGTGGCTAATGCCGTAGAAGAAGAAATTGTAGATCTTTGAAAGACAAACAACTTTTATGAAGCGCACCTTTAGAATAGAGGAACGAAAGTGGACGAAAAATGTCCATTTTCAAGATCGCGCAATGGAAGTAGCCGAATGCTTGATGGAAGCTAGCCTAAATGGGCCGTAAGCTGACATGTAAGTCGGAAGTTGATAAGATAAGCTCTAGGACTCTATGAAATCATGTTCTCTGAAATCCAAAGGCTAGGGAATGCTAAAAATGGGCTCGAAATCCATCCAAGGAAGGCTCCAAAATGATGTGTAATTCGGGACATAAAAAATGATGAATAAGAGAAATAACACAACTTGTGGGCTAAGATGGGTGTCAACAGATGCCCCTCCTTGATATCCGCTTTGCTAGGAAACAAGCGAAAGCTGCTCGGAGGTGGAGTGGAAAGGAGATGGAGCAAAAGCAAAAGTGACGAGAAATGGAGATGAAGTAGAGAAGAAGCGGAGAGAACTGATAAGCGGGCATCAAGGTAAAAGACACCCGTCACAACCAACAAGCGACATGAATTCTCCCGAAAATGCCAAACTAACCATCCAAAATGGATGACGTGGACATGTCCGGACAACTAAACTAAGGAAGGAAAGGAAACATGACCAGTCTCATTGGGACACAATCCACGGACAATGAGTGGGTCGGAAGAAACACAACATAAGAGCTGGAAAGGAGAATAAGACTGAGATAAAATCCAGAAAGGAATCACGCTGGGCAAGCAGATCAAGCAGACAGATCAGACAGAACGTTCAAATTCAGAGTGGAATGAGGAATCTCTTACCTAAGAGAGGTGAAGTGCAATTAACCATTGCTAAGGAGAAAACCTTGAGAGATTTTCGAGGCGTGAATGCTCAAAATGACATGATGCATGCTGAGCTAAAATAAAGAAATCATCAAAACGAATGTAAAGACAGCATAAAATAGAAAGTACTCAAGGAAGCTATTGCTAGACCAAGCTAAGACGGGGTCAAGAGTCTTCTTGCAACCACGGCGTGCGAGATAGAGTCCATCGTCTCCCACCCGACTCAACCGAGCGGCCTATCTAACGATTAACCGTATGCTCCTAGATCATCATCGTTTTTGTTAAAGGGGAACATCAGATCCTAAAACACACGGCCAACCAGTCGGTCCTTGAGAGGCTATAAAAAGTAGATACCATATAGTAATGCAATAATGAGCAGGGATAAAGAGCCATACCTGACTTACCTGCCAAGCGACATGGCATTTTTTTTTAGATTTTCTGATTTTCTGATTTTTATGAATTTTCAAATAAGACAACCACGATTAATCAACATGATAAACAAGTATGAACATAACGAAGATAACATAACGATCAACTGAACGACAGACAACACATCATAACATAACGATCAAATGAATGGAAAATAATACAACATAACATAACAAGCACATATGCAATGGCATGAACAAATCACATGTATGCACGATGAACATGGTGGGACAAGACAATAATGCGGTGGGACAACACACGGTTGGGACAAGAATATGAGGGATGACCACACGGTTGGGACAACACACAGGATATAGAGGAACGACTAACAGCATATGCAAGACAACTAACAACACATGGTGAGGGATAAAATAACGTGCGTGGGACGACACGGAGTGACATAAACACGTGAGAAGGACACGACGGGATAAAAGTCATGACAAATACGCCCTTCAATCCAAGTCCAAGATCAGAATGAAGCAGAACCGCCAGATTCATAGTCGTGAGGCAAAGTCCTCTCATAGAGACATGATTAAATAAAACGAAAGCTGAGAAGGACATGAGCTTCAGAACAGATCAAGAGATATAGATTGAAGAAGAGAGAACAGATCTAAAAGA
Source organism: Amorphophallus konjac (assembly GCA_022559845.1). Lineage (NCBI taxonomy): Eukaryota > Viridiplantae > Streptophyta > Magnoliopsida > Alismatales > Araceae > Amorphophallus > Amorphophallus konjac. Next base: position 256,033,328 of record CM040118.1, on the reverse strand, counting down.
TGTGAACAGGTGGCAAAACGAGAGATAGAGCAAGGAAACTTGAAGCACCTGCAACCTGTAGACTTAACAAATGGATTACGTATATGTCCTTAACTGTAAATGCATGAAAAAGAAAACAAAAGACACATTTTTTGGATTTTTGTAATTTTCTGATTTTTTTTTATTTTCAACAATATTTGAATTTTTAGATTTTTAAAAATTTTAAAATTTCTTATTTTTAGAAATATTTAATTTTTTTGGATTTTTGACAATATCACATTTTTTAGATTTTTGACAATATCTCAATTTTTTAGAATGTTTGAAATAGCAATCCACAGCACCTAAAGACGGGCTCAAACTACTGGTTAGGGATCGTCGTTCCTACCTCTCTCATTAAAGGCTTCCCTCAAGCAGGGCGTGCATGTGAGGGTGGCTCGCCACAACCAACCGCCTCTAAAGAATGGTGCCCCTACTAAGGCCATACCCGAGATTCAACCCAGCCTAAGAGGGAGAAATAGAAGAACAATTGGAGACAAGCTTTATACAAGATTAGAAACATCAGGACTTGAATTCCTTCTAGGGCACAACCCCACAAAGAGTAGGTCTGTTGCACCGGGGCTTTGTGTCTTTGATATTGAGACCCATATTTCTCAGGCACGCATGCGACCAGGCTTATGACGTCCCGCGGGGAACTGTACTGTCACTCTTGCCATGCCTTCGATTTCATAATTTTGAGTAATTTGATTTACTTCTTATTGATTTTGGGAGCCCTTATCGGCCAGATTTAGCATGAAAACTCACTTTCTAGGGTCAAGACTGCCCCTATTTGAGACCTCTCTCATATTAAGGAGCACCTAGGTTGGTCATCTCATCCATCAATCTCTTACCCCTGCACTCGGCCGAGCAGAGAAAAGAAAAGATCTTTGCGCATACCCAAAGTATGGCCAAAGTAGCAACGGTGTTCCTTAGAGGAATCGGCTATGGCTTATTGTGTAGTGTGTGGAAAAACCCTTGCTAAAAGGCCACCCTCAACGATCGGGGAAAGGAACTAGACTCCCAGCATGGAGCTATCACCAACCTAAGGATGCTGCAGAAGCAAACTCGTCTCGACTAAGCTTAACTAAGCAAATTTCTAAAAGCCACTTAACCATGTTGAGGAACTAGCATTATAACAATACGTAGGCATAATAATAAGAGTAATAACAGTGATATCATATTCTTACGCAAAATAAAGGTACCTTGCAATTCCATAGCGTGAAAGCAACATCCTGAAGCGATCTTGACCATCGAGCTTCGAGCAGCACGAGCTTTATTTTCCTTGCTTGATAGGACAAAGTGGAAGAGGATAACAAGGGGTTGTAGATTCCTCTACACAAAGGAGCGGCATACATCAAACTGGATGAATACGGATAAAAAAGAAGAGGGACGAGGGCTAGAACTCCCTCGTTAAGGCATAGAGACCCTGATAACAAGGAACCGGATACAGAATAAGCAAAGGTTAGGTGGGATCCAGGTGGTCTAAAGTCTCGAAAATAGCAAGAAAAAGGGTAAGAACCCCGAAAGGGTGAGGGGGAATGAGTATGGAGATGAGAAGGAAAATCATCCGACGTGGTCGGAGAAAAGGAACGAGAATCATCCGTTAGGGTCGGAGAAGGAGAATGAGAATCACCCGATAGGGTCGGGGAAAGAGAATGGGAGACACCCGACAAGGTCGGGGAATAAGAAGGAGAATCACCTGATAGAGTCGGGGAAGGAAAGTGAAAATCACCCGACGGAGTCGGGGAAGGAGAATTAGAGACGGAACTCGGAGATACCGGAGGAGAAGGATCAGAAGAAGAAATGCCTAGATCGGGATGAAAGGATGACATGGGAGGAGGCCTAAGACAGTAGGAATAAGGAGAATCTGGAGAAATCGGATGAGAAGAGTGGGGGTTTGCGGACGTGGGAAGAGAGGAGAAGATCATGGACGTGGGATTGGAAGAAGGAAGGTACACCACCCAAGGGTGGGAGCTAAGCAGAAAGAAAGATGAATGAACAGACGGGGAAGAGGGAGTGGACCCCTGAGTGCACAATCGACGGTCCTTGAACCGGCGTCGCCGCCTCTTCTTAGCTGAAACTAGCTTGTAATGGACCCGCCTGGCACAGACTTGGACCTTTTGACCTCTCAACTTGAAATATCTTCTCAAAGTACGGGCCCATCTAGCAGACGGCATGGCGCGATTATGAACATGCATCCTCCTTAGGGCGGTTACCCCTAGACGCCCGGTACTAACCATATGCGGAGATTCTTGAACAGCTGACCCCTCAAATGAATAAATATCAGAAAACCACAGAGTTTTGTCACTTGGCACTAACAGCATGGGATTCGGCATTTCCACTCGGCAATCGGGCATGAAGCATGACTCCCTTGATAGAAGCAAAGGACGGAACTGAGGGAGATCAATGCACGGCGTTGACGTGGCCGGCTTGCTAATGAACCAAGGGAGATTGCATAAAATGTGTAGAATGTCCTCGGAGAATATGGAAGATACGGCCAATTGCCCCTTGAACATAGAATCTATAATCTGCTTGGCAACTGTATGAGTTACCACAATCCGGGTAGAGGACCCTTCCTGACCAGTAATCTGAATGGCGGTGAAGCGAGGAGAAATAACAGCGTCAATAATCGAACCTCCGGCAAGCAAAGAGATTGCCACCGGCCTCGCTTGGGAAGAGACTGGCATCAATGAGAAGGAACTCTTTTTGGCAACCGTCATTTGAAGTTGAGGCTCATCATCCCCAAAATAGCCAAGAATCAGGACACGGATTGGCATTCGGTAGATGAAATCTTGGAACTTGAAAGGTATAACCGGTGAAGCGTCATCCTGACTCGGCTCATCATCTCCCTGGGGACAAGACCCAAGGGGCACCGAAGGTAGCGTACACCCGCTCTGTGGGGGGTAAGTGGATGGGGAAGTGGAGGTGGTAGAAATAGGTTAAGATGGCGTGGAGGCTTCAACGGGAGTGGTGTGTTTAGGTGGAGGCATAGGGGTTGTGATGATGGCAAGCTCGAGTGCGGGCAAAGGTGAAGCCAGAGGTGAAGGTAGGGGTATAGCCTACTCGGGCTCGAGCCACAATGGTGACGGAGATGGCAAAGGCAGTGGAGATGGTGGAGGTGATGGAAGCACTAGTAGCGATGATGGAGATGATGGTGATGGCAATGGAGATGGTGAGGATGGCAATGAAGGCAATGGGGGTAGTGGACATGGAGGTGGAGAGGGTGAAGAGGGAGGTCGTGGCGCCGACCGTCGACGTGTCGACACAACGCATCGAGCGGCGTCAGGGATAGAAGTAGTGGAAGTGACGGTGGGAGAAGAAGGGGAAGCACTGGCCTGAGTAGAGGCTTGGGTTAATGGAGGTTGCGGAGATTGGATAGGAGATGGCTAAGGTAACGGGGTAGGTGATGGCTTAGGTGAGGGAATAGGTGATGGAGAGGGTGCAACGCTAGATGAGGGATCACAGGGGTGCCCCTGGCCTTGTAGAGATGGAGACGGCTGCCTAGGCGGCGCTTGCTGCTACTGCTTATTAAGGAGATATAAAATGACCTTACAAATGGTGGCCCAATCAATCCTCTTCTGATCTTCCAGATCATAAATATAATCCTAGAACTCGGGGTAATCCTCGACCAAATACCCCTGTTGACGGTGAAAATCACAGAACTGAAGCATACTCCCCACCGCTGGTCGACAAGGCACAACCGAAGGGAGTTGCAATGCGTGAGTGGCCATCAAAGCCCTAAAAATGTCGGTAAGACACTCCGGCAACGGAGAGCGAGGAGGAGCCTGCTTCGGGCTAGGGGGATGCCGAGGGATATGTGATGGAGATGGTTGTGGCGGTTGTGTTGGCAATAGTGCTTGGCCGGCGGCAGAGGGATTTGGTGAAGGCATATGTGGAGCGGGATGAGGGTGTATATAGACGGCATCCACCTGCTCGGGGTGTGGTGTTTCCTTGACCGGAGGTGGCGGCGGATATGGGTATGAAAAGATGGGAGGCTGACTTGCGGAAGTGCACGGGTATGTAGAAGTGGAAGGTTGACTCACGGAAGGATGACTCATGGGAGCGTAGGGTTGGCTTGTGGAGGGTGAAGGTTGATATATGGAGGTGGACGTAGATGTAGATGATGGGGTGTAAGTGGGCGTAGAAGGTGGAGAAGACTCGAGGTCAAGGGAATCTTGGATTTGTTGACGAATGAAGTGGGCTCTACTATAGAGTTACTGCCAGGAGGTAATGTCATTGAGGGCTAAGATGAAGCGATACTCGGGCGTTGCATTAGAAATCAGCATCTTGATCAACTCATGCTCTGGAATGTGCCCCGGGACATGCGTGGCAAGGCGAGGCCAGCGATCGGCAAAAGAAGATAACTCCTCATCGAGCTTCATCTTTTCATGGCCCAGATCCACCATAGAATACTTGGAGCCAACCTGGTCTTGAAACTGCTGAATGAACTTCTCTTACACGGCTTTGAAATTCACAACTTGCTCTTGCAAAACATAGAAGAACCAATCCCGAGCCTGGCCTTCCAAAGACAGACCGAATAGATAGGCCATTAAGCGTTGGTCATATCGAAACTGGGCCGACTCATAAATGAACTCCTCAATGTGCACATAAGGGTCACCGGCTCCACCATAACGGCGATATGCGGGAATTTGTGAAGATGGCGGAAGCCGAAGACCTTGAAATACGAATGGAATACTTAAGGAGGACTTAGGATCAATTTGACGTTGGAGTTCATCAAGCCGGCGTTAGGCTTGAGCAATCATCTCCTGGGTAGGGAGAGATCGAGAGTAATGCGGGCCAACTTGAACAAGAGGTTGTGAATTCGGACCAGGATGATGGTAATGGGCCGGATAAGAAGATACGGGCTGAGAAGAAAAAGGGCCCACTCCGGGAGTGGAAGAATGTGTGGGCCTGGAAGAGACGTTGGCATATCGACTAATTGGGCCGGTAGCATATGAAGGAGAAGAAAGAGGCCCATGAGGGGAAGAGGGCCCATTATGAGAAGAAGGCCCACTAAGATGAGATGCAATGAGACGTTGGGCCTAGGCCGGGTCCATTTGGCGAACAAGACTTGAAGGATGGGCCATGAGATTAGCCTGTTCCTCGGATGGATCAGAAGGACCACGGGAAGATGGGCACGCGTGGGAAGAGGATTCCATGCCGGAATAGGAAGAAGGTTTAGAAGAAGAATGATACAAGGGGTTGGAATGATGCTCCATGAGGGTAAATAGAAACTTAATACAAGGATATCAATGACAATACAAGTGGGGAAGCAAGGGCTTAATGGGCTTGAAGACAAGAGGGGACTGACCCACTAATGCAAGGACCAATGGACAACGGACCACGTGACAATGGACTAGACAATAGACACACAAATGGACTAACTTAAGTGGGCCTAACAACAACAAAACATATGGATGATGAAAGAATGCAACACAAAAACCACTAATGGGCTTGGACAAGCCCAAACAACACAAACAATATGAGAGTTTCACCCAAGTCACACAAGTTGATATGATGGGAAATATTTTAGGGATTTTAATAGACCTTTTAATGATTTGAATTAATAATGATTCCCTCAAGATAGGAATCATATGGGAATAAGGTCCAAACTTTGGTTTGACTATGGTTAATTCTCTCACACGTATGCAAAATGCAAGCCTGAGGGGTGGAAAGGTACAACCGGCCCGGCGTCCGTGTGGGAATCCACGGCTCACGGGGACTTATGGAGGTCCCGGATAAGATCACCTAGTCAACCCAAGGAATATGGAGGCGAGAGGATCACTTACCAAGGTAGGAATACGACTATGATATGCAATGCATGGCCCTATGTGCACCAGACTGCATGTAAGTTTTAGCCTAAAACTAGAAAATCAAGATAAAATTAAACTATGCAAACATGATCCAAATAAAATAAATAGTATATAGATGGAAAGACAATACAAAGGTCTACACAACGGGCCCAAGAACAGATCAATCTGACCCCAGGAGGTAAATCAAATCACAGAGCAAAGTTGCCCTCATGAACCTGTGTGCAGACCACATGCAGATTCTTTGGACAAAATGCTAAAATGATGACAATTTTTAACTAAGCAAACGTGACCCAAATGATGCAAGTAGTATATGAATGGAAAGATAATACCAAGTTCTACACAACGAAACCAAGAACAGAGTAATTGGACTTCGGGAGGTCAATCAAATCTTTCAAGAAAGTTGCTCCCATTAACCTGTGTGCAGACTACATGCAGATTTTATGCACAAAATACTAAAATGATGACAATTGTTAACTAAGCAAATGAGACCCAAATGATGCAAATAAGCTATGGATGGAAAGACAATACAAAGGACTATCCAATGGAACAAAAATCAGTGCAATCAAACATCGGGAAGGCAGTCAAATCACTGAGTAAAGATGTACCTATGAACCTGTCCTTGCACCTACCTGCATAACTTATGTAGAAAACTCAAAAAGTTGGATAATATTAGAATATGCAAATGTGACACAAATAATGCAAAGTAATATAAGGATGGAAAGACAATACAAAGGGCTATCCAACGAAACAAAACTCAGCTCAATCGGACATCGGGATCAAAAGTTATGCCTCGACAAATAGGGCCCCGTGAGCATGTGCACAGAACTGCTAGAATCCCCTTGCGGTCTACCAAATGACCGTTTGGTTGCCCCTGGCGGTCTACCAAAAGACCACTAGGCCACCAGAGCCCTTAAAACGCCAAAAATAGTGGGAGAATGGAGGAAATACTACTCAAACATGAATATACACACACCCAACCCACAGAAGAGCATGAAAACAAGCGTAATGGGCATTGTTGTCCCACCGTGATTGCCAAAAAATTATTGATTTATTTATTGATGAGTTCCTATCCCACCCCCTTTAAACTAATTCATGCATAAACATGTAAGCCAAAGAAAAGGGGATGAAAGCATGTGAAATACTAACCATGATTACCACCAAAGTTGCAACAACGCCAAAGGGATGAAGGGATAAAGGAAATGGCGCCGTGAACCTTGGACATATGAAGAATTGATCGCGCTTAAGAACGGGACGCGGGGAACTTGTGAAATCAAATCTCTTCTCCTTCCAGCCTGCTAGATGAAGAAGGCATCACGTTGTGTTCATGCTCTCCTGTAAAACAAAGTTAAAACACAAAGGTAAAAACCCATTAGAAACTATAAGTGTAGTACTAATCCCGCAGTGATAAAATAGCATGAATAAAAGGGGGAGAATGCACCGGGGGAGGGTTTTTTAACCCCTGTGGAAGGGTGGAAATAATAGGTGTGTGTGTTGTGCATGCATAGAATTTGAAATCATGAAATTTGATGGAGAGAGTAGAAAGAAAATGATGATGCAAAATGGGAAAAAATGCATGTGTAGAAGAAAAATAGTGTTTTGTGATGATTTATGATTTTGAGAGGAGGAGAACTAAGATTATAGACCATGAAATTAAGCCCAAAAGGATGCAATGGAAAGCCAATACTTCCCTCTTCAAGTCAGGGTCGAAAGATTGAGTCGACGGTATAGCATGGCTTTGCCTCGAACCAAGAAAGAGCCCCCTGTCACCCTTGCGAACTGGGTAGTTTATATATAGTTTTCAGAAAAAGTCCCCAACTTCCTCTCATGATTCTCGAAGAGATATAGCCAATGAAAAAGTCCGAGATAAATTGAGTTCTATGGATCAAACTCGAGATAATACTAAGGACAAGAGATAGAAATAAATGGGACTCGATTTGGAGAAGTATTATAGAAGATATGCTCGCCGCAAGATAGGCCCGTCGCACTAGAAATCAGAGTTTGACTCAAACTAGGATGCATAAATCCCAAATTTTTGACCATGATTTCGAGAGATATAGCCAATGAAAATTCAGGGTTTATATATCAAACTCAAGATAATACAAAAGATAAGAGATAGGAACAAACGGGGATCAATTTGGAGCTATATTCTAGAAGATATGGCCGCCGCAAGATAGGCCCATCAAGCAGAATCGAAGCATAGTCCAGCGTAGGCTGGACTCTTAGCGGTTTGCTTAGCGGTCGGTCGACTCACTGCTAAGGAATAAACGGCCGATCGACCGACCGTTTTCAAAAAGAAACAGTCGTTTGCACGACTGTTTGTAATCCATTTGCACGACATTGGAAATCAGATCATCTCACTCAAACGGTGAAGAATTAGCGAAAGTAGTAGAAGAAGATATTGTAGACAGCTTTAAAATGAACAACTTTCATGAAGAGAGCAAGATAAAAAAAATACCAGAAGATAGAAAAAATGGGGTGAGAATAGAGAGAAAAATTCTGGGATGCAAGTGAACAGCACGCCGGAAAAATGTAAATAACTTAAAATCAGTGTAGAACTGGCTAATGCCATAGAAAAAGAAATTGTAGAACTTTGAAAGCCGAACAAATTTTATGAAAAGCACTTTTAGAATAGAGGAACGAAAGGGGATGAAAAATGGCCATTTTCAAGACTTCACAATGGAAGTAGCCGAATGCTTGATGGAAGCCAGCCTAAATGGGCCGTAAGCTGACTTGAAAGCTGGAAGTGATAAGAATAGATGTACGCTCTGATACCAATAGACAAGACTCTATTGATGATCAAGAGGGGGGTGAAAAGATCGATCACCCACTAAAAATTGACTATAGCAGGAACAGTTGCGTAATAAAATCAAGCTGTTGTAGGATGAAGAAGAACACTTAAATGCAATTGAACATAGCGGGTCTTGAAGATCAAAACACAAGCGGTCTTAAGCATTCATCTACTGGGCGATGAAACTAAAATAAAGATAAGCACAAACCACAAGGAAATCACATAGTAGACGGTGAATTTTTAAGGTGGTTCGACCTCAAACCCGAGGTCTACATCCACCCCACACTCCAACAAGAGTGTGGTTTCTCGCTGATACATAGCTTAACCTACTGATCCACAGCTTCGTTGTGAAAACCCTACAAACCGCTGGGCCTTATAGCTTACGCTGACTAGAGGAGTCCTCCTCAGCAACCACTAGGGAATTACAGCTTCACCCGTCCAGAGGATACCACACCTCTGCCCACTGAGGAATTATAGCTTTACCTCTGCTGATGAACAGCTTGAACAAGAGTTTATAAAAACGAAAGGAAAACAAGCGAAGAAACAAAAAAACCCACGATGGGAATGTAGGTCAACAATGAGCAAACTCAGTTCCAGTTCTGAACCAGGAAACTGATCAACAATGCTCTCTCTCAAACTCTAAAATCTCTCATTCTCAGACACTCTTCTTCTTCCAAATCTGATCTCTCTTCTTCTTACTGGACCGTGCTGGCTCTAGCTCTTTCTGCTCTTTTTCTTTTAATGTCACAATCACGATCAGTCTTCTCCTGAAGAAGACTCTCCTTATTTATAGGAAGCAGCAGAGGGTAGGGCATGTGCTCGCCACAATTCCCGCCTAGAGCCTGATCCAGATCTGGAGTGGTCAGGCCACGTGGCATCATCTTGGCGCCTCCTCCATTCTTGGATCACGTGCCCTTCTTAAACTCCTCGAGCGAACATCCTATTATGGTTAGACTTAATGTCAGCTTGAGACAATATGAAAAGATAGTAGAAAGATGCACATAGTTAATTAGAGATTTGAACTAAGTATGCACAGACTCCATAGGCTCAACATAACGTATGAACACATATGCACAGAGTCAAGTGTTCACACATAGAACAGATGCACAGACTTGGTGTTACTCTAAAACCAGAAGTGCACAAACTTTGTCATTATGCAATGCAGGATATGCACAGACTTTCATATGCAAGATGTAGAGCGTGCACTGACTATGGATGCAATGCACCGATCCTAGATGTGCAAAAGACTAAGACATATACTTACGTTATCTTCCAAATAACGTGGTATGCACAGACCAAAGTATAAGATGCATGGACTTTGTGTGTGTGTGTGACCAACCTTGCTTAGATTAATCATGTGACATGCAAAGGTTACACAGACTTACTTCTGCAACATACTTGACTTGCAAAGGCTTAATGTGCAAACGCTAAATGCATGAGCTCTTATGCACCGAGTTGCCTAAGACGTATTGCATGGACTTTGTGTGCCTAGACATAAGCATGCACGGACTTAGTTGCGTGCTGAATTGATGCTTGAATGACACATGCACTGACTTGGTCGTGTGCAGCAGCAAGGGTTGCACCGACTTGATATCATGCAGCGTGAAGTGTTGCACCGACTTAGTATGCCTTGAGCTAAGCCAGCATGGACTTGGTCTTGTGCAACAACTCCCAATGCATCGAATTACATAATGCATGGATGACCTTTGCAGCGACTTGGTCGAGTGCAGCAACATGGCTTGCGCTGACTTTATATATGCATGCACGGACTTGATGTGCTGGAATTGCACTCTATGCACGAACTCAATGCAGACTGACTGAGTTTTGCACCGACTTCACTCTAATGCAAATCCTAAGTGTAAACATGCAGACAACACTTATATGAGCATCTGACATATAAATTTCATCAAGATACATCAAGATACACACAACATCTGTAGCACCCTGTATAAAAAAAATGATTAAAAAAATTTATTAATAATATTTCCTAAATAAAAAATATATATATTAGATAAACTCTAGAGGAAGCTTAAGTAAGAAGTTCGAACACGGAGTTATCATATGTAAAGATTATTCACTTAACAAGTGACTTCCTAGTGTATTTGGTTAAGTGATGTGCCTTTCAACCTAGTGACCAGGGTTCCAATCCTAGCATCCATCATTTACCTTTTGTGCCAAATAATTATACGTTATAGGCTAGCAAAACTTGCACCGAGGCAGAAACCTATATGCAACACAATGTACAGACTTGGTAAATTGATGCACGAACACAACAACAAGCAATGTATAGACTTTGCCTGAAGGATTGCACAAATGCAGATAGTAAGGTATGTACATTAGAAATGGATGCTCAGACATGCCATGAATGAATGTATGGACTTAATGTGCTTGTGACAATAATGTACAAACTTTGAGTAATGATGTACCGACTTATCAACGGAGAATGTGCAGACTTTGTGTATGCATGCAATCAGCCAATGTACAGACTTTGTGTTGCAACAACCAGCCAATGTATAGACTTTGAGTTGCAGCAAATGGACAATGTACAGACTCTGCGTGTGTGCTAGCAGACGATGTAGACTTTGAGTTGCAGCAAATGGATAATGTACAGACTCTGCATGTGTGTTAGCAGACGATGTACAGACTTTGAGTTTGTAGCAAATGAGGAATGCACCGGCTATGCATGGCAAGCTATGCAACCAATGTATAGACTTGTGTGTTTGCTAAACCAGTGAACGTAGGTAAAGATAGGAATGTATAGACTTTGAATGCGTGCATGCTACAAGATGATGTACAGACTTGCGAGAAGAGTGTACAGACTTTGAATGCATGCAATGGCAAGGAGTGTATAGACTTTGAATGCGTGCATGCTACAAGGCGATGTACAAACTTTCTATAATGATGCACAAATGCATATATGAAAGTATGCACATTGAAGAGGGATGCTCAGGCATGCGATGTACAGACTTTGAAGTGAAAGATGTATAGACTTAGTGTGTGTGCGCGACAAATCAATGCATTGACTATGTATATGCATGAAGAGCACTGGCTGTACTGGAAGTGTTGTTCAAGCTCTTGATTGTGATCGTTTGCACTGGAAGTATATTGACCTATACCTACGCTTGAACAGGTTTTGCACCAACCTTAGGTACATGAATAGTGTCAGTTTTATTTAAAGAAAATTTTGAGAAATAAATTTTAAGAAAAATAAGAGAAAAATATAAGGATCCTAGCCATGAAATTTTATAAACTGATTCCATCAATTTTTAAGGATAAAAATCTTTAAAGTTAGATACGGAGTTTCGGGTTGAATTTTATTCTGGCATATTTTAATAAAATAAAATTTTGATAAATATCAGAAAAATCTAGGGATCATAAAAATATGTAATTTACTATTTTTATTAACACGGTTCATTAGATATAAAATTTCTAAACGTTGTAATCATTATAGTGGTGTGCCCAGACAAACCATAGTTGGCACCCCATTATCATGTGTCCTTTCCGACACATACAACCCCTTTTTGTTGGCATCGCACTATAGTATGGCCATGGGACGCTATGATTTCGGATCTTGTTCCTCTCCTGTCTACCCAAAACACTATAATATTCCCTATATTGAGACTCCCTCCATTCTTCTGAAGGCTTGCTGCAGAGAAGGGGGAGCATTCTCTGAAGTTGCAGAGGTTGTAGAGGAGGGAAGAAAGCTGCCCTTTTCTTTTGCCTGTACCTAGTGGTCATCTCAGAAAGGTAGGTGTTCTCATCTTTTAACTAAACCAATAGCTAATTAACCAAGCAATCTAGGTAATTAGGCTCATCTCCATGAGATATTATTGTCTGTATAGCACGTTTTATCCTGACTTGTAGAGATCTATCATGCTTTTGTAATCCATAATCAATCATCTCTATAGCCAACCTGTGAGAACATGTTAGTTACCAAAGTTAATCGAAGTAAATCTTCATATTAAGTGTTTTAGGCAGACATGTCTGATCCAAGGCATGTTTAGAAGTATATTTGAGTTACGTCTCTTATAAAATAAGAGCTCACATCTGTTATGCAAACAAGAGCTCACGTCTGTTATAACAGACGCTACCATAAACTTGTTTAACACAACATTACAATTGAATCAAATAATACGCTACGAAAGTTGACTTTGAGTCATTTCTATTGTGTAGACAAGTAATAAACTTGTTAATGTCGTATCTATCAACATTTGCATTCACTGTTTAAACATCTTAAACCTGTCAAAGACTATTCACTGTTTAGACAACAAATTAAATGTTTAGCCATCTTAATTAAACTTGTTTAGCCATGTTATGTGTATAGAATCCTATTAAAATATTCTAAGTTAACGTAAAAGTATATTTCTATATTTCAAATATTATAATATTGAAAAAAATATTTTTGTATGAAATAATTTTTATTTTTAGTAAATTAATTTCTGAAACCATAAAAAAATTAATTTAACCCCAGGGCAGACCTGTTACCTTGGTATATATTAGAATATATACCAATCAGAATATGCTAGAAAATGTTATTAATAGTTAGCCAACCTGTAACTCTTAATAATTAGAAAAGTGTTAGAATATATACCAACCTGTTAGACTAGTTACCAACCTGCAACCTGTTAGAAAATGTTAGAATGTAACATGCACGGACCTGCTGCCTTGGTATATATTAGAATATACCAACCTGAAATATGTTAGAATATGTTAGAATATATTACTAATTAGCCAACCTGTTAAACTTTTAGAATATGTTAGAACATATTAACCTGTAACATGTTTGACCATGTTAGCGATCCGGCTAACAACCTGTTTAGTTAGCCAACCTATATGTTAGAAAATGTTAGAACATATTACTAGTTAGACCACTTGCAACCTGTTAGAATACATTAGAATATATTACTAGTTAGCCAACATGTTAGAAACATATATATGTTAGAACATATTACTATCCATTTTAAGTGTTATAACGACCTATTAGAATGTGTCAGTTACCAAAGTTAAGCAAGTAGTAAATCTCCATATTAATTGTTTAACCCATTCAAAATCCATAACTATTGAACTAAATCATGAAAATCTTATAATTTTTATACTGAGAAATAGTAACCGCCATTGACGCCCCTGACCAGGGTGCCAATTTTAGAATTTAAGACGCCTGATGGCATCGTAAAAAAAAATGAAATTTCAAAAAATTGCACCAAATCACCCACTTGTAAACCTGCTTAACCCAAGGGCGCCAATTTGGTCTAATACAATTTCTGATTTTAACCTATCTCATAATTTGCATTGATTTTACCCTTTAACATGTCGCATGATTTAAATTGATTTTCCTACATAATGTGAGTTCTTGACTTCCATTCCACAAAATCTACCTTATATCTCCTACTGGTCAAGCCTTGAAATTCTATATTGGCTATAAATGAGAGTGGATGTCGACAAACATGACCAATACTGTGCATATAGGGCCCGGTCTGATCCTAGGAGGAGCACCCGAAGGTACTTGTGCCCATGGGAGTTTATTGACCACGGTGTTTGGTATTGCACCGGAGTACTTGCTTGCTAGACTTAAGCCATTCCACTCATTCTCGTGATATTACTTGATTGATTGACTTGAGACCCGCAGAAGGGTAAAAGTGTTTACTTGAATGAATTGATAAATAGCCAATTCTAGTTATACATGCTTGAAATTACTTTGCTTACTATTGCTTGATTGACATGTTATTATTCCAGTTATTACTCCTCAGTTATCACTTGCTTGATATCATTTGCTATCACTTGCTACTGCAGCTTGAAAATACGAAATCTATATGCTCTCACTTTCTACTCTTGTCGATCTTACGATTTCTTGATATATATCTGTCTGCATGCATAGATTACCCACATTAAATGAACTTGTAATTCACTTAAAGCATGTTAAATCTTGAGATGTAATTCCTACTGAGCGATTCGCTCATCTAGTTGTTTTCTAACCTTTTCAGGTAGTTTGGATATCGGCCAGAACACAGAAGGGGATGAGTCTGAGTGATGAGTGTATGAATGGAGTCATCAATTGTCATGTTGTGTTATTGTAATTCCACTATTTTGTGTTAAATTGTAATCCCTACGTATGTCAGTTGTTGTCCAGTTATGTCATTTGTATTTCCTTTGATCAAAACTAATAAAGGAGTGAGGACTAGTAGTTGATTCTATGAATTTGACATTTTGGTTAGTTGTAATAATCGATAGTTATGTTATTTTCAAATCTAGGCTTAGTAATTTGCTTAGTCATTTGCGCACTCTTTAAATTGTCTAAGGAAGATCTCTACTAATTAGCTAGATCGCTTTGGTTCTATATAAAGGACTGTCGCGTCACGGGTAAGCTTCCGCACTCGGGACGTGACAGCTTTCTTGGTATCAGAGCCTAGGATTTCAATTTCCTAGGTAAAAACCTAAGTCCAAAGATAGAAATGTCTAATAGAATTGTCTATGGATAGGTTTAGATCTTACCTGGTGACATGGGTAAAGCCAAGGGTTAAGTTTAACAATGACAATTGACCCCATAATAACGAAACCCAATATTTATTACACCTTAATTCTTTTGTAGGATTATGGCCGCTGAAAGAGCACAATGGCGCGAGATGCAGCGCACTATGCAAGGACTTACGCAGGCGCTACAGCAGCCACGCAAGGCAGTGCTGGCGGTGCTCACTGTGGAGCTGGTGACCTTCACCAAGATTTTCGTAACATGAACCCACCAAGATTCACGGGTTCGGTGGACCCCGATGATGTCGAGAATTGGCTGAAGGAAATTGAGAGGATCTTCCGTGTAATGCAATGCATAGATACATAGAAGGTTCTATTGGCTACGTTCCAACTGGAACGGGATGCTCGATGCTGGTGGGAATCCGTAGAAGCAACACTGCCCGACAACCATGTCACCTGGGCGGAGTTTGTTGAACACTACAACAGCAAGTATTTTTCTGACCGTGTTCAAGAGAAGAAGGCCGCAGAATTTTCCGCGTTAAAGCAACGGAGCCTGAAGGTGGCCGAATATGAGGCCCAATTCTCAAGACTTTCCCGTTATGCACCCCACTTGGTGTGTATGGAAAAGATGAAAGCAAGGAGATTCCTCAACGGGTTACGGCCCCAATATATTACACAACTTGCGCCAATGGACATCCAAGTCTATTCGGAAATGGTTCGGCGTACTCAGTTGCTGGAAGATGCCACTGAATTCTCTGAAAGGATTCAAGGCAAGGACAAGAAGGAACCCGTCCCTAGTCCGGGAAACTTCAAACCACCATTTGGCAAGAAGCGATTCTTCAATGGAGGAGAATTTTTCAAAGAGAAGAGGTTCTAGAAAAGCAACAAGCCCTTCTCCACAATCGACAATAAGCCTTCCTCCGCCATCACACCTTCCAAGGAAATCTGCAAGTATTGTGACAAGGCTGGTCATAAGACTGAGGAATGCTGGAGGAAACTGGGAGCGTGTCTCCGATGTGGGAGTCGAGAGCATCGAATCCCCGACTACCCCTTGATAAAGGATCAAGCCAACAAAGATGAGAAGCGTCTGGTAAAGAAACAAGACCGTCTACAAGCTCTTCAAGGGACGTAACCCATGGAAGGAGGAATCGTGGAAGGTACATTAACTGTTTGCTCTAAACCTGCTAAAGTTCTATTTGATACCGGAGCAACTCATTCATTTGTTTCTAAGAGATTTACTGCCTCGTTTTCTAAAGAACCTGAATGGTTAGATTTAGTAATATCTACACCTCTTGGAAACAAGTCTGATATCATGCATCACTACCCAAGTTGTGCGGTTATGGTCCAAGGTAACAATCTGCCAGTCGACCTGATATGCCTTGGTATGGAGCATTATGATGTCATATTAGGAGCTGACTGGTTATCCACCTACCAAGCAACGATAGACTGCCGGCATGGCAAGATAACTTTTACGGATTATTCCGAGTTAGTTTATGTTAGCCCTCGGAATAAATCCCCTCTCATCTCAGCTCTTCGAGCTAGCAAACTTGTGAATAAAGGATGTGTGGCTTTCATAGCTTTTGTGAGTGCCATGGAAGTCAAGAAGACTGAAATTGAAGACATCCGTGTAATTCGGGACTTTTCAGATGTTTTTCCTGAAGAATTACCTGGTTTACCCCCGGAGAGGGAAGTGTCGTTCACTATCGACATTATTCCTGGTGCCGGTCCTGTGTCTAAGGCACCTTATAGAATGTCTCCCACTGAGTTGAAGGAGCTAAAAGAGCAGCTAATGGATTTACTGAAAAAGGGATTCATTAGGCCGAGTACTTCCCCCTGGGAGCACCCGTGCTCTTTGTTAAAAAGAAGGATGGAACATTGAGGCTATGCATTGATTATCGGCAGTTGAACCATCTTATAATCAAGAACAAGTACCCGCTGTCGAGAATTGATGAGCTGTTCGACCAATTGCCTGGAGCTAACTATTTCTCCAAGATTGATCTTCGGTCTGGTTACCACCAATTGAGGATCAAAGAAGAAGACATATACAAAATTGCATTTCGAAGCAGGTATGGGCATTACGAATTTACTATTATGCCTTTTGGACTAACAAATGCCCCCGCAGCTTTTATGCAGTTAATGAACAACATCTATAGGCCTCATTTAGATCAATTTATTGTGGTCTTTATCGATGATATATTCATCTATCCAAAAACTGAAGAAGATCATGAAGTGCATCTCAAGAAGGCATTACAGATATTGCGAGACAACAAGCTATATGCCAAATTCAGCAAATGCCAGTTCTGGCTTGAAGAAGTGTCCTTCTTAGGCCATGTCATATCAAAGAATGGAATTTCTGTTGATCCTGTGAAGGTCGAAGCTGTACAAAATTGGGGACGACCAACGAATGCAACGGAGATTCGTAGCTTCTTGGGTCTAGCTAGCTACGACCGGTGTTTTATTAAGGACTTCTCCAAGATTACTATCCCTCTTACCAGATTGAGTCGCAAGGAAGTGCCTTATGAATGGAGTGAAGACTGTGAGAAGAGTTTCCTAACTTTGAAGGATCTCTTGACTACTGCTCCGGTCTTATCTCTACCAATTGAAGGAGAGAAGTACGAGGTATATACCGATACATCTGGTATCAGCCTCGGATGTGTATTGATGCAGAATGGAAGAGTCATTGCATACTCTTCCCGACAATTAAAGAAGCATGAAGAAAACTACCCTGTGCATGATTTGGAACTAGCCGCAGTGGTATTGGCTTTAAAGATCTGGAGGCACTATCTCTACGGAGAGTAATTCACCGTATACTCCGATCATAAAAGCCTTAAATATCTATTCTCTCAGAGGGAGCTGAACATGCGACAAAGGCGTTGGCTCGAGTATCTCAAGGATTTCAACTTCACTATATAATATCATCCTGGTAAGGGTAATTCCGTAGCAGATGCCCTTAGTCGGAAGCCGAGAGCCCTAGTAACCAACTGTATGGTTCAAGAATGGAAGCTGCTGGAAAAATTCTCTGAACTCAATATAAGCATGGATGAGAATGACGGGTGTATTACTCTATCTCTCATAAGTGTACATCCGGATTTGCTTGCTGAAATCAAGAGGTTGCAAGAAGAAGATCCTACCCTAGTGAAAATAAAAGAAAAGCTGGACGAGAAATCTGATTTCAAGTTGGCACTCGATGGCAGATTATTATACCATGAACGGACATGTGTACCAGACAGTCCTGAGCTGAAGAAGAGGATTCTTGAAGAAGCTCACCGATCGAGGTATACGATCCACCCTGGAGCCACTAAGATGTACCAAGACATAAAAGGAACCTTTTGATGGCCCAACATGAAAAGGGAGATAGCAGACTTCGTGTCTAGATGCTTGACATGCCAACAGGTGAAGGCGGAACATCAGAAGCCCGCTGGAAGATTGCATCCACTAGATATCCCTAAGTGGAAATGGGAAGACATCGGTATGGACTTTATCATGGGTTTGCCCAAGTCTAGGGGCGGATATGATGGAATTTGGGTAATCATCGATCGCCTTACTAAATCGGCTCATTTCTTGCCTATCAAGAGTCGATGGTCGGTTGATGTTCTTGCTGCCCTATATATCAAGGAGGTTACTAGATTGCATGGAATTCCTGTGTCTATAGTATCTGATCGAGACCCACGCATTACTTCTTATTTTTGGAAGGGTCTACAACACTCTCTGGAGACGAAACTTAATTTCAGCACTGCTTTCCATCCACAGACAGATGGTCAGACTGAAAGGATAAATCAGGTTGTTGAAGATATGTTAAGAGCATGCATTATAGATTTCGGCGGAAGCTGGCATGACCACTTACCCCTAGTCGAATTTGCCTACAATAACAGTTATCAAGCGAGTATCCAGATGGCACCTTTCGAGGCACTTTATGGCAGGAGTTGTCGATCTCCAATATGCTGGGATAAAGTCAGTGAAAGACAACTTCTAGGCCCAGATATGGTTAGAGATTCAACTAAAAAGATACACCTTATCAGAGAGAGACTCAAGGTAGCTCAGTGTAGGCAAAAATCTTATGCTGATAACAGAAGGAGAGATTTGGAATTTCAAGTGGGTGACCATATATTTCTCAAGGTATCTCCCGGCCGAGGTATTAGAAGATTCGGTGTTAAGGGCAAGCTTACACCAAGGTTTATCGGTCCATTTGAAGTATTGGAATGAGTGGGCGAGGTGGTTTACCGTATTGCCTTACCTCCTCAACTCTCGGAAGTGCACAATATATTCCATATTTCTATGCTGAAGAAGTATGTGCACGATCCTCTCCACGTCATCGATCACACTGACTTGGTGATACAAAAGGACCTTACCTATGAGCAAAGGCCAGTAAAGATCCTCGACCAAGAAATCCGAGTTCTAAGGAACAAGACGATCCTTATGGTTAAAATTCAATGGAATCGATGCTTAGAACAAGAAGCTACATGGGAAACCGAGGAGTCTATAAGAAGGAGATTTCTAGAATTATTCTAGTCCGTAAGTAATTCTCACCCTCCTTGTCTCCATATATGCAATTGAATTTGGGGGACCAAATTCTTTTAAGTGGGGCAGGGTGTAGCACCCCGTAAAAAAAATGATAATTTTTTTTTATTAATAATATTTCTCAAATTAAAAAAATATATATTAGATAAACTCTAGAGGAAGCTTAAGTAAGAAGTTCGAACACGGAGTTATCATATGTAAAGATTATTCACTTAACAAGTGACTTCCTAGTGTAGTTGGTTAAGTGATGTGCCTTTCAACCTAGTGAGCAGGGTTCCAATCCCAGCATCCACCATTTACCTTTTCTGCCAAATAATTATACGTTATAGGCTTGCAAAACTTGCACCGAGGCAGAAACCTATATGCAACACAATGTACAGACTTGGTAAATTGATGCACGAACACAACAACAAGCAATGTATAGACTTTGCCTGAAAGATTGCACAAATGCAGATAGTAAGGTATGTACATTGGAAATGGATGCTCAGACATGCCATGAACGAATGTATGAACTTAATGTGCTTGTGACAACAATGTACAGACTTTGAGTAATGATGTACCAACTTATCAACGGAGAATGTGCAGACTTTGTGTATGCATGCAATCAGCCAATGTACAGACTGTGTTGCAACAACCAGCCAATGTATAGACTTTGAGTTGCAGCAAATGGACAATGTACAGACTCTGCGTGTGTGCTAGAAGACGATGTAGACTTTGAGTTGCAGTAAATGGATAATGTACAGACTCTACGTGTGTGCTAGCAGACGATGTAGACTTTGAGTTGCAGCAAATGGATAATGTACAGACTCTGCATGTGTGCTAGCAGACGATGTACAGACTTTGAGTTTATAGCAAATGAGGAATGCACCAGCTATGCATGGCAAGCTATGCAACCAATGTATAGACTTGTGTGTTTGCATATATGAACGTAGGTAAAGATAGGAATGTATAGACTTTGAATGCGTGCATGCTACAAGATGATGTACAGACTTGCGAGAAGAATGTACAGACTTTGAATGCATGCAATGGCAAGGAGTGTATAGACTTTGAATGTGTGCATGCTACAAGGCGATGTACAGACTTTCTATAATGATGCACAAATGCATATATGAAAGTATGCACATTGAAGAGGGATGCTCAGGCATGCGATGTACAGACTTTGAAGTGAAAGATGTATAGACTTAGTGTGTGTGCGCGACAAATCAATGCATTGACTATGTATATGCATGAAGAGCACTGGCTATACTGGAAGTGTTGTTCAAGCTCTTGATCGTGATCGTTTGCACTGGAAGTATATTGACCTCAACCTACGCTTGAACAGGTTTTGCACCAACCTTAGGTACATGAATAGTGTTAGTTTTATTTAAAGTAAATTTTGAGAAATAAATTTTATAAAAAATAAGAGAAAAATATAAGGATCCTAGCCATGAAATTTCATAAACTCATTCCATCAATTTTTAAAGATAAAAATCTTTAAATTTAGATACGGTGTTTTAGGTTGAATTTTATTCTGGCATATTTTAATAAAATAAAATTTTGATAAATATCAGAAAAATCTAGGGATCATAAAAATATGTAATTTACTATTTTTATTAACACAGTTCATTAGATATAAAATTTCTAAACGTTGTAATCATTATAGTGGTGTGCCCAGACAAACCATAGTTGGCACCCCATTATCATGTGTCCTTTCCGACACATACAACCCCTTTTTGTTGGCATCGCACTATAGTATGGCCATGGGACGCTATGATTTCAGATCTTGTTCCCCTCCTGTCTACCCAAAACACTATAATATTCCCTATATTGAGACTCCCTCCATTCTTCCGAAGGCTTGCTGCAGAGAAGGGGGAGCATTCTCTGAAGTTACAAAGGTTACAAAGGAGGGAAGAAAGCTGCCCTTTTCTTTTGCCTGTACCTAGTGGTCATCTCAGAAAGCTAGGTGTTCTCATCTTTTAACTAAACCAATAGCTAATTAACCAAGCAATCTAGGTAATTAGGCTCATCTCCATGAGATATTATTGTCTATATAGCACGTTTTATCCTGACTTGTAGAGATCTATCATGCTTTTGTAATCCATAAACAATCATCTCTGTAGCCAACCTGTGAGAACATGTTAGTTACCAAAGTTAATCGAAGTAAATCTTCATATTAACTGTTTTAGACAGACATGTCTGATCCAAGGCATGTTTAGAAGTATATTTGAGTCACGTCTCTTATAAAATAAGAGCTCACATCTGTTATGCAAACAAGAGCTCACGTCTGTTATAACAAACGCTACCATAAACTTGTTTAACACAACATTACAATTGAATCAAATAATACGCTACGAAAGTTGACTTTGAGTCATTTCTATTGTGTAGACAAGTATTAAACTTGTTAATGTCGTATCTATCAACATTTGCATTCACTGTTTAAACATCTTAAACATGTCAAAGACTATTCACTGTTTAGACAACAAATTAAATGTTTAGCCATCTTAATTAAACTTGTTTAGCCATGTTATGTGTATAGAATCCTATTAAAATATTCTAAGTTAACGTAAAAGTATATTTCTATATTTCAGATATTATAATATTGAAAAAAATATTTTTGTATGAAATAATTTTTATTTTTAGTAAATTAATTTCTGAAACCATAAAAAAATTAATTTAACCCCAGGGCAGACCTGCTACCTTGGTATATATTAGAATATATACCAATCAGAATATGCTAGAAAATGTTATTAATAGTTAGCCAACCTGTAACTCTTAATAATTAGAAAAGTGTTAGAATATATACCAACCTGTTAGACTAGTTACCAACCTGCAACCTGTTAGAAAATGTTAGAATGTAACATGCACGGACCTGCTGCCTTGGTATATATTAGAATATACCAACCTGAAATATGTTAGAATATGTTAGAATATATTAGTAATTAGCCAACCTGTTAAACTGTTAGAATATGTTAGAACATATTAACCTGTAACCTGTTTGACCATGTTAGCGATCCGGCTAACAACCTGTTTAATTAGCCAACCTATATGTTAGAAAAGGTTAGAACATATTACTAGTTAGACCACTTGCAACCTGTTAGAATACATTAGAATATATTACTAGTTAGCCAACATGTTAGAAACATATATATGTTAGAACATATTACTATCCATTTTAAGTGTTCTAACGACCTATTAGAATGTGTCAGTTACCAAAGTTAAGCAAGTAGTAAATCTCCATATTAATTATTTAACCCATTCAAAATCCAAAACTATTGAACTAAATCATGAAAATCTTACAATTTTTATACTGAGAAATAGTAACCCCCATTGACGCCCCTGACCAGGGTGCCAATTTCAGAATTTAAGACGCCTGATGGCATCGTCAAAAAAAAATGAAATTTCAGAAAATTACACCAAATCACCCACTTGTAAACCTACTTAACCCAAGGGCGCCAATTTGGTCTAATACAATTTCTGATTTTAACCTGTCTCATAAATTGCATTGATTTTACCCTTTAACATGTCGCATGATTTAAATTGATTTTCCTACATAATGTGTGTTCTTGACTTCCATTCCAAAAAATCTACCTTATATCTCCTACTGGTCAAGCCTTGAAATTCTATATTGGCCATAAATGAGAGTGGATGTCGACAAACATGACCAATACTGTGCATATAGGGCCCGGTCTGGTCCTGGGAGGAGCACCCGAAGGTACTTGTGCCCATGGGAGTTTATTGACCACGGTGTTTGGTATTGCACCGGAGTACTTGCTTGCTAGACTTAAGCCATTCCACTCATTCTCGTGATATTACTTGATTGATTGACTTGAGACCCGCAGAAGGGTAAAAGTGTTTACTTGAATGAATTAATAAATAGCCAATTCCAGTTATATATGCTTGAAATTACTTTGCTTACTATTGCTTGATTGATATGTTGTTATTCCAGTTATTACTCCTCAGTTATCACTTGCTTGATATCATTTGCTATCACTTGTTACTGCTGCTTGAAAATGCGAAATCTATATGCTCTCACTTTCTACTCTTGTCGATCTTACGATTCCTTGATATCTATCTGTCTGCATGCATAGATTACTCACATTAAATGAACTTGTAATTCACTTAAAGTATGTTAAATCTTGAGATGTAATTCCTACTGAGCGATTCGCTCATCTAGTTGTTTTCTAACCTTTTCAGGTAGTTTGGATATCGGCCAGAACACAGAAGGGGATGAGTCTGAGTGATGAGTGTATGAATGGAGTCATCAATTGTCATGTTGTGTTATTGTAATTCCACTATTTTGTGTTAAATTGTAATCCCTACGTATGTCAGTTGTTGTCCAGTTATGTCATTTGTATTTCCTTTGATCAAAACTAATAAAGGAGTGAGGACTAGTAGTTGATTCTATGAATTTGACATTTTGGTTAGTTGTAATAATCGATAGCTCGAACTATTTATGTTATTTTCAAATCTAGGCTTAGTAATTTACTTAGTCATTTGCGCACTCTTTAAATTGTCTAAGGAAGATCTCCACTAATTAGCTAGATCGCTTTGGTTCTATAGAAAGGATTGTCGCGCCACGGGTAAGCTTCCGCGCTCGAGACACGACAACATCATTTCAGAGTAAATTTGTCAAAGTCAACTATGCAGTCAACAAAGTTAAGCACTACTGTTGCTAATCATCAAAACAACTATTTGTCAATCATCAAAACATTTCAGCACAAAGCAGTGCACATACTGCTTATCAAACCAGGGGAGTCCCAACAATCTCCCCCTTTTTGATGGTGGCAACCCAAAGAATAAATACAATGAAATGATGTATTTTGATGAGACATTAATCACAGTCTGATGACATGCGTGCAAGTGCAGACACTATGCACATACTTTCTCCCTGAATGAATCCTTTAAGATGCGCGCCCCCTGAATTTCTGACTCTCTCTCTCTCTTCCCTTCTCTCAAACACCATTACAGACTCTCCGACTCTCCCCCTAAACACATGACTGACTCTCCTCTAAACACAAGACTGACTCTCCTTTATACTTACTCCCCCTTTCACAACAGAATGCAATCTCTCCCAATGCAATCTCTCCCCCTATTTCATAAGCTCACTCCCAACTCCCCCTATGTCATAAGGAAGGAAGGGAAGAAGACAACTCTCTCCCTTTGCCATCAGCAAATAAGAAGGAAGGGAGGATAGTGGAAGGGTAGAAGAGATAGACTAGATAGCATTCTATGCAATGGTTCAGAGTATAAGCAGATCATGAACAACTTCTATTCATAAGAATCAATCAGTATGCATTCTTGAGTAAGTTCAGGTTTAACTGTTATAGAAGGTAGAGTTAAATTATTGAGTTTCTGAAATATGGTCATAGTGTCCGTTTATAGCAAGTAACCTAAGTCACATGAAGGTATAGACTAGGTCAAGACTATATCTTACTTATTTCAGAAACAATGAATATCAAGGAGAGCAGCCTGAATTTGTATTGAGATGTACTAATTGATGTTTCAGAACATTTTGCACTTGAAGGGTGACAACATTTCTTTTTCAC
Source organism: Amorphophallus konjac (assembly GCA_022559845.1). Taxonomy (NCBI): domain Eukaryota; kingdom Viridiplantae; phylum Streptophyta; class Magnoliopsida; order Alismatales; family Araceae; genus Amorphophallus; species Amorphophallus konjac. The sequence continues at coordinate 256,008,204 of CM040118.1, read as the reverse complement.
TTCTAATCTAAACTTAGTGAATAGATAAGTGTCATTTATGCTGTTGACATTAGGTGTACACGTGGGTTAGATTCCCCTAGTTACTAGGCATAAATTCCTATATCCGCCTCTGATCAAAAACTACCAAGATGATTTACACTTTTGACATTAAGGGTACACATTTATCAGACGCCAGTACCCCTAGTTACTCAGTGAAACCAGCCCTATAGATTCGACCATGTGAACAGAGATAACATGAAACACCTCATGACATAATGTCCTCTCCACTTCCTTGATGGAGGGTTCAGTTTCTCAGTGTAATTCAGTCATTGCTCTGCCACTTTGTTAAATTCTTTTTCATTAAAGATTTTATTGATGCTGCCCTTATAATTGTTCAGAGATTCCTTTTCAAAATCAATACTTGTTCTGGTTTTCCCAGCCTAGACTTCACTAAGTCTGAAAAGTTTAGATACAGTAAAGACCTTTTCATTGAAATTATGAGACAAAGGTTAAGAGCTATAAATGTTTTATATCACCTTGTTTTCTGAAGAGCAGTTCTTTGACTCTATAGTCTATTAAAATTAAACCATTAGTTCATTCAAGAAGCACATGTGATTCTTAAGAAGCATTGAAGTGCTTGATGCTTAAAATAATGAACTAGTTACAAGACTGTTAGCCAATCAGAGTGATAAAAGTAGACAATGAAACATAGGAGCAGCTCAAAAGGTTTCCAAGAATAGACTGAATGTGAATGATGTCATGAGATAAAGATTTCTGAAAAGGAGGAGAGAATAAGAGAATTTGAACTAAGATCAGACTCAACTACACTCCCCCTAACATCATGATGTATTGACTTAAGATTCACCGACTCTTACATATGTAATATGCAAGATGCACCGACCTACATGCAACTTGAACATAAGGTGCACCGACTTTCATGCTGAGAACTTATACACTTGGGGAAGACATGCATCGACTATGTGTAAAACATGCATTGACTTGAACTCTATACAAGGCAGGTAAGAGTAACAAGTTCTAGCTCAATGCATCGACTATATGCATAACCATGCATCGACTTCAGAGATAATCTGTGCAAGATGTACAGTAACTTATATACTCAGTGCAAGAGAAATTATTCACACATCAAACAACTTTCATTCAAAGATTCAAAGACAGGCAGCCACTATTATTTCAAGCATTTCAGACGATAATTCAAGAATGAAATTAGTCATTTTCATGCTGAAATTTACAAAGCCCCAATTCTCTTCTTAGATATTTAAATCTTTCATTTCTAAGGGGTTTAGTAAAAATATCAGCAACTTATTTTTCATGAATATCCATTGGTGCCAGCTGGGTAATATATTGGGTCCTGAGCCCGTTTAGGAACCTCCTAGCTTTCATCTTCTCGGTGCTAACTAAGTGCTTAGCATACCGAGACAATCTAGAGAATTGTGCCTCGTACTCCGCCACCGATAATGACCGTTGCTTGAGTGCGGCAAATGCGATAGCTTTCTTTTCTTGGACTCGGTCTGAAAAATACTTATTGTTGAAATGTTCAATAAATTCCTCCCAAGTAATTTGGTCTTGACTTAAAGTAGCTTCAATTGATTCCCACCAGCATCGGGCATCCCTTTCTAACTGAAAGGTAGCTAATAAGACTTTATCTTGATCCGTGCACTGCATAACACGGAATATACGCTCCGTCTCCCTGATCCAGTACTCTGCGTCGTCCGGATCAGTAGAACCCATGAATTTGGGAGGGTTCATGTTCTTGAAGACTTGGTGGAGACTTCCGGCTCGTTATGCACCTCCTTGTGCTACTTGTTGCAGCACCTGAGTCATGCCTTGAAGTGTACGCTGCATGTTACGCCACTGAGCACGTTCGGCAGCCATCGTCCTACAATTACAATAACTAGATTAATACGTGATTTCCTTTGGAAGCTAGCATTTCTATGTTAACTTTATCCCTTGGTTCTACCCACTCTCACTGGTTAAAGGTTTTAACCTATCCTTGGACTTGGGTTTTTTTTTCCTAGGAATTGAATACCCTAGACTCTGATACTACAAAAACTGTCACGCCCCGAGAGCGGAAGATACCCAGAGACGCGTGACGAGTTTATATCAATCATGTCAATCAGAGTATTAGTGTATTCGACACCAAAATCAGAGATGCGCAAAAGTAAAGATAACCCAATCCTTTATTCCTTCATAAGAATATGTCTATTACAAACCTTTGAAGTACTAACTAAAATAAAGGAAAAATACAAGGTTGACTCAAGAAAATATGAAAAAGACTAGATAACACGGAAGAAGCTCTATCTCTTTCACTCTTGATTTTCCCCATCTGTTTGAGTTCCCTCATCGTCGGTCTTACCTGAAAAGTAGGGAAACACTAAGTGAGCGAACGCTCAGTAGGAAATTATATCTCAAGAACTAGCAAGGGGTTTAAGTGATTACATCTTTCATGAATGCACTATAGCTATGCATGCTCGCATAAAACGACAAGATAGAGAGAGTGTATAATAATACGCCAGCAAGAAGAACTAGTCATGAACTTTCAAGAACTCATCTCAACAGATATCAAGATATTCAAGCAAGTAAACTCGTCATGTCATGTTGGAAATTGGCTATTTTGTTTCAAGTCAAGCAAGTATACAATTACCCTTTCTCGGGTCACACAGGTCATGTAATATCAAGTCAAGTACAAGTACAAGATTTGTGGAATGTTCAATCAAGCTAGTCATGCACTTCGGTATAATGCCAATACCGTGATCAATCAACTCCCATGGGCACAAGTACTTTCGGGTGCTCCTCCCAAGACCAGATCGGGCCCTATATGCGCAGGCATTAATCATATATTTTAACATCCACTTTTGTGTATAGCCAATATGGAATTTCAAGAATAAAGCTTGTAGACATGTAGGATAAACTTAGATAGAATAGAGTCCAAAAATATGACACTTGACACAGATAGGCGATAATAACGGTATAATCACGATTATCGATAAAATTAGGTGGAATTGGTTCCCTAACTTGGGTACCATGACAAACAAGTATGGACATTCTTTATATAGAATTGAGGTCCACAAGAATATCAAGTTTAATATAGAATTGGGGTCTACAAGAACATCATGACAATGTTGATATAGAATTGGGGTTTACAAGAATAGCATCAAATGGCATGATAACCTCATCCCATTAAGAAAGTTCTCATGATACACACTTTGCATAATATGAGGGCCGGTATACCATGTTTCTTTAGAGTGACATGGCAATCAAATAATGTAATGGGTTTTTATGGTACAACCAGCTCAGTCGGCCTTGAGGGAATCCAAGGCTGCGAGGAGACTTACGGAGGTCTCTATGACTAACTTGCTAGTCCAAAGGAACGGAATGTCCAATGGAGAGCTTGTATGTCAATGAGAATTGAGGGTAGTGCGATAAAAATATCATGAAATATGGGACTATATTCACGGACTGGAATATAGTGCCGATATATATATATATATCTATAAAACCCTTCGGTGATAGTAATCAGTGTAAAACAGTAATACAGAAAATAGCGACTTAAGCTAAGTCATTAATTATCCAATTAAGGCCTTTCTCAGGGGTATTTATTCACAATTTGACGACGTATACAGCAGTCGTCCATTCTTTATTTCTATTTTACCAAAATTTCCAATATTATGGAATTTAACAAAAACGCGCCCTGGTCAGGGGCGTTACTTTTCAATTTGCGCCCTGATCTGGGGCGTCGGTTCAATAAGACACGCCTTTGTGCAGGTCGTTAATTCAATAATTTTACAAATTTCAGATATTAAAATTTCAGGAAATAGGTACATGGTCAGGACCAGAAAAATAGCAGGATTCAATCAGGATGAACATGCATTAGATTAGGTTCATGGTTTCATAGATATAGAATTTTAAACATGGGTAACTATCAATTTATATGAAATTGACGACTCCTAGGTAGGGCGTCAAAACAAGAATTAGCGCCCTGGTGTGGGTCGCTTATTTTAAATTAGCGCCCTGGTCAAGGGCGTTGCTTTAAAAATTGCATAGAAACAGTTGAAACCACAATAAAACTATATGCATGGAGGATCGATGATATTATTAAAGGTATTAAGCTAGTTTGGGCTACGTTCTTGAGAAAACCTACCTGATGATTATCTGGGTGAAGATACGTGAAGAGAAACGATACTCTGTTTTGCAACAGAGTCTTCTAATCACCGGCAGAAGAAGAAGAAGATGATGCTTGATGAAGAACCTTCGTTCTTCAGGAAGACAGGAACTCCTTAACCTGTAAGAAGAAGACGAAGAGGCATTAGAATCCTCATGCTTCTGCGGTTTGGAAGAAACAATAAGAAGAACAAAACCTCTCCTTTCAGCAGAACGATAGTTCAAATCGCCAAATAGCGATCTGGGTCGATTAGGAGGGTATTTATAGGATTTTGGGGATCCTAATAGGGTTAGAGTTCCATTGGAAGTAATACTTCCAATATAGAGTCCTTACCATATTCCACCTTCGACGTAGTTATCCAGAACTTGCCCTGGATAGACTCCTGGGTCGAACGAAACTCGATCTGAATTAACGTCTTAAGCGAGGGCGTTAATTTAAATTGACGCCTTGTCAAGCGTCATTTCTTATGTAAAATGCGCCCAGGCAAAGGGCGTTACACTTACTTCCCCTTTTGGCCGTTTGATAATTGACGCCTTATTATATGGGCGTCCTATTTAATTAACGCCTTCTCTAGAGGCGTTTATTACTGAAGTAGCGCCTTGACCAAAGGCGTTATTTCCATTCTGTCTTATTGTTATGCGTTTAGGCTTTCATCATCTAATTATTTATCTTTCATTTTAATTTAATTTATTTAAAAATCTTATTTTTATCAGGGTTGCTACACTCTGTCTCTTTATATTGCTCTCTGCACCTCTCTATTCTCTGCCCTATGCGTTGACAATGCGAAGCCGTGTCTGCCAAAGCCTAGAAGACATGACGACGTGGTGCGCCTAGCGTTGAATTGCCGTGGAGACAGCATGGCCGACCTGCCGTGTTTGGCCTTGCCGCGTTCACCTTCCAAAGCCAACTGGAATGCCCGCGGTGCTGAACCCGTTCGCAGCCTTGGCATGGAGCCCTGCCGAGCCCACTGCTCTCATTTTCTTGCCGACTGCATGCATTTGTAGGCCGTGAAAAAGCTTCTCATGGAGCTCATGCGGCCGTACGTGCCCACCAATTTGAAGATGCTCCACCACCACGTGAAAGAGCTCCACGTGAGCCTCTGCTGTGATATGTGAAGCAAGGTTAAATAAGTGTTAACATGATAAGTGGCAAGGCTCTTTCACGTGAACTCAATTTTATACATAACAATATTAACATGATTAGTGTAATCCGATATGCATTAATTCTATATATGTATGTTATATATTTAAAGAGATCTTATATATATATATAAACATATGCTATATATAAACAAACTATTTTATGTTTTTTTTATTTATTCTTTTTTTTTGAATTATCGATATGTATATAAATAGATAAATATATAGATATATATACATATATTATTCAAACATAGTATATATATGAGTATCTATCTATTTATTTTTTTCTTTTTTTTCTTTTTCTTTTCTTTTGAATTAAGATTGGGCTTGGTCGGCCATGGACTCTAGCTCATTTTTTGCATAGACTTGTGGAGTTCTTGTCGAGTGCCTACAGAATAACATATTTATTGCTCAAATTATAATAATTTCATCAAACTAAGTATTTTGATCAAAAATTGATATTAAGTGTGATAAGTGCATAATTATTAACATTAAAACTCATAAAAAGTGTGAATATCATAAATTAACTCATACAAATGCACACTTATCACACCCCCCAACTTACTCATTGCTAGTCCCTTAGCAATGCAAACAATTTGAAATTAAGGACCAACAAGAGTTTAAAATATTTATACCTCATTTCCAGATCATCTTTCATAGAGTAAACTAAAGATTAGGAATCTTGAAGCATTAACACATACTAGCCTTCCGTAGGAAATTAAGGTACATGATCAAGAAGTCATCTCAAAGTTCAATAGCACTTGTGTATGTGTAATACTAAATTCACAGCATAGACAATTGCATCCCCCATTTGCTATTCTAAGTAAGTGCCCTTCAACTCAGCACTTCTTAATCAGAGCATTAAGAATAGTAGCTTTTGTCTGCCTTATTGCTTTGTCCCTTTTGGGATCTCTCTTTTTTTTTCTTTTTTCTTTTCTATACACACATGATGCTGCACTACCCTTCACTGTTTTACGCGAATCTCAACACGTCTTAGGTGAAGCAGGTCCGGTTACATAGATCAAAGTTCCCTTTTTCTTTTGACGCGAACCTCAACACGTCTTAAGTGAAGTAGGCCCAGTTACTCAGAATCGGAGCATTTTTCATGGTGTTTTTTTTTCAAATTTTTTCAATAGATAACATGGCAGAAAGCTTATAAAAGATCTCTTCCTCAAAAAATATAGAATATCAGGCAATATACCCAAAATAGCTGAAGTCTTGTCATGCTTGTTTCATTAGCGTGCAAAGTGATTTTCATTTTTATAAAGTGCACATGAACTTTAAAAAGATTCTTATATCAGTTTTCCATGGCTAGATTAAATAATCTTCCATCATCCTTATCTAGTCATTTCTATTCAAGAATTACTTTCAATGGAAGCATGAATCATGAAACTCAAAATGGGTCAATTGAAAAAATGAGGTTGAAAAAAAATGAGGTTGTATATGAATGCATGTGATATGAATGCATGTACAACATGATTTTCGTCCCCCCAACTTAAATGACATTGTCCTCAATGGCATGAACAATATGGAAAAATAGAACAATGTAGACATGATATGTTTGGGAAAGAACGGGACAACCTGATGTGCACTTCGACGGGCATCCTTGCTGGATTGAGAGGCGGCACTTGACTTTGAAAATCTGAGAAACAGATGAAGCAATCAGCTCTCTCCCCCCAACTTATCTTTTATTCAAACCTGCAAAATAAACAGAAAACCATAATAAAAACTTCGGTTGCCTCCCAAGAAGCCATTTATTAGCACACCAAAATATGAAAATGTTGGGCTGCCTCCCAAAAAGCGCTAAATTTAACGTCTTCAGCCAGACGCAATGTAGCTCACTAACCAACTGGTGGCATTCAGAATGAGCCACCAAATGATCTTATCCTCTGATAAACTCCAGCCCTTGTACCATTGGAGGAAAAGATTATATGTATGTGCATGTGGGCTAGAATCATGCCAAGGTGGGTCTAGGAATTTGGACGGACCCCCTCGGTCAGAGAATGCCCGAGGAATTATCATATTTTCAATCACAAAATATTCTTCTGTACACTGAAGGTCTTTATAAGTGTTAAACACATCAATGCGGACCTTAATTTTTCTTTACTTTTCTTCTGCATCCTCACTCTTAGGAGTTACTTGCGTATCGTTCAAGTGAGAGAGGATGAGAGTGTTATGAAGTTTGGGAGAATCCACCACTTGGCAAGTGTCAAGGAGATAAGGAGGATTAGGAATGAAATCAGTGTGTTCCTTAACATACGGATTCTCATAAGAGTCTGATGGATCCGACCAGTTGGCGAGTGGCAAAATATTTGGAATGATTGTGGATTCACTAAGGTCAGGGGTGGGTAAAAGATCCACATCCTTCTCTAAATCATGAGATGCCCAATCAGAGTGACTGTCTAGTGGAGTACCTGGTTCCACAATTACCCAAGAAGATGGATTTATGTATACACTTAATTCACCCTCCACACTCATATTTTCATCATCATGTACTTGGAAAGAAGATTCATCAAATTTAGGAATGGCATGTAATGGAATTTGGTCATTGACTGGCAAATCATCATCCTCTTCTTCTCCCCCCAACGACTCAAGATCATCATAATCCTCAAACTCATCATAATCCTCTTCACAAGTGGAATTGGATTTAGGCATCTTAGGCTACTCTTCCTTTAAGTCCTCCTCATAAGATTCTTCTATGATTCCCTCAAAATCAATAGTGATATGAGTGGTAGATTGGGGGATCATAGGTTGATCATATGGACTTTTATCATTATCACATCCATCAAATCCAAGAAGTTGGTCCTCAAGACTTGTGGAGTTGTTAGGCATTGGATCTACTTCCGTTTCTATGATGTTTTTAGCAACCCTACTCACTTGGGCCTCAAAGTTTTGCAGTTGTTCCTGAAAGGCTTGTTGTTGAGTTTGGAAGAGTCGTATCAATTGATCAAACATCTCCGCCTTATTCAAAGTGGGCTGAAAGTCAGATTGAGATGGATAGTAATTTGGAGGGCACTCAGTCTGAGAATGAGGTGGTGGAGAGTGTATGGGTTGCCCTCCATAATAGGGTTGATCGTAAGAATCATTTGGGTATGGAGCCCAATTTGAAAAATCTTGTTCTTGAGGACTTCGGCCTTGATCTTGATAAGACTCCCAAGAAGAATCATGTTGATCTTTCCATCCAGAATTAAAGTTATTTGGACATGGGTCAGAATAAGGTGTGGAGAGCTCTGGAGACATTTGGGTTTGTCTTGCTTGGTCCATCCAAGAGATTGTTGATTGATCTTCCCAGCTAGAGTTATAAGTACTTGAAGGTGATTCATAATCGGACTGAAAAAATCGTTGATCATATTGGTCAAAATATCACTTCGACTTACCCTTGGAATTCTCCGAGGTAAGTTCTATACCTTGTTATATTGACCACTTAACTTTATTAATGTCTAGACATAACTTGGATCTTGGATCCATTAAATCAATGCCAACGCATCATAAGGGCCCGGTCTGGTCCTGGGACGAGCGCCTGAAAAGTACTTGTGCCTCGGGGAGTTTGAATGACATGGTGAGGCATTGCACCGAGGGCATGACTAGCGTGATGTCTACGACAATAATATATTACTTGAATCTTTTCTTGACTTGGTTCTTGCTTGTTGGCCAATTTCCAATTATATCATGATCTTGCCTTCTCTTTATTATGTTGTTTCGTCATATAGTCATTTCATTTCGTTCCTTATTTTCTCGCATATAATTGCAATTGATTGGTTAATCACTTAAACTTGTCTGTTATTACATACTGAGCGTTCGCTCACCCAGTTGTTCTCCCCTTTTCAGGTACCTCAGGTGAGGATTCACAGACTGATGGGGACAGGCCAGAGTGATGGCCAAGGAGTGAACCTATTAGAAGCGTGTGGAGCCAGCCATAGTTGTTTGTGTCTATTTATGTTTTAGAGTGTGTGGTGGAAAAGTTGTAATTCGAAGTCAGCAATTATAGTAGTGTCAAGTGGATGTTATGTTGAAAGTTGGTTTTAGTGGGTTTGTATGATTGGAACGTGGATTATTGTAATGTTATTTAGTGAATACAGTTATTTTCTGTTCATGCTGTTGTGTTGACCCTTAGCGTTACCATATCATGTCTGTAAATCAACATATTATTATTAATTGTTTCTACTGCCAGTCCCGATATTTTGCGTCATGGCGTGACAGTTAGGTGGTATCAGAGCCTAGGTTCTAATATTCCTAGGTTTTCTAAGTTCTAGGGTTCTAAGTGATGTCGTAAAACCTATGACCATGTTATAAGTCTAAGAATCTAACCTAGTGAGATCGGGTAGAGTCTTGGGTTGAGTTGATAGTCTAATTCAAAAACTATCCCTTCTAAATGATCCTAAAATAATTTATTCTACGTGTAGGACATTCTAATGGTAGCCGAACGTGCGCAAGGGCGAGACATGGAACGAATGGTTCAAGGACTTACTCGGGCCTTACAGCAAGTGGCCCAAGGAGGAGCGGCGAACCACGGAGCTGGCGATCTTCACCGGAACTTTCGTGGGATGAATCTCCCCCGTTTTGAAGGCTCGACCGATCCCGATGAAGCCGAGCACTGGCTAAAGGAGATGGAGAGGATCTTCGAAGTGATGCAGTGCAGTGACCAAGAGCATGTTCTTTTAACGACTTTCCAGTTGGAACGTGATGCAAGAACATGGTGGGATGCAGCGAAGGCTACCCTCGGTGATAGACAAGTTTCATGGAAGGAGTTCGAGGAACTCTTTAACAATAAATATTTTTCTGATAGAGTACAAGAAAAGAAACCGAATGAGTTTGCTGCTTTGAAGCAGTGGAGTTTATCAGTGGCGGAATATGAAGCTCAATTCTCTTGATTATCTCATTATGCCACTCACTTGATATCTACGGAGAAGATGAAGGCCAAGCATTTTCTCAACGGGCTGAAGTTACATTATATTAACCAATTGGCACCAATAGAAATTCAAACGTATGCGAAGATGGTAAGGAAAGCTCAAGTCTTGGAAGACACTTTAGAGATGATGGAGAGAATCCGTGGGAAGAATGTTAAGAAGGAGTAGCCTACTAGATCTGGGAGTGTCAAACCCGGCAACGGCAAGAAGAGGCCCAATGGTGGGCCTGGATCGTGGAAGAACAAAATGCCAAGGAATGAAGACAAGAAGCCTGGCCCGATTGTGCCGTTTAAGGGCGTGTGCAAGTATTGTGACCGTCCAGGTCACAGGATGGAAGAGTGCTGGCGCAAGCTGGGCGCCTGTCTGCGTTGTGGTAGTAGGGACCATCGTATCCCTGAGTGTCCCCTTTTGTCTGATCAAGCTACCCTGACTAAGCCCCAAGGAAACAAGAAGCAGCAGGGCAAGCTCCAAGCCCTACAGGAAGATGATGCAGGAACCACCGAGGAGGGTGGACTCATTGAAGGTACTCTTATTATACATGATAAGCCAACATTCGTTCTCTTTGATACCGGTGCCACTCATTCTTTTATTTCTCAGAAATTTGCTAAGTCTTTTGCTGTGAAGCCGGTCTTGATGAATTCCCCATTATAGATTCCAACCCCTATTGGTTCTAGTTCAGCAATTAAGTATTTCTATCCTTCTAGTAAGGTTATGATTAATGAACAGAACTTGCCAGCTGACTTAGTTTGTATGGATATGAAAGATTATGATGTAATTTTAGGAGCGGATTGGTTGGCTAAGTATGAGGCCAATGTTCATTGCAGTTCTAGCTTTGTGTCCTTTTCTAGACACCCTGGACTTTCTTTTATAGGGGTTAGGCACCATAAGTCTATGCCACTTATTTCGGCCCTTCGAGCTGATAAGTTGATGAGGAAAGGATGTCAGGCTTTTCTAGCCATTGTTTATGTGACCCCTGAGAAGAAGCTCGAGATCAAGGATATTCCTATCGTTCGAGATTTTTCAGATGTCTTTCCTGATGAATTGCTAAGACTTCTGCCAGAGAGAGAGGTTATCTTTTCTATTGATTTAGTTCCTAACGCGACCCCTGTTTCTAAAGCTCCTTATCGTATGTCTCCCGCGGAGCTGAGGGAATTGAAGCAATAGTCAATGGAATTACTTGAGAAGGGGTTCATTTGTCCAAGTTCATCCCCGTGGGGAGCTCCAGTATTGTTCGTCCCGAAGAAGGATGGTTCGATGAGGTTGTGCATCGATTATCGGCAATTGAACCAGCTGACTATCAAGAACAAATACCCATTGCCGAGAATTGAAGAATTATTTGATCAGATAGCAGGAGCTCAGTATTTTTCTAAGATCGATCTTCGATCTGTTGAGACTGGTGTGATATATTCAGAGGGGGGTGAATGAATCTCCCTTTCAAAAATATTGCCCCAATTGAAAACTTAGAACACTTAGAGATATAAAATTAGAAGCAGATTCAGTTCTACTGAAATTGAAGTACAATGATGTGTTCAATTAAACAAGAAGCGTGCAATCAATTGGCTCTCTGGTCATAGAAAGACAGATCGAGCCTAAGCATTCATCTAGCGGAAGCAAAACAATTAGCATTCAAACCACATCACGAAAGAGTTTTTAGGTGGTTTGGTCCTCCGGACCTACATCCACCCCACACTCAAACCCGAGTGTGGATTCTGCTGATACACAGCTTAAACCGCTGGGCCTCACAGCTTGCCTAGAACCGTTGAGCCTCACAGCTTGCTGTCCGAGGTATCTACCTCGCCCGCTGAGCAACACAGCTTGCTAACCAGAGGAATCCTCCTATGCACTGCTGAGCAATACAGCTTAGCTCTGCTGACTAACATCTTGAAAGAAAGTTCAAAAGAAAAACAAGAAACTGGAAATCACAGCGACAGAAAGCTGTATACTATGATAGCACAAATGTGGCTCTTAGAGAGCTGACTGTCCTGGATTTGATCCAAGGTCCAGTGGGACTAATCTTCAGGAAAAGCTTCTATCTTCTTCTCCTCAAGCTCTTTATTCACTCTCTCTCTCTCGACCTCTCTCGATCTCACGAGCTCTCTTTCTTTTCACTTCTTCTTTTCTCTCCTGCTACTCTCTCTTTCTTTTTCTCTTCTCTCTAGATCGTGCAGGCTCCTCACTGCTTTTCGATATATCTTTCCAGATGGAGAAGTCTTCTTTTTATAGCAGCAGCAGAGTGTTGGGCGTGTGCTCTTCCACGATTCCCGCCCAAGCGCCTTGACCACGTGGCAGCATTTCAGCCTGCTACACTACATGTGTCACGATCCTGGCTTCTTGGATCACGTGCCCTTCTCAATCACCTCGAGCAGTAGTCCTGTCAGATCAGGCTTGTTATCAGTGTGAATTAATCTGATAGGAAAGAAAGGATGCATCGAGAATGTTTGATATATTAACAGAGCCTGTACAGACTTGATGCTCAAGATGCAGTGTGCATAGAAGAGAGTATGTACAATGGGAATGAACACATGGAAATGTCATCCACGAGTGTACAGACTTTGAATGCATGTAATGCATTTTGTATATAGAGAAGTATGCACATTGAAGGTGAATGTACAGACTTGCTGGAGTGATGATGCATGAGCTTAACCACTCGTACCAGCAATGGAATGTATAGACTTTGTGTGCATGCGACAACCAATGTGCAGACTTGCTATGCCTTTAAGCATGAATGCATAATGCACAAACTGTGTGTGTGCATGTGTGGACTTTGAGTGCATGACACTGCCTTACGTATGTATGCAGAACATATGGACTTGAATGCATGGTGGCGAATGTACAAACTTTGTCTTGAAAGGTGTACAGACGCATATGAAAAGAGTATGCAATGTACAGACGATGCACATATTGCCACTTAAGTGTGTACAGACTTGCTAGAATGATGCATGAACAAGACAGTAACGAATGTGCAGACTCTGCATGATACAACCGAATGTACTGACTATGTGCATGCATGAAGAGCACGGGCTGTACATACTTGATATCAAGCAGTGATGTTCCGACTTGACAGATGCAATGTTCACGCAATGTACAGACTTGCTGAACTACAGCATGAACATAATAGCAAGGAATGTGCAGACTTTGTATATGTGCGAAACTTATCGATGTATAGACTATACATATGCATGAAGAGCACTGGCTGTGCTGACTTGATTGAGTGAACCACCGGAGGATGTACAGACTAGCCACTAGAGAGTGTATAGACTTGAGTTGATGCAGTCTGGACAAACTTTGCACAGGCTACATACGTGATCCTATGGAATGCACAAGCCTAGACAGTTTACCATGCACAGACTTCATATGCATAATGCACATGCATCGACTTTGAATTAAAGCGACTGATGGATGCACTAATGCAGTGTATGCATACGACAGATAATGAACCGATGCAATGTATGCAGGAGAACTAACAGTGCAGTCTATTAACCCTGCACCGATGCAAACTACACTTGTCATGTAGGAACTAGAGTTGCACCAATGCAGAGACAGACAATGCAATGAGATGAATGTGCCCACTCTCAAATCAAGTAATCAATCATGCTCATAGTATATATCAATCATGCTCATAGTACTTGCAGATATCAAAACAATTCGAATTCATAGTGACATCAATAACATTTATACTCAGTGCTTGCTGACATCAAAATCACAGGGGCACAACAATCTCCCCCTTTTTGATGATGGCAACACTATGAGTCACTATGAGACACACAAATCCAAACTATTCTCCCCCTTTGACGTCATCAAAAATCAAGGAGGAATGAAAAGATGAATGTAACATCTCCCCCTTTGACCTCATCAGAAAGGAAATGGATTGAGAGTGTAATGAAAGGCATGTATTAACTATGATACCCATTCTCCCCCATAGAACCATGCACAATGAGTACTGAATAAGAACTCCCCGTATCAACATGAATGTTTGACTATTCTCCCCCTTAAATGCAGATGACCCAGAACTCCCCCTGAAGTGCAGGAATGAACTCTGGTTATCCAATGAATCAATCTGAAATCTGCCACCACAAGAAATCCAAAGCAATAATGGTTGTGGCACCTCACATGTGCATGAATAGAATAAAGCAGGTGGAAAATCCAGAGCACCAGAGGTAGTTACATTAGAAGGATGGAAGATTCCAACAGTGTGGAGAGGAGTACAACTCAGGAATCAATCAATTGATAATGTAAATGAAGTAAATGTAGCCAAGGGTAGTAGAGAATAGCAGCAAGCAAGGCACAAGATCTTCAACAGCTGAGTTAGCATGATGAATAAGTTGTCAGAGGTGAACCTGATTAAACAAACTAGTATGGCAAGTACCACAGTAATAAGTCCTCACAAGAAAAGACTCTCCTATCATAGGGGGTTATGAATAAACCGACATGACCCAATTGATTTAATCATGATGTATACCAAATTTATCAATTAAATTCAATTCTCATATCTGAAGGCAGGTTTTAATAAGAGTGAACCAATTAATCAAGCAATACTCAAGAACAACCACCTTCCATCTTACTCAAATGAACTCAATGACCACTTTGAGAGATACATAGTATAGAATCAAGATTAAACACACTTAAAAAGATGTGAGTTGACAGCTTTTGCAAGAAATTTTCATTTGAAGCACTTTATACTTTTCTTGAGCAATTTAGGTCAATCAACACCTTTTTATGTGAGGCACAACACGTCTCAGGTGAAGTGACCCAGTTACTCAGTGTGATGACTGTCATTACCTCTCAACATTGAGACCAGAGTTAGCAATAGAAATATCTTTTTACGTGAGGAGACACCTTGATTAGAGGCCAGACTCCCCAGTTACTCAACACAAATATGCCATTGCTCTGTCTGGTTTTTTAATAAATTATTTACCAGAGATAACTATGGCACTTCATGACATAGGTTTACTATATTTCATTCATACAGTACCCAGTTTCTCAGTTACCAAGTCATTACTCCGAATACAATTTTTTTTTATAGTCAACATTTTTCAAGGTGATGTTTAAAAACAATGCTATCTCTATGTATCTCTGCCAAAGAAGCCTAAATATCACATTTTCAGATTACAGATGATTGAGTCTAGGGTATCCAATGCACAGTTGGTTAAAATTTATTAACACTTATCATTCAGATACTTTCAAGTCATTTAAATGCAACTCTGAGAATACATAAAACTTATATCAGTCTGAATCAATGGTCATTCTTAAACCTATATGATAGGAATTTCTTTTAAGAGTTCAGACTAAAACATGGTACACCACATAAGGATCTCAAATCAGTCCAACCAATGCAACTTAACAACTCATTATCACTAGAACAAGAATTAGATTAATCAGACTAGCTTGAAAAGATGTGAATGTTTGATAGGTGCAAGCAGGTAGAGCAAATGATAGCAGGAGAGAAGAGCATCAAATATATGCAGAGCCGAATCAATTTCAGTAGCTGACTCTGGAATACAGATAGATTAGCTATGCAAGATGAGAATAGCAGAACATTCAGGTTATCCACTAGAGAATAGTAGAGTGATTCAAATAGCTAAACAAGAGGGGTTCAAGAAGTGAGGAATAGATGAATCTGACAAATCTCCCCCTGTCTAGATGCAATGAGGCTAATCATGAGCATGATTGAGCAATTCCCATTTCAGACAATTTCAATTTAGCACCAACAGAAGAGTAGATGCATCACATGATTGAGCAACATGATATATAGTCATTTCAGATTCTCAATTTTCGGATGATGAATTTTAAACAGAGTGTTCAAAATTGACTTGAAGCGTAGGATCCTGGGGTTTTCATTTTGAGTGTCTTGGTTTATTAGCCCCCTTTATTTATTCCAAGGCACACCTGCAGTAAAACAATCATTTTGATCCTGCAGGAACCCAAGCTGCCTTGGGTCCTGTATTAGACCTAACATGAGTTCTAAACAGTCTTTTAGCAACATTGTCATCAAAATCCATCAAATAATAGTTAGTCATGGAATGTCCAATTCTACCACAATATCTACATGAACCAACATGTTTTCTGGTCCTATAATGCATATCAGCAGTATGATACCCATGAAATTGAGCATAAAATGTTCTATTGTTAACATGGACATTTTGTTTCTTATTCTCATTCATCCAACTTTAAGAAGATTTATGACCTGGCTCACCACAGTTGAAACATGAAAGCTTCACAGGTCTTTTGGCAGAGAATTTGGAGAGTTGATTATTACCATAGCCTCTTTGGGCATGCCAACAGTCCTTGACTGTGTGGCCATACTTCCCACACTCGTAGCACCTTAGGTGCTTACCTCTTGAGTCATTGTAGCCCCCTGAAGACCCAAACCAGCACTCAACAGCTTTATGACCACGTTTGTTACAATTATAACAAATGACGTGTTGGTTTGAGGCAGACGTATTCCTTTTGGGGTCATGATGATGATTTGCAAAAGATTTATCATGCAACATATCATCATTTTTAATTATACTGCAGTCATCCATATAATGACCATCCCTACCACAGTAGTGACATGATGCCTGTGATTTCCTGGATGCATGATTACTAATAGATTGACTTGATGCATATGAATGAGCAAAATGGGCATGAGCAGTGTGCATTTACCCATCAAATCCAACCGAGCTAGCAGATCTTGAGACATGAACATGAGTATTCTTTTCTTTCTTTGTTTGACCCTTATTTTTCAATTTCTGTCTATTCTTTATAATTTTTGTTTGTTTTTCATTTTTCTGTGCTTTGAATTGAAATGCAGATGATGAAGGTGTTTTCAGGTTTTTGTTTTGTTTTGGGGATTGACATGAGGTACCAGCTACATTAGAGCTTTACACAAAAGTGGTGTATAGCTGGTTTCTACTAATTTCCTTAACATTAGAACTACTACTTATCCCCTTTCTTGAGTTATCATCCTCACCTTTCATGCCAGCTTTCATTTTCCTCTTGTTCTCAATAGACTTGGACGTTGATTTTTCTAGATCCTGAATTTTTGTTTCCAGAGAAGCAATATGAAGTTCATAACTAGCTATCTCTTGCTCACTGCAATTGACGCATTCACTTAGAACTTTGTTTGCAGTTTTATACTTCTCAATTTCTTGTTCCAAGTTGCTCAACTTTTCTTACTCTTCATCACAGCCATTTTTTCCCTTTTTTATTGCGAGAAGTTTTTCAGATAAGCCAGTGTTTACCCACTTCAAATTTTCAACTTCAGCTCTTAGTTCAGTATTTTCCTCCTCAAATTTTTGTGCTTGAACTTCCTTACTAACAAATCTTTCCTTTTCGACAGTCAGAAGTCTCTGTGAAATAACTGTATTTAAGACCATGAGGTTCTTGTTTTATTCTCTCAGTTCTTTATTTTCTTCAATTAGCTTTTTGACTTCTTCATTATAATTTTCTCTTCCAGACATCAGCTCCAGCTTTTCAATTAGTTCCTCTTCTCTTTCTTCCACTTTAATTTTCTCAGCAAGCAGATTTCTATGATCCTCTTTAAACAAGGCAATTTGTTTATTCAGCCATTCATTCTCACTATAAAGATCTTCATTGCGTTCTTTTAAAACCTCGCACTTACTGCAGCTTATTTTAAGAGAGAAATCATGCACACCTTCCTTGTTGACGTTCTTTATTTTAGCTTCAAGATTTTCATTCTTCCTCTAAATTTCTACATTCTCAGCTTTTAATTTCTTCAGATCAAACTTAATCCTTTCCAACTCTTCCAGGTTTATCAAATATTCATTAGTTTTCAGTTTCAGCTGACTTTCTAATTCGGAGATTTTATTGATACCTTCTTGGTTTTCCTTTTTCAACCGGCACATTTGTTTCATATTCAAGTGAGACTCAGATAGACATTCATCATATAATTCATTGATCTTCAAGCACTTTTCACATGATGAATTAGAAATATTTTGACAAGTTTTCTTTTTCATCTTCTTATATTGTTTTCTTAAGCAATCATAAGACTCTAGCAATTCATTGTATGCAGCAATCCAATCATCCAAGGAGTAATCTTCAAATAATTTTACCTGATCATCGTCATGTTCTTCATCTTGATTGCTACTTTGTTCACTCCCTTGAGCCATCATGCATTGATCATCATCTCTGCCGTAGGCAATCTTTAATTTATCCAGGATCTCCTTCCCAGAGACACACCTATAAACAAAAGGAAATTTATCAGTATTGACCGCTCCTCTCAAAATTATAAGAACTGTGATGTTATCACGGTTTTTTGATCTGTCCTCACTTGACCACTTGGTCTGATTGTGAGATAACTCATGTGGGCCTCTTGATACAAGAGTCCACAGACTAGGATCAATGGAATTCAGGTGTACCCGAAGGCCGCCCATCCAATTACTGAAGTTAGATCCATCGTAGACGGTAGGATAATCCATGGATGCAGATCAACAGGAAAGCTCGAACCGAATGCACAGAGTAGTAGAGCAATGAACACAAGATAGTAGAGGCAATAATGCACCAAAAGTAGCAGGATCCTCTGCAGATCGTTGGATCTGAATGGACAGAGACCCGCCCTGATACCAATTGTTGAGAGTGGTGCGATATATTCAGAGGGGGGTGAATGAATCTCCCTTTCAAAAATATTGCCCCAATTGAAAACTTAGAACACTCAGAGATATGAAATTAGAAGCAGATTCAGTTCTACTGAAACTGAAGTACAGTGATGTGTTCAATCAAACAAGAAGAGTGCAATCAATTGGCTCTCTGGTCATAGAAAGACAGATCCAGCCTAAGCATTCATCCAGCGGAAGCAAAACAATTAGCATTCAAACAACAGCACGAAAGAGTTTTTAGGTGGTTCGGTCCTCCAGACCTACATCCACCCCACACTCAAACCCGAGTGTGGATTCTGCTGATACACAGCTTAAACCATTGGGCCTCACAGCTTGCCTACAACCACTGAGCCTCATAGCTTGCTGTCCGAGGTATCTACCTCGCCCGCTGAGCAACACAACTTGCTGACCATAGGAATCCTCCTCTGCACCACTGAGCAATACAGCTTAGCTCTGCTGACTAACAGCTTGAAAGAAAGTTCAAAAGAAAAACAAGAAACTCGAAATCACAGCGACAGAAAGCTGTATACGATGATAGCACAAATGTGGCTCTTAGAGAGCTGACTGGCCTGGATTTGATCCAAGGTCCAGTGGGACTAATCTTCAAGAAAAGCTTCTATCTTCTTCTCCTCAAGCTCTTTCTTCACTCTCTCTCTCTCGACCTCTCTCGATCTCACGAGCTCTCTTTCTTTTCACTTCTTCTTTTCTCTTCTACTACTCTCTCTTTCTTTTTCTCTTCTCTCTGGATCGTGCAGGCTCCTCACTGCTTCTCGATTTATCTTTCCAGATGGAGAAGTCTTCTTTTTATAGTAGCAGCAGAGTGTTGGGCGTGTGCTCTTCCACGATTCCCGCCCAAGCGCCTTGACCACGTGGCAGCATTTCAGCCTGCTGCACTACATGTGTCACAATCCTGGCTTCTTGGATCACGTGCCCTTCTCAATCACCTCGAGCAGCAGTCCTATCAGATCAGGCTTGTTATCAGTGTGAATTAATCTGATAGGAAAGAAAGGATGCATCGAGAATGTTTGATATATTAACAGAGCCTGTACAGACTTGATGCTCAAGATGCAGTGCGCATAGAAGAGAGTATGTACAATGGGAATGAATGCATGGAAATGTCATCCACGAGTGTACAAACTTTGAATGCATGTAATGCATTTCGTATATGGAGAAGTATGCACATTGAAGGTGAATGTATAGACTTGCTGGAGTGATGATGCATGAACTTAACCACTCGTACTAGCAATGGAATGTATAAACTTTGTGTGCATGCGACAACCAATGTGCAGACTTGCTATGCCTTTAAGCATGAATGCATAATGCACAAACTATGTGTGTGCATGTGTGGACTTTGAGTGCATGACACTGCCTTACGTATGTGTGCAGAACATATGGACTTGAATGCATGGTGGCGAATGTACAAACTTTGTCTTGAAAGGTGTACAGATGCATATGAAAAGAGTATGCAATGTACAGACGATGCACATATTGCCACTTAAGTGTGTAAAGACTTGCTAGAATGATGCATGAACAAGACAGTAACGAATGTGCAGACTCTGCATGATACAACCGAATGTACTGACTATGTGCATGCATGAAGAGCACAGGCTGTACATACTTGATATCAAGCAGCGATGTTCCGACTTGACAGATGCAATGTTCACGCAATGTACAGACTTGCTGAACTACAGCATGAACATAATAGCAAGGAATGTGCAGACTTTGTATATGTGCGAAACTCATCAATGTATAGACTATACATATGCATGAAGAGCACTGGCTGTGCTGACTTGATTGAGTGAACCACCGGAAGATGTACAGACTAGCCACTAGAGAGTGTATAAACTTGAGTTGATGCAGTCTGGACAAACTCTGCACATGCTACATACGTGATCCTATGGAATGCACAAGCCTAGACAGTTTACCATGCACAGACTTCATATGCATAATGCACACGCATCGACTTTGAATTAAAGCGACTGATGGATGCACGCCAATGCAGTGTATGCATACGACAGATAATGAACCGATACAATGTATGCAGGAGAACTAACAGTGCAGTCTATCAACCATGCACTGATGCAAACTACACTTGTCATGCAGGAACTAGAGTTGCACCAATGCAGAGACAGACAATGCAATGAGATGAATGTGCCCACTGTCAAATCAAGCAATCAATCATGCTCATAGTATATATCAATCATGCTCATAGTACTTGCAGATATCAAAACAATTCGAATTCACAGTGACATCAATAACATTTATACTCATAGTGCTTGCTGACATCAAAATCACAGGGGCACAACACGATCTGGATACCATCAGTTGTGGATCAATGATGAGGATATCTATAAAACGGCATTTCGTAGCAGGTATGGGCATGTTGAATTTGTAGTAATGCCTTTTGGACTAACGAATACACCTGCAGCTTTCATGCAGTTGATGAACAATGTGTTTCGGCCCTATCTTGATCAATGGGTTGTTGTGTTTATTGATGACATCTTGATTTATTCTAAGAATGAGAAGGAGCATGCTGAACATTTGAGGATGGCGTTACAAATATTAAAAGACCATCAATTATGCGACAAGTTTAGTAAGTTTGAATTTTGGCTGCAAGAGGTGTCCTTTCTAGGGCATATTATTACAAAGGAAGGTATTTCTGGTGACCCCTTGAAGGTAGAGGCAGTGAAGAATTGGGATAGCCCTACTAATGTAACTGAAGTTAGAAGTTTCCTAGGCCTAGCAGGTTATTACCGGAGGTTTATTAATGATTTCTCCAACATTGCGGTGCCTTTGACAAGATTAACCCGCAAGGAGAACACATTTGATTGGTCAGAGGATTGCGAGAGAAGCTTTCAGACCTTGAAGGAATGTCTAACTACTGCCCCTATTTTGGCTTTACCATATGGAGAAGGAGGTTTCGTGGTGTATACTGATGCTTCAGGCATTGGTTTAGGTTGTGTGCTCATGCAACACGGGAAAGTGATAGCCTATTCTTCCACGCAGTTGAGGAAGCATGAGGAGAACTATCATGTTCATGATTTGGAACTTGCAGCTGTGGTGTTTGCCTTGAAAATATGGAGGCACTACTTGTATGGAGAGGCATTTACGGTGTTCTCAGATCATCAGAGTCTGAAGTATTTATTTTCTCAGAAGGAACTCAATATGAGGCAGAGGAGATGGCTTGAGTATTTAAAAGACTTTAACTTCTCCATAGAGTATCATCCTGGAAAGGGAAATGTAGTAGCAGATGCTTTGAGTCGCAAGCCAATAGCTTAGTTGTCGCATCTTATGTTGCAAGAATGGAGACTGTTAGAGCAGTTGGCTAGTTTGGATCTCAATGTTGACAAGGATCGGGTTACGATTGCTCAGATTCAACTCAGACCAGAATTGTTAATGGAAATCAAGTCCTTGCAAGACAATGACCTAGGGTTGGTAGAGATCAAGGAGAGTTTGAGTAGCAGGCCTGATTTCATGGTAGCTGACGATGGCATATTGTTGTTTCAAGGACGGACCTGTGTACCTGATATAGTTGAAATAAAGATTAAGATTCTCAAGGAAGCACATAGATCCAGATACATTACTCATCCGGGGGGTACTAAGATGTTTAAGGATTTGAAAAGATCTTTTTGGTGGCCGAATATGAAGAAGGAAATTACAGAATCCGTGAGTAGATGCTTGTTGTGTCAACAAGTCAAGACTGAGTATTTCAGACCTGTAGGGAAATTGAAACCACTTGATATACCCCAATGGAAGTGGGAGAGTATTGGCATGGATTTTATTATGGGTCTACCTAGGACTCGTAGCGGATTTGATGCAATATGGGTTGTTGTTGACAGATTGACAAAGTCTGCTCATTTCTTGTCCATTAAGTCTAAGTGGACAGTTGACGTCTTAGAAGCTTTATACATAAAGGAAGTTATAAGACTCCATGGTATTCCAGTCAGCATTGTGTCCAATAGAGATGTTGACATTTGCTTCATTTCTTTGGCAACACCTTATCTTGATTGATTGTTTGTTTTGATTGATTGGCAACAGTTCCTATTTTGATGAAATTGCTTTTATCAGGTTGTCTGTGTACATAATGCAGTCAGAGTCTATATTGTGTTCTGCACACACTCACAAGTCTTCACAGTGCTTTGCAACATGAAACTCTATACATTGGCATACATTGCAGCGTCAACGCATTGCATCATCTTTACATGTGCGTACATTGCATCACATCGTTAAAGTCTGCACATCGGTTAAGTGTGTAATTGTCCACCTTAGTTAAAGTCCATTCATTGGACTGTGCATAGTCTATACATTGCCCGTCGTTGCAGAGTCCATACATCCACAGTGCATTGCATAGTCTATACACTGCACGTTCAAGTTCAAAGTATATACATTGCTGCAGTACCGGCTAGAGTGAAGTCTGTACAGCCGAAGCACACATATCAAGTCTATACATTGAGCTACTGTGCAAATCCACACTTTGGCCTTCAGGCTTGAAAGTCTGTATAATGGACTGTGCCTCGCAAAGTCTATACATTTGTCGGTGGTAAGTATATACAGTGAGCGTCTCATGAAGTCTGTACACCACTGTAGCTGCACCGTCTCAGCCACCGTCTCATTCAGCATCTTAGGCTTGCAAAGTCTATACATTTTTCGGTGGAAAGTATATACATCCATCGTCTCAATTTGCGTCTCATTGGAAGTCCATACAGTGCACTATGCATCCTTCGTTGAACTTCAAAGTCTATACATTGAAGCAAAGTCTGTACATCCATCAGTGATCTTCCAAGTATGTACATCCAACTGTTCATCTTTGAAGTCTGTACATTGGAAGTTTTACCTACGTTTTCCTTCAAGTCTATACATCGGTAATTTTACCGTCGTTTCCCTTGAAGTCTATACACTGATCGCTTTACTGTCGTTTCTATTTGGAAGTCCATACATTCACTGCTTCTTTGTTCAAGCCTATACAGCCTTTCATTTTGAAAGTATATACATCGGGAAGTCTTCACATTAGCTGTTGAATGATATTCAAGTCTACACATCGGCACTGTAGCATGCATTTCGTAAAGTCTATACATTGCATGCTTCACTCTAAGTCTATACACTCGTGAGTGTTTCATCAAGTCTATACATTGGATGCTGTTCTTCAAAGTATGTACATCGCATCATATTGTTCATGTAGTGTCTTGGTGAAGTATATACATCGTTTCACTGTACAGGTCCATACATTGCATTGCATTGGCTAAGTGTGTACATCAGTCTGTCTCTGTTGCATCTAAGGCTTTGGGCAAAGTGTATACAGACTCCACCGTCTCTTCTAGCGTCTCATGCTATCCAAGTCTGTATAGTATCTATCTTCATGCATCAGTCAAAGTATGTACAGCCAGGTACGTCTCATTTAGAGTCTAAGGCAAGTCTGCACATTGGACCTTCATTCAAAGTCTGTACAGCGTCTCGTTCATGCATTGTTCATGAAGTCTGTACATTGGACTGTGTCTTCGTGCATCACGTTAAGTCCATACACTGGGTCAGGTTCTTAAAGTGTATACATTGGCCTTAGCTCTCATAGTCTATACATTGGTCCTCAGATTCGAAGTCCATACATTGGTCTTCATATTCAAAGTCTGAACATCCGTTCACTTCAGTCAAAGTCTATACATCGGCCTTAATCTAAAGTCCATACATTGGGTGAGGTTCTTCATAGTCTGCACATTGCTTTACAATTCAGCAACTATGTACAGCCCTTCATATAAACTGAAGTCTATACATCGTGATGTCTTACACATTGGTTGATTGAATGATCTCAAAGTCTATACATCCGATTGTTCAGCTTGTGGCCAAGTCTGTACATTGGCCTTCATGCCTCAAGTATATACATTACTTTTTCGTTCAAACAAGTCCATACACTGAGCAAGTATACACATTGTGTTTGTCTTGTAAAGTCCATACATTGATGTCTGTACGTCGGCTATAAACCGAAGTCTATACACTGCAATGAATATACTTACAGCTGATGATCCGATACTCTGTCTGACAGGGATTCTCTACAGGGATTGCCGACATGGCTCGTGATCCCAGGAGGACGAGGTGATCAGATGATGACACGTGGATAAAGTTGCCTCGGATCTGGTGAATTCCTTGGGCGGGAAAACGTGGAAACCACGCACCCTTATCCACCTGCTGCCAGTATATATTGAAGCCTTGGTGTTCAGATGGAGGCTGATCGAAATCTGAAGAGAGTAAAGTCTATACAGCAAGTCTGAAAGCAGCAGAGTGCCATCGATCCACTGTGAGAAGAGAAACAGAGAAGAAGAAAAAGAGAGAAGAGAAGATCAAGAGAGATGAGTTGAGAGAGCTTGATCAAGAGAGTGAGATTGTGAGAGTTTTTGTTTGAGAGGTTGTATCTCAGTCTCTTGGTTCAGAAACCAGAGCTGAGCATTGCTCATTCGAGCTACATTCCCATTTAGATTTTCATTTTTGTTTTGCTTCTGTCTTTCATTTCCGAATTCCTGTTTCTTCAAGCTGTGAGTCAGCGGATTTGCAGTGGAAGTTTCCACTGGATGGGTTATGCTGTATTTCCCCAGCAGTTGCAGAGGATTTGTTCCTCTGGTCGGCAAGCTGTAGTGCCCAGCGAAGCTATGTATCAGCGGTTTTTGGCCAAGCTGTAGTGCCCAGCAGACGCAAGCTGTACTGCGCAGCAGTAAGCCATACTCGGTTGAGTGTGGGGTGAACGTAGGTCCTTGACCGAACCACCTAAAAATTGTGGGTGTCTTGTGCTTGTGTAATTGTCTATGAATTGTGTGCGACTGGTTGTCTTGTTTACTTTAAGAGCTTGATTCGGTTCTGTTGAAATCTAGTATCAGGATTAGTGATTTAGCAGATTTACCTATATTCCGCATTTGAACCTTACATTGGTTTTTTAAATAGGCATTAGATCTATTCACCCCCCTCTAGATCCACATTTCGTGGAGATAGACTACGTCCATCTAACTCAACACTTGGTATCAGAGCCACACTCTTCTACAGGGACTCATCGCCCGAAGAGGATAGGCAGAGATGGATGCTCGAGGGATGATAGCTGAAGGTCACTCAACAACTAAGCCCCCATTCTTC
Organism: Amorphophallus konjac; assembly: GCA_022559845.1. NCBI lineage: Eukaryota > Viridiplantae > Streptophyta > Magnoliopsida > Alismatales > Araceae > Amorphophallus > Amorphophallus konjac. The sequence continues at coordinate 255,982,289 of CM040118.1, read as the reverse complement.
GATGGATCTAACTACGCATACTGGAAGAATCGTATGCAAGTGTTTCTGAGGGCTAAGGATTACGAGATCTGGAAGGTTGTCAGCAAGGGACCTTATGAGCTATCCCCGAATGAAGATGTCTGGACCAAGGAGGAGATCAGAAGGTCCACACTGAATTGGAGTGCCATAAACGCCATCCAATGCTCTCTGCACCCTACCGAATTCTCCCGCGTGTCAGCCTGCAAATCAGCCAAGGAGATGTGGGATGCATTGGAAGTCATTCATGAGGGTACATCTCAAGTAAGAGAGCAGAAGGCCAATCTTCTTGTATCCGAATACGAAGCCTTCAAGATGAAGCAGAACGAGACCATCAGCGAAATATATGCTCGGTTGACTGTCATTACCAATGGTCTTAGAGGTCTAGGGAAACCTCAGACAGAATATGATGTGGTGAGGAAGATTATGCGGTCCTTGAATCATGCTTGGCACACAAAAGCTACAGTGATGGAGGAGTCAAGGGATTTGCGTAATACAAGAGCTGATGAGCTGATTGGCTCTCTAATGGCATATGAGATTAATATGCCAAGGACAGAAGAAGCTGAGAGGAAGAAGAAGCCGATAGCGCTGAAGGCTGGTTCAAGCAATTCCAACAAATCCAGCTCCAGCAGTTCATCATCATCAGAGGAGAGCCCGAATGAAGAAGATATGACTCGTTCTGAGATGGCCATGATGACCAGAGAGTTCATGCGATTTCTCAGAAAAGGAGCAGGACGATTCGGCCAAAAGAAATACAGTGGCGGCCGAAAGGATAAAAGGTATAAATCTAAACCTGCTAAGAAAACTGAACCTAACGTCTGTTACCAATGCAGGAAACCGGGCCATCTGAAAGCTGACTGTCCAGACAATCAGAAATACAAGGACAAGTCAAAGAAGAAAAACAAGAAAGGGAGAGCTATGATTAGCACCTGTAATGATGAAGATGAAGGCTCCTTCAGTAGTAGTTCAGTCAGTGAAGCCGAATCTGAGAAGCCCATTTGTCTCATGGCAACAGCAACAAGCTCAGAAGATAGAGAAGAGGAATCAGATGAGGTAATCACTAGATTCGATGATTTTACTATCAATGATTGGATAGATGCTTATCATGACATAGCTGATAAGGCAGAGATATCAGAAAAGAGAATAGGCATCTTAGAAGAAAAATTAACTCCATGCAAAATGATACAACTCTGACTGATAAAATTGCATGCTTAGATTCTGAGAATAAAGAATTGAAACTCGCATGTTCTGAATTAGACAAACTCAAAAATGAGTTAAAAGCTACTAGGGAAGAGAATGTGAGGCTTGAAAAAGAAATTGATGAATGGAAGCTGAAAATTCAGAAATGTGAGAGTGAAGTAAAAATTGTTTCTGAAAAATATGAAGTTGTCCCTAATGTAAAAAATGAACTGAAAAAGTCTATTGATGAAATTCAGAAAGACAATGAGGATAAGCTGAAAACCATTGAGAAAATGACCCAAGGAATAGATAATCTAAATGCTTTGTTAGGGTCAAAAGTTAATTTCAGAAAAGCGGGCCTAGGATTCAAGTGCAACTAAAACCTTTGGAATGAAAACTATTTCATTTGTTGCACAAAAAGAAAAAGGACCTCTAATTAGCATGAATTCAAACATTTATGTGAATAAAGCTGCTAATCTGAAAAAGATCAGTGCTGAGGAGAAGGGTAAACAAAAAGTCAGTGAGCCTAGTAGAGCTAGCACATCCAAGTAAAATCCCAGGGCTCAGACTCAGGTTAGGGGTCAACCTACACAGTCTCATAAACCCCAGGTTAAAGTCACTAAGTCTCCACCATCATCACCACCTCTGAAGAAGACCCAAAACAAACCTATGAATAGGACAGCAGGGTCCAAGGTGTAGGGGAGACAGAATGCTGCTAGGAGTCAACCCAAACATTTTTACCAACCCAGAGTTCAGACCTATCACAATGCACAGTCAACCTACTTCAACAGGTCAGATTGGACTAGAACTCCGGGGAGGCATACAGGTCTTGCATATCAGGCTGCACAATATCAAAGACCTTACACTAGCAATTGGGTAAATGGGTATGGCAACTGGACACCGAGGAACCAACATTTCTTTAGCCAGCCCAGGAACTACTATGGCCAAAGCTTTGTGCACACACCCTGGCCAAGGCACTGGCACAGAAGTAACAACACTATCAATAATCATGCTGCTGCCAATAAGAAGAGGAACAACAATAGAAGAAAATCTGTAGGATCCACTGAACAAAATTCATTTAAACAAATGTGGATTCTGAAAAGCCTGATTTCTTGCTTTGCTTATATTTCGTCTGTTATGGAGCCCAATCAGTCTTGGGTTCCAAACCTCTTTACCTAATTGTGTATGCAGGTATGCCTGGCAGCCAAGAACAACTTGTGGTGCTTGGATAGCGGCTGCTCCAGGCATATGACAAGAGATAAGGCCAAGTTCTGCATGCTGACTGAGAAACTAGGAGGCCTTGTCACCTTTGGAAGCAACACAAAGGGTAGGATTATTGGATCAGGTAAAATAGGTAAGTGCTCTACCTGCTGCATTGATGATGTTATGCTGGTTGAAGGGTTAGCTTATAATCTACTTAGCATCAGCCAATTGTGTGATAAAAGATACAATGTTTTATTTGATTCTCAATGCTGCAAGGTTTTTGAACCTGATTCTGAAAGTGTCAAATTTTTTGGAAAAAGAATAAATAATACATACATGATAGATTTAGATGACATTCAACATACTAACTTTTGCCTTACTGCCAGTAGAGAAGACTTAGCATTTTTATGGCATCGCAGGTTAGGTCATGCTAGTTACACTGTTTTGCACAAACTAAATAAGCATGGCATGGTTAGAGGACTTCCTGAAGTTTCCTTCAAGAAAGAAAATAAAATCTGTGATGCATGCACTCAATCAAAGATAACTAGAAAGTCATTTAAATCTAGAACTGAAAATCTGTCTTCCAAACCCTATGAGCTGATACACATGGACCTTTTTGGGCCAACCAGATCTGTCAGCTTATCAGGGAGGAGGTATGGGTTTGTCATGGTAGATGACTTTTCTAGGTATACTTGGGTTTATTTCTTATCTAATAAGAGTGATGCCTTCTCAGAATTTCAGGAGTTCTATGTTAAAATAAATCAGAAAATTGAAAACATTTTGACTGATCATGGAGGTGAGTTTGAAAACTCACAGTTTGTTGAATTCTGCAGGACAAATGGAATCAACCATAGGTACTCCTCACCAAGGACACCTGAGCAGAATGGAGTTGTGGAGAGAAGGAACAGAACACTAGTGGAGATGGGTCGTACACTTCTTGTTGAAGGTGGTCTGCCAAGGAAATTTTAGGCTGAAGCAGTGAACACTACCTGTTATGTAATTAACAGAGCCATGGTAAGACCTTCTACCCAGCAAACACCATATGAGATCTTAAAGGGTAAGAAACCTTCTATTGCTCATTTCAAGGTTTTTGGATGTAAATGTTTTATTCATATAAATGATAAAAGAGACCTTGATAAATTTGAACCTAAAGGTGAACCAAGAATCTTTCTTGGTTATTCTGAAAACACCCGAGCATATAGAGTGTACAATCTGAACTCTAAAACTGTTGAAGAATCTCCACACATAATTTTTGATGAATCCTTGGTAAATTCTAATGTTGGTCAATGCAGGAATGAAGACAATGGTGAAATTTTGAAGGAAGGAGATCCTGCAGACAAACCCGAAGATGAAGAAGGACATACAGAGCTTAATGTAGAGGAGCCTACTGTTCAGGGGGAGGTAAATCAAACACATGACAATTCAATTGTTAACATTAGATATCTTAAAGATCATCCTGTAGATAATGTAATTGGAAATCTGTATGACCCCCCTAGGACTAGAGGCCACCTGAGAATTCAACATGAACTGAATGCTTATGCTTTTGTATCAAACACAGAACCCAAGTCCATTGACTGTGCTCTCCAAGATGTGTATTGGATAAATGCCATGCATGAGGAGTTCAATCAATTTGACAGGAATAAGGTGTGGCATTTGGTTCCACCTCCTGATCATGAAACAGTCATAGGGACTAAATGGGTGTTTAGAAATAAAACTGATGAATCAGGGAATGTTATTAAAAATAAAGCCAGACTTGTAGCTCAGGGGTACAATCAGGAATTTGGAATAGACTTTGAAGAGTCTTTTGCCCCTGTAGCTAGGTTAGAAGCAATCAGAATCTTATTAGCTTATGCATGTTCCCTAGGAATAAATCTTCAGCAGATGGATGTGAAATCTACTTTTCTGAATGGGGAAATTAATGAGGATGTCTATGTGAGACAGCCTCCTGGGTTTGAATGTTTAGACTTTCCTAATCATGTTTACAAACTCAATAAAGCTCTCTATGGTTTAAAGCAAGCTCCTAAAGCTTGGTATGACAGGTTGAGCAAATTCCTCACCGACAAGAATTTCACAAGAGGTATAGTTGATCAAACATTGTTTACCAAGGTGAGTCATCCACATATTCTTATTATTCAGATTTATGTGGATGACATTGTGTTTGGGTCAACTAACCCCAAATTGTGTGAGGAATTCTCTCAAATTATGACTGATGAGTTTGAAATGAGCACAATGGGTGAGCTCAAATTGTTTCTTGGACTGCAGGTTACACAATCAAAAGATGACATATTCATTTCTCAGTCCAAGTACATAAAGAATCTATTGAAGAAGTATAAAATGGACAACCTCAAGGAAATATCAGCTCCAATGGGTACCTCAACAAATTTAGATGAAGATTCTAAAGGTGAACCAGTGAACCAAAAGCTATATAGAGGTATGATCGGATCCCTTCTTTATCTTGCAGCATCTAGGCCTGATATTCAATTTGCAGTATGTTTATGCTCTAGATTTCAGGCTAGTCCTAAAGAAACCCATTTTAAAGCTGTGAAAAGGATTTTTAGGTATTTACTAGGCACCCAAGAGCTAGGTCTTTGGTATCCTGCTAAGTGTGAGTTAGAGCTTCTAGCCTACACTGATGCAGACTAGCTGGGTGTCGAGTAGATAGAAAAAGTACTAGTGGCTATTGTCAATTCCTTGGTGGCTGTCTAGTGTCTTGGGCATCTAAGAAGTAACACACTGTAGCATTATCTACAGCTGAAGCTGAGTATGTTGCAGCATGTAATTGTGCTGCCCAAGTACTTTGGATTAAGCACCAACTGGCTAATTATCAGATAAATTTGGGATGTATTCCACTTTTATGTGATAATACTAGTGCTATATGCCTTGCTAAATATCCTGTCCATCATTCTAGGACTAAGCACATAGAGATAAAATATTATTTTCTTAGAGATGCTGTAAATAAAAAGGAGATTGAAATGAATTTCATAGAAACTGAAAACCAAATTGCTGATATTTTTACTAAGCCTCTTGGGAATGAAAGATTTAAATTTCTTAGAAGAGAACTTGGCTTATGTAAATTTCAGTATGATGAATGATATGTTCAGCTGCCTTGAATAAAATTTCTGATTTGGACTTGCATCTGATAGCTTGAATAAACCTGTGGATGTTGAATGTGGCATCACACTCATGATCATCATTGCATATCATTTAGTCATGATTGTGTCTAAGCTCTCTCTCATTCAATTCTTGCCATTATTTGCAAAATTACATGCATATAGACAAGGGGAGTTTCTGCTAGAAATTCAGAGTGTCTTCAACTCTCTTGAATTCATTCATCCTTTCATTCTGAATGTCGATTCTGACATTATGGCAATATGTTAGTCAGTTCTGATTTCTAAGCAATAGAAAATGGACTTCTTCAGTTGTAAGAATTTGAATTGCTTAAGGACTGACCTAATGGTTTAAATTTTATAACTTGTTGGAGTTTAAAAAATTGCAATCAATATAGGAGTAAGCTGAAAATTGATAAAAACTCTCAACCCTTATCTTATTTCATGTCAGACAAAGTTAATCATATCTGAAATCATGTTAGAGAAGCTAAGTATGTGTATTGTTCTTAAACAAGTCATTCTGAAACATATAAAGGAGTAAAGGACAGCTAAGAAAGATATTGAAAAATATTAAAAATCATTGTAAAATAAAATTGGCGGAGCAATGACTGGTAAATCACTGAGAAACTGAGTGATCCATCAAACAAGTGGACAACACTTATGTCATGAGGTGTATCAGCTATCTCTGTATAAAATGATCAAAACAGTAGGGTGGTTTCATTGAGTACCTGGGGGTAACTGGCGTCTGATAAACGTGTACCCTCACACAAAAAGATGTAAATCACTTTTATTGAGTTTGATCATGGCAGAATGGTCTATCATGTTTAGTATCTAGGGGTATTGGCGTCTGATAAAAGTATACCCGTATGCAAAAAGACAATGGCACCTGAATGCCCTTAATGAACTTGTATTGAAAATGCTGCTCCATCGAAAGAAATTTCATGAATGTCAATTTGTTTCGTTTCAATACATGACTTAGTATCTCTCAATCATTTTTTTGAGACTATGAAAGTAAGATATTTTGAAACTGGCTCTCTCATGTAAATGTGATTCTAGTTTATTGTTTTATCATGCACAGCGAACTTATCTATTGATTATAGTGCATGACCTCAAAATTTTATAGTCTTTAAACCAGCACCCTATCTGAAAGTAGTTTCTAAATTCATATACCTGAAGACTCTGTGCTTTAGCATGCTTATTCATGAACTACTTGTTCAGAATGCCAGTCAGCTAACTTCTTCATCTTTCCCTTGCGAATATTCCCTTCTCTTTGTTGATGGCAAAGGGGGAGAATATTGTCTAGGGGGAGAATATGTTGTCGGGGGAGAATATGTTGTCTGAATTCTGAATTCATTTACAGGGGGAGTCTGGGGCAGTAAGTTGCTTGCATTGTGTAGCATGCATTCATAGCATCATGCATTCATAGCATCTGCATGTCAATCTGAATAACAAATCATGTTTTTCATCAAAATACATATCTTTGACAGGATGTTGATATTCTATTTAATAAGGGGTTGCCATCATCAAAAAGGGGGAGATTGTTGTGACTCCTCTGTGTTGATGATGTTGACATTTGCTTCATTTCTTTGGCAACACCTTATCTTGATTGATTGTTTATTTTTATTGATTGGCAACAGCTCCTATTTTGATGAAATTGCTTTTATCAGGTTGTCTATGTACATAATGTAGTCAGAGTCTATACTGTGTTCTGCACACACTCACAAGTCTTCACAGTGCTTTGCAGCATGAAACTCTATACATTGGCATACATTGCAGCATCAACGCATTGCATCATCTTTACATGTATGTACATTGCATCACATCGTTAAAGTATGCACATCGGTTAAGTGTGTAATTGTCCACCTTAGTTAAAGTCCATTCATTGGACTGTGCATAGTCTATACATTACCCGTCGTTGCAGAGTCCATACATCCACAGTGCATTGCATAGTCTATACACTGCACGTTCAAGTTCAAAGTATATACATTGCTGCAGTACCTGCTAGAGTGAAGTCTGTACAGCCGAAGCACACATATCAAGTCTATACATTGAGCTGCTGTGCAAATCCACACTTTGGCCTTCAGGCTTGAAAGTATGTACAATGGACTGTGCCTCGCAAAGTCTATACATTTGTCGGTGGTAAGTATATGCAGTGAGCGTCTCATGAAGTCTGTACACCACTGTAGCTGCACCGTCTCAGCCACCGTCTCATTCAGCATCTTAGGCTTGCAAAGTCTATACATTTGTCGGTGGAAAGTATATACATCCATCGTCTCAATTTGCGTCTCATTAGAAGTCCATACAGTGCACTATGCATCCTTCATTGAACTTCAAAGTCTATACATTGAAGCAAAGTCTGTACAGCCATCAGTGATCTTCCAAGTATGTACATCCAACTGTTCATCTTTGAAGTCTGTACATTGAAAGTTTTACCTACGTTTTCCTTCAAGTCTACATTAGGAAACTCTCTTTGCAATCCTTTGACCATATAAAATGGTTCTCCTTTCTTCTAAGTCTAGTTAAAGGGACAACAATTTTTGAGAAATCCTTAATGAATCGCCTATAATAACCAGCTAGACCCAGAAAACTTCAAACTTCGGACACGATCGTCGGTCTGCTCAAATTCTTAACCGCTTCTACCTTAGAAGGATCGACAACGATTCCTTCCTTTGAAATAATATGGCCGAGGAAAAAGACCTCCTTTAGCTAGAACTCGCACTTGCTAAGCTTTGTATAGAGTTGATGCTCTCTTAGGGTTTGCAAGCCTATTCTTAAGTGTTCTTCATGTTCCTCCTTATTCTTGGAGTATATAAGAATATCATCAATGAAGACGACCACAAGTCGGTCGAGATAAGGCCTGAAGACATTATTCATAAGTTGCATAAATGCTTCCGGGGCATTAGTTAACCCGAACAGCATTACCACGAATTCGTAGTACCCATATCTGCTCCGGAAAGCAGTCTTGTATATATCTTCATATTTGATCTTGAGCTGATGATAATCGGACCTGAGGTCTATCTTGGAGAAATATTCCGCTCCCGAGATTTGATCAAAGAGCTCATCGATACACGGCAACGGATATTTGTTTGTGATAGTGAGTTGATTTAGTCACCGGTAGTCGATACATAGCGGGAGAGATCCATCCTTCTTCTTGACAAATAAAACGGCGCACCCCAAGGGGATGTGCTAGGTCGAATGAAGCCCTTGTCTAATAACTCCTGAAGTTGTTTCTTCAATTCTTTTAGTTCTGTAGGGGACATCTTGTAGGGAGCTATTGAAATAGGTGCTGCTCCAGGAACAAGTTCAATGGAGAAGTTTACTTCTCTTTCGGGTGGTAAATCGGGTAAATCCGATGTGAACACATCGAGAAACTAATTCACAAAGGGAATATCCTCTAACATGATTTCCTTGGACTCGGTAATGATTACGGAAGCAAGAAAAGCTTCGCATCCTTGCGAAATGAGTTTGCAAGCATGAAGAGATGAAATAATGGTTGGATGCTTCTTGTACTTTATACCAAGGAAAGAAAACCGCGGGAGACCTGGTTTCCAAAAAGAGATTCTCCTATTGTGAAAATTTATATAGGCGTCGTGGTCTATAAGCCAATCTACACCTAGGATAGCATCGTAGCCTTCCATGTCAAGGCATATGAGGTTTGCAGGAAGATTATGACTTTCTACCATTACCTCACTATCGGGGTAGTGGGTTGTACATTTAGTTCCGGGACCTAAGGGTGTAGTGATAGCTAGGTCCAAAAGTAGATGAACAGATGAAACTAGCAAGATTTTTACAAAAATAGTAGATATAAAGGAATGAGAAGCACCAGTATCAAATAACACGAATGTAGGATGGGAATAGATTTGAACGGTACCTTCCAGTAGCCCATCATCCTTGGACGCTTCATCATCATATAGAACAGTGTTAAGATGAGCCTGGCGCTTGCGTCCACTGCTGGAAGATTGATCCTTCATGAGAGGGCAATCCGACATGTGGTGCTCCCGACTGCCATATCGCAAACACACCCCTAGGTGCTTCCAGCATTCTTCGGTCGAGTGGCCGAACATCTCGCAAAAAGAGCAAGCCGCTATGACTTGCTTGTCTTCTTCTTTAGCCTTCTTGTTCCTGCGATCATCTTTATTATTCCCATTCCTAGATCTCTTCTTGATATCCCGAGAGTTTTAAGTGATGTTGAATCTTTCCTCTCTTCTTCCTCGCCGATCAGACATTCGGCTAGGCTCCTCTCCTTTGTCTTTGAGTTTATCGACCTTCTCGAAGGTCCGTTCCCATAAGTGTGCCCGTTGGACCATTTATGCATAGGTCTGAATATTTTGTCGGCCAAGTTGCTGGATGAAGATGGGCCGTAGCCCGTCCATGAAACGATTAGCTTTTAGAAGATCCGTGCTTGCTAAATCTTGATTATAGGGTGCTAGGCGAGAGAATTGTGATTCATACTCTGCCACCGTCATCATGCCTTGATGTAAAGAAGAAAACTCCGCCACCTTCTTCTCCTTAACATGTTCAGAGAAGTATTTTGCTAGGAAGAGTGTGAGAAATCCCTTCCAAGTGTGTGGTGCATTTTGAGGCGGTGCCAGAATAGATTTCCACCAAGTACGTGCATCCTTGTTGAGTTGGAACGTTGCGAGACGAACCTTCTCTTGATCAGCACATTACATGACCTCGAATATATGGTTCATTTGATCTATCCAATTTTTAGCTTCGTCTGGGTTGGAAGAACTAGAAAATCGCGGAGGGTTTAGACTCCGAAAGTTGCGGTTGTCACGCCCCGATCGCGGAAGGAACCCGAGAAAAACGTGACAAGTTTATATCAATCATGTCAATCAGAGCAAGTAGAATTTTGACATCATAACAGAGAGCGCAATAAGACAAGAATTTTAAACATGACCAAGTATTGATACCATGGATAACAACTTAACCATTAAACAAAGTCACATAACACCAAGACTTAACATTTCTAATCTGGCCCACAAGTCTTAAATGTTACAACTCTTGAAATAACATAAGATCTAATGACAAGACTCTAAGGAATAAACTCAGGACGACTTGACACAATAAGGTGTAGTAGCACGATGCTTGCAGATTCTACGCTCGTCACTCTTGCTCCTACCCATCCGAGTCCGAGTCAGGGTCCGTATTACCTGAAAAGTTTGGGGAAAAGAACTTGGTGAGCAAACGCTCAGTAGGAATTATATCTCAAGAACTAGCAATTGGTTTAAGTAAGTATCTCTTCCAAATGAAAATACAAGTCTAGCATGTCAATCATGTAAAATAAACGCTATGGAATTGAACATGATAATGAGAGAAATAACATGTACTGTTGATCCAAGATAGGGAATTTCAAGTATTCAAGATTTCAAGTATTTGAATAAGTACCAAGTATATCAATAAAGTTTTCCATGTCATGAGATAATGGCTATTAACAAGCAAGTACTTTGCCCATTCCGGGCCACGCAAGTCGTGTCAAGTCAATCATGTCAAGCACGCGTGAGAGAGAGAGAGAGAGAGATAGTGGAGTGTCGCAAATTCAAGCAAGTACTTCAGTGCAATGCCACACCGTGATCAATATAACTCCCATGGGCACAAGTACTTTCGGGTGCTCCTCCAAGGACCAGATTGGGCCCTATATGGCGGACATTGTTACATGTAATATCTAGACAACCACTTTAGTGATAGCCATGGAATTCCAAGAACAAACTCATGTAGGATATCAAAGTAGATTCGTGGATAGGTTCCATAGAATTCAAGGAAGAACATTAGATGGACAATGTCAAAACCAACGAGAACCATAACATGTCGATAACCTGGGTAGAATCGGTACCTTAACTAGGTAGCCGTGATAACTTGAGTTGATGACTAAATCCGTCACCAATCAAGGGACATGAATCAAGCTGAAAGATTGACCCTAACTATAAGGGATCCAATCCAAGGCATCGCGTAGTGGAATATCATCATTCCACCGGCTAGGATTATTCTTTCATGGACCAAGATGTCACAATGAGAGGGCCGGTTTACCATATGACGTGGCAATCAAAAAGGTATAAGGTGTTTAAAGTACAACCAGCTCAGTCGGCCTTGAGAGAATCCAAGACTATGAGGAGACTTACGGAGGTCCCAATGACTAACTTGCCAGTCCAAAGGAAAGGAATGTCTAATGGAGGGCTTGTACGTCACCGAGAGTTGAAGGGTAACCGATAAAACATCGAAAGACGTGGGACTATACTCACGGATTGGAATATAGTGCCATATATATATATAAATCTACGGTTACAGGAAAAATCATGAAAAATCGGAAGACAGGAAATTGGCGCCTTAGCCAAAGACTTCAATTCATTAAGCAGCGCCCTGGTCAGGGGCGCTATTTCACTAATTGAAGACTCTGTACTGAGTCGTTAATTTCAATCTATATATATGCATTAATATATATTCAAAATTTCAGGATTTTTTTTTTAATGGCGACTTGGTCACTGTCACCTTCTATGCATATAGCGACCTAGACAGGGTCGCCATTTTTCAAAGAAACGACAGGGTGCAAGTCGTTATTTTCCTTTTTATCAAAATTGAATTATGAACAGTAGCATTTTTTCCAATATAAAAATTTTACGACAACAAGTATATGGACAGGTCAAGAAAAATAGCAGGATTCCAAAACTATGATCATGCATTAAATCAGATAATTGGTTACATAGATATTAAAATTTTAACATGTGTAATTATTAAATCATATGGGAATTGACGACTGCGCATGGGGTCGTTAAAAGAAATAACACCCTAGGAAGGGTCACTATTTACTGTCAAATTATAGAAAAACAGATTAAGACGTGCAATAGAACTATATGCATGGTATTTATCATGTTTAGCTTTATTACTTTGAGAAAACCTATCGGTATGACCCTAACTTTGTTTGGGCTACGTATCTTAAGAAGACCTACATGTTCAATGTGCAGAACGTGGTATAGGAAGAAGAATAGGAAGAAGTGGAAGAAGCCTTCTTGACAGCAGGAGGAAGATGGACGCAGCAGGGAAGAAGACGCGGTAGGATGAAGAAGGAAGCTCCTGCGGCAGCAACTGTCTTCAAGCAGAGGAAGAAGCCCACCCTTCGAACAGCAACCAGCGTTGGCACGTTCGAGGGGTATGCTTATATATATATAGGAGTACGGGGTTTCCATTTGGTTCGAAGGCTACTAACGGAAGGGTTTAATGACTACCCATGGTTTGCCAAAATCCAACAATTTTAACAGCCGCTTGCCCTTGTTGGTGTAAACACCCTAAGGCGACATGCACGTCCAACATGCATATGGGTTGGGCTTTTGACATACGTACTTCGCGGGTGGTTTGGTTTAAAGATGGGTAAAACCTATAAAAGTTTTTAGCCCATGCGTAAGTGTTATAGCTTTATATATATACATAAGGGTTGGCCTCTCTTATTATATATGGGCTTGGCCTACTTACATATATATGGATTATTCATTTACATGATATAGTCTATATCTTTATATCTATATATATATATGGGCTTGGCCCATTTATATATATATATATATATATATCGGTTTTGGGCTTTTATTAATTAATGGGTTCTTGTTTACATGTGTATGTAAAATGTGTTAAAGCCCATTAAATGCATAAATATATATATAGCCTAATTATTTTTATCTATCCTTTTCCCACACGTTTAATTCATTTAGAATATATTTATTCCTTATTTTTATCCGAGGTCTTACACCCTCCCCTACTTAAAAGAATTTGGTCCCCAAATTCAATTACGTGAATGGAGACATGGAGGGTATAGAGTACTTACAGTCTAGAATAATTCCGGATATCTCTTTCGCACAGATTCTTCAGTTTCCCATGTAGCTTCTTGTTCCAAGCATTTGTTCCACTGCACTTTTACCATGGGAATGGTCTTGTTTCTTAAGACTCGGACCTCTCCATCAAGAATCTTCATTGGCTTTTGTTCATAAGTGAGGTCCCTTTGAATCACTAAGTTGCTATGATCAATGACGTGGAAAGGGTCGTGCATTTATTGCTTCATCATGGAAATGTGGAACACGTTGTGCACTTCCGACAGTTGTGGAGGCAAAGCGATGCGATAAGCTACCTCGCCAACTCTTTCCAGTACTTCGAATGGACCAATGAACCTTGGTCTAAGCTTGCCTTTAACTCCGAACCTTCTTATACCTCGACTGGGTGAGACCTTGAGGTAAACATGGTCTCCAACTTGGAACTCTAATTCCTTTCTTTTATTATCTGCATAAGATTTCTGCCTGGATTGTGCTACTTTGAGTCTCTCTCGGATAAGTTCAACCTTTTTTGTTGTGTTTCTTACCATATCTAGGCCTAGTAGTTGCTTCTCGCCAACTTCATCCCAGCATATAGGAGATTGGCAACTTCTGTCGTACAATGCTTCAAATGGAGCCATCTGTATACTGGCTTGATAGCTGTTGTTGTATGCAAACTCGGCTAGGGGAAAATGATCATGCCAGCCTCCACCAAAGTCAATAATGCAAGCCCGTAACATGTCTTCAACTATTTGGTTTATTCTCTCGGTCTGACCATCGGTCTGGGGATGGAAAGCAGTACTGAAGTTGAGCTTCGTCCCCAAAGAGTGTTGTAGACTCTTCTAGAAATGAGAAGTGAGCGAGAGTCTCGGTCAGACACGATCGATGTTGGGACTCCATGCAATCTTATGATCTCCTTAATATATAATGCGGCCAAAACATCAACCGACCATCGACTTTTAATTGGCAAGAAATGCGCCGACTTGGTCAGTCGGTTGATGATCACCCAAATACCATCATGTCCACCCCTAGATTTAGGCAATCCCATGATGAAATCCATACCAATTCCTTCCCATTTCCATTTGAGAATATCAAGGGGTTGTAACTTTCCGGCGGGTCTTTGGTGTTCCGCTTTTACTTGTTGGCACGTGAGACAACGAGACACAAAATCCGCTACCTCCCTCTTCATGTTCGGCCACCAGAAAGTTCTTTTTAAATCTTTGTACATCTTAGTTGCTCCAGAATGAATGGTATACCTAGAGCGGTGAGCTTCTTATAGAATTTTCCTTTTCAACTCAGGACAGTCCGGGACACATGTCCTTTCCTAAAACATTTGTCTTCCATCAACTGCCAGCTTGAACCCAGTTCTTTGATCTAGTTTCTCCCTGATTTCAATCATTCTAGGATCTTCGTCTTGTAACTTCTTAATTTCGGACAGCAAGTCCAGATGTACACTCATGTGAGAGAGAGAGTAATACACCCATCTTTCTGGTCCGTGCTTATATTTAATCTGGAGAATTCCTCTAATAGTTTCCATTCCCGTATCGTACAACTGGCTATAAGGGCTCTCGGCTTTCGACTCAAGGCATCAGCTACCGAATGCCCTTTACCGGGGTGATACTGAATAGTGAAATCAAAGTCTTTTAAATATTCCAGCCATCGACGTTGCCTCACATTAAGCTCCCTCTGAGAGAATAGATATTTGAGGCTCTTATGATCGGAGAACACTGTGAATTGCTCTCCGTAGAGATAGTGTCTCCAGATCTTTAGTGCAAATACTACCGCGGCCAACTCCAAGTCATGCACCGGGTAGTTTTCTTCATGCTTCTTCAACTGCCTAGAAGAGTATGCAATAACTCTTCCCTGTTGCATTAATACACAACCGAGGCCAATACCGGAAGCATCAGTATATACCTCGTACTTCTCTCCTTCAATAGGAAGGGCCAAGACCGGGGCAGTGGTCAAATGGTCCTTCATTGTTTGGAAGCTTCGTTCACATTCCTCATTCCACTCATATGGCACTTCTTTGTAGGGCAACCTGGTGAGTGGTACGGCAATCTTCGAGAAGTTTTTAATAAAACGCCAGGAATAACCAGCAAGACCAAGGAAACTCCTAATTTCTGTTGCATTTGTCAGTTGTTCTCAGTTCTTTACCGCTTCGACCTTTGCGGGGTTCACTGAGATTCCATCCTTTGAAATTACGTGTCCTAAGAAGGACACTTCTTCCAGCCAAAACTCGCATTTGCTAAATTTGGCATATAATTGATTGTCCCTCAATATTTGCAGTGTTATCCTCAAATGTTCTTCATGCTCCTTCTCCGACTTTGAATATATCAAAATATCATCAATGAATACCACTATGAATTTATCCAGCTGTGGTCTAAAGATACAATTCATCAGCTGCATAAAAGCTGCAGGGGCATTGGTTAGTCCAAATGGCATAACTATAAATTCATAATGCCCATACCTGCTTCGGAATGCAATCCTATGGATATCCTCTGCGTTGATCCTCAGCTGGTGATATCAGACCTAAGATCAATCTTCGAGAAATACCGTGCTCCCGAAATTTGATCGAAAAGTTCATCAATCCTCGGCAGCGGATACTTATTCTTGATTGTGAGATGGTTCAACTATCGATAATCAATGCACAGCCTCATCGAACCGTCCTTCTTATTGACAACTAACACCGGTGCTCCCCACGGGGAGGTGCTAGGTCAGATAAATCCTTTCTTTAATAACTCCATAAGTTGTTCCTTCAGCTCCTTGAGTTTAGCAGGTGACATCCTATATAGTGCTTTGGAAATTGGTCCCGCACCGGGCACAAGGTCTATAGAGAAAGATACTTCCCGCTCCGGAGGTAAGCTAGTCAAATCTTCTGGAAAGACGTCGGGAAAGTCCCGAACCACTGGAATGTCTTCTAGTCTAGCCTCCATAGCGTCTGTGGCAGTCACAAAAGCTATGAATGCTACGCATCCCTTGTTGATAAGTTTGCTGGCTCGAAGAGCCGAGATAACTGGTGATTTATTCCGAGGACTAACATAAATCAGCTCAGGATAATCCATGAAGATAATCTTGCCATTCCGGCAGTCTACAGTAGCCCGATGGTTTGATAGCCAATCGGCTCCTAGAATTACATCATACTCCTTCAAGTCTAAGCATATTAAATCTGCAGGTAAGTTGTGGCCTTTAACTATAATCTTGCAGTTTGTATATTGATGGGTAAGCTCGGACTCATTTCAAGAGGAGTGGAAATAATCATTTTCAACCACTCAGGTTCTGTAGAGAAAGTAGCGACAAATATCTTGGAAATAAATGAATGTGTGGCGCCAGTATCAATCAATACTTGAGCAGATTTAGAGTAGACAAACAAAATACCTTCCACCAACCCACCCTCGGTTGGTTCCGTCTCTTGGAGAGCTTGTAAACATCCTTGCTTCTTTGCCGGACACTTCTCTTCCTTTGTCTCCGGCTCACTTTGCTCGTTCATCATTGGATAGTCAGGAATACGGTGTTCCTGACTCCCACAACAAAGGCATGCTCCAAGCCTTCTCCAGCACTCTGCAGCCTGATGACCCGGCTTGTCACAATATTTACAATTCTCCTTCGGCGGTGCCGTGATGGACAAAGGTTTGTTATTGCCCTTCTTGAATTTCTTCTCCTTGGAGGGTTCGCCTCCATTATTGGTCTGCTTCTTGAAATAAGGTTTAAAAGTGTTGGGGCTCGTGAAATTCCCCCTTTTATCCTTACCACGGATTTTGTCAGACAACTCTATGGCATCTTCTAGCAGTTGGGAACGACGCACCATCTCCGAGTACACTTGAATATCCAAGGGAGAGAGCTGAGTGATATATTGGGGTCGTAACCCATTCAAGAACCTTCTTGCCTTCATGTTTTCTGTGCATACTAAGTGTGATGCATATCTAGATAACCTGGAGAACTAGGCTTCGTAGTCGGCCACCGACAGGGATCGTTGCTTGAAGGCAGCAAATTTCGCGGCCTTTTTCTCCTGAACACGGTCGGAGAAATACTTGCTATTGAAGTGCTTGACAAATTCGGCCCATGTAACATGATCTTCGAGCAAGGTGGCCTCGATGGACTGCCACCAAGCACGGGCGTCCTGTTCCAGTTGGAACGTGGCCAGAAGCACCTTTTCACCACCCGCGCATTGCATGACGCGGAAGATTCGCTCGATCTCCTTCATCCAATTCTCCGCATCCTCGGGGTTTGATGAACCTGCGAACCTCTCGAGGGTTGAGATTTCTAAAAGTGCGATGGAGGTCGCTAGCTCCATGATGTGCCCCTCCTTGAGCCACCTGTTGTAAGGCCTGGGTCAGGCCCTGAATAGTTCGTTGCATCTCACGCCATTGTGCGCGTTCAGCAGCCATAACTCCTACAAGGAGTTAACCTTAATTAGTTTCATGTTGAAATTTGTAGTCGGATGCCCTACAAAGACTTATACCCACGGCACTACCCATCCTCACAGTTTAGGGATAGACCTAACCTTGGACTTGGGTTTGTTAGGAATTTGAAATCCTAGGCTCTAATACCACAAAAAGTGTCACGTCCCGAGCGCGGAAGGAACCCGAGAAAAACGTGACAAGTTTATATCAATGATGTCAATCAGAGCAAGTAGAATTTTGACATCATAACAGAGTGCGCAATAAGATAAGAATTTTAAACATGACCAAGTACTGATACCATGGATAACAACTTAACCATTAAACAAAGTCACATAACTCCAAGACTTAACATTTCTAATCAGGCCCACAAGTCTTAAATGTTACAACTCTTGAAATAACATAAGATCTAACGACAAGACTCCAAGGAATAAACTCAAGACGACTCGACACAATAAGGTGTAGTAGCACGATGCTTGCAGATTCTACGCTCGTCACTCTTGCTCCTGCCCATACGAGTCCGAGTCAGTGTCTGTATTACCTGAAAAGTTTGGGGAAAAGAACTTGGTGAGCGAACGCTTAGTAGGAATTATATCTCAAGAACTAGCAATTGGTTTAAGTAATTACCTCTTACAAATGAAAATGCAAGTCTAGCATGTCAATCATGTAAAATAGAACGCTATGGAATTGAACACGATAACGAGAGGAAATAACATGTACTGTTGATCCAAGATAGGGAATTTCAAGTATTCAAGATTTCAAGTATTTGAACAAGTACCAAGTATATCAATAAAGTTTTTCATGTCATGAGATAATGGCTATTAACAAGCAAGTACTTTGCCCATTCCGGGCCACGCAAGTCGTGTGAAGTCAATCAAGTCAAGCACGCACGAGAGAGAGAGAGAGAGATAGTGGAGTGTCGTAGATTCAAGCAAGTACTTCGGTGCAATGCCACACCGTGATCAATATAACTCCCATGGGCACAAGTACTTTCGGGTGCTCCTCCCAGGACCAGATCAGGCCCTATATGCACGGACATTGTTACATGTAATATCTAGACAACCACTTTAGTGATAGCCATGGAATTCCAAGAACAAACTCATGTAGGATATCAAGGTAGATTCGTGGATAGGTTCCACAGAATTCAAGGAAGAACATTAGATGGACAATGTCAAAACCAACGAGAATCATAACATGTCGATAACCTGGGTAGAATCGGTACCTTAACTAGGTAGCCGTGATAACTTGAGTGGATGACTAAACCCGTCACCAATCAAGGGACACGAATCAAGCGGAAAGATTGACCCCAACTATAAGGGACCCAATCCAAGGCATCGCCTAGTGGAATATCATCATTCCACCGGCTAGGATTATTCTTTC
The DNA here is from genome assembly GCA_022559845.1 of Amorphophallus konjac. Taxonomy (NCBI): domain Eukaryota; kingdom Viridiplantae; phylum Streptophyta; class Magnoliopsida; order Alismatales; family Araceae; genus Amorphophallus; species Amorphophallus konjac. The sequence goes on along the minus strand of CM040118.1, from coordinate 255,963,212 downwards.
ATGGACCAAGATGGCACAATGAGAGGGCCGGTTTACCACATGACGTGGCAATCAAAAAGGTACAAGGTGTTTAGGTACAACCAGCTCAGTCGGCCTTGAGGGAATCCAAGGCTACGAGGAGATTTACGGAGGTCCCAATGACTAACTTGCCAGTCCAAAGTAACAGAATGTCCAATGGAGGGCTTGTATGTCACCGAGAGTTGAAGGGTAGTCGATAAAACATCGAAAGACGTGAGACTATACTCACGGATTGGAATATAGTGCCATATATACATATAAATCCACAGTTATAGGAAAAATCATGAAAAATCGAAAGACAGGAAATTGGCGCCTTAGCCAAAGACTTCAATTCATTAAGTAGCGCCCTGGTCAGGGGCGCTATTTCACCAATTGAAGACTCTGTACTGAGTCGTTAATTTCAATCTATATATATGCATTAATATATATTTAAAATTTCAGGATTTTTTTTTAATGGTGACTTGGTCACTGTCACCTTCTATGCATATAGCGCTCTGGACAGGGTCGCCTTTTTTTCAAAGAAACGACAGGGTGCAAGTCGTTATTTTCCTTTTTATCAAAATTGAATTATGAACAGTAGCATTTTTTCTAATATAAAAATTTTACGACAACAAGTATATGGACAGGTCAAGAAAAATAGCAGGATTCCAAAACTATGATCATGCATTAAATCAGATAATTGGTTACATAGATATTAAAATTTTAACATGTGTAATTATTAAATCATATGGGAATTGACGACCGCGCATGGGGTCGTTAAAAGAAATAGCGCCCTAGGAAAAGTCGCTATTTACTGTAAAATTACAGAAAAATAGATTAAGACGTGCGATAGAACTATATGCATGGTATTTATCATGTTTAGCTTTGTTACTTTGAGATAACCTACAGGTATGACCCTAACTTTGTTTGGGCTACGTATCTTAAGAAGACCTACCTGTTCGATGTGCAGAACGTGGTATAGGAAGAAGAATAGGAAGATGTGGAAGAAGCCTTCTTCGCAGCAGGAGGAAGATGGACGCAGCAGGGAAGAAGATGCAATAGGATGAAGAAGGAAGCTCATGCGGCAGCAACTGTCTTCAAGTAGTGGAAGAAGCCCACCCTTCGAATAGCAACCAGCGTTGGCACGTTCGAGGGGTATGCTTATATATATATAGGAGTACGGGGTTTCCATTTGGTTCGAAGGCTACTAACGGAAGGGTTTAATGACTACCCATGGTTTGCCAAAATCCAACTATTTTAACAACCGCTTGCCCTTGTTGGTGTAAAAACCCTAAGGCGACATGCACGTCAAACATGCATATGTGTTGGGTTTTGACATACGTACTTCGTGGGTGGTTTGGTTTAAAGATGGGTAAATCCTATATAAGGTTTTAGCCCATGCGTAAGTGTTATAGCTTTATATATATACATAAGGGTTGGCCTCTCTTATTATATATGGGCTTGGCCTACTTACATATATATGTATATATATATATGGATTATTCATTTACATGATATAGTCTATATCTTTATATCTATATATATATATGGGCTTGGCCCATTTAGATATATATATATTTATATATATATGGGTTTTAGGCTTTTATTAATTAATGGGTTCTTGTTTACATGTGTATGTAAAATGTGTTAAAGCCTATTAAATGCATAAATATATATAGCCTAATTATTTTTATCTATCCTTTTCCCACACGTTTAATTCATTTAGAATATATTTATTCCTTATTTTTATCCGGGGTCTTACTGCGGTGCAAATCGCCAGCACCAGCCCTCGCACCGGCTTGGGCCATATTTTGTAAGGCCTGGGTGAGACCCGCAACAGTTTGTTACATTCCACCCCAATCGACACGGTGAGCTATTGTAAGATTAAGGTACCTGAGAAGAGTAATAAATTTGTCAACTCCAATGGAATTGATGGGGTTAATCCTAGAGATAATTTCTAATTACTATCGCATCCCGGGTTCTACCCAATCTCTCTCATGGGTTGGAAATTTATTTCCTTGTTTCATAGATATGGGTCCTTAAGCCTTGGACTTAGCCTATGACATGACCTTTTTTTAGAAATAAGTATGTCCTGAGATCTACGCTCTGATACCACTTTAATGTCGGCTAGTACGGCTCAAGCGAGCAATATAATCAAAGCGCTAACACATTCACATATAAGAAATGAATGCACAATATTTGGACAAAATCTTTGCTTTATTTAAATAATAATCAAAATACATAAGGTTGACTCTTTGACTAACTAGACTCAATAAAAATGGAAAATTACATAGTGACTCTTGACTATCAACTAATGACAATCTAAGGCATCGCTCCTTCTTTAATCACTCTTAGATCCATCACTTGAATAGTCTAACTCCGACCCGCTAGAATTTCCTGAAAAAGGATTGGAAAAGTAGGGAATGAGCACATATGCCCAGTAGGTATCTTCGTATCAATATGAAGGCAATGTTTAAGTAATTAACATTTTAGCTCTAAAGTGTAAGATAAGTAACGAAAATACGATGAAACACGTGAATAAACCAAAGTAACACAAGTAACAAAATATGATCAACGTGAGATACGAGAGTTCATGTAAACTGGAAATATGATCAAGCAAGAATATAACATGAATATAATTTATCCTTTCATGAACAAGAATGTACTTTTTCATAACCAAAAAAGGCTATGCACATAGAAAGTCATGTAACGAGAATATACTTGCAAGCATGTAATTTCACAAGATTGCCTCGTGGATCTTCACCCGTTTATAAAAAAAGTACTCCCGGCGCAATGCGACGCCAGTGTTCATCATATCCCATGGTTTACACAGTATGTTTCCCACTATCTACCGAGGATACTAGAGTTGAGCCCTTGGACACTGTCCGTGCCCGCTCTTGCATCTTCAAGTTTTAAATGAAGCTATTTCCACGAGAAATATCAACAATGTAGGCCAATAATGTAACCAATTCAAACAATAGATTTAGATTAACAATAATCAAGGTAAGAACATACCAAATTGAAATTATGAGATCAAGGATAATTTAATAACAAGGTTATGCCAGGGAAGAAATCCGGCAGCATAGCGGTATATTCCTTTGAAGTCACGCGATCAATGACACCGAAGAGGGTGGTAAATTGGGTAATTAGAAAATTTAATAAAACCTTATTCGATTTAAAAAAGTGTGAAGAATAACCACAAGTAAATTTAGATCTATATAGAAACTATTAGATCTAACAAAATTTATCACACACAATGAATCCTTGGTACTGTGGCAGAGGTGTGAATTCGAAGATGCTACTCACGCAAGGTGTTATCTTCCTGACAAGGTTTGCCTTGTCGATCCAAACCCACCTTTTAATATACCCTAGATCTCATGTGAAGATGATAAGTTGTGCTAGATCTAACTTAAGAGATATAAAAAAAATTTCTAATCTACGTGTGTGCTTGCATAGAATGGAGATAGGAGAAAATGATCAAACCACATAAGAGACAACGATTTTTAGGTGGTTCGGATGCAACAACGGCAACTTATGTCCACCCCTCACGATCTGTGAGCATTCACACACTATCTTGTAAAGTATTACAAGATCAAAACACACACACACACACTCGTGACGAGTTCGGAACTCCCACGAAGCTGCACAAGCACCGAACCACACAGAAATGTGAAGAAAGACCACACACACACACACACACACACACACACACACACACACACACACACACACACACACACACACACACACACACACACACACACACACACACACGAATCTGGGTAGATCCATACACACACGAATGGTTAGAGATTACAGACATAAAACACTTGAAGCTCAAGAGATTTAGAAGAAGAACACAAAAGAAAAGTCTGATTTAAGGTCCCCTTGAGTAGATGATGCAGATTTTGATCAAAGCTTGAATCTCCACTTGATTTACACTTGAATGTCCTCATCTTGATCTTGAAAACCTTGATCTTGGATGGAGAAGCTTTGGATGAAACACTATTCACGGAGCTCTTCCTACATCACCCTTTTTCTCATGGCAGCCCCCTTTGATCTCTCTTTTTGTGGTTAGGGTTTTTGACTCCAAGGAAATGATTTTATACATCTTAAGAGGTCAAGAGACAAGCCATGAACCAGATCCATAAATCATGGCATGTCTGGTGGCTTTGGGATTAAAAAATCCAAAGAGAACGGCTTCCCACTGTTGACACCCATTTTTTGCTTGCAAGTTGAGTCATTTCTCGTATTCATCATTTTGATGCCCCGAATCACCCATTATTTTTTAGCATTTCTTGGATGGATTTCGAGCCCATTTCATTATTCCATTCCCTTTCAACCTTGGAGATGATTATTTCATAGAGCCTTGGAGCCTATCTTGTCACCTTCTGGCCTTCAAAGTCGCCTTACGGCCCATTTAGGCCTGCTTCCCTCAAACATTCAACCCCCTTTCATTGCGTAGTCTTGAAAACGGTCCTTTTTCACCCCATTCCTTTCCTCTTTTCAAAATGTGTCCTGCACCAAAGTTGTTCATCTTTCAAATCCCTACAATTTCTTCTTCTACGTCATTGGCCAGTTCTGCACCGATTTCAAGTAATTTACAATTTTTTGGCAGACTGCACTGTTCACCTATGTCCCGATATTTTTTCTCTCTCTTCTAGCCCTATTTTCTCTCTCTTCTGATCATTTTCTCATCTTACCTTCTTCATAAAAGTTGTTCATTTTTGAGTTATCTATAATTTTGTCTTCTACCACTTTTGCAAATTATGCACTGTTTTGGAGATATGATCCAATTTCCAAAGTCGCGCAAGGTCTACCTTAAACGGTCCTGCTAATGGTCGTTCATTGTTGCAAACGGTCGGTTGACGACCGTTTAACCCTTAACGGTCGGCAGTCCGACCGTTTATCCAATAAGAGTCCAGCCTACTCTGGACTCTTTATCTCCACGAACCTGCGCGATGTGCCTATCTTGCGGCGGCCATAACTTCTAGAATACTTATCCAAATTGATCCCCATTTTTTCCTACTTCTAGCCCTTTGTATTATCTTTAATTTGGTTCATAGAAATCAAATTTTGATGGGCTATATCGCCTGAAATCGTGGCCGCAATATCAGGTTTTTCTGCTTTTCGCGCAACAAAAACCCTGCAGATTAGGTTCCAAAGGCTTCTTCCAAGAGCCATAACTTCTGCAATCTTCAACCAAAAAGAGTCTCGTTTGTTCCTAGCTCTTATCCTATATATTATCTCGAGATTGATCTGGAGATCTCGAGATTTGGTGGACTCTATCTTCTGGAATCGTGAGAGAAAATTGGGGGTTTCACCACTTTTTCTATATAAACCTGCCAACATTTCCTGTGCGATGGGGGCGCGTTTCCAAGGCGACGGCGAAGCCATGCTGGATTGTTGACTCAACCCTTCGACTCTAGCCTGAAGAGGGAAGTATAAGCTTCATTTTGGTTCCTTGTTTGCTCAATTTCATCAACGTTTGCCCTCTCAACTTCGCCCCTACTTTTGGCAAATCATCAAAGTTTACTGATTTCTACTACAAAGTCCACGACGGGGGCCTATTCATCAAGCCGGTGCAGAGTTATGCTTCATCCTTTTCATCCTCCCTCAACTCCATCTTGAAGAGGAGAGTATTAGCTTCACGTGGATTATATGTTTGCCTTATTTCTCATATCTTTTCCCCCTCTTCCAAGCCCCTACTTTTGAAGTTTCACCACACTATTCTACACTTTGTTGAAGCTCAGATTTCTTGCGACGGAGGCATGTTTGCGTCGTCGGTGCGAGGCCGTGGGGCACTCATGATCCGTCCTTTCAACTCCAGGCTCTAGAGGGAAGTATACTCTTTGTGTTCCTTAGTTTTGGGCTCATTATCACATCATCTTCCTTCATATTTTTATCTATGAGTTTTGCACTTTCATTCTATTTTTACACTTAGTCATTTTTCTCCCATGTTCTGCACCATTCTGTTTTCTTGAGTTTTCCACCCCATTTTTCACTACTGTCTTCCCCGTTTTAAACTCTCCTTTCTACCCTAGTTTCACCACAACACTCCCACCTTTCCATAGCATCCACGCTTTCCTCTTTTGGTGTTCTATCTTGGGAGATATTCATCATTCTTTAAGCCCATTTTGTGCATTGTTCTGAATTTTCTGCACAGTCCATATTTTTCCCAAATCTCTAGTGTCATAACTTTTTGTCCCGACCTCCTTTTTAAGTGATTCTTGTTCCTGCTTCTTTACAACACTCAAGTCTTCTGTTATCTCAAATTTATTCCCATTTGGACTTCGTTTACCCTACTGTTTGCATCAGTCTTTGCACCCACATTACACTATTTGCACAGTTTTTCTTATGGCATGCACTTTTGCACCTTGTTTATCTATGTTCATCATGGCATATTAAATCAATTTCTTCATGTTAATCTCATCACAATATACACACCTATTGTTTGCACCCTTCCATAGGGGTTAAAAACCCTCTCCCGGTAAGTTTGCCCTCAATCTTTCATGCTACTTTATGCACTTGGACAGATTTCTATACTTAGCATTTTCTAATGGATTTTGCCTCTTGTCTTGTGTTTGTTTCGCAGGAAAGCATGGAAAGTGAGGCCCTTACCTTTTAGCCGGCTAGAAGACGAGGAGAGGTAACCCACAAATCCCCGCATCTTAATATTGAGCGCGATCATCCTCTTTTTCCAAGGTACACAACGTGCATAGTATTTTATATCCTTTGACGTTGTTATTACTTGGTGGTGATCACGGTATTCTTCTACATCCTTTATCACCTTTTTATTGATTGTATGATCATGCTACCATGTTTACATAGCCACATATTCATGTTATTCACTTGATTGGTGCACATATGCCTTCATGCTTATTCATGTGATTTGTGGGATCGACACGCATATACACATCAACATTTTCCACATCTACACCCCTTTTTTGGCGATCACGGTGGGACCTCTAGTGCCCATCACTTGTCTCATGCTTTGCTGCGATTTTGGTGTGTATGTCCATGTTTAGATAGCATTTCATGCTCATATTGTTCACTTTGTTTGCATCCATATTATTATGTTCACATATGTTCATTATATCATGATTTGTTAGATTTAGGCTAGAAATTGCATGCACTCCGGTGCACATAGGGTCATGCATATTGCCATATTGTAGTTGCATTCCCCCTCGGTAAGTGATCCTCTCGCTCCCATATTCCTTGGGCTCGACTAGGTGATCTTCTCCGGGACCTCCATAAGTCCTCGTGAGCCGTGGATTCCCACACGGATGCCGGGCCAGTTGTACCTTTCCACCCCATAGGCTTGCATTTGCATACGTTGTAAAGGAGTTAACCCTAGTCAACCCAAAGTTTGGACCTTATTCCCTATAGGATACCTATCTTGAGGGAATTAATCTTAATTTAAAAATATTTAAAGGCCCACCAAAACTTTGACAATAAAATATTTCCCATCATATTAACTTGGTTGACTTGGGTGAAATCCTGCATATTGTTTGTGTTGTTTGGGCTTGTCCAAGCCCATTTGTGTCATTTTGTGTTGCATCCCCACTATCCATATAGGTTTTGTCATTAGGCCCACTTAGGCTAGTCCATTCTGTGTGTCCATTTGTCTAGTCACATTGTCCTGGGTCCTTTTTTTTCCCATTGCATTATTGAGTCAGCCCCCCCTCTCTCTTACTTCCCTCATTATATTCCCTTGATTTTTCCTGTATAAAGTCTCCATTTGCCTTCATGGAGCGCCATTTTTCTTCTGTATATTACCCTTCTTCATCCCCATCTTCCTATTCCTGCGGGGATTCCTCTTTCCACACGGGCCCATCTCCTCGTGGCCCTTCCGACTCACAAGCAAATCTCATGGCCCACTTATCACCTCTTGTTTGCCAAATGGACCCGGTCCAGGCCCAAAAACTCACCACTAATCATCGTAATGGGCTTCATCCTCATAACGGGCCTCATTCATTTAATGGGCCTCCTTCCTTTAATGGGTAATATTCTTCGAGTGGCCCATCTTCCTTTATTGAGTCGCAATCTCTTAGTGGGCCTTATTCCTTCAATGGGCCTCGCTCTTTTAATGGGCCCCTTCCTTTAGCGGACCTTCTTATTCCCTTAATGAGCCTACTTCTCTTAATAGGCCCGCTCCGTCTACCCATGTTGCTACTGGCCCAATCAGTTCTTATTCTCACATTCATGATCCTTCCAGGCCTACATATCCTTCCACCCCTAGAATCGGCTTTCCTTCTTCTCAGTCCGGATCTCTTTATCCGGCCCAATATCATAACCCTGGTCCAAATCCACAATCTCTTGCTCAGGACGGCTTGCATCCTTCCCTATCTCTCCTCATTGAGGAGATGATTGCTCAAGCCCAACGTCAGCTTCATGAACTTCAACGTCGAATTGATCCCCAATCTTCTTTGAGTGTCCCGTTTGCATTCCAAGGTCTTCAGCTTCCACCGCGTTCACAAATTCCTACCTATCGTCACTATGGTGGAGTTGGTAACCCCTATGTGTACTTAAAGGAGTTCATTTATGAGTCGGCCCAATTTCGACATGACCAACGCTTGATGTCATATTTATTCGATCTGTCGTTGGAAGGCCTGGCTCGGGATTGGTTCTTTTCTCTTCCGCAAGAGCAAGTTGTGGATTTTCAAGTCGTCCAAGAGAGATTTCTTCAACAGTATCAAGACTAGGTTGGGCCCAAGTATTCTATGGTTGATCTGGCCCATGAGAAGATTAAGCCCGACGAGGAGTTCTCTACCTTTGCTGATCGCTGGCGTCACTTGGCCGCGCAAGTCCCGGGGCATATTCCGGAGGGAGAGCAGATCAAAATGATAATTTCTAATGCAACACCCGAGTACCGCTTTATCTTAGCCTTGAATGATATCACCTCCTGGCAACAATTGTATAGCCGAGCCCGCTTTATCCGCCAACAACTCCTAGTTTTCCTTGACCCAGAGTCTCCTCCACCTTCTACGCCCACATACGCCTCCTATCCATCGACTTTCATGAGTCAGCCCTCCACTACATATCCTTCCGCGAGTCAGCCTTCCGCTCTCCCACACCCATATACCCCCACATATCCCTCCACATATCAAACCTCCACGAGTCAGCCTTCCACCTCTTTATACCCACATGAACCTCCACCTCCGGTCAAGGGACCATCACACCCCGAGCAGGTAGATGCCGTCCACATACCTCCCACCTCACTTTTTGCTCCACACGTACCTCCACCAAATCCTTCCCCTAACCACGCACCATTACCTATGCAACCCCCACTTCCTTCTCCACTTCCATCTCCATTACCTTCCCATAACCCTCGACATCCACCTTGCCCGAAGCAGGCTCCTCATCGTCCTCCGTTGCCGGAGTGTTTTTCAGCAATTTTCAGGGCTTTGATGGCCGCTCACGCGTTGCCGCTCCCTCCAGTTGTGCCTTGCCAACCCGCGGTCGGAGATATGCTTCAATTTTGTGATTACCATCGCCAGCAGGGGCATGTGGTTGAGGATTGCCCCGAATTTCGAGAGTATTTTTATGGCTTAGAAGATGATAAGAGGATTGATTGGGCCGCCATGCATAAGGTTTTTCTACATCTCCGTAAGCAACATCAGCAACAAACAGCGATGCCCAGGCAGCCGTCTCTACAAGACCAGGGGCACCCCCATGATTCTTTATCGGGCATTGCACCTGCTCTGTCACCCACTCCACCACCTGATCCCTCACCTATTTCATCACCTACCCCAGCACCATCGCCATCTCCTACTCTTACTCCATCGCCGCCACAAACCCAAGCCTCTGTTCCGGCTAGTGCCTACCCTTCTTCTCCCGTCGCCACCTCTGCTACTTCTATCCCTAACACGGCTCGACGCGTTGTGTCGACACGTCGACGGTGGACACCACAATCTCCCTCTTCACCCCCTGTGCCTTCATCACCATCCTCGCCATCTCCATTGCCATCGCCATCATCTCCATCTCAACTGCCAGTTCTTCCATCACCACTTTCATCTCCACCCTCACCTCCATCTCCGCCATCACCTTCGCCCGAGCCTGAGCAAGCCATGCCTTTACCTTTACCCTCAGCCACGCCTTCACCTTTGCCACCACCCGAGCCTATCATCGCCACATCGCTTGCACTTTCACTTTCCATCACCATCCCCACTGAAGCCCCCATGCCTTCCAAACCATCGCCTAAGCCACCCAAACATATTTCCTCTACTTCTCCATCCACTTCCACCCCACGGAGTGGGTGTGCATTACCTCCGATGCCTCTTGGGTCAGGTCCCCATGATGATGATGAGCCAATCCAGGTTTCAATTGTGCATTTCAAGATTCAGGATGTTATTTCCCGCATGCCGATCCGAGTCCTAGCCCTTGGCTGTTTTGGGGATGATGAGCCTACATATTCAAAGACGGTTGCTAAGAAGAGTTCCCTCGCACTAGTGCCAGTTTCTTCTTGAGTGAGGCCGGTGACAATCTCATTGCTCACCGAGGATTCACCATTAATGTTGTTATTACTCCTCGCTCGATTGTTGTTCAGTTCACTGGCCAAGAAGGGTTCTCTACTCAGATTGTGTTAACCCATGCGGCTGCCAACAGCCTAATGGATTCCCTATTCAAGGGGCAATTGGCCATATCTTCTGCATTTTCCAAAAATATTATGCACATCTTATGCAATCTTCCTCGGTTTATTGGTTAATCGGTCACGTCAACTCCGCGCATTACTCTCCCTCAGTTTTGTCCTGCTCTTCTGGTAAAGGAGTTATGCTTCATGCCCGATTGCCGAGTGAAGATGCCGAATCTTATGCTGCTAATACCGAGTGATGAAACTCCACAATTTTCTGATGTTCATTCGAAGGAGTCATCTATCCGAGAATGTCTGCCTATGGTTAGCACTGGGTATCTAGGGGCAACCGCACCGACGAAGCTGCATATCCATGACTGGGCTAGGTTGTCTGCCAGTTGGGCCCGTTATTTGAGGAGACATTGCATATCAAGAAGGTCGAAGGTCCGAGTCAGCACCAGGCATACCCGTGTTCAAGAGATTGCTGCTAAGAAGAAGCGGCGGCGTAAGTTTAAGGGCCGTCGATTGTGCACTAAGGGGTCCACTTCTTCCTCTTCCTTTTGTTCATCCTTTATATTGCTCAGCTCCCACCCTTGGGTGGTGTACCTCCCTTCTTCCAATCCCACATCTATGATCTTCTCCACTCTTTTCAGGTCTGTAAACCCCCATTCTTCTTTCCCCACTCATCCGGAGTCTCCGGATCCTCCGTTCACTCATGATTTTAGGCCTCAGCCTATGTCATCCTTTCATGCCATTTTCGGGACTTCTTCTGATCCTTCCCTTTCGGTATCCCCGGGCTCTGCTTCTGATCTTTCCCCGACCCTTTCGGGTGACCATCAGTCTTTTTCCCCGACCCTGTCGGGTGTCAATCATTTTCTTTCCCCGACCCAGTCGGGTGATTCTAATTCCTTTTCTCCGACCACGTCGGATGATTACTCCTCTTCTCCCTTATCTTTGCCACAATCTTCTCATTGTCTCTTTATTCTTTCCTCCGCACCCTTTCGGGGTTCTCACCCTTTTTCTTACTATTTTCGAGGCTTTAGCCCACCTTGATCTCAGTTAATCCCTGTTTATTTTTTATCTGGTTCCTTTTTATCTCAGTGCCTTAACGAGGGAGTTCTAGCCCTCGTCTCTCTTCCTTCTTATCCCTTCTTCGTCCAGTATGATGTCTGCCACTCCTCTATGTCGAGGAATCCAATCCTTTGCTATCCTTTCATCCTTTATCCTGACAAGTAAGGAAAACAAAGTTCGTGCTCCTCAAAGCTCGATGATCGAGATCGCTTCAGGATGCTGGTTTCCACGCCATGGATTTACAAAGGTATCTTTATTTTGGGCAAGAAACGTGCTTTTATTTCCATTATTTCTATTATTTCTACACATGATTTCTTAACATGATTGAGTGGCTTTAGGAGTCTTTGTTTAATTAGATCTTAACTTTATGTCGAATAAAAAAGTTAGCTTTTGCAACATCCTTAGGCTGGTGATAGCTCCGCGCTGGGAAGTCTAGTTTCTTTCCTCAATTGTTGAGGGTGACCTTTAGGCATGGGTTTTTCACACACTTCACGGTAAGCCATAGCCGATCTCTCTAGTGCAACACCGTTGCTGCTTTGGCCATACTTTGGGTATGCACAAATGTCTTTTCTTTTCTCTGCTCGGCCAAGTGCAGGGGTAAGAGATGGATAGATGAGATGATCAACCTAGGCGCTCCTTAATATGGGAGAGGTCTCAAATAGGGGCAGTCTTGACCCTCAAAAGTGAGCTTTCATGTAATATCTGGCCAATAAGGGCTACCAAAATGAGAAAATAATTCAGTGCAAAATTATGATTGGAAGGCATGGCAAGAGTGGCAGTACAATTCCCCGCGGGACGTCATGAGCCCGGTCGCATGCGTGCCAGATAAATATGGGTCTGAAAATCAAAGACACAAAGCCCCAGCGCAACAGGCTATCTCTTTGAGGGGTAGTGCCCTGTGAGGAATTCGAGCCTTGATATCTCCCATCCTGCACAAAGCATGTCTTCAATTATTCTTCCACTTCTCCCTCTTAGGTTGGGTTGTATCCTGGGTATGGCCTTAGTAGGGGCACCGTTCTTTAGAAGCAGTTGGTTGTGGTAAGCCACCCTCACATGCACGCCCTGCTTAAGGGAAGCCTTTAATGAAAGGGGTAGGAACGACGATCCCTAGCCAGTAGTTTAAGCCCGTCTTGGGTGTTGCAGATTGATATTTCAAAAAAATCCAAAAAAATGTGATATTATCAAAAAATCAAAAAAAAGAATGAGGTATTTTCAAAAAAATCCAAAAAAATGAGATATTGTCAAAAATTTTAAAAAAGTGAGATAGATTAAAATCTAAAAAATGAGATATTGTCGAAAATCAAAAGAAAAAATTAGATATGTCAAAATCCAAAAAAATCAGATATTCTCAAAACTCTAAAAAATCAAATATGTCAAAATCTAAAAAAATCAAAAAATTACAAAAATCTAAAAATATGTCTTTTATTTTTATGCATTTTTTATCTTAAGGACAGATACGTAATTCGTTTGCTAAGTGTGTAGGTTGCAAGTACTCAGGCATTCCTTGCTATATCTTTTTGCTCTGCCTCCTATCCACATCTTTGATCTGTTCTCTCCTTCAATCTTATCTCTCGATCTATTCTGAAGCTTGTGTCCTTCTCAGCTTTATCTCACCATATCTTTATTAGAGGGCTCTACCTCACGATTATGAACCTGGCGGTTCTGCTTCATTCTGATCTTGGGCTTTGATTGAATAGTGCATTTGTCATGTCTTTTGTCTCGTCGTGTCGTTGTCACGTGTTTATATGTGTCGTCCCACGCATGTTATTTTGTCCATCACCGCGTGTTGTTGGTTGTCTTGCATATGTTATTAGTTGTCCCTCTATGTCCCGTGTTGTTGTCCCACGTATTCTTGTCCTAACCGTGTGTTGTCCCCCCACGTGTTCTTGTCCCAACCGTGTGTTGTCCCACTGCATTGTTATCTTGTCTCACTATGTTCATCTTACATGCATATTGTTGGTTCGTATCTTGCATATGTTACTTGTTCGTTCATTCTTTGTTGTGTTATGCTGCCTTTCGTTCATTTGTTTGTCTCATTATGTTCATGCTTATTTGTTCATGTTGTTGGTTGTCTTATTTGAAAATTCATAAAAACTTAAAATCTGAAAATATAAAAAATGCCGTTTCACCTGCATAGGTAAGTCAGGTATGGCTCTCTATCCCTTCTCATTGTTGCATTACTATATGGTATCTACATTATTATAGCCTCTCAAGGACCGGCTGGCTGCCCGTGTGTTCTTGGATCTGATGTTCCCCTTTAACAAAAATGATGATGATCTAGGAGCATACGGTTAATCATTGGATAGGCCGCTCAGTTGAGTCGGGTGGGGAACGATGGACTCTGTCTCGCACGCCGTGGTTGCAGACGACTCTTGACCCCATCTTGGCTCAGTCTAGCAATATTATCCTTGAGTACCTTCTATTTTATGATTTCTTTGCATTCATTTTGATGATTTTTTTATTTTAGCCCAGCATGCATCATGTCATTTTGAGCATTAACGTCTCGTGATCCATTCAAGGTTTCTCCTCAATAATGGTTAGTTGCACTTCATGTCTCTTGGATAAGAGATCTTCATTCCACTCTGAATTTGAACGATTTCTCTGATCTTTTCACTCGGTCTGGTTAGCCAGTGTGATTCCTGTCTGAATTTTATCTCAGTTATATTTCTCATGCTTTTTACGTTGTGCTCCTTTCCGACCCCCTCATTATCTCGGGATTGTGTCCCCGATGAGCCTGGTCGTGCTTCCTTTTTTTCCTATTAGTTTAGTTCTCCAGACATGTCTCATCCTTGTCAGCCATTCCGGGTGGTTAGTTTGGCATTTTCGGGAGAATTCCTGTCGCTTCTTGGTTAAAACGGGTGTCTTTTGCCTTGATGCCCACTTTTTAGTCCTCTCCGCTTCATCTCCGCTTCATCTCCATTTCACGTCGCTGTCGCTTTCACTCCATCTCCATTCCATTTCACCTCTGCGTCACTTTCGCTTGCTCTCTTGCAAAGCGGACATCAAGGAGGGGCATCTGTTGACACCCGTTTTTAGCCTGCAAGTTGAGTCATTTCTCTTATTCATCATTTTGATGCCCCGAATCACCCATTATTTTGGAGCCTTTCTTGGATGGATTTTGAGCCCATTTCATTATTCCATTCCCTTTGAACCTTGGAAATCATTATTTCATAGAGCCCTGGAGCCTATCTTGTCACCTTCCGGCCTTCAAAGTCGCCTTATGGCCCATTTAGGCCGGCTTCCCTCAAGCATTCAGCCCCCTTTCATTGCGTAGTCTTGAAAACGGTCCTTTTTCACCCCCTTCCTTTCCTCTTTTCAAAATGTGCCTTGCACCAAAGTTGTTCATCTTTCAAATCCCTACAATTTCTTCTTCTACTTCATTGGCCAGTTCTTCACCGATTTCAAGTTATTTACAATTTTTTGGCAGATTGCACTGTTCACCTATGTCCCCATATTCTTTCTCTCTCTGCTAGCCCTATTTTCTCTCTCTTATGATCATTTTCACATCTTACTTTCTTCATAAAAGTTGTTAAATTTTGAGTTATCTATAATTTTGTCTTCTACCACTTTTGCTAATTCTGCACTGTTTGGGAGATATGATCCAATTTCCAACGTCGCGCAAGGTCTATCTTAAACGGTCGTGCTAATGGCCGTTCATTGTTGCAAACGGCCGGTTGACGACCGTTTAACCCTGAATGGTCGGTCATCCAACCATTTATCCAATAAGAGTCCAGCCTGCTCTGGACTCTATCTCCACGAACCTACGCGATGTTCCTATCTTGCGGCGGCCATAACTTCTAGAATACTTATCCAAATTGATCCCCGTTTTTTCCTAATTCTAGCCCTTTGTATTATCTTTAATTTGGTTCATATAAATCAAATTTTGATGGGCTATATAACCTGGAATCATGGCCGCAATATCAGGTTTTTCGACTTTTCGCGCAACAAAAACCCTGCAGATTAGGTTCCAAAGGCTTCTTCCAAGAGCCATAACTTCCGCAATCTTCAACCAAAAAGAGTCATGTTTGTTCCTAGCTCTTATCCTATCTATTATCTCGAGATTGATCCAGAGATCTCGAGATTTGGTGCACTCTATCTTCTGGAATCGTGGGAGAAAATTGGGGGTTTCACCACTTTTTCTATATAAAGCTGCCCACATTTCCTGTGCGACGGCGAAGCCATGCTGTATTGTTGACTCAACCCTTAGACTCTAGCCTGAAGAGGGAAGTATATGCTTCATTTTGGTTCCTTGTTTGCTCAATTTCATCAACGTTTGCCCTCTCAACTTCGCCCCTACTTTTGGCAAATCATCAAAGTTTACTGATTTCTGCTACAAAGCCCACGACGGGGGCCTGTTCATCAAGCTGGTGCGGAGTTATGCTTTATCCTTTTCATCCTCCCTCAACTCCATCTTGAAGAGGAGAGTATTAGCTTCACGTGGATTATATGTTTGCCTTATTTCTCATATCTTTCCCCCCTCTTCCAAGCCCCTACTTTTGAAGTTTCACCACACTATTCTGCACTTTGTTGAAGCTCAGATTTCTTGCGACGGGGGCATGTTTGCGTCGTCGGTGCGAGGCCGTGGGGCACTCATGATCCGTCCTTTCAACTCCAGGCTCTAGAGGGAAGTATACTCTTTGTGTTCCTTAGTTTTGGGCTCATTATCACATCATCTTCCTTCATATTTTTATCTATGAGTTTTGCACTTTCATTCTATTTTTACACTTAAGTCATTTTTCTCCCATGTTCTGCACCATTCTGTTTTCTTGAGTTTTCCACCCCATTTTTCACTACTGTCTTCCCCGTTTTAAACTCTCCTTTCTACCCTAGTTTCACCACAACACTCCCACCTTTCCATAGCATCCACTCTTTCCTCTTTTGGTGTTCTATCTTGGGAGATATTCATCATTCTTTAAGCCCATTTTGTGCATTGTTCTGAATTTTCTGCACAGTCCATATTTTTCCCAAATCTCTAGTGTCATAACTTTCTGTCCCGACCTCCTTTTTAAGTGATTCTTGTTCCTGCTTCTTTACAACACTCAAGTCTTCTGTTATCTCAAATTTATCCCCATTTGGACTTTGTTTACCCTACTATTTGCATCAGTCTTTGCACCCACTTTACACTATTTGCATAGTTTTTCTTGTGGCATGCACTTTTGCACCTTGTTTATCTACGTTCATCATGGCATATTAAATCAATTTCTTCATGTTAATCTCATCACAATATCACACCTATTGTTTGCACACTTCCATAGGGGTTAAAAACTCTCTCCCGGTAAGTTTGCCCTCAATCTTTCATGCTACTTTATGCACTTGGGCAGATTTCTACACTTAGCATTTTCTAATGGGTTTTGCCTCTTGTCTTATGTTTGTTTCGTAGGAAAGCATGGAAAGTGAGGCCCTTACCTTCTAGCCAGCTGGAAGGCGAGGCGAGGTAACCCACAAATCCTCGCATCTTAATATTGAGCGCGATCATCCTCTTTTTCCAAGGTACACAACGTGCATAATATTTCATATCCTTTGACGTTATTATTCCTTGGTGTCGATCACGGTATTCTACTACATCCTTTGTCACCTTTTTATTGATTGTATGATCATGCTACCATGTTTACATAGTCACATATTCATGTTATTCACTTGATTGGTGCACATATGCCTTCATGCTTATTCATGTGATTTGTGGGATCGGCACGCATATACACATCCACATTTTCCACATCTACACCCACGTTGAAGAAACAAAAGGTCAAAATTTGCTGCCTTGAAGGGTTTGGTCGACCGAAGTCTTCGGTCGGTCGACCGAACTATAAAACCCTGTAGAGTTTATAGTGCTGGGAAATTCGGTCGACCGACATTGATCCATCGGTTGACCGAACTCTGTAATTTCTCAGAGTTCAGCCTGTTGGAAAATTTGGTCGACCGAACTCTGAATTGCCTGCAAAATTGAGTGCCTAGTAAATCTTATTCATATGACAAGAGCTTCATGTCCTCATTCAATCCATGCATTTTGGGTTTGATCTGGCTTTGTTTATGCATTTGGAAATCTAAAAACATTTAAGCTTTTACTGTTGTGCCCCGGTCTGTTTTGACGAAGATCTTGATAGAAAATGTCCTGAATTTGACGAAGATTGATGTGGTTTGATTTGATTGAAATTTGTTGAATGATGGAGCAGAATGATAATCTTCAATTATTGAAGCTTGATAGATGAAGGCTTTTCATGAAAATCTGTTTGCTCAATCAATTGAGTCATATTAAAGAGGAAGCTTGAATGTGGAACTTGAGTGTTGAATGAATTTCAAATTCTAAATCTTGAATGAGTAGCTCTGATTTGGACTAACTTGTTGAATGTTGAGTGAGTAATTGTTGCTTAGACTTAAATGCTAGAACTGAGACAAGTGAATGAAAGTCAATCGATTTATCAGAAAATGAGTGAATGGTTTGAATGTGGAATTCAATATGTAGTGATTGTAAAAGTTTAATTTGTTAAATTGAGATGTGGAGCTGAATACCAAATTGAATGCAGGTGATTTGTGAAGTTCTTCATTCAAACTCTCAAGGCAAAGGTATGAATACATGATTATTTGGATCTAAGTGTGAATGGAATGATCTGGGTTGTAAACATGTTTTGCCATGTAAATCTGAGTTGT
This sequence comes from Amorphophallus konjac, assembly GCA_022559845.1. Lineage (NCBI taxonomy): Eukaryota > Viridiplantae > Streptophyta > Magnoliopsida > Alismatales > Araceae > Amorphophallus > Amorphophallus konjac. Next base: position 255,944,923 of record CM040118.1, on the reverse strand, counting down.
ATGAACTCCACTGATCAACCTTGATATATGTATTTGAAATGCGGAGCTTTCGATTGAATTTATTGATGTATTTCTACTGCCAAGAAAAGTGTCGACCTAAGGAGTCGACACTTATTAACAGAGCTTCTGCCTTGCGTCGAATGTAAGGACGCTGGCAGAAAGTGTCGACCTACAGGGTCAACACTTTCACCAGGGTTTTGCTATTTTGCTAAGGCAGAACTCATGAAAAAATGTGTCGACCCCATAGGTCGACACTTTCAGGTAAGTTCTACAATTACTGTGAAATCAGAACCTCCGTGAAAAAGTGTCGACCTCATGAGTCGACACTTTTCACCACGAATGTTCTGACTCTTCATAGGCCAGAACACTTGGTAAAAAGTGTCGACCCCATAGGTCGACACTCGTATCTCGGTTTTATTTTTATATATGTTCTGGCAGAACATTCATGAAAAAGAGTCGACTCCATGAGTCGACACTTTTTCTGAACGTTCGAACGTGGTTTTCCGGATCTATTTCGAACCCTAATGAGATTGATCAAAATGGCATGGCTTTTGGCCCTAATGGCCTTCGGGCGACCTTTACAACGTGTATGTAATATGAAAGGGGTGTGGGAAGGAGTTTTATGTCCTTTGGGGGATCAAGCCCCCTTGTTTATAACGCCGCCCCCTCATTCGATCGAGATAATTCCATGAGCTTCTAACGTGGTTTTCTCTTGCAGGAAGAAGGACATGAACGGAGGAATGGTGCTACCTTGCCAAGAAGAACCCTGCGTCCAAGCATCCTTCACTCGACCCTAACCTTGTAGCTGGAAGGAAGACGTCACAGCTCTCTACCATCTCCTGGCGTGGGCGACTTTCGACAAAAGGGGCCATTCTTCTTTTCTTTATGTCTTCATTCTCAAGCACCTTTCATCATATACGTTTTGTTTAAGGATTTGAGGGTTTGATCATCTTGTTTATCATTCTCCTAGGTATTTTCTGCTTAGATTGATAATCTAATAACTAGGCTTGTATTTTTCCACTCTACTTTTCTTATCTAGACATTTTCGGAGCTTGCTCCGAGTGTGTGTGGGTTGTCTCGTCGTCATGCGAGAACCCACGTGTGTGGGCTATCGAGCCCGTGTGTGTGTGTGGTTGCTGCCGTCGAGTAGTGTTTATAGTGAAATCCTCTCGAGGTGAGAGGGGTGGAGTAGGACGGCACTTGGTGCGTCCGAACCACCTAAAAATACTGTACCGTGGTTTGCTTATCTGGTGGTTGTTGATTTTCATTATTCCGTTCACCATACGAGTGTGAGACGGTGAGACGTGAGTTTACTCAACTGTCCGTTCATATTTCTTTGTCCGAGTGAGTATATCTCTGCGCTGGGAAGTTGTGAGAGCTTGCTTTATTTACTTTCATTCATTCCAATCAAATCTCTATCTTAGGTTTTTCATTTATATCTGTGGTTTGTCTGGATTGTGTTATAATTTGCAGTAAAGGGTGGGTAATAATTTCACCCCCCTCTCAATTACCTCCTAACCGGGCCAACAATTGGTATCAGAGCCTCGGCTCTTTCTTTTAGAAAACCTTGCGGTTTTAGAGTGATCTGTTAGGAATGGCCAACAACCTCAACAAGGGGATGATGCCCGAAGGGCATTCGATTCAACGGCCACCCTTCTTCGATCGGAGTAATTACCCATACTAGAAGAATAGGATGACTGTATTTCTTAGAGCGCAAAGTCATGAAATATGGACTGTTATTAGGAATGGTCCGTATGTTGTACACCTCGATGAGGATATGTGGGATGATGATGCTATCAAGAAAGCAACTGTGAATTTTAATGCTTTGAATATAATGCAGTGTGCTATTCACTCTAACAAGTATGCTCGTGTCTCCATGTGTAGTAGCACCAAGGAAATGTGGGACAAGCTCAAGCTTATCTATGAAGGTACTACAGGAGTCAAGGAGACGAAGGCGAATATGTTGACCCATTACTACGAGCTATTCCGAATGAAAGATGAAGAAGATATCTCCCAGATGTTCGCGCGACTCATGGAGATCACCAATGGACTGAAGTCACTCGGAAGAGAGTTCTCCAACAAGGAGTTGGTACGGAAGGTGTTGAGGTCACTGTCACCGAGCTGGGACACCAAGGTGACCGTGATAGAAGACTCCAAGGATTTGACAATGCTCACCGTGGATGCACTCATAGGGTCATTAATGACCTATGAGATCAATGTGATGAAGAGGACGAAAGAGGATCCGAAGAAGAAGAGGCCAATCGCTTTGAAAGCACTCCTGGAGAGTGTCTCGAGCCAAGAGGAATCATTGGGGACCACCGATGATGAAGAAGTTGCTATGTTGACAAGGAAGGTGAGACAATTCCTGCGCCAAAGAAGAAGGTTTGGCGAGAAGTTTAGGAAGGGAAAGAGGCAGCCAAGATAAAGAAATGAACCATCCAAGACCGCCGAAATTATTTGTTATGAATGCAAGAAAGCCGGGCACATGCGAGGAGAATGCCCCGAGCTCCAGAAGAAGAAGGGAAAGGTCGTCAAGGGCAAGAAGCCAAAAGCCATGAAGGCGACGTGGAGCGATGAAGATGAAGATGAGCCCACGACCGATGATGAGGGGCAGGATATTGAAGAACTCGTGAAGACGATGTGTCTGATGGCCAACAACGATAGTGAATAGGTAATTTCTGACACTGAGGCCATTTCAAATGAACAATGGGAACTTGCTTATGAAGAGTTGGATGAGAAGTATAGAAGAATGAAAAATGAAAATATGACTTTAAAGAAAAAGATCCATGAAATTGTTCACTCGTCTAATTCTTGTGGAAAGTGCAACTTGCTTGAAATGTAAATTAAAAATCTAAAAAATGGTAATGATGCTTTGGAAACCAAGCTAGCTTTGTTTGAAAAGGAGATAGCACGCTTAGATATAGATAAGAAAAATGCATTTAAGTTGAAAGATGAAATCCAAGAAAAGCATGACCTCTTGAACAAAGAACTTGAAAAATTGCATGTTCAACTGATTGAATGCGAAAAAGAGAAAGAAAACTTGAAAGTGAAGAATGAGAGCTTTGTCATTGAAATTGAAAAACTGAAAAATGTGAATGGAAAAGTGGTGAGAGAAAAAGAAAACAAGTTAAAAAGAATGCAAGTACAATGCATGGCAACAAAAATCATGTTTATTATGATGTTAAGAATTCATTTTATCAAGGAGAATGTTCACACACACACTTTGGAAAACAAACTGTTCATTCTAAATTCCCCTCAACCTTTAGGAGTGTAAATAAAAGGAAAATTTTTGGTAGGAGAAGACCCACGTGTTTTTATTGTGGAAAGATAGGGCATGATATGTATATATGCCAACTCATGCAATATGATGATGAATTATTTTTCAATAGATATTATGAATCCCTTGGGAATGCTAACATGAAGGGACCCAAGCTTACTTGGGTACCCAGATCAAAATGAGCATGGTTGGTAATTGGTGCAGGTCTGCATGAAGGAGGGAGACAATAAATGGTACCTGGACAGTGGATGCTCCAGGCACATGATTGGAAACAAACACCTCTTTGCAGACCTTGTTGAGAAGAACGGCAGAACGATAATTTTTGGAGGACAGGACAAGGGTAAGATTATCAAACTCGGGAGAACTGGTAAGGACCCTAACCACTGCATTGAATATGTTTCGCTTGTTACAGGTCTTCATCATAATTTGCTTAGTGTAAGTCAACTTTGTGACAAGGGTCACAAAGTAATTTTTGAATCTTCACACTGCACTATCATTGATGCTAACACACAGAAAATTAAGTTCATAGGTGTGAGATGTAACAACACCTATCAAGTTGATTTTGATGAGCTTGCATCTAAGAAACTGTGTTTAGTAGCCAACAAAAGTGAAGATATTTGGTTGTGGCATCGCCGTCTTGGGCATGCCAGTTTTAATGTAATTAGGAAGTTGAATCGTCATGATTTAGTCAGAGGTCTTCCTAAACTGAAGTTTGAAACTTCAAAGATATGTGAAGCATGCAATAAAGGAAAACAAACCACCACATCTTTTAAATGCAAAAACATTGTTTCAACAGAAAAACCCCTTCAACTGTTGCATTTGAATTTATTTGGTCCCACCAGGACTCGCAGTCTTGGAGGGAAGCTTTACGGCTTTGTGATTGTCGATGATTTCTCGCGATATTCATGGGTTTTATATCTTGCTAATAAAAGTGATGCTTGCAATGAGTTCATTGATTTTTGCACTAAAGTTCAGAATGAAAAAGGATATACAATTCAGAAAATTCAAAGTGACCACAGAAAGGAATTTAAAAATCTTGAGTTTGATGCTTTTTGCAGGAAGCAGGGGTACGGGCATCAGTTCTCTTCACCAAGAACCCCTCAACAAAACGGCGTGGTTGAAAGGAAAAATAGGACGCTTGTGGAGATGGCACGTACCATGCTTGCGGAAAACGGTCTTCCACGGTACTTATGGTCAGAGGCAATGAACACCGCTTGCTACATCACAAATAGAGCAATGGTAAGACCAATAGTTAAGAAAACTCCATACGAGCTTTACAAAGGTGAGGGTGAAGTTGAACAGGGAGAGTCGAGCAAACAAGGTGAGGCAGCGAATCAAGAAGAAGAAAAAGAAAAAGAGGAGGAAGCTGAACAAGAGCAACATCTGAACGTTCCACACCAATGGATTACACATAGGGACCATCCATTGGAGAACGTGATCGGCGGTGTGGATGAAGGAATTCGTACACAGGCGTCAATGAGGGAAGTTGAAATACACGATTATCTAGCTTTACTTTCTAGCATTGAGCCTAAATCATTAGATGATGCTTTGAATGACAATTCTTGGGTTCTCGCCATGCAAGAAGAGCTACACCAATTCCAAAGGAATCAGGTGTGTTTCCTCGTGCCCCGGCCTGATGATCATCCTATCATTGGAACTAAGTGGGTTTTTCGAAACAAACTTAGTGAAGATGGGGTGGTTGTGAGGAATAAGGCAATATTACTAGCCAAGGGCTACTATTAAGAATTTGGCATTGATTTTGATGAATCGTTTGCACCTGTGGCTAGATTAGAAGCAGTTAGAATTTTACTCGCTTATGCTTGTCACAGGAATATTAAACTGTTTCAAATGGACGTAAAGAGTGCCTTCCTCAACGGAGTGATCAAGGAAGAAGTGTACGTGGAGCAACCACCGGGCTTTGAAGATGAAAGATTTCCGGACCACGTATTCAGAATAGACAAGGCACTATATGGTTTGAAATAGGCTCCCAGGGCATGGTATGATAGATTAAGTTCATTTCTTATTGAAAATGGCTTCAAACGAGGTAACATAGATCAAACATTGTTTACAAAAACTTGTGATGATCATTCATTAATTGTTCAAGTTTATGTAGACGATATAATTTTTGGAGCCTCAAATTCAAAAATGAATGATGAATTTGCCCAACTTATGTAGGGGGAGTTCGAGATGAGCTTGAAGGGAGAGCTTAACTTCTTCTTGGGTTTACAAATAAAATAAATGGACGACGGCATCTTCATCAACCAGAAGAAGTACACGCAAGAAATTGTGAAGAAATTTCAACTTGAGACTGCCAAGCACTTTGCAACACCGATGTCCACCTCACAGAAAATGGAAGAAGAAAAAGGTAACAAAGTTGATCAAAAACTCTTTAGGGGTATGATAGGATCCTTGCTTTATCTGGCTGCTAGTAGGCCTTACATACACTTTAGTTTTTGTCTCTGTGCAAGATACCAATATTGTCCCAGGGACTCCCATTTAGCTACCGTAAAAAGGATCTTCAGGTATTTGAATGGAACTCTTGACCTTGGTTTGTGGTATCCTAGAAATAATTCATTTGATTTACATACTTTCACTGACTCTGATTATGCTGGTTGTAAAATGGATCGAAAAAGCACAAGCGGTCACTATCAGTTTCTTGGGGGTTGCATGGTTTCATGGGCCTCAAAAAAATAGCATTGTGTGGCTTTATCAACTGCCGAAGTCGAGTATGTGGCTGCCGGTAGTTGTGCTGCTCAAGTGCTTTGGATCCAACATCTATTGCTAGATTTTGGTTTCTCTTTAAAGAAAACTCCCATAATGTGTGACAACACTTCTGCAATAAACTTGTCCAAAAATCCAGTCCAACATTCCCGCACTAAGCACATAGAAGTTAGACATCACTTTATACGAGATCACATAAATAAAGGTGATTTTGAACTTATTTTTATTGATACAAAACACCAACTTGCTGATATATTTACAAAACCTTTGAATTCTGAATAATTTTATTTTCTGGGAAGAAAATTAGGAGTGTGTAAGTTAGATACTTAGATCTTTTGAGCTGAATTGTACATACACTCTTTTCATCTTTTTCATAAAGAAACTATTCATAATGCCTTATGCTTTGCACATAAAAAGTTTTCATTGCCTTTACTTTTCAAACTTCACCTTTTTGTGCATATCACAGTGAATAACAATTTGGTTCTCTTACATGCTCTTATCCTTTCGCATCCGCATGTACATAAAGACATATACTTCATCTAAATGTGCAAGAATGCCATGATTCACCAGTATATAAAATGACGTCAGTGCAAAGGTGGATTAAGTCCACCTGAAAACTTTCATTATGCGTGAGTGTGGTCTTCGGACCTAAGTACTCCACCTTGTACCGGTAATCAAACTACTTAAATACATCACTTTGAAATGCTTGAGTGTATATAAATTACAGACCTTTCAGTTGAAATCTTCTATGACCTTATGCCCTTGCTAAATAAAATGCTTTGACTAGGACATGTTTTAACATGGCACATATTAAAGGGGAGGTTTTTGTTATAACGGTGCATACACTTAGGGGGAGACATCACCATGAATAGGCTAATTCATCTCTTATATTCTACGCAATCTCTCACACAATTTGCACATGTGAGTTAATGATTCTAACTAATAAGGATTTCACTTATTCCACTTAACACATTTCAGGACTCTGGAATCCTTACATGAAAATCACGTGACTTGTGAGGAAAAAGTTTTCAGCCCCATCAAAAATAGTCAATAAGTGTGATTAGACATCGAGTAAATCGAGAATCCCCCCTGAAATAAAGGAGGAAACTCGCATTGAAAAGTGTCCTATCCACATAATCATAAGTGACGATACTGAGTAACTGGGAAGTGCCCCTGAAACAAAGTGCATGACTCGTGTCAAAAGGTTAGTCATCTTGTCATTCAAAAATGAAAATAATCTTGGAGTTGTGCGAAGCTACCAAAAGTCAAGCACGGTGTATGAAAGTGTAGGGACGAAAAGTTCCTACTTGTGTTCTTTATAAAATCTGAAAATCCATACTGTCTAGATTTCATTGCTCATATTTCACATATTCATCTAGGGAGTGATTGTATGGATGTACACCTTGAATCAGCCATATTTCATAAGTCTTGCAGTACCACTCCTTGTAAGCACTACCCTATTACTATTGTACATGAAATTCATGTTCTCGGTCTGTTACATAATTCCTATCCTGTTCATAGAGAACTTGCTTGCTATATTATACACTGATGAGTGCATATGTGCTTGAGTGCTCATTTCTTGTGTTTCATATGCATCTCATTGAGTTAACTGTGCTATTGAGGCATAACTTTCATCCTTTTACAGCTTTCATAATACCCCTATTTGACTCGGACAAAAGGGGGGAGAAATAATCTCTACATTTGCACAATTGCATTTGCACAATACTTCATGACTTGCTTCACGACTTGCTTGGTTGCTTGTGTTCTTGATTGATTTTGATTGTGCTTGTGGCAAAAAGGGTGATTTGAATGCTATTTTTAATGCGGATCTTTGTGGTGACATCAAAAGTGATGAACTGTTAAACCAAATCTTTGTTAGTTTTCATTGGTTTTATCTTCGTCAAAAAGGGGGAGATTGTTGTGCCCCGGTCTGTTTTGATGAAGATCTTGATAGAAAATGTCTTGAATTTGACGAAGATTGATGTGATTTGATTTGATTAAAATTTGTTGAAAGATGGAGCAGAATGATAATCTGTAATTATTGAAGCTTGATTGATGAAGGCTTTTCATGAAAATTTGTTTGCTCAATCAATTAAGTCATATTAAAGAGGAAGCTTGAATGTGGAACTTGAGTGTGGAATGAATTTCAAATTCTAAATCTTGAATGAGTAGCTCTGATTTGGACTAACTTGTTGAATATTGTGTGAGTAATTGTTGCTTAGACTTAAATGCTAGAAATAAGACAAGTGAATGAAAGTCAATCGATTTATCAGAAAATGAGTGAATGGTTTGAATGTGGAATTCAATATGTAGTGATTGTAAAAGATTCATTTGTTAAATTGAGACGTGGAGCTGAATGCCAAATTGAATGCAGGTGATTTGTGAAGTTCTTCATTCAAACTCTCAAGGCGAAGGTATGAATACATGATTGTTTGGATCTAAGTGTGAATGGAATGATCTGGGTTGTAAACATGATTTGCCATGTAAATCTGAGTTGTATGAACTCCATTGATCAACCTTGATATATGTATTTGAAATGTGGAGCTTTCGATTGAATTTATTGATGTATTTCTGCTGTCTGGAAAAGTGTTGACCTAAGGAGTCGACACTTATTAACGGAGCTTCTGCCTTGCGTCGAATGTAAGGACGCTAGCAGAAAGTGTCGACCTACAGGGTCGACACTTTCACCAGGGTTTTGTTGTTTTGCTAAGGCAAAACTCACGAAAAAAAGTGTCGACCCCATAGGTCGACACTTTCAGGTAAGTTCTACAATTACTGTGAATTCGGAACCTCCGTGAAAAAGTGTCGACCTCATGAGTCGACACTTTTCACCATGAATGTTATGACTCTTCACAGGCCAGAACACTTGGTAAAAAGTGTCGACCCCATAGGTCGACACTCGTATCTCGGTTTTGTTTTTATATATGTTCTGGCAGAACATTCAGGAAAAAGAGTCGACACTTTTTCTGAACGTTCGAACGCGATTTTCTGGATGTATTTCGAACCCTAATGAAATGGATCAAAATGGCATGGGTTTTGGCCCTAATGGCCTTTGGGCGACCTTTACAACTTGTATGTGATATGAAAGGGGTGTTAGAAGGAGTTTTATGTCCTTTGGGGGATCAAGCCACATTGTTTACAACGCCGCCCCCTCATTCGATCGGAATGATTCCAAGAGCTTCTAACGTGGTTTTCTCTTGCAGGAAGAAGGAGAGGAATGGAGGAACGGTGCTACCTTGCCAAGAAGAACCCTACGTCCAAGCATCCTTCACTCGACCCCAACCTTGTAGCTGGAAGGAAGACATCGTAGCTCTCCTCCATCTCCTGGCGTGGGCGACTTTCGACAAAAGGGGCCATTCTTCTTTCCTTTATGTCTTCATTCTCAAGCACCTTTCATCATCTACATTTTGTTTAAGGATTTGAGGGTTAGATCATCTTGTTTATCATTCTCCTAGGTATTTTGTGCTTATATTGATAATCTTATAACTGGGCTTGTATTTTTCCACTCTACTTTTCTTATCTAGACATTTTCAGAGCTTGCTCCGAGTGTGTGTGGGTTGTCTCGTCGTCGTGCGAGAACCCACGTGTGTGGGCCGTCGAGCCCGTGTGTGTGTGGTTGCTGCCGTCGAGCAGCGTTTATAGTGAAATCCTCTCGAGGTGAGAGGGGTGGAGTAGGACGGCACTTGGTGCGTCTGAACCACCTAAAAATACTGTGACGTGGTTTGCTTATCTGGTGGTTGTTGATTTTCATTATTCCGTTCATCATACGAGTGTGAGATGGTGAGACGTGAGTTTACTCAACTGTCCGTTCATATTTCGTTGTCTGAGTGAGTATATCTCTGTGCTGGGAAGTTGTGAGAGCTTGCTTTATTTACTTTCATTCATTCCAATCAAGTCTCTGTCTTAGGTTTTTCCTTTATATCTGTGGTTTGTCTGGATTGTGTTATAATTTGTAGTAAAGGGTGGGCAATCAATTCACCCCCCTCTCAATTGCCTCCTAACCGGGCCAACATTTACCATTATACAAAATGGCCTTAAACACATTCAATGCTCACTCTTGATCACTTTGACACGGCACGAGATGGAAACTAAGTTCAGGGTTTTGTTATCATCAAAATCACTCAGAGAGACTCAACAATCTCCCCCTTTTTGATGATGACAAAACTCTAGAAAGAGAGTACATTAGCGTGCCGTTATAGTGGATTGAGGACAATAACCAAAAAATAGTCCGTCAAACAAATCAAATCTATTCCATTCAACCAGATCAATTAAATCCATTCCATTTAGTCATATGCGCCCAATTTGTTTGAAAGGAAATAAGACCAATATATGTGCCAAAACCAAGTGCATTTCATTCATTGAAGTTCATATTACAAATTCCATTGATAGTACACGAAATGACTAGACCGACTTGATGCAAGACTGACTAGACCGGCTAGATGCAAGACTCACATATGGAATGCAAAAGCCAAATGGCAAATACACATGCAAACATACGTCATGCACAACATATATAAACCTAGCTAGCTACTTTACCCCCTTTGGCATCATCAAAAGAAGGGAGGGGAATACAAAAGTAGTGGAGAAAAAGTAACACGAGGGGATGGAAGAGCAGCTACTAGGCGGTTGATACTGATTCCCGTCATCGTCATCATCATCAGAAGCATCGTCCTCATCCTCGGAGGCATCATCATCAGCATGGGCGCAGGTGGTGGAGGTGGAGATGGAGGAAGTGTTGTGCCCATGCATGTGGTTTTGGTTTTGATGATGGTTTTAATGATGGCTTTGATGATTGGTTGTTGATGTGAGTTAATCAAATGTTCAGTCATCTTGCTGCTCAGTTTAGATTAACATATTTGATGTTCAGTCTTGTTACATGTTAAACTAATGCATAAAGCATTCATTGCTGTGGTTTTGATGATTGATATTGTATTTTGATGATAGCAATGATATAGTGTTTTCATGACATTGTGCCTTGATGATTGCATCATGACTGTGACTGGTACAACTGATATATTGTGTATGTTAGACTTATGTTATGTGCATAGTCTATACAGTGCATCGTGGGGTTTATGCCCTAAGTCTATTCACTGCACATGCATCATTCGTCCAAGTCCATACATTGGACTGTAGTGTGCATCTGGCGAACACATCGCAAGTCTAGACATTGCACTGTAGCATGCATTTCCTTAAAGTCTATACATCGGACTGGTTTGCATTGGCTAAGTATATACAACGTCAGCTCATGCCTTGTCTTAGACAAAGTCTATACAATGGCTTTGGGTCTCCAAGTCTATACAGCCTTTTGCTTCGCCAAAGTCTGTACATTGGTCTGCATAGGCTAAGTGTTTACATCGTCTGCTGTGAGGACAGCAAGTCTGTACACTGGCCTTCTTTCATGATAAACTACAGGTCTACACATTCAACACTGTTCTTCAAAGTCTGTACATCAGATTGTACTTCATCTTCGTGCTGTTTCTGTACTTGAGTCTTCGTGTTGTTTCCCCTCACTAACACGAAAAGATCTCGTGTTGTATGAGCATACAACACTTCGTGTTGATTTCCATGCGTGACAGGAAAGCTTGTATGAGGTTAGACTTCGTGTCGTTTCCCTTGTCTTCATCTTCGTGTTGTTTTAGTGTTTACGTCTCCGTGTTGTTTTTATGTTTCTGTCTGAGTGTTGGTCTTTCGTTTTTGACTTAGTGTCTTTCTCGCCTTGACCACACTTCGTGTCGATTCTTAGTTTTCTACACCCCGTGTCATTTCACCTCGTGCTGTTCTCATTGTCGTCGTGTTGTTTTCACCGCGTGTCGATTATTGTTTTTCACTTAGTGTTGTTTTCACTTCGTGTCAACTTCACTTCGTGTCGTCTCTTTGTATTTCGTCTTCATGTTGTCTTCACCCCGTGTCGATTTCAATTTCGACTTCGTGTCGTGTTTTCCACACCACGTGTCATTGTCGCTTTAGTAACCTCACCTCGTGTCGGTTACTGTTGTCTCCATGTCTACGTGTCGTTTTCGTGTCATGTTTCCACACTTCGTGTCGTTCATGTTTCGTAACCACACTTCGTGTTGGTTACTGTCGTTCTTGTGACTTTGTGTCGTGTCTCCCAGACTTCGTGTCGTTTTCACTCCGTGTCAACTTCGTCTTAAGTGTTGTTTTCGTCTTCGTGTCGTTTTTTACTCCGTGTCATCTTTGTTCCACTGCGTGCAGAACATTGCAGCACCTCGTGTTGCTTTCTGTGCCACCACCTTGTGTCACTCTCTTCATTGTGTTTGTTCTGTCACAGTATACCTCGTGTCGTTTTCTGTGTGAACCTCGTGTCGCTTCTCTCTGTCCTCTAGTTGCATCTCGTGTTATCGTTTATGTCTGTGTGTTTTACTTCGTGTTACTTACTGTTGTACATCGAGTCCTTACTGACTTCGTGTCGTTTTCCCTATTGTATCCTTGCGTTGTCTCCGTGTCGTTGCTATTTGTCACTTCGTGTTGTTTCGTTTTAACCTCGTTCAAGTTTCTTCTAAAGTACTGTTCTTCTGATAATCTATACAGAGGTGTTCCTTAAATTGATTACTTATCCGATACTCTGTTTTACAGGTGCTCTAATCATGAAACAGTACGTGATACAAGGCTGCATCTGGCACGTGATCCAAGATGCAGAGGAGCCTCCACGTGGTCCGAAATATTAGGGCAGGAAACGTGGGAGGCACACGCGTTTTGTGCCCTATCCACCTACTGCTGCTGCTATATATAGGAGCCTTCGTCCACAGATGGAGGGTGATCGAGTTGGCGAGAAGAAAACTCAATACAGAGAGCCACGATCCAGACAGAAAAGAAGAAAAAGAAAAGAAGAAGGGAAAGAGAGTGAGAAAGAGAAAGAAAGAGAGATTGAGTAAGAGATCGAGATAGCAGAGTGTGAAGAAAGGAAGAGGAAGAAGAATAGAGAAGAAGAGAGAGCTAGAGTGATAGAAGCTTCAACAGAAGATCTGTTCCTGCTGTACCGTGGATCAAATCCAGGCCAGCCAGCTCCTGCGAGAGCCACATTTGTTTTTATCTTTTCAACCTTCTGTTGCTGATTTCGTTTTTGTTTTTATCCATTTACTGTATTTCCGATCCTCTGTAGAGAGGTCGGGGTTCCTCCTGTGGGTTCAGGAGAAGGGAGACTTTGTGTCTTCGGTTTGCAAGTAGCTGGGTGCTACTTGTGGTTGGTACCCTCCCGTGTGGAGGAAGAGAGACTTGCGTCTCTGGTTGCCTTTGACAGGGTGTCATCGGTTGTTTCCCTCCGGGTTGGAGGAAGGGAGATTTATCTCCGGTTGTGCTTCCCTCTGGGGTTCAGAGGAAGAGAGACTTGGGTCTCTAGGTTCCCCTCCGGGTTGGAGGAAGGGAGGCTTGTTCCTCCGGCTCTGGGCTTGTGAGTAGCAAGTCCGGTGGTTCCCTCCGTGTGTGGAGGAAGAGAGACCGTGTGTCTCTGGTTTCCAAGTGGCTGGAGTCACTTGTGGGTTCCTCCTGTTTGTTCAGGAGAAGGGAGATTGCTATCTCCGGTTGCAAGTAGCTGGGTGCTACTTATTGATTCCCTCCGGTTTGGAGGAAGGGAGACTTGTCTCCAGTTCTGGGCTTGTGGATTCAAGTCCAGGGGTTCCCTCCAGGTCTGGAGGAAGAGAGACCTTGTGTCTCTGGTTTGCTAGTGACTGGTCTCACTAGTGGTTCCCTCCGGTTGGGAGGAAGAGGGGAGGTTGTTCCCCTGGTCAAGCTGTTTGGCAGCATTTGTTGCAGACTGAGTCTGCTGTTTCTAGCGTGAGCTAGTGGAAGCCACACTCGGTTTGAGTGTGGGGTGGATGTAGGTCTGAAGGACCGAACCACCTAAAAACCCCTTGTGCATTGTGGTTTGATTTGTTCATTTGTGCTTCCGCTAGATGAATGCATAGGGGTACTCCTTGTGTTTGCTAACTGGTAGAACTGAATAGTTGATTAGCTTTCAGGTTTGGTAAATCTGTCTAGTTAGCATCATAGTTCTAGTTTGGGCGAAATTTTATATTGAGCGAAAGTCTTGTTAGTATTCTAGTTTTAAATTGGGTGAAAGTTTTTAAAGGGCTATATTCATTCACCCCCCCTCTGAATACTGCATCAAACTCAACAATTGGTATCAGAGCGGTTCTCTGATTGTTCAGATCCAACGATCTGCAGAGGATCCTGGTGTCCCTTGTGCTTATCTGTTTCTACCCTTTGCTGCATTAGTCTGTTTGCGGATTTACTCAATGGGCTCTCCACCGGTTTTCAATGGCTCTGATTTTAACTCATGGATTAGCAGTCTTCACAATTATGTGAAAATGATTAATCCGGATCTGTGGAAGTTAATTTCACAAGGTCCCCACAGATTGCCAAAGGAAAAGTCCAAATGGACTAAAAGTCACAAGTCAAAATATGAAGAAAATCAGAAGGCCTTTAACCTGATGAGAGCTGCTATTGACAGAGCCTTATGGTCTTGTACTCATGATTGCAGGTCTGCCAAGGACATTATGGATGAGCTGAAGCTTGCTCAGAAGGGAAATGTCGACAACGGTCTGATGGCTGACGAGAGCAACCATGGTAGTGATCAAGATGAATCCGAAGAACGTGATGATGAGGAGGTAAACCCTTTCGAGAATTTTTCATTAGACGATTGGGAAGATGCCTATGCAAATCTGTTAAGATCCCGTAAGAAACTAGGGAAGAAATATAAAAGTCTGAAAAAGAAGCTGGAAAATCTAGGAGGTGAAAAACTTGAAACTCTGAAAACTGAAAATGAAATCTTAAGAAGACAACTACAAGACTTTGACTCTATTACTACAGATCTAGATCATTTGAAATCTGAAAAACAAACTTTTATGAAACAAATTGGTCTACACAAAGAGGAGAGTCAAAAGCTTGTTTGTGAAATTGTTGAACTAAAGGAAAGGCTTAGCTTCGTTGTTCAGACTCATAACATTGATGTTGTTCAAAATGAAAGATTGGTGAGAGATTTAGAATGTATCAATTCTGAATTGAAAGAATTGAAATCTGAAAATGAAAAGCTCAAAAACCAATCCAAAGAATTTGAACATAAATCAATAAACCTTGAAAAAGAAAATGGTTTAATCTCTGAGAAATTGGAGGCTGAAAGAACAATGAATTCAGAGATTCAGAAAAATCTTGACAAATTTCAATCTGAAGAACTAAGAGAAATGTTTTATGAATGTCAGTCTTCAACAGATAAATGGGTGTTTGATGATGAAATCCTAGAGCAGAACAGTAAACTGAAAGAGGAAATCAATGAGTTGAAACACCTAAACATACAGCTGACAAATAGGCTAATGACAATGGAAAAAGGCAAGTGTGTGAGTGTGGATAATTCTGATAGGTTGATGAATGCTGAACAAGAAATTGAGAGTCTAAAAACCATCAACTTAATGTTAAATGGAAATGTCAGTTGCAGTGAACAGAAAATAGCTGGATATGAGCTTACTATCACATCCCTTCAACAAGAAGTTGATGATCTTTACAAGTCCTTATCTAAAACTGACAAGGAAATAGAATTAAAACAGGAAGTTGAAAAACTCAAGAGTCTGAATGATGCCTTGCATCAACAAGTCATTTCCTGTGAAACAGATCTGTCCAAATATGAAGCTAAAATTGCTGATTTGAATTTTGAAATTAAAGACGTGAAAAATTCTCTATCAAAATTTGTCAAAGGTAAGGACAATCTGAATAAGCTTCTTGGAAAGAGTGATAACTTTGAGAGAAAGGGACTGGGCTATAGTCCGACAAATAAAAGGAGTAATGGGAATGAAACATCTACGGTTTTTGTCAAAGCCACCAATCAGAACATAACCTCTGCTCCTTCTGTCTTCAAATTCACTGCACAAAAATCCACTGTGAAATCCAAAACTGTGGAACAAACTCCAAAACAGAAAAAGGGTGAAAACTCACAGAAAAAGGAAAAAGGCACTCCTGTTGCTATAAAAAGGGCTACACACAATTCACATGATCTCACATACACTCATATTACAAAGGGGTCATGTTATTATTGTGGGAAAGGAGGTCACATAATGGAGGATTGTGGATTGATGTTAAAGGATGAGCATGCTAGTGGAACTTTACATTCTAGAAATTCTTTTGATAGAAACCATGTTGCTAGGAAGCCTGATGCCTCATGTTATTATTGTGGGAAGCATGGTCATCTCATGAATGAATGTTTTATCATGAAAGAAGACAATAAACTACATGCCAAGTCTTCCATGCACTTTTATGATCCATATGGATCTAAACACAATTCTAGTCAGCACATCGTGTGCTTCAACTGTAGTAAGCCTGGGCACAAGGCTGCTGAGTGCTGGTTTAGATCTACTTGGGGTAAAAATGGTTTTCATAGAAGAAATTCTTTTGCATGCTCCCACTGTGGGAAAAATGGGCATACAGTCAAGGACTGTTGGTATGTTCAAAAGAACTATGTTAAACCCCATTTTGTCAAATTCCCTGCAAAAACTTTTGTGAAAATTTCATGCTATAACTGTGGGAAGCCAGGCCATAAATCTGCTGAATGTTGGATGGTTAAGAACAAGCATCAAACTGTTCATGCATATAACAGAAAATCTTATGAACATGCTTATAAACATCACCCTGCTGTTAACATGTATCATAAGAACCAAAAACCAGCCAGTTCATGTAGATACTGTGGAAAATTTGGACATTCTATGGATGACTGTTCACTGATGAAATTTGATGATAATGTTGCTATGAAAATGTTTAGAAAACCTGTTAGGGCTAATGCAGGACCCAAAGCTACTTGGGTCCCTGCAGGATCAAGATGATCAAATATCTTGCAGGTGTGCCTTGGAGGGAGAAATAAAAGGGGGTTAACCAAGGCGCTCAAGAATGAAAACCCCATGATTGAACTCTTCAGGTCAGTTCTGAAATGTGTTTTAAATTCCATTATCTAAAACTGTGAGCATGAAAAATGTGTGCTTCATGTTGATTTGCTTGATTGATTGTTGATGATCTCTCCATGTCTAGCTGATCAGTCTGTATTCCAGACTCAGCTATTGAATTCATTTTTGCATATATCTGATGCTCTTCTCTTGCTATATGATTGAACTGAAATTGAATGCTTCGTTAAGCATATTCAGTTGATGCACTATATATGCTTTGTGTCAATGCATTGCATGCTTGTATTTAAATGCATACCTGGACTATGTGTGAATGGTTCATTTAGTGTACACAGTCTATGCATGTGTCTTATGTCTGCATACATCATTAGCATGACTGTCATTGAAGCTGTTCAATGCATAAAGGACTGCTTTATGTTGCATCGTCCTTGTTAACCCTGGTATATCAAATGGTATGTTACTAAAAGGCAGGGAAATCTGCCCGAAGGTTCCTACCATGTGTGAGATGGTCTTTGAGACCAGGTCCTCCGCCTAGTACCATGGGTCTTGTCTGCATGTAGGACAGTATGTTGCATAGCATATCTCTTGCTTCATGATGTCAGGGGGAGCTGAGAGTTCTATTCAATTCATTGAATCCTTTTCACTTCCCAGTGTTCTCATTCAAATGATTCATATTCTTTGACATCGGTTGCTCATTGAACCATATTGCCACTTGCTATCTTTTCCCCATCAGTTTCACTAAACAACAGCTTTGCATCTGGTTCAGTACATTGAATGGTGATTATTGCAATTGTTCACCTATAAGAATCACTCTTACAAATTGAAAAGAACTAAAGGTTTAACCTTTATAAATTGGAGAGTTAAGTGTCTGCACTTCAGAAATTGAGATAAAAGAAAACTTTTATAGCTCTTAATCTTTGTCTCATGGCTAAAATAGAAAAAGTTTTTTTTTTAATGCCTAAATGTGTTAATCTGGAAATGTTTAGAACAGGTGAACAAGAGTGTGTAATGTTTTTTAATCAATCACTCTAAAAGAATTAAGGGCAGCAGTAAACAAGATCATTAATGTTAAGAACTGAACATAGTGACAGAAGCAATGGCTGATTGCACTGAGAAACTGTGAACTCCTCTAAAAAGACAGGAGATCTCACATGTCATGAAGTGCCTTAGACTATCTCTGTTCATAGGGTCAAATCTATAAGGGGAGTCCTCACCAAGTAACTGAGGGTACTGGCCTCTAATCAAGGTGTACCCTTAATGTCAAAAGTGAAGACTATTCCTCGTGGGTCTTGATCTGAAGTAGATCATATAGTTTATGCCTAGTAACTGGGGGTACCTGCCTCTTATCAAGGTGTACACCTAATGTCAACAGCATAAATGCCATAGGTCTATTCACTTAGTTCAGTTTCAGAAATTGAAAAAAAAATATGAAAATCAAACTGCTGTAACCCTTCGAAAAATCAAAAGTCAATGAGTGAAAATTATTTTTATCAATACATATTCAAGTTGCCTCTCTTGAATTTCCTTGTTTAAACACAAAAGGGTATTATTTCAGACTTATCTATTAATACCATGTGCCCTAGATTCATTGCTATAAATGGAATCTAAAACTCTTTCTCAGGGGTCAGGTGTTTTACTCTAGATTTATCACTGATTAAACCTGAATTTTTGAAAATTGTATGAGTGGTGATTCTTATACTCTAAACAGTTGGTTATAATCATGCTTCCTTTCTGAACCTATGATTCAGCTGTTATCAAGTGATCCTCCTACCTTTTCTACCTGTGTTATCTGTTCATATTCCTTCTCAAAGGGGGAGCTTTTATTTAGGGGGAGAAATTGACTGAACTTTTATACATGCTATAATTTCTCAAATTATTTTTCTTTTTGATGAAGTCAAAGGGGGAGAATAATTTGAGTCTTCAGATTACCTCAGAATGCCTCACATCATCAGAATGACTCAATGTATTGAAAGTGTTGCCATCATCAAAAAGGGAGAGATTGTTGTGACAATGCATGTGGTTTTGGTTTTGATGATGGTTTTAATGATGGCTTTGATGATTGGTTGTTGATGTGAGTTAATCAAATGTTCAGTCATCTTGCTGCTCAGTTTAGATTAACATATTTGATGTTCAGTCTTGTAACATGTTAAACTGATGCATAAAGCATTCATTGCTGTGGTTTTGATGATTGATATTGTATTTTGATGATAGCAATGATATAGTGTTTTCATGACATTGTGCCTTGATGATTGCATCATGACTGTGACTGGTACAACTGATATATTGTGTATGTTAGACTTATATTATGTGCATAGTCTATACAGTGCATCGTGGGGTTTATGCCCTAAGTCTATTCACTGCACATGCATCATTCGTCCAAGTCCATACATTGGACTGTAGTGTGCATCTGGCGAACACATCGCAAGTCTAGACATTGCACTGTAGCATGCATTTCCTTAAAGTCTATACATCGGACTGGTTTGCATTGGCTAAGTATATACAACGTCAGCTCATGCCTTGTCTTAGACAAAGTCTATACAATGGCTTTGGGTCTCCAAGTCTATACAGCCTTTTGCTTCGCCAAAGTCTGTACATTGGTCTGCATAGGCTAAGTGTTTACATCGTCTGCTGTGAGGACAGCAAGTCTGTACACTGGTCTTCTTTCATGATAAACTACAGGTCTACACATTCAACACTGTTCTTCAAAGTCTGTACATCAGATTGTACTTCATCTTCGTGCTGTTTCTGTACTTGAGTCTTCGTGTTGTTTCCCCTCACTAACACGAAAAGATCTCGTGTTGTATGAGCATACAACACTTCGTGTTGATTTCCATGCGTGACAGGAAAGCTTGTATGAGGTTAGACTTCGTGTCGTTTCCCTTGTCTTCATCTTCGTGTTGTTTTAGTGTTTACGTCTCCGTGTTGTTTTTATGTTTCTGTCTGAGTGTTGGTCTTTCGTTTTTGACTTAGTGTCTTTCTCGCCTTGACCACACTTCGTGTCGATTCTTGGTTTTCTACACCCCGTGTCATTTCACCTCGTGCTGTTCTCACTGTCGTCGTGTTGTTTTCACCGCGTGTCGATTATTGTTTTTCACTTAGTGTTGTTTTCACTTCGTGTCAACTTCACTTCGTGTCGTCTCTTTGTATTTCGTCTTCATGTTGTCTTCACCCCGTGTCGATTTCAATTTCGACTTCGTGTCGTGTTTTCCACACCACGTGTCATTGTCACTTTAGTAACCTCACCTCGTGTCGGTTACTGTTGTCTCCATCTCTACGTGTCGTTTTCGTGTCATGTTTCCACACTTCGTGTCGTTCATGTTTCGTAACCACACTTCGTGTTGGTTACTGTCGTTCTTGTGACTTTGTGTCGTGTCTCCCAGACTTCGTGTCGTTTTCACTCCGTGTCAACTTCGTCTTAAGTGTTGTTTTCGTCTTCGTGTCGTTTTTTACTCCGTGTCGTCTTTGTTCCACTGCGTGCAGAACATTGCAGCACCTCGTGTTGCTTTCTGTGCCACCACCTTGTGTCACTCTCTTCATTGTGTCTGTTCTGTCACAGTATACCTCGTGTCGTTTTCTGTGTGAACCTCGTGTCGCTTCTCTCTGTCCTCTAGTTGCATCTCGTGTTATCGTTTATGTCTGTGTGTTTTACTTCGTGTTACTTACTGTTGTACATCGAGTCCTTACTGACTTCGTGTCGTTTTCCCTATTGTGTCCTCGCGTTGTCTCCGTGTCGTTGCTATTTGTCACTTCGTGTTGTTTCGTTTTAACCTCGTTCAAGTTTCTTCTAAAGTACTGTTCTTCTGATAATCTATACAGAGGTGTTCCTTAAATTGATTACTTATCCGATACTCTATTTTACAGGTGCTCTAATCGTGAAGCAGTACGTGATACAAGGCTGCATCTGGCACGTGATGCAGAGGAGCCTCCACGTGGTCCGAAATATTAGGGCAGGAAACGTGGGAGGCACACGCGTTTTGTGCCCTATCCACCTACTGCTGCTGCTATATATAGGAGCCTTCGTCCACAGATGGAGGGTGATCGAGTTGGCGAGAAGAAAACTCAATACAGAGAGCCACGATCCAGACAGAAAAGAAGAAAAAGAAAAGAAGAAGGGAAAGAGAGTGAGAAAGAGAAAGAAAGAGAGATTGAGTAAGAGATCGAGATAGCAGAGTGTGAAGAAAGGAAGAGGAAGAAGAATAGAGAAGAAGAGAGAGCTAGAGTGATAGAAGCTTCAACAGAAGATCTGTTCCTGCTGTACCGTGGATCAAATCCAGGCCAGCCAGCTCCTGCGAGAGCCACATTTGTTTTTATCTTTTCAGCCTTCTGTTGCTGGTTTCGTTTTTGTTTTTATCCATTTACTGTATTTCCGATCCTCTGTAGAGAGGTCGGGGTTCCTCCTGTGGGTTCAGGAGAAGGGAGACTTTGTGTCTTCGGTTTGCAAGTAGCTGGGTGCTACTTGTAGTTGGTACCCTCCCGTGTGGAGGAAGAGAGACTTGCGTCTCTGGTTGCCTTTGACAGGGTGTCATCGGTTGTTTCCCTCCGGGTTGGAGGAAGGGAGATTTATCTCCGGTTGTGCTTCCCTCTGGGGTTCAGAGGAAGAGAGACTTGGGTCTCTAGGTTCCCCTCCGGGTTGGAGGAAGGGAGGCTTGTTCCTCCGGCTCTGGGCTTGTGAGTAGCAAGTCCGGTGGTTCCCTCCGTGTGTGGAGGAAGAGAGACCGTGTGTCTCTGGTTTCCAAGTGGCTGGAGTCACTTGTGGGTTCCTCCTGTTTGTTCAGGAGAAGGGAGATTGCTATCTCCGGTTGCAAGTAGCTGGGTGCTACTTGTTGATTCCCTCCGGTTTGGAGGAAGGGAGACTTGTCTCCGGTTCTGGGCTTGTGGATTCAAGTCCAGGGGTTCCCTCCAGGTCTGGAGGAAGAGAGACCTTGTGTCTCTGGTTTGCTAGTGACTGGTCTCACTAGTGGTTCCCTCCGGTTGGGAGGAAGAGGGGAGGTTGTTCCCCTGGTCAAGCTGTTTGGCAGCGTTTGTTGCAGACTGAGTCTGCTGTTTCTAGCGTGAGCTAGTGGAAGCCACACTCGGTTTGAGTGTGGGGTGGATGTAGGTCTGAAGGACTGAACCACCTAAAAACCCCTTGTGCATTGTGGTTTGATTTGTTCATTTGTGCTTCCGCTAGATGAATGCATAGGGGTACTCCATGTGTTTGCTAACTGGTAGAACTGAATAGTTGATTAGCTTTCAGGTTTGGTAAATCTGTCTAGTTAGCATCATAGTTCTAGTTTGGGCGAAATTTTATATTGAGCGAAAGTCTTGTTAGTATTCTAGTTTTAAATTGGGTGAAAGTTTTTAAAGGGCTATATTCATTCACCCCCCCCTCTGAATACTGCATCGAACTCAACAGGAAGATGGCTCTCAAGAGAATGCAAGAGATGCTCAATGTGTAGAAGCGAGCGGTAGGTAGTCCGAAAAGCCTGGTGAGTATCCTCGTAGCTTGTGGTAAGAGAGGCTACGTGGGTAGAAAGGGTGTCCAAGGCGTGGGAGAAGGTATCCATCCAACTAGTCATTGTGTCCATGAAGGTGTCAAGCCGGCCAAGGGATGTGTCGAGCCGGCCAAAGGATGTGTCAAAACGACTCCCAAGTTCAGAAACCTGCCTCCCAAGGGTATCCATGTGTGTTTCTAAGTCTGAAATATGCCTATCAAAGGCCTCATAGTCTCCCCAAGTGGGCTGTCCAGTACCCTGAGCAGAGGATTCCCCATGATAATACTGCGGAGGCGGTGGCATATCCGGATCTACATATGGAGGAAAAGGACGCTACCCCTCGGGCTGTGTGGGAGGTGGGAGTGACGCTTGAGCCTCTTGTTGTTCCTACTCCTCGGCTTCCTCATTTTCAGAATCTTCCCCATACATTCTCACATCTCTTTTGAGTTCTCCATCTACACCCCAATAATACCCGAAATCTATAGACATCTTGTGTTTGTTGTAGACATCACTATGTCGCACTTCAATGAATACCTCATCATCCAACTGGATGCCAGCAGAAATGAATACACCAGTCAGTTGGGATGCATAAGGCAGAGATCTTTGCCTTTGTGTATGGCAGGAACCAATTAGATCCTTCATAAGATGACCCATATTGATGAGCTCCCAATTGATCACATGATAAAACAGAAATCTATGTACTTCTGTGACCTCATTATGACTTCCTGCTTTTGGGTAGATGATGGTGGTAAACATGTGATGCAAAATACGCTGCAGTGGAGGGAAATAGTTGGAATTCAGTGTGATGAGATTGCTAACTCCATGCACGTACTCGCTACAAATCATGAGGATAAAAGTGTCCTCAATAAGGCCACGACCAAAAATCACGTCGGCACCCCTAGCCAAAACTCCCAAAGCCCGTGCAAATAAATCTGAATCACTTTGAATCTGAACTACTTTGACCATAGTAGATGGAATCTCATTTCTCATAGTGAGATTGCCACAGAACTGTTGAACAAGGTTGGGATAGTATTTGGTGTACCTTGTCATAAAATCTATCCAACCAATCTGAACTTCAAAAATAGCACTCAAATTCAGAAAGTATTCATGCATCTCGTCGAAGTCGACCAAACAAGGGTCAAGAATGGGCTGTGGCGGCATCGACGGTGCCCGTGGAGATGGGGCTGCCCACTGTGGTGGAGGGGCTTGGCCCTCATTTCTCCTGGTGCTAGACTCCCCCTAGGTGAGACGCCGAGAGCTTCTTCGAAAAGCCATTTAGACAAGAAATCCGTTGTGGAAACCCTCGAATAGACCGATCTCTTTCCTTGAGAGTTGAAAGACACAAGTGGACACACAAAAGGTGGTGGACGGAGCTTTCCCACAACCTGGTGGCCGAAGAAGGAGCTTGGTAGCCGCACAAACCACTCCGGAGATCTCGTCTTGAAATGTTGACGAACTAGCCCGATCTTGTGCGGATGGAAGAAGGAGAGGTTTTTTGGGTGTGAAATGAAGAGGTGGAGTGTTCTAGGGTTTGAAGAAATATGGAGAGGAAATATGGAGGAGTGGGAGCAAAGAAATGAGGGTGAGAACCCTCTTAAAAGAAGGGTCGGACGCTGTTCGGCCGGCCCGATTCGCCGGGTTCGGTCGACCGCCTGAGGGCGGTCGGTCGACCGAACTGGTAGACCCACATATTTTCATTTTTTTAAAAAGACTCCATCATGCCTCCTCTTTTGTTGGAGCTCCATTTTCTTGCTTGCCTTTTCTTTTTCATCCCCCTTTTTTGTTTCTTCTTCTTTTTCTTTTTTTTTTATTTGCTATTGGAGGTATTGGAATGGGATTAACCTCTGACACAAATTGACTAAGGAGTTATTCTGAACCTCCCCCTCAGTGACCGTCTAGAATCCCCAGGTCACTAGTCCACATTTATTTATCAAGGAGTATTTGGTCTTAGAAAATTTTCAATGAATGATATATATATATGCAGTCACACATACAAGGTGATATCACACACAGAAATAAAAATACACACAACATATGCATGCATTTCACACAATCTACCCTTCATGCTTCTGACTTTTTGTGTAGCTGCAACACTCATCCTAGTGCAAACCTAGGTATGTATACTCTCACCCTTGCACATGCCAAGTTCTCTTCTGATTTTATTGAAGTGTTCTTGGTTTAAGAGGTTTTGTGAAGATGTCTGCCAGTTGATTGTGTGTGTCAACAAATTATAACTCAAAATCTCCCTTGCCAACATGATCTCTCAAAAAATGATGGCGAATGTCAATGTGTATGGTCTTGGAGTGTTGAACAAGATTTTTAGATAAATTTATAGCCCTTGTATTATCACACAAGATTGGAACTGAATTTACTTCAACATTCAAATCAAGAAATTAATTTTTGATCTAAAGTACTTGGGCTCCACAACTTCCGATGGCTACATATTCAGTCTCGACCGTTGACAGAGCTACTGAATGTTATTTTTTAGAGGCCCATGAAACTAGGCACCCACCAAGAAACTGACAGTACCCACTAGTACTTTTGCGATCAACAATACATCCATCATAATCTGCATCGGTATATGCAATCAAATCAAATGAGCAACCGATCGAAAACCACAAGCCAAAGTCTAATGTGCCAATTAAATACCGAAAAATCCATTTTACAGCCAACAAATGAGATTCTTTAGGACATTACTGAAAATGAGCACATAGGCATACGTTGTATTGAATGTCAGGGCGTCATGCTGTTAAGTATAGTAGTGATCCGATCATATCTCGAAACAGTGTGGGATATACTGTTTTACCATTTTCATCTTTGTCTAACTTCGTGGTTGTGGCCATCAGAGTTGACATGGGTTTTGCTTCTACCATCCCGTATTTCTTCAACAACTCCAAATTGTACTTGGCTTGATTTATGAAAATGCCTTCTAGCGTTTGCTTCACCTACAACCCAAGAAAAAATGTAAGTTCACCCATGAGACTCATTTCAAATTTGCCCTACATTATCTGTGCAATCTCATCACATAAGGCATTATTAGTAGCTCCAAAGATTATATCATCAACATACACTTGAACAACTAAGATGTCTTTACCTGATTTTCTCGTAAAGAGTGTTTGGTCAACCATAGCTTTTTTGAAACCATTTTCAATCAGGAATGAGATGAGCCTTTCATACCACGCCCTTGGAGCTTGCTTCAACCCGTACAAGGGTAGGCTCTAGAATTGAGTGCATAACCTAGGAAGATTCTTTTATCACTTTTCTCATCAAATTTATCTAGATTTGACTTACCATTATTCAATACATAGCAAGGGCATCCGAAGGGTTTAAGATGAGAGATGTTCGGTTTCTTACCCTTGTAGAGCTCGTATGGAGTTTTCTTTAAAATGGGCCTTACCATTGCCCTATTAATGATGTAACATGCAGTACTTACCGCCTCGGCCCAGAAGTATTTTGGTAGGGAGTTTTCTCTTAACATGGTCCTTGCCATGTCTATCAATTTTCTGTTCTTTCTCTCCACTACTCCATTTTATTGAGGCGTCCGTGGTCATGAGAAATTGTGTGTGTATCCCTGCTCTTGGCAAAAATTGCTGAAATCATTATTTTCAAACTCACCACTATGATCACTTTGAATTGTGGTGATGAGATAACCCCTATCATTCTGGATTTTCCTACAAAATGCTTGAAACTCCATTAAGGCATCATTTTTATTAGCTAGAAATAGCACCCATGTCAATCTGGAGTAATCATCAACAATCACGAAACCATAGGATTTCCCTTCTAGGCTGGGTGTCCTAGTCGGGCCAAATAAATCAAGATGCAACAATTCTAGAGGCCGAGCGGTAGAAACAATATTCTTATTTTTGAAAGAGATGCGTGCTTTCTTGCCTTTTGTGCAAGCCTCACAAATTTTATCACTTTCAAATTTTAACTTTTGCAATCCATTCACCAAATCATGTCTAGACAATTTGGAGATCACTCCAAAACTAGCATGACCTAATCTTTGGTGCCATAACTAAGAATTACCATGATTGCTTGCTACCAAGCACACATCATCACCGGAAACATCATCAAGATCAATGGTATATACATTGTTGTTCCTTTTTCCAATGAACTTTATTTCATTTGAAATTTTATTCGTGACAAGGCAGTGAGTTTCACCAAATATAATTTTAAAGCCCTTATCACACAATTGGCTTATGCTCAAAAGGTTATGATTCAAACCCTTCACCAAAAGAACATTTTCAATTAAGGTTTCAGAATTTTTACCTATGTTGCCGATCCCGATGATTTTACCTTTGTCTTTTCCTTCAAAGGCAACTGAACCTTCATCCTTGTCTTGCAGCGTAGAGAACACCTTCTTGTCCCTTGTCATATGTCTTGGACAACCGTTGTCCATGTACCATTTGCTCCCATTGGCTTCAAGACATATCTGTAAGAAACAACATTCTCATGCAATTGTTTTTGGTACCCAAACTAATTTGGGTCCATAGGAGTTAGTCCAGTTCTGCACATATCTTTTTCTGGTCCAAGCAGCATGATTTCTTTGAGTGTTTTCTTTGAACTAACAATTAGCAATAACATGACCAAACCTACCACAGTGAAAGCAGTTAACATTTGAAAACCTTCTGTAAAATTTGCATGGTTTTGGTTGGACATGTTTAGGCTTTGTGTAAGAACATGAACCACAGTTATTGTCCTTTTCATGAACAAAGGAAGTTGTGATCTTGTGCTCAAATGACTTTTTGTTTTGGGGGATATACCCCAACCCTTCTTTTTGGAAGTTAACCTTAACTCCCAATAAGTTGTCTAGGTTTTATTTGCCTTTGACAAACTTAGGTAGAGTGGACTGCAATTCAGCCACTCCTTCATTCAAGCTCATGTTCTTTTTTTCAAGTTCTGAATTTGTGGATTTCAGAACTTCTTCTTCATTTTTCAATTTTTCAAAACTCTTTTCCATTTTAGACATTTTACACATCAATTCTTCTCAATTTTTCTCACTGTCTGAAATTATTTGTAACAAGCTTTCTTTTTCTTCTGTTAATTCAAACCATTCTTGTTCCAGTTTCTCAAACTTAACGGAAGTGCCTTCATGTGTTAAATCTTTAATTTTCTTCTTGAGAGTTTTATTTTCAGATCTGATTTTTCTGTATTTTGCATACAACTTTTCATATTCTGACTTCCATTGTTCATTTTAAATAAAATCAGGATCATAATTTATCTCAACTGAGTCATCCTCATATGCCATGAGGCACAAGCTTTCCACGAGCTGTTTTAGCTCCTCTTCGGACTGCTCGTCCTCTTCGTCGCTCCATGTGGCGACCATGGCTTTGAGCTTTGTGAACTTGTCCTTCTTGAATTTCCTTTTCAAATCTGAACACTCTCCTATCATGTGTCCGGGCTTCTTACATTCATAGCATATGATGTTGTTGGACTTGCTTGGCTCCCCCTTGGTTTGGGCTGGCCTTCTTGGCCCCTTTTTGAAATTTCCTTGAAAATTCTTTTTTATTCTCAAAAACTTCTTTACTTTGTGTGTCCACATAGCCAAGTCTTCTCCCTCATCATTTCTTTCAGTGGACTCCTCTCCTTGGGAGTCATCATCAGATTGGTGGGCTTTGAGGGCCACCGATTTCTTCTTTTTGATTTCTTCCTCAGTAGTTCTCTTCATGTTTATCTCATAGGTCATGAGTGACCCTATAAGCTCATCCAATGAAAGTGCGGACAGATTTTTTGAATCTTCAATGACAGTGGCTTTAGTATGCCACACAGGTGGAAGTGATCTTAGAAGCTTTCTCACAAGCTAGGAGTTGGTGTACTCCTTCCTAAGGCTTTTGAGACCATTTGTGATCTCAGTTAACATCGCGAACATTTCTGAGATCGTCTCTTCAGATTTCATTTTAAACAGCTCATAGTCACTCACCAGCATATTAGCTTTAGTTTCCTTGACTTCGGAGGTTCCTTCATAAATAAGCGGCAGCTTGTCCCACATTTCCTTTACCGAGTTGTACATGGACACATGAGAGAATTCATTAGGATGAATGGCACATTGCATGATATTCATTGCGTTAAAATTAATTGTGGATTTCTTAATTTCTTCGGGTGTCCATTTATCCTCATCACCAGAATGTTCATAAGGACCCTTGTCCACAACCCTATAGACCTCGTACTCATGTGCCCTTAGAAAGATATGCATTCTACTTTTTCAGTAGGAGTAATTCGAGCCATCAAAGAATGGAGGACGATTAATGGAGTGACTCTCAAGCATCATCCCCTTGTTAGCCATTGATCTGGATCGAACTCTAGATCATTAGATCTGAAAGATAGAGCTTTAGCTCTAATACCAATTGAAGTCCCGCGATCAATGACACCCAAGAGGGGGGGTGAATTGGGTAATTATAAAATTTAATAAGACCTTAGCCGATTTAAACATGTGTGAAGAATAACCACAAATAAATTCAGATCTATATAGAAACTATTAGATCTAACAAAATTTATGACACACAACGAATCCTTCGTACCGTGGCGGAGGTGTGAATTCGAAGATTCTACTCACGCAAGATGTTATTTTCTTGACAAGGTTTGCCTTGTCGATCCGAACCCACCTTTTAATATACGATAGATCTAATGTGAAAATGATAAGTTGTTCTAGATCTAACGTAAGAGATACAAAAAAAATTCTAATCTACGTGTGTGCTTGTATAGAATGGACATAGGAGAAAAGGATCAAACCACACAAGAGACAACAATTTTTAGGTGGTTCGGATGCAACAATGGCAACCTACGTCCACCCCTCATGATCTGTGAGGATTCACACACTATCTTGTAAAGGATTAGAAGATCAAAACACACACACACACTCGTGAGGAGTTCGGAACTCCCATGAAGGTGCACAAGCACCGAACCACACAGAAATGTAAAGAAAGACCACACACACACACACACACACACACGAATCTGGGTAGATCCACACAAACACAAATGGTTAGAGATTATAGACATAAAACACTTGAAGCTCAAGTGATTTAGAAGAAGAACACAAAATAAAAGTCTGATTTAAGCTCCCACTGAGTAGATGATGCAGATTTTGATCAAAGCTTGAATCTCCACTTGATTTACACTTAAATGGCCTCAACTTGATCTTGAAAACCTTAATCTTGGATGGAGAAGCTTTGGATGAAACACTATTCATGGAGCTCTTCCTGCATCACTCTTTTTCTCTTGGCAGTCCCCTTTGATCTTCCTTTTTGTGATTAGGGTTTTTGACCCCAAGGAAATGATTTTATATATCTTAAGAGGTCAAGAGACAAGCCAAGAACCAAATCCACAAATCATGGCATGTGTAACGCCCGAGAATTTTCTAAGAATTTTTCAAATTTAAAATATAATTATTTAGCATTTTATAGGTTATTAATTGAATTATAATGAATTAAATCTAATTATATAGGCCCTACATTTGATCCAAGAGGATTAGGCCCAAATAATAAACCCAAATAGGCCTAAAAAGATTATTTTAGACTTTAGCCCATGTTCTAGAACCTCAAAATAAGAGAAATCACGGAATTAAGGGGATAATTACTCCTTGGTTTGTAAATTAGAGAATAATAATAGGGATAATATCAGAAGAGTTTGAAATCGTTCAAATTCGGCACCCAATGGGAAAAACGGTCTATCGTGAGACCGCTAACGCCTAGAAAACGGCCGCTGAACGACCGCTAATTGCTGTCAGTTCCGTGAGAGGAAGAAAACGTGAAAAGGTGAGATTTTTCATGTCCAAATCATCTTGGATCAACTATATCAGCTAATTAGATAGGTCTAGAAGGATTGAAGATCGAATGAAAAGTCTAATTGGGACTCTAGCATCGTTCTAATCCTCAAACCCTGGCTAAATTCTATAAATAGGTCCTAGATTTGACCTGTGCGACCCTTACTTTTGGCACGGCTAGAATCCAGGTAAGGAGGCCGATTCTGATGTGGCACAGCCAAGTATGCCATGGGATGACACGATGCACCTAGGACCTATATTCGTAAACACACAAGGAGTAGTAGCAGACTCGATATATCGGTGCACTCTCTCTCGAAGGCGACTCAAGATGATCGTGAGGGTCCGGGGCAGGTCCTTGCTGTGACGAGGGCCTGGCTATGCCAGGGCTGACCCCCCTTGAGGGGTTGGGACTCCAACGTTCATGGGCCGCCAGCACGCCGAGGGCTTGGGCTAGTGGGTGGCACTCATAACTCTCTCCGCAGTGGGCTACACACTTGAGTGGAATGGAGAATAGGCACTAACTCACCGTCCGACGGGCAATAAGATATGATACGAGGCAAGCAAATGAAATGCCAGGTAGGGTAACCAAGCGCTCACCTGTGGACGCACTTTTTGACACGCTTGTTTGTTTGTTTCTTTAAGTCGATTTATTCGGTGGGTTTATTCATTTTATTAAGTGCGTGGGCGTGCCAGTCACAAAGGTGACGATTTATTGTGCGCTCGATCTGACTAATCAGACGATTGTGTGGTTCGTGTCGGGACCAAAACCTGCTGCGCCATAAAGGTCACAGCGTCATTTACATCCCCTCGGAGAGGGGAACACCCTTGATTAATCACCGGGAATCAGGGCCTCATGGCCAGGAAATTATATTGAGAGAAACTAGCTGATAGCGGTCTTGAATCAATCGAAAAGTTCGATGTCTAGGGAAGCAAGCATTCGAAATATGTCGGTCACTCAAGGGACCGTTTTGATATTCGGCCGAGCGTCCGGCTTCAGAAAGTCGTGATCACCACGGGGAAAATCGGAGCATATGTATGCCGGGGTATGACAAATTTATTGTTCAAAAGAACGGGAAACGTTCAGTTAAATCCCGGTTAGAGCGGTCAGAAACCGATAAGTTTGTCGGCCCGGTGCAAGATCAAGCTACGACCATACTGCGGTGGGCCCCCCGCGGTCGAAGTTGAGCTCGCGTGGGCGTCGTCAATATTTCCGGTGCCAAGGGCAGCGGAAAAGTGTCCCGGGACTAGATTCCAAAATAAAGATGTGTATAGAGATAGCTGGCTATAGGCCTATAAACTGGTATCAGAGCGAGGTCGCGGGTTCAAATCCCCCGGGTGTCACTGGGGGGAGATTGTTGGATTTTCCAGCGTCTCCCTTGTGATTTGTTGCTCCATGTGGGGTATGGGACCCACGTGGTGCATCGGCGCTTGACAGCCCAACCCGCCGCATGAATTATGGGGTCCATGTGCGAAGCCCCTCATGTCCACCCACAATACGATAGTGTGGGGTTCTGCGCTGCCATAAGGAAATAAGGTTCCGCCTTCGCTACCAGCTCGAGCTTGTTGTGCCCCTTGTGCTTTGATGAGCCCCTTGTGCTTTGATGATTGTGGTGTTTTAATGATAGCAACAGGAATGAGTCACCACATTGAATGATAACCAACATTAATGTTTATAACTGATATACTCTGTGGAAAATGCATACAACAGGAATGAGTCACCACATTGAATGATAACCAACATTCATGTTTATAACTGATATACTATGTGGAAAATGCATATGACTGTGACTGGTATATTATCTGGAGAATGCATGTGTTCTCTCTGCATAAGTCTATTCACTGCATGAGTTCTGTCTGCAAGTCCATACATTGCATTCGTCAAGCCTGTACATCCATCTACTTGCATTGAGTCTATACATTGGTGGCAAGTCCATACAGTGTCCTGCATTTAGGCAAAGTCTGTACAGCCGTTTGCTTGTCAAAGTCCATACACTCAACTGCCTTGTCTTGATCAAGTATGTACATCAGACTGTTTCATCATCAAGTCTGCACATTGGTAAAGTCTGTACATCACCTTCAAAGCCTTCTGTTGAAACCTCAAGTCTGTACAGCTTGAGAGTGCGTCTCACTGACCGTCTCATGCAAGTCTATACATCACTATTCATGCACAGAGTCACCGTCTCATTTAGCGTGTCGTATGCATATAGTAAGTCTATACATCGCTACAGTAACGCAAGTCTATACATCGTCTGTCTCATGCATTGTCTTATGCTAAGTCTGTACAGCCTACCATCTCATGTAGCGTCTTATGTTAAGTCTGTACAGTGCTGTTCATCTGCTTCCAAGTCTGTACATTGCATCGTCTCAACTTGCGTCTCAATGAGCATATATTTACTGTAAAGTCTATATAGACTTCATCGTATTAGAGAACGTCTCATGCCTTTGCCAAAGTCTATACACTGATGTCTTTACCTACGTTGAGCATCAAAGTCTATGCATTGGCAGCACTGGGCAAGTCTATACATTCCCAGCCTTTACCTACGTTCAGAATCCCAAGTCTATACATTGGTTCAATCTTCCAAGTCTATACATTGGGATGTGCTCAACTGAAGTCTATGCATCCTTCAAGGGTCCAAAGTATATACATCCACTGTTGAACCTCAAAGTCCACACATCGCCTCATTTCTTCAAAGTCTATACAGTCAGTATCTGCATTGCATTGCATGCATCATGGTGGAAGTCTATACACTGGATTTGTTCTGAAGTCTATACATTACATGCCTTCCACCAAGTCTGTACATTGGCACTGTAGCATGCATTCATGAAGTCCATACATTCACTGAAGCTTGCTTAGCTGAAGTGTGTACATTGCATTGCATGACTTGAAGTCTGTACATCGCGTGTGTGCTTCATGCTAAGTCTATACAGGCTAAGTCTGTCGGTCTTGTGACTCATGCATTCATTGTTAAAGTCTATACAGACTTCAGTGCATTCTCTTTGTGTCTCACATGTCAAAGTCTGTACAGTCTGCATCGCATGCACTTTAAATATGTCAAGTCTGTACAATGGTCTTGGCATATGCATTCATCAAGTCTATACGCTGGAAGACTAAGTCTATACAGCGTCTCACGTTGCATCCAGCAAGTCTGTACAGTGAGCGTTTCATTGGTGAAGTCTGTACACTCACCAGTTGAACTACAAAGTCCATACATTGGACTGTAGCTTGCACGAAACTAAGTCCATACATCGCTCAAGTCTGTACAGAGTCCAGCGTCTCGTTCATGCATTGTTCACAAAGTCTGCACATTCTATTGTTCATGAAGTCTGTACACTGGACTATGTCCTTGTACATCACTGTAGCTGCATCGTCTCATCCAGCGTCTCATTCAAGTATGTACAGCCGTCACCATTGGATTTCAAGTCTAGACATTGCACTGTTACATCCACCGTCTCATTCAGCGTCTTACGCCTACAAAGTCCATACATTGGTCGGTGGAAAGTCTGTACATTGGCTTCAAGACTCTCAAGTCTATACATTCGTTTCTAAGGCAAAGTCTGTACATTACCTTTGGACCTCAGAGTCTATACAGAGTCTGCATCCTCTAAAGTCTGTACATCCGATTGCCTTTGCTTTGGTCAAGTCTGTACAGCCAGGGAGACTGTTAAGTCTATACATTCCTTCACTGTAGCTGGCACGAGGTGAAGTCTGTACAATGGTCTTAACTTTCCAAGTCTGTACATTGGCCTCCATGCCTCAAGTCTCTACATCGGATTGTTTGGCCAAATCTGTACAGCCAACGCCTTCATTGATTCCAAGTCTGGACACTGGTCTTCAGGCGTTCCAAGTATGCACATTGATTCAGGTTCTCCAATTCTATACAATGAAGTCTGAACATTGCATTTGCATTCAAAATGTCTTCACACCTGAAGTCTATACATTGTGTCGTTCACATCTGCAAGTCTAGACAGTGGAAAGTCTATACACTGCATTGTGCATACTATGATGTCTGTACAGGGTTTATGCTTAAACTGATAATCCGATACTCTGTCTGACAGGGACTATTCGAGAAGCTTTATGAAGGGCACGTGATCCGAGGATAAGGACAGTGCCCAGATGAGGACACGTGTACTGACAGCCTACTGGATGCTGCCACGTGGTCTGAATTTTTAGGGCGGGAACTGTGGAAGCCACACGCGCCCTGGCTACTGCTGCTGCTGCTATATATATGAGTCTTCGTCTTCAGATGAAGGAAGATCGATTGAAGTAGAAGTAGCAATAGTAGAAGAGCAGAGTGCAGAGACTTCGATCCAGCAGAAGAGAAGAAGAAAAGAGTGAAGAAAAGAAAGAGAGATAGAGAGCAGAGAAGAAGAAGAAAAGAGTGAAGAAAAGGAAGAGAGGCAGAGAGAAAGAAAAAGAAAGAAAGTGATCGTGAGCAGAAGAAGAAAGAAGTAAAAGAGAAAGAGAGAGTGAGATAGTGAGAAGAAGAGTGTGAGAGAGGTTGTTTGAAGATCAGTCTTCACTGGACCGTGGATCAAATCCAGGCCAGTCAGCTCCTTGAGAGCCATATTATGCTTTATGTTTACAGCTTTTCGATTGTTGTTCATCTTGTTTTCATTTTCCATTTTATCCTTTCTTCAAGCTGTTAGTCAGCGGTTGCAGTGGTGGATTCCACTGGACAGCAAGCTGTGTTGCTCAGCAGGCGAGGAGGATTCCTCGGACGGCAAGCTGTGTTTCCCAGCGATTGTATGGCAAGCTGTGATGCCCAGCTGTTCAAGCTGTGAGTCAGCGGAATCCACACTCTGGTTTGAGTGTGAGGTGGATGTAGGTCTGCTGGACCGAACCACTTAAAAACCCCTTGCGCATTGTGGTTTGAATGCTTATGGTTTGCTTCCGCTAGATGTTTGCGTAGGGACGCTCCAAGTGCTTGCTTACAGGTTCAATAGAAGTTTAACTAGTCTTTTAGATTTGGTAAATCTGTCTAGTTAGCATTCTAGATTTTATTTGAGCAAAATTTTAGTTTGGGCGGAGTTTTTAAATGGCATATATTCATTCACCCCCCCCCCCCTCAGAATACATAGCACCGAACCCAACACTTGGTATCAGAGCGGGTTGCTATGCATAGGATCTAACAATCCGCAGCAGATCTTGCTAGCTGTTGGTGCATTTCAGAGTGGGTCTTTTGAGATCGTGTTTTGTTTCACTAACTTGTGCTTTGCTTTGCTCATTTGGCTTTGGTGCGATCTGAGTTGATTCATTTGCTTGCGTTGTGTTTGATTAGTGTTCTATTTAGAACTCTTATTCTGTCTAAGCATGGAACTCACTGCTGATCCTCCGAAGTTTGAAGGTCTAGGTTTTTACAAGTGGTTTAATGAATTAAGAGAATATGTGATGCAGACTAATCCAGATCTGTGGATAGTCATTGCTCACAGTCCTTATGAAGTTCCAAAGGATGAATCCCTATGGAAAACTTCAGGCAGACGAAAATTCTCTGCAAATCAAAGTGCCCTGAATCTAATCACAAGGGCGATAAACACTGACAAGTTTCCTTGTGTAGTTGATTGCTGCAGTGCCTCCTTGTGTAGTTGATTGCAAGCAGCAGAAGCCAGGGTAAAGCGAAATGTCTCATGGCAACAGAAGAAGACGAAGACTATGTGGAGGATACTTCGTCACAGGTAAATTCTGACACTGACAATTTTTCTCTGGAAAGCATGATTGCGTTGAATGAGCATTTATTGAATAAATATGAGACTAAAATCTGAAAAGAGAAAAATAAGTAAAGAAATGTTGCATGAGATCAGAAGTCTGAAAGCTGAAAATGAAAACTTGAAATCTGACATGATTAAAGAAAAAGATGAGTTGAACAGGTTGAAATCTGAAAATGAGAATGTTAGAAACGAACTCATAGATGAAAATAATTCTTGCAAAGCTTGTGCCATTTTTGAAGACATGATTAATGATTTTGATTCTGATGACAGTTTTCAAAAAGAACAAATCAAATCTCTAAAAGAGGAAAATGTCTACTTGAAAGATCAAAATAAAAAGCTAATGGTTCTTAATACTGTCTTCTCTGAGAGATGGTTGTCAATTGAAAAAGGAAAATCAGTTGTGAAGGAAAATGAGAACAACATTAAAATAATGGTTCAACAAGAAAATGAAACTCTGAAGAACCTGAATGATGCTTTGCAACAGCAGCTGATTGTTTGTAAATCTGAGCTATCCAAGTATGAAGTGAGTATTGCTTCATTGAAGTCTGAGATTGAAGATCTGAAAAATTCTTTGTCAAAATTCGTTAAAGGAAAAGACAATTTGAATAAGCTGCTTGGTTCTAAAGTGAATTTCCAGAAACAAGGGATTGGATTTGTGTCTGTGAATGAAAATGACAATGATAAGAGAAAATCAACTGTTTTCGTGAAAAGCTCTGAACAGGCTAACTCATCCAGCTCCTCAATTTTTCAATTCACTGCTAAGAAGGCTGAAAATTCAGAGAGGAAATAGAAAATGATTCAAAAACAAAAGAAAAATGCTGATTTGAATAACTCCAAATTTATCCCTGATTTACATGTGCATGCTGCTCACTGCTCACACACACATTCACACTCTCAGGAGAATGTCAATTTTGTCAAACAAGTGAATGTGAATAAAAAGGGTATAGCATGTCACTATTGTGGGAAGGTTGGACATATTATGCATAACTGTGTAGCATTGATAAATGATGAAAGAAATACTATTAGAAAGTATCCTAGAAATCATCTTAGGAAACATTCTACTGATCATGAAAAGAAAATTTAATGCTATTGCTGTGGGAAGTTTGGTCACATTGCTGCCTTCTGCTGGCATGCTCAGAGAAAGAAAACTAACTCTGGATTTGTTAATTTCCCTGTTAATAAAAACATTGTTGATAGAAAGAAGTTTGGTTCTAAAAGTAAGCACAATGTATGTTTTGAATGTGGAAAGCCAGGCCACAGAGCTGTTAATTGTTGGCTGGTTGGTTATGAAAAGAAAAATTTCCATGTCAATAACAGAATTAATCATGTTCACTCATACCATGTTCACACCAATGCTAATGTATACAAGGAGAACATGAAATCTGTTATCTCCTGTTATTATTGTGGGCAGGTAGGGCATTCCTTGTATAATTGTTATATCATGTGTTGTGATGATAAACATGTGAAAAATCTGTTGAGAAAACCTGCTAGGAGTGTCAGTGTTAATTCAGGACCCAAGACTTCTTGGGTTCCTGCAGGATCAAAATGATTGTCTTGTTGCAGGTGTGCCTTGGAAATGAATAAAAGGGGTTGAATTTAGCCAAGGCACTCAAAAAGGGAAAACCCCAGGATTCAATTCTTCAGGTCAGTTCTGAACTTTGTTTTAAATTCATCATCTGAAATTATTGTTTTTGCTTGTTTGATTTTTGATGATCTCTTCTTGTCTAGCTGATCAGTCTGTATTCCAGACTCAGCTACTGAAGTTAAATTCTGCTCAAATTGATATTCTCTTGCCATCTATTGCACTAAGCGTGAATGATTCTTTAGTGCAGAGAGTTGATGCATTATATAGACTTTGTGTCAATACAATTGTATGATTGTTGCTAAATGCATAACTTGCACTGAGCTTGAATGGGTCATTTAGTGCTACAGTCAATGCATGTGTCCAATGACTGCATATCATAATGATCTGTCTATGCTAAATTGATTTATCTTGAAAAGTTGATTGCTCTCTCATGATGCTATTTGAATAAAGAATGCTCTGATGTTTGAGTAAACATTCTGCATAGCATGTTAAATCTGAGTTTTGCACATTCTTTCATGTTCAGCATTGTCAGGTTTAGATTTTCTGAATTCTCCTCATACATAATTTGCATATTGATGATTGTCTGAAATTGCATATGCATACATATAGTGAATGCATAGCGCATCATCATACTGAAAACTCCAAAAGAAGTAACTGTCTACATATAGAACTGCATTGGCACTGCAATTGTCATTCATGGCCATCATGGTATATATTAAATGGAACAGTGCTGAAGGGCAGATGAAGTATGTCTTGATGCTACTGCCATGTGTGAGGTGGTCCTTGGACCAAGTCATCCGCCCAGTACCATGGGTCTTGTTTTCATATAGAATAGTGTACTGCATATCATCAATTTGAAGAAAATTAAATTTGAAAAGAAATGATTCATTGCATTTCATGCATTTTGTCAGGGGGAGCTTGTTTGCTGTTGATTGATCATCATGCTCTCCTTGTTAGAATTGT
Organism: Amorphophallus konjac; assembly: GCA_022559845.1. Lineage (NCBI taxonomy): Eukaryota > Viridiplantae > Streptophyta > Magnoliopsida > Alismatales > Araceae > Amorphophallus > Amorphophallus konjac. Next base: position 255,906,537 of record CM040118.1, on the reverse strand, counting down.
TGCATACTGCATATGTAGGATAGTGCATATTATAAAATTTTGAAAAACCTAAAAAGAAATTCATTGCACTTAGACAGGGGGAGCATTCCCATTTCATATCTTCTTCACCTCATGAACTCCCTTTGTTTAAGTAACCTGATTCATTCCATTGACTATGCGCTATTCAATTGAATTCTCTGTTGATATCTCTAAAATAGCTGATCTATCTGTATTCCAGACTCAGCTACTGTCTGATGATAAAATCTCTTCTGATGCTCTTCTCTATCGCTGATTCACTCTTGCACCAGCTTATACTCACCTTTCACATTCTTCTCAGCTGGTGTGACTGATCTATTTCAACTATTGATTGTTGGCTGCTGAATTCATTGTTCTGATCTGAGAAACTTATGTTGCATGTCATGCAATTCAGTCTGAGAAATTGGTAGAAACTCCTATCATATAGGTTTAAGAATTATCACTGAATCAGACTGATATAAGATTAATGTATTCTCAGGTTTTTAGTTAAATGAATTGAAAAATATCTGAATGATAAGGTTTAGTAAACTTTAACCACATGTGCCATGTATACCTTAGACTCTCTCATCAGATATCTGAAAATTTGAATTCAGGGCTACTTTGGTTAAGATGCATAGAGTGTGTATTGGTGTTAAACATTAATTTAAAAAATGTTGACCAAATGAAAAAATTGTGAATTCGGAGCAATGACTTGGTCACTGAGAAACTGAGTTCTTTATCAATGAAATAAAGTAATTCATGTCATGAAATGCCATAGTTATCTCTGATAAAATTTAGTAAAACAAAATCTGACAGAGCAATGGCTTATTTATGTTGAGTAACTAGGGAGTCTGGCCTCTAATCAAGGTATCTCCTCATGCAAAAAGACACTTATATTGCTAACTCTGGTCTCAAAGTGAGAGGCAATGACAGTTATCACACTGAGTAACTGGGTCACTTCACCTGAGACGTGTTGTGCCTCATGTAAAAAGGTGTTGATCAACTTAAATTGCTCAGGAAAAATATAATGTGCTTTAAATGAAAACATTTTGAAAAATCTGTCAACTCATGTTCTTGAAAAAGTGTTTAACTTCAGTACTAACATGTGTATTTTTCAAAGGTGCTATTGAGATCATATGTGTAAGATAAAAGATGATTGATTTTGAGTGTTATCTGAATATTTGGTTCACCTTTATTAAAGCTTGGATTCAGATATGAGTATTGAGTTTAATTTGGCAAAATTGGTATACATCAAAATTAAATCAGATTGATTAAGTTGTAAATTCATAACCCCTTATGATAGAAGAGTCAAATCCTCTTAAGACTTATTGTTATGATGGACGCATTAAATTCCCTCATGATCAGATTTTCCAGATAGCCAGATCTGATTCTGACTAATTATTCATTAAGATCTCTTATGATGATTGGTATCAGACTTATTGTTGTCCTTCTATCATCAATCACTTTACTCTCCACACTGTTGGAATCTTCCATCTTGTTCTTCAATAAGTTCTGATTCTGCGGTCTTTTCACCAGCATTCAGATTCCTTGGTATGGCTGATTTCAGATTGATTTATTGGATAACCAGAGCTCATTCTTGTGCTTCACCAGGAGTTATGGTTTATCTACATTTAAGGGGAGTGTAGTCATTCATGCATATTGATAGGGGGAGAGATGTTTTATCCATGAACCATGTTTTATTCTATGTCTTTGTGTACTGCATTTTGTCTCTCAAACCATTTCCCTCTTTTTTTGATTATGTCAAAGGGGGAGAATAGTTTGACGAGTCAATGTGACTCATTATGTTGCCATCATCACAAAGGGGGAGATTGGTGTGCCCCTTGTGCTTTGATGAGCCCCTTGTGCTTTGATGATTGTGGTGTTTTAATGATAGCAACAGGAATGAGTCACCACATTGAATGATAACCAACATTAATGTTTATAACTGATATACTCTGTGGAAAATGCATACAACAGGAATGAGTCACCACATTGAATGATAACCAACATTCATGTTTATAACTGATATACTATGTGGAAAATGCATATGACTGTGACTGGTATATTATCTGGAGAATGCATGTGTTCTGTCTGCATAAGTCTATTCACTGCATGTGTTCTGTCTGCAAGTCCATACATTGCATTCGCCAAGCCTGTACATCTATCTACTTGCATTGAGTCTATACATTGGTGGCAAGTCCATACAGTGTCCTGCATTTAGGCAAAGTCTGTACAGCCGTTTGCTTGTCAAAGTCCATACACTCAACTGCCTTGTCTTGATCAAGTATGTACATCAGACTGTTTCATCATCAAGTCTGCACATTGGTAAAGTCTGTACATCGCCTTCAAAGCCTTCTGTTGAAACCTCAAGTCTGTACAGCCTGAGAGTGCGTCTCACTGACCGTCTCATGCAAGTCTATACATCACTGTTCATGCACAGAGTCACCGTCTCATTTAGCGTCTCATATGCATATAGTAAGTCTATACATCGCTACAGTAACGCAAGTCTATACATCGTCCGTATCATGCATTGTCTTAGGCTAAGTCTGTACAGCCTACCGTCTCATGTAGCGTCTTATGTTAAGTCTGTACAGCATTGTTCATATGCTTCCAAGTCTGTACATTGCATCGTCTCAACTTGCGTCTCACTGAGCATATATTTACTGTAAAGTCTATACAGACTTCATCGTATTAGAGAATGTCTCATGCCTTTGCCAAAGTCTGTACACTGATGTCTTTACCTACGTTGAGCATCAAAGTCTATGCATTGGCAGCACTGGGCAAGTCTATACATTCCCAGCCTTTACCTACATTCAGAAACCCAAGTCTATACATTGGTTCAATCTTCCAAGTCTATACATTGGACTGTGCTCAACTGAAGTCTATACATCCTTCAAGGGTCCAAAGTATATACATCCACTGTTGAACCTCAAAGTCCACACATCGCCTCATTTCTTCAAAGTCTATACAGTCAGTATCTGCATTGTATTGCATGCATCATGGTGGAAGTCTATACATTGGATTTGTTCTGAAGTCTATACACTGGATTTGTTCTGAAGTTTATACATTGCATGCCTTCCACCAAGTCTACATTGGCACTGTAGCATGCATTCATGAAGTCCATACATTCACTGAAGCTTGCTTAGCTAAAGTGTGTACATTGCATTACATGACTTGAAGTCTGTACATCGCATGTGTGCTTCATGCTAAGTCTATACAGGCTAAGTCTGTCGGTCTTGTGACTCATGCATTCATTGTTAAAGTCTATACAGACTTCAGTGCATTCTCTTTGTGTCTCACATGTCAAAGTCTGTACAGTCTGCATCGCATGCACTTTAAATATGTCAAGTCTGTACAATGGTCTTGGCATATGCATTCACCAAGTCTATACGCTGGAAGACGAAGTCTATACAGCGTCTCACGTTGCATCCAGCAAGTCTGTACAGTGAGCGTTTCATTGGTGAAGTCTGTACACTCACCAGTTGAACTACAAAGTCCATACATTGGACTGTAGCTTGCACGAAGCTAAGTCCATACATCGCTCAAGTCTGTACAGAGTCCAGCGTCTCGTTCATGCATTGTTCACAAAGTCTGCACATTCTATTGTTCATGAAGTCTGTACACTGGACTGTGTCCTTGTACATCACTGTAGCTGCATCGTCTCATTCAACGTCTCATTCAAGTTTGTACAGCCGTCTGCATTGGATTTCAAGTCTAGACATTGCACTGTTACATCCACCGTCTCATTCAGCGTCTTACGCCTGCAAAGTCCATACATTGGTCGGTGGAAAGTCTGTACATTGGCTTCAAGACTCTCAAGTCTATACATTCGTTTCTAAGGCAAAGTCTGTACATTGTCTTTGGACCTCAGAGTCTATACAGAGTCTGCATCCTCTAAAGTCTGTACATCCGATTGCCTTTACTTTGGTCAAGTCTGTATAGCCAGGGAGACTGTTAAGTCTATACATTCCTTCACTGTAGCTGGCACGAGGTGAAGTATGTACAATGGTCTTAACTATCCAAGTCTGTACATTGGCCTCCATGCCTCAAGTCTCTACATCGGATTATTTGGCCAAGTCTGTACAGCCAACGCCTTCATTGATTCCAAGTCTGGACATTGGTCTTCAGGCGTTCCAAGTATGCACATTGATTCAGGTTCTCCAATTCTATACAATGAAGTCTGAACATTGCATTTGCATTCACAATGTCTTCACACCTGAAGTCTATACATTGTGTCGTTCACATCTGCAAGTCTAGACAGTGGAAAGTCTATACACTGCATTGTGCATACTATGATGTCTGTACAGGGTTTATGCTTAAACTGATAATCCGATACTCTGTCTGACAGGGACTGTTCGAGAAGCTTTATGAAGGGCACGTGATCCGAGGATAAGGACAGTGCCCAGATGAGGACACGTGTACTGACAGCCTGCTGGATGCTGCCACGTGGTCCGAATTTTTAGGGCGGGAACTGTGGAAGCCACACGCGCCCTGGCTGCTGCTGCTACTGCTATATATATGAGTCTTCGTCTTCAGATGAAGGAAGATCGATCGAAGTAGAAGTAGCAATAGCAGAAGAGCAGAGTGTAGAGACTTCGATCCAGCAGAAGCGAAGAAGAGTGAAGAAAAGAAAGAGAGACAGAGAGCAGAGAAGAAGAAGAAAAGAGTGAAGAAAAGGAAGAGAGGTAGAGAGAAAGAAAAAGAAAGAAAGTGATCGTGAGCAGAAGAAGAAAGTAGAAAAAGAGAAAGAGAGAGTGAGATCGTGAGAAGAAGAATGTGAGAGAGTTTGTTTGAAGATCAGTCTTCACTGGACCGTGGATCAAATCCAGGCCAGTCGGCTCTTTGAGAGCCATATTATACTTTATGTTTACAGCTTTCCGATTGTTGTTCATCTTGTTTTCAATTTCCATTTTATCCTTTCTTCAAGCTGTTAGTCAGCGGTTACAGTGGTGGATTCCACTGGACAGCAAGCTGTGTTGCTCAGCAGGCGAGGAGGATTCCTCGGACGGCAAGCTGTGTTGCCCAGCGGTTGTATGGCAAGCTATGATGCCCAGCTCTTCAAGCTGTGAGTCAGCGGAATCCACACTCTGGTTTGAGTGTGGGGTGGATGTAGGTCTGCTGGACCGAACCACCTAAAAACCCCTTGTGCATTGTGGTTTGAATGCTTATGGTTTGCTTCCGCTAGATGTTTGCGTAGGGGCGCTCCAAGTGCTTGCTTACAGGTTCAATAGAAGTTTAACTAGTCTTTCAGATTTGGTAAATCTATCTAGTTAGCATTCTAGATTTTATTTGAGCGAAATTTTAGTTTGGGCGAAGTTTTTAAATGGCATATATTCATTCACCCCCCCCTCTGAATACATAGCACCGAACCCAACAGACGTCTTAGAAGCTTTATACATAAAGGAAGTTGTAAGACTCCATGGTATTCCAGTCAGCATTGTGTCCAATGGAGACCCCAGATTCACCTCACATTTTTGGAAAGGACTGCAAGAATCTTTGGGAACCCGTCTGAATTTCAGTACTGCTTTTCATCCACAAACAGACGGACAAACTGAAAGAACCAACCAGATAGTAGAAGATATGGTTAGAGCATGCATGATTGATTTTGGAGGTGGTTGGAGTGATCACTTGGCTTTGATTGAATTCGCCTACAATAACAGTTATCAGTCCATCATTCAGATGGCTCCGTTTTAAACTTTGTATGGAAGAAGCTGTCGATCTCCATTATGTTGGGATGAGGTAGGTGAAAAGCAATGGCTGGGACCAAATCTCATTTCTGAATCGTCCAAGAATATCCCTATTATCAGAGATCGATTGCTAGTAGCACAATCAAGACAGAAGAGCTATGCCGACAACAGAAGGAGATCCTTGGAATTTCAAGTTGGTGAGCATGTGTTTTGGAAGGTTTCTCCCATGAGAGGGATTCAATGAGTCCAAGATATGTTGGTCCATTCGAGATTCTGGAAAGAGTGGGGGAGGTTGCTTACCATTTAGCACTATCGCCACAATTATCAGGAGTACATAATGTCTTCCATGTGTCTATGCTGCGAAAATATGTGTATCACCCCACTCATGTCATTCAACATACGGATATAGAGCTGAAAGAAGATTTGACTTATGAAGAAAGACCTATCAAGATTTTGGATCGTAAGCAGCAGCAACTCAGAAATCGTTCCATACCCATGGTTAAAGTGCAGTGGAGTCGGCGTGGAACCAAATAGGCTACTTAGGAGTCAGAAGATACCATGCGGAAGCAGTATCCCGACTTATTCTAGGTGAGTTATCTCATTCCTCATCTTCCGTAAGTGCAGTGAATTTGGAGGACCAAATTCTTTTTAGTGGGGGAGGATGTAGCACCCCGATTTATTAAAGAATAAAAATTTTCGAGAAATTAATAAGAAATTTCGTAAGAAATAGGATAAGTAAAATTTTGACCATTTTGTAAAAATCTGAAAAAACTAGAATCTTGTAGAGGATGAAACGTTAAGCAAGATTGTCTTCTACGACCAGCCCAAATAAAATTCGTAAACAAGCCGAATTAACAGATTAAGGCCCAAAATCACACTTAGCCTAATTGGACCTTAAAACGATAAATTCGAGCCCAATACTAAACCATTTAAGCTAAAATCGGATGCAAATGAACGGTAAGGATCAACTCTTCGTTTTCCCTCTAGTTAATCTCCGAAACCCTAACCCTAGGAGGAGTATTTGGCAGCGGAATGGTGGATTGACTTGGTCTCGCGTGAATCTCGCACGTACGCGGTGCAAGGACTCTGTCTTTGCGATTAGGACTCCCCAGACCCAATTGAACCTATAAAAATGACACCTAGCCACCCTAGAATCGTTTAGAAGCTGTGGCGGCCGGAGAGGAGCTCGATCGAGGGAGGATTTTGACGATCATCGGTGGTGTGTACCTAGCGCGATCGGCTTCCCTCTTCTTCCTTCATCCTTCGATTAAGGTAGGTGATAGCAAGCCAAACCCTAAATATTATATATCGACAGAAACGTTCTCCTGTCCTCTTTCCATTGATCAAAAAAACCCCAAATTTCTTGTAGTATCCTGCGAAAATTTCTAGCTTTAGTGCAAGCATGTTGTTAATTAGGTTAACCATGTTACACCTCGATTTTGGTCGGGATTTCAGGCACTAAACATTAAATTGATCATGCTATCCTGTATAACTTTTCATGCTCGTTCTATTGATAGTAAAAGCCCTAAATTCCATGCTCTATGTTTCGCGTATTTCACTGTTTTAGCAAACCCTAGCCGGTCTCGCCGGAGGCGGGCAAGGCGAAGGTAGCAGAAGCCCCTGACTTCTGCAGCCTCTCGATAGACCGCCCAACCTAGATAGGCCGCCGGTTATTGACCGTTCATGTGCTTTTACCTCTGATATGTTTTGTAGAATGCGCGTTAGACCCCTAACCACCATGTTATTAAGCGTCCAGTTCAAAACCGTTCTTCGTCCCAGGCGGCACATTACAGACCGCTCATCCCCAGTAGGCCTTCAGACCTGAGAGGGTGTGAACGGCCTATCGTGCGACTACCGAGGCATGAGAGCGGCTCTGAGAGAACCGCCCAACTACACAAGAACTGCTTACTTTCATTTTAGCATGATTTATCCTAGTAAATTAGTGGCTAATGATAAGATAGCAACCTACATGATAACTGGAACTTATGGAAGTAAACAAATTAGGAATTTTGCTAATTGTCTTCACTTGATCTTGATTCATCATGGCCTTAGCTTATTTCAATGTGTTAAATTCAAACATGATTTCATGAACCATGCTATTAGGGTTGTTTGGTAGTCGTTCTACTCCGGTAGGATCGACTGACCGCTACACTTGGTTTCCGATGATTTGATAGCCTCATTTCCTTGTAATAGTTGGAACTCTCCGTCGGATATTCCTTCCGTCGGACTAGGACCTTCATTACGGGACCTCCGTAAGCTCCCGCGAGCCTAGGATTCCGACTAGGACGCCGGGCAGATTGTACCACCAAAACCTGAACTTGTTTACGTGATCAAACCGCTTGAATTATTGTGCTTGTGAGTCACGGCTCAATGTGGACTGACTGAGTTTTGAACGGTTAGAATTGAACCGTTTAACTCAATAGGCGGCATGTTATGAACCGTGCATTTCTGGCCAAGTGCCACTTACATTGGTCGATTAACCTTGTCCTATCTTCGACCAAATCTTGTTTGGATCGACCCAATAAGCCCTAGGCTGACCAGTGGAGAGTGGGCTGGACCCTGGTTCAGTTCTGCCCCACTTATGGCAGCCTGGAGTCCATTTTTGGGTGGATTTCTAGTCTTATAGTTAGGCCCAGTTTGAACGGACTGAATTGGACCGTCCATGTGCTCGAGCGGATCTTATTGGACCGTTAATCCCTTGAGGGGCCCTATAAGGACCGTTTACCTTGTTCTTGGGCTCCCAGCTCTTCTAGCCATGAGCGGCCCATTATTGACCGTCCTTTTATCTGAGCGGCCTGATATGGACCGTGTATCTTCTGGAAAATATTTTTTGTGGTTATTGTGTTTGAATCCAAGGACCTGATTGGTTCTTGATAACTTGAACTTTCTGGTCAAAATATCTCTTCGACTTACCCTTGGAATTCTCCGAAGTAAGTTCTATACCTTGTAATATTAGCCACTTAACTTTATTAATGTCTAGACATAACTTGGATCTTGGATCCATTAAATCAATGCCAACGCATCATAAGGGCCCGATCTAGTCATGGGAGGAGCGCCCGAAAAGTACTTGTGCCCCGGGGAGTTTGAATGACATGGTGAGGCATTGCACCGAGTGCATGACTAGCGTGATGTCTACGACAATAATCTATTACTTGAATCTTTTCTTAACTTGGTTCTTGCTTGTTGGCCAATTTCCAATTATATCATGATCTTGCCTTCTCTTTATTATGTTGTTTCGTCATATCGTCATTTCATTTCGTTCCTTATTTTCTCCCATATAATTGCAATTAATTAGTTAATCACTTAAACTTGCCTATTATTACCTACTGAGTGTTCGCTCACCCAGTTGTTCCCCCCTTTTCAGGTAGCTCAGGTGAGGATTCACAGACTGATGGGGACGGGCAAGAGTGATGGCCAAGGAGCGAACCTGTTAGAAGCGTGTGGAGCCAACCATAGTTGTTTGTGTCTATTTATGTTTTAGAGTGTGTGGTGGAAAAGTTGTAATTCGAAGTCAGCAATTATAGTAGTGTCAAGTGGATGTTATGTTGAAAGTTGGTTTCAGTGGATTTGTATGATTGGAACGTGGATCATTGCAATGTTATTTAGTGAATAAAGTTATTTTCTATTCATGGTGTTGTGTTGACCCTTAGCGTTACCATATCATGTCTGTAAATCAACATATTATTATTAATTGTTTCTACTGCCAGTCCCGATATTCCGCGTTGGGGCGTGACAGGTTTGGTCTCATCCTTGTGACCTACGTCCACCCCTCACTAAAATAGTGAGGCTCCCTGTTGTCACATAGCTTGAAAGATGAGAAACAAATCCTCAACAAACGCTGAACAACTTGCTATCAAGAGGAACAGATCCTCTCTGAACGCTGAGCTTTACAGCTTGCTCTGTTGCCAAACAGCTTGAGGATGGGCAGACAGGGCCCAAACACCACAGATCAGAGACTACCTCTTGATCTGTCTTCCTACACACAGGGTAGTGACGAATCATAAGTTCCGGTTACAAGATAAAAAGAAAAAAAATAAAATGCTTAATAAACAGACAAGATTTATCCATTAAAACGCAGAGTTGAAGTTTCTTGTCTGAGGACTGGAAGACATCCTTGATGCCTCCAGTATGGTAACCTCTCCAGATATCATAGCTTGATGAGAGACGAAGCTTGGTCTTCTTCGCTTGAGGGCTGGAGATGGATTTCCCTTTGCTTACTGTTGACCCAGTGATGGATGGAGAGCTTCCTGCTTCTTTGAGCTTGCCTGACCAGGAGGAAGGACTCAACTCTCCTCTTCTTTCCTCTCTTCTCCTTTTTCCTCCACTCTCGCTGTCTTCGAATGGGGGTCCTTCTTTTTCTGCAAGCACACCTCTCGTGCGCCTTTCTCGTGCTCTCTTTGTGCACTCCACGCGCCCGAATGAAAAAGCAAATCTGGTATTCTCATGGGGCCCATTGTCGATCACGCCAGAAGCGGGGAATAATTCCCTCAAAATAGTGCTTCGAGAAGCTGCTCTTAGTACGGACATGAATCTCCAATGATTGCATGCGGATTCAAGACCCAATCATGATGCCCATTAAGTGTTCGAATGGGTCCGGGAACGAATAAGGGCTATATGGGTGTTTGTCACAGAAGCTACCTATTTGTCACAACAACATAGCTATTTGTCACCCTTAGCTGTTTATTTGTTACCCTTATGAAGCTATTTTTCACCCTTATCATCCATAAGCCGTCACCTTCATCCTTCATACAAAAACGTTAGGTTAAGGAACTATGAAGGCTTGAGTGCTTCGAACCTGGTTAGATGTCTGCCTAGAGAAGTCATTTATCACCCTCTGTCTTGATCTGTTGCCCTTATCAGCCTTTTGTCTCTCTCTTGATCTTCATTATTCTGCCTTTGTGTGAGACAGCCATCGAGTCACTCCTTGTGCTCTGTGGAGATGACCCTCCTTCTTCAGCTTTCTTCTTCTACTCATTTGTTAGCTCTAACGAGCTATTTGTCACCACTAATACTACATTGGTCTGCCTTTGATGCGGGACGGACATGCAACTCGACTCCAATTGGATATGTGACCCTTGGACTCTAAGCAAGCTCGCGATCATCCCTAACGAGGGAAGCATACGGACGTGCACGGTTGAGAAACCGGCAGTGAGCTAGGGTGGTCAACTCATAATTTCGTGCCCAGATCAGGTCACGGGATGGTCTCGCTCTCTCTCGCAGCAGCGGTAAATAACAATATATCGAGCTAACGGCCCTAACACATGCTCTCTAGCAGCGGCATAAACAAGTATATACGAATAAAGCAAATGCGGGGTAAAGGAGGGAACACGATACCTCCGCGCGCCTGGCGTGAGGAAGACTACCCCGGTCGATCTCGTACTCCCGAAATAGTAAGTAGTTAAATTACAGCAATGAATATGAATGCCCACTCCACGTAGGGAGGTAAAGGGCGACACAATGGGACCCGGGAGTAGCAGGTTCGGGTTGACGGGCAGCTTCTTGCGTAGCATCGGCTGCACGCGTACGCACGATCGTGAGGCCCATGTGCTGGTCAGTGGGGCCGCGTGAGACCGGGGTGGCACCACTGTGGTGGGGACGCACGGAGGGGCGCTCCCTGGGAAGGCGGCTCGCTGGTTCGCCGGTCGGAGACCGGGCGGCTCTGATCTTCACGCGTCGGAGTTGCTACCCACGGATCTAAACTGCTGTTTCAGACCCGCGTGTCCCGACGAAAACTACTGCTGTGATCACTCCTGACGTCGGATCGATGCACAAGAGGTACCTATGGAAAGCGAACTCAACATCCTTCGATCTATGGCCAGAGAGGGAAATTTGAATTTCCCGTTGATGACCTTTGTCGAATATTCAAGCTACTGACTCACAGGATCTGAAAACTCAGGATAGAAATAATTTTTCCTAAGAGTCGGCATTGACCGCGATGTAGACCTTTGATTCAGATTTTAAGCCCTTCATGAAAGTTGTAGAGGGCGAAGAGGGGAAAACGGGAATATATTTTATGAAAGGTTTGGTGGAGATTTGACTAGGGAAAAGTATTTTATAGCATTATGTGGTCGGATCTGGACAGCAGAGACAGAACAGAACTTGGGATATGAAGTGAATTTTTAGAAACTATGAACGGAATTTTAAATTCACAAGAAAATTTGTGGACGGTGGGGGTGGTGGAAAAAACCTCCAATAAATTTGGGGATTGAAAAAAAAAATCAAGAAGTGGGTAAAAAGGGGGAAACTCAGAGTGGCTATAACACTGGACAGACTGCAGACATAACTGATGGATTGGGAAGCACGGAAATGGAAAAATATAAAACGGGGGCTGAAATTTTTTTCAATTTTTCTGAGATGTGGTGATAACCTCTAGAACATACCCTGAAAATATTAGCTCAGAAGATGTAGGAGTTGGGAGCTAAAATTCTCGGAGTAACCCTTGGTCTAGTAAAATAGAACCTGGACAACACTTCGGAAGCGGCTTCGCGGCGGCTCGATGGCGGCACGAACGGCGACGGAGGCAGCAAAGATAGAAATCTGAGATGGATGGGCTAAGATAGAAGGGTTCTATACCCTGAAATGCTGAAGGAGGAGGAAGGAACCAGAGGAGAGAGATGGGGGGCGCAGGTTGCTCCAATGCACACAATGGTTTTCTTCTTCATTAATTCTCATCAATTCTAACAAAATGTGGAAATACAAGTATTTATATGAAATGTAAAAAGACTCAAAATGACCTCAGATCTAGGGTTGGAAGGGGCACTAAGGGGATAGGAGAAAGTATTTCTCCCATGTGGTCAAAACACATTCACATAATCTATTCAAACTTCACCTACCTTGCCTAATAAGACAAAGAAGGGGGTGCCCCCCTTCATGGGCCATTAGAATAGAATATGGGCCAAGGACACATACTTGGCCCATGAACTCATTGTTACACTATGGACCTTCCAATCTAGATAGCCTATGAGAGGGAAAGCCCAATTGGGCCTTATGTGTTGTAAAGGTCCATAATGAAGGCCTTAAGTCCAATATGAACTAACCCCCCTTAATGGACCTAACAAATGAAAGCCACTAATGGATTATACATAGAATGTGACCCAATGGCTTATTAAAAGCCTTACAAAAGAGCCCAAATGAAAAAAGCCCAAACAAACACACTAATACAAGCCAATGCACACTAATACAATCCATTAGCCTTTGATGCCCCCATCAATTCTCCCCCGGTGGGAGGAACCCGACCCCTTCGAGTAAGGGGTGCTGCTGCTCGAGTAGGAAGGCGAATCCGTCACCGTACCAAGTAGCGCGGGTACGCTCCACTCCAAGTGATCGTCTCCTGCTCATTCCGTATATACTCGATATGCACAAGCAGCTGTGGGAACGAGGCTAGTGGTGGAACACTCCGGGGTGGGGTCACTCTCAAGGGGAGGACGCGGCTCGAAGACTCACTAGGAATCACCGCTGGGTCTCTGTAGGTGACTAGATCCGAGGCATAGATGTAGAGCTGATCCCATACTCGCCTCTCACTCATACGGGACTGACATGAACAAGCTTGCACAGGATGCATGCAGACTCCGACAGACCAGAAGCCACACAAACAGGAAACTGACTCATGCATGACTCTAGACAAACCTATTGTTAGTCCGACCCGTACATGGGTCACGGCAGACCAGGACACCCGAATGTGTGCCATGCATGCATTTGACGTAACCGGAGGTTGATGTCATGGGGAACTCCTAGACATCCTACGATGCACCAATCATGGACATTGGGCTTGGATGTGGGAAGTCGGGGAGGTTCGAGTGGTTTAGATGGACCGGGGAAACTAAAGTCTTCATTACCCCCAAATGATGGTTTGGACCTATGGCTATGTGGAGGTTGCTTGGCCCGAGTGGAAAAGGCATGATAGTGAACTCCGCGGAGGAAGTGGAGCGAAGATGGTAGCTCGGGAGGTTCACTAGTGAAGGCGTCAAAAGGGTCAAAGAATGTATGACCCAATGAGATGGATTCCCACATGACATGGTCCCAAGTTTGAAATTCATAGTCACCGTCATACATTATGATCGGTGGGACGACGGTCATGTGTAGAAAATAAGATTCCTCCCTCGGGCAAAAGGGTATGAAGTCGGGCTCGACCGACATGGGAAGGAATAAGAGAATCTCCGTGCTGACACAACCCATGGTGCACACGGAGGTAATGGACCCTAAGGCCGGATGGGTGAAGCTAAGACTAGTGGGTTGGTCGAAGCCTCGGGCCAATGAGTGTGTCAACTTCCATTGTGCGTCTAATCCCACAATAATGGCATCCAAAGTGTCAACATGGTGACTAGACCGGAATGTGGTATGGAATGAGTTGACCGGCACTAATGGTAGGGTGGGGTCCATGGATGGGTAAGGAGGTGGGATCAAGCCACCTTGAGCCAACTAAGAAGCGGCTCGGCTATGAAAAGCGTACCCGTTAGAAACACGGGTGGCTCGGGCTTTGGTGGCTCCAAATGAGAGGGCTCTGAAATAAGATCAGAAGGTGAGGTTGATGGTAATGGAGCTCTCATGGGAGGGGAAGGATTCCACGACTGGGGTGGGGGCCCAAGTGGGGGTCCGATCGGATCGAGAATAGGCTGGGAGGTAGGTGCTCGCCGAAGGGCGGCATTGGCTTGCCATATGGCAGCATCAAATCGAGACTCAAATGGCTCGACCTCCATAGCGACCTTATAGGAATCCCCCAAAGTTTTCACGTGGCGGCAAAATAATTCAAATTGGAAGTGAAGCCGCGAACCTTTCCAGAACTGAGTTCCGGCCTCGATGTTATCCAGCCCGACTTCACATCTTAACCGGTACACTTCGAAGTCCCAAATGTACTCGAACACGGACATGTTACCTTGGTCGGGCCTGAGGTATGAGTTAACCATAGTTGCCAAAAGATGGGAACGGATCCCTAGGAATGGTCATGTAAGGCCATTTTTTTTATTTTTTTGTTTTATAAGCAAAATGTTATGCCAACTCATGCAAGCACCTAGACACGACTTAGAATGCGATGCAAATGTAAAGTTTAAATGACACTCGACTACACACTTAGACAAAACTAAGATTCGATACGTGGCGGAGTTAATCGATCCGAAGATCACTCACGCAAGTGTGCGGCCTTCCAGACAACACCTTTTTATATACCGAACAATGGTATGCAGATGCAACCTTACACCGACTTAGACGATGACTAGACGTAAATGACACTTTTTTTTATTTTAAACACCCTAGACTCAACCTGGCTCTGATACCAAGCTGATGCGGAATGGACACGCGACTCGACTCCAATTGGATATGCGACCCTTGGACTTTAAGCAAGCTCACGATCGTCCCTAACGAGGGAAGCGTACGGACGTGCACGGTTGAGAAACCGGCAGTGAGCTAGGGTGGTCAACTCACAATTTTGTGCCCAGATCGGGTCACGGGACGGTCTCGCTCTCTCTCGCAGCAGCGGTGAATAACAATATATCGAGCTAATGGCCCTAACACATGCTCTATAGCAGTGGCATAAACAAGTATATACGAATAAAGCAAATGTCGGGTAAAGGAGGGAACACGATACCTCCGCGTGCCTGGCGTGAGGAAGACGACCCCGGCCGATCTCGTACTCCCGGAATAGTAAGTAATTAAATTACAGCAATGAATATGAATGCCCACTCCACGTAGGGAGGTAAAGGGCGACACAATGGGACCCGGGAGTAGCAAGTTCGGGTTGACAGGCAGCTTCTTGCGTAGCTTCGGCTGCACGCGTACGCACGATCGTGGGGCCCATGTGCTGGTCAGTGGGGCCGCGTGGGACCGGGATGGCACCACTGTGGTGGGGAAGCCCGGAGGGGCGCTCCCTGGTAAGGCGGCGCGCTGGTTCTCTGATCGGAGACCGGGCTGCTCCGATCTTCACTCGTCGGAGTTGCTGCCCATGGATCTGAACTGTTGTTTCAGACCCGCGTGTCCCGACAAAAACTACTGCTGCGATCACTCCTGACATCGGATCGACACACAAGAGGTACCTATGGAAAGCTAACTCAACATCCTTCGATCTATGGCCAGGGAGGGAAATTTGAATTCCCCGTTGATGGCCTTTGTCCAATATTCAAGCCAATGACTCACAGGATCTGAAAACTCAAGACAGAAATAATTTTTCCTGAGAGTTGGCGTTGACCGCGATGTAGACCTTCGATTCAGATTTTTAGCTTCATGAAAGTTGTAGAGGGCGAAGAGGGGAAAACGGGGATATATTTTATGAAAGGTTTGGTGGAGATTTGACTAGGGAAAAGTATTTTATAGCATTATGTGGTCGGATCTGGACAGCAGAGACAGAACAGAACTTGGGATATGAAGTGAATTTTTAGAAACTATGAACGAAATTCTAAATTCACAAGAAAATTTGTGGATGGTGGGGGTGGTGGAAAAAATCTCCAATAAATTTGGGGATTCAAAAAAAAAATCAAGAAGTGGGTCAAAAGGGGGAAACTCAGAGTGGCTGTAACACTGGATAGACTGTAGACATAACTGATGAATTGGGAAGCACGAAAATGGAAAAATATAAAACGGGGGCTGAAAATTTTTTCAATTGTTATGAGACGTGGTGATAACCTCTAGAACTTACCCTGAAAATCTCAGCTCCAGAAGACCCGATAACCAATCTCGATGCGCCGAGACTCGAACCGCCGCCTACGAGCCGGGAGGGCTCGGAAGGGCTAAAAGGAGTGTGGAGGTATAAAGAAATAGGAAATAAAGCAGAACAATTCAATAATTAACAGAAATAAATAAACAACTATAGCACAACAGAGTCCAGTCCAACAGAAAGTACAGTCTAAAGTAGTAAAGCGGTACACATGCCGAGTGAACACTCGGCCCGGCGAGCTGGCACCTGAGAACCTCCGCACCGCACCCTCGAACCTCGAGGAAGAATCGCCACACCTGAAAAGTAGGGGTGAGCCTCCAGTCACTGGCCCAGTAGGGATCCCGCGGAACCCCAATTGAGAACAACGGCGGCACGGAAAGCTATAACCATAAGTGCAACCGTAACAGCAGGAACAGTAAACCTGGTGGCCGGTCAAAACTCGGCACTACAGCTACTCCTACTGTACCGGCCAAGCAAAAAGAGAAGTCCCGATCTCGCAATCGGGAACCGGACCATACTAGCACCACTTACCGAAGTAAAAACCCACGGCAACCCTGCCGTAGAGGCCTATCTCCCGGGACACGGCCAACCTGGACACGTTGTCCAAGGTACAACCCCGATCATCCGGTCACAGACACCGCACCATCAAGACGCAACCTCGGTAAAGCCACTAGTACTAGTCCCATGGCATGAAAATTGATACACGTGCCACGATGAAACCACCAGAACTCAATGGTCAACACGACCGAAAATCCGAAGGTCGAAGTCACGGAAACTGACAGTCTGTCACTCTCGACTCGATAGGAGTACCTCCCACTAGAAGCAAGGCCGGATGCGTCCATTGACGTCTTAGTCCATGCCTCAGGTGTCTCCCTCCGGCCCAGCGGGAATTGAGACACCGTACAAGTAACCACAAAGCAAGTGACTAGCTGGGGTCACGCCCGTCAGCGTGGGTCCAACCGCCCCCAACCACGTGTGCACACACAGACCATGCGTCCCAGGTCTAGCCTCTAACTGGTTTCCCCTCAACCGGACTCTGGCTGCAAGACGTGGGGCCCGACGAAAACCAGTCTAAAAATCATCCTCAGGGTTGCCTCTCCACCACTCCCTGGTGGGACCACTAAACGTTTAAGCAGGCTACGACTAGTGGAGGGTCACTGAAGGAGTAGACTCTCAAGTCAACAGAAAATAACGTCCGAATCTGATGAAGTACGGGGACCGTTCCACGTACCAGCACCGTCACACGGTGACCACGGTCGGAGAAGAAACGGGACTCACAGTAAACAGGCCACACACTCGGCCACGTAGAAACGTAGAAGCACGGTTCCCAAGGTAGCTCACAGGCCGCAACGCCGATTCCCCATTCCAGGGAAAATGGGAAACCTCCAACCATAGGCCGGATAACTGGACTCACGGTCCAAGGCTAAACACATGGCCCATTCGGGAATCGTCTTCCAGGGAAAACACACGACATGCGGGGGAAACCCCACCGCACACACACCGATACACGGTGACTCGATCCAGCGTAACAGAAAAGCCCGGAACACGAGGAGTCACCCGGACTCTCAAACCCACAGGCATGCTAAACGAGGTAGCACGGTCCTCCCGACACCCTAAAAACACAGACACGAAACCCTCGGGGTGTATGGGACATTCACGATATCGCAGGTTGTCCAATGGGTCCCAACCGAGTCGACCAGGGACCTACACAATGTGAAACGATTGTGGCAAGCACGAAGAACCACTTCGGCATAACACAGTGCATGGCGGTCTATCTTTGGGCCTTCACAGACCGTAACGGTCCAAAGGTAGGTCATCACAGCACCCTAACGGTCCAACTCAGGAGCGTCAGACGAAAAAGCAACGCTAGCTGTGACGCACCCACCTTGGGGCGTCACAGTCTCTAACGGACCAAGCCTGGTGCGTTAGAAGATGGGGTGAAACAAGCTGTGACGCACACCCCTCGGGGCGTCACAGCCTCTAACGGTCCTGCCTAGGAGCGTTAGAAGGTGGGGACGCGTCGGCTCTAACGCTCCCACACAGGGGCGTCACAAGGCTCTGACGGTCCACCCCTGGTGCGTCAGAGTCTCGTGACCCCGATCGGTCAAAAACCACAATAACGGTTGTAACAGTCGAACCCAGGCGTGTCACACCCTCTGGCGGTTTATTGTAAGACCGCCAGAGCGACCGACGCCCTGCCGACACTACAAACCATGTGACGCACCCCTCTTGGGTCGTCACGGATTATAACGCACCAACCCAGGGGCGTCACACCCTGTGACGGTCACTGGAACAACCTTCACACCATCCCGAGAGCGGGACGGCGGGAAACGACCCAAAAATCATCCCACGCCTCCATACATCCACGAGAGAGAGGGAAAACAAAGGGGAAGCCCCAAAATAGCCCCTAGCATGCATCTAAGACCTTGGATCGGCCAAAAACGCGATGAAACGGTAGATCGACTCACGAACCCTAAAACAGGGATTTTTCCCAAAAATCCCCAAATACGCTGGCTTGGCTCACCGCGGCCTACAAAACTTGTGGGAAAGAAAGCTCACGAGCTGGGGCTCCATCTCCCTACCTCCATCGAAGATTTCACGCGCCATGGACGCCAATCCACGAAGAAAACGCCGTTGTAGCCTCTTCGGGACACGAACTCATGGCAGAGCTTCACCGCGCCTCCACCGCCTTGATCCTCACCCATCCTCGCCAATGCCTCGCCCGCGCCGTACCCGTCTCGCCCGCGCTCCGCTCCGTCGGCCGCTGGAGAGAGAGGGAGAGAGGAGAGAGCGTGAGAAGAGAGAGGGAGGGAAGAGAGAAATGAGAGGGGAGAGAGAGAAAGGGTTAATATATATAGAAAAACCCAAAAATTATGAAAATTCAAACAATTACGAAAAATTACTTCGACGATCCTCGTGAAGAGCAACGCGTAGGAACTGTCCCGGAGTCGGAGAACGCCGCTGTTTGCCCTGTAAAGAGTTCCGAAGGCACATCAGGGAAAAACACGTGTAAAGCATAAAATACACTCCGAGACCCACAAAAATGATCCGAAAAATCTGGGGTGTTACAACCCTCCCCCCTTAAAGAAATTTCATCCTCGAAATTCAAGACTAGCACCAAGTCACAGGGGAAAAACACTAAACCAACTGACAATGCTGTCAGAGTCCCAGCACAGAAAACCTCGATTGTCACGAAAGCACCGATCCTGAGGGACACAACCAGACTACAATTATGAACGACACCTCGCTTCACATGCCGCACACACCGACCATCAGAGTAGGCACAACACCAAAGGACACAGTCCGGCATCACCTCAGACAACACGAGAACCAATCATGGCATCGCTACCACAATCTCGCTCACCGAGGAGACACAACCCTCATCACAAGAAACGGCTACTGATCCATCCAATGGTCAACAGACAAATAAGACATCAGCTTCACAACCAGCTGACCGGTCCACGCCCTGCTTAAGGGAACAACCAATACAGAGCCTCCATCGGCTCACAGAGCCATCTCGACAGACCGCAACCAGAACATCAGCTCAGCGCCAAGAATCACCTCACACATGGCAAGCTGAAAGCCAGGCATATCACTATGCCAACTCTGTCAGAAGACACACTTCGACAAAGCCCAGATCCCGTCCGGAAAGGCACATCACAGAAACGACCACCAAAGGTCTCATTGAAACACGGCTCTCACCAATCTCGATGCGCAACCAACAGCATCTTCTGTCTGTGAAAAGACCATCCACTGATCACCAAGTACACATCAACAGGAAACCTCCGCTTGCTCAGATTCTTCCTTCTTCCCTAGTCCTCCACCAGATCCGAAGGAAACATTCCAAACCTCGGCAAGCCATCCGTTGACTCACGCACAGACCAACACCACAACCAGACCTATCATCACGCTAACACTACTCTTACAGGAGGAGCACGATGAAACCAAATGACAAGATCCTGGCGTCTTCGGTCATCACCTCACTAGACTCAGATTTACAGGGGAACCATCCCACGCTGGTCACCAAACCAGTGATAACCATTGTGACACCAACGTCCCATCAAGGACCACCATTCCGACGCCGATCTCACTAAAAGGCTTCCTCCCACAGGCGTCACTCTTCCGTCTTGTCTCATCACATCCCACAACTTAATTAATCCAAATGGACACCTGCCAATCCCGATTCTGCCCTCACCACCGAGCCACCGGACACCACATGAACACTCATGGCACACGTCTCTAGGGGAGAAAGTGCCAACCAAAATTACGACAACCAGGTCGCCAACACCAAGACCAATGCACAATGGGTCCCTAACAATACACATCTTACCATGGTCGACTACGAGACTAGCCTTACCAGTCACTCGCAGCTACCAACCGGAACCCAAAATCTCTTAGAGATCACTTCCTCAAAACACGATCTCAACCGAGGACACAACCTCCAATACAAGTCAGGCACCAAGCTACCGACTCTGACCAGCACGTCCTCGACCTCCGTCAGGTGACATCCTCAACAACCCCACCGGGTCCAACACCGACGCCTGACACGGCTTTCATCACAGGAACAGGGTACTCATGCGGCGCACTAGCCAACACTTTTCCCCAACACTCCTTCTTGCCAGTGCTAAGAACCATAATACCTCGAGCAACGGCACGACAACAACACGTTTCACACAGAGGAACTAATCCTCCAATGCTCAACGCAAACTCAGGAATCCGCCCGTAGCAACCCACGCTACGATCCTGAACCAGTGGGTTATGAGCCCACCACGCTTCCGCTGCGCACTCTAATCCACGCTCACAACCACAAATTCTCGGAAACACCACCCAACCGGCACTCGTCCTTCCAGAAAAGCGCCAACACACCCTCACCCGAAAAGGGAATGGGCACAACTTGTCACAGGCAACCACCTTGCCAAGACAAGGAGCACGTCTCGCACAGACTTCATGGCACACAAGGCCAACCAATCCGGACACATGATGCAAGATAGCAATCCTAGCCAGACACAATACTCTCCAACCAAAGGGGAAACCAATCGCACCTCTGACTAACGGAAGAACTCCACGCCCGACCTGATCTCGAATCTCGCACATGCTGGAAATAGCACCATCCAGCACCAAGGAAAAACATCGCTTCCATCAGGTCAGCGTCTCCGACACACTCGGCGAGTGTCACGTCAGACCGCTGTAATTCTTCGAATCACAGCACACCAAGCCAAGAGCCGCGCACGAGCCATAATGACAACCACCGACGCTCATCCTCGAGTCCCGAACTCACCACGGAACTTTCCTATCTCCAACCAAATCCAAGGCGAACACAACCCATTCGCACACAAGAGCGTAGGAGCAATACTTACTGGGACACCACAGCCCAATCCTGCCTCGAAATCCGTAGAATAATCGGGACCAACACGTCATGTCTGATGCCACAGATCATGACAAGAACACCAGGCTCGACGATACAACAGCTCACCGAGAAGATCCTCCGCTCACCCGAGCACACTTCTCGATCAGAACACCTAAGGGGCTGGACAAACCTCAAGCTAGAGTGGCCAAAACCGACAGCAGCTCCCTCAGAGCATGCTCACAGCCACTTAACCACGAATAATCCTCTCCAGCCACCTGACCATGCTGCAGATTCCTCGAACGCAGCACCGCGAGTTCACGCCTGCCGGCAACCTCTGCCCAACGCAGCACAACCAGGGCAACCACCGATGAGGGAGAAAGCTCTCGACCTCGATCCTTAGACCCCATGCTGGCACGAAAGCCGTGGACAACAACCACCTTCACAGCGTCGCACAGCGCACTCAAACACTCAAGCGAGAAACTAGGCGGAAAGCGAACACAAAACCCTAAGCTGGCTGCCGACTGTATTGGACCTTATGGACTCTGATCACTACAATATTTCAAATTCCCATATACATCCATAACCACCACTCTGATACCATCTGTAACGACCCGAGAATCTGATTACTGGGAAAGACCCGATAACCCGAGACTCGAACCGCCACCCACGAGCCGGGAGGGCTCGGAAGGGCTAAAAGGAGTGTGGAGACACAAAGAAATAGGAAATAAAGTAGGACAATTCGATAATTAACAGAAATAAATAAACAACTACAGCTACAACAGAGTCCAGTCCAACAGAAAGTACAGTCTAAAGTAATAAAGCGTACCACATGCCGAGTGAACACTCGGCCCGGCAAGCTGGCAACTAAGAACCTCCGCACCGTGCCCTCGAACCTCGAGTAAGAACCGCCACACCTGAAAAGCAGTGGTGAGCCTCCTATCACTGGTCCAGTAGGTATCCCGCGGAACCCCAACTGAGAACAACGACGGCACGGAAAGCTGTAACCATAAGTGCAACCGTAACAGCAGGAACAGTAAACCCGGTGGCCGGTCAAAACTCAGCACTACAGATACTCCTACTGTACCGGCCAAGCAAAAAGGAGAAGTCCCGATCTCGCAGTCGGGAACCGGACCATACTAGCACCACTTACCGAAGTAAAAATCCACGGCAACCCCGCTGTAGAGGCCTGTTGATGCGGGACGGACACGGGGACCGACTCTAAGTGATGCGGACCTCGGACTCTAAATGCGGACACGACCAGCAACACACAACAATGGAGACACTTTGGCCTGACACTAAGATTTCGTATGGGCTATACGTTGCTAACAGAAATGCAAGCTCACTCGTCGTCCCAAGCGAGGGGAAACGCGGATCCACGCGGTTGAGAAACCGGCAGAGTCAACGGTGGTCGACTCACTTCCGTGCTCGGATCGAGCCACGAGACAGGTCAATCTCTCACTCACAACGGTGACATGGACTCACGGGCTAGAATCCTAACGCTCTTACAGTGACACACGACCATATACTAGCTAAGCAAGTAAATGCCAAGAAGTCGAGATCCTTACCTCCACGCTCCCGGCGTGGGGAAGACAACCCCGGCCAATCCTGTACTCCGGTTTAAACAAATACACTGCAGTACAAAGATTTGTCCCACTCCACGCAGGGACGTAATAGGTCACATGTGGGGCCCGGGAGTAGCGGGAATTGGGTTGACGGGCAGCATCTTGATGTCGTCCATCGGCGCCGAAACCCGCGTTTAAGTGCTGTCCGGATGGCGCGATCTACGGGTTCGTGGGGCCCACGTGCTGCTCAGCCCTCCGAACCTGACGGGGTGGGTCCCGCTGTGGTGGGGACACCTAGAGGCGCGCCTCCCTGGACAGCGACAGGGCTGGAACACCGGTCGGAGGCCGGGCGGCTTCGATCACCACTTGTCGGAAGGGCTGTCCACGGATCTGCAACCTCTGTTTTCTGGCGCGCGACCCGGAGAGATCGGCTACTGCGATCAGCACCGATGTCGGATCGGCACGAAACCAGTGCCGTTGGAACGCTGACTTGAAATCCTTCGACCCTATGTGACTCAAAAAAATTCACTGGAGCCGTGCTTCTGATGGGTGATTTTAGAACCGGCATGTTTTTAGTTTCAGATATGGCTGGGCAGAACTGAAGTTTCCTGAGAGTTGGCGTTGACCACAGGCTAGACCTCCGATTCAGACTTTTAGCTCTTCATGAAAGTTGTAGAGGGGAGAGATAGGAAAACGGAAATATTTTTTATGACCAATGTGGTGGAGGTTTGGATGGGGAAAGATATTTTATACTGGTGGGTTGTCGGATCTAGACAGAGACAGACAGAACTGAGTGGGATCTGAAAGTGTTTTTTAGCAAATAGGTGAAGGCCTTTAGAAATTCCAAACAAATTCGTGGATGGAGGGGGTGTTGGACAGAACCTCCAGTAAAATTGGGGGCTCAATAAAAAATCAAGAAGAGGTCCGAAGAGGGGAAACTCAGAGCTACTGTGAATCTGGACTGAAAGCTGGCAGATCTGAGTGGAAAGGAAGAATGAAAATGGAAAATTGTAAAATGGAAGCTAGAAGCCCAACCAAATTTTTTGGGACGTGGTGAAGACCCCTGGAACTCACCCTAAAAGTTTGGGCTCCAGAGGAGCTCGTGGATGAGAGTTAAAAATCTAAGAATGGCCTGCTATCACCCGATTGGTCGAATACCGACGGATGCGGTGGCGGTGCAACGGCGGCTCGATGACGGTGGCGGCGGCAACGATGAACTCCACACCAGATAGATGAGGCTTCCCACCTCAGAACATAGCCTTTTCAGCTGCAAGAAGAATAGAGGAGAGAGAGAGAGGGGCGGCCCTTGCCTTTGGAATAAATTCCTTGATTTTCATTACATTAATTGTAACAAAATGGGAATTACAAGTCTTTTATGTGAAATGCAAAATGACACAAACTAACCCTAGATCTAGGGTTGGGGGAGGTAAAAGGGGGAGTCCACATTTTTATTCTTCCATGTGATTTGGAACTAAATAAAACAAACTAAAATTCCTAATATAATATAGTAAAGGAGGGGCCCCCCCTTGACCTTCATGCCCCCTTCTTAGACTATTTTAAACACTTGTCCCCCCTTGGTCCACTCTTCTAGAAGCCCACTATTGGAAGGTTAAGGTGGATCAATGGGGAAGAGGGAGGGGGGCCCGTGGGACCCGGGTGGTCCCAAATTACACATAAACCCTTCTTACAATCCGAATTACACACACAATACACACAAACAAAGTCCGAATAAACTATAAATATCGAGACTCAAGGGGGAGTCTCCAAGCTGTCTCCGAGCCAGATAGAAGCCGCTGTAGCCCGGGTGGTGCTCTGCGTACGGTACCGACGGCTCGTCGGTTCGTGCTTCTCGCTCGCTCTGGTGTCCGTACCAATTCTCCCCGGGTGGGAGAAACTCGACCCTGTCGAGTAAGGGTAAGCATCGCTCTGGTAGCGCTCCAATAGGTCCTGATCTATCTGCTGCAACTCTCCACGGGTGATCCAAGTATCCTCGGTGGCGGGTCGCCCTCTCCATCGCACTAGGTAGCGTGGGTAGGATCCGCTCCTAGTAACTGTCACCTGCTCATCCAGTATATGATCGATATGCTCTCGCTGTTGTGGAAATGTGGCTGGTGGTGGACACTCAGGTGAGGGATCACTCTCAATGGGAGGAGATGGCTCAAAAGACTCACTAGGGATCACCGCTGGGTCCCTATATGCAACTAGATCCGACACATTGAAAGTTGAGCTTATACCATATTCCTCGGGCAGGTCCACAACATACGCATTGGATCCAATGCGTTTCAACACTCTAAATGGACCGGCTCCGCGAGCTTGCAATTCCTTTACGGTTCCAGAGGGAAATCGTTCAGGTCTTACCTTGATCATGACATACTCACCCTCTTGGAACACTCGGTGGTGTTGATGGGCATCGGATAACTCCTTATACCATGCATTGCTGGCCTCAATGTGACGACAGATGTCGTCATGCAAACTCCTAACATGCCTAGCAAAAGACTCGGCAGACTCAGACGCTCGTGCGTGAATGGGCATGGGAACAAGATCCATTGGCTTCCTAGGCCTACGACCTGTGACAATCTCGAATGGACTCATATCGGTAGACCTGTTAACCAAATCATTATATGCAAATTCTGCCAATGGTAATATGAGATCCCAATCCCCTAGACGATCCCTGACAAGACACCTCAAAAGGTCACCCAAACTCCTATTGACCAGCTCGGTCTGACCATCTGTCTGGGGATGATATGCAGTGGAAAACTTGAGGTTAGTACCCAACATATGCCACAATGTCTTCCAAAAATAACTGGTGAATATAACATCGCTGTCAGACACTATGGTATGAGGTAACCCGAACTTGCACACCACATGAGTAAGGAATAGGCGGGCTACCCTCGAAGCATCCGAAGTCTTCGAGCAGGGAATGAAAAGGGCCATCTTCGAGAATTGGTCAACCACCACATAGATCGAATCATGCCTCCTAGAGGTACGTGGCAATCCCAAAACAAAGTCGATGCTAACATCGTGCCACGGAGCATCAGGCACGGGGAGAGGCATATAAATTCCCGAGCTTTGCTTCTTCATCTTGGCCGTAGCACATGTACGGCACTGGGTCACAATATGAGCAACATCATGCTTCAAGCTCGGCCAATAAAATCTTTGCTCAACAGCCTCAATAGACTTATTCCGACCAAAGTGGCCGACTAGACCTCCCACATGTAGCTCCCAGACTAAGAAGTCGCGAACCGAAGTTCGGGGAACACAAAGCCTGCCTCCTCGAAAGAGGTAACCCTCCTGAAGCACATAATCATCATGGTCTCTCGAGGGTCCGGCCTGGAGAGTTGTATAGATCTGACCGAAGTCAGGACAGTCAACATAGGTCTCTCTCATCTTTTTTAACCCTATGACCTCGGCACTCATGGTGGTCAGCAGACAGGCACGCCGACTCAAGGTATCGGCCACCTTGTTCTCTACTCCAGCCTTATGTTTAAGCACAAATGTGTACTGCTGGAGATACTCAACCCACCGGCTGTGACATGCATTAAGCTTCTTTTGGGAATAGAGGTACCCAAAGCCTCGTGATCAAAGTATAAGACAGACTCCTGATGTAATAGATAGTGCCTCCAATGCCTAAGAGCCTGAACAACTACGTAGAATTCCTTATCATAAGTAGAGTATCGCAGTTTCGCGTCATTCAGCTTCTCACTGAAATATGCGATCGGGTGGGCCTCCTGACTCAACACTCCTCCTATCCCAACACCCGACGCATCACAAGAGACCTCAAACACCTTCGAGAAATCTGGCAATCGAATGATCGGTGTCTGGGTCATGCGGTCATTGATGTCCTTGAAGGCAGTAGCTGTGGCCTTCGTCCATACAAATGTTCCCTTCCGAATACAGTCCGTGATCGGGGCAGTGACGGAGCTAAATCCGCCGATGAAACTACGATAGAACGTCGCAAAGCCTTGGAAGCTGCGGACATCATGGACCGTACGGGGTTCCGGCCACTCAACAATGGCCCGGACCTTCTCCAGATCAGCGGAGACCCCAGTACCAGACACAATAAAACCCTAGAAGGTAAGCTGAGGTGTCATGAAGGCACACTTCTGTTGGTTCGTAAACAACTGCTCTCGCCTCAAAAGCAGACAGACCTGCCTTAGATGGTCCAAGTGGTCCCCTTTAGTGTGACTATATATAAGGATATCATCAAAATACACAACAAAAAAGACTCCAATGAAGGGTCAGAGGACCTGATGTTGAGTTATGGTTTTGATGATTGTTGTAATTGTTAAGTTATGATTTTGATGATAACTAAACTTAATGTGTGATTACCTGATGATAACTAAACTTATTGTTGATTGCACATGTTCTTGATGATTGTGTTCATTCATCTTGTTGTTTATGCTGGTTGCATATGCTGGTTTTACAAGAGGCAAGAGGTTTCATAACCTCTTTAATGTCAACAAGCATGTAATTAACTCTGACTATCTTGCATGCAGGATCAAACTCATGGTAGTCACCTGGTAAGCCAAAACTCTGCTCCTCTACAATCCAAAACAGGTGGTATAGGTCATTTACTGTCAAGGACCATTGGTGAGACTCTTACCTTGTCTTAGCATCAATCTCACCTTGTGTATCTCATATATACACCTCATTCATGCACACTCAACATGAAACCCTTCTGGCCATCGTGCGCCCTCGCCCACGGATCGACTTGCGCAGTCAGGTCGCGGGGATCGACCTACCCGGTCAGGTCGCGGGGGTCAAGGGGGCTGCACCCCTTGCTGGGGTTTCCGGGGGCGGAGTCCCCCGGAACAAAATTTAGAAATGCTCAAATGGTCTAATGCATAAACTAAGTTGAATTCAATCTCAAAATGCATGGATTTGATATGGACTTGAAGCTCTTGACTTATGGACATATTTTTCTAGGCTTAACTACTCATTTTTCAAGTCCACCAAAGTCCGGTCGACCTCCGGACCAATCCCGGTCGACCTGAAATAACAGCACCCAGAAGTCTATAGGCTCTGCCCCTAGCGGTCTACCGCCCATGGGCGTCCGGTCGATCGCCCCTGCCAGAATGAATCGGGCTACAGCCTGAAACTTCTAGGTCGACCGCCAGCCTACCTCCGGTCGACCGCCAGCCCCGAAGCCTCCAACTTTGACTCTTTGTTTCCAATCCGTGGAGAGATTCCCTTCCCCATTTCTTTAATCCCAATGCTCCCAATCACCCCAGAATTTGTGGATCTAGGTTTGGGGCTTGTCTCCTAACCTTCCAAGGGTTATGAAACCTCTCTTTGAGGTCATAAACCCTAAGAGACTCTAAGAGAACAAGAGGGATCAAGTTGGCTCAAGGAAGAGGAGGAATATCACTGTAGCCGTGAACAGTGATTCGGAGATCAAAGCCTCATCATAGTTGAAGATCCAATATCTATTTTTTGAAGCCTTCATCTTCCCATGAACTGAAGCAACAACAAATCAACCAAGAAAGATCAAGATAGTTGCTATCAAGAGAAGGTTGTTGCAACGATCATGAACAACATTTCTTCCACCAAGTTCTTCATCCGATCGAAGCCATTCAAGCATCAACTGAAGCCATTCAGTCATCTTCCAAAGCCAGGAAGTTCCAATCAAGCAAGGATCTCAAGAAGAGCTTAAGGAAAGGCTGTCCAAGTGAAGAGAAGAAGAAGTACTGTAGCAGTAAATAGTACTCCGTGCAAGGAAACCTACATCTAATACAAGGCCATTCAAGCTGAGTCTCTGGCCATTCAGGTGAAGAAGGAATCAACGCGAACATCTGGAGCATACACTCAAGGGGAGCCGAAATCAGGAGCATTCTAAACTGTGGTTTATTTATTTTGGTGTCTTGTGCTTTGAGTTTCATATTTGTTCTTCATCATGAACTGCAAGAACTTGTGTGTGTGTGGATCGTTGTTGGATCCGTGGTCGTATGTGTGTGTGTCGTATTTGATTCGTGTGTGCGTAGGTCTTCCTAGATCTACGTGTGTGTGTGATTTTATTCAGATCATAGTATTTGTGTGTGGAGTGCTGCACTTGTTGCAGCGTGTGTGTGTTTTGTTGATCCACTTGTTGGATCGTGTTGGAGACTTCATCTCCGTGTGTGTGTGCGGGTGTGTATTGGGGTGCGTCCCCGTGTGTGTGTGTAGGTATCGTCCTGCGTGTGTGTTTGGAGCGTCGTCTCCATTTGGGGATTTATCCCTGAGTGAAGCCTCACCGATTTTGGTGAGGGGTGGACGTAGGATTACCGTCGTTGCATCCGAACCACCTTAAAACTGCTGTGCATTATGGTTTGATTTGAGCATTTGTGTGCCTTGTTTGTTATAGCCATTATGATCGTATGGGAGCGGAGAGATTGAGAGAATCTGCTTCCTTGCTTAGTTAATTATCTCAACCTTGTTTAAAGGTGTTAATTCCTCTACGCAGTGTTTGTCTTGCCGACTAGTGTAAGGGGTGTGTATGTTGTTTTTGAATGTGTAGTTGAACAGATTTCAACCTCCTGGTTAGAGTGTTTATCACATATTTTCAAAAAGGCCAAAAGTTTTCTTAAAAATTATTTTCACCCAATTCACCCCCCTCTTGAGTGTCATTGATCGCGGGACTTCAATTGGTATCAGAGCCAAGGCTCTATTCTTCATAGATCTAACGATCTAGAGAGATCCAGATCAATGACTAGCAATATGTACACTTTGAATTCTCCATCGGTGTTTGATAGTTGCAATTTTGATTTGTGGTTAGGAAGGATGTGCAGTCTAGTCAACTCGTATGATCCTAAACTATGGAAGCTTATCTCACATGGTCCTTATGAGTTACCTAAAGACAAATCTGTCTGGACCGCAGATTCCAAGCTTAAACATGATCAAAATTGTTTGGTTCTAAAATTGCTTATTGCTGCAGTTGATTCTAATCATTTCCCTTTTGTCTCCCATTACAGATCCGCGAAGGATATCTTGATTAGCTTAACCAAAGTTCGGGAAGAGTATGAAGATCAATGTCTTGTGGTAGGCACGAGTGATTAAGGGAGTGATCAGCAAGTTGAATCAAGCTCAAAGGTAAATTCTGATTCTGATAATGAAGATGAATTTAGCTATGTGGAGTTATTGATTGCATATGATGAGCTTGCTGATAAATATGAGAAGGTTAAGTCTGAAAATAAAAAATTGAAAAAGGATGTTGGGCAAAATAAATGTTATTCTCCATGTAAAGAATGCTCGCACTTGAAGGAATTGATTGATGGTCATGTGTTTGACATTGAAATTCATAAAGATCAAATTTCTTCTTTGAGAAATGAAAACAAAGAGCTGAGAGAGAGAGTAAGTCTTATAAACAATGGTCAAAATGAGTTTGCTCATGATAAAAATCTTGAAATAGAAAATGAGAAACTGAAGGAATTGAATAGAATCATTTCTGAAAGATTGCTTGATTTTGAAAAAAGAAAATCTATAAATATTGATCAATCTGAAAAAGTGTATACTTTGTTGTAAGAAATTGAAAGTCATAAAACCATCAATGCTACTTTACATGAACAAGTCAACTCCTGTGAAAATAAACTTCTTTCCTATGAATTACACATTGCATCTCTTGAGAAAGAGATTGTTGACTTGAATGCTTCATTGTCTAGATTTGTGAATGGTCAAAAAAATTTGGACAAACTATTGGGGACGGAAGTGAATTTTCAAAGGGAAGGGCTGGGTTTTAATCCTGTGAACAAAAAGAAGTTCGAAAATAAAGTCCATACATCTTTTGTGCACAATTCAAACATAGCCAGCACATCAAATGAAAATCTGAAAAAGGAAAACCATGTTGCACACACACATGCATCCACAAAGAAAATCAACTTGCACCAAAAATCCAAAAATGTTACTAGCACTTCCATGCATGTTAACCATACTTCTGCCACACACACACAATCAACTAGAAAGAAACTCACATGCTTTTATTGTGGAAAGTATGGACATGCTATGCATAATTGCTTCATTATGAAGAATGATGACTTGAGAGCATATAGGAACCAAGCTGTTTTGAAAAATGCAAAGAAAGTCTTCACCACAAATCCTTCCATGCATTGTAATCAATGTGATAAAAGAGGTCACACCAAGTCATACTGCTGGTTACTCATGAAGAAAGAGAGTTTTCACTCAACAAGTCCTGCTCACATACATAAACTAGTAGAGCCAATGAGAAATAATAGTGTAATGCCATGTGTTCCCCCCCATCACTTTGACAAATCTGGAAATGTTAAGCATGATTATTTTCCTGTGAAAGATGATGATTTGAATGTTGTTAAGAAGTGGAAACCATGTGCAAATATTGCTGCTAACCCACAAGGACCCAAAAGGATTTGGGTACCTAAAAATGGCAAATAAGAAATCTGTTTTGCAAGTGTGTCTTTGGAATGTAAAGTATGAAATTTGTTTTCATCAAGAAGGGAAGGCACACGGGTAAAGTGGCATAAGTCAGGTTGGAAGAAAAATCAAAAATAAAATTTGAAGATCAGTTGATATCTCTCCTACTTTCTATAGTGAATGTGTCATGTCTCAACTTACTTTGTGTGACATAGTCATGTAATCTTGCATATGTCTGTACATGCATTTCATTCATAGTTATTTGCATATTTGTGGGCATATCAATTGTCATATATCATCTTTGTGTAAAGAAGACCCTGAAGATTCATCAAAGCATGATTTCACTACATACACTGAGATTGCATATACTTTCACGTATTGTCATGCATAAGTTGAACATTGTGTATTCATGTCATAATGTAATTGCAATCCCCCTGCCTTCATCATCCATGATTACATAGTATATTAAATGGTGACATGTGGAAGGGCAGGTTACGCCTATCTGAAAGCTATGACTACGTGTGAGGTGATCTTCGGATCTAAGTTCTCCACCTGGTACTATGATTCATTTACTTAAAAGGCTGCTTATGGTGTTGGATTGTTACTAAACATCTTGCATTCATGCACACACTAAGGGGGAGTAACCACATTCGTCATATGGGCTTAATGTTTAGGTTCAAACATGAGTCATGCATTGCACCTAGAGCTGTCTAGGGGATGTTGGTTATTAAAAGAATTTGTCATGCCATTCTTAATAAATCTGAATCGAAACTGATAAATCAAATCTTCTTGTCCTTGGATGCAGATCATACTCCCAAAAGCCAAATGATAATGGGCTAGTCATGACCAGGCTTGAATCAATTAAGAAACACCTTGCAAGGATAAAAATGTTAAGAAATTTCCTCCTCCACCACCAAGAGATAGGAAATGATTTTGATGAGTACCCAAGGCATGGTATGAAAGATGCACATCTATTTTGATTGAGAATTGGTTGAATGGGTGGAAGGCTTGGATAAAAATGGATTCTCAAGGCAAAGGTATGCAAAGTAAAATCTGAAGTACTAACCGTCATGGGGTTAGCAATCTTAGTGCATGAAGGATTTCGATCTTGTCATCTAAACCAAGGCAATTCAACCTTGTCAATTCATGCAATGGCCTTTTGTCACTTGGTGACACCTTTAGATGACAGGTATTGTTTCTAAATACCTGAAATGATTGCTCCTCCATTCTGCGGTGATTAACTTGCTTCTTGGTTGAATGAAACTGAAAATCTTGATCTTTATGTTGACCTTTGAACATCCTTCAATCTGATTGCTTGAGCACATTTAAGCTTAATTGAGTATCTGGTATATCAAATACTGAGTAGTGAAAAGGGTGGATTATCTTCACCTAGAAACTATCATTATGCGTGAGTTGGTCTTTGGACCAAAGTTCTCTGCCTTGTATCAGAACTGGAAGAAATCGATTGTTTGGCCTTGAAAGAATTTTCTGATGCTATTATTTGCTCCTTGTTAGCTAGCCGCATGTCATAAGAGAAGCATTGCACTTTCACTGAATTTTTCTGAGATTCATGTTTTTGTCAAAGGGGGTCTTGCTAGCTAAACAAGTTGAAATGAATGCTATTTCATTCTCTATTGACTGAGTGATCTCCAATTGAAACATGCAACATGCTCATAATGAATTGCTTCAAAATTTCTCAAATTGGTCCTTGTTGAAGTGAAGAGTTCTGCAATAGAAATGTCAACTCCTG
The DNA here is from genome assembly GCA_022559845.1 of Amorphophallus konjac. NCBI lineage: Eukaryota > Viridiplantae > Streptophyta > Magnoliopsida > Alismatales > Araceae > Amorphophallus > Amorphophallus konjac. The sequence continues at coordinate 255,873,197 of CM040118.1, read as the reverse complement.
AATGACTTGTGATTGATTTCAAAATCTTTAAAAATCTGTTCTTAACAATCTTTGACAATAAATGGTTTCCACTGCATGCCAAATAATTTCTGCACCTTTGTATATAAACCACTTGTGATGAATAATGTTCCATGCTCATCTTTCAAATCTGAACTGCTCTCTTGTATATAGTGTCATTTTTCATTTTGTATTCCTTTCTCACATAGTTATAGGTTGCATGCATCATAACATAAGGTGCTTTTAGATCATGCAAATGAAAATCAAAAGTCTGAATCACTTTGCACATCGCATCGCATTCTCATATGCTCATATGTTGTATTGCAGTGGAACTCATGCACTAGTCGCACTTAGTTAATTCAGTTGGCATCCATTCAATTGGTATCAAATCTACATCACATTGCTCGCATGCATGTCATAGTGCTTTTTCATAAACTCCCAATGTGTGCTTGTGTGATATTATATGCTATTCAACCTCATCCCTTGGCATTTCTATGGCCTTATGTCTTCTTGATAAATAATGCTGCATTTGAGTCATTATTAGCGTATTTCATATCGTACACTATGGGAGAGTTTATATTTCATAAGTGCATCTATTTAGGGGGAGCTGCACTGTTATGTATTCATGATATTTTCGGTATACATGCTGAATCAAATTCGCACACTTCATGCACAAAATGTGAAAATGAGTGTTAAAGATAAGGATAAATGAATTTCTTTGCAACACTCTCGAGATGTTAAACTTGTTGCATGTATGTTGAAGAGACAGTTGAGGAAAAAGTTGCCTACCCATCTTTGTTGAAAATTCTGAAATGAAAATGAAAGATAGAGCAATGCTCGGTCTCACTGAGTAAACTGGGCACATGTCACCTGAGACGTGATGTGGTTCATATCTGAAAAGTGTTGACTAGTATCTCTGATCACATGATGTGAAATGGTTCAGTATTCTGAGTAACCAGGGATTCTGACATGAGCTCCATGCGTCTACTCACGTAAAAAGGAATTATTTGAACCTGATCACTCTTGAAAAATGCTGACTATCATGTGATATTGGTTGAGTTAAAAAATATTGGTGAAAACTCATTGTGGTAGAGCGTAGCCTCTAATACGCTGTTTTCAAAATTGAAGTGCAGTCTGTACAATGTCTCCTTGTGTTAATTTGAAAATCTGAATATCCATATTGCAACTATCACTTTTTCATGTTACTCACTTACACATCTGGAAATTTGATTCATTATGTATTCAGAAAATTGATTGACTGCTTTAGAAATTGCATGTATCTCCTATATGATTACACAATCTCCCATGTGCTACACATGTGCATTCCGGTTAGCATGACTCTCTTGCATCTTTCTTATACCAATTCCATTCTTTTATATGTACGGGGGAGATTGCATGTATGTTTATATGTAACTATTTGGTTGCATTGTATGTACTTTATGAGTCATTATTTGCATATGCATAGCTTCATGCATTTACACAGAAAATATAAAAATTTGAAAATTTGAAAATCAAAGAAAATCCTTTTGATATGCCCTCCTGCTCTTATTTGTTGTGAACATCTGACAGCCAATCTTCACCTTCAATTGGTATCAATACATGCTTGACTGTATTTCCTTTGGATGGTACCATATTATTTTGTTAGTCCATGATTTGTTGCTACTTCATCTGAATTCTGAGCCATTACTGTTTCAAAGAGGGAGAAAGATTTGCCTTTGCTTCTTCTGAATTGATAAGATGGGTTTTTGCTGCTTCAAAGTGAGATAAGTTTGTTCTTCCTAATTTGGCTTCTTCCAGCTTGTTGATATTGTTGATCATGTTAGAGGGGGAGAAAGACTTGCATTATCTTACTTTTTGATTATGTCAAAGGGGGAGAAAAATTGATGATTGTGTGTGACAAGGGGATTGTGTGTGACAAGGGGACAAGAACATTTTGTGCCATTCTGTTATATCATCATAAGTTTATCATTAAGTTTGTCATCATCAATAAGTTTGTCATCATCAAAAAGGGGGAGATTGTTGAGTTATGATTTTGATAATTGTTATAACTGTTAAGTTATGATTTTGATGATAACTAAATTTAATGTGTGATTACGTGATGATAACTAAACTTATGGTTGATTACACATGTTCTTGATGATTGTGTTCATTCATCTTGTTGTTTATGCTAGTTGCATATGCTGGTTTTACAAGAGGCAAGAGGTTTCATAACCTCTTTAATGTCAACAAGCATGCAATTAACTCTGACTATCTTGCATGTATGATCAAACTCATGGTAGTCACCTGGTGAACCAAAACTCTGCTCCTCTACAATCCAAAATAGGTGGTATATGTCATTTACTGTTAAGGACCATTGGTGACACTCTTACCTTGTCTTAGCATCGATCTCACCTTGTGTATCTCATATATCTACCTCATTCATGCACACTCAACATGAAACCCTTCTGGCCATCGTGCGCCCTCGCCCGCAGATCGACTTGCGCGGTCAGGTCGCGGGGATCGACCTGCCCGGTCAGGTCGCGGGGGGACAAGGGGGCAGCGCCCCTTGCTGGGATTTCCAGGGGCGGAGCCCCCGGAATAGAATTTAGAACTGCTAAAATGGTCTAATGCATAAACTAAGTTGAATTCAATCTCAAAGTGCATGGATTTGATATGGACTTGAAGCTCTTGACTTATGGACATATTTTTCTAGGCTTAACTACTCATTTTTCAGGTTTACCAAAGTCCGGTCGACCTCCGGACCAATCCCGGTCGACCTGAAATAACATCACCCAGAAGACTACAGGCTCTGCCCCTAGCGGTTGACCGCCCATGGGCATCCGGTCGACCGCCCCTGCCAGAATGAATCGGGCTGCAGCCTGAAACTTCTAGGTTGACCGCCAGCCCACCTCCGGTCGACCGCTAGCCCCGAAGCCTCCAACTTTGACTCTTTGTTTCCAATCCGTGGAGAGATTCCCTTCCCCATTTCTTTAATCTCAATGCTCCCAATCACACCAGAATTTGTGGATCTAGGTCTGGGGCTTATCTCCTAACCTTCCAAGGGTTATAAAACCTCTCTTAAAGGTCATAAACCCTAAGAGACTCTAAGAGAACAAGAGGGATCAAGTTGGCTCAAGGAAGAGGAGGAATATCACTGTAGCCGTGAACAGTGATTCGGAGATCAAAGCCTCATCATAGTTGAAGATCCAATATCTATTTTTTGAAGCCTTCATCTTTCCATGAACTGAAGCAACAACAAATCAACCAAGAGAGATCAAGATAGTAGCTATCAAGGGAAGGTTGTTGCAACAATCATGAACAACATTTCTTCCACCAAGTTCTTCATCTGATCGAAGCCATTCAAGCATCAACTGAAGCCATTCAGTCATCTTCCAAAGCCAGGAAGTTCCAATCAAGCAAGGATCTCAAGAAGAGCTTAATGGAAGGCTGTCCAAGTGAAGAGAAGAAGAAGTACTGTAGCAGTGAACAGTACTCCGTGCAAGGAAACCTACATCTAATACAAGGCCATTCAAGCTGAGTCTCAAGCCAGTCAGGTGAAGAAGGAATCAACGCGAACATCTGGAGCATACACTCAGGGGGAGCCTAAATCAGGAGCATTCTAAACTGTGGTTTATTTATTTTGGTGTCTTGTGCTTTGAGTTTCATATTTGTGCTTCATCATAAACTGCATAAACTTGTGTGTGTGTGTGGATCGTTGTTGGATCCGTGATCGTATGTGTGTGTGTCATATTTGATTCGTGTGTGCGTAGGTCTTCCTAGATCTACGTGTGTGTGTGATTTTATTCAGATCATTGTATTTGTGTGTGAAGTGCTGCACTTGTTACAGCGTGTGTGTGTTTTGTTGATCCGCTTGTTGGATCGTGTTGGAGACTTCGTCTCCGTGTGTGTGTGCGTGTGTGTATTGGGGTGCGTCCCCGTGTGTGTGTGCAGGCATCGTCCTGCGTGTGTGTTTGGAGCGTCGTCTCCGTTTGGGGATTTATCCCCGAGTGAAGCCTCACCGGTTTTGGTGAGGGGTGGACGTAGGATTACCGTCGTTGCATCCGAACCACCTTAAAACTGCTGTGCATTGTGGTTTGGTTTGAGCATTTGTGTGCCTTGTTTGTTATAACCATTATGATCGTGTGGGAACAGAGAGATTGAGAGAATATGCTTCCTTGCTTAGTTAATTATCTCAACCTTATTTAAAGGTGTTAATTCCTCTCTGCAGTGTTTGTCTTGCCGACTAGTGTAAGGGGTGGTGTATGTTGTTTTTGAATGTGTAGTTGAACAGATTTCAACCTCCTGGTTAGAGTGTTTATCACATATTTTCAAAAAGGCCAAAAGTTTTCTTAAAAATTGTTTTCACCTAATTCACCCTCTCTTGGGTGTCATTGATCGCTGGACTTCACCTGAGCCGTGAGTCGCATGAAGGTGCTAGGGGCATTGGTCAACCCAAAGGGCATAACCAACCACTGATATAGACCGTCCTTGGTCTTAAATGCGGTCTTCCACTCATCACCTGGCCTAATCCTCACCTGGTGGTAGCCACTCTTAAGATCGATCTTCAAGAAGGTATAGTGGCACCGGCCATCATGTCTAGCATATCATCTAGGCGGGGAATATGGAACCAGTACTTCACGGTGATTTTGTTGATGGCATGACTATCAATGCACATTCTCTACGTGCCATCCTTCTTTGGGGCGAGTAATGCGGGAAGAGCACACGGACGCATGCTGTCCCGAACAGACCCTCTCTGCATCAACTCATCGACCTGCCATTTTAGCTCGGCATGTTCCGTGGGACTCATGCGATAATGAGGAAGATTGGGCAATGAGGAGCCCGGAATCAGGTCGCTAGCATGCTGAATATCCCGCATGGGTGGGAGTCCCTCGGGAAGCTCCTCGGGAAAAATATCAGTGAACTCCTACAGAATAGGAATGACATCGGGTGGGAGTTCACCGTCGGACATCGGCTCCACCTCTCGGACCGTAATAGCAAACATAGGGCAGCCCCTACTAGCCTCCCGCTCCATTTTCCGGGAGCTAATCACCATTAATCTTTTAGTCGAGGGCTCGCCTGGGCCAGATGTAACGGTCATAGCCCGAGCTGGGGGTGGGGTACTGGGCCCGGGGATGGAAGGCTCCAGAGGACTAGGACCAGTAGGACCCTTAACTGAAGGCTCCTTGGGCTGAGAGGGTTGGAGGAGAATCCGTTGGGCAGCATGGTCGAAGGTACAAGTGTTCGACCAGCCATGAAGTGTGGCATCCCGATCAAATAACCAAGGCCTACCAAGAATAATGCTGCTCACCTCCATGGGGAGGACATCACACTAGATCTCGTCACGGTAGGCATGGAATTACAGTGGGACCAGACACCGCAGCCTGATCGGAATGGAGGTGGAATCTACCCATGATACTCGATAGCGGCAAGGATAGTCCACGGGTGTAAGACCAAGACTGGAGACAGTGCCCATGGAGATTGCATTGATGCAACTCCCACTATCGATGATCACCTTACAAACTTGCTTGCCCAGCCTACAAAATGTATGAAAGATAGTGGTCTGACGCCAGTCATCACTGGCCTGTGGCTGGGTGAGAATACACCTGACGACCCCCAAGTGGGTGTCGTCCGGATGCTGGGCATCCTGGCCATCACCTTCGACCTCATAATACTCGTCAGCTAGCTCCGGATCTGCTTCATAGCTGACTAACACGAGATCCGTAGGGGTGGCGTCCTCGGCCTGTGTGTCCCCTATGACAAGAGATGGGCGAGTGAGACACTGGTTGGCGAAATGGCCAAACCCATTGCAGCGATAACACTGCTGCCGTGATCCACTAGGCTCCCCAATCAAAGGTCCTTTCCCTTTATCCTCCCGACGGATAGGAGGTGAAGGCAACAAGGGACGAGTAGGAGGTGCGGGTGCCGGTGGATAGGCGATGGGTGCCGTAAGTTGTTGGGGATGATGAAGGTCCCTCGGAGGTGGCGGGCGAGGCCTAGGAGCGAACGGCTCGGGGCGAGTGGGCTCCTGAGGTCGGACTATGGGGGCCCTCGGGTACGTGCCAGAAGAGCCACGGGGCTTGACACTACGAAGGGGGAAGAAGCCCAACCGATGGGTAGACTCGAACTCGGCCTCGAATTGCTCCAATTCGAGAGCAACCAGATACGCCTGCTCCAAAGTGGTCACATTGCAGCGAAAAAGTTCATATTGATAGTTTGGCCGCAGACCTCTCCAAAAGCGTGATATGGTCATGGCGCTCTCTTCCGTAACTCCACACCGCAAATAATAATCATCAAACTCGGTGGTGTACTCGGTCACGGATCGGTTCCCTTGGGAGAGACTTTACCATTTGTCTATGAGACGTTGGCGATATGAGGTAGGAAGGTACTTCTCCCTCAATTTCATTTTCATGTCATCCCAAGTGCTGATCGGGGGTTGACGTCGCTGATTTAGTAGGCTCTCCACATTGGTCCAATAAGTTTGGGCCTACCCATGCAGCTTCATCTATCGAACTCTCCGGTGGTCCGTCATCTCAAACCACTCGAAGTACCGGTCTATGCCGGCCTCCCAATCTAAATAGACCTTCAGGTCTAAGGACCCGCTAAAAAGGGGAGGGTCCGCATGCACGCTCCGAAGAACGCGATCGTCATCATCGTCATCACGATTCCGTCGTTGGTTACGACGACCATATCCCCCTTGCTCATTATCAGATGCATAGTCAGCCACCTCATGCACCTGTTGCGTCCCAAGATCTACCGCCTGAGCTCTTGGCGCAGCAGGTTGCTGAGCCAGCTCCTGTTGAGCATTGGTCGGCGCGGGTTGCGGGGCCGCTGGGGCCCTCTCGAGGACGGCAATCCTCCCTACAAGACCATGGATGGACTGGTCCGAAGATTCGGCCCAATCCTCGAGGGCTTTCATCCTCCCTTCTAGACGCGTTCCTACGCCATCTAGACGCGTACTAAGGCCATCCGTACGCGTATCGAGACGATCCATGAGAGCTCGGAACATCTCGGCCGTCGAAGGCTCATCAGAGCTATGGGCTCGGGAATCTACCATAGGCGGATGTGGTGGGTATTGGGTACCTCGACGGGTGGACCTGCAAAGACACACGAGCTAGGAGACACAAATGGATGCAAACACTGACTAATGCACCTAGACCTAAACCAATATCCGGTACGTGGCGGAGTTAATCAATCCGAAGATCACTCGCACAAGTGTGCGGCCTTCCCGATAGGCATAGCCTAACATTCGGACAACACCTTTTACTATACCGGATTATCGGGATGAAATGCAATTTTAAACACTTTTTTTTGTTTTGAAAATAATGATGATCCTAGACTCAACTTAGACCGTGCAAGACTCATGCAACGACTACCCTAGACTCAACTCGCTCTGATACCACACTAATGCGGGATGGACACGGGGACCGACTCTAAGTGATGCGGACCTCGGACTCTAAATGCGGACACGACTAGCAACACACAACAATGGAGACACTTTGGCCCGACACTAAGAGTTCATATGGGCTATACGTTGCTAACAAAAATGCAAGCTCACTCGTTGTCCCAAGCGAGGGGAAATGCTGATCCGCGCGGTTGAGAAACCGGCAGAGTCAAGGGTGGTCGACTCACTTCCGTGCTCGGATCGAGTCACGGGACGGGTCACTCTCTCGCTCACAGCGGTGACATGGACTTACGGGCTAGAATCCTAATGCTCTCACAGCGGCACACGACCATATACTAGCTAAGTAAGTAAATGCCAAGAAGTCGAGATCCTTACCTCCACGCTCCCGGCGTGGGGAAGACAACCCCGGCCAATCTTGTACTCCCGGTTAAACAAATACACTGCAGGACAAAGATTTGACCCACTCCACGCAGGGAGGTAATAGGTCACATGTGGGGCCCGGGAGTAGCGGGAATTGGGTGGACGGGCAGCATCTTGATGTCATCCGTCGGCGCCGAAACCCGCGTTTAAGTGCTGTCCGGATGGTGCGATCTACGGGTTCGTGGGGCCCACGTGCTGCTCAGCCCTCCAAACCTGACGGGGTGGGTCCCGCTGTGGTGGGGACACCTGGAGGCGCACCTCCCTGGACGGCGGCAGGGTTGGAACGCCAGTCGGAGGCCGGGCGGCTCCGATCACCACTTGTCGGAAGGGCTGTCCACGGATCTGTAACCTGTATTTTTTGGCGCGCGAGCCGGCGAGATCGGCTACTCGATCAGCAACGATGTCGGATCGGCACGAAACCAGTGCCGTTGGAACGCTGACTTGAAATTCTTCGACCCTATGGGACTCAAAAAAAACTTACCGGAGCCGTGCTTCTGATGGGCGATTTTAGAACCGGCATGTTCTCAGTTTCAGATCTGGCCGGGCAGAACTAAAGTTTCCTGAGAGTTGGCATTGACCATAGGGTATACCTCTGATTCAGACTTTGAGCTATTCACGAAAGTTGTAGAGGGGAGAGAGAGGAAAACGGCAATAACTTTTATGACCGATTTGGTGTAGGTTTGGATGGGGAAAGATATTTTATACTGGTGGGTGGTCGGATCTGGACAGAGACATACAGAACTGAGTGGGATCTGAAAGTGATTTTTAGAAACTAGGTGAAGGCCTTTATAAATTCCACAAAAATTCGTGGATGGAGGGGGTGTTGGACAGAACCTCCAGTAAAATTGGGGGCTCAAGAAAAAATCAAGAAGAGGTCCGAAAAGGGGAAACTCAGAGCTACTGTGAATCTGGACTGAAAGCTGGCAGATCTGGGTGGAAAGGAAGAACGAAAATGGAAAATTACAAAATGGAAGCTAGAAGCCAAACCAAATTTTTTGGGATGTGGTGAAGACCCCTGAAACTCACCCTGAAAGTTTGGGCTTGAGATGAGCTCGTGGCTGAGAGTTAAAAATACGAGAATGGCCTGCTATCACCCGATTGGTAGAATACCAACGGAGGCGGTGGCGGTGCAACGGCGGCTCGATGGCGGCGGCGGCGGCAACGACGAACTCCACACCAGATAGATGAGGCTTCCCACCTCAGAACACAGTCTTCCCAGCTGCAAGAAGAAGAGAGGAGAGAAAGAAAGGGGCGGCCCTTGCCTTTGGAACAAATTCCTTGATTTTCTTTGCATTAATTGTAACAAAATGGGAATTACAAGCCTTTTATGTGAAATGCAAAATGACACAAACTAACCCTAGATCTAGGGTTGGGGCGGGTAAAAGGGGGAGTCTACATTTTTATTCTCCCATGTGATTTAGAACTAAATAAAATAAACTAAAATTCCTAATATAATATAGTAAAGGAGGGACGCCCCCTTGACCTTTATGCCCTTCTTGGACTATTTTAAACACTTGTCCCCCCTTGGTCCACTCTTCTAGAAGCCCACTATTGGAAGGTTGACTGACCCCAGATGGGCCCTAGAGATGAGGTGGATCAATGGGGAAGAGGTAGGGGGCCCGCGGGACCCGGGTGGTCCCAAATTACACATAAACCCCTCTTACAATCCGAATTACAATCCGAATAAAACACACAATACACACAAATAAAGTCCCAATAAACTATAAATATCGAGACTCAAGGGGGAGTCTCCAAGCTGTCTCCGAGCCAGATGGAAGCCGTTGTACGGTACTGACGGCTCGCCGGTTCGTGCTTCTCCCTCGCTCTGGTGTGCGCACCACCTGTCTCCCGAGACACGGTGAACCTGGACACGTTGTCCAATGTGTAACCCCGACCATCCGGTCGCGGACACCGCACCAACAAGACGCAACCTCGGTAAAACCACTAGTACTAGTCTCACGGCACGAAAACTGACACACGTGCCACGGCGAAACGACCGGAACTCAATGGTCAACACGACCGAAATCCCGAAGGTCGAAGTGATGGAAACTGACAGTCTGTCACTCTCGACTCGACAGGAGTACCTCCCACTAGAAGTAAGGCCAGATGCGTCCACTGACGTCTTAGTCCGCGCCTCAGGTGTCTCCCTCCGGCCCAGCGGGAACTGAGACACCGTACAAGTAACCACAAAGCAAGTGACTAGCTTGGGTCATGCCCGTCAGCGTGGGTCCAACCGCCCCCAACCACCTGTGCACACACAGACCATGCATCCCAGGTCTGGCCTCTAACTAGTTTTCCCCTCAGCCAGACTCTGGCTGCAAGACGTGGGGCCCGACGAAAACTAGTCTAAAAACCATCCTTAGGGTAGCCTCTCCACCACTCCGTGGTGGGACCACTAAACGTGTAAGCAGGCTACGACTAGTGGAGGGTCAATGAAGGAGTATACTCTCAAGTCAACGGAAAATAACGTCCCAATCCGACGAAGTATGGGGACCGTTCCACGTACCAACACCATCGCACGGTGATCACGGTCGGAGAAGAAACGAGACTCACAGTCCACGGGCCACGCACTCGGCCACGTAAAAAGGCAGAAGCACGGTTCCCAAGGTAGCTCACGGGCCTCCACGACGATTCCTAATTCCAGATAAAATGGGAAACCTCTAGCCCCAGACCGGATAACTGGACTCGCAGTCCAAGGCCAAACACATGGCCCATTCGGGAATCGTCTTCCAGGAAAAACACACGACATGAGGGGGAAACCCCACCGCACATACACCGATACACGGTTACTCGATCCAGTGTAACACAAAAGCCCGGAACACGAGGAGTCACCCAGACTCTCAAACCCACAGGCACGCTAAACGAGGTATCACGGTCCTCCCGACACCCTCAAAACACGGACACGAAACCCTCGGGGTGTCTGGGACATTCACGAGACCGCAGGTCGACCAATGGGTCCCAACTTGGTCGACCAGGGACCTACACAACGCGAAACGATTGCGGCAGGCACAAAGAACCACTTCGGCATAACACAGTGCATGGCGGTCTATCTTTGGGCCGTCACAGACCGTAACGGTCCAAAGGTAGGCCGTCACAGCCTCTAGCGGACCAAGCCTGGTGCGTTAGAAGATGGGGTGAAACAAGCTGTGACGCATACCCCTCGGGGTGTCACAGCCTCTAACGGTCCTGCCTAGGAGCGTTAGAAGGTGGGGAAACGTCGGCTCTGACGCTCCCACAGAGGGGCATCACAAGGCTCTGACGGTCCACCCCTAGTGCGTCAGAGTCTCGTGACCCCGATCGGTCAAAAACCACAATAACGGTTGTAACGGTCGAACCCAGGCGCATCACAGCCTCTGGCGATTTATCGCAAGACCGCCAGAGCGACCGACGCCCTTTCGACACTACAAACCACTGTGACGCACCCCTCTTGGGGCGTCACAGACTGTAAGGCACCAACCCAGGGGCGTCACACCCTGTGACGTCACTGGAACGACCGTCACACCGTCCCGAGAGCGGGACGGCGGGAAACGACCCAAAAATCATCCCACGCCCCCATACCTCCACGGGAGAGGGGGAAAACAAAGGGGAAGCCCCCAAATAGCCCCTAGCATGCATCTAAGACCTCGGATCGGCCAAAAACGTGATAAAATGGTAGATCGGCTCACGAGCCATAAAACATGGATTTTCCCCAAAAATCACCAAATACGCCCGCTCGGCTTACCGCGGCCTACAAAACTTGTGAGAAAGGAAGCTCACGAGCTAGGGGTCCATCTCCCTATCTCCACCGAAGATTTCACGCGCCGTGGACGCCAATCCACGAAGAAAACGCCGTTGAAGCCTCGCCGGGACACGAACTCGCGGCAGAGCTTTACCGCACCTCCGCCGCCTCGATCCTCAACCATCCTCGCCCGTGCCACGCCTGCGCAGTCCCCGCCTCTCCCGCGCTTCGCTCCGTCGGCCGCCGGAGAGAGAGGGAGAGAGGAGAGAGCGTGAGAAGAGAGAGGGAGGGAAGAGAGAAATGAGAGGGGAGAGAGAAAGGGTTAATATATATAGAAAAACTCAAAAATTGTGAAAATTCAGAAAATTATGAAAAATTACCTCGTCGATCCTCGTGAAGAGTACAACGCGCAGGAACTATCCCGGAGTCAGAGAACGCTGCGGTTTGCCCTGCAAAGAGTTCCGAAGGCACATCAGGGAAAAACACGTGTAAAGCGCAAAATACACTCCGAGACCCACAAAAATGATCCGAAAAATACGGGGCGTTACACCCCATGTGTTCCGGGCTTTCTTGTAATGCTAGATCAGGTCACTGTGTGCCGATGTAAGTGTAGAGGGCTGTTCCCGCATGATGTTAGCTTCTTCGGAAAGCGGTTTATGAGTGGGCCATGCGGATGGTCAATGACGGGTGTTCTGTGACCCAGCCTGGGGCTGGAAGTTTCTTGGTCTCCCTTGGAAAGGGAATGAACTCGGCGGTTGTGAGTCACCTTAATGATTCTTTTAACAGTGGTTTTTGACCCTAGGAGTAGGGCAGATTGAGAGCATGGAGCCGTTTTGTACGATGGTCTTGACCCGAGTCGCGTGACTCAAAGACCGTTAGATTAATAGGTCTAGCTAGCGTCCAGAGTCTGGTGGCACCGAGCCACCCAGTATTTCGTGTTACTTGCGACGGGTGCATGCGTGACCTTCGATACTTCAGTGTTTCCTCTGTACAGAGAGTGTCCATGTTCAGTGACCCCCCCACTAGTCGTAGCTTTCCTGGGCATGCGTGTGCTGACCTACTCGGGAGTGGGTGGAGAGCTACACCTGAGAGAGATGGTTTTAGGCTGGTTGCCGTCGGGCCTCCCACTATGGTGGCTCAAGTCCGGGCTGGGAGGAAAACCAGTTAGAGGGCCTGATGTGCACACGGGGTTGGAGACTTCAGACGCGTGCTAACGAGCATGACCCCAACTAGACCCTTGTCCCATGTTCTTTTGTTATTTGTACGGTGTCTCAGTTTCTGCTTGGGGTGAGTAGGGAGACACTCGGGGTGTGGACTAAGTCGTCAGTGGACACATATGGCCTTGCTTCTAGTGGGCAGGTACTCTTGTCACGCGGCACGTGACTCTCGTGACTTGAGATTCAGCTTCCCGTCTGTGAGACGTGGTTTTACATGTAATTCCTGTGTGTTTCTCGATATAGAGGTCTAGGGTTCTCAGTTGGGTAACCGAGGTCTTACCCGTAGACAGTGTAGGGTTCACGACGGTAAGGTCGTGACCGTGCCCCCGGACCATGTGGTCTTGGGTTGGGCCTTCGTCTGTGAGGACGAGCCTCCGTGACAGAGGTGTCATGGTGTTTCTTCTGATAGCATAGTTAGGGTTTTCCATTAGTTCGGTGGTCCCCCGACTGAGAGATCGGGGTTTATTTTCGTGCCGTTAGGAGTAGCTGATAGAGCTGTTGTTCGGCCACTGTTGTTACTGCACTTGTTACGGCTGTCCCTTACACCGTTACCGTTACTGCTGCTACCTCTATTGCTGTAGTTCTTGTTAGCGCTACAATTTCCCACTGTTGTTTCATGGTGGGGATCCGCGGGACCCCTACTCAACCAATGAGATGAGGCTCTCCCTTGCCTTTTCAAGTGTTGTGGTTCCTCCTCGAGGTTCAGAGGTGCATCGCAGAGGTTCGTAGTTGCCAGCTCGCTAGGGCCGAGAGTGCACCCGGCGTTAGAGTATGTTTCTTTCTCTGTAGATTGTACTTTGTTGGACTGAAATCTTGTTGGCAATAAAAAAAGAGAGAGAAGAAGTAGAATAAAAAAAAGAAAGAGAGAGATAATGAAAAGAATATATATATATATATAAGAAGAGAGAGAAGAATAAAAAAGATAAAAATAATAATAATAAAAGAAGAAAAGAAGGGGCAAGAAGAAAATAGAAGAAGGAAGGGGACAAAAGGAAAGGAAAAAGGAGAAAGAAAAAGAAAAGAAAAAAGGAGAGAGAAAAGAGGAAATGGGGTGTTGAATCGGCACACTTTACCTCCCCCTTTTCTTGCATTGAACCGGCACACTTTACCTTCCCCTTTTTGCATTGAACCGGTGCCAAAGCTCCATGTTGAATCGGTGCAGCCAAGCCCCACTATCCATGTTGATCTGGCGTGCCCCTCCTCCAAGCAACATGAGTCGGGGTCCTCACCACCCAAGTGAACCGGTGGCAGAAGACGACACCAATGGAGAAACATCGCTTCACACACACAGAACCCTGTTTCGTGCCCCATGCCTTAGGCAGAACAGGGGAAGAAGGAGAGGTGCGAAGGAAGCCCCTCCGGCGATCTCTTGCAGAGCATTCAATGCCCGCGTGTCTGTCTCACGCTCAGGACACACCGCGATGGTAGCAGGCCATCAACGTCGACCTCGGCCAGCCTCATGAAGATACACCGGCTACCCTCCTGCCCCCCTATAGGTATCCTCTGATGGTTCCGAGAGGAAAAAGAAAAAAAGAGATGAAGAATAGGAGGGAGCGGAGGAGTTTGAACATCTCCTCCTCCACTTCCACTCCTATAAAAGGAGCCCAAGCTCCGTCGAACAAAGAGGCTGGAAGCCTGGCCGCTGAAGGAGGAAGGTTAGCAGGGCTGGGATGGTTCAACTCGTTGGCAAAAAAAAAGAGAGAGAGAAGAGAGTACTGGCTCTGGCCCGAAGAAAAAGAAAGGGGTGTTGAGGGCTCGTGTGTGCGCATGTGCTCCGAGAGCGAAGAGAAGAAGAGAAAAGCGAGAGAAGAGGAGAGAGGCGAGGATTGAGGGGGAGGAGCTCATGCTCCGTCCCCCTCCCTCCATTGTATTTTATGTTCTTTCTCTTCCTGCTATACTTCTTGCTACGGGGTATATCCACCTTGTATTTGCTCCTCATGCAATAAAAAAAAAAGCTTTGAGTCACAGCACGCCATGGCCTCCATCCTGTCCCCTTCCCCTAGCTTAGGCATTTCTCCTTGTTTCTGTAGATGTGTTTCATTTTATTTCATGCATGAATAGTATGCCTCTACGGGAGCGACGGTTGCCCCCTCACCCGCACTCATAAGTTGTGGGGGCCCCGTCCTTTCCCTACAGCCCGTTAAAGTTTACAGCTCTCCTCCATCCATCGGGGTGCTACCATCCCCTTTTCTTTTTTGGGTGATCACTCCGGCCCTCGGGAGCTTACTCCCTCATAGCATGGCTCCTAGGGGACCCCATTTGAGAGGTGAATAACAAAGGCCAGAGGTCCTACAACATGCTAAAACTCCCATCCCGAAGTTCAGATATTACCGCCCATGGGTCGTCGGAGCCTCTCGTAGGCCAGTCCTCGGGGTTTCTTGGTCCAAGTCAGGTTATCGGGTGTTGCCACTTACGCGCACACCCCCAGATGTTGCCGCTCCCGCGCACATCCTTTATTTCGAAGCCGTCTCAGATTCCTTCCGTGGACGTGTACCCAATTAACACCCCCACACGCCCGGTGTATAAGGGAAATGCTGTCGAATTTTTATCAGAAAACTCGAATTAATTGCAAGACCAACCAAAAATATATATATACTTAATAAAAAAAATGAATGATTCGGCATAGTTCACGTCAATTCGGCAGAGTCTGCATGTGAATCGACAGGGTTATGTTGAATCGACACTTCCCTCCCATTTCCCTCTTAAAAAAAATTGTGATCTGCCCGGGGAGTTGTCCGGATCAGACACCTTGGGGTGCCGATCTAGTGGCATTCTTCCCTCCTTTTCCTCTCTCACTATATATATATAAAAATGTATGAAGTGCTGAATCAGCGGGGGGGGTGCACCGGATCAGGCACTCCATCGGGGTGTCGATCCAATGGCACTCCCCCCTTTTCCCCCTTTACTGCTTTAAAAAAAAGAAATAAATAAAAAATAAACGAAATCTGTGAATCGGCGGGAGTGGGGTGCGCCGATTGGCACCCCATGGGGGGCACCAATCCGCGCCCCTTCCCTCCCTAACCCCCTTAAAAAAAAATCAAATCAAACACACACACCTATTACACACTTAACACACCCATCACCCACACATTCACGTGAATATCCACGTAACACTTCCTCCCCCCCATTCCCCAATATACATTTAAAAAAACAAGCTCAACACTCACAACTCACACACATTCTCACTCACACGTAACTCACACTCAACACACGTAACAAACACACTAACGTAACAACGTGTAATCCATGTGAATCGGCGAGCCTTTTTCCTTTTTTTTTTGATATTTAACCTCTTTTTATTTTTATTTATGTGTTTTGTTCACTATTAAGAAAAAAACAAAGATAATATAATAAAATAAATAAATAGATAAATAATAACAAAATAACATAAAAATAATAATAAATATCTATAAGAAAGCCAAAAGAATAAAGAAGAAGAAGAAGAATGACAATAAAATCGAAAGAAAAAATGAACAAACTGATAAAATTAAAAAAATGATTGAAAATGATGATGAAAAATGATAAAAAAAAGAGAATGTAATGATGATAAGGGTGCCTTGAAAGCATAATACTAAAATAATACTAAAATAAAAATAAACACCACCCTCGAAACATTAATGGCAATTGATCCGGGAGTCACCATCCGAAACCCGGAGTGAAGGGATATCAATGACGTCTCGACAAGTCACGTTTGGATCTCGGGGACTGCCCTGATATGGCCATGACCCGATATTGTCCCGGGCCAATAGCTAGCTAAACTTGACCCATCTTTGCTGGGATCCAGTCCCACTTTCCTATCAAACTTGCCATATACTCGGCAGACATTCTTACGGGCTTATCTCCATCTCCGTCGCGCCTTCAACACGGACTTTCGTCTGAATATGAAATGGTCGCTAAACGACCGACATGAGTCAAACGTTTTCACCCCAACACGGGGGCATTTTTAATATGGTTCGAGATCTTCATCATCTCATTTCAATAATACTAATTGCAGGCCATAGTGCCCCTTTTTCTGGCGAATAATCAAGAGTTTTCCCCTCTCCGAGGGGATGTAATTAACGTCGTGGCCTTTACAGCACGGCGGGTTCTTATCCTGACACGATACTCACAACCATCTGGTCGGTCAAACGGTGCGCACCAAGGGTTCCCTCAAAGGCCGAATAAATTGTCACATATGTGACTGGCGCACCCACACACTAAATAAACCAAATAAACGAATAAACAAACGAATAAACGAAAGAGATCCCGAAAGTGCCTCCACAAGTTTAGCACCCCCAGTCGGACCGGACTTCCCTTCATCTCCTCGCCAAGACTAAGCGCCTCATGGCCTCCCAATAAATGACATTGCCTGTTTTGATGAATTATAGGTGCTAGCCCCGTCAGCCCAAAAGGAGAAAAGCTGGACCAAGCACGATTATTTCTGCGGCCTCGAAGATGTTACTCCGGGACATCCAAAGCTTCTAGGAGTCATGAAGACTATTAAAATCGGAGAGAAGAAAGGAGGGAAACCAACCCCCCTCCTTAGAAAAAAAAGAAAGAAAATAAAGAAAAAGAAGAAGGAAAAAAGGGAAGAAAATAAAAAATAAAAAAAATAAAAAAAATAAAAAAAGGAAAGAAAGGAAAGAAGAAAAGAAGAAAGAAGAAGAAAAAGGGAATGTCAAAAAAAGGTCTGGATGGCTACATCTACTGAGAAAAAATCACTCCCTGTAGGTCCTGATCCCTACTGAATAAAGATTGTCATTGTGGGATTGACGTGGTAGAGCGAACCACTCATCCCCTCCCTGAGGGGGTGAGTGCTCTCCTGTGCATCCACCTTGGTCTGTCATACATAAGAAAAAGAAGGCAAACGGAGATAAAAAGAAAGAAAGGAAGAATAAACGAAAGAGAAGAAAGAAGCGGCCTCTCAGTCACTCGTGACCGCTAAAGGTGGCACTGGGGGCATTCCCCCACCAAAAGTTAGCCTGAAGACATGTTGGAAGTCGGTGCAAGTCGCTCTTATGGAGCCTATATTCGGGCGCCTGAAAGAAAGCAAGAAGATTGGCAAACATTGTCAACAAAAATAAGAAGAAGACTGGCATCCTGCCCGGCTCTGGGGATCCAAATTTGTGGTGCCAAGGCCTCGCCCACTCCACCACCTGCAGCTCTTGTCTGGCATAAGACAGCCCTCGAGTGGTTGTTAGAAGACCAACTACCAACACGAAGAAGCATATCCTGTTGCGGGGTTATACAAAAAAGAGAAGAAGAAACTAGTCCAGCCATGAAATGGCTGCATACCATTATGAATGGGCCAGATGAGTATGAACGGCCCAGCATCAAGCCTGTATAGCTGAAGAAGCATGTCCTTCAGGAGCACCGCAAATCCCTAGACCTAGCACTAGGAGCTGAAGGAAAAGTAGGAGTGCTGAACACACAAAGCAGCCTGCTCTGCGGGTAGATACAAAAGGAATGAATAAAGAAGGAAGAAGAAGGGAAGCAAAAAAAATGAACGAAGAAAAGTCAAAAAGAAAAAGAATGAAATGAAGGAGGAATTGCAACTTTGCACATCAGTACATTATCGGCGCTATCCAAGTTGATAGTTCCTCAGAGAAAATAAAGAGACATACTCCGCAGCAGCGAAGGCAGATCAAGTTGGGTTTATAGCCTCCAACAACGCCATCTGAGCAAAAAAAATGAGGGTATTTCGTCCCGCCAATTATAAGTAACATTCAGTGGGAAAACTCATGCCCAAACTCACGAGTTTGAAATTAGGGGTATACAAACCCCACCTCCATTCAACCTCTACATAGTGAGGGGGGGGAGCAAAAGCATCTGCTCATCGGTTGAATTTCTACAAGCAAAGGGTCAATTGAGCAGACATAACAAGCCCGAATAAATACAAGAGAAGCAAGAGAATAAATCGCCATGCGAATTGACGCCGCCAGCTGGGGCAGAATGATATCAGGCGGGTCACAACCGAATAAACAAATATGGCCAATGCCAAGGCCGATAGCAGCATGATGGAGCTATTGAAGAAAACCTTCGGGAGATGCCTTCTCCGAATGAAAAAACCCAACAAGATGCAACTGCAGCTCGTCAAATTTCTGCCCACTACGGGGGATGCTTTATAGCAATGCGGCCAAGCATGGCCACAACTCTCGAAGAAAATATGTGCAGCCCTTCGCAACCTCTAACAGGTCACTCCATGTGAAAAGGGGCAGCAAAACAATCAACCTTCATGGGAAACTTCAATTCCTATGAGGGCACCCAGCAAAAAAAAAATCGAGAAAAAAGAATCATTTCAATATACGTTCGACAGGAGCCAAGAGCATGAAGATGGCCTCGCCAGGGAATTCATTTCCAAAGTACAGCGTTAGGGTGCCCATCAGCCTCCGCCAATGTGCTGAACATCCCAACATAGGGAAGAAAAGAAGAAATTAGCTGAATACACTCACGTGGGGCGCTTGCATGCCACCCCCTTTTCAGGCACTCCTTTCTATGGAAAGGAGCAAAGAGTAGCCTACCGACGTGGCCGAAGATAAAGTAGAAGATGTTGGGGCCTCACGATCGGATTTCCCCCTTACTGCCACTTGGTCACGTGACTTACCGTGAAGAAACAAAGCTGTCCGAAGTAAAAGATGCTCCACGAGCAGTTTCCCAAATATACACCCCGCTCTGGGGGCATGAGAAGTAAGAGATACACCCCCCACCTGGGGGCATATTAAAACCAAAAAATACACTCCGGCCTGGGGGCATCTAGAGCAAGAAATACACTCCAGCTTAGGGGCATATGAAGCCAAGAAATACACCCTTGCTTCGGGGTAGTTGAAGCAAAAACATACACCCCTGTCGGGGGGCAAATGAAACAAGAAATACACCCCGGCCTAAGGGCATTGAAAGCAACGAATACTCCCCGGCCTGGGGTGCAGTTGAAGCAAAAACATCCACCCCCGCCTGGAGGCATATGAAACAAGAAATACACCCCGGCCTGGGGGTATCTAAAGCAACGAATACACCTCGGCCTGGGGGGCATATGAACCTAAGAAATACTTATCCCTCGGCCAGGGGGCATGTCAAAGAAAAGTCTTCTGGGCAAACCAGAGTCTCACTGAGGGTCATAGGCCCATTATGAATGTTGACCGTTAGGCGACTAAACCACGGAGGATGCTCGAAGCTCCTCACTCAAGGGCCCTCCTGCAATACATTCTATGCAATAGAAGAACAATGAATGAAAGGGAACTACGGCTGTTGCCTCCCTGAAAGAAAATATGATCCGGTCATTTCAACCAAGGGATGCCCCCCGAAGAAGCAAGCAAGGCGGTTACACCAGCAAGAGAAAGCAACAAACTCTGCTCTCCCCTCCCGAGGGCCTTAAAAAGGGAATGATGATACGCAATCAACAAAAAAAAACACCTTTGGCGGGTACAAACTTTTGGTCCCGCTATACATCCATGATTCCTTGGCCGAGACCTTCTGTCTTCGCCAAGTTCGTTAGTTTCGACATCCCGTCAAACCAACGTCTACACCTAGACTCTGCCCTTGACCCAAATTCTTGTCTGGACAAGGTTGACAAACTCAATAAACCCCAACAAACACAAATTAACCCTAATAAACCCTATCAACCCAATAAACTGAGTAATCCAAAGAATCCAAACGTAGTCGGCATCATGTCCTTTCGTCTAAGCCGGCGATATTCTACCCACGGCTAGGACTGCCATGCCCCCCCCCCCCCCAAAAAAAAACCATTTCACTTTTACTCGAACCTTCTGTCCGGTCAGAGAATAAAAAGACCCATTCACTTTGGCCCGGGCCTCCCACCCAACCAAAGAATAATAATAATAAAAAAAAACTCATATAGTCGGCTTTGCCGATGCATTAAAGCATAAAAGACCCATCATATAGTCGATTTTTTTTTTTAAACGAGCAGCAGGGTTAGACCGATCGAGTGCGTCCCCCCCCCAGGCAGGAGGGGAATTGTCACTTCCCCAGGCAATCACCGTGGCCCAAAAATTTTATTAAGAAGAGAAAAAGTACATGATCGATGGGGCATACGCTTGAGAGAGAATTGGCGATAACACCAAGAATAAGAAAAAACCAGCCCACCTAAGAATACCAGAAAGAACTCAAACCTAACAACAAGAGGCCCAAAACAAGTCTTAGGGAGCTCAGTGGAGGAGAAGGCGACCTCGTTCCCACGGTTTTGACCTGCATAAGATGCTAGGGCATCTGCAACCTGGTTGGCTTCCCTATACACGTGAGAGACGATGACCCACGAGGACTTAACAAATTCTATGATTTCACGATGACTCCCTGGTTGGCTTCCCTCATATAGTTGGCTTCGTCGGCGCATTAATGAACAAAAAAACCATCATATAGTCAGCTTCACCGGCGCATTAACCAACAAAAAAACCCCTTATATAGTCGGCTTCGTCGGTGCATTAAAGAATAAAAGATCCCCATTCACTTTGACTCGGGCCTTCCATCCGGTCAAAGAACCAAAAGACCCTGGCACTTTGGCTCGGGTCTTCCATCCGGCCAATGAACAAAAAAGGGACCCTTTTACTCTGGCTCAGATCACCCAGCTGGCCGGTGAACAAAAGTCCCTTTCGTTTCGGCTAAGACATATCGTCGAAGCCACTACCCTTCGGTTTAGACTCACGGTCAAAGCCCGCTATCCTTCGGCCTAGACATGTCGTCGAAGCCTACTGTCCTTTGGCTAGGGTTCTCCATCAACACCCGCAATTCTACTCTCGGCTAAGACATCCTATCGGAGCTTACCGTCTTGCCTTTGGCTCCCCCCTGACTGATCCAATGAATAAAATGATCCCCTCTGGCTGACATGAACCCTTTGTCCCATCGGGACCCACCATGACACATAAACCAAATAAAAAAGAAAACAAAAAATAAGCAAGCAAAAAAATAAATAACAACAAATAAAAAAACAAACAAAACACAAAACACAAATAAGAAAAACAAAAAAGGGGCAAATAAAAAGGGAACAAACAAGCAAGAATAAAATACGTAAAAAAATAAAACCAAAAAGGGCAAATAAAAAGGAAACAAACAAAATAAACAAACAAACAAAAATCTTGCATGGTCTTGAGTTTCGAATGCTTACTCTTTCATGCTTGCCTATAGTATAGCGTAATACACCTCCTTTGAATGTTCTAGGACAGTATTTCCTTGGATAAATAACGCTTCCCTAACTTTGGACATGTGTACGCCGTGTCGCACACACCAAGGGGGAAGAAACCAACTTTGGTAAGTGCATACGTCGAGGGGAAGAGTCGCCGCTATGCCGCTAGCAGAACTCACAAAATGCACCCGAGATGTACTCCCACACTTCGCACATAATGAGAATCAATGACTTTGACCATAGGGATTCCGGATTTTCTTCCTAATACTCTGTGGACACTTAAACTTCTACACTCACATTGTCACGTCCCGAGATAAGTAGCAGAATTAAGTCGGGAACGTGAACAGCTGACAATATGCCTCAAGCTAGCAATATAAGCAGAGAGCTATACATATTCACATAGAAGAATGAAGGCACAAGATAATGTAATCAAAACTTCATCTTTATTGAATACTAATTCAAGGTTACAATGACTCTTGCCCCTTTTAACCTAACTAGACTCAATAAAAAGGAAAATTACATAACATGATCAACTTCACCACCTATTACAGTGAAGGCATCTAATTACAATATGACCCATGACTAGACTAACTATGGCTTCTTTTGATCATCACTCGCTCTCGCCCTCAGATCCGTCATTTGAGTAATCCGAATCCGATCCACTAGAGTTTCCTGAAAAAGATTGGAAAGGTAGGGAATAAGCACACTTGCCCAGTAGGTACCTTCGCATCAACATGAAGGCATAATTTAAGTAATTAACATCTTAGCTCTAGAATGTTAGATAAAGGAAATACGATAAATCAAACGAATAAAACCAAAGTAATACCAGTAATAAGGCGTGAACAAGATATGTGAACATGATCAAGCAAGATTGAAATATAGATATAAGTTTGGCCTTTCATGCAACGAGAATGTACTAGAATGTAACAAGAATGTACTTTGCATAACCGTAGAGGCTATACACTGGAAAACAAGTATAATTTCATGATGACCCTTGTGGTTTTCACCCGTTTATAAAAAAAGTACTCCTGGCATAATGCGACGCTAGTGTTCATCATACCCTGTGATTTACAGTATGTTTCCGGCCATCTGCCGAGGGGGTTAGCGTGGAGCCCTTGGACACCGTCTGTGCCCGCTCTTGTATCTTCACGTTATAAATCAAGCTACTTCCACGAGAAATATAAATGCAAGCCAATAATGTAAAGTTCAAACAATTGTTCATGACAACAATTGTAAGACCCGTTCTTTAAACGGATCTTTACCGGTAATATAATAGAATTTATTCCATGAATTTTGGCTATTTCTAGGGATTAATTGGGCCTAGTTAAATGGGCTTTCTGTATATACATAAGCATTCTAGAAAATAAATGGGGTATATACACAATTTCACTTAATTGAGGGTTTAGATCGCAAGATAGGGTTAAATATAAAAAATAAGAATATCTTAAGCTTTTTTTATCCATGGTCGACCCCCTCTCTCCCTTTACAATTTACTCAATTCACCCCCTCCCCGTTTTCACCCGATCGGCCAAAACGATGAAACCCGCGGGCGCATAGGGCGAACCCGCGAACCCGCCTCCCCATCTATGTCTTCTCGGCGTGCAGTGACTGGCGGCAACGGTGGCGGAGTCCGGCGACATCTTCGGCAACCGGGCAAGGGGAAGACCGTGGAGGCGCCCCTATCGGCGCGATCCCAAGGCGGCATCGGCGGCTCTTCTCTCTCCCTTTCTCGCGATGAATCGGCATCCTCGGCTAGGATCTGTTGAGGGGGCGGCCTTCTTCCCGTGCTAGCACCGGCGGGAGCTTCAGAGGAAATTCTTGCAACTGGCAACGACTTGGAGTATCCTGAATTACAACAACTCCAAGATCAAGTTGAACAACTATTCCCCACGACGTGAGGAACACCGTGGCGTCAACCCGGGACCAACCGCGGAGTGGAGAGACAGCCGGGAACGAGCGAACCGCGATGACCCTCGGCTTGCTCGTGATCGGATCAGGCGTTTCCATTGCGATTGAGGTAGGGAGATCGTTGCCCTAGCCCGTTAAATTGTTACTAACGCATGCCCATCATCGCTGAGTTCATAGATTAACAATTGCATGCCCATCATCGCTAAGTTCATAGATTAACAATCGCATGCCCATCATCGCTGAGTTCATAGATTAACTATCGCATGCCCATCGTCACTGAGTTCATAGATTAACTATCACATGCCCATCGTTGCTGAGTTCATAGGTGATAAATTGTTATATTATGATGGTGGAATGGCAGGGAACAGGTTAAAACTAATAACTCCCGTCGATTTGAGTCGACCGGGAGGGGATCCGTTTATGATTCCGATGGATCCGGTTCTCCGGTAAGGACTATGTTTCAATTATTCTAGATTTTATAACGGTCTGCGATAAATCGTTTGTTGACCCGAGCGGCTGACGATTAGTGTGGCGACCCGTATCCCGGATACCAGGTATACCCGGTAGGACTACCAAATACACGTGATATCACTTGGAACCCGCGAGGCCTCCCAAGAGCGGTAAAGCTCCGAAGGGAAAAAGGATTGTCGTGTAGTACATTGAACTGACAGATATAACAGCAAGCAATTAAATTTCATTAGAACGGCCTGCTAAAGTAGCAGAAATAAAATTACATTTTTATTAACATATTTTAAACAATTATATACCAGAGTCAAGTCCAAAGCTAAAGACAGCAGTCTAGCAGTACAGTCGACAGAAAGAAAAGACGTACCGAAAAGTCGGGGGAAGCCCGACGGAGGTACCAGCTGGCAGCTACGACTCGAACTCCAGGACCCTCGGAAGTAGAACGAACACATCACCCCACCTGAAAAGCAGGGGTGAGCCTCGTGTCACTGGCTCAGCAGGGGTCACGCGGATCCCCACTGAAAAACGCGTAGTAACACGGAACAACAGGGACAGCAGCAAGAAACAACACTAGAAAGCTGTAAAAGAAAAGGAAGCAGGAGTAGGGAACATGTAAGGAAGAGGGGAATAACCCAAACAGGCAAGCATGCCTAGAAAGGAAAAGAGGAGTAAGGAGCAACGAGGAAAAAGGGGAAAAAACCATGCACAAACGTCCCAACCTACACCTACAACAGGCATGCAAAAGAAAGTCTAAAAAAGACCTAGACAGGCACAGACCTCGAGTACAGCCACGTAAAGGCCAACCCGGACAGGTCACAACACAGGAAGAGCACGGGAGTCGCGCGCCAAGTGACGGAAAACCCCCGCACCGGAAGAACGGCCAGATGCATCCACTGACGTCTTACACTGCACCAGAACACCCACCATAAGTGTCCCGACCACCCGCCAAGCGCGACAAACACGGACAAGGCCGAGTCGCAGACCCACGTGGAAACACTGGTACAAGTACTAGTCAGGGTTACGCCCGTCGGCGTCAGTCCTCAGCCCCTGACCACGTGTGCACACACCGGCTCCTGCCTAGAGCCAGGCCTCTAGCTAGTTTTCTCCCCCCGTAGGACGCTACGGAAACCGCAGGAGCCGACAGAAACTAGCTTACAAACCGTATATCGGGGTCACCTTTCGACTGCTGCACGTCTAGGGTGACGCAAGGAAGAAGCTCGAAATGCGGCACTGAAGTACAGACAATCGAACATGCACTGTCACCCGTACCTCAAACACCAAAGGCAGCACAGGAAACTACCGATAGACTCGGAAACGTAGTCTTAGCCTTCAAAGGAGCATCGACCGATGTCCATGGGGAAAGCGGCCAGACCACGGGAGCGACAGACATCACCATAACATAGACAGACACACACACAGACACGCCACAAAACAACCCCTAACATAACCTAAGACAGACCCACAACACACGACCACACACCAAAAAGCCCAACGGTCATCACGGCCACAACAGGACTGTAACGGCCTAGCACAGGCGCGTTACACGAGCCTGACGCACTAGGGCGGGCGCGTCAGGGACAATATGCACAAAGACACATCGCGAGCCACGTAACGCACCAGGGCAGGCGCGTTACAACGGCCTAACGCACTAGCACAGACGCGTTTCGCCCACCTAACGCGTGAGGACAGGCGCGTTACGCCAACCGACCCAAAACTGAAACTCAGACAAACAGCACGTAATGGTCCACGGCGGACGCGTTACAGCACTGTAATGCAAGGGGGTAGGGCCGTTAGAGACAACTGACACAGCCACCCAACACAACTAAAACAGAGTGTAACGGCCTGGGGCAGGCGCGTTACGTAAACCTGACGCACTAGGGCGGGCGCGTCAAGGGAACCGACTCACCCAAAACGCTAGACGACAAAACAGGCGTGACGCATCACCCCGGACGCGTCAGAGAGCTGTGACGCGCCTCCCCTGAGCCGTCACACTCCACAAACCACGAAGAACTAAAAACGCCCAGACGCTGTGACGGTCTGTCGTAAGGCCGTTAGAGACATGTGACGGTCTCTGAAACGACCGCTACACCGGTCACGGCAGGAAAACAGTGGAAACACCAAATCGAGCCGTTCCACGCCCCATTCACGCCGAAGCGCAGGGGAAACAGATCTAGACGATGAAAAACAACTCTAGGAGGCTCAAAAGCCCACATGCAAGCCCTAAAACGAGAGATCGGGGTGATTTAGACAAATCAACCCAAAGTGGGTCACCGAGGTTCCCGGACTCCTACCGGCCTCGAATGACAACCGATCGACATGAAACTTACGTGAATGGGATCCAGACATCCCAATAGTCAGTTTGACACTAACCACATCACAAATGGTTGCCGTTTTCCGGCGAACCCTGAAAACCCCAAAAACTAAGGTTTTCACTAAACCGGCCCGATCTCCCCCGATCGAGCACCAAACAACGCACAGAAGCAAGGAAAACGTGCAAAAGGAAGTGGCGGTCCATCTCCCTACCTCCACCGAAGAAACCGTGCCCCGAAGGGACTAAACCATGCCGAAAACCACCGAATCACGAACGACGCACACTCGGAATCCACCGAGGGATCGCGCCCACCACGCTCCATCCACTGCTCCTTCACGCGAACCGATCACTCGAGCACGTCCACGCCTCAGCCAGCTCCGCAACAGTGCACGTCCCGCGCCGAACGGACCAGAGACGTGAGAGAACGGAGTGAGATAGCGTGAAGTTGAAAATGAGCAGGAGAGATAGTGGAATTGAATTTATAGAAAGAAATTAGGAAATTTTCCTAATTTCTGAAAAATCCAATTTTTGGCCCGGTCTCAGAAAAATACACAAAAATAGTCAAAACGATCGGCTCGAAGAGTACATCGCCATTGTATCATCCACGAGTCGATGAAGTGAGAGATAAACTCACCGCAGTGTTCCGTAACTAGTACGAGAGAAAAATCCACACGGATCGTAAAACTCAACTCGGGAGCTACAAAAGCGATCTGAAACTCTCCGAAAAAGATCCGAAAGACCCAATAAAGGTCCGGGACATTACATCCTCCCCTCCTTTAAGAAATTTCATCCTCAAAATTTAAGGACTAGCAAGGGTATGCAGGGAAGAACAACCCGGCAATGACAAGAAACAGAAATCACGAAACCTAATGCCAGCTGAAGACTGTACTGGACTTAGCGACTCTGGACACTGTATATCTTAGATTCCCATGTACTTCACACAACAACGCTCTGATACCAACTATTGCGACCCGGATCCCGGATACCAGGTATACCCGGTAGGACTACCGAATACACGTGATACCACTTGGAACCCGCGAGGCCTCCCAAGAGCGGTAAAGCTCCGAAGGGAAAAAGGATTGTCGTGTAGTACATTGAACTAACAGATATAACAACAAGCAATTAAATTTCATTAGAAGGGGCTGCTAAAGTTGTAGAAATAAAATTACATTTTTATTAACAGATTTTAAACAATTATATACCAGAGTCAAGTCCAAAGCTAAAGACAGCAGTCTAGCAGTACAGTCGACAGAAAGAAAAAACGTACCAAAAAGTCGGGGGAAGCCCGACGGAGGTACCAGCTGGCAGCTACGACTCAAACTCCAGGACCCTCGGAAGCAGAACGAACACATCACCCCACCTGAAAAGCAGGGGTGAGCCTCGTGTCACTAGCTCAATAGGGGTCACGCGGATCCCCACTAAAAAACACGCCGTGACACGGAACAACAGGGACAACAGCAAGAAACAACACTAGAAAGCTATAAAAGAAAAGGAAACAGGAGTAGGGAATAGGTAAGGACGAGGGGAATAACCCGAACAGGCACTGTCACCCGTACCTCAAACACCAAAGGCAGCACAGGAAACTACCGATAGACTCGGAAACGTAGTCTTAGCCTTCAAAGGAGCATCGACCGATGTCCATGGGGAAAGCGGCCAGACCACGGGAGCGACAGACATCACCATAACATAGACAGACACACACACAGACACGCCACAAAACAACCCCTAACGTTACCTAAGACAGACCCACAACACACGACCACACACCAAAAAGCCCAACGGCCATCACGGCCACAACAGGACTGTAACGGCCTAGCACAGGCGCGTTACACGGGCCTGACGCACGAGGGCAGCCGCGTCAGAGACAACATGCACAAAGACACATCGTGAGCCACGTAACGCACATGTGCAGGCGCGTTACAATGGCCTAACGCACTAGCACAGATGTGTTACGCCCACCTAACGCGTGAGGACAGGCGCGTTACGCCAACCGACCCAAAATTGAAACTCGGACAAACAGCACGTAACGGTCCACGACGGACGTGTTACAGCACTGTGATGCAAGGGGGCAGGGCCGTTAGAGACAGCTGACACAGCCACCCAACACAACTAAAACAGAGTGTAATGGCCTGGGGCAGGCGCGTTACGCAAACCTGACGCACCAGGGCGGGCGCGTCAGGGGAACCGACTCACCCAAAACGCTAGACGACAAAACAGGCGTGACGCATCACCCCGGACGCGTCAGAGAGCTGTGACGCACCTCCCCTGAACCGTCACACTCCCAAAACCACGAAGAACTAAAAACGCCCAGACACTGTGACGGTCTGTCATAGGGCTGTCAGAGACATGTGACGGTCTCTGAAACGACCGCTACACCGGTCACGGCGGGAAAATAGTGGAAATGCCAATTCGGGCCGTTCCACGCACCATTCACGCCGAAGCGTAGGGGAAACAGATCTAGATGACGAAAAACAACTCTAGGAGACTCAAAAGCCCACATGCAAGTCCTAAAACGAGAGATCAGGGTGATTTAGACAAATCGACCCAAAGTGGGTCACCGATGTTCCCGGACTCCTACCGGCCTCGAATGACAACCGATCGACACAAAACTTACGTGATGGGATCCAGACATCCCAACGGTTAGTTTGACACTAACGACATTAGAAATGGTTGCCATTTTCTGGCGAACCCTAAAAACCCCAAAAACTACGGTTTTCACTAAACCGGCCCGATCTCCCCCGATCGAGCACCAAACAATGCACAGAAGCAGGGAAAACGAGCAGAAGGAAGTGGCGGTCCATCTCCCTACCTCCACCGAAGAAACCATGTCCCGAGGGACTAAACCATGCCGAAAACCACCGAATCACGAACGACGCCCACTCGAAATCTGCCGAGGGATCACGCCCACCACGCTCCATCCGCTGCTCCTTCCCGCGAACAGATCACTTGAGCACGTCCACGCCTCAGCCAGCTCCGCAACGGTGCGCGCCCCGCGCCGAACGGACCAGAGACGGGAGAGAACAGAGTGAGATAGCGTGAAGTTGAAAATGAGCAGGAGAGATAGTGGAATTGAATTTATAGAAAGAAATTAGGAATTTTCCTAATTTCTGAAAAATCCTACTTTTGGCCCGGTCTCAGAAAAATACATAAAAATAGTCAAAACGATCGGCTCGAAGAGTACATCGCCACTGTATCGTCCACGAGTCGATGAAGTGAAAGATAAACTCACCGCAGGGTTCCGTAACTAGTACGAGAGAAAAACCCACACGGATCGTAAAACTCAACTCGGGAGCTACAAAAGCGATCCGAAACTCTCTACAAAGGATCCGAAAGACCCAATAAA
The DNA here is from genome assembly GCA_022559845.1 of Amorphophallus konjac. Taxonomy (NCBI): domain Eukaryota; kingdom Viridiplantae; phylum Streptophyta; class Magnoliopsida; order Alismatales; family Araceae; genus Amorphophallus; species Amorphophallus konjac. Next base: position 255,843,325 of record CM040118.1, on the reverse strand, counting down.
GATCCGGGACATTACAATTAGACCACGTAAATAAATTAAATTTGAATGGCGGTAGAAATTTCACAGCCAGTCCATATAACAACACGCGACGGTTCGTTGTTCTACCGCTTGTTCTACAACTATGCGTGTTCGTTCAATCATGCATTTAATATAGCATCTCCGCCATGTTTAAGTCGTCTTATCGACTGGGGCAGTTTTCTTTCAACCGTTTAATCCCGACAGGTTTCAATTCTTAACATAGTCAATTATTCATGCATTTAATTATGGAATAATTGCCATTTCAACATGTTCAATACTTTATGCATTTAGTAATTGAATGATTGCCATTTTAGCATATTCAAATTATTTAAGCATTGAATTATTGAATAATGGCCATCTTAGCATATTCGGTTAATTATGCCTTGAATCTTGCATATTTGCCATGTTTAATCGTTATCATAAATTATGGCATATTTTTAGATCCCAATAGAACTTTATTCTCTTTCCTAGTGATGAAACCACCAGTCGTAGCCCGATGACTTTTAGTGTTGATCCCACTCGGGAGCGGTGGCGAGATATCCCAGTTTACGGTTTTTAAGCTAGTTATGTGGGCCCCAGTCCAACCGTAGCATCCTACGGAGGGGAATACTAGCTAGAGGCCTAGATCTAGGCACGAGCCAGTGTGTGCACATGTGGTCAGAGACTTGGACTGACACTGACGAGTGTTGCTCTTACTAGTTACTTGTTCTGGTACCGTTACGTGTCTCGCTTGCTATGATCAGGCTTGCGTAGATGCTTGAGATGCAGTGTAAGCTGTCAGTGGACGCTTCTGGTTTCTTCTTCTGGTGGATCTCCTCTCCTTCTCACTCTTGTCACTTGGTAATGATTGAGTTAAATTGGCATATTAGTTAGCTGTCTATAAACTGTTTAGTTAGTTTTACAACATTGTTAAATTGTCATTTATTTATGCCAATGCATGTTTTACTGCTTTCCTTTAGTTAGTTGCCAGTTAGGGGTCCCGGTGAACCCTACTGAGTCTCTGTTGTGAGACTCACCCCTTCCTTTTTTAGGTGAGGCGGAGCAACCGGCTGCAGGATTCTCTCGTGCTTTTGGCGAAAAACCTTAGAGCCACCAGTGGTCTGTCAGTGGTCGGTTAGTGGTCAGTCTGTTCTTTTTCTCCTTTTGGCCGGGGTACGTCCCGTGTAGTTATTTATTTTGACCATTGTACAGTGTGGGACTTGTAATATATGGATCTGGACTACTTGTATATATTTACCACTCTGATATATGTAATTGCTTCCGTTTAAAGTTCAAATGAATGCTTTAATTAGTGTTGCACGTGTAATTTCTATTCGTTATGCATCCCCTCGACAAACACTCACTAACCCTTATGGGGCCTCATCAGCCTCTTGGGTGGCATCCCCGAGCTCTTGGTATCGATAAATCGATGATATCGGTTTATCGGTATCCGAATCTCCTGGGTCATCACAGTTGGTATTAGAGCGGTGTTGAGGATTTGTATAAGGAATTGAAATTACATTAGTCCAGAACAAGTCCATGTGAGTCTACTGCTGGTTTAGGATGCTTTCTGTGATTACTGATGGATTTTCTGTTATTGTGTGTTTTCTTCTAGATCAAAATGCCGCCTCGTAGAAGGGCACACGTCCCGAGGGAAGGAAGTGGCACTTCTCCTCCGACTCCAGCTAATGTACCAGCTCCAATTCGAGCCGATCCTACTCCTCAACCCGATTTACCTCCAGGTGGCCGTGGCAGAGCTTTGAAAGAATTTTTACTGTTCCACCCACCGACTTATGAAGTCCCGACAGATCCTGAACCGGCCAGAGTGTGGATAGATGCAACCGAGCATGTATTCCGTGATGGGTGCAGAAATAGGAAGAAACGTAGATCCAGAGGGGGGTGAATGGATCTTCTATAGATAGTTAACCCAAATTTAAAAAATTGAATAGAACTATGATGGCTTGTTTAGCGAACACTTTCTCAAACACTTGAGATGCACGCCTAATCAACTATTTGAACACTTGCGAACGGAAGCTATCTAGGCTATTAGAAACAATCAACCACACACGAGAAGGACATTCAATCACACTGCACAAGATATTTTAGGTGGTTCGGTCAACTGACCTACATCCACCCCATACTCCAACCAGAGTATGGCTTCCTACTGACTCACAGCTTGAGAGACCGCTGATCCACAGCTTTGGGGAAAAATCCCAGACCGTTGAGCCTCACAGCTTGCTGTCTAGAGGAACCAACCCTCTGCAATGCTGACAAACAGCTTGATCCGCTGGGCTTTACAGCTTAGCCGACCGGAGGAAACCTCCTCTGCTATCGCTGACGAACAGCTTGAACGAGTATCAAAGAAGAAAGAATGAAAAGAACAAAACACAACAAACAGAGCGCTGTCAATAAATTCAAAACGAAAAAAATGCTCGCGCAGGAGCCAAGTGTCTCGGATCTGATCCAGAGAACACTACTTAAAACATGATCTTCAATGTGCTGCCCTTTCTTCCCTTCAAAACTATCTCTCTCTTTCTATCTCTTTCTGTCTCCTTTCTTTTTAGGTGCTCGAACTCCTCTTTTTCTCTCTGATTCTTCTTCTGCATCGTGCTTCCTGCTTCTTCATCACCACTCTTTCCTTTTTCATGGGCATCAGATGAAGGGCGTGTGCTTTCCACGATTCCCGCCCAAATGTCTTGGCCCACGTGGTAGCATCCTAGCTCAGTGCTTTCCACGTGTCTCGATCTTGGCACCTCCTCCACTCTTGGATCACGTGCCACTTTTAGGAGTTACGATCACTTGGCCTCAGTTCTCTGGAGAGAGAATCTCTGTCAAGAGAACAGTCATTAGGTCAAACATCTTATAAGTAGAGTTATGCATGCACGGACTCGTATATGAATAAGACCACATGCACTGACATGATACATATATTGGGAAATTCACACACACAGACCATCGGTGTACATAATGAGGTATGCACCGACTCACTATGGTTATAGTGCAAAGAAATGCACAGACTACGTTGTTGACACCCGTTTTTTACCGATAAGTTGAGTCATTTCTCTTACTCCCATTTATTGATGCCTCGAGTTATCCATTACTCGTTGGGTTATTTTCAGGTAACATCTTCGGGCTTATTTTATGGATAGCCTCCCTCCCTGGCTAGGTCTGCTTCAATTCAGGGTTTAATGGGCCTTGATTTTGGTTAGGCATGCATTCTCATGAATTTCAAGTGTCCAGCAACATGTACGGTTCACCCCTGGCCGCACAACCATTCGAGCGGTCGCTTATGGGCCTAACCAAAATCAAGGCCCATAAGAATGCATGCCTCCATATATTTATGGGATATTTTGGTTGATTTTTTGAATTTCCACCGACACGCTTTCATACGGTCTCAATATTAGCCGTTCAAATTTGATGGACGGGCCAATAGTAACTGTTCTACTGCCAGAGTCCTATGTCTGGTTGTTTCCCAGATAATTATCTAATTATCCATTTATCACCGATAATGATAAAACAGTTGACTCTTGGCCACTTTTATTCTTGGATGGTCTTTAATTAGTCGTTAATCTGTGAGAGTCCAATCGCGAGATTCTCGATTGGCTTAATGGATAAATTGATTGATATTTCGTCTGTATTTGAATTTCCACCGACAATGATAAACGGTTTACATATAGCCGCTCAACCTGATGAGTGGTCTATCGTATGACCGTTTAACTGCTCGCATCCTGAAGATTTAAGAGATTTTATCTCTCCATGCGTGGATTTATCCCCAACTTCATCCAACCATTTCTCCGCGAATATTGAGTCAATTTTGGTGTCGTTTCTTCTGGGTGAAAGATAATTCAATTATCTTCAACTTTTCTTTCATTATCTCGACCTAAAAATGCATAGAAACGCTAATTTCGAGCTAAGACTGCAGGTGCTGTATAAATAGACCCTGAGGCCCAGCTTTGAAGGGTGGGAGATTTTGGTCGACGGCGAAGCCCTGCCGAATCTTTGAGCTACGTAGCACCAGGGAGGGAGACCTTTTACGTCCATACATGCCTCCAGTTCAGGGAGTAGTTGTTCTTTTAGTCATTAGTACATTTAGTTTCGTCATTCTCTCTTGTTTGCATGCATCACTTTCTCCACGTTTTCTCCACGTTTCCCTCATTTTCATACATCAGTCACACACCCTCCTATGCTTTTTTGATGCCCCCAGGGGTTTAAAAATCTCCAGGTATTCCCTATTTCATTTAGTCATGTTTATTTCCGTCTGTTTGAGTATTTACTACACTTTCTAGTTCTAACTTCGGTTTTCCTTTGTGTTCTACACGTGATTTTGCAGGTCAGCAACACACTAATGCAAGGCCCATCCTTTCCGGCCGGCCGGAAAGGGTGGAGGTTGGAGCTTTGCAACTCACGGAGTGGCAGTCTTAGGCGATTCCCAACTGGCCGTTCACGAAGACGGGCGGTGGATTTTGGACCGTTCTTCTTCGTCCTGCGGTTGTGTTGGAGCTGTTCATCTGCCAGTCATTTTCCATCCCGCGTTCCTCTTCAGCCCTTGCAGACGGTCTGTCGTATGGACGCTCATCTCTATAGGCGGTTCCTCCTGAGCCGCCCATCTTCGCAGGGCAAGTCCTAAGGCGAGAGTACCTCCCTCTCTTTCCAAGGTACGGTGTGTTCATCACGTTTGGCATCTTGGTGGTGATCACATAGATTTACACACTTCTATTCCCTCCTACTTCTAAATCATTTAGCCTCCTCGTTTATTTAGTAGAAGGGATAGGAGAGATATTTCTTCAATCCATTGAAAGAAGGAAAACATGTCAACACCCCCTTTTTTGGCGATCACGGTGGGACGCCTAATGCCCATCGTGTTAGTGTTTACTGACCCCCTGTTTGGTGTTTGTTAGTCTCCTTTGTGTTGAGTTGTCACATGTTGTTTGCTGGATCTGAGTTTAAGTGTTTCAGGTGGTTGTGCGGTTCTGTGAGAGCCATCTGGTACTTGGTGCGGCAGAGGATCGTCCGCGTTTCGTTGCTTCTAGCCCTGTTCGTTCTGTGAGCCTACTGCCTTCTGCGGTCAACTACCGCCCGCGCTTCTCTCCTGCGGTCCCATATTGGCCGCCCATCTTCCTGGCACAGGTAAGCCTACCTATCTGCGCCGTCGGTTTTGCTGACAGCCTGCGATTTGTGCAGGACCGTTCCATAGTTCTTGTAGTCTGTTACAGGCCGTCCATCCAGGTACGTTTCCAGCCATTTCAATTTTTTGTTTATTTTAGCGTCGCTGAAGGTCTGTTCTTTTGTCGTTACCCTTGCTGTTGAACGGTTCACCCAGAACCGTCAACCTCTCGGAACGGTTTCCTGTAGACCGTCTATCTTTGCCACAGGGCATCCTAGCCTTACTTTATCATGTTATATCATTTTCATATCGTTCGGAGCCATCAGTGATCTCCCCTTTGTTGTTCATATGAGTGCATGATTGATATTTGTTTTATCCTTATTTTCTTGATCACTGCTTGCTAGATCTAGGCTAGAATCTTGCATGCATCCGGTGCACATAGGATCATACATACTCCCATTAGTAGTTACATTCCTACCAAGGTAGGGTTTCCTCTCGTCTCCATACTCCTTGGAGCCGACTAGGGGACCTTGCTGAGGACCTCCGTAAGCCCCCGTGAGCCGTGGATTCCCACACGGACGCCGGGCAGGTTGTACCGTACCACCCCCCAGTCTAGGGTTTACATCAGAGAGAGAGAGAGTCATCTAGTGTCAGCCAGTTGCCCATTCCCTACCTTGGCTAGATACCTTCTGGTGGAGTGAACTTAAATCTTAATTAATTCACTAAGATCCAAGAAGGGAGAATTTATAAAATCTTGCGCGTGTCATTTGAAACTTGGTTGCATTAACTGGTTGATTCTCTTCTCATCTCTTCCCCCCATTGTGTGCATCCCATTTAGGTTGTTTGTTTTAGCTCTTTGCTTAGGGTTGTTTGCTTATTCCTCCCACATCGTCATCGATGTATGTGGAGTTGTCTCTTCCCCATAGGTTCGGCTCCTAGGGGCAACTCCCATTTCATCTCCTACTTCAATCCCTTGTTCGACTCACCTCCAGCTATGTCGTCCTACCATTTCTCCCATTCCCATGAGGACTCTCTCCCTCAGGGACTTCTCAAGGACCCGCCTAGGGTCGCCCATGTGCAGGGAGGAGAGGGGACTGCCCCTTCTCTCCCTGTCACGTCCCGAGCGCGAAAGATACTCGGATGCGTGACGTGTCTATATAGATCGTATCATTAGAGCGATAAGAATTTTAACATACAAAATTTCGGAGTGCGCAAATGACTAAAAATCTAATAAATTCCAATAGTCCAAGTGATGTTTATAATCAAAGGAAATAAAGATAGCCCATGACAAATTTCTAAATTTAGAAAGCCAAACATTCTACACGACTTAACACAAAGTTTATACCACTAACTGACATAACTGGGAATACAAGGTAGACTCAAATAAATTCAAAGACTCGACTAGCTAATGATAAATGGATGGCGTTCTAGCACTCTTCACTCGACCTCAAACCCATTCTTGTCGCTATCCGAATCACCTGAAAATGTTAGGAAATAACTGGATGAGCGAATCGCTCAGTAGGAATTACATCTCAAATACGAGCAATCTTTACGTGATTTACAATTTGCATGTATTCTCAGTATGGCTATGCATGATGTACGTATAATAAAAAATCAGGTATACAGGTAAATCTAGGCATGATGAATAATAAGAGATCAAGAACTGTATAAAGAGAGTATAATAAGATTTCAAGTATTTCACAAGTAGTATTTCAAGAATTTACAGATGTAAATGCCACTTCGGGCAAGTGGGGATTCGTGTACAAGTATGAACGCAGGTATGAGAAGGAACTCATGTACAAGTATATCAAGTAAAAATTCATTTCAAGCAAGTATTGTCAAGTACATATCAGTAGAATTGGCTATTATCCAGTAAGTATTTTGCCCTTTCTCAGGCCACAAGTCAAGTATTGCCTGTTTCGGGCCACGCAAGTCAAGTAAGTAAGGAGAGAGAGAGTAGGGGTGGAGTGTCTCAAGGCAAGCAAGTACTCTAGTGCAATGCTAAATACCGTGGTCAATAAACTCCCATGGGCACAAGTACCTATGGGTGCTCCTCCCAGGACCAGACCGGGCCCTATATGCGCAGTATTTTATGTATTACCTTTGACATCCACTCTCATTTATAGCCAATATGGAATTTCAAGAATTTAGAAACGTAGTATTTCAGACGAGATTAACTAGTCATTTGGTTATGGAGGATTTTAGAGGTGGCCCCTACAGGCTCAAGAGGTGACTCCCATCGTGTAGCACTTTGCGCCGTACGGCCTCAAGAGGTGGCTCCCACAATGTAGCACTTTACCTTGCATGGCACTTGGTTCCTACACTCCCAAATGGTAGTTTAAGAGATTCAAGGTTTGACCATGTAGGGTATACACAAGTAGATTTTTCATGGAACAGAATTTTAAGAACTCATCATATGCAGGAGTATGGATTAGGGTTGTGTTTGCACAATTCTCGAGACAAATCAAGATCAGAAGTTGTAATTACTGAGTTGGCATTGAGGGTTTGCAAATCCTTCAAATTTTTAATTTTTAAATATATATATATATATATATATATATATATATATATTAAATTGGCGCCCCTCAGGATGTCTTCATTTAATTGAAGACGTCCTGGAAGTCGTCATTTAAAGAATTGACGCCTGGGGGTTACCCAAACTTTCAAAATTTTAATTTTTCAAAAAAAACTATATATATATGAAATTGGCGCCCCTTTACCCAGTCTTCAATTAATTGAAGACTTGAGGGCCATCTTCAATTCTGAAATTGAAGACTTAAGGGTCGTCTTCAATTCAGAAATTGAAGACTTAAGGGCCATCTTCAATTCAGTAATTGGCGCCTGGGGGTTGCCCAATCTTTCAAAATTTTGATTTTTTCAAAAATAAATAAATATATATATGTATATGAAATTGGCGCCCCTTTACCCAGTCTTCAATTAATTGAAGACTTGAGGGCCGTCTTCAATTCTGAATCTGAAGACTTAAGGGCCGTCTTCAATTCTGTAATTTTCACCTGGCAGATACGTTTTGTGACTCAAAGCACTATTCATTTAAAAAAAATCTCGAAATTCGAAAATAAAGATATGAATACTTAGTATGATTACTCGGGAGTCCAGAAACACGTTCAGATATAATTACTGAGTTTTGGTTTCACATATATGAATTTTTTAATATTATAACTTTAATTCCTCAAGAAACAGAATTGACGACCATGTGAGCAGTCTTCAATTAATTGAAGACTTGAGGGCCGTCTTCAATTCTTAAATTGAAGACTTAAGTGTCTTCAATTCTGAAATTGAAGACTTCACGACCGTCTTTAATTCTGAAATTGAAGACTTAAGGGTAGTCTTCAATTAACAAATTGAAGACTCTGTGGGTAGTCTTCATTTAATTGAAGACTTCCAGGGTGTCTTCAATTTAAGTACAGGTTCAACTCAAATTGACGACACACCAATTGAGTTGTTTTTTCCAAGTGAGTTGTGCTTCGCATCAGAACTGTAAGTTCTCGGACACAAGTCACTATTCATTTCTCCAAGGTTTCTCCAAATCAGAATCCGAAGACATGGTCAGATGGAGAAAAATCTCAGGGTCATAGAAGTTTATTCTGTCAAAATTTTCAAGATCCGGTTTATTAGTTATACATTTTTGAATGCGTTGATTTATTGATTTCTGAAAATTCCAGAAAACGGAATTGACGACATGGTGCATGTCTTCAATTAATTGACGACTGCGTACGCAGTCTTCAATTTTGAAATTGGCGCCCTGGTCAGGGGCGCAATTTTCATAAGGGCTGGACCCTCTTGGTTATTAAACATGTCTGTATTAGTGTAACATATGCTGCATATTAAGGTTGAAAAATATGGTTATTAGTACTGTCAAACTAGTGTGATAAAATATGCTTACAAACTCATGAAAATTATGCTAACAAACTATGTTCAAAATCATTAAGATCACGGTAATATGTGACAGACTATTAAAATAACATGGTATATACATGATTTATAGCATGGTTGACGAGCTATTAAAATAACATGGTATATACATGATTTATAGCATGGTTGACGAGCTAAACGGACTCTAAGCATGCATCATTTAACCTATTTAGCTACTAGTTAGGCAAGGATTTGAGAACACCTACCTTTTGACGTGTGATACGAGGTTCAGAGCTGTAGCAGGATCGCAGCAGGATGTAGCCTCGGGAAGAAGACGCTTCTGCAGCACAGCAGTAGCCTCTGATAGTGCTACGGATGCGATTAGTTATAGGGAATGATAAGGCATTGGTTAATGCCTTGTGGGTCATGCTGAGTGGGCATTGTTTTTTGCCAGCTCGAATGGGTTGCTCGCGTCTCAATCTTCTAGAATCATGTATTTAAATGACGCCCTTGTAAAGGGTCGTTCATTTAATATAGGTGACACTATTCACATAAATGACGCCTTGCATGAGGGCGTCATTTGTTTGGGTGACATTATTCATGAGACCCCATTCACGTGTTAGCATTCGGGATGGTCATATATATATTAATATTTAAATGGGATGGGGTCCTATTGAAAATGGCGACTCATGCCATGTCTTCAATTTTGAAATTGACGTCTATGTGAAGGGTCTTCAATTTGGTAAGTGGAAAGTGTGGATTCCACTTACGTACAACCCATGGCCCCTTGTGTTTAAAGTTGTCTTGTACTTTTATAGAATAACCCTCCCATGGTTTGTTTCTTGGTGCAAGACCTCCCAAGTAAGATTCTTTACCCATGTGCATAAAGTTAGATTGCACATTTGTATGCTAGTCCTCCAATAGTTTAGTTCTTTAAACAAAACCTAGAATTCTATTAAGAATAGTAGATTACGTATGCATAAAGTTATGGTTTGTAATTTTATATACTAGTCCCCTTAAGGTTTGGATTTTTACACAAAGCCCTCATGATTCTTTATGTTATAAAGTAGGGTTGTGTATTTCATAAGTTAAGATTTCTATGTTAAACTTCAAAGATTTTTATCTTTACAAAATTGATTGAATTTATTTGTGAAATTTCAGGGGTGAGACCCTTACATTTTTCTCTATTTTTACATATAAAGTTTTTTTTAAAAAAAATTTAAATAAAAAATGACACAATTCACGTTACTATTCACGTTTAGGAAATAACGACTTAACATATGTCGTTATTTTGAACAGAGATTTTTGTATTCACTCTACACTAACCAAAATTGTCTATATACCCTTTCTCACTTTCTAAATTATGTTTATCCTTTAACACTTCATCTATATACCCTTATTTCTTCAAAATAATGTAAAAGTTAAAATATGAAATTTTCTAAATTATGAAAATATGAATTGGCATGTAAAAGTGATGTTTATCCTTTAAAACACTATCTATATAACCTATTTCTTATTTCTTTGGAATTGTGAAATATTAATTTCCTAAGTGATTGAAAATATAAATTGACATTTCCTAAAATATAATTTGGCATCTTCTAAAGCATATATTGGTAATTAAATGTTTTAAATGGTTAATCCAATAGAATTAGAATATGAGTTCAATAATTAAATATATATATATATATATTTTTTATATATTTCTATTTTAAAATTCTCGGGTGCTACACCCTCCCCTACATAAAAGAATTTGGTCCCCAAATTCAAATGTATAAGGATATTGTGGAAAGTTTAAAATACATACAGTTTAGAATAATTCTGGGTGTCTTCTTTTCATAGATTCTTCGGTCTCCCAAGTTGCTTCTTGTTCTGCGCATCGATTCCATTGGATTTTCACCATAGGGATCATCTTGCTCCTTAGAACTCGGACTTCGCGATCGAGGATCCACATCGGCCTTTGCTCATAAGTAAGATCTCTTTGAATCACCAAATCAGCATGGTCGGTGATGTGAGAAGGGCCGTGCACATATTTCTTCAGCATAGATATATGAAATACATCGTGCACTTCCGAGAGTTGAGGAGGTAAAGCAATACGGTAGGCCACCTCGCCCACTCTTTCCAATACTTCGAATGGACCGATAAACCTCGGTGTAAGCTTGCCCTTAACACCGAATCTTCTAATACCTCGGCCAGGAGATATCTTGAGAAATACATGGTCACCAACTTGGAACTTCAAATCTCTCCTTCTATTATCAGCATAAGATTTTTGCCTGCACTGAGCTACCTTGAGTCTGTCTCTGATAAGGTGTATCTTCTCAGTCGAATCTCTAACCATATCGGGGCCTAGAATTTTTCTTTCACCGACTTCTTCCCAGCATATTGGAGAACGACAACTCCTGCCATAAAGCGCCTTGAAAGGTGCAATTTCAATACTAGCTTGATAGCTGTTATTATAGGCAAATTCGGATAGAGATAAGTGGTCATGCCAACTTCCGCCGAAATCTATAATACATGCCCTTAACATATCTTCAACAACCTGATTTGTCCTTTCAGTCTGACCATCTGTCTGGGGATGGAAAGCAGTGCTGAAATTAAGTTTCATCCCCAGAGAGTGTTGTAGACCCTTCTAAAAATGAGAGGTGAAGCGCGGGTCTCAGTCAGATACGATCGAGACGGGAACTCCATGCAATCTAACCATCTCATTAATATATAGGGCAGCAAGTACGTCGACTGACCATCGGCTTTTGATGGGTATGAAATGGGCAGATTTAGTTAACCGGTCGATAATTACCCAAATTCCATCATATCCGCCCCTAGACTTGGGCAAACCCATGATAAAGTCCATGCCAATGTCTTCCCACTTCCACTTGGGAATATCTAGCGGATGTAGCTTTCCGACATGTTTTTGATGTTCCACCTTCACTTGTTGGCATGTGAGGCAACGAGACACAAAGTCTGCTACCTCCCTTTTCATGTTAGGCCACCAGAAGGTTCTTTTAAAGTCTTGGTACATCTTAGTGGCTCCAGGGTGGATCGTGTACCTCGATCGATGAGCTTCTTCAAGAATCTTCTTCTTCAATTCGGGACAGTGGGCACACATGTCCGTTCATGAAATAGCAATCTGCCATCAGGTGCCAGCTTGAAATCCAGTCTCTCGTCCAGCTTGCTCTTTATCTCCACTAGTGAGGGATCTTCTTCCTGTAGCTTCTTGATTTTAGATAGCATATCTGGATGTAGGCTCATATGAGATAGAATATTACACATGTTCTTCTCATCTGTGCTGATATCATGCTCAGAGAATTTCTCCAGTCGCTTCCATTCTTGTATCATGCAGTTGGCCAATATTGTTCTCGACTTTCGACTAATGGCATCAGCTACGGAATTACCCTTATCGGGATGGTACTGTATATAGTGAAGTCGAAATCCTTGAGATACTCAAGCCAACGCTTTTGCCGCATGTTCAGCTCCTTTTGGGAGAATAAGTACTTGAGACTTTTATGATCGGAGTACATAGTGAATTATTCTCCGTAAAGATAGTGCCTCCAGATCTTCAAGGCAAATACTACCACGACCAGTTCTAAGTCGTGAATCGGGTAGTTCTCTTCATGTTTCTTCAATTGTCGGGATGAATATGCAATGACTCTTCCATTCTGCATCAATACACATCCGAGGCCAATACTCGAAGCATCGGTATATACCTCGTATTTTTATCCTTCAATTGGTAATGATAAGACTGGAGCAGTGGTCAAGAGATCCTTCAAAGCTTGGAAACTCTTTTCACAGTCTTCATTCCACTCATGAGGCACTTCCTTGCGAGTTAACCTGGTCAGAGGAACGGCAATCTTAGAGAAGTCCTTGATAAAACACCGGTAGTAACCAGCTAGACCCAAGAAGCTTCGAATTTTCGTTGCATTTGTGGGTCGTTCCCAGTTCTTCACGGCTTCGACCTTGGACGGGTCAACAGTGATTCCATTCTTCGAAATAATATGGCCTAAGAAGGATACTTCCTCGAGCCAGAACTCGCATTTGCTGAATTTGGCATATAGCTTGTTTTCCCTTAATATCTGTAGTGCTGTCTTGAGATGTTCTTCATGATCATCTTCGGTCTTGGAATAGATCAGAATATCATCAATAAAGACCACAATGAATTGGTCTAAATAGGGCCTGAATATGCTGTTCATTAACTGCATAAAAGCTGTGGGGGCATTTGTTAGTCCGAAAGGCATAACAGTAAATTCGTAATGCGCATACCTGCTTCGGAATACAGTTTTATGAATGTCTTCTTCTTTGATCTTCAATTGGTGGTAACCAGAACGAAGATCAATCTTGGAGAAATATGAAGCTCCTGATAATTGATCGAACAGCTCGTCAATCCTCGGCAACGGGTATTTGTTCTTGATTGTAAGGTTATTTAGCTGCCGATAATCGATGCATAGTCTGATTGATCCATCCTTCTTTTTGACGAACATCACGGGTGCTCCCCAAGGGGAAGTACTCGGCCTGATGAAACCCTTTTTCAATAACTCCATTAGTTGTTCCTTTAGTTCCTTTAGCTCAGCAGGGGACATTATGTATGGTGCCCTGGAGACAGGACCAGCACCAGGGACAAGGTTGATTGTGAACGACACTTCCCTTTCCGGGGGTAAGCCGGTTAAATCTTCTGGAAAAACATCGGGAAAATCCCGAATTACACAGATGACTTCAAGTTTAACCTTCTCGACTTCCGTGACAGTCACGAATGCTATGAAAGCCATGCATCCCTTATTCATAAGTTTACTAGCTCGAAGTGCTGATATAAGAAATGATTTACTCTGAGGGCTATTGTAAACTAGCTCTGGGAAATCCACGAAAGTTATCTTGCCATGTCGGCAATCTATAGTTGCTTGCTATGTGGATAGCCAGTCGGCACCTAGTATGACGTCATAACCCTTCATATCTAGGCATATCAGGTCAGCAGGTAAATTGCTTCCCTTAATCATCACTTCACAATTTGGATAGTGATAAGTGATATCAGACTCATTCCCAAGAGGTGTAGATATGACCAAATCTAACAGTTATTGTTTCTTAGAAAATGAATCAGCAAAGTTCTTGGAAACGAATGAATGAGTTGCTCCGGTATCAAATAAAACTTGAGCAGTTTTTGAACAAATAGTGAGAGTACCTTCCATAATTCCACCTTCAGTGGGTTCCGACTCTCGGAGAGCTTGCAGACGACCTTGTTTCTTTACCGGATGCTTCTCGTCTTTGATGTCCTGCTCCTTCATCAGTGGGCAGTCTGAGATCCGATGCTCTCGTCTCCCGCATCGAAGACAAGCTCTTAACTTCCTCCAACATTCCTTGGTCTTATGGCCAGCTTTATCACAATACTTGCAAATTTCCTTTGATGGTGTGGTGGTGAAGAATGGCCTATCATTCTTCTGGAATTTCTTCACCTTGGAGGGCTCCCCTCCCACGAAAAATTGCTTCTTGTTGAAGGATTGTTTGAATTTTCCCGGGCTTGTGATGGGTTCCTTCTTGTCTCTTCCTTGGATTCTCTCGCATAATTCGGTGGCGTCTTCCAACAATTGGGCACGCCGAACATCTCCGAATAGACTTGGATGTCCATCGGGGCAAGTTGTGTGATATAATGGGGCCGAAGCCCGTTGAGGAATCTTCTCACCTTCATCTTTTCTGTACACACCAAGTGGGGTGCATAGCTAGATAATTTGGAAAACTGGGCCTCATACTCGGCCGCTTTCAAGCCCCGTTGTTTTAGAATGGTGAATTCCGCGGCCTTCTTCTCTTGGATGTGGTCGGAGAAGTACTTATTGTTGAAATGCTCCGTGAATTCATCCCATGTGACATGGTATTCTGGTAGTGTTGCTTCTATGGATTCCCACCAGCATCGAGCGTCCCGCTCTAGTTGGAATATGGCCAGTAAAACCTTCTCCTCGTCCGCGCATTGCATTGCACGGAAGATTCGTTCCATCTCCTTTAGCCAATTCTCGACATCCTCGGGGTCGGATGAACCCGTGAACCTCGGTGGGTTCATGTTACGGAAACTTCTATGGAGATCTCCTACTCCACGGTTGGCTCCGCCTTGGGCCACTTGCTGTAGTGCCTGTGTGAGGTCTTGCACAGTGCGCTGCATCTCGCGCCATTGTGCTCTTTCACAGCCATGATCCTACAAAAGAGTTAAGTATGATAAACCCGTGAACCTCGGTGGGTTCATGTTACGGAAACTTCTGTGGAGATCTCCTACTCCACGGTTGGCTCCGCCTTGGGCCACTTGCTGTAGTGCCTGTGTGAGGTCTTGCACAGTGCGCTGCATCTCGCACCATTGTGCTCTTTCCACAGCCATGATCCTACAAAAGAGTTAAGTATGATAAAGATCGGGTTTACTTGTAAGGTCAAAAGTCATTATAGAACTTAACCCATGGCTCTATCCATCTCACAGGGTAAGGTATATCTATCATTGGACTCGGGTTTTACCTATCCTTGGACTCAAGTTTTTTACTTAGATTTCAATTTCTAACATTTTATTTCTTCTAGTTCCCTAGGTTTGAAAACCTAGGCTCTGATACCACGAAGACTGTCACGTCCCGAGCGGGGAAGATACTCGGATGCGTGACGTGTCTATATAGATCGTGTCATTAGAGCGATAAGAATTTTAACATACAAAATTTCAGAGTGCGCAAATGACTAAAAATCTAATAAATTCTAATAGTCCAAGTGATGTTTATTTGATTAATCAAAGGAAATAAAGATAGTCCATGACAAATTTGCAAATTTAGAAAGGCAAACATTAGGCTACATGACTTAACACAAAGTTTATACCACTAACTGACATAACTGGGAATACAAGGTAGACTCAAATAAATTTAAAGACTCGACTAGCTAATGATAAATGGATGGCGTTCTAGCACTCTTCACTCGACCTCAAACCCATTCTTGTCACTATCCAAATCACCTGAAAATGTTAGGAAGTAACTGGATGAGCGAATCGCTCAGTAGGAATTACATCTTAAATATGAGTAATCTTTACGTGATTTACAATTTACATGTATTCTCAGTATGGCTATGCGTGATCTACGTAGAATAAAAAATCAGGTATATAGGTAAATCTAGGCATGATGATCAATAAGAGATCAAGAACTGTATAAAGAGAGTATAACAAGATTTCAAGTATTTGACAAGCAGTATTTCAAGAATTTACAGATGTAAATGCCACTTCGGGCAAGCGGGGATTCGTGTACAAGTATGAACTCAGGTATGAGAAGGAACTCATGTACAAGTATATCAAGTAAAAATTCATTTCAAGCAAGTATTGTCAAGTACGTATCAGTAGAATTGGCTATTATCCTATAAGTATTTTACCCTTTCTCGGGCCACAAGTCAAGTATTGCCTGTTTCGGGCCACACAAGTCAAGTAAGTAAGGAGAGAGAGAGTAGGGGTGGAGTGTCTCAAGTCAAGCAAGGACTCTGGTGCAATGCTAAATACCGTGGTCAATAAACTATCATGGACACAAGTACCTTTGGGTGCTCCTCCCAGGACCAGACCGGGCCCTATATGCACAGCATTTCATGTATTACATTTGACATCCACTCTCATTTATAGCTAATATGAAATTTCAAGAATTTAGAAACGTAGTATTTCAGATGATATTAACTAGTCACTTGGTTATGGAGGATTCTAGAGGTGGCCCCTACAGGCTCAAGAGGTGACTCCCGTTGTGTAGCACTTTGCGCCGTACGACCACAAGAGGTGGCTCCCACAACGTAGCACTTTGTCCTGTATGGCACTTAGTTCCTACACTCCCAAATGGTAGTTTAAGAGATTCAAGGTTTGACCATGTAGGGTACACAAGTAGATTTTTCATGGAACGGAATTTTAAGAACTCATCATATGCAGGAGTATGGATTAGGGTTGTGTTTACACAATTCTCGAGACAAATCAAGATCAGAAGTTGTAATTACTGAGTTGGCATCTGAGGGTTTGCTAATCCTTCAAACTTTTAATTTTTAGAAATATATATATATATATATATATATATATATATATATATATATATATCAAATTGGTGCCGCTCAGGATGTCTTCATTTAATTGAAGACGTCCTGGAAGTCGTCATTTAAAGAATTGACGCCTGGGGGTTACCCAAACTTTCAAAATTTTGATTTTTCAAAAAAAAACTATATATATATGAAATTGGCGCCCCTTTACCCAGTCTTCAATTAATTGAAGACTTGAGGGCCGTCTTCAATTCAGAAATTGAAGACTTAAGGGTCGTCTTCAATTCAGTAATTGGTGCCTGGGGGTTGCCCAATCTTTCAAAATTTTGATTTTTTTCAATATATATATATATATATATATATATATATATATATATGAAATTGGCATCCCTTTACCCAGTCTTCAATTAATTGAACACTTGAGGGCTGTCTTCAATTCTGAAATTGAAGACTTAAGGGCCGTCTTCAATTATGTGATTTTCACCTGGCAGATACGTTTTGTGACTCAAAGCACTATTCATTTCAAAAAAAACTTCACGAAATTCGAAAACAAGGATATGAATATTTAGTATATTTACTCGGGAGTCCAGAAACATGTTCAGATATAATTACTAAGTTTTGGTTTCACAGAAATGAATTTTTTAATGTTATAACTTTAATTCCTCCAGAAACAGAATTGACGACCCTGTGAGCAGTCTTCAACTAATTGAAGAATTGAGGGCCGTCTTCAATTCTGAAATTGAAGACTTAAGGGCCATCTTCAATTCTGAAATTGAAGAGTTAAGGGCAGTCTTCAATTAACAAATTGAAGACTCTGTGGGCAGTCTTCATTTATTTGAAGACTTCCATGGTGTCTTCAATTTAAGTACAGGTTCAACTCAAATTGACGACACACCAATTGAGTTGTTTTTTCCAAGTGAGTTGTGCTTTGCATCAGAACTGTAAGTTCTGGGACACAAGTCACTATTCATTTCTCCAAAGTTTCTCCAAATCAGAATTCAAAGACATGGTCAGATGGAGAAAAATCTCAGGGTCACAGAAGTTTATTCTGTTATAATTTTCAAGATCCGGTTTATTAGTTATAGATTTTTGAATGCGTTGATTTATTGATTTCTAAAAATTCCAGGAAACGGAATTGACGACATGGTGTATGTCTTCAATTAATTGACGACTGCGTACGCAGTCTTCAATTTTGAAATTGGCGCCCTGGTCAGGGGCACCATTTTCAGAAGGGCTGGACCCTCTTGGTTATTAAACATGTACGTATTAGTGTAACAGATGCTCCATATTAAGGTTGAAAAATATGGTTATTAATACTGTAAAACTAGTGTGATAAAATATGCTTACAAACTCATGAAAATCATGCCAAAAAACTAAGTTCAAAATCATAAAGATCACGGTAATATGTGACAAACTTTTAAAATAACATATTATATACATGATTTATAGCATGGTTGACGAGCTATTAAAATAACATGGTATATACATGATTTATAGCATGGTCGACGAGCTAAACGGACTCTAAGCATGCATCATTTAACCTATTTAGCTACTAGTTAGGCAAGGATTTGAGAACACCTACCTTTTGACGTGTGATACGAGGTTCAGAGCTGCAGTAGGATCGCAGTAGGATGTAGCCTCGGGAAGAAGACGCTTCTGCAGCACAGCAGTAGCCTCTGACAGTGCTACGGATGCGATTAGTTATAGGGAATGATAAGGCATTAGTTAACGTCTTGTGGGTCATGCTGAGTGGGCATTATTTTTTGCCAGATCGAATGGGTTGCTCGTGTCTCAATCTTCTAGAATCATGTATTTAAATGACGCCCTTGTAAAGGGTCGTTCATTTAATATAGGTGACACTATTCACGTAAATGACGCCTTGCATGAGGGCGTCATTTGTTTGGGTGACATTATTCATGAGACCCCGTTCACGTGTTAGCATTCGGGATGGTCATATATATATTAATATTTAAATGGGATGGGGTCCTATTGAAAATGGCGACTCATGCCATGTCTTCAATTTTGAAATTGACGTCTATGTGAAGGGTCTTCAATTTGGTAAGTGGAAAGTGTGGATTCCACTTACGTACAACCCACGGCCCGTTGTGTTTAAAGTTGTCTTGTACTTTTATAGAATAACCCTCCCATGGTTTGTTTCTTGGTACAAGACCTCCCAAGTAAGATTCTTTAACCATGTGCATAAAGTTGGATTGCACATTTGTATGGTAGTCCTCCAATAGTTTAGTTCTTTAAACAAAACCTAGAATTCTATTAAGAATAATAGATTATGTATGCATAAAGTGATGATTGTAATTTTATATACTAATCCCCTTAAGGTTTGGATTTTTACACAAAACCCTCAAGATTCTTTATGTTATAAAGTAGGGTTGTGTATTTCATAAGTTAAGATTTCCATGTTAAACTTCAAAGATTTTTATCTTTAAAAAATTGATAGAATTTATTTGTGAAATTTCAGGGGTGAGACCCTTACATTTGTCTCTATTTTTACATATAAAGTTTTTTGAAAAAATCTTTTTAAATAAAAAGTGACACTATTCACATCACTATTCACGTTTAGGAAATAACGACTTAACATATGTCGTTATTTTGAACAGAGATTTTTGTATTCACTCTACACTAACCAAAATTATCTATATACCCTTTCTCACTTTCTAAATTATGTTTATCCTTTAACACTTCATCTATATACCCTTATTTCTTTAAAATAATGTAAAAGTTGAAATATGAAAATTTCTAAATTATGAAAATATGAATTGGCATCTTGTAAAAGTGATGTTTATCCTTTAAAACACTATCTATATAACCTATTTCCTATTTCTTTGGAATTGTGAAATATTAATTTCCTAAGTGATTGAAAATAGAAATTGGCATTTCCTAAAATATAATTTGGCATCTTCTAAAGCATCTATTGGTAATTAAATGTTTTAAATGGTTAATCTAATAGAATTAGAATATGAGTTCAATAATTAAAGAGATATATATATATATATATATATATATATATATATATATATATATATATATTTCTATTTTAAAATTCTCCGGTGTTACACTCTCGACCGTTGTCATTGAGGGCCCTCAACCCTTTCTTTCTAGTTCCTCTTCACAAAATTCGGCCAGTCACGTTCTCAACATGATGGCCCAACTTGATCCGACCCAACTTCATCTCTTGAAACAAGCTCTGCAAGGGGCAGATTCCCCGCCTTCTGTGCTTTCTTCTGGCACGACTGCTACCACCACCACCACATCCCTGATTATTGGGTTAGGGGCCACCTCTGCGGCCCCCATTGACCTCACCCCAGTTCACCCTCAAGCTCTTTGATTCTCTGCTATGGAAGCGGGCTAGGCTTCTACCTCGGCCCATTAGCCGCTTGATAAGGGGAAGACCCAAATCCTTTCCAGTTCTTATGTTGACCCATACACCACCTTCTCTTCAGCACCATAGGCCCCCGTGGCCCCGGCTAACTTTGTCCGTTCGCAACCAGGGGCCGCCCAGTCGACTCACTCGGATATGGGCCCTTTCTTGACCCATTACCCATCTTATGGGCTCCTCTCTCAATCCGTATACCCTTCGGCTCCGTACTCCGGTTCGATCCTTCCTGCTGTATCTCCTCCTTCCCGGGAACGGAAACTTTTTGACAAATAGGCTGCCATGCAGCAGCAGATTGACCTCCTCCACAAGCGGGTCGACCCGCAATCACTAGCTGATGTCACCATTCCTAACTTCAGGGACATTCGTTTTCCTCCTCAATCCGAGCTCCCCGTGTATCAGAAGTATGACGGGAATGGCAACCCGTTCATTCATGTCAGGGAGTTTCTCTACGAAGCAGCGCAGTTTCAGCATGATGATCGCTTGATGGCATATATGTTCCGCCGGTCATTGGACGGGGTCGCCCTGGAGTGGTTCTACACATTGCCTTTGGAGGAGGCCGAAAGTTTCAAGACCGTCAAAGAGAAGTTCATTTAGAGATTTCAAGATCGGGTTGGGCTCGAGTATTCTTTCACCGACTTGGTTGCAGAAAAAATGAAGCTAGATGAAGACTTTGATGTATATGCAAATAGATGGAGGCAGATGGCCTCGCGTGTGCCCAGGCAGATCCTGGAGGAAGAAAAAGTAAAATTGTTGATTTCTAATGCTACTCCGACATTCCAGAATATCTTGGCAATGAACGACATATCCAATATGCACTAGTTGTACACTCGGGCCCGGTTTATCCAAACCCAATTTAAAGACTCCCCCATCCATTCATTGTTCGAAGCCCAGAAATCCAAAACAACCCGAAAATCCCAGGGCCTGGTTACTGAGGGAGTCCAAGTCAAAGAGCAGGTCCAGGCTGTTCAATTCCCTAACCAGCCTGCTTCACCCCGTTTCCAGCAACCCCCACGCAACCCCCAGTTCACTGCTCCGCAAGCTCCTCGACCCACTTTCTCAGCTCCTCAGCACCCCCTACAACTACCTCCACCATCACAGCCTCAACAGCCACCCTAGTACCACAACGTTCCTCCACCCGCTGGTTATGGACCTGCTCGGCCGGGGCCCAAGATGGTCAACTATCCTCCCCTTCCAGAAACCCTCCCCGACATTTTTTTCATCTCTAATGTACACTGGTGACATCCAATTGCCTCCGGAACGTTAGAATTGGAATCCGGCAGCCGATCAGTCAAGGTATTGCATCTACCATCGGCAGCTCGGGCACATGATAGAGAGATGCTTCCAGTTTAGAGATTTGGTGTATGATTTACATGAGGGCCAGAGAATTGATTGGGCCCAAATGCACAAGATAATTAAGGATATTAAAGAGAGAAGAAGACAAGCCAGGCCGCAGCAGGCGGCACCCCAGCAACAACAGTTCCAGCAAATCCTCCAACAACAACAACCACCACAGCAGCAGCAACAGTAGCAAGACCTCGGGATTCATCAAAATCCCATGCCAGAACATCCGCCCACTCCTCAGTAGCAACAACACCAAAAGCCGCCGGCACCGGCTCAGGTTAACGCAGTCCACCGCCCAGCCCCTAACGCTGGGTGGTCCTTCGATGATGAGACCCCCGCTCACCTTCTGGCTTTCCACCATACCAATTCCCCTGCTCCTTCTGTTCCCTTTATCCTTCGACCCACCACCTTCACCACCGTTCCACCAACTATCCCTTCCCGACCACCTTTCTCACCCGCCACATTCCCTACCATTCCGCCATCACCCGCCATACCCTCCATCATCACCCCTCCACTTAACCCTTCACCCATTACAACTCCATCAGGGCCCGTCAGGCCAACCCCCGTCATCCTCACTCCAATTTCTACCCCTTCCTACCCCACTGGGCCAAGCGGGGGCCCATCCATAGCCGTGTCGGCATGACATTGCGCCCTTCGGAGCGGGCGTCCCTTCCACAGAGTTTATCCTTCCTCTGGTGTGTCTGCACCCAACCCCCAAGTTCCCTTCTCTACAGCCGAAGTAGAAGAAGTAGCCCGTGCCAGGAACGAAGTATGACCTGCTACAGGACTTGGACCGGATGCTGGCCAAGATATCAGTTTTGGAGTTGATCAAAAGATCCACGCTACACCAGGACGCCCTCCAGGCTTTTCTACAGAAGGTTATGGTTAGCGAGGATGTAGCAGTAGACAGCTTGCCCTCAGTGTTGGTGACTATTACCAGGGGGTCTTCCATTTCATTCTCTGAATCAGAATTAGCACCCCCAGAGGCACGGCAGATGCCACTGTGCATTACCATTTCTTTGAACAAAGTGGCCGTTGAGTCTGCCCTTGTAGACCCGGGAGCATCGATAAATGTGTTTCCGCTGAGTACACTGCATGCCTATAACATTTCAGAAGACATGCTTAAGCCAACACCGACCACAATTGCCGCCTATGACAACTCCAGGAGAGCGTGCCACAGGGTTGTGACAGTCCAGGCCGAGCTAGGGCCTCTGGTAATGGATGTGGAATTCTACGTGCTGGACATCGACCCAATGTTCAAAGCCATTCTAGGTCGTCCATGGATAGACAGTCTAAATGCTGTACCTTTAACTACCCACCAGTGCCTGAAGTTCTCATTCCAAGGCCGAGTGGTTAAAGTGAAAAGTATCTCCACAGTCCAGTCAGTTGATGCGATTATAGACAAGATTCTCCCCACTCTGTGGCCGAGTAACATGCCAGTTCTTTCAGTGATGGACTTAAATTATTCATGGGCATATGTGTCATGCAAGCCCGCCACTGCACCAGTAAACATGAAGATTAAGTCCAAGATTAGAGATTCGAAAGGGTGGCATATGATTCTGAAGTTAGGCTATCAGCCAGGCTTGGGCCTTGGCGCGCAATTGCAGGGGCGGACTAAGCCCGTCCCTAAAGGCAGGAAGATGGGCCGCAGAGGCCTTGGCTACCGAGAATCAGCATTGCTTATTCTAGGAGACTCCGGGCCATTGACGTGGGATTACCGTCAACATTTTGTAAAAGGCCCGCTGCAGCCTGACACTTTGAAAAAGCTGCCGACATGTGCTGATGTGAAGATTGATGCCGCTCGTGATGTTTCTGACCCACCGCCGCCGTTGACGGGGCTGGTGGGTGATATGGAAGATTTCTGTAGCTGCTTTGAAAAGCTGTTCAGTGAAGAAGAAGATCGTTCGAAGAAGAAGGAGATGCAGCTGGTAAGGCACTCTCCAACTCAGCTAGTCCCTCGGAGGCCACGGGAAGTGGGGAGCTCTATCACTACCTTTTCTCTGTCCCCGTCCCGTCTTGCCTCCTTGATTCAACAATTGGGGTTTGTCCCCCATTCTCCTCCGATTATGGTCGACCCATACTTCACGGAAAGACCACCTTAAATTCTGTTTGTGCCATGTGCATGTGGGCGCTGCCCATCCATTGATTTATCAACCCTGTTCACTCCTCCTTCCCCCAATGCCTAACTCCACAAAATGTGGTTTTCATCCTATGATCCATTCTTTGATTGCATCCTCCCCGATTTGTTCCCCATGCAACTCCCTCCTCCCCCGTCTTCTTCTTCCTGTTGCATGATCTCCTCTGACTTCCAAAAAAAAATGCCAATTTTAAAACGGAGGTTTCTATGGAAGATTACGCTGTTTTTAGTCCATCCTCTTCCCAGAGGCACGAGACCCATGCTTCTTTCCCAGTAGATTTCTTATCTCCTAGGTTAGATGTACAGTGTGCAGAATATCCTAGGTTAGTTGAGTCAGTTGGGGTAGAGTCTAGTTCGAGTCTAGTCGGCCCATCCACGTCTGCGGCGCACCCTGTGATGCGTCATCCTAAATCCATTCCGGATAGGTTTCTGCAAGACTTGGCCCAGAGATGCCATACCCTTCTTAAGTGCCCGGAGTTTGTAGAGACCGCAATTGTTTTAAAAGATGATGAGGAATTAGAAGGGGTGTGGAGCAATGACGGATTAGGAGTATATGAAATCATTGATGAGAAGGACCCAGCTGATGATGAGGAAAGCAATGTGGATGACACTGCCGATTTGTACTCGCACGGTTTGAAGAGGTTTGATGAACCGTCCTCGACAATGAATGAACCCACTAAATAAATTAATCTTGGAATCGAAGAGGATCCCAGGCCCATACACATTTATGCTAATCTCCCCCCTCAAGTTGAAGAGGAGCTAATCAAGGTGTTGAGGGAGTACAACGATTCTTTTGCCTAGTCCTATGAGGACATGCCGAGTCTTGACCCCACGTTGGTTGAACATCGACTGATTCTTAAACCAGGGGCAACGCCCTTTAAGCAAAAAGCAAGAAGATTCCACCCGCATATGACCTTAAGGATAAAGGAAGAAGTCGATAAATTGCATAAGGCCAGGTTTATTAGAGTTGTTTTATATCCGCAATGGGTGGAAAATATAGTCCTGGTGATGAAGAAAGATGGGAAGATTCGGATTTGTATCGATTTTAGGGACTTGAATAAGGCATGTCTGAAAGATAATTTCTCGCTTCCTCACATTGACGTATTAGTTGATAACACTACTGGGTATGAGGCCCTCTCATTCATGGACGGATATTCTGGTTATAATCAAATCCGTCTTGCTCCTGAAGATCAAGAGAAGACCTCTTTCACAACGCCCTGGGGCACGTACTGCTATGTCGTTATGCCGTTTGGATTGAAGAATGCAGGTGCCACATATCAACGGGCAATGATGGCTATCTTCCATGACGTGATGCATGTGTACTTAGAAGCTTACGTGGATGATATCCTGGTAAAGTCAAGTTCAGAGAAGAGCACCCCGCCATTTTAGCCAAGGTGTTGCAAAGGGCTAGGGAGTATAAATTAAAAATGAATCCAAAGAAATGCGTGTTTGGAGTTGCATCAGGAAAATTGCTCGGGTTTATAGTTAGTAAACGGGGGATTCAGATCGATCCGAATAAGGCAAAGGCCGTTATAGAGATGCCACCGCCTAAGAACATCACTGAACTCAGAGGTTTGATTGGGTGTTTACAATTCATTAGAAGATTCATATCTAAACATTCGCAAAGATGCCGCCCATTCTATGAATTGTTAAAGGCGGAAGCTAAATTCGAGTGGAACGAACAATGTCAAAAGGCCTACGAGGATCTTAAGGTTTATCTTTCTAATCCCCCGATTTTGTAACCACCCGTCCCTGGGAAACCCCTGATCCTATACATTTCTTTGATTGAAGACTCCCTAGGAGCTGCCCTGGCTCAGGTGGATGATGAAAGAAGGAAAAGGGCATCATACTACCTTTCGAGATTGTTTAATCTGGCTGAATCCAGGTATACTGCCATGGAGAAGACCTGTGCAGCGCTAGTGTGGGTAGCTCAGAAACTCAAATTTCCTTGCCCATGAGGTTAAGCTGATCTCTAGAATGGACCCCATTCGTTACCTGTTAGAAAAACTTATCCTTTCTAGCCGATTAGCTCGCTGGCAGAGCTTTCTTTCCCAGTTTGATATCACCTTCATTGTCCAGAAAGCGATCAAGGGATACGCTATTGTTGAACATCTTGCTCATTCTCCTATCCCTCGCACTGATTCGATTCAGGACGAATTCCTTGATGAACACTTGGCAGTAATTACTCATCTTCCTTTTTGGTCTCTTTATTTCGATGGTGCTCTCAACTCTCAGGGCCGTGGAATCATCGCCGTTCTCCTCACTCCGGAAGGAGTAACCATCTCTATTGCCTATCAACTCTCTTTTCTTGCCACAAATAATATAGTCGAGTACGAGGCTCTCCTTGCCGGTCTGAAGCACGCCTACCTCATGGGCGCGCGATACATAAAAATCATAGGAGACTTACAATTGGTGCTACGTCAAGTTCTGTCCACTTACCGCACCCGTGACCCTAAACTCAAGCCCTATCAAGATTTGGTCACGCTCTTGGCTAGGCAATTCCGGAAGCTTATCTATATTCATACTCCTTGTTCTCAGAACATCCTGGCCGATGCACTTGCGTGGCTCGCTTCTTCCCTTTCATTCCCCCTCAGTCGCGCCACTGAGACCATTGTGGTCCAGCGGTTAGATGCTCCTTCTCTTCAGGATCCCTGGTTCGATAACCTTAGGAAGTCTGTATAAAGGAAGGCAGAGAGGGAAGATGTGAAAGAAGTTTCATTAACTAAGCTTGAGGAGATCATCGAAGAAAAAGAATTGCCGTGGTATTATGAGATAGAGCAGTATTGCAGGGATGGTTCCTTTCCCGAGATGGCGAACGCCGAGCAGCGCAAGGCCATTAGAAGAGCAGTCTAACGATACACGATTATTGCTGGAGAGTTGTATAGGCGGGCTCTCAATGGAGTTCTAATGAGGTGTCTGGATGATGATGAGACATGGAAGGTAGTTGAAGCCGCTCACTCCAGTGAGTGTGGAGGGCACGTAAATGGGCAGGCGTTGGTGAAGAAGATTCTTAGGCAGGGCTATTACTCACCAACCCTAGAAGAAGATTGTTCCACCTATGTCCGTAGGTGTCTTCAATGCTAGCTTCATGCCGATAAAATCCACGATCCGGCTTCTTCACTCCATCCTCTGTCTGCTCCTTGGCCATTCTCGATGTGGTCCTTTGATATCATTGGACCACTTGGTGACCCTAATGCCCAGGTTAAATAGAAATCATTCTTTCTGACAGCTATAGAGTACTTCACCAAGTGGGCGGAAGCTGAAGCTTATGCAGAAATAAAAGCCACCACGGTATGTCGCTTCATCTTGAAGAATATCATCTCACGGTTCGGGGTGCCAAGTGATATCGTCACCGACAATGGGCCTCAATTTGTTTCTCAGGAACTCCGGGACCTCTATAAGAGATTTAGTATTTCATTGCATCATTCGTCACCATACTACCCCCAAGGTAATGGCCAAGCTGAGGCCAGGAACAAGACCCTTCTAAAAATCATCAAGAAAACATGCAAGTCACACAAATTTGCTGATTGGGCCGATAAACTGGTAGAAGCTCTATGAGCTTATCGCACCTTTGTCCGTACTCCCATGGGGCAAACTCCTTTTGCTCTCACCTATGGGATGGAGGCGGTACTCTCGTACAAGATCTTGATCCCTTCCCTAAGAGTGCAGCTAGACAAGGAACTTAATCTCGACGATCATCGAGAGGCGTTGCTAGTCCAACTGGAACTCTTAGATGAGAAGATACTTAACACGGCCAATCACGTCTCAGTTTATCAAAAACATGTCTCGCGGTATTTCCAAAAGAAGGTTATTGAAAGAAAGTTCCAAGTGGGTAATATGGTTTTGAAACGTAAATTTATCAGATCAGCAGGTCCCAGGTCTAAGCTGCAACCCAACTGGGAAGGGCCGTTTGTAGTTAAGGAAGTCTATCCGGGTAACGCGTATCGCTTAGTTAATGCGGAGGGTGAAGAATTGTCGAATCCGTGGAATGAGCTATATTTAAAACACTTTTATCCATAGAGTCACGCCAGCGATAGCCCGATGGCAGGGTATGCCTCCACTTGATCATGAAAGGAGAGCCCCGGTCCAACGTTTCACACACTACACGACCCCTGTGGTTGGGTTCTCATCTTTTGCGCAACACCGTCTCTCCCTTAGCCATGCTTTGGGGAAGTGAAAATCCTTATTTTTCTTCTCTTGGCTGAAAATAGGGGCAAGTGGTGAATAAGGGGGCGAGAACTGATCTAGGCCCCCCGATAAAAGACATCTCAAATAGGGGCAGTCCCTTATGACCTTATTCCGCAGGATAAAAGAGCAAGAAAAAGAAAAAGAAAAGAAATAGAGAAAAAAGGGGCAAAAATCAAAGCTCAAAGCTCGCAAGCTCAAAGCTCTCGAAAGTTTGAAAGAGCCCCAAAATAATGAAACTAGGCATGGCAAGAGTGGCAGTACAGTTTCCCCGCGAGACGTTATGAGCCCGGTCGTATGCATGCCTAGAGCGGATGTAGGTTCGATGACGGACACAAAGCCCCAGCGCAATAGACCAAAATTCTTTGAAAAGGGGGTGTCGTGAGAAGAACTCAAGGCCTAAAAACCCCTATACCTATCGCCAGCTTTTCTGCTAAATTTTATTTTATTTTCCAAGGAATGGATCCCACCTCGGATATGGCCTCGGTAGAGGCACCGTTAACCGAAATTGGCCCTGACCACGGGCGGTCCCTTTTAGAACATGTTGGGCCTGGGAGACCCCTAGTGAGATGGGAGGTTCCCTGTTGTTAGGTTCAAGTTGGTTTCAAAATTCAAAAAAGTCAAATATTCTAAAATCTAAAAAAATCAAATATTTCACAACTTAAAAAAATCAAATATTTCAAGACCCCAAAAAATCAAATATTTCAAAATCCAAACAAAAAAATTCAAATATTTCAAAACCCAAAAAAAATAAATATTTTAAAATCCAAAAAAAAAATATTTTCAAAATTAGAAAAAAGGGTTTTTATGATTTGCATTCATAGCATCCATTGCATTCATTATCATTTTATTTGTCTATTTAATAAGGTTTACCCCCTTGACCAAAAATCAAGAACTGGTCATTCCCTAACTTGCTACAGGCAATGGGTTAAGCCTAAAATAGGTTTAATCAGTCTTTTTTATTTTTTGTGTGTGCAGGGGTAGGTTGAAGCTCAAGGTTCAACACTTCAGTCTTCACACAGCTATTTGCCAAACATTCTATTAATTTCAACGGTCTTGGTCAGACCGTCCAACCATTCACACGGTTTTATTTAGACCGTTCTAAGTCTTAAATCAACTCCGCTCAACTCCCTTCTATCAAAGCCGCTGTAAATCTGATGCACAGCTCCAAGAGAGCCGTCCTAATCTCTGAGCGGTCTATATGTGACCGCGTAAACGCTGAAGTCATATCTCAACTCACTCATTCACACAAGGAGAAGCCAAAACCCAAACCAATCAAATCATCAGCTTTATTCATCTATCTATCAAACTCTCTAAGCATAAATCTCTACATCAAACATCAGGAAAGAAAAGAAAATCACTCAGTCCTCCGCTGGGCATCCCCGCGGGGACGTATCTCTCTCAGCTCATATAGGCCTGGCGTGTCGCCAGAATGTCTGCAACCTCCGTTGGAAGGGTAAGCACCCTGCTCATTTCCCACATGATCAGGGCACTCCTGACCGCCTGCTCGTCCTCCTCTATACCGATCCTCCTCGCCTGTAGTGCGGGAAGGTGGGGTAGTGCTGGTAGAACAGTCCTGGGTAGTCCAACCTATAGGTAGCACCAGTGCGGGCTATACATCGCCAGTAGAGTGTCACTCACGAGCCTCAGATCCATGCCTGGCCTCCTGGGAACTCTGACAGTGATGTCGCGGAGGAAGTCCGGGCGCATCATGAACCAATCCAGGGGCAACCTGTGGATGTGCAGTCGCCACTCGTCCCTGGTCTTCTTCCCTGCTGTCCTGCACTCTACCTGTGGAGAGAACCTAAATGTGCCGCCTATGAAGAAGAGGGGGTGGCTCCCAAAGATCCTGCTAGCTGAAGTGACATCCTCTTTCTGAATGAATTTCATCCTGACACCCATCCAGCACTCTAAGAGCATCATAGAACCAAATAGAGGACCTCCTAGGGCTACTGAGGTAAGACCCTCATACAAGTAGGCAAGGACGGCCTGGGAGATGGAAAGACCCTGCCACATGCCACTGATGGTACTAAGAAGGGGAGTCTCTAGCCCTTGATCGCTAGTTCAACTGAGGGGAATAAGATAGCCCCGCACAAGCAAATGGACGCGGCCTTAGCTATAGCCTTATCCCACCCACACCGGTTTCTGCAATGCTCAACTACCCACTGGCTAAGGGGAAGAAGGTGGATCTGACGTGGGCCTAAGAAGGTATGGATGTCCCTGCTATCCGGTATGAACCCTCCCAAGATGAGCCTAGGGTCTATAAGCGCCACAGTATGACACACTAAGTCCTCTTCTTCCACCTTAGACCTAGGAAGTGAGAAGTAGGTCTCTACCTCCTCTAGTAGGACGGTGGCCTCAAAGGTTGGGAACCTGAATGTGTGGGTCTGAGGGTGCCAGATTTCTACTAAAGTCGAGATGCTGTGCTAGTCAAGAGAAAGTTTTGGATAGTTCTGACCTAGTACTAGGAGAGGCTGTAGGTGCCAAGATTACAGGATGGATGTCACTCCTAGGGGCAACGCACGGACCATGGGAGCCATCCACTTCAAAGTGGAATAGAGCCTAGGGCCAGGGAGAAGCTGAGATGAAGAAAGAAGGGAAGAACACGTAAGTAAATGTAAGATTTGAACTTAAGGAATTCATGATAACTTACCTCCCTCAGAGGGCTCGAGCTGAGATGTCATGGGATTGCGGTCAGCCGTTGGAGCGCTTCCTGTCCCTTTCTGGCCAGTCTTGGCCCTTCAAGCACCGCTCCCTCCATGGAACTCCCCTCCAAGGCCCTTTTCATAATGATTTGGTGATGAATAATAAAGGTTTCAAGGCTTAGAAGAGGGAGGATGTGTGAATCACGAATTTAGACTCCCCTCCTACTTATAAGGCTTGGTTAGAGGCCTACGTTCCTTAGGAGAGAGGTTGGATAAGTTTAGGATTGGATAGGATAGCTTTGGATTGGGTTAAAGTGGTTTACCCTTCGGTTTAGGACTCTCCAGGAGAGTCCCATTCAAATTCGCAGGGCTTCCATTTGGACGGTCTCGCGATAGACCGCTTATCTCAATGAGCGGTCCGATGAGGACCTTTTAACACCTTCTAGAGACCCCGAGTGTTGGAGTTTGACCGGACTAAAGTTAACCACTTTACAATCACACGGTCGTTTATAGACTGTTCTATCTTTTGAACGGTAAGATGAGGACCGATTTTCTTCTTGTTTGTGCGGTCTATATTAGACCGTGTGTTTCTTGGGGCGGTCTATGTGGAGACCGTGCAAGCATCTGAAGCTTTGCTTTTAACCTGTTTTGTACCTGCACCATTCAACCTGTGGTCTCTCACTTTTCTCACTCATTTGGCATCACTTTTCTCACTCATTTGGCGTCACTTTTCTCACTCATTTGGCGTCGCCCTTCTCACTCATTTGGCGTCACTTTCCTCACTCATTTGGCGTCGCTCTCCTCACTCATTTGGCGTCGCTCTTCTCACTCATTTGCCGTCTCTCTCCCTTGCTCTGAGTCGGCGTCTCTTTCTTTCACTCCAAGTCGGTGTCTCTCACTCGTAGTCGCGTCGTCGCACCCGTAGTCTCATCTCACCCGCAGTCGTCTCTCACTCGCTCGTGTCGTCTCACTCGTGTCGAGTCAGTAGTCATGGTTAGTATTTATTCATTTTCTCATACATCCATGCATGAAAATGAAGAAAAAAAATGCATATCACTATCATATCATATCATGTGTACAAAAGTAGAGTCGTAGTACATAGTCAAGCTGGGCCCTCTCGCCGGCCCCCGTCGCTATCACCTCCGCCCTCAGGCCTCTTCGATGGTGGGGCTATCGGGGAAGTCACCTCATCTCGTCGGCACCGCCGCCGCTCCTCCCCCTCATTCCTCCGGTGGCCGGAGGAACACGTCAGGTAGGTCCTATAGGAGCCATGCGTCCCACTCGAAGTCCCGCTCCTCCCTGGTCACTGACTCACCTCTCGAAGAACCTCCACCATGCCCTCTAACCTGGAAACCTGGCGCTGAGCCTGCTCCTCCTCGGTCCTATAGTGGTCCACCTCGGTAGCGCTAGCTCGAAGCTGCTCGAGCTCTGCCCGCAGAAGCGCCATCTCCACAGTGTCGGCTGGTCGGCCCCGTGCGAGCTCCTCTCGCAGCCGTGCGGTCTCCTCTCTCAAGTGGGCCGCCTCCTCCCGAGCCGTTGCCCGAATCTACTCTAGCTCTGCTCTCAGCAGGGTCAGCTCCGTCGTCTCCATACACAATCATTGTCAGTCAATTGCATTTCATACACATCATAAGCATAAACAACAAGGGAAAGAGTAGTGATTTATGTACCCTCTCGATGAGCGCCACCTCGGCCGCCTTGGCCCGCGCTACCATTCGAGTGAAGTCGGCCTCCCGCTCAGCCCGGTCTGCGGGAGTCTGGGTCTGTGAAGAAGAAGGAGCATCGGCCCCCTATCGCTGGGCCCCCTCGGCGCGCTGCATCCAAAGCTCCAGGCCAGTCACATGCATAATCATAATCATAAACATTTACATAATTTAAAGAGTTTAGGGTTTAGAAAACTCACCAGTAAGGCTAGTGCCTACCGGGCCTCGTCCCGCTCCCTGATCATGAAGTGCAGGAGCCCCTGCAGCTCCGCAAGTCGTCCCTTAGGGTCAATCTGCATTTAGAGGTCCAAGTGTCAGTGCATCATCATATAGAAGTCATAAGCATAATAAGTAGAGTTTGAGTTTAGAAGTCGTACTGGTTGGTGGGCACCCCGGAACACCTGGTCCCCGTAGTGTCTAGCGTACGTGGTATAGTACGCTGAGTAGCTATCTGCTCGGGCGGTCACCACCCGCCCAAGCACTGCTGAGTCCGCTATCTACGCAGCGTTCCTCATCATCCCATCGAAGGCAGCTCCTAGACCGTGGGTTGTCCGTGTGACACGCTCCCCAGGCCCCTCTGATGCCGGAAACTCCATTGCTGGCTAATGGACCCCAATGGTCCTCATCACCAGCCGAAAGTGCAGTGGCTCCACCACGTTCACGCAATGGAGCCACAGGTCTCATCCCGAGAAGGTGAGGGCCCCTCCCACCCAGGGCTGACCCTCCTGTCCCTCCTCCGTGTATGGTGTCCACCGTACCTGCAAAAGTAAAGAGTTGCATCAGCATCATCATATAGAACTGCATTTAATTAAAGGGTCTAAGCTTAGAAGCATACCGAGGCAAACGGTAGAGCATCAAGGTCGTCCTGCAACTCTCGGATCTGTCTCCTGAGAGCTGCGGTCTCTCGAGGTGTTGTCCACCTCCGGGCAATAGGCAGGAGCCCAGGATGGGTCTCCTCACTGTTGGTAGGAGATATTACATTCTCTACACCGGCTTAAAACTCCCTCCAAATCCCTTTACCAATATGAATATGAAAGTAAATAAGACGGGGATAGCAGGGAATAGAAGGGAACAAAAGTGGAAACCTGTGATCGCCACAAAGGCTCCGAACGTGATGAACACGCCGTACGTTGGAAAGAAGAGGGAGACACTCGCCTTTTGATCAGCACTGAAGGATGCACGGCTCCGAATAAGCCGCCCTTGTCTTGAACGGCCGCTCTACAGACTGCCCGTCAGCACTGAGAGGGGACGCGGGATGAAGTGCAGTGGACGACGAACGGCTTGGAGATGACCGCAGGAAGAAGAAGAACGGCTTTGATAATGCCACACGTCCCTTCGAACGGGCAGGATGTAGCCGCCCGACACCACCGCACCTTAAGTTGTAAAGGTTCAAACCTCCACCCTTTCCGGCCGGCCAGAAAAGATGGGCCTCGCGTTAGTGTGTTGCTGACCTTGAAAACCACGTGTAGAACACAAAGAAAAACTCAAGTTAGAACTAGAAAGTATAGTAAATGCTCAAACGGACGGAAATGAACATGACTAAATGAAATGGGGGGTACCTGGGGATTTTTAAACCCCTGGGGGCATCAAAAAGTATAGGAGGGTGTGTGAATGATGTATGAAAATGAGGAAAACGTGGAGGAAACGTGGAGAACGTAATACATGCAAATGAGGAAGAACGACGGAATTAAATGTACTAATGACTCAAAGAACAACTACTCCCTGAACCGGAGGCCTGTATAGACGTAGAAGGCCTCCCTCCCTGGTGCTAGGTCGTTCAAAGATTCGACAGGGGTTCGCCGTCGACCAAAAATCTGCCCCCCCCCCCCTTTTCAAAGGTAGCCTTTAAGGTCTATTTATAGATCACCCAAATGATAACCCCGAACTTAGGGTTTCTAAGCATTTTTAGGTCGAGATAATGAAAGAACAGTTGAAGATAATTGAATTATCTTTCATCTGGAAGAAACGGCACCAAATTTGACTCCCTATTCGCGGAGAAACAGTTCGAGGAAGTTGGGGATAAAACCACGGATAGAGAGAGACAATCTGTTAACCTTCAGAAATCGGGCATATGAACAGTTGCACGATAGACCACTCATCATGTTGGGCGGCTACCTATAAGCCGTCCAGCACTATCGGTGAAAAATAGAAAATATTATCCAAATACCCATCGAACTGCCCGAAATTATCATCGTTGAACTCATAAGATGAACGGCTGATAGTAGACCTTTCATCTACAAGCGCGGCCAAGAGGCAACCGCTCATACCTTGTCGGTGGAAAATCAAAATAGATTAGATAATTAGATAATTATCTGAAAGCCAACGATGTTAGGAGTCTGGGAGAAGAACGGCTAAGATCTGACAGCACAATAAGGTTGAACGGCGATATCCAGACCGTATTACAGCTCGTCGGTGGAAATTTAGAAAATCGGCTAAATATCCCAAAAATATATGAATGGCCCAAATTCAACCGTCTATGTGATGAGCGACTGGAGACTAACCGTGCAAGACTGGATGCTTAGAATTCCTAAAAAAGTGAAAAAGGTCCACTAAGCCCTGAATTGAACAGACCCGGTCAGGGAGGGAGGCTACCCATAAAGTAAGCCCAAAGATGTGCCAGAAAATAGCCCAGCGAGTGATAGACAACACGAGGCATCAATAAATAGGAATAAGATAAATGACACAATTTGTCGGGAAAAAAATGGGTGTCAACAGATGCCCCTCCTTAACGTCCGCTTTGCAGGGGAGCGAGCGGAGCTGAAGCGGAAGCGAAATGAAACGTGGAGACGAAGCGGAAATGAAGCGAAGCGGACTGAAAAGTGGGCGTTAAGGCAAAACGACACACGTTTTTACCAACATGCGATAGGAATCTTCCGAAAAACTCTGAACCAAACACAAGGAATGATTAGACTAAAAGCGACGCCAATCTGGAGGAACTAAACTAAGTAAAAGGAAACACACGATCAACCCCATGGGGTACACAATATCTTGGACCAATGAGGAGACTAAGCGGCGAAAAAGTAAAGAAACGGACTAAAACTCCAGACGGGGACCTCTTAACCAACCAAACTAAGCAAATCGACCAAAGTGAACCTTCCAACTCATAGTGGAATTGTTCCTCTTACTCAAACATTGAACACATAGCTAACCATCACTGGTGGGACATTTTACAGGCAAACCATGGGTCATGAATGCTCAAAAGATGCGCATGATGTATGCTGGGCTAAAATAAATGAAAACATTAAAACGAATGCAAAGAAGGGATAAAATATAAAAATACTCGAGAATAATATTGCCAGGGTAGGAGAATCAGAGTCAAGACACTATCCGCAACCACAGCATGCAGGATAGAACCATCCTCCCCAAGTTTTCCAAACCCAACGGCCTATCCGGAGATTAAACACGTGAACCTAGATCATCATCATTTTTGTTAAAGGGGAACATCAGATCTTGGAACACGCGAATGACCAGCCGATTCTCGAGATAATATAGCGTAGTTATCATATAGTAATGCAATAAGAGACACAGGGACAGAAGGCCATACCTGACTTACCTGTGCAGGTGAGACAGCATATTTCTTGGATTTTCATTTTCAGATTTTTATGGATTTTCATGTATAAGACAAATATGATCATAGCATAGATAACATAATGCTCAGCTGAACGACAAACAACATGACATAACATAACGAACAAATGAAATAGGAGACAATGCAATATAACATAACAAAGGAAAATGAGCACATATGCAAGGGTATGAACAGAAACAACATACATGTATGAACGTAGTGTGACAAGATAACGACGCAAAGGGACAACACACGGTTAGGACAACACACGAGATATAGAAGGATGACTAACAACATATGCAAGACAACTAACAACACGTGGTGAGGAACAAAACAACATGTGTGGGATAACACGGCGGGACATAAACACATGATAAGGACACGGCAGGACATAAACACGTGATAAGGACACGGCGGGACAAAAGACATGACAAAATACGCACTTCAATCAAAACTCAAGATCAGAATGAAGCAAAACCGTCAGGTTCATAATCGTGAGGCAAAGCCCTGTCATAAAGATATGATCATCACAAACAAAAGCTGAGAAGGACATGAGCTTCAGAACAGATCGAGAGAGTGGATCGAAGAAGGAAAGAATAGATCAAAGATGTGGACAGGAGGCAAAGCACAAAGATGTAGCAAGGAATGTCTGAGTACTTGCAACCTGCACACTTAGCAAATGGATTACGTATCTGTCCTCAAGAAAAAAAATGCATAAAACTAAAAGACATATTTTTAGATTTTTGTAATTTTTTGATTTTTTTAGATTTTCATCAGTATTTCATTTTTTCTGGATTTTTGAAATATTTTATTTTTTTTGAATTTCTTTTTGAAATATTTGTTTTTTTTTAAAATTTGAAAGTATTTTATTTTTTTAGATTTTTGATTTTTTTAGATTTTTGGCATAGCAATCCGCAGCACCTAAAGACTCGCTCAAACTACTGGTCAGGGATCGTCGTTCCTACCCCTTTCATTAAAGGCTGCCCTTAAGTAGAGCGTGCATGTGAGGGTGGCTTACCACAACTAACCGCTTCTAAAGAACGGTGCCCCTACTAAGGCCATACCCGGGATACATCCCAGCCTAAGAGGGAGAAGCAGAAGAAAAATTTGAGACAAGCTTCGTGCAGGATGGGAGATATCAAGGTTCAAATTCCTTCCAGGGCACTACCCCTCAAAGAGATAGTCTGTTGCGTCGGGGCTTTGTGTCTTTGATATTTAGACCCATATTTATCAGGCATGCATGCGACCGGGCTCATGACTTCCCGCGGGGAATTGTACTGCCACTCTTGCCATGCCTTTGATTCGTAATTTTGCATTGATTTATTTTCTAATTTTGGTAGCCCTTATTGGTCAGATATAGCATGAAAGCTCACTTTCGAGGGTCAAGACTGCCCCTATTTGAGACCTCTCTCGTATTAGGGAGCACCTAAGTTAGTCATCTTATCCATCAATTTCTTGCCCATACATTTGGCCGAGCAGAGAAGAGAAAAGGCCTTCGTGCATATCTAAAGTATGGCCAAAGCAGCAACGGTGTGCCTTAGGGAGATAGGCTATGGCTCGCCGTGTAGTGTGTGAAAAATCCATACTCAAAGGTCACCCTCAACAATCAGGGAAAGAAACTAGACCCCTAACACGGAGTTATCACCAGCCTAAGGATGCTGCAGAAGCGACTCATTTTTTGTTTGTTTTGGACTAAGCTAATTAAGCAAATTTCTAAAAGCCACTTAACCATGTTGAGGAATAGCATTATAAGCGCGTGCAGAAATAACAGAGTAATAGCAATGATAACATGTTCCGGCACCAAAATCAAAGATACCTTTGCAAATCCATGGCGTGGAAACCGGCCTCATGAAGCGATTTCGATCATCGAGCTTTGAGGAGCACGAACTTTGTTTTCCTTGCTTGTCAGGATGAAGGATGAAAGGAAAGCAAAGGATTGGATTCCTTGACATAGAGACGCAACAGACATCAAATTGGACGAAAAAGAGATAAAAGGAAGAGAGGCGAGGGCTAGAACCCCCTCGTTAAGGCACTGAGGCCCTGATAACAAGGAACCAGATACAGAATAAGTAGGGATTAACTGAGATCAAGGCGGACTAAAGCCTCGAAAACAACATGAAAAAGGGTGAGACATAAAGAATAGACGAACCGTAAAAAGATTGTGGCAAAGAAAAGGGGGAAGAGGAGTGATCATCCGACGCGGTCGGAGAAAAGGAATTAGACTCACCCTACAGTGTCGGGGAAGGAGAGTGAGAACCACCTGATAGGGTCGGGCAAGGAAAATGATAGACACCCGACAGGGTCGGGGAAGGAGAATGAGAACCACCCGACAAGGTCGGGGAAAGAAAAGGGTAATCACCCGACATGGTCGGGGAATGAGCATGAGGAATCCCCAACAGGGTCGGAGGAAAAGGATGAGAAGCGGAATCCGGGCGTATCCGGGGAGAAAAACTATAAGAGGCCCGTGGATCAGGGGAAGAGGAGGACATAGGCCGGGACCTAGAATGGTGAGGACAGGAGAAGATGGTAGAAATATAGTCAGGTGGTGGAAGGTACACCACCCAAGGATAAGAACTGAGCAACAGAAAAGACGATTGAAAGAAAGATGAAGAGACAGAAGAAAGAGGTAGAGTGAGCCCCCGAATGCATAACTGTTGGCCCTTGAACTTATGTCGCCGCCTCTTCTTGGTAGAAATCTGCTTGCAACAATTCCGCTTGGTGCGGACTCGGGCCTTCGGGCTTCTTGTCTTGCAATGTTTTCTCAAAAAATGGGCCCACCTGGCAGACGGCCTAGCCCGATCATGAATATGCAACTTCATCGGGATGGTTGCCCCTAGCTGCGCGGTGCTAACCATAGAAGGACATTCCAAAACAGTCAACTCCTTGGGATGAACATCAAGAAGCAATGGAGTTTTGTCATTCGGCACTAACAGCATAAGATTCGGCATCTTCACTCGGCAATCGGGCATGAAGCATAACTCCCTTGCTAGAAGCGCAAGATGAAACTGAGGGAGGGTGATGCGCAGCGTTGATGTGGCTGTCATACCAATAAGCCGAGGGAGACGAGACAGAGAATGTGGAATGCCCCTGGCCAATCTCGAAGGCACGGTCAATTGCCCCTTGAATGCTGAATTCATTAAACTTTTGGCGGCCGTGTGGGTTAGCACCATCCGGGTGGAAAACTCTTCTGGGCCAGTGAACTGAATAGCAATCAAGCGAGAGGTGATAACAACATCAACAGTTAATTCTTCGACGAGCAAAGAGATTGTCATCGGCCTCGCTTTTGAAGGAACTGGCACCAGTGCTAAAGAACTCTTCTCATCAACCGTCTTCATAGCAAGTGCGGGCTCATTATCCCTAGAATATCTAGGGACCAGGACTCGGACCGGCATGCGACAAATGAAATATTGAAGCTTGTAATGCATAATCAAAGCCCGGCTCGGCTCTTTATCTCCCTGGGGACTAGACCCGAGGGGCACCAAAGGTAGCACGCACCCACTCCGTGGGGTGAAGATAGGTGGAGAGAGGGGTGGAGAAGGCTTGGCAGGTGTGGGCGAAGGCAATGCGAGCGGCGGAGAGATAACGGCGATGATAGGCTCTGGTGGGGGTAAAGGTTTGGAGGGTAGAGGTGTAGGAGAGGGCAAAGGTGAAGGTGGCATGGGTGGAGATGAAGACAATGGCGGGGGTGTAGGCATAGGGGTAGCTTGCTCAGGCTCGGACGATGATGGTGAAGGGAGCGGCATCGGTAGCGGGGATGGTTGTGAAGGTGACGGAATAGGGATTATTACGAGGGGAGGTTGTTGTGCCCCTTGTGCCTTGATGATGCAGTGATGTTTTGATGATAGCAACATTAGTGTCATCACTTGATTAATCTTAAATTGAGTGCTTGATCTGAATGCCTGATGCCTTGATGATTCTTTAGCTGATGTGCATAAATTATTTTGTGCATGCATTTAAGGTCTGTGCATTTCCCTGTTTGCATCGGTGCATCCATCACATTAGCCATAGTCAGTGCATCATGCGTCTCACTCAGCGTCTCATGTGCATACGCAAAGTCTGTACAGCCAGTGCATCTTTTGTGGTGCATTTCAGAGTAGGTATCTTGTGCTCGGTGTTTTGATTCACTGATTTAGTGCCTTGCTTTGCTAATCTGATTACGGTCCATTTATCATCTCCCGATGGCTAATCCCCTAATATTCAGAGGTGATGACTTTGATCTATGGCTGGAAAAGTTGCGTCGGTATGTAAGGACAACCGATCCTGATCTTTGGAAGGTAATGACTCATGGTTCATACAAACTATCAAAGGATAAATCCAAATGGTCCGAGAAGGATAAAATGAAAGACTCCATCAACTCTAGAGCATTGAATATGGTAAAAGCATCAATTGACAGAGCATTAATCTCATGTGTCTCGTCCTACAGGTCTGCCAAGGAAATCCTGGATAAATTGAAGACTGCTTGCGATAGAGACGAGGATCAATGCTTGATGGCCAACAGGGGTGATCACAACTCTTATCAACAGGAGGAAACATAATCCATGGTAAGCTCTGGATCAGACGAGATTTCAATTGATGATTTATGGAATATAAATGAAGAACTTACTGATAGATGTACGAAACTAAAATCTAGAAACAAAAGGCTAAAGAAAAGGATTGAACAATGCAAATCTGAAGTCACTTGTGATATTTGCCCTATACTGAAACATTCTTATGATACATGTTTAATAGATGTTCAGAACTCTAAGGAACAAAATGGTTCTCTAAAACTTGAAAATCAAACATGTTTGGACAAGATATCTGAACTGGAGAATTAGCTTATTAAGATGAAAAATGAGCATCTAAAAGGCATGCAAGAATTGATCGAGATAAATTCTGTAATGGACAAACTGAAGTTTGAAAATGTTAAGGTTCAAAAGGATAATGAAGATCTCAAGGCTAGTCTGAATAAAATCAACAAGGAAGCAATGCATATTTCTTCTGTAGAGTTAAGTTGTAACAAGTGCTCAGCTCTGCGTGAACGCAATGAGGAACTCTATAGTGAAAATGATCGGCTCAATAAACAAATTGCTTCGTTCAAAGAGGATCACAAAAATCTGTTTGCTGAGAAAATTAAAGTGGAAGAAAGACAAAAGGAGCTGATTGAGGAATTGAAATTGATGTCTTGAAATGTAGAATGTGATGAAGAAATAAAGAATTTGCATGAGAAAATTAAAGAGCTAAATGAACAAAATAAGAAACTCATGGGCTTGAACACTGTTGCATCTGAAAAATGGCTAACCCTTGAGAAAGAGAATGCAGCTAAGAAAGAAATTCAATCTGAGAAGGAAGAAAAATTGAAACAGGAATTAGAAATGGTCAAAAACCTGAATGATGCTATGCAGAAACAGATTCTCATATGTGAAGAAGATTTGATAAATTCTGAACTCACAATCTCCTCTTTGCAATCTGAAGTAAATGAACTTGTTCTCTCCATGCCTAAATCTGTCAAGGGAAAAGAGAAAATGAATGCTCCGTTATGTGATAAAGTCACTAAATCTAATGGAGAGGAAGGATGCAATTCTCAAGTTAAAAAATTTATTAAGAAAAACCTATAATACACCACCTTCGTTCGTAGCTCTGACATTGCAAGCGGCTCTGAGCCTCCTAAAACATCTACATCTTCAATATTTCAATTCAAGGCTCAGAAAAATGAAAAATAAACAAAAGCTGTGAACAACGGTACACAATTGAACATAAAAGGTAAGAAAAATAAGGTCAAAAATGTCCCTTCTTGTGCCATAAAATCTGACAGCTCTGCCGTATCTGATGGATCAATGCATACTGCTCATAACTCATTCACCTATTCATGTGCTTCTGATAAGAGTGCTTCATGTCACTATTGCGGCAAAGTAGGCCATTTAATGGAGGATTGCAGAGTATTGGTAAATGATGAGCATGCAAGTAAAGCAATGCACTCTAAGAATTCATCCATTAGAAACCATGCCCCTAGAAAATCTTATGCTTCTTGCTATTACTGTGGTAGGTTTGGTCATTTAATGAACGAGTGCTGTGCTATGAAATCTGATGACATGATGCATGCAAGATACACTGCAAATCATCATGGGTACAAAAGAAACAAACTCAAGTCTAACCAGCACATCACTTGCTTCAATTGCAACAAGCCAGGTCATAAGGCTGTTGAGTGTTGGTCAAGGAATTATAGGAATAATTCTGGATCTAGCAGCAAGCACCTCAGGTGCTTTGAATGTGGCAAGTATGGGCATATAGTCAGGGACTACTGGTATGTTCAGGGAAATCACATAAATTCCAATTCTGCTAAATTCCCTAGAGCAAGACCTGCAAATATTTCATGCTTCAACTGTGGTAAGCAAGGTCACAAATCTGCTGAATTTTGGCTGATTAAGAATAAGAAACAAACTGTTCATGCATACAATAGAAAATCTTATGATCATGTTTATAGACCTCATACTGCTGTTACTATGCATCATAAGAACTAGAAATCAGTCATTTCATGTAGATATTGTGGAAAATTTGGACATTCTATGGACAACTGTCACCTGATGGATCATGATGATAACTTTGCTAAAAGATTGTTCAGAACACCTGTCAGGGTTAACGCAGGACCCAAGGTTGCTTGGGTCCCTGTAGGATCAAAATGTTGCAGGTTTGCCTTGGAATGAACAAAGAGGGGTAATTTAGCCAAGGCACTCAAAAAGGAAAACCCCTGGATTCTACTCTTCAGGTCAGTTCTGAACACTGTTTAAATTTCATCATCTAAAAATTACTTGTTTGAGATGGTTGAGCATCCTATTGATCTGATTTGTGTTTAATTGAAACTTTCTAAAAATTTGAAATAAACTTGATGCATTTGATAGTTTCTCTCTCTGATTGAACAAGCATGAATTCTCCTTGAGCATAAACTTTAAAATCATGAGCAGTGCTTTAATTGCATGTCATGCACTTTGTCAGGGGGAGTTTGACTGTTGTTACATTTGAAGTGTACTGCATATCATCAAATTTGAAAAATCTGAAAAGAAATGACTCATTGCATAGCATAATTGTTGTATCATGGTGTTAGGGGGAGCTGAGAGTTCAGTTCAGTACATTGAATTTTTTTCACTCCTCAGTCCCCATTCAATTCTTTCATATTCTTTGACATCAGATGCTATTGAACCTTAATGCCAATTGCTATCATTTCCCTATCACCTTCACTGAACAACGGTATTGCTTCTGGTTTAGTACATTGAGCTGTGGTTATTGCAATTTTTCATTTATAAGAATCACACATGCAAATTGAAAGGAACTAAAGGTTTAACCTTTATAAATTGAAGAGTTAAGTGTCTACACTTCAGAGCTTGAAATAAAAGAAAACGGTTATAGCTCTTAATCTCTGTCTCATGGTTAGAATAGAAAAAGTTTTTTTTAATGCTTGAACGTGTTAAACTGGAAATGTCTAGAAAAGGTGAATAAGAGTGTGTACTGTTTTTAAACAATCACTCTAAAAGAAATCTGGGCAGAAGTAAATAAGATCATCAAGGTAAAGAACTGAACATAGTGACAGAGCAATGGCTGAATTGCACTGAGAAACTGTGATCTCCTCCAAAGAAGCAGGAGAATTCATAAGTCATGAAGTGCTTCAGGCTATCTCTGTTCATAGGGTCAAATCTATAGGGGGAGTCTTCACCAAGTAACTGGGGGTACTGGCCTCTGATCAAGGAGTACCCTTAATGTCAAAGGTGAAAATTATTCTTTATAGGTCTTGATCTGAAATAGATCTAATAGTTTATGCCTAGCAACTGGGGGTACCTGCCTCTAATCAAGGTGTACACCTAATGTCAACAGCATAAATGTCACTGGTCTATTCACTTAGCTCAGTTTCTGAAAATTAAAAGGTGAAAAAAAATAAACTGCTGTAACCCTTTGAAATCAAAAGTCATTGAGTGTAAATTATTTTTCTCAATACATATTTAAGTTGCCTTTCTTGAACTTCCATGTTTAATCACAAAGGGTATTGTTTCTGACTTATCTATTAAAACCATGTGCCCTAGATTCATTGCTATAAATGGAGTCTATAACTCTTCTTCAGTGGTCAGCTGCTTTACTCTATCTTTATCACTGTTAAACCTGAATTCTTTCAAGACTGTATATTGCTGACTCTTATGCTTTAATAGTTGTCTATAATCATGCTCACTTTCTGAACCAATGCTTCAGCTGTTGTGTAGTGACCCCTTACCTTATTCATGTTCTTTCTCTCCTATCTTCAGATGTGTTTCATCCGTTCATATTCCTTTCTCAAAGGGGGAGAAACAATTCAGGGGGAGAATGGGTTGTTCTAAGGGAAATCTGCATTTAGCATTCATGATGTGCCATTAAGGGAGAGAGAGTCCTTCATGACTTAGTCAATGGGGGA
Organism: Amorphophallus konjac; assembly: GCA_022559845.1. Taxonomy (NCBI): domain Eukaryota; kingdom Viridiplantae; phylum Streptophyta; class Magnoliopsida; order Alismatales; family Araceae; genus Amorphophallus; species Amorphophallus konjac. The sequence continues at coordinate 255,798,976 of CM040118.1, read as the reverse complement.
GACTTTCATCCAATCATTGCATGCATATTTATATTTCTCATCTCAAACTATTTTCTTTTTGATGAAGTCAAAGGGGGAGAATAGTTTGACATGAGTCAATTGACTCATAGTGTTGCCATCATCAAAAAGGGGGAGATTGTTGTGCCCCTTGTGCCTTGATGATGCAGTGATGTTTTGATGATAGCAACATTAGTGTCATCACTTGATTAATCTTAAATTGAGTGCTTGATCTGAATGCCTAATGCCTTGATGATATTTTAGCTGATGTGCATAAATTGTTTTGTGCATGCATTTAAGGTCTGTGCATTTCCCTGTTTGCATCGGTGCATACATCACATTAGCCATAGTCAGTGCATCTTGCGTCTCACTCAGCGTCTCATGTGCATACGCAAAGTCTGTACAGCCAGTGCATCCTTTGATTCTAAGTCTATACATTGCACCGTCTCACTTAGCGTCTCACTTAAGCATTTAAAGTCTGTACATCTGCTTGAGCATTTAAAGTCTGTACAGCCAATGCATTTCATGTCTTGTGAACATCCGTCTCATTTAGCGTCTCATGGTGTGTCTCACATAGCGCTTCAAGTCTGTACAGGGTAAGTCTGTGCATCCTGTTTTAATGTACTCTGCTAATATGTTTATGCTGTAGTTCAGCAAGTCTGTACATCGTCAGCACTCTTCAAACGGCATAGTCCATGCATTCATCGCAAGTCTGCACATTGCTTGTAGACTGCACAAAGTTTGCACATTCCTTGTTGTTATGTCCATGCGTCATGTTAGCAAGTCTGCACATTGTTGCACGCTAAGTCTGCACACTAATAGCATGTCAGTGCATTCATCTTTCAATGTGCATACTTCACCTTATGCATAATGCAAACTGCATCTCATGCACTTAAAGTCTATACACTCTCTCCTGCACACCTGTTGTCAGCTTCGCATCCATTCAAGAGTTTGCACACTTGCTCTACTTCACAAGCACCCAAGTCTATACACTCTTTATGTCTGCATCACATGCACTCAAAGGCTGTATACTTGTGAATGTAATGTCTGTACATTCATTCTCATTGTACACATTTTCTCTTATATGCACACTGCATCAAGTGCATCAAGTTTGTACAGGCCATGACTCATTTAACGTACAGACTCGATGCATTCAGTTCTTCATGTCAATTAAGTCTCTACTGATAACAGTCTGTTATTACAGAGCTGCTGCTCGAGGAGGTTAATGATGCACGTGATCCAAGAATAGAAGATGGCCCTGATCGTGACACGTGGAACCACTGTGCTGAAATGATGCCACGTGGACTGAGGCCTCTGGGCGGGAATCATGGAGACCACACGCCCTATCTGTGCTGCTGCTATATAAAGAGGACTTCTCCATCTGGAGAAGACTGATCGTGATAGAAGGAGCAGAAGCAAAGAGATAGCCTCCACGATCTAGAAGAGGAGAAAAGAAAGTAGAAGAGAAAAGAAAGAATCAGAGAGTGAGAAGAGAAAGAAGAAGAGAAGAAGACAAGAGAGTCTGAAGCGTTTCACTAGAGTTCGTTCCTCAGATCTTCGGTTCAAAACCAGATCTGAGGTTGCTCAATTGTTTGAGCTTTATTCCCTGCAGGGATATATTTTGTGCTTTATCGTATACAGCTTTCAGTTGCTGTTTTGTTCCCCATTTGTGTTTTCTTTTAAACCTTTCTTCAAGCTGTTTGTCAGCGGACCAAGCTGTGTTGCTCAACGTTTGCAGTGGAGGATTCCACTGGACGGGTTAAGCTGTAGTCCCCAGCGGATGGCTAAGCTGTATTGCCCAACGGAAGCAAGCTGTCATGCTCAGCGATTGTAGGCAAGCTGTGAGGCCCAGCGGTTCAAGCTGTGAGTCAGCGGAATCCACACTCGGGTTTGAGTGTGGGGTGGACGTAGGTCTAGAGGACCGAACCACCTAAAAACTCATGTCTACTGTGTGATTGCTTTGTGGTTTGTATCGCTTCTTTATTATTGTACTTTGTTTAGGACGGTTCTTTAGAAGTTCTGGCTGGTCTTTGCTTTGTGCCCTCTATCTGTTTAGCAGAAGTTCTTATATTCCACACTTGAATCTGCTGTAGTCGTTTTTATTGGGTGACTGATCTATTCACCCGCCTCTAGATCACCTTAAGCAGACCAAGTGTGCAGACTCTTAAGTCTGTACAGGCCATGACTCATTTAACATACACACTCGATGCATTCAGTTCTTCATGTCAGTTAAGTCTCTATTGATAATAGTCTGTTATTACAGAGCTGCTGCTCGAGGAGGTTAATGATGCATGTGATCCAAGAATAGAAGATGGCCCCGATCGTGACACGTGGAACCACTATGCTGAAATGCTGCCACGTGGACTGAGGCCTCTGGGCGGGAATCATGGAAACCACACGCCCTATCTGTGTTGCTGCTATATAAAGAGGACTTCTCCATCTGGAGAAGATTGATCGTGATAGAAGGAGCAGAAGCAGAGAGATAGCCTCCACGATCCAGAAGAAGAGAAAAGAAAGTAGAAGAGAAAAGAAAGAATCAGAGAATGAGAAGATAAAGAAGAAGAGAAGAAGACAAGAGAGTCTGAAGAGTTTCATCAGAGTTCGTTCCTCAAATCTTTGGTTCAAAACCAGATCTGAGGTTGCTCAATTGTTTGAGCTTTATTCCCTGCAGAGATATATTTTGTGCTTTATCGTATACAACTTTCAGTTGCTGTTTTGTTTCCCATTTGTGTTTTCTTTTAAACCTTTATTCAAGCTGTTTGTTAGCGGAGCAAGCTGTGTTGCTCAGCGTTTGCAGTGGAGGATTCCACTGGACGGGTTAAGCTGTAGTCCCCAGCGGATGGCTAAGTTGTATTGCCCAGCAGAAGCAAGCTGTGATGCTCAGCGGTTGTAGGCAAGCTGTGAGGCCCAGCGGTTCAAGCTGTGAGTCAGCAGAATCCACACTCGGGTTTGAGTGAGGGGTGGACGTAGGTCTGGAGGACCGAACCACCTAAAAACTCCTGTTGACTAGGACTCCATGTCCTAAAGTGACCATCCCATCTCTTAGCTGGCTGAGATCTATAGGGCTGAGTGGGGAAATTCTGATACATAGACCTCATGTACACAGTATTCCACCCAAACCTATTAAGTGGTTGTGAGTGAATGTGATGATAGACTTGGGCTCGAGGGAAATAGGGATGTGCAAACTGGTTCCTAGCGACACTTGGTCTCCCTTCCACCTTTGACCCTCTAGGATTCTGCACTGACTTATATTTGGTCTTTTTCTGAGCAATTGATGGTGGTGGAGACTTAGCAGCCTTGGACTGGGGTTTTGATGTGCTAGCTGGCTGACCCCTAACCTTGGACTTACCCTTGGGAGAAGAGCATGCAGCACTAGACTCTACAACTTTCTGTTTTCCCTTGTCCTTAGCACTGGACACTTTTGATTTTACATTTTTAGAAGCAGATTTTTCGCTGACCATTTTTATGGGTGATTCTTTGTTCTTTTCTTCCATAAGTGAAATGGTTTTCTTCAGTTCAGCATTCACTGACAAGACAGCTTCATATTTTTCATTTGAAATCTTTATTTCATTTTCAAGCTTCTGAATTGTCAATTTCAACTCATCAACGACCTTTTTCAGCAATTCATTTTCTTTCCTACAGTCAATCAAAACTTGCTTTAACTCATCAAAATCAGAACATGCACATTTCAATCTGTCATTCTCTGATTGTAAACATGCAACCATATCAGAAAGTGTTTTATCATTAACCAGAGAATTTACTTTCTTCTTCAAGTGTCTATTCTCATTCCTAATATCATCCACTTTATCTAACAGTTCTCCATAAGCATTTTCCCAATCAGAAATAGTATAGTGTTCGAAAGGGGATGATACCTCATCAGATTCTTCTTCTTCTCTTCCATTCCTGGCCATCAAGCATGTGTCCTTTTCTTCTTTCTCACTATCTGAGGAAGTGCTCAGCGTGCCTTCTTCCTCATCACTCCATGTACTGACCATGGCCTTTCCCTTTGGCACTTCCATGGTCTTTCTTTCATTTTCTGGAACTCTGGACGATCAGCCTTAATATGGCCAGTCTTCCTGCAATGATAACAATTATTAGCGTCAGATTTTTCAGCAGGGTTGAATTTATACCTGTTTTGCTTCCTGCTGTGGTGTCTTCTGTAGACATTCTTCCCTTCTCTTCTAAGAAATCTTCTGAACATTTTTGTGATCATAGCTATTTCATCCTTTTCAAGGTCCGATCCAGATAGACTCCGATCACTGGATGATCCAGTGCTGCTGGACTGTTTTGAACAACTATGCTTGGCCTTCAGAGCAATAGGCTTCTTGTATTCGAGCTCTTCAGCTTGTAGAAGATTCATCTCGTACACCATCAAAGAACTTATCAGCTCATTAGGTTTCATCTTTTGTAAATCTCTTGACTCCTTAACCACAGTCGCTTTGGTATGCCATATCGGAGTCAACGATCGAAGGATCTTCCTCACAACTTCATAATCGGTATAGCTTTTTCCCAGATTTCTTAGACCATTTGTTATAATGGTCAGACGAGCAAACATTTCGCTCACTGTCAGGGGGAGCTGAGAGTTCAGTTCAGTACATTGAATTTTTTTCACTCCTCATAGTCCCCATTCAATTCTTTCATATTCTTTGACATCAGATGCTATTGAACCTTAATGCCAATTGCTATCATTTCCCTATCACCTTCACTGAACAACAGTATTACTTCTGGTTTAGTACATTGAGCTGTGGTTTAGTCCATTCAAGAGTCTGCACACTTGGTCTGCTTCACAAGCACCCAAGTCTATACACTCTTTATGTCTGCATCACATGCACTCAAAGGCTACTTGTGAATGTAATGTCTGTACATTCATTCTCATTGTACATATTTTCTCTTCTATGCACACTGCATCTAGTGCATCAAGTCTGTACAGAGGTGATGGTGATGGCAATGGTGACGGCAATGGGGATAATGGAGAAGGCGATGATGGAGATGTGGTCAATGGAGGCAGCGAAGATGGGGGTAGAGAAGGTGGTGGCGAGGCAGAAGAGGTGGCAGGTCGTGGCGCCCATCTCCGACGTGTCGGTACAACACGTCGAGCGGCGTTGGCAGTGGAAGCGGTGCTGGAAATGGAGGAGGAAGGAGAAGAGTTTGTGCTAGCCTGAGCAGAGGCTTGGGTTTGTGGAGGCCGTGGAGGTTGAGTAGGAGACGGTGAAGGTGAGGGGGTAGGTGAGGGGATAAATAACGGAGCGGGTGCTTTATCAACTAAAGAATCACAGGGATGCCCCTGGTCTTGAGATGGAGATGGCTGCCTGGGTGGCGCTTGCTGCTGCTGCTGCTGCTGTTTGCGAAGATCTATAATAACTTGGCGCATGACAGCCCAATCAATCATCTTCTTATCTTCCAAGCTGTAAACAAGTTCCTGAAACTCGGGGCAGTCCTCAACCAAATGCCCCTGTTGATGATGAAACTCACAGAAATGGAGCAAATTTCCGACCGCGGGTTGGCAAGGCACAACCGGAGGGAGTTGTACCGCATGGGTCGCCATCAAAGCCCTGAAAACATCTGTAAGAGATTCCTGCAACGGAGATTGAGAAGCCCATTTCGGGAAAGGTGGACGCTGAGGGTATGGGAAGGTAGTGGGGATGGTAGTGGAGGTTGCGTAGGTAAGAGGGATTGCATAGGTGAAGGCATAGGGCTAGAATGACATGGAGGCGTGAAGGGAGTGGGAATATAGTGGACGGCATTCACCCGCTCAGGGTGTGATGTTTCCTTGACCGGAAGTGGAGAGGTGTGAGGAAATGAAACAGCGGAGGGCTGACTCGTGGAGGAAGATGTAGTGGGGTGACATGGGAAGGCATATGGATAAGTGGGAGCGAGCGGCCGACTCTTGGAGGGATATAAGGTGGAGGGCTGACTTGTGGGGGACGGTGAGGAGAAGGGCTATGTGGATGGCGAAGGTGAAGGAGACTCGTGGTTAAGGGAAACTAGGAGTTGTTGGCTAATGAAGCAGGCTCGGCTGTAGAGTTGTTGCCAGGAAGTGATATCATTCAGGGCTAAGATGCATCTAAGCTCGGGCATTGCATTTAACCATCTTGATTTGTTCACCCTCCGGAATATGCCCCAGAACTTGCGTGGCCAGGCGACGCCAGCAGTCGGTGAACACGAAGAATTCCTCATCGGGCTTCATCTTCTCTTGGGACAAATCCACCATAGAGTACTTGGGCCCCATCTGGTCTTAGTACTACTGAACGAATTTTTCTTGTACGAGTTGAAAATTCATCATCTACTCTTGCGGTAACGTGAAGAACCAATCCTTGGTCGAGCCCTCTAAAGATAGGCCAAACAAATAGGCCATCAAGCGTAGATGATGTTGAAATTGGGCCGACTCATAAAGGAACTCCTTCAAATGCACGTAGGGGTCACCGACTCCACCATAGCGACGATAAGCCGGAATTTGTAAACGTGGTGGGAGCTGAAGACCTTGAAAGGCAAACGGGACATCCAAAGAAGTTTGGGGATTAATTCGACGTTGCAATTCATCAAGCTGACGTTGGACTTGAGCGATCATCTCCTCGGTAGGAAGAGTCCGAGAAGGATATGGGCCAGCCTGAGCAAGAGAGGATGAATTTAAACCAGGATAATGTTGATGGGCCGAATAGAGGGACCCAGCCTGAGAAGAAGGAAAACATGTACTAGGAGTAGAGGGATACATGGGCCTGGAAGGATTATGTATGTGGGGACGAGAATTGATTGGGCTAGCAGTAGCATGGGCGGGACAAGAAGGCCCGTTAAACGGAGTAGGCCCGTTGAGAGGAGAGGGCCTGTGAAGAGAATAAGGCCCATTAGATGAGTGAGGCGACGGACCCGCATGGGAAGAGGACTCCACGCGGGGATAAGAGAAAGAAGAAGGATAGGACAGGGGGGAAATGCTCCATGGGAGAAATTGAGACTTTATACAGTCAAGAATGGGAGGGGATATAAAAGGGGAAGCAACCTAGGACAAATGTGACAAAATGAAGACACACAAAGATGAACTAGTCTAAATGAGCCTAATCTGATAAAAAGATGCAAATGATGGCACTGCAACATACAAATGGAGGGAAGAGATGAGGGAAGAATCAACCAATTGACCACCCCAGTTATAAACAATGCACGAACAATCTTATAAGTTTCTCTTTAGGACCTTAGTGGATTAATTAATATCTGAATTCACTCAACAACAAGGTATCTAACCAGGATAAGAATGGGAAATTGGGTGACTCTAAGGGACTCTCCCTCACACGGATGCAAACTCTAGACTAGGGGATGATGTGGTACAACCTGCCCGACGTCCGTGTGGGAATCCACGGCTCGCGGGGGCTTACGGAGGCCCTCAGCAAGGTCACCTAGTCGGCTCCAAGGAGTATGGAGACGAGAGGAAACCCTACGTCGATAGGAATGCAACTACAGATGATAAATATGCATGAATCATATGTGCACCGGAGTGCATGCAAAGAGTCTAGCCTAGAAACTGACAATCAATGAACAAATATGAACAACAAGGAGGACTAGTAATGATGCACACATATAATGATAGCAGGGGGAGATCGACGATCAGCACCAAATATCATGAAGATAATAGCATGGCAATCAAAATGAGGCTCGGGTGCACTGTAGCAAGACAAGGACGGTCTCTGTAAGACCGCATAGGGAGGTTGACGGTCCTGAGTGGACCATTCAATAGCAGGGAGTAACAACACAAAAAACACAAAACACAGAATGTTAAAACGGGGGCGTACCTAGATGAACGGTCTATCGATAGCCGTTCAAAATCTCGGATGGACATGTATCAACCGCATAATACCAGTAAAGCCAACAGTGCAAAAACAGAGACGTACCTGAGACAGTAGGATGGGCGGCCGAGATCTAGCCGTATGAAGAGTTGGATGGGCAAATGTAGACCACTGAATGCAGCAGGCTCGCAGAATAATCAGCACTGTAAGCAGAGAAGAACGGCTGATTCCTCGCCACTCATAACTATGAACGGCTCTTAAGAGACCGTGCGAACTCCAGAGGACAGGAACAAGAGATGGCGAACAAATGACCTGAAACCACTCAATCGCAAACTCTAAACAAAAATAGAAGCTGGTCAGCACATCACTAACACGACGGGCACTAGGTGTCCCACCGTGATCGCCAGAAATTTGTTGGTAGGAGATATTACCTTCTCTACACCAGCTTAAAACTCCCTTCAAGTCCCTCTACCAATATGAATATGAAAGTAAACAAGACGGGGATAGAAGGGAATAAAAGTAGAAACCTGTGATCGGCACCAAGGCTCTGAACGTGATGAACACGCCGTATCTTGGAAAGAAGAGGGGGACACTCTCCCTTTGATCCACACTGGAAGGATGCGCGGCTCCGAATAAGCCGCCCTTGTCTTGAATGGCCGCTCGACAGACCGCCCGTCAGCACTGAGAGGGGACGCGGGATGAAGTGCAGTGGACGACGAACGGCTTGGAGATGACCGCAGGAAGAAGAAGAACGGCTTTGATAATGCCGCACGTCCCTTCGAATGGGCAGGATGTAGCCGCCCGAAACCACCGTGCCTTAAGTTGTAAAGGTTCAAACCTCCACCCTTTCCGGCCAGCCAGAAAGGATGAGCCTCGAGTTAGTGTGTTGCTGACCCGCAAAACCACGTGTAGAACACAAAGTTAGAACTAGAAAGTGTAGTAAATGCTCAAACGGATGGAAATGAACATGACTAAATGAAATGGGAGGTACCTGGGGATTTTTAAACCCCTGGGGGCGTCAAAAAGCATAGGAGGGTGTGTGAATGATGTATGAAAATGAGGAAAACATGGAGGAGACGTGGAGAAAGTAATACATGCAAATGAGGGAGAACGATGGAATTAAATGTACTAATGACTCAAAGAACAACTACTCCCTGAACCGGAGGCCTGTATGGACGTAGAAGGCCTCCCTCCCTGGTGCTAGGTCGTTCAAAGATTCGGCAGGGCTTCACCGTCGACCAAAAATCTCCCCCCCTTTTCAAAGGTAGCTTTTAGGGTCTATTTATCGAGCACCCAAATGCTAACCCCGAACTTAGGGTTTCTAAGCATTTTTAGGTCAAGATAATGAAAGAACAGTTGAAGATAATCGAATTATCTTTCATCTAGAAGAAACGGCACCAAATTTGACTCAATATTCGCGAAGAAACAGTTCGAGGAAGTTGGGGATAAAACCATAGATAGAGAGAGACAATATGTTAACCTTCAGAAACCGGGCATATGAACGGTCGCACGATAGACCATTCATCATGTTGGGCGGCTTCCTGTAAGCCGTCCAACCCTGTCGGTGGAAAATATAAAATATTATCCAAATACCCATCAAACTGCCCAAAATTATCGCCGTTGGACTCATAAGATGAACGGCTGATAGTAGACCTTTCATCTACAAGCGCGGCCAAGAGGCAACCGCTCATACCTTGTCGGTGGAAAATCAAAATAGATTAGATAATTAGATAATTATCTGAAAGCCAATGATGTTAGGACTCTAGGAGAAGAACGGCTAAGATCCGACCGCACAATGAGGTTGAACGGTGATATCCAGACCGTATTATAGCTCGTCGGTGGAAATTCAGAAAATTAGCTAAATATCCCAAAAATATATGAACAGCCCAAATTCAACCGTCTATGTGATGAGCGGCTGGAGACTGACTGTGCAAGACTGGACGCTTAGAATTCCTAAAAAAGTGAAAAAGGCCCACTAAGCCCTGAATTGAACAGACTCGGTCAGGGAGAGAGGCTATCCATAAAGTAAGCCCAAAGATGTGCCAGAAAATAGCCCAGCGAGTGATGGACAACTCGAGGCATCAATAAATGGGAATACGAGAAATGACTCACCTTGTCGGCAAAAAAACGGGTGCCAACACTCACCTCTGCCTAGCCCACGTCAGTGCACGTAGGCCCACACCTGCATCACAACATCGTGTCAGCATCTAGGAAACATGTAGAATTGCATAATTAAGTCTAGAGTAGGAGTCATACCTGGAGTAAGGGGGAGAAACCCCCGAGCATGGTCCGACGGGCCGTTGAACTCAGCGTGTCAAAAAGAAAGGCGAGGACCGCCACTCCCCACGCGTAGTCACCCACGTGGCTGAGCTCCTCGAGGAAGGGAAGGAAGCGGCAACTCATCACATCTGCCCGAGTGGAGAAGAGAAGTCGCCTGAACAACAGCATCAAGAATCTCCGCAACACTCTGTCTGCCTCTGCTCCAGGCTTCGCTGCTACTCTCGATCTCGCCAGGTCCATCAGCCGATGTAGGTGCTGCTCCGGCTGCTCTCTGACCGCCATCCCCGCTCGTCGCAGTCCCAAGCTGTCCTGAAGACTAGCCCGGGGTAGGAGGGTCGACTGCCTCTCGGGGCGCCGCAGCTCTAGGCCCAGCAGCTCCCGAGCCATCGCCCGGTAGTCGAGAAAAGTGGTCCCGCTAACCGGTGGCCCGTGCACCTGCAGGCCCGTGAGTCGGGCCACGTCCTCCAGCGTAGGGACCATATGCCCTCACGGGAAAAGGAACGTATGACTCACTGGGTCCCAGTGGTCGTGCAGGGCATAGAGCAGAGCTGTGTCGAACCGACACACCTCAATACTCAGGAATGGGGTGAGCCCCATGGCAGCCAGCCGCTCCCGCTGGAAGTCTGGGAATGCAAAATACACTGCGCGGACCTACAGCCACGAGGTGCGGGTCCTGCGTTTTCCCTGCATGCATTCATTCATTTTGTGCATTTAATAATAGGTTCAAACTTTTTTATCCAACAAATAAATGAAAGAAATAAAGGTTGCAGTTCTGTCATAAGGGTGGTTCCCTATGGACCACTCTTCCTGAAACACGGCCCTAAATGGACTGCATGAGTTCTGAGTCCCCAAGGGTTTGAACGGCCAATGGAAGTCCGTTCTTGTGTTATGCAGTGGATTCCCCACCGTTCACCTTCATGCTCAGCCCTATCGTTTCTAGGTTTTGGACGCCCAATGCTAGGCCGCACGGGGTTGTAGATGGTCCGATATGGGCCGCATGAGTTCTGAGTCCCCAAAGTTCGGACGGCCCGTTATGGCCCATTCTTGTGTTGTGCGGTAGACTTTCCACCGCTCATCCTTTTGTTCGACTCTCTCGTCTCCTGGTTTTGAACGGCCACCCCTGGGCCGCATTTGTTTTGGGCGGCTCTATGTGGGCGGCATGTTTTTAGTTGTGCGGTTTTCTGAGAACCGCTCATCTGTCATCTTCCCTGTCGACGGTGATGGCTTCCCCACCGGCGGGAGCACCCCCATGGCCCCCAAACCGGTTCCTAAGCAATCTAATCCCCATAATCCCCCCTAAAAAACTAACTTACAGTGATTAAAAATTAAAATGGGTGACGTTTTGGGGCCTACCTCGGGGTCTCGTGAGGTTTTCCCCTTTGCTGCCGTGGGCACCGCCGCCGGTTCTCCGGCGAGTTCTTCAGCCATGGCCTCTCCTTCCTCCACCGCAGCGGCCGGGGGTGCATCCTCCTCTTCGGCGACGGGTGGCGGTGGGGCTCCTCCTTCGATGGCGGCCGGCACCGCCCTCTCTTCTTCCACGGTCGTCGGTGGTGGCGTCTCCTCGCCGGTCGCCCAGTCACGGGCGGCTTGGTTCTTCGTCCGAATGCTTGAGGGTGTGAGGGAGAGAATGAGAGAGTGTGAGATTGAGAGAGGGGGATGTGAGGGTGCTTTGGTTCCCTTCGTCCTCCCTCTCCCACCGGCGGTTACGGTGGGGAGGAGGGAGACGAAGGGATTTTTTTTTTCAAAACCCCAAGAGTTATACGGTCTAACGATAGACCGTTCACCATTTACGCAGTAGATACTTGGCCGTTCTTCTCTAACATTATACAGCCTAAGCCTGGTTCAAATTCCGTATTTTTAGACGGCTAATATCTAGCCGTTCTTCACTTTGGGCGATTTATATTTGACCGTTCATGAGCTAGAGAAAATGGTTTCCCGCACTTTATGCTCAAGGGATAAATGTGGTTATTTAATGATATCCTTGCAAATCTTGCTACTGACATTTCTTGCAGCATCACCTTTTCACTTGCCGTTTCGCCTGCACAGACAGGTCAGGTATGGCTTTCTATCCCTATATCCCTTACTGCATTACTATATGGTATTATATGATATATTATCTTGAGAACCGGTTGGTTATTCACGTGTTCCAGGATCTGATGTTCCCTTTTAACAAAAATAATGATGATCCAGGTTCACGTGTTTGATCTTCAGATAGGCCGTTAAGATGGGAAAGCATGGGGAGGATGGTTCTATCCTGCACACCGTGGTTGCGGATAGTGTCTTGACTCTGACTCTCTCAGCCTAGCAATATTATTCTCGAGTATTTTCTATTTTTATGATTTTCTTTGTATTTGTTTTAATGATTTCTTTCATTTTAGCCCAGCATGCATCATACGCATCTTTTGAGCATTCATGACCCATGGTTTGCCTGCAAAATGTCCCATCAATGATGGATGGCTGTGCGTTCAGTGTTAGAGTAAGAAGAACAATTCCACTCTGAGTTGAAAGGTTCTCTCTAGTTTGTTCACTTGGTTTGGTTGATTAAGAGGTCTCTGTCTGGAGTTTTAGTCTGTTTCTTCATTTTTCGCTGCTTATTCCGATCTCCTCATTGGTTCGAGGGATTGTGTCCCCCATGAGGTTGATCGTGTATTTCTTTTTATTTAGTTTAGTTTCTCCAGATTGGTGTCACTTTTAGTCTAGCTGTTCCTCGTGAATGGTTCGGAGTTTTCCAGGAAGATTCCCATTGCTTGTTGGTGAAAACGGGTGTTTTTTACCTTAACGCCTGCTTTTCAGTCCACTCCGCTTTATTTCCGCTTCACCTCCATGTTCCATGTCACTTTCACTTCACCTCCGCTCGCTCCCCTACAAAGCGGACGCTAAGGAGGGGCATTTGTTGACACCTATTTTTTGTCGATAAGTTGAGTCATTTCTCTTACTCCCATTTGTTGATGCCTCGAGTTGTCCATTACTCGTTGGGCTATTTTCAGGTAACATATTCTGGCTTATTTTATGGATAGCCTCCCTCCCTGGCTAGGTCTGCTTCAATTCAGGGTTTAATGGGCCTTGATTTTGGTTAGGCAAGCATTCTCATGAATTTCAAGTGTCCGGCAACATGTACGGTTCACCCCTGGCCGCACAACTATTCGAGCGATCGCTTATGGGCCGTCCATATAGTTATGGGATATTTTGGTTGATTTTCTGAATTTCCACTGACACGCTTTCATACGGTCTCAATATTAGCCGTTCAAATTTGATGGACGGGCCAATAGTAACCGTTTACTTCCTGAGTCCTATGTCCAGTTGTTTCCCAGATAAATATTTAATTATCCATTTATCCCCGACAAGGATAAAATGGTTGACTTATGGCCGCTCTTATTCTTGGACGGTCTTTAATTAGCCGTTCATCTGTGAGAGTCCAATGGCGAGATTCTCGGTTAGCTTAATGGATAAATTGATTGATCTTTCATCTGTATTTGAATTTCCACCGACAATGATAAATGGTTTATATATAGCCGCTCAACCTGATGAGTGGTCTATCGTATGACCGTTTAACTGCTCGCATCTTGAAGATTTAAGAGATTTTTTCTCTCCATGCGTGGATTTATCCCCAACTTCATCCTACCATTTCTCCGCGAATATTGAGTCAATTTTGGTGCCGTTTCTTCTGGTTGAAAGATAATTCAATTATCTTCAACTTTTCTTTCATTATCTTGACCTAAAAATGCATAGAAACCCTAATTTCGAGCTAAGACCGCAGGTGCTCTATAAATAGACCTTGAGGCCCAGCTTTGAAAGGTAGGAGATTTTGGTCGACGGCGAAGCCCTGCCGAATCTTTGAGCGACCTAGCACCAGGGAGGGAGGCCTTCTACGTCTATACAGGCCTCCGGTTCAGGGAGTAGTTGTTCTTTGAGTCATTAGTACATTTAGTTCCATCGTTCTCTCTTGTTTGCATGCATCACTTTCTCCACGTTTTCTCCACGTTTCCCTCATTTTCATACATCATTCACACACCCTCCTATGCTTTTTGATGCCCCCAGGGGTTTAAAAATCCCCAGGTATTCCCCATTTCATTTAGTCATGTTTATTTCCGTCTGTTTGAGCATTTACTACACTTTCTAGTTCTAACTTTGATTTTCCTTTGTGTTCTACACGTGGTTTTGCAGGTCAGCAACACACTAACGCGAAGCCCATCCTTTCCAGCCGGCCGGAAAGGGTGGAGGTTGGACCTTTGCAACTCACGGCATGGCAGTCTTAGGCGGTTCCCAACTGGCCGTTCACAAAGACGGGCGGTGGATTCTGGACCGTTCTTCTTCGTCCTGCGGTTGTGTTGGAGCCGTTCATCTGCCAGTCGTTCTCCATCCCGCGTTCCTCTTCAGCCCTTGCAGACGGTCTGTCGTACGGCTGCTCATCTCTACAGGAGGTTCCTCCTGAGCCGCCCATCTTCGCAGGACTGTTCCTAAGGCGAGTACCTCCCCTTCTTTCCAAGGTATGGCGTGTTCATCACGTTCGGCATCTTGGTGGCGATCACACAGGTTTACACACTTCTATTCCCTCCTGCTTCTAAATCATTTAGCCTCCTCGTTGATTTAGTAGAAGGGATAGGAGAGATATTTTTTCAATCCATTGAAAGAAGGAAAACATGTCAACATACGTGTGGGTGTATCCTGCAAGAGTGCACTTTTTGCCAAACCCTAAGATGCATAGACCTTTCGATATGTACAAATTCGAACGTGTACTAACTTCAGTAATGAAAAGCACCGATGTTGGTATGCAGACCAAGGAAAGCCTTAGGCCAAAGATTGCACCGACTATTGAATGCACTGACTTTGGTGAAAGCATAAATGGGGATAGGACCGAGGATGGATATGCAAAGACACGCAATGCACTGTCTTGTGCTCGCAGCAAAAACTGAACCGACTCAAGCTAACACCAAATGTGTACTGACGCTAACGAAGCTAATACCAACTCTGTGCCAACCTTCAATGAACTAAGTATGCACGGACCAACCATTGCACCGACCGGAGCTATAGGGAATAGCACGGACCTCAGTTAGCATGTGCAAAGACTTGCATAGAACTTGGCTGTATGCAATGCATGTTATGCATGGACTCTCATATGAAGGACGTGGAACATGCACCGACTATGAATACATTGCACCGACCCTGAATATGCAAACAACTAAGACGTATGAAGACGTTATTTGCCAAGTAACGTGGTATGCACAGACCTGACTATGCACGGACTTCTTTAACCTATGCATGGACTGTATGCAACAAACGCAAGGTACACAGACCTTGTATGCTGAAGGACTCAACTGTGCACAGACATACATTTTATATGAAATGATCAAATGCAAAAAAACTTATGCAATCCAGTCTTCACATGACTCATAGATTGTCATCATTAAAACTAGGGTTCCAACAATCTCCCCTTTTTGATGATGACAACTATAATTCATGTATGATTGAAGCAAGCAAAGAATTTATTTGTTGACGTGCATGGCAAAGATAACATTCAACATAAAACATGCATCCAACACAAATATGCACTATGCAAAAGTTACATTTCTGTGTACAGTAAGAAAATACAGACTAGTGTCTGAGTGAACTATCTCATTCAGCATTAAAACTGTCAATCAGTGTAAGCTTTACATCAGGAACCTAAAAAAAACCTGTGCATCATAAACTGTCCATCATACATCCAAACATCCAATATGTCCATCATAAACTGTCCATCATACATCCAAACATCCAATATACTCTCCCCCTTTGTCATTATCCAAAAAATGGGGAATCCTTGGGAATTATTGACTTCTGTAGCTCCCCCTGTCTCTAAGAGGATGTGCATTGTTGGAACCAGGGGTGGAAGATCTGTGCTGAAGATTTCTCAAGGAGTCTAACAGCTCATTTAATTTTCGATGCACTGTATCCCCAAGTTTGTCCACTAGAGAAGTGGTAGAATCTTGCTTTGAAAGAGTTTGTTTAATGGTCTTTGAGAGGGTCTCCAATTCAGACTGAATAGCTCAAAATTTGTTGATGACTTCTGGATGACAGGCTGCAATATTGTTCAATGTATTCTTTATCAACTCAAATTCAATCTTCAGATCAAAAGTGTGGCTCAGAATTTGAGCAAGCTTGGTGAAAGTAGAGAGTTGTGAATCTTGAATCTTGCTTACCATGTCACCAACTCTAGTACTGATTCCCATAAGAGATTCCAAGATCTCTCGGACTGCTGTATCAGTTTTGTGTTTGGCAGTCAAAAACTCAATCCCTTGGGTCTTGACAACTCTTTCCAAATGTTGCAATCGGGCATCTACTTTGTGAAGTTGAGTGGTGTTGAACACAAACTATTTATTCAACAATTAATTCTGATTCAACACTATCTCAGTCAGATTTGACAACATCTGGGCAATATCAGGCTCAGTACTAGGTCTAGGTGAACTAAATGTAGATGCACTAGACTCCGGAAATTCAGTATAGTATGCATGCTGCTGTTCAGGAGGTGGAGTAGGTGGTATACCAAGACTAACTATCCCCCCGAAATGTGGGCCATATTCAGGAGCTTGAGCAAATGACATTCTGGGATACATCTGACACTGATGAGCTTGTCCCATGACATACTCCTGTATATCCTCTTCAGTTCCCCCTGGAGCTTCTTGTGGAACTTCTTCTTCTCTTGGTTGATCACCCTCCTGATCATTGACAACAGACTCAATAATTTCTTCATAAATTTTGTCAGTCTCTTCTATCAAAATCTGTGTGACCATCTGAGATAGTAATCCTTCATTTACTTCAATTTCTTCTTCTCTTTCATCTTCTATGCCTTGTGACTCAGCTTCTTGAATTTCTGCTTCTTTTCGTTGTTCTTCTTCTTTTTCTTGCTGAACAACTTGTTGTTCCTGCTTAGATTGCACTCCAAATTTATCAAAAAGCTCACTGATATTCTGATCCAGCTGCTGTATAATTTGAGTATCAGTTAGGTTCAGTTCATGGACTTCTTGCTGTAGTTGTAGATCATTGAGATTCTTCTCAACGGATCCAACAGTAGAATCTTGGTTTTGTTCAACTAATATAGAATGAGTTTCTTCTTGAGGAAACTGGGGAGGCTGTTCTGACACAGTTTTCACTTGAACTTTCCTCTTCTTCTTAAACGGAGCATGCTTTACTGATTTCTCTTTTCTTTGAAATTCACCAGAAGGACTCTCTGAGTTAGTCTTTTTCAGCCTCATGTAAGTATCAATGAACTCCATGTTGTACACATTAAATTTTGGAATTTCTTTCGAAGGCTCATCTTCTAAGGCTATGTTTGCCTTCTTAAAAATAGCAGTTAGGTGAGCTGCATAGGGCAGATGTCTTCTTGACTCTTTGCAGGTTTTCATTATCTAAATGATTGTTACAAGCAAGCAAACTCTGTTTCTCTTCAGCAGATAATATAAAACAAATCTCTGAGTGTTGGCCAATCTTCCTCTCCCTCCGACTTGTGGAGTGATGATAGCAGTGAAATTGTGATGCAGCAATATCTTGAGAGGAGAGAAATTGTTTGCATTAAACTGACCCAATTTTAACTGATTTTTGTCTTGGGGATTCTTAGGCTCATCTGTGATTAGAGAGTATACATCATGAAGGTCACATGTAAACTTTCTTTCAGTTACTCCTTCTTCTGGTATTCTAAACACTGTATGTAGGAAATGTTTAGAGACTTCAATCCTAGACCCCTTGACTTTAGAAACCAGTATTGCCTGATCCAAATCAAACTTCAGGTTCTAGTAGAACTTTGCTACGAGTCTAGGATATACCCTATGCTTACCCAGAAACTTTAAGCATTTTTGAGCCTTAAAAATTTCAATCAACTCAGCAAATTTCTCAATCATTTTCTGGTCATGAAAGTCTACGTACCGTGGGAAGACTATCTTGTCGGCTTCCAATGTTATTTCTGCATGTCTTGAAGCTTCAGCTATGATATCTTCTTCCTCGAGTACCTTTCTCTTATCTTGACCCTACGCTGTCTTCAGATTCTTTACCTTCGGTAATGCCGCAACCACCTTCACTGACTCCCGATCTTCTACCGACTGTACCTCTGTTTCCTTTCTCTTCCCCTTGACAGATTTCTTCTGAACCGATTCAGACATTACTCCTTCTGCATGCGCCTAATTTGATCTTCGCTTATAACATTTGGTTGCATTGGCCTCCATGACTTCAGGAGACGTGAGATGCTGCTCTTCCGTGACTTTCTTCTTCCCCTCACTCATGGCAGACGAAGAGGACATGGTGGAAGCAATAAGAAGAGAAGGACGAGATGGAAAGAGAGAGTGGACGTGATGAGAGGAGGGAAGGCTGGAAAGGCGGGCTTGCTAGAAGAACTCGAGAGAAGACGGTGAGAGAGCGGGAGGCCGTTTCGACTTCAAAGGAGAGCGTATGATGGGTGAGGCAAGTAGGGTTATGTATATACTAGAAACACTGCCAACTTTACCAATATTCAACAATTAATACCCAAACTACCCCTCACTTAAAATAAAATGCCTTACTACGCAAAAATACGGTTTCCGGCATATGAGATTATATCTTCGAATTTTATTCTCCACAAGTTATCCCTGTGAATCAATGGAAATGAGATAGCTTAATAAAGAAATAACCCAGTCAAAGAGATCATTAATCTTACTAGGTCCCTTTTATTAGCCAATTACTGATTGAAGAACCCAAATTTTATGTTGACATTAAACCAGTCTAAATTTTCTGAAGAAACCAAAGGGTAAACCATGTTTTACTTGAACTTTTGCCAAAAGAAATTTCCATTGAACATTTCAGTATAACTGCCCCTTTTTACTCAAGGAAACATGTTGATCAAACACAAGAGTCCCTGGTTACTCAGTGCAGTTTACCTTTATGTTTCATAATAATTATTTTTTTTGAATAGAGATAGCATTCATTATCATGATTTGACCTCTGAATTTCTTTGAAACAGATGATCAGTTTCTCAAATAGTATGCCATTACTCTGCCACACTCAATTTTTATTTAATGGCGTATTCCCAGGTCTTTTGTCAGAAATTTTTTTTAGATATGACTTAAGGATCATATAAACCTTGGATTTTCTATCAGATTGGTTTATTACTAAGGACTTTCAGATTATTGATGCCCTACTGAGCAATATCCAATTTGGACTATTTTAAGACCATTGAGGTATCTTCCAGGGTTAATTGTGAGAGCTTTTCAGATAAGATTTAATATTCATATATCAAAAATCACATCTCAGTTAAGATCAGTAATTTTGTTCTTAGTTTAGGGTGATCCTAGTAGTTACCTATTGAAAATAAGTAAAGGTGACAGTATTCAGATATTACTCCCCCTGACTATCACATTCTATGAATTTCCTAGAAGATAGATTTGAATAAGGGAAGGAGACAAAGGACACACTGATGTAGGTGAAGACCATTCATGAGCAGAGTTGAGACTAAAGGCTAGACATCATTAATCCAAAAGCACACCCTGAATGACCATCAACATATAACCACCCATCTCTATAAACCATCAAGCAATCAGCCTTCTGGGAAGTAAGAGAATCCAAAAGACCAAAACACAACCACTTGACTTCTCATATTAGACCAGATTCAAGCTGACTCCAAAGTCAATACCACAAGAGTAGAACCTTGCAAATCATTAGACACATAAAGCTAACTACCCAAGCCGCAATGAAACACTGACCAAAACATGTATTCTATCTCTGAATGGCACAGCTTCCCCTCATCATTGTTGTGCCCCTGTGGTTTTGATGTGAGTTAAACACTGTGAGTCACCTTGCTGTTATTCAGTCATCTTATCAGATCATAATGCAGTCTTTCATATGTTCAGTCATTCTGCTGTTCAGTCAGTTTATCAGATCATAAAGCATTGCATTTGATGTTTAGTCAAACTATCTGCTGCATAAAGCATTCATATACATATATATCTGTTGCATTTCTCTGCTTGTGGAAGTCTGCTTGTGGAAGTCTCCACATTGCACAGCATGCAACAACTCCAAGTCTACTCACTGCATTGCATGCGAGACTTCAAGTCTATACATCGCACAGCTTGCAAGACTTCGAAGTGTGTATATTGCATAGCATGTAGGCAGTCTAAGTCTGTACATTGGCCTAGTGTCGCAACACTAAGTCTGTACATTGCATAGCATGCAGGCGGTCGAAGTGTGTACATTGCATAGCATGCAGGCGGTCTAAGTCTGTACATTGGCCAAGTGTCGCAACACTAAGTCTGTACATTGCATGCAGGCAGGCATTCGAAGTCTACACATTGCTGTGTGATCGCAAGTCTATACAATGTCTGCTTTACCTACGATAAAGTCTATACATTGTTCAGCGTCTTATGCATCGTCTCACTCAAAGTCTGTACAGTCTGGCAGCGTCTCATGCATCGTCTTAGCAAGTCTGTACAGAGTCTGGCAGCGTCTTATGCATCGTCTCGACAAAGTCTATACAGCCCGTTGTCGCAAGACTAAGTCTGTACACTCCCTGTGCTTCTTTGTGTTTCAAGTTTGTACAGAGTTTGCCTTGCCTCGCCCTGCATACATATCCAAGTCTACACAGCCAGTGTCTGCGTTGCCTTGCATTTCATCAAGTCTACACATCGTAGCATGCACACATAGTAAAGTCTATACATTGTTGCATTGCAAGAGATCAAGTCTGCACACTGCATCGGCCTATTCATGCATTAGTAAAGTCTGTACATAGCAATGGCTGTGCATCGTCTGCAAATTTCACACCAAGTCCATACATTACTGCACAAGCCTTCTTCAAAGTCTGTACATTCTTCAAGGGCATAGTCCATGCATTCAGATCATGTCTATACATCATCTTTCAAAGTCTTTACATTGAAGTCTATACATCCGACTGTCTCATTCAGCATCTCACGCTATCCAAGTCTGTACAGCGTTTGTTTTCATGCATTAGCCAAGGTCTGTACATCCGATCGTCTCATTCAACGTCTCACGCTATCAGAGTCTGTACAGCGTTAGGCTATAGTGCATCGTCTCTCAGAGTCTGTACAGCATTAGCCAACAGTGCATCGTCTCTCAAAGTGTGTACAGCTAGCTCTGTCTCACTTAGCGTCTCATCAAGTATATACATAGTTTGGCTACATAACATAAGTCTGTACATCCGCATGCTAGCAAGGCATTCATCAAGTCTATACACTGTCTGCATTGCACGAGCTGAAGTCTATACATTGCATGCTACAAAGTCTGCACATCCCATTTGTATTGAAGTCTATACATTGCATGCTACAAAGTCTGCACATCCCGTGTGCATATGCATAGTCTATACATTGTTGAGCTTCACACACATATCTTCTAAGTCTATACATCCATCTGTTGAAGATTGATCATGTCTATACATTGTGTGCATCTACCTGCTAAGTCTGTACATCCCTTGACTGCATGCCTGAGCATCCCTTGTCGTTGTGCATACTTAGTTAGATGCTAAGTCTATACATTGCTAATGCATCTTTACTTAAAGTCTATACATCCGTTTGCTCCTTTATCATGCATGCATTATAGCAAGTCTGAACATTGTTTTCTCATGCACGAAATCAAAGCCTGTACATGCCTCTGCATTGCATATGTGAAGTCTATACATGCTATAGCTTCGCATTCACAAAGTGTGTACACGCCACCGCATTGCATACATGAAGTCTGAACATTGCTTCAGCGTTGCCTTCAGCCAAGTCCATACATCGACTGGCAGCCTTCAGCAAAGTCTGAACATTGCATCATTGTGCATGCATTGCTTTCATCAACTCTGTACACTACATCACTTGTTCATGCATTGCCTTCACGCAGAGTCTACGCATCCCCCACAGCCTGCACATCATGTCCATACAGTGTCTAGCATCTTGCAAGTAAAGTCTATACAACGTCCCACAGCAGCACTGTAATGTCTCCACATTGCATTTGGCAGCTTGCACATCAAAGTCTATACATCGTCCAGCAGCTGTACGCAAAGTCTGAACATTGCATCTGGTAGCCTGCACGCCAAGTCTGTACAGCCTGTGCTTTGTTGATCGACTGAACTCTTCTTTAATCCTACAGGTGTCTGGGCACGTGATCCGAGGTTGGCACCTGTCACTTGATCTGAGGACAAAGAGGGCACAAGCCCTGCACACGCCCTAATTGCTGCTGCTATAAATACGATGCTTCCTCCATCAGAAGAACAGATCGAAAAAGAAGCAGAGGGCAGCAGAGAGTGATAGAGCAGTGATAAAGGAAGAGTGATCGAAGCAGAGAGGCAAAGAGCAGAAGTAGCAGAAGAAAGAAAAGAGGAAGAAGAGAGAAGCTGAGAGCCAGAGTGAGAGAAGCATCAGACGAAAAAGAAAGAGTGTGAGAGCAGCAAAAGAAAAAGAAAGAGAGATAGAGCTCGTGAGGATTGAAAGAAAAGAGAAAGACAGTGAGAGAGAAAAGGAGAGCAGAGAAGAGAAAGAGAGAGCGTGAGTTGAGAAGAAGAAGAAGAGAAGTAGCAGAAGAAGTTCCTACTGGACCGCGGATCAGATCCAGGCCAGTCAGCTCCGTTGAGAGCCACATTGTGCATTTTAGTTTCCAGCTTTCTGTTTGCTGTGTTATTTTCATTTCTTCTTTTTCCTTTTGTTACTCTGATTACTTTTGTTCTTCCGATATTCAGTAGGGAGGTCGGTTTCCTCCTGTGGACTCAGGAGAAGGGAGATCTGATCTCCAGTTCACTGGTGACTGTGTGTCATCAGTTGTTCCCTCCTGGTCTGGAGGAAGAGAGGTCTGTGACCTCTAGTTTGCTGGTGACGGGGAGTCACTGGTGGGTTCCCTCCTGGTCTGGAGGAAGAGAGACCTAGTCTCTGGTTCCAAGTGGCTGGGAGTCACTTGGGGTGTCCCTCCGGTCTGGAGGAAGAGGGGAGGTTGTTCCCCTGGTCAAGCTGTTTGGCAGCACCTGTTGCAGACTGAGTCTGCGGTTTCTAGTTTGTGCTAGTGGAAGCCTCACTCCGGTTGGGAGTGAGGGGTGGACGTAGGTCTGTGGACCGAACCACCTAAAAAATTATATGTGCAGTGGTTTGATTGCCTTGCTTTGCTTCCGCTAGATGATTGCTTAGGCGCGCTCCAAGTGTTTGTTCATGAGTTCAATTGAATTAGTTTTATTCTGGGACTGTGTCTAGCATCCTAGAGTTAATTTGGGCATTATTGGTAGAGGGATACATTCACCCCCCTCTGTATCCGGGCCTAGCACCCTATCAATTGGTATCAGAGCGGGTGTCTGCATAGAAGGTCCAGCGACCTGCAGATCCGATCCTGCTGTCTTGGTGCTATCTCGCTCTTGGTGCATCATTATTCCTATTGCATTAATCTGATCTGTTTCCATGGGTGATCCACCGGTTTTGAACGGCTCAAATATTAATATGTGGTTTGTCAGTCTGTGCAAATATGTTGATGCAGTTAATCTTGATCTGTGGAAGTTAATTTCACACGGTCCTCACAGATTACCAAAGAAAGAGTCCAAATGGACTGACAGTCACAGATCAAGGCATGAAGTGAATCAAAGAGCTCTGAATCTAATGAAAGCAGCTACTGACAGGGCCTTACACTCTTGCTTCCATGATTGTAGGTCTGCTAAATACATCCTGGATAAGCTGAAGCTAGCTCACAGGTTTAATGAGGACAGCTGCATGATGGTTAACAAAAGTAATCAAAGTGCCAGCGATCAAGGCAGCAGCCAAAATGAAGAAGAGGATGATGATGAGGTAAACCTCTTCGAGAATTTTTCTTTAGATGATTGGGAGAATGCATATACTGAGTTGCTTGAATCTCATGAACATTTAAGAAAACAATACAAGAACTTGAAAAAGAAAAGTGATCGGGGTAGTTCAAGTTCACCATGTGAAAATTGTTCAAATATGAAGCAATCTCATGATGCATGTTTGTCTGATATCCATATGCATAAAAACCAGAATGAAAAATTGATGAAGGAACTTGAATGTGTTTGCTCTGAACTAAGTAGGCTGAAATCTGAAAATGACTCTCTTAGAAAATCTGTCAAAGAAAATGATTCTTGCAATGAATGTGCATTCTTGAAGGAATTGATTGAAGACTTAGACTCTGATGATAATATACAGAAGAACTTAATTACTTCCTTGAAGGAAGAAAATGATTCATTGCTGACTCAGAAGAAGGAAACTGATAAATTACAAGATAAGTTGATTGAAGAAAATATTTATCTGAAGGAACAAAACAAAAAGCTAATGGTTCTAAACACTGTTTTCTCTGAAAAATGGCTGACGATTGAAAAAGGGAAATCTATCTTGAAAGAAAATGAAGTGAATATTGAATTCAAATTGACACAGGAAAATGAGACTCTGAAGAGTCTGAATGATGAATTGCAAAATCAAGTCATTTCGTGTGAAGACTACATTGTGTCTTTGGAGAGAAATTGAAGATCTAAAAAACTCCCTGTCAAAATTTGTTAAGGGAAGAGACAATTTGAATAAGCTCCTTGGAGCGAATGTGAATTTTCAGAAGGAGGGACTGGGTTACAATCCAGTCATGAAGAAGGCTGAGAAGGTTGATGGAGACAAATTGAAAACTATTTTTGTTAAATGTTCAGAACAAGAAAAGCCTTCTACCTCATCTTCACCTCAGTACAAAAATCAGAAAGAAAAACAGAAAATAGAAAAACAAAAGAAAACCAAAAGGGACAAAAACTTGCATGTTAAATACTCTCAGGCCAATAGATCTCATGTCACAAATATTCATTATTTTTACTGTGGAATGGTTGGCCATGAAATGACTGATTGCCTTGTCATGATGAAAGATGATGATAGATCTCATCCTAGGACTTCTTATGCTAAAAAGTCCTCCTCTGTTCAGAACAAGAAGTTTAAATGTTTTTACAGTCATAAAGTAGGTCATCTCATGCATGAATGCAAATTAATGGAAATAGATGACCTGTCTACTGTTGGAATGCATAATAAACTGTCCCATGCTAAAAATCATGCATCTCATTAAAAGAAGCTTCAATGTTTTCATTGTGGCAAATTGGGCCATATTGTTGCAAATTGTTGGCATGCTAAGGGAAAGACACTTAACACCAAACCAGCTAAAATCCCTACAAAAAGACATGCATTTTATGAGAATTTTGATAGAATGAATTCTTCATGTTTTGAATGTGGAAAACATGACCATACAGTCAAGGACTGCTGGTATGCCTAGGGAAAGAAATCTAACTCTGAATTTGTTAAATTCCCTGTAAACGGAAATGATTTTGGTTACAATAAATTTCTTGTAAACAATGCTTCTCATGGAAATATCCTAGTTTCAAAAGTTCAGCATATTGCATGCTTTAACTATGGAAAGCCAGGCCACAGAGCTGTTAACTGTTGGCTGGCTGGTTATGAAAAGAAAAACTTCCATGTCAATAACAGAATTAATCATGTTCACTCACACCAAGCTCATGCCAATGCTAATGTATACAAGGAGAACATGAAATCTGTTATTCCTTGTTGTTACTGTAGACAGTTAGGACATTCCAAGGCTAACTACTATTTGAAGAGGGTTGATGACTCTCAAGTGTTGAACATGAGGAGAGCACCATCCAAAGGTGTAACTGCTAGCTCAGGACCCAAGACATCTTGGGTACCTATTTGTGCAAAATAATCCAATTGTTGCAGGTGTGCCTTGGGGCTGAGGAGTAAAGAGGGGTAAATAAACCAAGGCACCCAAGTTGATAAAACCCCATTCAGGTAAATTCTTCACATCTGTTCAAATGAAATTTATACTTGATCTAATGAGTCATAGTTTCATGCATACATGTTTACATCTGAATTTAACTTCAATCATGGCATCTAGATAGGAGGAGTGTTTCATGCATATTTGGCTTCTTGTGCCCTGATAAATTCTGATTGTTTGGCTATTTTACTTTACAATAATATTCTTCAGGTAGATGTATATATCTTGCATGATCTGTTAGTTGACATCTAGTGCATGCATGCTCACATTTAAATTTAATAATCTGCCTTGTTTCTCATGAGGACATGTTGAGCAATCAGTGCATATTTCAGACCGATAATAGATTGCAAATCTGGACTGCATGTTGCATTGACATTCTTGACCACTATGGTATATTAAATAGTAAGCTACTAAAAGGCAGGGAAATCTATCTGGAGGTTCTTACTATGTGTGAAGTGGTCTTTTAGACCAAGTTCTCCGCCTAATACCATGAGTCATAGTGCTTGATAGGGTAGTCTGAATGAGCATGAATCACAAAACCATATGTTCAGTTTTCATGGCAAACATTGTATGCTTTCAAGGGGAGTTTATCGAGTCTTTGCACGTTTTTGCATGGCAATCAATGTTGAGTCTCTGCATGTCTTTGCATACATATAGTTAATTACATATCATTACATTGAAAATGCTAAAAAGATTGATTGAAGGCATATTGTCAGGGGGAGTCAATGCATTGCATGCAGGTTGTCAAATACACTTGTCAGAATTCATTGTATATCCTTCCTTATTGATTTTGTTGACAAACCTTGATAATATTTTGAAAACACTGGGCTTCAAAATCTCTTCTATCAATCATTCATGAAGATTTCAATGGGGCATATCTCAATCATAAATCTGAAAACACTTGAACTAGGAATCTTCTATTATACGATTTTATGAATCTCTGAAATAACTCAGGTGGTTTAAGTTTAATGTATTCATTGAGTTTGTCTTTAAATATCTTAAAAAATATCTGAATCATGTTTTAATAAACTTCAACCAACTGTTTCATGATGTGTCTTGTAAAATCTTCTGAAATCTGCATTATTGAATACATGGCTTTATTTGGTTAACTACATGAAAGTAGTATTGTTTTGAAGCAAATGAGCTCTCTGAAATGTCTAAAGGGTAAATAATTCTCAGAGCAATGACTTTGGTCACTGAGAAACCATGTCCAAAGGATTGTGTCATGAGGTGCCATAGTTAACTCTGCTTAAAAATGATTATTAAATCCGGTAGAGCAATGGCATGCATACTGAGAAATACATCTCACTCATCAAAGAAATGAAATGAGGTATGTCATGAGGTGTAAATGTTAACTCTGTTGATAAAGCATGACTGTTAGTCACACTAAGTGCTTAGGGATATTGGCGTTTGATCAATGTATATCCTCGAGTTACAAGGTGTGCACTGAATTAGAGTGCTCTGGAAATATGTAGAATGAAAATTTACTGAACAAATTGTAATATTTGAATATTGATGTAAAAGATAAATTGCTATAACCCTAGACAAATTCACATGACTTCATAATTGCTTGATCTCAATACTAGTGAATGTAATTCCTAAAGAAGTCAGTAAATTTGATTGTGTAAGAGAAAGGGAGGTTTATCAAGATATTAATATCAGGGCTTGGTTTACTTTTATTAAACTGTAATTTTAGATATAAATACAGAATTTTATTGACAAACTTTGCATACATCATGTTTAAACCATGCTGTTCAATAAAGTTCATTCATAAGCCCTTATAATGGAAGACTTTGAAAATTTCTGTTATTGATTTATAAGATTGGTATCTCCTTGAAAATCTGGCTGAATTTCTTGTGTTTGGAGCTTATTTGAAAATCTGTTATTTGAAACTCTTCTGCTCACTATCCTTGATTCATTGACCTGAACTTATCCTTGAATGCCACTATTGTCTCTCTCTCATCCATATCATAAGACTCCATTTATTCAGGGGGAGCTTCCTTGTCATATTGAATCATGTTCATATCAATTGTGATCCTGTATTCATATTTTTAGGGGGAGGTATTGCATTTCATGGTACATCTGCATCTCTGCATTCATATCTCTTCATGGGGAGAAATTGGCTGAGTCCTAAATATGCTTTAAGTTCTATCTCAAACTATTTTTTTTGATGAAGTCAAAGGGGGAGAATAGTTTGAGTCATCAGAATGACTCACAGTGTAGTGTTGCTATCATCAAAAAGGGGGAGATTGTTGTGCCCCTGTGGTTTTGATGTGAGTTAAACACTGTGAGTCACCTTGCTGTTATTCAGTCATCTTATCATATCATAATGCAGTCTTTCATATGTTCAGTCATTCTGCTGTTTAGTCAGTTTATCAGATCATAAAGCATTGCATTTGATGTTCAGTCAAACTATCTGCTGCATAAATCATTCATATACATATATATCTGTTGCATTTCTCTGCTTGTGGAAGTTTGCTTGTGGAAGTCTCCACATTGCACAGCATGCATCAACTCCAAGTCTACTCACTGCATTGCATGCGAGACTTCAAGTCTATACATCACACAGCTTGCAAGACTTCGAAGTGTGTACATTGCATAGCATGCAGGCGGTCTAAGTCTGTACATTGGCCTAGTGTCGCAACACTAAGTCTGTACATTACATAGCATGCAGGCATTCAAGGTGTGTACATTGCATAGCATGCAGGTCTAAGTCTGTACATTGGCCTAGTGTCACAACACTAAGTCTGTACATCGCATGCAGGCAGGCATTCGAAGTCTACACATTGCTGTGTGATCGCAAGTCTATACAATGTCTGCTTTACCTACGATAAAGTCTATACATTGTTCAGCGTCTTATGCATCGTCTCACTCGAAGTCTATACAGTCTGGCAGCGTCTCATGCATCGTCTTAGCAAGTCTGTACAGAGTCTGGCAGCGTCTTATGCATCGTCTCGACCAAGTCTGTACAGCCCGTTGTCCCAAGACTA
Organism: Amorphophallus konjac; assembly: GCA_022559845.1. Classification (NCBI taxonomy): domain Eukaryota; kingdom Viridiplantae; phylum Streptophyta; class Magnoliopsida; order Alismatales; family Araceae; genus Amorphophallus; species Amorphophallus konjac. The sequence goes on along the minus strand of CM040118.1, from coordinate 255,770,208 downwards.
AGTCTGTACACTCCCTGTGCTTCTTTGTGTTTCAAGTCTGTACAGAGTTTACCTTGCCTCGCCCTGCATACATATCCAAGTCTACACAGCCAGTGTCTGCGTTGCCTTGCATTTCATCAAGTCTACACATCGTAGCATGCACGCATAGTAAAGTCTATACATTGCTGCATTGCAAGAGATCAAGTCTGCACACTGCATCGGCTTGTTCATGCATTAGTAAAGTCTGTACATACCAATGGTTGTGCATCGTCTGCATATTTCACACTAAGTCCATACATCACTGCACAAGCCTTCTTCAAAGTCTATACATTCTTCAAGGGCATAGTCCATGCATTCAGATCATGTCTATACATCATCTTTCAAAGTCTTTACATTGAAGTCTGTACATCCGACCGTCTCATTCAGCATCTCATGCTATCCAAGTCTGTACAGCGTTTGTCTTCATGCATTAGCCAAGGTCTGCACATCCGATCGTCTCATTCAGCATCTTACGCTATCAGAGTCTGTACAGCATTAGGCTACAGTGCATCGTCTCTCAAAGTCTGTACATCGTTAGCCAACAATGCATCGTCTCTCAAAGTGTGTACAGCCAGCTCTGTCTCACTTAGCGTCTCATCAAGTATGTACATAGTTTGGCTGCATAACATAAGTATGTACATCCGCATGCTAGCAAGGTATTCATCAAGTCTATACACTGTCTGCATTACACGAGCTGAAGTCTATGCATTGCATGCTACAAAGTCTGCACATCCCGTTTGTATTGAAGTCTATACAATGCATGCTACAAAGTCTGCACATCCCGGGTGCATATGCATAGTCTATACATTGTTGAGCTTCACACACATATCTTCTAAGTCTATACATCCATCTGTTGAAGATTGATCATGTCTATACATTGTGTGCATCTAGCTGCTAAGTCTGTACATCCCTTGACTGCATGCCTGAGCATCCCTTGTCGTTGTGCATACTTAGTTAGATGCTAAGTCTATACATTGCTCATGCATCTTTACTAAAAGTCTATACATCCATTTGCTCCTTTATCATGCATGCATCATAGCAAGTCTGAACATTATTTTCTCATGCACGAAATCAAAGCCTGTACATGCCTCTGCATTGCATATGTGAAGTCTGTACATGCTATAGCTTCGCATTCACAAAGTGTGTACACGCCACTGCATTGCATACACGAAGTCTGAACATTGCTTCAGCGTTGCCTTCAGCCAAGTCCATACATCGACTGGCAGCCTTCAGCAAAGTCTGAACATTGCATCATTGTGCATGCATTGCTTTCATCAAGTCTGTACACTGCATCACTTGTTCATGCATTGCCTTCACACAGAGTCTACGCATCCCCCACAGCCTGCACAGCATGTCCATACAGCGTCTAGCATCTTGCAAGCAAAGTCTATACAACGTCCCACAGTAGCACTGCAATGTCTCTACATTGCATTTGGCAGCTTGCACAGTAAAGTCTATACAGCGTCCAACAGCTGTACACTGTAGATACAAATGTTTCAATCTATCCCGCCCCCTAACTAAACAATATAACCATGCATATAAGCGTGAAAGTGCATGAAATGGAAAGGGGTGACAAGGAATAGAGAACTAACCGTGATCGCCACCAAGGACTTACAGCACCAAAATGATGAAGAAAGGATGAAGATGGCGCCGTGTACCTTGGAAAATATGGAGGAAGACGCGGCCTAACGGGAAGCCGCTACAACGTGTGATCGCGCTTGAAATGGGACGCGGGGAGCCGATGTGGGTGCACCTCCTCACTTCCTAGCCGGCTAGAAAGCAAGGGCCTCACATTCTATCAATAGTCTCCTGCAAAACAAAGCCACAAACATAAGAGAAAACCCATTAGAAACATGTGTAGCATATGTCTCGAAATGATGAAGTAGCATGAAAGAAAGGGGGAGAACGCACCGGGGGAGGGTTTTTAACCCCTATGAGTGGGTGCAAAAGCAAGGTGGGAATGTTGTGCATGCATAGGATTTGAAATCATGGAATTTGATGGAGAAATGGGGGAGAAAAATATTGTGTAAAACGGAGAAAAGTGCATGAACGTGCCGAAACAGTGCAAAAAAACTAAGTGTAAAACTGTGATGATTTGTGAAAAGTAGAGGGAGAGAACTAAGCCTAGGTATGAAGAAAGAGAGCCCGGAGAGATGAAAAACGAAGAAGATACTCCCCTCTTCAAGATGAGACCAATGGAGGATGAAGAGGATGCCAGATGACTCCGCCCCGAGCCGACGAAGGGCGCCCCGTCGCACAGGTTCAAGAACTCGTGATGATTTGCAAAACGTATGGGCGAAGTTGAAATCCAGCAAATAAGGTATCAAAATGAAGCCTATACTTCCCTCAATAGCCTGGGGTCGAAGGTTTGAGTGGACGATCAAGCATGGCTTCGCCCCAGGTCAAAGAAGAGCCCCTCGTCGCGCAGGCGAACTGGGCATCTATTTATAGAAAAAAGGTGAAAACCTTAACTTTCTACTGCGATTTCAGAGGATGTCCACCAAATCTCGAGATCTATGGATCAATCTCGAGATAATTAATAGGATAAGAGCTAGGAACAAGCGGGACTCTTTTTGGTTGAAGATTGTGGAAGTTATGGCTCTTGGAAGAAGGCTCTGGAACCTAATCTGCATGGATTTTTGGTTGCACGAAATGAGTAAATCCCTAACTTGCGGCCCATATTCCAGGAGATCCGGTGCATGAAAAGTCGTGCCCTATGGATCAAATTGAAGATATTACAAAGGGCAAGAGATAGAAACAAACGAAGGTTAATTTGGTGGAGGATTCTAGAAGATAGAGCCCTAACAAAGAGGCCTCGTTGCACAGGTTCGACCTTAGAATCCGACGGCGAAGAAGACGGAGTTCAGGAACTTGTGGACTCTCTGTTAGTTGGACGGTCGCACGATAGACCGCTTTTCAAAATAAACGGTCTAGGAAAGACCGTCCTTAATAATATAAATGGTCATGGTGTGACCGCCTAACGATTGGGGGCGACCGGAGAGCTTTTGGCATGAAAATAGATAAACGGTCTTCCAAAGACCATTTTTCCACATAAACGGTCTCAAGAAGATAGTTTTTATACATTTTAAAAATAATCAAAATAAAATAAAAAAATTAAAAAAAATTACTGTTCATGGACGGTCAACTGTTGACCGTTTATAGGTGTTGGTCGGTCCACATGGGACCGTGTGAACAGTAATGGTCAACAGTTGACTGTTTATCAAGGTTAGGCTGCCAAGCTCGCACGACTTTAAAAATTGAAGCGTATCTTGAAAACGGTGTAGAATTAGCGAAAGTGATAGAAGAAGAAATTGTAGACAACTAAAAGATGAACTTTCATGAAGAAAGTAAAATGAGAAAATGACTATAAGAGAGAGAAAATGGGGCTAGAACAGAGAGAGAAAATACCGAGACATAGGTGAACAGTGCAGTCTGCCGGAAAAATGTAAATAACTTGAAATCGATGCAGAACTGGCCAATGACGTAGAAGAAGGAATTATAGGGATTTGAAAGATGAACAACTTTTGTGAAGGACACATTTTGAAAAGAGGAAAGGAAGGGGGTGAAAAATGACCATTTTCAAGACTACGCAGCGAAAGGGGGCTGAATGCTTGAGGGAAGCCGACCTAAATGGGCCGTAAGGCGACTTTGAAGGCAGGAAGGTGACAAGATAGGCTCCAGGGCTCCATGAAATAATGATCTCCAAGGCTCAAATAGAATGGAATAATGAAATGGGCTCGAAATCCATCCAAGAAAGGTTCCAAAATAATGAATAATTCGGGACATCAAAAATGATGAACAAGAGAAACGCCGCAACTTGCGGGCTAAAAACGGGTGTCAACATACGCAAAGTCTGAACATTGCGTCTGGTAGCCTTCACGCCAAGTCTGTACAGCCTGTGCTTTGTTGATCGACTGAACTCTTCTTTAATCCTGCAGGTGTCTGGGCACGTGATCCGAGGTTGGCACCTGGCACGTGATCCAAGGATAAAGAGAGCACAAGCCCTGCACATGCCCTAATTGCTGCTGCTATAAATACGATGCTTCCTCCATCAGAAGAACAGATCGAAAAAGAAGGAGAGGGCAGCAGAGAGTGATAGAGCAGTGATAAAGGAAGAGTGATCGAAGTAGAGGCAAAGAGCAGAAGTAGCAGAAGAAAGAAAAGAGGAAGAAGAGAGAAGCTAAGAGCCAGAGTGAGAGAAGCATCAGAAGAAAAAGACAGAGTGTGAGAGCAGCAAAAGAAAAAGAAAGAGAGATAGAGCTCGTGTGGATTGAAAGAAAAGAGAAAGAGAGTGAGAGAGAAAAGGAGAGCAGAGAAGAGAAAGAGAGAGCGTGAGTTGAGAAGAAAAAGAAGAGAAGTAGCAGAAGAAGTTCCTACTGGACCGTGCATCAGATCCAGGCCAATCAGCTCCGTTGAGAGCCACATTGTGCATTTGAGTTTCCAGCTTTCTGTTTGCTGTGTTATTTTCATTTCTTCTTTTTCCTTTTGTTACTCTGATTACTTTTGTTCTTCCGATACTCAGTAGTGAGGTCGGGTTCCTCCTGTGGACTCAGGAGAAGGGAGATCTGATCTCCAGTTTGCTGGTGACTGTGTGTCATAAGTGGTTCCCTCCTGGTCTGGAGGAAGAAAGGTCTGTGACCTCTTGTTTGCTGGTGACGGGGAGTCACTGGTGGGTTCCCTCCTGGTCTGGAGGAAGAGAGACCTAGTCTCTGGTTCCAAGTGGCTGGGAGTCACTTGGGGTGTCCCTCCGGTCTGGAGGAAGAGGGGAGGTTGTTCCCCTGGTCAAGCTGTTTGGCAGCACCTGTTGCAGACTGAGTCTGCGGTTTCTAGTTTGTGCTAGTGGAAGCCTCACTCCGGTTGGGAGTGAGGGGTGGACGTAGGTCTGTGGACCGAACCACCTAAAAAATTATCTGTGCAGTGGTTTGATTGCCTTGCTTTGCTTCCGCTAGATGATTGCTTAGGCGCGCTCCAAGTGTTTGTTCATGAGTTCAATTGAATTAGTTTTATTCTGGGACTGTGTCTAGCATCCTAGAGTTAATTTGGGCATTATTGGTAGAGGGATACATTCACCCCCCTCTGTATCCGGGCCTAGCACCCTATCAATCATGTGTCGAGATGTCAAACAACCACTATCTGATTCTCTTAAAGAACACAGATATGTATCAACATTATATGCATTCTACAGGAACATGCACAGACCTATTTATGTCATAACACACAAACGGACTGCACCGACCTCATCTAACTCGAGGCAAGGGATGCACCGAGTTTATATGTGAACATGACTAACTGTGCACAGATTTGGCAATGCAATGTAGTTGTATCCATTTGATATGTCAGGAGGTCATGCAGATGTATGCCTCTACTCATTAACATGAAGAACTAACTAACTAAACATCTCGCAGGGAGTTTGCATGGATTTCATTCTCAATATGTATTACCCTTAAGAAAATATCATCAATCATCAGATATTTTTTTTAATCAATCATGCAACATTCCACAGAGATTATTATTCAAACAAAACTAAGAGTGGAATTTGACTGACCTTAGTGCCCTGAATTTATTTAGCCCCATTTTTATTTTATCTTCCGGAGCACACTTGCAGCCAAAGAGTTATTTGAACAGCCTTGGACCCCAAGGATTCTTGGGTCCAACTGGATGAATAGCACCCCACATTGATGCTCTCCAGTTATTTTAGGAACAATTAAAAATAGTATGACCTAATCTGCCACACTTATTACAAATGGGAGGTTTATGCATGAATACAGGATTCTGAACTCTCCTATATGCAACATGGTTCGTCTGAGCATGATAGATTTTTCTGTCCTTTAAAAACCAGCATTCAGATTTAACATGCCCAAATCTTTCACTGTTAAAGCAATTAACACTCTGATTTTGAAATTTTTTCACATGCTTCTTTGCATAACCATTTCTGTAGTTTTGATCTTCCTGTTTCTTTAAATAATAGTTATGCATGTAATGACCCTTTTTGCCACAATAATAACATGCATTGGAGATATTTCTATCAGGCATTTTCACAGGCTTATTTCGAACTGTGTTGATATGCTTGCATACATCTAACTCATCATTTTTCAATACTATGCAATCATCCATGACATGTCCTTTCTGACCACAGTAATGACAAGAAATATTTCTTTTATTGTGCACATGCACTGTTGTGACAGATTTATCCTTTGCATGTGCATGTGAGTGTGTGTGAGTATCATTGTGAACTTGCACAGGAGAATCAAAAGCAGATTTGGACTTATTTGAAATAACTTTCTGTTTCTATTTTTGAGTCTCTTTCATATTTTTAGTTGAACTGTCTACTTTCTGGGCAGTGAATTGAAAGATAGTTGAGCTGGATGGCTTTTCCTGTTCAGAACTTTTTACAAAAATAGTGTGGTTCTTTTTCAAATCAATCTTCTTATTAGCAGGATTGAAACCCAAGCCTTCTTTCTGGAAATTCACATTTGACCCAAGCAGTTTATTCAAGTTATCTTTACCCTTAACAAACTTTGAAAGAGAATTTTTTAGATCTTCAATTTCAGCTTGCAAAGTGACAACATCATGTTCATAGGAGATAACTTGTTGATGCAGACAATCATTGAGATTTTTTAAAGATTCGTTTTCTTGTCGCAGCTTTATTTCATTATTTATTTCCTTTTCCTCCAAAACAGATTTTCCTTTTTCGTAAGCCAGCCATCTTTCAGAAAGAACTGTATTAAGGACCATCAACTTTTTATTCTGTTCCTTCAAGTTACTATTCTCTTCAATCAATTTATCTTGATATTCATCAGTTTCCTTTTTCTGTTTAACCAATGACTCATTTTCTTCTTTCAAGGATCTAATTAGATTCTTCTGCATATTGTTATCCGAATCGAGGTCTTCAATTAGTTCCTTTAAGAATGCACATTCATTACATGAATTTTCATCTCTAGCAAGTTCGTTTCTTAAATTCTCATTTTCAGATTTCAAATTTTCTTTCTCAACTTTCAAGCGTGTAACTTCATGAATCATTTTTTTTCTCAACTTGTTCTTTTCTGATTTGACTCTATCATATTTATTCAGTAAATGCTCATTCATGGAGACTAAATCATCATAGCTGAAATCCTTAGCTTAAGAATTTACCTGGGAGGATGAGTCCTCGGACTGATCTCTGACTATCAGGCATATTTCCTCATCTCCAGCAGATCTTCTCAACATTCTGTTGATGATAGCCGTTGCACTCCTGCATTCATTGACATATGGAACATAGTTAGAGTCTATTGCCCTTTTGGTTAGATCTAGGGCTTTATTATTTTCATCAAATTTTTGTCTGTCTGAAGATTTTCATTGGGATTTGTCCTCTAGAACTTCATACGGACTAAGAGCTATAAGAACCCAAAGATCTGAATCCATATGCATCACATAGTCTCTAAAGGAGCCATACCAGCCATAAAAATTCGAACTGGTGTATATTGGAATTTCAGCCATGAAGTCACTACGAATAAGATCAGAAGCAAAGCAAAGAGTCGGATCAAACCAGATCGCACCTAAACCAAATCAAGGAACGGATGTGCAGGTCGTTGGACCCTCTGTGCAGAAAACCCGCTCTAATACCAATTGATGGGTGCGGAAATAGGAAGAAACGTTGATCCAGAGGGGGGTGAATGGATATTCTATAGATAGTTAACCCAACTTTAAAAAATTGAATAGAACTATGATGGCTTGTTCAGCGAACACTTTCTCAAACACTTGAGATGCATGCCTAATCAACTATTTGAACACTTGCGAACGGAAGCTATCTAGGCTATTAAAAACAATCAACCACACACGAGAAAGACATTCAATCACACTGCACAAGATATTTTAGGTGGTTCGGTCAACTGACCTACATCCACCCCATACTCCAACTAGAGTATGGCTTCCTGCTGACTCACAGCTTGAGAGACCGCTGATCCACAGCTTTGGGGAAAAATCCTAGACCGCTGAGCCTCACAGCTTGCTGTCCAAAGGAACCAATCCTCTCCAATGCTGCCAAACAGCTTGATCCACTGGGCTTTACAGCTTAGCCGACCAGAGGAAACCTCCTCTGCTACCGCTGACGAATAGCTTGAATGAGTATCAAAGAAGAAAGAACGAAAAGAACAAAACACAGCAAATAGAGGGCTGTCGATAAATCCAAAATGAAAAAAATGCTCACGCAGGAGCCAAGTGTCTCGGATCTGATCCAGAGAACACTACTTAAAACCTGATCTTCAATGTGCTGCCCTTTCTTCCCTTCAAAACTATCTCTCTCTTTCTATCTCTTTCTGTCTCCATTCTTTTCAGGTGCTCGAACTCCTCTTTTTCTCTCTGATTCTTCTTCTATATCGTGCGTCATGCTTCTTCATCACCACTCTTTCCTTTTTCATGGGCATAAGATGAAGGGTGTGTGCTTTCCACGATTCCCACCCAAATGTCTTGGCCCACGTGGCAGCATCCTAGCTCAGTGCTTTCCACGTGTCTCGATCCTGGCACCTCCTCCACTCTTGGATCACGTGCCACTTTTAGGAGTTACGATTACTTGGCCTTAGTTCTCTGGAGAGAGAATCTCTGTCAGGAGAACAGTCATTAGGTCAAACATCTTATAAGCAGAGTTATGCATGCACGGACTCGTATATGAATAAGACCACAAGCACTGACATGATACATATATTGGGCAATTCACACACACAGACCACCGGTGTACATAATGAGGTATTCACCGACTCACTATGGTTATAGTGCAAAGAAATGCACAGACTACGTGTGGGTGTATCCTGTAAGAGTGCACTTTTTGCCAAACCCTAAGATGCATAGACCTTTCGATATGTACAAATGAGAACGTGTACTAACTTCAGTAATGAAAAGCACCGATGTTGGTATGCAGACTAAGAAATGCCTTAGGCCAAAGATTGCACCGACTATTGAATGCACTGACTTTGGTGAAAGCATAAACGGGGACAGCACCGAGGATGGATATGCAAAGACACGCAATGCACCGTCTTGTGCTCGCAGCAAAAATTGCACCGACTCATGCTAACACCAAATGTGTTCTGACGCTAACGAAGCTAATACCAACTCTGTGCCAACCTTCAATGAACTAAGTTTGCACGGACCAACCATTGCACTGACCGGAGCTATAGGGAATAGCACGGACCTCAGTTAGCGTGTGCAAAGACTTGTACAGACCTTGGCTATATGCAATGCATGTTATGCACGGACTCTCATATGAAGGATGTGGAACATGCACAGACTATGAATACTTTGCACCGACCCTGAATATGCAAACAACTAAGACGTATGAAGATGTTATTTGCCAAGTAACGTGGTATGCACAGACCTGACTATGCACGGACTTCTTTAACCTATGCATGGACTGTATGCAACAAACGCAAGGTACACAGACCTTGTATGCTGAAGGACTCAACTGTGCACAGACATACATTTTATATGAAATGATCAAATGCAAACAAACTTATGCAATCCAGTCTTCACATGACTTATAGATTGTCATCATTAAAACTAGGGTTCCAACATTCCGTTCCATGGAGTGCACAGAGGATGAAAAAGTCATGCTGGCTGCTTTTCAACTCCAAGGAGCAGCACTCACGTGGTGGACCACGAAGTAGGAGGTTGCTTTCAGATCCCGTCCTCTTCGTCAGATCACGTGGATGGAGTTTGTCATGACCTTTGAGTGCACTTTCAGTCCAGCTTATCTCAGGATGGATAAAATGCACCAGTTTATGGAACTAGCTCAAGGTAATATGACTGTGCTGGAATATCAGAGTAAGTTCATGGAATTGGGTAGGTATGCGCCCCATATTCTTGCTGATGAAGCTTTAAAGACTAAGCAATTTCTGCGTGGATTAAAACCAGAGTTGAGGCAGCCGTTGATTGCGACTAGGGTTGCGGAGATGGACGCAGCATATCAGGCAGTTGTGGCTTTAGAGCAAGATATTACTAGATCCCGAGGGTGTCTTCCAATTGACTCAGTCCAGTCGAGTGTGCAGCATCAACGGTTCAGTCAGCCATCTGTGGCAGGAGTTCCATTTGCTGTTCTTGCTGCTATTGGCATTCCTGTTTCTAAGCCTAAGTTCAAGAAATTCAAGAAGTTCAAGAAGCGCTATGGTAGTCAAGCTTCTTCTGGTACCGTACAGCAACAATCGGCACCTTCTTTTCAACAGCGCCAAGGTTCAGTGGCAAGTCAGCCGAGGTAATGTGCAAGATGTGGTGGGAGCCACCCAGGCAATGTTCAATGCCGGTGGTTTGTTTCCAATGTGATCAATCGGGATATGTGGTGCGAGATTTTCCTCAGAGGCCGAGGCTAGTGCAGTTTTCTTAACCGCAGCCGTCTCAGTTCAGACATCCTCCCCCACCTCAGGCACAGCAGTATTATCCTCAAGCTTCAGTGTCTTCTTCCTAGCAGTCTACTGCAGCAGGCAAGAAGCAGAAGGGAAAGGTCTCTCATATTACCCGTGCTGAAGCTGTGGCGTCTCATCTTGTTGAAGGTACGGTTATGATTTATGGTCATGTAGCTCGTGTCTTCCTTGATTCAGGCACTTCTCATTCATTTATTTCGGAAGACTTTATTGCTTGTATAGAGGAGCCGACTTCTAAAATTACTTGTGAGTTGCTTGTGGAACTACCTTCTGGGGATTTCATGTTCACTCCTCTTTGTCTGGAAGAGTCGCCTATTATGATTGGTAATCATCAGTTGCCGGCTAGATTATATGTGTTGCAGCTGGTCGATTATGATATTATTTTGGGCATGGATTGGTTAGAAAAGTATGGAGCCGTGGTTGATTGCAGATCAAAGAAAGTCTATTTTCAGCCACATGGGAAACCATCATTTTATTTTCAACGTATTCGATCTCGTTCTTCTCGCCTGCTTATTTCTGCTATTCGAGCATGTAAATTGCTTAATGCAGGTTGTCAGGGATTCTAAGCTTCTGTGGTTGCTGTTGAGGCACCACAGTAGGATGTCAATGCTATTCCTGTGGTTCGTGAATTTCCTGATATATTTCCTGATGAGTTACCAGGCTTACCTCCTCAGCGAGAAATAAAAATGGTGATTGAATTGATTCCAGGTACGGCACCTTTGGCAAAGGCACCATACCGCATGGCTCCAACTGAATTGAAGGAACTGAGAGCACAATTGTTAGAGATATTGGGAAAAGCTATTGTCATCCCAACTTTTCTCCATGGAGTGCTCCAGTCTTGTTTGTGAAAAAGAAAGATGGAATCCTGAGGCTATGTATTGATTACAGGCAATTGAATCAGGTGACTATCAAGAATAAGTATCCTCTGCCCAAGATTGATGATTTGTTTGATCAATTACAGTCTGCTACTGTCTTTTCACGAATTGATCTTCGATCTGGCTATTTTCAATTTCGGAAATGGGAATCTGATGTGGAAAAGATTGCTTTTAGCACGCGTTATGGTCATTACGAATTTTTGGTTATGCCGTTTGGGCTGACCAATGCTCCAACAACTTTTATGGACCTAATGCAGCGTGTGTTCCGTCCATATCTGGACCAGTTTGTTGTGATCTTTGTCGATGATATTCTTGTTTATTCTACTTCTAAAGAAGAACATGTGCATCATCTTAAGATTATATTGCAGACTCTGCGAGATCACGAGCTCTATGCAAAATTCAGTAAATGTGAGTTTTGACTTCAGGAAGTTCATTTTCTCGGCCATGTGATTTCTGGTAACGGAGTCGCAGTTGATCCAGCTAAAATCGAAGCTGTTCTTCAATGATAGAGACCGAGGACTATGACAGAGATCAGAAGTTTTCTGGGTCTTACTGGTTACTATCGAAGATTCATTCAAGACTTTGCATGGATTGCCGCGCCGATGACTAGACTGACACGTAAAGATGTATCTTTTGTCTAGTCAGACAAGTGTGAGCAGAGCTTTAATGAATTGAAAAGGCTTCTCACTTCTTCTCCAGTGCTGGTATTACCTTCTGGCTCAGGTGGATTCGTGGTTTGCACGGATGCTTCTCGAGTAGGTTTGGGTGCAGTGCTTATGCAACATGGTAAAGTCATAGCTTATGCATCTTGACAATTAAAACAGGATGAAGAGAATTTTCTGACTCATGATTTAGAGCTTGCAGCGGTGATCTTTGCACTAAAAATCTGGAGACACTACTTGTATGGTGAGAAATTTGAGATCTTTACTGATCATCAAAGCTTGCAGTATGTGTTTTCTCAAAAAGATTTGAATCTCTGACAGCGCAGATGGATGGAATATATGAAAGACTATGATTTCACTCTCTCCTATCAGCTAGGAAAAATGAATGTTGTGGCTGATGCTCTGAGCAGGAAAGTGCAAATTAGTCATTTACTGATTCATGAATGGAAGTTGTGGGAACAGTTTCCTAGTGAGACATTTAGTGTGGACATTCCTTCTGATCCGATGGTAGCTGTGTGTGATAGTCTTGTGATGACTCCAGCTATTTATCAGCAGATCAAGGAAGCTCAGCAGGCATATTCTAATTTGTCTCGCGTTATAATGATGAACGATGTTGAGTTTGATGATGATTTAGTTGTCAGCCTCCGTGGTAGGCTTTATGTTCCAGCTGTTGATGAGTTGAGAAATACCATCTTGCGTGAAGCCCATGGATCCCGTTATGCTATTCACCCCGGCACTACCAAGATGTATCAAAATATGAAAAGGCAGTTCTGGTGGCCAGGAATGAAAAAGGATGTAGCTGCATTTGTGTCTAAATGTTTGACATGCCAACAGGTTAAAGCCGAGCATCAAAAGCCTGGAGGAATGCTTCAACCTTTAGAAATTTTGATGTGGAAGTGGGATCATGTCACGACATATTTTGTTGTGGGTTTACCCCAGACTTCACAAGGCTTCGATGGAATCTGGTTATTAGTTGATCGGTTAACAAAAATAGCAAGATTATTGCTAATGAAAGTTACCTGGAGTGTTCAGAAATTGGCCAAGCTTTATGTTCAGAAGATTGTGCCATTGCATGGAATTCTAATATAAATTATGTCAGATCGCGACCCACGGTTTACTTCTGGCTTCTGGCGCAACTTTCAAAAGGCATTGGGCATAGAGTTAGCTTTTAGTTCAGCATATCATCCGCAGTCAGATTGTAGAGCCCCAAAATTTATAAAAATAATTTCTAGTTATTTAAATAATATTCTAGCATTAATTGGGCTAAATAATCAATATAAGGCCAAAATTATGTAAATCAATTAACCCAACCCACTTAATTGAAGTCCAAAAGGGTTTACGACATAGACCATTAGGTTTGGCCCATATTCTAGAAGGTATTCAAGCCTATCCACGAATATTAAGGATAAATACTAATAATATAAGATAATGATTTTGATAATTAATAAAAGAGTTTTCATAAATTGAAACTCTAAGCTACGATGACTGTAACGGTCTATCGTAAGACCGCCACAGCCATGTAACGCATGGGCACTCGACCGTTACATTCCTGTTAGTTCCGTAAGTGAAGGGACTCATGAAAGGATTGGAACTTGATGTTCCTATCCACTATGGATCGACTTGGGAAGGATTGTAAAGACTCTAAGAACTCTTAGAGATTAGGATTTGATGAAATAAGGACTCTAAACTCGATCTAATCCTCAAACCCTAGCCCAAACTCTATAAATAGGGTATAGTTTTGAACTGTGCGACCCTTACTTTTTGGACGTAAAGAAGCAAGGTAAGGAGTCATTATCTCAGGTAAGTTCTTTAGAATAATTTGTTTACAATACTTTAGAATAACTCCCCTCCAAATTTCACATCTTTAGGTCAAGAGGGCGTGGAGTTAGAGCCTAAAGAAGTTGCTGAAAAAGTCACAAGAGAAGGAAGGGATCGAGGGCAGGGTTCTCAACCAAATTCAGAAACTACAGTCTAAGTAAGAGGTAGGTTATCTCATGAACGGCAAAAACAGCATGATAGGACTAAAAGCCCTCTGGTTTGATTGAATTCCATGCATTATAGAGCATTGATTTCATGTTTTATTTGTTCTATGCACATCATGCACCTCTTAGCCAAATTAAGGAATTAAAACATGACTATTCATCTATTCCTGATTACCTATGCATGTAGATGGCCTTACTTCGTTAACATGACTAGAAGCTCATCATGTTTTGATAAATGACATGATGTGAGTTGATCTCTTAGTTTCTATGATTGTTTTCTGTTAGCAGATACTGTAACGCACTAGCATAGGACCGTCACTTTCAAGTAACGGCCCTACGATAGACCGTTACACACTCTGTGATATTTGAATTGCACTGTTGTTTCTAACGCGTTTGGACAAACGCGTTACAATCATGTAACGGCTGGGTGCTGACCGTCACTTTCACTGTCACGCCCCATCTCCAGACCGTTATATCCTGTGTTCTGTCAACCCTATGACTGAATACAACCTGCCAATCTTATTATGGTTAAAACCTAGTTACCTAAGTTTTAAACCTAATCATGTGATTTTAAGGATATTTGATTATTCATGATAGGTATTGCATGTTTTGTCATCACTTCTACTTAAGTTATGTTAAACCAAATTCTATAGTTTTGTACTATAAAGCATGACTTTTTAACATTGTATTGACGGAGTTTTTATCATGATTTTCACATTGATAATACATATCTCTCTCTGTCAATAGAGTCAATTCTATACGTACATGGCACATATTCCGGTATGTTGTCATTAGTTCACACTTTGCACTATTGGAACACAATCTTGGACATGAGGGCCTCTCTATTGGATATTCCTTCCAATGGACTAGGAAATCATTGTTTCAAGGCCTCCGTAATTCTCTGCGAGCCTGGGATTCCCACTAGGACGCCGAGTTGGTTGTACCAATGAAAGCCCATTAATTAGAACACTCTATCGTGGTTTTGATTCTTGAAATGTAACGGCCTTGAACTGGACCGTCAGGCTCACGTAACGGCTCAGTGCCAGACCGTCACATTCCTCTGAGTCTATTTTTATGCTTCTGGACTCGGATCACTGTAACGACCCATTACTGGCGCGTCACGTAATGTAACGGCCCAGCAAATGACCGTTACATAGCTTGTTTATGTTAACCCAAGGTTTGACCAAGGGTTGATATTCCAATGATTCTAGACAAACCTTGATGATCTAGAACTTGTCATATTGCTTAAATTGATCTGAAAGAAATGGAAGTTAAGGAAAATACCGTTATGCGGTCGATTTATTCTATAAGCATAGCTTAGTTTAAATATCATTCTTGATCTCATATATTCAAAATTGAAGTATTCATTCATTGATTATTGTTATCATGGAATTATTGGAAGTGCTATATTCTTGGCCATACTTTACTGTTATACTGCGTGGAAGTAGCTTAATTTATAACTGAAGATGCGATCGAGCACTGATTGTGTTCAAGGGCTCTATGCTAGTCCCCTCGGCTGATTATCGGAAACATACTATTTTATAAACCATGGGGTATGATGCTACTGGCGTCGCATCACGCTGGGAGTACTATTTCTATAAATAAGTGAAGATCCACGGCACGACATGACATTCTTGCTTGATATTCCACAGAAATTCACGAAGCACTGGCTCTTAAGCATAAGATGCTAAAGTGAGGAATATGTGGCTTGCTAGTACAATCTCGTTACATTCTTGTTCATAGAAGGCCAATATCATGTTCTTGTTATATTCTTGCTAGCTCATTCTTCATCATTCTATCTTACATGGTTATCTTGTTTCTATTGATTTGATCGCATGATTGATTCGTATTTGCATGATTTTACCTTATTTTTTTAGAGCAAAAATGATAATTACTTAAATAGTGCCTTCATGTTGATGCAAAGATACCTACTGGGCAAGTGTGCTCATGACCTATTTTCCAATGTTTTTCAAGAGATGGAAATAGTTCGGATTCGGATTCGGGCTATACTAGTAGTGGATCCGGAAGCGAGTGAAAGTGTTATAAAGATGAGAGTGAAGACTTAGGAAGTTAAAGTGTCTAGATTGAGTCAATGTAATTTTCCTATTTCTTGAGTCTAGTAGAATGGAAATCAAATTAGTGATTGTATCTTGAATATTGAGCATTATGAAATAAAGTTGTAGTTTGAATATTATTGTGCAATTACATTTATTTGTGTGATTGCCTTGCGTTCTGATTAATCCTTGCTTGCAAGAGGCTTACCATGCCGGCTGTTCGCGCTCCCCGAGCGAGTCTTCCGCTGTAATAAAGGCTCGGGGCATGACAGTTAAGTTGGATCAGAGCCTAAGTCTCATGACTTAAGGAAAATAGTCAGGTCATAGGATAAGTCTAAGGTTAAGGACCCCTACCTATGAACTAAGGAAAAATTCCACACCCATGTGAGGATTGGGTAGAACCCGGGATAAGATAGCTAATTAGTTTAAGAATTATTTTACTTATTTCAATTTCATGAGAAATAACAAGTTGTTATTTTCTCTCAGGTACCCTAATTTCCAAATGGCTCATCGTGTAGATTGGGACGGTATGCAACAAACTGTTGCCGGCCTCACCCAGGCACTACAAACTATAGCACAAGGTGGTGCGGGGGCAAGGGCAGGAGACCTTCATCGCAATTTTCGGAGTCTAAATCCTCCGCGTTTCTATGGATCTTCCAATCCAGATGAAGCAAAAAATTGGATCGACGAGATGAATAGGATATTTGATGTTATTCAATGCACTGATCAGGAGAAAGTCCGTCTAGCTACGTTCCAATTAAACAAGGATGCTCGCACTTGGTGGAAATCGGTTCTGGCACCTCCAGCCGATGCGCCATATACATAGAATGTTTTTCTCACTTTATTCCGTGCCAAATATTTCTCCGAGCATGCAAAAGAAAGGAAGGCTATGGAGTTTGCCTCCCTTCGTCAAGGGATGATGTCCGTGGCAGAATATGAGTTACAGTTTTCAAGACTAGCACCGTATGCATCACATTTGATTAGTACAGACTTATTAAAAGCAAACCGATTTGTGGACAGGTTACAACCCGGTTCCATTCAACAACTGGGGACACAGAATATCCGCACTTATGCGGAGATGGTTCAAAGGGCATATCTATGCGAGAGGACCTTAGAGAAGGTCGAAAGGTTGAAAGGAAAGGGAGAAGAATCTTGCCAGCACTCTGATCGGCATTATAAGAAGGAGAAGTTCAGCATCACGGAACCATACAAAAGCCGTGATAATAAGAAAAGATCAAGGAACGGGAATGGTGGAAGTTCTCAAAAGAGTAGTAAAAAGGTGAAGGAAGAAAAGGAGCAAGTCGCCTCGGCGTGCACCTTTTGTGAGAAATTCGGCCACTCGGCTGAAGAATGCTGGAAGCGCCTAGGTGCTTCTTTGCGTTGCGGGAGTAGGGAGCATCGTGTACCAGATTGCCCCCTTATGAAAGAACAATCAAACAATGGAGGACGTAGGAGGCAGGCTCGCCTCAATGCAGTTATAGATGAAGAAGAAGCACCCAGGGATCAAAATGATGGGCTCATGGAAGGTACTCTTCAAATCTGTTCTCGTCCTGCATTCGTGCTATTTGATACT
This sequence comes from Amorphophallus konjac, assembly GCA_022559845.1. Lineage (NCBI taxonomy): Eukaryota > Viridiplantae > Streptophyta > Magnoliopsida > Alismatales > Araceae > Amorphophallus > Amorphophallus konjac. Next base: position 255,752,659 of record CM040118.1, on the reverse strand, counting down.
GGTGCTTCTCATTCTTTTATCTCCACCACTTTTGCAAAAACCTTACCAACTGCATCAGTTCCCCTACCTTCAGATCTCGCTATTACTACACCTTTAGGATCTGGAACTAAGCTTACTAACTATTATCCTGATTGTGAGGTAGTGGTAGAAGGACACAATCTCCCCGCAAATTTAGTATGCCTTGACATGAAGGGATATGATGCCATTTTAGGGGTAGATTGGCTTGTAGACCATGATGCTTACATCAACTGCCGAAATAGAATTATATCTTTCCGAAAGCCCGGTCTTCCAAGATTTTCCTTTCTTGGCATCCAATATAAGAAGCATCCTACCATTATATCTTCTCTACACGCCTGCAAACTTATCTAGCAAGGATGTGAAACTTTCCTTGCTTCAGTCATTATTACCGATTCTAAGGAGATTGTCCTAGCCGATATTCCTATTGCAAATGAATTCCCGGACGTTTTCCCATCTGAACTACCTAATTTACCGCCCGAGAGGGAAGTAAACTTTACCATTGAACTCATTCCAGGTGCAGCACCTGTTTCTATGGCCCCTTACAGGATGTCCCCCACAGAACTCAAGGAATTAAAGAAGCAATTACAGGAACTTCTAGACAAGGGTTTTATCAGACCTAGCACATCCCCTTGGGGTGCGCCGGTTCTATTTGTCAAGAAGAAGGATGGTTCTCTCAGGTTATGCATTGACTACCGGCGATTGAATCAACTTACAATCAAGAACAAATACCCATTGCCGCGTATTGATGAGCTCTTCGATCAGCTTTCGGGAGCAGAATATTTTTCTAAGATTGACCTAAGATCAGGTTATCATCAGCTTCGAATCAAAGAAGAGGACGTTTACAAATCGACTTTTCGAAGTCGTTCTGGCCACTATGAATTCGTGGTAATGCCGTTTGGGTTAACTAATGCCCCAGTAGCATTTATGCAACTCATGAACAGTGTCTTCCAGCCATATTTAGATCAGTTCATCGTCGTCTTCATCGATGATATCCTGATATATGCCAAGACTAAAGAAGAACATGAAGAACATCTAAGGATAGCTTTGCAAACACTTAGAGAACATAAGCTATATGCCAAACTCAATAAGTGTGAATTCTGGCTCGAGGAAGTCTCATTCCTAGGCCACATTATTTCAAAGGAAGGGATTACTGTGGATCCTTCTAAGGTAGAAGCTGTCAGAGATTGGAGCCGACCAACGACTATATCTGAAGTTAGAAGCTTTTTGGGTCTAGCAGGTTATTATAGAAGATTCATATAGGACTTTTCAAAGATCGCGGTTCCTTTAACTAGACTTACCAGAAAAGGAAATCATATTATCTGGTCGAAGGACTGTGAAAAGAGTTTTCAAAATCTTAAGAATCAAATTACAGCAGCCCCTGTTTTGTCACTACCAATAGAGGGTGCTGGATTCGAAGTATATACGGATGCATCTGGAATTGGCTTAGGATGTGTCCTTATGCAAGATGGAAAGGTGATTTGCTATTCTTTAAGACAATTGAAACGTCACAAAGAAAATTATCCTATACATGATTTGGAATTAGCAGCAGTTATTTTCACCTTGAAAATTTGGCGTCATTATCTTTATGGAGAAAAGTTCACTGTCTATTCGGACCATAAGAGTTTGAAATATTTATTTTCTCAAAAAGAGCTTAACATGAGGCAGAGGAGATGGTTGGAATATCTTAAAGACTTCGATTTCGCTATTCAATATCACCCTGGCAAGGCAAATGCTGTAGCAGGAAACCAATGGGTATGTTATCAAGTCTCATTATTAGTATGACTAACCTTGTTCCTCAATTTGCTGAATCTAGATGTTGACATTAAGGAAGATAATTGTTTCATGGCAAATATCCGAGCTCAACCAACATTGATTGAGGATTTGGCCAAGTTACAAGAGGATGACCCAATTTTACTGGAAACTAAGGCCAATATTGAACAAAGACCGGATTTTTCTATATCCAAAGATGGAAGAATGCTATTCAAGGGCCGAATGTGTATACCCGATCATGAAGATACAAAGAAATTGATCTTAGAGGAAGCACATAAATCAAAGTATATACCATTCATCCAAGAGGTACAAAAATGTATCAGGATCTCAAAATAAACTTTTGGTGGCCCAATATGAAGAGGGAAGTAGCTGACTTCGTATCTCGGTGTCTCACATGTCAACAAGTGAAGGCGGAACATTTCAGACCCGCATGTAAATTACATCCCTTAAGTATCCCGGAATGGAAATGGGAGAGCATAGGAATGGATTTCATTATGGGACTACCTAAGACAAGAGGTGGACACGATGGAATATGGGTAATTATAGACCGATTGATTAAATCTGCACATTTCATACCAATAAAAAGTCGATGGTCTGTAGATATTCTAGTAGCACTATACAAAAAAGAAATTGTCAAGTTACATGGAGTCCCTGTCGCTATTGTATTAGATAGAGATCCCCGATTCACATCGCAATTCTGGAAGAGCCTACAACATTCACTTGGGACTAGATTAAATTTTAGCACCGCTTTCCATCCACAAACTGATGGTCAAACAGAAAGGACAAATCAAGTGGTAGAAGATATGCTCAGGGCTTGTGTCATTGATTTTGGAGGAAGTTGGCATGATCACTTGCCTTTGGTAGAATTTGCATCATATAACAGCTATCAAGCAAGCATACAAATGGCACCATTTGAAGCTCTATATGGGAAAAGTTGTCGATCACCAATATGTTGGAATGAAATAGGGGAAAGGCAATTTCTAGGCCCCGATTTAATTAGGGATTCTACAGAGAAAATCAAGCTCATTCAGGAAAGGATGAAAATGGCACAAAATAGGTAGAAATCTTATACTGACAATCGAAGGCGCGACTTGGAATTTCAAGTAGGAGAACATGTATATCTAAAGGTTTCTCCGGGTCGTGGTATTCGAAGATTTGGCATTAAAGGAAAGCTAACTCCAAGATTTATCGGTCCATTTGAAATCCTCGAAATGATCGGTGAAGTGGCTTATAAATTGGCTTAGCCACCACAGTTAGCAGGACTTCATGACGTATTTCACGTCTCGATGCTGAAGAAGTATGTGTATGATCCAGATCACATTATCACTTATGACAACCTGGAGATTCAGAAGGACTTGACCTATGAACAAACGCCAATGAAGATTTTGGAACGAGAAGTACGTCAACTCAGAAATAGGGTCATTCCTATGGTTAAGATTCAATGGAAGAAAGTATGGCCTTATGAAGCAACATGGGAAATCGAATCAGCTATGAAGAAAAGATTCCTGAAATTATTTAATTGTAAGTACACTCTCCTCAATCCATGAATTGAATTTGGGGACCAAATTCTTCTAAGTGGGGGAGGGTGTAGAGCCCCAAAATTTATAAAAGTAATTTCTAGTTATTTAAATAATATTCTGGCATTAATTGAGCTAAATAATCATTATAAGGCCAAAATTGTGTTAATCAATTAACTCAACCCACTTAATTGAAGTCAAAAAGGGTTTAGGACCTAGACCATTAGGTTTGGCCCATATTCTAGAAGGTATTTAAGCCTATCCACGAATATTCAGGATAAATACTAATAATATAAGATAATGATTTGGATAATTAACAAAAGAGTTTTTATAAATTGAAACTCTAAGCTACGATGACTGTAACGGTCTATCGTAAGACCGCCACAGCCATGTAACGCATGGGCACTCGACCGTTACATTCCTGTTAGTTCCGTAAGTGAAGGGACTCATGAAAGGATTGGAACTTGATGCTCCTATCCACTATGGATCGACTTGGGAAGGATTGTAAAGACTCTAAGGACTCTTAGAGATTAGGATTTGATGAAATAAGGACTCTAAACTCTATCTAATCCTCAAACCGTAGCTCAAACTCTATAAATAGGGCATAGTTCTGAACTGTGCGACCCTTACTTTTTGGACGTAAAGAAGAAAGGTAAGGAGTCATTATATCAGGTAAGTTCTTTAGAATAATTTGTTTACAATACTTTAGACTAACTCCCCTCCGAATATCACATCTTTAGGTCAAGAGGGCGTGGAGTTAGAGCCTAAAGAAGTTGCTGAAAAAGTCACAAGAGAAGGAAGGGATCTAGGGCAGGGTTCTCAACCAAATTCAGAAACTACAGTCTAAGTAAGAGGTAGGTTATCTCATGAACGGCAAAAACAGCATGATAGGACTAAAATCCCTCTGGTTTGATTGAATTCCATGCATTATAGAGCATTGATTTCATGTTTTATTTGTTCTATGCACATCATGCACCTCTTAGCCAAATCAAGGAATTAAAACATGACTATTCATCTATTCCTGATTACCTATGCATGTAGATGGCCTTACTTCGTTAACATGACTAGAAGCTCATCATGTTTTGATAAAAGACATGATGTGAGTTGATCTCTTAGTTTCTATGATTATTTTCTGTTAGCAGATACTGTAACGCACTAGCATAGGACCGTCGCTTTCAAGTAACGGCCCTACGACAGACCGTTACACACTCTGTGATATTTGAATTGCACTGTTGTTTCTAACGCATTTGGACAGACGCGTTACAATCATGTAACAGCTGGGTGTTGACCGTCACTTTCACTGTGACGCCCCATCTCTAGACCGTTATATCCTGTGTTCTGTCAACCCTATGACTGAATACAACCTGCCAATCTTATTATGGTTAAAACCTAGTTACCTAAGTTTTAAACCTAATCATGTGATTTTAAGGATATTTGATTATTCATGATAGGTATTGCATGTTTTGTCATCACTTCTACTTAAGTTATGTTAAACCAAATTCTATAGTTTTGTACTATAAAGCATGACTTTTTAACATTGTATTGACGGAGTTTTTATCATGATTTTCACATTGATTATACATATCTCTCTCTGTCAATAGAGTCAATTCTATACGTACATGGCACATATTCCGGTATGTTGTCATTAGTTCACACTTTACACTATAGGAACACAATCTTGGACATGAGGACCTCTCTATTGGATATTCCTTCCAATGGACTAGGAAATCATTGTTTCAAGGCCTCCGTAATTCTCCGCGAGCCTGGGATTCCCACTAGGACATCGAGTTGGTTGTACCAATGAAAGCCCATTAATTAGAACACTCTATCGTGGTTTTGATTCTTGAAATGTAACGGCCTTGAACTGGACCGTCAGGCTCACGTAACGGCTCAGTGCCAGATCGTCACATTCCTCTGAGTCTATTTTTATCCTTCTGGACTCGGATCACTGTAACGGCCCATTACTGGCGCGTTACGTAATGTAACGGCCCAGCAAATGACCGTTACATAGCTTATTTATGTTAACCCAAGGTTTGACCAAGGGTTGATATTCCAATGATTCTAGACAAACCTTGATGATCTAGAACTTGTCATATTGCTTAAATTGATCTGAAAGAAATGAAAGTTAAGGAAAATACCGTTATGCGGTCGATTTATTCTATAAGCACAACTTAGTTTAAATATCATTCTTGATCTCATATATTCAAAATTGAAGCATTCATTCATTGATTATTGTTATCATGGAATTATTGGAAGTGCTATATTCTTGGCCATACTTTACTGTTATACTGCGTGGAAGTAGCTTAATTTATAACTAAAGATGCGATCGAGTACTGATTGTGTTCAAGGGCTCTATGCTAGTCCCCTCGGCTGATTGTCGGAAACATACTATTTTATAAACCATGGGGTATGATGCTACTGGCGTCGCATTGCGCTGGGAGTACTATTTCTATAAATAAGTGAAGATCCACGGCACGACATGACATGCTTGATATTCCACAGAAATTCACGAAGCACTTGCTCTTAAGCATAAGATGCTAAAGTGAGGAATATGTGGCTTGCTAGTACAATCTCGTTACATTCTTGTTCGTGGAAGGCCAATATCATGTTCTTGTTATATTTTTACTAGCTCATTCTTGATCATTCTATCTTACATAGTTATCTTGTTTCTATTGATTTGATCGCATGATTGATTCGCATTTGCATGATTTTACCTTATTTCTTTAGAGCAAAAATGATAATTACTTAAATAGTGCCTTCATGTTAATGCGAAGATACCTACTAGGCAAGTGTGCTCATGACCTATTTTCCTATGTTTTTCAAGAGATGGAAATAGTTCGGATTCGGATTTGGGCTATACTAGTAGTGGATCCGGAAGCGAGTGAAAGTGTTATAAAGATGAGAGTGAAGACTTAGGATGTTAAAGTGTCTGGATTGAGTCAATGTAATTTTTCTATTTCTTGAGTCTAGTAGAATGGAAATCAAATTAGTGATTGTATCTTGAATATTGAGCATTATGAAATAAAGTTGGAGTTTGAATATTATTATGCAATTGCATTTATTTGTGTGATTGTCTTGCGCTCTGATTAATCCTTGCTTGCAAGAGGCTTACCATGCCGGCTGTTCGCGCTCCCCGAGCGAGTCTTCCGCTGTAATAAAGACTCGGGGCATGACACAGATGGTCAGTCAGAAAGGACTATTCAAACTTTAGAAGATATGCTGAGATCGTGTTGCCTAGATTGGCAGGGTTCGTGGAGTCAGCATTTGCCACTTGTGGAATTTGCTTATAATAATAGCTATCACTCCAGGATCGGCATGGCACCGTATGAAGCTTTATATGGGCGTCATTGTCGTACACCTTTGAACTGGTTTGAAGCCGGTGACAGATTATTGGCAGGACCTGATATGGTTCAGCAGTGTGCTGATGTGGTTCGCTTGATCAGGCAGAAAATGTTGACAGCTTAGAGTCGACAGAAAAGTTATGCAGATCAGCGTAGGCGACCATTGCAGTTTGAGCCTGGAGATATGGTGTTTGTCAAAATATCTCCGATGAAAGGCGTTATAAGGTTTGGGAAGCGTGGAAAGCTCATCCCCATTATATTGGTCCATTTCCTATTCTAGAACGTGTGGACCAAGTGGCTTATCGTCTTCAATTGCCAGCGGCGATGCAAGCAATCCATGATGTCTTTCTTGTGTCCCAGCTGAGGAAATATGTTTCTGATGCATCTCACGTGCTTGATGATTCAGTTTGGCCTGAAGTGACTGCAGATTTATCCACACCAGAGTATCCGATCAGAATTGAAGATCGTCGTGAGCAACGATTGAGAAATAAAGTAATCCCTCTGGTTAAAGTTGTCTGGCAGCGTCACTCTGGCAATGAAGCTACATGGGAACGTGAGGACGAAATGTGTCAGCAATTTCCTTTCTTGTTCAAATAAAGTATAATTCCTTTAAGTTCTCTCCTTGTTCTTCCTTTTAAATTTCGAGGATGAAAATTTTATTAGGAGGGAGGGACTATGAGACCCGTTCTTTAAACAAATCTTTACCGGTAATATAATAGAATTTATTCCATTAATTTTGGCTATTTCTAGGAATTAATTGGGCCTAGTTAAATGGGCTTTGTGTATATACATAGGCATTCGAGAAAATAAATGGGGTATATACACGATTTCGCTTAATTGAGGGCTTAGATCGCAAGATAGGGTTAAAAATCAAAAACATATATCTTAAGCTTTTTTTTTTATCCACGGTCGACCCCCTCTCTACCTTTACACTTTACTCATTTCACCCCCTCCCCCTTTTCACCCGATCGGCTAAAACGCAGGAACCCGCGGGCGCATGGGGCGAACCCGCGAACCCGCCTCCCCATGTCCGTCTTCTCGGCGCGCAGCGACCGGCGGCCACGGCGGCGGAGTCCGGTGACATCACCGGTGACCGGGCAAGGGGAAGACCATGGCGGCGCCCCCATCGACACGGTCCCAAGGCGGCATCGGCGGCTCTTCTCTCTCCCCTTCTCGCAATGAATCGGCGTCCTCGGCTAGGATCCGGTGAGGGGGCGGCCTTCTTTTCGTGCTAGCACCGGCCGGAGCTTCCCCATGATGCGAGGAACGCCGTGGCATCAACCCAGGACCAACCGCGGAGTGGAGAGACGGCCGGGAACGAGCAAACCGCGACGACCCTCGACTTGCTCGCGATCGGATCGGGCGTTTCCATTGCAATTGAGGTAGGGGGATCGTTGCCCTAGCCCGTTAAATAGTTCCCTAGCCCGTTAAATAGTTCCTAACGCATGTCCATCGTCGCTGAGTTCGTAGATTAACAATCACATGCCCATCGTTGCTGAGTTCATAGATTAACTATCGCATGCCCATCGTCGCTGAGTTCATAGATTAATAATCGCATGCCCATCGTTGCTGAGTTCATAGGCGATTGTAGTGCCCCAGAATTTATATAAGTCATTTCTAGATTATTTTGTAATTTATTTGTAATTTATAAGGGCTAAATAAATTTATAAAAGGATTATTGAGTTTATTAGTCATTATAAGGCCCAATTGTGTTAATCAATTAACCTAATCCACTTAAACAAATCAAAAAGGTTTAAAAACTAGGCCCATTTAATTTGGCCCATATTCTAGAAGGTTATTAAGCCTATTCACGGATTTCAAAGGATAAACACCACTTAATAGGATAATTAGATGGATAATGAATAAAAATGTTTTATTAAAAATTTAAATTCTGAATGCGTTGAATGTAACGGTCCATCGGGGGACCGCCACATCCTTGTAACGCGTATACCCTAGACCGTTACACTCTGTGAATTCCGTAAGTGAAGAACTTGTAAAAAGATGGGAACTTGGTGATCCTATCTACAAGAGACCTAATTGAAACGATGTATAAAGTCACTAGGGACTCTTAGAGATCAGGTTTTGACAGAATAAGGACTCTAAAATCGATCTAATCCTCAAAACCTAGCCAAAACCCTATAAATAGGACCTAGTTCTGAACTACGCGACCCTTACTTTTACTCGCGTGGAATCAAGGTAAGGAGTCATAATCTCAGGTAAATTCTTTAGAGGATTTTCTTTACAATACTTTAGACTAACTCCTCTCCAAATTTCACGTCCTTAGGTCAAGAGGTCGTGGAGTTAGAGCCCAAGGATGTTGCTGAAACTTCACAGGAAGAGGAGAATTAGGGCCGGCTTTTTAGACCCAAATTAGGAGTTTGAAGCCTAGTTAAGAGGTAGGTCATCTCATGAATGGCAAAAATTACTTGATAAGACTAAAAGCCCTCTGGTTTGATTGAATTTCATGCATTGTAGATCATCAATTTCATGTTTTAATAGTTCTATGCATTACATACATCTCTTAGCCTAATTGGAAGATTAAAAGATGTTACCTTGTCTATTCACTGATACCTATGCATGTAGTTGGCCTATACTTCGTTATCATGTCTAAGAATACATGGTATTTTGATTATAGACATGATGTGAGTTAATCTCTTGTATCTCATACTGATTTCTGTTAGCAGATTCTCTGACGGATCATAGTAGGACCGTCACAGTGATGTAACGGCCTTACGACAGACCGGCACACACTCCGTTATGTTTTCGTTTCACAGTTGTCTCTAACGCACCAGGGCAGGAGCGTTACATTACTGTAACGGCCCCTCGATAGACCATCACAGACACTGTGACGCACCCCTGTTCGACCGTTAGACTCTGTGTTCTGTCAGCTCATGACAGAATAGTTACCAATTAAGTTTACTTATAATTAACCCTAGATAGTTAAGTTTTAACCTGTTATGTGACTCTTAAGTTATCTAATTGTTCATGATAGGTATTGCATGTTATTTTAAGTTATGCTAGTTTCATGTGCCAAAAGTTCTATAGTTTTGTATTATACATTATGATTTCCAAATGTTGTATTAACGGAGTTTATCTTGGCTTCACAACGATTAAACCTTCACTCTTTAACAATAGAGTCATTCTTTAAGTACATGGCACATATTCCGGTATGTTGTCCATTAGTTCACACTTTGCACTATAGGAACATTATTCTTGGACTTGAGTACCTCTCTATTGGATATTCCTTCCAATGGACTAGGAAATCTTGTTTCAAGGCCTCCGTAATTCTCCGCGAGCCTGAGATTCCCACTAGGATGCCAAGTTGGTTGTACCCTTAAAGCCCATTGATTAGAGTACACTATCGATGTTTTCTGGTTATCAGTAGTGTAACGGCTCTATATTGGACCGTCAGGTAACGTAACGGCCCAATATAAGACCGTCACATTCATCTGAGTTCAATTGCTTGATTCTGGTCTCAGACTACTGTAATGGCCTAATCATTGACTGTCACACAACGTAACGGCCCAATGAATGACCGTCACACTTCTCTGAGTCTATTTGATCGTTCTGAATTCGGATCATTGTAACGGCCCACTACTGGAGCGTTACATTATGTAACGGCCCAGTGAACGACCGTCACATTGCTTAAGTATTTAACCCAAGGAGTGACCCAAGGGTCGATATTCCAAGGGTTCTAGATGGACTAATGATAGTCTGGAACTTATAATGTTGATCAAGGAACTTTATATAATGATTGGAAAGAGAAAAGAATGTACCATTATGCTGTCGATTTATTTCCGTGAGCATGACATTGTTTAAGTCTTTTTCTTGATCTCTCATACTCTAAATTGAAGCATTCATTCATTGATTGTTGTTATCATGAGTTATTGACCTTATTACATTCTTGGCCATACTTTATTGTTACACTCATGGAAGTAGCTTGATTTATACGTGAAGATACAGTTCGGGCGATGATTGTGTCCAAGGGCTCTATGCTAGTCCCCACGGCTGATTGTCGGAAACATACTATTTTATAAACTATGGGGTATGATGCTACTGGCGTCGCATTGCGCTAGGAGTACTTTCTTTATAAATAAGTGAAAACCATGAGCACTCGTGAAAATCTAGTGAATTGCTACATGATTGACATTCTCGTGCGTAACCTTTATGGTTATGAAAGTGAAAGTGCATTCTCGATACATTCTTGTTCATGAAAGGCCAAACATCATGTTCTTGTTACATTCATCTTTGTTCATTCTTGTTCACTCTATCTTACATGATTATCGTGTTACTTTGGTTTAATCGCATGATGTTTGCATTCGCATGATTTTGCCTTACTTCTTTAGAGCTAAATTGTTAATTACTTTAATAGTGCCTTCATGTTGATGCAAAGATACCTACTGGGCAAGTGTGCTCATTACCTATTTTCAATCTTTTTCAGGAAATGGAAGTGAGTCGGGTTCGGATTCGGAAGGTTCAAGTAGCGGATCCGAGAGTGAATAAATAATGAGCGAAGACTTAGGAAGTCTACATTGTCTAGATCGAGTCAATGTAATTTCGTATTTCTTGAGTCTAGTAGAGTGAAAGATGATGGAAAAATAATTGTATTTGACTATTAATCATTTATGAAATAAAGTTGGAGTTTGATTAAATATTATGCAATTGCATTCATTTTGTGTGATTGTCTCGCGCTCTGATCGTTCTTGATTGCAAGAGGCTTACCATACCGACTGTTCGCGCTCCCTGAGTTAGTCTTCCGTTGAAATAAAGGCTCGGGGCGTGATAGTAATAAATTGTTATATTATGATGGTAAAATAGCAGGGAACATGTTAAAAATAATAACTCCCGTCGATTTGAGTCGACCGGGAGGGGATCCGGTTATGATTCCGGTAAGGACTATGTTTCAATTATTCTAGATTTTATAACGGTCCGCCATAAACCGTTTGTTGACCCGAGCGGCTGATGATTAGACCACGTAAATAAATTAAATTTGAATGACGGTAGAAATTTCACGGCCAGTCCGTATAACAACACGCGGCGGTTCGTTGTTCGACCGCTTGTTCTGCAACTATCCGTGTTCGTTCAATCATGCATTTAATATAGCATCTCCGCCATGTTTAAGTCGTCTTATCGACTGGGGCGGTTTTCTATCAACCGTTTAATCCCGACAGGTTTCAATTCTTAACATAGTCAATTATTTATGCATTTAATTATGGAATAATTGCCATTTCATCATGCTCAATGGTTTATGCATTTAGTTATGGAATGATTGCCATTTTAGCATATTCAAATTATTTAAGCATTGAATTATTGAATAATGGCCATCTTAGCATATCCGGATAATTATGCCTTGAATCTTGCATATTTGCCATGTTTAATCGTTATCATAAATTATGGCATATTTTTAGATCCCAATAGAACTTTATTCTCTTTCCTAGTGATGGAACCACCAGTCATAGCCCGATGACTTTTAGTGTTGATCCCACCCGGGAGAGGTGGCGGGGTATCCCAGTTTACGGTTTTTAAGCTAGTTCCGTGGGCCCCAGTCCTACCGTAGCGTCCTACGGAGGGGAATACTAGCTAGAGGCCTGACTCTAGGCACGAGCCAGTGTGTGCACACGTGGTCAGAGACTTAGACTGACACTGACGAGTGTTACTCTGACTAGTTACTTGTTTTGGTACCGTTACGCTTCTCGCTTGCTATGATCAGGCATGTGTAGATGCTTGAGACGCAGTGTAAGCCGTCAGTAGACGCATCTGGTTTCTTCTTTTGGTGGATCTCCTCTCCTTCTCACTCTTGTCACTTAGAAATGATTGAGTTATTGTCTATTGGTAGATTTTGAGTACTCACATTTTAATTAAATTGGCATATTAGTTAGCTGTCTATAAACTATTTAATTAGTTTTACAACCTTATTAAATTGTCATTTATTTATGCCAATGCATGCTTTACTGCTTTCCTTTAGTTAGTTGCGAGTTAGGGGTCCTGGTGAACCCAACTGAGTCTCTATTGTGAGACTCACCCTTCCTTTTTCAGGTGAGGCGGAGTAACCGGCTGCAGGATTCTCTCGTGCTTTTGGCGAAAAACCTTAGAGCCAGCAGTGGTCTGTCAGTGGGCGGTTAGTGGTCAGTCTGTTCTTTTTCTCCTTTTGGCCGGGGTACGTCCCGTGTAGTTATTTATTTTGACCATTGTACAGTGTGGGACTTGTGATATATGGATCTGAACTACTTGTATGAATTTACCACTCTAATATATGTAATTGTTTCCGTTTAAAGTTCAAATGAATGCTTTAATTAATGTTGTGCGTGTAATTTCTATTCGTTATGCATCCCCTCGACAAACACTCACTAACCCTTACAGGGCCTCATCAGCCTCTTGGGTGGCCTCCCCGAGCTTTTGGTATCGGTAAATCGATGATATCAATTTATCGGTATCCAGATCTGCTGGGTCGTCACAACAATATCAAGGTAAGAATGCACCAAAATAGAAATCATGAGAGTTTAACGATGAATTAATTGGATATTATGCCACACAGGATTTTCAGCAGCATAACGGTACATTCATAGATTTCTATAGTTTATAAATGGCTTATTGAACAAAGTGTTGGGTTACAAACAATTAGAAGACCATATAAGAATAGAGGTTAGCCAACCCTTGGGTCAAACCACAGGTTGGGCAACAAGATGTCTGAACGCGGTTGTCTTGAAGGCCGCAATGCTTAATTAACGCGGTCTATCATTAGTCCACGATTAGAGATAGTGTCGACGCAGAAAGAAGGTCAGGTCGGCGCAAGGAGAAGTCTATGGCTGAACATGAACGCGATCATAGGAACCACCGCGATAATTCATTAACATGGCTGGCGCATAGGGTGCGATCATGCCAGTTCACGAAAAACGTGGAAAATACGAAGTGCTCTCTAGCTTTTTGGGGTTTTAGGGTACAACCAGCTCGGCATTCTATTGAGAATCCCAGGCTTGCGGAGACTTACGGAGGTCTTGAAACAAGATCACCTAGTCCGACAGAAGGAATATCCGACGGAGAGGATCACAAGTTCAAGAGGTGTTCCTATCAAGTGCAAGTGAACTAATAGCAATGTACCATGGTACGGGCTACATGTGAACTTAATAAAATAGTAAGAGATGAGAAAGGAGTGAGCGGAAACAAGGTGTAACCAAGTCATGAAACCTCTTTAAGTAATAAACTATAAGGTTTGGCATATAATGAAATTAACCTTGAAAAACATGCTAACACGAAATATGAAATCATGACATGATTAGGAAGTGAAATTAATGAGATAGGGCACGCATGATAACATATATATCATGGAAAATAATAGGGTTTAATATGTCTCACGTGTTGGGTCCCTTCCTAGGGTGCAACCGGATCTAGAGGGGGGGTGAAAAGATCTCTTCAAAATATGCCCTCTTAAAAACTTATTTGACTAGACAAGCTTCTTGTTTGAGCGCACAACGGATATAGCAATATAAAGGATGATGCAAACAAGTAGTCATTAAAAACAATGGACCTAAAGTTGCAAGGACTTAGAAGTCACATGCAGCGGAATGATCACAAGAACCTAAGATTTACATGCAGAGATTCCAAATAATAGAAAACTTTCTTAGGTGTGAGTGTGAGCCTTTGTTCAAGCAGCAAGAATGTTGGTAAATGGTGAATGCTCACAATATGTGTAGTGTTCGGCAATATCAGAAATGCAAAAAGAAACTATAAGTCCCGGTGAAACGGAGATAGGAAAAATGGAAGCAATCACATAAGGACACACGACTGCACAATGGATTTTTAAGATGGTTCAGTCTGTAAACCCGTAGACCTACATCCACCCATCACCAAACCGGTGAGGCTTACCACATGAGGATGAAGTCCTCAACACACACACACACACACACACACACACACACACACAAGGGGACGAACCCCACACGCACACACACCCACAAACAAAAAGAAAGAACAAGCTGCAAGTGCAGCAAAAACACTTCCGGTCTCTAGCCAGAGCACCGAACACACACTGAAATGCAGATAAAAAATTGCAAGATGAAAAACGCAAGACAACAATAAGCAAGAGAAATGTAGCTTTAGAGAAATTTCATGAAGCTGTTTCTGTAGGACTGATCTTCTTGCTTCCTCAACTCTCATCTTCTCCTTCTCACCTCTAGACTGGGCTGAACTAGAGTTGGGGCTGCCCACCTCTCTTTTCTTGTCAGATATTTTTCATGAATAGCTCAGGGTTGCTCACTCTTTTTCTTCCTTTTCTTTTTCTTTCTCTCCTTGGGACGAGCTAATAGATTTGTCACTCAATGCATTGCTCGGCCAGCTCCTTCATGGTGGCCATTGCTTCATATATATAGAGGGAAGTTTGAATCTGCACCTTTGAACTTGGAGGAAGTAATCTCGGCCATTGGATCACCAGTCTTGAGCTTGTGTGATTCTGCATGATCTTGATACATGTTGTGGAGGCTTACCATTGGCTTGGAATACAAAATGCTTCTATGAAGTAACCTTCTTGTCAGTTGTCTGCGTGGAGCACCTTCTAGATCTGCATTTGATTGGCCCTCATGGCAGTAGAAAGGTTTGACTGAAGCCTCATTGGTTGTGACCAAATGCTTGAGTACAGAGACAACTGACCTTTCCTAAATCTATCTACTGACAAATCTCCTTTCAAAAAGGTTGTCCTTGAGTCTCATGATGAACAAGGACCGCTCTCTGTCCTAGGAGCCTTTTTCCAGACCTAAAAAACCATGCTTTTGTAGGTTTACGTCTCTTATTTTAATCCTCTAGATGAGCTTTGAAGCACCCACGATTTTGACAAAAATAGACTGAAAGTCTTCTGGTGCGTCCACGCATTAGGATCATGGCGTCGATGCATCTTCACGTATTCTTGAGTATGCTGGCAAGCTGGCCTTGATGGCGTCGACTCTGGGTGGATGGTGCGTCGACGCATTCTTAGATAGATGAATTTACAACACTTTCTGGGAGGCCATTGCGTCGACGCCCTCAAAGAATAGGGTCGATGCATCTAACGAAGATGCGTTTGAACCGCCTTCTAGGAGGCCCTTGCGTTGATGGCCTGGAACTATGGGGTCGACGCATCCTTTACTGACTGCCCTTTCAGACTGCTGCTGAATCTCGTAATGTCGACACATCCAAGCTGTGGGGTCGACGCAGCTTGAGTATTTGCCTTTGTCTGAACTTCCTTTGACGTGAGAAGGAGTCGACGCTGTCAGTCTTGGGTTCGACACAGCCTATGGTTCTCTTGATTTTCTGCTCAAGCCTTTGCACCTTAATGTCATCCAATCCATAGCTCCTTGGCCTTGAAGTTTTTCCCAATCTTTTTTCAACTTGGTTTGACTAAGAAGAAAGCCCTTTACTCTTTTATTTGAGCATATCCAACGCTCCTTCCTTGCATTCTCATTTCTGCTACTGTTGCAAGCTTGAGCTTGCATGCCTTGCTACTGCTGCTGCTGGTCCTATTATTTGCTTACTGTTGCTTCCCAAGTCAACTTGGGTGAGTGCCTTGATCTGTCAATATCACTCTTGAAATGTTTACACAAGAGAGTTATTTCAAGATGAGTATAGCATGGAGGCGTCAAAAGCATTATCATGTACATTAAAGCATAGTTGAATCAATTCAATAGTATTATAGAGAGTCATACTCAAACATCATCAAAATCATAGAATCATGCGTGTACCACACATGCACAACATTCTCCCCCTTTTTGATGATGGCAACTATGCGTCATAATGAGTCACCTCTCAAAAGAATGTAATCATGAAATATACGATGACTCATTGATGCGGGACGGACACGCGACCTGGGACTCTAGGTCGCGATCGTCCCTAAGCGAGGGAAGACGTGGGACCGGGCGCGGTTGAGAAACCGGCCGTGAGTCTCGGGTATCTGCCTTTCCGCGTTAACTCGACTTGAGTCACGGGACGGTACACTCACTCACTCTCACAGCGGTGATAACAATATATCAAGTTAGGAACCTAAACTCGCAGCGGCATATATGAATGAATGTGAACTAAGCAAAATGCGATAAAAAGTGGGGACGAGTGTACCTCCACGTTCCGGGCGTGGGGAAGACGTTCCCGGCCAAGTACGGTAACTCCAGGTAACAACGGTAAAAACTTCATTACAACAGTGAATTTTATTGTCCACTCCACGCAGGGAGGTAAAGGGCTACAAGTGGGGCCCGGGAGGACCGACCCTGGGTTGACGAGCAGCAATCCGGAGGGGCGTTCGGCACGAACTCGGCCTGCTGATCCGACTCGGTACTGCACCGAGTCGGTTCTGAGTCGTTGGACAGCAAGACACGGATTCCAAAGGAACATCACCCTCCTGAGATCTTCTGAAGGCGCCGCTTGGCTGGGACGATGGCGAGATGTCCCTGGTCAACTCCCTGAAGTGGCGGTTCCAGAAGTTCACTTTTGATAATTTTGCACGAATTATTCCCGGACTGCAATTTCAGACCTGCAAGGGAACAGATCTGCACGTCTCGGCTGCAAGAATTATGGTGCTCAGATCCGGAGGCCGATCGAGGCGTGGCTGGTACCGTTGGAAAGAGCACTCCCAGATCTACAACATATAATTTTCACAACTCCATCCAGTGGACAGATTGAAAATAAAGATGACTATAAGACTATTTTTTCTTTGACCCGGACTGACAGACACACAGGGCAGGAAGGGATCTGCCTGAAACTGACCTTTGACTGAGGGGTGAATGATTTTTTCAAGGGCGAAAAAAATTATGAAAGACAGTGTAGGACGTGAGGAACACCAGGGAATTTTTGTGATTTGTTTGGAAATTTATAAGTGGGTGGGAAAAATACAAGAAGGTGACTCTATCTCGTAGATCCGCAGAATGACAGATTACAGGAGGGAGAACAATAAATGCGTAAAAAATACCAAACGAAAGCCAAATGGCACGAAATTTAAACTGGAGACTAGGGGTGGCAGGGGAAACAAACCCTCAAAATTGAGGCTCGATCAGATAACAAGAAAGAAAGATAAAATTCCGGAGTTGAGGTTCTATCCTGATTTGGACAGAACTCCGGCGATGGCGGTGGTGGCGCGATGGCGGCACGAACGGAAGGCGGCGGCCGGAAGTCACATCCAGCAGAGGTTGGAGATCTTGGAGTCACACCAAGATGAGGGCTTCACACCCTAGAATGGATAGCAATCACTACTGCAAGGGGGAGAGGAGAGACACAAGGGATGCCCTTGGGCTTGCTCTTGGCAAAAATGCTTAATTCTTCATTAATTTCTCTAATGACACTATACATAGGCTTATATAGAGAATGACAAGGGGTGAGGGGATGAGAATTTCGTGGGAGAGAGGGGATTTTCTTCCCCATGTGGTCAAATGACCTAATTAAATAAAAAATACTACATGGGATAAACTATATTATAAGGGGGAAGCATCTTGGACTTTGCTTGGTCCAATTTTGAATTTTCTTCCACCTTGTCCCCTTGAATGGTCAAGCATCTAGAAGCCCACCTTGGACCTTTGACCAGCCCCACATGGGACCCTAAGGCTTAGGTGGACCAATGGGGAAAGAGATGTGGGCCCCTTGCTGGTCCTACTAGACTTTTACATAAAAACCCAAACAATCCTAGGGAATGACATATTGGCTTATAAAGCCTTACAATTGTATACATACTTTCCCAAGGATATAAAAATAAACTAAAGGACACAAATGCAAATGAAAAATGTCAGTGCTCTTGCCCTGATGTCCCCATCAATTCTTCCCGGGTGGGAAGAACTCGACCCCGTCGAGTAAGGGGTGCGACTGCTCGTGACGCCGACGGCTCCGTCATCGTACCAGGAAGTGCGGAGTACGCTCCACTCCAAGTATTCAACACCTGCTCATCCAGTATAGATTCGATATGCACACGCTGTTGGGGAGGAGGCTAGAGGTGGACACTCCGGGGTGGGGTCACTCTCAAATGAGGGAGGCAGCTCGAAGGCTCACTATGAATCACCGCTAGGTCCCTTTATGTGACTAGATCCGATATGTAGAGGTAGAGCCGATCCCAAAGTCCGACAAGTATCGCACTCGAAAGGGACTGACAACGCGAGCGTACAAAGGACCGACTCGACTCGATATATGCACAGACACACAAGACCCTAGACAAACCTATTGTTAGTCCGACCCATACATGTGCGGTGGCGGACCAGGACACCCGAATGTGTGCCATGCATACACTAGATGTAACCGGTGGTTGGTAGAATGGGGAACTCCTAAACATCCTAAGAGGCACCATGCATGCATATGCTCCCTAGTGGATTTGATAGGTGGAGAACCAAATTCACCTTCTTTGACACTCCTATATGATGACCATGGAACGATCCCCGGGTTGGGTGTTGGTGGACTAGCCCGTGGGGAAGGGGTGTGGTAGTGGTCTTCCCTAACAAGGTGTAAGGAAAATGGTGGGTCACGAGGTCCACTAGCGAAGGGGTCGAATGGGTCAAAGAATGTGTGACCCCTCGGTTCCTCCATTACATAGTCCCATGTTTGAAATTCATGAAGGTGATGGTCACCTCCATCCATCGTGGTAGATGGGACAGTGTATAGAAGATATGGCTCCTCCCCCGGGATAAAAGGAATGAAGTCAGGTTCGGCCGATAACGGGAGGAGTAGAAGATTCTCCGTGGTGACACAACCCACGGTGCACACGGAGGTAATGGATCCCAAAGCCAGATGGGTGAAGCTACGACCTGTGGGTCAGTCAAAGCCTGGGCCACAAGTGCGTAAATGTCAATTGTCGGTCTAATCCGTTAAGAAGGTCACCCAATGTATCCACATGGTGACTAGACCGGAATGTTGTATGAAATCAGTTGATTGGCACTATAGGTATTGTGGGGTCCATGGATGGGAAGGGAGGTGGAACCAAGCCATTCTTGAGCTAGCTAAGGAGTGGCTCGGTGATGAAAAGCCTTCCTGTTAGAAACACGAGTGGCTCGGGCTGAGATAGCTCCACATAAAGATTGGAAGATAAGGGTGGTGGCAACATAGCTCTAATAGGTGGGGAAGGAACGTCCTCCCGGAGGGGAAGAGGTCCTTGGGACCCCGGAGGTGGGGCCGGGTTGGGGTTACCGGCTATGACATCCCTAGGCTTGGGTATGGCTACGTCCGGTCTCGGAGGTGGGCAAGGGGAGACCCACGACTCAAAATATGCACACCTCCTATCCACCCATCCAAAATCATTTGCACAAGTTCGGCAATGGTATGGGTTGGAGTAGGGGTATCGCGGTGGAATCGCCCGTAATCAACCGGCCTCGGCTTGGATCGGGGCTCATCCAAGTACGGGGCTCCTTGCCTCCGATTATGACCCACTTGGTTGGAAGTGAGTTGGTGGGGTCGGCTGGAGTTGTGACCCACAGGGTTGGAAGTAAATGGGTGGGATGGGTTGGAAGGGACCGGATGGGGAAGGTAGACCCTCCTAAGCTCTCTCTTCATATCCCACCATGATTCGATGGGCCATTGCCTCCTAACATCTCTCAAGCCTTCGATGTCTCTCCACTTTTCGGCCACCTCGTGGAGGAGCCTCTCCTTGGCAAAATAGAATTGCCCGGCTTCGGACATGGTATAACAATCAAAGTATGTGTCCATGGCGGCCTCCCACTTGAGGTAGTCGCCCGGGTCATTGGAGCCATAAAAATATGAGGCTTCGGGCCTACGGAAGTGGAGAGGGTGGTTGCCAAGCCCATGGGTGAGCCAACGGTCATATCGCCTGGGCGACCGGGAGTCCATTGGAAATGGGGAACTATAAGACGGACATGAATACAATTGGACAAGACACTAGACACGACTATGCATGGTTGGAATGCACTAACTAATGCACACTAAGGACCCTAGAATTAAACCAAGAACCGGTACTTGGCGGAGGTTTGATCCGAAGATCTCCTCGCACAAGTGTGCGGCCTTCTCGATAGGCGTAACCTAACATTCGGGCGACACCTTTTGATATACCGAGCATTGGTATGTAAATGCACCCTTAGACTTAGAAACTTTTTTTTTCTTTTTGCGGACTTAGACATAAAGACTACCTTAGACTCAACCTTCGCTCTGATACCAAATTGATGCGGGACGGACACGCGACCTGGGACTCTAGCTCGCGATCATCCCTAAGCGAGGGAAGACGTGGGACTGGGTGCGGTTGAGAAACCGGCCGTGAGTCTCGGGTATAGGCCTTTCCGCGTTAACTCGACTTGAGTCACGGGACGATATACTCACTCACTCTCGCAGCGGTGATAACAATATATCAAGCTAGGAACCTACACTCGCAGCGGCATATATGAATGAATACGAACTAAGTAAAATGTGATAAAGAGTGGGAGCGAGTGTACCTCCACGCTCCGGGCGTGGGGAAGACGTTCCCGGCCAAGTACGGTAACTCCGGTAACAATGGTAAAAACTTCATTACAACAGTGAATTTTATTGTCCACTCCACGCAGGGTGGTAAAGGGCTACAAGTGGGGACCGGGAGGACCGACCCTGGGTTGACGGGCAGCAATCCGGAGGGGCGTTCGGCACGAACTCGGCCTGCTGGTCCGACTCGGTACTCCGCCGACTCGATTCTGACTCGCTGGACAATAAGGCACAGATTCCAAAGGAACGTCACCCTCCTGAGGTCTTCTGAAGGCGCCGCTTGGCTGGGACGATGGCGGGATGTCCCTGATTGACTCCCTGAAGTGGCGGTTCCAGAAGTTCACTTTTGATAATTTTGCATGAATTATTCCCGGACAGCAATTTCAGACCTGCATAGGGAACATATCTGCACGTCTCGGTTGCAAGAATTATGGTGCTCAGATCCGGAGGCCGATCGAGGCGTGGCTGGTACCGTTGGAAAGAGCACTCCCAGATCTACAACATATAATTTTCACAACTCCATCCAGTGGACGGATTGAAAATGAGGATGACTATAAGATTATTTTTTTTGACCCGGACTGATAGACACACAGGGCAGGAAGGGATCTGCCTGAAATTGACCTTTGACTAAGGGGTAAATGATTTTTTCAAGGGCGAAAAAAATTATGGAAGACAGGGTAGGACGTGGGAACACCAGGGAATTTCTGTGATGTTTTTGGAAATTTATAAGTGGGTGGGGAAAATACAAGAAGGTGACTCTGTCCCATAGATCTGCAGAATGACAGATTATAGGGGGGAGAACAATAAATGCGGAAAAAATACCAAACGAAAGTCAAATTGCACAAAATTTAAACTAGAGACTAGGGGTGGCGGGGGAAACAAACCCTCAAAATTGGAGCTCGATCAGACAACAAGAAAGAAAGTTAAAATTCTGGAGCTGAGGTTCTGTCCTAATATGGACAGAACTCCGGCGATGGCGGTGGCGGCGCGATGGCGGCACGAACGAAAGGCGGCGACCGGAAGTCGCATCCAGCAAAGGTTGGAGATCTTGGAGTCACACCAAGATGAGGGCTTCACACCCTAGAATGGGCAGCAATCACTGCTGCAAGGGGGAGAGGACAGACACAAGGGGTGCCCTTGGGCTTGCTCTTGGCAAAAATACGTAATTCTTTATTAATTTCTTTAATGACACTATACATAGGCTTATATAGAGAATGGCAAGGGGTGGGGGGATGGGAATTTCGTGGGAGAGACGGGATTTTCTTCCCCATGTGGTCAAATGACCAAATTAAAAAAAAATACTACATGGGATAAACTATATTATAAGGGGGAAGCATCTTGGACTTTGCTTGGTCCAATTTTGAATTTTCTTCCACCTTGTCCCCTTGAATGGTCAAGCATCTAGAAGCCCACCTTGAACCTTTGACCAGCCCCACATGGGACCCTAAGGCATAGGTGGACCAATGGGGAAAGAGATGCGGGCCCCTTGCTGGTCCTACTAGACTTTTACACAAAAATCCAAACAATCCTAGGGAATGACACATTGACTTATAAAGCCTTACAATTGTAAACATACTTTCCCAACGATATAAAAATAAACTAAAGGACACAAATACAAATGAAAAATGTCAGTGCTCTTGCCCTGATGTCCCCATCACTCATCAAAACATCTCTCCCCCTTTGAATAGATGATGACTCATCAAAACATCTCTCCCCCTTTGCCATCAGCAAAGAGGGCTTAGATTAAAGCCAATTACAATGTCAGAATATGCGCACATGGGGATGCATGAGATGAGTAAAATTTAAATGATAAAAGCAAGCAGGCGAGTAGACAAACAGATATGAAAGGGAAGAACCAGCTTGTTCGATTCCCTCTTTGGCTTAAACAGACCACACAATTCAGCAACAGGCTTGTTGGGTCCCCCTTTTTGTTGGGTTCACTGTTGGGTCCCCAATTGTTGGATCCCACCTTTTTGTTACTAGCCATGAATTCTGGAGCAGTATATATGGACAGATTTTTGAGTTTTATGGTTTTCAAATTTTTAGTGTTTTCTATGAAATGCATAGAATAAGGAAACGCAATCTAACTACATGCATGAGGAACATGAATCAATTGCAGAAATTCTGACACCAATTATAGATATTCAAGAAACCAAGGACTTCACATGACAATGGCTTTCCATTATCTCTTCTTGTGAAACCATCAAAAGTTGAATATTTATGCAAGAGGGAGATGTACAAGATGTGGAACTAATGCATGCTAAAACAGGAGCTGAAGTAAAGAATTGTAGTGGTGAGGGATTGAACATCTCATAAAGAGTGAGGTATCAAACTAGGCTCACACATCAGGGGTTTTCATTTGAGGAACCAATATTCTCCTTTTAGAGCAACATTATTGAAGACCATTTTATGCAAGAATGGTTCAAAGTGTATAAGCCCATAATTTAAGTGTAACATCCCCAAAAAGAAATGTTATATCATATTTAATAGAACTAAAATAGATCTTATAAGATCAGAAGCTTCGCCCCATCATTCCTTTTCAATTTACTTAATGATTTCATGAGACACCCCTAGAAATAATTTTAACTAGTATTGAAGATAAACATCTTGTGGTGCAGAATTCTTTTTAGGGTAAGCCTTCTGAAATGCATTCTCTTTCTAGATAAAAATAGATTTTTCATTAGAAACCAATTGTTTTCTCATTTTCCCATTTTACTAGGATAGTCAGGTTTAGTGTACTCCTTAAACATGAGGAGACGCATTGATCAGATGCCAGACTACCCAGTTATTCAGATTTCACTTACCATCCTATCTCAATCTGGAACAGAGGTGGCTTGTCATATCATGACACAGTCCATGTCACTTCTTAGGTGAAGGAACATGGTTTCTCAATGAGTTTTAGCCATTGCTCTGCCTTTTGCTTTGATTTTTATAGTAATCTTCAATCAGAGATAACTATACTTCTACTTCATGACTTAGTTCCCATCACTTCTTAGGTGAAGGGTCCATGTTTCTCAGTTGGTCATAGTCATTGTTCTGCAAATGTTTTCAATGATAAGGCATGTTCCCTTGAGTTCATCAGACCATTTTCAATGTCGAAAAATAATACTCAGTGTAAAAATCTTTAACTAAGGTGGCCTCAAAGCTCTTAATTTTCAGATTTTAGGAAGAGGTGAGGTTACATTTCTTCATGTTTATTTTAATAAGTCCATTCCATACACAGAGATGGTCATTTTCAAGACTCTTAAACCCATATTTAAGGTTTATATACTCAAAACCATCAACTCAATTTGGGGTTGGTCTGAAATATTAGCAATGAGCTCTAAGAGAAAGACATTAGGTTTAGGCTCCCCTTGAGTGTATGAGCTCAGTCAGATTTGCATAATAAGGTTCCCCTTCAAGAAATGATATTCAATGAATAAGGTATGGAAGTTATGAACATGGGGAAGGAATGATAACAGTTCCAGTTAAAAGAAGAATTGAAACAATGAACAGGATCATCAAATTGAACTGTTGCGTCGACGCATAGGGAACATGGAGTCGACACACAATCACAGATAGAACATGAATTTCAAGGATTTTGTCCTATTGTGACGATAATCTGTCATTTTTCTGAAAGGAAAGATTGACATAATTTAAGGGCTTACACTACCACAGACTGATATATCATGAAAATGGATGCTTTTCAGGAAATTTTCAAATGCAACTTAATTTATTCAACAGATTTCTTTAACAAAGAACATGTCAAAACATTGGTATATCAATCATGATAATTGGATCTTTATGTGCACATGGAGAGGACAGATTCATGTATGCTTTCAACTTTGTATGAAATTGAATCTCCTCCTAAGTTGAATCATTTTGTGACATGGAGAGGAGGCACAAAATATTGGAGTCAATCAATTTAATCAAACAACTTAATCTCCCCTCATTACTTCGACAAATGGGTCCATGCACAAAAAGGAATTCACCATGTTTGGATAGAAATATTGTAGCTCCCCCTCAATCCAGCCAATTCTTTGACAAACTAGCAACCTTTGACACCAGCTGGCATGCTTATGTCTAAGTGCACTGGAAATGCATTTGACAATGCAGAGTAAAACAGATGAATGCATGAAATTCTAAATGATGTAACCTGAGATGAATTAGGTGTTTGACCTTTAATACCTGGCAGAGAATTTTTCTCACGCATAGTGATGACTTTCAGACAGAGCTAGTCTTGTCCTTCCACACATGACCATTTTTATACCCGAAGGTCATGACTTGATGATGCTCTGAAGGGGTAAGAGATGACCACAAGGAAGACTCCCCCTCAATTTGATCCTACATGCAATATGACATATAAAATGTAATGCAAATTTAATTACAAGTATGCAGACCCCAGACACATTCACTCAAACAGCAATGTTCAACAATCTGAATCATTTTTGCAGATGGAAGTTTCGTATGCTATCATCATCAACACAGAATTTGTTCTACATGAAGTGAGAAGGATAGCACCTGAGTTCTTTGGACGGAAGCTTTTAATTATATTCTTGAAGAAATCTATGACTCCCACCATGGACCATGTACCTTGACTTCTTGGATGGAGAGATTACTTCATGGTTCTTATCTTCAAGGCACACCTACAAGGTTTTCATCCTTCTTGCATTCTAATCCATAAAATTTCCTAAGATCAATCAAGTCAGATTCTCCCAGCCATGGAATGACAGTGAAGAACATATAATCAGGCATTCCAAATTGGCTTTGAGACATATAAGCACGAATGACCTTTGAAGATTGCAGTTCATCTTAGAACAGATGAAAATATTGATCATAATGAACTGATGGGTCGACGCATACTGATCAGTGTGTTGACTCAAGGAGTTCTGACAGAATATAAAATATGACCAATTTGAACTGCTGGATTGATGTAGTACCATCAGTGCATCGACGCACAGGTAATAGACAAAGGAATTGTTAAAAATAATCATTCTGTTTGAGTAAAATCTCATTTATTGCAATTTAGAATCAACACAATTGCATTCTAAAAAAAATATTAAGACATGCAACTTAAATGTAGAAATTATGAACATTTCAACTCCCCCTAAATGTATGCATGAATTTCAAATATTATTTTTGGATTTTTAGATGTTGATGTTATGCAGTTGATTCTGAAAGGAAACATGCAAATGATCAAATCTATCTATGTCCATGAGCATTTGAATACACAGTGAAGTATTGACAGAACATGGACATTGACTCATGGTACCAGGCAGAAGCACATTCTCTCGCATGGTGATAGCTCTTGCGCAAGCTTAACCTACCCTCCTTATAGTCACCATTTGATATACCATGTAGTCATGGCATGCAAGCACACTTAGGAGGATGCATCATGCAGAGCATACCTCAAAACATGCACACGCAAAATCTTATATCTTTCGCAGTCATGTGTGCAACATGCAAGTTTCATTCTATGCTTGACATGCACAATATGCATGAGTATGCTGGGCATGCTAGAGTTTAAGGGCAAATGCTTGATTGCAATATGCAGACATGCCCTTGTTTGAATGCGAATTACACTCTGTACCTGAAATGTAGTATTGATGGATGTCATTTCACAAGAACAAGGTTCAGGAATTTTATTGCTATGTCCCCCAATGAATGAATGGGAAAAATATAAATGGGAGAAGAAGCATAGGTTTGAATCATGCTTAACCAACTTGCAAATCACTTTTTGAACTGGGTTGAACTATATGCACAGTCTTACACATTTCTACAACCTCCTCTCTTAACAAGATGGGTCAATGATTTCAAAACTGAGCAGGAGGTGAGTTGATGGGGACATCTCCTGCCCGCCCACACTTTTTCGAGGCTCCTGATGATCGCCAGTAGTGCAACATCTTGTTCGCCACTTAATTTCTAGTCATAGCATGTAACTTTTATTTTATTTGTGTCTCTTTATATGTAATGTTTCCTTTTTGAGTCACTTAGTCAGTTAATGGGTCATTAGAATGGTTAGTGGAGTCAATCGGGCCCAACTAGTGGACTAGGCACAGGGGCGCCCCTCCCTTTGACTTGTTGGTCATTTGCTTGTTTTTCAAGGTTAGTTTGGTCAAGAGGAATGTTGGGTGCCTATAAATAGACCCCAACCCCTCCATTGTAGAACAAATGCTTTGAGAATTAGAAAAAAAATTCACATTTGAGTGAAATCTTCCCCCTCTTAAAGTGGAGTGTGACTCTCCCATTTCTCCCTCTTTCTCTCTCTCTCCAAGAGAGGTGCACCCCTTTCTCTCTCCTTCCCCTCCCACCTACTTTCTCTCTCTCCTCCCCTCATTCAATAGTCACCATAACTTCCCACAACACCTCTTTACTCCACCCCTAGCCCCAAGGGAGAACCCACCAATCTCCAAGCCACCCTCCAACCCCCAACCACCCACTACCCTTTCCCAAGCACCCTTCCATCCCCCCATGGCTGAAGGGGTTCAAACCCTAGGCCAAATTTGAATCTCCCACCCTTTCTGGCTGCCCCTCACCCCTCCCCAACACCCCTTCCTACCCTGGTCGCCCGCCCCATTTCCCCTTGCTTCCCTTGGCCATCCAACCCTCATACACACAACCCTACACCATTAGCCTATTCTCAGCTTGCAGGCAGCAGAGTACCGGTGACTTTCTTAGGCTGCCACGTCATCACCAAGATACTTCAGATAGCGTACCATATACCGGTGGAATTATCGTCTAGTCTACTTCACAACGGAGGTGGTCCCGCCTCCGTCTGAGTTCGTGGCTGCCCGGAGGAGTATTCACCACCGGACTGCGCAATTCCACCCTAACAGACAGCCAACTTCAGCTTGTAGAGGGTACCACGACCAGTACCTTAAAGATATTGGAGCGGCGTTTGGCTGAGGACTTCTGCTACGAGTCCCCTTTCATCTCCAAGAAGCAGAGCATCGTTTGAAGCCCGAAGCACAAAGTTCCAAATTTTCTACCCTGAGTGCGCAGGTCAGTCCAAGTGGAGACAGATTCGACCTCCTTCCACTCTTCTAGACCTCGTGGTCTACTCTGACCTCCGCCGGTGGCCCCGTGGGTCTCCGTTCGAAGAGAACTTGACCACTAACGCAATGGTTCTAGTCTCATCATCAACTGAGCACGGGAGTGGTCATGACAGCCTTCCCTTCCAACAACAGCGGTCTAGACACTGCCAGGAGCAGAGTGCAGCAGTAGTAATCCCGACCCTATCCCGGCCGTCGTCGTCATCAAGAAATTCTCCAATAGTTCTGACGTCCTCCTGGGCCAACCGAAGAGATTTTTGCGCTAGTTTCATCAACAAAGGAGTTGAGGAGAGCCCATGGCAGCACAGACAGTGACTGCCTATCCGGCTGTTCCTGAAGCTGGCAGAACCGGGGATCTCGGCAATTTGGCTTCTAGCTTAGTATTTCCCCCACCCCGCCTAGCCGGCTGACCGCCCCTCCCTGTGTAGAGGTAGTTTTGGATGTAATTTCAATAAGTCCCCGCTCCGAGATCCCCCTCCTGGGAGAGGTGTAGTGGTGTAACATTTTAATTTTTAGGTCAAAGTTACACCGACGCGGCATGCGGGTGCGTACCCACGCCTCCCCGCTCGCCCTCGTCTCCGACCAAGATCGGTGTATTCACACTGATCAGGTGAGCTTCTGGTCACTTCTCTTTGCTGGAATTCCTTGCTTAATTAGTATTGTCTCTTAGCTCTGTCGGACGGTGAGAAAGTGCCCGGTCCCAAATTGCCATCAAATTGAACGACCACCGCGGAGCGAGTTGTGAGAGAGACCCTACAACCCACGTCCTTGGCGTGCTGGCCGCCCATGAAATTGGGCATCCCGGGCCCTTATGGGCTCAGCCTCAAGCTTGTCAAATCCCCCGGAGCATTAAGGTCCCGCCCCGAACCCTCTCCATCATCACCGGGTTGCCCACGGGCACATGTGTGCGTTACGCGGGTGAGTCCGCTTAAGTGATATCACCGGGTACGTTGGGTTGCTTGCTAGTTATAGGTCTAAGGATCATTGGCCTAGTGGCTATCACCCCCAAGGTGGTGTCACATCAAGTGATATCAGAGCAAGTTCTCAACTTCTCTATAAGTTGGTCCTAGGGCGCATATGCCTTTCGAGTCACCCGATACCTCTCTCTTGTCCACTAGCATGGCCACCTCATACTGACCTTACCCATCGGCACTCTCCATGAGTCCAAACCTCCAAGAGAAACCCACCACCAACACACATGGCCTCCACGGCTGTGTCAACTACCTAATAGGAGCCTCGACCTATGCTAACGAGCGGCTTGATAGCCTATCGGGTCGACTCGACCAACTAGGAGACAATAGGCCCGCCCCAGGGGCGAACGATAGAAGGACATCTCCCCCACCTCCCACCTTTGACGGAACTCATCCTAATGACTATTTATATTGGGAGGCTTCAATGGACCATTACTTCGAGTGGAATCCCATGTCCGAGGATAGGAAGGTTCAATTTGCCAAAATGCAACTAACTAAAAGGGCTCAAACTCATTGGTTGAAAATTGAAGGCTTACGGATAATTAGAAGGGAAGCTCCCCTCATCACATGGGGGGACATGAAGGATCAACTTAGGGCTAGATATGTTTCCCCCTCCTACCCGAGTCACCATAACCCAAGGAGAACTTCAACTCCTCCATCCGTACCCGGCCAACCCAAGACCCCAATCACCCAATCCCCACTGCCTCCCACCTCTCCTACCCCGGCCACTACATCTACACCCTACCTCCAAGTCCTCACCACAACCATAGCTCCACAAGCCCAAGTGGACTCCGTGTCCACCCCTCCACCGAGGCCCATAACAGCCACCACCCCCAAACCCAAAATCCCTCACCAAACCCATACCCCACAAGCCCCCTTGGGCCCCACCACTATCCCTTCATCACCCCCCATAAAGGACACACCTCCCAAGACCAACCAAACCAAGCCTCCTCACCCAACCCATCTCCCACTCCCAACCCCAACTCTACCATGTCCTAGGACTCCACTACTTCCCCTCCCTATCCTAACCCAAGTCTCCCTTTATCCATCACCCCGGGTGCACCATGCACCAACCATCATCACCACATCCCCAAGAGACCTTCCCAATCCCTTGGGCAAGGAGGCCACACCCACTCACATAGGAGTAGATGCTAGCCTGGACCCTCTCCCCACCCATGAGGAAACTCAAGTTCACACCAATGATGAGGAAGAGTCTCAAGCCTTCACCACTCCAAATAGTCCAGATCCTCAAGGTTCAAACCTTCACAATTGGCACCATAATCATAGATGGGCCCCTACCTAGATGGCTAAAGGAGAGACCGATCCCTCCCATCACATCCCATGCCTACCCTCCCATGGAGCTAGACCTCCCCATAGTACCCATCTCCTCCTATCACACCACAATCCAATCATTGTACCAAGTGGAGACCTTAGGGGATCTTCTTAAGGGCTTATCATGGCAAATCGAGTTCACGAGCATGTTGACCCCGGTGACCAACCAATCTAGGAGCCTTGACCTCCAACACCTATGTGTCGGGTCTATCACCGCAGTTTACACTGTGGGATACTACACTAGCAACCTCCTTCTATTCCTCCTTACACCCGATGAGCCCGATGCTATCCACAAATTGGAGTTGCTTATCTCGGGTAGAACGTCAAGCCCTCCATTCATGGCCGACCATCCCACCCAAATCACCAGCCCAATTATCCCGATGGAGGAGGATGCCTCATCATCTTTTGAGGACCTTGAGGACTTAGAGTACCTCTCTCTTGAAAACCCATTCCATAATCCCTTCGACCCCTTCCTATGGGAGCCTAGATGCCCATGTGACCCACCCGCCTTACTCACCACCCACTATTCCCTACCCTCACCTACCATGTTGAAACAAGACCACCCCTTCCTAAACATCGGTTATGTCATTGGAGCCATGGCCTTAGGCCACATACACCTTGGGAATGAGGAAGTGCCCCACTCCATGATACACACCTTCTTTGACCCCTTCGATCCTTATGAGTGGGAGCTTAAGGACCACCCCATACCCACGCACTTGGCCGTCACCTCTGGAACAAGAGTGCACCTATCTTGGCAAATCACATCATTCAACATGGGTCACAAGTCCGGTCATCTCATACATGTCACACACATTTTAGGCCCAATGCATGACTGGCTCACATTTGGATGCGCTGGTCCTCCCCCATTCATCATTGGTCTTACGCATGAAAGGAGCATACATGGATGTCCGGATCCCCTGACATTTGTCACACCCATGCATGATAGGTTCATCTATGGATGCCCCGGCCCTCCTAAGTCTGTCAAAGTCTTCATGGCATCGAAGTATGATCGGTCTATATTTGGCTGCCCCGGTCCACCTTTGTACACCATACGTTTCACACCCATACCGCATCGTAGTGCATGGCATACGCATTCACGCAAGCATCTAGCAACGAGCGGAAAGGATCACAAAGAGTGGGCAATAGCTCGTAAGAGCCACTTGGGATTCCAAGTAGGTAACTTGGTGATGGTGACAATGGAGTGGCTCTACCCTAGGGTCACCTCCAAATCGAGGGCATGAGGACTTGGACCTTCCCGAGTTCTGAGAGGCTTTACCAACCCGGCTTATGGGTTGGACTATCTGATGGGTTTTGGGATTCATCCCACTTCCCACATGGCGGATCCGGCACCCTCTATGGGCACCGCGAGGGATCCTAGTAAGTACCTCGAGCCTCTACCTACCTTTGAGAGTGACACCTTCGGAGAGCCTTCACCAATCAGATTGAGAGCCTGACGTGAGCACACAGAGGCAATACTAGGCAAGCATGGTACCATCGCCGGTAAGAGGGTGTGCCCGAGCTACCTTGAGAGGCTGAAGAGTCATCCCCCGACTAGGGACGCAGAGTTGAGTTTGGAGATCGTGGCTCGCTCGGAGCTACATTTGGCATACTACTTCCCCGGTGGACCCATACTCGACGGGGTCGAGTTTTTCCCACCCCGGGGGTATGATGGGGTATTCTCTTGCCCGTCCACACTTTTTCGAGGCTCCTGATGATCGCCAGTAGTGCTACATCTTGTTCGCCACTTAATTTCAAGTCATAGCATGTAATTTTGATTTTATTTGAGTCTCTTTATATGTAATGTTTCCTTTTTGAGTCACTTAGTCAGTTAATGGGTCATTAGAATGGCTAGTGGAGTCAATTGGGCACAACTAGTGGGCTAGGCCCAGGGGCGCCCCACCCTTAGACTTGTTGGTCATTTGCTTATTTGTCAAGGTCAGTTTGGTCAAGAGGAAAGTTGGGTGCCTATAAATAGACCCCAACCCCTCCATTGTAGAACAAATGCTTTGAGAATTAGAAAAAAAATTCACATTTGAGTGAAATCTCCCCCCTCTTCAGGTGGAGTGTGACTCTCCCCTTCCCCCCCCTCTCTCTCTCTCTCTCCAAGAGGGGTGCGCCCCTTTCTCTCTCCTCCCCCTCCCACCTACCTTCTCTCTCTTCTCCCCCCATTCAATAGTCACCACAACTTCCCATAACACCTCTTTACTTCACCCCTAGCCCCAAGGGAGAACCCACTAATCTCCAAGCCATCCTCCAACCCCCAACCACCCAGTACCCTTTCCCAAGCACCCTTCCATCTCCCCAAGGCTGAAGGGG
Organism: Amorphophallus konjac; assembly: GCA_022559845.1. Lineage (NCBI taxonomy): Eukaryota > Viridiplantae > Streptophyta > Magnoliopsida > Alismatales > Araceae > Amorphophallus > Amorphophallus konjac. The sequence goes on along the minus strand of CM040118.1, from coordinate 255,719,972 downwards.
TTCAAACCCTAGGCCAAATTTGAATCTCCCTCCCTTGCTGGCTGCCCCTCACCTCTCCCCAACACCCCCTTCCTACCCTGGTCGCCCTCCCCATTTCCCCTTGCTTCCCTTGGCCATTCCACCCTCATACACACAACCCTACACCACCAGCCTATTCCCAGCTTGCAGGTAGCAGAGTACTAGTGACTTTCTGAGGCTGCCATGTCATCACCAAGAAGCTTCAGATACCGTACAATATACTGGTGGAATTGTTGTCCAGTCTACTTCGTAACGGACGTGGTCCCGCCTCCGTCTGAGTTCGTGGTTGTCCAGAGTAGTATTCACCGCCGGACTACGCAATTCCTCACTGGCAGACACCCAACTGCAGCTTGCAGAGGCTACCACGACCAGTACCTTGAAGATATTGGAGCAGCATTTGGCTGAAGACTTTTGCTATGAGTCCCCTTTCATCTCCAAGAAGCGGAGCATTGTTTGAAGCCCGAAGCACAAAGTTCCAAATTTTCTACCTCGAGTTCACAGGTCTGTCCAAGTGGAGTAGATTCGACCTCCTTCCACTCTTCTGGCCCTCATGGTCTGCTCCAACCTCCGCTGGCAGCCCCGTGAGTCTCCGTTCGAAGAGAACTCAACCACGAACGCAACGGTCCTAGTCTCATCATCAACTGAGCATGGGAGTGGTCGTGACAGCCTTCTCTTCCAACAACAGCGGTCCAGACACTGCCAGGAGCAGAGTGCAGCAGTCCTGATCCCGACCCTGCCCCGGTCGTCGTGGTCATCAAGAAATTCTCCAATAATTCTGACGTCCGCCTGGGCCAACCTAGGAGATTTTGGTGCTGGTTTCATCAACAAAGGAGTTCGGGAGAGCCCGTGGCAGTACCGATAGTGACTGCCTATCCGGCTGTTCCTGAAGCTGGCAGAACCGGGGAGCTCAGCAATTCGGCTTCTAGCTTAGTTTTTCCCCCACCCCGCCTGGCCGGCTGACCGCCCCTCCCTGCGAGGAGGTAGTTTTGGATGTAATTTCAATAAGTCCCTGCCCCGAGATCCCCCTCCTGCGAGAGGTGTAGTGGTGTAACATTTTAATTTTCAGGTCAAAGCTACATCGACGCGGCGTGCGGGTGCGTACCCACGCCTCCCCGCTCGCCCTCGTCTCCGGATGGGATCGATGTATTCACGCTGATCAAGTGAGCTTCTGGTCACTTCTCTTTGTAGGTATTCCTTGCTTAATTAGTATTGTCTCTTAGCTCCGTCGCATGGTGAGAGAGTGCCTAGTTCCAAATTGCCATCAAATTGAGTGACCACCGCGGAGCGAGTTGTGAGAGAGACCCTACAACCCACGCCCTTGGCGTGCTGGCCGCCCATGAAATTTGGCATCCCGGGCCCTTAAGGGTTCAGCCTCAAGCTTGCCAAATCCCCCAGAGCATCAAGGTCCCGCCCCGGACCCTCTCCATCATCACCGGGTTGCCCACGAGCACATGTGTGTGTTACGCGGGTGAGTCCGCTTAAGTGATATCGCCGGGTACGTTGGGTTGCTTGCGAGTCATAGGTCCATGGATCATTGGGCTAGTGGCTATCACCCCCAAGGTGGTGTCACATCATGAGTAAAGAACAAGAACCAACCCTCAAGTATACTCAACAAAATGCTCATCTTTGAGCATGAGCTTCATTCAAAACCAGAGTATTCACATATTCACATTCAAGCATTATTTGTCATGCATTTACTCATCATTGAACTTAACCAGAAACTGTGGTCTCTCCCATATAAAAGGTAGGCAGGACAATGCATGATGATTGATTAAACAAGCATGACATGAAAAATATCATGAAGAATGAAGAAGTTCAGATATAGAAGAAGTTAAAATAGTTCTGGCTGCATCATATAAACAGATGTATCAATAAATGCTGAGGGCAAACAATATCAAAGTCAACACTGATGCAATTCAGATTGATTGGCAACAAGCACATTTTTAGATTTGAAGACAAAGTAGTTTCCCTCATGAGTCAAACACTAGATTTATTGAGATCCGGTACTAGACGGGGAACTTAGATCCGAAGATCACCTCAAGCATAGTGAGAGCTCCAAGTAGACTTAATCTGCCTTTTCAACTGATCACTATTTGATATACTAGATCATCAGATCCTTTCCAAGTCATAGTTTATCAAATAAAATTTTAATTAAAACAGAATGTAAATCTCAGTTTAATCAAGATGAACTATGAACAAAAGAATTCTCAAACACATGCATAATTGAAGCACAGCTGAAAAATCAAACTATGTGAAAGGCACAGCTTATCAAGCAAAGAATTCATTATCACATTGTGCCCTGAGCAGCTCAAAAGGATATTAACTTTGCACATATTGCCAAACCAAATGGCGTACTTAAAATACATAAAGACATTCATTGATAGTGATTCAGCAACAAGAATCAAAATTGGTTGCACTAGGATCACCTCTGAAGATCATTGGATCTTAGGTACACAGAGCTTAGCGCTGATACCATTTGTTGGGTCCCATGCTAGGGTACAATCAGATCTAGAGGGGGGGTGAATAGATCCCTTAAAAATATGCCCTCTTAAAAACTTATTTGACTAGACAAGCTTCTTGTTTGAGCGCACAGCAGATATAACAATATAAAGGATGATGCAAACAAGGAGTCAAAAAAAATAATGGACCGGAAGTTGCAAGGTCTTAGAAGACACATCCAGTAGAATGATGACAAGTGTAGACACGTCAAAATTGATACTATGTTGATCAAAACTCATGTCACTATATTAACACCCCAAAGTGAACTTCAATATTTCTATAATATAAAGTTTTTCTCTTTTGTGTGGGTTTTTATGATGTTTCTTGCATTTTTGTAATTAACGACTTGAAGAGGAACGTGATTTAAATAGCGACCTAATCTGGGGCGTGTTCTCAAGAAAGGACGGCTGGTGTTAAGGGCGTCAATTTCTGGTATTTTACGAGTCCCACCACGATTGAAAAATCAAGAATTAACGTCCTTCCTTAGGGCGTGTTTTCAATTAACGCTTTTGCTTCAGGCGTCGTCTCATAATTATCAGAAAAAGAAAGTTTTTATTACTAAAATTGAATCCCGGAGTTGACGCCTTTGTCCCAGTCGTGTTTTGAATTAACGCCTTAGGGCAGGTCGTCAATTTTAATTGACGCCCTTCTGAGGGTCGTCTCTCACCCTTCCGTGTCCGGTTTGAACACACCTTTCCTGGAGAGTTCCCTTCCGTGTCCTTGCAGTTAATGATCGTTGCTTGTTCTTATCCCATTAGAATACGGTTTTGAACCCTATAAAAGGATGCCCTGGTTGATCTCGCGCGAGGTAACGGGTGCTGGCAATTGAGGTAACGGGTGCCGGCGATTGAGGTTGCAGAAGCCAGTTTACAAAGGTTGATGATCGTCTGAGAATACAGAGTTCCTCTCTCTTTTCTCTGCCAACCTTCAAGTCCTCTGTCCTCACGGTCGTTCTCCTCCTCCTGTGCGATCTCTTTAAAGGCTCTCTGCTTCCTCCTACTGCCGCAACCGAAGCATCAATGTGGTTTTCCCCTTTACTGTTTACAGGAACAGCAGGGGCTTTCTTTCTCTCGTTTGTCTTCATCATCTTATCATCGATCACAATATTCTTCTTTTGCATTAGTATTGCATCTCTTTCCCTTTCCCTAATTCTCTAGGGGTTTTAAAAAAAATAAACAAAAGGTGCACACTTTATGCTCTTCTTTCATCATCATATTATTTCCTTGGATTGATACTACACACACGTTTGGCTGATCCTCTCTTCTTTTGATTATTTGTTCTTTGATTAAGGGTAATCAAGAGGAAAACCCCCTTCATCGGCCGGCCGATAGAAGGAGGAGGAAGGAATCTACATCCATCCCGTATCTTCATCCTTATTTTCACCAGGTATTCGCGATCAATTTCCTTTATTTTTGAGGTAACCCCTCTGGCGATCACTCTCCTTATTAGCACCTCGTGCATGCTTTAATATCTTTTATTTATTTTTAATTGTTCTAAGTGAATTTTCTTAGAATCTACAAATTGGCGATCACGGTGGGAATACTCACCACTATACTACAACGACTTAGTATCAGCTCCATCAAAAATAATGATGATTCCAGAGGAGTCTTAGTCATACGGATAGGCCGTTGAGCCGTCCAAGACTGGGGACGATGGTTCCTTTTTGTGAGTTGGTGCGCGGATAAACGGGTCTCAGCTTAGTATCAGCTCGCGAAATCAGTTTCTTGACCTAGTCTGGGCAGCTTAACAATATTATCCTTGATTATCTTATATTTTTATTTATTTTTCATTTTAAACCCAGCATGCATTCATATAGGACCTTGAATCAACATTGAAAAATCATTCTGATAAGCTGATTGGAGAGTCAAATTGATCTTAATCTTTCCAGATATGAGATATTCATTGCTGAATGGAATCCTTAGTTCATTTTGTCGCTGTTTTGGGTCATTTTCTCGAAAGCTCCTTGTTTAGATTTCTATCCTCTTATTTCAGTCCTTTCCCTTGATCCACCTTGGCTGCAGCACGTCCACACTGGCTGGTAACTGCTCCCCAATGGTGAAACCTACAGGTTTGTGACCTGGGGGTACTTCCACCGCGCTGGAAGTTGATCATCTTCTTTTATCTCCTTCGTGCCCGCGTGCACACTCCCTCTTTTATCCAAATATCGTTGATTTCATTGAATTTCCTGAGATTGCTTCATCTCGAGCTTTTAATTTAATTCTCATCAAGTGATGTTGATTGCGTGTCTTATCACACCTTGGCATCTACTTTTCAGTTCGCTCTGCTCCCTTGCAAAGCAGACGCCAAGGCGGGGCAGCTGTAGACACGCCAAAATTGACGTTACTCTGAGTGCATCTCATATTACCTTGTAATGTCCCAATTTGACCCTCAAATTAACTTTGTTTGAGTGATTTTTCTCATTTTTTCTTGGATTTCTTTCTTTTTTTTCCCTTTTCTTATTTTTCTCTATTTTTTGGATTTTTTTGGATTTTTTCTCTATTTTTATAATTGACGACTTGACGTGGGGCGTCTTTTAAATAACGGCTTAACCTTGGGCGTTTCTCAAAAAATTAACGACTACCTATAGGGGCGTCCATTCTTTCATTTTTCCATTTTTCTAGATTTTTCTGAGAATTTTTTTGGAATTAACGACTTAACAGGGGACGTTATTTTGATTTTAAATGAAATAAAACTTAAAAAAATGAATTAACGACATATGCAAGGGCGTCATTTTCAATTTGAATATTTTAATATTATTTTTAAACCCTCTTCCAGAGGTGATTTGGTGGCCTTTCGGGTGTCAGAAAAATACGAAAAAATAGTAATTGGAATCAGCACATTGAGATGCACCTCCACCTAAAAAATGAAAAAAGAATATTGAGAAATGAAAAATAGCCCTATTTTATATATTTTGAATTAACGACCTTGAATCGGACGTCAATTAAATTGACGCCCGAATCCCCGGTCGTCCATTCTTTTTGGCTTTTTATCATTTTGATTAACGCCTCTGTGCAAGGCGTTATTTTCAATTAACGCCCCCAAGCCGGTCGTCTTTTTCATTGCTATATTTTGAGAGTTTGGGTCCGACCGAGATTCGTGTTAAATTATAAATAACGCCCCTTTGCGAGTCGTCAATTTTTAAAATGATGTTTCCTCCGCGGGCGTCATTTTAAGAAGCGACCGGCTCCAGGTCGTCTTTTTTTTTAATTCTGAATTTTCCCAGAACCGCCTTCTTTCCTCGTTTTGGGCCCCTTTTAACTTCGGAATGGCTTTCCATGGCAGGAGGGACTCCTTCCAATATTTATCTCTTGCTAAACCAAGCTATCCTAATTGTTGTGGGACTTAAACCCCTCCAATCTTCCCTATAAATAGAGCCCCTGCGGCTCTATCGAAAGGGATTTTTCTTTTTTTTTTGACAGGGTGATGCTGCTGCTGCTTGGCACAGGAGGGAGCTCCCTGCATCCACTGCTTCATCCTATTGGAAGGGCCTCTCTCCCGAACGCTTAACAAAGCCATACGCAGAGAGCAGTTCTTCATATCACAGGCTTTTCAGTTTTCTTTTTTCTTTCTTTTTTTTTGTTTATACATTAGTTCATATGCATGTATGTTCATCCCCTGTTTAATCACACTACTCAACCACGTTGAGTCTTTCCTTATAGTGCAACACTTGTTGCTTTGCCATATTCCCACAGTGCAACACTTGCACTCCTTTTGCTTTATACATATATTTTGCATTCATCATACCTCCCACCCTTTGCATAGGGGTTTAAGGGCCAACACCCAACAAGGTGTGTTCTTATACATGCTTTTCATGTTTATCTCTATTATGAATTTGATGCTACACTCACCTTGGTTCTAATTCCTATTTTTATTGGTTGTTGTCTTTGATCTTTGCAAGGGTAATCAACAAGAAGAACTCTCTTCATCGGCCGGTCGATCGGAAGAGAAAGGTGCACTCACAATCTCCCCCGCATCCTTTTGAGGTATTTATATCGCGATCCCTCCCTTTTATTATTGTTTATATCCTTTGAGGCCCTCGCGTCTCTGGCGATCACTCTCCTTATTAGCACCTCGTGCATGCTTTAATATCTTTTATTTATTTTTAATTATTCTAAGTGGATTTTCTTAGAATTTACAAATTGGCGATCACGGTGGGACTTCCACTGTTTTTCTGTTGATTACCCCTTTCCTATTGGCACCCACGCGTGCCCTTTCCCATTGGCACCCACGTGTGCCCTTTCCCCTTTGGCACCCACGTGTGCCCTTTCCCTTTGGTACCCACGGTACCCCTCCCTTGTGCCCTACGGGCACCCTCCACTGTGCACATTGCACACTCCGGGATCAACCAGTCATGTGATTTTCCTAAATTAACACCTTCTATAAAGGCGCTTTTTGATTTAACGCCTTGATCCAGGGCGTCATTTTTCTGTTTAACGCCTTCTGCCAAGGCGTCTTTCATCGCGTCTCTTGGTTTTTACTCTGTCTGTGAATTCGCGCCCTTTATTCCGGGCGTCCTTTTATTGATTAGCGCCTTACATCAAGGCGTGTTTTTATTTTGATCGTGTGCACCACTCACATTTGACGCCCTCTGTCAGAGGCGTCCTTTTCACATATAGCGCCTCACACTAAGGCGCGGTTTTGCACTGTCTGCGAGCGCCTCACAGTGATTCACGACAGCCGCGCTATCGTCTCTTCCATTAGTAGCGACTGCTTCAGAGTCGTCTCTTTCCTCTACGTTCACAGAGACTTGTTGCCTGTATTTGTTCATGCTGGATTGATACTTACCTTGATTATTTGATTATATTGGTGTGATCCGCGTGTCTTATACTACATTTTGTGGCATTTGCTTGAGAGACCTCCTCTCTCTACACTAGGCTTCCACACACCTCTCTTGGAATCGGGACAACCCTCCATTGAGCATTCCGTCTCTTTGGACCGGAAATCCCTTTTCCAAGACCTCCGTAAGTCCCCGCACCCGTGGATTCCCTCACGGATGCTTGGCTGGTTGTACCCTTGAAGTACCCGGAGTTTAGAGAATCTATCGTTGGTGAGGAGAGAGAAAGAACCTAGTTAACCCGGAGACTACACTTGGATCCGAACTAGGTTTCACTTTGCAAAGAAGAGTGAATTATTCTGCAATTAATCCACTCTAATCTCAAACATAACACTAAAATTTTGCGTTCATCTCAACTTGATTGCATAAACTTGGTTGGGTTGATTTGCTTAAGCTTCTTTTCATTGAGTGATTGATTGTGTGATAATCCCTCCATAAAGCTTTCTCTCTTCTTAAGCATGCAACTCCGTTCAGGTAAGATCATCAACATGGCAAGTTATGGATACTCCTATGATGATGTGGAAGAGAATATTTTTGATCAATCTTATGAGGCACCCCTCCAAGATTCCATCTATCATGAGGGAAACCACCCTCCGTCTCAGGTTCATTATTCTCAAATTCATGTGGTTGACACCACAACTCACGAGGTTGAACCCTCTTCTCAAGCTTTACCATCCAATCAGAACACATCGGGCTACACCTCCCCTTCTTTCAACGTCAATGATTTAATTCATGCATTATCTCAATTAGACGATTCCCAGCGGCAGGCAGTTCATGCCGCTTTGAAAGGGAAATCTGTTCCCTCTTCATCTTCCAATCCCCCTCCGGCCGCGAGTGGCCATCAAGTTGTTAATGACCAGGCGGTCTTGCACAAACCCCCCTCTTGTCCACCAACGCCCGGTGCGGCCATGCCGGCCCAACAGGCAAGTTATTCCGCGGCTAGGCCCCAATTCTTTCAACCTCCCCAAATTCTAAGGACACCTATGCCAAATACCTTCATTCCAAATTCGGCCCCGGTCGAGTCAGACACTAATGCTTTGCTCCTTCAGAAATTGGCTAGCATGGAAGAACAACTCAACAAGATTACTACTGCCAAGAATGCTCTAGAGATCTCTCTGCCTACATTGCCAGTTTTTCACTTACCACCTTCTGAGATGTTGAATTTTCGGCGATATAATGGAACTGGCAATCCATTTATTCATCTGAAGGATTTTATGTATGAAACGTCATTTTAGCAGGGCAACATAGCCTCATTGGCTTATTTGTTTAGAAGATCTTTAGTGGGGCCAGCCCTCGAGTGGTTCTATTCCCTGGATCTGGCAGATGCTAGCAATTTTGATGTGGTTCAAAGGAAATTCTTGTAGAAGTATAGGGACCGGGTCGGACCCTCTCTATCTGTTACAGACTTGGTTGCAGAGTAAATGAAGCCCGAGGAGGACTTCATCATATTTGCTGATAGATGGCGGTCAATGGCCGAGAAGTTGAAAGATACCTTATCAGAACCGGAACATGTTAAGATGATTATATCCAATGCAACCCCTCAGTTCCGGCATATACTGGCCATGAACAGATTGACCACCATGGATGAGCTCTATGAAAGAGCTCGTTATATTCAGACCCAAATGAAAGATTCGCCCATCATGGGCATGTTTGAGCCAAAACCAAGGTTGGTTAGAAAGAATACGAATGTCAACAGCAGCGGGCCCACAACTGAGGGCACAATAGCAAATGAGCAGGTTGGCGCGGTCGGCAACCCCACACCCCATCACCTATCTAACCCACGACCTCCACCACCTCCACAACAAAGCACTCTCTTCAACTCGCCACCACAACACCAATTCGCACCTCAACCTTCCTTTGCTCCACCACAAAACCAAACGCCCCGCGCTGACCCTCCAGCTCCGCAACAATACCACCAAGTACCGCCACCCGCCTACTATGGCCAACAACAACAACAAAGGAGACCACTAGGCCCCAAAAGGGCCCACTATCCTCCACTGCCAGAAAGTCTCCCGGATATTTTCAATGCCTTAATGGCCGCCAACTTGCTCATGCTACCAAAGGAAAGGGCAGTGTGGCCCGCTAATGTTGACACGTCCCGCTACTGTTTCTTCCACCGCTCCCCTGGTCATAACATTGATCGTTGCTTCCACTTCAAGGACTACATTTATGATTTAAATGACCAGGGTGGCATTAATTGGGATGAGATGAGACAGTTTATCGCCACTATGAAAGAAAGAAGGCCTCCTCGGCAGCAGCAGGCTCAGCAGCTGCAGCAAGCAGCTCCACAAGTACAACAGCAAGCTCCGGCAGCTCAGCAAGATATGGGAATCGTCCACAACCCACTGCCGGGGCATCCTGCGAATCAGCATGTAAACCCTGTCACGTCCCTCCACGAGGTGGAGAGAGGGCAGGGATGGCATGAAGAAAACGCCTCTGTTGGGGCATTTAATCATAATTCAAATCAACCTCCGCGCCTCTTGCGCACCCTTCCGTCTTCTTCTACTCCCCAATTAAGCCGTTCCCTTTTACGCCCCGCTAATCCACTTGCTCCCACCAATTCTCCATCCTTGCCAACCCGACCTCTCCTTACCCACCTACTGCCTCCGCAGCCTACCATGCAGCAAACTTCGCCATCCACTGCTAACCCTTCACATTTGCCATCTAGACCACTCCTTATCCGCCCATCACCAACACCTGTCACATCAACCACCACTACTCCTCCACCAACAAGGATCCCTCCACCATCAGTGCCCCCATCCTTCGTACCCAGATCTCTCCTCATTCCACCTACGCCTCCTGCGGGGGCTTCTTCATTGAACTCCTCACCAACACCCCCTACGGGGTCGCCTTCTTTAAACACCTCTCCACCACTTTTTAACGCCAATACACCCTCATCTTCTTCCAATCCTCCCTTACTTGCCCCGACAAAGGCACGACAAAATGTGGCACCGCTCCGCAGTGGACGGATGTTCCAGCGCATCTTTCCCCAGAGAGAGCAGGAGCCCGCACAGGGGCCAAATGAACAAGAACAGGAGCAAGAGTCCATGCCGGGTACTCAGTATGATTTGTTAAAGCATCTTGACCGAACTCCAGCAAGAATTTCCATTCTGGAATTGATTAAGAGGTCAGTCACTCACCAATTAGCTCTGAAGGAATATTTGCAGAAGGTCATGGTCAATGAAGACATCCCTATCGAGCAGATAACCATAGTATTAACGCCCGCTAGCAGTCAGCCGGCGATTACTTTTCATGAGCATGAACTGGCACCACTCTCAGCAAGGAAATATGCTCTATGTATTACGGTGGATATTAATTAATAAGGTGGCGGTGAAACAATGTCTGGTGGACACTGGGGCATCTATCAATGTTTTGCCACCAAGCACTTTGAAGATGTGCGGCATTCCAGAAAATCAGATTCGGCCATCTACCATAACAGTCACAGCATACGACGATACCAAGAAGCCTCCTCTAGACATGATCACATTAAAAGTCAGTTTGGGTCCAGCCATAATCACGGTCGATTTCTACATTTTGGATATGGATCCAACATTTAATGGCATTCTGGGCCGCCCCTATATTCAACAGCTCGACGCAGTGCCCTCCACAAATCATCAGTGCCTCAAGTTTCCACACAAGGGCCGCATCATCAAAGTTACCAGTATGCCAATTCTGCCAGAGGAAGATATACACTTGGCTTCATCAGTTCCTTCCATCTGGCCTGCCAACAAGCCGTTGCTTTCAGTGCTGGACATCCCTCACCCAAGGCCGATGCCACCTGAGATAGTCACGACAGTTGCTATGACACCCCTAACTTCCAAGGGGAAGAAGAAGAAAAGTATGATAAACACCCCGGGATAGAATATTTTGATGAGAATGGGGTACCAGGTCGGCAAAGGCCTAGGTGTCAATTGTCAGGGCAGAACTAAGCCTGTCAAGCCACAGAAATTGATTGCACGGGGCGGCCTAGGCTATAAAGGGCCAAGCAAGAATGAAGAAGAACCATGGGCAGTCATGACATCCACTCTGAAGACGGATCGCCAACCGCTTACATGGACATTACAGACACATTTTATTGAAGTTGGCGTCCAAAATAATGAGCAGACTACAATAATCACTTCCATGTTAGACTGTCAAGATGTTCATGCTAGACAGTTTGCTCGACATATTGCTCCACTGGTTACATACAAAGCCCAAAAATCTCTAAGGCCTGATAAGAGGAGGAAAATGGATGATCCAGAGTGTGACTGGTATAGATGGTTTGATATGAATGACATTATTATTACCTTAAGTCGTATCTTTATGCCGACAGATCCGGAATGGCCGCCACTGATCCATGACTTGATTGAAAAGCCTGTTGTGATAACAGATAAAAGGCAGCTGCTGAGTGATTATATGGACACTGGAGAGCCCGATGTACCATATGAAGAAGGATTTACAATAGACAGGCTATGGGCCGACCTTTTCTCTCTCACTTCTATGCATCTGTCTCTTCTAGTTTCTCTACATTCTCAATTGTTCTCTCGCGTGCCGAGACCGTCGCCAATTATGATCAGCTTTTCTCCATATTCAATACAAGTCTCTCTTTTAATTCCTCCCTTGCTCCTCGAGCAATTTTCCAAACTCTCCATCACACCCCCGTGCGGGTCATCTCTGATTCAATCTTTCTCCAAACTTGCAATCTCCACTCCTCCTGCTATTCTCCCTTCACATTACTTTCTTCTAGAAAAGGAAAATAAAAATGAAGATAAAGATAAAGATAAAAATGAAAAAAAAATTCAAAAATACCAACTCTTCAGTCCTCCATCTCCGTTGAGGAGACTTCTTATCTCTCTTCTGAGTGTGTCCCGACCCAGGGGCCACTCTTCCATGATTCATTGATAAATCTTTTCTCCCCCTCTGGTGAGGGGTCTTCGTCTGTATCACCTCCTGTATCCACTTTTTCACCTCCTTCCTTCAATCAAGCTAGTTGATCTTCCTCCTCCAATAATAAAATCCATGGGGTAGTTTCACATAAGAAATCCAAGGGTAAGCAGATTCCCCGCAGATTTTTGTTGGAATTAGCCAGAAAGTGCCAGGCTTGTTCAGCCCTTCCCGAATTTGTGGAGAATCCGATTATCCGGCCAGAGTTGGAATATGAGGATACTTGTGTTTCTTATGAGGGTTTGGGTGTCTATGAGATTATGAATGATGAAGACCCTATTGAAGAGGGGGATGAAAGTTATGAAGAATATGAGGACGAGGCTGACGCTTTTGCTAGTGGCATGAGAAGATTTGATGAACCATCAGCCTCAGTAGAAGAGCCTACCAAAGAAATAAATTTGGGTACGGAAGAAGACCCTAGGATTGTCCTCATCAGCAAGAATTTGCCGCCCTCCGAAGAGGAGGCGCTTATTTTGGTACTTCAAGAATACAAGGACACGTTTGCGTGGAGTTATGAAGATATGCCTGGATTAGACCCTGCGCTCGTTGAACATCGGCTTACACTTAAGCCAGGGTCTGTCCCGATCAAACAACGGTTGAGACGTTTCCACCCTAACATGGCTTTAAAAATGAAAGAAGAGGTCGACAAGCTTCATAAGGCTAGGTTTGTTAGAGTTGTCCTCTATCCGAACTGGGTGGCTAACATCGTCCCGGTCATGAAGAAAGATGGAAAGGTTCGGATTTGTATAGACTTTCGGGACCTCAACCGTGCGTGTCCTAAAGATGACTTTCCCCTCCCTCATATTGATGTTTTGATTGATAATACGGCAGGATTTGAGACTCTCTCCTTTATGGATGGCTTTTCGGGTTATAATCAGATTCGCCTGGCTAAAGAAGATCAAGAGAAAACATCGTTCACTACACCATGGGGTACTTACTGCTATGTGGTCATGCCTTTTGGACTCAAAAATGCTGGTGCCACCTATCAGAGGGCTATGATGGCAATTTTTTATGGTATGATTCATATTTATATTGAGGTGTATGTGGATGACCTGGTAGTAAAATCAAGAACAAGGATTGAGCATCCTGGGGTTTTAGCTAAAGTCTTGCAAAGATCACGAGAATATCAGTTGAAAATGAACCCCCAAAAGTGTGTATTTGGTGTTTCATCAGGGAAGTTGCTTGGATTTATTGTCAGCAAAAGAGGAGTTGAAGTTGATCCCAATAAGGCAAATGCCATCAGAGATATGCCTCCTCCCAAGAATTTGAAGGAAGTTCGAGGATTAATCGAGAGGTTGCAATTTATCCGCCGCTTTGTCTCCCAGCATTCACAAAGATGTAGGCCGTTTTACGAGCTTACTAAGCCGGGGGTCAAGTTTAATTGGGATGACAAGTGTCAGGCAGCTTTTGACGGATTGAAGGATTATCTGGCCAATCCTCCTATCCTGAGGCCGCCAATTCCGGGCAAACCACTTATCCTCTATGTTTCCGTCCTGGATGACTCTGTAGGTGCTGTCCTAGCTCAAGTGGATGAAGAAGGGAAGGAGAGGGCAGCATACTATTTGTCTAAACTTCTCAACCCTTGTGAGCAGAGGTACTCAGCCATGAAGAAGACTTGCGCTGCTTTAGTCTGGGTAGTTCAGAAGTTAAAACATTATTTCTTAGCTCACGAGGTTCACCTCATTGCTCGCATGAATCCGATTAAATTCCTTCTTGAAAAATCTGTCCTTACCGACCGATTGGCACGCTGGCAAAGTTTTCTCTCTCAATTTGACATCACTTACGTTCAACAGAAAGCAATCAAAGGTTATGTCATCACCGAACATCTTGCTCACCACCCTCTCCCTCGATTTGATCCTATCAATTCATAGTTTCCAGATGAAGAACTAATATCCATTAATCAACCCCACGATCCTATGTGGACATTACATTTTGATGGAGCTCTAAATTCCCAAGGAAGAGGGATCGGCATGGTTCTTTTAACACCAGAAGGGGTCACCATCCCATTTGCTGCTCAGCTCACTTTCCCTGTCACAAACAATATAGCTGAGTATGAGGCCCTTTTGGCCGGTCTTCAAACCACTCATAAATATGGTGTTACCCAATTACGAATCGTGGGTGACAGTCAACTCATTCTACGCCAGGTGCTTGTCAAGTGCCGCACTATCAATCCTAAACTCAAGCCCTACCAGGAACTTGCTTCAGCTTATGCCAAACTCTTCACCAAGTTGATCTTCGTTCATGTCCCTCGAAGCCAGAACATCTTAGCTGACGCTCTTGCCTCTTTGGCCTCTGCTTTAGTCTTTCCTCCCCAACAAGATTTTCACGTTCCTCTCATTCATCAGCGTGACACTCCAGCTATTAAGGATCGTGCATTCCTTGACATTAGGGACAAGGTGCTCGAGAAGGTCAGGCGGAGTGAAGCTCTTAAAGGCAAAGAGGTCATGTTGTTAGATTGGGAAGAAGAATTGGCTGATGAAGAGAAACCTTGGTATTATGAGATTGCCAGATATTGCAATGATCAATCCTATCCCGAAGAAGCCACTGTAGAAGAAAGGAAAGCAATCAGAAGAGTAGCTCAATGGTATGTTTTGGTTGGAGGTGTGCTCTATAGAAGAGGGCTCACGGGTGTTTTATTAAGATGCCTCGACGATAATGAATCCTGGAAGGTCGTAGAAGAGGCGCATTCAGGAGTGTGTGGTGGTCATGTGAATAGCCAGATGCTAGCTAAGAAGATCCTTAGGCTAGGCTTCTATTGGCCAACTCTAGAAGAGGATTGCTCCATTTATGTTCGAAGGTGTGTTAAGTGTCAACTGCACGCCGACAAGATTCATTCTCCTGCTTCTTCACTCCATCCTATGTCCTCCCCATGGCCTTTCTCCATGTGGGCTTTCGATATCATTAGACCTCTTGGTGACTCGAACCTCCTCACGAAGAAAAAATCATTCATCCTCACGGCAACGGAGTACTTCACCAAGTGGGCGGAAGCGGAAGCATTTGTGGAGATCAAAACATCAACCGTCTGCAAATTCATAATGAAGAATATCATCGCCAGGTTCGGCATCCGAGTACCATCGTCACCGACAATGGACCTCAATTCATCTCTTAAGAGCTCAAGGATCTCTGCAACAGGTATAACATTGCATTGCATCATTCTTCTCCCTATTATCCACAAGGCAATGGCCAAGCAGAGGCAACTAATAAAATCTTGATCAAAATTGTCAAAAAGACGTGTGAAGCTAATAAATTCTCGGATTGGCCAGACAAGTTAGTTGAAGCTCTCTGGGCCTATCGCACTTCCATTCGTACCCCTACAGGGCAAACCCCTTTCGCCCTCACTTATGGAATGGAGACGGTAGTCCCTTATGAGATTCTTATTCCATCTTTGCGAGTACAATTGGAAAAGGAATTCTCTATTGATGAGCGTCGTGATTCACTCCTTGCCCAGTTGGAACTCCTGGATGAGAAGCATCTGGTCGCCGCTGAGCATGCGCGTGTTTATTAAAACAGGCTTTCACGTTTTTATCAAAAGAAAGTAATTGAGAGAAAATTCAAAGTCGGTGAGATGGTAATTAAGAGAATTTTTGTAAAACCTGGTGGGCCCCGTTCAAAACTTCAACCAAACTGGGAAGGCCCCTTTGTTATAAAAGATGTTTATTCTGGCAATGCTTATAAACTAATTAATGCTGAAGGAGAAGAATTAATTCACCCTTGGAATGGTCTGTACCTTAAGAAATACTACCCTTAATTCAAAATCCAAAAAAATAGAAATCTCCAGAATCCAAAAAAAATATATAATAAAATTCTCAAAAATCCAAAAAAAAATATATATCGAAAAATTTTCAAAATGGTTGCCATGGTTGCAAGGACGCAAGGTCTGAAGGGTCAAAATTCCGAATTCATTCATCAGTCTTGTTAACTTAAAATGGGGTCGACACCTGCACACACTACACGCTTATCCTTGAACTCAAGCGGTGCAAAGTCCGATGGATGGTCAAAACCTGGCTAAAGGTGAAGACAATACCCATTCTTTTCTTCTTCGGCCCATAAGGGAGGAAGGGAGGCCTCGGGGTAGACTCGCCAAGCCTGCCTGCCGCCTTAGTAGGTGGAAGTCAGGACCCAAAAGGGAACAAAAATGCCGCAAAGGCCCAAGTACAATTAGGTTTTTTTTATCAATACAAATCAGTTCCAAAGTGAAAGTCAAATTGTGAAAAGAAAAGCATGTCAAGAGGGCAAAGTCCCCGCAAGGAGAACCTTGGGCGTATGCATGCAATATGAAAAGAGGCAAAAGGCAACAAAATTTCCCTATGCCAACGACTGAACCCCAACATGCATAGGGTAGGGGAGGTAGTTTTGCCTCAGGCTTCTCAGAGTCCCTTATGGGCTTCCTTATATTTTCTTCCATCTCTTCTTGATGGGAAGTCATAAACCAGCATGATGGTCGAGACTGACCTAGGAAATTACGCCGCGCGAGATCTTGTGTATGAGTTCAATCATTAGCACGTGGACCCTCTTTTGATTATGCAAGAAAGATTAATGAATCCTAAATGGTGGCCTGGTAGGGCCCAGAGCCCTCGCAGCCTTGACAAACCCAATTTGGAAAACAACAAAAATTAACGCCTTTGTTTAAGGCGCGTTTAAAAGAATTAACGCCTAATGGAAAGGTCATCTTTTTAAAAATAACGCCCCTGGACAGGTCGTCTTTTCAACAAAAATCAAAAATCTTTTTCAAAATCACACCGTCACCTAGGGCATCTTTTACTTAAATAACGACTTGATCTAAGGCGTCTTTTTCAGCAAATAAAAGAAAAAATATATATATAAAGAAAAAAATGGTGATTCATTCTTCATGAGTGTGCTTGCATCTTTGCATGGACATCTTTATTATTGTTTGCATGCGTGTGCTTGCATATTGCATCTCCCTTTATCGGTTGTTTCATTTGCCTTATTTGATTAAAGGCTTGGCCCCTTGACCCGTTATCAAGGTCACAAGAAAAACATCTAAGCAAGGGGCCAAGTCGAACAGATGAATTAACCTGTTTGTTCAAGTGTGAACTACAGCTGCAAGTACAGGGCAAAGTGAAGCAAAAGCCTAGAACGTAGAAGAGGAGCAAAGTGCACGACCACAAGTACACAACTACGCAAGTGCTCAGGTAACAAAAATTTCAATCTCATATATATATGCATTATGAATATCTGAGTACAGGTGTGAGGGTGGAGGAGTACAAGTAACAGTCTCTCAGCTCTCGCCTCCACCCTCCTCTCTCCTACTCTCTACCTCGTCCTTGTCGTCCCGAGGTGGCGCTGGTGGAGGGGGCATGGGCCCCCGTGAAGAAGCTGGAACCCGAACCTGGCCCCCTGCCTCGCTCCTCTCTCGAAGGGAAGAGCCCGCAACAAAGGTGGAGCTGGTGAAGCTGTACCCTGCAGCTCGCTCCCGCTCACGCCCTCGCTGGAGACGCTCCTCTGACGCTCGTAGCCGCTCCTGGGTAACGGCTAGCTGGGTCCTCGAGTCTGCCAGCTCACGCTCTCGCACTGTCACCTGCTCCTGGTACCGGGCACGCTCTGACTGCTGCAGCTCGTGGTGACGGGCACGGTCGCCAGGTGCTCCTCGCGCTCTCGCGCACGCTCTCTCTGCTCCAGCTCAAGAGCGACCCGCAGCTCTGCTATGTCCTGAGGCAGCTCCTCGCGCCGCCTCAAATCCCTCTCCAGCTCTGCGATCCGCTGCTCACGGATCACCAACTCCGCGCCAGCTAGGGAAGCCCGGGTATGAGCCGCCTGTAACTGTGTAGTCTGCAAACAGGTAAACAAGTCATCAGTTCCACATTTAATGCAATAATTCAGCAATTTATGAAATGAATGCATGGTTAAAACTAAAACTCACCCGTGTGGCCATCGCCTGCTGGCCCTCCTCGATGCAAGTAAGAGCGGCTTGAAGCTCCTCCGTCTGCAAAACACTTTTTTTATCAGCACATAATAATAAATAATTGAATGAGGTCTGAGTTTTGAAACTTACCCGTGAGGCGAGGTCGCGCTCTGCCGCCTCGGCCCGAGCCACTGCCCCCGCCAGCTGCTCCGCTAGTGCAGTCGCCTCCGCACTAGGCCCTCTCGAGCTGGAGGCCTCTCCCGTCTCTCTCCCTGCTGCTTCCTGCTGGGCACGCTGCATTTAATGAGATTGTCAGTGGCTAATCATCAATAATTCATGAAAGAAAAAAATTCATTTGCATAAATTTAACACTCACCAGGGTCTCAAGGTCCGCCCGTGTGGTGGCCAGCTGGTCCTTCAGGCTGTGTAGGTGGGCCTGGGCATCCATCGCTGCTATGTCTTGTGCATCCTGCATCCATTACATATTAGTCACATTATAGATACATAAGCATTTGCATTCAATTTAGAAATAAGTGCATTCATACATACCCCTAGGACCCTCATCTGGGGTCGACCGGTGTAAACCTCCCAGTAGCGCCGGAGGTACTCGGAGCTGTCAGTCGCCTTGGAGGTGACTCGGGTCCCGCCTCGCCGCCAGTCGGCGTTCTGGTCCTCGAACCGCACCCTCCAGTCGATCGCCTTCGTGCGACCGCGTGTCTTCTTTCCAATTCCTCACGGCTCCCCTACCTCTATCCACTCCTGGTGTAGGCCCAGGGTCCTCATCACCAACATAAGCCGTAACGGCTCGATCTCGCTCAGGCAATGAACCCAAAGCTCATGCCCAAAACGAGGTCGGCCCGCGACGACCCACGGCTGGCCCTCGTCGGTCATCCCCTCATAGGGCCTCCATCGCACCTGCATCCATAAACATATAACATCATCATCATATCAAAGTATGTTGCACAAAAATAAGAACAAAAAAGGTGCATAACATTCATCATGCATACCAGCGAGGGAGGGAAGTCTCGAAACTCTCTACGTAGTACCCACAGCTCGTAGCCGAGTGGGGCTCCAAACACCACCGGTAGCCAGCACCGTGCTAGAGGGAAAGCCCCCTCACCTCCAGGCCGTGGATCGACACGCCCCATGGGCATGTACAGATGGCTCCAAACCTGCATCCATGCATTGCATTAGTAAGGCATTCACATGCATAAAGTAAAAAAAAAAAGAAAAGAAAAGAAAGAAAAAGATGTGCATACCTGAAGAAAAGGTGAGAAGCCGCTGACGGTCATCTCTTGTCCTGTCCCCGAGGACAGGTCAGCTATCAAGTGCGCCAGCAGCGCTGCTCCCCAGGTGTACCTACCGACTCCCTCTAAGTCCTCGAGGATCCCTAGGAACCGGTAGTTGATGACGTCGCCCTTCGTGCCGAGCAATAGCCTCCCGAGCAGCAAGTAGGAACCTCCTCAAATCTCTGTCCGCCCTCTCCCTGTCAGCTGGGTCCTGGCAATAGGCTGCCCTGGCCCCGTCAATCAACCTCTGAGAAAACTGCTCTATGGACTCCCCGGACCTATGCCTAGCATCCCCCAAGCCCATCACTATAGTCAGATCAGTGCGGAAGATAGTCCTACACTCGCTAGGTGTCTCGTAGACCATCTCTAGCCCTAACAGTCTCTCGGCCAACTTGGTATAGTCTGGTAAGGTGATCCCGCTCACTGCCTCACCATCTACCCTCAACCCAGTAATCCTAGCCACATCCTCTAGGGTAGGAACCATATGACCCCAGGGCATCAGGAATGCCCGGCTAGTCCTATCCCATCTCTCCCTCAAAACCTGGATAAGTGCTAAGTCAGGCCTAATGGGCTCTATGCTAAAGAAGGCCCCGAACCCCATGGCATCTACCCTGGCTCTCTGGAACTCGGGGAGGCCGTAATATGCTGCCCGGACCATGACCCAGGAGATCCGTGTCCTCATCAACCCCTGCATGCATAAAGAAAGAAATTTTGGCTTAATTGTTCAATTATTCAGGCTGAAATTCACTTAATTGCCTTGGTTTGAGATGTTGATGTTTGATTTAATTAACGACGGCCCTTGGGTCGTGGTTTGTTTAATTGGCGCCCCTGAGGGGGGCGTGGTTTCTAAGAGAGCTTTTAATTAACGACCTGCCCTAGGTCGTTGTTTATTTAAGAGACGCCCCTGTGGGGGGCGTGGTTTTGAGGTTAATTTCTAATTTCCTAAAGATTTTTCAATTGACGCCCGTCCAGGGTCGTCATTTGATTAAGTAACGCCTCTGAATGGGACGTTTTTCTTAAATGAGTTTTGGGCCTAGAAATATATTCTGGAATTATTTAAATGGACGACCACCCCTGTGGTCGTTATCTGTTGAATTGACGCCCCGATGGGGGGCGTTGTTTTCCAGGGTTTTTGAAAATAAAATAAAAATAGCATGCGAGATATAAATCAAGGCATTAATATTGAAGAGGTAATTGAAAAAATGCATGGAAATTAACGGCATGATTGATAAAACATGATGATTCAAATTAACGACATGCTGCAGGGCGTGGTTTTCATACGATTAATCATAATTAACGACCCAATGTGGGACGTTGTTTTAATTAACGACACCCCTAGGGGCGTCTTTTGTCTGTCTCTGGTTTTCTCATGCCCGAGGGCTATGGAAATGGAAGAAATAAAAACAAAAATGTAAACAAAAATGGAAAATAGGGTATGGGGGGCTTACCTTCTGTCGTTTGGGTCCGGCCAGTTCTCCCCGGAATTCGGGCCGTGGCTGCCGTGGCCGTCGGAGTTGGCCACGGCGAGGCACGACCACCGCCGGGGTTTCTTCTTCTCCACCTTCTTCTTCATCTCCTTCCTCTTCATCTTCTCCTTCTTCGTCCTCACCACCTTCATCGCCTTCTTCTTCTCCTTCATTCTCTTCTTCTCCTTCGATCTGTTCTTCCTCGTTGCCGGCCTCCGCCACCGGAGCCTCCTCGGCTGCCGCCGGCGGAGCTTCCTCCACGACGTGCTCCTCCTCCATGACGCCGTGCTCGCCATCCAGGTCCACGACTTCGGGGGCCGAGACCCTTTGCCTTTTGTGTCCACCGCCGGCCATGGCTAGGGTGTAGAAGTGAGAGAGATAGAGAGCGGGGGATGGGTTCGGTTAGGGTTGCAGAAAAGGGAAATAGGGGAGAAACAAGACGAAGAAGGAAGAAGAAAGGAGGGAAAGCAAAGTCGAACGGTCAAAAAGAATTAACGACTCCAGGAGAGTCGTGTCTTATTAAGAAGACGACTGGAGTTATGGGCGTCTCTTCCATGGTTAACGACATGCTTTAAGGCGTTACTTGCGTTCGCATGGGGAATGATAACCGTCATCAGAGGCATTTAATAGGAATTGATTGACATGATGGGAATAATGATTACTATTTTTGATTAACGACGTGTCTGAAGGCGTGGTTTACATAAAACGTGGCTTACCCTAAGGCGTTACTTTTGGGTCTTTAACGAATACTTTTTAGAATTTGAATCGAATTAACACCTTGTTTTAAGTCGTGATTTAGTTAACGCCTATTCCTGAAGGCGTCAATTTTGAGAGCCGATTAATGAGAAGCGACTTATGCTGAGGCGTCATTTTGGGAATTGACAGCATTGACTGAGTCGTTATTCAGAACAGAATCGTAGATTATTGAAAGAATTGATCAGAAACACTGTGTTATTGGCTCAATTAGAATATCATTATTGTTTATTGATGGAAAAGATTACATTGCTCTAATGAGCCATTTTGGGCCTCAAGCTTCTTAAAGCTATTACATATGATTTCCATTGATCTCTGTCTTCTTCCAAGTTCTCCACAGGTTGATGAGTCTTACAGATTTTCCAGAGAGCTTGGATTGTGATGCATTCTTCTCCATCTTCATTGCTGCCGATATCCCTTGCCTTGATAGGAGGGAGATGAGATGGGTTCTCAAATATTCACCGTGGAAGCCCAAGTTGAGGAAGGCACCGGTGTGAGTTGTATAGCACGAATTCTGAAGCGCCTATAAGTCGAAGGTCCGTCCCGGGCGAGAATCTTGCGCGGAGTTCTTGAGTCTTGAGTATTCCCGGGGCGCATGTGAAGAAGTTCTTTGGCATCACTTTGAGGGTTTCTCTCCATTCCACTCTTTTCTTGACTTGAGGAATCCTGTTCACCACTCTATTGCTTAATCCCAATGAGCCGGTCATGTAAGAAAGTGGGCTTTTTGAGAAGATTCTTGAGGGTTGTTGGGCCTCCTCACATGGATCAAACTTGAAATGGAGATCTACCCAACTAGATAGTGCTAGCATGCACCCATAGATCGGTCTCCCCATTGCCGTCGAGGTAAGCCCGCTATATAGATAGGCTAATATTGCCGGTCCCACTCTCTCTCCTTCCCAAAGGCTAACTATTGCGCTTAATTGGGACTCTTCCAAGAAGTCTTCCGTGGAGGGGAACAAGATTGCTCCCGCCAAGCATACCACGAAAGCCTTTGCCACTCGTTCCACTTCATCATCTTCTTTGGCCTGGTCGGATCTTTTGTACACCCAAGAAGCAAGCTTTAGGAGATTGATTCCTTTGGTAGCTTTGATTTGGTTCACTAGGTTTGGGCTGGGAATTAAACTTGTTAATAACTCATGTGAAGAGATTTGCTTTGGCATGATGGCCATCTTCTCCTCATCTCCTTGTTTCATCTTCTTTAAGCCCAATATCATCTCTAGTTCCTCTAATAGGACTGTGGCTTCGAAGGTTGAGAAAAGAAAGGTATGGGTGGAAGGATGCCATATCTCAGCTAAAGCTCCTATAGCTGCCCAATCAAGGTGAACTTGATCATAGTGTTTGGCATGAGTGATTAAGCATAAAAGGTGCCATCTTACTAAATAGACTCTCATGTCTGAAGAAAATTTGGAGAGTAAGAGAGGCAGCCACATGATTTTCGTGAACCTCCTTGCACCAGGAACATTGGGATAATTCTGTGGAAAAAGAAAAGAACAGAGAAAAGGATGAATACAGAGCGGAAGGATGGTGATGGTATGAGAACAGGAGAACAGATTAATTCTCTACCTGGTTCATGGCAATCCGGCTGCTAATATGCCCGTTGATCTCGGTTAGTCTGAGAGCAAAAATCTTGGATCTTTTAATTGCCCTCTCCATCTTCGATTTACAGGAAGAATTTGAGCCGTAGCAGTGCCTGTGAAGAGAAACAGAGGTTGGACGAGTTGTTTGATTAATCTAAGGGAGTTTCTTCCTTTTTATAGAAGTCTGGAGGGTTTTGAGATCGTTCGAAGTTGCAGGGTTGATTATGATTACGATTAGAACTAAACTGGGGTTAGCTTTTGACTCAGAGTCGGAAGCATGGTTTTCGGAATTCCGGATGATTGACGACAGTGTTCAGGGCGTCAATTATTGAATTGACGACTTGACCAAAGTCGTTGTTTATTTAACACCTCCATAAGGGTCGTCTTCTTCTTGAGCTCCCAAACGAATTAACACCTTGATGATAGACGAATATTTTGACGCCCTGATGTCAGTCGTCTCTTATAATTTTGACGCCCCTACCCCCAGTCGTTATTTGTTTGGCTTGCATGTTTGGTCGCTCTGTGCAATTTTGATGAACTTAAGTGCTATCTTTTAATTGGAGTTATTTGTGATTAAGCACTTATGATCATGTCTTGCTTTGAATTGAGGATTATTTCTGATCACTTCATGCTTTGAGAGGCCTAATGAATTTTCAAGTGCAGAAGGTTGCAGGTTTTGAGGCGTTTGGATCACTCATGGGAGCATCATCATCCCATTCTTGTATTTCTTTCCTGTAAGCATTGTTACTATATGGTATCTACGCTATTATAGCATATCAAGGACCTTGTGGTTCTGATGAACCTGGAATTTGAGTTCCCCTTCATCAAAAACAGTGATAGTTCCAGGAGAATCTTGATCACACGGATAGGCCGTTGAGTCATTCAAGGTCAGGGACGATGGTTCCACTTTCTGAGTCGATGCGCGGACAAACGGGCTTCGACTTAGTGTCAGCTCAGAGATCTGGATTCTTGACCAAATCTAGATGGCTTAGCAATATTATCCTTGATTATTTTCTATATTTTTAGTTTGTTTTATCTTTTTTCTTTTAGCCCAGCATGCATCATGTAGGACTTTGAGCTTCGTGCTGAAAATCTTCATATTATGGCAATAATGAAGGTCACTCGTTCTTGATTGAGTTGATATGAGATATTCCACTCCAAATTGAGTACTTTATTCTCTCTGAAGCCGCTCAGGCTAGTTCTTTGAAAAATGTCCCTTTGCTGGGTCTTCATCTCAATTCCCTTTATTTTTTCTGCAAATCCACCTTGGTTATAGCACGTCCACGTTGGCTGGTAAAAGCTCTCCAATGGTGCCTCCCTGTCGTGCCCATGCGCACATTTAATTGGTTTTTAGTTTAGTCTCCTTCATCGAGCAAATTGATGTTTCCTTGGAATCACCTAGAGTTGTTTCACTCAGAATCTCGGAAAGATTTCTAATGCTTTGTGTCTGAGGCGTGTCACATCACACCTTGGCATCTACTTATCAGTTCGCTCCACTTCATTCCACTTCATTACACTTTCGCTTCACTCTGTCTCACTCCCTTGCAAAGCAGACGCTAAGGCGGGACAGCTGTAGACACGCCAAAATTGATACTATGTTGATCAAAACTCATGTCACTATATTAACGCCCCAAAGTGAACTTCAATATTTCTATAATATAAAGTTTTTCTCTTTTGTGTGGGTTTTTATGATGTTTCTTGCATTTTTGTAATTAACGACTTGAAGAGGGGCGTGATTTAAATAACGACCTAATCTGGGGCGTGTTCTCAAGAAAGGACGGCTGGTGTTAAGGGCGTCAATTTCTGGTATTTTACGAGTCCCACCACGATTGAAAAATCAAGAATTAACGTCCTTCCTTAGGGCGTGTTTTCAATTAACGCTTTTGCTTCAAGCGTCGTCTCATAATTTTCAGAAAAAGAAAGTTCTTATTACTAAAATTGAATCCAGGAGTTGACGCCTTTGTCCCAGTCGTGTTTTGAATTAACGCCTTAGGGCAGGTCGTCAATTTTAATTGACGCCCTTCTGAGGGTCGTCTCTCACCCTTCCGTGTCCAGTTTGAACACACCTTTCCTGGAGAGTTCCCTGCCTTGGTTAATCACTTGCTCGATTGGGGAACTAGAGTCCTTGCTGTTAATGATCATTGCTTGTTCTTATCCCATTAGAATACGGTTTTGAACCCTATAAAAGGATACGCTGGTTGATCTCGCGTGAGGTAACGGGTGCTGGCGATTGAGGTAACGGGTGCAGAAGCCAGTTTACAGAGGTTGATGATCGTCTGAGAATACAGAGTTCCTCTCTCTTTTCTCTGCCAACCTTCAAGTCCTCTGTCCTCACGGTCGTTCTCCTCCTCCTGTGCGATCTCTTTAAAGGCTCTCTGCTTCCTCCTGCTGCCACAACCGAAGCATCAATGTGGTTTTCCCCTTTACTGTTTACAGGAATAGCAGGGGCTTTCTTTCTCCCGTTTGTCTTCATCATCTTATCATCGATCACAATATTCTTCTTTTGCATTAGTATTGCATCTCTTTCCCTTTCCCTAATTCTCTAGGGGTTTTAAAAAAAATAAACAAAAGGTGCACACTTTATGCTCCTCTTTCATCATCATATTATTTCCTTGGATTGATACTACACACACGTTTGGCTGATCCTCTCTTCTTTTGATTGTTTGTTCTTTGATTAAGGGTAATCAAGAGGAAAACCCCCTTCATCGGCCGGCCGATAGAAGGAGGAGGAAGGAATCTACATCCATCCCGCATCTTCATCCTTATTTTCACCAGGTATTCGCGTACAATTTCCTTTATTTTTGAGGTAACCCCTATGGCGATCACTCTCCTTATTAGCACCTCGTGCATGCTTTAATATCTTTTATTTATTTTTAATTGTTCTAAGTGGATTTTCTTAAAATCTACAACAAGCATCTAAGATTTACATGCGGAGATTCCAAATAACAGAGAACTTTCTTAGGTGTGAGTGTGAGCCTTTGTTCAAATAGCAAGAATGCTGGTAAACGATGAAGGATCACAATATGTGCAATGTTCGGCCATATCAGAAATGCAGAAATAAAACTATAAGTCCCTTCGAAATGGAGATAAGAAAAATGAAAGCAATCACACAAGGACACACCACTACACAATGGATTTCAAAGGTGGTTTAGTCTATAAACCCGCAGACCTACATCCATCGCTCACCAAATCGGTGAGGCTTTACCACACGAGGATGAAGTCCTCAACACACACACACACACACACACACACACACACACACACACACACACACACACACACACACACACACACACACAAGGGGACGAACCCCCCCGCCCCCCCCACACACACACCCACAAACAAAAAGAAAGAACAAGAGCAAAAACACTTCCGGTCTCTAACCAGAGCACCGGACACACACTGAAATGCAGATCAAAAATTGCAAGAGGAAAAATGCAAGACAACAATATGCAAGACAAATGTAGCTTTAGAGAAATTTCATGATGCTGTTTCTGCCGGACTGATCTTCTTGCTTCTTCAGTTCTCATCTTCTCCTTCTCACCTCTAGACTGGGCCGAACCAGAGTTGGGGCTGCTCACCTCTCTTTTCTTCTCAGATATTTTTCATCTATAGCTCAGGGTTGCTCACTCTTCTCTTCCTCTCTTCTCTTTTTCTTCCTTCTCTTTTTCTCTCTCCTTGGGACGAGCTAACAGTTTTGTCACTCAATGCATTGCCCGGCCAACTCCTTCAAGGTGGCCATTGCTTCATATTTATAGAGGGAAGTTTGAATCTGCACCTTTGGTCTTGGAAGAAGTAATCTTGGCCATTGGATTATCGGTCTTGAGCTTGTGTGATTCTGCAGATCATGATACATGCTATGAGGGCTTCCCATTGGCTTGGAATACAAAATGCTTCTATGAAGTAACCTTCTTCTCAGTTTTCTATCTGGAGCACCTTCTAGATCTGCATTTGATTGGCCCTCATGGCAGTAGAAAGGTTTGACTGAAGTCTCATTGGTTGTGACCAAAAGTTGGAGTACAGAGACAGTTGACCTTTCCTAAATCTGTCTACCGATAGATCACCTTTCAAAAAGGTTGTCCTTGAGTCTCATGCTGGAGAAGGATAGTGATAGTCACTAAACCCTTCATTGAAAAGCCGTGTTGTGCCCCTGTGATTTTGATGATAGCAAACACTATAAGTCACACTGTGTTTGTATGAAAGACTGAATGAGCATGATTGCATGAGCATCTGGTTTTTGCATGTTATATTGCGTACAACTTCATCAGGGTGCATGGCATTTCATCGAACAGATCAAGGTCAACGCTAGTATAGACAACATGCATTCAAGGTCTGTGCACTTCATGATAGCCAGCTTAGACAAGGTCTGTGCATTCATGATAGCCAGCTTAGACAAGGTCTGTGCATACATGTTCAAGTCTGCGTCACCTGGATATAGGTTTGTGCATATGGTGAGAATAGGGTCAAGGTCGGTGCATATGTGAGCATTTTGCACACAAGTCAGTGCACATTCGAGTCTGTGCATATAGCTATGTGCATGGTTGAGGTCCGAGCATATCACTGTTCACATGCATATAAGGTATAGGCCATCCTGCACATACACGGTCGGTGCAAGTCTTGTCTTAGGCAATAAAAGGTCGGTGCACTTCTTGCTGCTGCACGCTTGCTCATAGTCGGTGCAAGTTTTATCATACGACCTCGGTGCATGTTGATGTCAGTTCATATCTAGGTCAGTGCAGGGTTGTAGTCGGTGCAACTTTTGTTGATGCACGCACAGAGTCTCTGCAAGATAACTCTAGGCACTTTATGTTGCATAGCGCATGAGGTATGTGCATGTGCATAGCTAAGTCGGTGCAACTTTCATCTTTGGCTTGATTAGGTCTGTGCAATGTTTGTACTCTACATATTCAAAGTCAGTGCATCTGTTGGCCATGTACTGGAATCAAGTCTGTGCTTATGCTTGCATGTAAACACTGAGTCCGTGCATGTGTGTGTGTGCAGTTTGTGCATTTCTTAACTCTGCATTCAGGTTATGTCTGTGCATACTCTCTTGAATAACACCTACTGAGCTCGTGCACACTAGCTTGTACGCCCTATTAAGTCTATGCATTTGACTGCTGTGTGAACAGATTTTCATATGGTTGAATTTCAAAGTCGAAGCATCCCTTCTCTGCACGAGCAAGTCAATGCAACATCTTTGCCAGTACGACTACTCTAGTAAGTCGGTGCAATGCCTTCGCCAGCACGACCAAGAACAACCAACTAAGTCGGTGCATGCATTTATATGGAACTTAAGCACGCAAGTGATCAATTGAGGAAAACCATGTTTCGAGCATCTTATGTGCACCTGAGTACCTTACATACGAGGATCAGAAGAATAGGAGCACGCGATATAAGCAGACAATCAAATGGCACTTGATCCAAGGCTGATCATTATTCTAAGAAGCTGCCACGTGGATAGCTAAACGATGGAGATTCTGACACGTGGATGAAAGATTCCTGAAGCTTCCTGGCGGGAACGTTCTCTCCACACGTCTAGGGTGTGAGCTAGTGGGCCCCAGACTGAAGCCTTATATAAGACCTTTCTTCTGCGCAAAGGAAAAAAAATGCTAAACATAAAACATCTGAGGGCAGCCAGATAGAAGAGTAAGAGAGCCAGCATAAGAAGAAGAAAGAGAGAGCAGAAGAGAAAGAAGAGAGTTCGAGAGCTTGAGAGAGGAAAGAGAGGCAGTGAGAAGAAAAGAAAAGAGAGGCAGAGAGACATTGACCAGCAGTAGAAGAAGATGAGAGAGAGAGAGAGTTCGTGGAGAAGAAGACAGAAGACTTCATTGAAGATCTGGTTCTACTGGACCTTGGATCAAATTCAGGCCAGTTAGCTCCTGCGAGAGCAACTTTGGTTTGTAGAGTTTTCCAGCTTTCGGCGTTGTTACTTCAGTCATTGTTTTTCTTTTATCTTTGCTTCAAGCTGTTTGTCAGCAGTAGCAGAGGTGGACTCCTCTGGACGGGTTAAGCTGTAAGCCCCAGCGGTTGTAGAGGGGGACTCCTCTGGTCGGTGAAGCTGTAACGCCCAGCAGTCAAGCTGTGAGTCAGCGGATGGCTAAGCTGGATTGCCCAGCGGAAGCAAGCTGTGATGCTCAGATGATGTTGGCAAGCTGTGAGGCCCAGCTGTTAAGCTGTGTATCAGCGGAATCCACACTCTAGTTGGAGTGTGGGGTGGACGTAGGTCAGTGGACCGAACCACCTTAAAATCTATTATCTCCGTGGTTTGATTTCATATCTGATTGTCGATAGATGAATGGCTAGGAGCGTTTCATTTGAGTATTCTATTCGAATGCTTTAAGGCACACGTTGTTCGTACTTGACTCTGTATACAGATCAGACTTGGCTAGGTGTCCATTGTTCAGTAGCCCAACTGATTGATCAAGTGCTTCTGCGAATCTCTTAGTTGGAAGATCTCAATTGATTTCTATTCGTTAACTCTAATTGCTTTAAGTGTCAATTGAGCGAAGTTTTTACGAGGAATTCATTCACCCCCCCCCCTCTGAATCCATCGCACCAGCTCTAACAATTGGTATCAGAGCGGATCTCTGACTTACCAGATCCAACAATCTGCAGAGGATCCTGCTATATTGCTTTCGGTGGTGCATTACTTATCGTTTGTTGTGTGCGTTGAACTTGCTTGTTATCTGTTAATGGCTCGTCTTCTGGTTTTTTATGGGTCGAACTTCAGTAACTGGTTAGGCGGGCTATGTGTTCACATGAATTCCATTGATCCAAATCTATGGAATATTGTATCAAAAGGCCCACATAAATTACCTCAGAATGAGACCAGATGGTCTATAGAGGATAGAATTAAGCATAGCGAGAACGCTAGAGTTCTCAATATTCTGAGAGACACAGTTAACACTGAAGTGTTTCCATGCATTACAAGATGTCATTCAGGAAAGGTGATCATGGATAAGATAACCGCCATTCATCAGAAGCAAGAACGAGTTTGCCTAATGGCCAACCGGAGTGATCAATCAGATGAGTCTCCATCCCAGGTAAACTCTGAGACCGAGGATATTAGCTATGATGATTTAGTTGCCATGCATGAGCATCTACTAGATAAATATGAAAAGGTTAAATCAGAAAAGAGAAAATTAAGAAAAGAGAAAAATGCTAAAATCACAAGTCTGAAGGCTGAAAATAAAAATCTAAAATCAGAATTGAAAAATAAAGAAGGATCACGTGAAGATTGTTCATCTTTGAAAAAATTATGTGACAACATGGAATCTGATTTGAGCCTAAAAGAAACCTTGATTGATTCATTAAAAGAAGAAATGTTGCTCAATGAAAAGGAAATTGAAAAGACAGAAGAAAAACTAAAACAAGAAAATGAAGAATTGAAATTGCTAAATTTTACTATTTCTGAAAGACTTTTAATGTTTGAAAAAGGGAAGAGTTCATTTGAAAATGAATGTGCGAGAGTGAGTACATTAATGGAAGAGATAGACAGCTACAAAACCGTCAATGTTATGCTTAATGAAAAGATCACAAACTCTGAACTGCTCATCTCTTCTCTTAAAAATGAGATTTTGGATTTGAATAAGTCTCTGTCTGATGCTGCTAATCAAGAGAAGCAGAATGTTGTATTCACAGATAACTGTATGAAGAAAGGCAGTAATTTTCAAGTTAAGCAGGATATGAGGAATAAACTTTATACAACTTTTGTGCATAGCTCAGACATAGCTAGCACTTCCACCTCATCCCCTAAACAAGCTACCGCTCAAGAAAATAAGAAAACAAAATAGAAAAGGAAAAGATTGAAAAAGAATGATAACAATCAGCATGCTAAGAAAGTTCAGGCCAACAAATCTATTGTCAAGAACATTGAATGCTTTTACTGTGAAAAGTTTGGCCATGAGATGGTTGATTATTTTATCATGAAGAATGATGAATTGAAATCTGATAGAATTCATGCTAGGAATTCTAATATGAAGAAACCCTCTTCTGTTCAAACCAAAAGGCCTCAATGCTTTTATTGTCATAAAATAGGTCATCTCATGCGTGAATGTAGGCTAATGGAAATAGATGATTTGTCTGCTGTTGGAGTGCATGATAAACTGTTCCATGCTAAAAATTATGTAACTCATAAAAAGAAACTTCAATGTTTTCATTGCGGCAAATCGGGCCACATTGTTGCTGAATGTTGGCATAATCAGGGAAAGAAATTTCGTTCTGGATTTGTTAATTTCCCAGTTAACAAAAATGTTTTTGAAAGATATAATTTTGGTTCTAAGGGAAAGCACCTTAAGTGCTTTGAATATGGAAAGCATGGCCATATAGTCAAGAACGGCTGGCAAGCTTAGGGAAATAGATTGAATTCTAAATCTGTAAAATTCCCTGCTTTCTATTCTTCTGCTAGGAATAACTTAATTGATAAAAGGAAAAAATCTTCATGCTTTGAATGTGGGAAGCCAGGCCATAGAGCTGCTGATTGTTGGCTGGCTGATTTTAGTAAACAGAATTTTCTCTCTACTAATAAATTTCATGACAACAGTAATTTACATAAAAAGAATTTGAAATCTGCTGCATCATGCCATTACTGTGGTCAAACAGGTCATTCAATGAATAATTGCTACTTGATGAGATTTGATGACCTTTATGCACAAAAATTAATTAGAACACCTGCTGGAGGTGCCACTGTTATTTCAGGACCCAAGATGCCTTGGGTACCTATTGGTGCAAAATGAGGAATTACTTTACAGGTGTGCCTTGGGGATGAGGAATAAAGAGGGGCAAATAAACCAAGGCACCCTAGTATGAAAACCCCAGTTCTAAAATTGTCAGGTAACATTCTTGCATTCTTCAGGATTGCTCATTTGAATCATGCAGAAATCTCATTTGATGCATTGTATGCTTAAGTTGTTAAATAAAATTCTCATGCATACATACTTTTATTTGCTTTAACAAGTGCATTGAACAACATGAGTCTATACATTCATATTTTGAGCTGTATGTGTACATATTCATTGAAGATATGTTGAGTTCATTTCACATTTGCATGCATTAATGTTTTGACATCTATTTGTGCACATAGAGAAGGTTAGAAACTCATGAACTCAGTTTGCATATTTGTGCATATATGTGAATTGCATATACATGCATTTGACATACAGTTATTGAAAATCTGATGCACTTAGGACTGTTGGTATTGCATTGTCATGCATGACCACTATGGTATATCAAATGATAAGCTACTAAAAGGATGGTGAAATCTGTCTGGAGGTTCTTACTATGTGTGAGATGGTCCTTTAGACCAAGTTCTCCGCCTAGCACCATGGGTCATATTGCTTAATAGGGCAGTCTGAATGAGCATGAGTCACAAAATCATATGTTCAGCCTTCATTGCAAACATTGCATAAAGTCAGGGGGAGTCTGTCTAGCCCTTGCATGTTCTCATGCCACATGTGTCTTGCATAGTCACTGAAAATCTGATAGGACTACATGTGCCCCCCATGCATCCATAAGCATAGTTCATGATTTCCCGTACATAAAGTCCCACGCATTATCTTCATGACATATATGATGATTCAATGCATTTAGTTAGGGGTAGTCAACGCATTGCATACATGTTGTCAAATGCATACACTTATTTCAGAATTCATTGCACATCACTCATATTGAAAATAACAAGATTGTGTTCTGCTGGTGTAAGACCCCAGAATTTTTATAAATTATTCTTGGAATATTTAATTAATTTCGAGAATTTATATAGGCCTAAATAAATTAATAAATAGAATATTAGATCAATAAGTCATTATAAGGCCCAATTAGGTTAAATAATTAACCTAGCATATTTAAAGATAATCCAAAAGGTTAATGGACCAAGCCCATTAAGTTTGGCCCATGTTCTAGAAGGTTAATTGACTTATTCACATATTTTAAAGATAAATACTATTTTATAGATAATTAAAAGGATAAATGAACAAGAGAGTTTTATTTAATTGAAACTCTGTATACGTTTGGTGTAACGGTCTATCGGGCGACCGCTACAAGCATGTAACACACCAGTCTGGATGCGTTACACTCTGACAGTTCCGTGAAAGAAAGAACGAGCAAAAAGATTAGAACTTTGGGATCTTATCTACAAGATTAGAACTTCCGTGAAAGGAAGAGCTTATAACATTACTAAGAACTCTTAGGGATTAGGTTCTGGTAAATTAAGGACTCTAGAATCAATCTAATCTTCAAAACCCTATAAAAAGGACCTAGTTCTGAACTGAGCGACCCTTACTTTTGGCTCGTGAAGAATCAAGGTAAGGAGATATAATTTCAGGTAAGTTCTTTAGAAGATTTTGTTTACTATACTTTAGACTAATAGTTCTCTAAATTTTGTGCTAGGAGATCAAGCAACCAAGGAGAATGAAGCTTCCAAAGTTGTTGGTTCGACCATAGTAACCCAGGAATCAAAGCTAAAGGCCACTGAAGATCAGGGAATTAGGACGTCTAAACAATGTAATTAGAGTTCGATTATTTAGAACTTTTTGTTCACCTTAGTTTCATCTTCTTACCCTCAAAATTTCACGTCCTTAGGTCAAGAGGCTGAGGAGCTAGGGCAGTGTGAAGTTGCTGAAGAGTCACAAAAAGAGAGGAACTAGGGCGGTCCTTGAAAGCTCAAATTAGAAGTTTAAAGCCTAGTTAAGTGGTAGGTTATCTCATGATTGGCAAAAACGTCATGTTAGGGATAAAAGCCATCTGATTGTGTTTGATTTCATGCATTATTGACTATGAATTTCATGTTTTAGTGGGTTCATGCATACAAACATATTCTTAGCCCTAATAAAAGATCAAAGATGTTATCTTGTTAATTCACTACAACCTATGCATCTAGATGACCTGTACTTCGTTTCTCATGATTAGGGTAGTAAATCTTTTCATAATATCATACGGTTTCAAATCATAGTCTTTTTTTTAGCAGGGACTCTGACGCATCATACTAGGACCGTCAGACGACTTTAACGGTCTTACGATAAGCCGTCACAACCCCTGTTGTATTTAAAGTTTCTCAGTTGTCTCTGACGCACCATAACAGGAGCGTTACAATACTGTAACGGTCCTACGATAAACCGTCACAGCCCTGTGACGCACCCATACTAGACCGTCAGAGTGCGGTTTACTGTCAAACCGAGATAGGACTGAGGACAGCCAAACTTACTTATGAATAAGCCTAGTTATCTAAGTTTTAAACCTTATTTTCAAGACTTTGAGTTTCTTAATTGATTCATGATAGGAAATTGTATGATTAAAGCACTTTGAGTTATTTTAGGTTATGCTAATTTCATTGGCTAAACTCTATAGTTTTGTATCTAAATCATGATTTTTCCAAAGATGTATTGACAGGATTTCATCTTGGTTTCACATTGTTACACATTCTTTTCTATCTATAGAGTCATTTATCTAAGTACATGACGTATATTCAGGTATATGTCCATTAGTTACACTTTACACTGTAGGAACACTATTCTTGGACATGAGGACCTCTCTATTGGATATTCCTTCCAATAGACTAGGAAATCTTATTGCAAGGCCTCCATAATTCTCCGCGAGCCTGGGATTCCCACTAGGACGCCGAGTTGGTTGTATCATAAAAACCCAAGTGATTAGATGACACTATCGATGTTTCTGGTTATCAGTAGTGTAACGGACCTATATTGGACCGTCAAGCATATCTAACGGCCCAATATACAACCGTCACAGTTAACTGAGTCCAATTACTATTTCTGGATTTAGTCGTTCTAACGAATCAACTCTAGACCGTCACATCATGTAACGGCCCAGTACACGACCGTCACACTACTTGAATATTTTAACCAAGGTTTGACCAAGGGTTGATATTCCAAGGTTTCTAGATGGACTCTTGATGATCTAGAACTTATCATGTTGATCAAGAAACCAAATATAAGAAATGAAAGATAAAGAATGTGCCGTTATGCTGCCGATTTATTTCCCTAAGCATAACATAGTATAAGTCATTCTTAATTTCTCATAATTCTCATTAAAGCATTCATTTATTGAATTGTTGTTATCAAGAGCTTGTTGGAATTATACATTCTTGGCCATACTTTATTGTTACATGCGTGGAAAAAGATTGATTTATACTCGAAGATGCGA
The DNA here is from genome assembly GCA_022559845.1 of Amorphophallus konjac. Lineage (NCBI taxonomy): Eukaryota > Viridiplantae > Streptophyta > Magnoliopsida > Alismatales > Araceae > Amorphophallus > Amorphophallus konjac. The sequence goes on along the minus strand of CM040118.1, from coordinate 255,684,594 downwards.
TCGAGTACTGATTGTGTTCAAGGGCTCTATGCTAGTCCCCTCGGCTGATTGTCGAGAGCATACTATTATAAACCATGGGGTATGATGCTACTGGTGTCGCATTACGCTAGGAGTACTTTCTTTATAAATAAGTGAAAATCCACAACACAATACAGCATGATTGATACTTGACTTTCTTGATATTCCATGAAAATTCATGAAGTACTTACTCGTAAGCAAAAGATACTGGAAGTGATGATTATGTGGCTTGCTAGTATATTCTCGGCCATATCATGCTTTACAAGTTCATACTTGTTCTCATTCTATCTTCATGATCATCGTGTTACTTTGATTTAATCGTGTGTTTGATCGCATTCGCATGATTTTACCTTATTCCTCTAGAGCAAAAACGTTAATTACTTTAATGATGCCTTCATGTTGATGCGAAGATACCTACTGGGCAAGTGTGCTCATTACCTATTTTCATTCTTTTTCAGGAAATGAAAGTGATTCAAATTCAGATTCGGGTTATACAAGTAGCGGGTCCGAGAGCGAATGAAAATATTGTCAAAGATGAGAGTGAAGATTTAGGAAAGTCTATATTGTTTAGATTAAGTCTATGTAATTTTCCTATTTCTTGAGTCTGATAGATTGGAATAAGTTGAATTAGTGGTTGTATTTGAATACTATATTATTATGAAATAAAGTTGAAGTTGAGTAAATATTGTGTAATTATATTTATGTGTGTGATTGTCTTGCGCTCTGATCATTCTTGCTTGCAAGAGACTTACCATGCCGGCTGTTCGCGTTTCTCGAGCGAGTCTTCCGCTGTCATAAAGGCTCGGGGCGTGACAGTTAAGTTGGTATCAGAGCCTAAGTCTCAGGACTTAGGAAGAAGAGTCATGTCATAGGATAAGTGCAAGGTTTACGGACCCATACCTATGAATTAAGGAAGAAATTTCCACACCCATGTGAGAATTGGGTAGAACCCGGGATAAGATAGTTAATTAGTTTTAAGATTGATTTTTCCTTCCAATTCCACGTGAAATAACAAGTTGTTATTTCCTCTCAGGTACCCTATTATTGTCATGGCTCATCACGTAAATTGGGATGGCATGCAACAAACGGTTGCTGGCCTCACTCGGGCATTACAAACCATGGCGCAAGCTGGCGCAGGAGCAAGGGCTGGTGATTTGCATCGTAACTTTCGGAGCTTAAACCCTCTGCGTTTCTATGGTTCTTCTAATCCTGACGAGACAGAGAACTAGATAGATGAAATGAACCATATCTTTGATGTTATCCAATGCACCGATCAGGAGAAGGTGCGTCTTGTAACCTTTCAACTCAACAAAGATGCTCGCACATGGTGGAAGTCGGTCCCGGCACCTCCGGCCAATGCACCTCATACATGGGATGGTTTTCTTACCCTATTCCGTACCAAGTACTTTTCTGAGCACATAAAGGAACGAAAGGCTATGGAGTTCGCCGCTCTTCGGCAAGGAATGATGACGATTACCGAATATGAACTGCAATTCTCAAGGCTTGCACCTTACGCACCGCATCTTATCAGCACCGATTTATTAAAAGCTAATCGGTTCATGGACGAGTTACGACCCGGTTTCATTCAGCAGCTCGGGACCCAAAACATCCGTACTTATGCGGAAATGGTTCAACGAGCATATTTGTGTGAAAGGACCTTGGAGAAGGTCGAGAAATTAAAAGGGAAAGGAGAGGAGTCTAGCCGACGCTCAGATCGGCGTTATAAGAAAGAAAAGTTCAGCATCACGGAGCCTTACAAGAGCCGTGATAGTAAGAAAAGATCCAGGAATGGGAATGGTGGAAGTTCCCATAAGCAAAAGAAAGTCAAGGAGGAGAAGGAGCAGGTCGCCACGGCTTGCATATTTTGTGAAAAATTCGGCCATTCGGCGGAGGAGTGTTGGAAGCGCCTTGGCGCTTGTTTACGTTGTGGAAGTAGGAGCATCACATGCCAGATTGCCCCCTTATGAAAGACCAATCGTCTGGTGGAGGACGTAGGAGGCATGCTCGCCTCAATGCCGTTCTAGAAGAAGAGGAAGCGCCCAAGGATGGTGGGCTAATGGAAGGTACTCTTCAAATTTGTTCTCGTCCTGCATTTGTGCTATTTGACACTGGTGCCTCTCATTCTTTTATCTCCACTACTTTTGCAAAAACATTATCAATTGCATCAGTCCCCTTACTTTCAGATCTCGCTATTTCCACACCCTTAGGTTCTGGAACAAAGCTTACCGACTATTATCCTGATAGCGAAGTGATAGTAGAAGGTCATAATCTCCCCGCAAACTTAGTATGCCTTGACATGAAAGGTTATGATGCCATTTTAGGGGTAGATTGGCTTGTAGATCATGATGCGTATATCAATTGCCGAAATAGGATTATATCCTTTCAAAAGCCCGATCTTCCGAGATTCTCTTTTCTTGGCATCAAGTACAAGAAGCATCCTACTATCATTTATTCTCTTCACGCTTGCAAACTTATCTCGCAAGGAAGTGAAACTTTTCTTGCTTCTGTCATTGTTACCGAATCCAAGGAGATTATCCTAGCAGACATTCCTATTGTAAATGAGTTCCCCGATGTGTTCCCGTCCGAATTACCCAGTTTACCGCCCGAAAGGGAAGTGAACTTTACTATTGAACTCATCCCTGGAGCAGCACCTGTTTCTATAGCCCCTTACAGGATGTCCCCCACAGAACTCAAGGAATTAAAAAGGCATTTGCAGGAATTACTAGACAAAGGCTTCATCAGACCTAGCACATCCCCTTGGGGTGCGCCGGTTCTATTTGTCAAGAAAAAGGATGGTTCTCTCAGGCTATGCATCGATTACCGGTGACTGAATCAACTCACAATTAAAAACAAGTATCCATTCCCGCATATTGATGAGCTCTTCGATCAGCTTTCAGGAACAGAATATTTCTCTAAGATAGACCTCAGATCAGGTTATCATCAGCTTAGAATTAAAGAAGAAGATATTTATAAAACAGCTTTTTGAAGTCGTTATGGCCACTATGAATTCGTGGTAATGCCATCCGAATTAACTAATGCCCCGGCAACATTCATGCAACTTATGAACAGGTTTTTCCAGCCATATCTGGACCAGTTTATCGTCGTCTTCATTGATGATATCTTGATATACTCCAAGACAAAGGAGGAACATGAAGAACATTTGAAAATAACTTTGCAAACACTTAGAGAACATAAACTCAATGCCAAGCTAAATAAATGTGAATTTTGGCTCAAGGAAGTTTCATTCCTAGGCCACATTATTTCAAAAGAAGGTATCGCTGTAGATCCTTCTAAAGTAGAAGCTGTCAAGAATTGGAGCCGGCCAACGACCGTATCGGAAGTACGAAGTTATTTGGGTCTAGCTGGTTATTATAGAAGATTCATTAAAGATTTTTCAAAGATTGCAGTTCCTTTAACTAGACTGACGAGAAAAAAAAATCCTTTTGTCTAGTCAGAGGAATGTAAGAAGAGTTTTCAAACTCTTAAGAATCATCTTACTACAGCTCCTATTCTATCACTACCAATGGAAGGTGGTGGATTCGAAGTATATACGGATGCATCTGGTATTGGCTTAGGGTGTGTCCTCATGCAAAATGGAAAAGTGATCTATTATTCTTCTAGACAATTGAAACGGCACGGGAAAAATTATCCTGTACATGATTTGGAATTAGCAGCTGTCATATTTGCCTTAAAAATTTGGCGTCATTATCTCTATGGAGAAAAGTTTACGGTCTACTCGGACCACAAAAGCTTGAAATACTTATTTTTTCAAAAAGAGTTAAATATGAGGCAGAGATGATGGTTGGAATATCTCAAGGATTTTGATTTTTCTATTCAATATCATCCTGACAAGGCTAATGCTGTTGCGGATGCACTCAGCAGAAAACCAATGGGTATGCTATCCAGTCTTATGATTAGTATGACTAATCTTATTCCTCAATTTACTCAGTTGAACTTAGATATTGATATGAAGGAAGAAGATTGCTTCATGGCTAATATCCGAGCTCAACCTACTATTATAGAGGATCTAGTCAAGTTGCAAAATGATGATCCTATATTTCTAGAAATTAAGGCTAATATTGAACAACGGCCGAATTTCTCTATTACGGAGGATGGAAGTTGCTATTTAAGGGCCGAGTGTGTGTACCGGATCATGAGGATACGAAGAAATTGATTCTAGAAGAAGCACATAATTCCAAGTACACCATTCATCCAAGTGGTACAAAAATGTATCAAGATCTTAAAAGAAATTTCTGGTGGCCCAACATGAAGAGAGAAATAGCTGATTTCGTATCTCGCTGTCTCACTTGTCAACAAGTAAAGGCAGAGTATTTTAGACCCGTAGGTAAACTGCATCCCTTAAACATTTCTGAATGGAAATGGGAGAGTATAGGGATGGATTTCATTATGGGGTTACCTAAGACAAGAGGTGGACACGATGGTATATGGGTAATCATAGACCGATTAACTAAATCTGCACATTTCCTACCAATCAAAAGTCGATGGTCTGTGGATATCCTGGCAGCATTATACATAATGGAAATTGTTAAATTACATGGTGTCCCTGTCACTATTATATCTGATAGAGATCCTCGATTCACATCACCATTTTGGAAAGGTTTACAACAGTCACTAGGGACTAGATTGAATTTCAGCACAGCCTTTCATCCACAAACTGATGGTCAGACAGAAAGAACAAATCAGGTGGTAGAAGACATGCTCAGGGCTTGTGTTATTGATTTTGGAGGTAGTTGGCATGATCACTTGCCTCTGGTAGAATTTGCTTATAACAACAGTTATCAGGGCAGCATACAAATGGCACCTTTTGAAGCTTTATACGGAAAAAGTTATCGATCACCAATATGTTCGAGTGAAATAGAGGAAAGACAATTCCTAGGCCCCGATATTATCAGAGATTCTACAGAGAAAATCAAGCTCATTCAAGAGAGAATGAAGATGGCCCAAGATAGACAAAAATCTTATGCTGATAATCGAAGGCGCGACTTGAAATTTTAAGTAGGAGACCATGTGTATCTCAAGGTTTCTCCAGGTCATGGTATTCGGAGATTTGGCATTAAGGGCAAACTAACTCCAAGATTCATTGGTCCGTTTGAAATTCTTGAAAGGGTCGGTGAAGTAGCTTATAGACTGACTTTACCTCCACAATTAGCAAGAGTTCATGACGTATTTCACGTCTCTATGCTGAAGAAGTATGTATATGATCCTGACCATATTATCACTTATGACAATCTGGAGATTCAGAAGGATATGACGTACGAGTAAACGCCAATAAAGATTCTGGAACGGGAAGTGCGTCAACTAAGAAATAAAGTTATTCCTATGGTCAAGATTCAATGGAAGAAAATATGACCATATGAAGTAACATGGGAAACCGAAGCAGCCATGCGGAGAAGATTTCCAGAATTATTCAACTGTAAGTACACTCTCCATAATCCATGTATTAAATTTGGGGACCAAATTCTTTTAAGTGGGGGAGGGTGTAAGACCCCAGAATTTTTATAAATTATTCTTGGAATATTTAATTAATTTTGGGATTTTATAAAGGCCTAAATAAATTAATAAATAGAATATTAGATCAATAAGTCATTGTAAGGCCCAATTAGGTTAAATAATTAACCTAGCCTATTTAAAGATAATCCAAAAGGTTAATGGACCAAGTCCATTAAGTTTGGCCCATGTTCTAGAAGGTTAATTGACTTATTCACGTATTTTAAAGATAAATACTATTTTCATACATAATTATAAGGATAAATGAACAAGAGAGTTTTATTTAATTGAAACTCTGTATACGTTTGGTGTAACGGTCTATCGGGCGACCGCTACAAGCATGTAACACACCAGTCTGGATGCGTTACACTCTGGCATTTTCGTGAAAGAAAGAACGAGCAAAAAGATTAGAACTTTGAGATCTTATCTACAATAGATCGACGTGGGAGAGCTTATAACATTACTAAGGACTCTTAGGGATTAGGTTCTGGTAAATTAAGGACTCTAGAATCAATCTAATCTTCAAAACCCTATAAATAGGACCTAGTTCTGAACTGAGCGACCCTTACTTTTGGCTCGTGAAGAATCAATGTAAGGAGATATAATTTCAGGTAAGTTCTTTAGAAGATTTTATTTAGTATACTTTAGACTAATAGTTCTCCAAATTTCGTGCTAGGAGATCAAGCAACCAAGGAGATTGAAGGTTCCAAAGTTGCTGGTTCGACCATAGTAACCTAGGAATCAGAGCTAAAGGCCAGTGAAGATCAGGGAATTAGGACGTCTAAACAAGGTAATTAGAGTTCGGTTATTTATAACTTTTTGTTCACCTTAGTTTCATCTTCTTACCCTCAAAATTTCACGTCCTTAGGTCAAGAGGCTGATGAGTTAGGGCAGCGTGAAGTTGCTGAAGAGTCACAAAAAGAGAGGAACTAGGGCAGTCCTTGAAAGCTCAAATTAGAAGTTTAAAGCCTAGTTAAGCGGTAGGTTATCTCATGATTGGTAAAAACGCCTTGTTAGGTGTTGAACCCTCTCCTCATGTATATGACTTATGATTTTTGATGATGATCAAATATTTTGTATGATCTGAAAATGAGCATAACTACGTTCTGGAAATGCACACATCAATTGAAGACATGATACTTGAGAAGGCTCAAGCACAACAACTCATTGTAAGTATTTTGGTTTCAATGTGCAACATGTGGAACTAATTCAAACTTTGTTCTTGACAGGCCAAAGCTCTTAAACAACTGAAGGGCGATTGGTGAGATCGATCCTAATCTCCTCCATTACATTGTTAGAACTTATGTCTAGATGTGGAGCATTCTTGTTTTAAAAACCCCAACTTGAACCCCCTGCACTTAGCCTTGTCTTATCTTCATTTTTTAGAAAGTACAGGAAAAAGGGTCGACCCCAAGGGTAGACCCATTGCTGCCAGGCAGATTCCCATTTGAATGGGTCGACCCCAAGGGTCGACCCCTGCTTGTGGAATTAAATTCCAGAACTGGTTTCATCATGGGTCGACCCCAAGGGTCGACCCTTTTCCCTCAAATTGTTTAGGCTCCAGAAAGGGTCGACCCCAAGGGTCGACCCCTGTAAATTCTAGAAGGCCACTTTTTGAAGACAGCAACGGTTCCTGAAAGGGTCGACCCTTAGGGGTCGACCCATGCTGCCAGGGGCATCTGGCCCCTCACGAGGGTCGACCCCAAGGGTCGACCCTTTCTGGTCTGGGCGGCGCCGTGAATGAAGACTTTTGCGGTTTCGACCAAATGGTCCAACCACACTTGTGTGGCTATCCCTAAACCACTCCTTGATGTGCGGATCTTGTCTCCTAGACATCCCTTGACCGCCCTTAGCATATATATAATCCTATTGGGATGAAAACAAAAAGAAGAATTCGTATCTCCTAATTTTTGGGTTTCTTTCTAACACTTGTGTGTGCAGGTCGCAGCAGCCACCTCCAGCGCTTGTTCCACCTTGGTGTGTCCGTGAATGTGAAGGGAAGAAGGAGGAATCAAGGTTCCAATTAAGCTTCTACTGCTAGCTGTGAGTGAAATCAAGATTCAGCCACCATCCGAGCCAAGATCGTCAAGAACGGTCGTCGTGCTGCACAAGTGCTTGATAAAATTCGCAGAAGAGAAAAGGGGAGCTCCAATCAGGATAAATCAATATTTCTTCACTCTTTCCATTCTGAATCATTTAGTTTAAACTTGAGCATACGTTTGTAATCATCATATCAGATATTTATGTGTGGTGTTCGTGTTCGGAAACACGAACGCGTGTGTGTATGTGCGTTTGTGCGCGTTTGGCTACCAGATAGGAAGCCGTGTGTGTGTGTGTGTTTGCTGTTCTAAACAGCGTGTGTGTGTGTGATTCACTCGTTAGTGAAGCTTTAATCCTCTAGTGTGAGGGGTGGACGTAGGGGACACGGATGTGCAACCGAACCACCTAAAAAATCCGTGTGTCTCATGTGCTGTGATTTTTCCGATTCTTGTCGAGTGGGCTTCACGATGAGTTGAGAGATCACCACACCAGCTATTCAAACACATTCCGCACGCATTCACGAGTGTGATCCTGTTCGTGCGAGTATTAGTGGTTGTTTGTTTAATCAGCATTGTTTTCTTAAGAGGAGCAAAATTTTATTAGCCAATCAATTCACCCCTCCCCTCTTGATTGCCACATTTGGGACTCAACAATTGGTATCAGAGCGCTGGTCTCTGTTTAGTCTCGACCACACGGTCGCAGAGTTTGATCCCGTTCATATGGCAAACAAAGGGATGATGCCCGAAGGGCATTCCATTCAAAGACCTCCGTTCTTTGATGGATCAAACTACCCCTATTGGAAAAACAGAATGTATGCTTTCCTACGTGCCCATGACTACGATGTATGGCGTGTCAAAAGTAAGGGTCCATATGTTTTATCTGAAAATGAAAATGAGTGGGATGAAGAAGATATAGAGAAGTGTTCAACGAATTTTAAGGCTATGAATATAATTCAATGTGTTGTTCATCCTAACGAATACTCACGAATATCTACGTGTTCCTCTGCGCAGGAGATGTGGAATAAGCTGCGGCTTATATATGAAGGAACATCGGAAGTCAAGGAAACAAAGGCCAACCTCTTAGTTCGGGACTACGAGCTGTTCGTAATGAAGCCAGAAGAATCAATTTCTGATATGTTTGCAAGGCTAACAGAAATTACCAATGGACTAAAGGGACTTGGCAAGGAATATTCTAACAAGGAACTCGTCCGAAAAGTCCTAAGATCCCTTTCTCCACAGTGGCACACAAAGGCCACTGTAATTGAAGACTCCAAGGATCTAAGCACTTTAACTCTGGACGAGTTAATTGGCTCATTGATGACTTACGAGATAAACATCAAAAGGAGCGAGGAGGATCACAAGAAAAAGAAAGCTGTCACCACAATGGCCCTACAGGTGAATCCACACGATTCAGAGGGCAGTGAAAATGATTCAATTGGTAACACTGAAGATGAGGAATTAGTTGCCATGATCACACAAAGAGCAAGAAGGTTCGTCAGAAGAACAATAAACTTTGGTGGTCAGTTCAGAAAGGGACCACGAAGGCAAGGACCAAACAGAGGAGAAAGTAGCAGGAAAGAAGAAGTGATTTGCTATGAATGCAAGAAACCCAGCCATATGCGGGGTGAGTGCCCCGATCTCATCAAGAAGGTGAAGAAAGGCAAGTTCAGAAAGCCCAAGGCCATGGTGGCCACATGGAGCGACGAAGATCAGGAGGAATCCAGAAATGAAGATGGACTAGATGAGCTAGTCCAGAATCTATGTCTCATGGCAAATGATGACGAAGGAGATAAGGTAGATTCTGAACCAGAAACTCTCACTTTTGAACAATGGTAAATTGCATATGAATCTTTATATGAAAAATGTAAAAGATTCAAATCTGAAAACAGAAATTTGAAAAAGAAATTTGATCATTTTGTGCATGCTAAAAAATCATGTGAAGAGTGCCATGCTTTAAAATCAGAAAATGAAAACATGAAGCATGAAAATGAAATTCTAGCATCCAAAGTTGAACTGTTTGAAGAAGAGATTTCATGCATGAGAGAAGAACAATCTACGTTTCTAAAAATACATGAAGAATTGAAAAATGATATGGAACAAGAAAAGCTTGAAAGCATTGCTTACAATAAAGCCAAAATAAAGGCTGAAGAGCAAAGCCAATCTCAAATGGCTCAAATAAAAGAGCTAAAGGATGCCCTTGCCATCCTTGAAAAATTAAAAGCTCAGACAACCCATTGGGCACCCATAAGTTCAGCATCCTTCAAATCAAAGAAACATATGCATAACTCCTTTTCAAATGTTGGTAGAAGGAGAAAAAGAGATAGAGCCATCACTTGTTTCTATTGTGGAAAAATGGGTCATGATATGTATGATTGTAGAATTCTGAAATATGATGAAGAAAATTCTGTTGGATTCAGAAATAGATCATATATGCATCATGCCTCTAACCATCATGGACCCAAGCTAGCTTGGGTACCAAAATCTCCATAAGAACTTTGGTTGAATTGCAGGTCTACTCGAGAGCTCAAAGGAACAAATGGTATTTGGACAGTGGCTGCTCTCGGCATATGACGGGAAACAAGGAATGGTTTGTGGACCTGCATGAAAAGGATGGTGGGACGGTAGCATTCGGTAGGGAGGACAAAGGTAAAATCATCGGAGAAGGTAAGATAGATAAGAATCAAAATCATACCATTGAAAATGTATTGCTTGTGAAGGGTTTGCAACATAATCTCTTAAGCATAAGCCAACTTTGTGATAAGGGATGCAATGTGATTTTTGATTCTAACCGCTGCACTGTTTTGAATAGGAATACTCATGAGATAAAGTTCATTGGTTTCAGGTATAACAATATTTATATAATAGACTTGAATGATTCATCTCATGAGAATTTATGTTTAATTGCAAGGAACAATGATGATGCTTGGCTCTGGCATCGCCGGCTTGGGCATGCTAGTTTCAATGTATTGCTGAAATTATCAAGAAATGATTTGGTAATTCGATTGCCCAAGTTGAAGGCCGTTGATGATGGAGTTTGTGGAGCTTACAGCATGGGCAAACAAACAAGGACATCATTCAAGTCCAAACAAGATGTGACCACATCAAGGCCTCTTGAACTCATCCACATTGATCTCTTCGGACCAAGTAGAACTCACAGCTTGGGTGGTAAGCTATATGGATTTGTGATTGTGGATGATTATTCAAGATTCTGTTGGGTGTATTTCCTTTCTCATAAAAATGATGCTCTGACAGAATTTGAAGCATTTTGCAGATTTGTTCAAAATGATAAAGGGTATTGCATCAAAGTTGTGCGGAGTGATCACGGCCAAGAATTTGATAACCATGTGTTCAGCAATTTTTGCAGGGCTCAAGGTTATATGCATGACTTCTCCGCACCAAGAACTCCGGAACAAAATGGAGTTATGGAAAGGAAGAATAGAACGCTAGTTGAGATGGCAAGAACCATGCTGAACGAGAATAAAATACCGAGGTACTTTTGGGCTGAAGTAGTGAACACGGCCTGCTACATCATAAATCGAGCCATGGTAAGACCATTGTTGAAGAAAACTCCGTATGAGCTATACCGAGGTAAGAAGCCAAACATTTCATACTTGAGACTGTTTGGCTCAATATGCTACATTCATAACAATGGTAAGAAGAACTTGGCTAAATTTGATCCCAAAAGTGACAAAGGCATATTGCTTGGGTACTCTCTCAATTCGAGAGCATATCGAGTGTATAACTTGAGAACTCTCGTAGTTGAAGAAAGCCCACATGTTATTATTGATGAATCATCTCCATCTAGAACTGATGAAAAATCTATCTTACAGGATGATGAGTTGATAGATGACAATATCAAGAAGAAGGAAGAAAATTCAGAAAAACAAGAAGAGGAAGAACCAAAAGAAGAGGATGAAAATCAGGAAACTCAACTTGAACAGGAGCTACCAATACAATGGACATTTGTAAAGGACCATCCGCCGGAGAATGTATTGGGCAATGTACAAGAAGGGATAAGGACACGAGCCTCCTTCAGGGAAGTTGAAACTCATGATTTATTAGCCTTGCTCTCTCAATCTGAACCTCACTCCATTGAAGAGGCCTTGAAAGATGAGTCATGGATCATGGCCATGCAAGAAGAACTACACCAGTTCCAAAGGAACAAAGTGTGGTTTCTCGTACCATTTCCTAAGAATCACTCCGTGATCGGAACCAAATGGGTGTTTCGAAATAAAATAAACGATCAAGGAGTGGTAATTAGAAACAAGGCCAGGCTAGTAGCCAAGGGCTATAGTCAAGAATTAGGAGTTGACTTTGATGAGTCTTTTGCTCCAGTAGCAAGACTTGAGGCAGTGAGGGTTCTCTTAGCATTTGCATGTTGTCATAATATCAAATTATTTCAAATGGATGTTAATAGTGCATTTTTGAATGGCTATATCCAGGAGGACGTGTATGTGGAGCAACCACCGGGATTTGAAGACACAAAGCATATAGACCATGTGTACAAGTTGGACAAGGCACTTTACGGTCTGAAACAAGCACCCCGTGCATGGTATGAAAGGTTAAGTGAATTCCTCATTCAACATGAATTCAAACGAGGTAATGTTGATCAAACCCTCTTTACAAAGATGAATGGCAAGGATATCTTAATTGTTCAAGTTTACGTTGATGACATTATTTTTGGCTCCACTAAAGATGGTCTCAGCAAAGACTTCGTCAAATTGATGCAAAGTGAGTTTGAAATGAGTCTTATGGGAGAGCTGACTTTCTTCTTGGGATTGCAGGTAAACCAGACTGTTGACGGGATGTTCATACAACAAAAGAAGTATGCAATGGAGTTGCTGAAAAAGTTCAATTTGACATCAATAAAACCACAACCAACTCCTATGTCTACCTCAATAAAAATTGATCAGGATGAGACAGGTAAATCAGTGGACCAAAAACTCTTTAGAAGCATGATAAGTTCTCTATTGTATTTAACTGCCAGTAGGCCTGACATACAGTTTGCTGTTTGCATGTGTGCTAGATTTCAGTCAAACCCAAAAGAATCACACATGTCGGCCGTTAAACGAATTTTCAGATATGTTGCTAGTTCAGTTAATTTCGGACTATGGTTTCCATGCAATTCGAGTCTTGATTTAATTGCTTATTCTGACGCCGATTATGCGGGTTGCAAAGTGGATCGGAAAAGTACTAGTGGGTATTGCCAGTTTCTTGGGGGCTGCGTGGTTTCATGGGCCTCCAAGAAACAAAATTCAGTGGCATTGTCTACTGCCGAAGCCGAATATGTGGCTGTCGGTAGTTGTGTAGCCCAGGTGTTATGGATCCAACAACAATTGATTGATTATCGCATATCTTTTAAAAACACCTCAATTCTTTGTGACAACACCTCTGCCATAAACTTGTCCAAAAACCCTGTTCATCACTCTAGAACCAAGCATATTGAAATTTGACATCATTTCATTAGAGATCATGTGAGCAAGGGTCATGTAGAAATCAGTTTCATTGAGACCGATCGTCAAATTACCGACATTTTCACCAAACCTCTAAGTGAAGACAAGTTCACTACATTTAGAAGAGAACTAGGGGTTTGTAGGATAGAAGAGTGATTCATAACCATGTGCATCATGTATATACAGGTCACTTCATTACATGTAATTGCATTAGTTTCATGCATATAGTAATTCTCTTGTCATGCATTGCATCATGTTGTGTGAAAAACAAAAGAAAAATCAAATTGTGTGAAAAATCATTTTGGTGTGCTTCTGCATTTCTACTATGTATATTGTATTCACCCATATTCATTGTTAATTCTATGCCCAAAATCACCTTGGATACAATTTTATGCTCACAAAGGAGCTCATTTGTCCAAAGTCAGAAATCTGGATAAAAAGGACATTACACGTCTCATATATTTCCAAATTTTGACTACCAACACCCCAATTGCATACATCCCATTTTATCCAAAAATTCCTTGATTTCATACATTTTTACAATTGGGGACTCGAGCCAAACATTCCTTGAATTTTTCATCGGGTTACTCCTTCATATTGCTGAAAACCAGTAAAAGGGTCGACCCCTTGCAAACCCAGAAAATGGGTCGACCCCAAGGGTCGACCCTCGCGCACCCGGTTCGGCCAGGGGGTAAGGGACCCAACGGGTCGACCCATTGGGTCGACCCAAACCGGCGGGGCGACTCACCCGCCCCCAAACCGATCCAACAAGGGTTCCAACCCTAAGTTGGCACCTTCCCATGGATATAAAACCTCTCTTTTCCCCCTCTTAGCTTTGCCACCACTCTTTGCAAGTCCTAAAACAACCTTTCCTTGGCATCCAAGATCTCAAGCCATAGCCGCGGTTCTCTCGGTGGCATCCGCGCGAACACTTCTCCTTGTGGCTTAAAGCGTCATCCTTTGATCTTCATTCCCTTGAGGTAAGCTTCTGATGTCTGTGGAGGATCATAGATTCACACTTCTCGCATTTCTCCTTGGTTGAACCATCAAGATCTATACCACATCGGTGGGTTCTTTCGGTTTGTGTTTTAGATGGCCCCGAAGAAGCGTGCTTCTCGCAGAGGTGAGGCATCGAGCTCCAGGCAAGGGCGTCGATCTCATACCGCCGCATCACAGCCCGCAAGCAAAATATTGGATCGGACCGTTCTACGTCCACGGGCGGTAAACTTTGAAAATCTTAGTCGCCATCTACGTGGATTAGTTGATCTAATATGCAGCCAGCCAAACTTGCACATTTTCATGTCTGCACATCGCCGCATTTTACCCCAATCTGGTACACCAATTTTATAGCAACTTGGGGTTTTCGGGTGATGTTCCAGTTACAACGATTAATGGACAGGAAATTATTTTATCACCACACTTGTTGGGTCTTGCCTTTGACTTGCCAAATGAAGAGTATGCATTTGGAGATGTAGAAATTTTGGATGCCACTGTTTACCTCTATATGACTTCTAAAGAAATGGGTGACCGGTCGGTCGCCGGATTAAATGCCAACCAATTCCCTCCTTTGCAACGTATACTGCACCGAATGATTACAACTATTATATTGCCACGTGGAGGAGGACATGACAAGGTTACGGAGAAACACATGTTCTTGTTTTCATGCTTATTCGGTAAAATTCCCATTAAATTTCCATAGCTTATTCTTGATCACATATGTTCAAGCATGACGCACAAGCACCGTACTTTGCCATATGTTGCGGCCTTAATAGCCATCTTTACTTATATGGATATAAATTTGTCAAGAGAAGCATCTCAAACTATCCGTGACGCAAACATCTACACCTATCAATCTATTTGTCACCACATGGGGTTTGAAGAGCAAGATGGCGTGTTAGTTCATCAAATAAAAAGGGCAGTACCACCGGACAGTTCAGAAGATAATGAGAATGACAATGAAGAGCAGGTTGAAGATGCTCATGTTCTTGCAGCAGGAATGCCTTCTGAGGAGGCACAACTAATCATGGACCGTTTGGATTCTATTGATGATCGGTTAGACGAGTATGGGGAGACCATGGCAGCTATGCAACTTGAACTATCAGATCTGAAACTCTCTCATCAGGAGCACTCTCGCTACGTCACTGACGCTTTGGCCCACCAAACCCACATGTTGGACGAAATTTTGGCATATATTAGGCGTCAACTAGGTCCCTCCACTCCGGATGATCGTGCTGATTAGGCTATGTTGCTCCTTTCACTTGGCCTCCTTATTTCAGCGCCTCCTTTTTGATGATGTCAAAGGGGGAGAACTCTTGGCCTATATGTGCCCCGGCTATTATATGTCAGTGTGTGATGTGCTCTTGCATGAATGTGTGTTTTTATCATGTTTCTAGTTCATTAGTTCTTGTCATTTGCATTACAAACCTTGTTCCTTTTCCACTAATTGTTGGCAAGAAAACTTTGGAAATATGCCACATGATGATCAATCTTATATTTGGATTTCTGGTTGACCATGTCCTTAAACTGTTGGATTGATTCATGTATATGGAATGGTGGATGCTTTACAATGTGGTTTCTATTATTTTGTCATCATCAAAAAGAGGGAGATTGTTGAACCCCCTCCTCATGTATATGACTTATGATTTTTGATGATGATCAAATGTTTTGTATGATCTGAAAATGAGCATAACTACGTTCTGGAAATGCACACATCAATTGAAGACATGATACTTGAGAAGGCTCAAGCACAACAACTCATTGTAAGTATTTTGGTTTCAATGTGCAACATGTGGAACTAATTCAAACTTTGTTCTTGACAGGCCAAAGCACTTAAACGACTGAAGGACGATTGGTGAGATCGATCCTAATCTCCTCTATTACACTGTTAGAACTTATGTCTAGATGTGGAGCATTCTTGTTTTAAAAACCCCAACTTGAACCCCCTGCACTTAGCCTTGTCTTATCTTCATTTTTTAGAAAGTGCAGGAAAAAGGGTCGACCCCAAGGGTCGACCCATTGCTGCCAGGCAGATTCCCATTTGAATGGGTCGACCCCTGCTTGTGGAAATAAATTCCAGAACTGGTTTCATCATGGGTCGACCCCAAGGGTCGACCCTTTTCCCTCAAATTGTTTAGGCTCCAGAAAGGGTCGACCCCAAGGGTCGACCCCTGTAAATTCCAGAAGGCCACTTTTTGAAGACAGCAACGGTTCCTGAAAGGGTCGACCCATGCTGCCAGGGGCATCTGGCCCCTCACGAGGGTCGACCCCAAGGGTCGACCCTTTCTGGTCTGGGCGGCACCGTGAATGAAGACTTTTGCGGTTTCGACCAAATGGTCCAACCACACTTGTGTGGCTGTCCCTAAACCACTCCTTGATGTGCGGATCTTGTCTCCTAGACATCCCTTGACCGCCCTTAGCATATATATAATCCTATTGGGATGAAAACAAAAAGAAGAATTCGTATCTCCTAATTTTTGGGTTTCTTTCTAACACTTGTGTGTGCAGGTCGCAGCAGCCACCTCCAGCCCTTGTTCCACCTTGGTGTGTCCGTGAATGTGAAGGGAAGAAGGAGGAATCAAGGTTCCAATCAAGCTTCTACTGCTAGCTGTGAGCGAAATCAAGATTCAGCCACCATCCGAGCCAAGATCGTCAAGAACGGTCGTCGTGCTGCACAAGTGCTTGATAAAATTCGCAGAAGTGAAAAGGGGAGCTCCAATCAGGATAAATCAATATTTCTTCACTCTTTCCATTCTGAATCATTTAGTTTAAACTTGAGCATACGTTTGTAATCATCATATCAGATATTTGTGTGTGGTGTTCGTGTTCGGAAACACGAACGCGTGTGTGTATGTGCGTTTGTGCGCGTTTGGCTACCAGATCGGAAGCCGTGTGTGTGTGTGTGTGTTTGCTGTTCTAAACAGTGTGTGTGTGTGATTCACTCGTTAGTGAAGCTTTAATCCTCTAGTGTGAGGGGTGGACGTAGGGGACACGGATGTGTAACCGAACCACCTAAAAAATCCCTGTGTCTCATGTGCTGTGATTTTTCCGATTCTTGTCGAGTGGGCTTCACGGTGAGTTGAGAGATCACCACACCAGCTATTCAAACACATTCCGCACGCATTCACGAGTGTGATCCTGTTCGTGCGAGTATTAGTGGTTGTTTGTTTAATCAGCATTGTTTTCTTAAGAGGAGCTAAATTTTATTAGCCAATCAATTCACCCCTCCCCTCTTGATTGCCACATTTGGGACTCAACATTAGGGATAAAAGCCCTCTGATTGTGTTTGATTTCATGCATTATAGACTATGAATTTCATGTTTTAGTGGGTTCATGCATACATACATATTCTTAGCCCAAATCAAAGATCAAAGATGTTATCTTGTTAATTCACTGCAACCTATGCATCTAGATGACATGTACTTCATTTGTCATGATTAGGGTAGTAAATCTTTTCAAAACATAATATGGTTTCAAATCATAGTCTTTTTTTTTAGCAGGGACTCTAACGCATCATACTAGGACCGTCAGACGACTTTAACGGTCTTACGATAAGCCGTCACAACCCCTGTTGTATTTAAAGTTTCTCAGTTGTCTCTGACGCACCATAACAGGAGCGTTACAATACTGTAACGGTCCTACGATAAACCGTCATAGCCCTATGACGCGCCCATACTAGACCGTCAGAGTGCGGTTTACTGTCAAACCGAGATAGGACTGAGGACAGCCAAACTTACTTATGAATAAGCCAAGTTATCTAAGTTTTAAACCTTATTTTTATGACTTTGAGTTTCTTAATTGATTCATGATAGGAAATTGTATGATTAAAGCATTTTGAGTTATTTTAGGTTATGCTAATTTCATTGGCTAAACTCTATAGTTTTATATCTAAATCATGATTTTTCCAAAGATGTATTGACGGGATTTCATCTTGGTTTCACATTGTTACACATTCTTTTCTATCTATAGAGTCATTTCTCTTAGTACATGGCGTATATTCAGGTATATGTCCATTAGTTACACTTTACACTATAGGAACACTATTCTTGGACATGAGGACCTCTCTATTGGATATTCCTTCCAATGGACTAGGAAATCTTGTTGCAAGGCCTCCGTAATTCTCCGCAAGCCTGGGATTCCCACTAGGATGCCGAGTTGGTTGCATCATAAAAACCCAAGTGATTAGATGACACTATCGATGTTTCTGGTTATCAGTAGTGTAACGGACCTATATTGGACCATTAGGCATATGTAACGGCCCAATATACAACCGTCACAGTTAACTGAGTCCAATTACTGTTTCTGGATTTAGTCGTTCTAACACATCAACTCTAGACCGTCACATCATGTAACGACCCAATACACGACCGTCACACTGCCTGAATATTTTAACTAAGGTTTGACCAAGGGTTGATATTCCAAGGTTTCTAGATGGACTCTTGATGATCTAGAACTTATCATATTGATCAAGAAACCTAATATAATAAATGGAAGATAAATAATGTGCCGTTATGCTGCCGATTTTTTTCTCTAAGCATAACATAGTATAAGTCATTCTTGATTTCTCATAATTCTCATTAAAGCATTCATTTATTGAATTGTTGTTATCAAGAGCTTGTTGGAATTGTACATTCTTGGCCATACTTTATTGTTACATGCATGGAAAAAGTTTGATTTATACTCGAAGATGCAATCGAGCACTGATTGTGTTCAAGGGCTCTATGCTAGTCCCCTCGGCTGATTGTCGAGAACATACTATTATAAACCACGGGGTATGATGCTACTGGCGTCGCATTACGCTGGGAGTACTTTCTTTATAAATAAGTGAAAATCCACAACACAATACATCATGATTGATACTTGACTTTCTTGATATTCCACGGAAATTCACAAAGTACTTGCTCGTAAGCAAAAGATACTGGAAGTGATGATTATGTGGCTTGCTAGTACATTCTCGGCCATATCATGCTTTACTAGTTCATATTTGTTCTCATTCTATCTTCATGATCATTGTGTTACTTTGATTTAATCGCGTGTTTGATCGCATTCGCATGATTTTACCTTATTCCTCTAGAGTAAAAACGTTAATTACTTTAATGATACCTTCATGTTGATGCGAAGATACCTACTGGACAAGTGTGCTCATTACCTATTTCCATTCTTTTTCAGGAAATGAAAGTGATTCGAATTCGGATTCGGGTTATACAAGTAGGGGGTCCGAGAGCGAATGAAAGTATTGTCAAAGATGAGAGTGAAGACTTAGGAAAGTCTATATTATTTAGATTGAGTCTATGTAATTTTCCTATTTCTTGAGTCTGATAGATTGGAATAAGTTGAATTAGTGGTTATATTTGAATACTTGATTATTATGAAATAAAGTTGAAGTTGAGTAAATATTGTGCAATTGCATTTATGTGTGTGATTATCTTGCGCTCTGATCATTCTTGCTTGCAAGAGGCTTACCATGCCGGCTGTTCACGTTTCTCGAGCGAGTCTTCTACTGTCATAAAGGCTCGGGGCGTGACAGCTGGCTATTCATCTAGTTTCTTGTTATCTCAATCAGTCAACTAAAGCTCTCATCCTTATCTTGAGATCATCCATTTCACGTATCTGAACTTGACTCTGATTTGATTTTCAATCTTCTAAGCTGGTCTTTCTTGAGTAAATATGTCTGATGGACCTCTGGATATCTATGATTCTCTTGTCCTGATTAGAAGTGTCGACACAGTGAGTCGACATCATCTTGGAAATGCTTTGTCAAATGTCGACACCTTCATTGTTGTGCTCATCTTTGTTACATGCTTGAAACTCTTGTGCCGTTCACATCTTGAATGCTACTGAATCTCATTGAAAATTCAGAAAATTGAGAAGAGTTCAATTCGTATACCTTGATCATAAATCTAAAAATCAATTCATTAAAGAATATTCTATTATAAAGATTTATGAATGGCTAAAAGATCATATTGGTTTAAGTTTAATGTATTCATTGAGCCTGGATATGAGTATCTTGGAAATATCTGAGTCAATTTTACTAAACTTTAACCAACTATTTCATGTTGAATCTTGTAAAATCTTCTGAAATCTGAAAATATTAATATCATGGCTTTATTTGGTTGAATTATATGAAATCGGTATTGTTTTCAAACATCTGATGAATCTGAAATGTTCCCAAGGATAAATTCTGTCAGAGCAATGATTTTGGTCACTGAGAAACCATGTCCATTGACCATGAAGTCTAGAGGACTGTGTCATGAAGTGCCATAATTAACTCTGTTAAATAAAATTCATTGAAAATCCAGGCAGGGCAATGGCTTGAATACTGAGAAATATACTTCACTTATCAATGAAATAAGGTGAAGTATGTCATGGGGTGTCAATACTATCTCTGAAGCATGACAGTTAGTCATACTAAGTGCTTAGGGATACTGGCGTCTAAACAACGTGTATCCTCTAGCCACAAAGTGTGTACTGAACTTAATTGCACCTGGTAAACTTGCTATGAAATCTTGTACTGTGCATAAAGAAAAATATGAAATTATTTGAAGAAGTATGGCTGATCCTCAGGAACCAAATTTGAATCCTTTCATGTTGTTTAACCTCAATACTAATGATTGTAATTTCTAAAGAAGTCATTGAAAATGACTGAGTAAGATGAAGGGAGGTTAATCAAGATTTAAATATGAGGGCTTGGTTCACTTTTTTTAAATATTGATGTTCAGATATGAGTACAGAATTTTATTGACAAAATGTGTATACATCATATTTAAACCATGATGTTCAAATAAAAATTCATAAGCCCCTATAATGGAAGAGTCTGAACCGAGTTTATTCAGATTTATGAAATAAGTATCTTATTGAAAATCTTCTATTTCTTTGAAAGATCATGTATTCTGCATGCTGCCATGTCATCCTTCCTGAATGTCTTCTTGACATCCCTCACCTTACACTCATGAAAACCTTGCTTCATTCAGATCAGGGAGCATTAGATTGTTTTTGAAGAAGATGTTAGGTCTTGTCTAGAGACTGCACTTATTACTTTTTAAAGGGGGAGGTTTGTTTGTGATCTTGTCAAAGGGGGAGGATAGATTGATTGGTTCTTGTCTCGTCTGCATCATGTAAGCATCAGGTTCTCCATGAATTGCATTCATTATTCATAAGGAGAGAATACATCTACAACATAGACTTGATTGGTGCTTAATTGTTTAACTGCCTCTGTGTTTTCTATGCCTTAATGATTTTTCCAGAAGAGAAGATTTTAATTCAATCATATCATGTATGTCTGTAACTCTCGTCTCAAACTAGTTCCTTTTTGATGAAGTCAAAGGAGAATAGTTTGACTTGAGCCAGTGTGACTCATAGTGGTGTTGCCATCATCAAAAAGAGGGAGATTGTTGTGCCCCTGTGATTTTGATGATAGCAAACACTATAAGTCACACTATGTTTGTATGAAAGACTGAATGAGCATGATTGAATGAGCATCTGGTTTTTGCATGTTATATTGTGTACAACTTCATCAGGGTGCATGGCATTTCATCGAACAGATCAAGGTCAATGCTAGTATAGACAGCATGCATTCAAGGTCTGTGCACTTCATGATAGCCAGCTTAGACAAGGTCTGTGCATTCACGATAGCCAGCTTAGACAAGGTCTGTGCATACATGTTCAAGTCTGTGTCACCTGGATATAGGTTTGTGCATATGGTGAGAATAGGGTCAAGGTCGGTGCATATGTGAGCATTTTGCACACAAGTCAATGCACATTCGAGTCTGTGCATATAGCTATGTGCATGGTTGAGGTCCGTGCATATCACTGTTCACATGCATATAAGGTATAGGCCATCCTGCACATACACAGTCGGTGCACTTCTTGCTGCTGCACGCTTGCACATAGTCGGTGCAAGTTCTGTCATACGACCTCGGTGCATGTTGATGTCAGTTCATATCTGGTTAGTGCAGGGTTGTAGTCGGTGCAACTTTTGTTGATGCACGCGCAGAGTCTCTGCAAGATAATTCTAGGCACTTTATGTTGCATAGCGCATGAGGTATGTGCATGTGCATAGCTAAGTTGGTGCAACTTTCATCTCTGGCCCGATTAGGTCTGTGCAATGTTTGTACTCTGCGTATTCATAGTCAGTGCATCTGTTGGCCATGTACTGGAATCAAGTCTGTGCATATGCTTGCATGTAAACACTGAGTCCGTGCATGTGTGTGTGTGCAATTTGTGCATTTCTTAACTCTGCATTCAGGTTATGTATGTGGATACTCTCTTGAATAACACCTACTGAGCTCGTGCACACTAGCTTGTACGCCCTATTAAGTCTATGCATTTGACTGCTGTGTGAACATATTTTCATATGGTTGAGCTTCAAAGTCGAAGCATCCCTTCTCTGCACGAGCAAGTCAATGCAACGTCTTTGCCAGCACGACTACTCTAGTAAGTCGGTGCAATGCCTTCGCCAGCACGACCAGGAACAACCAACTAAGTCGGTGCATGCATTTATATGGAACTTAAGCACGCAAGTGATCAATTGAGGAAAACAATGTTTCGAGCATCTTATGTGCACCTGAGTACCTTACTTACGAGGATCAGAAGAACATGAGCACGCGATATAAGCAGAACAATCAAATGGCACTTGATCCAAGGCTGATCATTATTCTAAGAAGCTGCCACGTGGATAGCTAAACGATGGAGATTCTGACACGTGGCTGAAAGATTCCTGAAGCTTCCTGGCGGGAATGTTCTCTCCACACATCTAGGGTGTGAGCTAGTGGGCCCCAGACTGAAGCCTTATATAAGACCTTTCTTCTGCGCAAAGGAAAAAAAATGCTGAACATAAGACATATGAGCGCAGCCAGAGAGAAGAGTAAGAGAGCCAGCATAAGAAGAAGAAAGAGAGAGCAGAAGAGAAAGAAGAGAGTTCGAGAGCTAGATAGAGGAAAGAGAGGCAGTGAGAAGAAAAGAAAAGAGAGGCAGAGAGACATAGACCAGTAGTAGAAGAAGAAGAGAGAGAGAGAGAGTTCGTGGAGAAGAAGACAGAAGACTTCATTGAAGATCTGGGTCTACTAGACCTTGGATCAAATTCAGGCCAGTTAGCTCCTGCGAGAGCAACTTTGGTTTGTAGAGTTTTGCAGCTTTCCGGCGCTGTTACTTCAGTCATTGTTTTTCTTTTATCTTTGCTTCAAGCTATTTGTCAGCGGTAGCAGAGGTGGACTCCTCTGGACGGGTTAAGCTATAAGCCCCAGCGGTTGCAGAGGGGGACTTCTCTGGTCGGCGAAGCTGTAACGCCTAGCAGTCAAGCTGTGAGTCAACGGATGGCTAAGCTGTATTGCCCAGCGGAAGCAAGCTGTGATGCTCAGCTGATGTTGGCAAGCTATGAGGCCCAGCTGTTAAGTTGTGTATCAGTGGAATCCACACTCTAGTTGAAGTGTGGGGTGGACGTAGGTCAGTGGACCGAACCACCTTAAAATCTATTGTCTCCGTGGTTTGATTTCTTATCTAATTATCGATAGATGAATGGCTAGGAGCGTTTCATTTGAGTATTCTATCCGAATGCTTTAAGGCACACGCTATTCGTACTTGACTCTGTATACGGATCAGACTTGGCTAGGTGTCCATTGTTCAGTAGCCCAACTGATTGATCAAGTGCTTCTGTGAATCTCTTAGTTGGAAGATCTCAATTGATTTCTATTCGTTAACTCTGATTGCGTTAAGTGTCAATTGAGCTAAGTTTTTAAGAGGAATTCATTCACCCCCCCCCCTCTGAATCCATCGCACCAGCTCTAACAACCCATGTCACAATTTAAAAATAACCGCAGTCACTCACTTAAAAAGATTGGAATTAAAGTAAAGTGGTAAGAACGGGTCGATCCCACAGGGAAGAAATATTTTCAATAAATCATGATGGAGAATTCTTATATTTGAAAGATCCAAATTTTGAGTGAGATTTAAACTAATGAAAAGGAAGATTGCATGAAACTAAACTATCTAAAGAATATGAGAGGGTTTAAGGAGAGAAATTTGGAAGAGATAGAAAGAGAACTAGAAAGAAACAACTTCCAAAATATGAATTTTATTACTAAAAAAGGTGGAAAGTACAACTCTATGAAAATAAAAATTACAACTCGGATATAAAAGAGAAAGGGGAATAAATAAGAGCCAAGATAATGAAGAGTAGTGCCACCATCTCAGTGCCAAGCCTTTGAATGGAATCGCCATGCCGTGGAGTAAACGCCGTCGAGAGGACCGAAGGAAGAAGATCCGCCTTGGGATGTGTACAGAAATATGAAGAGGGAGATAGATAGATAGAGGAAGAAAAGAGAGTTTCAAAAACAATAAAAAGACATGTGTGTGTGCGTGGCTGTGAGTGAACATAAAGAGATGAAGATGGTGTGGTTGAGGAAAAGTAAAAACATAGTAAAATCAAATTAAAAATAGAGGGAGATTAGAAGAATAATAACTTTAACACTAGAGAGATTTAGAAGTTGTGGAAGAAGAGAAAGTTGGAGATCTAGATGAGACGAAGAAGATTGCTGAAGAACGTAGAGAGAAAAAACATAGGGAAGAGGGTGGAAAATGAGGAAGAATAGAGGTGGTTTGTGCGGATGAACGGTTAAAATATAGGACAGAGCTTTAGAAAACTTGAAATATCTTGAAAACTGTCGAGAATTAGAGGAAGAGGAATAAGAAAGATTTGAAGAGGACTTAAAAATGTAGAAGTTTGTAGAAGAAATCAAATTGAAAGGACGAACAGAAAGCATGTAAAATTAGGCTAAAAAGCTAACTCCTTCCCATAGTGGCTCCCATTGGCTTTTTATACAGTGCAGAACTTCCCACGATCGTGGGTTTCCAGATTACTTTAAAATCCGAATTTCCAGCATTAAGACTTGATCAAACCAAGTCTCTTACTATATTTAGGGTCCTCCTTTCCTCAAATAAGAGGAGATAAGCTTGAATATTGGAAGGTAACTCCATTTAGCTTCATCCGGTTCCGTCTTTGGTTCAAACTAAAATGGCGACCGATCAGTGGGCGTTTATTCCTTGATGAGCGACTCTCCATTTGGACGTACATTCTTCATTTTCTTATTTTAATATAAGACTCATTTCTTGACAAAAAGAATGTGGGACTTTATGAGCGGTCGCATATTCTTTCCCACAGAATGGATGCCCGAGCACAAGGGTGCTCATTCTTTATTTCTATATTTTTCTTCATCAGGTTTTTTTCTTTTCTGTACAGTGAAGGGCGCCTTCTTGAATGGTCGTTCATTCTTTTCCAAAGAATTAACAACTTCGTGAACTATCGTTCATTCTCCTTTCTTTTCCAGATATTTTTCTTTTCTTATTTTCATCAAATGAATTGGCACCTTTCAAGGTGTCACATGATCTTGAATGTGCACCCTTTCAGAAGGGCGTTCATTAATTGGCGACTGGAGCTCGGTCGCTATTCCTTGAAAATTCAGAAAATTTGAAATATCAACATATTTCATCCCAAAATGGCTTTCAAATAATTGTGCAAATTCTTGAA
Source organism: Amorphophallus konjac (assembly GCA_022559845.1). Lineage (NCBI taxonomy): Eukaryota > Viridiplantae > Streptophyta > Magnoliopsida > Alismatales > Araceae > Amorphophallus > Amorphophallus konjac. The sequence continues at coordinate 255,659,059 of CM040118.1, read as the reverse complement.
TATTTCTCACATAGTCATTTTGGCACAAAAAGATGATAAAATATGTGCAGATTCAAATAATGTGTCAGAATGAGATTTGTTCATATTAATGCATAATTATGCTCATTAAATGCTCAAGAATAATGAATGTGATGTAACTTATGACATAAAATGTGATACTCATCACACCCCCAACTTACTCATTGCTAGTCCCTTAGCAATACAAATAGATTAAAATTTAGGACTATCAAGAGTTTACAAAGTTCATACTTACATATGTAGCTCTTCCTTCACAGAATCAACTAAAGATTAGGAATCCGAAAATATTAATACACATACTAGCATTAAGTATGAAATTAAAAGTACATGATCAAGAATTCAAATCAAAGTTCACTAGCACTTGTGCATGTGTAATACTAAATCCGTAACATAGATAATTACATCCCTCATTTGCTATTCCAAACAAGTGCGTTTCAACCCTGCACCTCTTAAATCAGAGCATTAAACACAATAGCTTTTTGTCTGCCTTATTTATTTGTCCCCTTTGGGATCTTTTTATTTTTCTATACACGCATGATGCTGCACTACCCTTCACTGTTTAACATGAACCTCGACTCTTACCTTAGGAGAAGTAGGCCCAGTTACACAGATCAAGGTTCCCTTTTCCTTTTGACACGAACCTCAACACTTGTTAGGTGAAGTAGGCCCAGTTACTAAGATCCGAGGCATTTTTCATTGTGTCCTTTTTCATATTTTTTCTATTATGCCATTTGCACTTATTTAACAGATAACTTGGCAGAAAGCTTAAACAAAAATCTCTTTCTTGAGAAGTGCAGAGCATCATACACCATACTCAAAATAACAGAGGGCTTGCCCTGCTTCTTTCATTAGCGTGCATAGTGATTTCTATTTTTTTTAAGTGCACATGAACTTTAAAGAAATTATTAAATCAGTTTTCCATAGCTAGATCGAATAAATTTTTCATCATCCTTCTCCCTAGCCTTTTCTATTCTAGAATCACTTTCAATAAATTATGAATCAATAAAACTCATTTGGGAATTTCATCTCATCATTTTTATGCACAAATACAGAGCATTATGATATCAGGTTGTATTATATGCATCATGAAAATTTTTCTCTCCCCCCCCAACTTGAATGACATTGTCCGCAATGACATATAGAATTGAAAGTAATAGAATAATGTAACAATAAGTACTTTTGAGTAAGAAAGAGACAACCTGATATACGGGATGAAACCGCAATCAATGTTATGGATGGCGACAACTTCCTCCTTTTTCCCTTGACCTAACTACTAAAAACACACTCAAACAAAAAATATCAAATAACAAAAACCTTGGGTTGCCTCTCAGAAGAGCTAAGTTTTCCGTCTTCAGCCAGATGCATGAAAGCTCACAAAAATGTTATTCAGGATCACTCAAAGCAATGGATTCTTTTTTCAATTGATCATTTTCCAAGTAAGGTTTTAATCTTTGACCGTTGACAGTGAAAATGTGATCATTTTTAGGATTTAAAATTTTAACAGCACCATGGTCAAAAGCTTTAACGACAACAAACCGTCCATCCCATCTGATTTGAGCTTACTAGGGAATAAGTATAGCCTAGAATTAAAAAGTCACACCTTTGGATTAACAGAAAAAAATTTCCTGTGAATATGCTTATCGTGAAATGCCTTGGTTCTAGCTTTATAAATCTTTGAATTTTCGTAGGCTTCATTTCTTAATTCCTCCAATTCATTGAGTTGTAGAGCTCTTTGGGAACCAGCTTGAGTAAGATTAAAATTAAGTTGTTTAATGGCCCAATATGCTCTATGTTCTAGCTCTACGGCAAGTGGCAGACTTTTCCAAAAATGAGGCGGTAAGGTGACATGCCAATGGGAGTCTTAAATGCAATTTTGTAGGCCCATAATTTATGCATCATCTAGTCTCTCAAACCAGTCTTTCCTATCCGACCTAACTGTCTTATGCAGAATGTTCTTGATTTTTCTATTGGACACTTCTACCTGGCCACTAGTTTGGGGATGATAGAGGGTGGTGAGCTTGTGAGTGATACCATATTTACGAAGCAGAGCTCGGAATTGAGAATTCGTGAAGTGTGAACCCCCATAACTAATTATAGCTTTAGGACAGCCAAATCTAGAAAATATATTTTTCTTTACAAACTTCATCACTACCTTATGATCATTGGTCCTAGTAACAACTACTTCAATCCATTTCGAAACATAGTCCACTGCCATCAAAATATATTCATTGCCAAATGAAGGTGGAAATGGTCCCATAAAATCAATACCCCAAATATCAAAGATTTCTACTACCAGAATGGGACTGAGCGGCATCATATCTCTTTTTGAATTGTTATCCACTGCTGGACACCTCAAACATGTTTTTAAAAATTCATAAGCATCCTTAAACAATGTGGGCCAATAAAATCCACTTTGCAAAACTTTCGCCGCTGTTTTCTTTCCAGAAAAATATCCCCCACAAGCAAGATTATGACAAAAGTGCAAGACAGATTGTTGTTCTACTTCAGGGACACATCTTTTGATAATCTGATCAGGACCCATATGAAACAGCTCTGGGTCCTCCCAAAAATAGTGCTTGACCTTTGAAAAGAACTGATCCTTCTCCTACTTAGACCACCCTCCCGGAATTTGTCCTACCACCAAGAAATTGACAATGTGAGCGTACCAGGGGGTTGAGGTGTGAGAGATAGAAAGAAGTTACTCATCGGGGAAGGAATCGGACATAGGAGCACTTTCAGGTATCACTATCCTTGATAGATTATCAGCTACAACATTCTCTAACCCCTTCTTGTCTCTTATCTCTAAATCAAACTCTTGCAATAATAAAATCCACCGAATAAGACGGGGTTTGGCTTCCTTCTTGGAAAGTAAGTATATCAAAGCAGAGTGATCGGAATAAACAATAACTTTAGCCCCTAACAGATATGATCAAAAATTTTCCAGGGCAAAGACAACAGCCATCAATTTCGTCTCTGCTATGGTGTAGTTCAATTGTGCATTGGCGAGGGTGCGGCTCGCATAGTAGATCACCAAGGGCTTCTTATCAATTTTCTGACAAAGGACAACTCCAATAGTGTAGTCTGAAGCATCACACATGATCTCAAAAGGGAGCGACCAATCTAGTGATCGAAGAATCGGGGCTTGAGTGAGGGCCGCTTTAAAAGAAGTAAATGCTTCAAGACATGAATCATCAAGATTGAAAAGAGTGTCCTTGGCAAGCAATTGTGTGAGAGGATGAGCAATGGTGGAAAAGTTTTTGATAAATCTGCGATAGAATCCAACATGGCCAAGAAAGATCGAATCTTTTTGACAGAAGAAGGAGGAGGAAGATTAGATATCAAATCAACCTTAGCCTTATCAACCTCTATTCCTTTCTCTGAAATAGCATGGCCTAAAACTATTCCTTCTCTCACCATAAAATGGCTCTTCTCTCAACTCAACACAAGATTCGAATCAATGCACCTTTTTAGCACCTAAGTCAGATTTGCCAAGCAATTTTCAAAAGAAGTACCAAACACTGAAAAGTCATCCATAAAAATTTCTAAAAATTTACCCACCATTTTAGAAAAGATTGACATCATACACCGCTGAAAGGTGGCTGGGGCATTGCACAACCCAAACAGCATTCTTCTAAATGCAAACATGCCATAGGGGCACGTAAGCGTTGTCTTCTCTTGATCTTTCGGGTAAATAGCAACTTGGTTGTACCCAAAGTAGCTATCCAAAAAGTAAAAATAGTTTTGTCCAGCCAGCTTTTCCAAGATTTGATCGACAAACGGGAGTGGGAAATGATCTTTCTTTGTTACTGAATTCAATTTTCCATAATCTATACAAACTCTCCACCCCGTCTGTATTCGCATGGGCACTTCTTCTCCTTTCTCATTAGTCACAATGGTTAGCCCTGATTTCTTGAGAACAACTTGAGTTGGGCTGACCCACTTGCTATCAGAAATGGGATATATAATCCCGACATCCAGCCACTTCACTACCTCCTTCTTGACCACCTCCTTCATGTTGGGATTCAACCGGCGTTGAATCTCTCTGCTCGGCTTGGCATTGTCCTCTACATAGATATAATGCATGCAAACATCTGGACTAATGCCCTTTAAATCTGCCACAGACCATCCTATCGCCCCCCTGTGCTCCTTAAGGACTTTTAAAAGTTAAGACTCTTGAGCAGAAGTGAGGTTGGAAGCAATGATTACGGGAAGAGTTTGGTCAAGGCCCAGATAAGCGTATTTCAAAGAATCCGGTAGAGGCTTCAATTCCAGAATGGGTGGATGATCCAAAGATGGAAGAACAGGTCCAGCTTCCAACGGAGGGAGTGGCTCTATCCTAGAGAGGGGCGTAGTAGAAAGAGGAGAATCCTGGAGCATGCTACCCTCTTCTAGACAGTCCTCATTAACTTCCGGACTTTCTTCAATCAATTCCTCAATGACCTCAATGACGTTACATTCCTCCTCATGGTCCGGGTACTGGGATGCCTTGAACACATTTAAAGAAACCTTCACACCCCCGAAAGAAATATCCATCATTCCTGTGGCACAGATAATATTGGCCTTCGCCATAGCTAGAAACGGTCATCCCAAAATAATAGGTGTATGCTTGAGTTCCTGGGATGAGGCCATATCCAAAATAAGAAAATCCACCGGGAAATAACAGTCATGTACTTTCACAATCACATCTTCTAATAGACCCCTCGGAGTCTTCACGGACCGATCCGCTAGTTGAAGGATTATAGGTGTGGACTTCAACTCCCCCAGATCAAATTGCTCATATATAAAAGTGGGCAACAAATTAACATTGGCTCCAAGGTTCAGCAATGCTTTGTCAAATGTAACTCCACCTATATCCCATGAAATTAGAGGAGCTCCGGGGTCCTTCAACTTCTTAGGTAAATGGTTCATCACGATAGCACTGACATCTTCAGATAGGCGGATCTTTTGAGTTATCGCCTTGGGTTCCCTTTTTGGAGTACATAGCTCTTTAAGAAACTTTGCATATGCTGGCACATGCTTGATTGCGTAAAAAAGTGAAATATTGATGTTCACCTATTTAAACAATTCCACTAATTCCTCTTGTTGGACCGGCTTTTTCTTTCGAGCCTTTGACTTTAGAGCATCGGGAAATGGGATCTTGGGGACCTTCTTCATCAACCTTTGCTTTACCTTTATCCATCTTATTTTCTCCCCCCTCTGGCTTCTTTTTCTCTTGCACAATCTCGGGCTCATCATCCTCACTATCACTCTCCACATGGGGTTCTTGACCCAAACTACTATCAACATCCCTAGCCTGATATGGGTAATCTAGAATCTTCCCGCTGCTAAGGGTAGATATGGCCTTGGCGTTCTCAAATTGAGGGCCTACAGGAGGAGAAGACTGAGGTTGGTCAGGTGGAGGAAGAATAGGATGAGCTCTTTGAGGAAAGCCCAAAGGTTGATTTCTGGGGTTAGCCACTAGTTGGCTAGGAAGCTGGCCTATCTCTCTTCTGATGTTATTCGCAGCCAATTGACCTATTTGATTCTCCAACTTAGAAATAGACTGAGGCTGAGTAAGGATAAGTTGTTAGAGTTTCTCGAATTGGTCATCAAAATTGGGCTGAGTAGGAGGTGGCTGATATTGGGGTTGATAAAAACGATTAGAAGGATATTGATTATATGGGCCCTGAGAAAATGGAGCTTGATGATATGGGGCCTGCGACTGCGGATAAGGAGGTTAAGGATATTTATGTTGAGCTTGTTGAAAAGGAGATGACAAATTTTGATGAGACTGACTTGGCACTTGAAGGAATTATTTTTGAATGGCTTGGTTCGAGGGATTAGCTTGCATATGTGGACTTTGTTGAGATTTCCAAGAAACATTGGGATGATTTCTCCATCCTGGATTGTATGTGTTAGAATAAGGATCATAAGAAGGTTTGGACACACCCTGAGCAGCAAAAATCTGTTCTTGGATGAATGGAGGAAGCTGGGATGCCGTAGGGCAATCAGTGACAGCATGGTTCAGGCTAGAATAAAGAGCACAAATTTCTTCATGGGTGGGAGCTGAGAACAATTGAGGTTGAGGAGCAGAAGAAAAAGAAGATTCATGTCTAGATAACAACTGATCTAATTTCTATGCTACCAAATCAACCTTGTCCATCTTCTACGCCAACAAATCTATTTTATTCAATTTCTGAGTTATGGCATTGATATCCATCTTGTTCTCAATTTCCCCTAGGTTCTTAACTTCATATAGCCCTGACCCCTTAGATGGCCCAATCATTCATTCATATGATGATAGCGAGGCATGACTAATGGAATTTTCACTAATCATTTCAAATAAATCATAGGCCTCCTCCTCGCTCTTACTCATAAATGCTACCCCACATGAAGCATCCACCATGTGTCTATAATTTTCTGTCAAACCCTCATAGAATGCCTGAACAATTTGTCATCTTGATAATCCATGGTGAAGGTATTTCCTTAGCAAATCTTTCAATCTATCTCACGCCTCATGGATTGGCTCTCTAGTGTTTTGGGTGAATCTAGTTATGGCTCTCCTCATGGTTTTGGTTCATCCTATGGGATAGAATTTCTTCAAAAACTCCTTTTGTATTTCCGCCTATGTGTCAATAGATCTACCCAAGGCACCTAACCAATATTTAGCCTTGCCTTTGAGTGAGAAACGACAGAGTGTCAATTTGAGAGCATCATCTAAAAAGTTTTAGATTTTGACAGTTGAGCATATCTGGAGGAATTCATCAAGATATTTGTAAGGGTCTTCATTGGTATTGCCGGAGAAGGATGTCAACATTTGAATGGTACTTGATTTGATCTCATACTAAACCGCCTAGTTCCGAGGTGCTTGGACATAAAAGGATGGTTGGTATTGATTAGGCATGAAATAGTCCTTCATCTGCTTGGGGACTTGTTGTGGGTTTTGGTCCGCCATGAGGCTAGGTTGTGGATGATTTATAGAATGCATTAACCTCTCAATCTCACTAATGGGCCCTAACAAATGTGGGTGTAGGGATCTCCTACCTTGCATGCAATACAAAAGGGCCCAAAGAAAGATTGTTGTTTTATTTTTTTTATTTTTTTATGTAAACGAATTTGGCAAATAATACAATGAATCAAACACTGTATGAATACAAAATGATGATGTTTTCCTTTTTTTTTAAGAAAAGAAGGATTGGCACTCACTACTAAATTGGTCAACCGGCCAAGTTAGAGGTGGAGTTGTGGGAGGCTCCCCCTACTTTCGTAGAGACCTAATTAAATAACCACAATCTCACTTGGGCGTTTGTCACAAAATCTCTAGCCTTAGACACTAATTTTCTAAAATAGTAATAAATTCTAACACTCTTTTTTATGTGAAACCTTTTATGGGCAATCTACCTTCAAGGTGCTTCTTGGTACAACCGGCCCGACGTTTGTGAGGGAATTCACGGGTGCGGGGACTTATGGGGGTCTTGGAAAAGAAAATTCTAATCCAAAGAGATGGAATGCTCAATGGAGGGTCTTTCCAATTCCAAAAAGGGTGTAAGGAACCTAACTTGCCCTTGAGAAGGGGAAAGAGAAGAGAGAAAAGAAAGAATATTTTTTTTAAAATGATGGTGCAAGTAAATAAGAAATCAACTAAAAAGTAAAATACATGAAAATGATACAACTAAGATGAAGGCATGATAACATGATGAGATTTATTTCTGTTTTTCAATTTTTTGATAAAAATTTAAGAGAATTTTTTTTCTTTTTTTTTTCAAAAAGAGATGTGAATAAAAGATAATTATCAACTAAAAGTAGCAAACAATATGAAAAACTACTACAAATTAAGACATAAACTCATGTTTTTTATGTTTTTTAGATTTTTAATTATTTTTGGATTTTTCAAGAATTTTTTAGTTTTTTTATGATTTTTCAAAAATTAGAAAAAAATAAGATATTTTCCTACGTTTACTCGCCTTTAGCGATGCTTGAATTTTCTAGATTTTTTGAATTTATGCTTTCTGCTACAGTTTCAGGCTTTCAGCAACGGTTTCTGTGACAATTTATTTCCTGGGATTTTCAGGTCCGAATTTTTATGGATTTTCTAATTTTTTGATTTTTTTTTATTTTTCCTACAAAATAAAAATAGAAAAATCAGTATTCACATATATACATCAAACATAAGAAATTTCAACCATTAAAAATAATTTCTTCCCCGACAACGGCGCCAAATATTGATAGCCACTAAACCCGTCGTTGAAAAGCTGTGCCACAATCTAAAAATAACCGCACTCACTAGATTAAAAGGATTGGAATTAAAGTAAAGTGGTAAGAACGGGTTGATCCCACGGAGAAGAAATATTTTCAATAAATCATGATGGAGAATTCTTATATTTAAAAGATCCAAATTTTGAGTGAGATTTAAACTAATGAAAAGGAAGATTGCATGAAACTAAACTATCTAAAGAATATGAGAGGGTTAAAGAAGAGAAATTTGGAAGAGATAGAAAGAGAACTAGAAAGACACAACTTCCAAAATATGAATTTTATTACTAAAATAGGAGACAAGTACAACTCTATGAAAATAAAAATTACAACTTGAAGATAAAAGAGAAAGGGGAAGAAATAAGAGCCAAGATAATGAAGAGTAGCGCCGCCGTCTCCGTGCCAAGCCTTTGAATGGAATCGCCCCGCCGTGGAGTAGATGCCGCCGAGAGGACCGAAGCAAGAAGATCCGCCTTAGGATGTGTAAAGAAATATGAAGAGAGAGATAGATAGATAGAGGAAGAAAAGAGAGTTTCAATAACAATAAAAAGACATCAGTGTGTGCGTGGGTGTGAGTGAATAGAAAGAGAGAAAGAGGGTGCGGTGGAGTAAAAGTAAAAAAACATTAAAATCAAATTGAAAATAGTGGGAGATTAAAAGAAAAATAACGTTAAAATTAGAGAGATTTAGAAGTTGTGGAAGAAGAGAAAGTTGGAGATTTAGATGAGACGAAGAAGATTGCTAAAGAATGTAGAGAGAGAAAACATAGGGAAGTGGGTGAAAAATGAGGAAGAATAGAGGTGATTGGAGCGGATGAACAGTAAAAATGCAGGATAGAGTTTTAGAAAACTTGAAGTATCTTGAAAATAGGATAGAATTAGAAGGAAAGGAAGAGAAAAGATTTGAAGATCACTTAAAAATGGAAAAGTTTGCAGAAGAAATCAAATTGAAAGGACGAACAGAAAGTATGTAAAAATAGGCTAAAAGGCTAACTCCTTCCCACGGTGACTCCCGTTGGCTTTTCATACAGTGCAGAACTTCCCACGATCGTGGGTTTCCTGATTACTTCAAAATCTGAATTTTCTGCATTAAGACTTGATCAAACTAGGTCTCTTGCCATATTTAGAGTCCTCCTTTCCTCAAACAAGAGAAGATAAGCTTGAATATTGGAAGATAACTCCGTTTAGCTTCATCCGGTTCCGTCTCTGGTTCAAACTAAAATGGCGACCGATCAGTGGGCGTTTATTCCTTGATGAGCAACTCTCCATTCGGGCGCACATTCTTCATTTCTTTATTTTAATATAAGACTTGTTTCTTGACAAAAGGAATCGGCGACTTTATGAGAGGTTGCATATTCTTTCCCACAGAATGGACGCCCGAGCACAAGGGTGCTCATTCTTTATTTATGTATTTTTCTTCATCAACTTTTTTTCTTTTCCGTACAGTGAATGGCGCCTTCTCGAATGGTCGTTCATTCTTTTCCAAAGAATTAACGACTTCGTGAATTATCGTTCATTCTCCTTGATAGATACGGCGGCGCACAGAAATAGATCTAGAGGGGGGGTGAATGGATCTATTGGAAAATTTTACCCAATTAAGATATCAACTCCACTCTAAGAACCAGATGTAAACTGATGCACGAAAGACACTAAAATATAAGAGTCCACACAAGACACAGCACCAACACTTGGCGAATGATAAGTGTGGGAAGTAGAAACTAATCACACCACAACCTGGGAAGGGGGGAAGAAGATAAGGAACAATCACATGAAGGAAACCACGGCACACTAAATTTTTTAGGTGGTTCGATCTGAGACCCCAGATCTACATCCACCCCTCACTCTAACCCGAGTGAGGCTTCCCTTGCAAAATACAAGACACAGACTCAGTCTGCAAACAAGACACTGCCTAACAGCTTGATAACCGAGGGAGACAAATCCCTCAACCAAGTTCTGCAACTCACAGAACCTGAACCGGAGGACCAATCCACCCTTCCTCCAAACCGGAGGGAAACCCACGAGTAGCACACCACTACTCGCAACTGGAGACACAATCTCCCTTCCTCTGATACCCAGAGGGAAACCGGAGATCACTCTCCCTTCCTCCAAACCGGAGGGGACCACTAGTGACTGCCCGTCACTAGCAACTGAAGACACCAGTCTCCCTTCCTCTAAATCAGAGGGAACCCACTAGTGGCACACCACCACCAGTGACCGAAGAGACCAACTCCCCCTTCTCCTGCAACAGCAGAAGGAAACCCAGTGAGCAACACCCCATTGCTCACCACCCAGAGGACAAGTCTTCTCTTCCTCTGAATCCACAGACGGCAACTGGAGATGAATCTCCCTTCTCCTGAATCCTCAAGAGGAACCCGAACCCATAACAGAGTATCGGAAAAACACGAAGGAAATGTAAAAAGGGCAACCAAAAAATCAAAAAGAAAAGAAAAAATCGGAAGCTCCAATGAGCATAGTTGTTCTGGATTTGATCCACAAACAGACCAAATAGATCTTTAGGATGAATGACTGCACACTCTCTTCTTCTTCTCATGATCTCTCCCTCTAAGCTCTCTCTTCTTCTACTTTGCTGGCTCTTTCTCTGTCGCCGCTATCCTTCTCTTCTCCTGCTTACTTTCTTTCTTTCTTCAGCTATTTCTTCTCTTCTTGTCACTTTTCTTCTCTCTCACTCTGGCTCTCTGCTTCTTCTTCTTCAGGGGGAAGCTCTCTCTCTACGAATGGAGACTATGGCCGCAACTTTTTTTTCTCTCTTCTTCGTGAGGCAAGGCACCCTATTTATAGGGAACAGGAGCACCGTATACATGAAGCAGATAAAACCTACTGAAGCCCTATTGGTCCACGTGGCAGGTACATGATTATTCTTTTGGAAAAGTGCCTCAGATCACGTGACCAATCATTTGCTCTCTGGGTCCATGCGCTAGCATCCCACCATTTCTGAGAACACGTGCCTATTCTTAGTTCGACCTCACGTGTTGCCTTAAACCTGTTAAACGAAAGAAATATGCTTCATTAAAAATCTTGTATACAGTAACATGCTCAGACTTTGCCTGCATTCAATCAAGAATAGCATCAACCCTTTATGCAACTAACATAGATCTTAGTGTGCACAAGGTGCAACTAGCACTGACCCGTTATGCAACTAGCACAAACCTTAGCATGTACAAGGTGCAACTAGCACCGACCTTATGCAGAACTAGCACAGACCCGTATGCACTATATGCGATGCTAGCATCGACCTTAGTTATGAGAAACAACAACTAGCACCAACTTTGTTAAGTGTAGTCTAAAACATGCACCGACCTTGCTACACATGCACAGACCTCATGCACAGGCAAAAAGGTGCACCGACCTTTAGCGTGCGTGCAGCAACAAAAGATGTACTGACTATATATGCATGAGATGAAACATGCACCGACCCGTGTATGCCTTCTATAGTGACTTGCACAGACGTTGTATGCTGACAAACGAAACGTGCACTAACCTAAATCTGCACCGACCCTTTCATGCGCAAGGCAAACTATGCACCGACCTATATATATGCACGGACCTTCAAATGCAGCACAGTAATGTGCACAGACCTACTTATGCATCTAGCCTAAACTAGCACCGACCTACATGCATGCTACGTAAGACATGCACAGACTTAGTGTGTGGAGGCAAAACTAGCACCGATTTATGTGTATGCGCGATGAAACAATGCACCGACGTTATTTGCGAAACAACGAAGTATGCACAGACCTTATATGCTTAATGATGCAAGCATGCTCAGACCCTGCATGCAGAATGTAAAAACTGCACAGACCTTTATGTGAACATACCAAAACCTGCACAGACCTGTATGTGCTTGAGATAGAAACATGCACAGACCATGGAGTGCAATGACTATGAAGTGTGCTAACTATGAAATGCACACCAAGTGTTCACTGAAATGTCAAGCCCATAAAAGTGATATGCACACATGGGGTTTGATGAACTGAATGTGCACTTAACCTATTCGATGAAATGTCAATGCAACACACACATGTGCACAGACCATCCACCTATCTGCAGAAGAATTAACATATGCACAGATCTGAGATTAGGCAGAACATTACCTTATCTGACTGTGCATTGACCTTACCTGTCAATGAGTTGACTTTGACTTGGTTGACTTCCTTTTCATGACCTGTGAGTCATTTTTTAAACCTGTTCTGATAGTTTCTCATAATACATTAGGATTATATCATCAAGGATATATTTATAAACATAATGAGACATAATATTTATCATCATCAAAACTCCATAGCCAGAGGGGACGCAAAAATCTCCCCCTTTTTGATGATGGCAATATTATGAGTCATTGCAATAGATTCATCATGATGATTAAGAAATACAAGTATGAAATATGAATGAAATATGAATGTGCATGAACATAGAATAGCTCTATCAGAAATGAGCATGTAAAGCATCATGTGTACAACATCTGACAAAAATTACAATTGATGATGCAAATGATGAATGACCAAGAGTGACAAATGACTCACAAAAGCTCTCCCCCTTTGACAACATCAAAAAAAATGGAATGATTATTGAACCACAGGGACATGCAAAAATTCTCCCCCTTGGACGAACAGTGTGATTGGAATGAACCACAAGGGTAATTATAGACAAATAAGGCAGTGACATAAAGACGTCAAAGGATAGTGCTGTTTGCAAATATATATGAAATGATATCAATCAGTGAGGTTTGAAATAATGGAGTCCAATTTGAGAGAGCAAGCATTCAGAATGAATGAGAAAGGTTTTCAATGGGATATCAATTTCATAAATCTAATTGGACAGGTAATTCAGACTCTTCCATGATAGAGGCTTATGAATGATTCTTTATTATTTAGCCAGGTTAGAATATGATGTATGCAAGGTTTGTCTATTTGATTTCTGCACTCATATCTGAGATAAGTTTTTAATAAAAATGAACCATTCTTTCACATTGAAAGTCTTGTTTAACCATCTTCTATCTTACTCACTTAATTTCAAAGACTCCCTTAAGAGATGCAATCAATAGTATTGAGGTTAAACACATAAGAAAACATTTATTTCTGTAAAGGTTTTATTGGAATTTTTCTTTTGCAATCATTTTCAAAAGATACACTTGTTCATCAACAATTTTCATAACAATCTTCATGAGTAATTGAGTTTAGTACACCCTTGTAAGTAGAGGATACACGTTATTTAGACACCAGTATCCCTAAGCACTTGGAAGGACTAACTTTCATGCTTCATAAGAACAGAGATAGCATTTACACTTCATGACACACTACAACTCATTTCTTGGATGAGTGAGATGTATTTCTCAGTGTGCTAGAAATTGCTCTGTCAATATTTTTTTTATCATTTTTCAACAGAGTTAACTATGGCACCTCATGACTCAGTCCTTTGGACATGGTTTCTCAGTGACCAAAGTCATTACTCTAACTTAAATTACCTATGGACGAATTCCAGATTCTCAATTGTTTAAAAATAATACTTACTTTATACTTCTCAATCAAGGGCAATCATGATCTCAAAATTTCAGATTTCAGAAGAGTTTAAAATACACAATATGAGACTGTTGGTTAAAGTTTATTAAGACTAACTCAGATATTTTCAAGAAATATTCATATTCAAACACAAGAAATACATGAAACTTTAACCGACTAAAAACTTCATACATTCATTGTCCTATATAATAGAAGATTCCTCTTTAAGTTATTTTCATATTTATGATCAGGATATGCACAGAGAAATCTTTTTGAATTTGCAGAGAAGGTAAAAACATTTTCAGGAGCAGCCAATTCAACATATACCAATTGATAGGATGAGTGATAATGGCTAATAACAGTTGAACCAAGAAGTTGAGATGTATTTCATTTCACATTCATCACAGGGTTTTAATCAAGATAGCAGTTCAAACTGAAGATGGGAAGTTCAGTTGACAGAAGTGAGCTAGATAGACAGTTATGTGATGCATGGGTCAGATGCAATTTTAAGAATATGAGTTATGTTCCCCCTAAATGTATGCATGAGCTAGCAATCAAGGTAAGTAAACAAAATCACATGAATGTATCATATGCAATGACTAGACTGTTCTGGTTGAGGACTTTATCAGCAAAATATAGAACATTTGCCAATTAATGTCGACTCAAGGTGTCGACACTTCTAACTAGTAAATGCAAGTGCAGTGAGCTGACAGCATGTAATATATGCAATGATCACACTGTTTCCTTGGCATACAACTCCCCCTGACACCATGCACTATATGACTGAAATCTAAGAACAGTGGATGCAATGAAATTCATGTATGGAATTTTTATGACTTATGCTCATGAACATTTAGACTGCTCTACGTGTAACTTTGACCTATGGTACCAGGCGAAGGACTTGGTCTAAAGACCACCTCATACATAGCAAGAACTTCTAGACAGAATGCATCTGCCCTCTAGTATCTCACTATTTATATACAAGAGTCATGCATGACAATCCAATGCAGATGCAGTTCTATATGTATCTCAAATTGACAATTTACTTAGCATATGGAAATGTGAGTATGTGTGGCTGTCATGTATGCAGATGAGTATTTTATGCATGAGACAATATGCATGCATCAAATTCCAGCCATTCAGATTTTCAACAATGAGATTTATTTTCATTGACTATCCACTATGACAAATATCAAACAAATGTAGGCATCAAATGCAGACAATTCTGATTTTCAGTGAATGATATCCAATTCTTTTTCAATCTTATTTTTATATAGACGACCCATCATGTGCAGTGAGAGATATGAACGCTAATGACATATACAAATGAGAACTTGTATGCATGAAATTTTGATTAACAAATCAAACCTGATATGCAGCTATCTAAACATAGTTATCAGAAAACTCAAATGTCTACCAGCAGAAGTGGGGTTTTACCAAACTTTGGATGCCTTGATTTATTTGAACCCCTTTTTATTCTCCATCCCCAAGCACTCCTGTAAAGTAAAGATCTTATTTTGTAGATTTAGGTACCCAAGTGTTCTTGGGTCCTACATGGTTAGTAACACCTCTGATTGGTGCTTTCCATAATCTTTGGGCTTTCATATCATCAAGCATCATTAAAGGACAATTATTCATAGAATGCCCAACCTGCCCGCAGTAATGACATGAGATAATAGATTTTCTGTTCTTATTGTGCACATTAGTATAAGCATGAAATCTATGTGCATGTGAATGAAATTCTCTTTTGTTTACATGGACATTTCTTCTTTTATTTTCAGTCAGCCAACAATCCATAGCTCTGTGGCCTGACTATCCACACTCAAAGTATGCATGATATTTTCTTTCATATGCAAATTCATTCCTAACATAACTGTTTCTACTTACAGGGAATTTAACAGATTTATAGTTAAACTTTTTCCCTTGAGCATGCCAACAGTGGACTGCTATGTGGCCTCCCTTGCCACAGTAGAAACATGAGATAGAATTCTTTCTAGCAACATTCAACAAACATTCAATTGCCTTATGGCCTCGTTTTCCATAGTTAAAGCACACAATGTGCTGTCTATGTGAAGCAAATTTATTTTCATTAAAGACATGCTGGTGCACATGTTTTTTAGCATGAAATCTTGTTTGTGTGTTAGCAAACCAGCATTCAACAGGAGAGTGTCCTACTTTACGACAGTGATGGCATTCAATTTTCTATTTTCGAAGAGTAGGATCTTTATCATGAAATTTCCTAACATGCAATGTACTGGCATTCAGATCATCCTTTTTCATCAACTTACACTCATGCATCAGATGACCTATGTTGTGGCAGTAATGACATGACATTTTCCTTTTGTGTGCATGTGTATGTGTGACCGTTTTATTCATTGCATGTGCAGAAATACCATAAGATTTCACAGGAGAACCATTAACCTTCTTTTTCAATTTTTCTGGCTTTTCCATATTTTTACTTTGCTTTTCAATTTTCTGTGCAGTAAATTGAAAAACAGAAGGAGCAGAGGTTTTGTTTTGATCAGAACTTTTTACAAACACCGTAGACATTTTACTCCCATAAATCTTTTTGTTTACCAGACTGTAACCCAGTCCCTCTCTCTGAAAATTAACATTGGTTCCAAGAAGCTTAATCAGATTATCTTTGCCTTTGAAAAATTTTGATAATGAGTTTTTCAGATCTTGAATCTTGGAATTTAAGCCAGCAATATTAGCTTCATAACTGGACAGGTCTGTTTCACAGGAAATTACTTGTTGATGCAAGGCATCATTCAGACTTTTGAGTTTTTCAACTTCCTGTTTCAATTTTATTTCATTGTTAGCTTCAGCTTCTTTTATAACAGATTTCCATTTTTCATAAACTAACAATCTCTCATAGATAACTGAGTTTAGGTGTTTCAACTGGTTAATCTCCTCTTTCAGCTTACTGTTTTGGTCTTGGAGTTCATCATCAAAAACCAAATCACTTAAAGAAGTCTGACATTCATTAAACATTTCTTGCTGATTTTCTGATTGAAGTTTGTCAAAAATTTTCTGAAGCTCTAAATTTGTTACTCTAACAGCCTCCAGTTTTTCAGATATCAACTTATTTTCACTTTCAAGATTCATTAATTTATGTTCAGATTCCTTAAACTATTTTTTGAGTTTTTCATTCTCAGATTTTAAATATTCCAGTTCCGAAGTAATATCATTAAAATATACTAGCTGTCTTCTGAATATCTCATTTTCTGTTTTCAGAATTTCACTGTCATTTTCTTTAACTATTTTGCTGAGGGATTCGTTTTCAGATTTCAGCTTGTTTAGATCTGAGTTAGCACATTCAAGTTTTTTTAACAATTTTTCATTCTGAACAGAATCATTTGTAAAGAATTGATCATTACTAGTTGTGCTGAGTTTTTCTTCTAATTCAGAAATCTCATTAGCAAGTTCTTGGTTTTCATTTTTTAATAACTCAATTTGTTTCTTAAGCACTTGGATATCATGCAGACAAGCATCATGAGATTGTTTCAACTCCAGACATTTTTCACATGTGGAATCTGAAGTATTCTGACCAGTTTTCTTTTTCAATTTTTTGTATTGTTTTCTTAACTTTTCATGTGTTTCAATCAAATCAGCATATGCATCCTGCCAGTCATCAAGAGAGAAATTTTCAAAGGGGTTTACCTTATCATCGTCCTCCTCTTCATTTTGGTTGCTGCTATGATCACTGCCATTAGCCATCAGGCATCGGTCTTCATTTCCACGGCAGGCATCCTTCAGTTCGTTTAAGATGTCCCTGGCAGACTTGCAATCACGAAAGCATGAATGGAAGGCCATGTCAGTAGCTGCTTTCATTATCTCCACGGCTTTCTAATTTTCACTACTCATCGATTTATGACTGTCAGTCCATTTGGACTTATTCTTTGGTAGTCTGTGTGGACCGTGTGAAATTAACTTCCACAGATCAGGATTGATCAATCTAACATAGCTACGCAGACTGTTAAACCATGAGTTAAAATTGGAACCATTGAAAACTGGTGGATGAGCCATGGAGGCAAATCAACAAACAGTTCAAAGCAACAAACAAAGCACGCTTAGATATGCACCAAAGAAGCTGTAGGATCTACTGCGGATCGTTGGATCCGATGAGACAATAACCTGCTCTGATACCAATTGATAGATACGGTGGCGCTCAGAAATAGATCCAGAGGGGGGGGTGAATGGATCTATTGGGAAATTTTACCCAATTAAAATATCAGCTCCACTCTAAGAACTAGATGCAAAACTGATGCACGAAAGACACAAAAATATAAGAGTCCACACAAGACACAACACCAACACTTGGCGAACGATAAGTGTGGTAAGCATAAACTAATCACACCACAACCTGTGAAGGGGGGAAGAAGATAAGGAACAATCACATGAAGCAAACCACGACATACTAAATTTTTTAGGTGGTTCGATCTGAGACCCCAAGTCTACATCCACCCCACACTCTAACCCGAGTGGGGCTTCCCTTGTAGAATGCAAGACACAAACTCAGTCTGCAAACAAGACGCTGCCTAACGGCTTGATAACCGAGGGAGACAAATCCTTCAACCAAGTTCTGCAACCTAGAGAACCTGAACCGGAGGACCAATCCTCCCTTCCTCCAAATCGGAGGGAAACTCACAAGTAGCACACAACTACTCACAACCGGAGACACAATCTCCCTTCCTCTGATACCAAGAGGGAAACCGGAGATCACTCTCCCTTCCTCCAAACCGGAGGGGACCACTAGTGACAGCCCGTCACTAGCAACCGAAGACACCAGTCTCCCTTCCTCTAAACCAGAGGGAACCCACTAGTGGCACACCACCACCACTGACCGTAGAGACCTACTCTCCCTTCTCCTGCAGCAGCAGAAGGAAACCCAGTGTGTGTAGACACGCCAAAATCGACGCTATGATGAGTAAATTTCATGTCACTACGTGATGCCCCAAAGTGGACTTCAATGTTGGCTCAATATGAAGTTTTTTCTAATTTATTTGGTCTTTTTTCAGAATAATAATAAATTAACGCCTGAAGGAAGGGCGTCATTTAACTGACGACTTGATAGGGGTCATGGTTTCATATTTAGACGACTATTCACGCAGTCGTTGTTTCCTGGTTTTTACAAATCCTAATCGAAATAAAATGCAAAAAATTGACGTCAATCTTTGAGGCGTTGATTATTTGACACCGTTTCAAGCAGGTGTCATTTCTCATTTTTAAATAACGAAAGTCTTTTATTTCTATACTTAAATCCAGGAATGAACGACTGTGTTGCTGTCGTCATTTCAAATAACGCCCCTCTCAGTGTCGTCATTTTCACTTCAATCTCCGTTTCACCTGCTACCTTCCAGTGATGATCCTTTCCCCATTTTTAACATTGTATTCGATTGGGAAGGGAGATCTTGCTGGAGGATCAATATCCTTGTTTTAATCCTATTGAAATAAGGATTTTTGGGCCTATAAATACCCTATGGTATTCCTCACGTGCGAGAGCTAACGAGACAACGAGAAGAAGAACAATAGAGCTTTTGCCTTCGGAATAGGGAGAGAGAGAGTTTGTTTCTTTTGCAGATACTTCTTCCAAGCTTCTTCCGCCGACGGTGACTCTTCCTCCACGGGCGTTTCTTCTTCCACGACAGCGGTTCTTCTTCCAGAACATTCTTCATCCGTAGCTGCTGTGTTGCTTTCCCTCTCCCTTTACTGCTGCACACACAGCAGAAGGGCACTTCTCTTTTAGCTTTTGTTTACTATTTCTCATACCATCATCACACACATCTTTCCTGCTAGCTCTTTGCTAGAGATATCATCATATATTGCTTTGCATATCATAGCATCCATACTCTCCATCCTTGTCACTCCTCTTAGGGGTTTAAAACCAAAACACACAAGGTGTGTTCATGCCCAATTTGATTGATTCCTTATTACTAAAGCATTAATACTACACATCTTTTGGCTAATCCATCTCTTTGTTCATTTCGTGTGTTTTTTTTGCAAGGGTAATCAAAGTAGAAACTCCCTTCATCGGTCGGCCGGTAGAAGGAGGAAGGAAGAGCTCACAATTTCCCCGCTTCATACAAGGTACATGCGATCATCTTTTGTATTTTGAGGTAACCCCTCTGGCAATCACCCTCCTTAGAGCATCTCATGCTCACCCCCTTTTTTCTTTATGTCCCACATATTTTAGCACCTTTAAACACTTTATTTTAAATCTTTTTCTTTTTCTTTAAAATGTCTATGTGACACGTTCACAAATTGGCGATCACGGTGGGACACTTATTGTTGTTATTTTGATTACCCCTCCTCTTGGCACCCTCGTGTGCCCCTCTATTTGGCACCATCGTGTGCCCCTCCGTCGGCACCCACGTGTGCCCCTCCTTCGTGCTCCACGTAGCACACTCCCCTTGTGCACCTCGTGCACACCCACCACTAGATTAGCCAATTTTTTGAAGTGTCCATACCATTTTTAAGAATAGAAATTTGATTTCTGTCAGTTATCAGTGCTTTCGGTTCTCTGGAACTGATTAGCGCCTTTCCTACTGCCGTCATTTCTTCATACAGCGACTTTTCACAAAGCCACTGTTTCCATTTATTTTTCTGCATTTTTGTCATTTTTATAATCCACGCCCCTCTCAGAGACGTCATTTCTTCATTCAACGCCTCATACCAAGGTGTCATTTCCTGGTGGCTGTTGGCCCCATTGGTTTACTGCATATTTGACGCCCCTTACAGAGGCATTTCTCACTGGTTCAGCGCCTGACTTTAAGGCATCATTTTAATTATCATTACTTTTATTCATATATCGAGCACTGTTCATCTGGTATCTGACTCTGCTGTACAGAGGCGTCATTTTCACATACAACGCCTCATTCCAAGGCGCTATTTCACTTTGATTGATCTCTGCGCTCAATGTTTACAGTGGTTAGCGACTCACATCCAGTCGCCGTTTATTGATACCGCGACCTCTCTCAGGTCGTCATTTTGTTCTGTGCCCACAGAACCTTGCTTACTACTATTACCTTCATCTGTTGGTTGCTCTTATTGTTTACTTGATTATTATCTGATTGATGTGCCCCCATTAGGGTGCATTTTAGGGCATTTGGTTCAGAGACCTCCTCTCTCTACACTCCTAGGATCCCACACCCCCCCCTTGGTGAAGGAATGACCCTCCATTGAGCATTCCGTCTCATGAGACCGGAAATTCCTAAACCAAGTCTCCGTAAGTCCCCACACCCGTGGATTCCCTCACGGACGCCGGGCCGGTTGCACCAATTGAAGCACCTAGAGTTTAGTTGACTCATGCGTTGGTGAGGGGAGAGAAGGAACCTAGTTGACTTGGAGATTACACCCAAACTCCCAACTAGGATTCACATTCAAAAGAGAGAATTCATTATACTTCAAAACTCACCTTAATCTCCAAAGAAAACTTTAAAATCTTTGATTCATTACAACTTGAGTGTACAACTTGTTTGATTGGGTGATATCTCTTGATTATACTTATTTAGTGGAAATATTTTCCTCTCCTTAAACATGAAACTCCGTTCAGGTAAAATCATCAATATGGCCAACTACGGGTACACCTATGATGGTTATGAGGAGGGTCAGTTCGACCCATCTTATGAGGTTCCGCCTCAGGATCACGTTTACTATGAGGGAAACTATGCTCCCTCTCCCACTCATTATTCCCAAGTTTATATGGTTGACACTACTTCTCAGGAGGTTGAGCCTTCTTCCCAAGCTCAACCTACCACCCAAAATACATCCGGGGATGTCTCCCCTTCCTTCAACTTTAATGATTTTCTGAAAGCTTTGACTCAGTTAGATGACTCCAAACGTCAAGCGGTCTAGGCCGCTTTAAAAGGGAAGTCTATCCCGTCATCCTCCAATCCACCTCAGGCCGCGGGTGGCTATTCTTTTAATATTCCCAATGACCAGGCGGTCGCACATAGGGTGCCTTCGCGCCCACCAACTCCCATTATGGCTGCACCGGCTCAACCGGCAAGCCACTCAGTTGCTAGGCCCCAACAACCTCTAGTTCCTCAATTTTTAAGGAGGCCTATGCCAAATCCATACTCTTCTAATCCGACCCCAGCCGAGTCCGACACCACCGCCTTACTCCTCCAGAAAATTGCTAGCATGAAGGAACAGTTGAAAAAGGTCACGGCACCGAAGACCGCTCCAGAAGTTACTCTTCCTACTTTGCCAATTTTTCATCTACTTCCATCTGAGATGCCCAACTTTCGGCGATACAATGGAACGGGCAACCCGTTCATTCACTTAAAAGACTTCATGTACGAGGCATCATTCTGGCAGGACAATAAAACTTCCCTAGCCTATCTTTTTAGGCGGTCATTAGATGGTCCGGCACTTGAGTGGTTCTACTCTTTGGAGCCAACTGACGCCGGAGACTTTGATGTGGTTCAGCGGAAATTCTTCAAGAAATACAAGGACCGTGTGGGTCCGTCTTTGTCAGTTATTGATTTAGTTGCCGAGAAGATGAAGCCCGAGGAGGACTTCATTTTGTTTGCCGATAGATGGAGGGCCATGGCCGAGAGATTGAAAGATACACTGTCGGAAACAGAGCAGGTGAAGATGGTTATATCAAACTCCACTCCACAGTTCCGACACACCTTGGCCATGAATAAACTGAGCATAATGGAAGAGCTCTATGAGAGAGCAAGGTATATACAAACACAAATGAAAGACTCGCCCATCATGGGCATGTTTGAGAAAATACCAAAAGTAATGAGGAAGAATGTTAGTGTTGGCAATACTGGTGGAACCACAGAGGGCACCGTCACTAACGAGTAGGTGGGCGCATTTGGAAATTCCACACACTTTTGCCATCCTCCAAACCAAAGGCCGCCACCACAACAACCTACCATCCAAAATCAAGCCCACCAACCAATTAATAATCCTCCTCAGACTTTCCAGCCTCTTATACCTCAACAACAACAACAACCTCATCTCACGCCACAAAATCAACCCCCACAATACCACCAAGTACCCCCCCGCCAGCCAATTATGCACAACAACAGCCTCAATAGCAAAGAAGACCACTGGGTCCCAAAAGGGCCCAATACCCCCCATTGCCCGAGAGTCTTTTGATATCTTCAACGCCCTCATGGCAGCCTATGCGCTCACTCTGCCTAAAGAAAGAATGGTGTGGCCTGCTAATGTAGACACTTATCGGTACAACGTCTTTCACCGGTAGCCGGGGCACAACATTGATCATTGTTTTCACTTTAGGGATTATATATATGACATGAATGATCAAGGTGGTATCGATTGGGATGAGATGAGGCAGTTTATTGCCACTCTAAAGGCACGAAGGCCTCCTCGGCAACAACAGGCTCAGCAACCTACTCAGCAATCAGCAGTGCCTCCTCCTCAGCAGCAGCAAGCTCCCGCGCCACAACCAGACATGGGGATTGTCCATAACGCACTGCCAGAGCATCCACCAAACCAACAGGTAAGCCCTGTCACCTCCTTATATGAAGTGGAGAGGGGAGAAGGGTGGCACCATGAGAACGCCTCTGTCGAGGCCCTAAACCAACAACCAATTCAACAACCGCGTCTGTTAAGGACGCCTCCTTCAATGTCTCCCCCCCAACCATCTTGTCCCCTCCTACGCCCCACCAGCCAAATACCCTCCGCTACCACCACTAGTAACCCTTCACCATCTAGGCCTCTCCTCATCCGACCACCGCCAACCCCCGCACCACAACAAACTTTTCCGCCCACGAACCAGTTGCCATCCAGGCCACTCGTCATTCGCCCCTCGCCAACACCTAACTCCACCACTACAATTATTACTCCTCCACCTCCCACAAACCCTTCATTTTTGCCCAGGCCTCTCCTTATTCAGCCTACATCTTCTCCAGCCGTTCAGACACCTCCTACCCCTCCTACCATTACTCCTCCAGTCACCTCCATCCCTCAACCAACGAGGCCCCTCATAAGGGTTCCTCCTTTGATCAGTCCTCCACCCTCCACTAACCCCAATATCCCATCTTCTTCCACTAACCCTCCACCTACCCACAACCCGACAGAGGCGCGATCATCGCGAATCACGGTGCTCCGCAGTGGAAGGATGTTCCACCGCGTCTTCCCTCAAAGAGAGCTAGAGCCCACGTAGAGGCAAGAGGAGCAAGAGCCGGAACAGGAATCCATACCAGGGACACACTATGATTTGTTGAAGCACTTAGATAAGACCCCGACGAGGATTTCTATTTTGGAACTGATAAAGAGATCCACTATTCACCAGCAAGTTTTGAAAGAGTATCTGCAAAAGGTGATGGTTAATGAGGATATTTCGGTTGAACAAAGTACATCAGCTTTAACTCCAGCAAGTGATCAGCCAGCTACTACTTTCCATGAACAGGAATTGGCTCCCTAGCCAGCCAGGAAATATACATTGTGCATCACAGTCAACATTAACAAGGTGGCAGTCAAGCAATGTTTAGTAGACACTGGAGCATCAATCAACGTTTTGCCACGAAGTACCCTCAAGATGTGCGGCATTCCGAAAAGTCAAATCCGGCCATCCACCATTACTGTTACAGCCTATGATAATACCAAGAAGCCTCCGCTGGGGATGATTACTTTGAAAGTGGGACTGGGTCCGGTCTCAGTTACATCAGATTTTCATATTTTGGATATGGACCCAACATTTACCGGCATTTTGGGCCGTCCTTATATTCAGGAGCTTGATACCGTGCCCTCTACAAATCATCAATGCATAAAATTTCCACATAAGGGGCACATCATTAAAGTCACTAGCATGCCCATCTTGTCGACGGATGACATACACTCTGCCACCTCGATGCCCTCCATATGGCCAGCTAACAAGCCTTTATTGTCACTCTTAGATGTTGCCGACCCGCAGCAAACCCTGGCAAGGTCACCAGTTTCAACCCCTCTAACTGTTCCGATGTCGCCATTGCCGAAGAAGAAGAAAAGCATGATGAACACCCCGGGATGGAACATTTTGATGAAAATGGGGTATAAAATCGATAAAGGCTTAGGCATGAATCTCCAGGGCCGAGTCAAGCCCGTCAGGCATCAGAAGGTGATTCCCCGAGGTGGTCTGGGGTACAAAGGGCCGAGTAAAGACAAAGATGAGCCATGGGCTGTTATGACCTCTACCCTCAAGACAGATCGGCAGCCTCTCACATGGACCTTACAGACACATTTTGTGAAAGGTGATACCCAACATGACAAGCAAACCACATTGGTCACCTCCATGCTAGACTGTCAAGATGTACATGCACGGCAGTTTGCTCGCCATATAGCCCCACTGGCTACATACAAACCTTTGGAGTCTTTAAGGCCCTACAAAAGAAGAAATATGGACGACCCGGAGTGTGACTGGTACAGATGATTTGATATGAACGACATCACCATTGCTCTAAGCCGTCTGTTCATGCCGACTTATCCGGAGTGGTGACCACTCATTCATGAATTGATTGAAAAGCCAGTGGTGATTACCGACAAGAGGCAGCTCCTAAGCAACTACACAGACACTGGGGAGCCAGATGTGCCGTTTGAAGCAGGCTTCACCGTGGATAGGCTGTGGGCCGGCCTTTTCTCTCTCAAATCCATCCATCCAACTATTGTTATTCATTTGTTTGAAAAAATGATTACTCCCAGTATTCCCAGACCGCCCGCGGTCTTGGTAACCTTCTCTCCTGATTTACTCCAAACTCCTCTAATTCCTCCTTTGCTCCTCGAGCAACTCTCCATTACGCCCCTGCGTGGGCAATAACTTATTCAATCTTTTTCTAATCTCTCAATTTCAGCACCACCTCCTGTTCCTTCCTCCCATTGCTTAATTCTTGAAAACGAAAAAAAAATGCCAAAATTCAAACTTTCCAATTTTCCATATCTATTGAAGAGACCTCCTATTTTGTTCCGGAGTGTGCCCCGATCCAAGGGCCGCTCTTCCAATGTTCATTAGTGGACCTTCTTTGCTCCTCCGACGAGGAGGCTCTCCCTGTATCCCCTCCTGTATCCATTGCATCTTCTTCTACTCTTCCTCCTTTAGGATAGGGTAGTTCGTCTAATTTGTCATCTTATTCTTCTCCCTCCACTTCTAAGAGTCTTGGGGTAGCTTCTCATAAGAAATCCAAGGGTAGATAGATTCCCCGTAGGTTCTTGCTAGAACTAGCTAGAAGATGCCGGGCATGCTTAGCTCTTCCCGAGTTTTTAGAGGATCCGATTCTCCTACCAGACATGGAATGTGAGGATGTGTGCTTTATAGATGAAGGGTTTGGTGTCTATGAGATTATGAATGATGAAGACCCTGTTGAAGAGGGGGATGAAGAATATGAAGAATATGAGGACGAGGCTGATGCTTTTGCTAGTAGCATGAGAAGATTCGATGAACCGTCAGCCTCAGTAGAAGAACCCACCAAAGAAATTAATTTGGGTACCGAGGAAAACCCTAGGATTGTCCTCATCAGCAAAAACTTGCCGCCTTCCGAAGAAGAGGTGCTTATTCAAGTTCTTCAAGAATATAAGGGCGCATTTGCATGGAGCTATGAAGACATGCCGGGTCTGGACCCTGCACTTGTTGAACACCGTCTTACACTTAAGCCAGGGTCCGTCCCGGTCAAACAACGGTTAAGACGTTTCCACCCGCACATGGCATTAAAAATGAAAGAAGAGGTCGATAAGCTTCATAAGGCCAGATTTATTAGAGTCGTCCTCTATCCTAATTCGGTGGCTAACATTGTCCTTGTTATGAAAAAGGATGGAAGAGTTAGGATTTGTATTGATTTCTGGGACCTTAACCGCGCGTGTCCTAAGGATGATTTTCCCCTCCCTCACATAGATGTGCTGATTGATAATACGGCAGGGTTCGAGACCCTCTCTTTTATGGATGACTTTTCTGGGTATAATCAGATCCGCTTGGCTGAGGAGGATCAGGATAAAATGTCATTCACTACACCTTGGGGAACTTATTGTTATGTGGTCATGCCGTTCGGGCTCAAGAACGCCGGAGCTGCTTACCAAAGGGCCATGATGGCTATTTTTCATGATATGATCAACATTTTTATAGAGGTGTACGTAGACGACCTAGTAGTGAAATCAAGAATGAGGATTGAGCATCCCAGGGTTCTGGCCAAGGTATTGCAAAGAGCACGGGAGTATCAACTAAAGATGAACCCCAAGAAGTGTGTGTTTGGTGTTTCATCAAGAAAATTGCTTGGATTCATATTAAGTAAAAGGGGTATTGTCACGTCCCGAGCCTTTAATTGTAGCGGAAGACTAGCTCGAGGAACGTGAACAGCCGGCATGGTAAGCCTGTTGTAAGCAAGAACGATCAGAGTGCAAGACAATCACACACATAAATATAATTGCACAATATTTACTCAAACTTCAACTTATTTCATTAATAATCAAATCAAATACTCAATTACAATCACCATTTCAACTTTCTTCATCATACTAGACTCAAGAAATAAGAAAATTACATAGACTCAATCTAAACATGTAGACTTCCTAAGTCTTCACTCATTCTTCATTCACTCTCGGACCCGCTATTTGAATATTTCGAATCCGATCTTGACTCACTTCCATCTCCTGAAAAGATTGGAAATAGGTAATGAGCACACTTGCCCAGTAAGTATCTTCGCATCACTATGAAGGCACTATTAAAGTAATTAACATTTTTTCTCTAGAGGAATAAGGTAAAATCATGCGAATGCGATAAATCACAAGTAACCAAAGTAACAAGATGATCATGTAAGATAGAATGAACTAGTAAGAATGTAACAAGAATGGCCTTTCATGAACAAGAATGTAACGAGAATGTACTAGCAATACCACGTAGTCAT
Source organism: Amorphophallus konjac (assembly GCA_022559845.1). NCBI lineage: Eukaryota > Viridiplantae > Streptophyta > Magnoliopsida > Alismatales > Araceae > Amorphophallus > Amorphophallus konjac. The sequence goes on along the minus strand of CM040118.1, from coordinate 255,631,444 downwards.
CATCCAAAAATCTTTTGCTTATGAGCAAGTATTTGGTGAATTTCTGTGGAATATCATGTATCAAGCAAGAAAGTTATGTACAAGTATTTTCATGATACCCGTGGATTTCACTTATTTATAGAGAAAGTACTCCCAGCGCAATGCGACGCCAGTAGCATCATACCCCATGTGGTTTACAGTATGTTTCCAACAATCAGCTGAGGGGATTAGCATAGAGCCCTTGAACATAATCAGTGCTCGATCGCATCTTCAAGTATAAATCAAGCCATTTCCACGTTTCAAGCAATAAAATATGGCCAAGAATGCAAATAAGTTCTTGATAACAATAATCAACAATGAACGCTTCAATTTAGGACATGAGAGATCAAGAATGATTTAAGATGATGTCATGCTCATGGAAATAACTCGGCAGCATAACGGTACATTTATTATCATTCATAATTTAAGTTAAGTATCTTTAGACAATATGCCAAGTCCTAGACCATCAATACTCCATCTAGGAACTTAGAATATCAACCCTTTGATCAAACCTCGGGTTAAAGAATTTAGAACTGTGATGGTCTAATACTGGGCTGTTACATGAACATAACGGTCGAGTGTTGGGCCGTTAGAAAGGCTGAATCCATAAGAAAATAGATATGGACTCGACAACGTGACGGTCATATATTGGACCGTTATATGTGCCTGACGGTCGAATATAGATCTGTTACATATCCAGAATCTGAAAACATCGATAGTGCTTTCTAATAATTGAGCTTTCATGGTACAACCAACTCGGCGTCCTAGTGAGAATCCCTGGCTCGCAGAGAATTACGGAGGCCTTGAAACAAGATTTCCTAGTCCATTAGAAGGAATATCCAATAGAGAGGTCCTCATATTCAAGAATATGTTCCTATAGTGTAAAGTGTGAACTAATGGCCATATACCAGAATATATGCCATGTACTTAGAGAATTGACTCTATAGACAGAAAGAATGTGTAACGATATAAAATCATGATAAAACTCATCAATATCTTTTCTAAATCAAGGTTTAAAAACAAAACTATAGTGCTTTGGGCTTGAAATTATCATATACTTGAAAATAACTCTAAAGTACCATAAATCATGCAATTTCTAACATGAATCAACACCTGAACTTAAAAATCATGAAAACAGGTTAAGATATATTTAACTAGGCATATATATATAAGCTATTTGAGCCAATCTTAACTTTGCCTTAAGTTGACAGAACACAGTGCTGTGTAACGGACTTGTCTAGGCGCGTCACAATATGGTAATGGTCCACTGTAGGTCCGTCAGAGATCTCAGAACCCTGCAACCATTTACAGAGGTGTGATGGATCAAGGTAGGTCTGTTACACGTCCCTGGCGGTCTTACGATAGACCGTTAGGTCCTCTGCTGACAAGAAATAGAAACTATAGAAATCTATGATTAATTCATGGCATGCTAACTACTCTAATCATGTCAAAATGAGGAAAAGGCTATCTAGATGCATAGGTAGTAATGAAATAATGAGAGATAGCTTTTTATCTTCAATTAGGGTTGAAGGCATGCATGAAGGTGTATACAAATTCTAAAACATGAAATTCATGAAGTATAATGCATGAAATCCAAATAAACTAGATGGCTTTTATCCCTAACAATGTGTTTTTGCCATTCATGAGATAACCTACCTCTTAACTGGACTTTAACTTTCTAATTTGAGTCTTCAAGGGTCGCCATAGTTCTTCTCTTCCTGTGATTTTTCAGCAACTTCACGTTGCCCTATCTCTCCAATCCCTTGACCTAAAGATGTGAAATTTGGAGGTTAGGAAGATGAAACTAAGAGGAACAAAAAATTCTAAAGCATCTAACTCTAATTACCTCGTTTAGACTCTCTAATTTTCTGATCTTCAGCACCCTATCGCACAGTTTCCTGGGTTGGCATGATGAAACCAGCAACTTTGGAAGATCCTAACTCCTTGGATACTCGACCTCCTAACATGAAATTTTGAGAGTTGTCAGACCTTAGTATTATAAACAAAAAGTTCCAAAGGACTTACCCGAGATTCTATCTCCTTACCTTGTTTCTTCACGAGCCAAAAGTAAGGGTCGCTCAGTACAGAACTGGATCCTATTTATAGAGTTTTGGCTAGGGTTCAAGTATTTGAACGATTTTAGAGTCCTTAATTGGCAAAAACCTAATCTCTAAGAGTCCTTAGCAATGTTATAAATTCTCCCAAGTTGGTCTCTTGCAGATAGGATCCCAAAGATCCAATCTTTTTGCAAGTTCTTCCTCTTACGGAATCCGCTGAGTGTAACGGACCAGGACTGGTGCATCACGTGACTGTAGCGGTCGCCCGATAGACCGTTACATCAACTGGGCATGGACATTCATCTTAAGTCAAACTCTTTGGTTAATTATCCACTAAATTATCTAATAAAATGGTATTTATCCTTAAAATTCATAAATATGCTAAATAACATTCTAGAATATAGGTCCAACTTAATGGGCTTGGTCCATAAACTTATTGGGTTTTAATTATCAAAGTTGGATTAGTTATTTAACATAATTGGGCCTTATAATCCCAATATTAATTCATTTGTTAATCCATTTGCCCTTTATAAATTCTAGAAAATTTTATAAATAATCCAGAAATTACTAATAAATTCTGGGGCTCTACAGGTATTGAGATTGATCCCAATAACGCAAGGGCAATAAGAGATATGCCTCCTCCCAGAAATTTGAAGTAAGTTTGAGGATTGATCGAGAGGTTACAATTTATTCGCCGGTTTGTCTCCCAGCATTCACAAAGATGTAGGGCGTTCTACGAACTTACTAAGCCGGGAGTCAAATTTAATTGGGATGACAAGTGTCAGGCAGCCTTTTACGGATTAAAGGATTATTTGGCTAATCCTCTTGTCCTGAGGCCGCCAATTCCAGACAAACCGCTTGTTCTTTATGTTTCTGTTCTGGATGACTCTATAGGCGCTGTCCTAGCGCAAGTTGATGATGAAGGAAAGGAGAGGGCAGCCTACTATTTGTCTAAGCTTCTCAACCCCTGTGAGCAGAGATACTCAGCTATGGAGAAGACTTGTGCAGCTTTAGTCTGGGTAGTACAGAAACTTAAGCATTATTTCTTAGTTCACGAGGTTCATCTTATTGCTCGTATGAATCCTATCAAATTTCTCCTTGAAAAATCTATTCTCACTGACCAATTAGCACGATGGTAAAGCTTCCTTTCTCAGTTCGACATCATCTACATTCAGCAAAAAGTGATTAAAGGCTATGCCATAGCAGAACAAATCGCTCATCACCCTCTCCCTAGATTTGACCCCGTTCGCTCGGAGTTTCCAAATGAGGAACTAATGTCCATCAATCAGTTTGATTCGATGTGGATGTTACATTTTGATGGAGCTCTGAATTCAAAAGGGAAGGGAATTGGCATTGTTCTTCTATCACCTGAGGGTATCACTATTCCACTCGCCTCTCAGCTCGCATTTCCAGTTACAAATAACATAGCTGAGTACGATGCTCTTCTGGTCGGTCTACAGGCCGCTCATCAATTCGGTGTTACCCAATTACGAATTGTAGGTGATAGTCAGCTTATTCTTCGCCAAGTGCTCACCAAGTGTCGCACACTCGATCCTAAACTCAAACCCTACCAGGAATTGGCTTCTGATTATGCCAAGCTTTTCACCAAATTAATCTTCGTCCATGTTCCTCGTGATCGAAATATTCTGGTTGATGCCCTTGCTTCTCTTGCTTCTTCCTTGGTTTTCCTTCTAGAAAGGGATTTCCACTCGATTATTGTTCATAGGCATCTCACTCCCGCTATTAAGGATCCAGCATTCCTTAGTATTAAGGGGGAGGTGCTCAAGAAGTTTAAGGAAGGTGGAATCATTGAGAACAAGGAGATCATGTTAATGGATCTAGAGGAAGAGTTGGATGATGAAGAGAAGCCACAGTATTATGAAATTGCCAAGTATTGCCAGGATCAATCTTATCCTGAGGAAGCCACGTCTGAGGAAAAGAAAGCCATTAGAAGAGTTGCTCAATGATACACTCTGGTTGGAGGCGTGCTTTATAGAAGAGGTCTCACTGGAATTTTGCTTAGGTGCCTTGACGATGATGAATCTTGGATGGTTGTAGAAGAGGCACATTCGGGAGTGTGTGGTGGTCATGTCAATAGCCAGATGCTAGCTAAGAAAGTTTTTAGATTAGGCTTCTATTGGCCCACTCTAAAAAAGGATTGTTCTATCTATGTTCGAAGGTGTGTTAAGTGCCAACTACACACCGATAAAATTCACTCTCCTGCTTCTTCACTCCATCCTATGTCCTTCCTATGGCCTTTCTCCATGTGGGCTTTGGATATCATTGGACCTCTTAGTGATTCAAACCTCCTCACAAAACCGAAATCATTTATACTCACGGCCACGGAGTACATCACCAAGTGGGCGGAAGCGGAAGCGTACGCGGGGATTAAAGCATCAACCGTCTGCAAGTTTATAATGAAGAACATCATCGCAAGGTTCGACATCCAGAGTACCATCGTCACCGACAATGGACCATAATTTATCTCTCAAGAGCTTCAGGACCTCTACAACAGGTATACCATTGCAATGCATCATTCATCTCCTTATTATCCACAGGGCAATGGCCAAGCAGAGGCAACCAATAAAACTTTGATCAAGATCATCAAGAAAACGTGTGAGGCTAATAAATTTATGGATTGGCTAGAAAAGCTGGTGGAAGCTCTTTGGGCCTACCACACTTCCATTCGTACTCCTACTGGGCAAACCCCTTTCGCCCTCACTTATGGAATGGAGGTGGTAGTCCCTTATGAGATTCTTATTCCTTCTCTTAGAGTACAATTGGACAAGGAGCTCCCTATTGATGAGTGCCGTGAATCTCTCCTTGCTCAGTTGGAACTCCTAGATGAGAAGCGTTTGGCCGCCGTCGAGCATGCGCACGTTTATCAAAATAGACTTTCACATTTTTACCAAAAGAAAGTGATTGAGAGAAAAAAATTAAAGTCGGTGAAATGGTAATTAAAAGAATCTTTGTAAAACCAGGTGGACCTCGTTCGAAACTCCAACCAAAATGGGAAGGGCCTTACGTAATAAAAGATGTTTATCCTGGCAACACTTATAAATTGGTTAACGCTGAAGGGGAAGAACTGGCCAACCCATGGAATGGTTTGTATTTGAAGAAATACTACCCTTGAGTCCTTGAAAAGAAAAGAAGAATAAAAGAAGAATAAAAAGAAGAAGAAAAGAAAAAAATGGAAAAATTGCAGGCTAGCATAGTGCATGGGCCGCGAGACCCGAAAAATCAAAATCCTTAATTCATTCTTCAGTCTTGATGGTTTAACTTGGGGTCAATACCCAAACACACTACATGCTTTACTCTTAAACTCGAGCGGCTCAAAATTCGAGGAAAGTCAGAGTCAAACTAAGAGTGTAAAAACCTTACCTATTCTCTTCTCTTCGGCTCACGAGAGGGAGTAGGAGTCAAGGGAGGCTAACCAAACCTGCCCGCCGCCCTAATAGGTGGAAGTCAGGGCCCAAAAGGGAACAAAATGCTATAAAGCCCAAGTATAATTAGGTCTTTATTTTTGAGAGCAAAGTAAAAAAAAAATAAAAAAAAGAGAAAGTGACGAACAAAAGAAAAGCATGTTAAGAGGGTAAAGTCCCCGCAGGAAAAACCCTGGTCGTAAGCATGCATGAATAAGGGCAAAAGAGCAACAAAATTTCCCTAAGCCGAAGACCGAACCCCAACAGGTATTAGGGTAAGGGAGGAAAGTTCCCCGATTCTCCGAAACCTCTCGTGAGCTTCCTCAACCTATTCTTCACTTCTCCCTACGGTATGTTTTAAGCTCAAGGAACGGCAAAGACCGACTAAGAAGGATGTGCCGTGAGAAGATATGAGTAAAGGCACAAGTTATTAAGCACGTTATGATGTGACACCACCTTGGGGTGATGGTCACAAGACCAATGCTTCCTCGGACCTAAGTATGCAAGCACAACCACAAGGCTAAGAAGCCTACGTAAGCGGACCTTCGTATAGCGCACACACTTAACCCTGGGGTAACTCGGGGATGCCGAGTCGAGGAAATGGGACAAGCCCCTTGCTAGTAGAGGGCCAGCAAAGTCTAAGGCAAACCTCTTCTTGAGGGGTGGATACTCAACTCAAGGTGTTGGCCTTGGCCGAGGGACGCGGATCACTCACTCACACCCACGGTGGTCACACAAAGTGCGGTGGAGCCTTAAGATCGGGCGCTTTCTTCCTTACCGACGGCGCAATTAGAGAATATTAAATGAACAAGGATAATTGAGAGCAATGGTCGAGATTTTACCTAGCCGGTTTGAAGAAACCTGCTCCGATCGGAGACGTGGGCGAGCAGGGAAGCGTGTGTTCTCCGCACGCTGCGCCGATGAAGCTTCGAACCTGAAATTTAAGATTTACATGCACTACGCCCCTTGCAAGGGGGTTGGACTAGGGGTTGGGGTTCAAATTACAACCAAAAATATTCCTCCATGCAGGGAGGGGCCTTCAGCCGGCCAAGCGGGGAGGGGAGAAACGGGGAAAGTATGCCGAATGAAGACCGAGATCGGTTCAGTCTTCTCTCTGCGAGTGCTGATAGTCGGTCGAAGATGTTGCTGCTGTGACTTCTCCCGAATTTTGTTGGTGACGAAACCACTTGGAGAATCTTCGTATCTGGAACAGGGTGACTCCAGAATTTTGTAAATTTCTTCAGGCACCACTGCTGGTCAGGGTGGGGGCTTGAACAGGGTGGCAGACCCTCGGATCTGACAGTTTCAGGTTCCCAACAGAAGGAAGAAAATGGTGCCACGACCGCTCCCAAGCTCAGAATCAGGTACCGCTGGAGTCGTTGGAACCTTTGACGAGTCCTCTTCGAAGCAAAACCAACGGGAATGCCAGATGATGTCGGGGTCGACCGGTAGGCTCTGAACACTGAGGAGGGGTCGGTGCAGACTGAGTGGAGGTACATCCGAGCGCCTGGAGGAAGAAATTAATAACTCTTGCGAACGGATGCCGATTGGAGTTCCGCCTCTTGATTCTGAAATTAGACAGGTCGAAGAAGATCTTTTCAGAAGAATATTTGTCCTGATTCAGGCTGGATTTGTCGTGGCAGAGCTTCCAATCACGTTCAGGTGCTCTGTCAGGAGAGCTTCACGCAATCGAGGGAGAACGGCTCTCCCGGGCAGGTCGGTGCTCGGATGACAACGAAACCACCGCCGTTGCGAAGAAGACAGGCAGACGCTTCCGTGGGTACCTCTTGGGCCTTCAGATTCGGGGGGAGGTGGTCGGGGTGGCCGCTGCTAGCAGGTGATCCTCTGCAGGTCGCCAGTCTAGATGGTGGAAGGTGGGGGTGATGGAGAAGAACAATGGGAGAGTGGAGGAGATGAGAGAGAGGGGGGGCGACCTAGGGCTGTGGAGGGAAGGGGAATTTCAAAATTCAAAGGCCTAGGGAGGTGGAAGGGTGCTTGGGGTAGTGGGAAGGGTGCTTGGGAAAGTGGGAGGGGTAGTTGGGGGTTGGGTGGTGAGGAGAGGATTGGTGGAGGGGGTCTTGGGAAGGGAGGAGTATTGATGAGGGTTGTGGGGAATGGGAAGATGCTTTAATGGGGTAGGTGGGGAGTGGAGGTGGTTGGGAAGGGAGGAGAGAGAAAAATTTTGAAATTGGGGTGGGGAGGAGAGAGAATGGGGTTCACCCCCTTTAGAGAGAGAGAGAAGAGAGAGAGAGAGAGAGAGAGGGGAATCCACCCCTTAGAGAGAGAGAGAGAGATTCTCACAATGGTAGTGGAATTTCAAAAAAAATTTCAATCATTCCTTACCTCAAAATAGAGAGAGTGGGGTCCTATTTATAGGGATCCCACAGTTTACAATAAGACCCTGACTTTTGACACATTGACTAATAACCAACAAGATAAGGACGCCCATGGGCCAAGCCCAATGAATTGGGCCCAATAGCTAACTAATAAACCTAATGACACACAAACCCATGGAAATAAGCACAAGACCTAGGGACATGACTCAAATAAAAGGAAAATTACAATGATATGACTCAAATAAAATAAAGAAACATACATAGGACTCAAAATAAATGACTAGACCATGATGTACGCCTCCGGGGTGACGAGAATGGTCGAGAGTGTCAGGACGGATGGTGATGACCCCATCATACTCCCGAGGTGCGGAGAACTCGACTCCGTCGAGTAAGAGGTGGTACCGCTCACATGTCTTCCGAAAGAAGCCGATTCTTCCACCTGCGAGGTAGAGCCCGTTCACCTTGCTCCGAGTGATGATTACCTGTTCATCCAAATGTGACACCACCTTGGGGTGATGGTCACATGACCAATGCTTCCTCGTACCTAAGTATGCAAGCACAACCACAAGACTAAAAAGCCTACGTAAGCGGACCTTCGTATGGCGCACACACTTAACCCGGGGGTAACTCGGGGATGCCGAGTCGAGGAAATGGGACAAGCCCCTTGCTGGTAGAGGGCCAGCAAAGTCTAAGGCAAACCTCCTATTGAGGGGCGGATACTCAACTCAAGGTGTTGGCCTTGGCCGAGGGACGCGGATCACTCACTCACACCCACGGTGGTCACACAAAGTGCGGTGGAGCCTTAAGATCGGGCGCTCTCTTCCTTACCGACGGCGCAATTAGAGAATATTAAATGAACAAGGATAATTGAGAGCAAGGGTCAAGATTTTACCTAGCCGGTTTGAAGAAACCGGCTCCGGTCGGAGACGTGGGCGAGCGGGGAAGCGTGTGTTCTCCACACGCCGCGCCGATGAAGCTTCGAACCTGAAATTTAAGATTTACATGCACTACGCCCATTGCAAGGGGGTTGGAGTAGGAGTTGGGGTTCAAATTACAACCAAAAATATTCCTCCACGCAGGGAGGGGCCTTCAGCCGGCCAAGCGGGGAGGGGAGAAACGGGGAAAGTATGTCGAATGAAGACCGAGATCGATTCAGTCTTCTCTCTGCGAGTGCTGATAGTCAGTCAAAGATGTTGCTTCTGTGACTTCTCCCGAATTTTGTTGGGGACGAAACCACTTGGAGAATCTTCGTATCTGGAACAGGGTGACTCCAGAATTTTGTAAATTTCTTCAGGCACTGCTGCTGGTCGTGGTGGGGGCTTGAACAGGGTGGCAGACCCTCGGATCTGACAGTTTCAGGTTCCCAATAGAAGGAAGAAAATGGTGCCACGATCGCTCCCGAGCTCAGAATCAGGTACCGCTGGAGTCGTTGGAACCGTTGACGAGTCCTCTTCGAAGCAAGACCAACAGGAATGCCAGCTGATGTCGGGGTCGACCGGTAGGCTGTGAACACTGAGGAGGGGTCGGTGCAGACTGAGTGGAGGTAGATCCGAGCGCCTGGAGGAAGAAATTAATACCTCTTGCGAACGGATGCGGATTGGAGTTCTGCCACTTGATTCTGAAAGTAGACAGGTCGAAGAAGATCTTTGCAGAAGAACTTTTGTCCTGATTTACGCTGGATTTGTCGTGGCAGAGCTTCCAATCACGTTCAGGTGCTCTATCAAAAGAGCTTCGTGCAGTCGAGGGAGAACGGCTCTCCTTGACAGCTCGGTGCTTGGACGACAACGAAACTACCGCCGTTGCGAAGAAGACAGGCAGACGCTTCTGTGGGTACCTCTTGGGCCTTCAGATTTGGGGGGAGGTGGTCGGGGTGGCCGCTGCTAGCAGGTGATCCTCTGCAGGTCGCCAGTCTAGATGGTGGAAGGTGGGGGTGATGGAGAAGAACAATGGGAGAGTGGAGGAGATGAGAGAGAGGGGGGGCGACCTAGGGCTGTGGAGGGAAGGGGAATTTCGAAATTCAAAGGCCTAGGGAGGTGGAAGGGTGCTTGGGGTAGTGGGAAGGGTGCTTGGGAAAGTGGGAGGGGTAGTTGGGGGTTGGGTGGTGAGGAGAGGATTGGTGGAGGGGGTCTTGGGAAGGGAGGAGTATTGATGAGGGTTGTGGGGAATGGGAAGATGCTTTAATGGGGTAGGTGGGGAGTGGAGGTGGTTGGGAAGGGAGGAGAGAGAAAAATTTTGAAATTGGGGTGGGGAGGAGAGAGAATGGGGTTCACCCCCTTTAGAGAGAGAGAGAAGAGAGAGAGAGAGAGGGGAATCCACCCCTTAGAGAGAGAGAGATTCTCACAATTGTAGTGGAATTTCAAATTTTCTTTCAATCATTCCTTACCTCAAAATGGAGAGAGTGGGGTCCTATTTAAAGAGATCCCACAGTTTACAATAAGACCCTAACTTTTGACACATTGACTAATAACCAACAAGATAGGGGCGCCCATGGGCCAAGCCCAATGAATTGGGCCCAATAGCTAACTAATAAACCTAATGACACACAAACCCAGGGAAATAAGCACAAGACCTAGGGACATGACTCAAATAAAAGGGAAATTACAATGATATGACTCAAATAAAATAAAGAAACATACATAGACTCAAAATAAATGACTAGACCATGATGTACGCCTCCGGGGTGACGAGAATGGCCGAGATGATATTACCTTGCTCTTCTCGTATGCCATATGCATGCCTCACGATGTCTGTAGTTTTCTCCTGGGTTTCAAGGTGAACTTGTCTGAGCCTCTTCATTATTGTCCCAGCTCTTTTGCACACATTGACGATTGAGTTCAGGAAGTTGTACAACCTTGCATCTGACCTGTGTTTGTCATGCACAAATTTTGCACATCTGCTAGTTTGAACTTGCTCATTATGGAGTTGTCTGGCTTCTATTCTGTCCACTTGCAAGCTGAGTTGTCGAAAGGAGGAGTTCATTCTCCCAAACTGAGCAGTGAGAAATTGGATAAGTGCAAGGTGAATGTCCATGAGACTACCAGTGGCCCCAAAAGAGGGACCTCGTGAGGTGGAGGCCTCTGTATGAAATTTAGGAGGGGCATCCCTTGCACTGAACACTCGAGGTTCATTGTCAGGAGACAGTGGAGGTTGAATGCCAAAAGTTGTCATCATGCAAGGCTGGTCCATGTGGTCTTCAGACTGCTGCTGCTGATGGGCCTGCTCAAAGTGAATGTCTGCATGGAACATTTCCTCATGCTGATCTAACTGTGCATCTGAAGCAGGCTAGTCCTGTGCAGGCTGTTCCTGTGGAGCTGGCTGTACTGGAGGGTCAGGTAAATGTCTAGGCAGATTCCTTACAAGTTTATCACCTTCCTTTTTGAAGTGCATGTAATTTTCTATGAACCTCATGTTGTAGACATTGCTCCTGGGGATAGATATGGACTTCTCATTATCAAGAGGGATGGCAACCTTTTGAAAAATAGCAGTTAGCTGTGCGGCATAGGGCAAGCTACGCCAATTGTAAGTGCAACTGTCCATAATCTGGAGCATGATCTCTGGTAAACAAACATGGTAATTGTTGAACAAGCAGTAAAACAAGAACCTCTGGGTCTCTATAAGTCTACTTCTGCCACCCCCTTGTGGGGTAATCATGGTAGTAAAAATGTGATGCAGTAGACGTTGCAATGGGGGAAATCAATTTGTGTCAAAGGATTTGACAAGTAATTGGGTAGCATCCTAAGGGTCTCGAGCATTTCCTGTCAGTATGGTGTAAGCTAAAGACAAGTAAATCTGAACCTCAGATTCGATTTCCCCATCCCGGGGTAAATAAAAAAATTTTAAAATTAAAAAAGAGGACCACTTTGGTCCGCCTAAACCCCTCCCGCCTAAACCCGCCCTGGGGAGGGGTTTAGGCGGACCAGCTTGGACCCCCAAGTTGGTCCTCCTAAACCCCACCAAAAATCCTAAAAAAAAAGGAATTTCCCCTCTAAAGAGGGGTTTAGGCGGACCAGACCAGCCCATGGGGCTGGTCCGCCTAAACCCCCCCTGGAGGAGGGGTTTAGGCGGACCAGACCAGCCCCTTGGGCTGGTCCGCCTAAACTACCCCTTCCACTCCGACACACACACACACAAACACACACAAATAAAATTCAAATAAAATAAAAATAAAAGCACTATTGGGGGGTTTACCCGGGCCAAGTTGGACCCCCAACTTGGTCTGCCTAAACCCCACCCCCACCCCTTCAACTTCTATAAGTTGCCCCCTTACCAACAAGCTAAAGGGGACACATGCATGAAGGAAGCAACGCACCGAGCTAACTACCTCAGCCTAATTGTCGTACCATCGGATTCCCGAGGCTTTCGGCAAGGGTCGGGAACGTAGGAAGACAAGTGCGCGCGCGGTTGGCTTGCTAGTCGGCTCCCACATGCCGAGGGTATGTCGCACGTACTCCCCTCACGTGGTGTCTAGCCGTCTCATGCCAAGTTCATCCCCACCACATGTAAGATGACCGTACCAACGGCAAATACGCCCGCACCCAGGGCCTGCCCATGTACGGCAACTTACGACACTTATGACGGTGACGAAGGGTACTTCATAGTGCCACGTCGGCCCTTGACACGGAACCACGTGCGCACCGTTCACCTCCCAGTCGGCCTTCGGCCCCTCAGATCGACAAATCAAGTCTAGTCGGACCTCTGGCTCAGGAATCATAGTCTCGGGGCTGACCTTGACTCCCCAGCATGACAACACTCACCGTCCGAGATCCGGACCCGACCGCTCACCTCGAGCCACGTCCGACCTCCGCCATGCGCCAGCCCATGTCCGTTCTGGCCACCAAGGCAGTCGGACCTACACCAACTCCTCTGTAAAGAGTTCCAGTAAAACACGCGGACATCCGCTTTGCCACGCAATGACCCGGGGACCGGCCCATGTGTCGGAATTGTCCCGCGGCTTATGCCCGTTGTACTTCGGCCATTTAGTCCCGCTTGTAAAGCCCATGTAGCTCATCATAAAACTAGTAAAATACATACGCCCGTGTTCGGGCCCCCAGCTTCCGACCCACACCAACGCGTACCCCTAGCTGCTGAATGCACCCCAGCCCTCTACCCACGGCTTCAGACACATATACAGACTTTTCTTCAACATAGAACAAAGGTATTCAGATTCAATCCGATGTAAATAAACACCGGTTGCTTGTGGCCGGTGGGGAAAGACGTCATGTACATGATTCCCGCAATCGCCTACGCACTCGCACCCATGGAACCCCTTCTCTCCGCGTGTCGCCCGATCGCCTGAGCCCACGTGCCGCGCCCTGGTGGCGCTTCCCCGGTCAAACCTTGGTTTCACGAGTGATTGTCGAGAGATCGACTGGCACCCCCGCACCTTGTCCGGTTAACCCGTATCCGGACATTTCCGTGCCGTTCGACCCTTTTCATCTTTCCGTAAAAAGGAGAGTGCCCGGTACCGCCGTGAGAGACATGCACCCGTAAGGAGGATACCCGAGATACATCAAACTCCCGTATTTTTCTTCCCCGTTGTATTCCTTCCCTCACCCCAGTAATCGGTATAAAAACCCGTGCAACAGAGAGGATGGCACGCCCGGTGGGACGTCTCCCGCCTTCCTTCTTTTTGCTAAAGGAAAGTATGTGCCAGCCCTGAAGCCCGATGCCCTTTCCATGTCCTTGCAGGAGAGGCAGAGGAGGGTACTTGTGCGCATTCTCCAGCGGCTTTCAGTCCACGTTCTGATCGTCGGGCCGCCCTCGGTGATTGTTAGCGACCGTCGCCTCCGCATCACTCAACATTCCGGTAACTCTGGCGGCCGTCACCTACGGCCCTAACGTCATCGCCACTCATGCCCGGGTGGGCTACTTGGCGACGCCTATCGCTTTCGGTAGCTTCGCCCCGGTTATCGGATCGCCCTACCTCCTGGGTGTGATCCCTGTGGCTGCTTATCAGCCAACTCCAGTCTCTCCAGTGGCCCCAGTGGCTGACGCACCATGCTCGCCTCCAGCTCCAGTGTCCCACCCGAGTGCCGGGCACCGGACTGTCACTGCAAGCCCCTACAGGGCCCCCATATCAACACCTACCCGGGTGAACATCAGCTCCCGAGGCCAGCCTCGTCCGATCTCCAACACGGGCCCCGTGCCCCGGACCTTAGTCGCCATCTCAGCACCTCCCTCGGGTCCTCAGCCCCGAGCCGCAGCCAAGCCGGCACCCAACATGGGCTTCTTGCCCTGGGTCCACGGCTTCCCAGCATCTTCCTCGGGTCTTCAACCCCGAACCGTAGCCAAGCCGGCACCCAACACGGGCTTCTTGCCCTGGGTCCACGGCTTCCTAGCATCTTCCATCGGGTCCTCAACCCCGAGCCGCAGCCAAGCCGGCACCCAACACGGGCTTCTTGCCCGGGTCCACGGCTTCCCAGCATCTTCCTCGGGTCCTCAACCCTGAGCCGTAGCCAAGCCGGCACCCAACACGGGCTCCCTTCCCCGGGTCCATGGCTTCCCAAAATCTCCCTCGGGTCCTCAATCCCGAGCTCCAGCAAAGCCGGCACCCGGCACGAGCTTTCGGCCCCAGGTCTATGGCTCCTCAGCATCTGCATCGGGTTTCCGACCCTGAATCTTGGCGAGGCCGACGCTCGACGCGGGTTCACAGCCCCGAGTTCGTGACTTTCCAATAGTGCACTCAGAACCCCGGTCCCGAGCTCCAGTAGAACCGACTCTCCCCGTGGGTCTTCCACCCAGAGGGCAGCGTTCCTCAGCACCTTCCTCGGGCATCCCGACTTGAGCCCGGACTACGTCGGCACCTACTCCCGGTCCTCGACCCAGGGGTGTCGGCGCTCCAGCACTTCCAGCGGCTTTGCCTTTCTGTGCAAGAGTGTCATCTCGAGCCTCGGCGACACTCTTATCAGCGCGGGCGAAGGCTTACACCCGAGTCAGCCAGCCATCGACTCCCGGTGCGGGCTACTTGCCCCGGGGACCGATCCTGGCACTTCAGACTGACGGCTTCATGTTGCCGGTCGTTCCGGGCCATATTTTCTCGATCTACCATCTTGGGGCAGACTCTTCCTCAGCTCCCTAAAAGAAGCGTCGCCATGGCCGCAGAGCCAGGTGACTTGCCGCTGTAACCAGCAACTCCGGCAAGATGGTCCTTGTCGGTGACTTACAAATCCGTCTCGACGGGGGTGAACCAATCATACCCCAGGAACGGACCATTCCCACCATCCCCACCTCCAATCATTTTGACCTCTTGTGTCAAACACGAGATGACGGGGCGAAGCTCAAAGGAGCGGGGTCCTCGGCGACAGCCCGGGGGCACCCACCGCAGCTAGACACACAGCCTCCCAAGACAACTCATCGGAAAAACGGCGACAAGGGAGACCAGCAATCAGACTTGAGGAGAATCTGGGTCACCCCATAGGAAGCTCAAGCTGTTCGAAGGGCACATATCACCAACCCCCTGCGAGCACTCAGACGCGGCATCAGACAGGATGTGGCGGGTCTCACAGTAGCACAGTCTGACGATGTTCAGTTGTCCAATGTCCCCGTGCAAGCAAGCGGAGGCAAAGGCGAGCCCGTCCTTGGGCCATCCAGTAACCTGTCCATGGTTCTCCTCCGACCAACATCGGGAATGAGCCCCCTCCGCAACGCATCTCGGTCTTTGACAGACTAGGGACGCCTGTCCACCCCGAGCGACACACGCACAGGAAACGGATGGCCCGGTTTATCAATCATGCGGTTCGAGTGTTCGCGTGCCACACCACCGGCCACCAGCCAGACACTCAGTCTGACGACTTGAACCAGCCTCTATCTCACTTAAGGAGGACACGCCACCCGACTCTGCCGCCTCCCCCAACAGGTCATATCGGCACTTCTGCCGGACCGCATGCGTCAGAACGCGCGGAATAGGTCCCTGCGAGAGACCGCGCCCCCCTGTCAACGTAGAGGCGGTCAATAACGACCCTCCCATGAACGAGGTTCAAGAAGTGACCCTCGACACTCTCATGAAGGAGAATCAGCACCTGAAGACCCTCCTGCAGGACCTCCTCCAGGAGCGAGACCTTCATCCGCAGCAACCTGACAGGCCTCAGGCCGAGGCACCGGTACCCCCGGTAGCTCGCGACGCTGCCAACGCCTCAGCGGCGATTGCCCGAACTCCGTTGGCAACTGGGTTTGGCATGCCCCCGGTCGAGGCTCAACCGCGAGCCTCCAACACGCCAGTGCTGGAAAATCTCTTGGCGCAACTCCAGATGATCGAGCGCATTATTGAGACAAAGCTCGCCCAGTATGGTGAAGGGACGGTCATGGTGGATCTCTACAGTGTACCCTACCCACTTCACCACTAGTTGAAGAAGCTTCCCCTAGAATACTCCAAGCCCCCGAAGCTGTAAAAGTTCGATGGGCAAGGGTCGCCACATGAACACTTGGCCTACTATGTGACGGCCATGGGCGAGTTAGCATTGGATGAATCCTATCTCCTTTGCTACTTTGCCACTTCGCTCATGGGAACGGCCTTCCAATGGTACTCCCGCCTGAAGCCCGGCTCAGTCATCGACAGGGCGGATCTCCAGAAGAAATTCCTCGATCGATTTCAGACGGCCGAGCGAAAGGTCCCCTTAGCTGAACTCTGTTCTCTTCGACAGAAAAAGGGCGAGAGCGCCCTCGACTTCATCAAAAAATGGTGATACCTTAGCATGAGGTGTGTCAATTCACCCGTTCAAGAGGACGCCATCACCATATGCCATCGAGGCCTGGCGGCCGAGGTCAGCGAAAAGCTTCTCGACACCAATATCAAAGGCTTCGACCAGCTCAATTCGGCAGTCGCCGAGATAGAGATGTTCTTCGCCAACAACCTGAGCTATACTGCAGCAAAGGGTAAACAAGCGCGAGAACGCCAGCCCGGTAAGGAGGTGAATATCATAGAATTCACCCCGGCCGCCAAGGCCAGTAAAGGGGCCGAGTCCAGTGGCTCTGACAAAAAGCCAACAGACAAGCTGGCTGCTCCTTCCTTCTCAGAGCGCATGAAGACACCCTTCTCCTTCAAGAAGGAACACACGAAGATACTCTTCGACCTCTGCATGGCCCAGAAGATCGTCGAACTGCCAGAAATCCACAAGCCAGACGAGGCCCTGATGACCGATGATCCCAATTACTACCTGTACCATCGCATGCTGGGTCACTCAATTGAAGATTGCTACGTCTTCAAGACTCAGGCGCAGAAGCTGATCCGAGACGGCCTCGTCAAGATGAAGAGCGGTCTCGTCAATCCCCCGCAGCCACATACGTGGGCCAGGCCAGCTAAAGTAGCACGCGTGGCCCACCCCTCAACAAATGTCATCCACATGATGGCCGCATTTTCTCTTTCTGATGATGAGTCAGAGGAGGCCAGAGCCAGTCGAAGGGAACGTTCGATCTGGTATCCAGGGTGGAGGCCTTGGCATGATCAGAGACCTCTCTCCTTCCGCAGGGAGAGAACCCGGAGACTCTTCAACATCCTCGTCGAGACTGGGCAAATCATGCCCCGTGACTCGCCTCCTGACTACACCCATTGGGATCGTAGTCACCCCCAGTATTGTCCCTTCCACGCCAGAATCTGCCACCCGATCGAGTCCTGTCAGGAAGTCCAATACCTCATCCAGGAACAGATCCAATGGGAGCAGATTGATGCGCAAGGTAACTCCATGTCGCTCATCAGGCTTCGGCAAGCTGTCAAAGAGACCCTGAGCATCGCCAGGGATGCGCCAGAGCAGCCAGACTCTCCCCAAGAAAATGGGCACGGGCTGCCTTACCAGCATCCTCCGGAGTGGCTCGAGTTCCGGACTGATAACCAAGAGGCGCTCGAGCGACTGCGAAGGCGTAGAGAGCAGGAGGCCAGTCAAGAGGCGGAGCTGACTAACTTCTCGCTCAATGTCATCCATTCCCCTGCTCCTCTGGCCCTCGAGTGCTCTCAAGCATCTACAGCTAGCCAGCCAACCCCAGCCACTTCGGTCGTGCAGTGGCGGTCCTGGCGGGAGCTAAAGTCCCTTCCTTTCTCTGAAGAAGACACCGACATGCTCCTCCGGGTCCTTCTCGGCCGAGAGGACATTCTAGTGGGCGAGACGACAACAAGCCCTTCGGCTCTTCCTCGTCCTCCTCTCGCCATATCTTCGTCGCCGACAGCCACGGGTAGGAAGGGAAATCGAAAACAGGGTGAGGCCCCGCCTCAGCCTCGGTGCACCTCCCTAGCGGAGGGGCCGTCCGATCCTCTCCGCTTACCTGTTGACACAATCCGGAGTACAAAGAAGACATCTTCGGAGTCTTCAGCGGCTTCGATTCAAGTGGCGGGCCCACCGCCACAAAGCTCCTCCATTCCGCAAAGTCGGGATAACTGTGTAGAGCGACAATGTCCTGCGACACTATCATTGGTTGCCAGGCCTAGCCCTCAGCATGGTTGCAAAGGCAAGGCTAAGGAGCAGGACGACCAGTGCCCTTCTCTGCACGCTTCTCAACAGAAGTCGCCACCACCGCGGGTAAGGCATCAAACCGTGCATATGTCCTCCAACACCGGTCCCAACGTATCGGCTCAGCAGGAGACATCTTTATCGTCACCGCGGCTAAGGAATCAAACCACGCACATGTCTTCAGACGCCAGCACCAGCCTACCGACCCCTCGTAGGCTCCTGTCGCCACCGCGGCTAAGGCATCAAACCGCGCACATGTTTTCGGACGCCAGCACCAGCCTACCGACTTCTCGTAGGCTCCCATCGCCACCGCGGGTACGGCACCAAATCGCGAACACGTCTTCGGATGCCAGTCCCAGTATTCCGGCATACCAGGAATTGCCACTCGAGCTAATCGAGCAGGCGATCAGCGCCACCTTCCAGATACAACAAGCGGAAGGCGCCTGGATCGAAAATGCGGGCGAGGAAGAGTCATCGACCTCGCCCCACAAGGGCCTCAGCTCGGAGATATCCTCACCAAGATTTGTCAACCCCGGCTCCAGCACCTCTCCCTCCTACTTCCTTGGAGATGGCTATTGCCAAGAGACAAGAGAAAAATAGGAGGAAGAACCTCAGAAGGCGGCTCAAGAAACAGGCTGAACAAGCAGCCGCCCTGCAATTCCCGGCCGAGCCAATGCCTCTCCAAAGGCTCCAGCGGCTCATTGATGACTTGGAGGAATATGTTCCTCCTCGTCCTACCGAGGCTCTCCTACTCGACAGCTACATCCCGTGGGAAGAAATGTAGAAATGAGCCCGCCTCAGAAATTGGGTCCAAGAAATGATCCAAAAGCTCAAGAACGGCGAAAGACTCGTGATCCCTGACGAGCTCTCCTTGTGCTATAAAGACAATGAGATCACCCCAGAGCAGCTGGAAGAAATGCTCCAATGCTGCACCTGCAACATGGTGGCCATCCCACCTCCCGACAATATCAATGCTTCTCGGCGGGGTGAGCCAGTAGCCTCCCGGACAAGACAAAAGGCTAATGCCCCGCTCGGGCTACAGCCAGCTCCAGAGCACACCAGACGCGGCCGAGGCCGTGGCCGGGGACGTGGTAAAGGCCGTGGGAGAACTCCTGAGCTACCCCTCTCTCCATCCACCTTCGATCCGGAGAGAATCATCCTCTTTTGAGGAAGGGAACCGGATCCCATCTCGGAAGTGGAAATTCGGGGCGGACCCGGTATCTTCGACCCTGTTGGCTTTGGCGAGGCTGCGGCCAGCCTTCTAGGCTCTGCACCAGTACCGGCTTCTGCAACAAAGCAAGCGAGACCGTCCGGCAAGGATGAACCAGCCCGCCGATCACCCCCAGAAAAGCCATCATTGGCGTCCATGATCCAAGGGCCCGCTGGCGATCAAAGTCAATCTGGTCCCAGTGATGAGGGCAAAGCAGTGCAAATCCCCGACGGGGAGCAGCACGACAGCTCGCAGAAGGTTCAACCTGACATACTACCCTCTCTGGAGGATGCTCGAGCCCGAGCTGACCGGAAGGTCCTCTACCAAATGAAGCGCTTCCCTGCCAGTATTTCAATTTGGGAAGCCATTGCTTGGAGTAAGGACCTAAGGGAAACCCTTATCAAAATACTCCAAGAGCCGGAAGTCTATGAAGCGCATGCCGCGAAAATCAAGGCGGCCGCCTATGGAGCCTTTGTAGCCACCATCACCTTCACGGAGAAAGACATGCTGATGTCCCCTCCGTGCCACAATCATCCTCTTTACATGAAGGGAAAGATCAACGGGCATGATGTGAACCGGATACTGGTGGACGCTGGTGCCGCAGTCAACATCATGCCGCTCAAGACCTTCAAGTCTCTATATCTGACCCCATACCTCCAGAAGGTTCAAGCGGTCAAGATATCCGGCTTTAACCAGAACACCGAGGACGTCCTCAGCCGGGTGGACGTCGATCTAGTGCTCGATGATTTCACCTCTAAGGTGACTTTCTACATCATCGACTCCAACACGTCTTATAAGATGCTACTGGGTAGACCCTAGCTCCATGAAAACTGGGTCGTCCCGTCAACTCTCCACCAATGCATCAGATGGGGAGCAACACAAGGTCTTTGCAGACCTATCGCTGTTCACACCGGCAGAATGCAACTTAGCCGACGTTGCACTCTACTTCAAGGGGATTAGTCCGTACCCCGTGATCAAGAGCAAAAGCAACGGCTGGCTCTCAGAGGAAGACGATGATGATGTCTTCTCTGTTGACGAGGAAAAGGCCAAGCTTCACCGGCTGCGCCTCGATTCCAAGTCAACCCAGGATCACCCTGACAGGCGCCAGATCGACTTCGAGGCTAATCTTATTAGCCGAGCTATCGGCAAGAGTATGTGCTTGCCACCAGACTGCATCCAGCTCCCATGTGCATCCGAGGAGCACAGCGTCGAGTCGCTGACAACATTCATTGTCACCTTCAAGCGACAATGCCTGGACAAGAAGAAGGCTAACATGGACAAACCCGTTGTCTTCTATAAACGAGACATGGTCCTTCAAGCCCCGCCAGATGATGACTTCGGCTGGTCTAGGCAAGCCGATGACACCCCTGAAGCAGTTCAGGTGTGGGGCGACCTGTCGCCGCATATTTAAGAAATGTGTTTGAAGCAACACATTCCCCTGTGGCAAACTTCTACCCAAAAAAGATACTTCCGTAGACTGTGGGACCCTTCCCAGGGCCGGGGGCAACCCCCGTCCTTCCATAAGGATACCAAGGGGCTTGGTTACGACCAGGACCCGGACTTCCGCGTCCACTACGCAGTCAACGTCGTAGGCTTGGCGCAACCAGTCGACGATCAAGCTAGAGTCAAAGCCAAATTCGACAGCTCTGGGGATGAGGGAGAGGAAATTCTGATCCCGATCTCCGCCAAAGACAGAACCCCGGCTCAAGCCGTCGGGGAACCTTCTTTGCCTCCCTGCCAATACAAAGGGCCGGGAGAGGCTTCTCCGGTCTCTCAGCCAGTCGAGGGACCTAGTACGGTAAACCCTCCTAAAGGGGGGGGATCTTGCTGGTCCTGGCTGCGAAAGATTCTCCGCTTCACTGGGCAACCCCAAAGAAACCTCAGCAACCCCAGTTGATGACTGTTGGCCACAAGCTGGCGGCCCAGATCAATCCCTAGCGGGTCCCAGCAACAACTATTCTCCGGTCCCTTCAGCATCAATTGGTGGCTTCAAGAACCAAGAAATACACAAAGCCGACACTGATGATGATGATTTCATCGACCTCCAACCCACTCCTCCCGAGCTGGAGGACGGCGGCCAAGCGACCGTCGACAATCTTGCGGAGATCAACCTGGGCGATAATGAAGCCCCTCAGCCTACATTCGTCAGTGCCCTCATCACCGAGGTAGAGAAGCAGAACTACAAGCAACTCCTGCTCGAGTTTAAGGACTGCTTCGCCTGGACGTACAAGGAGATGCCAGGGCTAGACCCCTCCGTAGCGGAGCATGATCTAGCCATTTCTCCCTCAATCGCTCCAGTCAAACAACCACAGCGGCGCATGCGCCACGAGCTGGAGCTCCAAGTTTCGGCCGAAGTCCACAAAATGGCGGAGGTCGACTTCATCGAGCCATGCATCTACCCGATCTGGCTCGCCAATATAGTTCCGGTCAAGAAGAAGAATGGTCAAGTCCGCATCTGCGTCGACTTCCGGGACCTCAACAAAGCTTGTCCGAAGGACGACTTCCCAGTCCCAATTACAGAAATGTTGGTCAATATGACCACCAGTCACGAAGCCTTGTCTTTCATGGACGGGTCATCCGGTTATAATCAAATACGGATGTCCCTCAAAGACAAGAACCACACAGCCTTCAGATCCCCCAAGGGGATTTTCAATTACAAACACATGCCCTTCGGTTTGAAGAATGCTGGTGCTACTTACCAAAGGGTCATGACTAAAATATTCGACGAGATGCTACACAACATCGTCGAATGCTATGTCGACGACCTCATCGTCAAAACTAAAAGATGAGAAGACCATCTGTGCGACCTTCGCCAAGTCTTCGAGCGTCTCCGGAAATATGGGCTCAAGATGAACCCCATGAAGTGCGCCTTCGGCGTATCCAGCGGTAAATTTCTCGACTTCATCGTCAGATACCGAGGAATCAAGGTGGATCCCAGCAAGATCAAAGCGATCCGGGAACTCCCACCACCCAGCAACATCACTGAACTTAGGTCCTTCCAAGGGAGGCTGACATATATTCGGAGGTTTATCTCTAACCTCTCCGGTCGGTGCACGCCTTTCAGCAAGCTGATGAAGAAAGACGCCCCATTCACATGGGACTCGGAATGCCAGGCAGCTTTCGAACAAATCAAGGAGTATCTCCTTACTCCCCCAATCCTGGGAGCACCAATCAAGTGTAAACCCCTCATCCTTTACATTGCTGCCATGGACGCTTCGCTAGGAGCTCTGTTGGCGCAGATCAATGGAGAAGGTAAAGAGCAGCCCCTCTATTACCTCATCCGGAAGCTAATCGGTGCCGAGTACCGCTACTCACTTATGGAGAAGGTCTGCTTGGCATTAGTGTTCGCAGTCAAGAAGCTGCAGCATTACCTCCTATCTCATCGAGTCGAGCTTATCTCCAAGCATGACCCTCTGAAGTATCTCCTTCGACGACCTGTCCTCTCGGGCAGACTGAGGAGGTGGGCTCTCCTGTTCATGGTGTATGACATTACCTATGTCCCCGAAAAAGTAATCAAAGGACAGGGTATGGCTGAATTCTTGGCAGCCCATCCAGTGCCAGACAATTCACCCTTCAGCTCGGAGCTCCCGGACAAGGAGTCCCTGGCTACTCAATCACAACAACCCATTGAACAGAGTGGAGATGTTTTGCATTATTGGCAGCAAACGCTCTCACAATCAGTGTGCCTTGCTGGGAGCTCTACTTCGATGGTGCTTCCCGAGGGATCACCCGGAGCAACCAGGATCCAGCCAGCATGGTAGGTGCCGGCATTATTTTCCTGACTCCTCAGGGCGGAGTTTTGTACAACTCCTACACCTTCATGAAGTCCCTAACCAACAATGAAGTCGAGTATGAAGCTCTACTCATTGGGCTCCATATGGCTCTCCACATGGGCATTAAATGCCTCAAAGCCTACGGGGACTCCCAGCTGATAGTCCGGCAGGTCCTCGGCATCTATGACGTGAGGAAGCCAGAGTTGGTTCCATACCACACCGCTGTCACCAGATTAACCCAGAAGTTCTATTTCTTCGAAATCGATCACATTCCCAGAAGCAGCAATGCTTAGGCGAATGCCTTAGCAAAATTGGCCGCGGCCATCAAGCTCCCGCCTGAGGGTGAGGTCGACATCGTCATCAAGCACTGAAGACTGATGTCGAGCTCACTCGAAGGTGACACCGGTCTCACCATCTATGAGGTCCACGACCTTGACCAAAGCACACCTCCAAAAGAGGATGATTGGCATGTGCCTATCATCAAATTCAAGAAAGGGTGGCTTTCACCTAACCGAGCTCAAAGAGTCCAGTTACTCCGCCGAACAACCTCTTATGAGTTGATTGGCGACTGCCTGTATCGGCTCATCCACGAGAAGGATAAGTCGATTCTCCTGAGATGTGTCTCTCTAGCGGCAGCTCGAGCCATCATGCAGGAGGTCCACTCCGAATTGTGCGGTGCGCACCAGGCCGGAGATCGGATGAAACGCAACATCAAGCTCAAAGGCTTCTAATGGTCAACCATGTACGCGGATTGTATCCAGTATGCCCGTGCATGCCATCAATGCCAAGCCTTTGGCCCAGTACCCAGGAAACCTCCTAACCCATTGCGTCCTACGGCCCCCACCTGGCCATTCGCTGAGTGGGGCATGGACATCACGGGGCCTTTCCCGCCATCTTCCAAGGGCCATAAATACATCTTGGCTGCCACTGACTACTTCTCTCGTTGGGTTGAGGCTCTCCCTTTGCGAGAGGTCATCGACGAGGTGGTTGCCAGATTCATCCGACACAACATCATATACCGATTCGGTACTCCCAGTCGTATAGTGTCTGACAACGTGACACCTTTCAAGAATAAGGCCATATACCAGTTATTGGCCAAATTCCAAATCGACTGGAGAACTTCTTCGGTCCACAACCCTCAGGCTAACGGCTTAGAGGAAGCCTTCAACAAAACCCTATGCAAGCTCCTGGCTAATATGGTTAGCCACCGGAAACGCGACTGGGGTGAAAAGGTGTTCGAAGCATTGTGGGCCTATCGGACGGTCTACAAAACCCCCATGGGGTGCTCGCCGTTGTGCCTCGCTTACGGGGCAGAAGCAGTTATCCCCATCGAAGTCCAGTTAGCCTCTTATCGTGTGACCATCCACACCGGCCTTGTCGGCTCTGATGAAGATGAGTATCGGAGAAGGCTAGAAGAGCTCGCCGATCTCGAAGGAAAGCGACTCGAAGCCTATAAACACCTGCAGGTATACCAGGCTCGCATGGCTCGGGCCTACGATAAGCTCGTCAAGCAGTGAGCTTTCAAGCAAGGCGACCCCGTCATGATCAATGAAAAAGAGGTCATGGCAGGGTGCTCCTGTGGAAAACTGCAGCCAAATTGGCGAGGTCCATACATCATCAAGAATGTCTATGAGGGTGGGGCTTACACGGTTGTTGATCACAAAGGACACAGACCGTTCCCGCCTCTCAACGGCAAACACATGAAGCTATACTATGCGCCAAAGCATGAGTTCACGCGCCAGGAAGACTAAGGCACACGCCCCAGCTACTACCAATAAGGTCGGTCCTCCCCCGTGGAGGATCCCACCGGCCAGTCCTCCCGGTCTTCAATTCCCAGTCAACCAGCCAGTTCAGCTCCTCGGAATAGCTGCCACGCATCCGCGGGAATCGGTCCCCTGCCCTCATTCCCGTCACTATGGGAGCGCGGGTGCTTCTGCACTAGCGCCAGTCTAGCCATCAGGCTCATAAGTAAGTCAAAAAATAAATAAATAAAAATGGGGTTAAAAATAGAGATGTCCCGGCAGACCCAGTCATCCTCACCACAATAGGGTGGCTGGGGGCAAAAAGGCCAGTGACCCGGTTGAGGTGAAAACCCGAAAGGGAACCTCAGGCAAAATCGGGAAACCCCTTGACGTGCAAACCCGCAAGGGCACGTCGGAAAAAGCTAAAGGGGGTCGGCTCTAGCGAAAACCCGAAAGGGTGGTAGAGTCGATAACGAGAAAATCTTCTTCTCCCTACCAGTCAACATGGCCTTCCACCTGTCCCTTGGTGGGCCGTTAGTCTCACCCAGGCCCAGTCTCTAATACACTTGCATTGCTACAACGTAAGCCCTCTAATCCCCAGTTAATCTTGCGTTACTCCCACTCAGTTCGGCCAACCTTTGGCCCTCACCTCAATGTCACAGTTCAACCAGTCCCTGTGACAGTCAAACTTCCAGTCACCGTCTCGGTAAACTTACATCCCGATACATTCCCCAGATATTTATCATCCTCTGCCCCTACATCCCACATATCCAACAAATCCAGAGCCCTCCGGTTCAATATAATCCCAGTTTCCCCTATACAATCCCAGATCCACTAGTTACAACTCCAGTCATACCTTCCCATGGCAAAGTGGCCCTTCGCCACCATGGCTTAAGGATTTCAAAAAAACCCCTATGAATGGTCGAACAATATTCGGCTATTCTCACCTTTCAGTCTCAGGTTACGTCCCCTGATAGTAACATGCTATGGACGGCAGTCTCAAAAATATATATATATATATATATATATATATATATATATATATATATATATATATATATATAATGGGGTTAAAAATAGAGATACCCCGGTGGCCTCATCAACTCTCTCTACGAGACGACTGGGGGAAAAAATTGCCACCAACCCAGCTGAGGTCAAAACCCGAAAGGGCGCCTCAGGTAAAATCGGGTAACCCCTCGGTGTGAAAACTCGCAAGGGCGCACCGGATAAAGCTAAAGGGGGGCAGCTCTGGCGAAAACCCACAAGGGCGGTAGAGCTGGTAAAGAGAAGAAAAAAAAACTCTCTCCCTCTCCACTTTTCACTTACAAAGCCATCGGCCATGACACGGCCTGATGGCGAGCTCAACATCACTCCACGACAATGGTGGCCACTACACCCCCGAGGGTCGATCATCGCTAGCTTTCAATTCCAGTATTCGGCTACAACGCCTTCGCAGGCTAGCCACCAGCTTCCAATTTCGGCTACAACGCCTTCACAGGCCAGCTTCCAGTCTCCAGCTTCCAGTTTCGACTACAACGCCTTCACAGGCCAGTTGCCAGTCTCCAGCTTCCAGTTTCGACTACAACGCCTTCACAGGCTAGCCACCTAGCCTCCAGTCCTAGTACCTCGACTACAACGCCTTCACAGGCCAGCCGCCAGTCTCCAGCTTCCAGTTTCGGCTACAACGGCTTCACAGGCTAGTCGCCCAGCCTCCAATCCCAGTACCTCGGCTACAACACCTTCACAGGCCAGTCGCCAGCCAATCTCTAGTTCCAGCCTCGGCTACGACGCCTTCGCAGGGTTGCCACCCAACTTCCAGTCCCAGCCTCGGCTACAACGCCTTCACATGCCTAGCCACCAGTTTTCAACTCCAGCCTCTGCTACGACGCCTTCGAGGGCTAGCCGCCAGCTCCCGGCTCCAGTTTCAGCTATAACGCCTTCCCAGGCTAGCCATCTGACCTGGTTCCAGTTCCTAACCATTGCACCTTTCCAGGTCACCCAACTGGCTTCAGCTCCAGCCCCTCTTCCCAGTCACAGTCCCAGCTTCAATTTCCAGTCCCTCTCCCAGTTCCGATCTTGGTTGCCATGTCCGCCTAGGCCGCCCAGCTAGCTCAATCTCAGTTTCCCAGACACATACGAATCTCGTTCTTTGGCCAACGGCACAATGTTAGCCAATATTCCACCATCCAGCTCAGGGTCAATATACACCCTCCAGAATCACCTCTACAACCCTAAATCATGCAAGTTGTCCCATTCTTACGGGCCTACGTTGGTTCCCCGGTATTGGGGCTTTCATCCCCCAGGAGGATTGGCCCCCATATATAGCCTTTCATTCCTCTACTACCCAGTACTCAACCTCCAGCTTCTAACACCGAGTTCCTTAAACCCGGTTCCTGTCATCACTCATGGCGATGCATCGTAGGACAAGCAAGCACGACTAACACTAAGGAGTCATCAGTTCACGCTCATCATTCCATTCCATCAAAGAAGGGAGGGAACAACCTAGTAAACAAAGGATCTGGAGTTCATTAATACTCTGTAAAAGAAGCCCAAGACATGCCCTTGGGGTAACAAAATCCATACACTCCAGACATCAAAAAAAAAGAGAGAAGGAGAAGAGAGGAAAGATACAATCAGGGCTCTGGCTCAGTCCCCTCTAGCGCCGCAAGGTGAGAGCCCGCCGCTGCAAGCTCCGCCTCCAGGGTGGAGAAGAGCAGAGCATTGGCTCTGGCTGTAGCCTCAGTCGCCTGCCACCCGGCTCGGACAAACTCAGCAACTACCTGCCGCTCCTCCCAGGCCTTACTCAAGGCCTCAGCCTGACTCTCCACCTCCCTCAGTTGTGTGGCTCGCTCCTATGATGCTGACGCGGTCGCTTCGACGTGACTCCTCTGCTCGGCTACGGCTGACACAAGCCGAGCCCACTGCTCGTGCGCCTCTCGGATCGCCACTGGCCTCTGAGCCCTCTACGCCTGAACCTCACAGAGTCGCAGGTATTTGGCCCAGATCCCAGCCAACCCGGACATCCCGAGCTCACGTGGGAATCCGAGTGCATGATAGCCCTGGGTGCACTCCCACAGTCGCTGCCTCAGGTCCTATGGAGAAGGGAGGGGCTCGCTCTGTGAGTAGCCTCGCGCCCGCTGGAGCTGGGCGGCACCTACACTCGCCTCCAGCAGCAGCTCTGGTGGAGAGGCGAATGGAGGCCACTTGACCCCTAAATCTAGGGAGAGGTCTCCGGACGCAGCCATCACTCCAGTGGAACCTGCATAGTTCCAACAAACACCAAATGGAGTAAGTAATACATGAAAGACTTCCTTCGACAAACAAGGTGAAAAACCTGACAAAAAGAAGGAGACAAATCTTGACTCCTTACCTGGAGCAAGTCCAGCCGACTCTGTGGCATCACCTGTCGGGGTCAGGGAAGGCAACTACACCTCCGCCTCCACAGCATCACCTACCGGGGTTGGAGAGGGCAATGGTTCCTCCACCATCCGGTCATCTCCAGCAAGCACAGGTGGGACAGGAGGCCCCTCCTGTCCGCCTTCATCAGGAGCCGACGCATGCTCCTCCCCAGGATCCGATGCTGCAAGTAACTCAAGAACGTCAGCACTCTGCCTTATAGAGCATACAAGCACTAAATAAAGGCGAAGAGGATCACTGCATACCTCCAGAAGTGGTCCTCGTCGAAACCTCCATACCAGTGGAGGCCCCGGAGGATGAAGAGCTAGAGCTCGAGCTCTCCTCTGTCTCCATCTCCGAGTTGCCGTCGTCTGAAGAGCTCGACAATGTCTCCGACGAACTCCTAGAGGTGGCCGAACCTGAAGCTCCTGCAAGCCAATGTAGCAAACAAGGTCATCGCCAGACCCAGCTCCATGCAAGAGTGGTTCTCCAGCTAAGAGTTGCAAACAGAAAACTCACCGGCGGGGGCACTCCCCTCCGAAACCTTTTCGATGTCGATGATCTCCTCGTCGCCCTCAGCAGGGGCCACTTCGGTGGACCCCTCCTCCACCATCCCGGCCCCGTTGCGGGGCAGCTCACCTTCTTCTAGGGGTGAAGGTACACCTGTAAACAACATCGACAGGACCTCAGCACTAGAAGACAATCAACAACGAGAGGCTTAATAGAAATGATTAAGTCCCTAGCCACGTACCTGAGGGTCCCATGCTCGAAGACCCAACCAGCCCCACAGTGCAGGCCGACACCACAGTCGGCAGGGAAGCTCACTCTACCCCCGCCAACAGTTGCGGCAGCAAGCTAGACACTTCCTCGGTCGTGGGCGGCAATGAAGCACTCCTCCCCTCAGGCTCCCCCTCTAAGGAGGGAAGAGACATGGAAGGGCCAGTACAGACCAGCTCCTGAATCATCTCTAGTGTAACACCCGAGAATTTTAAAAGAGAAATATACAATATATATATATATATATTTTTTAATTATTGAACTCATATTCTGATTCCATTGATTTAACCAATTAAAACATTTAATTACTAATAGATGCTTTAGAAGATGCCAAATTATATTTTAGGAAATGTCAATTTATATTTTCAATCAAGTAGGAAATTAATATTACACTATTCCAAAGAAATAAGAAATAGGTTATATAGATAGTGTTTTAAAGGATAAACATCACTTTTACAAGATGCCAATTCATATTTTCATAATTTAGAAAAGTTCATATTTCAACTTTTTCATTATATCATTATTTTGAAGAAATAAGGGTATATAGATGAAGTGTTAAAGGATAAACATAATTTAGAAAGTGAGAAAGGGTATATAGATAATTTTGGTTAGTGTAGAGTGAATACAAAAATCTCCGTTCAAAATAACGACATATGTTAAGTCGTTATTTCCTAAACGTGAATAGTGACATGAATAGTGCCACTTTTTATTTAAAAAGAATTTTTCAAAAAAATTTATATGTCAAAATAGAGAAAAATGTAAGGGTCTCACCCCTGAAATTTCACAAACAAATTCTATCAATTTTTAAAGATAAAAATCTTTGAAGTTTAATATGAAAATCTTAACTTATGAAATACACGACCCTCTCTGGGGCGTCATTTCTTTTCCGATAATTATCACGATCATTCTATCCTTCCAGCCTATGTAGGCTGTCAACCCACTAAATACCCTATAATTCTTGATCTTGTCCCCCATCCTGTCGACCCTAAGGTTATAAAATACACTATATTCTCCTTATTTGGTTAGTTCGACGGCTAAATACGGGAACAAGTTCTGAAGAGTTGCAGAGGAAGGGAAGGGCTGCTTCTTCCTCTCCTGTCAACTCCTGTCACTTCACATAGGTAGGTGTTCTCAAATCCTTACCTAACTAGTAGCTAATAGATTAATTGATTCATGTTTAGAGTTCGATCAACTAGTCAACCATGCTATATATATCATCTGGCTTTACCGTAATCAAGCAATAATCATGTATGTATCTTGTTATTTTGATAGCCCGTTACATATCACCATGATCTTTAAGAGTTTAAACTTAGTTTGTTAGTATGATTTTTATGAGTTTTTGAACATATATTATCACACTAGTTTTACAATATTAATAACCATGTTTTAAACCTTAATATATAGTCTCTGTTAACATAATATGTTCATAGTTTAAAGGCACGGAGGCTCCTAGCCCTCTGGTAAATGGTGGCCCTGACCAGGGCACGATTTTCAAAATTGAAGATTGTTCGCACAGTCGTCATTTAAATGAAGACACCACCAAGGTCGTCAATTCGATTTCTGGAATTTTGAGTAATTGATAATTCAACACATTCAAAAATCCATAACTATCAAACTAAAGCACGAAATTTTTGCATGAACATGTTTCTGGAATCCTGACATTTTTCTCAACACATTCGTGCCATTACTTCTTGATTCGGAGTCTTTTTCACACTGATGAATAGTGACACCTCTCTGTAATTGGCACCCCTGACCAGGGCGCCAATTTCAGAATTGAAGACTGCCCGAGAGGGCGTCAATTAATTGAAGACATGCACCATGTCGTCAATTCTGTTTTCTAGAATTTTTAGAAATAAATAAATCAACACATTCAAAAGTCTATAACTAATAAACCTGACCTTGAAAATTTTGACAGAATATACTTCTGTGACCCTGAGATTTTTCTCCATCTGACCATGTCTTCGGATTCTGATTTGGAGAAACTTTTTCGAAATGAACAGTGATTTGAGTCACAAAACGTATCTACTAGGTGAAAATCACTGAATTGAAGACGGCCATTAAGTCTTCAATTACTGAATTGAAGACGGGGTAAGTCTTCAACTTTAGAATTGAAGACGGCCCTTAAGTCTTCAATTACTGAATTGAAGACGGCCCTTAAGTCTTCAATTTCAGAATTGAAGACGGCCCTTAAGTCTTCAATTTCAGAATTGAAGACGGCCCTCAAGTCTTCAATTAATTGAAGACTGCTCACAGGGGCGCCAATTCTGTTTCTTGAGAAATTAAAGTTATAACATTTAATAAATTCATATCTGTGAAACCAAAACTCAGTAATTATATCTGAACATGTTTCTGGACTCCCGAGTAATTATACTAAGTATTCATATCCTTATTTTCGAATTTTGAGAAACCTTTTTCAAATGAATAGTGTTTTGAGTCACAAAACGTATCTGCCAGGTGAAAATCACAGAATTGAAGACGACCCTTAAGTCTTCAATTTCAGAATTGAAGACAGCCCTCAAGTCTTCAATTAATTGAAGACTGGGTAAAGGGGCGCCAATTTCAGATATATATATATATATAAATATTTTTAAAAAATCAAAATTTTGAAAGATTGGGCAACCCCCAGGCGCCAATTACTGAATTAAAGACGGCCCTTAAGTCTTCAATTTCTAAATTGAAGACAGCCCTTAAGTCTTCAATTTTAGAATTGAAGATGGCCCTTAAGTCTTCAATTTCAGAATTGAAGACGGCCCTCAAGTCTTCAATTAATTGAAGACTGGGTAAAGGGGTGTCAATTTCATATATATATAGTTTTCTTGAAAAATCAAAAATTTGAAAGGTTGGGTAACCCCCATGCATCAATTCTTTAAATGACGACTTCTAGGACGTCTTCAATTAAATGAAGACATCCTGAGGGGCGCCAATTTGATATATACATATATAAATTTCTAAAAATTAAAAATTTGAAGGATTAGCAAACTCTCAGATGTCAACTCAGTAATTACAACTTCTTATCTTGATTTGTCTCGAGAATTATGCAAACACAACCCTAATCCTTACTCCTGCATATGATGAGTTCTTAAAATTCCGTTCCATGAAAAATCTACTTGTGTATACCCTACATGGTCAAACCTTGAATCTCTTAAACTACCATTTGGGAGTGTAAGAACTAAGTGCCATGCATGGTAAAGTGCTACGTTGTGGGAGCCATCTCTTGAGGCCGTACGACACAAAGTGCTACACGACGGGAGTCACCTCTTGAGCCTGTAGGGGCCACCTCTAGAATCGTCCATAACCAAATGACTAGTTAATCTCGTCTGAAATACTACGTTTCTAAATTCTTGAAATTCCATATTGGCTATAAATAAGAGTGGATGTCAAAGGTAATACATGAAATGCTGTACATATGGGGCCCGGTCTGGTCCTGGGAGGAGCACCCGAAGGTACTTGTGCCCATGGGAGTTTATTGATCACGGTGTTTAGCAATGCACCGGAGTACTTACTTGACTTGAGACACTCCACCCCTACTCTCTCTCTCTCTCCTTACTTACTTGACTTGCGTGACCCAAAACGGGCAATACTTGACTTGTGGCCCGAGAAAGGGCAAAATACTTACATGATAATAGCCAATTCTACTGATATGTATTTGACAATACTTGCTTGAATTGAACTTTTACTTGATATACTTGTACATGAGTTCCTTCTCATACCTGCGTTCATACTTGTACACGAATCCCCGCTTGCCCGAAGTGGCATTTACATCTATAAATTCTTGAAATACTGCTTGTCAAATACTTGAAATCTTGTTATACTCTCTTTATACAGTTCTTGATCTCTTAATATTTTTCATGCCTAGATTTACATGTATACCTGATTTTTTTATTATACGTACATCATGCATAGCCATACTGAGAATACATGCAAATTATAAATCACGTAAAGATTGCTCGTATTTGACATGTAATTCCTACTGAGCAATTCGCTCATCCAGTTACTTCCTAACATTTTCAGGTGATTCGGATAGCGACAAGAATGGGTTTGAGGCCGAGTGAAGAGTGCTAGAACGCCATCCATTTATCATTAGCTAGTCGAGTCTTTGAATTTATTTGAGTCTACCTTGTATTCCCAGTTATGTCAGTTAGTGGTATAAACTTTGTGTTAAGTCGTGTAGCCTAATGTTTGACTTTTTAAATTTGGAAATTTGTCATGGACAATCTTTATTTCCTTTGATTAATCAAATAAATATCACTTGGACTATTGGAATTTATTAGATTTTTAGTCATTTGCGCACTCCGAAATTTTGTATGTTAAAATTCTTATCGCTCTAATGACACGATCTATATAGACGCGTCACGCATCCGAGTATCTTCCGCACTCGGGACGTGACAATCTTCGTAGTATCAGAGCCTAGGTTTTCAAACCTAGGGAACTAGAAGAAATAAAAGGTTAGAAATTGAAATCTAAGTAAAAACTTGAGTCCAAGGATAGTTAAAACCTGTAGCACCCCGAAAATTTAAATATAAAACAAATAGAAATAACTATAAATATTCTAGATATAGAAAATCATGAGAATTAAAATTTTGATAAAGGAAAAGTGATAATTAGCTAAAATAGTTAATGAGCTTAAATGATAATAAAAGTATAAGTAAATAAATTGAGAAATAGATACTAGTATGACCTTTGTCTATTTTAGTTTGAAATTAAAATTATAATTTAAGAATAAATACATACATATATATATAAAGGTTTTCATTGGGCCAAAACAGACTCTAATACCCGAAACAACAATGGAATTAATAATGAAGACACATAAATAAAGGAAACAAGAGATATAAATAAAGTTCTACCAAGCGAATCATCATAAATAATAAGTGGGCCTTAGTATAAAGACATAAGAACCAAATGGGCTTAGTTTAAGGCCAATGGGCCTTATACATATACACATGTATATATATGTATTTATACAAAACTATTAACCGATAGAAGTCATTTAGTAAATGACAAGTAGGTTTAGAGATGTAACAATAATAAAAATAAAATCTTTAATTAACCACATGGTATATAATAATATATATATATATATATATATATATATATATATATCAAACTTATATGTAAATAAAAACACTCACACATAAATAGATATAGCCATGAAGTCTTAAAGCCCATATATATAATACGTATATATATATACTCCTTATAATTAAAAATGGGCTTTTAGTGGGCCTTTAGTTAAACCCACCACGTAGGGAATAAAATGGAATATATATATATAATATATAAGAAAATCTATATAACTAGAACCTTCCTCCTTCCATAGGAGAAATTCAAGCCTTAACCCAAATAATACAACCCATATATGTATATTAATGGGCCCTAAACCATGAAGTTTACATATATTAACCCACTTATATGCCACCTGTATACACCTAAACCCATGTACATGGTAAAGCTTTAAACCCATAGAATAACCTAGGTATATGTATCTTCACTCATATATCTATATCCAACCCATATGTATATATGTATTACAATGCATACATATATATATATCGGAGCCTTAGCAAACTTTAATCCTTCATATTGACACATAAATATATATATATATATATACATCACAAGTGCCTGAACCTATATGTTTATATATACATATATATATATAAACACATAATACGACACATGAATAGGATCATTATGATTAAATGGGCCTCATAAACACTCATCTAACCTTAAACCCATGTGTCCGATATATTTAAAACATGGGCTTTTACCCACGTATCTAGCATGCCTCTCACAATCGAACTAGTTTTAGGAAGTTTATTCACGAAGGGAAACTTGTATACAATAGGATTGGCTTCGCGCAGAGATTAGGAAGGTGGCTGAGGAAATTGGAAGTAGGGTGTTTTCAAAAGAAATTCTAGATGTAATAGGAGTCTTCCCATAGAAATGTTACTCCCGATCGAACTCCAATTTCCCAGCAAGTCCTCTTCTATAAATACCCTATTTCATCGACCAAGCATCAGCTACTGCTTCATATTCCTCCTGCTAACACCGTAAAGAAGTATTACTGCATCATGAAGAAGCACTCTACTGCTTCTTTTTCCTCTTCAACGGTTCCTGCAGATGCTCACAGCCGTTTATTCTTTCAGATGAAGCTGTAGTTCCTTGAGTTTAGTTCTTCAACTTCTTCTTCTTTCTGCTGCCGCTGGTTCTTCCTGTAAAGGGGAGGAAAATCTTCTTCCTCTTCTTTGTTGCACGAAGAACGGGAGGGAGGAGGAAAGCTATTCCTTCCTCTGCTTCTCTATTTTCAAAGAAGCTGATGCGTGATGCTCTCACCTTTCTGCAGCTTCGTAGAAGGGTTGCTGTTATTGCATTATTGAGAGTTGCTGCTCTTCGTTACCCTGTTACAAATAGAGTACCGTTCTTATTATTGATTCTTCGCGTTCTGTCAACCAAAATCACCCAATCAGGTAGGTTTTCTCAAGTTTTGTAGCCCAAGCAAAAATTAATTCATCATTGTAGGTGTTCTCTCTTCATGCCAAAGATTATAATTAGATTAAAATATTTCTGCATGATTTTTATAACTTGTTTTCTTTCATATTTTGGTTTAAAACAATAGAACCTAGTTATGGAGTTTTCGCCTTAATAACTTGTACGTGGGTATCGAAGTCTCCATTGGCCAAGAAAATTTAAGGGCGTATTAGTGGGATGGAGACCGAGGTAGTGAGAGTGGTTGCACCATTTTTTGTGCCCCCTATCTCAAGATCTCCCATCTCTCAACGAAAAATTATTTTGAATGGCCGGTTAAGTAGAGTTTTTCGAGCCCGTCATTTTGATATATAGAACGCCTGATTCCGACGTGTGTACGTCGAGAACCGGAGCCTTGAAAATTGTCATTTTTTTGAAATGACGACATTTAACGTGTCGTCAAATTATTTTGACGCCACAGTGCAATGACGTCAAATTCTTGTATTATATATATATATATATATATATATATATATATATATATATATATATATATATATATATATATATATATATATAACTTGTGATTATATCTTTACAAATCCATATCTATTAAACTATGTAATATAAAATTATAAAAAATATATTTTTGAAATCCTTGAATTTTTCTCCCAATTATCATATATTCTATTTTTCTAAATTATTTTATATAAATAAATATGTCTTTGAATATATGTTTTTGAAATTAATCAATTAAGTATATATTGAAGGTTGACACTTTTATTGAAATGACGACCATCTAAATGTCGTCAAATTTTTTTGACGACACAATGCAAGGGCGTCAGATTATTGTATATATAAATATATATATGTATATATATAATATATATATATATACATATAACTTGTAATTATGTTTTGGAAAATCCATATCTACTAGACTATGCAACAGAAAATTATAAAAAATATATTTTTGGAATCCTTAATTTTTTATCCTAATTATCATATATTCTATTTTTTAAATAATTTTATATAAAATAATATCTTTTTTTGAAATTAAAATAATGTACATTTTTGAAATTATTCAATTAAATAGATATTGACGTGAATTCTTGTTAAATAAATTAAGTTAAAAATAATAAAATTAACGTCTCTCCAAGAGGATGCTAATTAATAAATGACGCCACCCACGGACGTCAAATAATATAAGTTTATTTAATTATAGTTAATTATAGAATTGGATGGACATGAATTCTATAATTAACGCATTCATGTTCTCACCGTTTTCTCCCGATTTTGACCCATACCGCGGGTCTTCTGGCACTCTCATCTCACGTCCGTAAATGGAGTCCCTGTTTCATGATTGGTTCACGTATACACCTCAACTCTCGGTGACATACAATCCCTCCATTAGACATTCCGTTCCTTTGGACTGGCAAGTTAGTCATTGGGACCTCCGTAAGTCTCCTCGTAGCCTTGGATTCCCTCAAGGCCGACTGAGCTGGTTGTACCTTAAAAATCTTGTGCCTTTGATTGCCACATCTTGTGGTAAACCGGCCCTCTCATGGTGTCATCTTGGTCCATGAGAGAATAATCCTAGTCGGTGGAATGATGATATTCCACTTGGCGGTGTCTTGGATTGAGTCCCTGATGTGAAACTACCAAGGGGTATGCAGCAAGCAACAGAAACTTAGGACCTATTCCGCAAGCACAAACACAAAGCAATAAAGTACTAGATTGGGCCGAATTACGGTCGCACACACACGAGCCCGTGGTGACTAAACGATGCTAAGGGGAGGTGATGGATTAAGAGACCCTTGCTGGTAGAGTGCCAGCAGGGCTAGGGTTGCACTCCCAAGGGTACGAGGCCCACACTTAAGTGGCTGGCCGGTGCCAATTGGGGCACAAGGTTCCTCTCTCTCACAGCCCACGGTGACCGCTCGCAAGTGGAGCACGCGGGGACGGACGCTCTCTCTCTTGCACAACGGAGCGATTTCTACGGATATTAAATGAACAAGCACCTAAATATGGAGCAAAGGTCAGAGCTTACCCTGGTTGGTTTGAAGAAACCAACCCCGTTCGGAGACGAGGGCGAGCGGGGAAGTGTGGATTCCCCGCACACTGCGCCGATGAAGCTTGATCTGCTTAACGATTACAATCACTACACCTCACACAGGAGGGTGGACTTGGGGTGGGGATTTCAAAGTACAAGTCAAACACTACCTCCGCACAGGGAGGGGCGTTAAGCCGGCCAGGCGGGGAGGGGAAATTCGCTGAACACCCGGGGAAGAGAGCCGATGCCGAGTCTGCTTGCTTGCTGTGAGAGATGATAGACAGTCGGTGTTGCAGCCGTAGTTCTCAATCCGGAATTTTTCTATCGACGAGACCAGGGGGAACTCTTCGTAACAAGAACCCGAACGCCTCAGAATTTTGTCGAATTCTTCTGATGTCGTTGCTGGCCGCGGTGGAGGTTCGAACCAAGGGGCAGAATCTGGGACAGACAGCTTCTGATCTTACGCAGCAGGTTGCAGAGAGTACCCCAGCCGCTTCTAGGCTCCGAATCACGAACCGCTAGAGTTTCTGGAACCGTGGACGAGCCCTCTTCGCATAAAAACTGACGGGGAAGCCGTCTGATGTCTGAGAATACTGGGGGGCTCAGAAGAGTGGAGGCAGGTCGTTGCAGACTGTGGGAGGTAGACTCGCGCAGCCGAGGGAGAAAAATGGTAACTATGGTCACCGGATGCCGAACGTGGTTCTACTTCTTGATTCTGACAGAGGACTGGAGGAGGAAGAACTTTGTAGAAGGGCCCTTGGCCTGAATCTTCCGCCGTTTATCGTCGTGCAACTTCTAACCGGGTTCAGGTACTCTGCAGAGGAAGCCAGGCGCAGTCGGGGGAGAATGGTTCTCCCGGACAGCCCCGAACTCAGAACGGGATGGGATCACCTCGCCTGCAAAGCTGGTTGGACGAACTTTCCAGAAAGGTAGAGTACGCCTTCAATCGTCGCCGTATGAATCCGTGAATGCTTCTGCAAGTCGACCCTTTCTCTGCCACCTGCAGACTTGGGCAAAGTGAAAAGGATGG
This sequence comes from Amorphophallus konjac, assembly GCA_022559845.1. Lineage (NCBI taxonomy): Eukaryota > Viridiplantae > Streptophyta > Magnoliopsida > Alismatales > Araceae > Amorphophallus > Amorphophallus konjac. The sequence continues at coordinate 255,592,726 of CM040118.1, read as the reverse complement.
TGGTGGAACTAGGTTGATGGAAGTGGAGGTTGGCAATGGTGGGAATGGTGGTGTGATGGTTGATGGTGGAGGGATGTTTAGGGATGGTGAGAGGGGTGGAGCAGAGGATGAGGGTGGTCTAAGAGGGTGGAGGGGTGAGGGGGTCGCAGCTAGAAGGGGGGGTGATGGAGGGGTCGGCCAAGGCAAAGGAATGGGTTGGAATGGGGAAGGGGGGGTGCGCAACTTGTGGAGGGAATGGGGTTTAATTCCCCTAGGGATATGAATGGGGGTGTGGGGGAGTGGAATGGTTGCTTGGGGGAGAGGGAAGGGTGCCTTGGAGGTGGAGAAGGTGTATGGGGAATGGGAAGGGTTGCTTGGGGAAGTGGAGGTATTGATGGGAGTTATTGTTCTTGGGAAGGTGAAAGGGTGGGGAGGTGAGTTGGCTGATGATGTGGCAAGGGGGAGGGGAAGGGGCAGGTTCGCCCAAGGGAGATAGAGAGAGGGGTTCGCCCCCTTTAGTGAGAGAGAGAAGAAGAGAGAGGGAGAGTTAGAGAGAGAGGGAGAGGTGCACTAATGCTCAAATTCTATCAAACTTTCATTAACCATCTCAAGTGGAGTTGGGGTCCTATTTATAGGGATCCCAACAATTACATAGAAGTCCCTGAGATAAGTGCCAAAAGCAAATAAGCAAGGGGGTGGGGAAGGGAGAGGGCGCCCCTGGGCCAGGCCCTTCTAATTGGGCCCATATGACACTCTAGCCTAACATGAAGATAAAAACATAGGTAAATAACATGATGACCTGGGGACATGACACAAAATAAAGGCAAATACATCAAAATGACTCAAGAAAAGGGGAAAATACATCAATATGATCCAAGTAGTAAGCCCAGGTGTCGTCGTGGACCCATCAAGTCGTGAAGCCGCATCCTACCCGTCTCCGGGAGGGAGAGAGGTGTCGAGCCAGAGGGAACCCTGGGTGATGTCCCCATCAACTCTCCTGGGCTGTGAAGAGCTCGACTCTGTCGAGAAAGGGTCCACTCGACTGCGATAATGCTCCAGGAGGTCGGGGTCTAGCTGCTGAAGATCCTCCCTGCTTACCCATGAATCATCTGAAGGGGGCCGGCCCTTCCACCTGACCAAGTATCGCTCGTATGCTTTGCTCCGGGTGATAGTGACCTGTTCATCCAATATCTGCTCTGTTTGCTCCCGTTGGCCCCTCTGGACTGGTGGAACTCTCTCATGGGTGGTGGCTCTCTCAAGAGGTGGAACAGGCTCGACTTCCTCACTAGGTGTCACCGTGGGACCCCTGTATGGCACCAAGTCAGCCACATTGAATGTGGGACGTACTCCGTACTCCTCGGGGAGGTCCAACACGTAAGCATTTGTGCCGATCCTCCTCAGAACCTGGAAGGGGCCTGATCCACGCGACCTCAGTTTGGAGACATTCCCAGGGAAAAGTCTCTCAGTTCTCACCATCACAAAGTCACCCACGCGAAACTCCTAGTGGCGTCGGTGGGAATCGGCCGATTTCTTATACACCTCATTGCTTTTGTTAATGTGTTTGCGGTTTTCCTCATGCAATTCTTTCATGTGTTGGGCAAAAGACTCAGCACTAATAGACACTCTAGCATGTGGAGGTAAAGGAATGAGATCTGTAGGCTTTCTAGGCTTGTACCCATGCACAGCTTCAAATGGGCTCATCCCTATTGACCTATTCACTGAGTTGTTGTATGCAAACTCTGCCTGAGGTAGAATGAGATCCCAATTCCCTGGGCGATCCTCAACAAGACACCGAAGGAGATTCCCAAGACTCCTATTAACGACTTCGGTTTGGCCATCGATTTGAGGGTGATAGGCCGTGGAAAATTTGAGAAGGGTCCCCATTAGGTGCCAGAGGGTTTTCCAGAAATAGCTGGTGAATTTGACATCCCTATCAGAAATGATGGTCTTGGGTAGGCCATAGAGGCGAACTACCTCATCGAAGAATAGGCGGGCCACATGGGAGGCATCGGAGGTTTTAGAACAGGGGATGAAATGGGCCATCTTTGAAAACCTATCCACTACGACAAAGATTGAATCATGCTTCTTCTGAGTTCTATGTAGGCCTAAGACAAAGTCCATGCTTAGGTCCTGCCATGGACGATCAGGGACAGGGAGTGGGGTGTATAGGCCAGTGTTCTGTCTCGTCTATTTAGCTGAGGCACAAATGCGACACTGTCCCACAATTTTGGCTACATCCTTTTTGAGACTTGGCCAGTAGAATTGACCCTCAACCATAGCAATGGTCTTGTGCACCCCAAAATGTCTAGCCAGGCCTCCTGCGTGCAACTCCCAAACTAGGAAATCCCGTAGGGAGGTTCTAGGTATGCAAAGTCTATGGCCTTTGAAGATGAACCCGTCCTCTAAGATGAAACCTTGGTGTTCCCTAGGTGAGTGGGTGGACAGGGTGGTATGGATAGGCCAAAAGTCCGGGCAATCAGAGTACTCTTCCCTGAGTCTTTCAAACCCTATGACTTCTATCTGAATGGTGGTCAACAAAGAGACCCTCCTGCTGAGTGCATCTACGGCATGATTCTCACTCCCAGCCTTATGCTTGATTACAAAAGTGTAGGACTGGATGTATTCGACCCAGCGGGCATGTCGGGCGTTTAGTTTCTGTTGGGAGTTGAGATATTTCAGGGCCTCGTAGTCAGAAAAGATGACAAACTCTTTGGGCAAGAGATAATGTCTCCAATGCCGGAGGGACTGAACCACGGCATAAAATTCTTTGTCATAGGTGGAGTATTTCATCCTGGCATCACATAATTTCTCACTAAAGTAGGCCACTAGGTGTCCCTCCTGGCTGAGGATCCCGCCAATCCCTACCCCGGAGGCATCACAAGTCACCTCAAAGACTTTGGAGAAGTCGGGGAGGCATAACACCGGGGCTTGGGTCATCCTTTCCTTGAGTTCTTGGAAGGCCCTAGAGGCAGACTTGGTCCACACAAAGGTCCCCTTTTTAAGGCAATCTGTGATGGGGGCTGTGACCATGCTGAACCCACGGATAAATCTCCGATAGAAGGTGGCCAACCCATGGAAACTCCGGACCTCATGGAGAGTGCGGGGCTCTGGCCAGTCAAGGATAGCCTGGACCTTTTCGGGGTCCATGGACACTCCCTTGGTGGAGACCACATACCCAAGAAAAGTGATGCATTCAGTCATGAAATGACATTTTCCCAAGTTGGCAAAGAGGCTCTCTCTCCTAAGGGTAGTGCAGATTTGCCGAAGATGGTTGAGATGGTCTTCCTTGGACTGGCTGTAGATAAGGATATCGTCAAAATAGACCACTAGGAAGACTCCAATGTAGGGCCTAAGGACCTCTGTCATGAGGCGCATAAAGGTGCTTGGGGCATTTGATAGCCCAAAAGGCATCACTAGCCATTCATCGAGTCCATCTTTGGTTTTAAAGGCCGTTTTCCATTCATCTCCTGGCCTTATCCTAACCTGATGGTAGCCACTCTTAAGATCTATTTTGGAAAAGATGGTGGCTCCGACAAGCATGTCAAGCATATCGTCAAGCCTAGGTATGGGGAACCTGTATTTGATGATAATTTTATTGATGGCCCTGCTATCGATACACATTCGCCATGTCCCATCCTTCTTGGGTGTGAGAAGGGCCGGGATAGCACACGGGCTTTTGCTAAGACGGAGAAAGCCTTTCCTGATGAGTTCCTCCACCTGCCTCCTTAATTCAGCATGCTCCGTGGGGTTGAGGCGATAGTGGGGAAGGTTTGGGAGGGTGACTTCTGGGACGAGGTCAATAGCATGTTGAACATCCCTCATAGGTGGTAGTTGATCAGGGAGCTCATCGGGGAATACATCCTTAAATTCTTCCAAGAGAGGGTGTACTTCCACGGGGTGGGGGTTGGAGGGGGTTGGCTCTCCAAGGCATAAGACTACCGCACACAGGGGTGTCCCTTGAGCTACCTCTTCTTCCAGCTCTTTCCTTGTGATGATATGCAAGCTTATGGCTTTTCCAGCTGGCTCTTTATGGGTAGGTTCTTGGAGTGCTGGCTGGGTTGGTGGGGCTGGGACCCCTGGATTTTGAGGTGGTTTAGGTTGCGGTGAAGGGAGAATCCCTTTGGAGGGGGTTTCCTTCCGTGGTGGTGATGGGTGGAGGCGGATGGTTTTCCCCTCATGTTCAAAGGTGCATGTGTTCGTCTTCCCAAAGATGGTTGCATTGACATCATAAATCCAAGGCCTCCCTAGCAGGATGCTCCCTACCTCCATGGGGATAATGTCACACCAAACTTGGCCTTGATAGGATGAGAAGGTGATGGGTACAAGGCAACAAGTGTTGACTGGGATGGAGTGATTGTTAATCCAAGAGACCCGATATGGTTTGGGGTGGGGTGTGGTAGTAAGCCCAAGAAGCTTGACAGTGTCAGGAGACACGGCGTTGACGCAACTCCCATTGTCTAGGATTACTTTCCTAACATGGCTCCCCATCTTGAGGTAGGTGTGAAAAATGGAGGTCCTTCGCCAGTCTTCTTATTGTGGTTTTGTGAGGGTGCACCTAATTACACCTAGGTGGGAGTTGGTGGGAGGAAGGTCATGGTCCAAGCTTGTTTCATAGAGGTGTTCCTCATACTCCTCTTCCCATCCTAGGGCAGCCTCATACTCCTCTACCGTACTCTCATGCTCTTCTTGGGGTGGGGTAGGCCCTCCTTCAATGATAAGACTGGACAGTCCTTTGGATGGACATTGGGAAGCGAAGTGGCCATAACCATGACACTGAAAGCATTTCACTGTGCTACTCCCTGGGGTTGTTCTTTTGGGGGTTTCCTCTCTTCGGGGAGGAGGGTTGGGTGGAGTAGCCCTTGTAGGAGTGGGGTTGGCGGGTTGTTGATAAGGCCGAGAAGGAGTTCCCCCACTGGGGATAGGGGTCTTCAGTAGGGGAGGAAGGTTGGGCCGGGGACCCATATTTTTGGACTCAGCTGGGCGGGGGGAGGCAAATCTAGGATTCCTAGAAAATCTCTCCGTATCACGGGCTATTTGATAAGCCATCTCAAGGGAATCCACATCCCTCATAATTAGTTCTCTCTTGATGTGTGGGTGGAGACCATTCCTAAAACGTGATAGAGTGACAGCCAAGTCTTCATGTACTCCACACTTTAAAAGGTAGGAGTCAAACAACTCAATGTATTCTACCACGGTCTTTCCCTCTTGGGTGAGGCATTGCCATTCATCTAAGAGAGTTTGGGTGTAGGAGTTGGGGAGGTATTTTAACCTAAGTTGGGTCTTCATGTCTTCCCAGGTATGGATTGGTTCTTCCCTCCTAATCCTCTTCCTAGTTTCTACACTCATCCAATAGGTCTTGGCAAGTTTGGTAAGGTGCATTTTCGCAAGCCTAACTCTCCTATCTTCCGTCATAGGGTACCAATCAAAGTATTGGTCCATAGCACTCTCCCATTCTAGGTAGACATGTGGGTTATGTGACCCATCAAAGTTAGGAGCCTCAACCTTAATCATCCTCAAGAGGTAGTCATCCGGGTCCTCCCGTGGTCGCCTTTCAAAATGTCTAGGTTGGCGGGGCCTCTCATACTCACGGTGGAAGTCATCCTCAAGGTCCTCCCTATCAAGTTCAACTCGTGGAGGGGGTGCCCTTTGGGCATGGTTCCTAGGTGGGGCTCTAGCTTCCTCGAGCCTCTCTAGGCGGGTGGAAAAACCATTCATTTGCTCCGAGAGGGCTTGAATGGCAGCCTCAAGTTGATCCATTGGAGCTTGGGGAGCCTCCCTAGGGATGTTTGGGTCACCTTGGAGAATGGGATTCATGGGGGGAACCGAGGTAGAGGGGTCGGCACGATACAAGGTACCACTACGGGTGGACAAGCACACGGATGATGAAAATGCAAAGACCCTAGGACCTAGGCTTGTAGAGACAAGTCTAAAACTTACTCTGATACCAACTGATGTGAAACTACCAAGGGGTATGCAGCAAGCAACAGAAACTTAGGACCTATTCCGCAAGCACAAACACAAAGCAATAAAGTACTAGATTGGGCCGAATTGCCGTCGCACACACACGAGCCCGGGGTGACTAAACGATGCTAAGGGGAGGTGATGGATTAAGACCCTTGCTGGTAGAGTGCCAGCAGGGCTAGGGTTGCCCTCCCAAGGGTATGAGGCCCACACTTAAGGGGCTGGCCGGTGCCAATTGGGGCACAAGGTTCCTCTCTCTCACAGCCCACGGTGACCGCTCGCAAGTGGAGCACGCGGGGACGGACGCTCTCTCTCTTGCACAACGGAGCGATTTCTACGGATATTAAATGAACAAGCACCTAAATATGGAGCAAAGGTCAGAGCTTACCCTGGTTGGTTTGAAGAAACCAACCCCGTTCGGAGACGAGGGCGAGCGGGGAAGTGTGGATTCCCCGCACACTGCACCGATGAAACTTGATCTGCTTAACGATTACAATCACTACACCTCACACAGGAGGGTGGACTTGGGGTGGGGATTTCAAAGTACAAGTCAAACACTACCTCCGCACAGGGAGGGGCGTTAAGCCGGCCAGGCGGGGAGGGGAAATTCGCTGAACACCCGGGGAAGAGAGCTGATGCCGAGTCTGCTTGCTTGCTGTGAGAGATGACAGACAGTCGGTGTTGCGGTCGTAGTTCTCAATCCGGAATTTTTCTGTCGACGAGACCAGGGGGGAACTCTTCGTAACAGGAACCCGAACGCCTCAGAATTTTTTCGAATTCTTCTGATGTCGTTGCTGGCCGCGGTGGAGGTTCGAACCGAGGGGCAGAATCTGGGACAGACAGCTTCTGATCTTACGTAGCAGGTTGCAGAGAGTACCCCGGCCGCTTCTGGGATCCGAATCACAAACCGCCAGAGTTTCTGGAACTGTGGACGAGCCCTCTTCGCAGCAAAACTGACGGGGAAGCCGTCGGATGTCGGAGAAGACTGGGGGGCTCAGAAAAGTGGAGGCAGGTCGTTGAAGACTGTGGGAGGCAGACTCGTGCAGACGAGGGAGAAAAATGGTAACTTTGGTCTCCGGACGCCGAACGTGGTTCTACTTCTTGATTCTGACAGAGGACTGGAGGAGGAAGAACTTTGTAGAAGGGCCCTTGGCCTGAATCTTCATCCGTTTGTCGTGGTGCAACTTCTAACCGGGTTCAGGTACTCTGCAGAGGAAGCCCGGTGCAGTCGGGGGAGAATGGTTCTCCCGGACAGCCCCGAACTCAGAACGGGATGGGATAGCCTCGCCTGCAAAGCTGGTTGGACGACCTTTCCAGAAAGGTAGAGTACGCCTTCAATCATTGCCGTATAAATCCGTGAATGCTTCTGCAAGTCGACCCTTTCTCTGCCACCTGCAGACTTGGGCAAAGTGAAAAGGATGGTTGTGGAACTAGGTTGATGGAAGTGGAGGTTGGCAATGGTGGGAATGGTGGTGTGATGGTTGATGGTGGAGGGATGTTTAGGGATGGTGAGAGGGGTGGAGCAGAGGATGAGGGTGGTCTAAGAGGGTGGAGGGGTGAGGGGGTCGCAGCTAGAAGGGGGGGTGATGGAGGGGTCGGCCAAGGCAAAGGAATGGGTTGGAATGGGGAAGGGGGGGTGCGCAACTTGTGGAGGGAATGGGGTTTAATTCCCCTAGGGATATGAATGGGGGTGTGGGGGAGTGGAATGGTTGCTTGGGGGAGAGGGAAGGGTGCCTTGGAGGTGGAGAAGGTGTATGGGGAAAGGGAAGGGTTGCTTGGGGAAGTGGAGGTATTGATGGGAGTTATTGTTCCTGGGGAGGTGAAAGGGTGGGGAGGTGAGATGGCTGATGATGTGGCAAGGGGGGGGGAAGGGGAAGGGGCAGGTTCGCCCAAGGGAGAGAGAGAGAGGGGGGAGGAGAGAGAGAGGGGTTCGCCCCCTTTAGTGAGAGAGAGAAGAAGAGAGAGGGAGAGGTGCACTAATGCTCAAATTCTATCAAACTTTCATTAACCATCTCAAGTGGAGTTGGGGTCCTATTTATAGGGATCCCAACAATTACATAGAAGTCCCTGAGATAAGTGCCAAAAGCAAATAAGCAAGGGGGTGGGGAAGGGAGAGGGCGCCCCTGGGCCAGGCCCTTCTAATTGGGCCCATATGACACTCTAGCCTAACATGAAGATAAAAACATAGGTAAATAACATGATGACCTAGGGACATGACACAAAATAAAGGCAAATACATCAAAATGACTCAAGAAAAGGGGAAAATACATCAATATGATCCAAGTAGTAAGCCCAGGTGTCGTCGTGGACCTATCAAGTCGTGAAGCCGCATCCTACCCGTCTCCGGGAGGGAGAGAGGTGTCGAGCCAGAGGGAACCCTGGGTGATGTCCCCATCAGTCCCTTATAGATGGGGTCAATCTCTCAGCTTGATTTATGTCCCTTGATTGGTGATAGGTTTAGTCATGCACTCAAGTTATCACGGCTACCTAGTTAAGGTACCAATTCTACCCAGGTTATCGACATGTCATGGTTCTCGTTGGTTTTTCATTATCCATCTAATGTTCTTCCTTGAATTCTGTGAAACCTATTGTAATGCCCTGGATCCTTGGTAGGTCTTGCTGGATCTTCATTGGATCTTTTGGATTGGTTTCGATGAGTTTCGGTTCGCTTTGGTGGCTTCCGAGTTGAGCTTTACGAGCCGTATGGGTTTTTCTCTCGTACTAGTTACCGAACCCTACGATGAGTTTGTTTGTCAGTTCCTCGACTCGTGGATGCTACAGCGACGATGTACTCGTCGAGCCGGTCGTTTCGACTATTTTTGCATATTTTTCTGAATTTGTGCATTTTCGGCGCATTTTCGGAATTTTCAGAAATTAGGAAAATTTCCTAATTTCTTTTCTTTTTCTTTCCTTTTCCTCTCTCCTCCTTCTCATTCACACGCTCGCCTCTCTCTCTCTCTCTCGTTCTCTCTCGTTCTCCCGCCTTCTCGCCTCCGGCTGCAGACGGAGGGGTGCAGGGGCGTGCTGGTGACGACGTGATACTGCTGAGGTGCGCGATAGTGTGAGGATCGAGATGGATTTGGCGCGATCCCGAACAGTGGATTCAAAGCCGACGGTTCGGTTCGCGGGGCGGTTTTTGGCGCGATTTAGTCCCTTCGGGGCACGGTTTCTTCGGTGGAGGTAGGGTGACGGTTCCTCACTTCTTCCTCTCCGTTTTCCCTGCCATTGCACGTCATTCAGCAAGGAAACGGTCGAGTTTGGGCTTGTTTAGTCTAAACCGTGATTTTCGGAGTCTTTGGGGTTCGCCGGAAAACGGTAACCATTTGTAGCTCGGTTAGTGTTGAACTGACCGTTGGGATGTTAGGATCCCATCCATGCTTGTTTTACGTTGATTGGTGGTCATTCGAGGCCGGTAGGAGCCCGGGAACCTCGTTGACCCATTTAGGGTTGATTCATTGGAATCGCCCGGATCTTGTGTTTTTGTGGTTGCATGTGGGCTTTTGAGCCGCTTTATGTTGTTATTTGTCGTTTGGGTTTGGTTCCCCAGCGTTTCGGCGTGAATGGGGCGTGGAATGGGCCGGTTTGGCCATTCCCTTGTTTTTCGCCGTGACCGATGTAGCGGTCATTCCAGGGACCGTTACATGGCCCTGACGGCCCTACGATAGACCGCAACTTCGTTTGGCGTTTAGAGTTTTATGGTTTCTGGGTGTGTTACGGCCCTGGGGAGGCGCGCCACACCCATGTAACGCGCCTGTGTTAACGCGTTACATTGCTTCGTCGTTTTGAGTTTTGGGGTTAAGTCGGTTCCTCTAACGCGCTTGACCCAGCGCGTTAGATGGATGTGACGCGCCTGCCCCAGGCCGTTACATTCCGTTTGATCGACGTTGACCATTAGAGGCGGTGCCTCTGACGGTGGTTCCCCCGTGCGTTAGGCTTGTGTAACGCGTCCTCTCTGGACCATTACATGCTGTTTTGGCTGAGTGGGGTTGCTGCGCCGTTGCATGTAATGGTGGGGCCCCTGTGCGTCAGGCATTTGTAACGCGCCCTGTGCTGGCCGTTACATGCCTCTCAGCCTCTATTTTTGTCTTGAGCCAGTGTGTAGCGCGCCTACTCCGGCGCGTCAGGCGTGTGTAACACGCTTGGCCTAGCGCGTTACATGGCTCGAGTTGCCGTGGGTTTTTCTCTTCAGTTTGTGACTGTAACGCGCCTTGTCTTGCGCGTTAGGTGCTTGTAACGCGCCTGCCATGGCGCGTTACATTTGTTGTGTTTGCGTTTTGGTCCGTGTTGGCCCTGACGGCCCCGGTCGGGCACGTCAGGTGTGTGTAGCGCGCCCCGTGCTTGCCGTTACATGCTGTTTTCTGTGTTTTAGAGTTGGTTAGGGCGGTGTGAGTGACGGCTGCTCTCTCGACCGTCGCTTGGAGTGTGACGGCCTAGACTTAGACCGTCAGGTACATGTAGCGGCCTAAGGGTGGCACGTTACATGTCATGTTCTCCGATTTCCGTTCCTTCAGTTTCGGCTTGTCTTGGCTTGCCCTTGTGGTCTGCCCGCCGTCCCGGGGAGGTCTTTTGACATCATATGAGGGCTTAGACCACGTTGTAAGGTGGCCAGGAGTCTTCTTGCGTGAGGTAGGATTCTCTTTCCTACTCTTTGAGCATTATTGTCGGGTTCTGGTCAACCCGGTGTGACCCAAGGGTTGACAAGTAGGCCTATGTGTGTCTCGGTGGTTTTTCCCGGCCCGAGACACTGGTTCTGGATGCCTCGAGGTATTGCCTTACCTCGGTTGGTGTGTCCAGGTGTGCTGAGGGTTGCTGGTGTTCCTCAGGTCTCCGTGTGTTGTTTTCTGTGCAGTGTCGTTTCTTGTGGCGTAGGATTAGATCGATTGGCGGCTTGTTCCGCTGTCTGTGACGATCTTGCCTTTGAGTCGTTCGACTCGGGGATCATTACGTTGTAGGTCTAGTTACCTGGTCCTGAGTCGGTTGGTAGTGGTTGTACTGCCAGTGGTGCTTTGTAGTACATGTGACAGGGCTTCCGTGGACTGTTTGTACTTTAGCACTCATGTTTTCGAGTTTTGTGCCTCGTGAGCCTCCGTTGTTGTTACCCTTCGGTCTCTTGAGTGCCGACCCACTTGCGGATAGCGGAGGGTTCTCGTACACGGTTTGTAAGCTAGTTCCGTGGGCTCCCAGCCAACGATGGCGTCCTACCGAGGGAGAAAACTAGCTAGAGGACCTGGCTTAGGCTAGAGCCAGTGTGTGCACACGTTGTCAGGGACTGAGGACTTACGTCGACGGATATGACCCTGACTAGTTACTTGTCTTGTTGTTGATCTGTTTTTGGTTCAGCATCTGTTGGTGCTACCTCTCCTTGGACTCGGAGCGGTTGTTCCTTGGACTTGGTTTTGAGTACCTTGGCCTCCGCCGTTCTGGGCGTGTGTAGGTAGGTACTTGTGGCGCAGCGTAAGACATCAGTGACGTAGCTGGCTATTTCTGTGAGGAGGTGCTTTCGTCACGTGACACGTGACTCTCGGCGTTTCTTGCGGATTGTGACCTTTGCGAGTGGCCCTCTCGTGGCTGTACTCGAGGTCGGTGCCCTGTTGCGTGCGCGACGTTCTGGTCGTGCGTGGGGCGGCGTGCACAGTGTTCTAGTCGTTTTGGTTGTCGTCCGTCTGGGTCTTTTCTAGACCTTTTCCGTTTGTGTAGTTGGCTTTTGCCCTCTTCTCGGTTTTGGCCGACGGACTGGTGTACCCTACCGTGTGAGTTTAGGGTTGACCGTCTGTTACCTTTTGGAGTAGCTTAGAGTGTCGAGTTCTCCTCGGTGGCCGTGTTCTGGGTTTTGCGGCCTCGCTCTTTCTTTTGGTTGAGCTCCCCTTGCTCTTAGCATGTTCCCTACTCCTGCTGTCCCTGTTCTATTTAAAGCTTTGTAGTGTAGCTTTTCCTGCTTTGCTACACTTGATGTTTTACAGTTGCTTCCGTTGCACTGTGCGTTTTCCAGTGGGGATCCGCGTGACCCCTACTGAGTTTCTGGTTAGAGACTCACCCCTGCTTTTCAGGTGGGTTTCGCCTTCTACCTCTGCGGTTCCTAGAGTGTGCATGCTCGTTGGGTGCCGTTGCTGCCAGCTGGTACCTGCGTCGGGCTTCTCCCGACCTTTTGGTACGTCTTTCTTTTCTGTCGACTGTACTGTGCTAGACTTGTTGTCTTTAACTTTGGACTGACTCAGGGATATAATGGTTAATTTGAAACTATATTATCTCTGTGGCTTCAATGTACTCTACACGTGCCTTTTTCCCTCTTTAGCTTTCCCACTCTTGGGAGGCCTCGCGGGTTCCATGCCGTATCACGCGTATCCGGTAGTCCTACTGGGTATGCCGGGTATCCGGAATCCGGGTCGCTACAGCTTGGTATCAGAGTAGTGTTCTGACATGTTCAGAGTTCTTTTCTGAACTATCAGAGCATTATCGTGTGAAGTACATGGGAATCTGAGATATACAGTTTCCAGAGTCGTGAAGGTCCAGTTCAGTCTTCAGCTGGCTGCGGTTTGTGATTCTTTGTCGCGTTGTTTTCTGTGTGTTGTCTTGTGCGTGCCGTTCTGGCACTATACGAGATGGTTCTGCTCTCGTCAGGAAGTGACGAGGTGTTTCTTTTTCGTCGTTGTGTTTGTCTCGATCATGTTGTACATGGCAGTGTTCGTCGGAAGGCTTGAATCTGCGGTACGTTGTTCGAGATTTTTTCCGTGTGTTGTTCAGGTTGCTGTTGACCTTTGGCCTTGGTTTGATAGCCGTACATGTTCTTATGTTGTCTTGGTCGTCTTGGCTTGAGTCTGTTCAGCTCCTGATGCATTTCGCTTCTGTTGAAGTGCTCGATTAGATTCCGTGTTGGAGAAGTTGCTCAGGCAAGCTAGGATTTTCCCTTCCTGGTGAGCTTTTGTGATTGAGCTTCTTGCTTCTCGTCCCTTCTAAAGGAATCTTTTCGAGGTTTGCCTTGGAATTGCTGTCTTAGTGATGCCTTTGTCCTGTGTCTGCTTAAGTGTGGACAGCTTTATTTTGAGCCTGATCTGCTCTCTGCTATATGGTTGCTTGGCTTTGGACTCCATGATGGTGTTAAGAGCTGTTGTGTACCGTGTTTGTCGTGCCGTGTCAAACGGCCGATGTATTGTGAAGGCTCATTTATCATTTTCGGGACGTGAAGGTAAGTTGAGATTGATGCTTTCCTTGTGCTTTATGCTGAAGCTGGTGTTCTTCTCCTGTTGCACTTAGGCTCCTTGTGATCGATTGTTCGCTGGATCGGTACTCGTGGTGTGTTGTTTGCGATCTTTGTTGATTGCGATAACGCCTGGTGTGTGCTGAGGTGCGACTACCGAGATTGTTCGGTTGCCTGTGCGCGTTGTTGAGAGTGCAGTGTAAGTGTGTGGGTTGGCTACCCACTGGTCGAGAGGTTTGTTCTTTCTCGATGTGACTTCGTCTTGGCTTCTTGTGCCTCGATGCCGTCTGTTGCCATGCCATTGTTGGTGGTTTTATGGTCTTGGCATTGGCATTTGCGAGTATTGGGGAATTTGTCGGCATCCCTGCTGATTGAGTACCCTTTGCTCTGCATTTCTTTCTTGGGTGTTGTGCTCTCGAGGTGTGTTGGTGGTCCTTGAGTTGCGTTCCCCGAGATTGTTGTCATTTCTTGTTATTGTGGGTCTTCTCTTGGTGAGCAGTCCGGTGCGTGACCCATTTCTTCGGGTCGTGTGCTTTGCTGTTCTTGTGCCTTGATGTGACCCTGCTTGCAGTTGTGTTCCATGGTTTTGTGTTCAGAGTGGAACCGGAATCATGCAGGTGCTGCCGTTGTGTTGTTTCTGTAAGAGTTGTTTCTCTATGATTTTGTGTTTCTTTTTTGGACCAAGTCTTGTCGGTTAGCCTTGCTGTGCTCTTTTCCTAGAGTTAGCTTGCGACTCGATCAGGTGTAATATCTGAATGAAGACTGACTTGATTATGTTTGTGGTCCGATGCTGTTGTTGTCGTTGGTGTCCTGCGTGCCAAGTGTTCCCTGTTGCCTTTGGCACTGGAGCCGATGATGTCGTCGAGCTGTCAGCAGTGGAGATTATGTTCCCTTGGTTAAGCTGATACTCGCCGTGCCTGTCGTTGTGTTTTTCGGTTGTTTGTTGTTGTGGCAGTCGTGTCTCCTTCTCTGGTGAGACGTAAACAACGTTGCCTTGTTTCGGAGGCGTCAGAATTGTGTTCACTTGGGTGCCGTGCTCTTTTGTGGATTGTTGCCTTGAGATCCTGAGCGTGTGCCTGTAATTATGGTCTGACAGTGTTCCTCTGAATTGTGTTTCTCGAGATTTGTGTTGTTTTTGAGGTTGTGTTGTCGGGTTGTTCTTCCCTGCTTCTCCTTTGTTAGTCCTTAATTTTCAGGGTGAAATTTCTTAAAGGAGGGGAGGATGTAATGCCCTGGATCCTTGGTAGGTCTTGCTGGATCTTCATTGGATCTTTTGGATTGGTTTCGGTGAGTTTCGATTCGCTTTGGTGGCTTCCGAGTTGAGTTTTACGAGCCGTGCGGGTTTTTCTCTCGTACTAGTTACGGAACCCTACGGTGAGTTTGTTTGTCAGTTCCTCGACTCGTGGATGCTACAGCAACGATGTACTCGTCGAGCCGGTCGTTTTGACTATTTTTTAGTATTTTTCTGAATTTGTGCATTTTCGGCGCATTTTTGGAATTTTCGGAAATTAGGAAAATTTCCTAATTTCTTTTCTTTTTCTTTCCTTTTCCTCTCTCATCCTTCTCATTCGCACGCTCGCCTCTCTCTCTCCCGTTCTCTCTCATTCTCCCGCCTTCTCGCCTCTGGCTGCAGACGGAGGGGTGCAGGGGCGTGTTGGTGACGATGAGATGCTGCTGAGGTGCGCGATAGTGCGAGGATGGAGATGGATTTGGCGCGATCACGAACGGTGGATTCAAAGCCGACGGTTCGGTTCGCGGCGCGGTTTTTGGCGTGGTTTAGTCCCTTCGGGGCACGATTTCTTCGATAGAGGTAGGGTGACGGTTCCTCACTTCTTCCTCTCCGTTTTCCCTGCCATTGCACGTCGTTCGGCAAGGAAACGGTCGAGTTTGGGCTTGTTTAGTCTAAACCATGATTTTCGGAGTCTTTAGGGTTCGCCGGAAAACGGCAACCATATGTAGCTCGGTTAGTGTTGAACTGACCGTTGGGATGTTAGGATCCCATCCATGCTTGTTTTACGTTGATCGGTGGTCATTCGAGGCCGGTAGGAGCCTGGGAACCTCGTTGACCCATTTAGGGTTGATTCATTGGAATCGCCCGGATCTTGTGTTTTTGTGGTTGCATGTGGGCTTTTGAGCCGCTTTATGTTGTTATTTGTCGTTTGGGTTTGGTTCCCCTGCGTTTCGGCGTGAATGGGGCGTGGAATGGGCCGGTTTGGCCATTCCCTTGTTTTCCCGCCGTGACCGATGTAGCGGTCGTTCCAGGGATGTTACATGGCCCTGACGGCCTTACGATAGACCGCCACTTCATTTGGCGTTTAGAGTTTTGTGGCTTCTGGGTGTGTGACGGCCCTGGGGAGGCGCGTCACACCCATGTAACGCGCCTGTGTTAACGCGTTACATTGCTTCGTCGTTTTGAGTTTTGGGGTTAAGTTGGTTCCTCTAACGCGCTTGACCCAGCGCGTTAGATGGATGTGACGCGCCTGCCCCAGGCCGTTACATTCCGTTTGACCGACGTTGACCATTAGAGGCGGTGCCTCTGACTGTGGTTCCCCCATGCGTTAGGCTTGTGTAACGCGTCCTCACTGGACCGTTACATGCTGTTTTGGTTTAGTGGGGTTGCTGCACCGTTGGATGTAACGGTGGGGCCCCTATGCGTCAGGCGTTTGTAACGCGCCCTGTGCTGGCCGTTACATGCCTCTCAGCCTCTATTTTTGTCTTGAGCCAGTGTGTAGCGCACCTGCTCCTGCGCGTCAGGCGTGTGTAACGCGCTTGGCCTAGCGCGTTACATGGCTCGAGTTGCCGTGGGTTTTTATCTTCGGTTTGTGGCTGTAACGCGCCTTGTCTTGCGCGTTAGGTGCTTGTAACGCGCCTGCCATGGCGCGTTACATTTGTTGTGTTTGCGTTTTGGTCCGTGTTGGCCCTGACGGCCCCGGTCGGGCGCGTCAAGTGTGTGTAGCATGCCCCGTGCTGGCCGTTACTTGCTATTTTCTATGTTTTAGAGTTGGTTAGGGTGGTGTGAGTGACGGCTGCTCCCCCGACTGTCGCTTGGAGTGTGACGGCCTAGACTTAGACCGTCAGGTACATGTAGCGGTCTAAGGGTGGCGCATTACATGTCCTGTGCTCCGATTTCCGTTCCTTCGGTTTCGGTTTGTCTTGGCTTGGCCTTGTGGTCTGCCCGCCGTCTAGAGGGAGGTCTTTTGACATCCTATGAGGGCTTAGACCACGTTGTAAGGTGGCCAGGAGTCTTCTTGCTTGAGGTAGGATTCTCTTTCCTACTCTTTGAGCATTATTGTCGGGTTCTGGTCGACCCGGTGTGACCCAGGGGTTGACAAGTAGCCCTGTGTGTGTCTCGGTGGTTTTGCCCATCCGAGACACTGGTTCTGGATGCCTCGAGGTATTGCCTTACCTCAGTTGGTGTGTCCTGGTGTGCTGAGGGTTGCTGGTGTTCCCTTAGGTCTCCGTGTGTTGTTTTCTGCGGAGTGTCGTTTCTTGTGGCTTAGGATTAGACCGATTGGCGGCTTGTTCCGCTGTCTGTGACGATCTTGCCTTTGAGTCATTCGACTCGGGGATCGTTACGTTGTAGGTCCAGTTACCTGGTCCTGAGTCGGTTGGCAGTGGTTGTACTGCCAGTGGTGCTTTGTAGTACGTGTGACAGGGCTTCCGTGGACTGTCTGTACTTTAGCACTCATGTTTTCGAGTTTTGTGCCTCGTGAGCCTCCGTTGTTGTTACCCTTCGGTCTCTTGAGTGCCGGCCCGCTTGCGGATAGCGGAGGGTTCCCGTACACTGTTTGTAAGCTAGTTTCGTGGGCTCCCAGCCAACGATAGCGTCCTGTCGAGGGAGAAAACTAGCTAGAGTGGCTTAGGCTAGAGCCAGTGTGTGCACACGTTGTCAGGGACTGAGGACTTACGTCGACGGACGTGACCCTGACTAGTTACTTGTCTTGTTGTTGTTCTGTTTCTAGTTCAGCATCTGTTGGTGCTACCTCTCCTTGGACTCGGAGCGGTTGTTCCTTGGACTTGGTTTTGAGTACCTTGGCCTCCGCCGTTCTGGGCGTGTGTAGGTAGGTACTTGTGGCGCAGCGTAAGACATCAGTGACGTAGCTGGCTATTTCTGTGAGGAGGTGCTTTCGTCACGTGACACGTGACTCTCGGCGTTTCTTGCGGATTGTGACCTTTGCGAGTGGCCCTCTCGTGGCTGTACTCGAGGTCGGTGCCCTGTTGCGTGCGCGACGTTCTGGTCGTGCGTGGGGCGGCGTGCACAGCGTTCTAGTCGTTTTGGTTGTCGTCCGTCTGGGTCTTTTCTAGACCTTTTCCGTTTGTGTAGTTGGCTTTTGCCCTCTTCTCGGTTTTGGCCGACGGACTGGTGTACCCTACCGTGTGAGTTTAGGGTTGACCGTCTGTTGCCCTTTGGAGTAGCTTAGAGTGTCGAGTTCTCCTCGGTGGCCGTGTTCTGGGTTTTGCTGCCTCGCTCTTTCTTTTGGTTGAGCTCCCCTTGCTCTTAGCCTGTTCCCTACTCCTGTTGTCCCTGTTCTATTTACAGCTTTGTAGTGTAGCTTTTCCTGCTTTGCTGCACTTGATGTTTTACAGTTGCTTTCGTTGCACTATGCGTTTTCCAGTGGGGATCCGCGTGACCCCTACTGAGTTTCTGGTTAGAGACTCACCCCTGCTTTTCAGGTGGGTTTCGCCTTCTGCCTCTGCGGTTCCTAGAGTGTGCATGCTCGTTGGGTGCCGTTGCTGCCAGCTGGTACCTGCGTCAGTCTTCTCCCGACCTTTTGGTACGTCTTTCTTTTCTGTCGACTGTACTGTGCTAGACTTGTTGTCTTTAGCTTTGGACTGACTCTGGGATATAATGGTTAATTTGAAACTGTATTATCTCTGTGGCTTCAATGTACTCTACACGTGCCTTTTTCCCTTCGGAGCTTTCCCGCTCTTGGGAGGCCTCGCGGGTTCCATGCTGTATCACGCGTATCCGGTAGTCCTACCGGGTATGCCGGGTATCCGGAATCCGGGTCGCTACACCTATCCACGAATCTACCTTAATATTCTACATGAGTTTGTTCTTGGAATTCCATGGCTATCATTAAAGTGGTTGTCTAGATATTACATGTAACAATGTCCGCGCATATAGGGCCCGATCTGGTCCTGGGAGGAGCACTCGAAAGTACTTGTGCCCATGGGAGTTATATTGATCTCAGTGTGGCATTGCACCGAAGTGCTTGCTTGAATCTACGACACTCCACTATCTCTATCTCTCTCTCTCTCACGTGCTTGACTTGATTGACTTGACACGACTTGTGTGACCCGGAATGGGTAAAGTACTTGCTTGTTAATAGCCATTATCTCATGACATGAAAAACTTTATTGATATACTCGGTACTTGTTCAAATACTTGAAATCTTGAATACTTGAAATTCCCTATCTTGGATCGACAATACGTGTTATTTCCTCTCGTTATCATGTTCAATTCCGTATCGTTCTATTTTACATGATTGCCATGATAGACTTGCATTTTCATTTGGAAGAGGTAATTACTTAAACCAATTGCTAGTTCTTGAGATATAATTCCTACTGAGCTTTCGCTCACTCAGTTTGTGCCAACATTTTTCAGGTAATCAGGTGACTAGCGAGACCGAGACTCACATGGGAGGGACAAGTGTGCAAGGGAGCTTCGAAAACTAGTGAACCTGTGTCTTTTATCTTTCTTGAGTCTAGCATGGTGTCTCTTATTTGGTTATCTTGTCTAAGTCTGTTAGAGCGTCATCTCCTTTTCTTTCATAGTGACGTAGTTGAGTCTTCAAGTTCTTGTAAGAGACTTCTATTTGAAATTTTTATTGTTGTTCCAAATTATTTGGTCTCATGCCATTGCTCTTGATCGTTCTCGACTGTTTAACTGCCACGTTCCGAGCAAACGAATACGTTCCGCTGCTATCGGTTCGGGGCGTGACGGAGGTGGTATCAGAGCCTCGGCTTTCATGTCCTCCAGTTATTAGGTTCCAATGATAGGTCAAGTATTCTTGTCTGTCATATCAGAGCTTCGACTTTCACATCCTCAAGTTATTAGGTTCCAATGATAGGTCAAGTATCCTTGCCCGTCATTTTAGAGCTTCGGCTTTCTAATTCCTAGGTCATTAAGTCCAGAAGACAGGTTGAGTCATCTTTGTTGGTCATCCTATAGGAATTCCGTGAGAGTGGGTAGAGCCTGGGATCTATTATAAAGAAAAGATAAAATATTAAAGTCTCATTCCTATTAATCATCAAAATTTCTATGTCAATAATTAATTCTCCCCAATTAATCTTGCAGGAACATAAATAGAATGGAGACATCTAAGCCAAACTTTATCCCCGAGATGGTCTTAGTGGACGTTCAAGCTTATGCAGACCTCATTAGAAGGGTCCAGGAGTTAGAAAAGGTGGTAGAAGAAAAAGAGAGAGTTGAAGAAAGGAACCAAGTCGTTAATTCTAAAATGCCTGTCCCGGCTAAGAAGAGGCCCAATGAGGACTACCATTCCCAAAGGTACAAGGAATGTGAGAGGGGGAAAGGTGTGGTAGCCCCTATTGACCCATCGCAAGAAAGATGTAAGTTATGCGGGAAGTTTAATCACCAATCGAAGGTCTGTTATCGGAGGACGGGAGCGTGTCTCCGATGTGGGAGCCTCGAACATAGGATAGCCCAGTGTCTTATTCAGAACTCGAGACTCCAAGAGGGAGCCCAAGCCTTAGTGGAAGATGGGTCTGTCAAAGGAAAAGCTATGAAAGGTATCCCTTATCCTCGATCCTAAATTGATTCTTTCGATATGTCTAGATTTTTTCTTTCACTTATATGGTATCATAAGGAATTATAGCTAATCTCCCATCTAGAGAAGAAGGTGATGTGAATTTGGGGACCAAATTCTTTTAAGTGGGGGAGGGTGTAGCACCCCGAAAATTTAAATATAAAATAAATAGAAATAACTATAAATATTAGATATAGAAAATCATGAGAATTAAAATTTTGATAAAGGAAAAGTGATAATTAGCTAAAATAGTTAATGAGCTTAAATGATAATAAAAGTATAAGTAAATAAATTGAGAAATAGATACTAGTATGACCTTTGTCTATTTTAGTTTGAAATTAAAATTATAATTCAAGAGTAAATATGTACATATATATATAAAGGTTTTCATAGGACCAAAACCGACTCTGATACCCGAAATAACAATGGAATTAATAAGGAAGACACATAAATAAAGGAAACAAGAGATATAAATAAAGTTCTACCAATCGAATCATCATAAATAATAAGTGGGCCTTAGTATAAAGGCATAAGAACCAAATGGGCTTAGTTTAAGGCCAATGGGCCTTATACATATACACATGTATATATATATATATGTATTTATACAAAATTATTAACCGATAGAAGCCATTTAGTAAATGACAAGTAGGTTTAGAGATATAACAATAATAAAAATAAAATCTTTAATTAACCACATGGTATATAATAATCTATATATATATATCAAACTTATATGTAAATAAAAACAGTCACACATAAATAGATATAGCCATGAAGTCTTAAAGCCCATATATATAATACGTATATATATATACTCCTTATAATTAAAAATGGGCTTTTAGTGGGCCTTTAGTACCCACCACGTAGGGAATAAAATGGAATATATATATATAATATATATGAAAATCTATATAACTAGAACCTTCCTCCTTCCATAGGAGAAATTCACGCCTTAACCCAAATAATACAACCCATATATGTATATTAATGGGCCCTAAACCATGAAGTTTACATATATTAACCCACTTATATGCCACCCGTATACACCTAAACCCATGTACATGGTAAAGCTTTAAACCCATAGAATAACCTAGGTATACGTATCTTCACTCATATATCTATATCCAACCCATATGTATATATGTATTACAATGCATACATATATATATATATCGGAGCCTTAGCAAACTTTAATCCTTCATATTGACACATAAATATATATATATATATATATACATCACAAGTGCCTGAACCTATATGTTTATATATACATATATATATATATATAAACACATAATACGACACATGAATAGGATCATTATGATTAAATGGGCCTCATAAACACTCATCTAACCTTAAACCCATGTGTCCGATATATTTAAAACATGGGCTTTTACCCACGTATTTAGCAAGCCTCTCACAATCGAACTAGTTTTAGGAAGTTTATTCACGAAGGGAAACTTGTATACAATAGGATTGGCTTCGCGCAGAGATTAGGAAGGTGGCTGAGGAAATTGGAAGTAGGGTGTTTTCAAAAGAAATTCTAGATGTAATAGGAGTCTTCCCATAGAAATGTTACTCCCGATCGAACTCCAATTTCCCAGCAAGTCCTCTTCTATAAATACCCTATTTCATCGACCAAGCATCAGCTACTGCTTCATATTCCTCTTGCTAACACCATAAAGAAGTATTACTGTATCATGAAGAAGCACTCTACTGCTTCTTTTTCCTCTTCAACAGTTCCTGCAGATGCTCACAGCCGTTTATTCTTTCAGATGAAGCTGCAGTTCCTTGAGTTTAGTTCTTCAACTTCTTCTTCTTTCTGCTGTCGCTGGTTCTTCCTATAAAGGGGAGGAAAATCTTCTTCCTCTTCTTTGTTGCACGAAGAACGGGAGGGAGGAGGAAAGCTATTCCTTCCTCTGCTTCTCTATTTTCAAAGAAGCTGATGCGTGATGCTCTCACATTTCTGCAGCTTCGTAGAATGGTTGCTGTTATTGCATTATTGAGAGTTGCTGCTCTTCGTTACCCTGTTACAAATAGAGTACCGTTCTTATTATTGATTCTTCGCGTTCTGTCAACCAAAATCACCCAGTCAGGTAGGTTTTCTCAAGTTTCGTAGCTCAAACAAAAATTAATTCATCATTGTAGGTGTTCTCTCTTCATGCCAAAGATTATAATTAGATTAAAATATTTCTGCATGATTTTTATTACATGTTTTCTTTCGTATTTTGGTTTAAAACAGTAGAACCTAGTTATGGAGTTTTCGCCTTAATAACTTGTACGTCGATATCGGAGTCTCCTTTGGCCATGAAAATTTAAGGGCGTACTAGTGGGATGGAGACCGAGGTAGTGAGAGTGGTTGCACCATTTTTTGTGCCCCCTATCTCAAGATGTCCCATCTCTCAATGAAAAATTATTTTGAATGTCCGGCTAAGTATAGTTTTTCGAGCCCGTCATTTTGATATATAGAACGCCTGATTCCGACGTGTGTACGTCAAGAACCAGATCCTTGAAAATCGGCATTTTTTTGAAATGATGACATTTAACGTGTCGTCAAATTATTTTGACGCCTCAGTGCAATGGCGTCAAATTCTTGTATTATATATATATATCTAACTTGTGATTATATCTTTACAAATCCATATCTATTAAACTATGTAATATAAAATTATAAAAAATATATTTTTGAAATCCTTGAATTTTTCTCCCAATTATCATATATTCTATTTTTTTAAATTATTTTATATAAATAAATATGTCTTTGAATATATGTTTTTGAAATTTATCAATTAAGTATATATTGAAGGTTGACACTTTTATTGAAATGACGACCATCTAAATGTTGTCAAAAAATTTTTGACGACACAATGCAAGGGCGTCAAATTATTGTATTATATATATATATACATATAACTTGTAATTATGTCTTGGAAAATCCATATCTACTAGACTATGCAACAGAAAATTATAAAAAATATATTTTTGAATCCTTGAATTTTTATCCTAATTATCATATATTCTATTTTTCTAAATTATTTTATATAAATTAATGTCTCTTTGAATGTATATTTTTGAAATTATTCAATTAAATAGAGATTGACGTGAATTCTTGTTAAATAAATTAAGTTAAAAATCATAAAATTAACGTCTCTCCAAGAGGACGCTAATTAATAAATGACGCCACCCACGGACGTCAAATAATATAAGTTCATTTAATTATAGTTAATTATAGAATTGGATGGACATGAATTCTATAATTAACGCATTCATGTTCTCACCGTTTTCTCCCGATTTTGACCCATACCGCGGGTCTTCTGGCACTCTCATCTCACGTTCATAGATGAAGTCCATGTTTCATGATTGGTTCACGTATACACCTCAACTCTCGGTGACATACAAGCCCTCCATTGGACATTCCGTTCCTTTGGACTGGCAAGTTAGTCATTGGGACCTCCGTAAGTCTCCTCGTAGCCTTGGATTCCCTCAAGGCCGACTGAGCTGGTTGTACCTTAAAAACCTTGTGCCTTTGATTGCCACATCTTATGGTAAATCGGCCCTCTCATGGTGCCATCTTGGTCCGTGAGAGAATAATCCTAGCCGGTGGAATGATGATATTCCACTAGGCGGTGTCTTGGATTGAGTCCCTTATAGATGGGGTCAATCTCTCAGCTTGATTCATGTCCCTTGATTGGTGACAGGTTTAGTCATCCACTCAAGTTATCACGGCTACCTAGTTAAGGTACCAATTCTACCCAGGTTATCGACATGTCATGGTTCTCGTTGGTTTTATCAATGTCCATCTAATGTTCTTCCTTGAATTCTGTGAAACCTATCCACGAATCTACCTTAATATTCTACATGAGTTTGTTCTTGGAATTCCATGGCTATCACTAAAGTGGTTGTCTAGATATTACATGTAACAATGTCCGCGCACATAGGGCCCGATCTGGTCCTGGGAGGAGCACTCAAAAGTACTTGTGTCATGGGAGTTATATTGATCTCGGTGTGGCATTACACCGAAGTGCTTGCTTGAATCTACGACACTCCACTATCTCTCTCTCTCTCTCTCTCTCGCGTGCTTGACTTGATTGACTTGACACGACTTGCGTGGCCCGGAATGGGCAAAGTATTTGCTTGTTAATAGCCATTATCTCATGACATGAAAAACTTTATTGATATACTCGGTACTTGTTCAAATACTTGAAATTCCCTATCTTGGATCGATAGTACGTGTTATTTCCTCTCGTTATCATGTTCAATTCTGTATCGTTCTATTTTACATGATTGCCATGATAGACTTGCATTTTCATTTGGAAGAGGTAATTACTTAAACCAATTGCTAGTTCTTGAGATATAATTCCTACTGAGCTTTCGCTCACTCAGTTTGTGCCAACATTTTTCAGGTAATCAGGTGACTAGCGAGACCGAGACTCACATGGGAGGGACAAGTGTGCAAGGGAGCTTCGAAAACTAGTGAACCTGTGTCTTTTATCTTTCTTGAGTCTAGCATGGTGTCTCTTATTTGGTTATCTTGTCTATGTCTGTTAGAGCGTCATCTCCTTTTCTTTCATAGTGACGTTGTTGAGTCTTCAAGTTCTTGTAAGAGACTTCTATTTGAAATTTTTATTGTTGTTCCAAATTATTTGGTCTCATGCCATTGCTCTTGATCGTTCTCGACTGTTTAACTGCCACGTTCCGAGCAAACGAATACGTTCCGCTGCTATCGGTTCGGGGCGTGACAAAACCCGAGTCCAAGGATAGATATACCTTACCCGGTGAGATGGATAGAGCCATGGGTTAAGTTATATAATGACTTTTGACTTTACAAGTAAACCCGATCTTTATCATACTTAACTCTTTTGTAGGATCATGGCTGCAGAAAGAGCACAATGGCGCGAGATGCAGCGCACCGTGCAAGGCCTTACACAGGCACTACAGTAAGTGGCCCAAGGCAGAGCAAACTGTGGAGCGAGAGACTCCACCGAAGTTTCCGTAACATGAACCCACCGTGGTTCACGGGTTCGTCCGACCCCGAGGATGTCGAGAATTAGCCAAAGGAGATGGAACGAATCTTCCGTGTAATGTAATGCGCGGACGAGGAGAAGGTTTTACTGGCCGTATTCCAACTAGAGTGGGACGCTCGATGTTGGTGGGAATCCATAGAAGCAACACTGCTAGAATACCATGTCACATGAGATGAATTCACGGTGCAGTTCAACAACAAGTACTTCTCCGACCATATCCAGGAGAAGAAGGCCACAGAATTCGCCGTTCTAAAACAACGGGGCTTGAAAGTGGCCGAGTATGAGGCCCAGTTCTCAAGATTATCAAAGTATGCACCCCACTTGGTGTGTACGGAGAAGATGAAGGCGAGAAGATTCCTCAACGGGCTTCGACCCCATTATATCACACAACTTGCCCCTATGGACATCAAAGTCTATTCGGAGATGGTTCGGTGAGCTCAACTGCTAGAAGACGCCATTGAATTATCCGAGAGAATTCGAGGAAGAGACAAGAAGGAACCCGTCACAAGCCCAGGAAAATTCAAACAATCATTTATCAAGAAAAGGTTCTTCATGGGAGGGGAGCCCTCCAAGACAAAGAAATTCCAGAAGAATGACATGCCATTCTCCACCACCACACCATCAAAGGAAATTTGCAAGTATTGTGATAAAGTTGGCCATAAGACCGAGGAATGTTGGAGGAAGTTAGGAGCTTGTCTTCGATGTGGGAGCCGAGAGCATCGGATCCCATACTGCCCACTGATGAAGGAACAAGACACCAAAGACGAGAAGCATCCGGTAAAGAAACAAGGCCGTCTGCAAGCTCTCCGAGAGACGGAACTCACAGAAGGCGGAATTGTGGAAGGTACTCTCACTATTTGTTCAAAAATTGCTCAAGTTTTATTTGATACCGGAGCAACTCATTCATTCGTTTCCAAGAACTTTGCTGCTTCATTTTCTAATAAACATGAACTGTTAGATTTGGTCATATCTACACCTATTGGGAATGAGTCTGATATCACTTATCACTATCCAAATTGTGAAGTGATGATTAAGGGAAGCAATTTACCTGCTGATCGATATGCCTAGATATGAAGGGTTATGATGTCATACTAGGTGCCGACTGGCTATCCACATACCAAGCAACTGTAGATTGCCGGCATGGCAAGGTAACTTTCGTGGATTTCCCAGAGCTAGTTTACAATAGCCCTCAGAGTAAATCACTTCTTATATCAGCACTCCGAGCTAGTAAACTTATGAATAAGGGATGCATGGCGTTCATAGCATTCGTGACTGCCACGGAAGTCGAGAAGGTTAAACTTGAAGACATCCGTGTAATTCAGGATTTTCCTGATGTTTTTCCAGAAGATTTAACCGGCTTACCCCCGAAAAGGGAAGTGTCGTTCACAATCGACCTTGTCCCTGGTGCTAGTCCTGTCTCTAGGGCACCATACAGAATGTCCCCTGCTGAGCTGAAGGAACTAAAGGAACAACTAATGGAGTTATTGAAAAAGGGTTTCATCAGGCCGAGTACTTCCCCTTGGGGAGCACCCGTGCTGTTCGTCAAAAAGAAGGATGGATCGATGAGACTATGCATCGATTATCGGCAGCTAAATAACCTTACCATCAAGAACAAATACCTGCTGCGAAGGATTGACGAGTTGTTCGATCAGTTATCAAGAGCTTCATATTTCTCCAAGATTGATCTTCATTCTGGTTACCACCAATTGAAGATCAAAGAAGAAGACATTCATAAAACTACATTCCGAAGCAGGTATGGGCATTACGAATTTACTGTTATGCCTTTCGGACTAACAAATTCCCCCGCAGCTTTTATGTAGTTAATGAACAGCATATTCTGGCCCGATTTAGACCAATTCATTGTGGTCTTTATCGATGATATTCTGATCTATTCCAAGATCGAAGATGATCATGAAGAACATCTCAAGAAGGCACTACAGATATTAAGGGAAAACAAGCTATATGTCAAATTCAGCAAATGCAAGTTCTGGCTCGAGGAAGTATCCTTCTTAGGCCATATTATTTCGAAGAATGGAATTGTTGTTGACCCGTCCAAGGTTGAAGCCGTGAAGAACTGGGAACGACCCACAAATGCAAAGGAAATTCGAAACTTCTTGGGTCTAGCTGGTTACTACCGGCGTTTTATCAAGGACTTCTCCAAGATTGCCGTTCCTCTGACCAGGTTAACCCGCAAGGAAGTGCCTCATGAGTGGAATGAAGACTGTGAAAAGAGTTTCTAACCTTTGAAGGATCTCTTGACCACTGCTCCAGTCTTATCATTACCAAATGAAGGAGAAAAATACGAGGTATATACCGATGCTTCGGGTATTGGCCTCGGATGTGTACTGATGCAGAATGGAAGAGTCATTGCATATTCTTCTCTACAATTGAAGAAACATGAAGAGAACTACCCGGTTCACGACTTAGAACTGGCCGCGGTAGTATTCACTTTGAAGATCTGGCGGCACTATCGCTACGGAGAACAATTCACTATGTACTCCGATCATAAAAGCCTCAAGTACTTATTCTCCCAAAAGGAGCTAAACATGCGGCAAAGGCATTGGCTCGAGTATCTCAAGGATTTCGACTTCACTATACAGTACCATCCTGGTAAGGGTAATTCCGTAGCTGATGCCCTTAGTCGAAAGCCGAGAACAATATTGGCCAACTGCATGATACGAGAATGGAAGCTGCTGGAGAAATTATCTGAGCTTGATATCAGCACAGATGAGAAGAACATGTGTATTATTCTATATCATATGAGCCTACATCCAGATTTGCTACCTGAAATCAAGAAGCTACAGGAAGAAGATCCCTCACTTGTGGAGATAAAGAGCAAGCTGAACGACAGATTGGATTTCAAGCTGGCACCGGATGGCAGATTGCTATTTCATGAACGGACATGTGTGCCCGACTGTCCCAAATTAAAGAAGAAGATTCTTGAAGAAGCTCATCGATCGAGATACACGATCCACCCTGGAGCCACTAAGATGTACCAAGACTTGAAAAGAACTTTCTGGTGGCCTAACATGAAAAGGGAGGTAGCAGACTTTGTGTCTCGTTGCCTCACATGCCAACAAGTGAAGGCGGAACATCAAAAACCCGCCGGAAAGCTACATCTGCTGGATATTCCCAAGTGGAAGTGGGAAGATATTGGCATGGACTTTATCATGGGGTTGTCCAAGTCTAGGGGCGGATATGATGGAATTTGGGTAATTATCGACCGGCTAACTAAATCAGCCCATTTCTTACCCATCAAAAGCCGATGGTCAGTCGACGTACTTGCTGCCCTGTATATTAAGGAGATGGTTAGATTACATGGAGTTCCCGTCTCGATCGTATCTGACCGAGACCCGCGCTTCACCTCTCATTTTTGGAAGGGTCTACAACACTCTCTGGGGACGAAACTTAATTTCAGCACTGCTTTCCATCCCCAGATAGATGGTCAGACTGAAAGGACAAATCAGGTTGTTGAAGATATGTTAAGGGCATGTATTATAGATTTCGACAGAAGCTAGCACGACCACTTATCCCTAGTCGAATTTGCCTATAATAACAGCTATCAAGCTAGTATTCAAATGGCACCTTTCGAGGCGCTTTATGGTAGGAGTTGTCGTTCTCCAATATGTTGGGAAGAAGTCGGTGAAAGACAAATTCTAGGCCCGGATATGGTTAGAGATTCAACTGAGAAGTTACACCTTATCAGAGAGAGATTCAAGGTAACTCAGTGCAGGCAAAAATCTTATGCTGATAATAGAAGGAGAGATTTGGAGTTCCAAGTTGGTGACCATGTATTTCTCAAGGTATCTCCTGGTCAAGGTATTAGAAGATTCGATGTTAAGGGTAAGCTTACACCGAGGTTTATCGGTCCATTCGAAGTATTGGAAAGAGTGGGCGAGGTGACCTACCGTATTGCTTTACCTCCTCAACTCTCGGAAGTGCACAATGTATTTCATATATCTATGCTGAAGAAATATGTGCACGACCCTTCTAACGTCATCGACCATGCTGATTTGGTGATTCAAAGAGATCTTACTTATGAGCAAAGGCCGATGCGGATCCTCGACCACGAAGTCCGAGTTCTAAGGAGCAAGTCGATCCCTATGGTGAAAATCCAATGGAATCGATGCGCGGAAAAAGAAGTAACTTGGG
This sequence comes from Amorphophallus konjac, assembly GCA_022559845.1. Taxonomy (NCBI): domain Eukaryota; kingdom Viridiplantae; phylum Streptophyta; class Magnoliopsida; order Alismatales; family Araceae; genus Amorphophallus; species Amorphophallus konjac. The sequence goes on along the minus strand of CM040118.1, from coordinate 255,563,639 downwards.
AGACCGAAAAATCTATGAAAAGAAGATACCCAGAATTATTCTAAACTGTAAGTATTTTATACTTTCCATAATATCCTTATACAGTTAAATTTTGGGACCAAATTCTTTTAAGTAGGGGAGGGTGTAACACCCGAGAATTTTAAAATAGAAATATACAAAAAATTATATATATATATATATATATATATATATATATATATATATAATTATTGAACTCATATTCTAATTCTATTGATTTAACCAATTAAAACATTTAATTACCAATAGATGCTTTAGAAGATGCCAAATTATATTTTAGGAAATGCCAATTTATATTTTCAATCACTTAGGAAATTAATATTATACTATTCCAAAGAAATAGGAAATAGGTTATATAGATAGTGTTTTAAAGGATAAACATCACTTTTACAAAATGCCAATTCATATTTTCATAATTTAGAAATTTTCATATTTCAACCTTTTCATTATATCATTATTTTGAAGAAATAAGACTATATAGATGAAGTGCTAAAGGATAAACATAATTTAAAAAGTGAGAAAGAGTATATAGACAATTTTGGTTAGTGTAGAGTGAATACAAAACTCTCCGTTCAAAATAACGACATATGTTAAGTCGTTATTTCCTAAACGCGAATAGTGACATGAATAGCGCCACTTTTTATTTAAAAAGAAATTTTCAAAAAAAATTATATGTAAAAATAGAGAAAAATGTAAGGGTCTCAACCCTGAAATTTCAGAAACAAATTCCATAAAATTTTAAACATAAAAATCTTTGAAGTTTAATATGAAAATCTTAACTTATGAAATACACGACCCTCTCTGGACGTCATTTCTTTTCCGACAATTATCACGATCATTCTATCCTTCCAGCCTGTGTAGGCTGTCAACCCACTAAATATCCTATAATTCTGGATCTTGTCTCCCATCCTGTCGACCCTAAGCTTATAAAATACACTCTATTCTCCCTATTTCGTTAGTTCGACGACTAGATACGGGAACACGTTCCGAAGAGTTGTAGAGGAAGGGAAGGGCTGCTTCTTCCTCTCCTGTCAACTCCTGTCACTTCACAGAGGTAGGTGTTCTCAAATGCTTGCTTAACTAGTAGCTAATAGGTTAATTGATTCATGTTTAGAGTTCGATCAACTAGTCAACCATGCTATATATATCATCTCGCTTTACCGTAATCAAGCAATAATCATGTATGTATCATGTTATTTTGGTAGCCTGTTACATATCACCATGATCTTTAAGAGTTTAAACTTAGTTTGTTAGTCTGATTTTTATGAGTTTTTGAACATATTTTATCACATTAGTTTTACAGTATTAATAACCATGTTTTAAACCTTAATATATAGTCTCTGTTAACATAATATGTTCATAGTTTAAAGGCACGGAGGCTCCAAACCCTCTGGTAAATGGCGCCCCTGACCAGGGCGCCATTTTCAAAATTGAAGACTGTTCGCACAATCGTCATTTAAATGAAGACACCACCAAGGTCGTCAATTCGATTTCTGGAATTTTGAGTAATTGATAATTCAACACATTCAAAAATCCATAACTATCAAACTAAAGCACGAAATTTTTGCATGAACATGTTTCTGGAATCCTGACATTTTTCTCAACGCATTCGTGCCATTACTTCCTGATTCGGAGTTTTTTTCATACTGATGAATAGTGACACCTCTTTGTAATTGGCGCCCCTGACCAGGGCGCCAATTTCAGAATTGAAGACTGCCCGAGAGAGCGTCAATTAATTGAAGACATGCCCCATGTCGTCAATTCCATTTTCTGGATTTTCAGAAATCAATAAATCAACGCATTCAAAAGTCTATAACTAATAAACCTGACCTTGAAAATTTTGACAGAATATACTTCTGTGACCCTGAGATTTTTCTCCATCTGACCATGTCTTCGGATTCTGATTTAGAGAAACTTTTTCGAAATGAACATTGATTTGAGTCACAAAACATATCTGCTAGGTGAAAATCACTAAATTGAAGATGGCCCTTAAGTCTTCAATTTCATAATTGAAGACGGCCCTTAAGTATTCAATTACTGAATTGAAGACGGCCCTTAAGTCTTCAATTTCAGAATTGAAGATGGCCCTTAAGTCTTCAATTTCAGAATTAAAGATGGTGCTCAAGTCTTCAATTACTGAATTGAAGACGGCCCTTAAGTCTTCAATTTCAGAATTGAAGAGGGCCCTCAAGTCTTCAATTAATTGAAGACTGCTCACAGGGGCGCCAATTCTATTTCTTGAAGAATTAAAGTTATAACATTAAAAAAATTCATATATGTGAAACCAAAACTCAGTAATTATATCTGAACATGTTTCTGGACTCCCGAGTAATTATACTAAGTATTCATATCCTTATTTTCAAATTTTGAGAAACTTTTTTGAAATGAATAGTGTTTTGAGTCACAAAACGTATCTGCCAGGTGAAAATCACAGAATTGAAGACGACCCTTAAGTCTTCAATTTCAGAATTGAAGACGGCCCTTAAGTCTTCAATTTCAGAATTGAAGACGGGCCTTAAGTCTTCAATTAATTGAAGACTGGGTAAAGGGGGGCCAATTTCATATATATATATTTGAAAAATCAAAATTTTGAAAGATTGGGCAACCCCCAGGCGCCAATTACTGAATTGAAGACGGCCCTTAAGTCTTCTATTTCTGAATTGAAGACGGCCCTTAAGTCTTCAATTTCAGAATTGAAGACGGCCCTCAAGTCTTCAATTAATTGAAGACTTGGGTAAAGGGGCGCCAATTTCATATATATATAGTTTTTTTGAAAAATCAAATATTTGAATGGTTGGGTAACCCCCAGGCATCAATTCTTTAAATGATGACTTCCAGGACGTCTTCAATTAAATGAAGACATCCTTAGGGGCGCCAATTTGATATATACATATATAAATTTTTAAAAATTGAAAATGATGAGTTCTGATCTTGATTTATCTCGAGAATTGTGCAAACACAACCCTAATCCATACTCCTGCATATGATGAGTTCTTAAAATTCCATTGCATGGAAAATCTACTTGTGTATACCCTACATGGTCAAACCTTGAATCTCTTAAACTACCATTTGGGAGTGTAGGAACTAAGTGCCATGCAGGGCAAAGTGCTACGTTGTGGGAGCCATCTCTTGAGGCCGTACGGCGCAAAGTGCTACACGACGGGAGTCACCTCTTGAGCCTATAGGGGCCACCTCTAGAATCCTCCATAACCAAATGACTAGTTAATCTCGTCTGAAATACTACGTTTCTAAATTCTTGAAATTTCATATTGGCTATAAATGAGAGTGGATGTCAAAGGTAATACATGAAATGCTGTGCATATGGGGCCCGGTCTGGTCCTGGGAGGAGCACCCGAAGGTACTTGTGCCCATGGGAGTTTATTGACCACGGTGTTTAGCATTGCACTGGAGTACTTACTTGACTTGAGACACTCCACCCCTACTCTCTCTCTCCTTACTTACTTGACTTGCGTGGCCCAAAACGGGCAATACTTGACTTGTGACCCGAGAAAGGGTAAAATACTTACATGATAATAGCCAATTCTACTGATATGTACTTGACAATACTTGCTTGAATTGAATTTTTACTTGATATACTTGTACATGAGTTCCTTCTCATACCTGCGTTCATACTTGTACATGAATCCCCGCTTACCCGAAGTGGCATTTACATCTGTAAATTCTTGAAATACTGCTTGTCAAATACTTGAAATCTTGTTATACTCTCTTTATACAGTTCTTGATCTCTTATTGTTCTTCATGTCTAGATTTACCTATATACCTGATTTTTTCATTATATGTACATCATGCATAGCCATACTGAGAATACATGCAAATTGTAAATCACGTAAAGATTGCTCGTATTTGAGATGTAATTCCTACTGAGCGATTCGCTCATCCAGTTACTTCCTAACATTTTCAGGTGATTCGGATAGCGACAAGAATGGGTTTGAGGCTGAGTGAAGAGTGCTAGAACGCCATCCATTTATCATTAGCTAGTCGAGTCTTTGAATTTATTTGAGTCTACCTTGTATTCCCAGTTATGTCAGTTAGTGGTATAAACTTTGTGTTAAGTCATGTAGCCTAATGTTTGGTTTTCTAAATTTGAAAATTTGTCATGGACTATCTTTATTTCCTTTGATTAATCAAATAAACATCACTTGGACTATTGGAATTTATTAGATTTTTAGTCATTTGCGCACTCCGAAATTTTGTATGTTAAAATTTTTATCGCTCTAATGACACGATCTATATAGACGCGTCACGCATCCGAGTATCTTCCGCGCTCGGGACGTGACATCCAGAGTAGCGGCTGCATCCTCACCTGGCAAATGACCTCATAAAGTCAGTCAGTATCGGCATCCCCGCGGCTATATAACAGAAGGGCAATACTTTCCGTAACAGTTCAATACTTACCCAAGCCATCCTGGGTCGCAGCAGTCTCCTGCCCGTCAATGGATGGGGGCACCTCGCCTTGCATCTCAGGAGAAGTTGCGGTCTCTGATGCCCCAACCATCTCTGCATGACACCAGCAACTATGTCAATTCTCGGAAGCAAATACAATCATAAACACAACCTGCTCGGTTCTGGAATTATTTACCTAGCTGGGCATCCTTTAAAGCCTTCCATGGCTCGAAGTCAGGGAAGGTCCCAATATTGGGGGCGGTCTCATCCATCATACGAAGAAGCCCCTCCATATCTATCTCGTGATCGACCCCGTCATCAGGAAGTGGGTCGACTTCCTGGGGTGGCGAGAAGGCCGCATCAGCCCTGGCCTCCAGTGGCGCTGTGGACAGCAAATCCAATTGCACAAGGTTATCTAATCGTCAAGGCTGAATCAATATAAAGCAAGTAGGTGAATATGGCACTTACTCAGAGCCGGCTCCGCCTCGATATGCTCCCTGGCAGCTGGTCCCCGAGAGGACTCACCAACCTCCCTGACTCTGGTCTCCACCCGGGGGCGCTTCCTCCGGGGCTGAAGGGCCCCGTCACCATCCCCAGAAGATGTCCCTATGGAGAGAGGATCCATGTCCGCCGCAGAACCTGCCAACAAATACAACCACATAGGATCTCTCAGCCATACGCCCTAGAAAACAACAAAGCAGGGCTAGCAGGCTAATGAAGAGGTCTTACCTGAAGTCACGAAGGGGGTCAGTGGCAGAGAAACTAGTGGCTCTGGCTTCAAACCCACAACCCGTGCGGCCTTCGCGCCGCCTCCTTCACGTCCCTCAGCGTGTAGGCACACTCAATAAGGGACACGAACTCCACGGGTCCAGTTGACCCTATCGCATGGGCGATATGACGCCTCCAGTCATCAGTCGCCGTTTCTGCAAAGCTCCCCTCAGGGAGCACTCGGTCCAGCGAACCCCGCTGCTCAAACCCGCAGTCCGCCAAAAATTGGGTCCCCCAGGTCCCCGGCGTCTCGGGTCGAGGTGCCCTGACTCTGGTACCTCCAAGCGCCGCCCGCGCTTGCTTGAGGGGCTTCAGTGCCGCGTTGCCACTCCGCCCCTTCGACAAAGAGCCTCGGCTCCCCCGGTGCACCTGCTGCGCCAGCCTCTCTACCTCTCGGTGGATCCGAGAAAAGCGAGTCCACAGATACCCGTCATCCAGTGTGATGAGAGGCAGGTCCTCCCTCAAGAGACGGGTCTCCTCGGCTTTTATGATCGCCAAGGCCTTCTATCGGTACTGGTGACTATGCTCGAACCACCATCAGGCGTAGTGGACGTCGAACCGTCCCCTGCGTCGCGGCACATGCGTCGGCAGTTGTACCGGCTCTCGGCGATAGTAGAAGTCCCACCACGCCGCGACTAGCAAATGTGTGTCCCGACCCTTGTACTGACGACCCGCCAAAGGGAACACCTGGTTCGACGGGATCCCCTGGTCGTACCCGAAGTTCCGAGCGAACCTGTGCGAGTAGCACGGCTCTAAGAAGCTCATCACGGACCGGTGTAAAGGCAGCACCTGTAATGCCCTGGATCCTTGGTAGGTCTTGATGGATCTTTTGGATTGGTTTCGGTGAGTTTCGGTTCGCTTTTGTGGCTTCCGAGTTGAGCTTTACGAGCCGTGTGGGTTTTTCTCTCGTACTAGTTATGGAACCCTACGGTGAGTTTACTTGTCAGTTCCTCGACTCGTGGATGCTACAGTGACGATGTACTCTTTGAGCCGGTCGTTTTGACTATTTTTACGTATTTTTCTGAATTTATGCATTTTCGACGTATTTTTTGGAAATTTCAGAAATTAGGAAAATTTCCTAATTTCTTTTCTTTTTCTTTTCCTTTCCTCTTTCTCTCTCCTCATTCGCACGTTCGCCTCTCTCTCTCTCCCGTTCTCTCTCGTTCTCCCACCTTCTCGCCTCCGGCTGTAGACGGAGGGGTCCGTTGGTGTGGTGGCGACGTCGGGAAGCGGTCGAGGTGCGTGATGGAGCGAGGATCGAAATGGTTTTGGTGGGATCCCGAACGGTGGATTCAAAGCCGGTGTTCAAGCTCGCGACGTGGTTTTCAGTGCGGTTTAGTCCCTTCGGGGCACGGTTTCTTCCGTGGAGGTAGGGTGATGGTTCCTCACTTCCTCCTGCTCGTTTTCCCTGCCCTTGCACTTCGTTTGGCGCAGAAACGGCCGAGTTTGGGCTTGTTTAGCCTAAACCGTGATTTTCAGGTTTTGTAGGGTTCACCGGAGAACGGCAACCATTTGTAGCTCGGTTAGTGTTGAATTGACCGTTGGGATGTTAGGATCCCATCCATGCTAGTTTTGTGTCGATCGGGGGTCATTCGAGGCCGGTAGGAGCCCGAGAACCTCGTTGACCCATTTAGGGTGGATTCATTGGAATCGCCCCGATCTTGTGTTTTTGTGCTTGCATGTGGACTTTTTAGCCTTCTTATGTTATTTTTCATCGTCGAGGGTTGTTTCCCCTGCGCTTCGGCGTGAATGGGGCGTGGAACAGGCCGATTTGGCCAACCCTCCGTTTTCCCACCGTAGCTGGTGTGGCGGTCGTTCCAGGGACCGTCACATGCCCTGAGGGCCCCACGACTGACCGTTACAGCGTCTGGGTGATTCTTTGTTCTTGGGGGTTTTGAGAGTGTGACGGCCCAGGGGTAGCGCGTCACATCTCACTGACGCGTCCCGCGAGATGCGTTACTCCTATTTTGTCGTTTTATGTTTGGGTTAAGTCGGTTCCCCTGACGCGCTTGCCCCTGAGCGTCAGGTGAGTGTAACGCGCCTGCCCCAGGCAGTTACATTCTGGTTGACTGACCTTGACTCTTTGAGGTGGTTCCCCTGGCGCGCCAGCCCTAGCGCATCAGGTGTGCGTAACGCACCTGCCCCAGGCCGTTACGTTCTGTTTGACCGTGTTTGGCCGAGTGAGTCGGTTCACCTAACGGCTGTGCTCCCGTGCCTTAGGTGTATGTAACGCACCTGCCCCATGCCGTTACATGCTATTTTGGCTGAGTTGGGGTGGTTGCGTCGTTGTCTCTAACGGCCTCGTCCCCGCGCGTTAGGTGTTAGTAACGTGTCCGAGATGGACCGTTACATGCCTCTCAGCCAGTTGTTTTCTTGTCTTGTGTCAGGTTGGCCCTGACGAGTCTGTCTTGCCGCGTTAGGTGGCTGTGATGCGCTTGGTCCAACGCGTTACATGGGTCGAGTGTGTTTTGAGTTTGAGGGTTGTTGGCCCTAACGGCCCCGGTTGGGCGCGTCAGGCTGGTGTAACGTGCCCGGTGCTGGCCGTTACATGCCTTTGTGTTTCTGGAGTTGGTTAGGGAAGTGTGTGTGACGGCCTTTTCCCCGACCGTCACATTGGGTGTAACGGCCTAGGCTTAGACCGTCAGGTTCATGTAGCTGTCTAAGGGTGGTGCGTTACATGCCTTGTGCTCCGATTTCCGTGATTCCGGTTTCTGCTTGTCTTGGCTTGGCCTTGTGGTCTGCCCGTTGTCCCGTGGAAGTCTCCTGACGTCTTATGAGGGCTAGGAATACATTGTACGGTAGCCAGGAGTCTTCTTGCTTGTCGTAGGATTCTCTATCCTACTCTTGTGTGTGTCTTTGGTTGGGTTCCGGTCAACCTGGTGTGACCCAGCGATTGACGGGTGACCTTGCGTGTGGGTGTCTTGGCGGTTTTGTCCAGCCCGAGACACTGGTTCTGGATGCCTCGAGGTATCATCTTACCTCGATTTGCATGTCCAGACATGTGCTGAGGGTCTTCGGTGTTCCCTCAGGTCTCCGTGAGTGGTTTTCTGCGGAGTGTCGTTTCTTGTGGCTTAGGATTAGACCGATTGGCGGCTTGTTCCGCTGTTTGTGACGATCTTGCCTTTGAGTCGTTCGACTCGGGATCGTTACGTGGTAGGTCTAGTTGCCTGGTCCTGAGTCGGTTCGCAATGGTTGTACTGCCAGTGGTACTTCGTAGTACGTGTGATAGGGCTTCCGTAGACTGTCTGTACTCTAGCACTTGTGTTTTGGAGTTCGTGCCTTGTGAACCTCCACTAGTCGTAGCCTGTGACATAGGCTTTTTAGTACGTCACCCACCAGGAGTGGTGGACGGGCAGTTTCTCGTTACACGGTTTTTAAGCTAGTTCCGTGGGCCCCGGCCAACGGTAGCGTCCTACCGAGGGGAATACTAGCTAGAGGCCTGGCCTAGGTAGTGGTCAATGTGTGCACACGTGGTCAGGGACTGAGGACTTGCGTCGACGGGCGTGACCCTGACTAGTCACTCGCAGCGTGGTACTGCGGTCTTGTGTCTGTGAGGTGCCGTTTTTCCTTGGAACGTCGTTGTTCCTTGGACCTGGTTCTTGGTGTGTCTAGTCTCCCCCGTGCTGCACACGGTCTGGTAGACGTGACACTTGTGGCGCAGTGTAAGACGTCAGTGGACACATCTGGCTGTTCTTCTAGTGTGAGGGTACTCCTATCACTTGACCGGTGACTCTCGCATTTCTCGGAGTCGGTGTTCTCCTTTCCGTGTCGGCTAGTCTTGGCCTTGCCCAAGATTTGCTTCCCTGGCTGTGTGGTCTATTCTTGGCTGTGTCCAAGATGAGCCTGGGGTTGCGTACACGATGTTCCAATCGTGTAGGCCGTTGTGGTTGTTTTATCCGTCCTTGCAGGTCTTCGTTTTGGACCTGGTGTCGGGTCGACAGATCGATAACTTCTGACTTTGCTGGGTCAGAGTCGCCCTTCTGTTGTTGCTTGGTGTAGTTTGGGGTGCCGAGGTTAGTTCGGCCGCCGCTTGTCTGGCGCGGGTTTCTCCCCCTATCTTACTTGCTCCCTACTCCTACTTCCCGTCTGCTTACTACTGCCTGTAGCGTAGTTTTACAGCTTTGTAGTGTAGCTTTTCCTGCTTTGCTACACTTGCTATTTTTATCGTTGTTGTTCTGTGTTACTGCGTATTTTTCAGTGGGGATCTGTGTGCCCCTACTGAGCTAGTGACATGTGGCTCACCCCTGCTCTTTCAGGTAGGGTGGCGTTGTTTGTTCTGCTTCCGCGTGGTTCCTGGAGTGTGCGTGCTCGTTGCATGCCGTTGCTGCCAGCTGGTACCTGCGTCGGGCTGCCCCCGACTTCTTGGTATGTCTTTACTTTCTGTCGACTGTAGTGTGCTAGACTTGTTGTCTGTAGCTTTGGACTGACTCTAGTGGTGTATAATTGTTAAAATTGAACTGTTAATTAAAAAGTAATTTTATTTCTGCTACTTTAGCAAACCGATCTAATGAAATTTAATTGCTTCTATTATATCTCTGTGGCTTCAATGTACTCTACACATGCCTTTTTCCCTTCGGAGCTTTCCCGCTCTTGGGAGGCCTCGCGGGTTCCAAGTGGTATCATGTGTATTCGGTAGTCCTACCAGGTACATCTGGTATCCGGAATCCGGGTCGCTACAGCTTGGTATCAGAGCAGTGTTCTGAGATGTTCGGAGTTCTTTTCTGAGCTGTCAGAGCGTTGTTGTGTGAAGTACATGGGAATCTGAGATATACGGTATCCAGAGTCGTAAAAGTCCAATACAGTCTTCAGCTGGCTTCGGTTTACGATTCTTTGTCGCTTTGTGTTTTCTGTGTGTTGTCTTGTGCGTGCTGCTCTGGCACTATACGAGATGGTTCTGCTCTTGTCAGGTTGTGACGAGGTGTTTCTTTTCGTCGTTGTGTTTGTTTCGATCATGTTGTACTTGGCAGTGTTCGCCGGAAGGCTTGAATCTGCAGTACGTTGTTCGAGATTTTCTCCGTGTGTTGTTCAGGTTGCTGTTGACCTCTGGCCTTGGTTTGATGACCGTACACGTTCTTACCTTGTCTTGGTCATCTCGTCTTGAGTCTGTTCAGCTCCTGGTGTGTCTCACTTCTGTTGAAGTGCTCGATTTGATTCCGTGTGGGAGAAGTTGCTCAGGCAAGCTAGGATTTTCTATTCCTGGTGAGCTTTTGTGGTTGAGCTAATTGCTTCTTGTCCCTTCTGGTGGAATCTTTTCGAGGTTTGCCTTGGAATTGCTGTCTTAGTGATGCCTTTGTCCTGTGTCTGCTTAAGTGTGGACAGCTTTGTTTTGAGCCTGATCTGCTCTCTACAATACGGTTGCTTGGCTTTGGACTCCATGATGGTGTTAAGAGCTGTTGTGTACCGTGTTTGTCGTGCCGTGTCCAACGGCCGATGTATTGTGAAGGCTCATTTATCATTTTCGGGACGTGAAGGTAAGCTGAGATTGATACTTTCCTTGTGCTTTATGCTGAAGCTGGTGTTCTTCTCCTGTTGCACTTAGGCTCCTTGTGATCGGTTGTTCGCTGGATCGGTACTCGTGGCGTGTTGTTTGCGATCTTTGTTGATTTCGATAACGCCTGGTGTGTGCTGAGGTGCGACTACCGAGGTTGTTCGGTTGCCTGTGCGCGTTGTTGAGAGTGCAGTGGAAGTGTGTGGGTTGGCTACCCACTGGTCGAGAGGTTTGTTCTTTCTCGATGTGACTTCGTCTTGGCTTCTTGTGCCTCGATGTCGTCTGTTGCCATGCCATTGTTGGTGCTTTTCTGGTGTTGGCATTGGCATTTGCGAGTATTGGGGAATTTGTCGGCATTCCTACTGATTGAGTACCCTTTGCTCTGCATTTCTGTCTTGGGTATTGTGCTCTCGAGGTGTGTTGGTGGTCCTTGAGTTGCGTTCCCCGAGATTGTTGTCGTTTCTTGTTATTGTGGGTCTTCTCTTGGTGAGCAGTCTGATGCGTGACCCGTTTCTTGTGGTCATGTGCTCAGCTATTCTTGTGCCTTGTTGTGACCCTGCTTGCAGTGGTATTCTGTGGCCCTGCGTGTTGTGCGGAGCCGGAATCCTGCAGGTGCTGCCATTGTGTTACTTCTGTAAGTGCTGTTTCTCTATGATTTTGTGTCTCTGTGTGGACCAAGTCTTGTCGGTTAGCCTTGCTGTGCTCTTTTTCTAGAGTTAGCTTGCGACTCGATCAGATGTAATATCTGAGTGAGGACTGATTGTGGTCTGGTGCTGCTGTTGTCGTTGGTGTCCTGTATGCCAGGTGTTCCCTGTCGCCTTTGGCACTGGAGCCGATGATGTGGTCGAGCTGTCAGCTGATAGGATTGTGTGTCCTCGTGTAAGCTGTCGCTTGCCGTGTTGTCGTTGTGTTTCTCTGTTGGTTGTCTGTTGTTGTGGCAGTCGTGTCTCCTGTCCTGTGAGACGTAAACGACATTGCCCTGTTTCTGAGGTGTTGGACTTGTGTCCACTTGTGTCGTGCTCGATCCAGAGCGTGTGCTCGTGATTGTGATCTGACAGTGTTCCTCTGAATTGTGTTCTCTCGAGATTTGTGTTGTTTTGTGTCGTTGGGTTGTTCTTCCCTGCTTCTCCTTTGTTAGTCCTTAATTTCGAGGGTGAAATTCCTTAAAGGAGGGGAGGATGTAATGCCCTGGATCCTTGGTAGGTCTTGCTGGATCTTCATTGGATCTTTTGGATTGTTTTCGGTGAGTTTCGATTCGCTTTTGTGGATTCCGAGCCGTGTGAGTTTTTCTCTCGTACTACTTACGGAACCCTACGGTGAGTTTACTTGTCAGTTCCTCGACTCGTGGATGCTACAGCGACGATGTACTCTTCGAGCCGGTCGTTTCGACTATTTTTGCGTATTTTTCTGAATTTGTGCATTTTCGACGCATTTTTAGAATTTTTGAAAATTAGGAAAATTTCCTAATTTCTTTTCTTTTTCTTTTTCTTTTCCTTTCCTCTTTCTCTCTCCTCATTCGCACATTCGCCTCTCTCTCTCCCGTTCTCTCTCGTTCTCCCACCTTCTCGCCTCCGGCTGTAGACGGGGTCCGTTGGTAAGGTGGCGACGTCGGGAAGCTGTCGAGGTGCGTGATGGAGCGAGGATCGGAATGGTTTTGGTGCGATCCCGAACGGTGGATTCAAAGCCAGTGTTCGAGCTTGCGGCGTGGTTTTCGGCGTAGTTTAGTCCCTTCGGGGCACGGTTTCTTCCGTGGAGGTAGGTTGATGGTTCCTCACTTCCTCCTGCTCGTTTTCCCTGCCCTTGCACTTCGTTTGGCTTGGAAACGGCCGAGTTTGGGCTTGTTTAGCCTAAACCGTGATTTTCAGGTTTTGTAGGGTTCACCAGAGAACGGCAACCATTTGTAGCTCGGTTAGTGTTGAATTGACCGTTGGGATGTTAGGATCCCATGCATGCTAGTTTTGTGTCGATCGGTGGTCATTCGAGGCCGGTAGGAGCCCGGGAACCTCGTTGACCCATTTAGGGTGGATTCGTTGGAATCGCCCCGATCTTGTGTTTTTGTGCTTGCATATGGGCTTTTTAGCCTTCTTATGTTGTTTTTCATCGTCGAGGGTTGTTTCCCCTGCGCTTCGGCTTGAATGGGCGTGGAACGGGCCGATTTGGCCAACCCTCCGTTTTCCCGCCGTAGCTGGTGTGGCGGTCGTTCCAGGGACCGTCACATGCCCTGACGGCCCCACGACTGACCGTTACAACGTCTGGGCGATTCTTTATTCTTGGGGGTTTTGCGAGTGTGACGGCCCAGGGGTGGCGCGTCACATCTCTCTGACGCGTCTCGTGAGACGCGTTACTCCTATTTTATCATTTCATGTTTGGGTTAAGTCGGTTCCTCTGACGCGCTTACCCCTGTGCGTCAGGTGAGTGTAACGCGCCTGCCCCAGGCCGTTACATTCTGGTTGACTGATGTTGACCTTTTGAGGCGGTTCCCCTGGCGCGCCAGCCCTAGCGTGTCAGGTGTGCGTAACGTGCCTGCCCCAGGCCGTTACGTTCTGTTTGACCGTGTTTGACCGAGTGAGTCGGTTCACCTAACGGTCGTGCTCCCGTGCGTTAGGTGTGTGTAACGCGCCTGCCCCAGGCCGTTACATGCTATTTTGGCTGAGTTGGGGTGGTTGCGTCGTTGTCTCTAACGGCCTCGTCCCCGCGCGTTAAGTGTTTGTAACGCGTCCGAGATGGACCGTTACATGTCTCTCCGCCAGTTGTTTTCTTGTCTTGTGTCAGGTTGGCCCTGACGCGTCTGTTTTGCCACGTTAGGTGGCTGTGACGCGCTTCGTCCCACATGTTACGTGGGTCGAGTGTGTTTTGAGTTTGAGGGTTGTTGGCCCTGACGGCCCCGGTTGGGCGCGTCAGGCTGGTGTAACGCACCTGGTGCTGGCCGTTACATGCCTTTGAGTTTTTGGAGCTGGTTAGGGCAGTGTGTGTGACGGCCTGTTCCCCGACCGTCACATTGGGTGTAACGGCCTAGGCTTAGACCGTCAAGTTCATGTAGCTGTCTAAGGGTGGTGCGTTACATGCCTTGTGCTCCGATTTCTGTGATTCCAGTTTCTGCTTGTCTTGGCTTGGCCTTGTGGTCTGCCCGTTGTCCTGTGGATGTCTCCTGACGTCCTATGAGGGCTAGGACTATGTTGTAAGGTAGCCAGGAGTCTTCTTGCTTGTCGTAGGATTCTCTATCCTACTCTTGTGTATATCTTTGGTTGGGTTCCGGTCAACCCGGGGTGACCCAGCGGTTGACGGGCGACCTTGCGTGTGGGTGTCTTGGCGGTTTTGTCCAGCCCGAGACACTGGTTCTGGATGCCTCGAGGTATCGTCTTACCTCGGTTTACATGTCCATACGTGTGCTAAGGGTCTTCGGTGTTCCCTTAGGTCTCCGTGAGTTGTTTTCTGTGGAGTGTCGTTTCTTGTGGCTTAGGATTAGACCGATTGGCGGCTTGTTCCGCTGTTTGTGATGATCTTGCCTTTGAGTCGTTCGACTCAGGATCGTTACGTGGTAGGTCTAGTTGCCTGGTCCTGAGTCGGTTGGCAGTGGTTGTACTGCCAGTGGTGCTTCGTAGTACGTGTGACAGGGCTTCCGTAGAGTATCGGTACTCTAGCACTTGTGTTTTGGAGTCCGTACCTTGTGAACCTCCACTAGTAGTAGCCTGTGACGTAGGCTTTTTAGTACGTTACCCACCGGGAGTGGTGGATGGGCAGTTTCCCGTTACACGGTTTTAAGCTAGTTCCGTGGGCCCCGGCCAATGGTAGCGTCCTACCGAGGGGAATACTAGCTAGAGGCCTGGCCTAGGTAGTGGTCAGTGTGTGCACATGTGGTTAGGGACTGAGGACTTGCGTCGATGGGCGTGACCCTGAATAGTCACTTGCAGCGTGGTACTGCGGTCTTGTGTCCGTGAGGTGCCGTTTTTCCTTGGAACGTCGTTGTTCCTTGGACCTGGTTCTTGGTGTGTCTAGTCTCCCCCGTGCTGCACACGGTCTGGAAGACGTGACACTTGTGGCCCAGTGTAAGACGTCAGTGGACGCATCTGGCTGTTCTTCTAGTGTGAGGGTACTCCTATCACTTGACCGGTGACTCTCACGTTTCTCAGAGCCGGTGTTCTCCTTTCCGTGTCGGCTAGTCTTGGCCTTGCCCAAGATTTGCTTCCCTGGCTGTGTGGTCTATTCTTGTCTGTGTCCAAGATGAGCCTGGGGTTGCGTACACGATGTTCCAATCGTGTAGGCCGTTGTGGTTGTTTTATCCGTCCTTGCAGGTCTTCGTTTTGGACCTAGTGTCGGGTCGACAGATCGGTAACTTCTGACTTTGCTGGGTCAGAGTCGCCCTTCTGTTGTTGCTTGGAGTAGTTTGGGGTGCCGAGGTTAGTTCGGCCGCCGCTTGTGTAGTGCCCCAGAAATTTTAAATAATTTTCAAGAATTTATAAAGGCCTAAATAAATTTATAAATGATTAATAAGTTATTATGAGGCCAAGTGGTGTTAATCAATTAACCCAACCCACTTAATTAAAGTCCAAAAGGTTTTAACTCTGGCCCATTAAGTTTGGCCCACATTCTAGAAGGTAACTAAGTCTATCCACGGATATTAAGGATTGCTGAGTTAGATGGACGCAGTCTATCTCCACGAAATGTGGATCTAGAGGGGGGGTGAATAGATCTAATGCCTATTTAAAAAACCAATGTAAGGTTCAAATGCGGAATATAAGCAAATCTGCTAAATCACTAACCCGGATACTAGATTTCAACAGAAGCGAATCAAGCTCTTAAAACAAACAAGGCAACCAGTCGCACACAGTTCATAGACAATCACACAAACACAAGACACCCAATATTTTTAGGTGGTTCAGTCAAAGACCTACATCCACCCCACACTCAACCGAGTATGGCTTACTGCTGCGCAACAGAGCTTGCGTCCGCTGGGCAATACAGCTTGGCCTATAACCGCTGATACACAGCTTCGCTGGGCACTATAGATTGCCGACCAGAGGAACAGATCCTCTGCAACTGTTGGAGAAATATAGCTTAACCCGTCCAGTGGAGACTTCCACTGCAAATCCGCTGACTCACAGCTTGAAGAAACAGGAATTCGGAAATGAAAGACAGAAGCAAAACGAAAATGAAAACCCAAATGGGAAAGTAGCTCTAATGAGCAATGCTCAGCTCTGGTTTCTGAACCACGAGACTGAGACACAACCTCTCGAACAAACGCTCTCTCAATCTCACTCTCTCAACACATCTCTCCTATCCCTCTTTCTTTTCTTCTCTGCTTTTCTTCTTCTCTCTTTTTCTTCTTCTGTGTGGATCGGTGGCTCTCTGCTGCTATTCGCTCACTGTATGGACTTTGCCAACTTCTTCGATCAGTCTTCATCTGTTGGACGAAGACTTCCTTTTATAAGCAGCAGGTGGATAAGGGCGCGTGGCTTCCACATTTCCCGCCCAAGGAGTTTCACCAGAACCGAGGCATTTCTACCACCTGGCAGCATCCTGGCTGGGCTGCACCCACGTGTCCTCATCTGGGCACCTCGTCCTTCCTAGGATCACATGCCTTCATAGAGCTTCTCGAAGAATCCCTGTCAGATAGACGAAATAGAATTATCAATTTAAGTATCGAACTCTGTATAGACTTTGAAATGAAGTGCACTGTATAGACTTTAGTTCAAAGCCAACGTATAGACTTCAATGTATGGACTTTACAATGCAAACAACAATGTATACACTTTACCCCAATGTGTAGACTTCATATAAGAAGCCAACAGCTGTACAGACTTAGGCAACCTTCAACACAAATGCGATGTACAGACTTTGAAGAACAGCATCTAATGTATAGACTTGATGAAACACTCACGAGTGTATAGACTTAGAGTGAAGCATGCAATGTATAGACTTTACGAAATGCATGCTACAGTGCCGATGTGTAGACTTGAATATCATTCAACAGCCAATGTGAAGACTTCCCGATGTATAGACTTTCAAAATGAAAGGCTGTATAGGCTTGAACAAAGAAGCAGCGAATGTATGGACTTCCAATGGAAACGACGGTAAAGCGATCAGTGTATAGACTTCAAGGGAAACGACGGTAAAATTACCGATGTATAGACTTGAAGGAAAACGTAGGTAAAACTTCCAATGTACAGACTTCGAAGATGAACAGTTGGATGTACATACTTGGAAGATCACTGATGGCTGTACATACTTTGCTTCAATGTATAGACTTGGAAGTTCAACGAAGGATGCATAGTGCACTATATGGACTTCCAATGAGACGCAAATTGAGACAATGGATGTATATACTTGGAAGATCGCTGATGGCTGTACAGACTTTGCTCCAATGTATAAGACGCTAATTGAGACGGTCCACTGTACAGACTTGGACTTCAACAAGACGCTGCATTGAGACGCAACTTGAGATGCATGGCTGTACAGACTTTGCCTTAGACTCTAAATGAGACGGACAATGTACACACTTAGCCAATGTAATGCAATGAATGGGCCTGTACAGTGAAACGATGTATAGACTTCACCAAGACACTGCATGAACAATATGATGCGATGTACAGACTTGGGGTTCCACTGTGGATGTATAGACTCGAGAGTCTTGAAGCCAATGTAATGACATTCCACCGACCAATGTATGGACTTTGCAAGCCTAAGACGCTGAGTGAGACGGTGGATGTAACAGTGCAATGTCTAGACTTGAACCAATGCAGACGGCTATACAGTTTTGACTGAGACGCTGCATGAGACGATGCAATGTACATACTTAGCCGTTGCAGCCTTAGTCCAATTGAGACGCTGAGAAAGATGATCGACTGTACAGACCTAATGCAATGCAAGCTACAGTGAATGAATGTATAGGCTTTGAACTCGAGCATGCAATGCAGCAATGTCTAGACTTTGGGTTTTACCCTGCAGTGTATAGACTTAGCATGATGCTCACATGCAATGTGCAGATTTCCTATATGCTCAAGTCCAATGTATAGACTTTGTCCACGAGCTGTGCACATGAATGAACGATGTATGGACTTCTTAACAGACACATGCAATGTGTATACTTTGAGTGTGTGTGCTACGTGTAAACCTGTAAGATGCATAGAACACATAGACAATCTGATAAAACAATTTCATCAAAGCATAAGCAGTTGCCAATCAATCAAAACAAGATGTTTTAAGCATAAGTCAACATCATCAACACAGAGGGGTCACAACAATCTCCCCCTTTTTGATGATGGCAACCCCTTATTAAATAGAATAGCAACATCCTGTCAAACAGATGTATTTTGATGAAAAGTATGATTTGTTATTCAGATTGACATGCAGATGCTATGAATGCATGCTACATAATGCAAGCAACTTACTACCCCAGACTCCCCCTGTAAATGAATTCAGAATTCAGACAGCATATTCTCCCCCTAGACAATATTCTCCCCCTTTGCCATCAACAAAGAGGAGGGAAAGGGAATGCAAGGGAAAGATCAAGAAGTTATCTGACTGACATTCTGAACAAGTAGTTCATGAATAGGTATTCTAAAGCACAGAGTCTTCAGGTTTATGAATTTAGAAACTACTTTCAGATAGAGTGCTGGTTTAAAGACTATGAAATTTTGAGTTCATGCACTACAATCACTAGATAAGTTCGCTGTGCATGATAAAATAATAAACCAGAAATACATTTGCATGAGAGAGTCAGTTTCAAAATATCTTACTTTCATAGTCTCATTAAAAAAAATGATTGAGAGATACCAAGTCATGTATTGAAACTAAACAAATTGACATTCATGAAATTTCTTTCGATGGAGCAGCATTTTCAATACAAGTTCATTAAGGGCATTCAGGTGCCATTGTCTTTTTGCATAAGGCCAATACCCCTAGATACTCAACATGATGGACCATTCTGTCATGATCAAACTCAATAAAAGTGATTTACACCTTTTTGTGTGAGGGTACACGTTTATCAGACGCTAGTCACCCCCAGGTACTCAATGAAACCACCCTACTGTTTTGATCATTTTATACAGAGATAGCTGATACACCTCATGACATAAGTGTTGTCCACTTCTTTGATGGATCACTCAGTTTCTAAGTGATTTACCAGTCATTGCTCCGCCAATTTTATTTTGCAATGATTTTCAATGTTTTTCAATATCTTTCTTAGCTGTCCTTTACTCCTTTATATGTTTCAGAATGACTTGTTTAAGAACAATACACATACTCAGCTTCTCTAACATGATTTCAGATATGATTAGCTTTGTCTGACATGAAATAAAATAAGGGTTGAGAGTTTTATCAATTTTCAGCTTACTCCTATACTGATTGTAATTTTTAAACTCCAAAAAGTTATAAAATTTAAACCATTAGGTCAGTCCTTAAGCAATTCAAATTCTTACAACTGAAGAAGTCCATTTTCTATTGCTTAGAAATCAGAACTGACTAACAGATTGTCATAATGTCAGAATCGACATTCAGAATTAAAGGATGAATGAATTCAAGAAAGTTGAAGACACTCTGAATTTCTAGTAGAAACTCCCCCTGTCTATATGCATGCAATTTTGTAAATGAATGGCAAGAATTGAATGAGAGAGAGATTAGACACAATCATGACTAAATGATATGCAATGATGATCATGAGTGTGATGCCACATTCAACATCCACAGGTTTATTCAAGCTATCAGATGCAAGTCCAAATCAGAAATTTTATTCAAGGCAGCTGAACATATCATTCATCATGCTGAAATTTACATAAGCCAAGTTCTCTTCTAAGAAATTTAAATCTTTCATTCCCAAGAGGCTTAGTAAAAATATCAGCAATTTGGTTTTCAGTTTCTATGAAATTCATTTCAATCTCCTTTTTATTTACAGCATCTCTAAGAAAATGATGTTTTATCTCTATGTGCTTAGTCCTAGAATGATGAACATGATTTTTAGCAAGGCATATAGCACTAGTATTATCACATAAAAGTGGAATACATCCCAAATTTATCTGATAATCAGCCAGTTAGTGCTTAATCCAAAGTACTTGGGTAACATAATTACATGCTGCAACATACTCAACTTCAGTTGTAGATAATGCTACAGTGTGTTGCTTCTTAGATGCCCAAGACACTAGACAGCCACCAAGGAATTGACAATAGCCACTAGTGCTTTTTCTATCTACTCGACACCCAGCATAGTCTGCATTAGTGTAGGCTAGAAGCTCTAACTCACACTTAGCAGGATACCAAAGACCTAGCTCTTGGGTGCCTAGTAAATACCTAAAAATCTTTTTCACAGCTTTAAAATGGGTTTCTTTAGGACTAGCCTGAAATCTAGAGCATAAGCATACTGCAAATTGAATATCAGGCCTAGATGCTGTAAGATAAAGAAGGGATCCGATCATACCTCTATATAGCTTTTGGTCCACTGGTTTACCTTTAGAATCTTCATCTAAATTTGTTGAGGTACCCATTGGAGCTGATATTTCCTTGAGGTTGTCCATTTTATACTTCTTCAATAGATTCTTTATGTACTTGGACTGAGAAATGAATATGTCATCTTTTGATTGTGTAACCTGCAGTCCAAGAAACAATTTGAGCTCACCCATTGTGCTCATTTCAAACTCATCAGTCATAATTTGAGAGAATTCCTCACACAATTTGGGGTTAGTTGACCCAAACGCAATGTCATCCACATAAATCTGAATAATAAGAATATCTGGATGACTCACCTTGGTAAACAATGTTTGATCAACTATACCTCTTGTGAAATTCTTGTCGGTGAGGAATTTGCTCAACCTGTCATACCAAGCTCTAGGAGCTTGCTTTAAACCATAGAGAGCTTTATTGAGTTTGTAAACATGATTAGAGAAATCTAAACATTCAAACCCAGGAGGCTGTCTCACATAGACATCCTCATTAATTTCCCCATTCAGAAAAGCAGATTTCACATCCATCTGCTGAAGATTTATTCCTAGGGAACATGCATAAGCTAATAAGATTCTGATTGCTTCTAACCTAGCTACAGGGGCAAAAGACTCTTCAAAGTCTATTCCAAATTCCTGATGGTACCCCTGAGCTACAAGTCTGGCTTTATTTTTAATAACATTCCCTGATTCATCAGTTTTATTTCTAAACACCCATTTAGTCCCTATGACTGTTTCATGATCAGAAGGTGGAACCAAATGCCACACCTTATCCCTGTCAAATTGATTGAGCTCCTCATGCATGGCATTAATCCAATGCACATCTTGAAGAGCACTGTCAATGGACTTGGGTTCTGTGTTTGATACAAAAGCATAAGCATTCAGTTCATGTTGAATTCTCAAGTGTTCTCTAGTCCTCGGGGGGTCATGCAGATTTCCAATTACATTATCTACAGGATGATCTTTAAGATATCTAATGTTAACAATTGAATTATCATGTGTTTGATTTACCTCCCCCTGAACTGTAGGCTCTTCTTCATTAAGCTCTTCATGTCCTTCTTCATCCTCGAATTTGTCTACATGATCTCCTTCCTTCAAAATTTCACCATTGTCTTCATTCCTGCATTGACCAACATTAGAATTTACCAAGGATTCATCAAAAACTATGTGTGGAGATTCTTCAACAGTTTTAGAGTTCAGATTGTACACTCTATATGCTCGGGTGTTTTCAGAATAACCAAGAAAGATTCCTGGTTCACCTTTAGGTTCAAATTTATCAAGATCTCTTTTATCATTTATATGAATAAAATATTTACATCCAAAAACCTTGAAATGAGCAATAGAAGGTTTCTTACCCTTTAAGATCTCATATGGTGTTTGCTGGGTAGAAGGTCTTACCATGGCTCTGTTAATTACATAACAGGTAGTGTTCACTGCTTCAGCCTAAAATTTCTTTGGTAGACCACCTTCAACAAGGAGTGTACGACCCATCTCCACTAGGGTTTTGTTCCTTCTCTCCACAACTCCATTCTGCTCAGGTGTCCTTGGTGAGGAGTACCTATGGTTGATTCCATTTGACCTGCAGAATTCATCAAACTGTGAGTTTTCAAACTCACCTCCATGATCAGTCAAAATGTTTTCAATTTTTTGATTTATTTTAACATAGAACTCCTGAAATTCTGAGAAAGCATCACTCTTATTAGATAAGAAAAAAACCCAAGTATACCTAGAAAAGTCATCTACCATGACAAACCCATACCTCCTCCCTGATAAGCTGACAGATCTGGTTGGCCCAAAAAGGTCCATGTGTATCAACTCATAGGGTTTGGAAGACAGATTTTCAGTTATAGACTTAAATGACTTTCTAGTTATCTTTGATTGAGTGCATGCATCACAGATTTTATTTTCTTTCTTGAAGGAAACTTTAGGAAGTCCTCTAACCATGCCATGCTTATTTAGTTTGTGCAAAACAGTGTAACTAGCATGACCTAACCTACGATGCCATAAAAATGCTAAGTCTTCTCTACTGGCAGTAAGGCAAAGGTTAGTATGTTGAATGTCATCTAAATCTATCATGTATGTATTATTTATTCTTTTTCCAGAAAATTTGACACTTTCAGAATCAGGTTCAAAAACCTTGCAGCATTAAGAATCAAATAAAATGTTATATCCTTTATCACACAACTGGCTGATGCTAAGTAGATTATAAGCTAACCCTTAAACCAGCATAACATCATCAATGCAGCAGGTAGAGCACTTACCTATTTTACCTGATCCAATAATCCTACCCTTTGTGTTGCTTCCAAAGGTGACAAGGCCTCCTAGTTTCTCAGCCAGCATGCAGAACTTGGCCTTATCTCCTGTCATATGCCTGGAGCAGCCGCTATCCAAGTACCACAAGTTGTTCTTGGCTGCCAGGTATACCTACATACACAATTAGGTAGAGAGGTTTGGAACCCAAGACTGATTGGGCTCCATAACAGATGAAATAGAAGCAAAGCAAGAAAGCAGGCTTTTCGGAATCCACATTTGTTTAAATGAATTTTGTTCAGTGGATCCTACAGATTTTCTTCTGTTGTTGTTCCTTTTCTTTTTGTTGTTCTTCTTCTTATTGGTAGCAGCATGATTATTGACAGTGTTGTTACTTCTGTGCCAGTGCCTTGGCCAGGGTGTGTTCACAAAGTTTTGGCCATAGTAGTTCCTGGGTTGGCTAAAGAATTGTTGGTTCCTAGGTGTCCAGTTGCCATACCCATTAACCCAATTGCTAGTGTAAGGTCTTTGATATTGTGCAGCCTGATATGCAAGACATGTATGCCTCCCCAGAGTTCTAGTCCAATCTGACCTATTGAAATAGGTTGACTGTGCGTTGTGATGGGTCTGAACTCTGTGTTGGTAGAGATGATTGAGTTGACTCCTAGCAGCACTCTGTCTCCCCGGCACCTTGGACCCTGCTGACCTATTCATAGGTTTGTATTGGGTCTTCTTCAGAGGTGGTGATGATGGTGGAGACTTAGTGACCTTAACCTGGGGTTTATGAGACTGTGTAGGTTGACCCCTAACCTGAGTCTGAGCCCTAGGATTTTACTTGGATGTGCTAGCTCTACTAGGCTCACTGACTTTTTGTTTACCCTTCTCCTCAGCACTGATCTTTTTCAGATTAGCAGTTTTATTCACAGAATTGTTTGAATTCATGCTAATTAGAGGTCCTTTTTCTTTTTGTGCAACAAATGAAATAGTTTTCATTCCAAAGGTTTTAGTTGCACTTGAATTAAATCCTAGGCCCTCTTTTCTGAAATTAACTTTTGACCCTAACAAAGCATTTAGATTATCTGTTCCTTGGGTCATTTTCTCAATGGTTTTCAGCTTATCCTCATTGTCTTTCTGAATGTCATCAATAGACCTTTTCAGTTCATTATTTACATTGAGGACAGCTTCATATTTTTCAGAAACAATTTTTACTTCACTCTCACATTTCTGAATTTTCAGCTTCCATTCATCAATTTCTTTTTCAAGCCTCACATTCTCTTCCCTAGAAGCTTTTAACTCATTTTTGATTTCATCTAATTCAGAACATGTGAGTTTCAATTTATCATTCTCAGACTCCAAACATGCAATTTTATCAGTTAGTGTTTTATCATTTTGCATGGAATTGATTTTTCTTCTAAGATGCCTATTCTCTTTTCTAACATCATCAGCTCTATCAGCTATGTCATGGTAAGCATCTACCCAATCAGCAATTGTGAAGTTTTCAAATCTAGTGATTACCTCATTTGAATCCTCCTCTCTGTCCTCGGAGCTTGTTGCCATAAGGCAAATGGGCTGTTCAGATTCGGCTTCACTATCTGAGCTGCTACTGAAGGAGCCTTCATCTTCATCACTCCAGGTGCTGATCATTGCTTTTTCTGTCTTATTTTTCTTCTTTGACTTGTCCTTGTATTTCTGATTGTCTGGACAGTCAGCTTTCAGATGGCCCGGTTTCCTGCAATGATAACAAACGTTAGCTTCAGTTTTCTTAGCATGTTTAGATTTATACCTTTTATCCTTTCGGCCGCCACTGTATTTCTTTTGGCCGAATCGTCATGCTCCTTTTCTGGTAAATCGCCTGAATTCTCTGGTCATCATGGCCATTTCAGAACGAGTCATATCTTCTTCATCCGGGCTCTCCTCTGATGATGAAGAACTGCTGGAGCTGGATTTGTTGGATTTGCTTGATCGGCTTCTTCTTCCTCTCAGCTTCTTCTGTCCTTGGCATATTAATCTCATATGCCATTAGCGAGCCAATCAGCTCATCAGCTCTTGTATTACGCAAATCCCTTGACTCCTCCATCACTGTAGCTTTCGTGTGCCAAGCATGAGTCAAGGACCGCAGAATCTTCCTCACCACATCGTATTCTATCTGAGGTTTCCCTAGACCTCTGAGACCATTGGTAATGATAGTCAACCGAGCATACATTTCGCTGATGGTCTCGTTCTGCTTCATCTTGAAGGCTTCGTATTCGGATACAAGAAGATTGGCCTTCTGCTCTCTTACTTGAGATGTACCCTCATGAATGACTTCCAATGCATCCCACATCTCCTTGGCTGATTTGTAGGCTGATACGCGGGACAATTTGGTAGGGTGCAGAGAGCACTGGATGGCGTTTACGGCACTCCAATTCAGCGTGGACCTTCTGATCTCCTCCTTGGTCCAGACATCTTCATTCGGGAATAGCTCATAAGGTCCCTTGCTGACAACCTTCCAGATCTCGTAATCCTTAGCCCTCAGAAACACTTGCATATGATTCTTCCAGTATGCGTAGTTAGATCCATCGAAGAATGGGGGCTTCGTTGTTGAGTGACCTTCAGCTATCATCCCTCGAGCATCCATCTCTGCCTATCTCTTCGGGCGATGAGTCCCTGTAGAAGAGTGTGGCTCTGATACCAAGTGTTGAGTTAGATGGACGCAGTCTATCTCCACGAAATGTGGATCTAGAGGGGGGGGGTGAATAGATCTAATGCCTATTTAAAAAACCAATGTAAGGTTCAAATGCGGAATATAAGCAAATCGGCTAAATCACTAACCCGGATACTAGATTTTAACAGAAGCAAACCAAGCTCTTAAAATAAACAAGACAACCAGTCGCACACAGTTCATAGACAATCACACAAACACAAGACACCCAATATTTTTAGGTGGTTCAGTCGAAGACCTACATCCACCCCACACTCAACCGAGTATGGCTTACTGCTGCGCAACACAGCTTACGTCCGCTGGGCAATACAGCTTGGCCTATAACCGCTGATACACAGCTTCGCTGAGCACTACATCTTGCCGACCAGAGGAATAGATCCTCTGCAACTGCTTGGGAAATACAGCTTAACCCGGCCAGTGGAGACTTCCACTGCAAATCCGCTGACTCACAGCTTGAAGAAACAGGAATTCAGAAATGAAAGACAGAAGCAAAACGAAAATGAAAACCCAAATGGGAAAGTAGCTCTAATGAGCAATGCTCAGCTCTGGTTTCTGAACCACGAGACTGAGACACAACCTCTCGAACAAACGCTCTCTCAATCTCACTCTCTCAACACATCTCTCCTATCCCTCTTTCTTTTCTTCTCTACTTTTCTTCTTCTCTCTTTTTCTTCTTCTGTGTGGATCGGTGGCTCTCTGCTACTATTCGCTCACTGTATGGACTTTCCCAACTTCTTCGATCAGTCTTCATCTGTTTGACGAAGACTTCCTTTTATAAGCAGCAGGTGGATAAGGGCGCGTGGATTCCACATTTCCCGCCCAAGGAGTTTCGCCAGAACCGAGGCATTTCGACCACCTGGCAGCATCCTAGCTAGGCTGCACCCACGTGTCCTCATCTGGGCACCTCGTCCTTCCTAGGATCATGTGTCTTCATAGAGCTTCTCAAAGAATCCCTGTCAGATAGACGAAATAGAATTATCAATTTAAGTATCGAACTCTGTATAGACTTTGAAATGAAGTGCACTGTATAGACTTTAGTTCAAAGCCAACGTATAGACTTCAATGTATGGACTTTACAATGCAAACAACAATGTATACACTTTACCCCAATGTGTAGACTTCATATAAGAAGCCAACGGCTGTACATACTTAGGCAACCTTCAACACAAATGCGATGTACAGACTTTGAAGAACAACATCCAATGTATAGACTTGATGAAACACTCACGAGTGTATAGACTTAGAGTGAAGCATGCAATGTATAGACTTTACGAAATGCATGCTACAGTGCCGATGTGTAGACTTGAATATCATTCAACAGCCAATGTGAAGACTTCCCGATGTATAGACTTTCAAACTGAAAGGCTATATAGGCTTGAACAAAGAAGCAGCGAATGTATGGACTTCCAATGGAAACGACGGTAAAGCGATCAGTGTATAGACATCAAGGGAAACGATGGTAAAATTACCGATGTATAGACTTGAAGGAAAACGTAGGTAAAACTTCCAATGTACAGACTTCGAAGATGAACAGTTGGATGTACATACTTGGAAGATCACTGATGGCTGTACATACTTTGCTTCAATGTATAGATTTGGAAGTTCAATGAAGGATGCATAGTGCACTGTATGGACTTCCAATGAGACACAAATTGAGACGATGGATGTATATACTTGGAAGATCGCTGATGGCTGTACAGACTTTGCTCCAATGTATAAGACGCTAATTGAGACGGTCCACTGTACAGACTTGGACTTCAACAAGACGCTGCATTGAGACGCAACTTGAGACGCATGGCTGTACAGACTTTGCCTTAGACTCTAAATGAGACAGACGATGTACACACTTAGCCAATGCAATGCAATGTATGGACCTGTACAGTGAAACGATGTATAGACTTCACCAAGACACTGCATGAACAATATGATGCGATGTACATACTTGGGGTTCCACTATGGATGTATAGACTCGAGAGTCTTGAAGCCAATGTAATGACATTCCACCGACCAATGTATGGACTTTGCAAGCCTAAGACGCTGAGTGAGACGGTGGATGTAACAGTGCAATGTCTAGACTTGAACCAATGCAGACGGCTGTACAGTCTTGACTGAGACACTGCATGAGACGATGCAATGTACATACTTAGCCGTTGCAGCCTTAGTCCAATTGAGACGCTGAGAAAGATGATCGGCTGTACAGACTTTATGCAATGCAAGCTACAGTGAATGAATGTATAGACTTTGAACTCGAGCATGCAATGCAGCAATGTCTAGACTTTGGGTTTTACCCTGCAGTGTATAGACTTAGCATGATGCTCACATGCAATGTGCAGATTTCCTATATGCTCAAGTCCAATGTATAGACTTTGTCCATGAGCTGTGCACACGAATGAACGATGTATGGACTTCTTAACAGACACATGCAATGTGTATACTTTGAGTGTGTGTGCTATGTGTAAACCTGTAAGATGCATAGAACACATAGACAATCTGATAAAATAATTTCATCAAAGAATAAGCAGTTGCCAATCAATCAAAACAAGTTGTTTTAAGCATAAGTCAACATCATCATCACAGAGGGGTCACAACAAGGATAAATACTAGAATATATAAGATAAGTTAATGGATAATTATCAAAACAGTTTTAAATTGTTTAAACTCTATCCACGACACATATAACGGTCTATAGCCTAACCGTCACAGACATGTAACGCACGGTGTCTCGATCGTTACACTATGAACTGGAAAACTAAAAGAGTTGATTTTTTTTGAACTTTAGGAACGAGTAATGTAAGGGTCTATCGCGAGACCGCCACATAACCCTAACGCGTAAGTCCTAGTCCGTTACAAACCTGTTAGTTCCGTAAGCAAAGGAACTAATGAAAAGATTGGAACTTGATGTTCCTATCCACTAGGGATCGACTTGGAAAGGATTGTAAAGACTCTAAGGACTCTTAGGGATTAGGATTTGATGAAACAAGGACTCTAAACTCGATCTAATTCTCAAAACCTAGTCTAAACTCTATAAATAGGGCATAGTTCTGAACTGTGCGACCCTTACTTTTTGGTCGTAAGGAAGCAAGGTAAGGAGTCATTATCTCAGGTAAGTTCTTTAGAATAATTTGTTCACAATACTTTAGACTAACTCCCCTCCTAATTTCACATCTTTAGGTCAAGAGGTCGTGGAGTTAGAACCCAAGGAAGTTGCTGAAAAAGTCACAAGAGAAGGAAGGGATCTAGGGCAGGGTTTTCTACCAAATTCAGAAACTACAGTCTAAATTAAGAGGTAGATTATCTCATGAACGGCAAAAACAGCTTGATAGGATTAAGAGCCTCTGGTTTAATTGATTTTCATGCATGGTAGATCATTGATTTCACGTTTTGATAGCTCAATGCATATCATGCACCTCTTAGCCAAATTGAGAAATTAAAACATGACTATTCATCTATTCATGATTACCTATGCATATAGATGGCCTTTACTTCGTTAACATGTCTGGAAATTCATGATATTTTGATAAAAGACATGATGTGAGTTGATCTCTTAGTTTCTATAGTTATTTTCTGTTAGCAGATACTGTAACGCATTAGCATAGGACCGTCGCTTTCAAGTAACGGCCCTACGACAGACCGTTACACACTCTGTGATATTTGAATTGCACTGTTGTTTCTAACGCGCTTGGACATACGCGTTACATTCATGTAACGGCTGGGTCCTGACCGTCATAATAACAGTGACGCCCCCTCTCCAGACCGTTATAATCTGTGTTCTATCAAACCTAAGACAGAATATACCTGCCAATCTTATTATGGTTAAAGCCTAGTTACCTAAGTTTTAAACCTAATCATGTGATTTTAAGGATATTTGAGTATTCATGATAGGTATTGCATGTTTTGTCATCACTTCTACTTAAGTTATGTTAAACCAAATTCTATAGTTTTGTACTATAAAGCATGACTTTTTAACATTGTATTGACGAAGTTTTTATCATTATTTTCACATTGATTATACATATCTCTCTCTGTCAATAGAGTCAATTCTATATGTACATGGCACATATTCCGGTATGTTGTCGTTAGTTCACACTTTGCACTATAGGAACACAATCTTGGACATGAGGACCTCTCTATTGGATATTCCTTCCAATGGACTAGGACATCATTGTTTCAAGGCCTCCGTAATTCTCCGCGAGCCTAGGATTCCCACTAGGACGTCGAGTTGGTTGTACCAATGAAAGCCCATTAATTAGAACACTCTATCGTGGTTCTGATTCTTGAAATGTAACGGCCTTGAACTGGACCGTCAGGCTCACGTAACGGCCCACTGCCAGACCGTCACATTCCTATGAGTCTATTTTTATCCTTCTGGACTCGGATCACTGTAACGGCCCATTACTGGCGCGTTACATAATGTAACGGCCCAACAAATGACCGTTACATAGCTTGCATTTCTTAACCCAAGGTTTGACCAAGGGTTGATATTCTAATGATTCTAGACAAACCTTGATGATCTAGAACTTGTCATATTGCTTAAATTGATCTAAATGAAATGGAAGTTAAGGAAAATACCGTTATGCTGTCAATTTATTTCTATGAGCATGACATTGTTTAAAGTCTATTTCTTGACTCCTATATTCTTATGTTGAAGCATTCATTCATTGATTTTAGTTATCATGGAATTATTGGAAGTGCTATATTCTTGGCCATACTTTACTATTATACTGCGTGGAAGTAGCTTAATTTATAACTGAAGAGGCGATCGAGTACTGATTGTGTTCAAGGGCTCTATGCTAGTCCCCTCGGCTGATTGCCGGAAACATACTATTTTATAAACCATGGGGTATGATGCTACTGGCGTCGCATTGCGCTGGGAGTACTATTTCTATAAATAAGTGAAGATCCACGGCACGACATGACATTCTTGCTTGATATTCCACAGAAATTCACGAAGCACTTGCTCATAAGCATAAGATGCTAAAGTGAGGAATATGTGGCTTACTAGTACAATCTCGTTACATTCTTGTTCATGGAAGGCCAATATCATGTTCTTGTCCTATTCTTACTAGTTCATTCTTGTTCTCATTCCATCTTATATGTTAATCGCATGCTCATCGCATTGCATGATTTTACCTTATTTATTTAGAGCGAAAATGATAATTACTTTAATAGTGCCTTCATGTTGATGCGAAGATACCTACTAGGTAAGTGTGCTCATTACCTATTTCCAATGTTTTGCAGGAGATGGAAATAGTTCGAATTCGGATTCGGGTGATTCAAGTAGCGGGTCCGAGAGCGATTGAATGTTATTATGATAAGAGTGAAGACATAGGAAGTCTAAATTGTCTAGATTGAGTCAATGTAATTTTTCTATTTCTTGAGTCTAGTAGAATGAAAATCAAATTAGTGATTGTATCTTGAATATTGAGCATTATGAAATAAAGTTAAAGTTTGATTAAATCTTGTGCAATTGCATCTAATAGTGTGATTGTCTTGCGCTCTGATTGATTCTTGCTTGCAAGAGGCTTACCATGTCGGCTGTTCCCGCTCCCCGAGCGAGTCTTCCGCTGTAATTAAAGGCTCGGGGTGTGACAGTTAAGTTGGTATCAGAGCCTAAGTTTCAGGACTTAGGGAAAAGAGTCATGTCATAGGATAAGTCCAAGGCTAAGGACCCCTACCTGTGAACTAAGGAAGAAATTCCGTACCAATGTGAGAATTGGGTAGAGCCCGGGATAAGATAATTAATTAGCTTTAAGATTTGGTTTCATGAGAAATAACAAGTTGTTATTTTCTCTCAGGTACCCTATTTTTCGAATGGCTCATCGTGTAGATTGGGACGGTATGCAACAAACTATTGCCGGCCTCACCCAGGCAATGCAGACTATAGCACAAGGTGGTGCATGGGCAAGGGCAGGAGATCTTCATCGTAACTTCCGGAGTCTAAATCCTCCGCGTTTCTATGGATCTTCCAATCCAGACGAAGCAGAAAATTAGATCGATGAGATGAATCGTATATTTGATGTCATACAATGCACTGATCAGAAGAAAGTCCGTCTAGCAACGTTCTAGTTAAATAAGGACGCCCGTACTTGGTGGAAATCGATTCCGGCACCTCCGGCCGACGCACCTCATACATGGAATGGCTTTCTCACCCTATTCCGTTCCAAATACTTCTCCGACCATGTGAAGGAAAGGAAGGCCATGGAGTTTGCCTCCCTTCATCAAGGGATGATGTCAGTAGCAGAGTATGAGCTACAGTTTTCAAGGCTAGCACCGTATGTACCACATTTGATTAGTACAGAATTATTAAAAGCGAACCGATTTATGGACGGGTTACGGCCCGGTTTCATTCAATAACTAGGGACACAGAATATCCGCACTTATGCGGAAATGGTTCAGAGGGCATATCTATGCGAGAGGACCTTAGAGAAGGTCTAAAGGTTGAAGGGTAAAGGAGAAGAATCCAGTCGATGAACTGATCGGCATTATAAGAAAGAGAAATTCAGCATCACGGAACCATACAAAAGCCGTGATAATAAGAAAAGATCAAGGAACGGGAATGGTGGAAGTTCCCAAAAGGGTAGTAAAAAGGTGAAAGAAGAGCAAGTCGCCTCGGCGTGCACTTTCTGTGAGAAATTTGGCCACTCGACTGAAGAATGCTGGAAGCGTCTAGGTGCTTGTTTGCGTTGTGGGAGTAGGGAGCATCGTGTACCCGATTGCCCCCTTATGAAGGATCAATCAAATAATGGAGGACGTAGGAGGCAGGCTCGCCTCAATGCAGTTATAGATGAAGATGAAGTACGCAGGGATCAAAATGATGGGCTTATGGAAGGTACTCTTCAAATTTGTTCTCGTCCTGCATTCGTGCTATTCGATACTGGTGCTTCTCATTCTTTTATCTCCACCACTTTTGCAAACACCTTACCAACTGCAGCAGTTCCCCTACCTTCAGATCTTGCTATTACTACACCTTTAGGATATGGAACTAAGCTTACCAAGTATTATCCCGATTGTGAGGTGGTAGTAGAAGGACACAATCTCCCCGCAAACTTAGTATGCCTCGATATGAAAGGTTATGATGCCATTTTAGGGGTGGATTGGCTTGTAGACCATGATGCTTACATCAACTACCGAAATAGGATGATATCTTTCCAAAAGCCCTGTCTTCCAAGATTTTCCTTTCTTGGCATCAAGTACAAGAAGCATCTGACCATTATATCTTCTCTTCACGCTTGCAAGTTTATCTCTCAAGGATGTGAAGCTTTTCTTGCTTCAGTCGTTGTCATCGAATCTAAGGAAATTGTCCTAGCAAACATTCCTATTGCAAATGAGTTCACAGACGTGTTCCCAGCTGAACTACCTAGTTTACCACCCGAGAGGGAAGTAAACTTTACCATTGAACTCATTCCAGGTGCGGCACCTGTTTCTATAGCCTCTTACAGGATGTCTCCCACAGAACTTAAGGAACTAAAGAAGCAATTACAGGAACTTCTAGACAAGGGTTTTATCAGACCTAGCACATCCCCCTAGGGTGCGCCTTTTCTATTTGTCAAGAAGGATGGTTCTCTCAGATTATGCATCAACTACCGACGATTGAATCAACTTACAATCACGAACAAGTATCCATTGCCACGTATTGACGAGCTCTTCGATCAGCTTTCGGGAGCTGAGTACTTTTCTAAGATTGACCTTAGGTCTGGTTACCATCAACTTAGAATTAAAGAAGAAGACATTTATAAATCGGCTTTTCGAAGTCGTTATAGCCAATATGAATTCGTGGTGATGCCGTTCGGTCTAACTAATGCCCCAGCAGCATTCATGCAACTTATGAACAGGGTCTTCCAGCCATATTTCGACCAGTTCATCGTCGTCTTCATCGATGATATCCTGATATACTCCAAGATTAAAGAAGAACATGAAGAACATCTAAGGATAGCTTTGCAAACACTTAGAGAACACAAGCTATATGCCAAACTCAATAAGTGTGAATTTTGGCTCAAGGAAGTCTCATTCGTAGGCCACATTATTTCAAAAGAAGGTGTTGCTGTGGATACTTCTAAGGTAGAAGCTGTCAGAGATTGGAGTCGACCAACGACTATATCTGAAGTTAGAAGTTTTTTTGGTCTAGCAGGTTATTATAGAAGATTCATAAAGGACTTCTTGAAGATCGCGGTTCCTTTAACTAGACTTACTAGAAAAGAAAATCCTTTTATCTGGTCGAAGGACTGTGAAAAGAGTTTTTAAAGTCTTAAGAATCATCTTCCAACAGCCCCTGTTTTGTCACTACCAATAGAGGGTACTGGATTCGAAGTATATACGGATGCATCTGGAATTGGCTTAGGGTGTGTCCTTATGCAAGATGGAAAGGTGATTTGCTATTCTTCAAGACAATTGAAACGTCACGAAGAAAATTATCCTGTACATGATTTGGAATTAGCAGCAGTTATTTTCACCTTGAAAATTTGACGTCATTATCTTTATGGAGAAAAGTTCACGATCTACACAGACCACAAGAGCTTGAAATATTTATTTTCTCAAAAGGAGCTTAATATGAGGCAAAGGAGGTGGTTAGAACATCTCAAGGACTTTGATTTTGCTATTCAATATCACCCTGGCAAGGCAAATGATGTAGCAGATGCACTTAGCAGAAACCCAATTGGTATGTTATCAAGTGTCATGATTAGTGTGACTAACCTTATTCCTCAATTTGCCCAGTTGAATTTAGATGTTGACGTTAAGGAAGAAGATTGCTCCATAGCTAATATCTGAGTTCAACCTACATTGATAGAGGATTTGGCCAAGTTACAAGAGGATGACCCAATTTTACTAGAAATTAAGGCCAATGTTGAACAAAGACCGGATTTTTCTATTTCTAATGATGGAAGATTGCTATTCAAGGGCCGAATGTGTATACCGAATCATGAGGATACACAGAAATTGATCTTAGAAGAAGCACATAAATCAAAGTACTCCATCCATCCAAGAGGTACCAAGATGTATCAAGATCTCAAAAGAAACTTCTGGTGGCCCAATATGAAGAGGGAAGTAGCAGATTTTGTATCTCGTTGTCTTACATGCCAACAAGTGAAGGCGGAACCTTTCAGACCTGCAGGAAAATTACATCCCTTAAATATTCCCGAATGGAATTGGGAAAATATAGGAATGGATTTCATTATGGGATTACCTAAGACAAGAGGTGGACATGATGGAATATGGGTAATCATAGATCGATTGACTAAATCTGCACATTTCATACCAATAAAAAGTCGATGGTTTGTGGATATTCTAGCAGCATTATACATCAAAGAAATTGTAAAACTACATGGTATCCCTATCTCTATTATATCAGACAAAGATCCACGTTTTACATCATAATTCTGGAAAAGTTTACAACATTCACTGGGGACTAGATTAAATTTCAGCACAGCCTTTCATCCACAAACAGATGGTCAGACGGAAAGAACAAATCAGGTAGTAGAAGACATGCTCAGGGCTTGTGTCATTGATTTTGGAGGAAGTTGACATGATCACTTACCTCTGGTAGAATTTTCATATAACAACAGTTATCAAGCAAGCATACAAATGGCACCTTTTGAAGCTCTATATGGGAAAAGTTGTCGATCACCAATATGTTGGAATGAAATAGGGGAAAGGTAATTTCGAGGCCCCAACCTTATCAGAGATTCTACAGAGAAAAAAAGCTCATCCAGGAAAGAATGAAAATAGCACAA
Organism: Amorphophallus konjac; assembly: GCA_022559845.1. Classification (NCBI taxonomy): domain Eukaryota; kingdom Viridiplantae; phylum Streptophyta; class Magnoliopsida; order Alismatales; family Araceae; genus Amorphophallus; species Amorphophallus konjac. Next base: position 255,528,854 of record CM040118.1, on the reverse strand, counting down.
GATAGGCAAAAGTCTTATGCTGATAATCGAAGACGTGACTTGGAGTTTCAGGTAGGAGATCATGTGTATTTGAAGGTTTCTCCAGGTCGTGGTATTCGAAGATTTGGCATCAAAGGAAAGCTAACTCCAGGGTTCATTGGCCCATTTGAAATTCTTGAAAGGGTCGGTGAAGTGGCTTACAGATTGGCCTTACCTCCACAGTTAGCAGGAGTTCATGACGTATTTCACGTCTCTATGTTGAAAAAGTACGTATATGATCCAGATCATATTATCACTTATGACAATATAGAGATTCAGAAAGACTTGACATACGAACAAACACCGAACAAAATTCTGGATCAGGAAGTGCGTCAATTAAGAAATAAAGTTATTCCCATAGTCAAGATCCAATGGAAGAAAACATGGCCACATGAAGTAGCATGGGAAACCGAAACGGCTATGCGGAAAAGATTCCCAGAATTATTCAATTGTAAGTACACTCTCCTAAATACATGTTTTGAATTTGGGGACCAAATTCTTTCTAAGTGGGGGAGGGTGTAGTGCCCCAGAAATTTTAAATAATTTTCAAGAATTTATAAAGGCCTAAATAAATTTATAAATGGTTAATAAGTTATTATGAGGCCAAGTGGTGTTAATCAATTAACCCAACCCACTTAATTAAAGTCCAAAAGGTTTTAACTCTGGCCCATTAAGTTTGGCCCACATTCTAGAAGGTAACTAAGTCTATCCACGGATATTAAGGATAAATACTAGAATATATAAGATAAGTTAATGGATAATTATCAGAAGAGTTTTAAATTGTTTAAACTCTATCCACGACACATATAACGGTCTATAGCCTAACCGTCACAGACATGTAACGCACGGTGTCTCGACCGTTACACTATGAACCAGAAAACTAAAAGAGTTGATTTCCTTTGAACTCTAGGAACGAGTAATGTAACGGTCTATCGCGAGACCGCCATATAACCCTAACGCGTAAGTCCTAGTCCGTTACAAACCTATTAGTTCCGTAAGCAAAGGAACTCATGAAAAGATTGGAACTTGATGTTCCTATCCACTAGGGATCGACTTGGAAAGGATTGTAAAGACTCTAAGGACTCTTAGGGATTAGGATTTGATGAAACAAGGACTCTAAACTCGATCTAATCCTCAAAACCTAGTCTAAACTCTATAAATAGGGCATAGTTCTAAACTGTGCGACCCTTACTTTTTGGGCGTAAGGAAGCAAGGTAAGGAGTCATTATCTCAGGTAAGTTCTTTAGAATAATTTGTTCACAATACTTTAGACTAACTTCCCTGTGAATTTCACATCTTTAGGTCAAGAGGTCGTGGAGTTAGAACCCAAGGAAGTTGCGGAAAAAGTCACAAGAGAAGGAAGGGATCTAGGGCAGAGTTCTCAACCAAATTCAGAAACTACAGTCTAAATTAAGAGGTAGGTTATCTCATGAACGACAAAAATAGCTTGATAGGACTAAGAGCCTCTGGTTTAATTTATTTTCATGCATGGTAGATCATTGATTTCACGTTTTGATTGCTCAATGCATATCATGGACCTCTTAGCCAAATTGAGAAATTAAAACATGACTATTCATCAATTCATGATTACCTATGCATATAGATGGCCTTTACTTCGTTAACATGTCTGGAAACTCAAGATGTTTTGACAAAAGACATGATGTGAGTTGATCTCTTAGTTTCTATAGTTATTTTCTGTTAGCAGATACTGTAACGCATTAGCATAGGACCGTCGCTTTCAAGTAACGGCCCTACGACAGACCGTTACACACTCTGTGATATTTGAATTGCACTGTTGTTTCTAACGCGCTTGGACATACGCGTTACATTCATGTAACGGCTGGGTCCTGACCGTCATAATAACAGTGACGCCCCCTCTCCAGACCGTTATAATCTGTGTTCTGTCAAACCTAAGACAGAATATACCTGCCAATCTTATTATGGTTAAAGCCTAGTTACCTAAGTTTTAAACCTAATCATGTGATTTTAAGGATATTTGAGTATTCATGATAGGTATTGCATGTTTTGTCATCACTTCTACTTAAGTTATGTTAAACCAAATTCTATAGTTTTGTACTATAAAGCATGACTTTTTAACATTGTATTGACGAAGTTTTTATCATTATTTTCACATTGATTATACATATCTCTCTCTGTCAATAGAGTCAATTCTATATGTACATGGCACATATTCCGGTATGTTGTCGTTAGTTCACACTTTGCACTATAGGAACACAATCTTGGATATGAGGACCTCTCTATTGGATATTCCTTCCAATGGACTAGGAAATCATTGTTTCAAGGCCTCCGTAATTCTCCGCGAGCCTAGGATTCCCACTAGGACGTCGAATTGGTTGTACCAATGAAAGCCCATTAATTAGAACACTCTATCGTGGTTCTGATTCTTGAAATGTAACGGCCTTGAACTGGACCATCAGGCTCACGTAACGGCCCACTGCCAGACCGTCACATTCCTATGAGTCTATTTTTATCCTTCTGGACTCGGATCACTGTAACGGCCCATTACTGGCGCGTTACATAATGTAACGGCCCAGCAAATGACCGTTACATAGCTTGCATTTCTTAACCCAAGGTTTGACCAAGGGTTGATATTCTAATGATTCTAGACAAACCTTGATGATCTAGAACTTGTCATATTGCTTAAATTGATCTAAATGAAATGGAAGTTAAGGAAAATACCGTTATGCTGTCAATTTATTTCTATGAGCATGACATTGTTTAAAGTCTATTTCTTGACTCCTACATTCTTATGTTGAAGCATTCATTCATTGATTTTAGTTATCATGGAATTATTGGAAGTGCTATATTCTTGGCCATACTTTACTGTTATACTGCGTGGAAGTAGCTTAATTTATAACTGAAGAGGCGATCGAGCACTGATTGTGTTCAAGGGCTCTATGCTAGTCCCCTCGACTGATTGCCAGAAACATACTATTTTATAAACCATGGGGTATGATGCTACTGGCGTCGTATTGTGCTGGGAGTACTATTTCTATAAATAAGTGAAGATCCATGGCACGACATGACATTCTTGCTTGATATTCCATAGAAATTCACGAAGCACTTGCTCATAAGCATAAGATGCTAAAGTGAGGAATATGTGGCTTACTAGTACAATCTCGTTACATTCTTATTCATGGAAGGCCAATATCATGTTCTTGTCCTATTCTTACTAGTTCATTCTTGTTCTCATTCCATCTTATATGATAGTCTTGTTACTTTGATTTAATCGCATGATCATCGCATTGCATGATTTTACCTTATTTATTTAGAGCGAAAATGATAATTACTTTAATAGTGCCTTCATGTTGATGCGAAGATACCTACTGGGCAAGTGTGCTCATTACCTATTTCTAATATTTTTCAGGAGATGGAAATAGTTCAAATTCGGATTCGGGTGATTCAAGTAGCGGGTCCGAGAGCGATTGAATGTTATTATGACAAGAGTGAAGACATAGGAAGTCTAAATTGTCTAGATTGAGTCAATGTAATTTTCCTATTTCTTGAGTCTAGTAGAATGAAAATCAAATTAGTGATTGTATCTTGAATATTGAGCATTATGAAATAAAGTTGAAGTTTGATTAAATCTTGTGTGATTGCATCTAATAGTGTGATTGTCTTGCGCTCTGATTGATTCTTGCTTGCAAGAGACTTACCATGCCGGCTGTTAGCGCTCCCCGAGCGAGTCTTCCGCTGTAATTAAAGGCTCGGGGCGTGACAGCTTGTCTGGCGCGGGTTTCTCCCCCTGTCTTACTTGCTCCCTACTCCTACTTCCCGTCTGCTTACTACTGCCTGTAGCGTAGTTTTACAGCTTTGTAGTGTAGCTTTTCCTGCTTTGCTACACCTGCTATTTTTGTCATTGTTGTTCCGTGTTACTGCGTGTTTTTCAGTGGGGATCCGTGTGACCCCTACTGAGCCAGTGACACGTGGCTCACCCCTGCTCTTTCAGGTGGGGTGACGTTGTTCGTTCTGCTTCCACGTGGTTTCTGGAGTGTGCGTGCTTGTTGCGTGCCGTTGTTGCCAGCTGGTACCTGCGTCGGGCTGCCCCTGACTTCTTGGTACGTCTTTCCTTTCTGTCGACTGTACTGTGCTAGACTTGCTGTCTTTAGCTTTGGACTGACTCTGGTGGTGTATAATTGTTAAAATTGAACTGTTAATTAAAAAGTAATTTTATTTCTGCTACTTTAGCAAACCGATCTAATGAAATTTAATTGCTTCTGTTATATCTCTGTGGCTTCAATGTACTCTACACATGCCTTTTTCCCTTCGGAGCTTTCCCGCTCTTGGGAGGCCTCGCGGGTTCCAAGTGGTATCACGTGTATTCGGTAGTCCTACCGGGTACATCTGGTATCCGGAATCCGGGTCGCTACAGCACCGCTGGCCGGGTGCTCATCACCCACTCTGTGTACAATGACGCGTCTGGCTCCGGCTGGTAGGGTAGGGCGCAGGCCGCCCCACCATTCAAAGGCACCATGATCAGGTGGGAGTCCCTGGTAGCACCGTCAAAAGGAACACCCTCCTCGCCCCTGCCGGGCAAGTAACACAAGTCCCTCCTGGCTTCCTCCAGCTGCATCACTGCGTCCCCATCAGGCTGTCCGGTGAAGCTAAACAACAATGGTGCCACCTGGTTCGTCACAGACCCACGAGACACCAACCCTGGGAACAGCAACCCAGCCCATGCACTGAGGTAGTGAGTCGACAGAAGCAGGGTCCGCACACGTGGCGCCGGGTGCGCCGCCAGTACTCCCAGTCCCTGGTAAACATTAGCCAAAGCCGCCGGGGCTAAGGCGAGTCTCCGTCCCTCTGCCAATTGGCACGTAGGCCACAATAGCTCTACTCGCAGCTGGCCCCCCTCCCCGTGGGGGACCACAAACGTCGCCAACCAGTATGCCAAGTATGTGGCCAGGTGGGTCACGTCTGACAGTCTATGGGGGTTCCACCCCTCCTGTGGCGCGTAGATATACCTGCTATATGTCCGAAAATGTAGCTCCACCTTTGTGTACTCCTCCCAGGGGGTCTGGTCCCTCGCGAACTCCTGGTGAAAGTAAAAGGGGTCGTCATAAAAGTGGCGAATCCACGCATTCAACGTCACCCTGGGAGTTTGCGCTGCTCTCTATTTCCCAGCCAGGGCTAGATCCCTCCAGGTCTTCAGTAGATATCGGTAGCTATAAGAAACCCGGTATCGTCCATGCCCGTCAGTGTGGCTACGATGGAGGTCATCCAGCACTATCTCCTCGTACCCCTCGCCACTGATCGGCAACCCAGCGATCCTCCACAGAGACCACAAGTCTAATGAGGTCTCTCCCTCAGCCGTTGCCTCGGTGTTCCACCTACGGTTGAAGCGCTCTGCCAATGTGTCACGCCCCGATGCGAAATCTCGGGACGTACGGTTAGAGGCAAGCGAGCAATATATAATTCCGAACCATTGCAATCCATTGCATTAAAGGTTGGAAAAGTAATAATCAGAGTTTTATTGAAATAAGGTTGAGTACACTGGGTAGAACGACTACAACCAAATAATAAGTAAAATGCTAGAACAATCTCTCACTAATGCTAAGGGTACAAACTGACTCAATAAACTAAAACTATCTCTCGATATCACTCCAGTCCATCCCCGACAAGTTCGTCACCTGGAAAGAGGGGAAACAGTAGGAGTGAGCTAAACACGCTCAGTAGATAACCACAAACAGGTTTAAGTAATTAACTATTGATTTCTAATTTATATGAAATGCAGTAAATAAAGAATGACGATAGAATATCTTGCAAGGTCAAGAAATATAGCAATTTATCAAGTAGTGAACAAGTAAAGTACAATAGAGAATTTGGCCAGCAATATGTTACACATGTAACCAAGTAAGTACACACGAGTCGAGTATCAAGAGTATGTCATAGACGTAACAAGTCAAGTCAAGTATTCGGGTGCAATGCCTCACCCTTGTCATAAACATCCCAATGGGCTCAATATCTTTTCGGGCGCTCTCCCCAGGACCAGACTGGGCCCTTATGATGCGTCGGCATTTCATTTCAATTGGATCACCGATCCCCCGTCTAGACATAGTCAATTATGGCCAATATAATCAGATGAATTTCTGTCGGGTATAAGATGTAAAGGACGACACTTGTCTCCTCTGATTCAAGAGTATAAACACGACGAAAACCCAAAACAAGGTAGTCGTACGGCGAACACCGGGCCGTACTCTCATGAGTAACGAGTCACGGGGTCAAGAATGAACGGTTGACAGTAAGCCGTTCGAGAGAGAGAAGTAAGTTCTGAAGAATGAATATACGAACCACTCGGGTCGTATTTTTAAGAAATACGGTTCAAGAGAATCCGTATTAAGTATAACGATAATATCTAATTATAAGATAATTTATGCAAAGTAGTTACCGGGTTGCCAATAATAATTAAACCAACTAATTTCAGTTTAATGTCCATTGGTCAATTCCGGGCTCAAATATGACCGAAGGTTATCCAAGGGTAATCGGTCAATTTATCAAGTTAAAACGATAGTTATGATGTAACCGTAATTTACCACGGTAAAAATGTCTCACGGTAAAAAAATGTGAAGTTTACCGGATAGAGTGTCCGGTTAATTGGCCAAAGACTTGCCATAAGTCGGCCAGTAATATTTTGATTTACAGTAATTTACAGAAATTACCTATGGTAATTAACCAATTTATCCAAAGTTACAAGTGAATTACAATAGTTTCCACTTTAAACAATTTATCAAAATAGATATTGCAAATAACAGAAATTTACTCATGTCATTATCTGTTATTTATATGGATTGTCAAATTTTACTAATTAACATTTTTAATAGGTCAAAATAGTAAAAATCAGGTTTTCTGGAAGTTAAACGGATGACAGTGGGCCGTTAAACCTACTGGCTGTAAAACGGTTATCTATGGGCCGTTTTAAGGGTAAAAGGATACTACGGTTATAGTGGGGCCGTGTATCATGTAAAGCGGTCGTTTTCTAACCGTGTATATAAAATACGATAAAATGATAATACTACTAATTTCATTCTAAAGCGGTCTCTGGTTGACCGTTATTCATGTGAAATGGTTAAAATTGGGCCGCTTAAAGCAATTAAGGCGGTCAGTTCTAAGCCGTCTAAGAGATAAGCGGTCCGGTTGGAACCGTCTTTCTTTGTAACACGGGAACAGCGAAAATAGAAGTATAATCCGACAATGAGGGCTTCAATTCATGGGTTTAAGCATGGAAAATCATGAAATATGCAAGCTAACATGATGCCCTATCATTCCTTTTATTGAATTCAAGTTTGTGCCATGGTTACCTACCTTAACCGATGAAAATAGGAGAAAGCTTGGGGAAGAAGATGAATTGTGGTCTTGCAAAGCTTCACAGCAGCAAGACAGCAGCAAGAAATCCTTAAGTTGCTTAAGAGGAGTGCTTAGGAATGCTTCCTCTATTTATAGGTTTGTAGAGAAGTGTTTAAACTTCTCACGCGGGCTGGTCAGAGCCGCAATTCCCTTGGCAGTGTTGAAGACGTGTTTATGCCAACCCAAACACGATTTCACGTGTTCCACAAGGTAAGGTTACCCTTAATCTAAGCCTAATCCCATAGATTAAGCCATTGTTAACTAAAACCTTCATTTAATGTCACTAAACGATTTTTAATGAAATTGACCCAGAAGACAAAATTGCTAATCAAGACGTGATCTTTCAGATTATGATTTTTATGGAATTTTATCACGAGGTTTAATGTTAATCTCCCAATCTTAAGATTAAAATAATAATTTAACCCAATGTTCAACGGTTTAGTCGATAGAGAGAGTTTTTGATTTTTACCTATGAAACTCCAGAAGACAAAGTTGCTAAGAAAAATACTCTCTATCAGATGTGATTTTTGCAGATTTTTCCAAGGTAGTTATATTTTTGGGTGAATAGTGTTTTCCGCGTTTTTAAGTCAGGCTTAAATCACTGATTAAGCCATGTAAATGATTTTATTAGGGTCAGGTACAGGAGACCAAAGTGTTTATCATGGTGTTTACTAATTAACTATCATTTTTCAGAATATTTACACGATAGTCAAAAACATTTACTATTTACTATTTACCTCAGTCACTATTCAACATTTACTATTTACGAAATTTAATATTTGTACAGAAACTCGGGGTCTTACACCCTCCCCCACTTAAATAATTTGGTCCTCCAAATTCACTGGACCAAAATACAGTAAAGGAAAGATAGCTCACCTAGAATAGGTCGGGATAACGCTTCCGTATAGCGTCCTCGGATTCCCATGTAGCTTCTTCTATTCCACGCCGACTCCATTGGATTTTGACCATCGGTATGGAACGATTTCGAAGTTGTTGCTCCTTTCGATCCAGAATTTTCACTGGTCTTTCTTCATAGGATAGATCCTTTTTAAATTCAAAGTCCACATGTTGAATGATGTGACTAGGGTCGTACACGTATTTCCGAAGCATAGATACATGGAATACGTTATGTACACCAGATAATTGAGGAGGTAAGGCCAATCTATAAGCGACTTCACCCACTCGATTAAGGATCTCAAATGGACCAATATACCTTGGGCTTAACTTGCCATAAATACCAAATCGACGAATACCTCTTGAAGGAGATACTTTTAAGAACACATGCTCGCCAATTTGAAATTCCAAATCTCTTCTCCTATTATCAGCATAACTCTTTTGCCTTGATTGAGCCACAAGTAACCGGTCTCGGATAATACAAATATTTTGTGATGACTCCGAGATAAGATCCGATCCAAGCCATTGCTTCTCGCCAACCTCATCCCAACATAATGGAGAATGACAGCTCCTTCCATACAAAGCCTCGAAAGGTGTCATCTGTATGCTGGCTTGATAACTATTGTTGTAGGCGAATTCTATTAATGCTAAATGATCGCTCCAACTTCCACCGAAGTCGATCATACAAGCTCTCAACATATCTTCCACTATTTGATTAGTTCTCTCGGTCTGTCCATCTGTTTGCGGATGAAATGCAGTGCTAAAATTCAGACGGGTACCAAGAGATTCTTGCAATCCCTTCCAGAAATGAGATGTAAATCTCGGGTCTCGGTTAGACACAATGCTGACTGGAATACCATGAAGTCTAACCACTTTCTTCAGATATAATGCTGCTAGCACATCAACTGTCCACTTGGACTTAATGGATAGGAAATGGGCTGACTTAGTCAGTCGATCCACGATTACCCATATTGCATCATGACCACTTCGAGTCTTAGGAAGACTCATAATAAAATCCATGCCAATACTCTCCCACTTCCATTGGGGAATGTCAAGTGGTTTCAATTTACCTGCCGGTCTGAAATGCTCGGCCTTTACTTGTTGACAAACCAGACATCTACTCACAAAATCTGTAATTTCCCTTTTCATGTTCGGCCACCAAAATGTCCTTTTCAAATCTTTGAACATCTTAGTGTCTCCCGGATGGATAGTATATCGAGATCTATGTGCTTCTTCAAGAATCCGATTCTTTATATTACCCTCACGCCCCGTACTCTATACCGTCGAGGTATTGTCCGCTTTGGCCTACCGGCCTCACGGTTTTATCCCTTTTTAACAGTGATCGGCTCCAGAATGGGGGACTTCCCGGGTAGGTCACCCATCCCAGTACTGCTCCCCATTAAGCACGCTTAACTTCAGAGTTCTTTCCAAGAACTGAGCCGATATTTGAAAAGGCGCCTCGATGATATAGAGTACAACTTAGCTATATTTGAGGGTGTTACAATCTACCCCTCTTATATAGGCGACGTCCACATCGCTGGGCACATATAGCACGCAATCATGCAATCAAGCCCCCAGGCAGGTAGGACTCTAGAGGTGGCCCCTACAGGCTCAAGAGGTGGCTCCCACTATGTAGCACTTTGCTCCATTACGGACTCAAGAGGTGGCTCCCATAGTGTAGCACTTTGCCCTGCATGGCACTTAATTCCCACACTTTCGGCTGGGGTATGGCTCTGATACCATTCATCGGCTATCGAGAATCCAGGTCTGCTACTCAGGCTTTCCTTAATCTCGACTAGCTAGCTCGGGATCAATATCTTGCAATAACTTGATTTCTACCAATAATTCGGGCTTAAGTTGCAACTGGGAAATCAATATCCGATCATTATCAATATTGATATCCAGACTAGCCATTTGCTCCAATAATTTCCATTCTTGTAACATAAGACTAGATATCTTAGCCACAGGTTTCCGACTTAAAGCGTCAGCAACCACATTGCCTTTGCCCAGGTGATAGAAAAGTCGAAATCCTTTATATACTCTAACCATATCCTTTGTCTCATGTTCTATTCCTTTTGAGAAAATAAGTATTTCAGACTTTTGTGATCCGAAAATACAGTGAATGTTTCACCATATAAGTAGTGCCTCCAAATCTTCAAAGCAAATACCACGGCTGCCAATTCCAAATCATGAACTGGATAATTAACTTCATGCTTTCTTAGCTGCCTAGAAGAATAGGCAATCACCTTGCCGTGCTGCATAAGCACACAGCCTAAGCCAATACCAGAAGCATCAGTGTAAACCACAAAACCGCCCTCACCAGAAGGTAAGGTCAAAATAGGAGCAGTAGTCAAACAATCCTTCAGAGTTTGGAAACTCCGTTGGCATTCAGTTGACCACTCAAACTTGATCTCCTTGCGGGTTAATTTTGTCAGAGGTACCGCAATCTTAGAGAAATCTTGAATGAACCTTCGATAATAACCAGCCAGGCCAAGAAAACTCCTTACTTCAGTAACATTAGTAGGCTGTTCCCAATTCTTTACCGCTTCCACTTTAGATGGATCCACAGAAATTCCATCCTTAGTAATAATATGTCCTAGAAAGGACACCTCACTTAGCCAAAATTCACACTTGCTGAACTTGGCATATAATTGGTGATCTCTCAATAATTGCAAAGCCATCCTCAGATGCTCGGCATGTTCTTTTTCACTCTTGGAATATATCAAAATATCATCTATGAATACCACAACCCATTGATCAAGGTAGGGTCGGAACACACTGTTCATTAACTGCATGAAAGCTGCCGGTGCATTCGTTAACCCAAAAGGCATAACGACAAACTCATAATGACCATACCGGCTACGGAAAGCTGATTTATAAATATCCTCTTCTTTAATCCGTAACTGGTGATATCCAGATCGAAGATCGATCTTAGAAAAATAAGAAGCTCCAGTAATCTGGTCAAATAACTCATCAATCCTTGGCAAAGGATACTTGTTCTTGACAGTCAACTGGTTGAGTTGCCGATAATCGATGCATAATCTCATCGAACCATCTTTCTTCCGAACAAACAATACAGGAGCTCCCCAAGGGGAAACACTCGGGCGAATAAAACCCTTCTCGAGTAATTCCAACAATTGCTGCTTCAATTCCCGCAATTCCGCATGAGACATTCGATAAGGGGCTCTAGAAATAGGAGACGATCCAGGAATAAGATCAATAGAAAATGTAACTTCACGCTGAGGCGGAAGTCCTGGTAACTCCTCTGGAAATACGTCCGGAAATTCTCGGACAATAGCAATATCCTTAATCTCGATCTGCTGTTCAGGGGACGCATGAACAAAAGCCAGAAAAGCTTCGCATCCACGCCTCAATAACTTATCAGCACGAAGAGTCGAGATAAGAGAGATAGAACTAGGATGTTTCACTCCCTTGAAGGATAATCTGGGGTGTCTAGAAAAAGACACGGAACAAGAACTACAATGGACATTGGCCTCATATCGAGCCAACCAATCGGCTCCTAGGATTACATCGTAATCCTTCATGTCCATACAAATCAAATCAGCTGGAAAATTCTGATCATTCACCATAACCTTACTAGAAGGATAGTAATGCTGAATTGCTGATTTAGAACCAATAGGGGTTGATATTTCTAACGGAGAACTCAATAAAACAGGTTCCATAGCTAAAGATTTAGCAAATCTCTGTGAAAGAAAAGAATGTGTTGCACCAGTATCAAATAGAACAAAAGCTGGCAAGTCGAATATAGCAAGAGTACCTTCGACGAGTCCACCATCCTCGGCGATATCTTTTTCCTTCGCATGAAGAGCCTGGAGCCTGCCTTGAGGCTTCTTGAAATTCAGGGGTTTTGCCGGGATAGCTTGTTCCGATAATAAAGGGCAGTTGGGTATACGGTGCTCTTTGCTTCCACACCGCAGACATGCACCTAGCTTGCGCCAACAATCTTCCATCTTGTGACCAGGACGATCACAATATCGGCATACGCCCTTGAATGGAATCATAGAATCAGGTTTCTTGTCTTCTTGTCGCGGCATTTTGCCTCTCCACGAACCAGAACCAGAACTTGAACCAGAACTAATAAATGGTCTTTTCTTGCTCGGGTCAGTGACAAATCCAGGTTTAACATTCTTGAGTGTCTTCGGTTGCTCTTTCTTGTTACCTTGACCACGAATCCTTTCAGTCATTTCCAAAGTATCTTCTAATATTTGTGCCTTTCTTACCATCTCAGAATATGTAGAAATTTCCAGTGGTGCAAGTTGATTGATATAATGAAGTCGAAGACCATTGAAGAAACGCTTCGCCTTCATTCTCTCAGTCGAAATAAGATGTCTTGCATAACGAGAGAGTCGTGAAAACTGAGCCTCATATTCTGATACCGATAAACTTCGCTGCTTCAAAGCTGCGAATTCTGCTCCCTTCTTTTCTTGCACGCGGTCAGAAAAATATTTATCATTGAAATATTCCTCGAATTCCTCCCACGAGACTTGTTGATCTCCGAGAGTCGGCTTAACAGACTCCCACCAAGCACGTGCATCCCGTTCCAGTTGGAAAACAGATAAAAGAACACGTTCTTGGTCAGTGCATTGCATGACCTCAAAAATTCTTGCCATCTCGTCGAGCCAATTCTCGGCTTCATCGGGATCAGTTGAACCAGCGAATCTAGGCGGGTTCATTCCTCGAAAATTCTGATATAAATCACCAGTGCCATGAGCTGCGCCATGAGGTGCCGCTCCAGCTCCAGCTTGAGCCAGTGCGTTCAAGGCTTGCGTAAGTCCTTGAACTGTACGATGTAAATTCCTCATCTCGGCACGATTGGCTGCCATTTCGAGTTAAGTGCCTATATAAAATAGTTACTCAGATTATTTATGAGAGAAGAACTTCTTAGATGAGAAGAGAAGAACTAGATAAGAAGATCATGATTATGGTTAAATAACTTAACCCAAATTTCTACCCAAATTCTCACAAGGTTGTTTTCTTAAGCCTATAACCAATAGACCTATAACCTTAAAGTGAAATACCTAGGACAAATTGACCTAGGCTCTGATATCAACTGTCACGCCCCGTACTCTATACCGTCGAGGTATTGTCCGCTTTGGCCTACCGGCCTCACGGTTTTATCCCTTTTTAACAGTGATCGGCTCCAGAATGGGGGACTTCCCGGGTAGGTCACCCATCCCAGTACTGCTCCCCATTAAGCACGCTTAACTTCGGAGTTCTTTCCAAGAACTGAGCCGATACTTGAAAAGGCGCCTCGGTGATATAGAGTACAACTTAGCTATATTTGAGGGTGTTACAATCTACCCCTCTTATATAGGCGACGTCCACATCGCTGGGCACATATAGCACGCAATCACGCAATCAAGCCCCCAGGCTGGTAGGACTCCAGAGGTGGCCCCTACAGGCTCAAGAGGTGGCTCCCACTATGTAGCACTTTGCTCCATTACGGACTCAAGAGGTGGCTCCCATAGTGTAGCACTTTGCCCTGCATGGCACTTAGTTCCCACACTTCCGGCTGGGGTATGGCTCTGATACCAACTAAACTGTCACGCCCCGATGCGGAATCTCGGGACGTACGGTTAGAGGCAAGCGAGCAATATATAATTCCGAACCATTGCAATCCATTGCACTAAAGGTTGAAAAGTAATAATCAGAGTTTTATTGAAATAAGGTTGAGTACACTGGGTAGAACGACTACAACCAAATAATAAGTAAAATGCTAGAACAATCTCTCACTAATGCTAAGGGTACAAACTGACTCAATAAACTAAAACTATCTCTCGATATCACTCCAGTCCATCCCCGACAAGTTCGTCACCTGGAAAGAGGGGAAACAGTAGGAGTGAGCTAAACACGCTCAGTAGATAACCACAAACAGGTTTAAGTAATTAACTATTGATTTCCAATTTATATGAAATGCAGTAAATAAAGAATAACGATAGAATATCTTGCAAGGTCAAGAAATATAGCAATTTATCAAGTAGTGAATAAGTAAAGTACAATAGAGAATTTGGCCAGCAATATGTTACACATGTAACCAAGTAAATACACACGAGTCGAGTATCAAGAGTTTGTCATAGACGTAACAAGTCAAGTCAAGTATTCGGGTGCAATGCCTCACCCTTGTCATAAACATCCCAATGGGCTCAATATCTTTTCGGGCGCTCTCCCCAGGACCAGACTGGGCCCTTATGATGCGTCGGCATTTCATTTCAATTGGATCACCGATCCCCCGTCTAGACATAGTCAATTATGGCCAATATAATCAGATGAATTTCTGTCGGGTATAAGATGTAAAGGACGACACTTGTCTCCTCTGATTCAAGAGTATAAACACGACGAAAACCCAAAACAAGGTAGTCGTACAGCGAACACCGGGCCGTACTCTCATGAGTAACGAGTCACGGGGTCAAGAATGGACGGTTGACAGTAAGCCGTTCGAGAGAGAGAAGTAAGTTCTGAAGAACGAATATACGAACCACTCGGGTCGTATTTTTAAGAAATACGGTTCAAGAGAATCCGTATTAAGTATAACGATAATATCTAATTATAAGATAATTTATGCAAAGTAGTTACCGGGTTGCCAATAACAATTAAACCAACTAATTTCATTTTAATGTCCATTGGTCAATTCCGGGCTCAAATATGACCGAAGGTTATCCAAGGGTAATCGGTCAATTTATCAAGTTAAAACGATAGTTCTGATGTAACCGTAATTTACCACGGTAAAAATGTCTCACGGTAAAAAAATGTGAAGTTTACCGGATAGAGTGTCCGGTTAATTGGCCAAAGACTTGCCATAAGTCGGCCAGTAATATTTTGATTTACAGTAATTTACAGAAATTACCTATGGTAATTAACCAATTTATCCAAAGTTACAAGTGAATTACAATAGTTTCCACTTTAAACAATTTATCAAAATAGATATTGCAAATAATAGAAATTTACTCATGTCATTATCTGTTATTTATATGGATTGTCAAATTTTACTAATTAACATTTTTAATAGGTCAAAATAGTAAAAATCAGGTTTTCTGGAAGTTAAACGGATGACAGTGGGCCGTTAAACCTACTGGCTGTAAAACGGTTATCTATGGGCCGTTTTAAGGGTAAAAGGATACTACGGTTATAGTGGGGCCGTGTATCATGTAAAGCGGTCGTTTTCTAACCGTGTATATAAAATACGATAAAATGATAATACTACTAATTTCATTCTAAAGCGGTCTCTGGTTGACCGTTATTCATGTGAAATGGTTAAAATTGGGCCGCTTAAAGCAATTAAGGCGGTCAGTTCTAAGCCGTCTAAGAGATAAGCGGTCCGGTTGGAACCGTCTTTCTTTGTAACACGGGAACAGCGAAAACAGAAGTATAATCCGGCAATGAGGGCTTCAATTCATGGGTTTAAGCATGGAAAATCATGAAATATGCAAGCTAACATGATGCCCTATCATTCCTTTTATTGAATTCAAGTTTGTGCCATGGTTACCTACCTTAACCGATGAAAATAAGAGAAAGCTTGGGGAAGAAGATGAATAGTGGTCTTGCAAAGCTTCACAGCAGCAAGACAGCAGCAAGAAATCCTTAAGTTGCTTAAGAGGAATGCTTAGGAATGCTTCCTCTATTTATAGGTTTGTAGAGAAGTGTTTAAACTTCTCACGCGGGCTGGTCAGAGCCGCAATTCCCTTGGCAGTGTTGAAGACGTGTTTATGCCAACCCAAACACGGTTTCACGTGTTCCACAAGGTAAGGTTACCCTTAATCTAAGCCTAATCCCATAGATTAAGCCATTGTTAACTAAAACCTTCATTTAATGTCACTAAACGATTTTTAATGAAATTGACCCAGAAGACAAAATTGCTAATCAAGACGTGATCTTTCAGATTATGATTTTTATGGAATTTTATCACGAGATTTAATGTTAATCTCCCAATCTTAAGATTAAAATAATAATTTAACCCAATGTTCAACGGTTTAGTCGATAGAGAGAGTTTTTGATTTTTACCGATGAAACTCCAGAAGACAAAGTTGCTAAGAAAAATACTCTCTATCAGATGTGATTTTTGCAGATTTTTCCAAGGTAGTTATATTTTTGGGTGAATAGTGTTTTCCGCGTTTTTAAGTCAGGCTTAAATCACAGATTAAGCCATGTAAATGATTTTATTAGGGTCAGGTACAGGAGACCAAAGTGTTTATCATGGTGTTTACTAATTAACTATCATTTTTCAGAATATTTACACGATAGTCAAAAACATTTACTATTTACCTCAGTCACTATTCAACATTTACTATTTATGAAATTTAATATTTGTACAGAAACTCGGGGTCTTACACAATGCCTGTAGAAGTCCTGTGTAGCAAGGATACCCATGCAGAGCCGCAGTTACATCATATCTGATATCGGCACGGTCTAGCAGCACCCGGTAGTGGTGTACTATGCCCATCAACCACTCGGTAGCTCCCTGGCGATATCTGTGTGACGGAATCACCGCCCAACGGCCATACAAGCTAACAACGGTCTGTCGCAGAATCCTGGACAAAAGGCTGTGGTCGTCATAGCCTTCTCCGGCATACTCCAACCCTGATGGCGCCGGCAGCAATCCCGGACTGCCCTCTGTCTCCGCTCGGTGGTGTCCATGCAAATCCCAGAAGGCGGGACCCATCACTCCAGCACGAACTCCGAACTAGTCTGCTCTTCTGAAGAAGCCCAGGCACTCAGCACTAGGAAACTGACTCTGCCTCTAGTAATCCACAGAGAAACTCGGGAAGCTACAAAGGATAATCCCGTGCAAGCTATCTCGACCCACCAAGATCGCCCGCTCCAATCAGCGACGGGCTCCAGCAACCCGTGAGTCACTCTCCTCCATGCCTGGCGGGACAAAGTGCCTGATAAACTCAAACAAGTGACAGTCCAAAGGGAACTCCACTGGATAGCCACCATTGCGATCATATGTATAAATTATGCCCGCCTCCGACGCACGGGCCAGCTCCACAACCCTAACCCCGTTGCCTCGCTCGCCGACGGGGCCCTCTGCCACAACTGTCTGCCCACCATCAAGCTACTCCACGCTGGCCGTGGTGATAACTAGCGGGCCTAAAGGGGGCATGGGCCGCTCAGTCCACCTCACCCAGTGGTCCTCCTCCCGGATCACACGCCTCGGGACCCTCTCGTCCCTGCCAAATCGGGCCATAGTTGCAAGACATAGCACAAAAATGGTCAGTATGCCAGAAATTCAACACATACAATACATCAAATCACATGTATATGAAACGTCAAAATGCAACTACAACAACTCCAAAGGAGAGGTTCACGGGCCGTATGCCCTCGTCTCCGCCTTCGACGCATGACCCGTGGGGGGCATTTGTTGTACCCGGATTATTCCCCAACAAAATACCCAGAAAAAAGGGTTCAAGAATTTCCTTGAACACCTTCAAAGCAAGCGCTACCCGGCCCCTCCGACAATCCAGTGGGCCCGACCAACGGCCCTAACACGTTAGCCGAGGTGCACGGCGGCACTAGCAATCAATCGGGATCACTCCCGATTCATAAGTCACGGATTTTCTCCGCGCTCTACACGGCCACCCGGGCCGCCCTGGGGACGCTCCTACTACAAGCCATGCCACATGGCACTCAGTGAAAAGGCTAGGGGCCTACCCCGGAATGCATTCCCTCAACCCTCCAAGGTCAAAGCGAGACCTAAATAGGTCAACCACAGGCTCAGGAGGCCCGTAGTACGCGTGTACGGCTCACACACCGGTGTTCGGCATTCTGCCGAACACCTTGTGGGCACACATGTTTCAACCCTTCTACACCAACCCATGGGCCACCCCATGGTCCCAGTACACCAATTGGGTCCTACAACGACCCCCCTGCAAGTCGGGGCCACCCCGACTCTCAGACACGTGGCAATAAGCCACTGAACTTAACTCTCGCGGCAACCCGAGGCTACCATGCCAACCCGCCGTACAACATGGCACGTAGTACGAGGCAAGGCCCATGGGCCCAAGGTGCCTCCTCTCAGCCCCTACGAACTTCTACCCTTGGCCCGTCGGCCACCTACGCGGCTCGTTTGGCAACCCGGGTGTGTCGGGCATTCGCCCGAGCACTTTGCGAGCGGCCACTACAACTCAAGGAATAATGGCTCCCATCGGCCATTTCAACCTCCCAGAACTTTATATCCCCCAAGAGATGTCCCCGAACGACAAAGGAAGACCCCCGGGGGCCATCCCCCGGGGTTACGGCTTTGCCCGGGGCCCCTGTGTCCCAGGGCGTGGCCGCGCCCCCGGGGAGGGCGAACTCCCCGGGGGTCCACGCCCTCTCCTCAGCTCTGGGGGTCCCGACGTCCCTCCCCAGTCCCAGCTCGTGGAAATTCCTAACTTCACGGTCCGTGGTTTGTGCGAAGTTCGTTCGTCGTACCCGTACGTGGAAGAACTCGCGAAGACGGAGTCCCGGGATTACGTTGAGTCACACACATCAATCCCTCGATCCTCACGCACAAGCAGCCAGTCCACCAGTGTATCCTCCCAGTATCCTTTATCCTCTTTCTTCTTAACCAATTTAGGAAGATAATGTCAGGCCCCGAGCCTTTGATTACAGCGGAAGACTCGCTCGGGGAGCGCGAACAGCCGGCATGATAAGCCTCTCGCAAGCAAGAATCAATCAGAGCGCAAGATAATCACATAAATAAATGCAATTGCACAATAATATTCAAACTCCAACTTTATTTCATAAATGATCAATATTCAAGATACAATCACTAATTTGATGTATATTTTACTAGACTCAAGAAATAGGAAATTTACATTGAGTCAATCTAGACACTTTAACTTCCTATGTCTTCACTCTCATCTTTATAACACTTTCACTCGCTTCCGGATCCACTACTAGTATAGCCCGAATCCGAATCTGAACCATTTCCATCTCCTGAAAAATATTAGAAAATAGGTCATGAGCACACTTGCCCAGTAGGTATCTTCGTATCAACATGAAGGCACTATTTAAGTAATTATCATTTTAGCTCTAAAGAAATAAGGTAAAATCATGCGAATGCGAATCAATCATGCGATCAAATCAATAGAAACAAGATAACCATGTAAGATAGAATGATCAAGAATGAACTAACAAGAACATGATATTGGCCTTCCATGAACAAGAATGTAACGAGATTGTACTAGCAAGCCACATATTCCACACTTTAGCATCTTATGCTTAAGAGCAAGTGCTTCGTAAATTTCTGTGGAATGTCAAGCAAGAATGTCATGTCGTGCCGTGGATCTTCACTTATTTATAGAAATAGTACTCCCAGCGCAATGCGACGCCAGTAGCATCATACCCCATGGTTTATAAAATAGTATGTTTCCAGCAATCAGTCGAGGGGACTAGCATAGAGGCCTTGAACACAATCAGTGCTCGATCGCATCTTCAGTTATAAATTAAGCTACTTCCACGCAGTATAACAGTAAAGTATGGCCAAGAATGTACAATTCAATAATTCCATGATAACAATAATTAATGAATGAATGCTTCAATTTTGAATATATGAGATCAAGAATGATATTTAAACTAAGTTATGCTTATAGAATAAATCGACAGCATAACGGTATTTTCCTTAACTTCCATTTCTTTTAGATCAATTTAAGCAATATGACAAGTTCTAGATCATCAAGGTTTGTCTAGAATCATTGGAATATCAACCCTTGGTCAAACCTTGGGTTAACATAAACAAGCTATGTAACGGTCATTTTCTAGGCCGTTACATTATGTAACGCGCCAGTAATGGGCCGTTACAGTGATCCAAGTCCAAAAAGATAAAAATAGACTCAGAGGAATGTGACGGTCTGGCACTGGGCCGTTACGTGAGCCTGACGGTCCAGTTCAAGGCCGTTACATTTCAAGAATCAAAACCATGATAGAGTGTTCTAATTAATGGGCTTTCATTGGTACAACCAACTTGGCATCCTAGTGGGAATCCCATGCTCGCGGAGAATTACGGAGGCCTTAAAACAATGATTTCCTAGCCCATTGGAAGGAATATCCAATAGAGAGGTCCTCATGTCCAAGATTGTGTTCCTATGGTGCAAAGTGTGAACTAATGACAACATACCGGAATATGTGCCGTGTACGTATAGAATTGACTCTATTGACAGAGAGAGGTACGTATAATCAATGTGAAAATCATGATAAAAACTCCATCAATACAATGTTAAAAAGTCATGCTTTATAGTACAAGACAATAGAATTTGGTTTTGCATAACTTAAGTAGAAGTGATGACAAAACATGCAATACCTATCATGAATAATCAAATATCCTTAAAATCACATGATTAGGTTTAAAACTTAGGTAACTAGGTTTTAACCATAATAAGATTGGCAGGTTGTATTCAGTCATAGGGTTGACAGAACACAGGATATAACGGTCTGGAGATGGGGCGTCACAGTGAAAGTGACGGTCAGGACCCAGCCGTTACATGATTGTAACGCGTCTGTCCAAGCGCTTTAGAATCAACCGTGCAATTCCAATACCACAAAGTGTGTAACAGTCTGTCGTAGGGCCGTTACTTGAAAGTGACGGTCCTATGCTAGTGCGTTATAGTATCTGCTAACAGAAAATAATCATAGAAACTAAGAGATCAACTCACATCATGTCTTTCATCAAAACATGATGAGCTTCTAGTCATGTTAACGAAGTAAGGTCATCTACATGCATAGGTAATCATGAATAGATGAATAGTCATGTTTTAATTTCTTAATTTGGCTAAGAGGTGCATGATGTGCATAGAACAAATAAAACATGAAATCAATGCTCTATAATGCATGGAATTCAATCAAACCAGAGGGCTTTTAGTCCTATCATGCTGTTTTTACCGTTCATGAGATAACCTACCTCTTACTTAGACTGTAGTTTCCGAATTTGGTTGAGAACCTTGCCCTAGATCCCTTCCTTCTCTTGTGACTTTTTCAACAACTTCTTTAGGCTCTAACTCCACGCCCTCTTGACCTAAAGATGTGAAATTCGGAGGGGAGTTAGTCTAAAGTATTATGAACAAATTATTCTAAAGAACTTACCTGAGATAATGACTCCTCTTTACGTCCAAAAAGTATGGGTCACACAGTTCAGAACTATGCCCTATTTATAGAGTTTAGGCTAGGGTTTAAGGATTAGATCGAGTTTAGAGTCCTTGTTTCATCAAATCCTAATCTCTAAGAGTCCGTGGAGTCTTTACAATCCTTCCCAAGTCGATCCATAGTGGATAGGAACATCAAGTTCCAATCTTTTCATGAGTCCCTTCACTTACGGAACTAACAGGAATGTAACGGTCGAGTGCCCATGCGTTACATGTATGTGGTGGTCTTACGATAGACCGTTATAGTCATCGTAGCTTAGAGTTTCAATTTATAAAAACTCTTTTGTTAATTATCTAAATAATTATCTTATATTATTAGTATTTATCCTTAATATCCGTGGATAAGCTTAAATACCTTCTAGAATATGGGCCAAACCTAATGGTCTAGGTCCTAAACCCTTTTGGACTTTAATTAAGTGGGTTGGGTTAATTGATTAACACAATTTTGGCCTTATATTGATTATTTAGCACAATTAATGCCAGAATATTATTTAAATAACTAGAAATTACTTTTATAAATTTTGGGGCTCTACAGATAATAACCAAAAACTGGGTTTTATAGGGGTGGGACCACTCCCCCTCTCTCTCTTCTACCTGGTCCGCCCAAACCCCCCCTTGGGGAGGGGTTTAGGCGGACCAGCTTGGACCCCCAAGATGGTCTGCCTAAACCTATGAATAATAAAAAGAAAGATTTTTAAAATTAAAAAAGAGGACCACTTTGGTCCGCCTAAACCCCCTGGGGGAGGGGGTTTAGGCGGACCAGCTTGGTCCACCAAGCTGGTCCGCCTAAACCTCTCCAAAAAAAAAGAAATTTCCTCTCTGAAGAGGGATTTAGGGGGACTAGACTAGCGCATGGGGCTGGTCCGCCTAAACCCCCCCTGGAGGAGGGGATTAGGCGGACCAGACCAGCCCCTTGGGCTGGTCTGCCAAAACCCCACCCCTTCCACTCCGACACACACATACACAAACACACACAAATAAAATTCAAATAAAATAAAAATAAAAGCACTATTAGGGGGTTTACCCGGACCAAGTTGGACCCCCAACTTGGTCCGCCTAAACCCCACCCCCCACCCCTTCAACTTCTATAAATTGCCCCCTTACCAACAAGCTAAAGGGGACACATGCATGAAGGAGGCAAGGAAGCAACGCACCGAGCTAACTTCCCCAGCCTAATTGTCGCACCCTCGGATTCCCGACGCTTTCGGCAAGGGTCAGGAATGTAGGAAGACAAGTGCGCGCGCGGTTGGCTTGCTAGTCGGCTCCCCCAGGCCGAGGGTATGTCGCACGTACTCCCCTCACGTGGTGTCTAGCCGTCTCATGCCAAGTCCATCCCTGCCACATGTAAGATGACCGTACCAACGGCAAATACGCCCGCACCCCGGGCCTGCCCGTGTACGACAACTTACGACACTTACAACGGTGACGAAAGGTACTTCATAGCGCCACGTTGGCCCTCGACACGAAACCGCATGCCCACCGTTCACCTCCATGTCGGCCGTCGGCCCCTCAGATCGACAAATCATGTCTTGTCGGACCTCTGGCCCGGGAATCATAGTCCCGGGGCCGACCTCGACTCCCCAACATGACAACACTCGCCGTCCGAGACCCGGACTCGACTGCTGACCTCGAGCCGCGTCCGACCTCCACCAGGCGCCAACCCGTGTCCGTTCTGGCCACCAAGGCAGTCGGACCTACACCAACTCCTCTGTAAAGAGTTCCAGTAAAACACGCGGACATCCACTTCGCCACGCAATGACCCGGGGACCGGCCCATGTGTCGGAATTGTCACGCGGCTTGCGCCCGTTGTACTTTGGCCATTTAGGCCCGCTTGTAAAGCCCATGTAGCTCATCATAAAACCAGTAAAATACATACGCCCGTGTTCGGGCCCCCAACTTCTGACCCACACCAACGCATACCCCTAGCTAGTGAATGCACCCCAGCCCTCTACCCACGGCTTCAGACACATATACAAACTTTTCTTCAGCATAGAACGAAGGTATCTGAATTCAATCTGATGTAAATAAACACCGGTTGCTTGCGGCCGGTGGGGAAGGACGTCATGTACACGATTCCCGCAATCACCTACGCACTCGCACCCATGGAACCCCTTCTCTCCGCGTGTCGCCCGATCGCCTGAGCCCACGTGCCGCGCCCTGGTGGAGCTTCCCCGGTCAAACCTTGGTTCCATAAGTGATTGTCGAGATATCAACTGGCACGCCCGCACCTTGTCTGGTTAACTTGTATCCTGACATTTCCGTGCCGTTCGACCCTTTTCGACTTTCCGTAAAAAGGAGAGCGCCCGGTACCGCCGTGAGAGGAATGCACCCGTAAGGAGGATACCCAAGATACATCAAACTTCCGTATTTTTCTTCCCCGCTGTATTCCTTCCCTCACCCCGGTAATCGGCATAAAACTCCGCGCAACACCCCTCATCCTGCTCCGCATATGCCTTCACCAAATCCTTCCCTTAGCAATGCGACATTGCCTACGCAACCTCCGCTTCCATCCTCGGAACCTTCTCCATCACCTTCCCATATCCCTCGGCATCCACCATGCCCAAAGCGGGCTCATTCTCTGCCGTTGTTGGAGTCTTTTACAGATATTTTTAGGGATTTGATGGCCGCTCACGCACTGCAACTCCCTCCGGTTATGCCTCGCTGACCCGCGGTCAGGGATTCGCTCCAATTTTATGATTTTCATCGTCAGTAGGGGCATTTGGTCAAGGATTGCCCCGAGTTTCAGGAACTTGTTTATGGCCTGGAAGATAATAAGAGGATCGATTGGGCCGCCATGCATGAAGCTATTTTAAATCTCTGCAGCAAGTAGCAGCAACAGTCGCTGCCCAAGCAGCCATCTCCACTACAAGACCAGGGGCACCCCTGCGATCACTCATCTAGCAATGCACCTACTCCATCACCGGTTCCGTTATCTATACCACCTTCTCCATCTCCTACCCCATCTCCACAAACTCCACCTACCATGTCCCTTGCTCAGGCCAGTGCCTCCACTTCCGCCACTTCCACCGCCACTACTCCTACCCCCAACGTCGCTCGGCGTGTCATGTCAATACGCCGACGTTGGGTCCCACAACCTTCCATTTCCCCTTTACCTCCTTCCTCACCCTCTCCATTTCCATCACCTCCACTACCTCCATTGACCACATCACCCTCTCCATCATCTCCACTACCCCTACAGCCATCACCATCATCTTCACCGCCTCCTCTCCTGAAGGCACATATTCCATCATTTCCAGTATCTCCACCGCTGTTTCCTTCCCCACCATTACCCTTCTCGCCCGAGTCTGAGCAAGCTGCCCCTGCACCTACACCTCTACATTCGCCTTTACCCCCTCCTATGCCTCCACCTTTGCCTCCACCCAAGCCTATTATCGCCGCTATCCCTCCACCGCCTAAGGCCTCTACACCTCCTAAACCTTCACCCATGCCTTCCAAGTCTATTACATCCACTTCTCCATCGCTTTTCACCCCATAGAGCGAGTGTGCATTATCTTTGGTGCCCCTCGGGTTTGGCCCCCAGGGAGATGATGAGCCAAGCCAGGTTTCGATGGTGCATTTCAAGATTCAGGATGTTATTTCCCGCATGCCGACCCGAGTCCTATTCCCTTGCTGTTTTGGGGATGATGAGCCTAAATTTCCTTGGAGACGGTTGCTGAGAAGGGTTCCCTTGCACTAGTGCCAGTTTCTTCACAAGCGAGGCCGGTGGCAATCTCATTGTTTGCCGAAGGATTCACTATTGATGTTGTTATTACTCCTCGCTCGATTGCTGTTCAATTCACTGGCCAAGAAGGGTTCTTTACTCAAATTTTGCTAACTCATACGGCTGCCAAGAGCTTGATGGATTCCTTATTCAAGGGGCAATTGGCCGTATCTTCTGCATTTTCCAAGGACATTCTGCACATCTTATGCAATCTTCCTCGGTTTATTGGTGAATCGGCCACATCAACGCCGCGCATTACTCTCCCTTAGTTTTGTCCTGCTCTTCTGGTAAGGGAGTTATGCTTCATGCCTGATTGCCGAGTGAAGATGCCGAATCTTATGCTGCTAAAACCGAGTGATGAAACTCCACAGTTTTCTGATGTTCATCCCAAGGAGTCATCTATCCAAGAATGTCCACCAATGGTTAGCACTGGGTGTCTAGGGGCAACCGCCCCGACGAAGCTACGTATTCATGTCCGGGATATGTTGTCTGCCAGATGGGCCCGTTATTTGAGGAGACATTACAGATTGAGAAGGCCAAAGGTCCGAGTCTGCATCAGGCGGATCCATGTTCAAGTAGTGTCAGCTAAGAAGAGGCGGCGGCATAAGTTTGAGCGCCATCGATTGTGCACTTAGGGGTCCACTTCTTCCTCTTCCTTTCGTTCATCCTTTCTATTGCTCAGCTCCCACCCCTGGGTGGTGTACCTCCCTTCCTCTAATCCAGCTTCTATGATCTTCTCCTCTCTTTTTGGGTTCGCAAACCCCTATTCTTCATTTTCCACTCATCCGGAGCCTCTAGATCCTCCGTTCTCTCATTATTTTAGGCCTCAGCCTATGTCATCCTTTCATCCCACTTTCGGGACTTCTTCTGATCCTTCTCTTTCGGTATCCCCGGGCTCTGCTTCTGATCTTTCCTCGACCCTGTCGGGTGACCATCATTCTTCTTCCCTGACCTTGTCGAGTGTCTATCATTTACTTTCCCCGACCCTATCGGGTGATTCTAATTCCTTTTCTCCGACCACATCGGATGATCACTCCTATTCTCTCTTATCTTTGCCACAATCTTCTCATGGTCTCTCTATTCTTTCCTCCTCACCCTTTCGGGGTCTTTAACCATTTTCTTGCTATTTTCGAGACTTTAGTCCGCCTTGATCCCAGCTAATCTTTACTTATTATGTATCTGGTTCCTTGTTATTAGGGTCTCTGTGCCTTAACGAGGGAGTTCTAGCCCTCATCCCTCGTCCTTTTTATCCTTATTTCGTCTAGTTTGGTGTCCGCCACTCCTCCGTGTAGAGGAATTTTCAAGCCTTGCTATCCTCTCCCTTTCGTCCTGTCAAAGCAAGGAATACAAAGATCGTGCTGTACGAAGCTCGATGATCAAGATCGCGTCAGGATGTTGTTACCACACTGTGGATATGCAAGGTATCGTTATTTTGTGCAAGAAATATGATGTCATTGCTAATATTTCTATTTATTCCTGCACGTGCTTATAATGATATTCCTCAACATGGTTAAGTTGCTTTTAGAAAATTGCTTAGTTAGCTTAGTCCAAAAAATAAAAAATAAGTTCGCTTCTACAGCATCCTTTAGGCTGGTGATAACTCCGTGTTAAGAGTCTAGTTTCTTTCCTTGATTGTTGAGGGTGACCCTTGAGTATGGATTTTTCACACACTACACGGCGAGCCATGTCCTATCTCTCTAACGCACACCGTTGCTGCTTTGGCCATACTTTGGGTATGCACGAAGGCCTTTTCTCTTCTCTGCTCGGCCAAGTGTAGGGGCAAAAGATTGATGGATAATATGACTAACCTAGGCACTCCCTAATACGAGGGAGGTCTCAAATAGCGGCAGTCTTGAGCCTCAAAAGTGAGCTTTCATACTATATCTGGCCAATAAGGGCTACTAAAATGAGAAAATGAATCAATGCAAAATTATGAATCAAAGGCAAGGCAAGAGTGGCAGTACAGTTCCCCGCGGGACGTCATGAGCCCGGTCGCATTCGTGCCTGATAAATATGGGTCTAAAAATCAAAGACACAAAGCCCCGGCGTAATAGGCTATCTCTTTGAGGGGTAGTGCTCGAGAAGGAATTCGAGCCTTAATATCTCCCATCCTGCATGAAGCTTGTCTCCAATTTTTCTTCTGTTTCTCCCTCTTACGTTGGGCTGTATCCCGGGTATGGCCTTAGTAGGGGCACCGTTCTTTAGAAGCGATTGGTTGTGGTAAGTCACCCTCACATGCGCGCCTTGCTTAAGGGAAGCCTTTAATGAAAGGGGTAGGAGCGACGGTCCCTGGCCTGTAGTTTGAGCCCTTCTTTAGGTGCTGCGGATTGCTATGTCAAAATCTAAAAAAAAAAATCAAATATTACCAAAAGTCTAAAAAAAATCAAATACTTCAAAAAAATCCAAAAAAAATCAAATATTGTCAAAAATCTAAAAAAAATCAAATACTTCAAAATTTCAAAAAAAAATCAAATATTTCAAAAACCTAAAAAATCAAATACTTCAAAAATATCTAGAAATATGAAATACTATTGAAAATCTAAAAAAATTTAATTCCAAAAAATGTGTCTTTTTCATGCATTTGTATTTGTTTGAAGGACAGATACGTAATCCGTTTGCTAAGTGTGCATGTTGCAAGTACTCACGCATTCCTTGCTATATCTTTGTGCTCTGCCTCCTGTCCACATCTTTAATCTGTTCTTTCCTTCTTCGATCCACTCTCTCGATCTGTTCTGAAGCTCATGTCCTTCTCAGCTTTTGTTTGCAAAGATCATATCTTTATGAGAGGGCTTTGCCTCACGATTATGAACTTGGCGATTCTGCTTCATTCTGATCTTAGGTTTTGATTGAAGGGCATATTTGTTTATGTCCTTTGTCCTGCCGTGTCCTTGTCTCGCCGTGTCCTTGTCATGAGTTTATGTCCCACCGTGTTGTCCCACACATGTTGTTTTGTCCCTCACTGCATGTTGTTGGTTGTCTTACATATGTTGATAGTCATCCCTCTATGTTCCATGTGTTGTCCCAACCGTGTGGTCATCCGTCATGTTCTTGTCCCAACCGTGTGTTATCCCACCGCGTTGTTGTCTTGTCACGTTGTGTTCATGCATGCATGTTATTTGTTCATGCCATTGCATATATGCTCGTTTGCCTTTGTTATGTTATGTTGCATTGTCTCTCATTTAATTTGATCGTTATGTTATGTCATGTTGTTTGTCGTTCAGTTGATCGTTATGTTATCTTCCCTATGTTTATACTTGCTTGTTTGTCATATTTGTCTTATTTGAAAATTCATAAAAATTAGAAAATCCAAATATCCAAAAAAAAATATCGTTTCGCCTTCACAGGTAAGTCAGGTATGGCTCTCTATCTCTTCTCATTGTTGCATTACTATATGGTATCTACCTTATTATAGCCTCTCAAGGACCGACTGGTTGCCCGTGTGTTCTAGGATCTGATGTTCCATTTTAACAAAAATGATGATGATCTAGCAGCATACGGTTAATCGTTGGATAGGCCGCTCGGTTGGGTCAGGTGGGGGATGATAGACTCTGTCTCGCATGCCGTGGTTGCAAGAAGACTCTTGACCCCGTCTTGGCTCAGTCTAGCAATATTATCCAAGAGTACTTTCTATTTTATCTTTCTTTACATTCGTTTTAATGATTTCTTTATTTTAGCACAGCATGCATCATGACATTTTTTTGAGCACTCACGTCTCGTGATCCGTTCAAGGTTGTTCCTCAGCAATGGTTAATTGCACTTCAATTCACTTGGATAAGAGATCCACATTCCACTCTAAATTTGAACGATTTCTCTGATCTTCCCGCTTGGTCTGGTTGGCCAGCGTGATTCCTGTCTGGAGCATAGTCTACCTCCTTTTATTTTCGTTACTACTTATTCCGATGTCCTCATTGGTCCGAGGGATTGCATCCCCCATGAGGTTGATCATGTGTTTTCCTTTTGATTTAGTTTAATTCTCCAGACATGTCTCATCCGCATCAGCCATTCTGGGTTCGTAGTTCGGCATTTTTGGGAGAATTTCTGTCGCTTGTTGGTTAAAATGGGTGTCTTTTGCCTTGATGCCCGCTTATTCGTTCTCTCCGCTTCATCTCCGCGTCATCTCCATGTCACGTCGCTGTCACTTTCGCTCCATCTCCTTTCCATTTCGCATCTGCGTCGCTTTCGCTCGTTCCCTTACAAAGCGGACATCGAGGAGGGGCATCTGTTGACACCCGTTTTTAGCCCACAAGTCAAGTCATTTCTCTTATTCATCATTTTTGATGTCCCGAATTACCCGTCGGGCCTCATCTTCTCATGGGCCAGATCAACTATAGAATACTTGGGCCCAACCTGGTCTTGATACTGCTGAATAAACTTCTCTTGGACGGCTTGAAAATTCACCACTTGATCTTGCGGCAATGAAAAGAACCAATCCCGAGCTGGGCCTTCCAACGACAGACCAAATAAATAGGCCATCAAACATTGGTCATGTCGGAATTGGGCCGACTCATAAAGAAACTCCTTCAAGTACACATAGGGGTCACCGACTTTACCATAGCGGCGATATGTAGGAATTTGTGAACGCAGTGGAAGCTGAAGACCTTGAAATGCAAACAAGCTACTCAAAGAAAATCTGGGATCAATTCGGTGTTGTAGCTCATCAAGCTGGCGTTGGGTTTGAGCAATCATCTCCTCGATAGGGAGAGACTGAGAAGGATACGAGCCAGCCTCAGAAAGAGAATGTGGATTTGGACCAGGATTGTGGTATTGGGCCAGATAAGGGGATCCAGACTGAAAAGAAGAAAAGCCCATTCCAGGAATAGAAGGATGCATGGGCCTAGAAGGATCATGATCATAAGAATGAGGACCCATTGGGCCAGCAGCAACATGGGAAGAAGGAGCGGGCCTATTAAGAGAAGTAAGCCCATTAAGAGAATAAGAAGGCCCGTTAAAGGAAGAGGGCCCATTCAAAGTAGAAGAGGGCCCATTAAGTGAAGAAGAGGGGGGCCCATTAGAAGGATGAGGCCCATTAAAAGAGCAAGGCCCATTGAAGGGATAAGGCCCACTAAGAGAATGGGACCCATTAAAGGAAGATGGGCCACTCAAGAAAGATGACCCATTAAAAAAATGAGCCCCATTCCATGAATGAGGCCCGTTATGAGAATGAGGCCCATTAAGATGATTAGCAGTGAGTTTTTGGGCCTGGACTGGGTCCATTTGGAAAATAAGAGGTGATAAGTGGGCCATGAGATTTGCTTGTGGGTGGGAAGGGCCACGAGGAGATGGTCTCGCGTGGGAAGAGGAATCCACGCGGGCATAGGAAGACAGAGAAGAAGAAGGATAATGTACATGAGAAAAATGGCACTCCATGAGGCCCAATGGAGACTTTATACAGGAAAATCAGGGAGATACAACGAGGGAAGCAAGGGCTCGAAGATCAAGGAGGGGGACTGACTCAATAATGCAAAGGTAAAAAAGGAAAAGAAACCTAAGACAATGAGATTGGACAAATGGACACACAGAATGGATTAGCCTAAATGGGCCTAACAACAAAATTTATATGGATGATGGGGGATGCAACACAAAATAACACAAATGGGCTTGGACAAGCCCAAACAACACAAGCAATATGAAGGATTTCACCAAGTCAAACAAGTTAATATGATGGGAAGTATTTTATTGTCAAAGTTTTGGGTGGGCCTTTTAATGATTTGACTTGAGATTAATTCCCTCAAGATAGGTATCCTATAGGGAATAAGGTCCAAACTTTGGTTTGACTATTGTTAATTCTTTCACAGCGTATGCAAATGCAAGCCTAAGGGGTGGAACGGTACAACCAACCCGGCATCTGTGTGGGAATCCACGGCTCATGGGGACTTATGGAGGTCCCGGACAAGATCACCTAGTCGAGCCTAAGGAATATTGGAGCGAGAGGATCACTTACCGAGGGGGAATGCAACTACAATATGCCAATATGCATGATCCTATGTGCACCGGGGTGCATGCAATTTCCACCCTAAGTCTAGCAAATCAAGACAATCATGAAATCATGCTAACATCACAAAAATGCATGAAAAATGTAAAACAATATAAATAACAATGATGCAAGGCCTAAAATAGGGACAACTAGGCACTAAAAGATAAGAAAAATCATTAAAGGACAATGTACCTTTGTGTTTGCCCCTGGACCTACAAGTGATTTTTATGCATAGAATGCAAAAATGAAGGCAATATTTAAGTAGGCAAATGAAGTCCAATGCGTGCAAATAATATGTGGATGTGAAGATAATACAAAAGACTACCCAATGGAACCAATAAATAGTCAAAATAGACCCTGGAAGGCAATTTAAATGAGCAAGCAAAATGGCCCTGTGAATCTGCCCCAAATCTACCTAAGACTAGATGCACAAAATGCAAAAATAGAGGCACTTTTTAAATATGCAAATGATGTCCAAACGATGCAAATGAGCTATGTATGGAAAGATAATACAAAGGTCTACACAATGTGCCCAAGAAAAGGGAAATCCGACCTTGGGAGGCCCCTAAAATCGTCCAAGACCGCATGCAAACTAAATGTAGAAAATGCAAAAATGGAGACACTTTTTAAATATTCAAATGATGCCCAAATGACAACACAACACAAAAAGAATCAGCCCAATCCGACATCGGGAGATAAAGTTATGCCCAAATGAATAAGGCCCATGTGAACAGAAATCCTGCCTGGCCAGAACCACTAAAAGGTTTCTGGATGACCGTTTATATTCTCTAAGTGGTCTCTTGGATGACCGCCCAGGTGCTGGACGGTCCAGTGAAGACCGTTTATAACACCAGAGGCTTTGGACGGTCCTGGAAAGGCCGTTTAAAAGTTTAGGCGGCCCTACGATAAACCGTATAACCCTGACAGACCCGAAAATGGATAGAATGATGGAAAAACGTGGAGGAGACTACCCAAACATGCATGAACACCTTCCCAACATGCAAGAGACTAAAGATATAACGTGATGGGCACAAGGTGTCCCACCGTGATCGCCAAAAAATTGTAAATATAAAGATTGTTCTAATCTACCCCGCCCCGAACTAATAAATGAACATGCATAAATATGCGATGTGAACAATGAAACTAAGGGCGATGAAGAGAAGAAATAAACCGTGATTGCCACCAAGGACTTACAGCACCAAAAGGATGAAGAAAGGATGAAGACGGTGCCGTGTACCGTGGAAAATATGGAGGAAGACACGGCCCAAAGGGAAGCCGCTACAACGTGATCGCGCCTTGAAGAAGGGTACGGGGAACTAGTGGGATCGGACCTCCTCTCCTTCCATGTAGCTAGAGGAAGAGGGCCTCACGTTCTATTAATAGTCTCCTGCAAAACAAAGCCACAAAAGAGAGAAAACCCATTAGAATGTGAAGTGTAGCATATGTCCCGAAATGATAAAGTAGCACGAAAGAAATGGGGAGAATGCACCGGGAGAGGGTTTTTAACCCCTATGAATGGGTGCAAACAAAAGGTGGGTGTATTGTGCATGCATAGGATTTGGAATCATGAAATTTGATTAAGAAATGAGGGAGAAAAATGTTGTGCAAAATGGAGAAAAATGCATAAACGTGTAGGAACAGTGCAAAAAAACTAAGTGTCAAAATGTGACGATTTGTGAAAAGTAGAGGGAGAGAACTAAGCCTAGGTGTAAAGAAAGAGAGCCCGGATATATGAGAAACGAAGAAGATACTCCCCTCTTCAGGATGGGACCAATGGAGGACGAAGAGGATGCCGGATGACTCCGCCTCGAGCCGACGAAGGGGGCCCCGTCGCACAGGTTCAAGAACTCGTGATGATTTGTAAAAAGTATGGGCAAAGTTAGGAAGGTAAACAAAGATGAAATCCAGCTAATAAGGTATCAAAACGAAGCCTATACTTCCCTCAATATCCTGGGGTCGAAGGGTTCAGTGGACGATACGGCATGGCTTCTCCCCAGGTCGAAGAAGAGCCCCCCATCGCGCAGGCGAACTGGGCACTTATTTATAGAAAAGTGGTGGAATCCCCAACTTTCTCCCATGATTCTAGAAGATAGAGTCCACCAAATCTCAAGATCTCTGGATCATTCTCGAGATAATAGTCAAGATAAGGCGTTGGAACAAACGGGACTCTTTTTGGTGAAAGGATGTGGAAGTTATGGCTCTTGGAAGAAGCCTCTCGAACCTAATCTGCAAGAGTTTTTATTGCACGAAATGTATAAAACCTTAACTTGTGGCCAGGATTCCAGGAGAAATAGTCAATTAAAAATCATGCTCCATATACCAAACTTAAGATAATACAAAGGGGAAGACACAGCAACAAACGGGGCTCAATTTCGTGGAGTATTCTAGAAGATAAAGCCCTAATAAGGAGGCCCTGTTACACAGGTTCGACCTTAGAGTCCGGCGGCGAAGAAGATAGAGTTCAGGAACTTTTAGACTCTCTATTATATAGACGGTCAATCGCGTGACCGTTTATTGAATGGGGCGGTCTAGCAGTAGACCGCCCAGACCTGGGGGCGACCGGGAGACTTTTGACACAAAAACTGACTAAACGGTCATCCATAAACCGTTTTTTGAATAAAGCGGTCCTGAGAAGACTGTTTTATGACATTTTAAAAATAATAAAAATTAAATAAAAATTAAAAAAGTCACTATTCATAAACGGTCAATGTTGACCATTTTATTCATGGTGTGTTATTTACTGTTTTCATCCTGCAAGTGAATTCTTCCCATAGGGATCACAGACTCGGGCCTTTAGGCTTCTTAATCTACAATGTTTTCTCAAATAGCGGGCCCATCTAGCGGACGACCTAGCCCGTCTATGAACATGCATCCTTGTTGCGGCAGTTGCCCCTAAACATTTGGTGCTAACAACATGTGGACATCCTTGAGCAAGTGACTCCTTAGAAGGATGAATATTAGAAAACCATGGAGTTTTATCTCTGAGCACAAGCAACATGAGATTTGACATCTCCCCTCGGTAATCAGGCACGAAACATAGCTCCCTTGCTAGAAGAGAAGATATGGGATCAATTCGGTGTTGTAGCTCATCAAGCTGGCGTTAGGTTTGAGCAATCACCTCCTCGAAAGGGAGAGACTGAGAAGGATGCAAGCCAGCCTGAGCAAGAGAATGTGGATTTGGACCAGGATTGCGGTATTGGGCCAGATAAGGGGATTCAGACTGAAAAGAAGAAAAGCCCATTCAAGGAGTTAGCACAGTAAAGATAAGACCCTGATAACAAGGAACCAGATACAGTATAAGCAAAGATTAGCTAGGATCAAGGCAGACTAAAGCCTCAAAAATAGCAAGAAAAAGGGTAATGACCTCGAAAGGGAGAGGAGGAAAGAATAGAGAGACCATGAGAAGATTGTGGCAAAGATAAGGGAGAAGAGGAACCAGGCCCGGCTTGGGATTGGTTCTTTTCATTGCCGCAAGATCAAGTGGTGAATTTTCAAGCCGTCCAAGAGAAATTTATTCAGCAGTATCAAGATCAGGTTGGGCCCAAGTATTCTATAGTTGATCTAGCCCATGAAAAGATGAGGCCCAACGAGGAGTTCTCTACCTTCGCCGACCGCTGGCGTCGCTTGGCCACTCAAGTCCCGAGGCATATTCCGGAGGGGGAGCAAATCAAAATGCTCATTTCTAATGCAACGCCCGAGTATCGGTTCATCTTAGCCTTGAATGACATCACCTCCTGGCAACAGCTTTATAGTCGAACCCGCTTCATCCACCAACAACTTCTAAGTTCTCTTGACCTCGAATCTCCTTCACCTTCTACACCCACATACGCCTCCTATCCATCATCTCCCATATATCCTTCCATGAGTCAGCCCTCCACCACATATCCTTCCACGAGTCAGCCTTCCGCTCCCACATACCCATATACCTCAACATATCCTTCCCCATATCAACCCTCCAAGAGTCAGCCTTCCGCCTCTTCATACCCGCATGAACCTCCACCTCCGGTCAAGGAGACACCACACCCTGAGCAGGTGGATGCCGTCTATATACCCCCTCATCCTACTCCGCATATGCCTTCACCAAATCCTTCCATTAGCAATGTGCCATTGCCTATGCAACCTCCGCTTCCATCCCCGCAACCTTCTCCATCACCTTCCCATATCCCTCGGCATCCACCATGCCCAAAGTGGGCTCATTCTCCGCCGTTGCCGGAGTCATTTACAGATATATTTAGGGCTTTGATGGCTGCTCACGTGCTGCAACTCCCTCTAGTTATGCCTCGCCGACCCGCGGTCAGGGATTCACTCCAATTTTATGATTTTCATCGTCAGCAAGGGCATTTGGTCGAGGATTGACCCGAGTTTCAGGAACTTGTTTATGGCCTGGAAGATAATAAGAGGATCGATTGGGCCGCCATGGATGAAGCTATTTTAAATCTTCGTAGAAAGCAGCAGAAGCAGTCGCCGCCCAAGCAGTCGTCTCCACTACAAGACTAAGGGCACCCCTGCCATTACTCATCTATCGATGCACCTACTCTGTCACCTGTTCCGTTATCTATACCACCTTCTCCATCTCCTACCCCATCTCCACAAACTCCGCCTATCCTGTCCCTTGCTCAGGCTAGTGCCTCCACTTCCGCCACTTCCACTGCCACTACTCCTACCCCTAATGCCGCTCTTCTCATTCGTAAGTCCCCGCGAGCCGTGGATTCCCACACGGACGCCGGGCCGGTTGTATCTTTCCACCCCTTAGGCTTGCATTTACATACATTCTGAAGGCATTAACCATAGTCAAACCAAAGTTTGGACCTTATTCCCTATAGGATACCTATCTTGAGGGAATTAATCTCAAGTCAAATCATTAAAAGACCCACACAAAATTTTGACATTAAAATATTTTCCATCATATTAACTTGTTTGACTTGGTGAAATCCTTCATACTGCTTATGTTGTTTGGGCTTGTCCAAGCCCATTTGTGTTATTTTGTGTTGCATCCCCCATCATCCATGTAAATTTTGTTATTAGGCCCATTTAAGCAAGTCCATTATGTGTGTCCATTTGTCCAGTCTCATTGTCTTAGATTTCTTTTCCTTTTTTACCTTTGCATTATTGAGTCAGCCCCCCTCCTTGATCTTCGAGCCCTTACTTCCCTCGTTGTATTTCCCTAATTTTCCTGTATAAAGTCTCCATTTGCCCTCATGGAGCGCCATTTTTCTCCTGTACATTATCCTTCTTCTTCCCCGTCTTCCTATGCCCGCGTGGATTCCTCTTCCCACGCGGGCCCATCTCCTCGTGGCCCTTCCGACCCACAAGCAAATCCCATGACCCACTTATCACCTCTTGTTTGCCAAATGGACCCGATCCAGGCCCAAAAACTCACTGCTAATCATCTTAATGGGCCTCATTCTCATAACGGGCCTCATTCATCGAATGTGCCTCATTCCTTTAATGGGTCATCTTTCTTGAGTGGCCCATCTTCCTTTAATGGGTCCCATTCTCTTAGTGGGCCTTATCCCTTCAATGGGCCTCATCCTTCTAACGGGCCCCCCTCTTCTTCGCTTAATGGACCCTCTTCTACTTTGAATGGGCCCTCTTCCTTTAATGGGCTTTCTTATTCCCTTAATGGGCCTACTTCTCTTAATAGGCCCGCTCCTTCTACCCATGTTGCTGCTGGCCCAATGGGTCCTCATTCTTATGATCATGATCCTTCCAAGACCATGCATCCTTCTATTCCTGGAATGGGCTTTTCTTCTTTTCAGTCTGGATCCCCTTATCTGGCCCAATACCACAATCCTGGTCCAAATCCACATTCTCTTGCTTAGGCTGGCTTGCATCCTTCTCAGTCTCTCCCTATCGAGGAGATGATTGCTCAAACCCAACGCAAGCTTGATGAGCTACAACACCGAATTGATCCCAGATCTTCTTTGAGTAGCTCGTTTGCATTCCAAGGTCTTCAGCTTCCACCGCATTCATAAATTCCTACATATCGCCACTATGGTGGAGTCGGTGACCCCTATGTGCACTTGAAGGAGTTTCTTTATGAGTCGGCCCGATTCTGACATGACCAACGTTTGATGGCCTATTTATTCGGTCTGTCATTGGAAGGCCCGGCTCGAGATTGGTTCTTTTCATTGCCGCAAGATCAAGTGGTGAATTTTCAAGCCGTCCAAGAGAAGTTTATTCAGTAGTATCAAGACCAGGTTGGGCCCAAGTATTCTATAGTTGATCTGGCCCATGAGAAGATGAGGCCCGGCGAGGAGTTCTCTACCTTCGCCGACTGCTGGCGTCGCTTGGCCACTCAAGTCCCGGGGCATATTCCAGAGGGAGAGCAAATCAAAATGCTCATTTCTAATGCAACGCCCGAGTATCGGTTCATCTTAGCCTTGAATGACATCACCTCCTGGCAACAACTTTACAGCCGAGCCCGCTTCATCCACCAACAACTTCTAAGTTCCCTTGACCCCGAATCTCCTTCACCTTCTACACCCACATACGTCTCCTATCCATCATCTCCCACATATCCTTCCATGAGTCAACCCTCCACCACATATCCTTCCACGAGTCAGCCTTCCGCTCCCACATACCCATATACCTCAACATATCCTTCCCCATATCAACCCTCCAAGAGTCAGCCTTCCGCCTCTTCATACCCGTATGAACCTCCACCTCCGGTCAAGGAGACACCACACCCTGAGCAGGTGGATGCCATCTATATACCCCCTCATCCTGCTCCGCATATGCCTTCACCAAATCCTTAATGATCACATGATCAGGGCATAGGGGAAGAAAATGGGTACTTACTCAAACAAAAAGGGGAACTGCTTACGCATCTCGTCCTCACGCTCCCAAGAAGCCTCAGCACCAGAATGTCGCTGCCACACCACCTTAACCAGAGGGATAACCTTGTTCCGCAGGTGCTGCTCTCGCCGATCCTTAATACGGATAGGGAATTCCGGTAGAGACAGATCGGGAGTCACCTCGGGCCAAACCGAGTCCTCCAACACATGAGAAACATCGTACATGTACTTCCTCAATATCGAGACATGGAACACGTCATGCATCACATTAAACTCAGGAGGTAGCTGCAACCGATAAGTAACCTCACCGATGCGCTCCACGATGAGGAAAGGACCAACATAGCGGGGAATCAACTTCCCATGCTATCCAAAAAGCATCACTCCCTATATGGGAGGAACCCTCAAAAATACACGGTCACCGACCGCAAAACTGAGTGGCTGCCTTCTCCGATCGGCATAGCTCTTCTGCCGACTCTGCGCCGCCAACATGTTCTGACGGACCAGATGCACCACATCAATCCACTGCTGCACCAGCTCCGGTCCCGTCACAACACGCTCACCAACCTCCGACTAATTGAGTGGAGTCCAACACGGTCGCCCGTACAACGCCTCATAAGGAGCCATCCCAATGCTCGAATGATAGCTGTTGTTGTAGGCAAACTCCATCAACGGTAGATGTGGAAGCTAACTCCCTTGCCATTCCAGGCAATAGGATCTCAACATGTCCTCTAACGTCTGAATGGTCCTCTATGTGATATGACACCAACCCTTGGACCTATTTTGCAAGCATTCAATTTTAAGAAGCGGACTCACTCTAGCGGGCTCACTCGCTTGGCGCACAGTAGTGCCCAATGGCGACTCGGCGATGTTGGAGAGGGTCAGAGGTGGAACCTTGAGGCTCCAATAGTTGGCTAGCTTGGGGAGAACCCCAAATGGGCCTGGGATGCCCAAATCATGGGCGGCCAGCACACCAAGGGTGTGGGATGAAGGGTTCACTCACAACTCGCCCGCGGTGGTCACTCACGACACTAGCAACTTAGGGTCGAGCTCTCACTCACCGTCCGACGGAACAATGGCGGTAATACTAAGCTAGCAATGAATTGAAACCCAGCCAAGAGAGGGACCAAGGCTCACCTAGCCAGCGTGAAGATGCCGACTCCGGCCGAAGATGGGGGCGAGCGGGGAGGCGTGGGAATGCACCCGCACGCCGCGTCGATGAAGCTTCAAACCTGCAAGTGAATTATTACATGAACTACACCTCTCGCAGGAGGGGGATCTTAGGGTGGGGGTTAACTGCGATTACACCCCAAACTACCTCCACACAGGGAGGGGCCTTCAGCCGGCCAAGCGGGGAGGGGTGAGACCGACTAAAGATGAAATTGGACGCCGATGTTGATTCTGCCCACTGTCTGCGCTTCTGGATAGATAGTCGCTTCTCTGGATGCTGCGGCCACTCTGGATATTTGCTGAAGACGAAACCAGTGGGAAAATCTTTGTAGCTGGACCAGGAAGGCACCAAAATTTTTTGGATTTCTTATGGTACCTCTGCTGGTCGGGGTAGGGGCTTGAACGGGGTACCAGGTCCTCTATTTTGACAGCTGCATGTTCCTAACAGCAGGAAGCAGAGGGTTCCACGAACGTTCCCGAGCTCGGAATCAGGTGCCGTCAGAGACTTTGGAACTGTTGACGGGTCTACTTCGAAGCCAAACTGACGGGGATGCCAAATGAGGTCGGAGTAGTCCGGTGACTTCTGAAAACTGAAGGAGAGTCAGTGCAGATAGAGTGGAAGTAGAACCGCATGATCGGGGGAGAAAATTGATAACTTTCTGGTCCGATCTCCAAATTGAACTCTGCTTCTTGGGGATGGTAGAGGACTCTAAGTAGAAGAAATTTTCTGAAGAACTCTCGATCAGATTCCCAATAGGTTCGTCGCAGAAGAGCTTCCACTCCGGCTCTGGCCTCCTGCCAGGGAAGATTCGCGCAGTCGGGGGAGAAAGGCTCTCCCGGGCAGCACCGTGCTCGGACGAAGATGAAACCACCGCCGTTGCGAAGAAGACAGGCAGACGCTTCCAACGTTACCTCTTGGGCATTTAGATTTGCCGGGATGTGATCGGGGTCACCTCTGCAAGTAGGTGGTCTTCTGCAGGTCGCCAGCTGCTTGGAGGATCTATCAATGGAGGTGGGAGAGGTGATGGAGAAGAGCAAGGGAGAATGGTGGAGATGAGAGAGAGAGAGGGGGGCGACCCTAACCAAGGGGTGGGGTCTTGGGGGTGCCCTAGGGCTATGCAGGGAAGGTGGATTTGAATTCAAATGGCCTAGGGAAGTGGTGGGTTGTATGGGGGAGAGGGAAGGGTGCTTGGGGAAGGGAAGAGGGTAGTTGGTGGTTGGAGGGTGGAGCAAGGATTGGAGGATTCCACCTTGGGGTTGGGGGGGGGAGTTAAATGAGTGTATGGGGAAGGGGGAGGGGTCTTAATGAGAGGTGAATGGGGAGGAGAGAGAAAATTTTGAAATTTGGGGGAGGGGAGAGAGAGAGGGGGGGGACCCCTTAGAGAGAGAGAGAGAGAGAGAGAGAGAGAGAGAGAGGAATCCACCCCAATAGAGAGAGATAATGAGAGAGAGGTCTAGTGAGATTTGGAATTCTGGATTTCAATATTCATGCAAAAGTTGTTACATATGAGAGGAGTGGGGGCCTATTTATAGGTATTGGACTTTTCCTAGGATGAAAATGACCCTTACTAAACAACTATTGACCAACACTCCAAGGGAGGGGCGCCCCTGGGCCTAGCCCAATAGTTGGGCCCAATAGCCTAACAAACCAACATAATGACACAAGACTTTGGTAGATAACCTACTAACCTAGGTACATGACTCAAATAAAGGGAAAATTACATGATGATGACTCAAATAAAATATAAAAATTACATGACTAGACTCAAAAAATTATGACGAACACAATGGCGCACGCTGATGAGCAATCCGAGCCTCAAAAAAAGTGGAGGGGCGAGGGATGACCCCATCATACCCCCGGGGTGGGGAAAACTCGACCCCGTCGAGTATGGGTCCACCGGGGAAGTAGTACACCAAAATGTAGCTCCGGGCGAACCACGATCTCCAAACTCAACCTTCGCTCATAGCCAGAGAAGGGCGCTTCAGCTCGTCAAAGTGGCTCGGACACACCCTCATGCTGGCGATGGGATCTTGCTTGCCTAGTATTGCCGCTATGTGCTCTCGTCGGGCTCTCAGGCTAATTTATGGTGGCACTCCGAGGGTGTCTCTCGCAAGGATAGGTGTAAGCTCAAGGCACTCACTAGGATCCACCGCGGTGCCCTTAGAGGGTGCCGGATCCGCCACATGAGAAATGGGGTGAATCCCAAAACCCATCGGTAAGTCCAACCCGCAAGTCGGGTTGCCAAAATCACTCGGAACTTGGCAAGGTCCAAGTCCTCGTGCCCTCAAATTGGAGGTGACCCTAGGGCAGAGCCACTCCAAAGTCATCATCGTCAAGTTACCAACTTGGAATTCCAAGTGGCGCCCATGAGTTTTTGCCCGCTTGTTGTGAATCTCACCGCTTGTTGCTTGATACTTGCTTGGATGCATATGCCATGCACTATGATGCGGTGTGAGTGGACAATGTATGGTATGCAAAGGTGGTCCAGGGCAACCACATATAGACCTATCATGCATTGATGTTATGAAGACTTTGAATGATTTGGGAGGACCGGGGCATCCATAGGTGTCCCTCTTATGAGTGAGTGTGATGAATGTTGGAGGACCCGGACACCTATGTAGGTTCCTAGCATACATAAGACCAATGGTGAATTGGGGAGGACCGTTACACCCAAATAGGGGCCACTCATGCTTCCTACTTGACATGTGGGTGGTGTGAATGAATGGACCCAATTTTCTAATCATGCCAAGTGGTGTGTTGTGCCAAGACTTGTGCACTCCTATCTTAGAGATGACTTCCATGTGCATGGGTGTGGGGTGGCCCTTGAGCTTCCACTCGTATGGATCAAAGGGATCTAAGAAGGTGGGCATTATGGCGAGGAGCTCTTCCTTGTTTTCTAGGCATATGTTGTTTATGGCGATGGTTCCCTTTGTGGGGCCCGAGTCTTGGAAGTGGTGGTTTTGGTCCAACATGGTTGGTTGGGGTAGAGAAGGGTGGATTGTAGGTAAGGTGGGTGGGTCACATGGGTAACTAGGCTCCCATTGGAAGGGATCAAAGGGGTCATGGATTGGGCTTCCTAGAAAAAGGAACTCTATGTCCACAAGGTCCATACAAGGTGGGTCATCCTCCTCTAATGAAGTAATTTGGCCGAAGCTCTTGGGAGGTAGATCGACCATGAGGGGAGGGCTTGGCTTTCTACCCGAGATATGAAGCTCCAATTTGAGGAGAAGGTCGGGCTCATCGGGTGTGGGGAGGAATAATAGAAGGTCACTAGTGTAGCAACCAATGGTGCACATTGAGGTGAGAGACCCAACACGTAGGTGTAGGAGGTTAAGGCTCCTATGTTGTTCGGTCATGGGGGTCAACATGCCAGTCAACTCTAATTGCCATGCTAAGCCCTTGAGAAGGTCCCCTAGTGTCTCCACTTGATAAGATGATTGGATGGTGGTGCGATAGGAGTTGAAGGGCACTATGGGGAGGTGTTGCTCCAAGGATGGGTAGGCCATGATCGGGTGAGCTGTTGCTCCAAGGATGGGTAGGCCATGATCGGGTGAGCTAAGCCCTCTTTTAACCATCTAGCCAAGGACCCACTTATGATGAGTTCACTCCCTACTCGAGGAGAGGGCATAGAGTTAAGATCGTAATGCAAAGCTTTGTCCTCATCTTGGGCATGTGTTTCTTTCAAAGTGGGGGTTGGATCCGGGGTGTTCACCACTATGGGGTCGGGTGTTAGGATTATGGGTTCATCTACCAAGGAGGTGGGTAGGCTTTTAACCATCTAGCCAAGGACCCACTTATGATGAGTTCACTCCCTACTAGAGGAGAGGGCATAGAGTTAAGATCGTAATGCAAAGCTTTATCCTCATCTTGGGCATGTGTTTCTTTCAAAGTGGGGGTTGGATCCGGGGTGTTCACCACTATGGGGTCGGGTGTTAGGATTATGGGTTCTTCTACCAAGGAGGTGGGTAGGTACCTTGTGGGTGGGGTGATGATGATCGGGGCATGGTGCATCCGGGGTGGTGAACGAGGTCAGACTTGGAGTGGGGTTGGGAGTAGTGGTGGCCTAGGTTGGGGTAAGATTGGGGTTGGAAGAGGAAGGTGGGGTGGGTGTGGGGGCTTGGTTTGATTGGTTTTGGGAGGTGTGTCCTTTTTAGGGGGTGAAGGAATTGAAGGGTTCCTTGGGCTTTGGTGATCCGAATAGGAAGGGGACACATATCTAGTCCTAAGGTGTTCCTTCATATTTTTCCAAGTGGTGATGGGATCTTCCCTTCTAATTATCCTTAAGCCTTCAATTTTCAACCAATGAGTTTGAGCCCTTTTGGTTAGTTGCATTTTGGCACATCGAACCTTCCTATCCTCGGACATGGGATTCCTCCCAAAGTAATGGTCCATTGATGCCTCCCAATCTAAATAGTCATTAAGATGAGTTCCATCAAAAGTTGGAGGTGGGGGACATGTCCTTACATTGTCCGTACTTGGGGCGGGCCCATTTTCTCCAAGTTTGTTGAGTCGACCCGATATGTTATCAAGCCGCTCATTGGCATAGGTCAAGGCCTTCATGAGGTAGTTGACATGGCTAGGGAGGTCATGTGTGTTAGTGGTAGGCATCCCTTGGTGGTTTGGACTTATGGAGAGGGCCGATTGGTAAGGTCCGTATGAGGTGGCCATACTAGTGGACAAGAGCGATGCACTGGAATACTCTAAATGCATATGCGCGCCCAAGGACCAACTTGATAGAGACAAGTTGTGAACTTGCTCTAATACCACTTGATGTGACACCAACCCTTGGACCTATTTTGCAAGCATTCAATTTTAAAAAGCGGACTCACTCTAGCGGGCTCACTCGCTTGGCGCACACTAGTGCCCGATGGCGACTCGGCGATGTTGGAGAGGGTCCGAGGCGGAACCTTGAGGCTCCAATAGTTGGCTAGCTTGGGGAGAACCCCAAATGGGCCTGGGATGCCCAAATCATGGGCGGCCAGCACACCAAGGGTGT
Source organism: Amorphophallus konjac (assembly GCA_022559845.1). Taxonomy (NCBI): domain Eukaryota; kingdom Viridiplantae; phylum Streptophyta; class Magnoliopsida; order Alismatales; family Araceae; genus Amorphophallus; species Amorphophallus konjac. Next base: position 255,484,782 of record CM040118.1, on the reverse strand, counting down.
GGGATGAAGGGTTCACTCACAACTCGCCCGCGGTGGTCACTCACGACACTAGCAACTTAGGGTCGAGCTCTCACTCACCGTCCGACGGAACAATGGCGGTAATACTAAGCTAGCAATGAATTGAAACCCAGCCAAGAGAGGGACCAAGGCTCACCTAGCCAGCCTGAAGACGCCGACTCCGGCCGGAGACGGGGGCGAGCGGGGAGGCGTGGGAATGCACCCACACGCCGCGTCGATGAAGCTTCAAACCTGCAAGTGAATTATTACATGAACTACACCTCTCGCAGGAGGGGGATCTTAGGGTGGGGGTTAACTGCGATTACACCCCAAACTACCTCCACACAGGGAGTGGCCTTCAGCCGGCCAAGCGGGGAGGGGTGAGACTGACTAAAGATGAAATTGGACGCCGATGTTGATTCTGCCCACTGTCTGCGCTTCTGGATAGATAGTCGCTTCTCTGGACGCTGCGGCCACTCTGGATATTTGCTGAAGACGAAACCAGTGGGAAAATCTTCGTAGCCCGACCAGGAAGAAACCAAAATTTTCTGCATTTCTTCTGGTACTTCTGCTGGTCGGGGTAGGGGCTTGAACGGGGTAGCAGGTCCTCTATTTTGACAGCTGTAGGTTCCTAACAGCAGGAAGCAGAGGGTTCCATGAACGCTCCCGAGCTCGGAATCAGGTGCCGTTAGAGCCTTTGGAACCGTTGACGGGTCTACTTCGAAGCCAAACTGACGGGGATGCCAAATGAGGTCGGAGTAGTCCGGTGACTTCTGAACACTGAAGGAGAGTCAGTGCAGACAGAGTGGAAGCAGAACCGCACGATCGGGGGAGAAAATTGATAACTTTCTGGTCCGATCTCCAAATTGAACTCTGCTTCTTGGGGATGGTACAGGACTCGAAGTAGAAGACTTTTTCTGAAGAACTCTCGATCAGATTCCCAACAATTCCTCGCAGAAGAGCTTCCACTCCGGCTCTGGCCTCCTGCTAGGGAAGATTCACGCAGTCGGGGGAGAAAGGCTCTCCCGAGCAGCACCATGCTCGGACGAAGATGAAACCACAGCCGTTATGAAGAAGGCAGGCAGACGCTTCCAACTGTACCTCTTGGGCCTTTAGATTCACCGGGATGTGGTCGGGGTCACCTCTGCAAGCATGTGGTCTTCTGCAGGTCGCCAACTGCTTGGAGGATCTATCAATGGAGGTGGGAGAGGTGATGGAGAAGAGCAAGGGAGAATGGTGGAGATGAGAGAGAGAGGGGGGCGACCCTAACCAAGGGGTGGGGTCTTGGGGGTGCCCTAGGGCTGTGGAGGGAAGGTGGATTTGAATTCAAATGGCCTAGGGAAGTGGTGGGTTGTATGGGGGAGAGGGAAGGATGCTTGGGGAAGGGAAGAGGGTAGTTGGTGGTTGGAGGGTGGAGCAAGGATTGGAGGATTCCACCTTGGGGTTGGGGGGGGGGGAGTTAAATGAGTGTATGGGGAAGGGGGAGGGGTCTTAATGAGAGGTGAATGGGGAGGAGAGAGAAAATTTCGAAATTTGGGGGAGGGGAGAGAGAGAGAGGGGGGACCCCTGAGAGAGAGAGAGAGAGAGAGAGAGAGAGAGAGGAATCCACCCCAATAGAGAGAGAGATAATGAGAGAGAGGTCTAGTGGGATTTGGAATTCTGGATTTCAATATTCATGCAAAAGTTGTTACATATGAGAGGAGTGGGGGCCTATTTATAGGTATTGGACTTTTCCTAGGATGAAAATGACCCTGACTAAACAACTATTGACCAAGCACTCCAAGGGAGGGGCGCCCCTGGGCCTAGCCCATTAGTTGGGCCCAATAGCCTAACAAACCAACATAATGACACAAGACTTTGGTAGATAACCTACTAACCTAGGTACATGACTCAAATAAAGGGAAAATTACATGATGATGACTCAAATAAAATATAAAAATTATATGACTAGACTCAAAAAATTATGACGAACACAATGGCGCACGCTGATGAGCAATCCGAGCCTCAAAAAAAGTGGAGGGGCGAGAGATGCCCCCATCACTATGACTGACCATCTGACCGAGGATGATACGCTGAGCTAAATGCTAACTCCATGCCAAGAGCTCGCTGGAAACTCCTCCAGAATCAAGAAGTGAAATGCGGATCTCGATCGGACACAATGAAAATGGGAATCCCATGCAAAGGTACGATCCGCTCCACATAAAGACGAGCCAACTTGGACACACTCCAACTAACTTTGATCGGTAATAACCGAGCCACTTTCGTCAGGCTATGCACCAGCAACCAAATACTATCCTTCCCACTTGGAGTCCTCGGCAAACCCACCACAAAATCCGTGGTCACGTGGTCCCATTTCCACGCGGGAACATCCAAGGGCTGAAGAGTACCTCCTGGTCGCTGATGCTCCGCCTTCACCTGCTGACAGGTCAGGCATCGGGCCACATACTCGGCAATATCACTCTTCATGCCTGGCCAACAGAACTACCGCTTCAAGTTCCGATACATCTTTGTCACACCTGGGTGCACAGTGTACTAACTCCCATGAGCCTCCCGTAACATCGCACGCCCCACCTGCTCCTCGGCTGGGACGTACAGCCTACCACGGAATCTCACAGCTCCATCCTCACTGTAGTCCACATCAGCCAAAGCCAAGATCAGGGGCAACTCAAGGTCTGCAAACTGAGCATTTGTCACCTGACAACGAATCGCAGGCGTGACAATCAAGCTCGCAAGAACAGCTGACCCAGGCTCCTGGGGAACCTTAAGCCTAAATGTCACGGCCGGCACTTGTTCCCAGAGCCTCCACTTCCTCATCGTCATGGTGCTGACAACGACCTTCCTACTCAAGCCATCGACAACGACGTTCATCCTGCCCGGCTGATAAGATAGGGTGAAGTTATAATCATTCATATACTCCATCCATCGCCTCTGCCTGAGGTTGAGGTCCTTCTGAGTGAACACATACCTCAAACTCTGATGGTCTGTGAACACCTCGAACTTCTCACCGTACAAATAATGCCTCCAAATCCTCAATGCAAAGATCACAGCCGCTAACTCAAGATCATGGGTAGGGTAGTTCTCCTCATGGTGCTTTAGCTGCCGAGATGCATAAGCCACCACTCTACCGTGCAGCATCAGCACAGCACCCAACCCAATCCCGAAAGCACCTGTACACAACACAAAACCTCCCGATACAGAAGGCAACACCAACACTGGTGCCGGGGTGAGCAACCTCCTAAGATCCATAAAGCTCTGCTCACACTCACCAGTCCAGACAAATGACACATCCTTCCACGTAAGCCTGGTCATCGAGGCTACAACACGAGAAAAATCCTGAATGAACCTCCAGTAATAGCCTGCAAGCCCCAAGAAACTCCGAATCTCCGTCACGGACCTTGGCCTCGGCCACTACATCACTACCTCGACCTTGGCTGGATCCATAGAAATACCATCACCAGAAATCACGTGCCCCAAAAAGTACACCTCGTGAAGATAAAACTCACACATACTGAGCTTAGCATACAACTGGTGATCTCGCAAAGTCTACAACACAACCCTCAAATGATACACATGCTCATCTGTAGATTACGAATAAACAAGGATGTCATCCACAAACACGACCACCAACAAGTCCAAGTAGGGACGGAACACCCTCTGCATCAAATCCAGAAATGCTGCGGGGGCATTGGTGAGCCCAAACGGCATCACCAGAAACTCATAATGCCTGTATCTCGAGCTGACCGCCGTCTTCTCCACGTCAGACTCTCGAATCCATAACTGATAATAATCGGACCGCAAATCAATCCGCGAGAACACTCGAGCAGACTGAAGCTGGTCGAACAAGTCATCAATCTGCGGCAACAGATACTTATTCTTAACGGTCACCTCATTCAGCTGCCGGTAGTCAATGTACAACCTCAGACTACCGTCCTTCTTCTTCACGAACAACACTGGCGCACCCCAAGGGGAAAAGTTAGGACAAATATACCCCTTGGCCAGCAACTCCTGCAACTGCGCCCTCAACTCTCTCAACTCAGCGGGAGCCATACGGTAAGGAGCCTTCGACAAAGGTCCCGTACTAGGCACAATCTCGATAACAAAATCAATCTCCTGCTGAGGAGGTAATCCAGGTAGGTCCTCGGGAAAAATATCAGAAAACTCGCACACCACTGGAATGTTCTCCACATCCGGCTCCAACTGGTCCACCGCGACCACGGAAGCGAGAAAACCCTGACAACCCGCATCAAGCAAACGACGAGCCCTAATAACCAAAATAAGAAAGTGGGAGGAGGAAGACCTAATACCTTGAAAATAGAAGGAGGGTCCACGAAGTCGCCGAAAATAAACCCTCTTCGAGCCACAATCCACCAAAGCATGATGTGCCTCGAGCCAATCCATGCCCAAAATCACATCAAAGTCCTGAAGTGGCAACGCATAAAGCTTGGCCGGCAAACTCCGCCCTTCGACCCACACAGGAACCTCATCAAAACAATACGGAGTGATCATAAAATCACCATAAGGTAACTCCACTACCAAATCACAGGACAACTGGGTCACCGGCTCCTCAATACTCAGCGTCAAATCCTCCGAACTAAATAAATGAGACGCGCCAGAATCAAACAAAACCCGAGCCGCACAACCCAAAATCTGAATGGTACCCTCCACGAGCTGTGACGCCACTGCCTCTACCCTAGTCATGTGTGTAATCTAGCCTCGGGATCTCTACTTGCCTCTCACACTCGCTGACCTGGGTAGCGACGGATACTGCCCCTGCTACTACTGCTGCCTCTTCTACTGAGGGTACTACTGCTGCGGAGGAAACTACTGCTGCTGCGACCTCTATGGACAATCACGCACCATATGCCCTGGCTGGTCACACCTGAAACAAATCACCGGTGCCATGCACTATCTACCTGGATGCGACTCGCCACACCGGGGACACAATCCCTGCGATCGACCCACTGATCCCTGACGCTAAAAAGGGACCGGCTGCTGCACACTACCCGAAGACGCCTGCCTCTTATCCTTACTCTTCTTACCAAAGCCCTTCTTGAGAAACTTCTTGAACTTGGAGCCAAAAGACACAGATCCTACCGCTGATGCTGTCGGTGTCGATGCTCCCGAACTACCCACAATATGCGTGAAAGTACTCTACTGCTGGGTAGCCGTGTGCTGACTACGGCCTGACTGGGACTGCTCTTGGCCTCCCGGTCCTCGTACCTTCTGCAGATCCAGCTCCAAAGATGCCGCCACACGAGATGTTGTCTCCAAATCAGTAGCAGCGTTCGCCATCAAGAGGTGCCTCAGCTCCTGCCTCAAACCCTGAACGAACTGCTCGGTCTTCACTCCCTCATGCTCCATGATATGGGGAGCATAACGGCCTAACTCCATAAACCGAGCCCTGTACTACAACACTGACATGTCACTACTACAACACTGACATGTCACCCTGAACCAGCTCCAAAAACTGACACATCTTCTGCGTACCAACATAGGATGGGCAGTAAGTACGCTCGAAGTTCGTAACAAAGTCATTCCACACGATCTCTTGAAGGGGACGAGACCGAAAGGACATCTTCCACTCCGAAGACCACCAATCTCGAGCCGTACTCTGCAACTGGTTACAGGCCAACACCATCATGTCCTCCACAGCACAGCGCATGGAACTGAACACTCTCTCCATCTCATCAAGCCATCTCCTGGCCACATCGGGATCTGGCTGGCCCTCGTAATAGGGTGACTGACGAGCCCTCGCCAGCATTACCGCCAAACTGTTGAGCCATGGCCTGAAACATACTCCGAAAGAAATCCTCGGCCCCCGAAACTCTCACTGCATCCCCTGCCTGGTTGGCAATTGGTGGCACTCTGCTCTGCTCCTCCTGCTCCTCTGCCGACTGTCCCTGCTGAGAGCGAGTCCTCTGCCTCGACGCCATACTCGCCTATTGCGAAAAGACAGAAGACACGAGAAATGGTGAAATCAATAAAACACGCGATGCCCTAAGCCAGTGCCGACTGTACATCATCATTATGGACTAGTGGACCTGTCACTCCCCGACGCGGAATATCGGGACTGGCAGTGGAAAACGCTAGTAATGATAACATACTAAGCTAAGAATTAACATAATGTCACAAACAGAAATAACTCCAAATCAATTACAATAACCATCAAACCGACTTAAACATAATCAAGCAAAACCTCTACTTGACTCCGTTACAATAACTAACACAAGCTCTAAGGCATAGCTAGATGTAAAACAACTATAACAATCTCAACATATCTACTAGCTTGATACACTCCAAGTCATCACTCTGGCCCATTCCCATCCATCTGTGAATCTTCACCTGAGCTACCTAGAAAGAGGGAAACAACTATATGAGCGAACACTCAGTAGGTAACAACAGGCAAGTGTAAGTAATTAACCAATTAATTACACGTTTATGAAACAGAAAGAAAAGAAATGACGATAGGATAAAACAACATAAAGAAAGTGCTAAAGAATGAAATGGAATAACAATATGGCAGGATGATATAACTACACGAATTTCAAGTTTATGAACAATATAAATAACATGAAATTGTAGGAAATTGTAGGAAATTGGCAAACAAGCAAGAATATAACCATGTCGAACACGATTCAAGTACGAGATTAAGAGATCGTTGTCATAGACATCACGCTAGTCATGCACTCGGTGCAATGCCTCACCATGTCATTACAAACTCCCATGGGCACAAGTACTTTTTGGGCGCTCTCCCCAAGACCAAACTGGGCCCCTATGATGCGTTGGCATTGATTTAATGGATCCAAGATCCCAAGTTGTCTAGACTTTAATCAAGTTAAAATGGCCAATTACAATCAAGTATAAACTTACCTCGGAACATCCCAAGGCTAAGTTGAAGAGGTACTGTCCAGAATTTCTATCTAGGAGTTCAAGTTATCAAGAACCATCATGTTCTTGGATTCAAAACCATAAAACAAGGAGAAAACTAGTCTCTAGATGATATACGATCACTAATGGACCGCTCAAGCACTTGTGCGGTCGACTCAGGGCCGCACTAAATAGGAACTGGGCTGGGTCGAACGGCTGGTTAAGGGTCGCTCTCCAGCATGAACGTTAAGTATTGGGCCGCACAAGGCCAGAAGTTTATAAAATCGAGGACATGATATGCGGTCCTGACAGAGTCGCTCATTAATTGAACGGTCCATTAAGGGCCGCCTGATAAGATGTACGGTCCATTACTGTCAGCACAACACATGGCCTAACAATAATCTATAAATTAGCCCAAGTGGGCTCCCGGGCTGCCATAGGCAGGGTGGAACTGAACCAGAGTGCAACCCATTGTCTGCTGGTCGGCCCAGGGTCTACTGGGCTGATCAAATCAGGAATTGGCCGAAGATGGATCAAAGATAATCATCCAACACTAATTGGCATTAGCCATGGATGAACGGTCACCACTGGGCCGTTCAGAGAGATATGCGGTCCTCTAATGGCCGCGCATGTCCCTGCTAGTCCAAGTCGGACTAAGACTCATATCGCAGCAGTTCAATTGAGTCAAGGTTCAATTCTAGGGGATAATAATGGTTCATGATTAATGGTTCAGGTATAAGGTTATAACAAGTATAAACCTACTAGCCATTTCAATTATAAATGATTCACAATTAAGATTGACAGTCATTGGAAAGATGAATCAAGATCAAGCTCAAATTAAATAAATCAGTAAGAATTATTTACTGTCATGAATTACAGTTTATTAGGTGTGTTGCTAACATGCCATTTACCACTAACATAAAATGCTGTAATGACAATTAATATGTTCTGTTATAGATGTACGGTCAGTCCTGGACCTTACATCTCCATGGACAGTCACAGACAGGCCACGCATGCCCCCTCAGGTTTGAAGGCCTGCAGGAGATGGACGGTCGGTGGGATGTGCGGTCTGGAACTGGCCGCAGGACAGACATGCGGTTAGGATTCGGCTGCACGTTCTAGGGAAACAATCAGAGATAGAAACCTTTAAACGGTCAACAACAGGTCGCCTATCTTGGTTGTGCGGTCTATCGTGTGGCCACACAAGTCCAGACAGGTCGCTGCCCCTTTTGCCTTGCCCGACTCCGGTGAGGTTTCTAGGGTTAGACTAAAACATGAAATTCGCATGATATAACGCATGGAATTTGGGGCTTTTACTACTAGCAGAAAGAGTACGAAAAACTCTACAAGATGCATGAATCAATTTTATGTTTACAGCCGGAAATTACTACTTAATCGAAAGGGAATAGTTATAACCCTAGATGTGACATGCTTCTACTAAAACTAGAAATTCTCGCAGAACACTTGATAAAATCTAGGGCTTTCTACATTAATGAAAAGTTGACACGATGATGCTTCCAACCATATATTATTTTGTAGGGTTTGGCTTGCTATCACCTACTTGAATAGGATGAAGAAGGAATGAGAAAGAAAACCTGAGGCGCTTGTACACGCAGCCCCTAATCGTTGGAGATCTCCCTCGATCCAACTCCTCTGCAGTCGCCACTGGTTCTAAACGATTCTAGGGTTAGAGAGCTTCATTTTAATAGGTCACACGCCTTCTAGAGGTTTCTATGTGCGGAGTATTCATCCACACAAGTTGGGTTAATGCAAACGCCGCAGTAATTGTTGACGCGATCCAACCTCCGCCGATTGCATCTCCTAGGGTTAGGGTTTCGGGAGATTAAGAGAGGGGAAATGATCCTCTCATCCTGGCCTTTCATTTTCCACCGATTTGGGCTCATTTGATGGAGTATTGGGCTCGAATTTCGCGTTTCAATGTATGGTTAACTAAGTGTTTATTTTGGGCTCAATCCACTAATTTGACCTATTTATAGATTTTATTTGTGTTGGTCACAGAAGACAAGTTTGTTAATCGTGTTATCCTCTACACGAATATAATTTTTCTAGATTTTTATAAAATGGTCAAAATTTAGCTTATTCTATTTATTAAGGAATTTCTAATTAATTTCTTGAAAAAAATCGGGGTATTACACCCTCCCCCACTTAAGGAATTTGGTCCTCCAAATTCAATGCACTTAATAATAAAAAGAGGGAGTGAGATAGCTCACCCAGAATAAGTCAGGGTACTGCCTCCGCATAGTATCTTCTGACTCCGAAGTAGCTTCTTCAGTTCCACGCCGACTCCACTACACTTTAACCATCGGTATGGAACGATTCCTGAGTTGTTGTTGCTTCCGATCCAAAATCTTGATCGGTCTTTCTTCATAAGTCAGATCTTCCTTCAATTCGAAGTCCATATGCTGAATAATGTGAGTGGGATCATACACATATTTCCGTAACATAGACACATGGAAAATATTGTGTACTCCAGATAACTGAGGTGGTAGTGCCAAAAGGTAAGCAACCTCCCCCACTCTTTCCAGAATCTCGAATGGACCAATGTATCTTGGACTCAGTTTGCCCTGAATACCAAACCTTCGAATCCCTCTCATAGGAGAAATCTTTAAAAATGCATGCTCACCAACCTGAAATTCTAAAGCTCTCCTCCTGGTGTCGGCATAACTCTTCTGTCTTGATTGTGCCACTTGCAACTGATCTCTGATAATACGGATGTTCTTAGACGATTCGGAAATGAGATCTGGTCCAAGCCATTGCTTCTCACCTATCTCGTCCCAACATAACGGGGATCGACAGCTTCAACCATACAAAGCTTCAAATGGAGCCATCTCAATGCTGGCCTAGTAACTGTTGTTGTAGGCGAATTCAAGCAATGCCAAGTGATCACTCCAACTACCTCCAAAGTCAATCATGCAGGCTCTAAGCATATCTTCCACTATCTGATTGGTCCTTTCAGTCTGTAGGTCTGTTTGTGGATGGAAAGTAGTACTGAAATTCAGACGAGTTCCCAAGGACTCTTGTAATCCTTTCCAAAAATGAGAAGTGAACCTGGGGTCTCTATCAGACACAATGCTGACTGGTATACCCTGTAGTCTTACCACTTTCTTGATATACAAAGCAGCCAAGACATCAACTGTCCATTTAGACTTAATAGATAAGAAATGAGCAGATTTTGTCAATCTGTCGACAATCACCCATATTGCATCAAATCCACTACGAGTCCTAGGTAGACCCATAATGAAATCCATGCCAATGCTCTCCCACTTCCATTGGGGTATATCAAGGGATTTCAATTTCCCTACTGGTCTGAAATGCTCAGCCTTGACTTATTGACAAACCAAACATCTACTTACGAAGTCCCTAACTTCCCTTTCCATATTTGGCCACCAAAAAGATCTTTTCAAATCCTTAAACATCTTAGTACCTCCAGGATGAATGGTGTATCTGGATCTATGAGCTTCCTCGAGGATCTTACTCTTTACCTCAGCTACATCATGTACACAAGTTCTTCCCTGAAATAGCAATCTTCCATCATCAGCCATCATGAAGTCAGGTCTGTTACTCAAGCTTCCCTTGATCTCTACCAACTCGGGGTCATCAGCTTGCAGAGACTTGATTTCCATCAATAATTCGGGCTTAAGTTGAATCTGAGCAATCATAACCCGATCCTTGTCAACATTAAGATTTAAACTAGCTAACTGCTCCAGTAATTTCCATTCTTGTAACATGAGGCTTGACAACATAACTATAGGCTTGCGGGTTAAGGCATCTGCCACAACATTACCTTTTCCAGGATAATACTTAATGGAAAAATCAAAGTCCTTCAAATACTCTAGCCATCTTCGCTGCCTCATATTGAGCTCCTTCTGAGAAAAAAAGTATTTCAAACTCTTATGATCTGAAAACACCGTAAATGCCTCTCCATACAAGTAGTGCCTCCATATCTTCAAGGCGAACACCACTGCTGCTAGCTCCAAATTATGAACGGGATAATTCTCTTCATGCTTCCTCAACTGCCTAGAAGAATAGGCTATCACTTTCTCGTGCTGCATGAGTACACACCCTAAACCAATACCTGAAGCATCAGTGTATACAGCAAAACCTCCTTCTCCAGAAGGTAAAGCCAAAACAGGTGCAGTAGTCAAACATTCCTTCAAGATCTGAAAGCTTCGCTCGCAATCTTCTGACCAATCAAATTTGACCTCCTTGCGGGTTAATCTTGTCAGAGGTACCGCAATTTTGAAGAAATCTTGAATAAACTTTCGGTAGTAACTTGCTAAGCCTAGGAAACTTCTCACTTCAGTCACATTAGTAGGCTTATCCCAATTCTTTACACCTCTACCTTCGAAGGATCAATAGAAACACCTTCTTTTGTTATAATATGCCTTAGAAAGGACACCTCTTGCAGTCAGAAATCACACTTATTAAACTTGGCATATAACTGATGATCTCTTAATAGTTGCAATGCCATCCTCAAACGTTCAGCATGCTCCTCCTCACTCTTAGAATAAATCAAGATGTCATCAATGAACACCATGACCCATTGATCAAGATAGGGTAGAAACACATCATTCATCAGCTGCATGAAAGCTGCAGGTACATTCGTTAGCCCAAAAAGGCATTACTACAAATTCAAAATGCCCATACCTACTACGGAAGGCTGTTTTATAGATATCCTCTTCCTTAATTCGTAACTGATGATATCCAGATGAAAGGTCGATCTTAGAAAAATACTGAGCTCCTGCTATTTGATCAAATAACTCATCAATCCTTGGCAATGGATATTTATTCTTGATAGTCAATTGGTTCAATTGCCGATAATCGATGCACAACCTCATCGAACCATCCTTCTTCCGGATGAATAATACAGGGGCTCCCCACGGGGAAGTACTTGGACGAATGAACCCTTTCTCAAGCAATCCCATCAACTATTGCTTTAGTTCTCTTAGCTCCAAAGGAGACATACGATAATGAGCTTTGGAAATAGGAGTCGCACCAGGAATTAGATCAACAGAAAAGATAACTTCTCTTTCAGGAGGAAGTCCTGGCAGTTCCTCATGAAAGACATCTGGAAAATCACGGACGACAGAAAAGTTCTCAATCTCAATCTTCTGCTCATGGGTCACAAAAATAAAGGCTAGAAAAGCCTTACATCCTCTCCTCATCAGCTTATCAGCTCGAAGAGCCGAAATAAGTGGAACAGACTTATGGTGTCTAATTCTTATAAAAGAAAGTCCAGGGTGTCCAGTGAAAGACACAGAACTAGATCTGCATTGAACATTGGTCTCATACTTAGCCAACCAATCTGCTCCTAGGATTACATCATAATCCTTCATGTGCATACAAACTAAATCAGCTGATAGGTTTTGTTCATTGATCATGACCTTACTGGAAGGATAGAAATACTTAATTGTTGATCCGGAACCAGTAGGGGTCGAAATCTCTAACGGAGAATTCATCAAAACTGGCTTCACAGCTAAAGACTTTACAAATCTTCGAGAAATAAAAGAATGAGTGGCGCCAGTGTCAAAAAGAACAAAAGCTGATTTATCATGTATAATAAGAGTACCTTCGACGAGCCCACCCTTCTCGGCGGATCCTGCCTCGTCTTCTTGTAGAGCATGGAGCTTGACTTACTACTTCTTGATTCCTTGCGGTTTCACCGGGGTAGCTTGCTCAGATAAAAGAGGACACTCGGGAATACAATGGTTCCTACTGCCACAACGTAAACAGGCACCCAGCTTGCGCCAGCACTCCTCCATCCTGTGACCTGGATGGTCACAATACTTGCATACACCCTTGAATGGAACAATAGGGCCAGGCTTCTTATCTTCGATCTTCGGCATCTTGCCCTTCCATGAACCAGACCCGCTAATGGGCCTCTTCCCACTATGACCGGGCTTGATACTCCCAGAACCAGTATGGTGTTGTTCTTTCTTAACATTCTTCCCACGGATTCTCTCCGTCATTTCTAAAGTATCTTCCAATACTTGAGCCTTTCTCACCATCTCGGAATAAGTTTGAATTTCCATCGGTGCCAACTGGTTCATATACTGCAGCTTCAGCCCATTAAGAAAGCGCTTAGCCTTCATCTTCTCGGTAGATATCAAGTGAGTAGCATAACGAGATAACCGAGAGAACTGAGCTTCATATTCAGCTACGGATAGATTTCGTTGCTTCAGAGCAGCAAACTCAACCGCCTTCTTCTCTTGCACTCTATCAGAAAAATATTTACCATTGAAGAATTCCTCGAACTCTTCCCATGTGACTTGTCTATCACCAAGGGTAGCCTTCACTGCGTCCCACCATGTCCTCGCATCATGTTCCAATTGAAAGGTCGACAAGAGGACATGTTCTTGATCGTTGCATTGCATTACTTCAAAAATCCTCCCTATCTCTTCAAGCCAGTGCTCGACTTCATCAGAGTTAGTCGAGCCACCAAATCGCGGGGGATTCATCCCACGAAAGTTTCGATAGAGGTCGCCAGTGCCATGGTTTACAGCTCCTCCTTGGGCCACTTCTTGCAAGGCCTGAGTAAGTCCTTGAACCGTACGCTGCAAGTTCCTCCATTCCGCACGTTCTCCTGCCATTGCAAAAGCCTACACGTGGAATAGGTTAAGTTAGGTTCAATTAAGAATGGATAATCGTGCAATTAGATTATTAACTCAACCCCAGTCTTCTACCCAAATCTCACCAGGTTGGGTCCTTAGACCTATAACAAGGCTATAGGTCCTATGATATCACTTAGGATCCTAGAACTTAGAGAACCTAGGAACATTAGAAAACATAGGCTCTGATACCACCAAACTGTCACACCCCGACGCGGAATATCGGGACTGGCAGTAGAAAACGCTAGTAATGATAACATGCTAAGCTAAGAATTAACATAACGTCACGAACAGAAATAACTCCAAATCAATTACAATAACCATCAAACCGACTTAAACATAATCAAGCATAACATCTTCTTGACTCCGTTACAATAACTAACACAAGCTCTAAGGCATAGCTAGATGTAAAACAACTATAACAACCTCAACATATCTACTAGCTTGATACACTCCAAGTCATCACTCTGGCCCATTCCCATCCATCTGTGAATCTTCACCTGAGCTGCCTGGAAAGAGGAAAACAACTATATGAGCGAACGCTCAGTAGGTAACAACAGGCAAGTGTAAGTAATTAACCAATTAATTACATGTTTATGAAACGGAAAGAAAAGAAATGACGATAGGATGAAACAACATAAAGAAAGTGCTAAAGAATGAAATGGAATAACAATATGGCAGGATAATATAACTACAAGAATTTCAAGTTTATGAACAATATAAATAACAGGAAATTGTAGGAAATTGTAGGAAATTGGCCAACAAGCAAGAATATAACCAAGTCGAACACGATTCAAGTACGAGATTAAGAGATCATTGTCATAGACATGACGCTAGTCATGCACTCGATGCAATGCCTCACCATGTCATTACAAACTCCCATGGGCACAAGTACTTTTTGGGCGCTCTCCCCAGGACCAAACCGGGCCCCTATGATGCGTTGGCATTGATTTAATGGATCCAAGATCCCAAGTTGTCTAGACTTTAATCAAGTTAAAATGGCCAATTACAATCAAGTACAAACTTAGATCGGAACATCCCAAGGCTAAGTTGAAGAGGTACTGTCAAGAATTTCTGTCCAGGAGTTCAAGTTATCAAGAATCATCATGTTCTTGGATTCAAAACCATAAAACACAGAGAAAACTAGTCTCTGGATGATAGACGGTCACTAATGGACGTTCAAGCACTTGTGCGGTTGACTCAGGGCCGCACTAAACAGGAACTGGGCTGGGTCGAATGGCTGGTTAAGGGCTGCTCTCCAGAATGAACGGTAAGTATTGGGCCGCATAAGGCCAGAAGTTTATAAAATCAAGGATAGGATATGCGGTCCTAACAGAGCCGCTCATTAATTGAACGGTCCATTAAGGGCCGCCTGATAAGATGTACGGTCCATTACTGTCTGCACAACACAGGGCATAACAACAATTTAGAAATTCGCCCAAGTGGGCTCCCGGGCTGCCATAGGCAGGGTGGAACTGAACCAGAGTATAGCCCACTGTCTACTGGTCGGCCTAGGGTCTACTGGGCTGATCAAATTAGGAATTGGCCGAAGATGGATCAAAGATAATCGGCCAACACTAATTGGCATTAGCCAGGGATGAACGGTCGCCATTGGGCCGTTCAGAAAGATATGCGGTCCTCTAACAACCGTGCATGTCCCTGCTAGTCCAAGTCGGACTAAGACTCATATCGCAGTAGTTCGATTGAGTCCAGGTTCAATTCTAGGGGATAATAATGGTTCATGATTAACAGTTCAGGTATAATGTTATAACAAGTATAAACCTAATAGCCATTTCAATTATAAATGATTCACAATTAAGATTGACATTCATTGGAAAGATGAATCAAGATCAAGCTCAAATTAAATAAATCAGCAAGAATTATTTACTGTCATGAATTATAGTTTATTAGGTGTGTTGCTAACATGCCATTTACCACTAACATAACATGCTGTAATGACAATTAATATGTTCTGTTATAGATGTGCGGTCGGTCCTGGACCTTACATCTCCATGGACGGTTACAGACAGGCCGCGCATACCCACTCAGGTCCGAAGGCCTGCAGGAGATGGACGGTCGGTGGGGTGCCGCAGGGAGGGATGTGCGGTCTAGAACTGGCCTCAGGACAGACCTGCGGTTAGGATTCGGCTGCACGTTCCAAGGAAACGATCAGAGATAGAAACCTTTAAACGGTCAACAACAGGCCGCCTGTCTTGGTTGTGTGGTCTATCGTGTGGCCGCACAAGTCCAGACTCCGGATGATATAAAGCAATGGATTTGGGGCTTTTACTACCAGCAGAAAGAGAACGAAAAACTCTACAAGATGCATGAATCAATTTTATGTTTATAGCCTGAAATTACTACTTAATCGAAAGGGAAAAGTTATAACCCTAGATGTGACATGCTTCTACTAAATTAGAAATTCTCGCATTAATGAAAAGCTGACACGATGATGCTTCCAACCATATATTATTTGTAGGGTTTGGCTTGCTATCATCTACCTGAATCAGATGAAGAAGGAAGGAGAAAGAAAACCCGAGGCGCTAGTACACGCAGCCCCTAATCGCTGGAGATCTCCCTCGATCCAACTCATCTGCAGCCGCCTCTGGTTCTAAATGATTCTAGGGTTAGAGAGCTTCATTTTAATAGGTCACACACCTTCTAGAGGTTTCTATGCGCGGAGTATTCGTCCACGCAAGTTGGGTTAATACGAACGCCGCCGCAATTATTGCCGCGATCCAACGTCCACCGATTGCATCTCCTAGGGTTAGGGTTTCGGGAGATTAGAAGAGGGGAAATGATCCTCTCATCCTGGCCTTTCATTTTCCACCGATTTGGGCTCATTTGATGGAGTATTGTGCTCGAATTTTACGTTTCAAGGTATGGTTAACTAAGTGTTTATTTTGAGCTCAATCCACTAATTTGACCTATTTATGGATTTTATTTGGGTTGGTCACAGAAGACAAGTTTGTTAAACGTGTTATTCTCTACACGAATATAATTTTTTTGGATTTTTATAAAATGGTCAAAATTTAGCTTATTCTATTTATTAAGGAATTTCTAATTAATTTCTTGAAAAAAATCGGGGTATTACAGGACCACTGCAACTATTTACGATTCTCATATATATCCACAACCGTGCTCCGATACCAACTGTAACGACCCGACATTCGAACACCGGGAAGGCCCGATAGCCCGAATCTCGAACCGTCACCCACGAGCCCGAAGACTCGGAAGGGTTGAAAGGATGGTGTGGAGATACACATGAATCTAAAATAATTACAGAGCTACACAGATTAAATGAATTAAGCAGGAAGCAATTAATAACATTAATTAAATTACATGGTCCACAAAAATAACAGCAGTCTAAAATATAACAGTAGTCACAACTACTACAGTCGAAAGAGAGCTGGCAACTTGTAACTAACTTTGGGCATCTGAACCACGTGGAGCCTCTGAAGCGCTCCCCTAAATCCTCGTCTCACCTAAAACAAGGTGAAAACACGCAGGGAATTAGCCTCAAAACACAAGGCTTAGTAGGGATCATCCGGTCCCCACCTCGCAAACAGAGAAACTACGCGGAAAGTAACTACCAGCTACTACGACAGCTAGTACCGAACACACGACACGAAAATTGAGACAACTCGTCAAAAGCCAAAGAGTCGCTACCACACAAAGACAGGAGTACCAACCCGCTAGAAGCAAGGTTGGGTCCACTGACAACTTAAACCGCGCCTCGGGTGTCCCCCTCTACCCCTGGTGGAACGGGGACACCGTACTAGTAACCACAGACCAAGTGACTAGTTGGGGTCGCACTCATCAGCGCGGGTCCAACCGCCCCCAACCACGTGTGCACACACAGACCGCGCGTCCCTGGTCTAGCCCTCTGACTGGTTTTCTCCTCAGTCGGACTCTGGCTACAAGACGTGGGGCCCAACAGAAACTAGTCTAAAAACTGTCTCTCGGGGTAGCCTCGCCACCACTCCCTGGTGGGACCACTCGCGTGTCGGAAGGCTATGACTAGTAGAGGGACACTGAAGGAGTAGACTCTTTAGTCAACGGAGAATGACGTATAAACCGGACAAAGTACAAGGGCCGCTCCTCGTACCGACATCGACTCACTGTGACACGAGGCGAGAACGCCAACTCCCGGGATCCCATGGCACCCTCACTTGTGGCCCCCACATGATGCCTGACATCAATCAGACCATGGGTAATGTAATATCTCGTACCCTTCGGATCCCTCTGCTTGGATCTCAGATCTATTTTCTCGAAGAATTTGTTCCCATTTTGCCCGGAATTATTTTTTGGACATCCTTCGGGTTCGGATCCGTGCGTTTCGGATCAGTTTCGGAGGTCCCGAAACGTGTTCCGTGGTTTGCCATGTTTTTCCCTGACAGGACCTACGGAACCACGTAGCGGGTGAACTGGGTCGTTCACCTACTCAGGAATGGTACCACAGCGATCAGCGCGTTCCAAGGATCGCGGCGGTATATTTTCCTATTTTTTGGTATTTTCTAGAATTTCTGGGTTTTCTATATAAACCCCTATTTTCTTTTCCTTTTTCCCCTTCTTCTTTTTTCTTCCTCTTCCTTCTTCCTCGCGTGAGTGACCACCCCCTTCCTCTTTCTCTTCATCCGGCGTGACCGTAGCGGCGCCCCTCCTCGACAGCAGACAGTAGTGAGGCGACGGCGTGGCGGTGACGGCGGCAGCGAGGCGATCGTGGCGGTGTGTGGCTCGTTGTATTTTGTGAAGGAACGGGGGTTCTAAAAGCTTCTTCTTTGCGTTCGGCGGCGTTTCAGAGGAGCTCGTGCTCTATTGAGGTAGGGAGACGGATCCGCATGCTCATCCCGTCGTCCCCCATGATTTGTAGGCCGAGGAGAGGTCGAGAGGGGCGTTTTTGAGCCGGGTAGGGCAAAATCCATATTTTGGGGGTTGTGTGTCGATGTACCATTTCATCGCGTTTCAGACCGATTCGAGGGTGTAGATGCATGCTAGGGGCTATAGAGGAGCTTCCCCCTTGTTTTCCCCCTCATCCGTGGATGATCGGGGCGTGGAACAAGTTTTTGGGTTTGTTCCCGCTGGCCCGTTCTCCAGACGATTTGGTGGTCCTTCCAGAGACCGCCAGAGCCTTGCGGCCCAGGGTAGGTGCGCCAGAGCCTATGGCGGCCCAAGGTGGGTGCGCCACATGGCATTATTTTGTTGGTAGGTCCCCATGTCTTCTGGCGACTGCACGATAAATCACCAGAAGATATGGCGGCCGAGGGTCAGACCGCCAGAGGGCGAGTTGACCGTTGATTTCTGACCGTTGGTTTTCGACCGTTGGGAGTTTTTGGGGTGTGGCAGCCGAAGGTACGCCCGCCACATCCTTGTGGCAGACCGAGGTAGGACCGCCATTTCCTTCGCAACCCAGGGTGTGGCGGCCCATTGTTGGACCACTACAGTCCCTCTGACGGCCCAAAGGTGGACCTCCAGAGATCTATGTCCGACCGGAGTTATGTTTTACCGATTCGAGTCCCGGGTGAGTGGATCTCGATCTACGTGCTTACCCGTGGTCTGACTGATGCTGGGCATCATGTGGGGGCCACATGTAGGGTGCCGTGGGATCCCGGGAGTTGGTGTTATTGGCTCGTGTCACCGTGATTTGGTGTCGGTATGAGGAGCGGCCCTTGTACTCTGTCCGATTTAGACGTTATTTTTCGTTAACTAGAGAGTCTACTCCTTTAGTGACCCTCCACTAGTCGTAGCCTTCCGACACGCGAGTGGTCCCACCAGGGAGTGGTGGCGAGGCTACCCTGAGAGATGATTTTAGACTGGTTTCCGTCGAGCCCCACGTCTACCAGCCAGAGTCCAGCTGAGGGGAAAACCAGTCAGAGGGCCAGACCAGAGACGCACGGTCTGTGTGTGCACATGTGGTTGGGGGCGGTTGGACCCGCGTTGACGAGCGTGACCCCAGCTAGTCACTTGTTCTGTGGTTACTAGTACGGTGTCCCTGTTCCACCAGGGGTCGAGGGGGACACCCGAGACGCAGTTTAAGTCATTAGTGGACGCATCCGGCCTTACTTCTAGTGGGTTGGTACTCATATCTTTGTCTGGTAGTGACTCTTGGGTTTTCTTTGGCTTTTGATGAGTTGTCTCAGTTTTCGTGCCGTGTGTTCTGTACTAGCTGTCGTAGTAGCTTGTAGTTACTTTCCGCGTAGTTTCTCAGTTTGCGAGGTGGGGACCGGAAGATCCCTACTGAGCCTTGTGTTTTGAGGCTCATTCCCTGCGTGTTTTCACTGTGTTTTAGGTGAGACGAGGCTTCAGGGGAGTGCTTTAGAGGCTCCACGTGGTTCAGGTGCCCGAGGCTAGTTGCTAGTTGCTAGTTCCGGGGTATGCCCCGTGTACCTGTACTTTTCTATGTGGACTGTACTAGTTGTGGACTACTGTCTTTTTAGACTGATGTTATTCTGTGGACCATGTAATTTAATTAATGTTATTTATTGCTTCCTGCTTAATTCAATTAATCTGCGTAGCTCTGCAATTATTTTAGATTCTTGTGTATCTCTACACCATCCTTTCAACCCTTTCGAGTCTTCGGGCTCGTGGGTGGCGGTTCGAGATTTGGGCTATCAGGCCTTCCCGGTGTTCGGATTTCGGGTCGTTATAGCCGGTATCAGAGCACGGTTGTGGATATATATAAAAATCGTAAATAGTTGCAGTGGTCCACTTATCCACAATGATGATGTACAGTCGGCACTGGCTTAGGGCATCGCGTGTTTTATTGATTTCGCCATTTCTCATGTCTTCTATCTGTTTGCAGTAGGTGAGCATGGCACCGAGGCGGAGGACTCGCTCTCAGCAGGGACAGTCGGCAGAGGAGTAGGAGGAGCAGAGCAGAGTGCCACCAGTTACCAACCAGGCGGGGGATGCAACTAGAGTTTCAGGGGCCGAGGATTTCTTTCGAAGTATGTTTCAGGCCATGGCTCAGTAGTTTGGCGGTGATGCTGGCGAGGGCTCATCGGCTAGGGGTTGACCCAGTCGTGCTGTGAGGGACTTCTTGCAGTTTCACCCACCCTATTACGAGGGCCAACCAGATCCCGATGTGGCCAGACGATTGCTTGATGAGATGGAGAGAGTGTTCAGTTCCATGCGCTGTGCTGAGGAGGACATGGTGATGTTGGCTTGTAACCAGTTGCAGGGTACGGCTCGAGATTGGTGGTCTTCAAGTGGAAGACGTCTTTTCGATCTCGCCCACTTCAGGAGATCGTGTGGAAGGACTTTGTTACGGTCTTCGAGCGTACTTTCTACCCATCCTATGTTGGTACGCAGAAGATGTGTCAGTTTTTGGAGCTGGTTCAGGGTGACATGTCAGTGTTTTAGTACAGGGATCATTTATGGAGTTAGGCCATTATGCTCCCCACATCATGGAGCATGAGGGAGTGAAGACGGAGCAGTTCGTTCAGGGTTTGAGGCAAGAGTTGAGGCACCTTCTGATGGCAAACGTTGCTACTGATTTGGAGACAACGTCTCGTGTGGCGGCATCTTTGGAGCTGGATATGCATAAGGTCTGAGGACCGGGAGGCCAAGGGTAGTCCCAATCAGGCTGTAGTCAGTACACGGCGACCCAGCAGTAGAGTACTTTCCAACATACTGTGGGTAGTTTGGAAGCGTCGACACCGGCAGCGTCAACGGCAGGATCTATGTCTTTTGGCTCCAAGGTCAAGAAGTTTCTCAAGAAGAGTTTTCAAAAGAAGCGTAAGGATTAGAGGCAGGCGTCTTCGAGCAATGTGCAGCAGTCGGTCCCTTTCCAGCGTCAGGGATCAGTGGGTGGATCGCGGGGATTGTGTCCCCTATGTGGCGAGTCGCATCCAGGTAGGCTGTGCACGGCACCGATGATTTGTTTCAGGTGTGACCAGCTAGGGCATATGGCACGTGACTGTCCTTAGAGGCCGCAGCAGCAACAGTTTCCTCCACAACAGCAGTACCCTCAGCAGCAGAGGCAGCAGTAGGGGCAGTATCAGCCGCTACCCAGGTCAGCGAGTGTGGGAGGCAAGCAGAGATCCCGAGGCTAGATTATACACATGACCAGGGCAGAGACAGCAACGTCACAGCTCGTATAAGGTACCGTTCATATTTTGGGTTGTGCGGCTCAGGTTTTGTTTGATTCTGGTGCGTCTCATTCATTTATTTCGGAGGATTTCGCGCTGAGTATTGAGGAGCCGGTGACCCAGTTGTCCTATGATTTGGCAGTGGAGTTGCCTTCTGGTGATTTTATGATCACTCTGTATTGTTTTGATGTGGTTCATGTGTGGGTTGAAGGGTGGAGTTTGCCGGCTAGGCTTTATGTGTTGCCACTTCATGACTTTGATGTGATTTTGGGCATGGATTGGCTCGAGGCACATCATGCTTTGGTGGATTGTGGCTCGAAGAGGGTTTATTTCTGGCGGCTTCGTGGACCCACCTTCTATTTCCAAGGTATTAGGTCTTCCTCTTCCCACTTTCTTATTTCTGCTATTAGTGCTCGTCATTTGCTTGACACGGGTTGTTAGGGTTTTCTCGCTTCTGTGGTCATGGTGGAGCAGTCGGAGCCGGATGTGGAGAACATTCCGGTGGTGTGGAAGTTTCCCGATGTTTTTCCCGAGGACCTACCGGGATTTCCTCCCCAGCGGGAGATTGATTTTGTGATTGATATTGTACCTGTACGGGACCTTTGTCGAAGGCTCCTTACCGTATAGCTCCCGATGAGTTGAAAGAGTTGAGGTGCCATTTGCAGGAGTTGCTGGCCATGGGGTACATTCATCCTAGCTTTTCCCCTTGGGGTGTGCCAGTGTTGTTTGTGAAGAAGAAGGACGGTAGCCTGAGGTTGTGCATTGACTATCGATAATTGAACGAGGTGACCGTTAAGAACAAGTATCCGTTGCCGCGGATTAATGACTTGTTCGACCAACTTCAGTCTGCTCGAGTGTTCTCGCGGATTGATTTGCAGTCCGGTTATAATCAGTTGCGGATTCAAGAGTCTGACGTGGAGAAGACTGCGTTCAGCTCGAGATATGGGCATTATGAGTTTTTGGTGATGTCGTTTGGGCTCACCAATGCCCCCACAGCGTTTATTGATTTGATGCAGAGGGTGTTCCGTCCCTACTTGGACCAGTTCGTGGTCGTGTTTGTGGATGACATCCTTGTTTATTCGCGGTCTACTGATGAGCATGCGTATCATTTGAGGGTTGTGTTGCAGACTTTGCGACATCACCAGTTGTTTGCTAAGCTTAGCAAGTGTGAGTTTTGGCTTCACAAGGTGAACTTTTTTGGGCACGTGATTTTCGGTGATGGTATTTTCGTGGATCCAGCCAAGGTCGAGGCAGTGATGCAGTGGCCGAAGCCAAGGTCTGTGATGGAGATTCGAAGTTTCTTGGGGATTGTAGGCTATTATAGGAGGTTCATTCAGGATTTTTCTCGTGTTGTAGCCCCGATGACCAGGCTTACGCGAAAGGATGTGCCGTTCGTCTGGACTTGTGAGTGTGAGTAGAGCTTTATGGAGGTTAGGCAGTTGCTCACCTCTGCACTAGTATTGGTGTTACCATCTGGATCGGGAGGTTTTGTGGTGTGTACAGATGCTTCCGGGATTGGGTTGGGTGTTGTGCTGATGCAGCACGGTAGAGTGGTGGCTTATGCATCTCGGCAGCTAAAGCCCCATGAGGAGAACTACCCTACCCATGATCTTGAGTTAGCAGCTGTGATCTTGGCATTGATGATTTGGAGGTATTATCTATACGGTGAGAAGTTCGAGGTGTTCATAGACCATTAGAGTTTGAGGTATGTGTTCACTCAGAAGGACCTCAACCTCAGGCAGAGGCGATGGATGGAGTATATGAAGGATTATGACTTCTCCCTGTCTTATCTGCCGGGCAAGATGAACGTCATTGTCGATGTCTTGACTAGGAAGGTCGTTGTCAGCACCATGATGATGAGGAAGTGGAGGCTCTAGGGACAGGTGCTGGCCATGACATTTAGGCTTAAGGTTCCCCAGGAGCCGGGGTCAGCTGTTCTTGCGAGCTTGACTGTCACGTCGGTGATTCATCACCAGGTGACAGATGCTCAGTGTGCAGACCTTGAGTTGCCCCGGATCTTAGCTTTGGCTGATGTGGACTATGGCGAGGACGGAGCTGTGATATTCTGTGGTAGGCTGTACATCCCAGCCGAGGAGCAGGTGAGGCGTGCGGTGTTACGGGAGGCTCATGGGAGTCGGTACACTATGCACCCGGGTGTGACGTAGATGTATCGGAACTTGAAGAGGCAGTTCTGGTGGCCAGGCATGAAGAGAGATATTGTCGAGTATGTGGCCAGATGCCTGACCTATCAGCAGGTTAAGGCGGAGCATCAACGACTAGGAGGTACTCTTCAGCCTTTGGAGGTTCCCACTGTTGACACCCGTTTTTTACCGATAAGTTGAGTCGTTTCTCTTGCTCCCAGTTGTTGATGCCTCGAGTTGTCCATAACTCGCTGGGCATTTTCTGGTAAGTCATGGGACAATTTTATGGGTAGCCTCCCTCCTTGGTTGGGACCGTATCGATTCAGGGCTTAATGGGCCTTGGTTTTTGGTTAATTGAACATGTTTATAAAAAATCAAGTGTCCAGGAACATGTACGAGTCATCCCTGGCCGTTCAACCCTTGAGCGGTTATTTATGAGCCGTTCATACATTAAAAAGATTTTTGATGATTTTTTGAATTTCCACCGACAAGGGCTTATGCGGTTTATTCCCGGCCGTTTAACATGATGAACAGTCTGGAGTGCATCGTTCTTCTTCCAGAGTCCTAAAGCCTAAATATCTCTCAGATAATTATCCATTTTTTTCATTTACCACCGACAAGAGTTAAACGGTTGGACATTGGCCGCTCGTTCTATTGGACGGTCCCATAATAGCCGTTCAAGTATAAGAGTCCAACGGCGATCTCTTCGGTTGGTTAATGGATAATTTGTTGGTATTTATCCTATTTTTGAAATTTTCACCGACAGGGATGGACGGTCCCTTGTTGACCGCCCAACCAGTTGAGCGGTCTCTCATGAGACCGTTTAACCCTGCGAACTCTGAAGAAATCAAGAATTTTCTCTCTCTATCTATAGTCGTGTCCCCGGGCTTTATCCGGAGATTTCTTCTCGAATATGGAGTCTTTTTCGATGCCGTTTCTTCTGGATGAGAGATAACTCGATTATCTCCAACTTTTGTGATAATATCTCATCCTAAAAATGAATGGAAACCCTAACTTTGGGGCTGGCTATAGGTGCTCTGTAAATAGACCCTAAAGGCCGGGTTTGAAAGGGGGGGAGATTTGGGGCGACGGTGAAGCCCTGCCGCATTCTTGAGCGACCTAGCACCAAGGAGGGAGGCTTTCTACGTCCATACGAGCCTTCGGTTCTGGGAGTAGTCAAGTTTTGAGTCCTTTGCGTTTGATTGGATTTGTCCTCTTTGTCATAGCATGCATTATTCCTATCACTCTCTCCCCATATGTTTCTTCATCCTCATTACCATGCACACATCCACCTGCGTTTTTGACACCCTAGGGGTTTAAAATCTCCCAGGTATCCTCCTTTCCACTTAGTCACGTTCATTCCTCATTATTTTGACATTTACTACGCCTTTCAGTTCTAATCTAGGTTGTTTCTTTGTGTTTTCATGTTATTTTTGCAGGTCAGCAATCCCTAGCACGAGGCCCATCCCCTCTGGCCGGCTGGAGAGGGTGGAGTTGGACCCATTTGCGACTTCTGATTCGGTGGTCTTGCGTGGTGCTCTACGGTCCGTTTGAGAGGACGTGCGGTGCCGATTGGACCATCCATCGTCTTCCTGCGCTTGTGACAGAACCGTTCAACAGCCAGGAGTCCTTCATCCCGCACCTTCTGTAGCGCCCTTAGGCGGTCTATCGTAAGACCGTACAACATATAGACGGTTCTCCCTGAACCGCCCATCTTCCCAGCGCTGCAGCTAGGCGAGTGTCTCTCCCTCTTTCCAAGGCACGGCGTGTTCATCACGTCTGGCGCTTTGGTGGCGATCACGGTTTGTTACACTTCCCCTTTTCCTTCTGTCTTCATCTGTTTCTCATGTCAGATATGGTAGAATAGACATTGGGAAGACACATGGAAGGAACGTACGGGAGGGAGAAAATATATCTACACCCTTCTTTTGTGGCGATCGTGATGGGACACCTAGTGCCCATCGTGCTTGTGATTTGCTGACCCCTCTTTCGTTGTGTTAGTCCCCTTTTGGAGTGATTGCAGGTTAAGTTGCATTTTCTGCCTTCTGGAAAGTGAGCGGTTCTCACAGAGCCGTTCATCCTATGGGCGACTGATCATCCACCGTCCTTCCCTGCGAACAGCGCCAGTTCTCCTGCAAGCGTCCTGTCATAGACGGTGTTCTATTGACCGTCCACACTTCTGAACGGCCTGTCCCTGGCCGTCCATCACTCTGCCATAGGTACGCTTCTGGGTGTTCTGACTGTAGGTACATGATTTGTGGGGATCCGTTCCAGAGCTTACGCTGCTGTATACAGACTGCTCTTCTTGGTACGTTTTTCATCGCTACCGTCCTTCATATCTAGCACTCTGTGATTCTTTTATAGTTATTCCGTCGGTCTGTTGCTCCCTGGATTATGCGGTCCACCCCAGACCGTTTATCTTATTGTGCGGTCTCCCACATATCGTCCTTCTGATGCCACAGTGCACCCGAGGTTGCTTTGATTTCCATATCTATATTATCTTTGTTCTCCTTGGTGCCATTTATTGAGCTTCCCCTGGTTACATGTTGTTGCTGCCTACTTGCTTTCATCCTCGCATGTTTATTTTGGTCATTGCTTGTTAGTTTCTAGGCTAGATCTTGCATGCACTCTGGTGCACATAGGATTCATGCATTTCAGTCATAGTTAGTCGCATTCCTACCGAGGTATGGTTTCCTCTCGTCTCCATACTCCTTGGAGCCGACTTGGGGACCTTGTCGAGGACCTCCATAAGTCCCCGTGAGTCGTGGATTCTCACACGGACGCCGGGCAGGTTGTATCATACCACCCCCTAGTCTAGGGTCTACATTCGTGCGAGAGAGAGTGCTTTAGAGTCTGCCAGTTCTCCATTCTCACCCTACTTAGGTACCTTGTGGTCAAGTGAATTCACATTTTAATTAATCCACTAAGGTCCTAAAGAAGAACTTATAAAAATCTTCGCGCATCATTTGGAATTTGTTTGGATAATTGGCTGATTCTTTTCTCATCTCTCTCCTCCACTGTATGTCGTACAGTGTCATCATTTGCATCCTTTTGACAGATTAGGCTTATTTGGTCTAGTTCATCTTTGTGTGTCTCCATTTAGCTGCATTTGTCTTAGGTTCATTCCCATCCTTATATTCATTTGAAATCCACTGTATAAAGTCTCCATTCTCCCCATGGAGCACTTCTCCCCTATACCTTATTCCTATACTTCTCCATCTTCTTACCCCCGTGTGGATTCCTCTTCCCATGCGGGCCCATCTCTTTATTCCTCCATTGGACCCTATTCTTTAAACGGGCCTTCTTATCCCGCCCGTGCTGCTGTTAACCCAATCAATCCTCATTCTTACATACATGATTTCTCCAGGCCCACGCATTCCTCCATTCCTGGAATGGGCTTTCCTTCTTCTCAGGTTGGGTCCCCTTATCCAGCCCATCATCATTACCCTGGGCTAAATTCATCATCTCTTGCTCAGGCTGGTTCATACCCTTCTCGAATTCTTCCTACCGAGGAGATGTTCACTCAGGCCCAACGCCAGCTTGATGAATTGCAACGCCGAATCAATCCTCAAACTTCTTCGGATATCCCACTTGCCTTTCAAGGTCTTCAACTTCCACCATGTTCACAAATTCCAGCTTATCGTCGCTACGGTGGGATTGGTGACCCCTACGTACATTTGAAGGAGTTCTTATATGAGTCGGCCCAGTTCCAGCATGATCAACGCTTGATAGCCTATTTGTTTGGCCTATCTTTAGAGGGCTCGGCCAAGGATTGGTTCTTCACATTGTCGCAAGAGCAGATGATGAATTTTCAAGCCGTTCAAGCAAGATTTATTCAGGAATATCGAGAACAGGTAAAAAGGATAAAGGATGAAAGGAGAGCAAAGGATTGGATTCCTCGACACAGAGGAGTGGCAGACATCGTATTGGAAGATGAAGGGATAAAAAGGAAAAGAGACGAGGGCTAGAACTCCCTCGTTAAGGCACTGAGGCCCTGATAACAAGGAACCAAGTACAAAATAACCACTGATTAACTAAGATCAAGGCAGGCTAAAGCCTCGAAAATAGCAAGAAAAAGGGTAAGAACCCTAAAAGGGTGAGACGGAAAGAATAGAAAGACGACGAAAAGATAACTGTGAAGATAAAGTAGAAAGAAAAAGATCATCCGACATGGTCGGAGGAAAGGAATAACGATCACCCGCCAGGGAGGGGAAGAAAATGTATGAACACCCGACAATGTCGGGGAAAAGGAATGAGAACCACCCGACGTAGTCGGGAAAAGATTAGAAAAGCCACCCGACAAGGTCGGGGAATGAGCATAAGGAATCCCCAACAGGACCGAGGAACAAGGATGAGAAGCGGAATCCGGACGTATCCGAGGAGAAAAATTACGAGAGGATGCCCCTGGCTCAGAGGAAGAGGAGGACATAGGCCGAGGCCTAGAATGGTGAAAATAGGAAGATATGGTAGAAATATGACCAGGTGGTGGAAGGTACACCACCCAAGGATAAGAACTGAGCAACAGAAAAGGCGAATGGACGGAAGAAGGAGATGAGGCAGTGGACCCTCGAGTGCACAACTGACGGCCCTTGAACTTACGTCACCGCCTCTTCTTAGCCGCAATCTTCTTGAAACAATGTCGCCTGGCGCGGGCTCGGACCTTCAGGCTTCTTGTCTTGCAATACTTTCTCAAATAACGAGCCCATCTGACAGACGGCCTGGCCCGACTGCGAACATGCAATTTCATCGGGGCGGCTGCCCCTAGCTATGCGGTGCTAACCTCGGAAAGACATTCTAGAATAGTCAACTCATTGGGATGAGCATCAGGAAGCAATGGAGTTTTGTCATTCGGCACTAGAGGCATAAGATTCGGCAACTTCACTTGGCAATCGGGCATGAAGCATAACTCCCTTGCTAGAAGCGCAGGATAAAACTGAGGGAGAGTCACGCGCGGCGTTGACGTGGCCGGCATGCTAATAAATTGAGGGAAGCTACACAGCAAGTGCAGAATGTCCTTGGAAAGTGTAAAAGATGCGGCCAATTGCCCCTTGAATAGGGAATTCGCTCTGGCGGCCGTATGTGTTAGCATAATCTGAGTGAGAACCCCTCTTAGCCAGTGAACTGAACAGCAATCGAGCGCGAGATAATAACAACATTAATGATGAACTTCCCGGTGAGTGTAGATCGGATTAAAATCCGCTCTTTGTTTGGGAAATTAAATATGACAATGGGATAAATAATGCAAAAGAATGTAATAAAAATAGCACGAGGTGCTAAAGTGGAGATGATGTGATCGCCAGAGGGGTTACCTCAATAAGAAGAAAAGGAGAACGCGTGTACCTGATGGAAATTAGGATGCGGGATGGATGTGGATTTCCTCCTCCAACTTCAATCGGCCGGCCGATGAAGTGGGTCTTCTTAGTTGATTACCTTGTAAAAAGATAATGAAAACAAGCAAAAGAAAGAGGGATCAGCCAGAGTGCTATAGTATCAATCCAAAACTAACATGAAATGATGAAAAGACATCAACGTGCGCACCTTTTTTTTTGTTTTTGTTTTAAACCCCTAGAAGAGAACTAGGGAAAGGATATGATATGTTGATATGTAATGCAATAAGAAAACTAATGATAGGATGACAGTGATGATGAATATGCTTAGAAAACAAATGAAATAAGCACGATAGCCCTGCTCTTCCTGACGAGAGTAAAGGGAAGCCGTGAAGGTATTGAACGGATGCAGAGGGATGGATGAAGCACGCCCCTGATGCAGAGGGATGGAGTGGAAGCAGGCGTTCAACCTTCTGAATACTTCAAATGCTTTGAATGCTTAACCCGGTTAACCTTTTTCACGATCGAATGATATTTCCTTTTATAATGCTTCAATCGGATGATCAAACCAAGGAAATGATAAGAACAGGCAATGAGGCATCCAGGGAAGGATCAAGATCGAGCAAGAGTCCCATGGATGGTAGGGAACTGTGAGGGAAAGATGGAAAAAGGAAGGACTCTGGATGAAACACGACTCAAGCCAGGGCGTCAATTTATGAATTGACGACCTGCCACAGGACGTTTATTGAAACACGACCTAGGAAAGGCCGTTTCTTCCTGGATTTAATTTTGGAAATAAAACTTTCTTTGTTTAGAAATTCCTGGAATACGCCTGAGGTAACGGCGTTGCTTAAAAACACGCCCTGAGGTAGGACGTTACGCATAAAATGCTTTTTATTTTGAAAATAGATAATTCCAGAAATTAACGGATAATACCAGGAATTGACGCCCTCACCTATGGTCGTCCCTTCTTTTGAAACGCCCTATGACAGGTCGCGACTTTTGAAAGTAACGCCCTTCGTTAGGTCGTGAATCACGAAAAATGTGGGAAAAATGCATAAAACTCACAAAAATAGAAAAACTTCATGTTATAGGAATATTGAAGTCCACTTGGGGCGTTTATATAATGACATGAGACTTGATCAACATAACGTCAATTTTGGCGTGTCTACAGCTGCCCCGCCTTGGCGTCTGCTTTGCAAGGGAGTGAGACAGAAATGGAATGAAGTGTAACGAAAGGAATGAAGTGGAATGAACTGATAAGGAGACGCCAAGGTGTGATGTGACACGCCTCAGAACATTAAGCATTTGAAATCTTTTCAAGATTCTGAGTGAAACAACTCTGAGTGGTTCCAAGGAAACATCGATTTGTTGGATAAAAGGAGATTTAAACTAAGTAAATAAAGGGTGTGCGCGTGGGCACGACAGGGAAAGACCATTGGAGAGCGATTACCAGCCAACGTGGACGTGCTACAACCAAGGTAAATTTTGCAGAAAAATAAAGAGAATTGGGATAGAGATCCAACAAAAGGGACACTTTCAAGGAATCAGCCTGAACGGCTTCAAATAGAATGAAGTACTTGATTTGAAGTGGAATATCTCATGTCAACTCAATCAAGAGCGAGTGAACTTCATTATTGCCATAATATGAAGATTTTCAGCATGAAACTCAAAGTCCTACATGATGCATGCTGGGCTAAAAGAAAGATTAAAACAAACTAAAATAGAAAATAATCAAGGATAATATTGCTAAGCCATTTAGATCTAGTCAAGAATCCACATCTCTGAGCTAACACTAAGCCGAAGCCCGTTTGTCCGCGCATCAACTCAGAAAGTGGAACCATCGTCCCAAACCTTTAACAACTCAACGGCCTATCCGTGTGATCAAGACTTTCCTGAAATCGTCATCGTTTTTGACGAAGGGGAACTCAAATTTCAGGTTCATCAGAACCACAAGGTCCTTGACATACTATAATAGTGTAGATATCATATAATAATAATGCTTACAAGAAACAGATACAAGGTGACAAGATGTTACTCCCATGAGTGGTCCAAACGTCTCGAATCCTGCAAACTTTTGCACTTGAAACTTATTAGCCTTCATTAATTCAGAACATGACATGATCATAAGTGCTTAATCATAAACAATTTTACCAAAATAATAGCACTTAAGTTCATTAAAAACATGGAGAGGTCAAAAATCCGTAAGCCAATAAAACACGCCTAAGAACAGGGCGTTAACAGCATGAAAGACGCCTGACCATAGGTCGTTAAACATTTAAAACACGCCGTACTCAAAGGCGTAAACAGTAACGGAAGCTTTAGAAGAAGACGCCCCGTGTTAGGGCGTTAAATAAAACACGACCACTGGTCAGGTCGTCAAATCAAAAATAGACGCCCTTACACAAGGCGTTAATTCAGCACGAACCTCCGTTTCTAAATCAAGAACACAGTCCTTAACCTAATCAAACTTCTATCTTCGGGACTCTTCAAGACTCTTCAAATCCTTATAAAAAGGAAGGCTTTCTTTCAATAAACCAACCGAATCTCTCTGCAGCCGTCCAAGCCTTCTGTTCTTCTTCATCTGCAGGTTGCAACTGCTGCTCAAACTCTTCCTGCAGCGGCGATGGACAGGATGATGAAGAAACCTAGAATCTCTACTCCCAGAATTACTGAAGTACAAGGGCACATAAGTAATCGAATTGCTTCGAATCAGGTAAGCTATTCCTCTGTTAATTGCTCTGTACTATTCCTTCTGCCAAGCTCTCCTCTTACATTTCATATGCTTATGCTTGTTACTGCATGTGTTATGTTTTCTTCTCACAGGATTACCCAACTCTTCCAGGAGCTAGAAGATACATCCAAATCAAATGGTTGCCCCTCATCCTCTCCAAATTCACCTCAGATATGAGGGTATATGTAGCTAGATGGCGTCTCTTGGGGTTGATAACCCATGCCAAGCATTATGATCAAATCCACATAGATTGGGCTGCCATAGGAGCATTGATTGAGACATGGCATCCTTCCACTCATACTTTCTTATTTTCCACATTTGAGGCCACCATCTTGCTGGAAGAAGTAGAGTTGATCTTAGGCTTAAAAAGGATGAAACACGGAGAAGAAGAAAAGATGGCCATCATGCCAAGGCCAATCTCCTCCCATGAATTGCTAACCTCATTGATACCTAGCCCAAATATAGTGAACCAAATCAAGGTCACTAAAGGAATTAACCTCTTGAAGCTCGCCTCGTGGGTGTACAAGAGAGCGGATCAAGCTAAAGAGGAAGAGGAGATAGAAAGAGTGACCAAAGCCTTCGTGGTGTGCTTAGCAGGAGCACTCCTATTCCCATCCACGGAGGACTTTCTAGAGGAGTCCCAATTGAGCGCAGTGGTGAGCTTATGGGAAGAAGAAAGAGTTGGACCGGCGATCCTAGCATATCTCTATAGCGGGCTCACATCGGCGGCCATGGGAAGGCCCATCTACGGGTGCATGCTAGCATTCTCTAGTTGGATTGACCTCCACTTCAAATTCGATCCATGCCATGAAGCCCAACAATCGTCAAGGATCTTTTCAAAGAGCCCACTCTCCTATATAAC
Source organism: Amorphophallus konjac (assembly GCA_022559845.1). Classification (NCBI taxonomy): domain Eukaryota; kingdom Viridiplantae; phylum Streptophyta; class Magnoliopsida; order Alismatales; family Araceae; genus Amorphophallus; species Amorphophallus konjac. Next base: position 255,452,135 of record CM040118.1, on the reverse strand, counting down.
CGGCTTGTTAGGAATAAGCAATAGAGTGACGAACCGGATTCCTCAAATCAAGAAGAGAGGGGATTGGAGAGAGCACTTAAAGGTAATGCCAAAGAATCTCTTTACTTGTGCCCCGGGTATATTCAAAATGCAGGAACTCCGCGCAAGATTCTCCATTGGCACGGACCTTCGACTTATTGGCGCATCCGAGCTTGTCTTGTACAATGCACACCGGTGCCTTCCTCAGCTCGGGCTTCCAAGGCAAGTGCTAGAAAACATCTCCCATCTTCCTCCAATCAAATCAAGGGATCTAGGCAGCAATGAAGATGGAGAGGAGGCAATCACCATTCAAGCTCTGTGGAAGCTAAGCAAGCTTCATCACCCTGTAGAAGACTTGGATGAAGACAAGGAACAGTGGAAAAATTATGTAATCTCTTTGAGGAAATTAAGGCCCAAGGTGGCTCATTAGGCATTATAGTTCCTTTCTTTCAAATAATAAAGATTGCTTTTCTGATTGAGCTGATTATTACTGTGATTATGATCAAAATCACCCAAAACCTGTGTTTCTGTTGCAAAAAAAACCTCAAATAAGGGCGCGAATTCAAGAAAGAACGCCTTACCTCAGGGCGTTTCAATCGGCCCATCTTCCACATTTGACGCCTGCACCAGAGGGCGCGACTTAATTAACGACTTCAAGAAAGGCGTGAATAGGTTCAAACCCCAAAGAATATAATCGTTGAATCATCAAGGTAACGCCTGTTCCTTAGTCACTTCTAAAAAATAACACGCCCTTGACAGAGGCGTTACTCTAAGCCAGCAATGATGACTTTCATCACATCAATCAACGCCCATTCAATGCGTCTGACGACGGTTATCGTTCCCCATGCAAAACAAATTAACGCCCTAATGAACGTCGTCTACTTGTATAAAACGCCCAAGTCATGGTCGTGAATTCCATTAGAAACGCCTTCCATTAGGGCGTGTCTTCTTTTCGAAACCCAAAAGTCATCGGCCCCTTTCTTCTTCCTCCTTCCGTCCTCATTTCCCCCCTTCTGCAAACCCTAACCGAAGCCCCCTCTTGAACTCCCTCTCTCGATCTCTTCTCTCACTCTCTCAATCTCCCTCTACCCTAACTCTAGCCATGGCCGGTGGAGGACACAAGCGCCAGAGGGTAGCCGCCCCAGAGGTCGTTGACCTCGACGCCGCCCACGCCCAAGAGGAACCCGCCGTGGAGGAGCTCGCCATCGTGGCCGTTGAAGAACCGGCGGTGGTTGCCGGCGGCGACGAGGCCGAAGGAGCAGCAACAGAAGAAGGAGGAGAAGACGAAGGTGGAGGAGAAGAAGAAGAAGAAGATGAAGAAGAGGGAGAGGAAGAAGAAGAAGACGGTGGACCACCGCCCACGGCGGCGGTCGCTCCCCGGGGTCAACTCCGGCGGCCCAGACGGCCACTGCCTCGGCCACAACCCCAGAAGCACAAAAAGGTAGGTTCCCCCTCCCCAATTCCATTTTTTTTATTTTATTTTCATTTTATTTTTATTTTTCCTGATTTTTCATGGCCCTCGGGCGCGAAACCTGCAACTCAGAAAAGAAACGCCTCCCATGGGGGCGTTAATCACAAACGAAATGCCCTGACCCAGGGCGTAAATTTCTTTTATTTTCTGAAAATTAATTAACCTTCATGAAAAACGCCCTGAAGCATGTCGTTTCTTCAAAAATTATGATTTTTCATTAATTCCATGCCCATTAAATGTTTTCATTAATTATTTCGTATGCTGTCATTTTTATTTGAATTATCTGAAAATCATGAAAGCCACGCCCCTCACCAGGGCGTGATTTAACAAGAAACGCCCAAAGCAGAGGGCGTCTCTTCAATAACTCTCCATTTAAACTGAACTGTCCTAAAAATGGAAAACGCCCCAGCCAACGGCGTGATTTGAAAATATTTTAGGATTTTTAGAAATTAACAACATGTTCACGCCCTACACAGAGGCGTTTCAAAGATGAAAACGCCCTCAGCCAGGACGTTACTTTAATAGAAAAACGCCCCCTTTAGGGGCGTGAATTTACTAGGAAACGACCTGAGGAGGGTCGTGACTTCCAAAACATTAAGATCAATGCCCAGGCAAAACCAAATGCAATTACACAAGATTAACCAAACAATTGAGCAAAGTTCTTCTCTTTTAATGCGTGCAGGGGCTGATGAGGACCCGTATCTCATGGGTCATGGTCTGGGTAGCATACCAGGGTCTCCCCGACTTCCAGAGGGTTAGGGTAGATGCTATGGGGTTCGGGGCTTTCCTATCCATCGAGCCATTTAGACCCGACCTAGCACTTATCCAGGTTTTACGGGAACGTTGGGATAGGGTGAGTCGGTCCTTTCTGATGCCCTGGGGGCACATGGTTCCTACCCTAGAGGATGTGACTAGGATTACGGGGTTGAGGGTGGATGGTGAGGCTGTGAGTGGGTTCACCTATCCTGACTACACGGAGATGGCCCAGAGGTTACTAGAGCTAGATATGGTCTATGTGGTGCCGAGCGAGTGTAGGACCATCTTTTCGTACAGACCTGACTACGGTGATGGGTTTAGGAGATGCCAGGCACATGTCAGGGGAGACCTTAGGTGAGTTTGCACAGAGGCTGACCGACGGGGTGAGAGCGGTATGCTGCCAGGACCTGACTGACCATGAGAGAGCGGATCGAGACCTGAGGAGGTTCCTGCTGTTGCTGCTTGGGAGATTATTGCTGGGGACAAAAGCCGACGTCATCAACTGCCGCTTCTTGGGCATCCTTGAGGACCTGGAGACAGCTGGCACTTACGCTTGGGGTGCAGCCTTGCTGGCACATTTGATAGCTGATCTGTCCACGGGTACCGGACGAGAGACGACCGTCAGTGGCATCTCACCTCTTCTTCAGGTATGCAATTTTCTCATTTTCATATCTTTTTTTCTTTTTCTTTTCTTCTTATTATGATGCATGTGAATGCCTTACTAATGCAATGCATGGATGCAGGTGTGGAGCCACTTATACATGCCGATGGGGCGCGTTGACCCACGGCCCGGAGCTGAGGGATCTTTTCCTCTGGCGCGACGCTGGTTACCAGTTGTCTTCGGTGCCCCACTCGACTACGAGTTGTGGGTTCTACGGAGAGAGTTCCGCGACTTCCCTCCCTCGCTGGTATGTATGAATGAATGACATGCATTTCTTTTGAATTGGTTATGATGAAATGATAATGATATGTATGAATGCAGGTGCAGTGGAGGCCTTACGAGGATATGACAGATGAGGGCCAACCTTAGGTCGTATCGGGGCGACCTCGCTTTGGGCGTGAGCTGTGGCTGCACTGCCTGAGCGAGATCGAGCCGTTACGGCTCCGGTTGGTGATGAGGACCCTGGGCCTGCCCCAGGAGTGGATCGAGGTCGGAGAGCCTCGAGGCATAGGAAAGAAGACCCGCGGTCGCACCAAGGCGATCGACTGGAGGGTACGTTTTGAGGAGCAGTACGCCGACTGGCAGCGTGGCAGGACCAGAGTCACCTCTCGCGCGACTGACAGCTCCGAGTACCTCCGGCGCTACTGGGAGGTATACGCCGGCCGACCCCAGATGAGGGTCTTAGGGGTATGTATGAATGCACTTATTTCTAAATTGAATGCAAATGCTTATGTTTCTATCATGTGACTAACATGTAATGGATGCAGGATGCGAGGGACATAGCGGCGATAGATGCCCAGGCCCACCTACACAGCCTGGAGGACCAGCTAGCCGCCACACGGGCCGACCTAGAGACCCTGGTGAGTGCTTAAATTACTTCTATATGCAAATGAATCTTTTTGTTGAATTATTGATGATTAGCCACTGACGATCTCAATGAATGCAGCGTGCCCAGCAGGGAGTAGTGAGGAGAGATCCAGGGGAGGCCTCTAGCTCGAGGGGACCTAGCGCGGAGGTGACCGCGCTATCAGAGCAGCTAGCTAGAGCGGTTGCACGGGCCGAGGCAGCAGAGCGGGACCTCGTCTCACGGGTAAATTCTGAACTCAAACTCAGTCAGTTCAATTATTGATTAAATATAGCATTGTGTACTGATAAAAATTCATTTTTACAGACTGAAGAGCTTCGAGCCGCTCTTATCTGCGTAGACGAGAGCTTCCGAGCGACGAGCTCACATGTGAGTAATTCAATCATGCATCGTTAAATTATTGAATTATTGCATTTATTGTGGAATTGATGATTTGCTTACCCTTTTACAGGTGACTCAGCTTCAGGCCGTACGTACCGAGTTGGCGATCCGTGACCAGCGGATCTCAGAGCTTGAGAGGTCCCAGAGGTGACGAGAGGAGCTTCCTCGGGACGTGGCCGAGCTGCGGGTGGCTCTTGAGATGGAGAGACGTGAGCGTGCTCGAGAGCGGGAGGAGCACTTGGCGGACCGTGCCCGTCACCACGAGCTACAGCAGTCAGAGCGTGCCCGGTACCAGGAGCTGGTGGTAGCACACGAGCGTGAGCTGGCAGACTCGAGGACGCAGCTAGTCCTTGTTCAGGAGCAGCTACGAGTTGCTGAGGAGCGTCTCCAGCGAGGGCGTGAGCGAGCTCGTGCTGCGGGATACTCCTTTACTAGCTCCACTTTTGTTGCGGGTTCTTCTCTTCGAGAGAGGAGTGAGGCAGGGGGCCAGGTTCGAGTTCCAGCTTCTTCTCGGGGACCCATGCCCCCTCCACCAGCACCAGCTCGGGATGGCGAGGAGGAGGTTGAGAGTAGGAGAGAGGAGGGTGGAGGCGAGAGCTGAGAGATTTACTTGTACTCCTCCACCCTCACACCTGTACTTAGACATTCATGATGTATATATATATGAGATCGAGATTTCTTTTGTTACCTGAGCATTTTGTGTGGTTGTGGCCTTGTGTTTGTGTACTTTCTTCTTTCCACGTTCTTCGTGTTTGCTTTACTTTTGCCCTGTATCTGCAGCTGCGGTTTTCACTTGAATAAAACAGGTTAATTCATCTGTTCGACTTGGCCCCTTGCCCAATAAGCAAAGGGTGGCAATGTTCTGACCTTAATGACGGGTCAAGGGGACAAGCCTTTAATAAGGTAAAATGAAATAACCAATAAAAGGGGAGATGCATCATGCGAGCACACATATGCAAACAAAAGAAATATGCACAGGCAGAATGCAAGCATACGGACGAAGAATGTATTTTTCTATATTTTTTTGTTATTTTTTTGTTATTTTCTTGAAAAACGCGCCTTAGATTAGGTCGTGACTCAGGTGAAAGACGCCCTCGCAGACGGCGTGCACTTTTGAAAGGATCTTGGAATTTGGTGAAAAGACGACCTGAACAAGGGCGTTAATTTTATAAAGATGACCCTCACAAGGGCGTGAATTAAATTAAAAACGCCTTAAGGAAAGGCGTGAATTATATGAATTTTTAAAAAAGATTGACAAGGCTATCCAGATCGCGGGCCCTACACGGTCACCCTCTAGGATTCATTAATCTTTCTTGAATAATTAAAAGGGAGTCGACGTGCTCGAAGTTGACTTATATTCGAGATTTCGCACAGTGCAATTTCTTAAGTTCGTCTTGACCATCCTGCCAGTTCGCGACTTTACCACATAGAAAGGATGGAAGAAAATATAAGGGAAGCCCATAAGGGGTTCTGGGATGCTCAAGGTAAAGTTACCTCCCCTGCCCTATGCCTGTTGGGGTTCGGTCTTTGGCGTAGGGAAATTTGTTGCCTTTTTTTGCCCTTTTATAATGCATGCATACGCCCAAGGTTTTCCTTGCGGGGACTTTGCCCTCTTGACATGCTTTTCTTTTCATAACTTGACTTTCACTTTGGAATTGATTTGCATTGATGAAAAATAAACATAATTGTACTTGGGCTTTTTGTGACATTTGCTCCCTTTTGGGCCTTGACTTCCACCTACTAGGGCAGCGGACAGGCTTGGTGCATCTGCCTCGAGGTCTCCCTTCCTCCCTTATGGACCGAAGAAGAAAAGAACGGGTATTGTCTTTCACTTTTAGTCAGGTTTTTGACTTTCCATCAGATTTTGCACTGCTTGAGTTCAAGAATAAAGCGTGTAGTGTGTGCGTGAATCAACCCCATTTTTAAGTTACCAAGACTGATAAATGAATTCTGAATTTTGACCTTTCGGGCCTTGATCTTTTGTGTGCCATGGCAATAATTTTGAAAGCCTTTTTAGTTTGTTTTTTTGAAATTTCTTTGTTTTTCCTTTTTTTGTTTTGCTTTCGTAATTTATATATTTTTTGGATTTTGGCAAATATTCCATTTTTTTTGGATTTTGGAAAATATTTATTTTTATGTTGGATTTTGAAGAATATTCATCATTTTTTTTGTTTTTGTTGGATTTTGGAAAATATTCATTTTTGTGTGGATTTTGGGAAATCAGGGGTAGTATTTCTTAAGATATAAACCATTCCAAGGGTGAGTTAACTCTTCACCTTCAGCAATAGTTAGTTTATAAGCATTGCCAAGAAAAACTTCTTTTATAACGAACGGTCCCTCCCAATTTGGTTGGAGTTTTGAGCGGGGGCCACCCGGCTTAACAAAATTCTCTTGATTACCATCTCACCGACTTTAAATTTTCTCTCTATTACTTTCTTTTGGTAAAAACGTGAGAGCCTATTTTGATAAACGCGCGCATGCTCAGCGGCGACCAGACGCTTCTCATCTAGGAGTTCCAATTGGGCAAGGAGTGAATCACGACGTTCATCAATAGAAAGTTCCTCATCCAATTGTACTCGCAGAGAGGGAATAAGAATCTCATAAGGGACTACTGCCTCCATCCCATAAGTGAGGGCGAAAGGGGTTTGCCCAGTGGGAGTGCGAATGGAAGTGCGGTAGGCCCAAAGAGCTTCAGCCAGCTTGTCTGGCCAGTCCGAAAATTTATTAGCCTCACACGTCTTTTTAACGATTTTGATCAAAGTTTTGTTAGTTGCCTCTGCTTGGCCATTGCCCTGCGGATAATAGGGAGAAGAATGATGCAATGCAATGTTATACCTGCTGCAGAGTTCCTTGAGCTCTTGAGAGATAAATTGAGGTCCGTTGTCGGTGACGATGGTGCTCGGGATGCCGAACCTCGTGATGATATTCTTCATGATGAATTTGCAGATAGTTGATGCTTTAATTTCCACGTAAGCTTCCGCTTCCGCCCACTTGGTGAAGTACTCCGTTGCCGTGAGGATGAATGACTTTTGTTTGGTCAGGAGGTTCGAATCACCAAGAGGTCCAATGATGTCAAAAGCCCACATGGAAAAAGGCCATGGGGAGGACGTAGGATGGAGCGAAGAAGCAGGAGAATGAATCTTGTCGGCGTGCAGTTGGCACTTAACACACCTACGAACATAGATAGAGCAATCCTCTTCTAGAATGGGCCAATAGAAACCTAGCCTAAGGATTTTCTTAGCTAGCATCTGGCTGTTCACATGACCACCACACACACCAGAATGCGCCTCTTCCACAACTTTCCAAGATTAATCATCATCGAGGCATCTCAATAAAACACCGGTGAGCCCTCTTCTGTAGAGCACACCTCCAACCAAAGTATAACGTTGAGCCACTCTTCTAATTGCTTTCTTTTCTTCTGCGGTGGCTTCCTCGGGATAAGACTGATCATTACAGTATCTGGCAATCTCGTAATACCAAGGCTTCTCTTCGTCAGTCAACTCTTCTTCCCAGTCCAAAAGCATGACCTCTTTGCCTTTAAGAGTTTCTTTCTGCTTGGCCTTCTCGAGCACCTGATCCCTAATATCAAGGAAAGCACGATCCTTAATAGCTGGAGTGTCACGCTGATGAATCAGAGGGACATGGAAATCACGCTCAGGGGGGAAGACTAAAGCAGAAGCTAAAGAAGCAAGAGCGTCAGCTAGAATGTTCTGGCTGCGAGGGACGTGAATGAAGATTAACTTGGTAAAGAGTTTGGCATAAGCTGAAGCGAGTTCCTGGTAAGGCTTAAGCTTAGGATTGATAGTGCGGCACTTGACCAACACCTGGCGCAAAATGAGTTGACTATCACCGACAATCCTCAAGTGGGTGACACCATATTGATGAGCGGTTTGCAGACCGGCCAAAAGAGCTTCATACTCGGCTATATTGTTGGTGACAGGGAAAGTGAGTCGAGCAGCAAATGGAATGGTGACCCCTTCAGGTGTTAAAAGGACCATGCCGATCCCTCTTCCTTGAGAATTAAGAGCTCCATCAAAATGTAACGTCCACATAGGATCAAGGGGTTGATTAATGGACATTAATTCTTCATCTGGGAACTTAGAATTGATAGGATCAAAATGAGGTAGAGGGTGATGAGCAAGATGTTCGGCGATGGCATAACCTTTGATAGCTTTTTGTTGAATGTAAGTGATATCAAACTGGGAGAGGAAGCTTTGCCAATGTGCTAATCGATCAGTGAGGACAGATTTTTCAAGGAGGAATTTGATTGGATTCATGCGTGCAATGAGGTGAACCTCGTGAGCTAGGAAATAATGTTTTAATTTCTGAACTACCCAAACCAAAGCTGCACAAGTCTTCTCCATGGCTGAGTACCTCTGCTCACAGGGGTAAAGAAGCTTAGACAAGTAGTATGCTGCCCTCTCCTTACTTTTTTCATCCACTTGAGCCAAGACAGCACCTACAGAGTCATCCAGGACTGAAACATACAGAATGAGTGGTTTACCTGGAATTGGCGGTCTCAGGACAGGGGGATTGGCCAAATAATCCTTCAATCCGTCAAAGGCTGCCTGACACTTGTCATCCCAATTAAACTTAACTCCCGGCTTGGTAAGCTCGTAAAACGGCCTGCATCTTTGTGAATGCTGGGAGATGAAGCGGCGAATGAATTGCAACCTCCCTATTAATCCTCGAACTTCCTTCAAATTCTTGGGAGGAGGCATATCTCTAATGGCTCTCGCCTTGTTGGGATCGACTTCAATTCCCCTCTTACTGATAATGAATCCAAGCAACTTCCCTGAAGAAACGCCAAATATGCACTTCTTGGGGTTCATTTTTAATTGATATTCTCGCGACCTCTGTAGAACCTTAGCTAGAACCCCAGGATGCTCAATCCTTGTCCTTGATTTCACTACCAGGTCATCCACATACACCTCAATATAGATGTGAATCATGTCGTAAAAAATAGCCATCATAGCCCTCTGATAAGTGGCTCCAGCATTCTTAAGTCCAAAGGGCATGACCACATAACAATAAGTGCCCCATGGTGTTGTGAATGAAGTCTTCTCTTGATCTTCCTCAGCCAGTCGAATTTGATTATAACCTGAAAAGCCATCCATAAAAGAAAGAGTCTCAAATCCTGCCGTATTATCAATTAGAACATCAATATTAGGGAGGGGGAAGTCATCTTTAGGACATGCTCGGTTGAGGTCCCGAAAATCTATGCAAATCCGAACCTTCCCATCTTTCTTCATAACCGGGACACTGTTAGCCACCCAATTGGGGTAAAGGACAACTCTAACAAATCTAGCTTTGTGGAGCTTATCGACCTCTTCTTTCATCTTAAAAGCCATGTTAGGGTGGAAACGCCTCAACCGTTGTTTGACCGGGACAGACCCTGGCTTAATTGTAAGGCGGTGTTCAACGAGCGCAGGGTCTAATCCAGACATATCCTCATAACTCCAAGCAAATGTATCCTTGTATTCTTGAAGAACTAAAATGAGCACCTCCTCTTCGGAGGGCGGCAAATTCTTGCTAATGAGGACAATCCTAGGGTCTTCCTCGGTACCCAGATTAATTTCTTTGGTAGGTTCTTCTACGGAGGCTGATGGTTCGTCGAATCTTCTCATTCCACTAGCAAAAGCATCAGCCTCGTCCTCATATTCTTCATAATTTTCATCCCCCTCTTCAATAGGGTCTTCATCATTCATGATTTCATAAATGCCCAAACCCTTATAAGAAGCAACAACATCTTCATATTCTAACTCTGGCAGGATAATTGGATCTTCCACAAACTCCGGGAGAGCTAAACAAGCTTGGCATCTGATGGCCAACTCCAACAAAAATCTTCGGGGAATCTGCCTACCCTTGGCCTTCTTATGTGGAACTATCCCCTGATTTTTATTATTAGAGGGAGAGGAGGAAGAATAGGAACAACTAGCTTGATCAGGGGAAGGAGACGAAAAAGCGGATACAGGAGGTGATACAGAGGAAGGCCCCTCACCAGAGGGGGAGAAAAGATTGATCAAGGAATCCTGAAGGAGCGGCCCCTGGGTCGGGACGCACTCGGGAGAAACATAGGAGGTCTCCTCAATAGAAATGGAGGATTGGAATGTCGGAGATTTGGCATTTTTTTTCGTTTTTATCTTTTCCTTTATTTTTATTTTCTTTTTCTAGTAGGAAGCAATGTGAAGGGGGAGTAGCAGGGGGAGTGACAATTGCAAGATCAGAGAAAGATTTAATCAAAGATGGCCCTCTCGGGGGCGTGATGGAGATTTCAGCAAATCGCTCGAGGAGCGAAGGAGGTATCGGAAGAGAGAACTGGACTGAGTTTGGAGCAAAATTGATGGTAATCGGAGGTGGTCGTGGCACGCGACCAAACCAGCAAGAGTATAAGGAAGCCAGAACACTGGGATGCATGGAAGTGAGAGAAAAGAGGCCGGCCCACAGCCTGTCCACAGAAAATCCTTCTTCAAAGGGGACATCTGGCTCCCCAGTATCTGTGTAGTCACTTAACATCTGCCTTTTATCTGTGATTACTGCTGGCATTTCAATCAGTTCTTGAATCAGCGGCGGCCACTCTGGATCTGTTGGCATGAACAGGCGGCTCAGAGAGATTGTGATGTCATTCATGTCAAACCACCTGTACCAGTCACATTCCGGATCACCCATTTTTCTTCTTTTATCTGGCCTCAAAGACTCCAGGGCTTTGTAGGTAGCCAGTGGGGCAATGTGACGAGCAAACTGTCTGGCGTGCACATCTTGACAATCAAGCAATGAAGTAATGACGGTGGTCTGCTCATTATTCTGAATGCCACTGGTAACAAAATGTGTCTTTAAAGTCCAGGTGAGCGGCTGGCGATCTGGCTTGAAGGTGGACGTTATAACAGCCCACGGCTCTCCTTCATTTTCGCTCGGTGCTTTGTAGCCTAAGCCCCCTCGTGCAATCATCTTTTGAGGCTTAATGGGCCTAATCCTGCCCTGACAATTGATACCCAGGCCTTTGCCGTCTTGATATCCCATTTTTAATAGAATGTTCCAACCAGGGGTTTTAATCATGTTCTTTTTCTTCTTCCCCTTAGAAGGCAGGGGTGTCATAGCAACTGTGGTAACAGTCTCAAATAGCATCGGCCGTGGACGGGGAAGGTCTAGCACAGATAATAACGGCTTGTTGGCAGGCCATATGGAAGGAACTGATGAAGCTACATGAATGTCTTCCTCTGGCAAGATCGGCACGCTGGTCACCTTGATAATGCGGCCCTTGTGTGGAAACTTGAGGCACTGATGGTTTGTAGAGGGCACTGCATCAAGCTGCTGAATATAAGGGCGACCCAAAATGCCATTAAAGGTCGGATCCATATCCAGAATATGAAAATCTGCTGTAATGGTGGCTGGACCCAAACTGACTTTGAGAGTAATCATACCCAGAGGGGGTTTCTTTGTATTGTCATATGCCGTGACAGTAATAGTAGATGGCCGAATCTGGCTCTCAGAGATACCGCATAACTTCAGAGTGCTCGGTGGCAACACATTGATAGATGCACCGGTGTCTACCAAACACTGCTTGACAGCCACCTTGTTGATATCAACTGTAATACATAGGGCATATTTTCTTGCCGGTAGAGGTGCTAACTCATGTTCATGAAATGTGATTGCCGGCTGACTGCTAGCAGGGGTCAAGACTGTAATTATCTGTTCAACCGGAAGGTCCTCATTGACCATGACTTTCTGCAGGTATTCCTTCAGGGCCAGCTGATGAGTGGTGGACCTCTTGATCAATTCAAGAATGGAGATTCTGGCTGGAGTGTAGTCCAAGTGCTTTAATAAATCATACTGAGTCCCCGGCACTGAATCTTGTTCCTGCTCTTGCTCTTGTGGCCCCTGCACAGGCTCTAGCTCTCTCTGTGGGAAAATACGGTGGAATATCCGTCCACTGCGGAGTGGCGCTACGCCTTGACGCGCCTCTGTCGGGGCAACATTAGGAGGAGGGTTGGAAGAAGAAGAAGGAATGTTGGTAGCAAAAACCCTGCTAGGGGATATCAAAGGGGAATTCAATAAAAAGGGCGCCTCCGTAGGAGGTGTTGGAGGAACATTTGACGGAGACACCCCCGCAGGAGGCGTGGGAGAAGAGAGGGATACCCGAATGCGAGGAGCATTGGAAGGTGGTGGAATAAGGAGAGATCGTGGTACAAAAGGTGGTTGAACTGATGACGGAGGAACCCTTGCCGGTGTAGGAGTGGTAGAGGGGGTAGCGGGTGCTGGCGGTGAGCGAAGTAGGAGTGGCCTGGATGGCGGAGGTATAGAGTTGGTGGTGGATGAAGGAGTGGCAGGTTGCGGGGGTGGTAAGCGGGTAAGGAGGGAGCGAGCCGGCAAGGCCGTAGAATTGATGGGGGTAGATGGGTTGACGGGGAGTAAAAGAGAACGTCCCGATTGAAGAATAGAAGAAGAAGGGAGGGTGCGCAAAAGGCGCGGAGTTTGATTTTGAGTTGGATCATGGTGAAATGCCCCGACAGAGGCGTTTTCTTCGTGGCATCCCTGCCCTCTCTCCACCTCGTAGAGAGACGTGACAGGGTTCACGTGTTGATTAGGAGCGTGCTCCGGCAATGGATTACGGACGATCCCCATATCCTGCTGGGGTGCTGGAGCTTGCTGTGGCTGATCTTGCTGCGGAGCTGGCTGCTGTTGTTGCTGATTTTGCTGTTGCCGAGAAGCCCTTCTTTCTTTCATAGCGGCTATGAATTGTCTCATCTCATCCCAATTGATGTCACCCTGGTCATTTAGATCGTAGATGTAATCTCTGAAGTGGAAGCAACGATCCAGGTTGTGACCAGGGCCGCGATGAAAGGCACAATAACGGGATGTGTCAACATTAGCGGGCCACACGGTTCTTTCCCTTGGTAAGGCGAGCAAGTTGGCAGCCATCAGGGCATTAAAAATATCGGGGAGACTTTCAGGGAGTGGAGGATAGTGGTCCCTTTTGGGGCCAAGTGGCGGTCTCCGTTGTTGTTGTTGGTCGTAGTTGGCTGGCGGGGGCACTTGATGGTATTGTGGTGGAGCTGGAAGGTCTATGCGGTGGGCTTGGTTTTGCGGTGGAGCGAAGGAGCGTTGAGGTGCGAATTGGGGTGGTGGAGTAGGGTTAAAATGAGGGTTCTGTCGTGGAGGCAGTGGTGGACGTAGGTTAGCTTGATGATGGGGGTTGCCAACTACGCCAACCTGCTCATTTGTGACAGTGCCTTCAATCGTGGGCCCGCTGTTGACATTCGTATTCTTTTTAAATAGCCGAGGCTTCGGCTCAAACATGCCCATGATGGGCGAATCCTTCATTTGTGTTTGTATATAACGAGCTCTTTCATAGAGCTCTTCCATAGTTGTCAGCCGATTCATGGCCAAAATGTGCCGAAATTGAGGAGTTGCATTAGAAATAATCATTTTTACTTGCTCCTGCTCCGACAATGTGTCTTTCAATTTCTCGGCCATAGACCGTCACCTATCAGCAAATACGATGAAGTCCTCCTCGGGCTTCATTCTCTCGGCAACTAAATCTGTAACAGAAAGGGAAGGTCCCACCCGGTCTCTGTACTTTTGCAAGAATTTTCTTTGAATAACATCAAAATCGCCGGCATCAGCTGGCTCCAAAGAATAAAACCATTCGAGGGCTGGTCCCTCAAGAGATCGCCTGAATAAGTAGGCCAGGGAGGCCTTATTGTCTTGCCAAAAGGAAGTCTCATATCGGAAATCCTTTAAATGAATGAATGGGTTGCCCGTCCCATTATATCGCCGGAAATTCGGCATTTCAGAAGGTGGTAAATGGAACACCGGCAACGTAGGAAGAAAAATTTCCGGAGCATTCTTAGTCGTTGTAACCTTCTTGAGCTGCTCCTCCATGTTGGCCAGCTTCTGAAGTAAGAGAGTGTTGGTATCGGGCTCGACCGGGGCCTGATTCTGAGCAAAAGAATGCGGTATAGGCGTTCGTAGAATCCGAGGAGGTTGGGAAGATTGATGCCTAACCGCTGAATAGCTCGCCTGCTGGGCCGGCATGGCCACAGTAGGCATTTGTGGATGAGAGGAGGGGAGATGCAAGACTGCCTGGTCATTAACAATCTGATGGCCACTCACGGCCGGAGGGGGATTAGAAGAAGACGAAGGGACGGATTTCCCCTTCAAGGCGGCCTGAATGGCTTGCCGCTGGGAGTCATCCAACTGGGAGAGAGCTTGGATCAAATCTGTGACATTAATGGATGGGGAAGGGTTCCCCGAAGTGTTGGAAGATGGAACTTGAGACGAAGGGTCCGCCTCATGATTAGTGGTATCAACCACATGAACTTGTGAATAATGGGGGTGAGGAGGGAGGTAGTTCCCTTCATAATAAACGGAATCCTGGAGAGGGTCCTCATATTGACCAAATATGTTCTCATTCTCATCATCATAAGAGTACCCGTTGCCTGACATGTTGATGATTTTACCTGATCGGAGTTTCATTCTTAAGAGAGAGAGTGTTTAATGAAGGAACTATCATAAAATATTTAATCCAAACAAAGCAATCAACTCACCCAACTATGTTTATGCAAACAATGTTGACAAGAAACGCAAGATTTTAATGTTTGATGTTTGAATTAGAGTGGATTATTTGTGAAAGTTCACTCTTTTGCCAAATGAGACCTAGTTTGATCCAAGTGTAACCTCCGGGTCAACTAAGTTTTTCTCTCTCTTTAACAACGCATAGGTTCTCTAAACTCCAGGTACTTCAAGGGTACAACCAGCCCGGCGTCCGTGAGGGAATCCACGGGTGCGGGGACTTATGGAGGTCTTGGAAAAGGGATTTCCGGTCCAAAGAGACGGAATGCTCAATGGAGGGTCGTCCCGATTCCAAGAAGGGTGTGTGGATCCTAGGGTAGAGAGAGGAGGTCTCTCAACCAAGCCAATCAAACAAGATAATCCAAGCAGCAATATAATATCAAGACAGATGCCAAGCAATGAATAAGAACTAAACACAGGAAGCAGTATCTGTGAGAAGGAAACAGTAAAGACACGACCTGGGAAAGGTCGTTTTCACAACAGGAGGAAAGACACGCCCTACGGTAGGTCGTGACAAGATGAAGACACGGCAGCGTGGCTGTCGTTAAACTCTGTGAGGGGCTCACAGACGGTAGGAAAACACGCCTTTAGGTGAGGCGTTATAAAGAAAGGACGCCTCCACAGGAGGGCGTCAAAACTCAGAGGAACGCCCTGATGATAGGCGCTGATAAGAAATAAAACGCCTCGGAGAGGGGCGTTAATCCACAGACAATATGATAAGCATGCAGCAGACAGCAGTTATGATAAAAGAGAAACGCCCTAATGAAAGGCGCTGATAATAAATGAAACGCCTCTGAGAGGGGCGTTAATCCACAGACAATATGATAAGCATGCAGCAGACAGCAGTTATGGTATAAGACGCCCTGGAAGTGGGCGTTAATCAACGAAACACGTCCCTGAGAGGGGCGTTAAATATCAGACGATATAATGAGCAAACCAAACGCCAGCAGATGCGATAAACACAAGCCCTGAAAGGGGGCGTTAATCAATAAAACACGTCCCTGTGAGGGACGTTAAATCAAAAGACGCCCTTATGGAAGGCGTTAATAAGCAACAATTGACTGATCCCAGGAGTGTGCAGGGTGCACAATGGAGGGTGCCCGAGGGGCACAAGGGAAAGGGTACCGAGGGTACCGAGGGGAAAGGGCACGCGAGGGTGCCTAAGGGGAAAGGACACACGAGGGTGTCAAGGGGAAAGGGCACACGAGGGTGCCAATGGAGATGGTAATCAATAAAGAAGACAGTGGAAGTCCCACCGTGATCGCCAATTTGTAGATCGGATTAAAATCCGCTCTTTGTTTGGAAAATTAAATATGACAATGGGATAAATAATGTAAAAGAATGCAATAAAAATAGCACGAGGTGCTAAAGTGGAGATGATGTGATCGCCAGAGGGGTTACCTCAATAAGAAGAAAAGGAGATCGCGTGTACCTGATGGAAATTAGGATGCGGGATGGATGTGGATTTCCTCCTCCAACTTCAATCGGCCGGCCGATGAAGTGGGTCTTCTTAGTTGATTACCTTGTAAAAAGACAATGAAAACAAGCAAAAGAGAGAGGGATCAGCCAGAGTGCTATAGTATCAATCCAAAACTAACATGAAATGATGAAAAGACATCAACGTGCGCACCTTTTTTTTTGTTTTTTTTTTAAACCCCTAGAAGAGAACTAGGGAAAGGATATGATATGTTGATATGTAATGCAATAAGAAAACTAATGATAGGATGACAGTGATGATGAATATGCTTAGAAAACAAATGAAATAAGCACGATAGCCCTGCTCTTCCTGACGAGAGTAAAGGGAAGCCGTGAAGGTATTGAACGGATGCAGAGGGATGGATGAAGCACGCCCCTGATGCAGAGGGATGGAGTGGAAGCAGGCGTTCAACCTTCTGAATACTTCAAATGCTTTGAATGCTTAACCCGGTTAACCTTTTTCACGATCGAATGATATTTCCTTTTATAATGCTTCAATCGGATGATCAAACCAAGGAAATGATAAGAACAGGCAATGAGGCATCCAGGGAAGGATCAAGATCGAGCAAGAGTCCCATGGATGGTAGGGAACTGTGAGGGAAAGATGGAAAAAGGAAGGACTCTGGATGAAACACGACTCAAGCTAGGGCGTCAATTTATGAATTGACGACCTGCCACAGGACGTTTATTGAAACACGACCTAGGAAAGGCCGTTTCTTCCTGGATTTAATTTTGGAAATAAAACTTTCTTTGTTTAGAAATTCCTGGAATACGCCTGAGGTAACGGCGTTGCTTAAAAACACGCCCTGAGGTAGGACGTTACGCATAAAATACTTTTTATTTTGAAAATAGATAATTCCAGAAATTAACGGATAATACCAGGAATTGACGCCCTCACCTATGGTCGTCCCTTCTTTTGAAACGCCCTATGACAGGTCGCGACTTTTGAAAGTAACGCCCTTCGTTAGGTCGTGAATCACGAAAAATGTGGGAAAAATGCATAAAACTCACAAAAATAGAAAAACTTCATGTTATAGGAATATTGAAGTCCACTTGGGGCGTTTATATAATGACATGAGACTTGATCAACATAACGTCAATTTTGGCGTGTCTACAGTGAGCAAAGAGATTGCTACCGGCCTCGCCTTTGAAGAAACTGGCACCAACACGAGGGAACTCTTCTTTGCAACCGTTCTCATAGTAAATACAGGCTCATTACCCCTAAAATGGCTAGGAACTAGGACTTGGACTGGCATGCGGGAAATAACATCTTGGATCTGGAAATGCATGATTGAAACCTGGCTTGGCTCCTTTTCTCCCTGGGGACTAGACTCGAGGGGCACCAAAGGTAGCGTGTACCTGCTCCATGAAGTGGGAAGTGGTAGGGGGAGGTTAGAAGGAGGAGGTTTGAAGGGCGCGGATGGCGTTGGTGCAAGCGATGTAGAAATAATGATGATGATCGACATGGGTGGAGGTAAAGGCAAAAGTGGGGGCATGGGTTTAGGGTCGGCCTGCTCGGGCTCAGAGGACGATGGCGAAAGAAGTGGCACCGGTCATGTGGATTGTTGTGAAGGTGACGGAATAGGGGTTATCACGAGAGGAAGTGATGAAGACTGTAGTGAGGATAATAGGGATAATGGAGAGGGTGACGATGGAGATGTGGCCAATGGAGGCGGCGAAGACGGGGGTGAAGAAGGTGGTGGAAAAGGGGGTGATGTGGTTGATGGAGATGGTGAAGGGGAAGAAGGAGGAGAAGAAGGTAGTGGCGTAGTGGAGGAAGTGGCGGGTGGTGGCGCTCTTCGGTGTATCTTTACAACACGTCGAGAGGCGTTGGTGACAGGAGTGGTGGTGGAAACGGAGGGTGATGGAGAAGTTGCCCGAGCGGAGGCTAGGGTAGGTAAAGGCGGTGGAGGAGATGGGATAGAGGAAGAAGTAGGTAATGGAGCAGGTACCTTATCAACTAAAGAAACACCAGGATGCCCCTGGTTTTGAAGTGGAGACGGTTGCCTAGGTGGCACGGCTTGCTGCTGCTGCTTGCTGCTAAGATCTGAAATAATTTGGCGCATGGTAGCCCAATCAATCATCTTCTTATCTTCCAAACTGTAAACAAGTTCCCGGAACTCGGGGCAATTCTCGACCACATGCCCCTGTTGACGATGGAACTCACAGAACTGGAGCAAATTCCCGACCGCGGGTTGACAAGGCATAACCAGAGGGAGCTGCAACGCATGGGTGGCCATCAAAGCCTTGAAAACATCTGTAAGAGATTCCGGCAATGGGGGGTGAGAAGGCTGCTTCGGGCAAGGTGGATGCCGAGGGGTGTGAGAAGGTAGTGGGGATGGTAGCAGAGGTTGCGTAGGCGAAAGCGGAGGGCTAGAATGACGTGGCGACGTGGAGGGATTGGGAATATAATGGACGGCATCCACACGCTCTGGGTATAGTGTTTCCTTGACCAGAGGTGGAGGGGTGTGGTGAGATGAAATAGTGAAGGGCTGACTTGCGGAGGGATGTAAGGTGGAGCACATGGAGGTATAGGGAGCGGAAGGTCGACTCGTGGAGGAATATGTAGTGGAGGGCTGACTTGCTGTGGAGGGCAGAGGGAAAGTGTATGTAGAAGGTGACGATGGAGGAGACTCATGGTCAAAGGAAACTAGGAGTTGTTGGCTAACGAAGCGGGCTCGATTGTAAAGCTGTCGCCAGGATGTGATATCGTTCAGGGCTAAGATGCACCTGAGCTCGGGCGTTGCATTAGAAATAACCATCTTGATCTGCTCGCCCTCTGGAATATGCCCGGGAACTTGTGCGGCTAGGCGACGCCAGCGGTCGGCGAACATGGAGAATTCCTCACCGGGCTTCAACTTTTCTTAGGCCAGATCAATCATAGAATATCTGGGCCCCACCTGGTCTCTATATTGCTGAATAAATCTTGCTTGAACGGCTTGAAAATTCAACATCTGCTCTTGCGACAATGTGAAGAACCAATCCTTGGCCGAGCCCTCTAAAGATAGGCCAAACAAATAGGCTATCAAGCGTTGATCATGCTGGAACTGGGCCGACTCATATAAGAACTCCTTCAAATGTACGTAGGGGTCACCAATCCCACCGTAGCGACGATAAGCTGGATTTTGTGAACGTGGTGGAAGTTGAAGACCTTGAAAGGCAAGTGGGATATCCGAAGAAGTTTGAGGATTGATTCGGCGTTGCAATTCATCAAGCTGGCATTGGGCCTGAGTGAACATCTCCTCGGTAGGAAGAATCCGAGAAGGGTATGAACCAGCCTGAGCAAGAGATGATGAATTTAGACTAGGATAATGATGATGGGCCAGATAAGGGGACCCAACCTGAGAAGAAGGAAAGCCCATTCTAGGAATGGAGGAATGCGTGGGCCTGGAGGAATCATGTATGTAAGAATGAGGATTGATTGCGTTAACAGCAGCATGGGCGGGGTAAGAAGGCCCATTTAAAGAATAGGGTACAATGGAGGAATAAGGAGATGGGCCCGCATGGGAAGAGGAATCCACACGGGGGTAAGAAGATGGAGAAGTATAGGAATAAGGTACAGGGGAGAAGTGCTCCATGGGGAGAATAGAGACTTTATACAGTGGATTTCAAATGAATATAAGGATGGGAATGAACCTAAGACAAATGCAGCTAAATGGAGACACACAAAGATGAACTAGACCAAATAAGCCTAATCTGTCAAAAGGATGCAAATGATGACACTGTACGACATACAGTGGAGGAGAGAGATGAGAAAAGAATCAGCCAATTACCCAAACAAATTCCAAATGATGCGCAAAGATTTTTATAAGTTCTTCTTTAGGACCTTAGTGGATTAATTAAAATGTGAATTCACTTAACCACAAGGTACCTAAATAGGGTGAGAATGGAGAACTGGCAGACTCTAAAGCATTCTCTCTCGCACGAATGCAGACCCTAGACTAGGGGGTGGTATGGTACAACATGCCCGGCGTCCGTGTGGGAATCCACGGCTCACGGGGACTTACGGAGGTCCTCGACAAGGTCCCCTAGTCGGCTCCAAGGAGTATGGAGATGAGAGGAAACCCTACCTCGGTAGGAATGCGACTAACTATGAATGAAATGCATGAATCCTATGTGCACCGGAGTGCATGCAAGATCTAGCCTAGAAACTAACAAGCAATGACCAAAATAAACATGCGAGGATGAAAGCAAGTGGGCAGCAACAACATGTAACCAGGGGAAGATCAATAAATGGCACCAAGGAGAACAAAGACAATATAGATATGGAAATCAAAGCAACCTCGGGTGCACTGTGGCATCAGAAGGACGATATGTGGGAGACCGCACAATAAGATAAACGGTCTGGGGTGGACCGCATAATCCAGGGAGCAACAGACCGACGGAATAATTATAAAAGAATCACAGAGTGCTGGAAATGAAGGATGGTAGCGATGAAAAACGTACCAAGAAGAGCGGTCTGTATATAGCCGCGTAAGCTCTGGAACGGATTCCCACAAATCGTGTACCTACAGTCAGAACACCCAGAAGCGTACCTGTGCCAGAGTGATGGACGGCCAGGGACAGGCCGTTCAGAAGTGTGGACGGTCAATAGAACACCGTCTATGACAGGACGCTTGCAGGAGAACTGGCGCTGTTCACAGGGAAGGACGGTGGATGATCAGTCGCCCATAGGATGAACAGCTATGTGAGAACCGCTCACTTTCCAGAAGGCAGAAAACGCAACTTAACCTGCAATCACTCCAAAAGGGGACTAACACAACGAAAGAGGGGTCAGCAAATCACAAGCACGATGGGCACTAGGTGTCCCATCACGATCGCCACAAAAGAAGGGTGTAGATATATTTTCTCCCTCCCGTACGTTCCTTCCATGTGTCTTCCCAATGTCTATTCTACCATATCTGACATGAGAAACAGATGAAGACAGAAGGAAAAGGGGAAGTGTAACAAACCGTGATCGCCACCAAAGCGCCAGACGTGATGAACACGCCGTGCCTTGAAAAGAGGGAGAGACACTCGCCTAGCTGCAGCGCTGGGAAGATGGGCGGTTCAGGGACAACCGTCTATATGTTGTACGGTCTTACGATAGACCGCCTAAGGGCACTGCAAAAGGTGCGGGATGAAGGACTCCTGGCTGTTGAACGGTTCTGTCACAAGCGCAGGAAGACGATGGATGGTCCAATCGGCACCGCACGTCCTCTCAAACGGACCGTAGAGCACCACGCAAGACCACCGAATCAGAAGTCACAAAGGGGTCTAACCTCCACCCTCTCCAGCCGGCCAGAGGGGATGGGCCTCGTGCTAGGGATTGCTGACCTGCAAAAACAACATGAAAACACAAAGAAACAACCTAGATTAGAACTGAAAGGCATAGTAAATGTCAAAATAATGAGGAATGAACGTGACTAAGTGGAAAGGAGGATACCTGGGAGATTTTAAACCCCTAGGGTGTCAAAAACGCAGGTGGATGTGTGCATGGTAATGAGGATGAAGAAAAATGTGGGGAGAGAGTGATAGGAATAATGCATGCAATGACAAAGAGGACAAATCCAATCAAACGCAAAGGACTCAAAACTCGACTACTCCCAGAACCGAAGGTTTGTATGGACGTAGAAAGCCTCCCTCCTTTGTGCTAGGTCGCTCAAGAATGCAGCAGGGCTTCGCCGTCGCCCCAAATCTCCCCCCCTTTCAAACCCGGCCTTTAGGGTCTATTTACAGAGCACCTATAGCCAGCCCCGAAATTAGGGTTTCCATTCATTTTTAGGATGAGATATTATCACAAAAGTTGGAGATAATCGAGTTATCTCTCATCCAGAAGAAACGGCATCGAAAAAGACTCCATATTCGAGAAGAAATCTCCGGATAAAGCCCGGGGACACGACTATAGATAGAGAGAGAAAATTCTTGATTTCTTCAGAGTTCGCAGGGTTAAACGGTCTCACGATAGACCGCTCAACTGGTTGGGCGGTCAACAAGGGACCGTCCATCCCTGTCGGTGAAAATTTCAAAAATAGGATAAATACCAACAAATTATCCATTAACCAACCGAAGATATCGCCGTTGGACTCTTATACTTGAACGGCTATTATGGGACCGTCTAATAGAACGAGCGGCCAATGTCCAACCGTTTAACTCTTGTCGGTGGTAAATGAAAAAAATGGATAATTATCTGAGAGATATTTAGGCTTTAGGACTCTGGAAGAAGAACGATGCACTCCAGACTGTTCATCATGTTAAACGGCCGGGAATAAACCGCATAAGCCCTTATCGGTGGAAATTCAAAAAATCATCAAAAATCTTTTTAATGTATGAACGGCTCATAAATAACCGCTCAAGGGTTGAACGGCCAGGGATGACTCGTACATGTTCCTGGACACTTGATTTTTTATAAACATGTTCAATTAACCAAAAACCAAGGCCCATTAAGCCCTGAATCGATACGGTCCCAATCAAGGAGGGAGGCTACCCATAAAATTGGCCCATGACTTACCAGAAAATGCCCAGCGAGTGATGGACAACTCGAGGCATCAACAAATGGGAGCAAGAGAAACGACTCAACTTATCGGCAAAAAATGGGTGTCAACACCCGCTTGGAAATGGAACCACGTGACCACGGATTTTGTGGTGGGATTGCCGAGGACCCCGAGCGGGCAGGATAGTATTTGGTTGCTGGTGGATAGGCTGACGAAGGTGGCTCAGTTGTTACCGGTCAAGGTCAGCTGGAGTGTGTCCAAGTTGGCTCATCTTTATGTGGTGCGGATCGTACCTTTGCATGGAATTCCCATTTCCATTGTGTCCGATCGAGATCTGCGTTTCACTTCCGGATTCTATAGGAGTTTCCAGCCAACTCTTGGCACGGAGTTAGCGTTTAGCTCAGCGTATCATCTTTAATCAGATGGTTAGTCAGAGAGGTCCATTCAGACGTTGGAGGACATGTTGAGATCCTGTTACCTGGAATGGCAAGGGAGTTGGATTCACCATCTACCATTGGTGGAGTTTGCCTACAACAACGGCTATCATTCGAGCATTGGGATGGCTCCTTATGAGGCGTTGTACGAGCGACCATGTCGGACTCCACTCGATTGGTCTGTGGTTGGTGAGCGTGTTGTGACGGGATTGGAGCTGGTGTAGCAGTGTATTGATGTGGTGCATCTGGTCCGTCAGAACATGTTGGCGGCGTAAAGTCGGCAGAAGAGCTATGCTAATCAAAGAAGGCAACCACTCTATTTTGTGGTCGGTGACCGTGTATTTCTGAGGGTTTCTCCCGTGAAGGGAGTGATGCGATTTGGGCAGCATGGGAAGTTGAGTCCCCGCTATGTTGGTCCTTTCCTCATCGTGGAGCGCATTGGCGAGGTTGCTTATCGGTTGCAGCTACCTTCTGAGTTTGCAGCGGTGCATGACGTGTTCCATGTCTCGATGTTGAGGAAGTATATGCCCGATGTCTCTCATGTGTTGGAGGACTCGGTTTGGCCCGAGGTGACTCCCGATCTGTCTCTATCGGAATTCCCTATCCGTATTGAGGATCGACGAGAGCAGCACCAACGGATCAAGGTTATCCCTCTAGTTAAGGTGGTGTGGCAGCGGCACTCTGGTGGTGAGGCTTCTTGAAAGCGTGAGGACGAGATGCGTTAGTAGTTCCCCTTTTTGTTCAAGTGAGTACCCCTTTTCTTCCCCTATGCTTTGTTTTAAATTTCTAGGATAAAATTTATTTATGGGGGGAGGGCTGTAATATCCCGGACCCTTCGGATCTATCTTCTTGGGTCTCGGATCTATTTTCTCAGAGAATTTGTTCCCATTTTGCCCGGAATTATTTTTCAGACATCTTTCGGGTTCCGATCCGTGCGTTTCAGATCAGTTTCAGAGGTCCCGGAACGTGTTCTGCGGTTTCCTGTGTTTTTCCCTGACAGGACCTATGGGACCCCGTAGCGGGTGAACCGGGTCGTTCACCTACTCAGGAATGGTACCACATCGATTAGCGCGTTCCAACGATCGCGATGGTATATTTTCCTATTTTTTGGTATTTTCCAGAATTTCCAGATTTTCTATATAAACCCCTATTTTCTGTTTCTTTTTCCCTTTCTTCTTCTTTCATCCTCTTCCTTCTTCCTCGTGCGAGCGACCACCCGATTCCTCTCTCTCTTCGTCCGGCGTGACCGCAGCGGCGCCCCTCCCTGGCAGTGAGGCGACGGCGTGGCGGCGACGGCGGCGGCGAGGTGATCATGGCGGCGTGTGGCTCGTGGGATTTCGTGAAGGAACGAGAGTTCTAAAAGCTTCTTCTTCAAGTTCGGCGGCATTTCGGTGGAGCTCGTGCTCCATTGAGCTAGGGAGACGGATCCCCATGCTCATCCCGTCGTCCCCCGTGATTTGTAGGCCGAGGAGAGGTCGAGAGGGGCGTTTTTGAGCCGGGTAGGGCAAAATCCATGTTTTGGGGGTTGTGTGCCGATCTACCATTTCATCGCGTTTCGGACCAATTCGAGGGTGTAGATGCATGCTAGGGGCTATCGGGAAGCTTCCCCCTTGTTTTCCCACTCATCGGTGGATGATCGGAGCATGGAACGAGTTTTTGGGTTTGTTCCCGTCGGCCCGTTCTCGGGACGATTTGGCGGTCCTTCCAGAGACCGCCAGAGCCTTTGGCAGCCCAGGGTAGGTGCGCCAGAGCCTGTGGCGGCCCAAGGTGGGTGCGCCACAAGGTACTGTTTTGTCAATAGGTACCCATGTCTTTTGGCTGCTGCACGATAAACCGCCAGAAGATGTGGCGGCCGAGGGTCAGACTGCTAGAGGGCGAGTTGATCATTGATTTCTGACCGTTGGTTTTCGATTGTTGGAAGTTTTTGGGGTGTGGCGGCTGAAGGTATGCCCGCCACATCCTTGTGGTGGACCGAGGTAGGACCGCCATTTCCTGCGCAACCCAGGGTGTGGCGGCCCATTGTTGGACCGCTACAGTCCCCATGGTGGCTCATTGTTGGACCGACCGGAGTTATGTTTTGCCGATTCGAGTCCCGCGTGAGTGGATCTCGATCCGCGTGCTTACCTGTGGTTTGACTAATGCTGGGCATTACGTGGGGGCCACATGTAGGGTGCCGTAAGAAACCAGGAGTTGGTGTTCTCGGCTCGTGTCACTATGAGTCGGTGTCGAAATGAGGAGCGGCCCTTGTACTCTGTCCAGTTTAGACGTTGTTTTTCGTTGACTAGAGAGTCTACTCCTTCAGTGACCCTCCACTAGTCATAGCCTTCCGACACGCGAGTGGTCCCACCCGGGAGTGGTGGCCAGGCTACTCTGAGAGACGATTTTAGATTGGTTTCTGTCGGGCCCCATGTCTACCAGCCAGAGTCCGGCTGAGGGGAAAACCAGTCCGAGGGCCAGACCAGAGACGCACGGTCTGTGTGTACACACGTGGTTGGGGGCGGTTGGACCCGCGCTGATGAGCGCCACCCTAGCTAGTCACTTGTTCTGTGGTTACTAGTACGGTGTCCCCGTTCCACCTGGGGTCGAGGGGGACACTCGAGGCGTGGTTTAAGTCGTTAGTGGACGCATCTGGCCTTACTTCTAGTGGGTTGGTACTCCTGTCTTTGTCTGGTAGTGACTCTTGGGTTTTCTTTGGCTTTTGACGAGTTGTCTCGGTTTTCATGCCGTGTGTTCGGTACTAGTCGTCGTAGTAGCTTGTAGTTACTTTCCGCGCAGTTTCTCAGTTTACGAGGTGGGGACCGGATGATCCCTACTGAGCCTTGTGTTTTGAGGCTCATTCACTGCGTATTTTCACCGTGTTTTAGGTGAGACGAGGCTTCAGGGGAGCGCTTCAGAGGCTCTACGTGGTTAAGGTGCCTAAGGTTAGTTGCCAGTTGCTAGTTCCGGGGTATGTCCCACGTAGATGTACTTTTCTCTATGGACTGTACTAGTTGTAGACTACTGTCTTTTTAGACTGCTGTTATTCTGTGGACCATGTAATTTAATTAATGTTATTTATTGCTTCCTGCTTAATTCAATTAATATGCGTAGCTCTACAATTATTTTAGATTCTTGTGTATCTCCACACCATCCTTTCAACCCTTCCGAGTCTTCGGGCTCGTGGGTGGCAGTTCGAGATTCGGGCCTTCCCGGTGTTCAGATTTTGGGTCATTACAGGTAAACACGTGGATCGAGATCCACTCACCCAGGACTCGAATCGGTAAAACATAACTCCGGTCGGACATAGATCTCTGGCGGTCCACTTGTGGGCCGCCACAGAGTCTGGCGGTCCAGAATTGGGCCGCCACAGGGACTGTAGCGGTCCAACAATGGGCCGCCACACCCTGGGTTACGGAGGAAATGGTGGTCCTACCGAGGCCACAAGGATGAGGCGGGCGTACCTGCAGCCGCCACCCCCTAAAAACTCCCAACGGTCGAAAACCAACGGTAGGAAATCAACGGTCAACTCGCCCTCCGGCGGTCTGACCCTCGGCCCTCACATCTTCTGGCGGTTTATCGTGCAGCCGCCAGAAGACATGGGGACCTGCCGATAAAACAGTGCCCTGTGGCGCACCCACCTTGGGCCGCCACAAGCTCTAGGGCACCTACCCTGGGCCGCCAAAGGCTCTGGCGGTCACTGGATGGATCGCCAAATCGTCCCGAGAATGGGCCGGCGAGAATAAACCCAAAAACTCGTTCCACGCCCCGATCATCCACGGATGAAGGGGAAAACAAGGGGGAAGCTCCCTTATAACCCCTAGCATGCATCTACCCCCTCGAATCGGTCCGAAACGCGATGAAACGGTAGATCGGCACACAACCCCCAAAACATAGATTTTGCCCTACTTGGCTCAAAAATGCCCCTCTCGACCTCTCCTCGGCCAACAGATCACGGGGGACGACGGGATGAGCCTGGGGATCCGTCTCCCTACCTCAATGGAGCACGAGCTCCGCCGAAACGTCGTCGAATGCGAAGAAGAAGCTTTTAGAACCCTCGTTCCTTCACAAAATCCCACGAGCCACACGCCGCCACGATCGCCTTCCTGCCACCGCGGTCGCCACCACGCCGTCACCTCACTGCCGTCTACAGCCGGGGAGGGGCGCCGCCGCGGTCACGTCGGACGAAGAGAGAGAGGAAGGGGGTGGTCGCTCACGGAAGGAAGAAGGAAGAGGAAGAAAGAAGAAGAAAGGGAAAAAGAAAAAGAAAATAGGGGTTTATATAGAAAATCTGGAAATTCTAAAAAATACCCAAAAATTGAAAATTACATTTCCGTAGGTCCTCGGAATGCACCGATCACAACGGTACCACCCACGCTTAGGTGAACGGGCTGGTTCACCCGCTACGGGGTTCTGTAGGTCCTGTCAGGGAAAAACACAGGAAACCGCGGAACACGTTCCGGGGCCTCCGAAACTAATCTAAAACGAACGGATCCGAACCTGAAAGATGTCCGAAAGATAACCCCGGGCAAAATGAGAACAAAATCTCCGAGAAAATAGATCTGAGACCCAAGAAGAAGGATCTGAAGGGTCCGAGATATTACTTCTCATGTCTCCGTGATTCGTGTCACGCAGATGTGTGGATCCGACTGTCTTGTGCCGTTTTCCTTTATAAGTATTTGATCATGTTTTGGCTTAGGAACTTGGCTGATGGGAGGCATGTTACCGCTTTGTGCGATGATCTTGACCCGAGTCTTGTGACTCAAGGATCGTTGTGTCAGCAGGTCTAATTGTTGTCCTGAGTTTGGTGACAATTTGGTGTGCTGCCTTGTGTCTTGTGCTTACTGTCTCATAGTACGTGCGATATTGCATGCTTAGCCTGTCTGTACTACAGTGCTGATATTTTGGAGTCTCTGTGTCTAGCGAGTCTCCACTAGTCGTAGCCTGACAACACTTTCTTGTGTGTCGGCCCACCTGGGAGTGGTGGCGAGGCGAGTTCCCGATATACGGTTTTTAGGCTAGTTTCCATGGGCCCCCTTGCTTTGCGGTAGCGTCCTACTGGGGTGGAAACTAGCTAGAGGCCTGGCTCAAGGCATTGAGCTTGTGTGTGCACATGTGGTCAGGGGCATTTGGACGAGCGCCGACTAGCGTGACCCTGACTAGTCACTCGTTACTGTTGTTCCTTGTACTTGGTTCTATGAGTATCTCAGTTACCACCGTCCCAGGTGTGTGGGAGATACTTGTGGCGCAGTGTAAGATGTCAGTGGACGCATCTGGCTGTTCTTCTAGTGAGGAGGTGCTTCTGTCACTTGACGCATGACTCTTGTGGCTTATGTTTTCGTGACCGGTTTCCGAGTACCCTGTGTGTGGCTTCACTCGAGGTCTAGTCTTGTGTAGCGTACACAATGGTGAGCTCATTTATGTATGTGCCTTTGACTGTGTAGGTCTTTCATAGGGCTTTTTGCCTATTTTGGTGGGCTTCAGCTATGGAGCTAGTGCTTTGTCGACGGATCGGCAACGCTCGACTTTGTGAGATCGGGGTTCGCCTTTCTGTTGCTATTTAGAGTAGCTTAGAGAGCCGAGGTTTGTTCGGTAGCTGTGTTTCTATCCAGTACGACTTTATTCTTTCTTTTAGCTGTTCTTACTCCTACTTTTATAGCTTTTCTGTTGTAGTTTAGCACTATTGTTACTTCTGCTCCTGCTTTACTATTCAGCGTTGTTATCTTGTGTGTTACTACATAGTTTCTACTAGGGATCTGCATGAACCCTATTAAGCCAGTGACACGAGACTCACCCCTGCTTTTCAGGTGTGGTCATTCTTCTTCCTCGTGGTTCGAGGTGGTGTCCGGTAGTTCGTTGTTGCTAGCTTTGCCAGTGTCGGGCTTCCCCCGACTCGAGAGTACATTCTCTTTCCTGTTGGACTGTACCTGCCTTTATTTGGACTGGACTCTGTTAATTTAAATTGTTAATTGAAAAAGTAATTTTATTTCTGCTACTTTAGCAAACCTAATCATTGAAATATTAATTGCTTACTACTTTATCTGGAACTTCAATGTACTCCACACACTCCTTTTATCCCTTCGGAGCTTTACCGCTCTTGGGAGGCCTCACAGGATCCAAGAGGTATCAGGTTTACTCGGTATCCGGACCCTGGGTCATCATAGAAGGGGTTTGTTAGGTTACGTCCATGGGAGAGAGGGGGTGGAGTGAAGAAAGTGGAAGAGAGTGGGAGAGAGAGAGGGCCGGTGGGGGGAGGGGCTGCCGTGGTTAGTGAGGATGAGAGAGTGAGACGGAGGGTAAGAGAGCGGGAGGGTGATGACGACAGTGGGGGGTGGTCGTCGGTTGGCTAGCAGGGAGAGGAGGTGGTGGCCGCGGCTAGGTGAGAGGGAGTGGTGGAGATGCGGAGGGTGGCTGAGAGGATGGGAGGTGGTGAGAGAGAGAAGGGAGATGGGGAGAGAGAGGTTATGGTGGACGCTGCATGCACAGAGGGTGTTGGCTCGCGGCCAAGTGAGGGGCTAGAGAGAAGGTGAACGGCCGGTGAGGGGGGGGGGCTGGGGTACGACGGTGAAGGCAAGTAGAGAGAGAGAAAGAGATGGAGAGAGGGGGGTTGAGAGGGCGGCCGGTGCTGCATGCAAAGAGGGAGAGAGTGTGCGTTGGCTAGAGAGAGAAGGAGGGAGGGAGAGGGTGGTCGACGTGCATGGGGTGACGCCGGCGAGGTGGGTGAGAAGAGAGAGACAGTGGAGGAGTGGGGAGGGGCTCGCGGTTGGATGAGGGCGAGGGAGGAGACAGCGGCGATGTGTGCATGAGGGTTAGAGAGAGAGAGAGGGAACCATGATGACTCGGCGAGGGAGATAGCTGGAGATGGGGTCTTGCGGCTACGGCGGGTGTATGTGGGAGGTGATTCACGGTGAAGGGAGAGGAGGATGGAGGCGGAGGTGCCCCTACGGTGGTGTTGGTGAGAGGGAGAGAGGGTGAGAGAGAGAGGGTGTGATGACGTGGGCTCTGCAGGTGAAGGTAGATGGGAGTTGCAGTGCATCTGTGTGAGTGTTAGAGAGAGTGAGTTGGGGCAATGTGGGTTGCGTGAGTGGCTGCCGGCGAGGGTTGGCGAGGTGGTGGCGTTGGCGGACAGGCGACCAGCCGGTGAGGAGGGGTGAGGGGCTGCCAGTGGGAAGGTGGTAAGAGAGGGAGAGGGTGCGGCGGTGTTGCATGCACAGAGGGAGAGAGAGTGAGAGGTGGTAGCTAGGCAGAGGGTTCGACGGTGGCGAAGTGGAGAGGGGGGTGGCAGAGAAGCGGCCGCCGGCGGTGGTGAGAAGGAGTGGGGTGAGAGTGTTAGCGAGAGAAGGAGAAATGGGTAGATAACTTGAGGAGTCTGCCGTTGTTCTGTGGTGTTGAGGAGGTGGTGCCGCCGCTGGGTTGTGTTAGAGAGAAAAGAGAGAAAGGGAGAGAGGGTGGTCGACGTGGGATGTGAAGTTTTTTGTGTGAGTTGGAGAGAGAGAGGACGTGGGAAGGGGGGTCATGCATGTAGTGGTGTGAAGGCAGTTGGAGATAGGAGGCTGGCCGGCGGGAGGAGGCTGTGGGTTAGAGAGAGACAGAGAGAAAAGAGAAGGGTTGCATGCTTGGGGTGAGAGGGAGAGACGGGAGAGGTGTCACGGTGATGACAACGGTGACCCCCGGCGCACGTGTGTGTAGAGCAGAGGAGAGAGCAACTGTGGCATGCGTAAGAGGGAGAGGAGAGAGACCGTGACTGGTGGGTTGCAGAAGCAGAGAAAAGAGGAGTGTAGGGTGTGAGCCCCGCGGGGGCGGTGAGGGTGGCAGTGGTATGTGGTGTGAGGGGGTGCAGAGGTGGCGATAGTGGTGTAGAGCCTCCGAGGGGAGAGAGGGCGTGCGATGGTAAGAGGGGGTGGAGGGATGCCAGAGGTGGGTGGTAGCCGGAGGTGATGTGCATGGGGAGCAGGTGGTTGGCAAGGGGAGGTGAGGCCAGTGGCGGTGGCGAGGGGCAGGGCTGAGTGCAGAGAGTGTGCGAGTTGTGAAGGAGTAGAGAGGGGTTAGTGTGCAGAGAAGAAGAGAGTGGGAGATGAGAAGTGAGAAGGAGAGGAGGAGGGCACGGTGGCGGGGGAGTTGGTCAGTGGGAGTGAAGTGGTATAGGGAGAGAAGGTAGTGACGGGAGGGGGAGTGTGGGTCGACGCAATGGTGCAGGTTAGAGGGGGAGTTAGCGGTGGACGGTGGTGGGAAGAGAGTGAGGGAGATCCGGTAGGTTGTGAGAAAAGAGAGAGAAGGTGGGGGTGAGGTTGACGGGGCGGTGGCCGGCGGTGAGAAGGGAGAGGGGGAGTGGGATGGCAGTGATGTGTGTAGTGAAGAGAGAGTGGTAAGAAGAGTGTGTGTTGTTATGTGTGATGGAAGGTGTGTGAAGTGGTGAGGAGAGGGAGGTGGAGGGTGAGATGGCCGGCGGCGTCGTGTGAGAGGGAGTGGGGTGAGAGTGTTAGCAAGAGAAAGAGAGATGGGGAGAGTATGGGGAGAAAGGGCTGGGAGAAGAAAGAGTGAGTTGGGGCCTACAGAGAGAAGAGAATGAGAGGGGGGTCAAAATTGGTTCTGGCACCACCGTGAAGAGAGGAGAAGGGATGGGGGATTGAATGGGTTCTGAAGTTGTGTGAAGAGATGTGAAGGTCGGGGTCCCGATGGATGGAGAGAGGGTGGAAGAGAGGAACATATGGGGAGAGTAGAGGAGTGTTAATGTGTAGTAAAGAGAGGGGAGACAAGATCCGGGAGTAGTGGGGAGAGTTAAGAGAGGAGTTATGATTTATTTTTTTATTATTTTTTATTGTTTTTATTTTTATTTTCTTTTGTTTTACACACGCACATATATTTATATATATGCACATATGTATATATAAGCACATTAACCCCCCCCCCTTTGTTTTATTATTATATTTTTTCTTTTTTTCTTTTAAAAAATATGTGTAAAAATAAATTATTCTTAACCCCCCCCTCAAACATACAAATTTAAAGTGAGTTTATGGCTAGGACTTTTAACACATAATGAATTAGTTTTGTAATATATTTTTTTCAAAAAATTCTAGGAATGGAGAAAATATCTGAAAAATAAGAAATCACTCAAATAACTCAACTGGGAGAGGCACTTTGGGGCGTCATAGTGTAATACGAGATCTACTCACAACAATGTCAAAAGTGGCGTGTCTACAGATGTCTCCTACAGAACTCAAAGAATTGAAGAAATAACTTCAAGAGTTGTTAGACAAGGGCTTCATCCGACCTAGCACATCCTCTTGGGGTGCGCCAGTTTTATTTGTCAAGAAGAAGGATGGATCTCTCAGGCTATGTATCGACTATCGACGACTACATCAACTTACTTTACTATAAAGAACAAATATCCGTTGCCGCGTATCGATGAGCTCTTTGATCAAATTTCAGGAGCAGAATATTTCTCCAAGATAGACCTCAGGTCGGGTTATCATCAGCTCAAGATCAAAGACGAAGACATATACAAGATAATTTTTCAGAGCAGATATGGGCATTATGAATTCATGATAATACCATTCGGGTTGACCAATACCCCGGCAGCATTTATGCAACTAATGAATAATGTCTTCAGGCCTTATCTCGACCGATTTGTGGTCGTCTTCATTGATGATATTCTTATATACTCCAAGACTAAGGAGGAGCATGAAGAACACTTAAGAATAGCCTTGCAAACACTAAGAGAGCATCAACTCTTCACAAAGCTTAGAAAGTGAGAGTTCTGGCTAAAGGAAGTCTCTTTCCTTGGCCATATTATTTCAAAGGATGGTATCGATGTAGATCCTTCTAAGGTAGAAGCTGTTAAGAACTGGAGCCGGCCGACGACCGTGTCCGAAGTTAAAAGTTTTATGGGTCTGGCTGGTTATTATAGGCGATTCATTAAAGATTTTTCTAAAATCACCGTCCCTTTGACTAGACTCACAAGAAAGGAGAACCATTTTATATGGTCGAAGGATTGCGAAGAAAGTTTCCTA
Source organism: Amorphophallus konjac (assembly GCA_022559845.1). Taxonomy (NCBI): domain Eukaryota; kingdom Viridiplantae; phylum Streptophyta; class Magnoliopsida; order Alismatales; family Araceae; genus Amorphophallus; species Amorphophallus konjac. The sequence continues at coordinate 255,419,042 of CM040118.1, read as the reverse complement.
ACTCTTAAAGACCGCCTTACTACAGCCCCTATTCTGACACTACCTATTGAAGGTAGCGGCTTTCAAGTCTATACCGATGCATCTGGCATTGGCCTAGGATGCGTTCTTATGCAGAATGAAAAGGTGATTTGCTATTCATCAAGGCAGTTGAAGCGTCATGAAGAAAACTACCATGTGCTTGATCTGGAGCTAGCTGCGGTTATATTTGCCTTAAAAATTTGACGACACTACCTTTATGGGGAGAAATTCACTATATTTTCAGATCATAAAAGTCTGAAATACCTCTTCACCCAAAAAGAGTTAAACATGAGACAACGCAGATGGTTGGAGTATCTCAAAGACTTCCACTTTACTATCCAATATCATCCAGGCAAAGCAAATGTTGTAGCTGGCGCTCTTAGCAGAAGACCTATGGTAACTCTGGCTAGCCTCAGGAAAGGTACGACATGTCTTATCGAGGATTTTACTCGTTGGAATCTGGATGTTGATAAAGAAGATGAAGGATGTATACTTGCTAATATAAGGTCACAACATACATTGATTGAAGATCTAGTCAAATTACAAGAAAATGATCCCACATTGGTGGAAATCAAGGCTAATATTGATCAAAGGTCGGAATTCTCCATTTCAAATGATGGAAGACTATTGTTTAAAGATCGAATCTGTGTGCCGAATCATATCAACACTAAAAAGTTGATCATGGAGGAAGCTCAAAAATCAAGGTATGCTATTCACCCTAGTGCTACCAAGATGTACCAAGACTTAAAAAGAAACTTCCGGTGGCCCAACATAAAAAGAGAAGTAGCGGACTATGTATCTCGCTGCCTCACTTGTCAGTAAGTTAAGGCAGAACATCAAAAGCCTACTAGGAAACTACATCCCTTGGATATTCCCGAGTGAAAATAGGAAAGTATAGGGATAGATTTCATCATGGGTTTACCTAAGATAAGACGAGGACACGATGGCATATGGGTAATCATAGACCGATTGACTAAATCTGCACATTTTCTACCAATCAAAAGTCAATGGTTTGTGGATGTATTAGCAGCACTATACATGAGGGAGATTGTCAAACTGTATGGTGTCCCTGTCACCATTATATCTGACCGAGACCCTCGGTTCACATCACAATTCTGGAAGGGTCTACAACATTCATTGGGGACCCGACTCAACTTTAGCACTGCGTTCCATCCACAAACTGACGGTCAAACTAAAAGGACAAATCAAGTTGTTGAGGATATGTTCAGAGCATGTGCTATTGATTTTGGAGAGAGTTGGCATGACCACTTGCCTCTAGTGGAATTCTCATACAACAATAGCTACCAAGCTAGCATAGAAATGGCTCCATTCGAGGCTCTGTATGAAAGAAGTTGTCGCTCACCTATTTGCTGGAATGAAGTAGGAGAAAGGTAATTTCTCGGTTCCGACATCATCAGGGATACTACCGAGAAGATAAAGCTTATTCGGGAGAGACTTCAGATGGCTCAAGACATGTAGAAATCATATGTTGATAACAGAAGGTGTGACCTGGAATTCAAAGTAGGAGACCATGTATTCCTAAAAGTTTCTCCGGGTCGAGGTATTCGAAGATTCGGTATCAAAGGCAAGTTCACTCCAAGATTCATTGGCCCCTTTAAAATTCTCGAAAGGGTTGGTGAAGTTGCATATCGAATAGCGTTGCCCCCTCAATTAGCTAGAGTTCATGATGTATTTCACGTCTCAATGCTCAAAAAGTATGTCTCCGATCTATTTAACGTCATAACTTATGACAACCTGGAAATTAAGAAGGATTTGACATATGAGCAAAAGCCAATCAGAATAGTTGAACGGGAAGTATGTCAACTTCGAAATAAAACCATTCCCATGGTCAAGGTCCAATGGACCAAAATTAGTCCACATGAAGCAACATGGGAAACCGAAGAAGCTATGCGCAAAAGATTTCCAGAGATATTTTGTTGGCCCGGTTAAAAAAGTAATCGAGAGGGGGGTGAATTGATTGCACCCCCTTTTAAAAATTTAACTGTATAGATGACCAGAAAAATCTAGATAGCTAACCAAGAATATCTAAATGTGATGAATATCAACCAAGCTCTCACAACTCTCCAGCGCTTTTGATGAATCACTTGGACAGAACATAATGAACGGACAGATTAATTGAGCTCTCAACTCACCGTATCACACTCGTAAGATGAACGGATAGAGAAGAACAACAAGCACACAAATAGCAACCCACGACACATCAATTTTTAGGTGGTTCAGACGCACCCAAGTGCCGTCCTACGTCCACCCCTCTCAACTCGAGAGGATTCCACTAGAAACGCTACACGATGGCAGCAAACCACCACACACACAGGCTCGACGGCCCAACACACGTGGTTTCTCGTACGACGACAAGAGACCACACATGGAGACAAAGCTCCAAAATCGTCTATGAAAGAAAAATATATGGAAATACAATGCCCAGTCCAAATCTTATATGCTATGCTCAAATGGAAATGAGAAACCAAGATAAACAATATCTTCCCCTTAATCTTCACATAAATCAGAGATAGGTAGAAGGATGCATTAGAATGATGAAACCGTGAGAGAAGAACTCAACCCCTTTTGTAGAGATGGTCCCAAACAAGCAACGATGGAGAGAGCAGTGGCGGCTCACCTCCGGCTTCGAGCTTGGGGTCGTGAGATGCGATCCTTGGTGGCGTAGTCTTCATTCTCCAGCAGAGCACAACCCTTCTTCTCCTCTTCCTGCAAGAATGCAACAGGATTAGCCCTCAAAAGATATGTTCCGATCAGACCAAATGCGACTAGATATAGTGAAGAAAAAATAAGCCAATAAGACATGAATACCCATGCAAAACCCACTAGAAAACACACCCATTCGATGGTAGAAACCCTAAGGATAGAGTGGAAAAGTAGCATGGCAATCGGATCTCAAAACATTAGGTTCCCATCCAAAATTGGCAAACCTGATCGGAACGCCCGGAACAAGTGTCGACTCCTAGAGTCGACACTTGTTTGCGGGAGTTCTGCCAAAACAGATAAAACAACTCTCAGGCGAAAGTGTCGACTCCTTGAGTCGACACTTTTTGCCAGCCATACTATCTGTCGATAAAATACAACTCCCAGGGAGAAAGTGTCGACTCTTGGAGTCGACACTTTTCACCTGGGGTTCTGTTTTCTCTAAAAATAGCTCCCAGGCCTACAGGAGTCGACTCTGAGAGTCGACTCTTGCAACTTCAGACCAGAAATGTGATATATTTAATGAAATAGAGACCAAGTGCATCAAAACCCAATCAAGGTAAATTGAAATACATTCACGGGTGATTTCTTACCATGGATCCAATGGACTGAGACACATTTGAGCCAGCATGCTTAAGAACCTCAAATTCATGTCAGTACACATAAAAAATCACTCAATCTAATCTATCAAAATCAAGCCATTATACTTGCATATAAAACTTGTTGAACTATAACCACATGTGAGGATAGATTTTCACATAACCAACCATGAGACCGCAGGGCTTTCATTTCAATTAAGGTTGAGGCATGACAAGCCCAACTTAAACACAACCACACACAAACTCGTTTTCCATCTTTCTATCAAGCCATACATCTATTCCATAGCAAGCTGCACTCATACTTCAAATAATATGTTAAATTATCATGCAATCCAAGATTGAGACTTACTGAACTTACATACCCCAATTAACACATAACAATATTTAAATCAAAATGTACTTGAATTACGGTTCAAAGAACCCCATTCAAGTGACCGAGCAAAAGATTCACATTCAACATGAGATATTCAATGCAAATCATTTAGTATAAAACAAAGTGTCTTCATCAAAACCACACTGGGGCATAACAATCTCCCCCTTTTTGACGAAGATAAAACTTCTTGAATACAACCCTCAAAGATTTGCATGAGATAACCAATACAGCTATCACCCAATGAAACAACCAAGAGAATATAGATTGAGAAAGTTGAAGAGAATAAATATAACTTCCCCCTTGGTCAAAACAAGGCAATTTTTCAACATTCATCAACTTTCATCAACCCATTCAAAATATGATTTCATTTCATCAGCCCATCAACCTTTTCAATACTTCATACATCATTCATGTCAATCATGCAAACTTTATTACTCCCCCTTTTTGTCAGAGTCAAATAGGGGATTATGAAAAACATGGAAGAAAAATTGCATATGCACAATTAACTCAATGAAATGCAGATGAAAGGCAATGAATGAACATTCAAGCATATATGCATTCATTATTGTATATATATCATCAAGCATGTTCTATATGAACAGGTTAAGAACAATGCTATCGACTGAGAGCATGAGTTGCATGAGGAAAAATTAAAAGGGTAGTGCTTACAAAAAGTGGTACTGCATTACCCATGAAATATGACTGATTCAAAAGGTACATTCACACAATCACTCCCTAGTCATATATGTGAAGGATGAGCAATGAAATCTAAGCAATATGGATTTTTAGATATTCTAAGGAACACAAGTAAGAACTTTTCCTCCCTACACTTCCATACACTGTGCTCGACTTTTGGTAGCTTCGCACAATCCCAAATTTATTTAATAATAATTTTATTTATTTTAAATAACAAGATGACTAACCTTGTGACACGAGTCATGCCCTTTGTTTCAGGGACATTTTTTGGTTACTCAGTATCGTCACTTATGATGATGTGGATGAGACACCTTTCAATGCGAGTTTCCTCCTTTATTTCAGGGGGGATTCCTGACTACTCTGTGTCAAATCATGCTTATTCAATTTTTGGCGGGACTGACAGCTTTTTCCTCACAAGACACGTGTTTTCTATGTAGGGGATCAAGAGCCCTCAAGTGTGTTGAGTGGAATAGGTGAAATCCTTATTAGATAGAGTCATTTATCTCAAAAGTGCAATTAGTGTGAGAGATTGCATAGAATGTAAGAGATGAATTAGTCTATTCATTGTGATGTCTCCCCCTAAGTGTATGCACAGTTATAAAAAGAACCTCCCCCTTAATGTGTGCCATGTAACAAACATGTCTATATCGATGCAATTTTATTTAGCAAGGGTAAAGGTCATAGGAGGTATCAAAAGAGTGTGTTATCATATATACATCCAAGCATTCACTGAGATTGTATGTTCAAGCTGGTTGATTGCCGGTACGTGATAGAATACATTGGTCTGAAGACCACCATCACGCATGAGGAAAGCTTCCAGCTAGACATAATCCAACCTTCGGCAATCCGCATTTGATATGTCAGAAATCATGGCATTCATGCACACAAAAATATAAGATGTATAGAATTATATACATGCGGTTGCAACTGAATGAAGATATTAGTGAAAATCAATGTTATTCAAAGTGTTATGCACAAAAAGGAAGGATTGAAACTTGAATGCAGTGGAAAATCTCCTTATGTGGAGAAAGTAAAGCGGTATGCACAATTCTTTTATGAAAATTTTGAAAGTGTATTTACAAAGCAATTCAGAAAGATTTAACTATCTAATCTGCACACTCCTAATTCTCTCTTAAGAAAGCAAAACTGATCAAAATTCAAAGGTTTTGTAAAGATATCTGCAAGTTGATGTTTTGTATCGACAAAAATTAACTCAAAATGACCTTTATTTATATGATCTCTAATGAAGTGATGTCTAACCTCAATGTGTTTTGTACGAGAGTGTTGGACATGATTTATGGACAGATTTATTACAGAAGTGTTATCACACATGATGGGAGTGTTTTTCAAACAAAAACTAAAATCTAACAGTTGATGTTGGATCCAGAGTACTTGAGCCGCACAACTGCCTGCATCCACATACTCGGCTTCAGCAGTTGATAAGGCCACACAATGTTGTTTCTTTGAGGCCCATGAAACCATGCAGCCCCCTAGAAATTGACAGTGACCGCTTGTGCTCTTACGATCTATTTTACACCCAGCATAATCAGAATTAGTGTAAGCATGTAAATCAAATAAATTATTCTTTGGATACCACAAAGCAAGATCAAGTGAACCATTTAAATACCTGAAAATTCTTTTCACGGCCGACAAATGAGATTCTCTAGGACAAGATTGATATCTTGCATAGAGACACACACTAAAATGTATGTCAGGCCTACTAGCAGTAAGATACAATAGAGAACCAATCATACCCCTAAAAAGTTTCTGATCAACCTTGTTACCTTTCCCTTCTTCCAATTTCAGTGAGGTGGACATTGGTGTAGCAAACGGTTTGGCAGTCTCTAATTGAAATTTCTTCACGATCTCTTGAGTGTACTTCTTCTGGTTTATGAAGATGCCATCGTCCAGTTGCTTTATTTGAAGCCCCAGGAAGAAGTTCAACTCGCCCATCAAGCTCATCTCAAACTCTCCCTGCATGAGTTGGCCAAATTCATCATTCATTTTCAGATCAGAGGCTCCAAAAATTATGTCATCTACATAAACTTGAACAATCAAGGCCTGTTCATCGCAAGTTTTAGTAAACAACGTTTGATCTATATTACCTCGTTTGAAGCCATTATCTATCAAAAATGAAATTAAACGATCATACCATGCCCGGGGAGCTTGTTTTAACCCATATTTACAGAGAGGGGAACTCAGTTGCGAATGCACTTTCTTCCTTCGCATGTAACACCCGGTCCAACAAAGATTTTAATAGCTGGAGCAGTCTTCCAAGCCGAGCTCATGGTTGTGCTACTGTGGATGCGGTAGGTCTTCCAAGTTGGAGGAACTGAGTTGTATCTTTTTTATTACCCTCCTTTTATAGTTCTTCAAGGGTATGCCCCGTGGTATTCTTGTACATGACCCAATCATTAGTAATAATATCAGGGCCAGGTATTATTGGTGGAGATAGCACCAATTGTGCACTCCTCCAATAGTAATCTTAGGTCTCATTCCATAAAAAAAAATAGTGAGAAAGAGAGAGCTCGAGAGAAGAGATTAAGAAGCAATCGAAGCCGTTCTTGAAGATCTGTTCTACTGGCATTTGAATCAGATCCAAGACAGACTTGCTCCTACGAGAGCTACATTTCTACGTTTCATTTACAAAAAAAAAAATACAGTGCCTTATCCAATTTGTAGACGTGGTCCAAAAATTTTTCATCTTCGAATCCCGGCGGTTGCTCCACGTATACTTCTTCCTTGATAACGCCATTGAGGAAGGCACTTTTCACGTCCATTTGAAAAAGCTTGATGTTCCTGTGACAAGCATAAGCAAGAAGTATTATTACTGCCTCAATCTAGCCACAGGAGCGAAAGATTCATCAAAATCAATGCCAAATTCTTGAGTGTAGCCCTTAGCTACAAGTCTAGCCTTATTCTTAACAACCATCTCGTCTTCACTAAGTTTGTTTCGAAAAACCCACTTAGTTCCGATTATGGGATGATCATCAGGCCGAGGCATGAGGAACCACACCCGATTCCTTTGGAATTGGTGCAGTTCTTCTTTCATGGCGAGAACCCAAGAATTGGCATTAAGTGCATCATCTAAAGACTTAGGCTCAATAGAGGAAAGTAAAGCGAAATTATCATGAATTCCAAGTTCCCTGATTGAGGCCCATGTCCAGATTCCTTCATCCACATTGCCAATCACATTCTCCAAAGGATGGTCTTTGAGTGTCATCCATTGGCGTGGTAAGGTTGGTTGTACTTGCTCAACTTGTTGTTTTTTCTCCTTTTCCTTTTCTTGACTTCTTGCCTCACATTGTTTGCTCGATTCTCCTTTCTCACCTTCACTCTCACCTGTAACAATAAAATGATCATCATCATTTGACTTTCTCAAAGTGTATTCATCAACTACAACATGTGGACTCTCCTCGACTACAAGAGTTCTAGAGTTGTAAACACGGTAAGCTCTAGATGTCAAAGAATACCCGAGGAAAATCCCTTTATCACTTTTAGCATCAAATTTCTCCAAATTGTCTTTACCATTGTTCAAAATATAACAGATAGATCCAAATGGTTTAAAATGAGATATGTTGGATTTTTTACCTTTGTACAGCTCGTAAGGAGTTTTCTTAAGGATAGGTCGTACCATTGCCCGATTGGTGATATAGCAAGCAATATTCACTGCCTCTGCCCATAAATACCATGGAAGACCATTCTCCGCTAGCATTGTATGTGCCATCTTCACGAGAGTCATGTTCTTCCTTTCAACCACTCCATTTTGTTGCGGGGTTCTAGGTGCTGAAAATTGATGCCCGTACCCCTGCTTCCTGCAAAATTCATCAAATTCTTGATTTTCAAATTCTTTTCCGTGGTCACTTTGGATTTTCTGAATAGAATATCCTTTTTCATTTTGAACCCTTGTACAAAAATCAACAAATTCTTTATATGCATCACTCTTGTTGGCCAAAAATAGAACCCATGCATATCTAGAAAAATCATCGACTATCACCAAATCATAAAGTTTCCCTCCAAGACTGCGTGTCCTGGTGGGACCAAATAAGTCCAAGTGCAACAATTGAAGGGGTTTTTCAGTAGAAATAATATTTTTGCATTTAAATGAGGTTGTGGTTTGTTTTCCTTTATTACATGCTTCACAGACTTTTGAAGTTTCAAAATTCAAACATGGAAGACCTCTAACTAAACCATTCTGATTCAAGTTCTTAATTACATTGAAACTGGCATGCCCAAGACGGCGATGCCACAGCCAAACATCTTCATTTTTATTGGCAACTAAGCACAAGTTTTCAGATGCAATTTCATTAAAATCAACATGATATGTATTGTTACTCCTCACTCCTATGAATTTGATTTCATGAGAATTTGCATCAACAATGGTGTCGTAAGAAGATTCAAATATGACCTTGTGACCCTTGTCACAGAGTTGACTAATACTCAGCAAATTATGGTTTAGACCTCTAACAAGTAAGACGTCCTTGATGCAATGGTTGAGATCCTTACCAATTCTCCCAATGCCTATGATCTTACCTCTGTCCTGTCCACCAAAAATTACGGTTCCTCCTTCTTTCTCTGCTAGGTCTGCAAAAAGTTGTTTATTGCCAGTCATGTGCCTGGAGCATCCGCTGTCCAGGTACCATTTATTTTCCATTGCTTTCATGCAGACCTACAAAAACAAACATCAAATCTCATTTTGATTTAGGTACCCAAGCAAGCTTGGGTCCCTTGGTGTTAGCATCCATCTCAGCATGATAATACTTTCTCAAAAACAAGTCATCATCATACTTCATTAATTGGCATATATACATATCATGACCTATTCTCCCATAGTAAAAACAGATGTGTCTTTTCCTACCAAGATTGTTTCTTTTATTTACATGTGTAGAAGTAGAGGGGAATCAAGAATAAACAGCTTGTGGATTTGTGTGTGTGTATGTATGAACATTCTTCATGATTTTGTGAACTTCTAGCCTTAAATTGAAATTGAGTTTTGTTACCATGCACAGAACTTGAGTTTTTCTCCACTTGTTTTTCTTTTGCCTTCAGCATCTTTTCATGAGCATTTTTCACTTCATCCAATTCTATGATAAGTCTTCCATTTTTACTCTTCAGTTCTTCCAACTCATTTTTCAACTTATCATGCTTTTCTTGGATTTCCTCTTTGATTTTGAATGCATTTTGCTTTTCTACCTCTAAGCATGAAATTTCATCTTCAAACAAGAGGAATTTTGATTCAAGATCGTCATTTGCATTTTTGAAATTTTGAACTCACATTTTAAACAAACTGCATTTTTCATAGGAATTAGGTGAATGTATGATTTCATGAATTTTCTATCTTAAAGTTCTATTCTCATTTCTGACTCTTTTGTATTTCTCATCTAATTCCTCATAAGCTAATTCCCATTGTTCGTTTGTAATAAATTCTGAATCAGAAATTACCTATTCTTGATCACTCTTCGCCATGAGACACAAATTCTTGACCAATTCTTCAATGTTTTCCTCTTCATCGGGCATTGGCTCATCCTCATCCTCATCACTCCAGGTGGCTTTCATTGCCTTTGGCTTCTTACCCTTGATCATCTTGCCTTTGTTCTTCTGCAACTCGGGGCACTCACCCCTCATGTGTCCCATTTTCTTGCATTCGTAACACATAACCTCAGCCGCTTTGAATGGTTCATTCCTTAGCTTGGGCTGCCTCTTTCCTTTCTTGAACTTTTCGCCGAATCTTATCCTTTGGCACAGAAATTGTCTAACTCTCCTTGTTAGCATGGCAACTTCCTCATCATCTGTAGTTCCCATGGAATCCTCTTGACTAGAGATAGGCTCTGGGTTTGCTTTCAATGCGATTGACTTCTACTTCTTGGTATCCTCTTCTGTCCTCTTAATGTTTATCTCATAGGCCATTAGAGACCCTATGAGAGCATCCACAGTGAGGGTAGAAAGATCCTTCGAGTCCTCTATCACCGTTGCCTTGGTGTGCCAGCTTGGTGATAAAGACCTCAGCACCTTCCTGACCAAATCAGCGTCATTGAATTCCCTTCCGAGTGATTTCAAACCATTGGTGATCTCCATGAGACGTGCGAAAATCTCGGAGATGGTATCTTCCTCTTTCATGTGGAATAGCTCGTAATCCCGGATAAGCATGTTTACCTTCGTCTCCTTGACCTCTGTAGTACCTTCATAAATTAGCTTCAGCTTATCCCACATTTCTTTCACGCTGCTACACATAGAAACACGAGCATATTCATTTGGGTGAATAGCACACTAAATTATATTTAAAGCATTAAAATCCACAGTGGCCTTCTTAATAAGATCATCATTCTAACCTTCCTCATCAGGAGGTAAAGTGTATAGACCATTTTTAATCACAGTCCATATTTCATGGCTTTGGGCACGAAGAAAAATAGTCATCCTATTTTTCCAATAGGTGTAATTACTACCGTCAAAGAAGGGGGCCTATGAATAGAATGCCCTTCGGGCATTAACCCCTTGTTAGCCATTCCTAACAGATCTCTTTAAACCGCAAGGTTTCTAAATAAAACAGAGTCGAGGCTCTGATACCAATTATTGGCCCGGTTAGGAAAGTAATCGAGAGGGGGTTGAATTGATTGCGCCCCCTTTTAAAAATTTAACTGTAGAGATGACCAGAAAAATCAAGATAGCTAAGCAAGAATATCTAGATGTGATGAATATCAACCAAGCTCTCACAACTCTTCAGCGCTTTTGATGAATCACTCGGACAGAACGTAATGAACGGACAGATTAATTGAGCTCTCAGCTCACCATATTACACTCGTAAGATGAACGGATAGAGAAGAACAACAAGCACACAAATAGCAACTGTGACGACCCGGACTCCGGATACCGGATATAACCGATAGGACTACAGAGTAGACTCGATACCGCTTGAAACCGTGAAGCCTCCCAAGAGCTGTAAAGCTCCGAAGGGATAAAAGGACTGTCGTGTAGTACATTGAAGTCACAGATATAACAGTAAGCAATTAAATTTCATTAATCAGGTTTACTAAAGTAGAAGAAATAAAATTACTTTTTAATTAACAGTTAAAATTAACAATTATACCAGAGTCCAGTCCAAAGGAAAGACAAGTACAGTCGGACAGAAAGAAAGACGTACACTGAGGTCGGGGGAAGCCCGACGCAGGTACCGCTGGCAACTACGAACTCGCCACACCAGGAACCGCAAAGGAAGCAGAGACGACCACACTTGAAAAGCATGGGTGAGCCTCATGTCACTGGCCCAGTAGGGGTCACGCGGATCCCCAATGAAAAATAACACAGTAACACGGAACAACTAAAACAACAGTAGTAGTAGCAAAGCAGGAAAAGTAGGAAACTACTACTAGAAAGCTGTAGAAGAAAACAGTAAAGGCAGGAGTATAAATAGCTAAAAGAAAGGGGGAAAGCCGTACCGAGCAAAACACGGCTGCCGAACAAACCTCGGCTCCCTAAGCTACTCCTAACAGCAACAAAAAGGTGAACCATGATCTCACAAAGTCAGAAGTTACCGATCTGCTGACACAGCACAAGACCCTAGGCGAAGGCCTACAAAGACAGGCAAAAAGCCTAGAAAAGACCTGGACAGACACAGAACACTAAGGCCTACATGACTCGATTGACGTGCACGCTCACTTAAACACAACCGCATGCACAACTAGAGCGTCGTACATGCTATGCAACAGTGACCTCAAGTAAGGCCAAGAAAAGACTAACCCGGGAAGGTCACGACGCGTAAGAAATGCGAGAGTCACGTGTCACGTGACGGAAGCACCTCCTCACTAGAAGAACAGCCAGATGCATCCACTGACGTCTTACACTGCGCTACAAGTATCTCGCTATGGACGCCGAGAACGACAGAGGCTGAGATACTCACTGAACCAGAACAGGAACTACAATAACGAGTGACTAGTCAGGGTCACGCCCGTCGACGCCAGTCCAAACGCCCCTGACCACGTGTGCACACACCGGCTCTTGCCTAGAGCGAGGCCTCTAGCTAGTTTTCCCTCTTAGTAGGACGCTACCATAAAGCAGGGGCCCACGGAAACTAGCTTAAAAACTGTATCTTGGGAACTGCCCTTACCACCACTCCCAGGTGGGCCAACACTCGAGGTCATCGGGCTACGACTAGTGGAGGCTCACTAGACACAAAGACTCTGAAACACGAGTGCTGGAGTACAGATAGGCTAAGCACGCACTGTCACCCGTACTACGAAGCACAAAGGTAGTACACCAACTGCCAACAGACTCGGGAAAGGGCAACTAGACCTATCACCGCAATGATCCTTGAGTCTCATGACTCGGAGTCAAGATCGTCGCACAAAGCGGAATAAGTCACCAATCAGCCTAATTCCCAAGTCAAGGAAAACAACACTAGATCATCAGATCCACACATCCGTATAAAATGACTCACGGAGACCCGAGGGATCACCAAAAACTCTCAACACATCTGGACACGCCAACCGAGGTAAGATAGTACCTCTCAATGTCCAGAACCATGTCACGAATTATCCAGAATAGTCGAGACACTCACAAAGTTACTTGTCAACCGCTGGATCTCACCGGGTTGACCAGAACCTGACAATGACCTTGAAGCAGTACAGAAACCTAGCAAGGTATGCCTAGCTACCTTATAACATGGTTATTGCCCTCATAGGACATCAAAAGACGTCCACGGGACAATGGGTAAACCACGAAGTCAAGCCAAGGCACTTGGAAACCAACCCATCGGGAAACGACATGCAGGAATTAAGCGGAGGAACATGCGTTGGCGGTCATAGAATGGGCCGCTAGGTGACTGTAGCGGTCAAGGATTAGGACGCTAAATGCAGTCAACCCTGAACCGACCTATTCAGTGAAACCACCTAAGTGGTGTAATATAGATCCGCCACACGGACTGGGCGGTCCAAGAGACAACTGCCACACTAATCGCCCTAAAACATTGACCTAAGTCAACGACTTGTAGCGGCCTAAGAAAGGCGAGCTACAGCGAAGAAATGCATGAAGGTTGGACCGCCAAGGCCAAATGACTTAAATCTTGACTAGGTCTAAAACCATGGTAACATGAATACCGAGGCAGACCACAAGTCGGCGAGACCATCCCTTCAAGACGGGAACTCGAGGGAGGCCACACACATGCGGGGGAACCCAACTACACTCACACCGATACACGGTGACTCGATCGAACGTAACACAAAGCCCGGGACACACATCCCTATGGGCATGCTAATCGAGATAACACGGCACCTCCCGACACCCCAGAAACATGGACACGGAACCCACAGGGTGTCCGAGACACTCGCGAGGCCATAGGTCAGTCATTGGGTCTCAACCGGACCGACCATGACTCAAAACGAACAAAAATATAGAATTTTCAGTCAACCTGACCCTTGGGGTCGGTTGACCAGAAAGGGTCGATCGACCGGCCCTGGGCGGTCAGTCAACCGGACCAACGAACGGACCCAACACGGTCCTACGAACGCCGCCGATAGGCCGGCCCACCGGTCACGGTGGAAAACCGGCCGAACCCTAATCCTCGGGCCCGATTCCACACCTCATTCGATCTCGATCGAAGGGGAAAACAACCACAATGATAATACCAACCTTCCACACTCCGGAAGGGGTCAAAACAACGCACAAACGGCTTGAAATGGGCAATTCCACCGAATTGACCTTAATTGAGTCACTGGGGTTCCCGGGCTCGTACCGGCCCCAAATGACAACTAATCGACATGAAATTAGCGGATCTGGAACGCTGACATTCCAAGGGTTCGATTGATACCAACTGATCTAAAAATCGTCAACGTTTTCTAGCGAACCCTGTGAACATCCCAAAAGCATAATTTTACCCCAACAAGGCAAAACCCACTCGTATGCTCACCGTTTGGAGTGAAATTTCGAGGGAACATAGAATAGAAGTAGGTGATCCATTTCCCTACTTTCACCGACGATTCCGTGCACCGTAGTGACTAAACCACGCCGAAAACCGCATCGCGAGCTCGACCGTCGACTTTGAATCCACCATTCAGGATCGCGCCAGAAACAGTCCGATCCTCACTGATAACACGAAAGTTCGTCATTTAAAACACGCGTATCAATCTTAAAAATTCTAACTCGCACTAGATGAAAGAGAAACGTAATATGGTGGCGAGAAGGGTCAAATTCTCAGGGAAGAAGAGATTTTTAGAGTTAAAAATCTAAGAGTCCTATGGAAAACACTTGTGATTTTGCTTGTGATTTTACCTTTCTTAAAGGAAATAGTGCATGGAAATAAATCTATCTAAAGAATATGAGAGGGATTGAGAAGAGAAATTTGGAAAAAGGAGGGAGAAAAGGGAACACAATTTGTCAAAATAAATTTTATTGCTAAAGACATGAAAATTACAATCTATGAAAATTGAGATTACAACCAATATAAACTACGAGATAAGTGAAGAAACTAGAGCCATGAGAGGACGATGAACGTCGTTGTCTCCTCCTCGCCGAGTCTTGGAGAGGATCGCTCCGCCTTGAAGGAGATCGTCGTTGAAAGAGATGGATGAAGAAGCCGGCGTCGTCCACGCCATGAGCCTTGGAACGTCGCCCGCCTTGATTGCACGCCGCCATGAAAGGAGAGTTTGTGGAGGACAAACTTTGGAGAGAAATATAAAGAGGAATGTGGAAGGGTTTGTGTGGAGATGAAGAAGGAAGGAGATGAGAGAGTAAAATAGAAATACTAAAAATAGAGTAAGAATGAAATTATAATAACTTTGAAACCAAGAAGAATTAGAGGATGGCAAAGAAGAAGAAGTTGAAGAGAAAGAAGAGAGGGAGAACTTTGATGAAGGGGGTAGAGAGATAAAACTTGAGGAAGAGGGTGAAATCGGAGGAAGAAGAAGACAATGGGAAAAATACAGATGAACAATAAAAAGTGTAGAATAGAAACTTATAAAATTGAGAATATCATGAAAACAGAGGAGAATTGGAGAAAGAGGAAGAGAAATTTGAAGAAATTTTAAAGATCTACAACTTTTGTGCAGAAATCAGAGAGAGAAAAAAATCACAAAGGGGAGAAAACTAGAGAAGAACAGGGGGACGTAGGTTCGGGTGAACAGTAAATGTGAAAGATAGAACCTTAAAAACTAGAAGATAGCGTGAAAACTAAGGAGAAATAGAAATGGACGAAGAAGATAAAGTTGAAGATCACTTAAAAATGAAGAACTTTTGTGAAGACAGCAAGAGGAGAAGAGGAAGATAACGGGGTGAAATAAGGGGAAGAACAGAGAGAAACACTGGTTCGTAGTTGAATAGGACAGCACAGTGAAACATATAAAATAACTTAAACACCAGAGGGAATTAGAAGATGATGGAGAAGATAAAGTTGTAGAGAATTCAAAAATGCAAAACTTTCATGAAGATAATAAGAGGAGAAAATGAACTTACGTGGGTTAAATCGGCGACCTAAGATGTAAGAGGGAGAGGGAGAGTGAAAAATTGCCAAAAGAAGAACTCCCCTTCCCACTTACTCCATCTATTGGTCTACGACTTTCCTTCTACCTGCGGGTTTAATCCAAGAGATTGAAAAACTGTTGGCAAGTTTCTTCTGGCAGGGGACAGGGACCCTTAAGGCCTTTCACATGATAAATTGGGATATTATTTGTAGACCAAAAAAAGAAGGGGGGCTAAATTTAAGACGACTAGCTGATTGGAACAAAGCTATTTTGATGAAACAGTGTTGGGACATATTGCATAAAAAGGACAGTCTTTGGATAAAATGGATACATAGTAAATATCTGTCCAAATGTAACTTTTGGCACATTCAAGCAAAATCCTACCATTCTGCAGCTTGGAAAGGTATCCTTCAAATGAGAACATGGCTACTCAAACAAATCCAATTTTCTATCTCCATTAATAGTTCTCTTAGCATGTGGTATGATCCGTGGGTCAATGGTAAAAGCATATTCCAGCTTTACGGAGATCGGATCAGGCAAGATCTGGGAGGTAATGTGAATAGTATTGTTTCTGACTTTATTGCTAATGGAAGTTGGAATCTCCCGACTCCAACCTCCATTCACATGTTTGAGCTTTGGCCAGTTATTTCAGCTATCCCACTTGTTAATGAGCCCACTGATACAGTGATTTGGATTCATGACAAAGGCAATTTTTCTTGTACTTCGGCATGGAACCAAATAAGGCAAAAACATCCTGTATGGTACCCGGAGAGCTGGGTTTGGGGCAGGCCACTATGCCACAAGCATTCCTTATGTTGCTGGCAAGCACTTCACCTCAGGTTACCGACTCTGGATATTATTCAGAAAAAAGGGTTTTCTCTTGCTAATATGTGTATGCTTTGTAAAGGGGCAGAGGAAAGTATTGACCACCTATTCTTCTCATGCAATTACTCCAAAGATCTTTGGAAAGAAATCTTACAGAGATTTGATATCCGTAGGGAACCAAAGAACACAATCTTATGTGAGCTACAATCTCTTGAGGCCAATTTTCCTAACAAAGGTTATCTTACCAAGCTCATCAAATTATTATTCCGATGCACTATCTGGTGGATTTGGAGAGAGAGATGCCTTCGCATCTTTGAGAATAAAAATATGGGATATGCAAAGCTTCTAATTGAAATCCTTTATGAAACCAGATGCTGTTTGGAAAATGAACTCAAGGTTGATAGACTTACCTTCAGAGAGAAACAGATATTCAAACGCTATAACTTCATCATTTCTTAACTCTGGTCAAACGTCTTTCATATCATGGGGAATCTCACTTTGTAAGACTTGGACGTACAAATTGATTGTCTATTAGCTATGTCCTAGTTATTGTATTTTATGTACCCACAGTAGACCACGTCTGTTGTGGCACGGCTGATTACCTCTAGAGCAATAAGTCTAGGTTTGTCTAGACATTGCTCACCCTTTGTACACTTTTTACTTTTCTATAATAGTTACAAGTTTACCGATCAAAAAAAAAAGAACTCCCCTTCACCTCCTTGTCATGGGCTATTTATAGGGAAAGTTAGGTTAATGGAGGGAGGAGATTGTATCAAAAGGAGATGGATGGCTGAGATTTAGGTAGAAGATGATGTATGGGGGAAAGGAAAAGGAGGTGGGCACCCCCTTTCTTAGACTTTGGGCACCCCCTTTCCAACTTTAAATCTCCTTTTCAAACATTGAATGTCATTTTCCTCCTTTTCAAACTTAAACTTTGAATTCTTCATTTTTAAACTTTGAATTCAAAATTTTGAACTTTCTTTTCCCTCCAACCAAAATATTTTGAATTCTTTATTTGACTTGGTCAAAGTGGTGATGACAGTTTTGCCCCCGGCTTCTTTTGCAATTACCTTCGGTGTCCTGCACACACATAATTATGATTTAGTTCAAAAAAATTACCATAATGTGCACATGAATCTCAATTACTCATTTTTATGCAATGGATAATTAATGTTCATGACCCTCAACTCCATTTTATTAAATGAAATCACCAAATTAATTAATTTGGTTGAAAGGTCCAATCTACATGCGAAGTTGAGATTAATGATAGAACATGCATAATTACCAAATTATATGCACATAAAATGGTGTATATGCGATGAATTATCATAGAAAATGGACACTTATCACACCCCCCAACTTACTCATTGCTAGTCCCTTAGCAATGTAAATAAAGTAAAATTTAGGACTAACAAGAGTTTGTAAAATTCATACTCTCATATCCAGCTCTCCCTTCATAGAATAAACCAAAGATTAGTAATCTGGAATCATTAATGCACACTAGCCTTATGTAATAACTTAATAGTAAGAATTCAAATCAAAGATCAATAACACTTGTGTATGTGTAACTACTAAATCCATAACTTAGACAATTACATCCCCCATTCGCTATTCCAAGCAAATACCTTTCAACCCTACACCTCTTAGATTAGAGCATTAAGTATATTAGCTTTTTGTCTGCCTTATTGCTTTGTCCCTTTGGGATCTTTTATGCCACACATGATGCTGCACTACCCTTCACTGCTCAACGTGAATCTCGACTCTTGCCTTAGGAGAAGCAGGCCCGGTTTCGTAGATCAAGGTTCCCTTTTCTATTTTACGCGAACCTCAACACGTCTTAGGTGAAGTAGGCGGGTACTAAGACTAGGGGTATTTTTTATGGTATTTTCTTTCTTTTTTTTCTCTCTCTTTTTTTAATAGATAATTTGACAGAAAGCTTTGTAAAAAGATCTCTTTTCTTAAGAAGTGCAGAATATCAAACAACATGTCAAAACTAGTAGAGGGCTTGTCTTGCTTATTTCATTAGCGTGCGACGTGAATTTTTTTTCTGAAGTGCACATGAACTTTAAAAAGATTCTTATATCAATTTTTCATGGCTAGATTAGATAAATTTTCCATCATCCTTATCTAGTGATTTCTATTCCAGAATTACTTTCAATAGAAGCATGAATCATGAAACTCACAATGAGTTTTATTTTGTTGGTTTTCTAATTTTGTTTCATATTTGAGGTTATGTTTGAGGTTGTATATGAATGCAACATGTGCAACATGATTTCCGTCCCCCCAACTTAAATGACATTGTCCTCAATGGCATGAATAATATGAAATAATAGAACATTGTAGACATGAAATTTGTGAAGGAACGGGTCAACCTGACGGAATTGAACTTCGACGGGCATCCTTGCTTGAATGAAAGGCGATTTTTGACTGTTGAAGGTTAGGCATAGGTGTAAGCATTTTTCGCTCTCCCCCCAACTTATCCTTTATTCACACCTGCAAAATAAAAATAAAACCACAATAAAATTTGGGTTGCCTCCCAAGAAGCCATTTATTAGCACACGAAAATCATGAAAAATATGGGTTGCCTCCTAAGAAGCACTAAGTTTAACGTCTTCAGCCAGACGCATGAAAGCTCACTAACCAACATGTGGCATTCAGAATGAGCCACCAAGTGATCTTGTCCTCCTCCAAATTTCAACCCTCATACCATTAGAAGATAAGAGTAAGCATGTACAGACTAGGGCTAGAAATAGGCAAGACTCGCACATTATTGATTTTAATTTTAACCATGTGTGTGAGCCAATTGTCATCTTTAGGGATCAAGAAATAATCAATGGCTAATAATCTGTCAAGATCGGGGTTGAACCTTTGCCCAACATCAACCCATTGTTCCCCTTGTCTTGCATCTTCCTGCCTGACTAACCCTTTTGTGATGACTTCCTCCATGGTAACTTGATCCGACACTGGTGGCTGATGAATAAGATTAGTATTATTAGCCGCGTTCCTCTCAGTAACAGCCTCATGAGCAGTAAGGGTAGTAATCAATTGATTTTCCTAATGGGAAGTTAAATCAAAGGTGAATGTGATTGGCACGTCCCCCTTAGGTCCTAGAATGTCATAGTGGAGAGGCTGTACTTTCGGGGGAATCAAATTGGAAGGAAGAGTGAGGCCATGATCTAACTCATCCAAAGATTCAAACTTCATTGGATAGGGTACAAGGGTCAGATCAAATGTGAAATTTTCTAACAAGGACCCTTCATCACACTCATTACTCGAATGAACATTATCAATCAAACTTTCCAATAATGAGGTGGGAAGATCAAATGTAAATGTTTCCAGTCCGGCCCTTTCATCACAGGTCAGATAAAAGGTAAATTTCTCTAAGACGGACCCATCATCACACTCATCACTCAACTGAAGATTATGAATCAAATTTTTCAGAAATGAGGTCGGTAGATGAAATGTAAATTTTTCCAACAAGGCCCCAACATCATGTTCTCCCAAGGGAGGAGGATATTCAGAATTTATTGTCATTAAATCACCAAGATTGTTGATTACAAAGCAATCCTCCTCGTCATGTATATCCTCAATTGAGTTGTGTAGGCCACTATTTTTCACAATGATATTCTCAATTTCAAAACATTCATAGGAGGGGGTGACGATATCAATATGATCATTTTTATCCTTCAGTCCGCCCCCTACTTCCTTCTCGTCCTCCATCATGGTATTACGAGTGCACTCCCCCTCACTCTCAAAAGTTATATCTTGAGCCAAAATGACAGGCATCAGATCATCATCATCATCATTGGGGTTGGTTGAATGTTGAAGGAGGGCCATGGTAAGTAGACTGAGAGTACACGACTTGAGGTTCAAAGTAGTGGCCCGGTGAATCACCCCTAATATCGATATTACTTTGAATGCTTGGGTGAGATGAGTTGGGCTGAAGTTGATTACACATGGGCTGCTCGTGAGTTTCTTGGGGTGAAGGTGTAGACAAATGGGCTTGAATTGGTTGGTCCGTCTAAGACAAATTTATGGGAGTACTCTAGCCAAGATTAGAATCTTCTGAAAGGGTATCATACTTGGGTTGAGAGAACCCTAAGGTATTTTGGTTTTGAGTTTGGATGACCAGTGGGAGTTGGGCTATAGTAGGATAGTGACTCACATGGTGAGTGAGACTGGCACAGAAATCACATGCTTCCTTGTGAGTTTGGGTTGGATTTTCGGCCTGTTTGGAAAGTCCTACATATTGTTTATGAGATGAGATTGAGGCATGATTCATTGAATTTTCACTCAAAATTTCAAACAGATCATACGCCTCATCTTCATTCTTGTTCATGAACGCCCCTCCGCAACATGTATCCATCATTTGTCTATCAAGATCAGATAATCCCTCATAAAATGCAAACATAATTTATCATTTGGGTAACCCATGATGTAGGCATTGACGTAACAAATCCTTCAACCTTTCCCAAGATTCATAAATTTACTCGTCTGAAAATTGGGTAAATCCTGAAATCACCCTTCTCATAATGTTGGTTCGGACTATAGGGTAAAATTATTTTAAAAATCCTAACTGCATATCCTCCCAAGTCTTAACAGTTTTTCCAAAACTTCTTAACCAACATTTTACTTTATCCTTCAATGAGAATGGAAATAAGATCAACTTAAGGGCATCATCACTAAAATTTTGGATTTTAACCAGCGAGTAATTTTTTTGAAAATCATGTAGATACTCATAAGGATTTTCATTGGGTTTCCCATAAAAAGATGGGAGCATCTGGATGATACCGAGGCTAATCTCATAATGATCCACCAGAATGTCAGGTGGTTTAATACAAGTGGAGGATTTATAAGTAGAAGGAATAAAGTGTTCCTTCATGGGCTTGGTTTTCCCTCTAAGATAGATGGCCATTAAAAAAAAAGGTCGGATCCCTGAAAGATTTATTCAATTTTTTTTCAACAATTTTTTTTCAATTTCTTCAATTTTTTTTGCATTGTTTTGCATTTCTTAATTTTATTTTCCCTTTATTAATCTCTTTTTTTGTTTTATTCTCCTTTTTTTATTAAGATTAGAAAATCATAATTTTTTTGAAACTAACACTGACTTAGATGAATAGAGAGAATATTTTTTATTTTTTTATTTTTTTTATTTTTTTATTTTTTTACATACACAAACAAGTTAACACATAAATTACCTGACGACCTAGATGCGACTCAGATCTACAAATGAGGTTTCACAAAATGACCAAAATATAACTTAAGTTCACCCTCAATATTTTCACCGGCCAAGTAAGGGGTGGGGTAGTGGGAGGCTCCCCCTACTTTCGTAGGGACCTAATTATGTCAAACCACTAGCCCGTTTAACGCGTTTGCCGTCCGACCGTCTTGTCTTGGGCATCGGTTTCCACAAGAGGATAAACTCAAATCATACTAAAAGCATAGTGTGACCCTAGGGCGAATGTCTACTGACTTTTATTTAAGGCTTAGGTCATACAAAGATGCAAGGAGAAATGTGGTTTGTGGGCTAAGGAGGGGTGATGAAATCCCCACCTTATGTTATTTAGGGATATTACCCTTAGAGTATTTTGAAATGAAATGCACACCACAATTTTAAACAAGGGGTTCTTATGCAATATGTATGCTAAAATATGATAAGTAGAACGTACCTTGCCCCTCGCAATCTCCAAAATGTAATACAAAAATTAAATAACAAGGAAAAATCTTATGCTAAATGATGCATGGCCTAGAACATGGATGATGTGGTTTCTATTTTTGAATGAGGTCTTTTATTTTTGATGCAAGTGTTATTTTTTTTAGTTAATGAAGCTATCTAGCCAGCACATTTTTTTTTGAGATTTTTCCATATAAAAGTTAACAAAATACATAAGATATATTAAATAACACGACGGAAGATTGATATACTTACTTGGATCGCGATCCCTTGTCCTTTATTTTTATTTTTATTTTTTTTCAGAGATTATTTTTTTTAAAATTTTTCAATTGATGCAAATAAATAAATAATTAACTAAAATGCATGAACAATATGCATCTACAATGAAAATATGATAGCATGAGACCAAAATATTTTTATAATTTTTTTATTTTTTATTTTTTTTCAAAGAATTTTTTTCAGATATTATTATTTTTTAAAAAAAAATTTAATAAGAGATGAATGAAAGAAGTTATAATTAATAAAATAACAAAGTCATGAAAATTTATTACAAAATGAAGCCTAAGATGATATTTTTGTGTGTTCTGATTTTTATAAAATTTTCAGACATTTTTTAGATTTTTTTGAAGATTTTTCAGAAATTGAAAAAATAGAACATGTTCCTACGTTTCAGCCTTTTAGCGACGCTTGATTGCTACAGTTCCAGACTTTCAGCGACGCTTCATTTTCTAAGAATTTCAGGTTCGATTTTTCTCTTTCTTTGATTTCTGATTTTTTTTCTTTTTCTTATAAAATAAAAATAGAAAAAATTAATATACAAATATACACATCAAACACAAGAATATCCATCTATAAAAAAAAAATTTCCTCCCTGACAATGGCGCCAAAAATTGATAACACAAAAGTTCGTCATTTAAAACACGCGTATCAATCTTAAAAATTCAAACTCGCACTAGATGAAAGAGAGACGTAATATGGTGGCGAGAAGGGTCGAATCCTCAGGGAAGAAGAGATTTTTAGAGTTAAAAACCTTAGAGTCCTATGGAAAACACTTGTGATTTTATTTTTCTTAAAGAAAATATTGCATGGAAATTAATCTATCTAAAGAATATGAGAGGCATTGATAAGAGAAATTTGGAAAAGGGAGGGAGAAAAGGGAACACAATTTACCAAAATAAATTTTATTGCTAAAGACATGAAAATTACAATCTATGAAAATTGAGATTACAACCAATATAAACTATGAGATAAGTGAAGAAACTAGAGCCATGAGAGGACAATGAACGTCATCGTCTCCCCCTCGCCGAGTCTTGGAGAGGATCGCTCCGCCTTGAAGGAGATCACAGTGGATAGAGATGGATGAAGAAGCCGTTGTCGTCTGTTGGGTTAGATGGACGCAGTCTATCTTCACAGATTGTGGATCTAGAGGGGGGTGAATAGATCAACTTGCCTAATTTAAAACTATTGTAAGTTCTAAAGCGGAATTTAGGCGACAGTCAGTTAAGCAAAACACAGGAAGCTAAACAAAAGGTCAAAAGCTAGACATGAGCATAAGCGATGCAATCAAATGAGCTAAGCAAGAATTTTTCATCGCACACAGATCACACAAAAACACAAGCACACGGCACACACAACTTTTAGGTGGTTCGGTCAACGACCTACGTCCACCCCACACTCAACTGAGTATGGCTTCCTGCTGCGCAACACAGCTTGCGTCCGCTGGGCTTTACAGCTTGGCCAAACAACCCGCTGATACACAGCTTCGCTGGGCACTACAGCTTGCCGACCAGAGGATCTAATCCTCTGCAACCGCTGGGGAAATACAGCTTAACCCGTCCAGTGCAGACCACCACTGCAAGACCGCTGACACACAGCTTGAAGAAACAGCATTCGGAAGTAAAAGATAGAATCAAAACGAAAATAGAAAAGCTCAAAAATAATGTTGCTCTAAGAGCAAAAGCTCAGCTCTGGTTTTGAACCACGAGACTGAGATACAACCACTCTCACTCTCACTCTCACTCTCGATCAGCTCTCTCTCTCAATTCAATCTCTCTAGATCTCTTCCTCTCTCTTTTTCTCCTTCTTCTATTCTTCTTCTTCTTCTCTTTCTCTTTTTCTCTTCTTCTGGATCGAAGGGCTTTCTGCTCTTCAGGTTTCTGCTTCGATCATCCTTCATCTGTGGGCGAAGGCTTCTATATATAGCAGCAGCAAGTGGATAGGGCACAAAACACGTGTGCCTCCCACGCTCGATCCAGAACCTTCCTGCCACGTGCCTTTATCGGATTGGTTCCTCTTGTCTTGGATCACGTGTAACCCATTTATTTGGGAATATTCTTCCTCGTACCTGTAAAGAGATAAAAGCAATTAACACGCTGTATGGCCACTAAAGCTAAAGCTGCATGAGGTATATGATAACAACATGACGTGACTACTACACGGGATAAGAAAAGAACGACACGAAATACAATAATAAGACTAGCACTATAAAGAGTACGACACGAAGTACCACTATAACAAGACAAACACTATGGAGAAAACGACACGAAGTCAGATGAAAACAGTACGAGGTGAGAAGAAAATATCACGGAGTGAAACAATACTTGAAAACATAAGAAAAACAACTCGAGCACAAAATAGCTCGAATGAACGACTCGAAGATGAGGCGACACGGGCTGACTACGACACGAAGACAGATAACAGAAACCGTCACGAGTTGAAGACAACACGAAGATGAAAACAGAGACCGACACGTGTTGAAAACAACACGAAGACGAAACACAGGAATTGACACGGAGTGTGGTCAAGGCGAGAAGGACACGAAGTCTAAAGAGAAAAACAGCACGCAGACAAAAGAGTGACACGGCTATCACGACACGTGATGAAGCAGTGACACTAGTAAAAAGCGACTCGAGGAACAACAGTAAGAGACACGAAGTTAAACAAGCAGACATAAAAGATGACACGAGATGAGCAACTCAAGGACAGAGAGAAACAACACGAGGTTCACAGAGAACACAGCTAACACAACAACGACACGAAGACGAGTACAACACGGACTGAATCCAACTCGAAAACGAAGAACAGAGCCCTACACGAGGTGTGGTCACAAAGCA
This sequence comes from Amorphophallus konjac, assembly GCA_022559845.1. Taxonomy (NCBI): domain Eukaryota; kingdom Viridiplantae; phylum Streptophyta; class Magnoliopsida; order Alismatales; family Araceae; genus Amorphophallus; species Amorphophallus konjac. The sequence goes on along the minus strand of CM040118.1, from coordinate 255,393,576 downwards.
AAAAGGACACGGGATCTAAGAAAAACAACACGAGGAGAGAAAACAGGAATGACTACAACGACACGAGGTTCACAGGGAAACGACTCGAAGTTCATCAGAACAGATCGAGCTGCTCCAGTAAACAGCACGAAATAGAAAAGAGAACGACACGAAGTATAACCTCATACAAGTTTTTCCTGTCAAGCATGGAAATCAACACGAAGTGTTGTAAACTCAGACGACACGAAATCTTTTCGTGTTAGTGAGGGGAAACAACACGAAGTGTGGCTCAAGTGGCACTGAAAGCAACACGAGGTGCTGCAATGTTCTGCACACAATGGAACAAAACGACACGAAGACAAGCCCTGAAAATAATGTTTAGATTTCACGCTGTACAGACTTTGAGGTTTAATGCAAAGGCCAGTGTACAGACTTCTAAATGCTGAAGCGTTGTATAGACTTTTATGAGACGCTGAAGTCTGTATAGACTTGGCTATGCGAGCAAGCTACACGTTGTGTAGACTTAGAAGCTTCTGATGGGTGTATAGACTTCAAATGATAACGCTGTACACACTTAACCAAATCAATTGAGATGCAGTGTGTTAAATGCAAAGAACACATAGTCAATCTGATAAAGCAGTTTCATCAAATCATAAAATAGTTGCCAATCAATCAAAATAATGGTGTTGCCAATGAAATAAAGCAAGTGTCAACATCATTCATCATCAGTCATAGAAGGGTCACAACAATCTCCCCCTTTTTGATGATGGCAACCCCATATGAAGTAGAAGAGCAACATCCTATCATATAGATATATGTTTGATGAAAGACATGATGTGTTATGAAGATTGACATGCAGATGCAAGAATGACATGCAGATGCTATGTATTCTCCCCTTAGACATCCCCTAGACAATATTCTCCCCCTTTGCCATCAACAAAGAGGAGGGAAAAGTTAATTACAATGGAGGAATCAAGAGAAGAACTGACTGGCATTCTGAAAAGGTAGTTCATGAATAAGCATTCTAAAGCATAGAGTCTTCAGTCATATGAATTTAGAAGCTGCTATCAGAAAGATTTCTGGTTTAAGAATGATAACATTTGGAGTTCATGCACTACAAGCAATAGATAAGTTCACTGTGCATGATAAAACAATAAACCAGAATCATATTTGCATGAAAGATTCAGTTTCATAATATCTTACTTTCATAGTCTCATAAAATTATTGAGAGAAATCAAGTCATGTATTGAAGTTAAACAAATTGACACTTATGGACTTTTCTTTTAAAGGAGCAGTATAATCAATATTAGATTACATTGAGCATTCAGGTACCACAAGTCTTTCTGTGTAAGGGTATACGTTTATAAGACGCCAATACCCCTAGATACTCAACAAGATGGATCATTCTGCATATGATCAAATTTAACAGAACTGAGTTGCACCTTTTTGTGTGAAGGTACACGTTTATCAGACGCCAGTTACCCCCAGGTACTTAGTGAAACCAGCCTGCTGTTTTGAGCATTTTAAACAGAGATAGCTGATACACTTCATGACATGAGTGTTGTCCACTTCTTTGATGGATCACTCAGTTTCTCAGTGATTTATCAGTCATTACTCTGCCAATATTGATTTTCAATGATTTTCAATGACTTTCTTAGCTGACCTTTTTATGTTTCAGAATGACTTGTTCAAGAACAATACACATACTTAACCTTTCTAACATGATTTCAGATGAGTTTTCAGATTTCAGATATGATTAGCTTTGTCTATCATGAAATAAGAAAGAGGCTGAGAGTTTTATCAATTTTTAACTTTTTTATATACTGATTGCAATCTTTAAACTCCAACCATTATAAGATTTAAACCATTACATCAGTCTTTGAACAATTCAAATTCTTATTAAATGAAGAAGTCCATTTTCTACTGCTTAGAAATCAGAACAGACCAACAGATTGCCATATTGTCGGAGACAAGTATTCAGAATTAAAGGTTGAATGACTTCAAGAAGGTTGAAACCACTCTGAATTTCTAGCAATACTCCCCCTATCTATATGCATGCAACATGGCAAGAATCAATTGAGAGAGAACTTATGCATAGATCACGAATGCATGATATGCAAAGACTTGCAAAGACTCGACAAGCTCCCCCTGAATATATGCACTACAGGACAGTTCTACATCCGCATTCACATTCACATGATTTATCCAAGCAATCAAAAACAAGTCCACATCAGAGATTTTATTCACAGCAATTAAACAATCATACATCATGCTGAAATTTACATAAGCCAAGTTCTCTTCTAAGAAACTTAAATTTTTCATTTGCAAGAGGCTTAGTAAAAATATCAGCAATTTATTTGTCAGTTTCTATGAAGTTCATTTCAATCTCCTTTTTATTTACAGCATCTCTAAGAAAATGATGTTTAATCTCTATATGCTTAGTCCTAGAATGGTGAACAAGATTTTTAGCAAGGCAAATAGCACTACTATTATCACATAAAAGTGGAATGCATCCCAGATTTATCTGATAATCCGCCAGTTGGTGCTTAATCCAAAGTACTTGGGCTGCACAATTACATGCTGCAACATACTCAGCTTCAGCTGTGGATAATGCTACAGTGTGTTGCTTCTTAGATGCCCAAGACACTAGACAACCACCAAGGAATTGACAGTAGCCACTTGTGCTTTTTCTATCTACTCGACACCCAGCATAGTCTGCATCAGTGTAGGCTAGAAGCTCTAACTCACACTTAGCAGGATACCAGAGACCTAGTTCTTGGGTGCCTAGTAAATACCTAAAAATCCTTTTCACAGCTTTAAAGTGATTTTCTTTAGGACTAGCCTGGAATCTAGAGCATAAACACACAGCAAATTGTATATCAGGCCTAGAGGCTGTAAGATAGAGAAGAGATCCGATCATACCTCTGTATAGCCTTTGGTCCACAGGTTTACCTTAACCCATTGGAGTGGCTATTTCCTTGAGGTCGTCCATTTTGTACTTCTTCAATAAGTTCTTTACATACTTGGACTGAGAGATGAAGAAGCCATCTTCTGTTTGTGTAACATGCAGTCCAAGAAATAGTTTGAGCTCACCCATTGAGCTCATTTCAAATTCATCAGTCATAATTTGAGAGAATTCCTCACACAATTTGGGGTTAGTTGACCCAAACACAATGTCATCCACATAAATCTGAATGATAAGAATATCTGGATGGCTTACATTGGTAAACAATGTTTGATCAACTATACCTCTTGTGAAATTCTTGTCGGTGAGGAATTTGCTCAACCTGTCGTACCAAGCTCTAGGAGCTTGCTTTAAACCATAGAGAGCTTTATTGAGCTTGTAAACATGATTAGGAAAATCTAAACATTCAAACCCAGGAGGCTGTCTCACATATACATCCTCATTAATTTTCCCATTTAGAAAAGCAGATTTCACATCCATCTGCTGAAGGTTTATTCCTAGGGAACATGCATAAGCCAATAAAATTCTTATTGCTTCTAACCTAGCTACAGGGGCAAAAGACTCTTCAAAGTCTATACCAAATTCCTGATTGTACCCCTGAGCTATAAGTCTGGCTTTATTTTTAATAACATTCCCCGCTTCATCAGTTTTGTTTCTAAATACCCATTTAGTCCCTATGACTGTTTCATGAACAGGAGGTGGAACCAAATGTCACACCTTATTCCTGTCAAACTGATTGAGCTCCTCATGCATGGCATTAATCCAATGCACGTCTTGAAGAGCACAGTCAATGGACTTGGGTTCTATGTTTGAAACAAAAGCATAAGCATTCAATTCATGTTGAATTCTTAAGTGGCCTCTAGTCCTAGGGGGGTCATGCAGATTTCCAATAACATTATCTACAGGATGATCCTTGAGATATCTAATATTTGCAATTGGACTATCATGAACTTGATTTACCTCCCCCTGAACTGTAGGCTCCTCTTCATTAAGCTCATTATGTTCTTCTTCATCCTCGGATTTGTTTGCAGGATCTCCTTCCTTCAGAATTTCACCATTGGTTTCATTCCTGCATTGACCAACATTAGTATTTGCCAAGGATTCATCAAAAACTATGTGTGGAGATTCTTCAACAGTTTTAGAGTTCAGATTGTACACTCTGTATACTCGGGTGTTTTCAGAATAGCCAAGAAAAATTCCTGGTTCTCCTTTAGGTTCAAATTTATCAAGGTCCTTTTTATCATTTATGTGAATGAAACATTTACAACCAAAAACCTTGAAGTGAGCAATAGAAGGTTTCTTACCTTTTAATATCTCATATGGTGTTTGTTGGGTAGAGGGTCTTACCATGGCTCTGTTAATTATATAACAGGTAGTGTTCACTGCTTCAGCCCAAAATTTCCTTGGTAGACCACCTTCAACAAGAAGTGTACGACCCATTTCCACTAGGGTTCTGTTCCTTCTCTCCACAACTCCATTCTGCTCAGGTGTCCTTGGTGAGGAATACCTGTGGTTGATTCCATTTGACCTGCAGAATTCATCAAATTGTGAGTTTTCAAACTCACCTCCATGATCAGACAAAATGTTTTCAATTTTCTGATTTGTATTAACATAGAACTCCTGAAATTTTGAGAAAGCATCACTCTTATTAGATAAGAAATAAACCCAAGTATACCTAGAGAAGTCATCTACCATGACAAACCCATACCTCCTCCCTGATAGGCTGACAGATCTGGTTGGGCCGAAAAGGTCCATATGTATCAGCTCATAGGGTTTGGAAGACAGATTTTCAGTTCTAGACTTGAATGACTTTCTAGTTATCTTTGATTGAGTGCATGCATCACAAATTTTATTTTCTTTCTTGAATGAGACTTCAGGAAGTCCTCTAACCATGTCATGCTTATTTAATTTGTGTAAAACAGTGTAGCTAGCATGACCTAACCTACGATGCCATAAAAAAGCTATGTCTTCTCTACTTGCAATAAGGCAAAGGTTAGTGTGTTGAAAGTCATCTAAATTTATCATGTAAGTATTATTTATTCTTTGTCCAATAAATTTGACAATGTCAGAATCAGGTTCAAAAACCGTGCAGCATTGAGAATTAAATAGAACATTGTAACCTTTATCACATAACTGGCTGATGCTAATTAGATTATAGGCTAACCCTTCAACCAGCATAACATCATCAATGCAGCAGGTAGAACACTTACCTACCTTACCTGATCCGATAATCCTACCCTTTGTGTTGCTTCCAAAGGTGACAAGGCCTTCTACTTTCTCAGTCAGTATGCAAAATTTGGCCTTATCTCCTGTCATATGCCTGGAGCAGCCGCTATCCATGTACCACAAGTTGTTCTTGGCTGCCAGGCATACCTGCATACACAATTAAGTAGACAAGTTTGGAACCCAAGACTGATTGGGCTCCAATTTAACTGAACTAGCAGCAAAGCAGGAGAGCAATTGTTTCGGAATCCACATTTGTTTAAATGAATTTTGTTCAGTGGATCCTACAGATTTTCTTCTGTTGTTGTTCCTTTTCTTTTTGTTGGCGGCAGCATGATTATTGACAGTGTTGTTATTTCTGTGCCATTGCCTTGGCCAGGGTGTGTTCACAAAGTTTTGGCCATAGTTGTTCCTGGGCTGGCTATGAAAATGTTGATTTCTAGATGTCCAGTAACCATACCCATTTACCCAATTTCTACTGTAAGGTCTTTGATATTGAGCACCCTGGTGTGCAAGACCTGTAAACTTACCCTGAGTTCTAGACCAATTTGACCTATAGAAGTAGGTTGGCTGTGCATTGTAGTGGGTCTGAGCTCTGGATTGATAAAAATAATTGGGTTGACTCCTAGCAGCGCTTTATCTCCCCTTTACTTTGGACCCTGCTGACCTATACACAGGTTTGTATTGGGTCTTCTTAAGAGGTGGAGACTGGGTTACCTTGACATGGGGTTTACCAGTCTGTGCAGGTTGACCCCTAACCTGAGTCTGAGCCCTAGGATTCTGCTTAGATGAGCTAGCTCTACTAGACTCATTAACCTTTCGTTTGCCTTTCTCCTCAGCACTGGGCTTTTTCAGATTAGCAGTTTTGTTCATCAATTTTGTTAAGTTCATGCTAATTAGAGGTCCCTTTTCCTTTTGAGCAACAAATGAAATTGTTTTCATTCCGAAAGTTTTTGTTGCACTAGAATTAAAACCTAGGCCCTCTTTTCTGAAATTAACCTTTGACCCTAACAAAGCATTTAAGTTATCTGTTCCTTGGGTCATTTTCTCAATGGTCTTCATTTTATCCTCATTATCTTTCTGAAGTTCATCAATAGCCGTTTTTAGCTCATTGTTGACATTGAGGACAGCTTCATATTTTTCAGAAATGATTTTTACTTCACTTTCACATTTTTGAATCTTCAGCTTCCATTCATCAATTTCATTTTCAAGCCTTAGATTCTCTTTCTTAGAAGCTTTTAACTCATCTTTGATTTTATCTTCTTCAGAGCATGTGAGTTTCAATTCATCAATCTCAGATTCCAAACATGCAATTTTATCAGTTAGTGTTTTATCATTTTGCATGGAATTTATTTTTCTTCTAAGATGCCTATTCTCTTTTCTAATATCATCAGCTCTATCAGCTATGTCATGATAAGCATCTACCCAATCAGCAATTGTGAAGTTTTCAAATCTAGTGATTACCTCATCTGTGTCCTCCTCTCTATCTTCGGAGCTTGTTGCCATAAGGCAAATGGGCTGTTCAGATTCGGCTTCACTATCTGAGCTGCTGCTGAAAGAGCCTTCATCTTCATCACTCCACGTGGTGATCATAGCTCTTCCCTTCTTGAATTTCTTCTTTGACCTGTCCTTATGTTTCTGATTTTCTGGACAGTCAATTTTCAGATGCCCTGGTTTCCTACATTGATAACAAACATTAGCTTCATTTTTCTTTGCAGGTTTAGATCTATACCTTTTATCCTTTCGGTCACCACTGTATTTCTTCTGACCGAACCGTCCTGCTCCCTTTCTGAGAAATCGCCTGAACTCTCTAGTCATCATGGCTATCTCAGATCGAGTCACATCTTCCTCTTCATTTAGATTCTCCTCTGATGATGAAGAGCTGCTGGAGCTGGATTTTGTTGATTTGCTGGAACTAGCCTTCAGCGCTATCGGCTTCCTCTTCCTCTCGGCTTCATCTGTCCTTGGCATGTTTATCTCATATGCCATTAGTGAGCCAATCAGCTCATCAGATTTGATATTACGTAGGTCCCTTGACTCCTCCATCACAGTTGCTTTGGTGTGCCAATTTGGAGTCAGGGAGCGCAGAATTTTCCTCACTACATCATACTCTGCCTGAGGTTTCCCAAAGCCTCTGAGGCCATTGGTTATGTCAGTCAGCCGAGCGTACATTTCACTGATGGACTCGTTCTGCTTCATCTTGAAGGCTTCATACTCAGATACAAGAAGATTGGCCTTCTACTCTCTTACTTGAGATGTGCCTTCATGAATTACTTCCAGCGCATCCCACATCTCCTTAGCTGATTTGCAAGCAGATACACGGGAGAATTCTGTAGGATGCAGAGCGCACTGGATAGCATTAATAGCACTCCAATTTAGCGTGGACCTTCTGATCTCCTCCTTGGTCCATACATCTTCATTCGGGGACAGCTCATAAGGTCCCTTGCTGACAATCTTCCAAATCTCATAATCCTTAGCCCTGAGGAACACTTGCATACGATTCTTCCAGTATGCGTAGTTTGATCCGTCAAAGAATGGGGCTTCGTTGTTGAGTGACCTTCGGCAGTCATCCCTCGAGCATCCATCTCTACCTATTCTCTTCGGGCGATGAGTCCCTGCAGAAGAGTTAGGCTCTGATACCAAAGAGATCTAGAGAGATTCAAAAAGAGAGAGGAAGAGATCTAGAGAGATTGAGTTGAGAGAGAGAGCTGATCGAGAGTGAGAGTGAGAGTGGTTGTATCTCAGTCTCGTGGTTCAAAACCAGAGCTGAGCTTTTGCTCTTAGAGCTACATTGTTTTTAAGCTTTTATATTTTCGTTTTGATTCTGTCTTTTACTTCCGAATGTTGTTTCTTCAAGCTATGTGTCAGCGGTCTTGTAGTGGTGGTCTCCACTGGATGGGTTAAGCTGTATTTCCCCAGCGGTTGCAGAGGATTAGATCCTCTGGTCGGCAAGCTGTAGTGCCCAGCGAAGCTGTGTATCAGCGGGTTGTTTGGCCAAGCTGTAAAGCCCAGCGGACGCAAGCTGTGTTGCGCAGCAGGAAGCCATACTCGGTTGAGTGTAGGGTGGACGTAGGTCGTTGACCGAACCACCTAAAAGTTGTGTGTGCTTGTGTTTTTGTGTGATCTGTGTGCGATGAAAAATTCTTGCTTAGCTCATTTGATTGCATCGCTTATGCTCATGTCTAGCTTTTGACCTTTTGTTTAGCTTCCTGTGTTTTGCTTAACTGACTGTTGCCTAAATTCCGCTTTAGAACTTACAGTAGTTTTAAATTAGGCAAGTTGATCTATTCACCCCCCTCTAGATCCACAATCTGTGGAGATAGACTGCGTCCATCTAACCCAACACTTGGTATCAGAGCCTAACTCTTTTGCAGGGACTCATCGCCCGAAGAGAATAGGCAGAGATGGATGATCGAGGGATGACTGCCGAAGGTCACTCAACAACGAAGCCCCCATTCTTTGACGGATCAAACTACGCATACTGGAAGAATCGTATGCAAGTGTTCCTCAGGGCTAAGGATTATGAGATTTGGAAGATTGTCAGCAAGGGACCTTATGAGCTGTCCCCGAATGAAGATGTATGGACCAAGGAGGAGATCAGAAGGTCCACGCTAAATTAGAGTGCTATTAATGCTATCCAGTGCGCTCTACATCCTACAGAATTCTCCCGTGTATCTGCTTGCAAATCAGCTAAGGAGATGTGGGATGCGCTGGAAGTAATTCATGAAGGCACATCTCAAGTAAGAGAGCAGAAGGCCAATCTTCTTGTATCTGAGTATGAAGCCTTCAAGATGAAGCAGAACGAGTCCATCAGCGAAATGTACGCTCGGCTACCTGTCATAACCAATGGCCTCAGAGGCTTTGGGAAACCTCAGGCAGAGTGTGATGTAGTGAGGAAAATTCTGCGCTCCCTGACTCCAAATTGGCACACCAAAGCAACTGTGATGGAGGAGTCAAGGGACCTGCGTAATACCAAATTTGATGAGCTGATTGGCTCACTAATGGCATATGAGATAAACATGCCAAGGACAGATGAAGCCGAGAAGAAGAGGAAGCCGATAGCGCTGAAGGCTAGTTCCAGCAAATCAACAAAATCCAGCTCCAGCAGCTCTTCATCATCAGAGGAGAACCTAAATGAAGAGGAAGATGTGACTCGATCTGAGATAGCCATGATGACTAGAGAGTTCAGGCGATTTCTCAGAAAGGGAGCAGGACGGTTCGGTCAGAAGAAATACAGTGGTGACCGAAAGGATAAAAGGTATAGATCTAAACCTGCAAAGAAAAATGAAGCTAATGTTTGTTATCAATGCAGGAAACCAGGGCATCTGAAAATTGACTGTCCAGAAAATTAGAAACATAAGGACAGGTCAAAGAAGAAATTCAAGAAGGGAAGAGCTATGATCACCACGTGGAGTGATGAAGATGAAGGCTCTTTCAGCAGCAGCTCAGATAGTGAAGCCGAATCTGAACAGCCCATTTGCCTTATGGCAACAAGCTCCGAAGATAGAGAGGAGGACACAGATGAGGTAATCACTAGATTTGAAAACTTCACAATTGCTGATTGGGTAGATGCTTATCATGACATAGCTGATAGAGCTGATGATATTAGAAAAGAGAATAGGCATCTTAGAAGAAAAATAAATTCCATGCAAAATGATAAAACACTAACTGATAAAATTGCATGTTTGGAATCTGAGATTGATGAATTGAAACTCACATGCTCTGAAGAAGATAAAATCAAAGATGAGTTAAAAGCTTCTAAGAAAGAGAATCTAAGGTTTGAAAATGAAATTGATGAATGGAAGCTGAAGATTCAAAAATGTGAAAGTGAAGTAAAAATCATTTCTAAAAAATATGAAGCTGTCCTCAATGTCAACAATGAGCTAAAAAAGGCTATTGATGAACTTCAGAAAGATAATGAGGATAAAATGAAGACCATTGAGAAAATGACCCAAGGAACAGATAACTTAAATGCTTTGTTAGGGTCAAAGGTTAATTTCAGAAAAGAGGGCCTAGGTTTTAATTCTAGTGCAACAAAAACTTTCGGAATGAAAACAATTTCATTTGTTGCTCAAAAGGAAAAGGGACCTCTAATTAGCATGAACTTAACAAATTTGATGAACAAAACTGCTAATCTGAAAAAGCCCAGTGCTGAGGAGAAAGGCAAACGAAAGGTTAATGAGCCTAGTAGAGCTAGCTCATCTAAGCAGAATCATAGGGCTCAGACTCAGGTTAGGGGTCAACCTGCACAGACTGGTAAACCCCAGGTCAAGGTAACCCAGTCTCCACCTCTTAAGAAGACCCAATACAAACCTGTGTATAGGTCAGCAGGGTCCAAAGTAAAGGGGAGACAAAGTGCTACTAGGAGTCAACCCAATTATTTTTATCAATCCAGAGCTCAGACCCACTACAATGCACAGCCAACCTACTTCTATAGGTCAAATTGGTCTAGAACTCAGGGTAAGTTTACAGGTCTTGCACACCAGGGTGCTCAATATCAAAGACCTTACAGTAGAAATTGGGTAAATGGGTATGGTTACTGGACATCTAGAAATCAACATTTTCATAGCCAGCCCAGGAACAACTATGGCCAAAACTTTGTGAACACACCCTGGCCAAGGCAATGGCACAGAAATAACAACACTGTCAATAATCATGCTGCCGCCAACAAAAAGAAAAGGAACAACAACAGAAGAAAATCTGTAGGATCCACTGAACAAAATTCATTTAAACAAATGTGGATTCCGAAACAATTGCTCTCCTGCTTTGCTGCTAGTTTAGTTATATTGGAGCCCAATCGGTCTTGGGTTCCAAACTTGTCTACTTAATTGTGTATGCAGGTATGCCTGGCAGCCAAGAACAACTTGTGGTACATGGATAGCGGCTGCTCCAGGCATATGATAGGAGATAAGGCCAAAGTTTACATACTGACTGAGAAAGTAGAAGGCCTTGTCACCTTTGGAAGCAACACAAAGGGTAGGATTATCGGATCAGGTAAGGTAGGTAAGTGTTCTACCTGCTGCATTGATGATGTTATGCTGGTTGAAGGGTTAGCCTATAATCTAATTAGCATCAGCCAGTTATGTGATAAAGGTTACAATGTTCTATTTAAATTCTCAATGCTGCAAAGTTTTTGAACCTGATTCTGACATTGTCAAATTTATTGGAAAAAGAATAAATAATACTTACATGATAAATTTAGATGACTTTCAACACACTAACCTTTGCCTTACTGCCAGTAGAGAAGACATAACTTTTTATGGCATCGTAGGTTAGGTCATGCTAGCTACACTGTTTTACACAAATTAAATAAGCATGACATGGTTAGAGGACTTCCTGAAGTCTCATTCAAGAAAGAAAATAAAATTTGTGATGCATGCACTCAATCAAAGATAACTAGAAAGTCATTCAAGTCTAGAACTGAAAATTTGTCTTCCAAACCCTATGAGCTGATACATATGGACCTTTTCGGCCCAACCAGATCTGTCAGCCTATCAGGGAGGAGGTATGGGTTTGTCATGGTAGATGACTTCTCTAGGTATACTTGGGTTTATTTCTTATCTAATAAGAGTGATGCTTTCTCAAAATTTCAGGAGTTCTATGTTAATACAAATCAGAAAATTGAATACATTTTGTCTGATCATGGAGGTGAGTTTGAAAACTCACAATTTGATGAATTCTGCAGGTCAAATGGAATCAACCACAGGTATTCCTCACCAAGGACACCTGAGCAGAATGGAGTTGTGGAGAGAAGGAACAGAACCCTAGTGGAAATGGGTCGTACACTTCTTGTTGAAGGTGGTCTACCAAGGAAATTTTGGGCTGAAGCAGTGAACACTGCCTGTTATGTAATTAACAGAGCCATGGTAAGACCCTCTACCCAGCAAACACCATATGAGATATTAAAAGGTAAGAAACCTTCTATTGCTCACTTCAAGGTTTTTGGTTGTAAATGTTTCATTCACATAAATGATAAAAAGAACCTTGATAAATTTGAACCTAAAGGAGAACCAAGAATTTTTCTTGGCTATTCTGAAAACACCCGAGCATACAGAGTGTATAATCTGAACTCTAAAACTGTTGAAGAATCTCCACACATAGTTTTTGATGAATCCTTGGCAAATACTAATGTTGGTCAATGCAGAAATGAAACCAATGGTGAAATTCTGAAAGAAGGAGATCCTGTAGACAAATCCGAGGATGAAGAAGAACATAATGAGCTTAATGAAGAGGAGCCTACAGTTCAGGGGGAGGTAAATCAAGTTCATGATAGTCCAATTGCAAATATTAGATATCTCAAGGATCATCCTGTAGATAATGTTATTGGAAATCTGCATGACCCCCCTAGGACTAGAGGCCACTTAAGAATTTAACATGAATTGAATGCTTATGCTTTTGTTTCAAACATAGAACCCAAGTCCATTGACTGTGCTCTTCAAGACGTGCATTGGATTAATGATACAGGAATAAGGTGTGGCATTTGGTTCCACCTCCTGTTCATGAAACAGTCATAGGGACTAAATGGGTATTTAGAAACAAAACTGATGAAGCGGGGAATGTTATTAAAAATAAAGCCAGACTTATAGCTCAGGGGTACAATCAGGAATTTGGTATAGACTTTGAAGAGTCTTTTGCCCCTGTAGCTAGGTTAGAAGCAATAAGAATTTTATTGGCTTATGCATGTTCCCTAGGAATAAACCTTCAGCAGATGGATGTGAAATCTGCTTTTCTAAATGGGAAAATTAATGAGGATGTATATGTGAGACAGCCTCCTGGGTTTGAATGTTTAGATTTTCCTAATCATGTTTACAAGCTCAATAAAGCTCTCTATGGTTTAAAGCAAGCTCCTAGAGCTTGGTACGACAGGTTGAGCAAATTCCTCACCGACAAGAATTTCACAAGAGGTATAGTTGATCAAACATTGTTTACCAATGTAAGCCATCCAGATATTCTTATCATTCAGATTTATGTGGATGACATTGTGTTTGGGTCAACTAACCCCAAATTGTGTGAGGAATTCTCTCAAATTATGACTGATGAATTTGAAATGAGCTCAATGGGTGAGCTCAAACTATTTCTTGGACTGCATGTTACACAAACAGAAGATGGCTTCTTCATCTCTCAGTCCAAGTATGTAAAGAACTTATTGAAGAAGTACAAAATGGACGACCTCAAGGAAATAGCCACTCCAATGGGTACATCAACCAGTTTGGATGAAGATTCTAAAGGTAAACCTGTGGACCAAAGGCTATACAGAGGTATGATCGGATCTCTTCTCTATCTTACAGCCTCTAGGCCTGATATACAATTTGCTGTGTGTTTATGCTCTAGATTCTAGGCTAGTCCTAAAGAAAATCACTTTAAAGCTGTGAAAAGGATTTTTAGGTATTTACTAGGCACCCAAGAACTAGGTCTCTGGTATCCTGCTAAGTGTGAATTAGAGCTTCTAGCCTACACTGATGCAGACTATGCTGGGTGTCGAGTAGATAGAAAAAGCACAAGTGGCTACTGTCAATTCCTTGGTGGCTGTCTAGTGTCTTGGGCATCTAAGAAGCAACACACTGTAACATTATCCACAGCTGAAGCTGAGTATGTTGCAGCATGTAATTGTGCAGCCCAAGTACTTTGGATTAAGCACCAACTGGCGGATTATCAGATAAATCTGGGATGCATTCCACTTTTATGTGATAATACTAGTGCTATTTGCCTTTCTAAAAATCCTGTTCACCATTCTAGGACTAAGCATATAGAGATAAAACATCATTTTCATAGAGATGCTGTAAATAAAAAGGAGATTGAAATGAACTTCATAGAAACTGACAAACAAATTGCTGATATTTTTACTAAGCCTCTTGCAAATGAAAAATTTAAGTTTCTTAGAAGAGAACTTGGCTTATGTAAATTTCAGCATGATGAATGATTGTTTAATTACTGTGAATAAAATCTCTAATGTGGACTTGTTTTTGATTGCTTGGATAAATCATGTGAATGTGAATGCGGATGTAGAACTGTCCTGTAGTGCATATATTCAGGGGGAGCTTGTCGAGTCTTTGCAAGTCTTTGCATATCATGCATTCGTGATCTATGCATAAGTTCTCTCTCAATTGATTCTTGCCATGTTGCATGCATATAGATAGGGGGAGTATTGCTAGAAATTCAGAGTGGTTTCAACCTTCTTGAAGTCATTCAACCTTTAATTCTGAATACTTGTCTCCGACAATATGGCAATCTGTTGGTCAGTTCTGATTTCTAAGCAGTAGAAAATGGACTTCTTCATTTAATAAGAATTTGAATTGTTCAAAGACTGATGTAATGGTTTAAATCTTATAATGGTTGGAGTTTAAAGATTACAATTAGTATATAAGAAAGTTGAAAATTAATAAAACTCTCAACCTCTTTCTTATTTCATGATAGACAAAGCTAATCATATCTGGAATCTGAAAACTCATCTGAAATCATGTTAGAAAGGTTAAGTATGTGTATTGTTCTTGAACAAGTCATTCTGAAACATAAAAAGGTCAGCTAAGAAAGCCATTGAAAATCATTGAAAATCAATATTGGCAGAGCAATGACTGATAAATCACTGAGAAACTGAGTGATCTATCAAAGAAGTGGACAACACTCATGTCATGAAGTGTATCAGCTATCTCTGTTTAAAATGCTCAAAACAGCAGGCTGGTTTCACTAAGTACCTGGGGGTAACTGGCGTCTGATAAACGTGTACCTTCACACAAAAAGGTGCAACTCAGTTCTGTTGAATTTGATCATATGCAGAATGATCCATCTTGTTGAGTATCTAGGGGTATTGGCGTCTTATAAACGTATACCCTTACGCAGAAAGACTTGTGGTACCTGAATGCTCAATGTAATCTAATATTGATTATGCTGCTCCTTTAAAAGAAAAGTCCATAAGTGTCAATTTGTTTAACTTCAATACATGACTTGATTTCTCTCAATATTTTTATGAGACTATGAAAGTAAGATATTATGAAACTGAATCTTTCATGCAAATATGAGTCTGGTTTATTGTTTTATCATGCACAGTGAACTTATCTATTGCTTGTAGTGCATGAACTCCAAATGTTATCATTCTTAAACCAGAAATCTTTCTGATAGCAGCTTCTAAATTCATATGACTGAAGACTCTATGCTTTAGATTGCTTATTCATGAACTACCTGTTCAGAATGCCAGTCAGTTCTTCTCTTGATTCCTCCATTGTAATTAACTTTTCCCTCCTCTTTGTTGATGGCAAAGGGGGAGAATATTGTCTAGGGGATGTCTAAGGGGAGAATACATAGCATCTGCATGTCATTCTTGCATCTGCATGTCAATCTTCATAACACATCATGTCTTTCATCAAACATATATCTATATGACAGGATGTTGCTCTTCTACTTCATATGGGGTTGCCATCATCAAAAAGGGGGAGATTGTTGTGACCCTTCTATGACTGATGATGGATGATGTTGACACTTGCTTTATTTCATTGGCAACACCATTGTTTTGATTGATTGGCAACTATTTTATGATTTGATGAAACTGCTTTATCAGATTGACTATGTGTTCTTTGCATTTAACACACTGCATCTCAATTGATTTGGTTAAGTGTGTACAGCGTTATCATTTGAAGTCTATACACCCATCAGAAGCTTCTAAGTCTACACAACGTGTAGCTTGCTCGCATAGCCAAGTCTATACAGACTTCAGCGTCTCATAAAAGTCTATACAACGCTTCAGCATTTAGAAGTCTGTACACTGGCCTTTGCATTAAACCTCAAAGTCTGTACATCGTGAAATCTAAACATTATTTTCAGGGCTTGTCTTCGTGTCGTTTTGTTTCATTGTGTGCAGAACATTGCAGCACCTCGTGTTGCTTTCAGTGCCACTTGAGCCACACTTCGTGTTGTTTCCCCTCACTAACACGAAAAGATTTCGTGTCGTCTGAGTTTACAACACTTCGTGTTGATTTCCATGCTTGATAGGAAAAACTTGAATGAGGTTATACTTCGTGTCGTTCTCTTTTCTATTTCGTGCTGTTTACTGGAGCAGCTCGATCTGTTCTGATGAACTTCGAGTCGTTTCCCTGTGAACCTCGTGTCGTTGTAGTCATTCCTGTTTTCTCTCCTCGTGTTGTTTTTCTTAGATCCCGTGTCCTTTTTGCTTTGTGACCACACCTCGTGTAGGGCTCTGTTCTTCGTTTTCGAGTTGGATTCAGTCCGTGTTGTACTCGTCTTCGTGTCGTTGTTGTGTTAGCTGTGTTCTCTGTGAACCTCGTGTCGTTTCTCTCTGTCCTTAAGTTGCTCATCTCGTGTCATATTTTATGTCTGCTTGTTTAACTTCGTGTCTCTTACTGTTGTTCCTCGAGTCACTTTTTACTAGTGTCACTACTTCATCACGTGTCGTGATAGCCGTGTCACTCTTTTATCTTCGTGCTATTTTTCTCTTTAGACTTCGTGTCCTTCTCGCCTTGACCACACTCCGTGTCAATTCCTGTGTTTCGTCTTCGTGTTGTTTTCAACACGTGTCGGTCTCTATTTTCATCTTCGTGTTGTCTTCAACTCGTGACGGTTTCTGTTATCTGTCTTCGTGTCATGGTCAGCCCGTGTCGCCTCGTCTTCGAGTCGTTCATTCGAGCTATTTTGTGCTCGAGTTGTTTTTCTTATGTTTTCAAGTATTGTTTCACTCCGTGATATTTTCTTCTCACCTCGTGCTGTTTTCATCTGACTTCGTGTCGTTTTCTCCAAAGTGTTTGTCTTGTTATAGTGGTACTTCGTGTCGTACTCTTTATAGTGTTAGTCTTATTGTATTTCGTGTCGTTCTTTTCTTATCCCGTGTAGTAGTCACGTCGTGTTGTTATCATATACCTCTTTACAGGTACGAGGAAGAATATTCTCAAATAAATGGGCTGCACGTGATCCAAGACAAGAGGAACCAATCCGATAAAGGCACGTGGCAGGAAGGTTCTGGATCGAGCGTGGGAGGCACACGCGTTTTGTGCCCTATCCACTTGCTGCTGCTATATATAGAAGCCTTCGCCCACAGATGAAGGATGATCGAAGCAGAAAACCTGAAGAGCAGAAAGCCCTTTCGATCCAGAAGAAGAGAAAAAGAGAAAGAGAAGAAGAAGAAGAATAGAAGAAGGAGAAAAAGAGAGAGGAAGAGATCTAGAGAGATTGAGTTGAGAGAGAGAGCTGATCGAGAGTGAGAGTGGTTGTATCTCAGTCTCGTTGTTCAAAACCAGAGCTGAGCTTTTGCTCTTAGAGCTACATTGTTTTTGAGCTTTTCTATTTTCGTTTTGATTCTGTCTATTACTTCCGAATGCTGTTTCTTCAAGCTGTGTGTCAGCGGTCTTGCAGTGGTGGTCTCCACTGGACGGGTTAAGCTGTATTTCCCCAGCGGTTGCAGAGGATTAGATCCTCTGGTCGGCATGCTGTAGTGCCCAACGAAGCTGTGTATCAGCGGGTTGTTTGGCCAAGCTGTAAAGCCCAGCGGACGTAAGCTGTGTTGCGCAGCAGGAAGCCATACTCGGTTGAGTGTGGGGTGGACGTAGGTCGTTGATCGAACCACCTAAAAGTTGTGTGTGCCGTGTGCTTATGTTTTTGTGTGATCTATGTGCGATGAAAAATTCTTGCTTAGCTCATTTGATTGCATCGCTTATGCTCATGTCTAGCTTTTGACCTTTTGTTTAGCTTCCTGTGTTTTGCTTAACTGACTGTTGCCTAAATTCCGCTTTAGAACTTACAATAGTTTTAAATTAGGCAAGTTGATCTATTCACCCCCCTCTAGATCCACAATCTGTGGAGATAGACTGTGTCCATCTAACCCAACTATAGGATCAAGCCCCTACCGTTGCGCTAAAAGCTCGAGCTGGTAGCGAAGGCGGAACCATATTTCCTTATGGTAGCGCAGAACCCCACACTATCGTGCTGTGGGTGGACATGAGGGGCTTCGCACATGGACCTCATAATCCATGCGGCGGGTTGGGCTGTCAAGCGCCGATGCACCTCGTGGGTCCCATACCCCACGTGGAGCAACAAATCACAAGGGAGACGTTGGAAAATCCAACAATCTCCCCCCCAGCGACACCCGGGGGATTTGAACCCGCAACCTCGCTCTGATACCAGTTTATAGGATCAAGCCCCTACCGTTGCGCTAAAAGCTCGAGCTGGTAGCGAAGGCGGAACCATATTTCCTTATGGTAGTGCAGAACCCCACACTATAGTGCTGTGGGTGGACATGAGGGGCTTCGCACATGGACCCCATAATCCATGCGGCGGGTTGGGCTGTCAAGCGCCGATGCACCACGTAGGTCCCATACCCCACGTGGAGCAACAAATCACAAGGGAGACGCTGGAAAATCCAACATCGTCCACGTCATGACCCTTGGAACGTCGCCCGCCCTGATGTGCACGCCGCCCTGAAAGGAAAGTTTGTGGAGGATAAATTTTGGAGAGAAATATAAAGAGGAATGTGGAAGGGTTTGTGTGGAGATGATGAAGGAAGGAGATGAGAGAGTAAAACAGAAATACTAAAAATAGAGTAAGAATGAAATTAAAATAACTTTGAAACCAAGAAGAATTAGAGGATGGCAAAGAAGAAGAAGGTGAAGAGAAGGAAGAGAGGGAGAACTTTGATGAAAGGGGTAGAGAGAGAAAACTTGAGGAAGAGGGTGAAATCGGAGGAAGAAGGAGACTGTGGAAAATACAGATGAACAATAAAAAGTGCAGAATTGAAACTTATAAAATTGAGAATATCATGAAAACGGAGGAGAATTGGAGAAATAGGAAGAAGAGAAATTTGAAAAAATTTTAAAGATCTACAACTTTTGTGCAGAAATCAGAGAGAGAAAAAAATCACAAAGGGGAGAAAACTGGAGAAGAACAGGGGGACGTAGGTTCGGGTGAACAGTAAATGTGGAAGATAGAACCTTGACAACTAAAAGATAGCGTGAAAACTAAAGAGAATTAGAAATGGACGAAGAAGACAAAGTTGGAGATCACTTAAAAATTAAGAACTTTTGTGAAGACAGAAAGAGTAGAAGAGGAAGAGAAGGGGGTAAAATAAGGAGAAGAACAGAGAGAAACACTGGTTCGTAGATGAATAGGACAGCACAGTAAAAAATATTAAATAACCTAAACACCAGAGGGAATTAGAAGATGATGCAGAAGAAGAAGTTGTAGAGAAAGCAAAAATGAAGAACTTTAATGAAGACAATAAGATGAGAAAATGAACTTACGTGGGTGAAATTGGTGACCTAAGATGTGAGAGGGAGAGGGAGAGTGAAAAATTACCAAAAGAAGAACTCCCCTTCACCTCCTTGTCATGGGCTATTTATAGGGAAAGTTAGGTTAATGGAGGGAGGAGATTGTATCAAAAGGAGATGGATGACTGGGATTTAGGTAGAAGATGATGCATGGGGAAAAGAAAAAGGAGGTGGGCACCCCCTTTCTTGGACTTTGGGCACCCCCTTTCCAACTTTGAATCTCCTTTTCAAACATTGAATGTCATTTTCCTCCTTTTCAAACTTAAACTTTGAATTCTTCATTTTCAAACTTTGAATTCAAAATTTTGAACTTTTTTTCCCTCCAACCAAAATATTTTAAATTCTTTATTTGACTTGGTCAAAGTGGTGATGACAGTTTTACCCCCGGCTTCTTTTACAATTACCTTCGGTGTCCTGCACACACATAATTATGATTTAATGCAGAAAAATTATCATAATGTGCACATGAATCTCAATTGCTCATTTTTATGCAATGGATAATTAATGTTCATGACCCTCAACTCCATTTTATTAAATGAAATCACCAAATTAATTAATTTACGTGAAAGGTCCAATCTACCTGCGAAGTTGAGATTAATGATAGAACATGCATAATTACCAAATTATATGCACATAAAATGGTGTATATGCATGAATTACCATAGAAAATGGACACTTTTCACTCGCCCCATCGCGCTCAGGACCACCCCCACAGCATCACCTCAGCCTGCCCGTGCCTCCTCCGTCTACAGCCGAAGCCGGGAGGGCGAGAGAAGAGAGAAAATGGGGGAGAGAGAAGGTCACGGCGTGAATGAGAAGGGAGGAGAGAGGAAGAAGAGCAAAAAGAAAAAAAATAGGAAAATTACCTAATTTCTGAAAATTCCGATTTTTAGCCAGAAAATAGACTAATTCAGAAAAACACGCAAAAATAGTCGAAACGATCCTCGAGAATAGTACAACACGATTGCGGCGTCCTCGAGTCTATGAACTGAGAAATAAACTCAACACAGGGTTCCGTAACTAGTACGAGAGAAAAACTCACGCGGATCGTAAAACTCAACTCAGGACCCACAAAAGCGATCTGAAACTCCCCGATAAGGATCCGAAAGACCCAATAAGAATCCAGGGTATTACAACCTCCCCTCCTTCAAGAAATTTCATCCTCAAAATTTAAGGAACGAACAAGAAGAAGCAGGGATGAACAAACCCCAAGGCAGAACTTGAAACAGCACGAATCTCGAAAAACACAATTCAGAGGAACACTTGTCAGACCATAATCACAAGCACACGCTCTGGATCTCAAGGCAAATCGATCCACAGAATGAGCATGGCACACAAGTGAACAAAAGTCTGACACCTCCGAAACAAGGCAACGTCGCTTACGTCTCACAGGAAAGGAGACACGACCCATGTCACGATAACAACAATCGAGAAAATAAAACGATAGACACGGCAAGCATTAGCTTAAATAAGGAAGCATAGTCCTCTCAGCTGATAGCTTGACACATCGGCTCCAGTGCCAAAGGCAACAACGAAACCTGACACACAGGACGCCAACGACAGCACCGGACCACAAACACAATCAAGTCAGTCCTCACTCAGATATTACATCTGATCGAGTCGCATGCTAACTCTATCAGGAAAAAAGAGTACAGCACAACTAACCGAGAATATCATGGTCCCCACAGTGTCAAGACAGATTCATAGGGACACAATGACAAAACGACAACAACAATAGCAGCAGCAACACTTGCAGAATCCCAACTCCGTACTGAACACAGAACCACGGAACACAATTTCAAGCTGGGTCCCATCAAGGCACAATAACAGCTGAACACACGACTATAATGGACTAGTCATGCAACGAATAGCTCACCAAGAAATGACCCACGACAACGAGAATACAATCTCGGGAAACACATCTCAAGGACCACGATCACGTCCCGAGAGCACAACACCCAAGAAGGAATTGCAGAGCAGAGGGTACTCAACCAGCAGAAATATCGACAAATTCCCCAATACTCACAAATGCCAGTGCCAACACCATAATGCCTTCAAAAACAACGACACGGCAACAAATAACATCAAGGCACACGAAGCCAAGATGAAGTCACATCGAGAAAGACAATTCTCTCGACTAGCCAGAATCTTACAACCAATGATCCTCGACCCATGGGTTATCAGCCCACACGCTCCCACTGCGCACTCATTTAAAGCACAAAGGCACCAGAAATATCTCGGTATCCGCATCTCAGCACACACTCGACACCATCGTAATTCATGAAAATCGCAATGTACTACGCCATGAGTACTGATCCTGCTAACAACCAATTACAAATCGCCTAAGTGCAAACCAAGAAGAGTACCAGCTTCAGCACAAAGCACAAAGAAAGGCTAATCTCAGCTTACCATTATGTCCTGAAAGAATAAATTAGCCTTCACAACACATCGGCCGCTAGACACGGCACGATGAACACGGTGCACAATGGCTCTCAACACAAAGATTAGGTCCAAAGCCAAGCAGCCGTAGAATAAAGAGTAGATCATGCTCAGAATAAATATTGTCCACACTTAAGCAGGCACAGGATAAATGTCTCACTAAGACAGCACTTCTAAGGCTTACCTCGAAAAGACTCCACCAAACAGGATGAGGAGAATCAAGCTCACTAACAGTAGCTCACCAGGAAGGAAAATCCTAGGTTCGCTTGAGCATCTTCTCAATCAAGGCAATAAAGTAACCACTTCAACAGAAGTGAAACACCTCAGGAGCTGCACAGACTCAAGCTGGGATGACCAAAATAACGTAAGAACGTGTACGGCCATCACACCAACTCGAAAAGTCACCAGCCTCTTGAACAAACCACGGAGAAATCTCGAACAATGTAGTGTAAATTCACGCCTACTAGTGAACTCTTCCAAGTACAGCATGATCGAGACAAACATCATGACAAAAAAGAGCGTCCCTTCACATCCTGACGAGAGCGAAACCATCTCGTACAGTGCTAACACAGCACGCACAAGACAACACACGGAAAACAAAGCGACAAAGAATCGTGAAACCTAAGCCAGCGAAAGACTGTACTGGACTTTCAGGACTCTGGATACTGTATATCTCGAATTCCCATGTACTTCACACAACAACGCTCTGATACCACCTGTGACGACCTGGACTCCGGATACCGGATATACCCGATAGGACTATCGAGTAGACCCGATACCGCTTGGAACCCGTGAAGCCTCCCAAGAGCTGTAAAGCTCCGAAGGGATAAAAGGAATGTCGTGTAGTACATTGAAGTCACAGATATAACAGTAAGCAATTAAATTTCATTAATCAGGTTTGCTAAAATAGCAGAAATAAAATTACTTTTTAATTAATAGTTAAGATTAACAATTATACCAGAGTCTAGTCAAAGGAAAGACAAGTACAGTCGGACAGAAAGAAAGACGTACACTGAGGTCGGGGGAACCCCAACGCAGGTACCGCTGGAAACTACGAACTCGCCACACCAGGAACCGCAAAGGAAGCAGAGACGACTACACTTGAAAAGTATGGGTGAGCCTCGTGTCACTGGCCTAGTGGGGTCACGCGGATCCCCACTGAAAAATAACGCAGTAACACGGAACAACTAAAAAAGCAACAGTAGTAGTAAAGCAGGAAAAGTAGGAAACTACTACTAGAAAGTTATAGAAGAAAGCAGTAAAGGCAAGAGTAGAAATAGCTAAAAGAAAAGGGGAAAGCCGTACCGAGCAAAACACGGCTGTCGAACTAACCTCGGCTCCCTAAGCTACTCCTAACAGCAACAGAAAGGCGAACCTTGATCTCACAAAGTCAGGAGTTGCTGATCTACTGACACAGCACAAGACCCTAGGCAAAGGCCTACAAAGATAGGCGAAAAGCCTAGAAAAGATCTGGACAGACACAAAACACTAAGGCCTACACGACTCGATTGCCGTGCACGCTCACTTAAACCCAACAACATGCACAACTAGAGCGTCGTACATGCTACACAACAGTGACCTCAGGTAAGGCCAAGAAAAGACTAACCCGGGAAGGTCACGACGCGTAGGAAACGTGAGAGTCACGTGTCACATGATGGAAGCACCTCCTCACTAGAAGAACAGCCAGATGCGTCCACTGACGTGTTACACTGCGCCACAAGTATCTCGCTATGGACGTCGAGAATGATGGAGACTGAGATACTCACTAAACCAGAATAGGAACTACAGTAATGAGTGACTTGTCAGGGTCACACCCTTCGACGCCAGTCCAAACGCCCCTGACCACGTGTGCACACACCAACTCTTGCCTAGAGCCAAGCCTCTAGCTAATTTTCCCCCCAGCAGGATGCTACCGTAAAGCAGGGGCTCACAAAAACTAGCTTAAAAACCGTATCTCGAGAACTACCCTTACCACCACTCCCAGGTGGGCTGACACTCGAGATCGTCAGGCTACGACTAGTGGAGACTCACTAGACACAGGGACTCTGAAACACGAGTGTTGGAGTACAGACAAGCTAAGCACGCACTGTCACCCGTACTACGAAGCACAAAGGCAGTACACCAACTGCCAACAGACTCAGGACAGGGCAACTAGACCTATCTCCACAACGATCCTTGAGTCTCATGACTCGGAGTCAAGATCGTCGTACAAAGCGAAACAAGTCGCCAATCGGCCTAATTCCTAAGTCAAGGAAAATGACACTAGATCATCAGATCCACACATCCATATAAAATGACTCACTGAGACCTGGGGGATCACCAAAAACTCTCAACACATCTGGACATGCAAACTGAGGTAAGACAGTACCTCTCAGTGTCCAAAACCATGTCACGAACTATCCAGAATAGTCGAGACACTCAAAGGTTACTTGTCAACCACTAGATCTCACCGGGTTGACCAGAACCTGACAATGACTCTGAAGCAGTACAGAAACCTAGCAAGGTATGCCTGGCTACCTTATAACATGGTTATAGCCCACATAGGACATCAAAAGACGTCCACGGGACAATGGGCAAACCACAAAGTCAAGCCGAGGCACTTGGAAACCAACACATCGGGAAACGACATGCAGGAATTAAGCGGAGGAACATACGCTGGCGGTCATAGAATGGGTCGCTAGGTGACAGTAGCGGTCAAGGATTAGGCCGCTAAACACAGTCAACCCTAAACCGACCTATTCAGTCAAATCACCCAAGCGGTCTAATATAGATCCGCCACACGGACTAGGCGGTCCAAGAGACAACCACCACACTAACCGCCCTAAAATATTGACCTAAGTCAATGACTTGTAGCGGCCTAAGAAAGGCGAGCTACAACGAAGAAACGCATGAAGGTTGGACCGCCAAGGCCAACCGACTTAATCCTTGACTAGGTCTAAAACCACGGTAACACGAATAGCGAGGTAGACCACAAGCCACCGAGACCATCCCTCAAGATGAAAACTCGAGGGAGGCCACACACATGCGGGGGAACCCCACCGCACTCACACCAATACACGGTGACTCGATCGAATGCAACACAAAGCCCGGGACACACATCCCTACGGGCATGCTAATCGATGTAACACGGCACCTCTCGACACCCCAGAAACACAGACACAGAACCCACAGGGTGTTCGGGACACTCGCGAGGCCATAGGTCGATCATTGGGTCTCAACCCGATCGACCAGGACTCAAAACGAACAAAAATACCGAATTTCCGGTCGACCTGATGCCTGGGGTCGGTCGACCAGATAGGGTCGGTCGACCGGACCAACGATCGGACCCAACACGGTCCTACGAACGCCGCTAGTCGACCGGCCCACCCGGTCCGGTCGACCGGTCACGGCAGAAAACCGGCCGAACCCTAATCCTCGGGCCCGATTCCACACCCCATTTGATCTCGATCGAAGGGGAAAACAACCACAATGATAATACCGACCTTCCACACTCTGGAAGGGGTCAAAACTACACACAAACGGCTTGAAACGGGCAATTCCACCAAATTGACCTTAATTGAGTCACCGGGGTTCCCGGGCTCGTACCGGCCCCAAACGACAACCAATCGACATGAAATCAGCGGATCTGGAACGCTGACATTCCAGGGGTTCAATTGATACAAACTGATCTAAAAACCGTCGTTGTTTTTTGGTGAACCCTGCTAACACCCCAAAAGCATGATTTTACCCCAACAAGGTAAAACCCACTCGTATGCTCACCGTTCGGCGTGAAACTTCGAGGGAACATAGAAGAGAAGTAGGTGATCCATTTTCCTACCTCCACCGATGATTCCGTGCACTGCAGTGACTAAACCGCGGTGAAAACCGCATCGCGAGCTCGACCGTTGGCTTTGAATCCACCGTTCGGGATCGCACCAGAAACAGTCCGATCCTCGCCCCATCGTGCTCCGGACCACCCCCACAGCATCACCTCAGCCTGCCCGTGCCTCCTCCGTCTACAGTCGGAGTCGGGAGGGTGAGAGAAGAGAGAAAACGGGGGAGATAGGAGGTTACGGCGCGAATGAGAAGGGAGGAGAGAGGAAGAAGAATAAAAAGAAAAAGAAATTAGGAAATTTCCCTAATTTTCAAAAATTTCGATTTTTAGTCCAAAAATGGACTAATTTAGAAAAATACGTAAAAATAGTCGAAATGATCATCGGGAAGAGTATAACGCGTCTGCGGTGTCCACGAGTCGATGAACTGAGAAATAAACTCACCATGGGGTTCCGTAACTAGTACGAGAGAAAAACCCACGCGGATCGTAAAACTCAACTCAGGACCCACAAAAGTGATCTGAAACTCCCCGATAAGAATCCGAAAGACCCAATAAGAATCCAGGGTATTACAGCAACCCACGACACAATAATTTTTAGGTGGTTCGGACGCACCCAAGTTCCGTCCTACGTCCACCCCTCTCAACTCGAGAGGATTCCACTAGAAACACTGCACGACGGTAGCAAACCACCACAAACACGGGCTCGACGGCCCAATACATGTGGGTTCTCGTACGACGACGAGAGACCACACACATGGAGATAAAGCTCCAAGATCGTCTATGAAAGGAAAATATATGAAAATACAATGCCTAGTCCAAATCTTATATGCTATGCTCAAATGGAAAAGAGAAACCAAGATAAACAAGATCTTCCCCTTAATCTTCCCATAAATCGGAGATAAGTAGAAGGATGCATTAGAAAGATGAAACTGTGAGAGAAGAACTCAGCCCCTTTTGTAGAGATGGTCCCAAGAAAGCAACGATGGAGAGAGCAGCGGCGGCTCGCCTCCGACTTCGAGCTTGGGGTCGTGAGATGCGATCCTTGGCGGCGTAGTCTTCCTTCTCCAGCTGAGCACAACCCTTCTCCTCCTCTTCCTGCAAGAACGCAACGAGATTAGCCCTCAAAAGATATGTTCTGATCGGACCAAATGCAGCTAGATATAGTGAGGAAAAAAACAAGCCAATAAGACATGAATACCCCTACAAAACCCACTAGAAAAAACACCCATTCGATGGTAGAAACCCTAAGGATAGATTTGATCATCATTAATTGACTTCAACTTGTCTTCCAATTCAGAAATTCTTGATTTTAATTTTTTAACAGACAAATTTGTTCCTTATACATTCGAACATCAGACTCACAAAATTTATCTAACTCTTCTAACTCTGAACACTTTCTACAAAGAGAATAGGAATTGTTTTGCTCAAGTTCCTTTTTTAATTTTTTATTTTCAATTTTTATTTTCCTATATCTATCAGAAAGTTCTTCATGCATGCTCACTAATTCATCAAAAGAAAGTTCTTCGGATCCAGAGCTTACCTGAGATGAGGTCTCATTTAGATCACTGATGTTGTCACTTCGGTTGACCATCAAGCAGTGTTCTTCTTGCTTTCCAAGAGTGGCAGTTACTCTCTCCAAGACTTCCTTTCTAGAAGTGCATTTGAATACAAAGGGAAATTTGTCAGTATCAATTGTAGCCTTCAAGACATTAAGAGCTATGATGTTGTCATGGTCTTTTAATCTATCCTCATTAGACCACTCGATCTGATCATGAGGCAGTTTATGTGGGCCGTTGGATACAAGACTCCATAGGTTAGAATCAATGGAGTTCATGAAAACACATAGACCGCCTAACCATTCTTCAAAGTTAGAACCATCAAATACCAGTGAATACGCCATTCAATACAATTCAGAGCAATGACTTAAAATGATAAAGCACCAAAAAAAATAGTAGGATCCTCTGTAGATCGTTAGATCTGATAAATCAGAGACCGCCCTAATACCAATTGTTAGGATTTAGGTGCTAACTGATAAGTGCACGGCTGAGATCCAGAGGGGGGGTGAATGGATCCCCTTTAAAAGCTTTTGCAGAATTAGAATTTAAACCAAACTAAAATAAGATGAACTCCTTAATTGCAAGATAGAAGAGCAGAACACATTTACCAAAGTAATTCCTCAAATAGAAGTAATGATTGGACACTTAGATACTAGACTGGTACTAAACAAATATCACAACAATGAACTGAAATACTTAATTGCACACACAACCTGTGATTCTACTAAGCACACAAACAAACACTTCCTAGCTGATGTGTTTATAGACGGATAACAACAGATGAACTTCAAAAATAAATCACATAAGCAACCTGCGAAGGGGGATAGAGGATATGGAATAAAATGCAAGACAAACCACAGTGGACAAGGTTTTAGAAGGTTCAGTCTGCTATCGACAGACCTACGTCCATCCCCCACACAAACCTGAGTGAGGCTTCTGCTGACTCACAGCTTGAACTGCTGAGCATCACAACTTGCTTACACCGCTGAGCAACACAGCTTGCTTCCACTGAGCATCACAGCAAGCTATAGCTGAGTGTCACAGCATGTTGTCCAGAGGAAATGATCCTCTGCAACACTGACGCACAGCTTGAAATACGAACGAGAAACAAGAAAAACAAAGCACAAGAAAATAAGAAATGAAAGTAGGAAAGATATAGCTCTCGCAGGAGCAAATTGGCATGGATCTGATCCAGAGGCCAACAACGAGCAGATCTTCAAGATACTTTGGCTGCTTCTCAATCACTTCTCTCTTGAGCTCTCTCTCTCTCTCTCTCTCTCTTTCTTCTCACGATCTCACGATCTGTTTTGCCATCTACTCTTTAACTTCTTTGAAGGTCTCTCTTTTTTAGATAGCTACGCACTCTTCTTGGCAGCTCTAATTCCATTCTTCTCACCGTAGCTCTCTTTTTCACAGCACCTTCTGTAATAGCTTCCTTCAGTCGCAGCACCAAGCTAGGAAGAGGATGCTTCCTATTTATACAAGAACAGGGGATCCGGTGATTTGATTCCATTTCCTTTTCATTGGCGCAAATCTTGTGGTCCCCACAAGATTCCATCGAGGGCTTGTGGAGGGAACACTCCCGCCCAAACTCTTTCTGGAGAATCCTTGACCATGTGTCAGATGGACGTAGATTGGTTAATCCACGTGGCATGATGATGTGCTAAGATTCATCTTGGATCACGTGCCAATCATTACTTCCTAAGATGCGTGCCACTTATTTTCCCTTCCTAAGATCACGTGCCAGTAATTTACTAACAGTAGGTTTGAGTTCCCTTATTGGATCTAGATTTTAAGTTAAGGGATTCAGAGTTGAATTGTCTGAAGCATCAACCTCACTATCGACCTTTAATACAGTTGCATCGACCTTTGACTTAGTGCATCTAGGCACTATTCTGATGCTCTGACCTTCTGGCTTAAGGCAGTGTTTCAGTGTGCACTTCTGCTGCTTTGTCCTTCTTTTGCTGCTGTAGCTTTGTTGAACTGCTTTGGACTATATGAGTTTGCTGCTGCTACTTTCTACTTTGTGTTCACTGGTTTGCCAACCTTAGCTGCAAAAGAATCTGGTTTACCAGGATTGCTTAAGACTTGTAAAGACTCTAGATCCATGCTTGATTGATGGGGTAGAACAGTTCTGGATCCAGTTCAAGACAGATTCAATCTGGTCTACTGAAGCATTGATGTGAAAGCTCTGCCAATTCTAGGTGCATCAACCTTTCATTATTGCTCAGATCTTTTTTTTGGCTATGACTTTGCTCTATTGCCTTGACTTGTCTTAACAGAGCTGCATCGACCTTAGTTGATCTGCAACATCCAGTTCCCAACTACTGCATCGACCTAACTCTTGAGTGCTCAGACCTTGGTAGTTGGAACTTTGTTCTTCCGCCTCAACCTTCCTCTTAGGTGCACCGACCTCCTCACAGATGTAGCACTTGAGTTGTTCTTTTACTTCGACATGGTTATTGAGTGCACCGACCTGTTAACCTTAAGGTACTTATAAGCATCGACCTAATAACCATGAGGCACCTTAATGCATCGACCTGTCGATCTTGAAGTGCAGATGTGCATCAACCTTAGTGTCATTAGCTAACACTGGTGCACCAACCTTACTTGCAAGAAGTGCTTCTTCTGCATCGACCTTACTAGTCCAAAATGCATATATGCATCGACCTTCTAATGCAAAATACATATGTCCATCGACCTTCTAACGTAAAATGCTTATTTGCATCGACCTTCTAGATCTGACTGTGAACATGCATCGACCTTCTGAACTAGGGTAAATATATACATTGACCTGACTACCATAAAGACCAATGATGCATCGACCTTACTAGACAGAAAGTTTGTATGTGCATCGTCCTGCTTAGCTACATGAGTGTACATGCATCGACCCTATGTAACATGACTTCTACACCCGCATCGACCTGATATGATTATAGGCATGGACGTGCATCGACCTATCTAGCAAAGGCTAATATGGATGTACATCGACCTATCTAGCAAAGGCTGATGCCGATCATTCAACACATATGCACACTGCGGACATTATGCCCATCAAAACCAATATGCAAACATTATAGCATTAAGACTAATGCAACATTAACATAATGCAACACTAACACATATAACATCATCATTCAATTCTCATGCAGAGTCAAGATGACTTATAGTGTTTGACATCATCAAAACCACAGGGACACAACACGGCCATATGTCCAGACTTATCACAATGTTTGCAGACTTCCTTAGATGGGGTGGTGATGGAGAAAGGTTTGTCATTCTTCTTAGACTTCTTCTCTTTGGAGGAATCACCCCCATTATTGGACCTCTTCTTGTTAAAGGAGGGTTTGAACGTTCCTGAACTAGTGACTTGTTCTTTCTTATCTTGCCCACGGATCTTGTCAGATAGCTCCGTGGCATCTTCAAGTAGTTGGGCTTGCCTTACCATCTCCGAATAGACTTGTAGGTCCATCAATGCAAGTTGTATGATATATTGGGGTCGTAGCCCATTAAGAAATCTTTGGGCCTTCATTTTTTCCGTACTCACCATGTGTGGTGCATAACGGGAAAGCCTAGTGAATTGGGCCTCATATTCGGCCATTGATAAACTCCTTTATTTTAACACGGAAAATTTCACGGCCTTCTTCTCTTGTATACGGTCTGAAAAGTATTTGTTATTAAAGTACTCTACGAACTCGCCCCATGTGATGTGATCATGCGGTAGAGTGGCTTCCACATATTCCCATCAGAATCGGGCATCCCGCTCTAGTTGGAATGTAGCCAGTAACACCTTCTCTTCATCCATGCATTGCATGACACGGAATATGCGTTCGATCTCCTTCATCCAATTCTCGGTGTCATCCGGGTCGGAAGAGCCGACGAACTTTGGTGGATTCATATTTCTGAAGCTTCGGTGGAGATCTCTGGCTCCACGATTCATACCACCCTATGCTACTTGTTGAAGTGCCTGAGTAAGACCTTGGACGATCCTTTGCATGTCTCGCCACTGGGCTCGCTCGGCGGCCATGATCCTACAAAAAATTTTTAATTTTAATTAATATGTGATTAAACTATAAAGTTTTTATATCCTATATTGACTTAACCCATGGTTCTACCCATCTCACCAGGTAAAGGAACAAAACCTATCCTTAGACTTTGGTGACCTAGGAATTTTTGAAAAATCTAGGCTCTTTTACCACAAAAACTATCACGCCCCGAGTGCGGAAGGAACACGGGAGTGCGCGACTAGTTTATATCAATCATGTCAATCAGAGCACGAGGTAATTTGACACAAAAGACAGAGTGCGCCAAGCAAGATAATACCAAGTCCAATTTATTTATTAATAACTCCAAATATCTTTATTACATATTTTCAAAAGAAAAAGTACTTAAGACACTCAAGACTCAATAAAGAGAAAATTAAAATAATAGACCCAAGAAAATAAAAAAGACTCGATGTAGATATCTCAGACATTCGGGTATAGCTCTACGCTCAGCTCTCATGATCATCCTCGTCCGATTGAGTCTCGCTATCGGAATTACCTGAAAAATAGGGGAAAACATTAGGTGAGCGAATGCTCAATAGAGATTACATCTCAAGAACAAGCTTGCTTTAAGTAAATTACATGTTACATGAAATGCAAGTATAGATAAACATGAATAATGTCGAGAGTGAAATAACAAGAATTATCAAGGATGATCTAGTACGTTTCAAGATGAATCATGCAAAGTTATCAAGGAATATCAAGCATGTAATTTTCAAGTCATGCCATGAGGATTGGCTATTCAAGCAAGTAAATACCCGTTCTAGGCCACGCAAGTCACGTCATGTAAATATCATGTCAAGTCAAGCACGAGATCGTGGAATGTCATAATCTAGAAAGCCATGCACTCTAGTGCAATACTACACCGTGGTCAATATAGCTCCTATGGGCATAAGTACTTTCGGGTGCTCCTCCCAGGACCAGACCGGGCCCCATTAACGCCAAGCATTAAGTCATATAAATATTTCAACATCCACTATAGTTTATAGCCAATAGAATTCCAAAAGAATAAGCCATTGTAGGGTAATAAGGTAGATTCACGGAATAGAGATTTCAAGGATAGAACTTGAGTAACGATGACATAGGGATAAATCTCATAAAATCAAGACATTCATGAAACTGGGTAATTGGCGTCCACTCAGACCACTGTCAATTACAAAATCTGCGCCCACTGCGGTGGTATCCAATTCTGTGAACAGTACAGGCACGAAGAAATAGCATCCACTGTGACGGTCGCTAATTTAGTTTTTGGCGTCCACTATCTGGTCGCCAATTCTAGACAGAGATAGACTCTCACAGAACACTACAAACAACGCTCCATGATGACTAGGGTATCATGTTTCTTCAAAGTGACATGACAATCAAAGGCTCTAGGGTTTTGATGGTACAACCCGCTTGACTGTCTTGAGGGAATCCAAGGCTAGTGAAGACTTACGGAGGCCTTAGAGAAAGAAATTCCGCTCCGGCTGAAGGAATATCCGATAGAGGGTCTTTCAATCTCCAAGAATTGAGGTGTAACATGAAACAACGTGAAATAGGGACTCTATCGTCTGACTTGAGATAGAAGTGCCATAAGACCCGCGATATGGGTCAAAACCCGATAAAAGATGAGAGATAAGAAATAGCGTCCAAACAGAAGGCATTATTTAAAGAATCAGCGTCATAATGAACAGGCGCTATATTATAAATTAGCGCCTATTTACAGAGTCGCCAAATCAATAATTTAATGGATTTTAATAATATTACAATAAATTGGTGACCTTTTGAGAAGGCACCATATCTTTAATTGGCATCCAAGTGATGGATGTTAATTCATGAATTTTCAAAATTTTCACATAATTAACATTTTACCAGATTTGGCGTCTGTTCCCACAGGCGTTATTTCTTAGGTCGCGTCCGTTTACACGGTCGCTAATTCTTTTCAATGTACAAATCACCATGCATCGACCAGATATGTGTTTTGACACAATTAACTATTCATTTCTTTCAATTTAACATGAACAGTAGCATATTGATGTGTACAGGGAATTTCAGGAAACTAAAGACATGGTGATGTAGAGAAAAATATAAGGAGTCCAAAAACATGCTCATGCAGAAATATTAACGTCAGGGTTCATAGTTATTAAATTTAAACATGTGTTATTTATTAAATACACTACAAGAAATAGCGTCAGGGTACTAGTCGCTAATTAATTAGCGTCCATAAGATGGTCGCTAATTCCAAGAATTGGCGCCTTTCTATATGAGCGCTCATTAATCAGCGGCCACTGCTCTGGTCGCTATTTTCATATGAAACAGGAAAGCTCAAAACTACGTAAAAATTGATGACAGGGGATCATGGAAACATGATGTAAAGATGATAACAGAGATCTTAAGCATGTAGTGCTCTTTTACTATAATCTTAGGCTTCGAGTGTTGAGATAACCTACCTTGTACGGGTTGACGGTGAAGGAAACAGGGGTAGCAGTGAGAGTCAGGGAAGAAGACTTCTTCTTGTCTTATTCTCCACATCCGCAGTAGAGGAAGGAGATAAGGCAGACGTCGTAGAAGTAGCGGTCAGCAACTGCAGCAGGACGTTCTGGCGGAGGTAGAGGATGCAGACGAGGGAAGAAGAAGCAACGTCCACTCCTTCAATCGACAACAGCCGCCGCAGCAATAGGAAGAAGAGGAAGCAAAGGCCTTCTTCTCGCACGGCGGCAGGAGGAAGACATCGACGCAACAACACGTTGCTCTACTTCGAACGTAGGGGTCTTATTTATAGAATTCTGGGCTATTCGATTCCTACTACGTGAATGATCTCCTACTAGGTTTAAAACTTCCCATGATAATCCTAATCCTCCTATATTTTCAGCCGCCTTTTTAGTTTGTGTGTGTGTGTGTGTGTGTGTGTGTGTGTGTGTGTCCTTAAGTCCTACCGTAATGCCCATTTGGCTAAGCCCATTAATTTAATTGTGTCGGTTGGGCCATGTGGTTTTTAGGTTATTGACTAAGGCCAAGGGTTTGGGTCGTACTTAGGCTTTTATAAAGGCTTTTTGTTATTGGGCCTTTAGTATAGTTTATAGTTTTGGGTTTTAATATTTCAAGTCTATTTCCACTCTTTTGCCAATTTATTATTTATATTTTTTCTATTTGGGGTGCTACAACACAGCTTACCGAAGGTTCGGGGTATTTATGTAATCCCTAATATATTTCATTGATAATCATCATACAAGACTTTATATGGGGGCCTTTTAAGCCCAATTACAAGATTTACATAAGCCGCGAGACATTTCCACAATTGCACCCATCCTTGGGTCTTTACATAACCACATGGGCATTTCTGTTATTTTACAGAGCTTCCTCCATAGGACTTACAGGCTTGTAATTTGCTTAAGCACCATTAGAGGGGGAGTCCACTCACGGTGCCAAAGCCAAAGTAGAACTAAAGAGATCTTCTGCGCTCCTTGTTATGGCCGTGTGCCTCTTGCTCCGTGTATGTTCGATGTTGTTTCATATATCATATTGAAGACCCCCATGGGGTATTTGTAGGGGTGGATTGGGCTTGGCAGACTGAGTGTGGCATGTTTTAGGCCCACCTGGACCTAGTGGAAGCCAAAAAGGACCCACAAGGACCGAGTGGGAGAACTTCCAGGCCCATCCTGACTACGTGGGTGCTCCCCAAGCCAACCTAGACCGGGTGGGTCCTTTCAAGGGCCCACCCGGTCCGGGGTGGTTCTGGGGTTTGGGAGAGGGGGTGACCCTATAAATGGTCCCCCCGAATTTAATTCTTTTGGGTTTTTCCTGCTGTCTCGGCCACGTAGAGGAAGGAATTATGCTCAGGGATCACTTCGTGCTCTATTTTTCGTGCCGATGGCATCGCTTCTTGTTGAGGAGGACTCCATGCTTCGTTCATTGCTTCCACTCCTTGCTCGGACACCTCGTAAGTGTGGCAAGACTTCCCTTTGATGGTTCGCTTGCTGTGATCTTTGTCTTTTTGTGTCATGCGAGGCTCCTCGGGACTAAGGATCCCATTCTCCCGAGCCTCCGGCTTTGTGCCATGTTGGTAGTCCTCGAGGGGCTAGCATATTTCTTATTTGTCTTGATTAATTTGAGAAAAATAGCGGGTTCAACAAATGTCTCCCACGAGACATCCGTCAAAGTCAGGTTTGATGATGGGCGGCCTGTGCAGCTTGCGATTTATTAGTTTCTATAGTAACATGGAAATAAAATAATAAATAAATTGATATTATTTAATTACTTTCTTAATTTCAAAGTGGAAAAATAGCAAAAATATGAAAAATATATAATATCCTCCAAAAATTATATTTTAAACTTAAATTACGAAAGTGGGAAGCCAATGGATAATTTTAATAGAATTATTAGGCTAAGAAATTAGGGCTTTATTGTGTTAACTCGGAGCTATAAAAAAATCCACCCATAACTAGGCTAATTGGACCTTAATCCTTGACTTAATGGGCTCAAATCGATGGCTAAACCCTAACCCATCGTTGATGGTCGATCCTACCTCAAAACCCTAACCCTAGAGGCCCTGATTTAGGCTTGGCGGTGCTAGATAAGGCTAACTCCGGAATAAGGGTGAATTTTTCTCCCTTGATAATCCCTGGCCGAATTAGGGTTCTAGAGGGCACCCTAGCCCTATAAATAGATGGACATGCCTCCTAGCAATCCTCATTTGCTCTGGAGGATGATGGTGTACGTGATCGAGGGAGGAATCGGTGGTAGAAGGCGAGGTCATCTAGGGTTTTCGCAAGTCTATCTTCTTCCTCTTCTTAGATCGACGAAAGGTAGGTGTTCTCTTAGGAATAACCTTTAATTATATTCATCAAAATGTCAATTTTAAGTCCTCTTCCATTTGATACCATTTTCCCCAAATTCCATTGACTATATCGATCATGGTTGGTGTTTGAATCAAGGTGTGTCGAGTTTTGCCAGAAGATGGGCTATTGTTTCAGATCGCGGTGCTAACAGGGACTGCATCCCTGAACATAGCACCCTGATAAACCGCGTTCTTGAGAGCCTTTTTCTTTTTTTGTAAAAAGAGTTTTGAATGAACGGGGCCTCCAGATAGACTGCGTCTATCTGGATCGCAGCCCAAGGCAATACCGCGTTCTGGCCCCGGGTTTTTCAGCAAAACCCTAACCATTCCACTACTTTATCTCTCTTCATCATGGTTAGACAGCTTGTTCTTAGGTTGTAAATGTCGTCTGAACGCACTATATGGATCATGAAATAAAGTTTAATCCTTAATAAGTTGCTTAAGTTTCATGCTTTCACATGTCCTTCTTGATTCATATATCTTCTCCACGTTATCTTGTGCAGAAAAAGAGTAGAATATCATGATGTTTAAACTTATTAAATGTTATTAATCTTCTGTACTTTTGAGACAGGATAGCCTTATTCTTATTTGATATTTTTCATTGAGTAGAATTGGATAAGCTTTTGTTTGAGGGTCATGCCACCTCAGTGGCATTGACTCACCGCTATTACTTTTTTCCATGTTACTGTACACCCACAATTCTTAATGTAGCTAGAACCCTCCGTCGGATATTCCTTCCAACGGACTGGAACTACTACATCGCGACCTCCATAAGTCTCCGCGAGCCTGGGATTCCTATTAGGACGCCGAGCAGGTTGTACCATAAAAACTCTGAAAACTCTTGGAACCCGCATCCTACTACATAGGATAGGGTTCAACCAGCCTTTGGAATGATAGAATAGGGTTCTGTCCGAGTTTTGTTATAACTATCTTGAACACTACCTGAATAGGGACCGCGTTCAGCCTTCTGTTTGAGAAGGCGGTGGACGGCTAGATAACATTCTCCTCTGACTTGCCCTGTTGACCCTGATCGCGGCCGTCAGGATGGACGTGTTCAGATCTCGGTCAGGGACTAGACCGCGTTCATCCCAATTTTTCTCAGACTTCTATTTCTTGCATTTGTATTATTGATATCCTAGTTTAGTCCAGATTCCAGCCTTTCAAGGCTATTTTTTCTTGACATTCTTGACCTTTTTGGGGTTATGATCTAGAACCTCAATGTTTGAATGAACTTTGTACCTTGGTCACTATTCCTAAGTCATTTCTCCAAATGACTTACACCCCTTGACTCAATGAACTACAATTGTTGGAATTCTTCTATGGAATTCTTATCTCTACTCTTGATATCCTTGGTTACACGAGCTAGTCCTTGAAATTCTTGACCATTAAATAATGAATGTCTAGATTTTACATGGGATCTTGGATCCACCCCTCAATGTCAGCGCACCATTAAAGGGCCCGATCTGGTCCTAGGAGGAGCATCCGTAAGTTCTAGTTGCCCGTGGGAGTTGCAATGATGAGGTGTGACATTGAACCGAAGTACTTGCTTGCGTGATAACTCTATGACATTCTAATCTCTCTTGAATTACATGACTCTACATGACTTGAATACATGAGTGTACATGCGTGCTTGATATGGCCAATCACATGATAGTTCTTGTTACATGAACGTATTCTAGTCCCCGTTATTATTCCTATTTTGGGATTATTATTATTCCCAATCTATTATTCATATCGTCTCATCATCTTTCTTGCGAACTCAGTTACTTGTTTCTCTAATGCCTCAGTAGTTAATTTACTTATGTTTCTCATTAGCATACTGAATCTTATTAACATGCTAATCACTTAAAGTTTGCTTGGCAAAGAGATGTAATTCTTATTGGGCATTCACTCACCTAGTTTTCTCAACATTTTTTCGGGTAGCTTGGATGAGAACCTTCAATCTGACGGGGAAGGGCGAGCATGATCTTAGAGTGCTCCTGCTTAGATGTCTTGTCATTTCTTTTCTTTTCTTGATGTCCAGAGTTATTGGCAGTGTTGAATTGAGTTGTTGTTAGAGTTATGAGTGGTCTAATGAAGGAGTTATTATGTAAGGTTGAAATTATGTTGGCCAATTGGATATCGATGTAATTAATTTTTGATTATAAATAAAGTTAGAAATTTGTGACTCAAATGTGTTCTTTTATGGTTATGCTCTTGTGGCTATAATCGTGCTCTAATTTACATGAATGTTAAAACTGCTATGTTCCAATTTTTTGTATCGGGACATGACAATTTTGTGGTATCAGAGCCTAGGCTTTTCTTTAGACCCTAGGCTTCCTTGATATAAGTTCTAGAGTGTCATTAGAACCCATGACCTTGATAGTGCCTTAAGATCAAACCAGGGAGATTGGGTAGAGACGTGGGCTAAGTTCAAATAAATACATACGTAAATTAATGGACCCTAAGAAGTTAAATAAAAATTCTTAATCTTTCTCATTACTTGTAGGTACCAACTAGTTATTTCTAATGGCTGTTGAGTGCGCACAGTGGAGGGAAATGCAACAGATAGTCTAGGGTCTGACTCAGGCCTTACAGCAAGTTGCGCAAGGCGGAGCTCATCATGGCGAGAGTGACCTTCTTCGGAATTTCCATGGAATGAACCCTTCGATGTTTAGCGGCTCTCCTAACCCAGACGAGGTCGAGCATTGGGTCAAGGAAATGGACCGTATTTTCCATGTGATGCAATGCAGTGACTAAGATAGAGTGCTATTAGTGACCTTTCAGCTAGAGAGGGATGCCCGAGCCTGGTGGGAGTCAGTCGAGCCAACTCTGCCTAATGGCCAGGTGACGTGGGATGTGTTTCTCGAGCACTTTAATAGCAAGTATTTCTCTGATAGAGTGCAAGAGAAGAAGGCCGCTGAGTTTGCCTCATTGAGGCAAAGGAACATATCTGTAGCTGAGTATGAAGCACAGTTCTCCAAGTTGTCTTGGTATGTGTCGCATCTAGTTTATACAGAGAAGATGAAAGTAAAGTGATTTTTAAATGGTCTGTGGCTACAGTATATTACTCAGTTGGCACCGTTAGAGATTCAGACCTATGATGGGATTGTGCGTAAGGCACAAGTATTGGAGGACCCGATGATGGAGATGATCGATAGAATCTGAGGGAAGGACAAGAGGAAGGAGTAAGCCACTAGCTCTAGATATTTCAACCCAGCTCTTGGCAAGAAGAGGCCTAATGGTGGGCAAAATTTTTATAAAGATAAGAAACCAAGAGAGAATGACAAGAAGGCTGCACCGGTTGCCCCGTCCAAGGTAGTTCTCAAATATTGTGAAAGGATGGGCCATAAAGCAGAAGCATGTTGGAGGAAGTTAGGCGCGTGCCTGCGATGCGGGAGTCGGGACCACAAGATCCCAGAATGTCCACTTATTTTTGAGTAAGCTCCACCAAAGAAGCAGCAGAGCAACCAGAAGTGTCAGTGCAGACTCTAGGCCCTTAGAGAAGTAGAAACCACCAAGGAGGGTGGCGTTGTGGAAGGTAACCTCACTATTCATTTCAAGTCTACATTTGTTCTTTTTGATACTAGAGCTACGCATTCGTTTGTTTCTCAAAACTTTGCCGATACTCTATCTGTGAAACATGTTCTGCTGGAGTCTCATCTCTTGATAACTACCCCTATTGGATCGGGATCAGAATTTAAGTATGTCTATCCTTCTAGTGAAGTCTTGATCAATAATTGCAATTTGCCTGCTGATTTGGTATGTATGAAGATAGAGGGCTATGATGTAATTTTGGGGGCTGATTGGTTAGCTAGGCATGGTGCTAGCGTTCATTGTAAGTCGGGTTCGGTGACTTTATCTGGGCACCTGTTGACGTGCAAAATTTGACGTCCAAAATATACCACAATACGTCATGAATTGTGGGAAGATAAAATATCCCTAAAACACACTACCGCGAGGTTGACCCTAACGACCCAGCAATGAAGAAGTACAAGAAAAAGGGCCAGATGGCCAGACCCCAAGAATATCTCTCACATGACATCAACTTACGTCTTGATGGATGAATTAAAATTGTAGGAAGTCAAGGCAATCTTGAACAATACACTATTGCGGACTCAACTGTGAGGACTCGGCGACGAACAATACAACAACGGGCCTGAAACACTCAACCTCCAGAAGAGACTGGTTGCGTTATCATAATAACCAAGTGGTGCTGAACCATCACAAATTCATGTTCCGAGGGACAAATTAAGCTCAGAATCAAGGGAGTCCAAGGCACTCTTGAAGTCATACTCTCGCAGACCAGGTCACAGAAGTTCGGGCATTAGAAAGACCCAGCCGACGGCTCATTAGGCCTTAAACGGTAGGTCTTGACCCTATTCGGCAGCAAGTGTCCATCCGGTAACAAACCTAGGGTGAACCGGCAGCGGTGGTACCCCCATGGGCTCCCATCTGGCAAGGCCCTCATCCGGCAGCTTAAGCTGCCTCATCTGGTAGCAATGCCATACGGTAGCTCCGCTCGCCGCATCCCGCTCAACCGCCAGCAGTTCCATCCGGCAGTTCCCTACTGAATCGATAGCAGTAGCCCTATACGGCAGTAGCAGCTCCATCCGGAAGCTCCCTACTGAACTGGCAGCAATGTCCCCAATCGACAGCGCCTACCCAATCCGACAGCGATGGGGCCTCTGT
The DNA here is from genome assembly GCA_022559845.1 of Amorphophallus konjac. Lineage (NCBI taxonomy): Eukaryota > Viridiplantae > Streptophyta > Magnoliopsida > Alismatales > Araceae > Amorphophallus > Amorphophallus konjac. The sequence goes on along the minus strand of CM040118.1, from coordinate 255,352,806 downwards.
TCGGTCACTCAGCAGAGGCCCCAACATTCGCTCCCCCCTTGTACCTATATAAGAGGGGGATGGGAGTGGAAGAGAAAAAAGGAGATAAAAGAGAGAGAGAGAGAGCATCGGAGAAGAAGCCTTAGAAGATTTGTGAAGAGAGAGAGAGAGAGAGCTTAGGAGAGGTTTGAAGAAGTTCCTCTTACCAGCACCTGCAGAGTAAGGAGGAGGAGGAAGAGAGGGAGGGAGAAGGAAAAGTAGAGAGTAAAAGATAGGAAAGAGAGGTGAGGAAAGGGGGGGAAAGAAGGAGTCAAGACTCCGCTTCTTCCCCCCCTCCTTGTATTTTTTTCCCTTTTGTTTTCTTTTCACGATGTATTAGTTCGTTCTGCGTTCTTTGTTCTCTCGCAGCCAAATGAATGAAAATATGCAATCTCTGTATGATTTCTGTCTATATTATGTGTTTTCTTTTCCCTTACCCCATCTTTTTATAGTTTCTCTCAACATTCCTTTTTTGTTACTTTGGTTATCTTTTGGTTTGGGGAAAGGGAGACGAGCATACTCGAGAAAAGAGCTTAACTCGGAGTTCATCCAATACCATGAATGTGACTCTGAGCCTAGAGCCCTATGGATCGCTCTATCAAAATCTTCGTTGATCTTATATCACATCTGTTCCCCATGTTCTGCTTCCCTTTGAGGTTTCATTTTGTTCCTCAGAGGTTTCTGATACGTTTCAGGATCATTCGGTAGCCCCAATAGGGTGATCCGGCAGCCCCCCTGTAGATGGGTCTTGCATTCCATTCCCCTTGGATTGGCAAGCCCTACGCATCATTATGCTCATTCTGAGTTTTAGAATAATTCGTGTTTTGAATTAGGCCGTCCATTTTCCTGGGGCACTTGGTGATGCCATTGTGAGTGTTGCCGCTCTGGGCGCACTCTGATAATTAAGGGGTCATCTCGGGTTCCTGTGGATGAGCACTCGCTTCACACCTCTCAAGAGGCACCTCCGGTCTAGGGGAAATGCTGTCGAATTTTTGTAAGAAATTCAACTAATAAATGAATTAACGGTAGAGTAAAAAAATAATGAATGAATGATGATGAGGGGCTCGGTCGACCTGCCATGCAGGCCAGGTCGACCCACCATGCAGGCCAGGACGACCCACCATGCAGGCCAGGCCGACCTGCCCATGGCCAGGTCGACCCGCCCATGACGCCGGTCGACCGAAATGTGGCGTCAGTCGACTGATTTGAGTCCAACTGTTCTTTTGCCCCGTGAATATCCCGGACACCCTCGTTGACCCGAATTCGTGACTCCAGATGTCTGTGGATGAAGAAATAGTAACAATAAAAAAAAAGTAATAAACAAATAATAAAAATAAGAACAAAAAGGCTATAAAAATAAAAAATAAGTTATAAATAAATAAAAAAAGAAAAAAAGAAATCTAAAGGCACATGCTTAAAGTCGAAACAACAAGAGGTGCGGCAAACCGAAACAACAATAATAAAACGTAAAATATATGAATATATATACATATAGTAAAACATGTCACAAAACTGAAATGATAAAATAACATATAGTCAAACCAAAATAAAAAGTATAATAAGAAGATGATGATAAAATCTCTATGATGTCTCTTTCGTAGCCCCATCCCCTAGACCTTGGATGAAGGGAATATAAACGATGCCTATTGTAGGCCAGGGCCGAGCCTCTCGAGGTCTCCTCTCGTCATGGTCGGAACCTAACCTTGCTACAGGCCAACAATCTTTTGAATTTGACCGGTCTCTGTCTTTTCCGTCAGCATATATTAAATTATGTCGTATCTTCATCAAACATTTATTCTGAGAGCTTCTCTTCAACACTGTCGTTGTCACGCCCCGAGCGCAGAAGGAACCCAAGAGTGCGCGACGAGTTTATATCAATCATGTCAATCAGAGCACGAGGTAAATCGACACATAAGATGGAGCACGCTAAATAAGATAATACCAAGGTCCTTTATTCATTAATAACTCCAACACTTTATTACATAGTTCTTCAAAAGAAAGAGTACTTTAATGACACTCTAGACTCAATAAAGAGAAAAGTACAATAATGACTCAATAAAAATCGAAAAGACTTGATGTAGATATCTCGGACAGCTCTACACTCATCACTCTTGGTCATCCCCATCCGATTGAGTCTCGCTATCGGAGTTACCTGAAAAATAGGAAAAAACACTAGGTAAGCGAATGCTCAGTAGGGATTACATCTTAAGAACAAGCTTACTTTAAGTGAATTACATGTTACATGAAATGCAAGTATAGCTAAGCATGCAAGATAATGTCGAGAGTGGAATAACAAGAAGTAATATAGATGAACTAGCAAGATTCCAAGGTAATCATGTAAAGTTATCAAGAATTTCAAGCATGTAATATCAGGTCATGTCATGAGAATTGGCTATTTTAAATTCAAGCAAGTAAATACCCATTTCGGGCCATGCAAGTCACATCATGTAGATATCATGTCAAGTCAAGTACGAGATTTTTGGAATGCCATAATCTAGAAAGTCATACACTTCAGTGCAATGCCACACCGTGGTCAATATAGCTCCCATGGGCACAAGTACTTTCGGGTACTCCTTCTAAGACCAGACCGGGCCCCATTAACGCCAGGCATTGAGTCATGTAAATATCTCGACATCCACTATAGTTTATAGTCAATAGAATTCCAAAGGAATAAGCCATTGTAAGATAATAAGGTAGATTCACAGAATAGAGATTTCAATGATAGAACTTTGAGTAAGGATGACATAGCGATAAATATCGCATCAAAACCAAGACATTCATGAAACTGGGTAATTGGCGTCCACTCAGGCCGCCTTCATAAATAGAATCTGCATCCACTACGGTGGTCGCTAATTCTAGAAATAGTACATGCACGAAGAAATAGAGTCCACATGACGGCCGCTAATTCAGTTTTGGTGTCAACTGGCATGGCCGCCAATTCCAGGTAGTGACAGACTCTCACAGAACACCACAAACAGCGCTCCGTGATGGCTAGGGTGTCATGACAATCATGGTTATAGGGTTTTGAGGGTACAACCTGCTTGGCTACCTTGAGAGAATCCAAGGCTAGTGAAGTCTTACGGAGGCCTTAGAGAGGGAAATTCCAGTCCGGCGGAAGGAATATCCAGCGGAGGGTCTTTCACTCTCCAAGAATTGAGGTGTATCAACATGAAATGCTGTGAAACGGGGACTCTATCTCGGACTTGAGATACCAGTGCCAAAAGACCCATGATATGGGCCAAAACCCGATAAAACATGAGAGATAAGAAATAGCGTCCAAATAGAAGGCATTATTTACAGAATTAGCGTCGCTTTAGAGAGGCGCCAAATCAATAATTTATTGAATTTAAATAAGATTTATACAAATTGGCATTCGTTCGTGGAGGCGCCATATCATTAAATAGCGTCCATGTTATGGGCGTCAATTCATAATTTTCTAGGTTATTTCAATTTTTAACTATTTACCGGGAATCAGCGTCTCTGTGAGGAGGCGTTATTTCAAGAATAAACATCTGTTCAAATAGAAGCTATATCTTTTCCTTGTACAAAACTTAAAGCATCGGGCAGACACGTTTCTATGCACAAACCACTATTCATTTCTTTTAAGATGGCATGAACAATAGCATATTGATGTGTACGGGGATTTTTAGGAAACTAAAGACATGAAAGTGTAGAGAAAAATATGAGGATTCTAGAAACATGTTCATGCAAAAATTTTATAATCTGGTTCCATACTTATTAAATTTTGAACATGTGTTATTTATTAATTATGCCACAAGAAATAGCGGCAGGGCGATGGTCGCTAATTAATTAGCGTCCAAGAGATTGTCGCCAATTCATGAATCAGTGCCCTTCTACACGGATGTTCATTAATCAGCAACCACTGTTCTGGTCGCTATTTTTACATGAAACAAAAATATCTTTTTTTTTAATTCAAAACCAGGCTTCAGGAGCTGCAACCGGTCGAGTGCATCATCCCCCAGAGGGAGAGGATGTTCTCACTCCCCCAGGCAGTTACCTATAGCCAAGAATATTTTATTACTAGGAATGGTGAGTACAATATCAACGGGGCATGCCCCTGGAGACAAAAAGCACCTCTTAAAGAGGTTGGGGTATCGGGTCTTATATGTAGCCGCACCGGGGGAAAACAACCTGGGCAGATTAGGCAGGTAATGCATCCATCTAAAAAATCAGAAATAGCATTGGGAGACAAGGGGAGTTAAAAAACTCTAATACTGTCACAGGAGCGACTATCCAACTTGGCATTAGCTTTGCAAGCATTGGGGAGCTCTTCGGCGGATGAAAAGAAATTGTTGGTTGTAGTCTCGCAAGCGTGGGATGCCAGTGAGTCAGCAACGCGGTTGGCTTCTCGATAGATATGGAACGTAGTAACCTTCTGAGCTGTGAGAAGGTGTAAAGGATCTCGCCACCAGCGAAGTGTACTCCAAGCGGGACATTTGTTGCTGGTGAAAGATTGAATAAGGGCCGCAGAATCCGATTGGATAATAGATAGGGAGATGCCATACTCGGATGCCAGTCACAGGCCATCGCAGAGAGCTCGACTTTCTGTAATGAGGCTGGTGCCAGTTCCGTAGAAGTAAGCAAAAGCCAAAATCTCCTTGCTCGTATGGTCTCTAATACAACCACCTCCCACGCAAGGGCCAGGATTACCTTTGCAAGCACCGTCGACGTTGGGACAGAATCCATTCAGTGGTGGGATCCATCTGACCATCTTAATAATCTTGGGCTTATGTTTTGGGTTGAAGTTATAGTCTGTGAGAATTGGAGCTAGGTCGTGCGGGCTGTTGGCCTTAAAAATAGTTTTGTCAAGGGCCCAATGAACTCTATATTTGATGGAAGCAATGATATGCCTGGTGTTAATAGGAGTATCTTGAAAGCGCCTAGCGCACCTGGCTTTCCAGGTTTCCCAAACATCAGGAGCAGAGTGTAAAGGGAGGTGAAGCCGAACGGGGACTCCAGATTGTAGTGCTCCAAAAGGATCCAAAGGCGTGTAGTCATTTGACCATGCAACAAATAGCCCGGGCCAATGAGAGGGGCAAACCACCGCCAAAGCTCCGTAGCGAGATCACCATTGAGAAAAAGGTGGTTAAAGTCCTCAGAGTTTGGCGATGAGCAACAGAAGCATTTAGACACAATGTATACGCCGCATTCAGCAATTCGACCATCAACAGGGATAGCTCTTTGGAGGAGCTTCCAGCAGAAGATGGAAGCACGACGATGGAAATATGGATGCCAAAGCTTCCGGAGGGGCAGTCGCCATTGTAGCAACCCTGGTAAAAATAAAAGGAAATAAAAACCCCAATTGATCAAAATAAGATTAAAAGATTTAAAGAAGTAAATAATAAACCAAAATGTAAATAACGCCTTGATTCAAGGCGCTACTTCAAAAAGAAACACCCTTATACAAGGCGCGAATTCCAGAAAGGACGACCACAGAAGATGTCGTCAATTCCCAAACGGCCAAAATAATAATAAGGGTAAGTAAACGTGACGCCCTCCACATGGACGCGTTTTACATAGGAAATGACCTTAACCAAGGCGTCAATTTAAATTAACGCCCTAACGTAAGGCGTTAATTCCATTTGTGTTTCGTTCGAGTTTCGTTCGAACCAGGAGACTATCCAGAGCAAGTTTCTGGATAACTACGAGGGAGATTGTTTATGGCAAGGACTCTATGAGGGAAACATTACTTCCAATACAACACTAACTCCATTAGGGTTCTAAAAATCCTATAAATATCCTGCTGTTCGACCCAGACTGCTGTTTGGCGTTCTGTGTTTTGCTGCTGTCATCCGTGAGGAACGTAAGTTGTTCTTCATTATTTTGCTTTCACCTTCGGTTATGTATGAGTATGAAGACTAATGTCTTCATCTTATTTCATGTAGGAAGTCTACAGTAAGTAGCAACTCTCGTGTCAAAGAGAAGATCGTGGGTTCTTCGTCAAACGATCTATTCATTCCTTTTGTGCAGGTTGACTACAACAGGGAAGAATTGTTACTGTTACCGTGTGAAGAACGTAGATTGATCTTCACCTTCCTTCTTCCTCTTGCAGTCAAACGACCGTGAAAGGAGGAAGCTTTCTTCTGCTTCTGCAAGGGGCTGCTTCTTCTTTCTGCTGTTGCTGTCTTGTATTAAAACAGAGTATCATTCACCTTCTTCAATCAATCTTCACGTCTGTCAACCAATTCAAAAAGGTAGGTTTTCTCAAGAGCGTAGCCCAAACTAGTATAGATTCTGGAATAAATTCATCCATGATCTCATGCATATAGTTTTACTACGTTTTCAAATGTTTTTGGTGAATTTTGAATAAGGCGACCCTTCAAAGGGCGCTAATTCTTATTTTGACGCCCGGATCAGGAGTCGTCAATTTCATATAATTAATAATTACCCATGTTTAAAATTTTGTATCTATGAAACCATGAATCTAATCTAATGCATGATCATCCTAGTGGAATCCTGCTATTTTTCTGGTCCTCACTATATAATTTATTCTTGAAATTTTATTATCAGAAATCTTGGAAAATGTTGAAATAACGACCTGATGTAGGTCGTCTCTTATTGAACTGACGCCCCAGAATAGGGCGCTAATTGAAAAGTAACGCCCCTGTCCAGGGCGCGTTTTTATTAAAATTCCATATTATCTAAATTCTGCAAAATAGAAATACAGAATGGACGACTGCTGAACAAGCCGTCAATTTATAAATAAACGCCCATGTATAAGGCGTTAATTCCATGATTAATGACTTTAGATAAGTCGCTATTTTCCTGTGATACTATTTTACACTGTTACTGTTAACCGAAGGGTTTCATATGTATATTAATATATATATATATATATATATATATATATATATATATCGGCACTATATTCCACTCCGTGAATATAGTCTCATGTTTCATGATGTTTTATCGTTTACCCACTAACTCTCAGTGACATACAAGCTCTCCATTGGACATTCCGTTCCTTTGGACTAGCGAGTTAGTCATAGAGACCTCCGTAAGGAGCCTTGGATTCCCTCAAGGCCGACTGAGCTGGTTGTACCATAAAAACCTATCACACTATTTTTACCATGTCACTCTATAAGAAACATGGTATACCGGCCCTCATGTTATGCTATGTGTATAATATGAGAAGTATCTAAATAAATGGGGAAAGCATGTCTTTATGGAGATGTTCTTGTGGACCCCAATTCTATATCAATATTATTATGATGTTCTTGTGGACCTCAATTCTATATTAAAAGAGTGACCGTCTACTTGCGGGCACTTACTTGTCATGGTACCCAAGTTAGGGAACCAATTCCTCCTAGTTTTTATCGATACTCGTCATTGCACCGTTATTATCGTCATTATGGTCATGTTCAAATCCTTGAAATGCTATCTACCTCTAAGTTCATACAAGTTCTTTATCCTTGAAACTCCATATTGGCTATACACCAAGTGGATGTCAAAATACATGATCAATGCCTACGCATTTAGGGCCCAATCTGGTCCTGGGAGGAGCACCCAAAAGTACTAGTGCCCATGGGAGTTGTAATGATAACGGTATTGGCATTGTATCGAAGTGCATGACTAGTTTGATTGGACATTCCATAAAAATCTCGTACTTGACTCAACTTGACATGACATGACTTGCTTGACCCGAAAAAGGGTAATTTGTATACTTGCTTGCTTGAAACGTGATAGCCAAGTTCTCGACATGACATGATGAAATTACTTGCTTGAACATCCTGACATCTATTACTTGAAAGTTCATGAATAGTTCACCTTGTTATCTTGTTGATATACTCTCTATCTTGTCGTTTTATGCGAGTATGCATAGCTATAGTGCATTCATGGAAAGATGTAATTACTTAAACCCCTTGCTAGTTCTTGAGATATAATTTCCTACTGAGCGTTCGCTCACTCAGTGTTTCCATACTTTTCAGGTAAGTCTGATGACGAGACCCAAACTGACGGGGAAGGTCAAGAGTGAAAGAGTTAGAGCTATTCAAGCGTCCATCAGTCTTGTCTTCTCTATATTTTTGTTGAGTCAGAAATGTACCTTTCTTTTATTGAGTCTAGTATTTGCAAGGGTTTGTAATAGACATATTCTTATTAAAGGAATAAATGGATTGGGTTATCTTTATATTTGCGCACTCTGTCTTTGTGTCGAATACACTACTACTCTGATTGACATGATTGATATAAACTCGTCACGCATCTACGGGTATCTTCCGCGCTCGGGACGTGACACCCATAACCTCGTAGTCCTCACCATTTGGTAAGCAGATTTAGTGGAGAAGGCCCCAGAGTTGGTGGGAGCCCAAATGCGAGTATCTTGGGTGTCGTTGCGAAGAACTATTTCATCCAAGAGGGGAATGACTAGAAGGTAGTGGCGAATAGGATGATGGGGGTTGCTGATCACCTAGCGGATAGTGGCGGGGGGTCCCTCGTAGGGGCTCAACAGGCTTGTTCTAAGCGGAGCGTTGCCAATCCAAATATCATCAAGGAAGTTCACCAACTCGCCATTGCCGATGACCCACCTGGAACAGTTTTGCACCAACTGGTAAGCTGGAATAAAAACACCCTTGGAGATGCCACGAGGGAAAGGGACAAGACACTCAGTGGGCTTCTCAGTCTTGTATCTACACCGGGCATAAGTGGACCATAGGGAGGTCCCATTAAAAATACCCCATAGCTGCTTAGCCGCTAGGGAGATTTGAATGTGCTCAAGGCTCCTTATGCCAAGCCCGTCTCTTGCATCGGCTTCATGATAACATCCCAGGGAATCCAGCGTCGTCTACGGATGTCATTGCTATCGTTCCAGAATAAGCTAGTGGAGAGCTTCTGAATATAGTTGGTTATGGACTTGGGAATGGACGAAGACGCAGCCAAGTAGATGGGTATGGAGCAGAGAATAGAATTTATTAAAGTGACTCTGTCTGCTTGTGAAATCAGCTTGGACTTCCAAGATAGGAGCCTCTGATTGATTTTATCAATAAGGGGCTTAAAATCAGACACAAGGGTCCTCCCAGGACGGAGCGGGACGCCAAGATAAGATAAAGCCCCAGTCTGCCTCTTATAGCCGGTTAGCATCTTAATGCGGGAGGCGGTGGTACCAGGAGCCTTGTTTGAGAGAACAAAGGTGCTTTTAGATGTATTAATCTTCTGACCCGAAGCTCCTTCATAGCACCAAATAAAGTTGATCAGCTTCTTGATGTTATGCGTGATAGAATAGATGGACTCCCTGATATCTACAGATGAAGTATCTATAGACGATCTAGAGGGGGGTGAATAGATCGGTCACCCACTTAAAACTTACTACAGAAAAAATAGTTGCGGAATATAATCAAACTGCTTTAGGATGACTAGAAGGCACTCAATCGCAACCAGAATGAAACAAAACGAACAGATCGACTCTCAAGCGAAACTAAACAAACATCTACTGAGGGGTGAACAGAGATAAATGACAAATGTAAATCACAATCAATCGCACAGTGGACAGTGGAATTTTAAGCTGGTTCGATCTCAAACCCGAGATCTACGTCCACCCCACACTCAAACTAGAGTGTGGCTTAACTGCTGATACACAACTTCAGCTGATCCACAGCTTCGGGGTAAAAATCCTACAGACCGCTGGGCTTTACAGCTTACGCCGACTAGAGGATACCACACCTCTGCAACCACTGGGGAATTACAGCTTCACCCGACCAGAGGATACCGCACCTCTGCAACCGCTGGGGCTTACAACTTAACCCGTCTAGAGGATACCACACCTCTGCCCGCTGAGCGTCACAGCTTGCTCCGCTGACTAACAGCTTGAAAAAGAGTTTCTAAAATGAAAAAGAAACAGGCGAAGAAACAAAAAATCCACGAAGGAATATAACTCAACACTGAGTGAATTCAGCTCCGGTTCTGAACCTGGAGACTGAAGAACAACCTTTCTCTCTCAATTCTCTCAAAACACTTCTCTCAGAACTCTCCTTCTTTTCTGCTCTCTCTGTCTTCTTTTTCTCTCTGGATCATACAGGTGCTAGCCCTCACTGCTTCAGCTCTCAATAACGTAATCTGCTCTTCTGGCACGATCATCTTCTCTTGAAGGAGAAGCTTCTTATATATAATACAGGCAGAGAGGTAGGGCGTGTGCTCTCCACGATTCCCGCCCAAACACCTTGGTCACGTGGCAGCATCCCAAGTTACTGCTTTACACGTGTCACGATCCTGGCACCTCCTCCAATCTTGGATCATGTGCCATTCTTAATCTTCACGAAAAGACATCTGTCAAGGCATCAGACATAAAGTCACTTTCAGATAGTTATACGAGTTTAAAGAATTTTGCACGGAGTAAATATTCTGACCGAACTGGAATGCACTGACTATGTACATGCAATGTGCAAGTTTTGCATAGACCTGGTCAACCCGTGAGTGGCCTTGCTTAGACTGTGACAGTGTGAAGATGAGAGATGCACAGACTTAATGTGCTCGGTTCAAGTATTGCACCAACTCAATGACATGCCACGAGAGGCGTTGCACTGACTTAGCTATGTGTAACGACAACCAATGCACCGACTAGCTCAAGAAGGAATGCACAGACTCTATGTGCATGGTGCAGATATTGCACTGACTCAAAATGCGTGCGACTACGGTTATTGCACTGAGGCAAAAGTTGCACAGACTCTTGGCAATATAAGACGTAAAGTGAGACGCAGAATATGCACCGACCTAAGCCTTAAGAGACGCACGATGAGACGAACACATGCACTGACCTAAGCCTTAAGAGACACAATATTAGACGGACACAGAATGTGCACCGACATGCAAGACATGAACTTCACCCATATAAGACGCAAAGTGAGACGCAGAATATGCACCGACCTAAGCCTTAAGAGACGCACGATGAGACGAACACATGCACTGACCTAACACTTCACCCATATGCACTGACCTATATGCTAGATGAAACATGAGTTATAGTGTTTGCTATCATCAAAACCACAGGGGCACAACAATCTCCACCTTTCTGATGATGGCAACACCAATGGACAATGCATATGCAGACTAATGCATCTTTAAAATGCTCCCCCTGAATATATGACTCAGAAATGATTCTCCCCCTGTATGTCTCTCTATCCCCCTTTTGCCATCGGAATTAAAAAGAACAAGTTCTCCCCCTTTGAAGAAATAAACAATTCTCCCGCTTTGACTTCAGCAAAAAGGAGGAAGGGAAGAGAAGAGAGGAATGAGACTGAATAGCATTCTATGCAATGGTTCAGGAAATGAGCAAATTATAATACAACCGTTAGGATATAAGAGTCAACAATGTGCATTCTTAATTCAATTCAGGTTTAACAGTTATAAAAAGTAGAGTAAAGTAGCTGACTTCCTGAAATAAGGCTATAGATTCCGTTTATAGCAATGAACCAAAAACACATAGCCATAATAAACTAAGTCAGGACAGTACCCTACTGATTTCAGAAATAGTGAATGTCAAGGAAAGTCACTTGAATTTGTATTGAAGTTAAATAGTTGACACTCAATGACTTTTGTTTTCCAAGGGTTACAACAGTTGATTTTCACATCTGGTTTTTGAATCTAAATGCATTGAACAGACAAGTGTCATTTATGCCATTGACATTAGGTGTACACCTTGATCAGAGGCCAATACCCCCAGTTACTGAGCATAAACTATTATATTTGTTTCTGATCAAAAGCTATAAAGATAGTTTTCACCTTTGACATTAAGGGTACACCTTGATCAGAGTCCAGTACCCCTAGTTACTCAGTGAAACCACCCCTATAGATTTTACCAAATGAACAGAGTTAACCTGAAGCACTTCATGACTTAAGATATTCTCCATTTCTTTGATGGAGGCCTCAATTTCTCAATGCAATTCAGTCATTGTTCTGCCACTTTGTTCATTTCTTTTCTTTTAATGATCTTATTTTTGCTGCCCTTATAACTTTTAGAGTGACCTTTTAAAGACAATACACACTCTAGTTTTCTCCATCTAGACTTCACTAAGTCTGTTGTGTTCAGGTACAGTGAAGACATTTTCTATTCTAACTATGAGAAAAGGATTAAGAGCTATAAACAGTTTCTAACACCTTATTTTCTGATGAACAGTCTCTGAACTCTACAATCTATCAAGGTTAAACCTTCAATTCAGTCAAGAAGCAACAGAGATTCTTATAAATGAAGAGTTGCGATAACTGCAGCTTACTGTAATGAACCGATAGCAAGACTGGTATTCAATCAGGGTGAAGGAAATAAACATGAAATCACAGGAGCAACTCAAGGAATTTTCAAAAATAGGTCAAATGCAATTGATGTCACACGATGTGAAATTTCAGAGAATGAAGAGAGTGAAAGAAATTGAACACTGATCAACCACCACTCAACTCCCCCTGACATTATGTATCAATCTTATCATGCATGAGGAATGCATGAGTAACATGCAACGACTTGACTTGCACTCAGCGAAGGATGCACGGACCATATAACATCTAGCAAGTAAACGTGCACAGACTCTATGAAGCAAACTCTGCACGGTTCTTCTTCATGCACTCTACATGCACGGACCTTCTACATGCACTGACTCTTAATGTCAACAAGGCAAATATGCATGGACTCTATATGCATAAGGGAATGCAGTGCATAGACCTTAAGGTGCAGAATGTAGACAATGCACCGACCTACATGCGGCTTGAGTACAGTATGCACCGGCCTATATGTTGAATGCTCATGCAGTGCATCGACTATGTCTAAGACATACAATTACTTATGCTCGATGCAAAACATGCAATCACTAGAATGCTCACACAATGCAACTGTGAAAATCAAATGCTTGTGCAATGCATCGACTAGGTGCAAGACGTGCATCAACTAAGACTCTGTGCAACTCATGCTCCAATATCAGAAATAGTCTATGCAAGACAACCAATGTACTCAGTGCAAAATAATTATTCAAGCATCAAACATTCTTTATTCAAAATTTAAAAAAATAGACTGACACAAACATCTCAAAGCATTTCAACAAACAGTTCAAGAATGAAATTATTCATCATTTTCCTGCTGAAATTTACAAAGCCCCAATTCTCTTCTTAAATATTTAAATCTCTCATTTCCAAGGGGTTTAGTAAGGATATCAGCAATCTATTTTTCAGTTTCAACAAACACTAATTCAATTTTATTCTTGCTCACTACATCTCTAAGAAAATGGTGTTTAATTTCGATGTGCTTAGTCCTAGAGAGGTGAATAGGATTTTTAGTAAGGCAAATGGCACTAGTGTTATCACATAGAAGTGGAATGCATCCCAGATTTATCTGATAATCTGAAAGCTGGTGTTTAATCCATAGTACCTGGGCAGCACAGTTCCCTGCAGTAACATACTCTGCCTCTGCAATGGAAAGTGCCACTGTGTGTTGCTTTTTAGAAGCCCACGATACTAGGCAACCACCTAGGAATTGGCAATAGCCACTAGTGCTCTTCCTATCTACCCGACACCCAGCATAGTCTGCATCAGTGTAGGCTAGAAGCTCTAGCTCACACCTAGCAGGATACCATAAGCCTAGTTCTTGGGTGCCTGATAAATACGTAAAGATCCTTTTCACTGCTCCAAAGTGTGATTCCTTAGGACTAGCATAAAATCTAGCATATAAACACACTGCAAATTGAATATCAAGCCTAGATGCAGTGAGATACAAAAGGGATCCGATCATACCTCTGTACAGCTTTTGATCCACAAGGTTACCTTTGGTATCTTCATCAAGACTTGTTGAAGTACCCATTGGAGCTGCAATGTCCTTGAGGTTGTTGAATTTGTACTTCTTCAGGAGATCCCTTATGTATTTGGACTGAGTGAGGAAGGTTCCATCTTTGGTTTATGTCACCTACAGTCCAAGAAATAGTTTTAGCTCACCCATTGAGCTCATCTCAAATTCTTGTGTCATAAGTTCAGAAAATTCCTTGCACAATTCAGGATTGGTTGAACCAAAAACTATGTCATCCACATAAATCTGAACAATGAGAATGTCAGGATGACTTACCCTAGTGAACAAAGTTTGGTCAACCTCACCTCTTGTGAATTTCTTCTCGGTTAGGAATCTACTGAGCTTGTCATACCAAGCTCGAGGAGCTTGCTTCAAGCCATAAAGAGCTTTATTCAATTTGTAAACATGAGAAGGGAAATCTAGGCATTCAAATCCAGGAGGTTGTCGGACATAGACATCCTCTTTTATTTCCCCATTGAGGAAAGCAGATTTTACATCCATCTGTTGGAGAGTTATTCCCAATGAGCATGCATAAGCCAAAAGTATTCTAATTGCCTCTAACCTGGATACAGGGGAAAATGACTCTTCAAATTCAATTCTGAATTCTTGGTTGTACCCCTGAGCAACAAGTCTGGCCTTATTCTTCACTACATTACCTAGCTCATCAGTTTTATTTTTAAAAATCCATTTTGTTCCAATGACAGTCCCATGATCAGAAGGTTGGACCAGGCCACACCTTATTCCTGTCAAACTGATTAAGCTTCTCGTGCATGACATTGATCCAATACACATCTTTGAGAGCACTGTCAATGGTTTTAGGTTCAACATGAGAGACTAATGCAAAATTATTCAATTCATTTTGTACTCTAAAGAAACCTCTAGTCTTAGGGGGTTCATGCAAGTTACCAATGACATTTTCAACAGGATGATCTCTTAAAAATCTGACATTAATAACTGGGTTACCTTGACCTTCATTTACCTCCCCCTGATAAGCAGGCTCCTCTGCATTGATCTCTTCAGCTTCTTCTTCTTGATCTGATTGGTCTTCAGATTTTTCTTCCTTAAGGATTTCTCCATCATCTTCTTTCCTACATTGACCAACATCAGAGTTATTCAGCGACTCGTCAAAAATAATGTGTGGAGATTCCTCAACAGTTTTAGAATTTAGGTTGTACACTCTATATGCTCTAGTGTTTTCAGAATATCCAAAGAAAATTTCTAAATCACTTTTAGGTTCGAATTTATCAAGGTCTCTTTTATCATTAACATGAATGAAACACTTACAGCCAAAGACCTTGAAGTGAGCAATTGAAGGCTTCTTACCTTTTAGAATCTCATAAGGAGTTTTATGAGTGAAAGGCCTTACCATAGCTCTGTTGATTACATGGCATGCAGTGTTGACTGCCTCTGCCCAAAATTTTCTTGGTAAGCCACCTTCAACTAGTAGTGTACGAGCCATCTCCACAAGTGTCAGGTTCCTCCTCTTCACTACTCTATTCTGCTCAGGTGTTATTGGGGAGGAGAACTTGTGAGTAATCCCATTGTCCCTGTAAAAATCATTCAATTGTGAGTTTTCAAACTCACCTCCATGATCAGACAAAATATTTTCAATCAAATTTTTATTTTTCTGTTTGATTTTCAAATAGAACTCCTAAAATTCAGAAAAAGCATCATTTTTGTGAGTGATGAAAAAGACCCAAGTATACCTAGAGAAGTCATCAACTAAGACATATCCATATCTCCTACCTGATAAGCTGACTGGTCGTGTGGGTCCAAAAAGATCCATATGTATCAGCTCATAAGGTTTGGAGGACATTTTTTCAGTTCTTGATTTAAATGACATCCTAGTCTGCTTGGACTGTGTACATGCATCACACACTTTATTTTCTTTCTTAAAAGATATTTTAGGGAGTCCTCTAACCATGCTATGTTTGTTCAATTTATGCAAGACAGTGTAGCTAGCATGGCCTAACCTACGATGCCACAAAAATGTTAAGTCCCCTTTATTAGCAATGAGGCATATGTTAGAATGTGCAAGATCATCTAGATCCACCATGTAAATGTTATTCATTCTTTTTCCAGAAAATTTAACAACATCGGAATCAGGTTCAAAAAGTTTACAATTAAGAGCATCAAATACTACCTTGTCTCCTTTATCATAAAGCTGGCTGATACTAAGTAGATTATATGCTAAACCATCCACCAGCAGGACTTCATCAATGCAACAGGTAGTGCACTTACCTACCTTACCTGATCCGATGATTTTACCCTTTGTGTTGCCACCGAAGGTGACAAGGCCTCCATTCTTCTCTGTCAGCAAGCAAAACTTAGATTTGTCTCCTGTCATATGCCTGGAGCAGCCACTATCCAAGTACCACATGTTTGCCAAGCATACCTGCAAACACAATCAGGGAAAAAATTTTGGAACCCAAAAATGTTTGGACTCCGAAACAGATGCAGAATAATTCAAACAAGATAATAAACTCTTGGGAATCCACATTTGTTTAAACATGGTTGGCTTAGTGGATTTCCCAACATTCTTTTCATTGTTTCTTTTCTTCTCAGCACCAACAGAGTGAGCCATCCTTTTCTGGTGCTGTGTCCTGGCACCATTGTTATTAGAAAATTTGGTGTTTTTGTGCCAGTGCCTAGGCCAATAGGTGCTCAGAAAATTGTGGCCATAATTGGTCCTAGGCTGACCATTGAAAGCTTGATTCCTAGGGGTCCAGGTCCTAGACTCTCTAACCCAGTTTTTGATATGAAGTCTATAAGACTGTGTAGAATATGACTGATACCTAGACCTCCCCTGAACTCTATTCTATCCAGACATATTGAATTGTTGTGGCTGTGCATTATGGTAGGTCTGGACTCTGGGTTGGTGAAACTGGCTCGGTTGACCTCTGACTGAATTCTGTCTCCCTTGCACCTTTGACCCACCAGACTTGTGCATAGGTATATATTGGGTCTTCTTCTTGGCTGCAGGTGGTGGTGAAGACTTGGTGGCCTTAGGTTGGGGTTTGGATGTGCGTGTAGGCTGACCCCTAACCTGAGACTTCCCTTTAGAAATGGGACTGGGTGTGCTGGCTCTGCTGGGCTCACCAACTTTTTGCTTGCCTTTGTCCTCAACACTGAGCATTTTCGAATTAACAGTTTTAATAGCAAAATTTTCAGTATTCATCTTAATGAGGGGTCTTTTCTCCTTCTCAGCTACAAAAGAAATTGTTTTCACTGCAAAGCTCTTTTTAGCAGTAGGATTAAAACCTCCCTCTTGTCTGAAATTAACTTTTGACCCCAACAAGGCATTAAGATTATCAGATCCTTGGGTCATGTTTACAATGATTTTCTCTTTGTCAGCATTTTCTTTCTCTAGTTGTTCGATTGAATTTTTTAGTTCATTATTGACAGCTAGGACAGCTTCATACTTTTCATCAACAATTTTCATTTCATTTTCAAATTTTTGCAGTTTCAGTTTCAAATCATCAATAACATCTTTCAACGTTTCATTTTCTTTTCTACAGTCAATCAAAACATGCTTTAAATCATCAAATTCAGAGCAAGAATTCTTTAACCTATCATTCTCAGACTGTAAACATGCAAGTTTATCAGACATTGTCTTATCATTCAAAAGAGAATTAACTTTTTTCTTCAAATGCATGTTCTCTCTCCTAATATCATCTACTTTGTCTAGTAAATCTCCTAGGCATCTTTCCAATCAGAAATGGTATAATACTCAAACAGAGATGATACCTCATCGGAGTCTTCTTCTTTTTCTTCATCGTCTTTTGCCATCAGGCAGATGGGCTTCTCTTCATCCTCGCTCTCAGATGTGCAGCTTAATGTGCCCTCATCCTCGTCGCTCCATGGGCTCACCATCGCCTTTCCTTTGGGAGCTTTCTTCCTTTTTGACTTCTCTTTCAGCTTCAGGAGCTCGGGACAATCTGTCTTCATATGGCCGGCCTTCCTACAGTGGTAGCAAACATTAGTGTCAACTTTCTTAGCAGGGTTAGATCTATACCTTGTTTGCCTCCTGTCGCCACCAAACTGCCTTCGGCTGAAGTTTCTTCCCTCTGTTCTCAGAAATTGCCTAAACTCTCTGGTCAACATGGCCAGTTGGTCTCCATCGATCTCTGACCAAGAGAGGCTCTGCTCGCTTGATGATCCAATGTGGCTGGATCTGCTTGATCTGTTGAGGCTGGCCTTCAGAGCAATAGGCTTCTTTCTCTTCTCAAGCTCCTCAGTCCTGGTAAGGTTCATCTCGTAAGTCATTAGTGAACCAATGAGCTCGTCGACCTTCATGTTCTGCAGATCCCTTGACTCCTCAAAAACTATAACTTTTGTATGCCATACTGGAGTCAGGGATCGAAGAATCTTCCTCACAATTTCATAATCCAAATGTTTCTTTCCCAGACTCCCAAGACCATTGGTAATGATCGTGAGGTGCACATACATTTCTGTGATGGTCTCACTGGGCTTCATTCAAAAGGCTTCATACTCTGAGACCAGCATATTCGCCTTGGTCTCCCTTACTTGAGAAGTTCCCTCATAGATGACCTCCAACTTATCCCACATCTCCTTCGCAGTGGTGCATGAAGAAACCAGGGAGAACTCGGTGGGATGAAGAGCGCACTGAATAGCATTAATTGCGCTCCAATTGAGGGTAGATTTCCCGATCTTCTCTCTTGTCCAAACTTCCTCGTTTGCATGAAGCTCAAATGGACCTTTGCTGACTACTTTCTAGACCTCATAATCTTTCGCCCTTAGAAATACTTGCATACGATTCTTCTAGTATGCATAGTTGGATCCATCGAAGTATGGGGGCTTGGTAGTGGAGTGTCCCTCAGCTGTCATCCCTTTAGCATCCATGGCTGTTGACTCTTCAGGACGTTGATCCCTACAGAAGAGTTAGGCTCTGATACGACGTGATAGAATAGATGGACTCTCTGATATCTACAGATGAAGTATCTATAGATGATCTAGAGGGGGGTGAATAGATCGGTCACCCACTTAAAACTTACTACAACAGAAACAGTTGCAGAATATAATCAAACTGCTGTAGGACGACCAGAAGACACTCAATTGCAAACAGAATGAAACAAAACGAACAGATTGACTATCAAGCGATACTAAACAAACATCTACTGAGCGATGAACAGAGATAAAGGACAAATGCAAATCACAATCAATCGCATAGTAGACAGTGGAATTTTAAGGTGGTTCGATCTCAAACCCGAGATCTACGTCCACCCCACACTCAAACTAGATTGTGGCTTAACTGCTGATACACAGCTTCAGGTGATCCACAGCTTCGGGGTAAAAACCCTACAGACCGCTGGGCCTTACAGCTTACGCCGACTAGAGGATACCACACCTCTGCAACCGCTGGGGAATTACAGCTTCACCCGACCAGAGGATACCACACCTCTACAACCGCTGGGGCTTACAGCTTTACCTGTCCAAAGGATACCACACCTCTGCCAGCTGAGCGTCACAGCTTGCTCCGCTGACTAACAGCTTGAAAAAGAGTTTCTAAAACAAAAAAGAAACAAGCGAAGAAACAAAAAATCCATGAAGGAATATAGCTCAACACTGAGCGAATTCATCTCCGGTTCTGAACCTGGAGACTGAAGAACAACATTTTTCTCTCAATTCTTTCAAAACACTTCTCTCAGTGTTGAACATGTATGCAACATGATTAATTTTATGGTTTTGATGATGTCTGTCTCTGTAGTCATTAATGAACTATACCTGCATTTGATAGTGTTAATATTCATTCATTTCAGGTCATTATACTTCCAGCGCAAAAGATCAAGAATGACACACAAATCTAGGCAACTGGATACATAGATATCAAGGCATATGACAATATTGAATGCACAGAAATCTAGCATGTTTCAAGCACAGAAATCAAGCTGAATAGCATCACACATAAGGTCATTGCATATTCCACATATGGTCAGTGCATATCTTGCCTTATGGATGGTTCAAGGTCGGTGCAACTTCTAGATAGCAAGCCACAAGATAATCCAAGGAATGGAGTGGAGTTGGTAAAAGTGAAAGCTCAATGACAGTTAAGGTCGATGAACAAAGAAGCATAACCAAGAGAACCCAAAGTCAAAGACTCAGTTGACACCTTCTAGACAGTCAAGGTTGATGCTACAGACATGAATGGGCTGCTAAAGGACCTAAGCGACTGAGCTAAGAAGGTTAACGAACCGACCCGGGAAAACCCGGGGTCTGCCTAGCTGGCGGTCGACCGCTAGCACAGGGGCGGTCGACCGCCCCTACCAGCAACCTCCAGGCTGCAGCTCTTTCAGTAGCAGTCGACCACCAGCCAGTAGCGGTCGACCGGAAATCCCAGGGAACATCCGTCTACAGCATTTCTCAGTAGCGGTCGACCGCCAGAAGCCACAGGTCGACCGCCAGCCCCGAGCCAACCAATGTTGACTTTGTTTTCCACTTCGAGAAAGGCCATTCCTCATAGATTTCTTTAATCCAAAAGTCACCTAATCACCCACAAAGCGTGGATCTGGTCTGGGATGTGTTTATTGACCATCCAAAGAGATATAAAACCAACACCAGAGGGTTCGAAACCCTAGTTGATCATTTGAAGCAAAGAGAGATGAAGAGAGGCTAGAGGAGCTCCAAGGAAGAAGAGGTACTGTAGCCGTGAACAGTACTCCGTGCAGAAGTTCTACATCCAATCTAAGGGATTCAAGCCTACATCTGAAGCCCTCAATCTCCAAGGAAGAAGAGAAGCAAGCAAGCTCACAAAGGAGATCAAAAGGAAGATCAAAGCTACATCCAAACCTCTTCATCAACTCAAGGGAAGATCAAAGCTACATCCAATATTCTTCTTCATCAACTCAAGGAGATTCAAAGGAAAGATCAAGCTACATCATATATCTTCTCCATCAACTCAAAGGGATCAAAGGAAGATCAAAGCAACAGATTCAAGATCCAGCGATCTCAGACAAGATCTACTTTATTCTAGCATATCTCCATATCTTGTTTGAGCATTTTCATCTTGTTCTATTTTCATTTCATTCAATCTATTGAAACTGAAGATCATCCCTACCGGTGGTTAGTAGGAAGGCAATCGGGAGTTCTCCGATCTGCGGTGTAGCCGTCCCTGCCGGCTTTGTGTGTAGGAAGATAAAAAGAGGGTTTTCTCTGTTCGGTGGTTTGGGGCGTGTCCCCGGTCAAGCTGTGAGTCAGCAGGAAAGCCTCACCGGATTTTGGGTGAGGGGTGGACGTAGGTTGCAGGGTTGCAACCGAACCACCTTAAAAATCCATGTGTTATGGGTTGTTTATCGTGTGTGATTGCTCTATATCTTATACCCCCATTCACAGATTCGTATACTTCCATACTTGGTTATCTTGTTTACACACTCAAGCACTCAGATTTGCACTTTCGGTTTTATCTGTGGTTTAATTGAGCTTAGCACTTTGACTGCATCCCTTGGGCGGCCTGCTACACCCTTGCACACAGACGCTAAGGTGAAAGTATTGCTAAGTGTTTCCCTTACTTAGACTCGCATGCACCTTGGTTGATCACCACTGCATTCACACACATATGCACTTTGAGTGATCAACATAGCACACACACACGCACGGTTGTTGCAAGCTATTTCATGCTCTAGTGTTATGCTTTATGATCTCTGCACTACAAGGCTTGTATCTCTCAAAGATCACAAATGTGCTTAAAGAAGAGTTGACGCTTCATCGCTTGTAATCCAAGTCTTTTCATTTGAGCCACTCTACTTAATTCCGATGTGCATTGTGCCTAAGTGATTCAGTCACTTTATAAGAGTGGTTCATACTTTTGATAGCTAAGAGTTTTTAAATAGGGCAAAGCTTTTGAGAGGATCTATTCAACCCCCCCTTCTAGATCCGTTTGCACCTCACGAGACCCAACAAGTGGTATCAGAGCAAGGCTTTGCCATTCCCAGATCCAACGATCTGCAGGGAAAGATCCTGGTGTACGTTATTTATATGGCTTCATATGCTACACATGCTTCGATGGTTTCTCCGCCCATTTATGATGGTTCAGATTTTTCTACATGGGTTGGGAGATTGTTCATCTATGAAAGCTCTATAGATCCATAATTGTGGACTCTTATATACAATGGTCCTCATGAGCTGGCATCAAATTCAATTGATTGGTTAGCCGAACATGAGACCAAACATAATGATAATCTTCTTGCATATAACTTAATTATAGCTGCAGTTGATCTCAGACTAACTCATCTTGTGTCCTCCTGCAGTACAGCCAAGCAAGTACTGGACAAGTTGGTGAAAATCTATGAAGGGAAGGAACAAGAACAAGAATGCTTCATGGCCGACCGTGCAGAACAGTCTAGCAATACATCCTCATCACAGGTAAACTCTGACTCCGAGGAATTGACTTTTGAAGAGCGTATGGAAGCCTATGATGAGTTGATTACACAATACAAAAAGGTAAAAACTGAAAACAAAAATTTGAAAAAGGATCTCAAGAAAATCAACCAAAATGAAAGCTCGTTTTGTAAAAAGTGTTCTATTTTTTAAGAGCTTAACGACACTCTCTCTTTTGATCCAGATACGCATAAACAAAGCATTGCATGTCTAAGGGATGAAAATAAAAATCTTCATGGTGAAATCACTAGGTTGGAAGAAATTGCAATAAAACTTCAAAACCAACCTAAGTCAATCTCTAATGATCAAACTATGGCCGATGGGCTAATCTATCATGAGAGGTTGATTGAAGAAAATAAAAATTCTATTTCATGCTCTGTTAATTTTGCATGTGAAAAATGTTCATTCTTGAGAAACATAAATGTTGGTCTCCATGATGATCTTAAATGGCAACAAAATCTGATTGATTCTCTGAAAGAAGAGAATAGAGAGTTGTTGGAAAAGAAAATTGAAAGTGAATAAGCTGAAGAAGAATTGCATGAAAAATTGGCTGCACATGAAAAAGGCAAATCTGTCATTGATGATCACTCTGAAACATTGAATGCTTTAGAACAACAAAATCAAAATCTTAAAGTAATAAATGCCATGCTCAATGAGCAATTGGCAGCATGCGAAGAGGGTCTTGATGAATCTAAACAGCATATTTCTTCACTTGAAAATGAAATTCAAGGTCTGAATGATTTCCTATCTTTGTTTGCCCAAATTCAAGATTCAGGCTCACCGGAAGCCACCACCTCCTGTGGTCACCTAAAAGGGCATACTGCTCAAAAGAAAAGTAAAATTTAGCATGCTCATCCAAACATGCACCATAACATGTCCAATGCTAAATACCATGCCTTCCACAAAATGAATGTCAATTGTTATTATTATGGTAAACATGGTCACACTGTGCATGATTGTTTTATCTTGAGAAATGATGAGCTTAGAGCATGACATCAAGTGAAAGAGCAAGGAAAGAAACAAGTCAACACTGGCAGAGGACCTACTCAGCAGATATCTGCACAGAACTGCATGGGGAGTCAAAAGAGTCGACACTCCCATACCAGCAGGTCGACACTCTCCATGGCTTTAAACAAAAATCTTCCTCCTTGCTACTCTCATTGTGGTAAGTCTGGCCATACTGTCCAAGAGTGCTGGCACTTGAAGGGAAAGCATCACCTTCATGCCATGAAAGGTAAATCTCATGCTCATCTACAAAAACAAAATGCATATGCACACGCACATGAATATAAAAAGAATGCTCAATCTTTTGTGTGCTGTTTTTACTGTGGAAAAAATGGTCATGACATGTATGATTGTCATACAATGAGGAAGGATGATCTGATTTCCCTGATACAGATGAGCCACATTAGGGAATATGACAAAGCTGCTAACCCACAAGGACCCAAGCAATCTTGGGTACCTAAAAATTTTAAATGAGAATTTTGGGTGCAGGATGCCTTGGAGCTGAACAAAGGATCATAAGGTAAATAAAAGCTCAAGGCACAGGTATGTACATAAACCTTTTAAGTTCAGTCATCTTGCATGTTTAGTCTTGACATGTAGATAGTGCATCATACGTCTGCCCAATGTCATTAGATTCTGCAAACTGAATTACTCTTTGAAATGCACAACCCCCATGGTGTGAGATGAACTTTTGAGCTAGATAACTTGCTCACACCATGCTTGATTTCAACTATTTAATTCATGAAAAATTTGTTATGCTGATGAAGTTGATGTGATGATGAGTTGCTTAAGTCTTGCTATCAGCCTCATGAAATGCTTGGATTTTGGTTTTGATGATGCATACCATGGCTACATTTTCAACTCGTTATTCATGTTAGCATTGTTCAAAGGGGGTGTCTTTTGGCATCATCATCAAGTTGCATTCATGTGTGTTTGCATCATCTTGTGATCACATATATCTTAATGCACATCATGTTTAGAAGACACAAAAATGCACAATCATTTTGCAGCATCTTCATTGCATTGTGTATTCACATAAGTCTTAGGCTGTATAATTCATTGCCAACCCATGCATGTACTCAGGGGGAGTCAACATCAATCTAGCTTGAATCATTTCACATCATTTCACTCTTGCACGGCCATGGTATATCAAATGTTGATGTATGGAAAGGCAAGTTATGCTTGCCTAGAAGCACTCAATATGCGTGAGGTTTCACCTCTGCCACGTACCATGCGTCAATGTCGCATATAGGCCATATAGTAAGGGGGAGTTATTTCTTTGCAGCATTCATGCATATGTTTCATCTTCATTCTATTAACATCCTGGCACAGAATGCTTCTTTTCAGGGGGAGTTTGCCCATCATGAAAATTCAGTCAAAACTCTGCCCTGCAGTTCAACAGGTTGACCTCACTCCTTTGACAGGTCGACCCCACAGTTCTATCTGCCTGAAAATTACTTCTGTCTGAGCTCCGAGTGTCGACATCACACAATGTCAGAGTCGACACTTCCTTGCACCTGATAACTTTATCTCTTCCATCTCAGTCTGAGCTCAGTGCATAACCTCAGGGGGAGTGTTCTTCATCTATTCTTGCCTACCAGTTATGTAACACTCTCTTCTTAAACCAAGCCACTGCATGATATTGCTTAATCCTTTTGTGGTTCAACTTGGATTCAAATTGCCTTGAACTTCTTGAAGGATTCCCTATCTTTTATTGAGGTTGTTTATCAGAGTAAATCTTCAAGAAGAATTTTCTTTTATAGAGTGTTGTGACTGCCTTTAACATGAATGATTTTGGTTTAACATTAATGATTTCTTGAGTCTTGAAGTTTGATGGTCTTGAAAATGTTTGTGGTCGAGCTTAATAGACTTAAACTAGTTTCTCATGTTTTGACTTGTTATGCCATCTTGAATCTGAAAGTTTATTTTGAGTACAAAGGCATCCTTGATCGAGAAACTTCAGCTAAGTATTGTTTTTAAACATTTGTTGAATCTGTTTATTTCAAAAAGTGGCTACACTTAATGTAAGCTCAAGGCATAGCAATGGCACTGTTGCTGAGAAATATATCTCCTCATCAAAGAAAATGAGATTCGATATGTCATGAGGTGACTATGCTATCTCTGTTCTAAGTGAGGCAAAATCGTGAGCTACACTGAGTAATTGGGGGGGCTTGCGTCTGGTAAACGTGCACACTCACGTCAAAAGGTGGTTGCTACACTTGACTGCTCGTAAAATGATAATTGTCATCTTTCAAATGATTTCAAAAGAAATCTGAATGTGTAGCACTCATGAATCAAATCTAAGTCATCTAAGTGTTTAGACTCAACACTTATTGTGATCACTCTCAAGGGAACCAATGTAACTGAATGAGTAAGATAAGAGAAGGTTAATCTTGTTTTGACATGAATTTCTGGTTCACTACTATTAAACTTGCATGCAAATGTCTTCATGTGATTCTACTGAGTAGGCCAGAACTCATTAGCATTAAACCAATCTGAATGTAAGAGCTGGTTCATTTGGGTTCTATAACTGAAAATTCTGAAAAATCCATAACTCTGATTTATGAACTTGGTTTCAGATTAAAGAACCTCCATTCTCTCTTGAGAAGTCATATCTTGATGCTCCTTGTTGTTTACCTTCATCTGTCATATCTACATAAATCATTCAGGCTGCCATGATTACATCACCTTGGTATCATCCAACAAGTGGTATCATCTAGATGCTCCTTTCAAGTCATATCCAAAATCATTGGTGTCCTTTGTCAAGTGATATCACATTGCTTTCTCATTCATTGGCATGTGGCATAAGTCTTAGCATCATTAGCATCATGCTTTCATGCAATAGGGTGGCATGCACGTCTTAACTTCATACAATTGTAGCTTGCATTTATCATTTCCATGCATTGCATAGAAAATCCAAAAAATCTGAAAACTAGAAAACCACTAAAAATCTTGCAAAATTTGAAATCAAAAAAAAAATGCTCCTTGGCCGCTCTATCCATCTCCACTATTTGAGGAATTGAATCATGCTGCTGTGACTCCACCTCTCACACTTATATTGTCTTTGCCAAACCACGGGACACCACCATGTCCGATACATCCATATCATTCATTGGTATCGGTCCTATAACTGGCTTTCCATAATTGGTTGTTCTCTCTAGTTATCTTGTCAACCTTAATAAGTGTACAACCATTGGCATGTATTTCCACATCATTTTCTGGAATGTTGCCTGCAATGACATGTTTTCTCCACACTATGGTCGCTTGTAATGATGTCACATAGGAGATAACAGAGAATCATGTAAGTCATTTTGTGTGCGTCGTTAATGTGAGTCTCTTTGTCTCTTTTCTGGATCTTTTGATGTTGTCAAAGGGGGAGAATTTTATGTGAGTCATTAATCAAAGAATGTGGTAAGTTTATGTGAGTCATTAATCAAAGAATCCACTCTGTGTGTCAAAGGGGGTGAGAACCATGTGAGTCTTTGTCAAAAGGGGATAGGGAGAGAATCTTCTTCTTCTTCTTCTTAAGAATGTTTTTGACTCATAGTTGCCATGTGAATTAATAATGCATGTGAATTTATAATGACTCATAGTTTAGAATGACTCATAGTTGCCATCATCAAAAAGGGGGAGAATGTTGAACATGTATGCAACATGATTAATTTTATGGTTTTGATGATGTCTGCCTCTGTAGTCATTAATGAACTATACCTGCATTTGATAGTGTTAATATTCATTCATTTCAGGTCATTATACTTCCAGCGTAAAAGATCAAGAATGACACACAAATGTAGGCAACTGAATACACAAATATCAAGGCATATGACAATATTGAATGCACGAAAATCTAGCATGTTTCAAGCACAGAAATCAAGCTGAATAGCATCACACATAAGGTCATTGCATATTCCTCATATGGTCAGTGCATATCTTGCCTTATGGATGGTTCAAGGTCGGTGCAACTTCTAGATAGCAAGCCACAAGATAATCCAAAGAATGGAGTGGAGTTGGTAAAAGTGAAAGCTCAATGACAGTTAAGGTCGATGCACAAAGAAGCATAACCAAGAGAACCCAAAGTCAAAGACTCAGTTGACACCTTCTAGACAGTCAAGGTTGATGCTACAGACATGAATGGGCTGCTAAAGGACCTAAGCGACTGAGCTAAGAAGGTTAACGGACCGACCCGGGAAAACTCGGGGTCTGCCCAGCTGGCAGTCGACCGCAAGCACAGGGGCGGTCGACCGCCCCTGCCAGCAACCTCCAGGCTGCAGCTCTTTCAGTAGCGGTCAACCGCAAGCCAGTAGCGGTCGACCGGAAATCCCAGGGAACATCCGTCTACAGCGTTTCTCAGTAGCGGTCGACCGCCAGAAGCCACAGGTCGACCGCCAGCCCCGAGCCAACCAATGTTGACTTTGTTTCCCACTTCGAGAAAGGTCATTCCCCATGGATTTCTTTAATCCAAAAGTCACCTAATCACCGACAAAATGTGGATCTGGTCTGGGATGTGTTTATTGACCATCCAAAGAGATATAAAACCAACACAAGAGGGTTAGAACCCTAGTTGATCATTTGAAGCAAAGAGAGATGAAGAGAGGCTAGAGGAGCTCCAACGAAGAAGAGGTTCTGTAGCTGTGAACAGAACTCCGTGCAGAAGTTCTACATCCAATCCAAGGGATTCAAGCCTACATCTGAAGCCCTCAATCTCCAAGGAAGAAGAGAAGCAAGCAAGCTCACAAAGGAGATCAAAAGGAAGATCAAAGCTACATCCAAACCTCTTCATCAACTCAAGGGAAGATCAAAGCTACATCTAATATTCTTCTTCATCAACTCAAGGAGATTTAAAGGAAAGATCAAGCTACATCCTATATCTTCTCCATCAACTCAAAGGGATCAAAGGAAGATCAAAGCAACAGATTCAAGATCCAGCGATCTCAGACAAGATCTACTTTATTCTAGCATATCTCCATATCTTGTTTGAGCATTTTCATCTTGTTCTATTTTCATTTCATTCAATCTATTGAAACTGAAGATCATCCCTACCGGTGGTTAGTAGGAAGGTAATCAGGAGTTCTCCGATCTGCGGTGTAGCCGTCCCTGCCGGCTTTGTGTGTAGGAAGATAGAAAGAGGGTTTTCTTTGTTCTGTGGTTTGGGGCGTGTTCCCGGTCAAGCTGTGAGTCAATAGGAAAGCCTCACCAGATTTTGGGTGAGGTGTGGACGTAGGTTGCGGGGTTGCAACCGAACCACCTTAAAAATTCCTGTGTTATAGGTTGTTTATCGTGCGTGATTGCTCTATATCTTCTACCCCCATTCACAGATTCGTGTGCTTCCATACTTGGTTATCTTGTTTACACACTCAAGCATTCAGATTTACACTTTCAGTTTTATCTGTGGTTTAATTGAGCTTAGCACTTTGACTGCATCCCTTGGGCGGCCTGCTGCACCCTTGCACACAGACGCCAAGGTGAAAGTATTGCTAAGTGTTTCCCTTGCTTAGACTCGCATGCACCTTGGTTGATCACCACTACATTCACACACATATGCACTTTGAGTGATCAACATAGCACACACACACGCACGGTTGTTGCAAGCTAATTCATGCTCTACTGTTATGCTTTATGATCCCTACACTACAAGGCTTGTATCTCTCAAAGATCACAAATGTGCTTAAAGAAGAGTTGACGCTTCATCGCTTGTAATCCAAGTCTTTTCATTTGAGCCACTCTACTTAATTCCGCTGTGCATTGTGCCTAAGTGATTCATTCACTTTATAGGAGTGGTTCATGCTTTTGATAGCTAAGAGTTTTTAAATAGGCCAAAGCTTTTGAGAGGATCTATTCAACCCCCCCTTCTAGATCCGTTTGCACCTCGCGGGACCCAACACTCAGAACTCTCCTTCTTTTTTGCTCTCTCTGTCTTTTTTTTCTCTCTGGATCGTACAGGTGCTAGCCCTCACTGCTTCAGCTCTCAATAACACAATCTGCTCTTCTGGCACGATCATTTTCTCTTGAAGGAGAAGCTTCTTATATATAGTACTAGCAGAGAGGTAGGGCGTGTGCTCTCCACGATTCCCGCCCAAACACCTTGGTCACGTGGCAGCATCCCAACTTACTGCTTTACACGTGTCACGATCCTGGCACCTCCTCCAATCTTTTATCACGTGCCATTCTTAATCTTCACGAAAAGACATCTGTCATGGCACCAGACATAAAGTCACTTTAAGACAGTTATACGAGTTTAAAGAATTTTGCACGGAGTAAATATTCTGACAGAACTGGAATGCACTGACTATGTAAATGCAATGTGCAAGTTTTGCACGGACCTGGTCAACCCGTGAGTGGCCTTGCTTAGACTGCGATAGTGCAAAGATGAGAGATGCACAGACTTAATGTGCTCGGTTCAAGTATTGCACCAACTCAACGACATGCAACGAGAGGCGTTGCACTGACTTAGCTATGTGTAACGGCAACCAATGCACCGACTGGCTCAAGAAGGAATGCACAGACTCTATGTGCATGGTGTAGATATTGCACCAACTCAAAATGCGTGCGACTACGGTTATTGCACTGAGGCAAAAGTTGCACAGACTCTTGGCCATATAAGACGCAAAGTGAGACGCAGAATATGCACCGACCGAAGCCTTAAGAGATGCACGATGAGACGAACACATGCACTGACCTAAGCCTTAAGAGACGCAATATTAGACGGACACAGAATGTGCACCGACATGCAAGACATGAACTTCACCCATATAAGACGCAAAGTGAGACGCAGAATATGCACCGACCTAAGCCTTAAGAGACGCACGATGAGACGAACACATGCACTGACCTAACACTTCACCCATATGCACTGACCTATATGCTAGATGAAACATGAGTTGCTATCATCAAAACCACAGGGGCACAACAATGTACCTGGCCATTTAAAAATATGAGGGTATCATCCGTAAATAACAGATGCGAGATGGGCGGGCATCTTCTTGGGCCAAAGTATGGCTGCAGGACACCCGAAACATGAAGATTGGAGATGCCCCGGCTGAGAGCTTCCTGCATAATAATAATTTCGGGCCACGCAAGTCACATCATGTAGATATCATGTCAGGTCAAGTATGAGATTTGTGGAATGCCATAATCTAGAAAGTTATACATTTCGGTGCAATGTGACGCCGTGGTCAATATAGCCCCCATGGGCACAAGTACTTTCGGGAACTCCTCCCAAGACCAGACCGGGCCCCATTAACGCCAGGCATTGAGTCATGTAAATATCTCGACATCCACTATAGTTTATAGTCAATAGAATTCCAAAGGAATAAGCCATTGTAAGATAATAAGGTAGATTAACAGAATAGAGATTTCAAGGATAGAACTTTGAGTAAGGATGACACAGCAATAAATATCGCATCAAAACCAAGACATTCATGAAACTCGGTAATTGGCATCCACTCAGGCCGCCTCCATAAACAGAATCTGCGTCCACTACGGTGGTCATGGAGATATGATATAGAGATGGTAACAGAGAGCTTATGCATGCAGTACCCTTTTACTATGATCTTAGACTTAACTCTTTAGATAACCTACCTTGTTTGGGGTTCGGCGGAAGAGATCGAAGAACAGAGGAAAATAAGAAAGAAACTACAGCAGCAGTAGCAGACGGCAGAGGGGAAGCAAACGATCACGAAGGAAGAAGATGCAGATGAAGCAGTACGCAGGAAGAAGAGGAAGTAGAACCCCTTCTCTGTGTATGGAAGTAGGAGGAAGAAGGAAGCAGCCCGCAGGAAGAAGCTCATCCTCACGTACGGCAGCAGGAAGAAGATGTCGGAAGAAGAACGTCGACGCGTCGGGGAAGACGATCACCGCCAGGAAGATGGCGAATAGCAGCAGCAACAACAGGCTTTTGTCGATCGTAGGGGTCTTATTTATAAGGTTTTGGAGTCCAGTGTGTTAAGGACTCCTAATAGATCTTAAGCTTCATACGTATAATTCCTAATGGTTCTCAAATTTCTATGTTTGAGTTTATCCTACCCTATGCCACAGCCGCTTTCTTGTTTAAACATAAAAACCCTAATCTCCCATGCACGTCTTCGAACGTGATAAAGGTTGGGCTTTATGAGAAAACCCCACTATATATGTATATTTATATACCCCATTTATGTGTTTAGATGTAGTCTTCAAAATGCCTATATCCCTTTTAAGCCCATTTGGGTATCAAGTTTTATTTACAGTTTTATGGGTTATGCTTTTCTTTTTTTGGAGGATTTATTGGGGTATATTCATTATACGCTCTTTTTATTAATTATTTTATTCGTGGTGCTACACCCTCCCCCACTTAAAAGAATTTGGTCCCCAAATTCAATTGTATATAAACTTGGAGGGTGCAAAGTACTTACGGTTAGAATAACTCGGGGAATCTCCTTCGCATAGTCTCTTCGGTTTCCCATGTGGCTTCATGTTCGGAGTTTTTGTTCCATTGAACCTTCACCATAGGAATAGTCTTGTTCCACAGTATACGGACTTCACGATCCAAGATCTTTAATGGCTTTTGTTCATATGTGAGGTCCTTTTGTAACACCAGGTTGACGTGTTCTATGACGTGGAACGGATCGTGAACACACTTCTTGAGCATAGAGACATGAAATACGTTGTGGACTTCCGACAGTTGTGGTGGCAAGGCGATCCGGTAGGCAACCTCGCCAACCCTTTCTAGAATTTCAAAGGGACCGATATATCTTGGTGTAAGTTTACCCTTGACACCAAATCTTCGAATGCCTCATCCCGGGGAAACCTTAAGGAATACATGGTCTCCTACTTGGAACTCGAGGTCTCTCCTTCTAGTATCGGCATAGGTCTTTTGTCTAGACTGAGCCGTCTAAAGTCTTTCTCTAATGATCTAAACCTTCTCGGTGGTATCCCTTACCATCTCCGGTCCTAGAAGTTGTTTTTCTCCAACTTCATCCCAGCATATGGGTGAGCGGCAACTCCTTCTATATAGCGCCTCGAATGGTGCCATTTGTATGCTAGCTTGATAGCTATTGTTGTAGGCGAATTCCACCAAAGGCAAATGATCATGCCAGCTTCCACCAAAATCGATGACATAGGCCCTTAGCATGTCTTCCACAACTTGATTTGTTTGTTCCGTCTGACCATCTATTTGGGGAGAAAATGCAGTGCTGAAATTTAATCTTGTCCCCAAAGAGTGTTGCAGACCCTTCCAAAATTGTGAGGTAAAGCGATGGTCTTGGTCAGATACTATTGAGGCGGGAACTCCATGTAACCTGACAATCTCTTTGATATACAAAGCTGCTAACACATCAACCGACCACTTACTCTTAATGGGCAGAAAGTGTGCGGACTTGGTCAACTGATCAATAATTACCGATATCCCGTCATGTCTGCCCTTGGTTTTTGGCAAACCCACGACGAAGTCCATCCCTATATCCGCCCACTTCCATTTAGGAATGTCTAAGGGATGCAGTTTATCAGTGGACTTTTGATGTTCCGCCTTAATCCTTTGGCATGTAATGTAGCGAGACATAAATTGTACTACATGTCTCTTCATGTTGGACCACCAGAAGTTTCTCTTCAAGTCCTGGTACATCTTGGTGGCACCAGGGTGAATAGTGTACTTTGATCGGTGAGCTTCTTCTAAAATCTTGTTCTTTAACTCCGAGCAATCTGGAACATAAGTCCTTCATGAAATAATAGCCTTCCATCTGATGCCATCTTGAAGTCAGGTTGTTCATCAATCTTGCCTTTGATTTCTACTAGTACCAGGTCACCATCTTGTAGCATCTTAATCTCGGACAGTAGATCCGGATATAAACTCATGTGTGATAGAGTAATACACCCTTTTTCCCCATCTATATTTATGTTCAGCTTGGAAAATTGTTCTAACATTCTCCACTCTTGAATCATGCAGCTGGCTAACAATGCTCTTGGCTTCCGACTAAGGGCATCAGCTACGGAATTACCCTTTCCTAGATGATATTGTATGGTGAAGTCAAAGTCCTTGAGGTACTCTAGCCAGCGCCTTTGTCTCATATTCAATTCTTTTTGAGAGAATAAATACTTGAGACTTTTGTGATCGGAGTACACGATGAATTGTTCTGCATAGAGATAGTGTCTCCAAATTTTCAAGGCAAACACTACCGCGGCCAACTCTAGGTCGTGAACCGGGTAGTTCTCCTCGTGCTTCTTCAACTGCCGGGAAGAGTAGGTAATAACCTTCCCTTGTTGCATTAATACGCATCCGAGGACAATACCAGATGCATCGGTATATACCTCGAATTTCTCTCCTTCTATGGGTAGTGCTAAGACAGGGGTAATAGTCAGACGGTCCTTTAAAGTTTGGATGGTCTCCTCGCAATCTTCGGACCATACATACGGATTCTCCTTTCGTGTCAGCCTAGTAAGAGGGACAACAATCTTGGAGAAGTCCTTTATAAATCACCGATAATAGCCAGCCAATCCAAGAAAACTACGAATTTTCGAAGCATTGACGGGTCTTTCCCAATTCTTCACTGCCTCGACCTTTGATGGATCAACAAAAATTCCTTGCTTAAGATAACATGCCCCAAGAAAGATACCTCCTCGAGCCAGAATTCATACTTTGAAAATTTTGCATATAATTGATTATCCTTCAATAATTGTAGTGCAATCCTCAAGTGCTCCTCATGATCTTCCTCGGACTTTGAATATATTAATATATCGTCAATGAAAATCACAACGAACTAATCTAGATAGGGCCTGAATATAATGTCCATTAACTACATAAAGGCTGCAGGGGCATTTGTTAGTCCAAAAGGCATAACAGTAAATTTGTAATGCCCATACCTACTCCGAAATGTCATCTTATGAATGTCCTCGTCCTTGATCCTTAATTGGTGGTATCCTAATTTGAGATCAATATTTGAGAAGTATTTTGCTCCTGATATTTGATCAAATAACTCGTCGATCCTTGGCAGCGGGTATTTGTTCTTGATAGTAAGTTGGTTTAACTGTCGATAATCAATATAGAGTCTCATCGATCCATCCTTCTTCTTGACGAAAAGCACGGGCGGAGCCCACGGGGAAGTACTCGGCCTAATAAATCCCTTTTTTAAAAGCTCCATCAATTGCTCCTTTAATTCCTTTAACTTGGCGGGGGACATTCTATAGGGTGCCTTAGAGACAGGACCAGCACCCAGGATAAGGTCAATGGTGAATGACACCTCCCTCTCCGGGGGTAGACCAGGTAAATCCTCTGGGAAAACATCGGGAAAGTCCCAAACTACGCGGATATCCTCTAACTTCGATTCATTTACCTCCATTATAGTTACAAGAGCAAGAAAAGCCATGCAACCTTTCCTTATAAGTTTACGGGCTCGAAGAGCCGAAATAAGAGGTGACTTGTTCCGATTCTGGGAACTAATATAAACAAGCTCTGGGTAGTCACTAAAAGTTACCCTACCCTTTCGGCAATCAATGACTGCCCTGTGTGTGGATAGCCAATCAGCACCTAGTATGACGTCATGCCCATCCATATCTAGGCGTATTAAATTGGCAGGCAGATTATACCCTTCAACTAGAACTTCACTATCCGGGTAATGGTGTGTAATTTCAGATCCTCTTCCAAGAAGAGTGGAAATAACTAGATCTGTTTCTAACCAAATAGGTTCCTTAGATAATGAAGCAGCAAATCTTTTAAAAATAAATGAATGAGTCACGTCGGTATCAAATAAGACATGAGCAGTCTTGGAACAAATTTTCAATGTGCCTTCCACGATTCCGCCTTCACTATGTTCCACCTCTTGGAGAGCTTGGAGACGGCCTTGCTTATTGACCGGGCGCTTCTCGTTGTCAGCTTGCTCATTGAGCAGAGGACAGTCGGGAATCCTATGATCACAACTCCCGCATCGGAGACAAGCTCCCAGTCTTCGCCAACATTCCCCGGCCTTATGTCTGGCCTTATTACAATGCTTACAAACCTCCTTCGAGGGTGTGGTGGTAATGAAGAAAGGTTTATTGTTCTTCTTGAATTTCTTATCCTTAGAGGATTCTCCTCCATTGTTAGTCCTCTTTTTAGAGAACGGAACTTTGAATGTTCCCGAACCAGTGACTTGTTCTTTCTTGTCCCTACCACGGATCTTGTCGGACAATTCTGTGGCATCTTCTAGTAACTGTGCCCTTCTTACCATCTCCGAATAGACTTGTATGTCCATTGGCGCCAGTTGAGTGATATATTATGGTCTAAGCCCGTTGAGAAATCTTCGGGCCTTCATCTTCTCCGTATGCACTAGATGTGGTGCATACAAGGAAAGTCTAGAGAATTGGGCCTCATATTCGCCACTGACAAGCTCCTTTGTTTTAGCGCGGAAAATTTTGCGGCCTTCTTTTCATGAATCCA
This sequence comes from Amorphophallus konjac, assembly GCA_022559845.1. Taxonomy (NCBI): domain Eukaryota; kingdom Viridiplantae; phylum Streptophyta; class Magnoliopsida; order Alismatales; family Araceae; genus Amorphophallus; species Amorphophallus konjac. Next base: position 255,317,233 of record CM040118.1, on the reverse strand, counting down.
ATCAGAGAAATACTTGCTATTAAAGTGATCGACGAACTTGTCCCATGTAGTGTGGTCATGCGGCAAGGTGGCTTCCACTGACTCCCACCAGAATTGGGCATCCCGCTCTAGTTGGAAAGTTGCTAGAAGAACCTTTTCTTCATTCGTGCATTGCATCACACGGAATATGCGCTCTATCTCCTTCATCCAATTCACGGCATCGTCGACATCGAACGAGCCAATGAACTTTGGTGGGTTCATATTTCGGAAACTTCAGTGGAGATCTCCAACTCCACGGTTCATGCCCCCTTGCGCCACTTGTTGCAACGCTTGGATAAGGCCTTGGACGGTCCTTTACATGTCTCGCCACTGGGCTGTCTCAGCGGCCATGATCCTACAAAGGAATTTAAATTTTTATTAATATGTGATTGAACCATAAGGTTTTACATCCTATATTGACTTAACCCATGGCTCTATCCATCTCACCAGGTAAAGGAATAAACCTATACTTGGACATTGGTAACCTAGGAATATGAAAACCTAGGCTCTGATACCATAAAAATTGTCACGTCCCGAGCGCGGAAGGAACCCGGGAGTGCACGATGAGTTTATATCAATCATGTAAATCAGAGCATGAGGTAAATCGACACATAAGACAGAGTGCGCTAAATAAGATAATACCAAGGTCCTTTATTAATTAATAACTCCAACACTTTATTACATAGTTCTTCAAAAGAAAGAGTACTTTAATGACACTCTAGACTCAATAAAGAGAAAAGTATAATAATGACTCAATAAAAATTGAAAAGACTCGATGTAGATATCTCGGACGGCTCTACGCTCATCACTCTTGGGCATCCCCATCCGATTGAGACTCGCTATCGGAGTTACTTGAAAAATAGGGGAAAACACTAGGTGAGCAAACGCTCAGTAGGGATTACATCTCAAGAACAAGCTTGCTTTAAGTGAATTACATATTAATTGAAATGCAAGTATAGCTAAGCATGCAAGATAATGTCGAGAGTGGAATAACAGGAAGTAATATAGATGAACTAGTAAGATTCCAAGATAATCATATAAAGTTATCAAGAATTTCAAGCATGTAATATCAAGTCATGTCATGAGAATTGGCTATTTTAAATTCAAGCAAGTAAATATCCATTCCGGGCCACGTAAGTCACGTCATGTAGATATCATGTCAAGTCAAGTATGAGATTTGTGGAATGCCATAATCTAGAAAGTCATGCACTTCGGTGCAATGCCACACCGTGGTCAATATAGCTCCCATGGGCACAAGTACTTTCGGGTACTCCTCCCAAGACCAGACCGGTCCCCATTAACGCTAGGTATTGAGTCATGTAAATATCTCGACATCCACTATAGTTTATAGCTAATAGAATTCTAAAGGAATAAGCCATTGTAAGATAATAAGGTAGATTCACAGGATATATATTTCAATGACAGAACTTTAAGTAAGGATGACATAGCGATAAATCTCGCATCAAAACCAAGACATTCATGAAACAGGGTAATTGGCGTCCACTCAGGCTGCCGCCATAAACAGAATCTGCATCCACTACGGTGGTCGCTAATTCTGGGAACAGTACAGGCACTAAGAAATAGCGTCTAATGTGACGGCCGCTAATTCAGTTTTGGCGCCAACTGACCTGGCCGCCAATTCCAAGCAGTGACAGACTCTCATAGAACACCACAAACAGCGCTCCATGATGGCTAGGGCGTCATGACAATCATAGTTCCAAGGTTTTGATGGTACAACCTGCTTGGAGGCCTTAGAGAGAGAAATTCCAATCCGGCAGAAGGAATATCCAGCGGAGGGTCTTTCAATCTCCAAGAATTGAGGTGTATCAACATGAAATGCCGTGAAACGGGGACTCCATCTCGGACTTGAGATACCAGTGCCAAAAGACCCGCGATATGGGCCAAAACCCGATAAAACATGAGAGATAAGAAATAGTGTCCAAATAGAAGGCGTTATTTAAAGAATTAGTGTCTCTTTAGAGAGGCGCCAAATCAATAATTTACTGAATTTAAATAAGATTTATACAAATTGGCGTCCGTTCGTGGAGGCGCCATATCTTTAAATAGTGTCCATGTTATGGACGTCAATTCATAATTTTCTGAGTTATTTCAATTTTAACTATTTACCAGGAATCAACGTCTTTGTGAAGAGGTGCTATTTCAAGAATAAACATCTATTCAAACAGACGCTATATCTTTTCCTTGTACAAAACTTAAAGCATCGGGTAGACATGTTTCTAGGCACAAACCACTATTCATTTCTTTTAAGATGGCATGAACAGTAGCATACAGATGTGTACGGGGATTTTTAGGAAACTAAAGACATGGAAGTGTAGAGAAAAATATGAGGGTTCTAGAAACATGCTCATGCAGAAATTTTATAATCTGGTTCCATACTTATTAAATTTTGAACATGTGTTATTTATTAATTATGTCACAAGAAATAGCGTCAAGGCGATGGTCGCTAATTAATTAGCGTCCAGGAGACTATCGCCAATTCATTAATTAGCGCCCTTCTACACGAACGTTCATTAATTAGCGACCACTGTTCTGGTCACTATTTTTACATGAAACAAAAATACCAAAACTACGTAGAAAACTGATAACATGGGTCATGGAGATATGATATAGAGATGGTAACAGAGAGCTTATGCATGCAGTACCCTTTTACTATGATCTTAGACTTAACTCTTGAGATAACCTACCTTGTTTGGGGCTCGATGGAAGAGATCGAAGAATAGAAGAAAATAAGAAAGCAACTGCAGCAGCAGCAGTAGCAAACGGCAGAGGGGAAGCAGACGGTCACGGAGGAAGAAGACGCAGATGAAGCAGTTCACAGGAAGAAGAGGAAGCAGAACCCCTTCTCTATGTACGGCAGCAGAAGGAAAATGCCAGAAGAAGAACGTCGACGCACCGGGGAAGACGATCACTGCCAGGAAGACGGCGAACATCAGCAGCAACAATAGGCTTCTGCCGATCACATGGGTCGTATTTATAAGGTTTTGGAGTCATGTGTGTTTAGGAATCCTAATAGATCTCAAGCTTAATACGTATAAGTCCTAATGGTTCTCAAATTTCTATGTTTGAGTTTATTCTGCCCTATCCCACAGTCGCTTTCCTGTTTAAACATAAAAACCCTAATCTCCCATGCACGTCTTTGAACGTGATAAAGGTTGGGTTTATGAGAAAACCCCACTATATATATATATATATTTATATACCCCATTTATGTGTTTAGACGTAGTCCTATAAATGCCTATATCCCTTTTAAGCCCATTTGGGTATCAGGTTTTATTTACAGTTTTATGGGTTGGGCTTTTCTCTTTTTGGAGGATTTATTGGGGTATATTCATTATATGCTCTTTTTATTAATTATTTTATTCAGGGTCCTACAGTCGTGTTCTTAACCCAAAACGGTTTTCCCAATGTAAAAAGAGGGATAAATCAAAATTAAATGAGACGATTCGAGCACCCCTACCTTCAGCATGGAGTGTCTCGCCACTTTCGACTCCTAGTCATTTCTTTGCTTTCAATAATTCATATTCCAGGCTATAGGGCCCTTCTTCCTGGCGACTAATCAAGGGTTTTCTCTCCTTCGGGGAGATGTAATTAACGCCATGACCTTTATGGCACGATGGACTCTACTATCGTCTGATTGGTCAGGCGGAGCACACCAATGACCCTAAGCCATCTCGGTCCTCGGGGTATGAATAAAATGTTACCTTGTGACTGGCATGCTCACGCTCAATAATAAACAACACAAATAAGCAAACTAAAATAAAAGAAATAAATAAAAGAGTAGTCCCACAAGTCTGGCACGCCCAGTGGGACCAGAGCCTTCCTTCATCTCCTCGCCAGGACCAAGGGCCCCTTAGCTTGTTTTTGACATTCTAACTATTAAGTTTGAATTGCATGTCATATCTTGAAAATCCCAATGGTTGTCACATTAGGACCCCTTATTGTCGACAGTCATGCCAGGAATGGCTACCTGGCGGTGCCGATCAAGTTCAGCAGCTTCTCGCTTGTCGTTGGCTTCCCCAACTTGTTGGGGGTCGAGTTCGTAGGGCTCCTGGATCCCCAGGAGATGAAGTCGGCTACCTCTGATGCTATGGAGGCCGTGTCAAAGAAGCTTGATATGGTGGGCTGCTATGTCCACCACATAGATTATCGCGCCGCATCGACCAAAAGAGGGTGCAACGGCACTGAGAGAAGAACCGTCAGAAGGAACACCGGTGATCTGCAAGGCCGGCTGTCTGCCTCGGGCAAATCTGTGCTGATCGGAGGAGTCCGAGTATTCCTGAATGGCTGCCAAGCCAAAGTGACACTAGACAGAGTTGTGCTGATGGTGCCGGTACATAATTGTTTCCAGACGCTGGCTCAAAGCAAGAGGGACCATGCCGCAGCTGTTTGTAAACCAAGGGGTGGGTTGGCCCCAAAGCCAACCAAGTTTAAGCCAGTCTGGGTGTCCAAGCAGATTCGAACCCCGACCCAGACCCAACCAAGACCTGTCAGGGCTGATAGGCCCAGAAGAGAGAAGATAGAGAAAGAAGAGAAGATTGAGACGCCAGTGTGGACATCTCGTGAGCCAACTTCCCGGGCATACACACGATTGGCAAATATTTGTTCGTATGTTAAGAATCATGGGAGGACCGCCAGATTGGGCCAGCCCACCTATCGGCCCCCGGCACGTGTAAGGGTGCCACCACCCACGGTTTACCCCACTAATGAACAACATGATATTACCCAAACCATGCGGGGATACCTCCGTGGTCTTGGGAACACCTCCCTAGGGAGGCGACGACTGCTCAAAGTCCTAACTACTGCTGAAGAGGGTCGAGGATGTCAAACTGACCCAGAAGAGATAGAAGATGCAGGGTCTGTATGCTATGGGCCTCCCCTCCGTGAAAAGATCACATCGAGAGTTTCGGTGTTTGAAAGATTAACCTTCCCTGGTCAGTCGACCAGAAGAGTAAAATAGAGAAATGGGCAATTTCCTGTCTATACTTGCAATATGGCTAGAGTGTCCAGCCGCTATGCGGCCTTGCCCATGGAACACGAAGAAGTGATCAAGCTTGTTGAGAGGTCGGGCCCTCTCACGAGAAAAAGAAAAGTAGCAAACCAGGTGTTACAGGCCCTCATTGGTGAAACAAGCCCAAGTGCGACTGTGGTATCCGTGACTGCCAATGTAATAACAGCTGAAGATGACGGTGGGATGTCGTCTACATCATCCGAAGAAGTTTCGGGTGAAGAAAGAGGCGGCGTTCCCAGCCCCTCTATGCACTACCCTGCTATACTGATGCTGCTTTAGAAATATCAGCAGAAGATCGAGATGCTAAAGAAGAAGCTGGATGAGAAGAGTACCCACACGTCTGCATCAAATCAGGCTGAAGTCCCACCCAAGACATCAGGGGGCAGTGGCCAGGTATTCAAAGCCTCACCGTAGGTGGCCGCATCCCAGTCGGCGCCTGGCTATACTGGGGGCATTCCTTTCCAATAACAACAACACACAGCTATGCCGCAGCCCCCAATTTTTCAATATCAAGGGTCCACTGCTACACCTCAGGCAGCGGTGTTGATGATGCCGCATATGCAGCTGGCTCATTTCTACCCAAGCCTGATTGACCCGACAGCGATGAATAAGTTGATGGTGAAACAAATGATAGAAATGAAGTTGGCAGAGAGAGGTGATGGTGACTACACCTCATTTTATGTATACATGGTACCGTACCCGACCCATCATGCTGCTAAAAAGCAATCTCATGGCATTAATAAGCCTCTGAAATTTGACAAGTTCAATGGGCAAGGGTCTCCAAGAGATAACATCGCCTATTACATTAATGTGATGGGCAACTTGGCCACTGACGAGTCATATCTGTTGAAGTTCTTCAGGTCTATGTTGATAGGGCTCACCTTTGAGTGCTACTCAAGTCTGCCGGCCGGGTCTATTGTTGATTGGCCCGATATGCAGAGAAAGTTTAAAGAGAGATTCCACATCGTCGAAAGGGAAGTGACAGTGGCGGAATTATATTCAACCAGGCAAAGGAACGATGAGTCTGCCCTGGAGTATATTAAAAGATGGAGGAATCTCAGCAAGAGATGCAGGCGTCCACCGCACTAGGAGGATGCTATTCAAATATGCAAGTAGAACTTGAGAAAGGAAGTATTAGAGAGAATGATAGGCACTGAGGTCAAGTCATTTGATCGGCTGAATAATATTGTGGCAGAAATAGAGACATTCCTCTCAAGGTATTCCTCTGTTCCTGTTATCTCAGGCCAGAAGGCCAGGCTAGTTGATAAGCGGCCGACACCTAAAGAAGTTCACATAGTTGACTTCAAAGCCTTTGAGAGGCAAAAAGAAAAGGACAAAGGGGTGGTTAATACTCCCCTGGTCAAACCTGCCGAGCGGCGAGAGGGTCCCTCCCTATGGGAAAAGATGAAGAAGCTATACTCATTTCCCCGAGACAAGACTCGAGTCCTGTTCAAGTGGGCTACCAAATATAATAAGGTCACCCTCCCAGAGCCGAAGAGGCCGAATGACCTTAGAAGGAAAGATGATCCTCGCTTCTACCCGTATCACCAAATGCTCGAGCACGCCATCGAAGAATGCTATGTCTTCAAGGACATCATCAAATAGCTAATTAAGAAAGGGGAGCTACAGATGGGGGAGTACAAAGTTGATCCCCCACTCCCACATGAAATGCCTACTCTGGGGACAGCGGTCAATATGATATCTCTATATCAGCAACTACCAGAAGAAGTGTCAGAGGCCTGCACTCAGCACACTTATGAAGCTTATATTCTGACACCTGCAAAGGAACAAGAAAGTTGGCAGATGGTGCTGTCAAAAATGAGAAGAAGGCCAGCACCTCACCCCGGCCCGGGAATCCAGATACGCGACGTCACACCTCAGCTGGCTCCGCCTGTTGTAACCTCTGTCTGGCATGAAACAGCCCCTTGAGTGGTTGTTAGAAGACCCACTAATAACAAAAAGAAGCAAACCCCGTTGCGGGTGCACAAAGAAGCCGGCCCAGCAGTTGAGTGGCTTCAGGAAATTATAAACATACTAGATGAATATGAGCATCCCAAGATCTAGCCTGTGCGACTGAAGGAGTATGTCTCCTTGGAACACTTTGAATCCCTAGAGCTGACAGAAGAAACTGAATCTAAAACAAAGAAGCCAGTTGTACAGAGCGACCCTCTACAGGAACTGCCAACTGCAAAGGGGAAGAAAAATAAGAAATCAAAGAACAAAAGAAGAGGCATCACTATCTCCTACAACACTCTATCGGCCCTATTTGAAATGGCCCAAATTTTTTAAGAAGATGATGAAGAAATATGCCTCGCACCGGCGGAGGCAAATCAAGCTGAAGCTTCCACCTCCCAACATGCCACTAGGTCTGGAAGGAAATGGGGGCGCCCTCCCCCGGCTAACCATAACATTATGTTCAGGGGCGAGCAGCCATTCCAAATTCCCGAGCCCAAAGTCAAGGGCACAGAAGTTCCGCCTCCGCCCGGTCTCTACCCCAAAAATGCAGGCAGTCAAGAGGTCACCTCATTTGCCGAATTTCTGCTATTGCAGAAAGGCAAGCAGCCATGTTCACAAGTTGAACCGAAGGCCAAGAATACTCTAGCCTTATCTTCAGCTATCCCTCCTCCGGTGACATACTGTGTCACGCCCCGAACCGATAGCAGCGGAACGTGTCGTTTGCTCGGAACGTGGCAGTTAAACAGTCGTGAACGATCAAGAGCAATGGCATGAGACCAAATAATTTGGAACAATAATAAAAATTTTATTCAATATAAATCTCTACAAGAACTTGAAGACTCAACTACGTCACTATGAAAGAAAAGGAGATGACGCACTAATAGACTTAGACAATATAACTAAATAAGAGACATCATGCTAAACTCAAGAAAGATAAAAGACCCGGTTTCACTAATTTTCAAAGCTCGCTTGCACACTTGTCCCTCCCATATGAGTCTCGGTCTCGCTAGTCACCTGATTACCTGAAAAATGTTGGCACAAACTGAGTGAGCGAAAGCTCAGTAAGAATTATATCTCAAGAACTAGCAATTGGTTTAAGTAATTACCTCTTCCAAATGAAAATGCAAGTCTAGCATGTCAATTATGTAAAACAGAATACAATGGAATTGAACATGATAACGAGAGGAAATAACACGTACTGTCGATCCAAGATAGGGAATTTCAAGTATTCAAGATTTCAAGTATTTGAACAAGTACCGAGTATATCAATAAAGTTTTTCATGTCATGAGATAATGGCTATTAACAAGCAAGTACTTTGCCCATTCCGGACCACGCAAGTCGGGTCAAGTCATCAAGTCAAGCACGCGAGAGAGAGATAGTGGAGTGTTGTAGATTCAAACAAGTACTTCGGTGCAATGCCACACCGTGATCAATATAACTCCCATGGGTACAAGTACTTTCGGGTGCTCCTCCCAGGACCAGATCCGCGGACATTGTTACATATAATATCTAGACAACCACTTTAGTGATAGCCATGGAATTCCCAGAACAAACTCATGTAGAACATTAAGGTAGATTCGTGGATAGGTTCCACAGAATTCAAGGAAGAATATTAGATGGACAATGATAAAACCAACGAGAACCATGACATGTCGATAACCTGGGTAGAATCGGTACCTTAACTAGGTAGCCATGATAACTTGAGTGGATGACTAAACCTGTCACCAATCAAGGGACATGAATCAAGCTGAGAGATTGACCCCATCTATAAGGGACTCAATCCAAGACACCGCCTAGTGGAATATCATCATTCCACCGGCTAGGATTATTCTCTCATGGACCAAGATGGCACCATGAGAGGGCCGGTTTACCACAAGACGTGGCAATCAAAGGCACAAGGTGTTTAAGGTACAACCAGCTCAGTCGGCCTTGAGGGAATCTAAGGCTACGAGGAGACTTACGGAGGTCCCAATGACTAACTTGCCAGTCCAAAGGAATGGAATGTCCATTGGAGGGCTTGTATGTCACCGAGAGTTGAGGTGTATACGTGAACCAATCATGAAACAGGGACTCCATCTACGGATGTGAGATGAAAGTGCCAGAAGACCCGCGGTATGGGTCAAAATCGAAAGAAAACTGTGAGAACATGAATGTGTTAATTATAGAATTCATGTCCATCCAATTCTATAATTAACTATAATTAAATAAACTTACATTATTTGACGCCCGTGGGTGGCATCATTTATTAATTAGCGTCCTCTTGGAGGGCGTTAATTTTATGATTTTTAGCTTAATTTATTTAACAAGAATTCACGTCAATATCTATTTAATTGAATAATTTTAAAAATATACATTCAAAGAGACATTAATTTATATAAAATAATTTAGAAAAATAGAATATATGATAATTAGGAGAAAAATTCAAAGATTCCAAAAATATATTTTTTATAATTTTCTATAACATATTTTACTAGATATCAATTTTTCAAAGATATTGTTACAAGATATATATATATAATTTGACGACATTGTGTTAGGTCGTCAAAAAGATTTGACGACAAATTGTCTCAACTTTAGTCCTCTCGTTTCTCGACGTAACTACGTCGGAATTGAGTCTATGATATACCGAAATGACGGGCTCGAAAAATTCTACCTAACTGGATGTTCAAAATAATTTTTCGTTAAGAGATGGGGGATCTTGAGATAGGGGGCACGAAAAATAGTGCAACCACTCTCACTATCTCGGTCACCTCCCCAACAATACACTCATAAAATTTCATTGCCAAAGGATGTTCCGGCGATTAGAAATAAGTCGTCAAATGAAAAAAAAATCTATAACTAACATGTTAAAGTAACCTTTAGAATTCACCGAGTAACGTGATTATATACTTTAATTTATTTAAGTTTATAGTAAATACACCATATTGGGCATGGAAATTTAGGAATAATCATAAGGATTTTAGTCACGTATATTTTGTGATTTTAGATACATGATTGCATGGATAAAAAATATTTAAACATGCTGTAATTAATTGAAATAAACATGCAAACCATAGACTATAGAATGCAAACATGTAATGCAACTTAATTATTATTATCTTGGGCTTCAATTCTTGAGAAAACCTACATGTTTGATGTGCAGAACGTGATATAGGAAGAAGAATAGGAAGAAGTGGAAGCAGTGGGATGCCGCCTTCTTCACAGCAGGAAGCAGATGGATGCAGCAAATGATGAAGAAGTAGGGGAAGACGATGTCCCTTTACGCAACAACAAGCAGGAAGATCAAGAAGTGGATGGAGAAGGTGCTGCCTTCTCGTAACAGCCAGCAAGGAGGAAGAACAGGAGAGACTCTTCTCCTTCGGTTGCAACGAACGGTAGCAGGAAGAGGACACCGATCAGCCAGCAGCAGTAGCAATAGGGTTACTACGTTCGACGGGTTTGTGTTTTTTATTGGGAAAAGATCTTCTAACGGGGGTAGTGAACGAACGAGGGCAAGGTTCCGGAGGGTTTCACATACAAGAACGGTAGGTCTTACGATCACAATTGGCAGGGGTTTAAAAGCCTGCCGTGCATGGTTTCCTCCTACCATTTAAATCAGTCGCCTGCCACTTCTTGCTCAAAACCTTAAAGCTAACACATGCATGCCACTTCGATCATGCCTCCAGGTGGACCTTCGGGTAGGGTTTGCATGGTTTGGGCTATTTGGGGTGAGTTGCACGTACATGGTTTTATGCCCACATATATATGTGACCCTGTGAGTTTTATATACATGGGCTCATAGTTAAAAGGTTAGAGGTGTTGGGTCATATGGCATGCACGTGGTTTTGGGTTAAAGAAAAGGCCATTTGGGTTATAACAAGGGTTTTTGTTTTGGTTTGGCTCGGTGAAAGCTCACATAAGCTTGTTGTGAGTGTGTGGAGTGGGCTTTGCATATATGGGCTCACGTGGGTTATAATATGCATGTATATATATATGGGGTTGATATATATATATATATGTGTGTGTGTGTGTGTGTGTGTGTGTGTGTGTGTGTGTGTGTTTAATATATATCTTATTGTATTATAAATATGCACATACAGATATATATATATATATATATATATATGGATAGTTTCTTCACAGTGGCTTAAGACTTGGCATGCATAATATATTATATATGTATATAGTTTTTAAAGCTTGTACAATGGGTTTTTGGATTAAGGCCCATTAAGTTATACATGTATTATATGTATATATCTATGTATTTATATATATATGAGGCCCTTCTGCCTTAAGCTAGTTTCACGTGCAAGGCTCTTACGGCTATCTCTTAAATTCAGTGTGGCCGGTCACAATTATACACTAGGGTCTTTACCGATTAAGAGTTTAATTAAGGTAGTACTTTATATAGGGATTTTTACTTTTCATAATTTAATTTACTTTAATTACCATATTAATCATTCTTGGGTATCAGAGATGGGTTCGATCCTAGGAAAAATATTCACTTTTATTTAAAAAGGGGATTTAACTAGCCACCAATTTATTTATTCTAAAACAATATACCCACATTCTTATTCATTCAATATTATGAACTATTTATTAGAATATGGAAATATCATCGTGTATAGGCTAAATCTATATATATTTATATTTATTCCTTTTCAGCCTTCGAATTTACCAGGTGTTACATACTGGCATCCCAAATCTCACCAAATTCATGCAAGAAAGAGAGCCAGTCAAACAGACGCAACGGGTCCAGGCAGCACCCGAAGGAGAAAGTGAGCCTCCCTGTGAGCCAGCTCCTCAAGCACAAAATGACAGCAGGGGAGGTAAAGCCCAAGAGATGAAATTGGCCAATGTCAAGGCCAGCAACAGAATAATGAAGCAGCTAAAAAGAATCCCTGCAAGATTCACGGTCTGGGAGATACTTTCTCTAGATGAAGAAACTAGGCAGGCCGTCATCGCGGCTTTACAAACCCCAGCGCACTTTGAAAGCTACTTTCCTAAGATGCAGTCTGGGGTAGTCATAACCTTTATAGAAGAAGACATGCTTCTACCCTCCGTCAGCCATAACAGACCGCTCTATATGAGGGGGCAATTAAATGGTCAGCCGATAAATAGGATTTTAATTGATCTAGGGGCGGCAATGAACATACTTCCCTACCAAGTCTATCAGAAGTATTACTTTGGCGTGCACCTAATCGAGGTCAGGGATATGAGAATTGCCGGATTTAACCAGAAGTTTGAAGTCCCTATGGGCGTGGCAGAGTTTGACCTCTCGTTCAAAGACTTCACTACTAAGGCGCAATTCCATGTCATAAATTCTAACACCTCATATAAGGTGCTACTGGGCCGACCATGGCTGCATCAAAATCGAGTGGCACCCTCTACCCTCAACTAGTGCATAAAATACTCTCGGAATGAGAAGGAAGAAAGGATATTTGCTGACTTATATCCTTTCGAGGTGTTTGAATGTCATCTGTTAGATGCATCAATGTATCTGGGAAAGCCAAAGCAAACTCCCCACACAACTCAGGACAAGGGGAAGAAGAAATATGTAGTAACCCAAAAAATAAAATGGAATGAATAATAATAATAATAATAGTCTAATATTTATGGAGAATAAAATTTGAAAGAATAAAACCTATGAAATAGAACTAGATAATAATTATTAACTAGGTTAGAACGTAATGGGCTTGAGTGGGCCTTAATAAAAATTATCCGGACTAAAAGATTAGCATGTTAATTGGGTTTGGTTTGAGGCCCATTAAGATATTAAGATATAACGTAGTAAGAAAAGAAAAACCTAAAAGGGTTTAGTCGGATGTTTGGAGGCGGCGGCTGCTGTTTGAGTAAGGATGGGTTTTAGAGATCGACATTAACCCATTAGGACTCTAAGTAATAGAAAGATAACTATACTAGGATTCTAGTGTGTTAGATTCTATAAATAAGACCCTTGAGTGCAGTAGAATCCTACTGCTGCGAAGGGGCATCGTGCGATCGTGAGGAGTTCGGGAGAGGAGTCGTTTGTGGGTTGTTCGTGAGGGGTTTGGGTTCTTCATCCTTAATCGTCTCTAAGGTAGGCATTCTCTCAAGGAAAATCTAATTAAAACATCATGCTAGATAGAGATGCATGTCTTCTTCATTCATGGACCCTCTTTGCCATGTTTCATCATATAATTAAAGCAAATTTTGATGTTTATTACGATCGGGTATCATTTCTGCATGGAAAAGAATTGGAGACGAGTGCAATAGTCACGTATTAATCTGCATCTTTCCACGCAGACACGGATTCTTGAATCTACGTTAGACCCCCCGACGCGAATTAATATGTGTCTGCTGCTAAGATGCAAACTCTTGTTTTTTTTCTAAATTGCATCTTAAGGTTTAAAATTTAATAACTCATGATCTGGAATGATAAAAATTGCTATCTGCATGTTTTCATGATCCTTATAAATTCCTCTTAATTATCATGTCTTTACCTTAAAAAATCACCTTTTATTCTAAAAGTGATATTGTTCATGCCGTCTATAAGAAATGAACAGTAACTGTTCTGTATTAGATCTAAACTACATGCTTATTGAATTTGCACCCTCTGGCTTGACGCGTATAAGAAATGAACAGTAACTGTTCCTGATTAGATCAAAACTGCATGCTTATTGAATTTGCGCCCTCTGGCTTGACGCGTATTGCAAGAATCTACGCCACTCTACAAGGTCGCAGATTAATATGCGTCAACCTGACTGATGCAATTTGTTTGTTAATTATTTATTTTTTGAAATTTATGTGAATTAACGTCCATGAGACAGACGTGTATTTAAAGATTATGTGCCTCACTGTAGAGACGCATATTAATATGCGTCTGCCCCTTGGACGTTATTTACTATTTAATTTAGAAAAATTGATATTTAATGAAATTAACATCCTATATAGGGGACGCTATTTTAAAGAAATAACGGCTATTGTTCCTGATGCGGATACTTCCAGTAGAGTTTGAACGAGGTTTTCATCCAATACTGTGGATTGTTGGCACTATGATCTCAAGGCCGAGACATAGTCCTTGTTTTTGTTGTTTCCTACATTATACACCTTAATTCTTGGGGAAGGAAGGACCCTCCGTTGGGAATCCCTCTTGCCAGATTGGAATCTCTTTCTCTAAGGTCTCCATAAGACCCTCACATTGAAGGATTCCCTTTTTGATCACTAGGCTGCTTGTGCCCTAAAAACCCTAAAACTTGTTTTGACACTGTCCAGACGCTATGAAATTGGTGATTGGGGTAGTCGACGCAACTTCTTGAATTAGCGTCCATGATAGTGATGCAAATTCCTCGTGCCTGTACTTTTCAAAGAATTAGCAATGTGAGCAGTGGTCGCGAATTCTTTATGTCACGGCGGCCTGTGTGGATGCCAATTGTCCCAGATTCTTACGTTCCGTGGGTTTTATTGATACTTCCTCTAATTCATGTCTACATCCTTGGAGTCTCAAAATCCTTGATTCTCTAAATTATCCTACTAAACGCTTGGTTCTTGGAATCTTATTGGCCATTAATTGACATTGAATTTGTCTAGAACTTACATGGGGCCATGGGTCCAAACTGATACTCAATGCTAGAACGTAAAGTGAAGGGGCTCCGGATCTGATCCCAGGGGTGAGGCAAAGTCCAGACATATACCGGTACTATGATTGATCAGGTGTGGCATTGCACCAAATGAAAAGCACGATTGATCTATGACATTTCCATAATTAACATGACTCGAATGACATGTGATACTTGACATGGCCCGAAACGGGAAACTTGATATTGAAATTCTTCTGTATGGCCAATTCCACAACAATGTTCTCATGATATGCTCTCGTGAAAATGAGTACCTTATCTTGTATTGGTTTTCATGATATCACTTCTTCATGATTGTCCTTTTTGAAATATGTACTCTTGGAAATTGATCTCTTGATTCTTGTCCTATCTCTTGCCAACTATAGTTCTGGTTATTTATCTGCTTTCTTATGGCATGTATATTCATGTTAAGTTGTTAATCACTTAAAGATAGCTTGGTTCCAGAGATTTAAGACCTACTAATCTTTCGCTCAACTAGTGTTTTTCCATATTTTTCAGGTAATGATGAAGATGAATTTATCCACGATGGGAAAGGGCAATAGTGAAGAGAACTCCGGCAACTTAGATGAACATTGCAGTCTCGTGTCTAGTCTAGCTAGTTGAGAATCTCTTGTAATTTTTTCTTTATTGGGTCTGTTAGTCTGAGTCAAATTGTAAATGAACTTATATTTGGAATTTTCAATAAAATTGTGTTTTCTCTATTCTTGGCCTTATAGTTTGCTCTGATTGTCATGACTATTTCACTATCACGTTCCGAGCAAATTTCCGCTGCTAGTGCTTCGGGGCATGATAAAAGTGGTATCAGAGCCTAGGTTTTTCTAAATCCCAGGTCATTGAGTTCAGGATATAGGTTGAGTTGTCCTTGTCAGTTACCCTATAAGAATCTAGTGAGATTTGGGTAGAGCCGTGGGCTAACTGATAAAATATATTTTTACTAAGTTAAAAATAGTGAAAGATATAAATAATCATTATTAAAATTGTTTTGTAGGCTTAGATGGCTATCGAGCGTGCTTAGTGGAGGGAGATGCAGCGTACCGTTCAAGGTTTAACTCAGGCATTGCAGCAGGTTACACAAGGTGAAGCTCATCATGGAGTCGGGGATTTGCGTCGAAGTTTCCAATGAATGAACCCCCCTAAGTTTAGTGGGTCTACTGACCCGGATGAGGTAGAGAATTGGGTTAAAGAGATGTAAAGAACCTTCAAGGTTATGTAGTGTACCGACTAAGAAAAAGTTTTATTGGGGACTTATCAGTTAAAGAAAGATGCTCGGGCATGGTGGGAGTATGTGGAAGCAATTCTGCCCAATGATCATATAACATGGAATGAGTTCTTAGAATATTTTAATGAGAAGTATTTTTCAGAGAGAATCCGAGAAAAGAAGGCTATAGAGTTTGCATTGTTGAAGCAGCGAAGTTTGTCGGTTATAGAATATGAAGTGCAGTTCTCCAGGTTAGCTCGCTATGCACCTCATTTAGTCTGTACGGAGAAGATGAGAGTGAAGATATTCATGAATGGGTTAAGAGTAGAGTTCATGCCGCAGTTAGCACCATTAGAGATCCAAACTTTTGCCAAGATGGTCAAGAAGGCACAACTGTTAGAAGATACTATAAATATGCTAAAGGAAGGCTTGCAAAGAAAGGGTTAGTGAATGGTTCCAAGAGTGGGGAACCCGTGAATGGACAGAAGAGGCTGAATGGAGGGAATATTTCCCGCAAGGACAAGAAGCCCAGGAATGAGGATCAGCAGATTGTTCCGGTTAGGGAAAGATGTGAGTATTGTGATAAAGGAGGGCACAAATCGGAAGAATGTTGGTGGAAGCTAGGGAAGTGCATTCGTTGTGGGAGTGGAGATCATATAATTGCCCATTGTCCTATGATAAAGGAGCAAGCACCGCAGGATAAGCAACTAGGTGGACCGAAGTGGCAAGGCAGGCTGCAAGCATTGGAAGGTAACTCTGAACCTGCCTTATTTATAATTTCATGCTTGGACATAGTGATTGTTGTAGTAAGAGTAGAATGCATGTTTTGGGATTGGTGACTTTGTACCCCTCTTATTTTGGAAAGAAATCACGTGAATTGGGAGGACCAAATTCTTTTAAGTAGGGGAGGGTGTAGTAACCTAGAAAATAAAAAGGAATGAATAATAATAATAACACTCTAATATTTATGAAGAATAAAATTTGAAAGAATAAAACATGTGAAATAGAACTCGATAATAATTATTAACTAAGTTAGAACGTAATGGGCTTGAGTGGGCCTTAATAAAAATTATCTGGATTAAAAGATTAGCGTGTTGATTGGGTTTGGTTTGAGGCCCATTAAGATATTAAGATATAACGTAGTAAGAAAAGAAAAACCAAAAAGGGTTTAGTCGGCTGTTTGGAGGCGGCGGCGGTTGTTTGAGTAAGGATGGGTTTTAGAGATCGACATTAACCCGTTAGGACTCTAAGTAATAGAAACATAATTATACTAGGATTCTAGTGGGTTATATTCTATAAGAAAGACCCTTGAGTGAAGAAGAATCCCACTACTGCGAAGGGGCGTCGTGCGATCGTGAGGAGTTCGCGAGAGGAGTCGTCTGTGGGCTGTTGGTGAGGGGCTTGGGTTCTTCGTCCTTAATCGTCTCTAAGGTAGGCATTCTCTCAAACAAAATCTAATTAAAATATCATGCTAGATAGAGATGCATGTCTTCTTCATTCATAGACCCTCTTAGCCATGTTTCATCGTATAATTAAAGTAAATTTTGATTTCTATTGCGATCGGGTATCGTTTCTGCATGGAAAAGAATTGGCAACGAGTGCAGTAGTCGCGTATTAATCTGTGTCTTTCCACGCAGACACGGATTCTTGAATCTGCGTTCGACCCTCCGACGTGAATTAATATGCGTCTGCTACTAAGACGTAAACTCTTGTTTTTTTCTAAATTGCACTTAAGGTTTAAAATTTAGTAACTCATGATCTGGAATGATAAAAATTGCTATTTGCATGTTTTAATGATCCTTGTAAATTCCTCTTAATTATCATGTCTTTACCTCAAAAAATCTCCTTTCATTCCGAAAGTGCTACTGTTCATGTCATCTATAAGAAATGAACAGTAACTGTTCCTGATTAGATCAAAACCGCATGCTTATTGAATTTACGTCCTCTAGCTTGACGCGTATTATGAGAATTTGTGCCTCTCTACAAGGTCGCAGATTAATATGCATCAACCTGACTGATGCGATTTGTTTGTTAATTATTTATTTATTGAAATTTATGTGAATTAACGTTCATGAGACAGACGCGTATTTAAAGATTATGTGCCTCTCTACAGAGATGCAAATTAATATGCGTCTGCCCCTTTGACGTTATTTACTATTTAATTTAGAAAAATGGATATTTAATGAAATTAATGTCCTATATAGTGGACGCTATTTTAAAGAAATAATGGCTACTATTCCTGATGCGGATTCTTCCATTAGAGTTTGAACGAGGTTTTCATCCAATACCATGGATTGTTGGCACTATGGTCTCAAGGCCGAGACATAGTCCCTGTTTTTATTGTTTCCTATGTTATACACCTTAATTTTTGGAGAAGGAAGGACCCTCCATAGGGAATCCCTCTC
Source organism: Amorphophallus konjac (assembly GCA_022559845.1). Taxonomy (NCBI): domain Eukaryota; kingdom Viridiplantae; phylum Streptophyta; class Magnoliopsida; order Alismatales; family Araceae; genus Amorphophallus; species Amorphophallus konjac. The sequence continues at coordinate 255,299,031 of CM040118.1, read as the reverse complement.
GCCGGATTGGAATCTCTTTCTCTAAGGCCTCCATAAGACCCCAACATCGAAGGATTCCCTCTTCAATCACTAGGCTGGTTGTACCCTGAAAATCCTAAAACTTGTTTTAACACTGTCCAGACGCTATGAAATTGGCGACTAGGGTAGTCGACGTAACTTCTTGAATTAACATCCATGATAGTGACGTGAATTCCTCGTGCCTGTACTGTTCAAAGAATTAGCGATGTGAGGAGTGGTCGCGAATTCTTTAAGTCGCGGCGGCCTGTGTGGACGCCAATTGTCCTAGATTCTTACGTTCCGTGGGTTTTATTGATACTTCCTCTAATTCATGTCTACATCCTTGGAGTCTCAAAATCCTTGATTCTCTAAACTATCCTACTAAAAGCCTGGGTCTTGGAATTCTATTGGCCATTAATTGACGTGGAATTTGTCTAGAACTTACATGGGGCCATGGGTCCAAAATGATACTCAATGCTAGAACGTAAAGTGAAAGGGGTCTGAATCTGATCGCAAGGGTGAGGCAAAGCCTAGACATATACCGGTACTATGATTCATCAGGTGTGACATTACACCAAATGAAAAGCAAGATTGATGTATGACATTTCCACAATTGACATGACTCGAATGACATGTGATACTTGACATGGCCCGGAACGGGTAACTTGATATTGAAATTCTTATGTATGGCCAATTTCACAACAATATTCTCATGATATGCTCTCGTGAAAATGAGTACCTTATCTTGTATTGGTTTTCATGATATCACTTCTTCATGATTGTCCTTTTTGAAATATGTACTCTCAGAAATTGATCTCTTGATTCTTGTCCTATCTCTTGCCAACTATAGTTCTGGTTATTTATCTGCTTTCTTATGGCATGCATATTCATGTTAAGTTGTTAATCACTTAAAGATAACTTGGTTCCAGAGATTTAAGACCTACTGAGCTTTCGCTCACCTAGTGTTTTTCCATATTTTTCAGGTAATGATGAAGATGAACTTATCTATGATGGGCAAGGACAAGAGTGAAGAGAACTCTGGCAACTTTGATGAACCTTGCAGCCTCGTGTCTAGTCTAGCTAGTTGAAAATATCTTGTAATTTTTCCTTTATTGGGTCTGTTAGTCTGAGTCAAATTGTAAATGAACTTATATTTGGAATTTTTAATAAAATTATGTTTTCTCTATTCTTGGTCTTATGGTTTGCTCTGATTGTCATTACAATTTCGCTGCCACGTTCCGAGCAAATTTCCACTGCTATCGGTTCAGGGTGTGACAAAATTAGAGTCTTGCGACTAGTTTCCTCCACCATTGCCTGATTATGTGGCCCCTCGAGAAGTATCATTTATCTCTAAAGCAGAGGGGGTGCTCAGGGCAGTTCCGTCTAACATTTACCTCGAGCCGGGGGCATCGGAACTCAAACATTTACATAGGGGTGTCAGAGTCCCGCCAGGGATCACCAAGCCTATCACAGATGCAGACTGCCAAACAGTCGAATTACTAAAGACCCTGGAGGTCCCTAATCCCGAAGGCTAGCCCACTATGCTCTACAAGGCCGAGGAGCAACCGATAAAAGGGGATGATGAATGTAGGTTTCCCGAAGCGATATGCGATCCACTGGTCCCGATTATGGGACTCCCTCATATAACCGGCTGCGTGGTCAAGATGGCCAGGAAGCAACAAATTCCCTTCTGCCAGCCCTCCAGTCAGAAGAAGATGTTCAAGGAATTGTGGTACCCACCAAATATGGATAAAGAGCTACTATAGATCACCCAACACCTTGGATTGGGTTTCTCTGTAGAAGGTTATTATGAAGTTGATACTCTCTCCATCTTCGCTTTGATAAGCGGAGACTCCCTAGGGGTAACTTACGATGAGTACATGGGAGATTATGAATTGGCAGAGCCGTCCATTGAGTCGAAGAGCTACTGCCTGCCTCGGCTGTAGGCACATGATGATCAAGAGGTTGCTGCCCCATGTAGGTGTTGGGAGTCCGTCTCCGTGGAAGCCGCAACAATTTTTGATGGCGATTCGCAAGAACCAGAGGCTAAAGAATGTCCTCCCGCCCTCGAAGGCGTTCCACCCATAGGCCAGTATTTGAGCTGCACAGAATTTATATTGTCAGCATCAATGCGGCTCCCCCGGCAAAGTCAAAAGCCAAATAGTTCAGAAGAAGGTAAAGTCGAAGTTCCGTCGCTAGGTGAAATAAGACAAATGGACGCCTATGACGTCCTCGAAGTTGAAGAAGATGACGAAGACTTCATTGATTTATAGCCGGCTCCACCAGAAATAGAAGATAGCGACCAAGCGACTGTTGATGAGATGGTCGAGGTAAACCTTGATACAGAAGATAATCCCAGGCTGACTTTTCTTAGCGCTCTTCTACTTTCAGAGGAAAGGGGGCAATACATAATACTGCTTTAGGAGTTCCAAGATTTCTTCGCTTGGAACTACTAAGAAATGTCAGGCCTCAGCCTTGTAGTTGCTCAGCACATACTGGCCATCGACCCCAAAGCCGAGCCGGTGAAGCAGTCACCTCGGCTAATGAGGCCGGAACTAATAAGCCAAATTTGCAAAGAGGTCGACAAGCTTATGGATGTCGACTTCATGGCAGAAAATCAGTACACCACATGGCTAGCCAACATTGTGCCTGTCAAGAAGAAGAATGGCCAGATCAGAATATGTGTGGATTTTCATGATCTGAATATAGCCTGTCCGAATGACGATTTCCCGATGCCCATCACCGAAGTTATGATTGATGCAACCACAGGATAGAAAGCCCTATCATTCATGGATGGGTCATCCGGCTACAACCAAATCTGGATAGCAGAGCATGAAAAAATCACACAGCTTTCCGGTCACCTAAAGGAATATTCCAATACAAGAAAATGCCCTTCGGCCTCAAGAATGCTGGCGCCACTTATCAGAGGGCGATGATAAAAATATTCGACGAGTTGCTTTATGATAAAGTCGAATGCTATATTGATGATCTAGTCATCAAGACTAAGAAAAGAGAGGATCATTTGAGTGATCTCAGAGTCATATTTGAAAAAATGCGACATTATGAGCTGAAATGAACCTGATGAAATGCGCTTTTGGCGTCTCCAGTGGAAAATTCCTGGGCTTCATCGTCAGATATAGGGGGATCGAAATAGACCACACCAAAATAAAAGATATTTAGGATCTCCCTCCTCCTTGAAACCTAACGGAACGGCGGTCATTACAAGGCCAGATGGCCTATATCCGCAGATTCATCTCCAACTTCTCTGGATGATGTCAGCCGTTTCACAAGTTAATGATGAAGAATGCAACGTTCTACTGGGGTAAAGAATGTCAAAGGGCCTTCGACCAGCTAAAGAAATATCTAAAGACCCCACCAGTTCTGGGGCACCTGTCAAAGGGCGGCCACTAATTTTGTACATAGCCGCCACTGAATATTCTCTAGGGGCAATGCTGGCCCAAAATAATGATGAAGGGAAAGAACAAGCTCTATACTAGCTCAGTCGAAGATTGTTCGGGGAGGAAGGAAAGTATACACCAATTGAAAAGGTCTACCTCACGCTGGTTTTTGTAGTCAAAAAGATGAGGCATTACATGCTTTCGAATGAAGTCCAACTAATATGCAGAGTTGATCTTGTCAAATACATACTCTCTTAGCCGGTTGTAAAAGGGCGATTGGGTAAATTGGCAAGCCATCCTAATGGAACTTGATATTACCTATGTGTTGTAAAAAGCCATCAAGGGCCAGGCCATCGCTGATTTCTTTGCAGCACACCTAGTGCTCGAAAATTCTCCATTAATTACGGAGCTTCTTGAAGATGAAACTCTAGAAATGGACCAAGTTCGGCAAGCCATCTGGCAATTATACTTCGATGGGGCTTCAAGAACAGAAACATCCTTGTCAGTGCATACAAGAATAAGAGCTGGAACATGCATTGTCCTCAAATCCCCCGAAGGAGAGGTGATGCACACCTCCTGCTCAATCAATAAAGCCTGCACAAATAATGAGGCAGAATATGAAGCCCTCATTATCGGCCACCAGGTTGCCCTCCACATGGAGATCTGAATGTTGCAGGTGTTTGGGGATTCGATGTTAATTGTTAAACAGATCCCGGGATAGTTTGACATCCGAAAACCCGGATTACTCCCCTATCACGCCAAGGCAAAGTAGCTTATGGGGTAATTATACTTTATTAAAATAAGCCATGTCGGTCGAGGTCAAAATGTGCAAGCCGATGCATTGGTGAAGCTGGCATGGTCGCTGGCAGTCCCACCGGATGAAAAGATCAGGTTGATCAGAATGAAAGATTCTTATGAAGTCAGAAATGGAATCTTGTTCCGAATTATGGCAGATGCCAGAAAGAAAGTACTACTCCGATCCCTATCCACAGAAGAGGCTTAGAAACTCATGAAAGAAATTCATGCCGGGTCAGCTGGCGCACATCAGGCTAAGCCAAAAATGAAAATTAAAATAAAAAAGATGTCACGTCCCGAGATTATGCAACGGAAATAATTAGGAACGTGAACAGTCGGCTAGTACGTCTCGAGCAAGCAATATAATCAGAGCGCGAGATAATCACTTAAAAGTAATTGCACAAGTGAAAACACTTTCAACTTTATTTCCTTATCCAAATAAACCCAAAGTACAATAGATCTCTGACGCTTTACTAGACTCAATAAAATAAAAATTACATCATGACTCGACTAGACTTAATGACTATGGCTTCTCTCGAACCATCAATCACTCTCGGAACCATCACTTGAGTAATCCGAATCTGACCCGCTAGAATTTCCTGAAAAAGATTGGAAAGTAGGGTCATCAGCACACATACCCAGTAGGTATCTTCGTATCAACATGGTGGCATTGTTTAAGTAATTGACATTTTTGCTCTGGAGAATAAGATAAATCATGCAAATACGACAAAGCATGCGAATAAAGCTAAAGTATCAAGATATGATCATGACAAGATATGAAGAATATGATTGATCCAGCATATGTCAAGAATGTAAATGTGACATTTTCATGAACAAGAATGTAACAAGAATGTACTTTTCATAACCATGAAGGCTATGCACTAGAAAGTCATGTAACAAGCAAGAAAGTACTTTTCACTTAGTAGCAAGTACTTCGTGAATTCATGTGGATCTCGTGGATATTTCACTTATTTATAGATAAAGTACTCCCAGCGTCATGCAACGCCAGTAGCATCATACCCCATGATTTACAGTATGTTTCCGACAATCAGCCGAGGGGACTAGCATAGTGCCCTTGAACACAATCAGTGCTCGAACTGTATCTTCAAGTATAAATCAAGCTACTTCCATGTTTATTACAATAATGTGGCCAATAATGTACAAGTTCAACAATAATTTCATGATAAAGTAACCAAAGTAAGAATGCTTCAATTAAGAACAAGAGATTTCAAGGATGACTTAATTGGACATCATGCTACGGAAGAAATTCGACAGCACAACGATACTTTTATTACGTTCCATACCTTTAATATTGACATTTAACATAGGTTCAGAGTCCAAATAATCCTAAGAGTATCCATGAACTCAAGAAAAACCAGCCCTAAAGGTTAAACCATGGGTTAGATATAATCAGGAACCAAGCAGTCTAATGTAGGACCATTTGATACAGAAAGCGGTCATATGTTGGATCGTTTAGAAATTCAAGCGGTCTAGTCTTGGACCGTTTCATAAGACAGAGTTCTACATTTTGAAACAGGACATTTGGAGCCTTGCGGTCGAGTGGAGGACCGTTTAGTACCTATTAACGGTTTAGTGAATGGCCGCTAGCAGACTCTGGCGGTCAACCAGAAGGCCGCTAAGTTCCAGAATGCATAAAACACTGGTCAAAGTGCTTTCTAGATATTGGGTTTTAATGGTACAACTAGCTCGGCGTCCAAGTGGGAATCCCAGGCTCGCGGAGTCTTATGGAGACCTTGAAACAAGATTTTCTAGTCCGTTGGAAGGAATATACAAAGGAGAGGTCATGAAGTCCAAGATTGTGTACTTAATGTGCAATAGTGTAACTAATGACAACATATCGGGATATGTGCCATGTACTTAAGAAAAATGAGTCTTAGAAGAGAGGGAATCATGTAAAACAGTGATCAAGTTAAATCATGAATCCTCTATTACTTGAAACATGTATTTATTACAAGATATATGATTTTAGTCACAAATTAACATAAGTTCAAAAATAAGTCTAAGTGCATACAGAACATGAAATCTACTATGATGAATAATAGAATTAACTAAGTATATGAAATCAGTGATCAAACTAGGAATAAAACTTAGTTAACTAGGCTTACCATATATTAATTAAGGCTAATCTGCAATATGTGTCGGAATTACAATATTATAGAAAATCAGAAAACCAAAACGGTCTAGTATAGGACCGTTTCACTGTGGCTAGCGGTCTATCGGGCAACCGCTAGAGTTTCAGGCGGTTTACAAGAAGACCGTTTCCTCCTATATAATCCGAGTTCAAATGATAATAAAACAAAATACTAAACCAAGGCATATCATGCATGGAAATCAACATATATAAACTTCCATAATTATGATAGAACGAATATAAGCCACCAATATGCATAGGTTCATATGATCAACAAGAAGTTTCTCCTTTTACTTCATTAAGGCTAGTTCATGCATAAGGGGTATACTAGATGCATAGTCCTAACAAAAACATGAAATTCTCAAGGCACAATGCATGAAATCGAATGAAACCAGAGGGCTTTTATTCCTGACTTTGAGTTTAAGCCATTCATGAGATAACCAACTGTTGTACCCGGACTATTCCCCAGCAAAATACCCAAAAAAAGGGTTCAGGAATTTCCTCGAACACCTTCAAGGCATAGGCTACCCAGCCCCTCCGAAAACCCAGTGGGCCCAACCAACGGCCCCAACCTGCTAGCCGCAGCGTACGGTGGCACTAGCGATCGATCGGGACCACTCCCAACTCCTAAGTTGCGGACTTTGCCCGCCTTCTACACCACCACCCGGGCCATCCCGGGGACACTCTGACTACAAGCCACGCCACGTGGCACCCAGTGAAAAGGCCAAGGGCCTACTCTGAGACACTTCATTCAACCCTCCAAGGTCAAAGGGAGACTCGAGCAAGTCAACCACATGCTTTGGAGGCCCGTAGTACGCGTGTACTAGCCACACGGCATTCTGCCAAACACCTTGTCGACGCACGTGTTTCAACCCTTCTACACCAACCCACGGGCCACTCTGTGGCTCCAGCTCACTAATTGGGTCCTACAACGACCCCCCCCCAGTAAGTCGGGGCCACCCCCGACTCTCAGACACGTGGCAACGAGCCACTGAACTTAGCTCTCGGGCCAACCCGAGGCTACCCTCCCAACCCGCCAGACATCACGGCACGTAGTAAGAGGCAAGGCCCATGGGCCCAAGGTGCCTCCTCCTAGCCCCTAAGAACTTCTACCTTCGGCCCTTGGCCAAATACAAGGCCCGTCGGCCACCTACGCGGCTCGTTCGGCAACCCGGGGTGTGTCGGGCATTCGCCCGAACACTTTGCGAGCGGCCACTACAACTCGAAGAACAATGGCTCTCATGGGCCATTTCAACATCCCTAAACTCCCTATCCTTCAAAAGGATATCCCCATACGACGAAGGAAGACCCCTGGGGGCCATCCCCCGGGGTTGCGACTCGCCGGGGGCCAATTCGCCCCGGGGCGTGGCCGCGCCCCCGGAGAGGGCGAACTCCCCGGGGGCCGTGCCCTCCCCTCAGCTCGGAGGCCCGACGGCCCACCCCAGTCCCAGTTCACGGAAATTCCTAACTTCACGATCCGAGGTTTGTGCCAAGTTCGTTCGTCGTACCCATGTGTTGAAGGATTCGGGAAGACGGAGTCTCGGGATTACGTTGAGTCACACACACGTCAATCCCTCGATCTTCGTGCACAAGCAACCAGTCCACCAAGGTATCCTTCTAGTATCCTCCTGTCCTTTTCTTCTTAACCAATTTAGGAATAAAATTCACAAAAAATTGGGTTTTATAGAGGTGGGACCACTCCCCCTCTCTCTCTTCTACATGGTCCGCCCAAACCCCCCCCGGGGAGGGGTTTAGGCGGACCAGCCTGGGGGCCAGGCTGGTCTGCCTAAACCCTGGGTAATAAAAAAAAATTTTAAAAATTAAAAAAGAGGACTTGTTCGGTCCTCCTAAACCCCTGGGTAATAAAAAAAAGATTTTTAAAAATTAAAAAAGAGGACATGTTCGGTCCGCCCAAACCCCCCCTGGGGAGGGGTTTAGGCGGACCAGCCTGGCCCTCGTGGATGGTCCGCGTAAACCCCCTGGGGAAGGGGGTTTAGGCGGACCAGCTTGGACCCCCAAGCTGGTCTGCCTAAACCCTCCAAAAATAAAAAAAAAAGGAATTTCCCCTCTGAAAATGGGTTTAGGCGGACTAGACCAGCCCATGGGGCTGGTCCGCCTAAACCCCCCCTAGAGGACGGGTTTAGGCGGACCAGACCAGCCCCTTGGGATGGTCCGCCTAAACCCCACCCCTCCACTCCGACACACACACACAAAACAAATTAAAAGCTCAAATAAAATAATAATAAAATACTATTTGGGGGGTTTACTAGGACCAAGTTAGTAAATTGCCCAAGCCAACCCTCAACTTAGTCCGCCTAAACCCCACCCCCACCCCTTCAACTTCTATAAATTGCCCCCTTACCACCAAGCTAGGGGCATGCATGAAGGAAGCAAGGAAGCAACACACCGAGCAAACTTCTCCGGCCTAATTGCCGCACCCTCGGATTCCCGAGGCTTTCGGCAAGGGTCGGGAATGCGAGAAGACAAGTGCGCGCGCGGTTGGCTTGGGTTGGCTTGCTAGTCGACTCCCACACACCGAGGGTATGTCGCACGTACTCCCCTCACGCGGTGTTTAGCCGTCTCATACCAAGTCCAACCCCGCCATGTGTAAGATGACCGTACCAACGGCAAATACGCCCGCATCCCGGGTCCGCCCGTGTACGACAACTTACGACACTTACGCCGGTGACGAAGGGTACTTCATAACGCCGCGTCGGCCTTCGACACGAAACCACGTACCCACCGTTCACCTCCCAGCCAACCGTCGGCCCCTCAGATTGACAAATCAAGTCTAGTCGGACCTCTGGCTCGGGAATCACAATCCTGGGGCCGACCTCGACTCTCCAGCCTGACAACGCTCGCCGTCCGAGACCCGGGCCCGACCGCTCACATCGAGCCGCGTCCGACCTCCGCCAGGCGCCAGCCCGTGTCCGTTCTGACCACCAAGGTAGTCGGGCCCACACCAACTCCCCTGTAAAGAGTTCTAGCAGAACACGTGGATATCGGCTTTGTCACGTAATGACCCGGGGACCGACTCACATGTCGGAATTGTCCCGCGGCTTGCTCCAGTTGTACTTCGGCCCATTAAGGCCCGCTTGTAAAGCCCATGTGGCTCATCATAAAACTAGCGAAATACATACGTCCGTATTCAGGCCTCCAGCTTCCTACCCACCCCACTCGGCATCCATGCCCAACACCCTGACTCCAGTTAACACCCCTCGGTCTTACGCTTACCCCTAGCCGCTGAACGCCCCCGGCCCTCTACCCATGGCTTCAGACACACATACGGACTTCTCTTCAGCTTAGAACGAAGGTATTCGGATTCAATCCGATGTAAATAAACACCGGTTGCTTGCGGCCGTTGGGGAAAGACGTCCTATACACGATTCCCGCAATCGCCTACGCACTCGCACCCATGGAACCCCTTCTCTCCACGTGTCGCCCGATCACCCGAGCCCACGTGCCGCGCACTGGTGGCGCTTCCCCGGTCAAACCTTGGTTCCATGAGTGATTGTCGAGAGATCGACTGGCACGCCCGCATCTTGTCCAGTTAACCCTTATCCTGACACTTCCATGCCATTCGACCCTTTCCGACTTTCCGTGAAAGGAGAGTGCCCGGTACCGCCGTGAGAAGTATGCACCCGTAAGAAGGATACCCGAGATACATCAAACTCCCGTATTTTTCTTCACCGCTGTATCCCTTCCCTCACCCCGGTAATCGGCATAAAAACCCGCGCAATAGAGAGGATGGCATGCCCGGTGGGACGTCTCTCGCCTTCCTTCTTTTTTGCTGAAGAAAAGTCTGTGCCAACCCTGAAGCCTGGTGCCCTTTCCCTATCCTTGTAGGAGAGGCAGAGGAGGGTACTTGTGTGCATTCTCCAGCGGCTCCCAGTTCACGTTCTGATCGTCGGGCCATTCTTGATGACTATCAGCGACCGTCACCTCCGCAGCACTCAGCATCTCAGTAACCATGGCGGCCGTCACCTACGGCCCCAACGTCATTGCCACCCATGCCCCGGTGGGCTACTTGGCGACGTCGATTGCTTTCGGTAGCTTCACCCCGGTTATTGGATCACCTTACTTCCTGGGTGTGATCCATGTGGCAGCTTCTCAGCCAACTCCAGTCTCTCTAGTGGTCCCCGCGGCCAACGCGCCATGCGCACCCCCAGCTCCATTGTCCTGCCTGAGTGCCGGGTGCCGGACTGTCGCTGCAGGCCCCCGCGGGACCCCCACATCAACGCTGGCCCGGGTGAACATCACCTCCCAAGGCCAGCTTCATCCGATCTCCAACACAGGCCCTGCGCCCCGGACTTCGGTCACCATCACGGCATCTTCCTCAGGTCCTCAGCCCCGAGCCGCAGCCAAGCCGGCACCCAACACGGGCTTCTTGCCCCTAGTCCACGGCTTCACAGCATCTTCCTCGGGTCCTCAACCCTGAGCCGCAGCCAAGCCGGCACCCAACACGGGCTTCCTGCCCCGGGTCCACGGCATCACAGCATCTTCCTCGGGTCCTCAACCCCGAGCCGCAGCCAAGCCGGCACCCAACACGGGCTTCCTGCCCCAGGTCCGCGGCTTCACAGCATCTTCCTCGGGTCCTCGACCCTGAGCCCCTGCAAAGCCGGCACCCGACATGGGCCTTCAGCCCTAGGTCTACGGCTTCTCAGCATCCGCATCAGGTTTCCGACCCCGAATCCCGGCAAGGCCGACACTCGACACGGGCTCACAACCCCGAGTTCACGGCTCGCCGGCGTCACACTCGAGGCCCCGATCCTGAGCTCCAGTTGAACCGGATCTCCCAGTGGGTCTTCCACCCAGGGGGCAGCGCTCCTCAGCACCTCCCTCGGGTCCCCCGACCTGAGCCCAGACTACGCCGGCACCTACCACAGGTCTTCGACCCAGGGACGTTGGCACCCCAGTACTTCCGACGACGTCGCCTCCCGGTGCAAGAACGTCATCTCGAGCATCGGCGACACTCCTATCGGTGTGGCCGAAGGCTTACACCCGAGTCGCCCAACCATCGACTCCCGGCGTGGGTTACTTACCCCGGGGACCGATCTCGGCACTACAGGCTGACGGCTTCGTGTTGCCGGTCGCCCTGGGTCATGTCTTCTCAGTCTACCATCTTGGGGTAGAGTCTTCCTCAACTCCCCAGAAGAAGCGTCGCCATGGCCGCAAAGGCAGGCGCCTCACTGTCGTGACCAGCAACTCCAGCAAGACGGTCCTTGTCGGCGACTTGCGGATCCATCTCGACGGGGGTGAACCAGTCATACCCCGGGAACGAATCGTTCCCACCATCCCCACTTCCAATTGTTTTGACCTCTTGCGTCAAACACGAGAGGACGGGGCGAAGCTCAAAGGAGCGGGTTCCTCAGCGACAGTCCGGGGGCACCCACCGTAGCCAGGCACACAGCCTCCCAAGACAGCTCGTCGGAAAAGCGGCGACAAGGGAGATCAACAACCTGACCTGTGAAGAATCTAGGTCACCCCAGAAGAAGCTCAAGCAGTTCGAAGGGCGCGGATCACCAACCCCCTGCGAGCACTCAGACACGGCATCAGACGGAATGCGGCTGGCCTTACAGTAGCATAGTCTGACGATGCCCAGTCGTCCAATGTCCCCCGAACAATCGAGCGGAGGCAAAGGCGAGCCCGTCCCCGGGCCCTCCAGCAACCTGGCCAGGGTTCTCCTCCGACTGACACCGGGAGCGAGCCCCCTCCACAACGCATCTTGGTCTTTGACAGATTAGGGATGCCTGTCCGCCCCGAGCGACACCCGCGAAGGAAGAGGATGGCCCGGTTTATCAATGACACAGTGCGAGTGTTCGCGTGCTACACCACCGGACACCAGCCAGACACCCAGTCTGACGACTTGAACCAGCCTATGTCCCACTTCAGGACACCGCGCCACCAGGCTCCGCCGCCTCCCTCAACAGGTCATATTGGCACTTCTGCTGGACCGTAGGCGTTGGAACACGTAGAAGAGGTCCCGATGGAAGGCCGTGACCCTCCTATCAATGCAGAGTCGGTCAACAACGACCCCCCTGCGAACGAGGTTCAAGAAGTGACCCTTGACACTCTCATGAAGGAGAACCAGCACCTGAAGGCCCTCCTGCAGGACCTCCTCCAGGAGCGAGACCTTCATCTGCAGCAACCTGACAGGCCTCAGGTCAAGGCACCGGCACCCCCGGTAGCCCGTGATGCTGCCAACACCTCAGCGGCGATTGCCCGAACTCTGTTGGCAACTGGGTTTGGCACGCCTCCGGTTGATACTCAACCACGAGCTTCCAACATGCCAGTGCCGGAGGATCTCTTGGCACAATGTCAGATGATCGAGCGTATTGTCGAGACAAAGCTCGCCCAGTACGATGAAGGTATGGTCACGGTGGATCTCTACACTGTACCCTACCCGCTTCACCACCAGTTGAAGAAGCTTCCTCCAGAATACTCCAAGTCCCCAAAGCTGCAAAAGTTCGATGGGCAGGGGTCGCCACATGAACACTTGGCCTACTATGTCACGGCCATGGGTGAGTTGGCATTGGACGAATCATATCTCCTCCGCTACTTCGCCACTTCGCTTACGGGAACGGCCTTCCAATGGTACTCCCGCCTGAAGCCCGGCTCAGTCGTCGACTGGGCCGACCTCCAGAAGAAATTCCTCGACCGATTTCAAATGGCCGAGCGAAAGGTCTCCCTAGCCGAACTCGGCTCCCTTCGGCAGAAAAATGGTGAGGACGCCCTCGACTTCATCAAAAAGTGGTGAGACCTCAGCATGAGGTGTGTCAATCCACCCGTTCAAGAGGACGCCATCACCATATGCCGTCGAGGTCTGGCGGCCGAAGTCAACGAAAAGCTTCTCGGTACCAACATCAAAGGCTTCGATCAACTCAATTCGACAGTCGCCGAAATAGAGATGTTCTTCGCCGATAACCCGAGCTATACAGTAGAAAAGGGTAAGCAAGCGCGAGAACGCGAGCCTGGCAAGGAGGTGAACATTATGGAGTTCACCCCTGCCACCAAAGCCAGTAAAGGGGCCGAGTCTAGTGGCTCTGACAAAAAGCCAGCGGATATGCCGGCTGCTCCTTCCTTCTCGAAGTGCATGAAGACACCCTTCTCTTTCAAGTAGGAACACACGAAGATGCTCTTCGACCTCTGCATGGCCCTGAAGATCGTCGAACTGCCAGAAATCTACAAGCCGGACGAGGCCCTGAAGACCGACGATCCCAGTTATTGCCTGTACCATCGCATGCTGGGTCACTCAATTGAAGGTTGCTACGTCTTCAAGACTCAGGCGCAGAAGCCGATCCGAGACGGCCTCGTCAAGATGAAGAGCGGTCTCGTCGATCTTCCGCAACCACATACGTGGGCCAGGCCGGCTAAGGCCGCACGCGTGGCTCACCCCTCAGCCAATGTCATCCACATGATGGCCGCATTCTCTCTCTCTGATGATGAGTCAGAGGAGCCCGGGGCTAATCGAAGGGACGTTCGATCTGGTACCCAGGGTGGAGGCCCTGGCATGATCGGAGACCTCTCTCCTTCCCCAAGGAGAGAACCCGGCATCTCTTCGGTACCCTCGTCGAGAGGGGGCAAATCATGCCACGCGACTCGCCTACCAACTACACCCATTGGGATCGTAGTCACCCCTAGTACTGCCCCTTCCACGCCAGAATCTGCCACCCGATCGAGTCCTGTGAGAAAGTTCAACACCTCATCTAGGAACAGATCCGATGGGAGCAGATCGATGCAAAAGGAAACTCCATGTCGCTCGTCAGGCTTCGTCAAGCTGTCGAAGAGACCCTGCGCATCGCCAGGGATGCGCCAGAGCGGCCAGACTCTCCTCAAGAAAATGGGCAAGGGCTGCCTTACCAGCATCCTCCAGAATGGCTCGAGTTCCAGACAGATAATCAAGAGACGCTTGAGCGACTGCGAAGGCGTAGGGAGCAGGATGCCAGTCAAGAGGCGGAGCCGACTAACTTTTTGGTCAACGTCATCCATTCTCCTGCTCCTCCGGCCCTTGAGGGCTCCCAGACATCAGCACCTAGCCAGCCAATCCCGGCCACTTAGACCGTGCAGTGGCGGTCCTGGCAGAAGTTAAAGTCTCTCCCTTTCCCTTAAGAAGACACTGCCAGGCTCTTCCGGGTCCTTCTCGGCCGAGAGGACGTTCTGGTGGGCGAGATGATGACAAGCTCTTCAGCTCTTTATCGTCCTCCTCCCGCCCTATCTTCGTTACCGACAGCCGTGGACAGGAAGGGAAAGCAAAAATAGGGTGAGTCCCCGCCTCAGCCTCGGTGTACCTCCTCAGCGGAGGGGCCGTCGGGTCTATCCCGCCTACCTGTTGACACAATTCGGAGTACAAAGAAGACATCTTCAGAGTCTTCAGCGGCTTCACTTCAAGTGGAGGGCCCACCGCCACAAGACTCCTTCATTCCGCAGAGTCGGGATAACTGTGCAGAATGACAACGTCTTGCAACGCCATCAGTCGTCGTTAGGCCTAGCTCTCAGCACGGTTGCAAAGGCAAGGCTAAGGAGCAGGACGACCAGTGCCCCTCTCTGTCCTCTCCTCAACAAAAGCCACTGCCACCGCGGGTAAGGCATCAAACCGCGCATATGTCCCCCAACACGGTTCCAATGTACCGGCTCAGCAGAAGACATCTTCATCGCCACTGCGGTTAAGGCATCAAACCGCACACACGTCCTCGGATGCCAGCACCAGCCTACCGACTCCTCTTGGGCTCCCGTCGCCACCGCGGGTAAGGCACCAAACCGCGAACACGTCTTTGGACGCCAGTCCCAGCATTCCAGCATACCAGGAATTGCCGCTCGAGGTGATCGAGCAGGCGATCAACGCAACCTTCCAGATACAACAAGCAGAAGGCTCCTGGATCGAAATCTGGGCGAGGAAGAGTCATCGACCTCGCCCCACAAGGGTGTCAGCTCGGAGATATCCTCATCAGGATTTGTCAACTCCGGCTCCAGCACCTCTCCCTCCTACTCCCTTGGAGACAGCTATCGCCAAGATACAAGAGAAAAATAGGAGGAAGAACCTCAGAAGGTGGCTCAAGAAATAGGCTGAACCAGCCGCCGCCCTGTAATCCCCGGCCGAGCCAACGCCTCTCCAAAGGCTCCAGTGGCTCATTGATGACTTGGAGGAATACGTTCCCCCTCGTCCTACCGGAGCTCTTCCACTCGACAGCTACATCCCGTGAGAAGAAATGCAGAAACGAGCCCGCCTCAGAAATTGAGTCTAAGAGATGATCCAAAAGCTCAAGGATGGTGAAAGACTTGTGATCCTTGACGAGCTCTCCCTGTGCTATAAAGACAAGGAGATCACCACAGAGCAGCTGGAAGAAATGCTTCGGCGCTGCACCTGCAACATGGTGGCCATTCCACCTCCTGACAATATCAACGCTTCTCAACGAGGTGAGCCAGTAGCCTCCCGGACAAGACAAAGAACTACTGCTCCTCTTAGGCTACAGCCAGCTACAGAACACACTGGCCGTGGCCGAGGTCGTGGTCGAGGTCGCGGTAGAGGCCGTGGGAGAATCCCCGAGTTACCCCTCTCCCCATCCACTTTCGACCCGGAGTGGACCATCCTCTTTCGAGGAGAGGAACCGGCTCCCATTCCTGAAGTAGAGATTCTGGGCGGACCCTGTATCTTCAGTCCTTCCGGCGTTGAAGAGGCTACTGCCAGCCTCCCAGTGTAATACCCCAAATTCTTTTAGAAATTTAATTAGAAATTTATTTGAATTTATTTAGAAATTATTTGAATTTATTTGAATTAATGGGAATTAATTCAAAATTAATTAGATTAATTCTTTAATAAATAGAATAACTCACATTTTGACTATTTTATAAAAATCTATAAAAATCATATTCTTGTAGAATCAATTACGTTCAACAATTTGTTCTTATGTGGCCAACCCTAATAAAATCATTAACTAGGCCGAATTAGTGGGACTAGTCAAATTTTCACACTTACCTAACCAAATTCGTGCTCAATAGTAACCACCACCTTAAAACATAAAATTCGAGCTCATTTCTCAACCAAATTAGGTGATTCTAGTGGCAAATGAAAGGTATTAAAGAGAGGATCATTTCCCCTCTCATAATGCCACGAAATTTTTATCGTATGGGAAGCATTTGGTCGCGCATGGGTTAGGTCAAATATTTCGGCGCCGTTTCAAACACTCACCTTGCATTGACGAATTCTCCTAGCACCGAAGGCTCCAGAAGGTGTATGAGCTATAAAAATAAATCTCTTCAATCCTAGAATCCTTTGGTAGCAGCGGCGGCCGCAGTGGAGATCAATCCAGGGAGATCTCGGGAGATTAGTGGAGGTGTGTCGGCATCCCGTCGTCCTCCTTCCTTCTTCTTTGTTCCTTCGATTAAGGTAGGTACCCTCGACCAAAATCTGCACATGAGTATACCATTTTGATCCTCTCGGAGAGCTCTTTCCATTGGTAGTAAAAGCCACAAATTCTATTAGGTGTGGAGGGAGATCTCGTGGAAATAGTGAAGGGCTGTCAATCGGGCATTCTTCATTCTAACTTCTAAATCTCTCTTCGATTCAGGTAGATGATAATAGACCCAACTCTAATTAATGTATATGGTTGTAATCATCGGCATGTTATCTATCATTTGGCGTAGAAAGCCCCAATTTTTATAGACCATGCTTAGAGCATTTCGTGTTTGATTAGAAGCATGCTAAGACTAGGTTTTTAAGTGTTCTTCCTAGAAAGGTTGTGATTTCGATTGGATTTCCGGCGAATTTAGTGTTCCAAACCCTTGTAATATGACCCTAATATGTCCATCAAGAACCTAGGGGCATGGGGTTAAGATCTCAGTCCAATTAGACCCCAATTGGGTGATATTCATGGGTTTCCGGAAGTCACGTTCGCATCTGCGAACGTAGGGGTCAACCCATTAGGTCAACCCATACACAGACAAGAGTCTGTCTGCGCGAGGGTCGACCCATTAAATAACAGTAGCTGCGCAAGGGTCGACCCAAACAGCAGGCGTGCAGGGTCGACCCTAACTGCAGATGTGCGGGGGTCGACCCAAACAGCAGACAGCAGTCTGTCTGTGCAGGGGTCAACCCCAGGGGTCGACCCATACACAGGCAGACCCCTGATTTTCCAGGAGTCGACCCAATGGGTCGACCCATAGACTGACAGACCCGGTAGATAGGTTTTTGGCTCGAGGATCGATCCGGACCATGAGGGGATCGACCCATTCAAGCCTAGTCCAATTGAAAACCATATTTTGAGGAACCAATGACGCTTACACACAATCCTATGATCTCAATTTAAGCCGGTGTTCCTCAATCCAAAATTGAAGAAATGGTCCAAGTGTATAAACCATTCCGATTACTATCTCCACTTCAATACACACAAATGGTTAATTAGAAACCCATATAATAAAATGGTAATTTTGAAAGTAAATTGTTGTCTTGTATTACTGTCTATTGTCATTATTGGCTTGTTCTAGTATCTTGAGTTACCATCTTGTAATTAACTTTTCTCTTGAAATTGAGATTATAATAATTCACGAATCACGGTATTTTGAAATGGCTGTTAGGAAATCAATTAAAAGCCCTTATACCCCAGTAGAATAGACTAATAGTACACTAACAATCTATATGGCATTACGGCCATTAAGCCTAAATTGCTGTCCCTTAGTACGATTCTACCCGGACACTCTATCCGGCGAGTTAGAATCCGCCATTTTGAGACCCGTATGACCCGGCTACAACCTGGAAATTCGTGACCAAATCGTTGAGTTATAAGTCATGGATCTACTTGGGCTAATCAGCACATGAGCAGCCCATAGTTGACTGCTTGTCTCCATGAACGGTCTAGTGTAGTCCGTATAAGTATCGTAATTGTGTCTTAAGGTCACGTATTGCTTACTTACCGGAACGGCACACTGTCAACCGTTCATTCTTGACCTCGTGAACTGAGTTTGGTCCAGCTCTTGTAATGCGGCCAGTAGTAGCCGTATGTCCTGTCAAACGGCCCAGAACTGACCGTATACCGAGTTTTTAAGTTAATGAATCCTAGGACATGTTAGTCCTTAAATCTCGTACTTTTGACAGAAATTCCTCTAATTAATTGGCCATTAAACTTGATTAAATGTCTAGACAAAACTTGGGACCTTGGATCCAACAAATCAATGCCCACGCATCATAAGGGCCCGATCTGGTCCTGGGAAGAGCGCCCGAAAAGTACTTGTGCCAATGGGAGTTTGTAATGACATGGTGAGGTATTGCACCGAGTGCATGATCAGCGTGACGTCTACGACATAAAATCTCTTGTTACTTTATCGTGCTTGACTTGATGTTTAAAATACTTGCTTATTGGCCAATTCTATATTTCAATTTCCTATTGAACATTCTTGTACTTGATATTCTTGTTAATTCTTGTCATCATATATTTCTTGACCTTGCAAGATCTTATATTACGCTGTCTTATCGTCTAGTCAGTTATTTCTTTTCTTGTCACTGCATATGAAAATGTAACTAATCGGTTAATCATGTAAACTTGCATGTTACTATCTACTGAGCGTTAGCTCATATAGTTATTTTACCCCTTTCCAGGCTATTCAGGTGACGATGCGCATACTGAAGGGGAGGGACAGGAGTGATACCCTTGAGTGTACCTGTTAGTAGATGCCGAGTTGGCATAGTTGTTTACAATAGTTACTCCCTAGTGTTGTGTTAGCACTTTATTTACCTTTTGGGAGTCGGTTATTGTATTAGAATCAGTTTGGAAGTTATGGTTGATCGTGTTTAAGCATTGATAGTTATTGTAATAAAACTTGGAGTCTTTCTTGATCAATAGAAGTACTTCTTTCCATAGCACCTGTACGATTGTTTAGTTTAGCATATTAATATTATCTCTAGCTAGTTTCTAACAGTACGTCCCGATATTCCGCGTTGGGGTGTGACAGTTTAGTTGGTATCAGAGCCTAGGTTTAATATTCCTAGGTTTCCCTAAAAGTTCTAGGTTTTCCAAGTTCTAGGGTTCTAAGTGTTATCATAGGACCACTAACCTTGTTAAAGTCTAAGGACCTGACCTGGTGAGATTGGGTAGAAACTTGGGTTAAGTTCATATCTTAATCGTGTTATTATCTATTTTGAATGAACCTAAGTAATCTATTCCACGTGTAGGCCTTTGCAATTGCAGCTGATCGTGCGGAATGGAGGAACTTGCAGCGCACCGTTCAAGGCCTTACTCAGGCCTTGCAACAAGCGGCCCAAGCAGGAGCTGCACACCATGGCACTGGTGATTTATATCGAAACTTTCGGGGAATGAATCCGCCGAGATTTGGTGGCTCGACTGATCCTGATGAAGCCGAGCATTGGCTGGATGAGATGGGAAGGATATTTGAAGTAATGCATTGTAGCAATCAAGAACGTGTCCTTCTCTCGACCTTTCAACTGGAACGTGATGCAAGGACATGGTGGGAATCGGTAAAGGCGACCCTCAGTGAGGAGCAAGTCACATGGGAGGAGTTCGAGGAATTCTTCAATGGCAAATATTTTTCTGATAGAGTGCAAGAGAAGAAGGAAGCGGAGTTCGCGGCTTTGAAGCAGCAAAGTTTATCTGTGGCAGAATATGAAGCTCAGTTTTCTCGGCTTTCTCGTTATGCTACTCACTTAATATCCACCAAGAAAATGAAGGCTAAGCGTTTTCTTAATGGACTGAGGCTGCATTATATCAATCAACTAGCACCGATGGAAATTTTGACTTATTCCGAGATGGTGAGGAAAGCTCAAGTCCTGGAAGACACTTTAGAAATGACGGAGAGAATCCGTGGAAAAGGCACAAAGAAGGAACAATCTACGGGTTCCGGGAATATCAAACCCGGGTATGGCAAGAAGAGGCCTATTAGTGGGCCTGGTTCGTGGAGTGGTTCTGGATCGTGGAAGGGCAAGATGCCAAAGCATGAAGACAAGAAGCCTGGCTGATGGGAATAGACGCCGAGCATGTACTTTTCTTTTACATTTATGTCCTTTTAGTTGATATTTATATCCTTGGGAAAGTATGTACGCAAATGTAAGGCTTTATAAGCAATGAGTCATTCCCATGGATTGTGTGGGTTTTTGTGCAATTTTGTAGTAGGTCCAGCTAGGGGGCCCTCAGCCCTTTCCGATTGGTTCATGTCACCTTGTGGGGCTGGTCAACCATCCTAGGTGGACATCTAGAAGGTTGGACTAGTCTTATGGACACATGGGGGACAAAGGGTGAAGAATGTCAACATTCTACACCCACCCCACCTACCTCTTCCATGGTCAATAGGCCGCCCCCTTCCCCTTGAATTTTTTTATTAATTTTTGTGTGTTGTTCAAACCTCATCCCAGCCCTTCATCCACCCTCCCTAGATCCAAGGGTCTACATTAGATTTGATACCTATCATATATAAGTGTGTATTTTTATGTGAAAATTAGTGAAAAATCAGAAAATTGTTTGGAAAGCTTGAAGCTTGCGCCCCCTTCCTCTCTCCTGGAGTTCTCCCCTCAGCCCCTCTGCAATTCTAGAGTGTATCTATCTTCTATCTTTCCCTCTCAACCTCTGATCTTCATCGGTGCCGCCGCCGCCGCCGTTCGTGCCGCCTTCGAGCCGCCGCGGAGCCGTCTTCAAGTTTCTGTCCTGCTGGACAGAGGTGTAGTTCATGAATTCTTGCTGCCAGCCACGAGCTCAGATCGATTTGAATATTTGAGGGTGTGTTCTTGCCTTGACTCCCCACCTCCACCTAAATTTTCACGTCCAAATGCCTCCATTTAGTAATTTTCCATTTTCGTTCATTTTACATTCCCAGATCTATTTTGTCTCTATCTATAGTGACAACAGCTCTGAGTTTCTCATCTCAGACCACCTTTTTGAATTTTTCAAACCCTCCCAATTTTACTGCGAGTTCTTTCCATCATCTCCTACATCCACCATTTTTCTTGATTTTTTATCCGCCATCTATCCATTTTTAAAAATTCGTGTTCTATTTCAGCTACAGTGCTTTCAGCCCATTTCCAGATCCAACCCACTTCCCGTTCAAAAATCCCATCAATTCGTAGCCACATCCAAACTTGTCCAATATAGTTTTTCCATTTTCCTAGCTTGATTTCCTACAACTTTGCTGAAGACCACCACTTCAGATTCGGACGTTCACATATCGGTCAAAGGTAGTTCTCAGACAAGTTCTCTGCAGATCTGAGAGTCCAGTCACTATACAACAGTAACTCAAAAATTCCTTAAAGCCAAGATCCGTGCAGATCCAGGTCTGATCCCTAAGCCTAGGTTGACGTATTTGAAGAGAGCTTTCCAACGGCGCCAGTTTCGTGTCGATCTGACATCGAGGCTGATCGCCGCGTCCGTT
The DNA here is from genome assembly GCA_022559845.1 of Amorphophallus konjac. Taxonomy (NCBI): domain Eukaryota; kingdom Viridiplantae; phylum Streptophyta; class Magnoliopsida; order Alismatales; family Araceae; genus Amorphophallus; species Amorphophallus konjac. Next base: position 255,277,323 of record CM040118.1, on the reverse strand, counting down.
CTCGCCGGGACGCGTGCTGAAACCCAGAAGCTGCAGATCCGTGGCCGGTCGTTCCGACCGGTGCCGATCGGAGCCGCCCGGCCTCCGGCCGGCGAACCAGGGCTCCTCCACTCCAGGGAGTGCTCATCCAGGCATCCACCACCACAGCGGTGCCACCGGGTCCCACACGGCCCCTCCGGACAGCAAGTGGGCCCCACAGGCACGAGTACGTGTGCGGCCGAAGCTACGCGAGAAGCCGCCCGTCAACCCGAAATCGGTCCTCCCGGACCCCATTGTGTCGCCCTTTACCTCCCTGCGTGGAGTGGGCTGTAACTCATTGCTGTAATCTTTATGTATTAACTGTCCCAGGAGTACGACTTCGGCCGGGTCCATCGTCCCCAGGCCGAGCGCGTGGAGGTATCGTATTCGCTCCTTGCTTGGCATTTCGCTTATTTCCATATGTGCTTGTTTATGCCACTGCTAGAGAGCATGTTTTAGGACCTAGCTCGCTATAATTTCATATCACCGCTGCTATGAGAGAGTGAGCGAGACCGTCCCGTGACCCGATCCGGGTACAAGTGAGAGCCGACCACCCTAGCTCACTGTCGGTTTCTCAACCGCGCACGTCCGACGCTTCCCTCGTTAAGGGACGATCGTGAGCTTGTCGTGTCCGTGTCTCGTCCCGCATCAATTTGGTATCAGAGCGAGTTTGAGTCTAGGGTGTCAAAAAAAAAGTGTGTCATTTAAGTCTAAGTGTCTAAGTCGATCTTAAGAGTTGCATTTGCATACCATTAGTCGGTATATAAAAAGGTGTTGTCTGAACGTTAGGCTACGCCTATCGAGAAGGTCACACACTTGCGCGAGTGATCTTCGGATCGATTAACTCCGCCACGTACCGAGTCTTGGTGTCTTGTCCTTAGTGTGCATGCATCCCAAACCGTGCATAGTCGGTCTAGTGTCTTGTCTAAATGCCCTTGCATACCCATTCCTAGGGATCCATTCCCACCTTTTCGGCACCAATGGCCAACCCATGTCGACCCGTCCAAGGTGATAGGTCCATGTCTGAGTACATCCGAGACTATGATAAGTACCGGTTGGAATATGGCTTGGGAGAGGAGAGCACCACGACCGCATTTCAGTTCCAGAGAGGTTTGCAGTTTCACTTCCAACTTGAATGTCTTGTCCGTGACGCGTTCTCGCTGGCGCAATCTTATAAGGTCACTCTAGAGGTCGAGCCCTTTGAGTCTCAATTTTCTCGCTCTAGAGGTCGAACCCTTTGGCAAACATCTACCTCCCAACCAAGTCCCGAGCCGATCGGACTACCTAACCCAATTCCTTCACCACCCGAGAGTGCTCCATTGTCACCCTCACCTTCCGATCTTAATTCGGAACCCTCTCATTTGGAGCCACCCAAGCCCCAGCCACCCGTGTTTCTAACGGGTACGCTTTTCATCGCCGAGCCGCTTCTTAGTTGGCTCAAGGATGGCTTGGTCCCACATCCCTTCCCATCCATGGACCCCACCTTACCTTTAGTGCCGGTCAACTCATTCCATACCACATTTCGATCTAGTCACCATGTTGACACGTTGGACGATCTTGTTATGGGACTAGACACGCAATGGAAGTTGACACATATGTTGGCCCGAGACTTCGACCAACCCACGAGTCGTAGCTTCACCCATCCGACCTTCGGGTCCATTACCTCCGAGTGCACCGTGGGTTATATCACCACGGAGGTTCTTCTACTTCTCCCGCTACCGGATGAGCCCGACTTCATGACTTTGCTTCCGAGGGAGGAGTCATATTTCCTATACACGGTCCCATCTACCATGACGGAGGAAGGTGACCACCCGCACCTTCAGGAATTTCACGATTGGGACCCTGTCATGTTGGAACCCACCATAAGGGGTCATACCTTCTTTGATCCCTTTGACCCCTTCCCTAGTGGATCCCTAGACCCTTCATATTCACTTCACTTCTTCGAGGGAGTCCGCTACCACACCCCTTCCCCACGGGCCGGGTCGTCTATGCCCACCAAGCCCGTACCCTTACAAGATACACCATCATCTAGGGGAGATACTCTTGGCCCTCCCACATCCACATCCCATATGCATGCATGGCCCACCTTAGGAGGTCTAGGATTTCCACGTGATGTCGACCACCGGTTACGTCAGATGCATGCATGGCATATATTTGGGTGTCCTGGTCCGCCGTCACCCATGTACGGGTCGGACTAACATTAGGGGTGTCTAGGGTCATAGATGAGTCGGTGTGCTTTTTCTTTGTGTGGTATGTCTGTCTGCATGTGTCTTGTGCAAGCTCGTTGTCATTCTCTTATGAGTAAGAGGCGATTGGACTCACTCGATGAGTATGGGATCGGTTCCATATCTACACCCGGATCTAGTCACCTATAGGGACTCAGCGGTGATTCCTAGTGAGTCTTCGAGTCTGATCCCTTCCCTTTTGAGAGTGCCCCACCCGGAGTGTCCACCTCTAGCCCATAGCAGTTCGCGTATATCGAGTATATATGGAATGAGCAGGTGACGATCACTTGGAGTGGAGCGTACCCGCGTTACTTGGCACGGTGACGGATCCACCGGAATACTCGAGCATCCCTACCCCTACTCGACGGGGTCGAGTTCCTCCCACCCGGGGAGAGTTGATGGGAATCGACGCCGATCATGTACTTTTCTTTTACATTTATGTCCTTTTAGTTTGTGTTTATATCCTTGGGAAAGTATGTACGCAAATGTAAGGCTTTATAAGCCAATGAGTCATTCCCATGGATTGTGTGGGTTTTTGTGCAATTTTGTAGTAGGTCCAGCTAGGGGGCCCTCAGCCCTTTCCCATTGGTCCATGTCACCTTGTGGGGCTGGTCAACCATCCTAGGTGGACATCTAGAAGGTTGGACTAGTCTTATGGACACATGGGGGACAAAGGGTGAAGAATGTCAACATTCTACACCCACCCCACCTACCTCTTCCATGGTCAATAGGCCGCCCCCTTCCCCTTGAATTTTTTTATTAATTTCTGTGTGTTGTTCAAACCTCATCCCAGCCCTTCATCCACCCTCCCTAGATCCAAGGGTCTACATTAGATTTGATACCTATCATATATAAGTGTGTATTTTTATGTGAAAATTAGTGAAAATCAGAAAATTGTTTGGAAAGCTTGAAGCTTGCGCCCCCTTCCTCTCTCCTGGAGTTCTCCCCTCAGCCCCTCTACAATTCTAGAGTGTATCTATCTTCTATCTCCCCCTCTCAACCTCTGATCTTCATTGGTGCCGCCGCCGCCGCCGTTCGTGCCGCCTTCGAGCCGCCGCGGAGCCGTCTTCAAGTTTCTGTCCTACTGGATAGAGGTGTAGTTCGTGAATTCTTGCTACCAGCCATGAGCTCAGATGTATTTGAAATTTTGAGGGTGTGTTCTTGCTTTGACTCCCCACCTCCACCTAAATTTTCACGTCCAAACTCCTCCATTTAGTAATTTTCCATTTTTTTCATTTTGCATTCCCAGATCTGTTTTGTCTCTGTCTACAGTGACAACAGCTCTGAGTTTCCCATCTTCGACCACCTTTTTGAATTTTTCAAACCCTTCCAATTTTACTGGGAGTTCTGTCCATCATCCCCTACATCCACCATTTGTCTTGATTTTTTATCCGCCATATATCTATTTTTCAAAATTCGTGTTCTATCTCAGCTATAGTGCTTTCAGCCCATTTCCAGATCCGACCCACTTCCAGTTCAAAAATCCCATCAATTCGTAGCCACATCCAAACTTGTCCAAACCGATTTTTCCATTTTCCTAGCTTGCTTTCCTATAACTTTTCAGAAGACCACCACTTCAAATTTGGACGTTCACATATTGGTCAAAGGCAGTTCTCAGACAAGTTCTCTGCAGATCTGAGAGTCTGGTCACTGTACAATAGCAACTCAAAAATTCCTTAAAGCCAAGATCCGTGCAGATCCAGGTCTGATCCCCAGGACTAGGTTGAAGTATTTGAATAGAGCTTTCCAACGGTGCCAGTTTCGTGTCGATCCGACATCGAGGCTGATCACCGCGTCCGTTCTCGCCGGGACGCGCGCTGAAACCCAGAAGCTGCAGATCCGTGGCCGGTTGTTCCGACCGGTGCCGATCGGAGCCGCCCGGCCTCCGGCCGGCGAACCAGCATGCCTCCACTCCAGGGAGCGCTCATCCAGGCATCCACCACCACAGCGGTGCCACCGGGTCCCACACGGCCCCTCCGGACAGCAAGCGAGCCCCACAGGCGCGAGTACCTGTGCGGCCGAAGCTACGCGAGAAGCCGCCCGTCAACCCAAAATCGGTCCTCCCGGACCCCATTGTGTCGCCCTTTACCTCCCTGCGTGGAGTGGGCTGTAACTCATTGATGTAATCTTTATGTATTAACTGTCCCGGGAGTACGACTTCGGCCGGGTCCGTCGTCCCCACGCCGAGCGCGTGGAGGTATCGTATTCGCTCCTTGCTTGGCATTTCGCTTATTTCCATATATGCTTGTTTATGCCACTGCTAGAGAGCATGTTTTAGGACCTAGCTCGCTATAATTTCATATCACCGCTGCTGCGAGAGAGTGAGCGAGACCGTCCCGTGACCCGATCCGGGCACAAGTGAGAGCCGACCACCCTAGCTCACTGCCGGTTTCTCAACCGCGCACGTCCGACGCTTCCCTCGTTAAGGGACGATCGCGAGCTTGTCGTGTCTGTGTCTCGTCCCGCATCACTGGCCCTATTATTCCATTCAAGGGCGTGTGCAAGTTTTGTGATCGTCCTGGTCACAAGATAGAGGAGTACTGGCGCAAGCTGGGAGCCTGTTTGCGATGTGGAAGTAGGGAGCACTGTATGCCTAACTGTCCTCTTTTATCGGAGCAAGCTACCCCGGCAAAACCACAAGGCATCAAAAGGCCGCAAGGCAAGCTCCAAGCTTTGCACGCAGATGAAGCAGGAACCGCCGAGGATGGTGGACTCATCGAAGGTACTCTTATTATACTCGACAAGGCAGCATTTGTTCTTTTTGATACTGGTGCCACACATTCATTTATTTCCCAGAGATTCGCTAAGTCTTTAGCTGTGGAACCTGTTTTGATGAATTCTCCATTAGAAATATCAACACATATTGGTTCTAGATCGGCAATTCAGTATTTCTATCCTTCTAGTAAGGTTATGATTGATGAACAAAATTTTCCAGCCGATTTAGTCTGCATGGACATGAAGGATTATGATGTAATCCTAGGAGCAGATTGGTTAGCTAGATATGAGGCAGGTGTTCACTGCAGTTCTAGCTCTGTGTCTTTTACTAGGCACCCGAGACTTTCTTTTGTGGGAGTTAAGCACCATAACTCCGTATCACTTATCTCGGCTCTTCGAGCTGATAAACTGATGAGACGAGGATGCGAGGCTTTTCTAGCCTTTGTCTGTGCAACCCCTGAGCAGCAGATTAAGATTAAGGACATTTCTGTTGTCCGAGATTTTCCTGATGTCTTTCCAGAGGAACTACCAGGACTTCCGCCTGAGCGGGAAGTTATCTTCTCCATTGATCTCATTCCTGGCACATCTCCTATTTCCAAGGCTCCTTATCGTATGTCTCCTGCAGAACTGAGAGAATTAAAGCAACAGTTGATGGAATTGCTCGAGAAGGGTTTCATTCGTCCAAGTACTTCCCCTTGGGGAGCCCCTGTATTATTCGTCCGGAAGAAAGATGGTTCGATGAGGTTGTGCATCGATTATCGGCAACTGAACCAGCAGACTATCAAGAACAAATATCCATTGCCGAGGATTGATGAATTATTTGACCAGATAGCGGGAGCTCAGTATTTTTATAAGAACGATCTTTGATCTGGATATCATCAGTTACGGATCAAGGAAGAGGATATCTATAAAACAACTTTACGCAGTAGGTATGGTCATTTTGAATTTGTCGTTATGCCTTTTGGTCTAACGAATGCACCAGCAGCTTTCATGCAGTTGATGAACAATGTATTTCTGCCCTATCTTGATCAATGGGTCGTGGTATTCATTGATGACATCCTGATTTATTCCAAGAATGAAGAGGAGCATGCTGAACATCTGAGGATGGCATTACAACTATTGAGAGATCATCAGCTATATGCCAAGTTCAGTAAGTGTGAGTTCTGGCTGCAAGAGGTGTCCTTTCTCGGACATCTCATCACAAAGGAAGGAATTTATATTGATCCTTCTAAGGTAGAGGCAGTGAAGAATTGGGATCATCCTACCAGTGTGACTGAAGTTAGAAGTTTCATAGGCCTGGCAGGCTACTACCGGAGATTTATCCAAGATTTCTCTAAGATTGCGGTACCAATGACAAGATTAACCCGCAAGGAGAACAAATTTGATTGGTCAGAAGATTGCCAGCGAAGCTTTCAGACTTTTAAGGAATGTTTAACTACTGCACCTGTATTGGCTTTACCTTCTGGTGAAGGAGGTTTTGTCGTATACACTGATGCTTCAGGTATTGGTTTAGGCTGTGTACTCATGCAGCATGGGAAAGTGATTGCCTATTCTTCTAGGCAGTTGAGGAAGCATGAAGAGAATTATCATGTTCATGATTTGGAACTTGCAACAGTCATGTTTGCTTTGAAGATATGGAGGCATTACTTGTATGGAGAAACATTCACAGTGTTTTTAGATCATAAGAGTCTGAAATATTTATTTTCTCAGAAGGAACTCAATATGAGGCAGAGAAGATGGTTGGAGTACTTGAAGGACTTCGACTTCTCGATTGAGTATCATCCTGGAAATGGCAATGTTGTGGCAGATGCATTAAGCCGGAAGCCTATAGCTAGATTGTCAAGTCTCATGTTACAAGAGTGGAAGCTACTGGAACAATTAGCTAGTTTGGATCTGAATATTGACAATGATCGGGTTATGATTGCACAGATTCAACTTAAGCCCGAATTGTTGATGGAAATCAAATCTTTGCAAGATAATGACCCCGAGCTAGTAGAGATCAAGGGAAGCTTGAGCAGCAGACCTGACTTCACGATGGCTGACGATGGAAGATTGTTATTCTAGGGTAGAACTTGTGTACCTGATGAAGCTGAGTTAAAGAACAAGATTCTTGAGGAAGCACATAGATCCAAATACACCATTCATCCTGGAGGCACTAAAATGTTCAAGGATTTGAAGAGATCCTTTTGGTGGCCGAATATGAAAAGGGAAATTACAGACTTCGTGAGTAGATGCTTGGTTTGTCAGCAAGTCAAGGCTGAACATTTCAGACCGGCAGGAAAGTTGAAACCACTCGACATACCCCAATGGAAGTGGGAAAGCATTGACATAGACTTCATTATGGGTCTACCTAGGACTCGTGGTGGACTTGATGCAATATGGGTGATTGTCGATCGATTGACAAAGTCAGCTCATTTCTTACCCATTAAGTCCAAATGGACAGTTGATGTATTGGCTGCTTTGTATTTGAAGGAAGTGGTAAGGCTCCATGGTATACCAGTCAGCATTGTGTCTGATAGAGATCCCTGATTTACTTCACATTTCTGGAAGGGACTGCAAGAGTCTCTTGGTACTCGTCTGAATTTCAGTACTATCTTTCATCCACAGACAGATGGACAGATTGAAAGAACCAACCAGATAGTGGAAGATATGCTTAGAGCATGCATGATTGATTTCAGAGGCAGTTGGAGTGATCACTTGGCATTTATTGAATTCGCCTACAACAATAGTTATCAATCCAACATTCAAATGGCTCCTTTTGAAGCATTGTATGGAAGAAGTTGTCGTTCCCCATTGTGTTGGGACGAGGTAGGTGAAAATCAATGGCTTGGACCGGATCTTATTTCAGAATCATCACAGAACATCCGTATTATCCGAGACCGGTTACAAGTGGCTCAATCAAGACAGAAGAGTTATGCCGACAATAGAAGAAGGGCATTGGAATTTCAAGTTGGCGAGCATGTATTTCTGAAAGTCTCTCCTACAAGAGGGATTCGAAGATTTGGTATTCATGGCAAGCTGAGTCCGAGATATATTGGTCCGTTCGAGATTCTGGATAGAGTGGGAGAGGTTGCTTACAGATTGGCATTACTGCTTCAATTGTCAGGCGTACACAATGTTTTCCACGTGTCTATGTTACGGAAATATGTGTATGACCCCACTCATATCATTCAGCATGTGGATTTCGAATTGAAGGAAGATTTGACCTATGAAGAAAGTCCTATCAAGATTCTGGATTGGAAGCAACAGCAACTCCGGAATCATTCCATACCTATGGTTAAAATTCAGTGGAGTCGGCGTGGAGCTGATGAAGCTACTTGGGAGTCTGAAGATACTAAGCGGAAGCGGTATCTTGACTTATTCTAGGTGCGCTAGTCTTTCCCCATTTCTGTATTAAAGTGCAGTGAATTTGGAGGACCAAATTCTTTTAGTGGGGGAGGGTGTAATACCCCAAATTCTTTTAGAAATTTAATTAGAAATTTATTTGAATTTAATTAGAAATTATTTGAATTTATTTGAATTAATGGGAATTAATTCAAAATTAATTAGATTAATTCTTTAATAAATAGAATAAGTCACATTTGGACTATTTTATAAAAATCCATAAAAATTATATTCTTGTAGAATCAATTGCGTTTAACAATTTGTTCTTCTGTGGCCAACCCTAATAAAATCATTAACTAGGCCGAATTAGTGGGACTAGTCAAATTTTCACACTTACCTAACCAAATTCGTGCTCAATAGTAACCACCACCTTAAAACATAAAATTCGAGCTCATTTCTCAACCAAATTAGGTGATTCCATGGGCAAATGAAAGGTACTAAAGAGAGGATCATTTCCCCTCTCATAATGCCACGAAATTTTTATCGTATGGGAAGCATTTGGTCGCGCATGGGTTAGGTCAAATATTTCGGCGCCGTTTCAAACACTCACCTTGCATTGACGAATTCTCCTAGCACCGAAGGCTCCAGAAGGTGTATGAGCTATAAAAATAAATCTCTTCAATCCTAGAATCCTTTGGTAGCAGCGGCGGCCGCAGTGGAGATCAATCCAGGGAGATCTCGGGAGATTAGTGGAGGTGTGTCGGCATCCCGTCGTCCTCCTTCCTTCTTCTTTGTTCCTTCGATTAAGGTAGGTACGCTCGACCAAAATCTGCACATGAGAATACCATTTTGATCCTCTCGGAGACCTCTTTTTATTGGTAGTAAAAGTCCCAAATTCTATTAGGTGTGGAGGGAGATCTCGTGGAAATAGTGAAGGGCTATCAATCGGGCATTCTTCGTTCTAACTTCTAAATCTCTCTTCGATTCAGGTAGATGATAACAGATCCAACTCTAATTAATGTATATGGTTGTAATCATCAGCATGTTATCTATCATTTGGCGTAGAAATCCCCAATTCTTATAGACCATGCTTAGAGCATTTCGTGTTTGATTAGAAGCATGCTAAGACTATGTTTTTAAGTGTTCTTCCTAGAAAGGTTGTGATTTCGATTGGTTTTTTGGTGAATTTAGTGTTCCAAACCCTTGTAATATGACCCTAATATGTCCATCAAGAACCTAGGGGCATGGGGTTAAGATCTCAGTCCAATTAGACCCTAATTGGGTGAGATTCATGGGTTTCCGGAAGTCACGTTCGCATCTGCGAACGTACGGGTCGACCCATACACAGACAAGAGTCTGTCTACGCGAGGGTCAACCCATTGGGTCGACCCAAACAGCAGCTGCACGAGGGTCGACCCATGGGGTCGACCCAAACAGCAGGCGTGCGGGGGTCGACCCATTGGGTCGATCCTAACTACAGACGTGTGGGGGTCGACCCAAACAGCAGACAGCAGTCTATCTGTGCAGGGGTCACCCCAGGGGTCGACCCATACACCGGCAGACCCCTAGTTTTCCAGGGGTCGACCCAATGGGTCGACCCATAGACTGACAGACCCGGTAGACTGGTTTTTGGCCCGAGGATCGATCCAGACCGTGAGGGGATCGACCCATTCAAGCCTAGTCCAATTGAAAATCATATTTTGAGGAACCAATGACCCTTACACGCAATCCTATGATCTCAATTTAAGCCGGTGTTCCTCAATCCAAAATTGATGAAATGGTCCAAGTGTATAAACCATTCCGATTACTATCTCCACTTCAACGCACACAAATGGTTAATTAGAAACCCTTATAATAAAATGATAATTTTGAAAGTAAATTCATATCTTGTATTACTGTCTATTGTCATTATTGGCTTGTTCTAGTATCTTGAGTTACCATCTTATAATTAACTTATCTCTTGAAATTGAGATTATAATAATTCACGAATCACGGTATTTTGAAATGGCTGTTAGGAAATCAATTAAAAGCCCTTATACCCCGGTAGAATAGACTAATAGCACACTAACAATCTATATGGCATTACGGCCATTAAGCCTAAATTGTTGTCCCTTAGTACAATTCTACCCAGACACTCTATTCGGCGAGTTAGAATCCGCCATTTTGAGACCCATATCACCCGGCTACAACCTAGAAATTTGTGAGCAAATCACTGAGTTATAAGTCACGGATCAACTTGGGCTAATCAGCACATGAGCAGCCCATAGTTGACTGCTTGTCTCCATGAACGATCTAGTGTAGTCCGTATAAGTATCGTAATTGTGTCTTAAGGTCACGTATTGCTTACTTACCTGAACGGCACACTGTCAACCGTTCATTCTTGACCTCGGGGACTGAGTTTGGTCCAGCTCTTGTAATGCGGCCAGTAGTAGCCGAATGTCCTGTCAAATGGCCCAGAAGTGATCGTATACCGAGTTTTTAAGTTAATCAATCCTAGGACATGTTAGTCCTTAAATCTCGTACTTTTGACAGAAATTCGGCTGATTAATTGGCCATTAAACTTGATTAAATGTCTAGATAAAACTTGGGATCTTGGATCCTGCAAATCAATGCCAACGCATCATAAGGGCCCGGTCAGGTCCTGGGGAGAGCGCCTGAAAAGTACTTGTGCCCATGGGAGTTTGTAATGACATGGTGAGTGTAATACCCCAAATTCTTTTATAAATTTAATTAGAAATTTATTTGAATTTAATTAGAAATTATTTGAATTTATTTGAATTAATGGGAATTAATTCAAAATTAATTAAATTAATTCTTTAATAAATAGAATAAGTCACATTTCGACTATTTTGTAAAAATCCATAAAAATCATACTCTTGTAGAATCAATTGCGTTTAGCAATTTGTTCTTCTATGGACAACCCTAATAAAATCATTAACTAGGCCGAATTAGTGGGATTAGTCAAATTTTCACACTTACCTAATCAAATTCGTGCTCAATAATAACCACCACCTTAAATCATCAAATTCGAGCTCATTCCTTAACCAAATGAGCCCAAACTAGGGGCAAATGAAAGGTATTAAAGAGAGGATCATTTCCCCTCTCACAATGCCACGAAATTTTTATCGTATGGGAAGCATTTGGTCGCGCATGGGTTAGGTCAAATATTTCGGCGCCGTTTCAAACACTCACCTTGCATCGATGAATTCTCCTAGCACCGAAGGCTCCAGAAGGTGTATGAGCTATAAAAATAAAGCTCTTCAACCCTAGAATCCTTTGATAGCAGCGGCGGCCGCAGTGGAGATCGATCCAGGGAGATCTTGGGAGATTAGTGGAGGTGTGTCGGCATCCCGTCGTCCTCCTTCCTTCTTCTTTGTTCCTTCGATTAAGGTAGGTACCCTCGACCAAAATCTGCACATGAGTATACCATTGTGATCCTCTCGGAGATCTCTTTCCATTGGTTGTAAAAGCCATAAATTCTATTAGGTGTGCAGGGAGATCTAGTGGAAATAGTGAAGGGCTGTCAAACGGGCATTCTTCGTTCTAACTTCTAAATCTCTCCTCGATTCAAGTAGATGATAATAGACCCAACTCTAATTAATGTATATGGTTGTAATCATCAGCATGTTATCTATCATTTGGCGTAGAAAGCCCCAATTTTTATAGACCATGCTTAGAGTATTTCGTGTTTGATTAGAAGCATACTAAGACTAGGTTTTTAAGTGTTCTTCCTAGAAAGGTTGTGATTTCGATTGGTTTTTCGGTGAATTTAGTGTTCCAAACCCTTGTAATATGACCCTAATATGTCCATCAAGAACCTAGGGGCATGGGGTTAAGATCTCAGTCCAATTAGACCCCAATTGGGTGAGATTCATGGGTTTCCGAAAGTCACGTTCGCATCTGCGAACGTAGGGGTCGACCCATTGGGTCGACCAATACACAGACAAGAGTCTGTCTGCGTGAGGGTCGACCCATGGGGTTGACCCAAACAGCAGGCGTGCGGGGGTCGACCCATTGGGGCGACCCTAACTGCAGACGTGCGGGGGTCGACCCATTGGATCGACCCAAACAGCAGACAGCAGTCTGTCTGTGCAGGGGTTAACCAATACACAGGCAGACCCCTGGTTTTCCAAGGGTCGACCCAATGGGTCGACCCATATGATGTCAGACCCGTTAGACTTGTTTTTGGCCCGAGGATCGATCCGGACCGTGAGGGGATCGACCCATTCAAGCCTAGTCCAATTGAAAACCATATTTTGAGGAACCAATGACCCTTACACGCAATCCTATGATCTCAAATTAAGCCGGTGTTCCTCAATACAAAATTGAAGAAATGGTCCAAGTGTATAAACCATTCCGATTACTATCTCCACTTCAACGCACACAAATGGTTAATTAGAAACCCATATAATAAAATGGTAATTTTGAAAGTAAATTGATGTCTTGTATTACTGTCTATTGTCATTATTGGCTTGTTCTAGTATCTTGAGTTACCATCTTGTAATTAACTTATCACTTGAAATTGAGATTTATAATAATTCACGAATCAAGGTATTTTGAAATGGCTGTTAGGAAATCAATTAAAAGCCCTTATACCCCGGTAGAATAGACTAATAGCACACTAACAATCTATATGGCATTACGGCCATTAAGCCTAAATTGCTGTCCCTTAGTACGATTCTACCCGGACACTCTATCCGGCGAGTTAGAATCCGCCATTTTGAGACCCGTATGACCCGGCTACAACCTGGAAATTCATGACCAAATCACTGAGTTGTAAGTCACGGATCGACTTGGGCTAATCAGCACATGAGCAGCCCATAGTTGACCGCTTGTCTCCATGAACGGTCTAGTGTGGTCCGTATAAGTATCGTAATTGTGTCTTAAGGTCACGTACTGCTTACTTACCTGAACGGCACCCTATCAACCGTTCATTCTTGACCTCGTGGACTGAGATTTGGTCCAGTTCTTGTAATGCGGCCAGTACTGGCCGTATGTCCTATCAAACGGCCCAGAAGTGACCGTATACCGAGTTTTTAAGATAATGAATCTAAGGACATGTTAGTCCTTAAATCTCGTACTTTTGACAGAAATTCCTCTGATTAATTGGCCATTAAACTTGATTAAATGTCTAGACAAAACTTGGGATCTTGGATCCAACAAATCAATGCCAACGCATCATAAGGGCCCGGTCTGGTCCTGGGGAGAGCGCCCGAAAAGTACTTGTGCCCATAGGAGTTTGTAATGACATGGTGAGGTATTGCACCGAGTGCATGATCAGCGTGACGTCTACGACAAAAAATCTCTTGTTACTTTATCGTCCTTGACTTGATGTTTAAAATACTTGCTTGTTGGCCAATTCTATATTTCAATTTCCTATTGAACATTCTTGTACTTGATATTCTTGTCATCATATATTTCTTGACCTTGCAAGATTTTATATTACGCTATTTTATCATCTCGTCAGTTATTTCTTTTCTTGTCATTGCATTTGAAAATGTAACTAATTGGTTAATCATGTAAACTTGCCTGTTATTATCTACTGAGTGTTAGCTCATATAGTTGTTTTCCCCCTTTCCAGGCTATTCGGGTGACGATGCACATACTGAAGGGAAGGGACATGAGTGATACCCTTGAGTGTACCTGTTAGTAGATGTCGAGTTGGCATAGTTGTTTACATTAGTTACTCCTTAGTGTTGTGTTAGCACTTTATTTACCTTTTGGAGTCAGTTATTGTATTAGAATCAGTTTGGAAGTTATGGTTGATCATGTTTAAGCATTGATGGTTATTGTAATAAAACTTGGAGTCTTTCTTGATCAATAGAAGTACTTCTTTCCATAGCACATGTACGATTGTTTAGTTTAGCATATTAATATTATCTCTAGCTAGTTTCTAACTATACGTCCCGATATTCCGCGTTGGGGCATGACAGTTTAGTTGGTATCAGAGCCTAGGTTTAATATTCCTAGGTTTCCCTAAAAGTTCTAAGTTTTCCAAGTTCTAGGGTTCTGAGTGTTATCATAGGACCCATAACCTTGGTATAAGTCTAAGGACCCGACCTGGTGAGATTGGGTAGAAACTTGGGTTAAGTTCATATCTTAATCGTGTTATTATCTATTTTTAATGAACCTAAGTAATCTATTCCATGTGTAGGCCTTTGCAATGGCAGCTGATCGTGCGGAATGGAGGAACTTGCAGCGTACGGTTCAAGGCCTTACTCAGGCCTTGCAACAAGCGGCCCAAGCAGGAGCTGCACACCATGGCACTGGTGATTTATATCGGGACTTTCGGGGGATGAATCCGCCGTGATTTTCGGGCTCGATTTGAAGTAATGCAATGTAGCAATCAAGAACGTGTCCTTCTCTCGACCTTTCAACTGGAATGTGATGCAAGAACATGGTGGGAATCAGTAAAGGCGACTCTCGGTGATCAGTAAGTCACATGGGAGGAGTTCGAGGAGTTCTTCAATGGCAAATATTTTTTTGATAGAGTGCAAGAGATGAAGGCAGCGGAGTTCGTGGCTTTGAAGCAGCGAAGTCTATCCGTGGCAGAATATGAAGCTCAGTTTTCTCGGCTTTCTCGTTATGCTACTCACTTAATATCCACCGAGAAAATGAAGGCTAAGCGCTTTCTTAATGGACTGAGGCTGCATTATATCAATCAATTGGCACCGATGGAGATCTCAACCTATTCTGAGATGGTGAGGAAAGCTCAAGTCCTAGAAGATACTCTAGAAATGATGGAGAGAATCCGTGGAAAAGGCACAAAGAAGGAACAACTTATGGGTTCCAGGAATATCAAACCCGGGTATGGCAAGAAGAGGCCTATTAGTGGACCTGGTTCGCGGAGCGGGTCCGAATCGTGGAAGGGCAAGATGCCGAAGCACGAAGACAAGAAGCCTGGCCCTATTGTTCCATTCAAGGGCGTGTGTAAGTTTTGTGATCGTCCTGGTCACAAGATGGAGGAGTGCTGGCGCAAGCTGGGCACCTGTTTGCGATGCGGAAGTAAGGAGCACCGTATCCCTAACGGTCCTCTTTTATCGGAGCAAGCTACCCCGGCAAAACCACAAGGCATCAAAAGGCCGCAAGGCAAGCTCCAAGCTTTGCACGCAGATGAAGCAGGAACCGCCGAGGATGGTGGACTCGTCGAAGGTACTCTTATTATTCTCGACAAGCCAGCATTAGTTCTTTTTGATACTGGTGCCACACATTCATTTATTTCTTGGAGATTTGCTAAGTCTTTAGCTGTAGAACCTGTTTTCAACGCCTATTGGTTCTAGCTCGGCAATTCAGTATTTCTATCCTTCTAGTAAGGTTATGATTGATGAACAGAATTTACCAGCTGCTTTAGTTTGCATGGACATGAAGGATTATGATGTAATCCTAGGAGCAGATTGGTTAGCTAGATATGAGGCAGATGTTCACTGCAGTTCTAGCTCTGTGTCTTTTACTAGGCACCCGAGACTTTCTTTTGTTGAGAGTTTAGCACCATAACTCTGTACTACTTATCGCGGCTCTTCGAGCTGATAAGCTGATGAGACGAGGATGCGAGGCTTTTATAGCCTTTGTCTGTGCAACCCCTGAGCAGCAGATTGAGATTAAGGACATTTCTGTTGTCCAAGATTTTCCTGATGTCTTTCCAGAGGAACTACCAGGACTTCCGCCTGAGCGGGAAGTTATCTTCTCTATTGATCTCATTCCTGGCACATCTCCTATTTCCAAGGCTCCTTATCGTATGTCTCCTGCGGAACTGAGAGAATTAAAGCAACAGTTGATGGAATTGCTCGAGAAAGGTTTCATTCGTCCAAGTACCCCTTGGGGAGCCCCTGTATTATTCGTCCGGAAGAAAGATGGTTCGATGAGGTTGTGCATCGATTATCGACAATTGCACCAGCAGACTGTCAAGAACAAATATCCATTGCCGAGGATTGACGAATTATTTGACCAGATAGCGGGAGCTCAGTATTTTTCTAAGATCGATCTTCGATCTGGATATCATTAGTTACGGATTAAGGAAGAGGATATCTATAAAACAGCTTTCCGCAGCAGGTATGGTCATTTTGAATTTGTCGTTATGCCTTTTGGTCTAACGAATGCACCAGCAACTTTCATGCAGTTGATGAACAATGTATTTCGGCCCTATCTTGATCAATGGGTCGTGGTATTCATTGATGACATTCTGATTTATTCCAAGAATGAAGAGGAGCATGCTGAACATCTGAGGATGGCATAACAACTATTGAGAGATCATCAGCTATATGCCAAGTTCAGTAAGTGTGATTTCTGGCTGCAAGATGTGTCCTTTCTAGGACATATTATCACAAGAGAAGGTATTTCTGTTGATCCTTCTAAGGTAGAGGCAGTGAAGAATTGGGATCAGCCTACCAGTGTGACTGAAGTTAGAAGTTTCCTAGGCCTGGCAGGCTACTACCGGAGATTTATCCAAGATTTCTCTAAGATTGCGGTACCTATGACAAGATTAACCCGCAAGGATAACAAATTTTATTGATCCGAAGATTGCCAGCGAAGCTTTCAGACTTTGAAGGAATGTTTAACTATTGCACATGTATTGGCTTTACCTTCTGGTGAAGGAGGTTTTGTTGTATACACTGATGCTTCAGGTATTGGGTTAGGCTGTGTACTCAAGCAGCATGGGAAAGTGATTGCCTATTCTTCTTGGCAGTTGAGGAAGCATGAAGAGAATTATCATGTTCATGATTTGGAACTTGCAGCAGTCATGTTTGCTTTGAAGATATGAAGGCATTACTTGTATGGAGAAACATTCACAGTGTTTTCAGATCATAAGAGTCTAAAATATTTATTTTCTCAGAAGGAACTCAATATGAGGCAGAGAAGATGGTTGGAGTACTTGAAGGACTTCGACTTCTCGATTGAGTATCATCCTGGAAAAGGTAATGTTGTGGCAGATGCATTAAGCCGGAAGCCTGTAGCTAGATTGTCAAGTCTTATGTTACAAGAGTGGAAGCTACTGGAACAATTAGCTAGTCTGGATCTGAATATTGACAATGATCGGGTTATGATTGCACAAATACAACTTAAGCCCGAATTGTTGATGGAAATCAAATCTTTGCAAGATAATGATCCCGAGCTAGTAGAGATCAAGGGAAGCTTGAGCAGCAGACCTGACTTCACGATGGCTGACGATGGAAGATTGTTATTCCAGGGTAGAACTTGTGTATTTGATGAAGCTGAGTTAAAGAACAAGATTCTTGAGGAAGCACATAAATCCAAATACACCATTCATCCTGGAGGCACTAAAATGTTCAAGGATTTGAAGAGATCCTTTTGGTGGCCGAATATGAAAAGGGAAGTTGTAGACTTCGTGAGTAGATGCTTGGTTTGTCAGCAAGTCAAGGCTGAACATTTCAGACCGGCAGGAAAGTTGAAACCACTCGACATACCCCAATGGAAGTGGGAAAGCATTGGCATGGACTTCATTATGGGTCTACCTAGGACTCGTGGTGGATTGGATGCAATGTCGGTGATTGTCGATCGATTGACAAAGTCAGCTCATTTCTTACCCATTAAGTCCAAATGGACAGTTGATGTATTGACTGCTTTGTATTTGAAGGAAGTGGTAAGGCTCCATGGTATACCAGTCAGCATTGTGTATGATAGAGATCCCAGATTTACTTCACATTTCTCGAAGGGACTGCAAGAGTCTCTTAGTACTCGTCTGAATTTCAGAACTGCCTTTCATCCACAGACAGATGGACAGACTGAAAGAACCAACCAGATAGTGGAAGATATGCTTAGAGCCTGCATGATCGATTTTGGAGGCAGTTGGAGTGACCATTTGGCTTTGATTGAATTCGCCTACAACAACAGTTATCAATCCAGCATTCAAATGGCTCCTTTCGAAGCATTGTATGGAAGAAGTTGTCATTCCCCATTGTGTTGAGACGAGGTAGGTGAAAAGCAATGGCTTGGACCGGATCTTATTTCAGAATCATCATAAAACATCTGTATTATCCGAGACCGGTTACAAGTGGCTCAATCAAGATAGAAGAGTTATGCCGACAATAGAAGAAGGGCATTGGAATTTTAAGTTGGCGAGCATGTATTTCTGAAAGTCCCTCCTACAAGAGGGATTCGAAGATTTGGCATTCATGGCAAGCTGAGTCCGAGATATATTGGTCCGTTCGAGATTCTGGATAGAGTGGGAGAGGTTGCTTACAGATTGGCATTACTGCCTCAATTGTCAGGCGTACACAATGTTTTCCACGTGTCTATGTTACGGAAATATGTGTACGACCCCACTCATATCATTCAGCATGTAGATTTCGAATTGAAGGAAGATTTGACCTATGAAGAAAGACCTATCAAGATTCTGGACAGGAAACAACAGCAACTCCGGAATCGTTCCATACCTATGGTCAAAATTCAGTGGAGTCGGCGTAGAGCTGAGGAAGCTACTTGGGAGTCTGAAGATACTATGCGGAAGCGGTATCCTGACTTATTCTAGGTGAGCTAGTCTTTCCCTATCTCTGTATTAAAGTGCAGTGAATTTGGAGGATCAAATTCTTTAAGTGGGGGAGGGTGTAATATCCCAAATTCTTTTAGAAATTTAATTATAAATTTATTTGAATTTAATTAGAAATTATTTGAATTTATTTGAATTAATGGAAATTAATTCAAAATTAATTAGATTAATTCTTTCATAAATAGAATAAGTCACCCTATTTTATAAAAATCATATTCTTGTAGAATCAATTGCGTTTAACAATTTGTTCTTCTATGGCCAACCCTAATAAAATCATTAACTAGGCCGAATTAGTGGGATTAGTCAAATTTTCACACTTACCTAACCAAATTCGTGCTCAATAGTAACCACCACTTTAAAACATCAAATTCGAGCTCATTCCTTAACCAAATGAGCCCAAACCAGGGCAAATGAAAGGTATTAAAGAGAGGATCATTCCCCTCTCACAATGCCACGAAATTTTTATCGTATGGGAAGCATTTGATCGCACATGGGGTAGGTCAAATATTTCGGCGCCGTTTCAAACACTCACCTTGCGTCGACGAATTCTCCTAGCACCGAAGGCTCCAGAAGGTGTATGAGCTATAAAAATAAAGCTCTTCAACCCTAGAATCCTTTGGTAGCAGCGTCGGCCGCAGTGGAGATCGATCCAGGGAGATCTCAAGAGATTAGTGGAGGTGTGTCGGCATCCCGTCGTCCTCCTTCCTTCTTCTTTGTTCCTTCGATTAAGGTAGGTACCCTCGACCAAAATCTACACATGAGTATACCATTTTGATCCTCTCGGAGAGCTCTTTCTATTGGTTATAAAAGCCCCAAATTCTATTAGGTGTGGAGGGAGATCTCGTGAAAATAGTGAAGGGCTGTCAAACGGGCATTCTTCGTTCTAATTTCTAAATCTCTCTTCGATTCAGGTAGATGATAATAGACCCAACTCTAATTAATGTATATGGCTGTAATCATCAGCATGTTATCTATCATTTGGAGTTGAAAGCCCCAATTTTTATAGACCATGCTTAGAGTATTTCGTGTTTGATTAGAAGCATGCTAAGACTATGTTTTTAAGTGTTCTTCCTTGAAAGGTTGTTATTTCGATTAGTTTTCCGGTGAATTTAGTGTTCCAAACCCTTGTAATATGACCCTAATATGTCCATCAAGAACCTAGGGGCATGGGGTTAAGATCTCAGTCCAATTAGACCCCAATTGGGTGACATTCATGGGTTTCCGGAAGTCACGTTCGCATCTGCGAACGTAGGGGTCGACCCATACACAGACAAGAGTCTGTCTGCGCGAGGGTCGACCCAATACCCATTGGGTCGACCCTAACTACAGACGTGCGGGGGTCGACCCATTGGGTCGACCCAAACAGCAGACAGCAGTCTGTCTGTGCAGGGGTCGACCAATACACAGGCAGACCCCTGGTTTTCCAGGGTTCGACCCAATGGGTCGACCCATATGCTGTCACACCCGTTAGACTTATTTTTGGCCCGAGGATTGATCCGGACAGTGAGGGGATCGACCAATTCAAGCCTAGTCCAATTGAAAACCATATTTTAAGGAACCAATGACCCTTACACACAATCCTATGATCTCAAATTAAGTCGGTGTTCCTCAATCCAAAATTGAAGAAATGGTCTAAGTGTATAAACCATTCCGATTACTATCTCCACTTCAACGCACACAAATGGTTAATTAGAAACCCATATGATAAAATGGTAATTTTGAAAGTAAATTGCTCTCTTGTATTACCGTCTATTGTCATTATTGGCTTGTTCTAGTATCTTGAGTTACCATCTTGTAATTAACTTATCTCTTGAAATTGAGATTTATAATAATTCACGAATCAAGGTATTTTGAAATGGCTGTTAGGAAATCAATTAAAAGCCCTTATACCCCGGTAGAATAGGCTAATAGCACACTAACAATCTATATGGGATTACGGCCATTAAGCCTAAATTGATGTCCCTTAGTACGATTCTACCCGGACACTCTATCCGGCGAGTTAGAATCCGCCATTTTGAGACCCGTATGACCCGGTTACAACCTGGAAATTCGTGACCAAATCGCTGAGTTATAAGTCACGGATCTACTTGGGCTAATCCGCACATGAGCAGCCCATAGTTGACCGCTTGTCTCCATGAACGGTCTAGTGTGGTCCGTATAAGTATCGTAATTATGTCTTAAGGTCACGTACTGCTTACTTACCTGAACGGCACCCTGTCAACCGTTCATTCTTGACCTCGTGGACTGAGATTTGGTCCAGTTCTTGTAATGCGGTCAGTAGTAGCCATATGTCCTGTCAAACAGCCCAGAAGTGACCGTATACCGAGTTTTTCAGATAATGAATCCAAGGACATGTTTATCCTTAAATCTCATACTTTTGACAGAAATTCCTCTGATTAATTGGCCATTAAACTTGATTAAATGTCTAGATAAAACTTGGGATCTTGGATCCAACAAATCAATGCCAACGCATCATAAGGGCCCGGTCTGGTCCTGGGGAGAGCGCCCGAAAAGTACTTGTGCCCATGGGAGTTTGTAATGACATGGTGAGGTATTGCACCGAGTGCATGATCAGCGTGACGTCTACGATAAAAAATCTCTTGTTACTTTATCGTGCTTGACTTGATGTTTAAAATACTTGCTTGTTGGCCAATTCTATATTTCAATTTCCTATTGAACATTCTTGTACTTGATATTCTTGTTAATTCTTGTCATCATATATTTCTTGACCTTTTAAGATTTTATATTACGTTGTTTTATCATCTCATCAGTTATTTCTTTTCTTGTCATTGCATTTGAAAATGTAACTAATTGGTTAATCATGTAAACTTGCCTGTTATTATCTACTGAGCGTTAGCTCATATAGTTGTTTTCCCCCTTTCCAGACTATTCGGGTGACGATGCACATACTGAAGGGGAGGGACAGGAGTGATACCCTTGAGTGTACCTGTTAGTAGCTGCCGAGTTGGCATAGTTGTTTACATTAGTTACTCCTTAGTGTTGTGTTAGCACTTTATTTACCTTTTGGAGTCAGTTATTGTATTAGAATCAGTTTGGAAGTTATGGTTGATCGTGTTTAAGCATTGATGGTTATTGTAATAAAACTTGGAGTCTTTCTTGATCAATAGAAGTACTTCTTTCCATAGCACCTGTACGATTGTTTAGTTTAGCATATTAATATTATCTCTAGCTAGTTTCTAACTGTACGCCCCGATATTCCGCGTTGGGGCGTGACAGTGAGGTATTGCACCGAGTGCATGATCAGCGTGACGTCTACGACAGAAAATCTCTTGTTACTTTATCGTGCTTGACTTGATGTTTAAAATACTTACTTGTTGGCCAATTCTATATTTCAATTTCCTATTGAACATTCTTGTACTTGATATTCTTGTTAATTCTTGTCATCATATATTTCTTGACCTTGCAAGATCTTATATTACGATGTCTTATCGTCTAGTCAGTTATTTCTTTTCTTGTCACTGCATATGAAAATGTAACTAATCGGTTAATCAAGTAAACTTGCCTATTACTATCTACTGAGCGTTAGCTCATATAGTTGTTTTCCCCCTTTCCAGGCTATTCAGGTGACGATGCGCATACTGAAGGGGAGGGACAGGAGTGATACCCTTGAGTGTACCTATTAGTAGATGCCGAGTTGGCATAGTTGTTTACATTAGTTACTCCTTAGTGTCGTGTTAGCACTTTATTTACCTTTTGGGAGTCAGTTATTGTATTAGAATCAGTTTGGAAGTTATGGTTGATCGTGTTTAAGCATTGATGGTTATTGTAATAAAACTTGGAGTCTTTCTTGATCAATAGAAGTACTTCTTTCCATAGCACCTGTACGATTGTTTAGTTTAGCATATTAATATTATCTCTAGCTAGTTTCTAACTATACGTCCTGATATTCCGCGTTGGGGCGTGACACCCAGCCTCTACACCAGTACCGACTTCTGCAGCAGAGCAAGCGGGACCATCCGACAAGGATGAGCCAGCCCGCCAATCACCCCCAGAAGAGCCATCCTTGGCATCCCTGTTCTAGGAGTCCGCCGATGATCAAAGTCAGTCTGATCCCGGTGGTAAGGGCAAGGCAGTGCAACTTCCCGATGGGGAACAGCACGGCAGCTCGCTGAAGGCCCAGCCTAACATACTACCCTATCTAGAGGATGCTCGAGCCCGAGCTGACCGGAAGGTCCTCAACCAGATGAAGCGCTTCCCTGCCAGCATTTCAATTTAGGAAGCCATCGCTTGGAGTAAGGATATAAGGGAAACCCTTATCAAAATACTCCAAGAGCCAGAAGTCTATGAAGCGCATGTCGCGGAAATGAAGGCGGCTGCCTATGGAGCCTTCACAGCCACCATTTCCTTCACGGAGAAAGACATGCTGCTTTCCCCTCCGTGCCATAATCGTCCTCTTTACATAAAGGGGAAGATCAATGGGCATGATGTGAATCGGATCCTGGTAGACGCTGGTGCCGCAGTCAACATCATGCCGCTCAAGACCTTCAAGTCTCTATATCTGACCCCATACCTCCAGAAGGTTTAAGCGGTCAAGATATTCGGCTTCAACCAGAACACCGAGGACGTCCTCGGCCGGGTGGACGTCGATCTGGTGCTCAATGATTTCACCTCTAAGACGAATTTCTACATCATCGACTCCAACACGTCTTATAAGATGCTACTGGGTAGACCCTGGCTCCATGAAAATTGGGTCATCCTGTCGACTCTCCACCAATGCATCAAGTATGCCAAGGACAGGGAGCAACACAAGGTCTTTGCAAACCTGTCGCCGTTCACACCGGTAGAATGAAACCTAGCCGTCGCTGCGCTCTACTTCAAGGGGATTAGTCCATACCCCGTGATCAAGAGTAAAAGCAACGGTTGGCTCTCAGAGGAAGACGACGATGATCTCTTCTCTGTGGATGAGGAAAAGGCCAAGCTTCACCGGCTACGCCTCGACTCCAAGTCAACCTCAAATCACCCTGAAAGGCGCTAGATCGACTTCGAGGCTAATCTCAATAGCCGAGCTATCGGCAAGAGTATATGCTTGCCACCAGATTGCTTCCAGCTCCCGTGTGCATCCGAGGAGCATAGTGTCGAGTCGCTGACGACCTTCACTGCCACCTTCAAGCGACAACGCCAGAACAAAAGGAAGGCTAATAGGGACAAACCCATTGTCTTCGACAAAGGAGACATGGTCCCTCAAGCCCCGCCAGATGATGACTTTGGTTGGTCTAGGCAAGCCGATGATACCCCTGAAGCAGTTCAGGTATGGGGCGACCTGTCGTCGCATACTCAAGAAATGTGTTTGAAGCAATACATTCCCCTGTGGCAAACTCCTGCCCAACAAAGATACTTCCGTCGACTGTGAAACCCTTCCCAGGGCCGGGGGCAACCCATGTCCTTCCATAAGGATACCAGGGGGCTTGGTTACGACCAGGAACCAGACTTTCGCATCCACTATGCAGTTAACGTCATAGGCTTGGCGCTACCAGTCGACGACCAAACAAGAGTCGAAACCAAATTCGACAGCTCCAGGGATGAGGGAGAGGAAATTCTGATCCTGATCTCCACCAAAGCCAGAACCCCGGCTCAAGCAGTCGGGGAACCTCCTTCTCCTCCCTACCAAGACAAAGGGGCGGGAGAAGCTTCTCCAGTCTCTCGGCCAGTCGAGGGACCCAGTACAATAAACCCTCCTGAAGGGGGGAATCTTGCTGGTTTTAGCTGTGAAAGATTGCCAGCTCAGTCAGGCAACCTCGGAGAAACCTCAGTAACTCCGACGACTGGCCAAAAGCCGGCGGCCCAGATTGATCCTTAGCGGATCCCAGCAACAACAGCTCTCCAGTCCCATCAGCATCAGTCGATGGCTTTGAGAACCAAGATCTACCCAAAGCCAACACCGATGATGAGGATTTCATCGACTTCCAACCCGCTCCTCCCGAGCTGGAGGACAGCGGCCAGGCGACCGTCGATGATCTTGTGGAGATCAATCTGGGCGACGATGAAGCCCCTCAGCCTACATTCATCAGTGCTCTCCTCACCGAAGAAGAGAAGCGGGATTACAAGCAACTCTTGCTTGAATACAAGGATAGCTTCGCCTGGATATACAAGGAGATGCCAGGGCTAGATCCCTCCGTAGTAGAGCACGATCTAGCCATTTCTCCCTCAATCGCTCCGGTCAAGCAACCTCAGCGGCGCATGCGCCACGAGCTGGAGCTCCAGAATTCAGCCGAAGTTCATAAAATGGTGGAGGTCGACTTCATCGAGCCGTGCATATACCCAATCTGGCTCGCCAATATAGTTCCAGTCAAGAAGAAGAATGGTCAAGTCCGCATCTGCGTCGACTTCCGGGACCTCAACAAAGCTTGTCCGAAGGACGACTTTCCAGTCCCCATCACAGAAACAATGGTCGACATGACCACCAGCCATGAAGCCTTATCTTTCATGGACGGGTCATCCGGTTATAATCAAATCCGGATGTCCCTTAAAGACAAGAATTACACAGCTTTCAGATCCCCCAAGGAAATTTTTAATTACAAACGCATGCCCTTCGGTTTGAAAAATGCCGGTGCTACTTACCAAAGGGCCATGACCAAAATATTCGACGAGATGCTGAACAACATCATCGAATGCTACGTCGATGACCTCGTCGTCAAGACTAAAAGGCGCGAAGACCATTTGCGTGACCTTCGCCAAGTCTTCAAGAGTCTTCGGCAATATGGGCTCAAGATGAACCCCACGAAATGCGCCTTTGGCGTATCCAGCGGCAAATTTCTCGGCTTCGTTGTCAGATACCGAGGAATAGAGGTGGATCCCAGCAAGATCAAAGCGATCCGGGAACTTCCACCACCCAGCAACATCATTGAACTTCGGTCCTTCCAGGGGAGGCTGACCTACATTCAGAGGTTTATCTCTAACCTCTCCGGTCGATGCGCGCCTTTCAGCAAGCTGATGAAGAAAGATGCCCCGTTTACATGGGACTCGGAATGCCAAGTGGCTTTTGAGCAAATCAAGGAGTACCTCCTCACTCCCCCAGTTCTGGGAGCACCAGTCAAGGGTAAACCCCTCATCCTTTACATTGCGGCCATGGACGCTTCGCTGGGAGCTATGTTGGCGCAAATTAATGAAGAAGGTAAAGAGCAGCCCCTCTATTACCTCAGCCGGTAGCTAATCGATGCCGAGTATCGCTACTCCCCCATGGAGAAGGTCTGCTTGGCATTAGTGTTCGTAGTTAAGAAGCTGCGACATTACTTCCTATCCCATCAAGTCGAGCTTATATCCAAGCACGACCCTATGAAGTATCTCCTTCGATGACCTGTCCTCTCGGGAAGACTGGGGAGGTGGGCTCTCCTATTGATGGAGTACGACATTACCTATGTCCCCAGAAAAGTAATCAAAGGATAGGGTATGGCTGAATTCTTTGCAGCCCATCCAGTGCCAGATAATTCACCCTTCAGCTCGGAGCTCCCGGACAAGGAGTCCTTTGCTACTCAATCACAACAACCCGTTGAACAGAGCAGAGATGTCTTGCATTATTGGCAGCAAAGCGCTCTCACAACCAGCGTGCCTTGCTGGGAGCTTTACTTCGACGGTGCTTCTCGAGGGATCACCAGAAGCAACAAGGATCCAGCCACTACGGTAGGTGTCGGCATAGTCTTCCTGACTCCTCAGGGCGGAGTTTTGTACAACTCTTGCGCCCTCATGAAGTCCCTGACCAACAATGAAGCCGAGTATGAAGCTCTGCTCATTGGGCTCCAGACGGCTCTCCATATAGGCATTAAATGCCTCAAAGCCTATGGGGACTCCCAGTTGATAGTTCGGCAGGTCCTCGGCATCTACGACGTGCGGAAGCCAGAGTTGGTTCCATACCATCCTGCCGTCACCAGACTAGCCCATAAATTTTATTTCTTCGAAATAGATCATATCCCCAGAGGTAGCAACACTCAGGCAGATGCCATAGCAAAATTGGCCGCGGCCATCAAGCTTCCGCCCGAGGGTGAGGTCGACATCGTCATCAAGCATAGAAGACTGATGCCGAGCTCACTCGAAGGCAATACCGGTCTCACCATTTATGAGGTCCATGACCTTGACTGGAACACACCTCCAGAAGAGGATGATTGGCGTGCGCCCATCATCAAGTTCAAGAAAGGGTGGCTTCCCCCTGACCGAGCTGAAAGGGTCCAGCTACTCCCCTCTTATGAGCTG
This sequence comes from Amorphophallus konjac, assembly GCA_022559845.1. Taxonomy (NCBI): domain Eukaryota; kingdom Viridiplantae; phylum Streptophyta; class Magnoliopsida; order Alismatales; family Araceae; genus Amorphophallus; species Amorphophallus konjac. The sequence goes on along the minus strand of CM040118.1, from coordinate 255,250,332 downwards.
ATCGACGACTCCCTGTACCGACTCATCCACGAGAAGGACAAGTCGATCCTCCTGAGATGCATCTCCCTCGTCGAGGCTCGAGCCATCATGCAGGAAGTCCACTCCGAATTGTGCGGCGCGCACCAGGCCGGAGATCGAATGAAGCACAACATCAAGCTCAAAGGCTTCTACTGGCCAACCATGTACGCGGATTGCATCCAGTATGCCCGTACGTGCCATCAATGCCAAGCCTTTGGCCGAGTACCCAGAAAACCTTCCAACCCAGTACGTCCTACAGCCCCCACTTGGCCATTCGCTGAGTGGGGTATGGACATCGCAGGGCCTTTTTCGCTATCTTCCAAGGGCCATAAATACATTTTGGCCGCCACTGACTACTTCTCTCATTGGGCGGAGGCTCTCCCTTTGCGAGAGGTCACCGGTGAGGTGGTTGCCAGATTCGTCCGACACCACATCATATACCGATTCGATACTCCCAGTCGCATTGTGTCCAACAACGGGACACCATTCAAGAATAAGGCCGTATACCAACTAGCGGCCAAATTCCACATCGATTGGAGAACCTCTTCGGTCATCAACCCTCAGGCTAACGGCTTGGCAGAAGCCTTCAACAAAATCCTCTGTAAGCTCCTGGCTAAGATGGTTAGCCCCCGGAAACACGACTGGGGTGAAAAGGTCTTCGAAGCATTATGGGCCTATCGAACGGTCTACAAAACCCCCACGGGGTGCTCGCCGTTCTCCCTCGCTTACGGGGCAGAAGCAGTTATCCCCATCGAAGTCCAGTTAGCCTCCTATCATGTGGCAATCCACACCGGCCTTGCTAGCTCTGATGAAGATGAGTACCGGAGAAGGCTAGAAGAGCTCATCGATCTCGAAGGAAAGTGACTCGAAGCCTATAAACACCTGCAGGTATAACAGGCTCGCATGGCTCGGGCCTACGATAAGCTCATCAAGCAGCGGGCTTTCAAGCAAGGCGACCTCGTCATGATCAAAGAAAAAGAGGTCATGGCAGGGCGCTCCAATGGAAAACTACAGCCAAACTGGCGAGGTCCATACATCATCTAGAATGTCTATGAGGGTGGGGCCTACACGGTTGTCGATCACAAAGGTCATAGACCGTTCCCGCCTCACAACGGCAAACACATGAAGCTATATTATGCACCGGAACATGAATTCGTGCGCCAGCCAGACTAAGGCGCACGTCCTAGCTAGCACCAATAAGGCCGGTCCTTCCCCATGAAGGATCTAACCGGCCAGTCCTCCCAGTCTACAATCCCCAGTCAACCAGCCAGCTCGGCTCCTCGGAATCACCGCCAGGCATCCGCTGGGACTGATCTCTTGCCCTCATTCCCATCGCCACGGGAGCACGGGCGCCTCCGCACCGGCACCAGTCTAGCCGCCAGGCTCACAGGTAAGTCAATATATATATATATATATATATATATATATATATATATATATATATATATATATATATATATATATATGGGGTTAAAAATAGAGATGCCCTGGCAGACCCGGTCATCTTCTCCATAAGGGGGTGATTGGGGGCAAAAAGGCCAGTAACCCAGCTGAGGTGGAAACCCGAAAGGGCACCTCAGACAAAATCGAGGAACCCCTCGACGTGAAAACCCGCAAGGGCGTGTCGGAAAAAGCTAAAGGGGGTCGGCTCTAGCGAAAACTCTAAAGGGCGGTAGAGCCGATAACGAGAAAATCTTCTTCTCCCTACCAGTCTACACGGCGTTCCACCTATTCCTTAGTGGGCCGTTGGCTTCATCTAGATCCAGTCCTCAATCCATTTGCATTGCTACGGCGCAAACCCTTCAATCCCCAGTCAACCTTTCATTATTCCTGCATTGGCTGCGCCAACCATTGGCCCTTACCTCAACATCACAGTTTAACCAGTCCCTGTGACAGCCAAGCTTCCAGTCACCGTCTCGATAAACTCATATCCCAATGCATTCTGAGACATTTATCATCCTCTGCCCCTACATCCCACATACCCTGCAAATCCAGAGCCTTCCAGTTCATCATAGTCCCAGTTCCTCCATACAATCCCTGATTCACTAGTCACAACTCCAGTCATACCCTGCCATGACAAAGTGGCTCTTCGCCACCATGGCTTGAAGGGTTCCGGAAAAAAAACCCTTCCCAATGGTCGGACAATATTCGGACATCCACACCTTCCAGTTTCAGGTTACGTCCCCTGACAGCAATATGATATGGACGACAGTCTCAAAAAATATACATATATATATAATGGGGTTAAGAATAGAGATACCCCGACGGCCTCACTCAACTCTCTCTACGAGGCGACTGGGGGCAAAAACTACCGCCAACCCAGCTAAGGTGAAAACCCGAAAGGGCGTCTTAGGCAAAATCGGGTAACCCCTCAGTGTGAAAACCCGTAAGGGTGCACCAAAAAAAGCTAAAGGGGGCCAGCCCTGGAGAAAACCCGCAAGGGCGGTAGGGCTGGTAAAGAGAAAGAAAAAAAACTCTCTCTCTCTCCACTCTTCACTTACAAAGCCACCGGCTACGACACGCCCCGATGGTGAGCTCAACATCACTCCACAACAATGATGGCCACTACACCCCCGAGGGTCGATCATCGCCAGTCTCCAGGTTCCAATTTCAGCTACAACGCCTTCACAGGCCAACCGCCAGTCTCCAGCTTCCAGTTTCGGCTACAACGCCTTCACAGGCCAGCCGCCAGTCTTCAGCTTCCAGTCTCTGCTACAACACCTTCACAGGCCAGCCGCCAGTCTCTAGCTTCCAGTTTCGGCTACAACGCCCTTAACAGGTCAGCCACCAGTTTCCAGCTTCCGGCCTCGGCTACAATGCCTTCATAGGCCAGCCGCCAGTCTCCAGCTTCCAGTCTCCGGCTACAACGCCTTCGCAGGCTAGTCTCCCAGCCTCCAGTCCCAGTCTCGGTTATAACGCCTTCCCAGGCAAGCTATCTGACTCAGTTCCAGTTCCCAACCATTGCACCTTTCTAGGTTACCCAGCTGGCTTCAGCTCCAGTCCCCATTCCCAGTCACAGTCCCAGCTTCAATCTCCCATCCCTCTCCCCATTTCGGTCTTGGTCACCACGTCCGCCTAGGCCGTCTAGCCAGCTCAATCCCAGTTTCTCAGACACATACGAATTCCATTCTTTGGCTAGCGGCATAATGTTAGCTGACATTCCACCATCCAGTTCAGGGTCAATATACACCCTCCAGAATCACCTCTACAACCCTAAACCACGTAAGTTGCCCCATTCTTACGGGCCTACGTTGGTTCTCCGATATGCGGGTTTTCATTCCCCGGGTGGATTGGCCCCCACATATAGCCTTTCTTTCCTCTACTGCCCAGCACTCAACCACCAGCTTCTAACACCGAGTTCCTTAAAATCGGTCCCTATTATCACTCATGACAATGTGTCGTAGGACAAGCAAGCACGACTAACAATACGTGGTCGTCAGTTCACACGCATCATTCCATTCCATCAAAAAGGGGAGGGAACAACCCAGTAAACAAAGGAGCTGGAATTTGTCATTAATACACTGTAAAAGGAGCCCAAGACATGCCCTTGGGGTAACAAAATTCATACACTCCAGACAAAATAAAAAGGGGGAGAAGATATAATCAGGGCTCCACCTCAGCCCCCTCCAACGCCGCAAGATGAAAGTCCGCTGCCGCAAGCTCCGCCTCCAAGGTGGACAAGAGCTGGGCACTGGCTCCGACTGTGGTCTCAGCCACCTACCACTCGACTCGGACGCGCTTGGCGACTGCCTGCCACTCCTCCCAGGCCTTTCTCAAGGCCTCAGCCTGACTCTCCACCTCCCTCAGCTGTGCGGCTCGCTCCTAAGATGCTGACGCGGTTGCTTCGACGTGACTCCTCTGCTCAGCTATGGCTGATACGAGCCGAGCCCGCTGCTCCTGCTCCTCCCGAATCGCCGCTAGTCTCTGAGACCTCTGCTCCTGCACCTCGCGGAGCCGCAGGTACTCGGCCCAGATTCCAACTAACCCGGACATCCAGAGCTCGCGTGGGAATCCGAGTGCGTGATAGCCCTGGGTGCACTCCTGCAGTCGCTGCCTCAGGTCCTCCCGAAAAGGGAGGGGCTCGCTCTGTGAGTAGCCTCGCGCCCGCTGGAGCAGAGCGGCACCTACACTCGCCTCCAGCAAAGGGTCGGGCGGAGAAACGAATGGAGGCCACTCCACCCCTAAATCTAGGGATAGGTCTCCGGACGCAGCCAGCACTCCAGTGGAACCTGCATAGTTCCAACAAACACCAAAGGGAGTCAGTAACACATAGAAGGCTTCCTTCGACAAACAAGGTGAAAAACCTGACAAAAAGAAGGAGACAAATCCTGACTCCTTACCTGGAGCAAGTCCAGCCGACTCTGTGACATCACCTATCGGGGTTGGGGAAGGCAACTGCACCTCCGCCTCCACTGCATCACCTATCGGGGTTGGAGAGGGCAATGGTTCCTCCACCATCCGGTCATCTCCAGCAAGCACAGGTGGGACAGGAGGCCCCTTCTGTCCACCTTCATCAGGAGCCGACGCATGCTCCTCCCCAGGATCCGATGCTACAATTAACTCAAGAACGTCAGCACTCTGCCTTATAGAGCATACAAGCACTAAATAAAGGCGAAGAGGACCACTACACACCTCCAGAAGTGGTCCTCGTCGGAACCTCCCTACCAGCCGAGGCCCCGGAGGATGAAGAGCTCAAGCTCGAACTCTCCTCTGTCTCCATCTCCGAGCCGCCGTCGTCTGACGAGCTCGACGAGGTCCCCGACGAACACCCAGAGGTGGCAGAACCAGAAGTTCCTGCAAGCCAACGCAGCAAACAAGGTCATCACAAGACCCAGTTCTACATAAGGAGGCTTCTCCAGCTAAGAGTTGCAAACAGAAAACTCACCGGCCGGAGCACTCCCCTCCGAAACCTTTTCGATGTCGAGATCTCCTCGTCGCCCTCAACAGGGGCCACTTCGGTGGACCCCTCCTCCACCATCTTGACCCCGTTGCGGGGTAGCTCACCTTCTTCTAGAGGCGAAGGTATACCTACAAACAACATCAACAGGACCTCAGCACTAGAAGACAATCAACAATGAGAGGCTTAACAGAAATGATTAAGTCCCCAGCCACGTACCTGAGGGTCCCATGATCGAAGACCCAACCAGCCCCTCAGTAAAGGCCGACACCACAGCTGGCAGGGAAGCTCGCTCTAACTCCGCCAACAGTTGCGGCAGCAAGCTAGACACTTCCTTGGTCGTGGGCGGCATTGAAGCACTCCTCCCCTCAGGCTCCCCCTCAAAGGAGGGAACAGACACGGAAGGGCCGATACGGACCAGCTCCTGAATCATCTCCAGAGTGGCAGCTGGATCCTCACCTGGCGAAGGACATCATAAAGTCAGTCAGTATCGGCATCTCCGCAACTATACAATGGAAGGGCAATGCCCTCCGTAACAGTTCAATACTTACCCAAGTCATCCTGGGTCGCAGCGGGCTCCTACCCGTCAATAGATGGGGGCACCTTGCCTCGCACCTCTGAAGAAGCTGCGGTCTCTGATGCCCCGGCCACCTCTGCACGACACCAGCAACTATGTCAACTCCCAGAAATAGATACAGCCATAAACACGACACGCTCAGTTCCAGAATTATTTACCTGGCTGAGCATCCTTTGAAGCCTTTCATGGCTTAAAATCGGGGAAGGTCTCAGCATTGGGGGCGGTCTTATCCATCATACGAAGAAGCCCCTCCATATCTATCTCATGATCAACCCCCTCGTCAGGAAGTGGGTCGAGTTCCTGAGGTGGTGAGAAGGCCACATCAGCCCCGGTCTCCAGTGGCGCTGTGGAAAGCAAATCCAATTGCACAAGGTTAGCCAATCATCAAGGCTGAATCAATATAAAGCAAGTAGGCGAATATGGCACTTACTCAGAGCTGGCTCCACCTCGATATGCTCCCTGGCAGCGGGTCCCCGAGAGGACTCACCAACCTCCCTGACTCTGGTCTCCACTCGGGGGCGCTTCCTCCGGCGCTGAAGGGCCCCGTCACCATCCCCAGAAGATGTCCCTGTGGAGAGGGGATCCCTGTCCGCCGCAGAACCTGCCAAACACAGCCACACAAGATCTCTCAGCCATATGTCCTAGAAAACAACAAAGTAGGGCTAGCATGCTAATAAAGAGGTCTTACCTGAAGTCACGAAGGGGGTCAGTGGCAGAGGAACTAGCTGCTCTAGCTTCAAACCCACAACCCGTGCGGCCTTCGCGACCGCCTCCTTCACGTCCCTCAGGGTGTAGGCGCACTCAATGAGGGACACGAGCTCTATAGGTCCAGCTGACCCGATCGCGTGGGCAATATGACGCCTCCAGTCATCAGCCGCCGTATCGGCAAAGCTCCCCTCAGCGAGCACTCGGTCCAGCGAACCCCGCTGCTCGAACCCGCAGTCAGCCAAAAATTGGGTCCACCAAGTCCTCGACGTCCCGGGTCGAGGTGCCTGGACTCTGGTACCTCCAGGCACCACCCGCGCCTGCTTAAGGGGCTTCAGTGCCCCGTTGCCGCTCCGCCCCGTCGACAAAGAGCCTCGGCTCCCCCGGGGCGCCTGCTGCGCCAGCATCTCTACCTCTCGACGGAGCCGAGAAAAGTGAGCCCGCAGATACCCGTCATCTAGTGCGATGAGAGGCAGATCCTCTCTCAAGAGACGAGTCTCCTCGGTTTTTCGGATCGCCGAGGCCTTCTGTCGGTACTGATGACTATGCTCAAACCACCACCTGGCGTAGTGGACGTCAAACCATCCCCTGCATCCCGGCACAGGCGTCGGCAGTCGCTCTGGCTCTCAGCGACAGTAAAAGTCCCACCACACCGTGGCTAGCAAGTGGGTGTCCCGGCCTTTGTACTGACGACCCACCAAAGGAAACTCCTGGTTCGGCGGGATCCCCTGGTCGTACTCAAAGTTCCGAGCGAACCTGTGCGGGTAGTATAGCTCTAAGAAGCTCGTCACAGACCGATGTAAAGGTAGCACCGCTGGTCGGGTGCTCATCACCCACTCTGTGTACAATGACGCGTCCGGCTCCTGTTGGTAAGGTAGGGCGCAGGCCGCCCCACCATCCGAAGGCACCATGATCAGGTGGGAGTCCCTCGTGGCACCGTCAAAGGGAATACCCTCCTCGCCCCTGTCGGGCAAGTAACACAAAACTCTCCTAGCCTCCTCCAGCTGTACAACTGCATCCCCATCTGGCTGTCCGGTGAAGCTAAACAACAAAGGTGCCGCCTGGGTCGCTACGGACTCGCGAGACACCAACCCTGGGAACAGCAGCCCAGCCCATGCACTGAGGTAGTGAGTCGGCAGAAGCAAGCTTCGCTCACATGGCGCCGGGTGCGCCGCCAGTACCCCCAGTCCCTCATAAATATTAGCCAAAGCGGCTGGGGCTAAGGCCAACCTCCGTCCCTCTACTAGTTGGCACGCATGCCACAATAGCTCTACTCTCAGCTGGCCGTCCTCCCCGTGGGGGACCACAAATGTCGCCAACCAGTATGCCAAATACGCGGCCAGGTGGGTCACATCCAGCAGCCTCTGAGGGTTCCACCCCTTCTATGGTGCGTAGATATACCTCGTATATGTCCGGAAGCGTAGCTCCACCTTTGTATACTCCTCCCAAGGGGTCTGGTCCCTCGCGAACTCCTGGTGAAAGCAAAAGGGTCCGTCATAAAAGTGGTGAATCCACGCATTCAGTGGCACCCGGGGAGTCTGCGCCACTCTTTCCTTCCCAGCCAAGGCCAAGTCCCTCCAGGTCTTCAGCAAATACTGATAGTTGTAAGGAACCCGGTATCATCCATGTCCGTCAGTGTGGCTACGGTGGAGGTCATCCAGCACTACCTCCTCGTACCCCTCGCCGCTGATCGGCAACCCAGAGATCCTGCACAGGGACCATAGGTCTAACGAGGTCTCTCCCTCAGCCGTTGCCACGGTGTTCCACCTGTGGTTGAAGCGCTCTGTCAACGCCTGTAGAAGTCCTGTGTAGCAAGGATACCCATACAAAGCTGCAGTCACAGCATATCGGATATCAGCCTGGTCTAGCAGCACCCGGTAGTGGTGTACTATACCCATCAACCACTCGGTAGCTCCCTGGCGGTACCTGTGTGACGAAATCACCACCCAGCGGCCATACCAGCTAACGGCGGTCTATCGCAGAATCTCGGACAAAAGGTTATGGTCGTCATAGCCTTCCCCGGCATACTTTAGCCTTGATGGCTCCAATGCTAATCCTGGACTGCCCTCTATCTCTGCTCGATGGTGTCCATGTAAATCCCAGAAAGCGAGACCCATCACTCTAGCGCGGACTCCGAACTAGTCTGCTCTGCTGAAGAAACTCTGGGAAACTGACTCTGCCTCCAGTAATCCATAGAGAAACTCAGGAAGCCATAAAGGACAATTCCGTGCATGCTGTCTCGGCCCACCAAGATCGCTCGCTCCAGTCGACGACGGGCTCCAGCAACCCGTGAGTCACTCTCCTCCAGGCCTGGTGGGACGAAGTGCCTGATAAACTCAAACAAGTGTCGGTCCAGAGGGAACTCCACTGGATAGCCACCGTGGTGGTCATAAGTGTAGAGCCCGCCCACCTCCGACGCACGGGCCAGCTCCACAACCCCAACCCCGTTGCCGCGCTCGCCGGCGGGGCCCTCTGCCACAGCTGTCTGCCCACCATCAAGCTGCTCCACATTGGCCACAGTGATGACTGGCGAGCCCAAAGGGGGCATGGGCCGCTCGGTCCTCCTCACCCAGTGGTCCTCCTCCCGGACCACACGCCTTGGGACTCTCTCGTCCCTGCCAAATCGGGCCATAGCTGCAAGACATAGCACAAAAATGGTCAGTAGGCCAGAAATTCAACACATACAATACAGCAAATCACAAGTATATGAAACGTCAAAATGCAACTACAACAACTCCAAAGGAGAGGTTCACGGGCCGTACGCCCTCGTCTTCGCCTCTGACGCACGACCCGTGGGGGGCATTTATTGTACCCGGACTATTCCCCAGCAAAATACCCAGAAAAAAGGGTTCAGGAATTTCCTCGAACACCTTCAAGGCATAGGCTACCCAGCCCCTCCGAAAACCCAATGGGCCCGACCAACGGCCCCAACCCGCTAGCCGCAGCGTACGGTGGCACTAGCAATCGATCGGGACCACTCCCGACTCCTAAGTTGCGGACTTTGCCCGCCTTCTACACGACCACCCGAGCCATCCCGGGGACACTCCGAGTACAAGCCACGCCACGTGGCACCTAGTGAAAAGGCCAAGGGCCTACTCCGAGACACTTCATTCAACCCTCCAAGGTCAAAGGGAGACCCGAGCAAGTCAGCCACAGGCTTTGGAGGCTCGTAGTATGCGTGTACAGCTCACACACGCGTGTTTGGCATTCTGCCGAACACCTTGAGGGCGCATACGTTTCAACCCTTCTACACCAACCCACGGGCCACCCCGTGGCTCCAACTCACTAATTGGGTCCTACAACGACCCCCCCAGCAAGTTGGGGCCACCCCCGACCCTCAGACACGTGGCAACGAGCCACTAAACTTAGCTCTCGGGCCAACCCGAGGCTACCCTACCAACCCGCCGGACATCATGGCACGTAGTACGAGGCAAGGCCCATGGGCCCAAGGTGCCTCCTCCCAGCCCCTACGAACTTCTACCCTCGGCCCTTGGCCAAATCCAAGGCCCGTCGGCCACCTACGCGGCTCGTTCGGCAACCCGGGGTGTGTCGGGCATTCGCCCGAACACTTTGCGAGCGGCCACTACAACTCAAAGAACAATGGCTCTCATGGGCCATTTCAACATCCCCGAACTCCGTATCATTCAAAAGGATATCCTCAGACGATGAAGGAAGACCCCCGGGGGCCATCCCCCGGGGTTGCGACTTGCCCGGGGCCAGTTCACCCCAGGGAGAGGGCGAACTCCCCTGTAAAGAGTTCCAGCAGAACACGCGGATATCCGCTTTGTCACGCAATGACCCGGGGACCGACTCACATCTCGAAATTGTCCCGCGGCTTGCTCCAGTTGAACTTCGACCCATTAAGGCCCGCTTGTAAAGCCCCTGTGGCTCATCATAAAACCAGTGAAATACATACTTCCGTATTCGGGCCTCCAACTTCCTATCCACCCCACTTGGCATCCGTGCCCAACACCCTGACTCCAGTTAACACCCCTCGGTCTTACGCTTACCCCTAGCCGCTGAACGCCCCCGGCCCTCTACCCATGGCTTCAGACACACATACGGACTTCTCTTCAGCTTAGAATGAAAGTATTTGGATTCAATCCGATGTAAATAAACACCGGTTGCTTGCGACCGGTGGGAAAAAATGTCTTGTACATGATTCCTACAATCGCCTACGCACTCGCACCCATGGAACCCCTTCTCTCCACGTGTCACCCGATCGCCCGAGCCCACGTGCCTCGCCCTGGTGGCGCTTCCCCGGTCAAACATTGGTTCCATGAGTGATTGTCGAGAGATCGACTGGAACGCCCGCATCTTGTCCGATTAACCCTTATCCTGACACTTCCATGCCATTCGGCCCTTCTTGACTTTACGTGAAAGGAGAGTGCCCGATACCACCATGAGAAGCATGCACCCATAAGGAGGATACCCAAGATACATCAAACTCCCGTATTTTCCTTCACCTCTGTAACCCTTCCCTCACCCCGATAATCGGCATAAAAACTCGTGCAACACCTACCTTTATCTTGGGCTTTAAATTTCAAATTTAAGGCTGAAAGTCAACCCTAGTTCTCTGCTCGTCCTGAACCGAACTAGCAACTTCACCCTCCTGTATCTCCTGATTCCCTTGACCTAAGGATGTGAAATTTTGAGGGTAAGAAGAGGGTACTAACAGGAGCAAATTGTTCTAAAGAACCTATATCTAATTATCTTGTTTAGGGCTTCTATTTTCCTGATCTTCTTGGGTCAGTCGCACTATTTCCTGAGTTATTTGCACCGAACCAGCATCTTTGCAGGCTTCTATCTCCCCGTAGGCTTGATCTCCTAGAATGAAATTTTGAGGAAAGTTAGTTCTAACTAAAATGAACAAATTCTTAGAAGAAACTACCTCTAATTCATCCTCCTTGCCTTAGTTCCACGCGAGCCAAAAGTAAGGGTCGCACACGTCAAATCTGGGTTCTATTTATAGGTTTAGCTAGGGTTTTGAGGATTATGACAATTCTAGAGTCCCAATTAGACTTTCAATTCGATCTAATAGTCTGGTAGACTTATCTAATTAGTAGATAAAATCAAACTTGGGTGACTTGGATGTCAAAAATCTAATCTTTTCACGTTTTCTCATACTCACAGAACTGACAGAACTTAGCGATCTAGGTCTAGACCGTTTCCTGTCCCTTTGCGGTCTCGTGATAGACCGTTTTCCTTCATGAGTGTCGAATTTGAAACTAGTTCAAACTCTTTTGATATTATCCCCCTTATTATCCATTTACTTATCTCCTAAAGAGTAATCATTTCTTTAATTCTGAGATTACACTAGGTTTAAGCTTCTAGAATATGGGCTAAGGTCCAAAATAATCTTTTGGGCCAATGTGGGTTTATTATATGGGCCTAATCCTCTTGGACCTATACAAATTAGATTTTATTAACCATAATTCATTTAATAGCCCATTAAATACTTTAATAATAATATTTTAATCCTAAAAAATTCTTAGAAAATTCTCGGGCGTTACACCCTCCCCCACTTAAAAAGAATTTATCCCCAAATTCAATACATGGATTTTATGGAGAGTGTACTTACATTCAAATATCACTCGAAATCTTTTGCGCATGGCTTCTTCAGTCTCCCACGTTGCTTCATGTGGACATGACTTGGTCCATTGGATCATGACCATAGGAATGGTTTTACTTCAAAGTTGGCGTACTTCTCGTTCAATGATCTTGATTGGCTTTTGCTCGTATGTCAAGTCCTTTTTAATCTCCAGATTGTCGTAAGTAATGACATGGAATGGATCAGGTACATACGTCTTGAGCATTGAGACGTGAAATACATCATGAACTTCTGCTAACTGAGGGGGTAAAGCTATTCGATATGCGACTTCACCAACCCTATCGAGAATTTCGAAGGGGCCAATGAATCTTGGAGTAAGCTTGCCTTTGATACCGAATCTTCGAATGCCTCGACCTGGAGAAACCTTAAGGAATACATGGTCTCCTACTTGAAATTTCAAGTCGCGCCTTCGATTATCAACATACGATTTCTGCCTATCTTGAGCCATCTGGAGTCTCTCCCAAATAAGCTTTATCTTCTCGGTAGTATCCCTAATGATGTCGGGACCAAGAAATTGCATTTCTCTTACTTCACTGCAGCAAATAGGTGAACGACAGCTTCTTCCATATAGAGCCTTGAATGGTGCCATTTGTATGCTAGCTTGGTATCTATTATTGTATGAAAATTTCACTAGAGACAAGTGATCGTGCCAACTTTCTCTAAAGTCAGTAGCACATGCCCTAAGCATATCTTCCACCACTTGATTTGTTCTTTAAGTTTGACCATCAGTTTGTGGATGAAACGCAGTGCTAAAATTAAGTCGGGTCCCTAATGAATGTTGAAGACCCTTCCAGAATTGTGACGTGAACCGAGGATCTCGATCGGATATAATGGTGACAGGGACACCATGTAATTTGACAATCTCCTTCATATATAATGTTGCTAATACGTCCACGGACCATCGACTTTTGATTGGTAGAAAATGTGCAAATTTAATCAATTGGTCTATGATCACCCATATACCATCATGTCCTCCTCTTGTCTTAGAAAAACCCATGATAAAATCCATCCCTATACTTTCTCATTTCCACTTGGGAATAGTCAAGGGGTGTAATTTCCCAGCAGGCTTTAAATGTTCTGCTTTTACTTGCTGACAAGTGGGACCACGAAATCTGCTACTTCTCTTTTCATATTCGGCCACCAAAAGTTTCTTTTCAAATCTTGATACATCTTGGTAGCACCAGGGTGAATAGCATACCTTGATTTGTGAGTTTCCTCCATGATTAATTTCTTAGTGTCATCCTGATTCGGCACACAAATTCGATCCTTAAATAATAGCCTTCCATCATTTGAGATAGAAAATTCAGTCTCTAATCAATATTACCCTTAATCTCCATCAATGTGGGATCATTTTCTTGCAATTGGATTATGTCCTTGATCAATGTAGGTTGAGACCTTATATTCGCAATCATACCTCCTTCTCCTTCCCTGTCAATATCCAGATTAAATGAGAAAAATCTTCAATAAGACAAGTTATACCTTTCCTAAGGCTTGCTAGAGTTGCCATTGGTTTCCTGCTAAGAGCGTCGGCTACAGCATTAGCTTCCCCTGGATGATATTAGATAGTAAAGTCGAAGTCCTTGAGATACTCCAACCATCTGCGTTGTCGCATATTCAATTCCTTCTGGGTAAAGAGGTATTTCAGACTTTTATGATCTAAAAATATGATGAATTTCTCCCCATAAAGGTAGTGTCACCAAATCTTCAATGCGAATATAACCGCAGCCAATTCCAGATCATGCACAGGGTAATTTTCTTCATGACGCTTTAACCGCCTTGATGAATAACAAATCACATTTCCATTTTGCATAAGGATGCACCCTAGGCCAATGCCAGATGCATCCGTATAGACTTCAAAGCCACCACCCTCTGTCGGTAGTGCTAATATTGGTGCATTGGTAAGGTGTTCTTTAAGAGTAAGAAAACTCTCTTCGCAGTCCTTCGACCATACAAAAGCATTCTCCTTTCTTGTGACTCTAGTCAAAGGAAAGGTGATCTTTGAGAAATCTTTGATAAATCTCCTGTAATAACTAGCCAGACCTAGAAAACTTCTGACTTCAGACACGATCGTTGGCCAGCTCCAGTTCTTAACAGCTTCTATTTTAGAAGGGTCGACAGCGATACCTTCCTTTGTGTTGGGTTCGGTGCGCTCCCCCTCTTTGTCTTTGATAATGGTTTTGATGATTACAATATATTGTGTGGTTTGCGTATGAATAAAAGTGAAAATATTGTGTGTGAGTATTGTGGAAAATACTCATTGATCATTTTGTGTTATGGAGAGCTTACTGTTGATATCTTGTTTTGCAGGTTTGGATGCTTGGACTTGTGTGGTCTGAAGAGTCGACCTCACCCACTCTGGGAGTCGACCTGTCCTTCACATTCCTTCACATGCAATCATGCATCGACCTATGTTTGATATGCTTAGACCTATGCTTCATGTGCATAGACCTCACCATGGGTCTCTCTCAATGCACTTCATTCTAAGGGTTTATCATGCATATTCATCATGGGTTTTCTGGTTTCTGTCCATGTGTTATGAGCTTGAATGCTGACATATTTAATTTATGTGAATCATGGTAAAATAGAGTCACATATCTTTCTATTCAGTGGAGTTGATACCTCTCTTGATGTGTGTGTGCTTTAAGCACTTTCTGCACTGATTTTCCAAGGCTCATATGTTGCCAAGGTGTTTTCATCAACTTTGGTAACTAGGTTGCATGATGCTCTAATATTGCCTTTTAGTTATTATATTTGGTGCTAAAAAGGGGTGAATACAAAGTTGACTCCTGATGGGCTAAAAGTAAATTTTTGAGGTTTCGGTTCTTTCAAATGATTTGCAATGGATGGCTATTAATGAACCGAGTATGATTTTGCTAAACTATTTTTGAACTGAACTCTGAATGGGTTTGGACTGAAGTGAAGATTCTTGATCTGAACTTAATTCACTTATATGCATGGGTGCAATTCTAAATTCTGATTTGCAGATTGATGAAGAAATTACATGTGAAGATCAATCATGATATTAGCTTCTTCATATACATTGGCTTAATGCTGTCATGAGGTTGAGCTTCTAACATTGTAGGTTCAGAGTGCTCCCCATCATTTGATCCCTTGGCAAAGTTGATGGATGAATGAATTTTTATGTGAACCATATTAGAATTGGGGTTTTCATGTATGAATGTACTTCTCTTGAAGTTGCATATTAGCATTCTATACTACAGGTTGATTGAGATAGCTAAGTGTGACAAGATGAGTTGAAAATGGCGTAGTGATTACGTATTTCGAATGCATTGATCTAACTTTGTTATGAAGTGAATATCCATAATGTGCAGGTTCCATTCTACCATCAATTCATGGATCCATGGTAATATTTCACTTCTGCATTTAATTTTTAATTGCCTTGAATGGGTTTGAAGTGGTCTTCACGTATTCGGTTTACAAGTGTTTTCATGCATATTTGTTCTTGGATATCCATGGTAGTTAGTGTGTTGTTCATCTTGGTTCATTTTTCTCTAAATGAATCCAAGGTTGTTTGGTGTTTTTAAGACCCTCTAACCATGTTATTCACTTGGCAATATCATGTTTTCATAAGAGGGGGTTTGAGAGTGTTATTAATTCTAGAAGTGGTTTGAAATTCAATATGTTTGACACTTTCATTGGCTTGTGTTGGAATGCGACTTAATTCATGCCAATACCTTGTTTTAAATGCATGGTTATTGATTTTTAATGTTTGGGAGAGGTTTTGTAGGGTTTCAATTGAGTTTTATTGAGTTTTCAGTTTTGTCAGTAAAAGTGTCGACTCTAGGAGTCGACACTTATTTCAGTAGGTTCTGTCTGTGTTGATTTCTGATATGCTGACAAAAAGTGTCGACTCTGTGAGTCGACACTTTTATCCTGTGAGTTGATTTTTATTTTCTGGTAGAACTCTCGACAAAGTCGACACTTTTGTCCTGGATGTTGTTTTATGTTCGGGACAAAACATCTTGACAAAAGTGTCGACTCCAAGAGTCGACACTTTGTCTGGTTCGTCCGGAACGGGTTTTACGAATCGGTTTCGAAACCCACTGTCTAAGATCCGATTGGCTTGCTATTTTACCCCAATGACCTTAGGGTTTCTATGCATGTTTGGGTGTTGTCTTGAGAGGGTTTTGCATGGGCTTTAGTGTCTTTTATTCCCTCGTATGAGCTGATATATATGTTGCTGCGATTTTCAGGCAATGACGAGAAGAAAAGAGAAGAGCAAGAGGGTTTGGCCGCAAGGTTGAGAGGGAGAACGTTTCTGAGGGTTTCACTCTTATTTCATCTTGCAGGAACGTTCTTGGTCAAAGGAACTCAAAGCTACATCCATTTTATCAAGCCTTCATGTGGGGAACAAGCTAAATCTGCAGTCGAGTTCGTGGGGCTTCGTACCTGTAGAAGATCGACCTTCCCTCACCTTGAAAGCTTCAAAGAGATCATCTCAAGGCCGTCCATATTTCAAGGATATACTTCTCCATCCCTCTTTAGTTTATCTTGAAGATTCTTCCTCAGTTTATTCTGAGTATGAGCATGTATTGAATATTCTTTTGCTTTATTGAACATCGGAATACGTTGTGTGTGGGCGGAGCTGTATCTCCGCGTGTGTGGTTATATTGTGGGGTAAGTTTCCCCGAGTTTATGTGTGAAGACGGAGCTGTGTCTCCGTGTGGTTTCCAAGTCCGGGGCGTCTTCCCCGACGTCGTGTATGTGTGTGTGTTGCGGTGGCAGCGTGTTGGGGCTTGTCCCCGTGTGTAGATTGCTGCGGAAGCAGCGTGTGTGGTGGTGGGGCTCGTCCCCGTTTTGCTACGGTTCGTAGTGTGGTAGTGAAGCCTCACCGGGTTCGGTGAGGGGTGGACGTAGGGAGCCCGTCATGGTCCCGAACCACCTAAAAATCTCTATGTTCATTGTGATTGCCTGTGTGATTGTCCATTTCCTCTATCTCCGGTCACAGGTCAATTTATAGATTTTTATTCACTGCTCTACTACACACTGCTACCTCTGCTATTTGTATTTGGGCATAGTCAACCCGTTCTTTGCATTGTATATCCGTGTGAGATCCGAAAGATTGAGATAATTCTTTTAATCTTACTTTAGTTTATGCTAATTAATGTTGTTAATTTTAATTCCACCGTGATTAGTCTGTTTAGTTTAGAAAGCTTTTAAAATCCGCCATCTAGGCAAAGGGGATAATTCAACCCCCCTTCTTGTCTGCCATCTAGTCTAGGCCAACACTTTGAAATAATATGGCCAAGGAAAGAGACCTCCTTTAGTCAGAACTCACACTTACTAAGCTTTGCATAGAGTTTGTGCTCTCTTAACGTTTGCAAGGTTATTCTTAAGTGCTCTTCATGTTCCTCCTTTGTTTTGGAGTATATAAGAATATCATCTATGAAGACGACTACAAACTGGTCAAGATAAGGCCTGAAGATATTATTCATGAGTTGCATAAATGTTGTCGGGGCATTAGTTAACCCAAACGGTATTACCACGAATTCATAGTGTCCATATCTGCTCCGAAAAGCAGTTTTGTGTATGTCTTCATCGTTGATCTTGAGCTGATGATAACCTGACCTGAGGTCTATCTTGGAGAAATATTCTGCTTCTGAAATCTGATCAAAGAGTTTATCTATATGTGGCAACGGATGTTTATTCTTAATTGTGAGTTGATTCAGTCGCCGGTAGTCGATACATAGCCTGAGGGATGCATCCTTCTTCTTGACAAATAGTACTAGCGCACCCCAAGAGGATGTGCTAGGTCGAATAAAACCCTTGTCTAATAACTCTTGAAGTTGTTTCTTCAATTCCTTGAGTTCTGTGGGGGACATCTTATAGGGAGCTATTGAAATAGGTGCTGCTCCGGGAATGAGTTCAATGAAGAAGTTTACTTCCCTTTTGGGCGGTAAACCGGGCAAATCAGATGGAAATACATCAGAAAACTCATTCATAATGGGAATATCTTCTAAGATGATCTCCTTGGACTCGGTAGTGATTACGGAAGCAAGAAAAGCTTCACATCCTTATGAAATAAGTTTACAAGCGTGAAGAGATGAAATAATGGTAGGATGCTTCCTATATTTAATACCAAGGAAGGAAAACCTTAGAAGACCTGGTTTCCGAAAAGAGATAATCTGGTTGCGATAATTTATATAGGCGTCGTGGTCTACTAGCCAATCTACTCCAAGAATAGTATCATAGCCCTCCATATCAAGGCATACGAGGTTTACAGGAAGATTGTGACCTTCTACCATTACCTCACTATCGGGGTAGTAGGTTGTAAGTTTGGTTCCAGGACCTAATGGGGTAGTAATAGCAAGGTCCGAAGGTAACGGAACTGATGAAATAAGTAAGGTTTTTACAGAAAGTAGTAGATATAAAGAGAAGCACCAGTATCAAATAGTACGAATGCAGGATGGGAGTAGATTTGGATAGTACCTTCCATCAGCCCATCATCCTTGGGCGCTTCTTCATCTTCCATTATAGCATTAAGGTGGGCTTGTCACTTACACCCACCACCAGGAGTTTTTTCCTTCCTAAGAAGGCAATCCGGCATACGGTGCTCCAGGCTTCCACATCGTAAACAAGCGCCGAGACATTTCCAGCACTCTTCGACTGAATGACCAAACTTCTCGCAAAATGTGCAAGCCGTGGCGACTTGCTTCTTTTCTTCTTTGACCTTCTTGCTCTGGTGGTAGCCACTACCACTCCCATTTCGGGATCTCTTCTTGCTATCACAAGATTTGTAAGGTTCCGTGATACTAAATTTGCCCTTCTTTTCATGCCGATCAGACCTTCGGCTCGGCTCCTCTCCCTTGCCTTTAAGTTTTTTTGACCTTCTCCAAGGTCCTTTCGCATAGATGTGCCCGTTGGACCATCTCCCCATATGTACGGATATTCTGAGTCCCAAGTTGTTGGATAAAGCCAGGCCTTAAACCATCCATAAACCGATTGGCCTTTAATAAGTCGGTACTAACTAGGTGAGGAGCATAAGGCGCCAGCCTAGAAAATTGGAGTTCATACTCTGCTACCGTCATCATGTCTTGGCGCAATGAGGCAAACTCCATAGTTTTACTCTCCTTGACATGTTCGGAGAAGTACTTTGCTCGGAAGAGGGTGAGAAAACCTTCCCAAGTATGTGGTGCATCTTGAGGCGGTGCCGGAATGGACTTCCACCATGTGCGGGCATCTTTATTGAGTTGGAACGTGGCTAGACGGACCTTCTCTTGATCTGCACATTGCATAACTTCAAAGATGTGGTTCATCTCATCTATCCAATTTTTGACTTCATCTGGATTAGATAAACCCAAAAATCATGGAGGATTTAAGCTCCAAAAATTACGATGTAAGTCTCCAGCTCTTGCCCCTGCGCCAGCTTGTGTCATGTTTTGTAACGCCTGGGTGAGACCCGAAACGGTCTGTTGCATACCACCCCAATCCACGCGATGAGCCCTTATGAGAGTAAGGTACCTGAGAAGAGTAATGAATTTGTTAACCTATTGGAATGACTGGGGTTAAACTTAGAAAGAATTCTAATTACTATCTCATCCCAGGTTCTACCCAATTCTCTCTCATAGGTTGGGAACGTCTTTCTTAGTTTCATAGGTGTGGGCCCTTAACCCTTGGACTTAACCTATGACATGCCTTTTCCCTAGGACTTCTAGTCCTATGCTCTGATACCACTTTCACTGTCACGCCCCGAGATTATGCAGCGGAAACAATCAGGAACGTGAACAGTCGGCTAGTACGTCTCGAGCAAGCAATATAATCAGAACACGAGACAATCACATAAAAGTAATTGCACAAGTAAAAACACTTTCAACTTTATTTCCTTATCCAAATAATCTCAAAGTACAATAGATCTTTGACTCTTTACTAGACTCAATAAAATAAAAAGTACATCATGACTCGACTAGACTTAATGACTATGGCTTCTCTCGAACCATCAATCACTCTCGGAACCATCACTTGAGTAATCTGAATCCGACCCGCTAGAATTTCCTGAAAAAGATTAAAAAGTAGGGTAATGAGCACACATGCCCAGTAGGTATCTTCGTATCAACATGGTGGCACTGTTTAAGTAATTAACATTTTTTCTCTAGAGAATAAGATAAATCATGCAAACACGACAAAGCATGCGAATAAAGCTAAAGTATCAAGATATGATCATGACATGATATGAAGAATATGATTGATCTAGTATATGTCAAGAATGTAAATGTGGCATTTCCATGAACAAGAATATAACAAGAATGTACTTTCCATAACCATGAAGGCTATGCACTAGAAAGTCATGTAACAAGCAAGAAAGTACTCTTCACTTAGTAGTAAGTACTTTGTGAATTCATGTGGATCCCGTGGATATTTCACTTATTTATAGAGAAAGTACTCCCAGCGCAATGCGATGCCAGTAGCATCATACCCCATGGTTTACAGTATGTTTCCGATAATTAGCCGAGGGGACTAGCATAGAGCCCTTGAACACAATCAGTGCTCGAACTGCATCTTCAAGTATAAATCAAGCTACTTCCACGTTTATTACAATAATGTGGCCAATAATGTACAAGTTCAACAATAATTTCATGATAAAGTAACCAAAGTAAGAATACTTCAATTAAGAATAAGAGATTTCAAGGATGACTTAATTGGACATCATGCTACAGAAGAAATTCGGCAGCACAACGATACTTTTATTACGTTCCATACCTTTAATATTGACTTTTAACATAGGTTCAGAGTCCAAATAATCCTAAGACTATCCATGAACTCAAAAAAAAAACCAACTCTAAAGGTCAAACCATGGGTTAGATATAATCAGGAACCAAGCGATCTAATGCAGGACCGTTTGATACAGAAAGCGGTCATATGCTGGATCGTTTAGAAATTCAAGCGGTCTACTCTTGGACCGTTTCATAAGATAGAGTTCGACATTTTGAAACATGACATATGGAGCCTTGCGGTCGAGTGGAGGACCGTTTAGTACCTATTAGCAGTCTAGTGAATGGCCGCTAGCAGACTCTGGCGGTCAACCAGAAGGCCGCTAAGTTCCAAAATGCATAAAACACCGGTCAAAGTGCTTTCTAGACATTGGGTTTTAATGGTACAACCAGCTCGGCGTCCTAGTGGGAATCCTAGGCTCGCGGAGTCTTATGGAGGCCTTGAAACAAGATTTCCTAGTCCGTTGGAAGGAATATCCAAAGGAGAGGTCATCAAGTCCAAGATTATGTACTTAATGTGCAATAGTATAACTAATGACAACATACCAGGATATGTGCCATGTACTTAAGAAAAATGACACTTAGAAGAGAGAGAATCATGTAAAACAGTGATCAAGTTAAATCATGAATCCTCTATTACTTGAAACATGTATTTATTACAAGATATATGATTTTGGTCACAAATTAACATAAGTTCAAAAATAAGTCTAAGTGCATAAAGAACATGAAATCTACTATGATGAATAATAGAATTAAATAAGTATATGAAACCAGTGATCAAACTAGGAATAAAACTTAGTTAACTAGGCTTACCATATATTAATTAAGGCTAATCTGCAATATGTGTCGGATTTACAATATTACAAAAAATCAGAAAACAAAAACAGTCTAGTATAGGACCATTTCACTGTGGCTAACGGTCTATCGGGCAACCGCTAGAGTTTCAGGCGGTTTACAGGAAGACCGTTTCCTCCTGTATAATCCGAGTTCAAATGATAATAAAATAAAATGCTAAACCAAGGCATATCATGCATGGAAATCAACATATATAAACTTCCATAATCATGATAGAGCGAATATAAGTCACCAATATACATAAGTTCATATGATCAACAAGAAATTTCTCCTTTTACTTCATTAAGGCTAGTTCATGCATGAGGGGTATACTAGATGCATAGTCCTAACGAAAACATGAAATTCTCAAGGCACAATGCATGAAATCGAATGAAACCAGAGGGCTTTTATTCCTGACTTTGAGTTTAAGTCATTCATGAGATAACCTACCTCTATCTTGGGCTTTAAATTTTGAATTTAAGGCTGAAAGTCAACCCTAGTTCTCTGCTCGTCCTGAACCGAACCAGCAACTTCACCCTCCGGTATCTCCTGATTCCCTTAACCTAAGGACATGAAATTTTGAGGGTAAGAAGAGGGTACTAACAGGAATAAATTGTTCTAAAGAACCTCTATCTAATTACCTTATTTAGGGCTTCTATTTTCCTGATCTTCTTGGGTCGGTCGCACTATTTTCTGAGTTATTTCCATCGAACCAGCGTCTTTGCAGGCTTCTATCTCCCCGTAGGCTTGATCTCCTAGAACGAAATGTTGAGAAAAGTTAGTTCTAACTAAAATGAACAAATTCCTAGAACAAACTTACCTCTAATTCATCCTCCTTACCTTAGTCTATGGAGCCAAAAGTAAGGGTTGCACACGTCAAATTTGGGTTCTATTTATCGGTTTAGCTAGGGTTTTGGGGATTATGATGATTCTAGAGTCCCAATTAGGCTTTCAATTCGATCTAATAGTCTTCAAGACTTATCTAATTAGTAGATAGAATCAAACCTAGGTGACTTGGATGCCAAAAATCCAATCTTTTCATATTTTCTTATACTCACGGAACTGACAGAACTTAGCGGTCTAGGTCTAGACCGTTTCCTGTCCCTTTGCGGTCTCACGATAGACCGTTTTCCTTCATGAGCGCCGAATTTGAAACTAGTTCAAAATATTTTGATATTATCCCCCTTATTATCCATTTACTTATCTCCTAAAGAGTAATCATCTCTTTAATTCTGATATTACACTAGGTTTAAGCTTCTAGAATATGGGCTAAGGTCCAAAACAATATTTTGGGCCAATGTGGGTTTATTATATGGGCCTAATCCTCTTGGACCTATACAAATTGGATTTTATTAACCATAATTCATTTAATAGCCCATTAAATGCTTTAATAATTATATTTTAATCCCAAAAAATTCTTAGAAAATTCTCAGGTGTTACAAAAGATGGGTTATTATTGGCCAACAATGTTAGATGACTACTGCAAATATACCAAGTCATGCCAGAAGTGCTAAGAGCACGCAATGGTCCCTAGGAGAACCCCAATATAGCTACATCTAACGGTGCCTTGTTGGCCATTTGCCAAATGGAGCTCGGATGTTGTAGGCTCACTACCCACATCCTCTTCAGGATGCAAATATATCTTAGCAGCGACAGATTATTTGTCCTGTTGGGTAGAAGTTGTGACTCTGAAAGAAGTGACAGAAGAAATTGTGGCCAGATTTGTCCGTCGGAACATAATATTCTGGTTCGGCGTCCCCAACCGAATCGTTTCAGACAACGGGAGTCACTTTCGGAATCAGAAGGTCTACAGGTTGGTCGAAAAGTTCAAAATTGATTGGAGGACCTCTACTCTATACAACCCTTAGGCAAACGGGTTAGCCGAGGCCTTTAATAAAACTCTCTACACCCTCTTGGCTAAGATAGTTAACTCTAGCAAGAAGGACTGTAAAGAAAAAATGCACGAGGCATTGTGGGCGTACCACACGATCTATAAAACCCCAATGGCATGTTTTCCATTCTCTCTGGTGTACGGCTCAGAAGCAATCGTCCCTGTAGAGCTGGAGGTACCCTCACTAAGGGTTGCAATTTAGCACGAATTGGTCAGAGACGGCCAAACAAACATAGAAAGAAGACTAGAAGAGCTCTCCGATCTAGAAGGGAAGTAACTCCATGTTTAGCAAAATATACAGGTCTATCAAGCCCATATAGCCCGTGCCTTCGACCTGCTTGTCAAAGGGCGCGAATTTAAGAAGGGCGACCTAGTTATGGTCAAAAGAAAAGAAGTTATGGCTGCCAATCTCAAAGGCAAATTAAGTGGAAACTGGTTTGGGCCTTATGTAGTTCAAAAAGTTTATGAAGGAGGTGCGTATGTTATTATCAATCACCGGGGGGAAGTTCAATTCCCACCCCTTAATGGAAAATATTTGAAATTATACTATGCGCCACTTCCTCAATTCGATGATCAATTAAATCTTGCGTCTCGTGTTGAACAAGCATGTGTCTTAGATCTCCCATGAGACTCATCAATGTCCATTCAAAAAAGAAGAAGAAGAAGAAAAAGATTGGTGTTTAATAAAAGATGAAACCATCGTCGGTGGATATCAATCCCTCAAGTCCCACCGGAATCCAAAGATCTCTCCTTGGACTGGATGCTCCGTCTAAGCTGAATAACCAAACAAACCGAACTTCTTGCATTGACATAATCTTAGTGTCGACAAAAAATATAGCTCGGCGATATGGCATTTTGTCTAGCCCGGCGAACATTATACCCTTGGCCTAGACCTTCCGTCTAGAGCCAACGAACAAAATGACTCCTTTACTTTGACACTAATCCCGTGTCAATGAATTAACCACGTTAGCATCTGACACCCTATCGGCACTGATGAATACACCCTTGGCCTAGACCTTCCGTCTAGAGCCAATGAACAAATGACTCCTTTGCTTTGACACTAACCCCATGTCAATGAATTAACCACGTCAGCATCCGACACCCTGTCGGCACTGATGAATACACCCTTGGCCTAGACCTTCCATCTAGAGTCAACAAACAAAATGACTCCTTTTCTTTGGCACTACCCTGTGCCAATGAATTAACCACGCCAGCATCCGACACCCTGTCGGCACTGATGAAGACACCCTTAGCCTAGACCTTCTGTCTAGAGTCAACGAACAAAATGACTCCTTTTCTTTGGCACTATCCGGTGTCAATGAATTAACCACGTCAGCATCCGACACCCTGTCGGCATTGATAAATACACCCTTGTCCTATACCTTCCGTCTAGAGTCAATAAACAAAATCACTCCTTTGCTTTGGCACTATCCCCTATCAATGAATTAACCACATCAGCATTCGACACCATGTCGGTACTAATGAATACACCCTTAGCCTAGAACTTCCGTCTAGAGTCAATGAACAAAATGACTCCTTTGCTTTGGCACTATCCCTTGTCAATGAATTAACCATGTCAGCATCCGACACCCTGTCGGCACTGATGAATACAACCTTGGCCTAGACCTTCCATCTAGAGTCAATGAACAAAATGACTCCTTTGCTTTGGCACTATCCCTTGTCAATGAATTAACCACGTAGCATCCAACACCCTATCGGCACTGATGAATACACCCTTGGCCTAGACCTTCCGTCTAAAGTCAACGAACAAAATGACTTCTTTACTTTGGCACTATCATGTGTCAATGAATTAACCATGTTAGCATTCGACACCCTGTCGACACTGATGAATACACCCTTGGCCTAGACCTTTCGTCTAGAGTCAACAAACAAAATGACTCCTTTGCTTTGGCACTACCCCGTGTCAATGAATTAACAACGTCAGCATCCGACACCTTGTCAGCACTGATGAATACACCCTTGGCCTAGACCTTCCGTCTAGAGTCAATGAACAAAATGACTCCTTTGCTTTGGCACTATCCCGTGTCAATGAATTAACCACGTCAGCATCCAACACCCTATCGGCACTGATGAATACACCCTTGGCCTAGACCTTCCATCTAGAGTCAACGAACAAAATGACTCATTTACTTTGGCACTATCCAGTGTCAATGAATTAACCACGACAACATTCGACACCCTATCGGCATTAATGAATACACCATTGGCATAGACCTTCCGTCTAGAGCAAATGAACAAAATGACTTCTTTGCTTTGACACTAATCCCATGTCAATGAATCAACCACGTCAGATTCTGACACCTTGCCGAAACTGATAAAACATACCCTTGGCCTAGACCTTCCGTCTAGAGCCAACGAACAAAATTACTTATTTGCTTTAACACTAACCCCGTGTCAATGAATTAAACCACATCAACATCTAACACCTAGTCGAAGTCAATGAACACACCCTTTGTTGTGCCCAGATGAGTGACAATCAAGAGGGGAGGGGTGAATTGATTGCTTTTCAAAAAATATTGCCTCCAAAAATTACTTTCACACCCCTTAAGAGATTTATAGATTAATATGGTTGGCAAAGAAATTAACTAGTCAAGCACTAGCACACAAGAGCATGATCACACTCAAGAAAACCAATGAAAGGATATTTCTAGATTTATAAGCACAAGACAGATTCACTTAACTCACCGTAGAGCCAACTCGCAATGAACGTCAATGCAAACCACGGAGGACACAGAAATTTTTAAGCGGTTCGGGTACACAAGAGTGTTCCCTACGTCCACCCCTCACCTAGTGAGGATTTCGCTCCACTATGAAGAGCAAAAACACACACATGCTGTGAAACATAGCAACCACATACGGTAGCCTCACTGTGCCGCCCACACACACACACACGTCGCACAGCTCGTGACCACACACACAAGATATTCTCTAGAGTGCTGGATGTACAAAGGATATTCAAGAAGGAACAAATCTAAGTGTAGAAATCAAAAAATAGAAGCATTCTAAAGGTTATAGCTCCCCCTTTCAATTCTTCTAAGAGAGTTTGAGCTCCCCTTTCTGATTCAGAGCTGATAGCTCAAAGAAATTGCAAGTTGGAGAGCTATCCATAAGTGACCTCAATCAAACCATGCAGCAATCAGGATGAACAACTTGAGGATCACGATTTTAGCTTCAGATCATCGATTTTAGCACCCAAGAGCTCCCTGCGCAGAAAAATAGATAAACATGTAAAACTCTTTCTCCTCACCTCAAAAAGCACCCTAATCTCTGTAGGTCCCGGGGTAGGTGAGCGGATAAGTAGGGGGGTTGAATTGTCCCCGACGCTAGATGGCAAATTAAAAAGCTACGCAGCGGTATTAAAACCTTTTAACGAGATTGAGGAAATTAACTAAACAAGGTAACTAATTCTCTCAACCTCTCTGTTCCCACACGATCATATAAACGGATATAACAAGCAAACCAGGCAATCACACAAATCAAAGTAAAGTGCACAGTGATTTTTAAGGTGGTTCGGGACCATGACGGGCTCCCTACGTCCACCCCTCACCAAGTCTGGTGAGGCTTCACTCGGGGATAAATCCTCAACATGGAGACAACGCTCCAAACACACACGGGGACACGCCCCAACACACACACACATGGAGACGGAGTCTCCCACATGATCTGATGACCGGATCACAACACACACACACGCTGTAACAAATGCAGCACAACGACACACACGATCGCATGTAGGTGATCAAACACGACCTTATACACAAACGGCCACACACACAAAATGTATTTTCAGGTTCAAAAAATAAACACAAATAACAATATAAGCTCAGATCGAAATAGAACACATGGCAAACATCA
Source organism: Amorphophallus konjac (assembly GCA_022559845.1). Classification (NCBI taxonomy): domain Eukaryota; kingdom Viridiplantae; phylum Streptophyta; class Magnoliopsida; order Alismatales; family Araceae; genus Amorphophallus; species Amorphophallus konjac. The sequence goes on along the minus strand of CM040118.1, from coordinate 255,223,194 downwards.
CAAAACAACAACTAAAGGATGTAGAGATTGTTCCCCCTTTGATTTCCAGGACGAATAGAAATAGTAGCTTGAAGCTCCAGTTGGATGGTGACGATTTCAACATCCTCTCGATCTACTGCACTTTTCCTTCTTCCACGATATTCAAAACCACTTGGATGAAGATCAAATCTCCCCTTCTTTTCCCCTCTCTCTTCTTCTCTTCTTTCTTGACCTACAAGATAGAAAACATTAGCTCAATTGGGGGTTTCTTTTTAAATTCGGAGTTCACAAGAGAGCATATACAGAAGACATGAAAAGACCATGATAACCCTTCTAGAACCATCCAAAAAGACCCCCAATAGGTCTACCATGAACCCTGGGGTAAAGGGGTAAAAGGTTAGGCACAAGTGGGTTTATTAGACCTAGGATGGTCGAGGACAAGCCAAGACACGAATCCACAATTCCAGAGATGTTTGGAGACTTTTGAGATTAAAACATCCAAGGAGAAGGGCTTCCCACGTTGAAGAAAGTAAAGTCAACAATTGCTGCCTCGGGGGGTTCGGTCGACCGGAGGTAGGTGGTCGGTCGACCTAACTTTTACAAGTGAATTTTCAGGTAGCACTGCCAATTTCGATCGACCTAAGCTACAGGGTCGGTCGACCTAAAGCTACAGTAAATTCCAGACTTTCATATTTCAGTCCCAAACTCCATTGCAACCCTTCCAAACTCTATGACATCAAACTCCTTTGATCTTGGAGGGCTTATATTAAGGATCTTAACCCGGAAAAACCATAAGAAAAAAATGATTAGAACTTTAGCTCAATAATCCAAATAATAAATGCATAAAGTATATATACATGAAATCCATGTTCAAGGTGCATACGAACACTTTGAACCACAAATGTTCTAAGCTAAAGATCGAAGGATATCTATATGCATGTGAACAAGGTATGAGCAACTTGTAACCATAAAGAAAGTGCAAAAGGCACATACATTAAAATCTATGTTCAAGGTGCATACAAACTTTTTGGAAAAATATGTTTATCCTCTTTGTCACGCCCCGAGCCTTTAATTACAGCGGAAGACTCGCTCGGGGAGCGCGAACAGCCGGCATGGTAAGCCTCTTGCAAGCAAGAATCAATCAGAGCGCAAGACAATCACACTATTAGATGCAATTGCACAAGATTTAATCAAACTTCAACTTTATTTCATAATGCTCAATATTCAAGATACAATCACTAATTTGATTTCCATTCTACTAGACTCAAGAAATAGGAAAATTACATTGATTCAATCTAGACACTTTAACTTCCTAAGTCTTCACTCTCATCTTTATAACACTTTCACTCGCTTCCGGACCCGCTACTAGTATAGCCCGAATCCGAATCCGAACTATTTCCATCTCCTGAAAAACATTGGAAAGTAGGTCATGAGCACACTTACCCAGTAGGTATCTTCGCATCAACATGAAGACACTATTTAAGTAATTATCATTTTAGCTCTAAAGAAATAAGGTAAAATCATGTGAATGCGAATCAATCATGCTATCAAATCAATAGAAACAAGATAACCATGTAAGATAGAATGATCAAGAATGAGCTAGCAAGAATATAATAAGAACATGATATTGGCCTTTTATGAACAAGAATGTAACGAGATTGTACTAGCAAGCCACATATTCATCACACTAGTCTCTTTTGAGTACATAGTTCATGAATTTCTATGGAATATCAAGCAAGAATGTCATGTCGTGCCGTGGATCTTCACTTATTTATAGAAATAGTACTCCCAGCGCAATGCGACTCCAGTAACATCATACCCCATGGTTTATAAAATAGTATGTTTCCGGTAATCAGCCGAGGGGACTAGCATAGAGCCCTTGAACACAATCAGTGCTCGATCGCATCTTCAGTTATAAATTAAGCTACTTCCACGCAGTATAACAGTAAAGTATGGCCAAGAATATAACACTTCCAATAATTTCATGATAACGAAAATTAATGAATGAATGCTTCAACATAAGAATGTAGGAGTCAAGAAATAGACTTTAAACAATGTCATGATCATAGAAATAAATCGACAGCATAACGGTATTTTCCTTTACTTCCATCACATTAGATCAATTTAAGCAATATGACAAGTTCTAGATCATCAAGGTTTATCTAGAATCATTGGAATATCAACCCTTGGTCAAACCTTGGGTTAACATAAACAAGCTATGTAACAGTCGCTTACTGGGCCGTTACACTATGTAACGCGCCAGTAATAGGCCGTTACAGTGATCCGAGTCCAGAAGGATAAAAATAGACCCAGAGGAATGTGACGGTCGGGTACTGTGCCGTTACCTGAGCCTGACGGTCCAGTTCAAGGCCGTTACATTTACAAGAATCAAAATCATGATAGAGTGTTCTAATTAATGAGCTTTTATTGGTACAACCAACTCGGCGTCCTAGTGGGAATCCCAGACTCGCGGAGAATTACGGAGGCCTTGAAATAATGATTTCCTAGTCCATTGGAAGGAATATCCAATAGAGAGGTCCTCATGTCCAAGATGGTGTTCCTATAGTGCAAAGTGTGAACTAATGACAACATACCGGAATATGTGCCATGTACGTATAGAATTGACTCTATTGACAGAGAGAGATATGTATAATCAATGTGAAAATCATGATAAAAACTCCGTCAATACAATGTTGAAAAAGTCATGCTTTATAGTACAAAACTATAGAATTTGGTTTAACATAACTTACGTAGAAGTGATGACAAAACATGCAATACCTATCATGAATAATCAAATATCCTTAAAATCACATGATTAGGTTTAAAACTTAGGTAACTAGGTTTTAACCATAATAAGATTGACAGGTTATATTCTGTCATAGGGTTGACAGAACAAAGGATATAACGGTCTTAAGAGGGGGCGTCACAGTGAAAGTGACGGTCATGATCAAGCCGTTACTTGAATGTAACGCGTCTGTCCAAGCGCGTTAGAAACATCAGTGCAATTCAAATACTACAGAGTTTGTAACGGTCTGTAGTAGGGCCGTTACTTGAAAGTGACGGTCCTATGCTAATGCGTTACAGTATCTGCTAACAGAAAATAACTATAGAAACTAAGAGATCAACTCACATCATGTCTTTTATCAAAACATCATGAGTTTCCAGACATGTTAACGAAGTAAAGGCTATCTATATGCATAGGTAATCATGAATAGATGAATAGTCATGTTTTAATTTCTCAATTTGGCTAAGAGGTGCATGATATGCATTGAGCTATCAAAACGTTAAATCAATGATCTACCATGCATGAAAATCAATTAAACCAGAGGCTCTTAGTCCTATCAAGCTGTTTTTACCGTTCATGAGATAACCTACCTCTTACTTAGACTGTAGTTTCTGAATTTGGTTGAGAACCTTGCCCTAGATCCCTTCCTTCTCTTGTGACTTTTTCAGCAACTTCTTTAGGCTCTAACTCCACGCCCTCTTGACCTAAAGATGTGAAATTCGGAGGGGAGTTAGTCTAAAGTATTGTAAACAAATATCTCTAAAGAACTTACCTGAGATAATGACTCCTTACCTTGCTTCTTTACATCCCAAAAGTAGGGGTCGCACAGTTTAGAACTATGTCCTATTTATAGAGTTTAGGCTAGGGTTTAAGGATTAGATCAAGTTTAGAGTCCTTATTTCATCAAATCCCAATCTCTAAGAGTCCTTAGTAACATTACAAGCCTTCCCAAGTCGATCCATAGTGGATAGGAACATCAAGTTCCAATCTTTTCATGAGTTCTTTTACTCACGGAATCTGCAGACATGTGACGGTCTAGTGTCCATGCGTCACTTGCTTGTGACGGTCTCGCGATAGACCGTTACATTCTTCGTAGGTAGAGTTCAAATAGATGAAAACTCTTTTGAAAGTTATCTAGATATTTATCCCTATATAAATTGTATTTATCTTTTAAAATTCGTGGATAGGCTTAAATACCTTCTAGATTATGGGCCAAACTTACTGGGCTTGGTTTAAAACCCCTTTTAGACTTTAATTAAGTGGGTTGGGTTAATTGATCAACACTACTTGGCCTTATAATGACTTATTAATCAAATAAACCATTTATAAATTTATTTAGGCCTTTATTATTTATGAAGTTCTAGGGCACTACACTCATCAAGGAAACAAGTTCATATAGCAATGAACTTTATGCATCAAGTGCAACAAGAGTGGCATTGTAAAACCAAAATCGACATGAACGATGTGATTGAATTTAACACAAGTTCTCTTCACAGAACCATGAACCATTTGCATCTAAGTGATGCTTACAAAACATGGGGTCGACACCATCCTTTGATAGGTCGACACTATGATAGGGCATGAAAGCCTATGCTAAAGTTCAACATGAGAAAATGAATATCATTCAATGTGAGAGTTTCAATCAATTCATTTCAGCCACCACTTTCATGAGGAATTTAAACTTTGCATCTAGCATAAGAACCTTATGAAGAATATACATGAAAGAACCAAGTGAATATATGCAACATGGATAGCACAAGGGACTGGGAAGAGATTGAATGTTTAAACACAAAAACTAAGTATTCCTTGGGGTTTAATCAATATTTCACCACATGTCAACCTCTTTCCACCAAGATTCATATAAATAGATATTACCATGCATCCATGTGATTTGTAGGTGTCTTCCAATCATCTCTCTCCTGTAAAAGATAATGTAAAACATGAGATCTACATAGATATCAAAATCATGGATTATGAGTGATAAAAGCTCCTTAATGAGACACATAAGCATATGCATAGAGCTTCTACTCATAATCCACGAGCTTATATGCATGTCTAGCAATATGGAAAAATCAATCTCAACTATGAAGACTTGATCAAGAGCATAATGACTCAATTGAAATACATGCAAGCATAGCAAAGCTCATGAATGCACACTGACATCAACCGCATATGCAAGCAGACACAAAGTTATTTATAAGGTTACTTATCATCAAAAACATAACCATATGCAATGCACACTTCATGACCCCACACACATCAATCTCCCCCTTTTTGATGATGACAAACTTTATGAATACTTTATGAATGACATGACAAACTTTATGATTCAACATAGCCATACACACATATCAGAAATCTTTCCCCTCTATCAATCACAGATAACCATCATAAATCTTTCTCCCCCTTTGACATTATCAAAAATGGGAGGAAGGCAATTAAGTTCAAATTCCCGCATGACAAATTGAAGAAGCAATAATAGCCCACTTCAAAAATTCAGATGAAGCAATAGCAAATCATGGACAAGATGTTGACATACCAATTGTTGATTATCGAGATGGGAAGATGAGTAGACTTGATACCAACAAATCAATATGATTCCAATACAGCAAGTGTTAACAAATCTGATGCCATTCAATGCCTAAAAACTATTGAGCAAGTATAAAGCATCTGAAGTCCATTTAACTTTTTTTAATTTCATTGGTTTTTAAATTTTTTTAAAAAAATTCTTTTGAAAAGAGACATGAGTCTCAACACATACAAATGAGTTTCTTGATTTTCAGATTTTCAGATTTTTAGTTTTCAAGTGAAATACATGAAGCAAGATGCGAACAAATGAGGACACATAACAATATGCATGTAATGCAACCAAACAGATACATGTATATGTACATGCAACATATCTCCCCCTTACTAATTGAAGAAGGAGATGGGTATAAGAAAAGTGCATGAGAGTCATGATAACATGAATATTCATATATAGCACCTAGGAGGTTGTGCAATCACATAGGAGAATCATGTTATAGTCAATGCAATCAATCAATTTTTTGAATATATATTAAATCAAATTACCAAGAGTGTGAGTGAATAACATGAAAATCAACTATAACCATATAGATATTCAGATTTTCAAAACAACACAATGAGATATTATACAGACTACATTTCAATTTATGAGAACAGCGTATTGGAGGCTACGCTCTATCTCATCAAATTTTAACATCAAATTTTTTAATAAATTTAAAATTTTTCAAAGAATGATCAGGTTTAAATAATTCCTTTTTACGCGAGGAGACACATGGAGCTCATGCCAGAATCTCCGGTTACTCAGAATATTGAACCATTTTATTTCATTCTGAACAGAGGTACTTTAGTCAAACACCTTTCAGAAATGAATCACATCACGTCTTAAGTGACGTGCATCCAATTTACTTAGTGAGACCAAGCATTACTCTGCCATTCACTTTCATTTTAGATTTTTCCAACAAAGATAGGTAGGTAGCTTTTTTCTTAACTACCTCTTCAACATACATGCAGCATGTTTAATATCTCTAGAGTGTTGAAAGAAAATTCATATATCGTTATGTTTAACACTCATTTTCACATTATGTGTAAGATGTGTATAAATTTGATTCAGCATATATACCGAAAGTATCATGAACACATAACAATGCAACTCCCCCTAAATAGATGCACTTATGAAATAAGAACTCCCCCAGAGTGTATGACATGAAACACTCTAATAATAACTCAAATACAACATTATTTATCAAGAAAGCATAAGGTCATAGAAATTCCAAAGGATAGGGGTGAATAACATATATAAGCATGCAAGCACATATTGGGAGTTTATGCAATATGCAATGCAAAATGAAAAGATATGCAATTTTAGTTCTTGAATTGTTGGCCCCAAAGATATGCATGCTGAAAATGCCAACTATATAACAAGGCACACGATGAGCTTCATTTTTCAAATGCACTATGTGAATGATATGCAAATATGATATGCAAATGTGCAATGTGATGCAAAATTTTAGATTTTTATTTTAATGTCCTAAATATAATGCAAAGTGTAAGACGTAACATGAATGTAAATTACAAATTTTTAGTTTTTCATTTGGATGATCTAAATACACCTAATGCATTGAATTCTAATGCATGCAACCTTTAACTATATGAGAATGGAATGCAAGATGCAAAAGCAAGATGGGAAGGCTTGATTTTCAGAACATTTGTCAGATTTCACAAGAGGGCATTCAGTTTTGAACGATGAACAGCAAGTATTTTCCATCACATTACCTTTATGAGCAGAGGTGCAGAAAGAATCAGAAATGAGTAATGCAACCCATTTTATTTTCAAAAACTTTTCAAAAATAGATTTTCAATAACATTTCAGAAGTTCAGAAAATCATCCACAAGCCAAACATATTTTTTAAAGGCTCTTCAAAAGAAAAACTATCCAATCACAAGTTAGCCATTTGATTTCTCCAAGTTTTGGTACAAGGCGGAGTTTGAGGTCCGAAGACCCGACTCACACATGATGAAAGCTTCCAAGTGGATGTGATCCACTCTTACACTAACACGATTTGATATACCAGAAATGCAGTCAAGCTCGAATGTGATATCACACATGCAGTTTCATTCAAGAATTATTCAAATAACCATTTGGAGATTTTTTGGCACATCAGAGTAGAGGAACAACAGTTCAAGTTTTTGAGAAGCAATACCTGTCATGAAACAAAACCACCCAATGCCACAAGATAATGCATGAAATTTCATTTCCATAGCAAAAGGTTGAATTACCTTAGTTCAGGAGACAATACCGGAGGCCTTCAAGCACCAAAATCACTAACCGCACGAAGGTTAGTATTTCAGATTTTTATTTTCTTACCTTGGCCTTGAGAATCCATTGTTTTTCTCAATTTCTTCATGACCCTCAAGTCACTCCTGTAATCAAAGTTCTCATACATTAGACTTGGGTACCCAAGCTTCCTTGGATCCCTGTGGTTTAGCAGCACTTTGGAAGTGCATTCCATAATCTCACACATGCAAATATCAAGTTGCATCAACTGTGTATATGCATGAGAATGGATATGAATTCTGATATGAGAAGCAAATTTTTCGAGTTTGAGCAAGACAGTGCATGAGAGTTTATGCAGACTCATGTATGTAATTCTTTGAATAGGCCAGTAGTTTTCATGATAGACATTAGCACAGGATGATCTTTCTTACAAATGAGCCTTAGCTTGAGCACATATCAACCAGCTAATAGCTCCCCCTCACAATGTGCATGAATTACACAGATGATGTTTTAACAAAAAAAACATGCATCCTATGACTTATATGAACAAGTGACTCATGGTACGAGGCGGAGGCACATTCTCACGCATGGTGATAGATTTCAGACGGCAATGACCTGCCCTTCCTCAAGTCATCATTTGATATACCATGTAGTCATGCAATGATGATCAAATGGATGAATATTCAGTTTCATGAAATGCAATCATGTAATGGTGATTCATGAAAAATGCAATTCATTCTAATAACAAAAAAAGTTTTTTTATTTTCATTAATGGAGATTCGGTTAAAACAAGTTTGAGTTTTTCAAAAAGAGCTCAGAAATTTATTTTCAATACTTGTGCCTTGAGCATCCATCATCTTCCAAGCCTTCCATTTGGCCTCAAGACAACCCTGCAACAAAGTTCTTATTCATAATTTTGGGTACCCAAATCTTCTTGGGTCCCGGATGGTTAGTTGCACCTCTAGTGTGTGCTCTCCACATTCTTTGGACATGCATATCATGAAAATTCATTAAAGCACAGTCATACATGGTATGCCCAAAATTGCCATAGCAGTGACAACTAACAGAAGACCTAGCATTCTTCTTAACAAGATAGGCATGAAATTTCTGTGGGTTGGTAAAATTATAATTATTTTTAACATTGAAGTTCTTTCTTCTACTTGCTTGCCAACAATGTGACACACGATGTCCTGACTCTCCACAAAAGTGACAAGAAGTGTTTCCTCTTTTGGAAATGAGTTCATTTTTGCATGCCTTCAAGTCATCCTTTTTCAACATGTACCACTCATGCAAAGAGTGACCATGTTTACCACAATAAAAATAATGCAAAAAAGCCATTTTGCCATGTGGTCTTTTAGCATGAACATAAGAATTTCCAAATCCATTTGTTCTATTTGAAAACCTCTTAGAATTTTTGAAATCATTCATTTTCTTGTATGCATTTAGTTCATCAGATCTCATCAACAGACAATCATGCATCACATGACCATGCTTTCCACAATAATAACAATTAACATTTGAACCCTTTCTCATGTGATCATGCTTCATTTGATTCTTGGGACCATTTTGATATTTAGATAGTTGATTTGCTTTCTTGGTCTTTGATTGAGTCGAAGATTTAGACTTTGATTTTTCAACATAAGGGAATTTAAAATGATTGAAGAACATGATGCATGCAAAAATGAAGTTTATGTTTTCAGACTAAAAGTTTTCTTTTTACTAGAATCATATCCTAGTCCTTCCCGTTGGAAATTCACTTTGGTCCCCAAGATTTTATCCAGATTGTCCTTCCCTTTGACAAATGTAGACAAGGATGCATTCAAATCAGAAATTTCAGATTCAAGAGATGAGACATGAAGTTCATAACTAGCAATTTCTTGTTCACTGCAAACAACACTTTTATTTAGCACTCTATTTGCAGTTTTATAACTATCAAGCTCTTGTTCTAGCACATGCAATCTTTCACATTCACTTACAACCACAGATTTTCCTTTCTCTAGAGCCAACAATCTTTCAGAAATGATCGTGTTCAATTCCTTCAGTTTCTCATTTTCTTTTGCAAGTTTTTTATCATGAATGAGTTCATTTATCAAGGTTTGATCATTGGCCATTGAATTTACTTTTGCTTTCATCTCCTTGTTTTCATTTCTTAAGGAGCAAATTTGATCTTTATGAAATTCAATATCAAACACATGAGCCTCAATTAATTCCGCTAAATGTGAGCATTTTTTACAGGAGGATTAACAGTTATTTTGTTCAACCTTCTTTTTCAATTTTTTATTTTCAGCATTAACCATCTTGTACATATTAACAAGCTCTTCATAAGCATTCATTAACTCTTCATAACCAGATTCATCTTCATCATTAGAGTCAGAATTTACCTTTGAACTTACCATGCTTGATGTGCTCTCCTCATCACCCATGAGGCACATATCCTCCAGATGTATCTCTTGAGCCTTGATCAATCCATCCACGATTTCCTTGGCTATTTCATATGAAGAAACAAATGGATATATATCAGATTTCACGGCAGCTTTTAATAATCTTAAAACTAAAACATTATCATGATTTTTCAATTCATCTTCATGAGACCATCTAGTCTCATCCAGAGACTATTTGTTAGGGCCATAATATATCAATTTCCAGAGTTCAGAATTAACAGAGTTAATTAGCCCACACATTTTGCCTAACCATGAATCAAAATCATCGCCATCAAAAATAGGTAAGCAACTCATCAAAATATGATCAACATAACAATTCATGATTAACACTACACTGGGATCTCTCTGTAGATCGTTAGATCTAAGGACAACAGAGCCTTGCTCTGATACCAATTGTTGGTCCCGGGATAGGCGAGCGGATAAGAAGGGGGGGTTAAATTGTCCCCGACGCTAGATGGCAAATTAAAAAGTTGTGCAGTGGTATTAAAACCTTTTAACAAGATTAAGGAAATTAACTAAATAAGGTAACTAATTCTCTCAACCTCTCCGTTCCCACACGATCATACAAACGAATATAACAAGAAAACCACGCAATCACACAAATAAAGTGTACATCAATTTTTAAGGTGGTTCGGGACCACGACGGGTTCCCTACGTCCACGCCTCACCAAACCTGGTGAGGCTTCACTCGGGGATAAATCCCCAACACGGATACAACGCTCCAAACACACACGGGGACACGCCCCAACACACACACACACGGAAATGGAGTCCCCCAAATGATCTGACGACCGGATCACAACACACACACACACGCTGCAACAAACGCAGCACAACGACACACACGATCGCACGCAGGCGATCAAACACGACCGTATATGTAGCAACCCTAATAAATGAATAATTGAAATGAATTAAAACATATATATTACAGAAGTAATATATATAAAAGGAATAGGGTTAATTGGACGAAATAAAACAAATTAAAAAAATAACGCCTCTTATTAGGGCGTTAATTCAAAAAGAAACGCCTCTATCAAAGGCGTTACTAAAGAAAGGACGCCCACACGTGCGGTCGTCAACTCACGCGACCAAATAGGCAAGTAAAAGAAACGCCTCTATCTTGGGCGTGTTTTAAAACACGAAACGCCCTTTTTCAAGGCGCTTTTTAAGAAACGCCCTTATGCAAGGCGTTAATTCAAGAATACACGCCCTGACCAAAGGCGTTAATTCAGTTCGTGACCCGATCGAACCCAGAACTTATCCAAGCAAAGATTAACCTAATCTAGTAAGTGTCTATTAGAGTAAGGACTCTATTAAGGATATATTACCCTCAATCAAACACTACTCTTGTTAGGACTTCAAAATCCTATAAATAACATGTTCGATCGAACCCTAAAACCCATTTGATCGAACGTCTGCTGCTAGGTACGTGAAGAACATATGTTCTTCTATTTTCTTCTTCTGTTCCTTTTTTTATGAACGTAGCATGAGAAGAATTAATATTCTTCGTTTCCTCTCCAGGTTGACGGAAGAACGATTGTTCTTCTTCTATTAAGTTGCAGTTGAAGCTTCAAAGCCCTTTCATCTCCTTCATCCAGATCATAAGGTAGGATTTTCTCAAGCTACTGTAGCCCAAATGAAATTAATGCAATATATATATATATAAGCATGTCATGCATATGATTATTATGGTTTTCATGCGTTTTCTGAAATATTTTGAAAGAAACGCCCTTGATTAGGGCGCTAATTTAAAAGAAACGACCACCCAAGTGGTCGTCAATTTAATATTTGACGCCCTCTACGCAGGCGTTAATTTCATAAGAATCGCATGTGATTAATAATTGATCTGTTTAAAAATTACAATACATATGAAATATTGATTTTTAATATCTTGCATGACTCTGTGAATTCCTGTTAAATTTTACTGCCATGACATGTCTCCTGTCTCTCGAAATATTATTTATTAAAATATCGTAAATCCCTTGAAATTCACGACTTGGACAAAGTCGTTTTCCATATTCTAACGCCCCAGTACAAGGCGTGAACATTAAAAGTAACGCCCCTTTCTAGGGCGTGTATCTGTTAAAAAAACTAAAATTCACATATTCTGTAAAGTGGAATTGGAAAGTAACGCCCCTTCCAAGGGCGCGTTTTTGAAAGTAACGCCCCTTCCAAGGGCGCGTTTTTGATAAATTTCTGAGAATAATTATATCCTGTCAAATATGTAAATGATGAGACGCCTGCCCCTGCAGTCGTCAACTTTTAAGAAACGCCCACAGTAAAGGCGTGTTTTGATAAATTAATGAAATAATGGAAATTCTGCAAATTGGCAATATATGTAAACGCCCTTCAGTTAGGCGTTAATTACTTGAGACACGACTTGACCTAAGTCGTTATTTTACTATAAACTGATTTTTCCTCTGATTTGCTAACCGATGGTTTATATATTATACATATATATATATATCGGCACTATTCTCCACTCCGTGAGTATAGTCCCACGTTTCATGTTGATTTATCGATCACACTCAACTCTCATTGACATACAAGCTCTCCATTGGACATTCCGTTCCTTTGGACTAGCAAGTTAGTCATAGAGACCTCCGTAAGACTCCTCGTAGCCTTGGATTCCCTCAAGGCCGACTGAGCTGGTTGTACCCTAAAAACCCATTACACAGTTTTTGCCATGTCAATCTAAAGAAAACATGGTATACCGGCCCTTATGATTATACAAAGAGTATATCATAAGAAATTCTTGATGGGATGATGATATCATGCCATATCGTGTCATTCTTGTAAACCCCAATTCTATGATAAGAATGAGGGTATCTTGCTTGATCTAATGTTCATGTGGACCTCAATTCTATATAAAGAATGTCCATATTGATTTGTCATGGTACCTAAGTTAAGGGAACCATATTCTACCTAGTTTTATCGAACTCGTGATTATACCGTTATTATCGCCATTCTATGTCCTTTGTCATATTTTGGACTCTATTCTATCAAAGTTGTCATACGTATCTACAAGCTTGATTATTGAAATTCTATATTGGCTATATAAACAAGAGTGGATGTCAAAACACATGATAAATGCCTGCGCATATAGGGCCCGATCTGGTCCTGGGAGGAGCACCCGAAAGTACTTGTGCCCATGGGAGTTAAAATGATAAGGTATCTGGCATTATACCGAGTACTTGACTTGCTTGATTGGACATTCCACACACATCTTGTACTTGAATCGTACTTGACTTTACATGAAATGCGTGGCCCGAAAAAGGGTAATTTACTTGCTTGAAACATGATAGCCAAAGTTCTTGACATGACTTGTTAAACGTGCTTGCTTGAATATCTTGAATAACTTGTATCTTGTTCATGAAAGTTCATCTTATTTCTTTGATATTACATTCTCTCTATCTTGTCGTTTCATGCGAGCATGCATAGCTTTATTGCATCCATGAAAATGTAATTACTTAAACCACTTGCTAGTACTTGAGATATAATTTCCTACTGAGCGTTCGCTCATCCCGTTTGTCCCTTTTTACTTTTCAGGTAAGTCCGACGACGATGGAAGTCAATCGGATGGGAATGGTCAAGAGTGAAAGTGATAGAGCTTCTACAAGTGTCGTCTAGTCTTTTCCATAGTTTCTTGAGTCAACTATGTATTCTTTTCCTTTTTATTTAACAGAGTATTGGATTTGTAATAGTCTATCCATTATGAAATAAAGGATTGGGTTATCTTGCTATTTTGCGCATCTCTGTCTTTGTGTCGAATACACGACCACTCTGATTGACATGATTGATATAGACACGTCGCGCATCTCCGGGTATCTTCCGCGCTCGGGGCGTGACAGTCTTTGTGGTATCAGAGCCTAAGGTATTCAATTCCTAGGAAACCCAAGTCCAAGGATAGGTTTCAAAACCTTTAACCAAGTGAGAGTGGGTAGAACCAAGGGTTAAATGATCAATGAGTCCTTTATAAGATTATAGTGACATAATACTAACATAGCTATTGTAATTGTAGGATAATGGCTGCCGAACGTGCTCAATGGCGCAACATGCAGCGTACCCTTCAAGGGATGACCCAAGTGCTACAACAGGTAGCACAAGGTGGTGCTCCACGAGCTGGAAGCTTACACCAAGCATTCAAGAATATGAATCCCCCGAAGTTCATGGGATCGACCGATCCAGACGATGCCGAGCATTGGGTTCGGGAGATTGAACGTATATTCCGTGTCATGCAATGCACGGATCAGGACAAAGTCTTATTAGCTACTTTCCAGTTAGAAAAGGATGCTAGATGCTGGTGGGAGTCGATTGAAGCTACTATTGACCCAACTCAAGTTACATGGGGTGAATTCGTTGAATATTTCAACGCCAAATATTTCTCTGATAGGGTCCAGGAAAGGAAGGCCGCCGAATTTGCCGCATTAAAGCAAAGATCTTTATCGGTGGCTGATTATGAAGCACAGTTCTCTAGACTGTCTAGATATGCTAAGCATTTAATTGGCACGGAAAAGATGAAAGCCCGTAGATTTCTTAATGGGCTTAGGCCCCACTACATTACTCAACTGGCGCCTATGGATATTCAAGTTTATACTGAAATAGTGCGCCGAGCTCAGTTGCTTGAAGATGCCACGGAACTATCTGATAGGATCCGTGGGAAAGACAAAAAGGAGCAAGTCACAAGTTCGGGTTCTTTTAAACCCAACTTTAAGAAGAGGCCCAATAATGGAGGTTCTTCCTCTCAAGATCAGAAGTACAAGAAATCCAAGCCTTTCTCTATCACCACTACCCCTTCAAACGTAGTATGCAAGCATTGTGACAAGGCTGGTCACAAAACAGAAGAATGCTGGAGGAAATTAGGAGCATGTCTCCGTTGTGGGAGTCGTGAACATCGGATTCCCGATTGTCCATTAATGAATGACCAAGATGGTGAGGGTAAACGCCCAGTGACAAGGAACGCGCGTCTTCATGCAATCCAAGAGACCGAACCAGAAGAAGAAGGCGGATTGGTGGAAGGTACATTAAAAATTTGTTCCAAATATGCACATGTCTTATTTGATACAGGTGCATCGCATTCCATTATTTCCAAGAAGTTTGCTGACCCATTACCTCTAGAACCAGAATGGATGAAAATAGTGTTGTCTACTCCTCTCGGAAACGAGACGGATATCACGCATCATTACCAAAACTGTGAGGTGTTGGTTCGAGGAAGAATTTTCCTATTGATCTTATCTGCTTAGATCTAAAAGAATATGATGTTATACTAGGAGCAGATTGGTTATCTAAGTACCAGGCAACGGTTGATTGCCGTAATAGCAAGATTGTTTTCAAAGAATTTCCAGAACTGACTTATACTAGTCCTAAGAGTCGAAGCAAATCCCCTCTTATTTCGGCTCTTCGAGCAAGCAAGCTCGTCAGGAAAGGATGTGTATCCTTCCTTGCTTTTGTCACTAATAAAGAAGCTAAGGAAACCAAGATAGAAGACGTTCAAGTAGTACGAGAATTCCCAGACGTATTTCCGGAGGAATTGCCGGGATTACCCCCGCAAAGAGATGTGGCCTTTACCATCGACTTAGTCCCTGGTGCTGGTCGGTTTCAAAGGCACCATATAGAATGTCCCCTGCTGAACTCAAGGAGTTGAAGGAGCAGTTGATGGAACTAATCCGAAAAGGGTTTATTAGACCAAGTACTTCCCCGTGGGGAGCACCAGTCTTATTTGTAAAGAAGAAGGATGGATCCATGAGATTGTGTATTGACTATCGACAGTTGAATCATCTTACTATCAAGAACAAGTATCCACTGCCGAGAATCGATGAATTGTTTGATCAGATTTCAGGATCCAAATATTTCTCCAAGATTGATCTCCGGTCGGGATATCATCAATTAAGGATCAAGGATGATGACATTCACAAGACCGCATTCAGAAGCAGGTATGGCCATTACGAATTTGTTGTTATGCCTTTTGGACTAACAAATGCCCCTGCTGCCTTTATGCAGTTAATGAATAGCATATTCAGGCCTTACTTGGATCAATTCATAGTAGTCTTCATCGATGATATATTGATATATTCTAAGACTAAGGAAGAACATGAAGAGCATTTGAGGATTGCATTGCAAGTCTTGAGGACAAATCAATTATATGCTAAACTCAGCAAATGCGAGTTCTGGCTTGAAGAAGTGGCTTTTCTCGGACATGTCATATCCAAGGACGGTTTATCTGTGGATCCGTCAAAAGTTGAAGCTGTGAGAAACTGGGAGAGACCCACTAATGCAAGCGAGATCAGAAGTTTCTTAGGTCTTGCAGGCTATTATCGGCGATTTATCAAAGATTTCTCTAAGATCGCCGTACCACTTACAAGATTAACTCGTAAGGAGATCCGATATGAATGGAGTGAGGAATGTGAAAGCAGTTTCCAAACTCTCAAGGATCATCTCACCACAGCTCCGGTCTTAGCCCTACCAATTGAAGGAGAGAAATTCGAGGTCTACACTGATGCTTCTGGCATTGGCCTCGGATGTGTTCTAATGCAACATGGGAAGGTCATAGCATACTCTTCTCGTCAACTGAAGAAGCATGAGGAGAATTACCCCGTCCATGACTTGGAATTGGCCGCGGTAGTATTTGCCCTAAAGATATGGAGACACTATCTCTATGGGGTACAGTTTACTGTATACTCCGATCACAAAAGTCTCAAATATCTATTTTCACAAAAGGAGCTGAACATGAGACAAAGACGCTGGCTAGAATATCTCAAGGACTTCGACTTCAGTATACAATACCATCCCGGAAAGGGTAATTCTGTGGCTGATGCCCTTAGTCGAAAGCCGAGAGCAAGGATAGCCAATTGTATGATACAAGAATGGAGGTTACTTGAACAATTCTCCGAGCTCAATATAAGCTTGGACACGGAATCCAAATTTGTCACACTATCTCATGTAAGCATACAGTCAGATTTGTTATCTGAGATACAAACACTTCAGGATAATGATCCTATGTTAGTAGAAATCAAAGGCAGATTAGAAGGACAATCTGATTTTCAACTAACTTCTGATGGAAGGTTATCGTTCAAAGATAGAACTTGTATACCCGATTGTCCGGAATTAAAGAAGAAGATCTTAGATGAAGCTCACCGATCAAGATACACTATTCATCCTGGATCAACTAAAATGTACCAAGATGTAAAGAGGAACTTTTGGTGGCCCAATATGAAAAGAGAAATAGCGGACTATGTATCACGCTGTCTCACATGCCAACAGGTCAAGGCGGAACACCAAAAGCCTGCGGGAAAACTACATCCTCTAGATATTCCTAAGTGGAAATGGGAGGATATTGGTATGGACTTCATCATGGGTTTGTCTAAATCTAAAGGAGGACATGATGGAATCTGGGTTATCATTGATCGATTGACTAAATCGGCACATTTCTTGCCAATCAAAAGCCGATGGTCGATTGATGTGCTAGCTGCACTATACATTAAAGAAATAGTCAGGATACATGGAATTCCTGTCTCAATCGTGTCTGATAGGGATCCCCGTTTTACTTCTCATTTTTGGAAGGGATTACAACATTCGTTGGGGACAAGGCTCAACTTTAGTACTGCTTTCCACCCACAAACGGATGGTCAGACCGAGCGAACTAATCAAGTTGTTGAAGATATGCTGAGAGCATGCATTATTGACTTTGGAGGAAGCTGGCATGACCACTTACCTTTAGTTGAATTTGCATATAATAATAGCTACCAAGCTAGTATCCAAATGGCACCTTTCGAAGCCTTATACGGAAGGAGTTGCCGATCTCCCATATGTTGGAACGAAGTTGGAGAAAAACAACTATTAGGTCCAGACATGGTAAGGGATACAACCGAGAAGATACAAGTAATCAGAGAAAGATTACAAGTTGCTCAGACAAGGCAAAAGGCTTATGCTGATACCAGGAGAAGAGATCTTGAATTCCAGGTTGGAGATCATGTATTTCTTAAAATATCCCCTGGACGTGGCATACGAAGATTTGGTGTTAAGGGCAAGCTTACGCCAAGATTCATCGGACCATTTGAGGTACTCGAAAGAGTTGGCGAGGTTGCTTATCGCATCGCGTTGCCTCCTCAGTTGTCCGAGGTACACAATGTATTTCACATATCTATGTTGAAGAAGTATGTGCACGATCCGTCACATATTATTGAGCATGGAGATCTGGTGATCCAGAAAGATCTCACATATGAACAAAGGCCTTTGAAGATATTAGATCGAGAAATACGAGCTCTAAGGAATAAGGTTATTCCCATGATCAAGGTGCAATGGAATAAGAATCCTGAACGCGAAGCGACATGGGAGACCGAGGAATCTATGAAGAAACGATTTCCCGAGTTATTCTAAGAGGTATATGTCCTACACTCTCCGCGTGTATAATTATATATATATTGAATTTGGGGACCAAATTCTTTTTAAGTGGGGGAGGGTGTAGCAACCCTAATAAATGAATAATTGAAATGAATTAAAACATATATATTACAGAAGTAATATATATAAAAGGAATAGGGTTAATTGGACGAAATAAAACAAATTAAAAAATAACGCCTCTTATTAGGGCGTTAATTCAAAAAGAAACGCCTCTATCAAAGGCGTTACTAAAGAAAGGACGCCCACACGTGCGGTCGTCAACTCACGCGACCAAATAGGCAAGTAAAAGAAACGCCTCTATCTTGGGCGTGTTTTAAAACACGAAACGCCCTTTTTCAAGGCGCTTTTTAAGAAACGCCCTTATGCAAGGCGTTAATTCAAGAATACACGCCCTGACCAAAGGCGTTAATTCAGTTCGTGACCCGATCGAACCCAGAACTTATCCAAGCAAAGATTAACCTAATCTAGTAAGTGTCTATTAGAGTAAGGACTCTATTAAGGATATATTACCCTCAATCAAACACTACTCTTGTTAGGACTTCAAAATCCTATAAATAACATGTTCGATCGAACCCTAAAACCCATTTGATCGAACGTCTGCTGCTAGGTACGTGAAGAACATATGTTCTTCTATTTTCTTCTTCTGTTCCTTTTTTATGAACGTAGCATGAGAAGAATTAATATTCTTCGTTTCCTCTCCAGGTTGACGGAAGAACGATTGTTCTTCTTCTATTAAGTTGCAGTTGAAGCTTCAAAGCCCTTTCATCTCCTTCATCCAGATCATAAGGTAGGATTTTCTCAAGCTACTGTAGCCCAAATGAAATTAATGCAATATATATATATATAAGCATGTCATGCATATGATTATTATGGTTTTCATGCGTTTTCTGAAATATTTTGAAAGAAACGCCCTTGATTAGGGCGCTAATTTAAAAGAAACGACCACCCAAGTGGTCGTCAATTTAATATTTGACGCCCTCTACGCAGGCGTTAATTTCATAAGAATCGCATGTGATTAATAATTGATCTGTTTAAAAATTACAATACATATGAAATATTGATTTTTAATATCTTGCATGACTCTGTGAATTCCTGTTAAATTTTACTGCCATGACATGTCTCCTGTCTCTCGAAATATTATTTATTAAAATATCGTAAATCCCTTGAAATTCACGACTTGGACAAAGTCGTTTTCCATATTCTAACGCCCCAGTACAAGGCGTGAACATTAAAAGTAACGCCCCTTTCTAGGGCGTGTATCTGTTAAAAAACTAAAATTCACATATTCTGTAAAGTGGAATTGGAAAGTAACGCCCCTTCCAAGGGCGCGTTTTTGAAAGTAACGCCCCTTCCAAGGGCGCGTTTTTGATAAATTTCTGAGAATAATTATATCCTGTCAAATATGTAAATGATGAGACGCCTGCCCCTGCAGTCGTCAACTTTTAAGAAACGCCCACAGTAAAGGCGTGTTTTGATAAATTAATGAAATAATGGAAATTCTGCAAATTGGCAATATATGTAAACGCCCTTCAGTTAGGCGTTAATTACTTGAGACACGACTTGACCTAAGTCGTTATTTTACTGTAAACTGATTTTTCCTCTGATTTGCTAACCGATGGTTTATATATTATACATATATATATATATCGGCACTATTCTCCACTCCGTGAGTATAGTCCCACGTTTCATGTTGATTTATCGATTACACTCAACTCTCATTGACATACAAGCTCTCCATTGGACATTCCGTTCCTTTGGACTAGCAAGTTAGTCATAGAGACCTCCGTAAGACTCCTCGTAGCCTTGGATTCCCTCAAGGCCGACTGAGCTGGTTGTACCCTAAAAACCCATTACACAGTTTTTGCCATGTCAATCTAAAGAAAACATGGTATACCGGCCCTTATGATTATACAAAGAGTATATCATAAGAAATTCTTGATGGGATGATGATATCATGCCATATCGTGTCATTCTTGTAAACCCCAATTCTATGATAAGAATGAGGGTATCTTGCTTGATCTAATGTTCATGTGGACCTCAATTCTATATAAAGAATGTCCATATTGATTTGTCATGGTACCTAAGTTAAGGGAACCATATTCTACCTAGTTTTATCGAACTCGTGATTATACCGTTATTATCGCCATTCTATGTCCTTTGTCATATTTTGGACTCTTTTCTATCAAAGTTGTCATACGTATCTACAAGCTTGATTATTGAAATTCTATATTGGCTATATAAACAAGAGTGGATGTCAAAACACATGATAAATGCCTGCGCATATAGGGCCCGATCTGGTCCTGGGAGGAGCACCCGAAAGTACTTGTGCCCATGGGAGTTAAAATGATAAGGTATCTGGCATTATACCGAGTACTTGACTTGCTTGATTGGACATTCCACACACATCTTGTACTTGAATCGTACTTGACTTTACATGAAATGCGTGGCCCGAAAAAGGGTAATTTACTTGCTTGAAACATGATAGCCAAAGTTCTTGACATGACTTGTTAAACGTGCTTGCTTGAATATCTTGAATAACTTGTATCTTGTTCATGAAAGTTCATCTTATTTCTTTGATATTACATTCTCTCTATCTTGTCGTTTCATGCGAGCATGCATAGCTTTATTGCATCCATGAAAATGTAATTACTTAAACCACTTGCTAGTACTTGAGATATAATTTCCTACTGAGCGTTCGCTCATCCCGTTTGTCCCTTTTTACTTTTCAGGTAAGTCCGACGACGATGGAAGTCAATCGGATGGGAATGGTCAAGAGTGAAAGTGATAGAGCTTCTACAAGTGTCGTCTAGTCTTTTCCATAGTTTCTTGAGTCAACTATGTATTCTTTTCCTTTTTATTTAACAGAGTATTGGATTTGTAATAGTCTATCCATTATGAAATAAAGGATTGGGTTATCTTGCTATTTTGCGCATCTCTGTCTTTGTGTCGAATACACGACCACTCTGATTGACATGATTGATATAGACACGTCGCGCATCTCCGGGTATCTTCCGCGCTCGGGGCGTGACAGTCTTTGTGGTATCAGAGCCTAAGGTATTCAATTCCTAGGAAACCCAAGTCCAAGGATAGGTTTCAAAACCTTTAACCAAGTGAGAGTGGGTAGAACCAAGGGTTAAATGATCAATGAGTCCTTTATAAGATTATAGTGACATAATACTAACATAGCTATTGTAATTGTAGGATAATGGCTGCCGAACGTGCTCAATGGCGCAACATGCAGCGTACCCTTCAAGGGATGACCCAAGTGCTACAACAGGTAGCACAAGGTGGTGCTCCACGAGCTGGAAGCTTACACCAAGCATTCAAGAATATGAATCCCCCGAAGTTCATGGGATCGACCGATCCAGACGATGCCGAGCATTGGGTTCGGGAGATTGAACGTATATTCCGTGTCATGCAATGCACGGATCAGGACAAAGTCTTATTAGCTACTTTCCAGTTAGAAAAGGATGCTAGATGCTGGTGGGAGTCGATTGAAGCTACTATTGACCCAACTCAAGTTACATGGGGTGAATTCGTTGAATATTTCAACGCCAAATATTTCTCTGATAGGGTCCAGGAAAGGAAGGCCGCCGAATTTGCCGCATTAAAGCAAAGATCTTTATCGGTGGCTGATTATGAAGCACAGTTCTCTAGACTGTCTAGATATGCTAAGCATTTAATTGGCACGGAAAAGATGAAAGCCCGTAGATTTCTTAATGGGCTTAGGCCCCACTACATTACTCAACTGGCGCCTATGGATATTCAAGTTTATACTGAAATAGTGCGCCGAGCTCAGTTGCTTGAAGATGCCACGGAACTATCTGATAGGATCCGTGGGAAAGACAAAAAGGAGCAAGTCACAAGTTCGGGTTCTTTTAAACCCAACTTTAAGAAGAGGCCCAATAATGGAGGTTCTTCCTCTCAAGATCAGAAGTACAAGAAATCCAAGCCTTTCTCTATCACCACTACCCCTTCAAACGTAGTATGCAAGCATTGTGACAAGGCTGGTCACAAAACAGAAGAATGCTGGAGGAAATTAGGAGCATGTCTCCGTTGTGGGAGTCGTGAACATCGGATTCCCGATTGTCCATTAATGAATGACCAAGATGGTGAGGGTAAACGCCCAGTGACAAGGAACGCGCGTCTTCATGCAATCCAAGAGACCGAACCAGAAGAAGAAGGCGGATTGGTGGAAGGTACATTAAAAATTTGTTCCAAATATGCACATGTCTTATTTGATACAGGTGCATCGCATTCCATTATTTCCAAGAAGTTTGCTGACCCATTACCTCTAGAACCAGAATGGATGAAAATAGTGTTGTCTACTCCTCTCGGAAACGAGACGGATATCACGCATCATTACCAAAACTGTGAGGTGTTGGTTCGAGGAAGAATTTTCCTATTGATCTTATCTGCTTAGATCTAAAAGAATATGATGTTATACTAGGAGCAGATTGGTTATCTAAGTACCAGGCAACGGTTGATTGCCGTAATAGCAAGATTGTTTTCAAAGAATTTCCAGAACTGACTTATACTAGTCCTAAGAGTCGAAGCAAATCCCCTCTTATTTCGGCTCTTCGAGCAAGCAAGCTCGTCAGGAAAGGATGTGTATCCTTCCTTGCTTTTGTCACTAATAAAGAAGCTAAGGAAACCAAGATAGAAGACGTTCAAGTAGTACGAGAATTCCCAGACGTATTTCCGGAGGAATTGCCGGGATTACCCCCGCAAAGAGATGTGGCCTTTACCATCGACTTAGTCCCTGGTGCTGGTCCGGTTTCAAAGGCACCATATAGAATGTCCCCTGCTGAACTCAAGGAGTTGAAGGAGCAGTTGATGGAACTAATCCGAAAAGGGTTTATTAGACCAAGTACTTCCCCGTGGGGAGCACCAGTCTTATTTGTAAAGAAGAAGGATGGATCCATGAGATTGTGTATTGACTATCGACAGTTGAATCATCTTACTATCAAGAACAAGTATCCACTGCCGAGAATCGATGAATTGTTTGATCAGATTTCAGGATCCAAATATTTCTCCAAGATTGATCTCCGGTCGGGATATCATCAATTAAGGATCAAGGATGATCACATTCACAAGACCGCATTCAGAAGCAGGTATGGCCATTACGAATTTGTTGTTATGCCTTTTGGACTAACAAATGCCCCTGCTGCCTTTATGCAGTTAATGAATAGCATATTCAGGCCTTACTTGGATCAATTCATAGTAGTCTTCATCGATGATATATTGATATATTCTAAGACTAAGGAAGAACATGAAGAGCATTTGAGGATTGCATTGCAAGTCTTGAGGACAAATCAATTATATGCTAAACTCAGCAAATGCGAGTTCTGGCTTGAAGAAGTGGCTTTTCTCGGACATGTCATATCCAAGGACGGTTTATCTGTGGATCCGTCAAAAGTTGAAGCTGTGAGAAACTGGGAGAGACCCACTAATGCAAGCGAGATCAGAAGTTTCTTAGGTCTTGCAGGCTATTATCGGCGATTTATCAAAGATTTCTCTAAGATCGCCGTACCACTTACAAGATTAACTCGTAAGGAGATCCGATATGAATGGAGTGAGGAATGTGAAAGCAGTTTCCAAACTCTCAAGGATCATCTCACCACAGCTCCGGTCTTAGCCCTACCAATTGAAGGAGAGAAATTCGAGGTCTACACTGATGCTTCTGGCATTGGCCTCGGATGTGTTCTAATGCAACATGGGAAGGTCATAGCATACTCTTCTCGTCAACTGAAGAAGCATGAGGAGAATTACCCCGTCCATGACTTGGAATTGGCCGCGGTAGTATTTGCCCTAAAGATATGGAGACACTATCTCTATGGGGTACAGTTTACTGTATACTCCGATCACAAAAGTCTCAAATATCTATTTTCACAAAAGGAGCTGAACATGAGACAAAGACGCTGGCTAGAATATCTCAAGGACTTCGACTTCAGTATACAATATCATCCCGGAAAGGGTAATTATGTGGCTGATGCCCTTAGTCGAAAGCCGAGAGCAAGGATAGCCAATTGTATGATACAAGAATGGAGGTTACTTGAACAATTCTCCGAGCTCAATATAAGCTTGGACACGGAATCCAAATTTGTCACACTATCTCATGTAAGCATACAGTCAGATTTGTTATCTGAGATACAAACACTTCAGGATAATGATCCTATGTTAGTAGAAATCAAAGGCAGATTAGAAGGACAATCTGATTTTCAACTAACTTCTGATGGAAGGTTATCGTTCAAAGATAGAACTTGTATACCCGATTGTCCGGAATTAAAGAAGAAGATCTTAGATGAAGCTCACCGATCAAGATACACTATTCATCCTGGATCAACTAAAATGTACCAAGATGTAAAGAGGAACTTTTGGTGGCCCAATATGAAAAGAGAAATAGCGGACTATGTATCACGCTGTCTCACATGCCAACAGGTCAAGGCGGAACACCAAAAGCCTGCGGGAAAACTACATCCTCTAGATATTCCTAAGTGGAAATGGGAGGATATTGGTATGGACTTCATCATGGGTTTGTCTAAATCTAAAGGAGGACATGATGGAATCTGGGTTATCATTGATCGATTGACTAAATCGGCACATTTCTTGCCAATCAAAATCCGATGGTCGATTGATGTGCTAGCTGCACTATACATTAAAGAAATAGTCAGGATACATGGAATTCCTGTCTCAATCGTGTCTGATAGGGATCCCCGTTTTACTTCTCATTTTTGGAAGGGATTACAACATTCGTTGGGGACAAGGCTCAACTTTAGTACTGCTTTCCACCCACAAACGGATGGTCAGACCGAGCGAACTAATCAAGTTGTTGAAGATATGCTGAGAGCATGCATTATTGACTTTGGAGGAAGCTGGCATGACCACTTACCTTTAGTTGAATTTGCATATAATAATAGCTACCAAGCTAGTATCCAAATGGCACCTTTCGAAGCCTTATACGGAAGGAGTTGCCGATCTCCCATATGTTGGAACGAAGTTGGAGAAAAACAACCATTAGGTCCAGACATGGTAAGGGATACAACCGAGAAGATACAAGTAATCAGAGAAAGATTACAAGTTGCTCAGACAAGGCAAAAGGCTTATGCTGATACCAGGAGAAGAGATCTTGAATTCCAGGTTGGAGATCATGTATTTCTTAAAATATCCCCTGGACGTGGCATACGAAGATTTGGTGTTAAGGGCAAGCTTACGCCAAGATTCATCGGACCATTTGAGGTACTCGAAAGAGTTGGCGAGGTTGCTTATCGCATCGCGTTGCCTCCTCAGTTGTCCGAGGTACACAATGTATTTCACATATCTATGTTGAAGAAGTATGTGCACGATCCGTCACATATTATTGAGCATGGAGATCTGGTGATCCAGAAAGATCTCACATATGAACAAAGGCCTTTGAAGATATTAGATCGAGAAATACGAGCTCTAAGGAATAAGGTTATTCCCATGATCAAGGTGCAATGGAATAAGAATCCTGAACGCGAAGCGACATGGGAGACCGAGGAATCTATGAAGAAACGATTTCCCGAGTTATTCTAAGAGGTATATGTCCTACACTCTCCGCGTGTATAATTATATATATATTGAATTTGGGGACCAAATTCTTTTTAAGTGGGGGAGGGTGTAGCAACCCTAATAAATGAATAATTGAAATGAATTAAAACATATATATTACAGAAGTAATATATATAAAAGGAATAGGGTTAATTGGACGAAATAAAATAAATTAAAAAAATAACGCCTCTTATTAGGGCGTTAATTCAAAAAGAAACGCCTCTATCAAAGGCGTTACTAAAGAAAGGACGCCCACACGTGCGGTCGTCAACTCACGCGACCAAATAGGCAAGTAAAAGAAACGCCTCTATCTTGGGCGTGTTTTAAAACACGAAACGCCCTTTTTCAAGGCGCTTTTTAAGAAACGCCCTTATGCAAGGCGTTAATTCAAGAATACACGCCCTGACCAAAGGCGTTAATTCAGTTCGTGACCCGATCGAACCCAGAACTTATCCAAGCAAAGATTAACCTAATCTAGTAAGTGTCTATTAGAGTAAGGACTCTATTAAGGATATATTACCCTCAATCAAACACTACTCTTGTTAGGACTTCAAAATCCTATAAATAACATGTTCGATCGAACCCTAAAACCCATTTGATCGAACGTCTGCTGCTAGGTACGTGAAGAACATATGTTCTTCTATTTTCTTCTTCTGTTCCTTTTTTATGAACGTAGCATGAGAAGAATTAATATTCTTCGTTTCCTCTCCAGGTTGACGGAAGAACGATTGTTCTTCTTCTATTAAGTTGCAGTTGAAGCTTCAAAGCCCTTTCATCTCCTTCATCCAGATCATAAGGTAGGATTTTCTCAAGCTACTGTAGCCCAAATGAAATTAATGCAATATATATATATATAAGCATGTCATGCATATGATTATTATGGTTTTCATGCGTTTTCTGAAATATTTTGAAAGAAACGCCCTTGATTAGGGCGCTAATTTAAAAGAAACGACCACCCAAGTGGTCGTCAATTTAATATTTGACGCCCTCTACGCAGGCGTTAATTTCATAAGAATCGCATGTGATTAATAATTGATCTGTTTAAAAATTACAATACATATGAAATATTGATTTTTAATATCTTGCATGACTCTGTGAATTCCTGTTAAATTTTACTGCCATGACATGTCTCCTGTCTCTCGAAATATTATTTATTAAAATATCGTAAATCCCTTGAAATTCACGACTTGGACAAAGTCGTTTTCCATATTCTAACGCCCCAGTACAAGGCGTGAACATTAAAAGTAACGCCCCTTTCTAGGGCGTGTATCTGTTAAAAAAACTAAAATTCACATATTCTGTAAAGTGGAATTGGAAAGTAACGCCCCTTCCAAGGGCGCGTTTTTGAAAGTAACGCCCCTTCCAAGGGCGCGTTTTTGATAAATTTCTGAGAATAATTATATCCTGTCAAATATGTAAATGATGAGACGCCTGCCCCTGCAGTCGTCAACTTTTAAGAAACGCCCACAGTAAAGGCGTGTTTTGATAAATTAATGAAATAATGGAAATTCTGCAAATTGGCAATATATGTAAACGCCCTTCAGTTAGGCGTTAATTACTTGAGACACGACTTGACCTAAGTCGTTATTTTACTGTAAACTGATTTTTCCTCTGATTTGCTAACCGATGGTTTATATATTATACATATATATATATATCGGCACTATTCTCCACTCCGTGAGTATAGTCCCACGTTTCATGTTGATTTATCGATTACACTCAACTCTCATTGACATACAAGCTCTCCATTGGACATTCCGTTCCTTTGGACTAGCAAGTTAGTCATAGAGACCTCCGTAAGACTCCTCGTAGCCTTGGATTCCCTCAAGGCCGACTGAGCTGGTTGTACCCTAAAAACCCATTACACAGTTTTTGCCATGTCAATCTAAAGAAAACATGGTATACCGGCCCTTATGATTATACAAAGAGTATATCATAAGAAATTCTTGATGGGATGATGATATCATGCCATATCGTGTCATTCTTGTAAACCCCAATTCTATGATAAGAATGAGGGTATCTTGCTTGATCTAATGTTCATGTGGACCTCAATTCTATATAAAGAATGTCCATATTGATTTGTCATGGTACCTAAGTTAAGGGAACCATATTCTACCTAGTTTTATCGAACTCGTGATTATACCGTTATTATCGCCATTCTATGTCCTTTGTCATATTTTGGACTCTTTTCTATCAAAGTTGTCATACGTATCTACAAGCTTGATTATTGAAATTCTATATTGGCTATATAAACAAGAGTGGATGTCAAAACACATGATAAATGCCTGCGCATATAGGGCCCGATCTGGTCCTGGGAGGAGCACCCGAAAGTACTTGTGCCCATGGGAGTTAAAATGATAAGGTATCTGGCATTATACCGAGTACTTGACTTGCTTGATTGGACATTCCACACACATCTTGTACTTGAATCGTACTTGACTTTACATGAAATGCGTGGCCCGAAAAAGGGTAATTTACTTGCTTGAAACATGATAGCCAAAGTTCTTGACATGACTTGTTAAACGTGCTTGCTTGAATATCTTGAATAACTTGTATCTTGTTCATGAAAGTTCATCTTATTTCTTTGATATTACATTCTCTCTATCTTGTCGTTTCATGCGAGCATGCATAGCTTTATTGCATCCATGAAAATGTAATTACTTAAACCACTTGCTAGTACTTGAGATATAATTTCCTACTGAGCGTTCGCTCATCCCGTTTGTCCCTTTTTACTTTTCAGGTAAGTCCGACGACGATGGAAGTCAATCGGATGGGAATGGTCAAGAGTGAAAGTGATAGAGCTTCTACAAGTGTCGTCTAGTCTTTTCCATAGTTTCTTGAGTCAACTATGTATTCTTTTCCTTTTTATTTAACAGAGTATTGGATTTGTAATAGTCTATCCATTATGAAATAAAGGATTGGGTTATCTTGCTATTTTGCGCATCTCTGTCTTTGTGTCGAATACACGACCACTCTGATTGACATGATTGATATAGACACGTCGCGCATCTCCGGGTATCTTCCGCGCTCGGGGCGTGACAGTATACACAGACGATCACACACACAAAATGTATTTTTAGGTTCGAAAAATAAACACAAATAACAATATAAGCTCATATCGAAATAGAACACATGGCAAACATCACAAAACAACAACTAAAGGATGTAGAGATTGTTCCCCCTTTGATTTCCAAGACGAATAGAAATAGTAGCTTGAAGCTCCAGTCGGATGGTGACAGTTTCAACATCCTCTCGATCCTTTCCTCGATCTACTGCACTTTTCCTTCTTCCACGATCTTCAAAACCTGTTGGATGAAGATCAAATCTCCCCTTCTTTTCCCCTCTCTCTTCTTCTCCTCTTTCTTGACCTACAAGATAGAAAACATTAGCTCAATCGGGGGTTTCTTTTTAAATTCGGAGTTCACAAGAGAGCATATATAGAAGATATGAAAAGACCATGATAACCCTTCTAGAACCATCCACAAAGACCCCCAATAGGTCTACCAGGAATCCGGGGGCAAAAGGGTAAAAGGTTAGGCACAAGTGGGTTTATTAGACCTAGGATGGTCAAGGACAAGCCAAGACACAGATCCATAATTCCAGGGATGTTTGGAGACTTTTGGGATTAAAAAATCCAAGGAGAAGGGCTTCCCACGTTGAAGAAAATAAAGTCAACAATTGCTGCCTCGGGGGGTTCGGTCGACCAGAGGTAGGTGGTCGGTCGACCTTACTTTTACAGGTGAATTTTCAGGCAGCACTACCAATTTCAGTCGACCAAAGCTACAGGGTCGGTCGACCTAAAGCTACAGTGTCAGTCGACCTAAGCTATAGGGTTGGCCGACCTAAAGCTACAGTAAATTCCAGACTTTCAGATTTTAGTCCCAAACTCCATTGCAACCCTTCCAAACTCTGTGGCATCAAACTCCTTTGATCTTGGAGGGTTTATATTAAAGATCTTAATCCTGCAAAACCATAAGAAAAAAATGATTAGAACTTTAGCTCAATAATCCAAATGATAAATGCATGAAGTATATGATACGTGTAGCGGAAAGTGAGATAGAAGGGGGGGATGAATAGATCACTCCCAAAATCAATACAACACAGACACGATTTCTCAACCCCTCCAAATGCAGTGAAAAGGATTTCGGAGACAGCCAACAAAGATGACAAGAGTAAGAAATGAGATCGAGAAAGCCGCCCACAATGAAGCAATGTGACAAGTAGATGGAGAGCAACACAACGTAAACAGGCAAACCACAGAAGAGACTGGGAAATTTTTTAGGTGGTTCCATTGTTGTCCACAATCTACGTCCACCCCTTACTCAAGAGTAAGGTTTCCTTGCAATATAGAGTCGCACACAGCAGACTCAGTCTGCAACAACCGCTGCCAAACAGCTTGCCCTGCGGAACAGCCTCCTCAGTCTTCTGATCAACCAGAAGAAAACACTGGAGAACCAATCTCCCTTCCTTTGCACGCAGCAAAGGGGACCCTGTGCAGTTACTCCCAAGCAACTCACACAACCAGAGGATCGAACCTCTCTTCCTCCAAAACAATGGAGGGAACTGGAGAACCTCTCCCTTCCTCCGAAGAGTGGAGGGTAACAATATGGAATGAAGATAAAGAAAAACTTGAAAACAAAATAATCGATGAACGATAATCTTCTCTAAAAACCAAAAGCAATATAGCTTCCGTAGAAGCAGATCTTCACAATCACAAACACTTCTCTCTCTCAGAAATTTTTTCTCTCAGCTCTGGATGGAGTGGGCTTTCTCTGGTTTTCTCTGCTCTTCTTTTTCTACTACTGGTCTATGTCTCTCTGCCTCTCTTTTCTTTTCTTCTCACTATCTCCTCACTCTTTCTTTTTCGAACACTTCTCTCTTCTCCTCTTCTTCTGCTCTCTCTGATTTTCTCCCCTTTCTTCTTTTGCTGCTTTCAAGAGGGATGTTCTTCTTGATCTTGCCCGAGAGATATATATATATATATCTTCTGTCTCTGAATCCCGTGCTCACGCCCTGGGCGTGTGGAGGGTGAACTCCCGCCCAAATGGCTTCCAAAAGGCTCTCAGCCACGTGTCACCATATAAGCGTTGTAGCCTTCTTCGTGGCACTCTTTCGGAGGTCGATCTGCCTTGGATCACGTGCCCCTCCTCGGAGAGAAACTCTGTCAGAAAACGCAAGGCACTTAGTCAAGCACTTAGCACAGTTTGCACTGAGGTAATGAGAGAGTAAACATAGCATGCACTGAGTTGATAAAACCAGATGTTGGAAATGTATTGACTTACAAATATGCATGACACCATATTGACTTACAAATATGCATGACACCATATGCCCAAATCTTAGTGACCACCCGTGTAGCTGATGTGCACGGACATGAATCCAAGAGGCACAAGAAGAAGACTATGCACCGAGTCAAAGAAAATAGAATTTGTTTTAAGCAAG
This sequence comes from Amorphophallus konjac, assembly GCA_022559845.1. Taxonomy (NCBI): domain Eukaryota; kingdom Viridiplantae; phylum Streptophyta; class Magnoliopsida; order Alismatales; family Araceae; genus Amorphophallus; species Amorphophallus konjac. Next base: position 255,191,771 of record CM040118.1, on the reverse strand, counting down.
GCATGCACCGAGACGGGATATGCAGTCCAGGCAGGAGCTGCACCAAGATGGCAAGAGGAAGTACAAGACAAGGCTTGCACCGAGATGTATTTGCACTGAGATGAAGGAACGACCAGCCTGACCAATGCATTCTGGTCAAGAATTGTACCGATTCAAAAAATTTCAGCGACCTCAAGAGGTGAGATGCAGAGACAGAATATGCACAGACCTTAATGCTCACGACCTAGAGAAATGCACAAGGACAACATATGAATAGCAAAACCTATGCATGACCAAGGACTTGCACCGAGGCAAGTACTTTATGTGAAAGATGCAGAACTAGCACTGACTCAATATGCATTAAGCAAAAGAGTGAATAATATGTAATGCACGGACCTAAATGATGATATTAGCACATACCCCCTCCATGCTTAGAAACAAATAAATGCGCCGTAAAAGAACAAATTTATCTAGAGAGAAAAAAATTGATTTATAGTGTGAGACATCATCAAAATAGTAGGGATGCAACAATCTCCCCCTTTTTGATGATGGCAACACTATGAATCAAGCAATATTAAGACATTAAAAATAGTCAAGAGCAAGCGAATCACGCAGACAAGCCAAACACAACTTCTGAGACTCTTCTCTCTCCAAAACCACTCCCCCACAACTCACTCTCAGAAGACCTGTTCACAGTAGCAAGACCTCTCTCAGATATTGCATGATCTCTAATGATTTCTCTCAGATATTGCATGACCTCTCCCCCTTTGACATCATCAAAAGGAAATGAAAGATATATGAAATTGCTGGAGACATGAGGAAGAAGTACAGTGACTTATTAGTGTAGAAAGACTTAAGAGCATATCTTAAGAGAATAAGTGAGGTGCTAAACTCAAGTGAAGATTCTTGAACTCCGGTAAACAATAGAGAATTAGAATGAGAGGAAAGTTTATCCACATACATGGTATATGATGTAGAGCAGGGATGAGCAAGTATGGCAAGACATTGCTGAACAAACAACAATCCTCAGTAGATGATAAGAGACAAAATCAGAGAAGGTGTTCTCATGGTATTGAGGACAAGCAATCCAGTAAATTGCATAAAGACAAGAGATTTTATGATGATTTTCAAGAAGACCAATGAGTAAGTTGATAAATCACACTTTTGACATTAGGGAGACACCTTGATCAGAGGCCTGAATCCCCAGTTACTCAATGTGAGTACCTCATTACCTCTCCTTTTTGAAGAACAGAGTTAGTAACTATGGCTTTTGACATGAGGAAACACCTTGATCAGAGGCCAGAGTCCCCAGTTACTCACCACCTTGTCACCATTGCTCTATGATGATCAGAAATATTAAGGTCATTTTGTAACAAAAAAAAAAATTTAACATTTGACACCTCATGACATAGGAATAACTTCACTTCATTGATGAAGCTCTCGGTTTCTCAGTGATCAAACCATAGACCTTTGTCTATTTAGTTGATCCCTTATGTTGTGGAGATGGAATGATTGAAGACAATACCAGAAGGACTGTTTCTTTGAAGTGAATCTTGAAGTCTAGATTTCAAGTTGTTCTGGACAGATATCAAGACATACAGGTTTTAGCCTGAACCGGAATCATTGACAATGTAGGAAGATATACTTTGAACACTTAATCCAAATCTCTGATGGACTACCAGAGGGAAGATTCTAGCTGGACTTTAGTAACACGGACTTATAGACTTAAGAGATGAGTGAGATTCTACTGTCTGAGAGAGAACCGCACTCATTCAGTCATGAGAACCAGTAATGACACACATCTGGTCAGTCTTTTGAATCACTCAAAATCACTACCTATCCAGCTCCCCCTTAAACGAAACACTAAAGAAAACTAACCAGCAGACACACAGAACTCCCCCTCACAATAAGGACAGACTTCTCACACAGTCTCTTGCCAAGATAGAACAATTCAATGTCAGGAGATTAGCAATTAAGATAATTTGAATAAGCCTAATTTTCTCCTTAATGTGGTGAATTTGTCATTGTCTAGAGGCTTGGTAAAGATATCAGCAATTTGATTAGCAGTGCCTACGTGAATCAGTTCAAAGTTGCTCTTAGAAACCTTATCTCTTATGAAATGATGCCTTATTTCTATGTGTTTGGTGCGGGAATGCAAAACAGGATTCTTGGCTAGGTTGATGGCACTGGTATTATCATAATAAATAGGTGTGCACCCCAGGTCTACTTGATAGTCCTGAAGCTGGTGTTTAATCTAAATGACTTGTGTACCATACTCCCTATAGCCACATATTCAGTCTCTACAGTGGAGAGGGCCACAGAATGTTGTTTCTTGGAACCCCAAGACACTAAACACCCACCTAGAAATTCACAGTGACCACTAGTGCTTTTCCTATCTAGTTTACACCCGGCATAATCTGCATCTGTGTATGCAACTAAATCAAGTGTGTGTGATGCCGGAAACCATAAACCAAGAGTGTGTGTAGCAGACAGATATCTAAAAATTCTTTTCACTGCGGCTAAATGTAATTCAGTGGGTCTAGATTGATACCTTGCACATATTCCTACACTGAACTGTATATCAGGTCTTGAGGCTGTCAAATAAAGTAGAGATCCAATCATACCTCGATAGAGCTTGACATCTATTTCTTTACCTGTCTCATCTGCATCCAGTGAGGTATTGGTACCCATTGGTGTTGTAATGTGCTTCAAGTTATTCATGCCAAACCTCTTGAGAATTTCTAATGTGTACATGGTCTGGTTGATGAAACATCCATCCTCTAACTGTTGTACTTGCAAGCCAAGGAAATACTTTAGTTCACCTACCAAACTCATTTTAAATTCAGCAGACATCAATTTAGAAAATTCATTACATAGTTTAGAGCTAGTTGACCCAAACACAATATCATCGACATATACCTGAACTATGATGAGGTCTTTATTTGTACTCTTGGAAAATAAAGGTTGGTCTACCTTACCTCTGTGGTAGCCCTTGCTGATCAGAAATTCTGTCAGTCTTTCATACCATGCTCGAGGAGCCTGCTTTAGACCATACAGGGCTTTGTTTAACCTGAAAACTTGGTTAGGTTAGGGAGAAAACTAAAATCCGGGGGGTTGTTCAACAAAAACCTCTTCCTTGATAACTCCATTTAAAAAGGCACTTTTCACATCCATTTGTTGGGGTTTTATATTCTTGGAACATGCAAATGCTAACAATATTCTTATTGCTTCCATCTTAGCAACAGGTGCATAGGACTCATCGAAATCAACTCCAAATTCCTGACAGTAGCCCTTGGCTACTAGTCTGGCTTTATTTCTAGAAATGATTCCATCTTCATTCATTTTATTCTTAAACACCCACTTAGTTCCTATGACATTAGAATTTTCTGGTCTTGGGACTAACTCCTAGACATTATTTCTTTCGAACTGTCCTAACTCCTCACACATAGCATTAACCCAAGATTGATCAGCTAAGGCCTCTTATACTGATTTGGGTTCAATTTATGAGACCAAAGCAATTAGGTCTTGGTTATTAACATTCCTAAAGTGAGACCTAGTTCTAAGAGGATCTTCAAGGTTGCCTAGGATGTTATCTATTGGGTGATCTTTAAGATATCTAACATTTATTGAAGACTCACCTGTTTCAGCTGGCCCTTCCTGGTTGGGAGGATTTGATGTTTCATTCGGCTGAGCCTTCTCTTCTTCTTTATCTTCTAGGAATTCCCCATCGTGCTTGGAATCCCTGTCAGTATCTTCAATGTTAGTAGCACCTTTTGCTTCACCAAAAATGATGTGTGGAGACTCTTCAACTTTCTGATCAGTTATGTTAAAGACCATATATGCTCTTGACACTTCAGAGTATCCTAAAAATATTCCAGGACAGCTTTTAGCATCAAACTTATCTAAGTCTTTCTTGTCATTATTATGGATAAAACATTTAGCTCCAAAAATCCTGAAATGAGCCAAGTTTGGTTTCTTACCTTTCAATAGCTCATAGGGGATTTTCTTGTGAATTGGTCTTACCATGGCCCTGTTGATTGTATAAGTTGTTGTATTGGCCACCTCTGCCCAAAACTTTCTTGGTAGTTGACTCTCAATCAGCATGGTTCAGGCCATCTCCACAATAGTTCTATTTCTTCTCTCCACAATTCCATTCTGCTCCGGTGTCTTGGGAGAAGAAAACTTGTGTGTTAGTCCCTCGCTTTCACAAAGATCAGAAAACATGGAGTTTTCAAATTCACATCCATGGTCAGATTGAATTGAACAAATCTTATGTTTTCCTTCTTGTTTGACCTTATTGAAAAATTGTTTAAACTTTTGAAAAGCATCATTTTTACTGGCTAAGAAAAAGATCCATGAAAATCTAGAGTGGTCATCAATGATCACATAACCAAACCTACTTCCATTAAGACTCTGAGTTCTAGTAGGACCAAAGAGGTCCATATGGAGAAGTTCCATTGGTCTAGAGGACAATGGCTCAGATCTTAGCTTGAATGACTTTCTGGTCTGTTTGCCTAGAGTACAGGCATCACAGATTTTTGAAATAGAATTAAACTTGATTTTAGGCATGCCTCTAACTAAATCATGCTTGATCAATTTATTCAAAGTAGAAAAACTAGCATGGCCTAAACGTCTATGCCAATCAAAAGCATCACCTTCAGAATTAGCAGATACGCAGAGATTAGATTCAGACTCAACATCTAAGTCAACCATGTAGACATTATTGGTCCTGTTGGCTACAAATTTAACCACATCAGAATTTATTTCAAAAATTTTGCATGAGTTATTATCAAACACAACCCTGTGACCCTTGTCACATAATTGACTAATGCTAATCAGATTATGTTGAAGACCTTCCACAAGTAAAACTTTCTCAATAGAGTTTGTGGAAGACTTACCAACTGTGCCAACCCCAATGATCTTACCTCTGTTCTTTCCTTCAAATTTGACCAGACCCCCTACCTTCATTTCTAACTTGCTGAACTTGGATCGGTCTCCTGTTATGTGCCTGGAGCAGCCACTATCGAGGTACCATTTGTTGTTCTCAACTGCCAGGCAAACCTACACAAACGAAATCAAGCAAAGTGGTTTGGAACCCAAGATGAGTTGGGTCCAAAGACATCATTCAAATCTTTAAGCAGATGTTTAGGAATCCAGAATTGTTTCAACTTTGTTTTCTCTTGCACCTTAATTTCGGGTCTATTGAAGTTGTGAGTAGAGTTATGTCCAGCTGGTCTGGAGAAATGAAATCTATTCCAGTTATTAGGCTTCTCATCCCTGGGATATCTCCTGTGCGCTTGTTGATTAACAAGTTTTTGAGGGTGAGTGTTTTTTCTCCAGTAACTCCTATTCGGACCCATTCGTTTATAGTAGTTCCAGCTTTTATTCTGATTCATTTGCTTGGTCCAGCTACCACTTATGTTCTGGTGAGTGGGCTTAGTGAAGTTCTTCACAAAATTCATTCCTATTTTAGATGGTCGTCCAGCATTGTTTGTTAAATTTTCTTTTGGATGCTGAACACTTTGACTGCTATTTGAGCTAGATGGTGTGTCTAGCTTCTCTTTTCCCTTCTCTTGGCAGAAGGTAGTGGTCTTGAACTGAAAGGGTCTCTTGTTAATTGGGTCATAGCCTAAACCCTCCTTATTGAAATTAACCCTTGTTCCTAGTATAGAATCTAGATTTATTTTTCCTTGAACAAATTTTTCTAAAACCTTCTGTTTGTCTTCCAGCTCTCTTTGCAGAGTGTCAGAATTTTTTAAAAGTTCAGTGTTCACTTTCTTAACAGCTTCATATTTCTCTGTGATCACACTATTTTCATTTAGACTTTATTCAATTTTGATCTTGAGTTCGTTGAGCTGTGTGTGAATTTCCTGGTTTTCTAATTTGTGCTTTTCATTTTCCTTTTTCAGAGAAGTCATTTCTACTAATTCTTCCTTTAATGTCTGATTTTCCTTACTGATTTGCGTTAGTTCTTCAATATTGGTATTGAATTTTCTCTTCAGAACCCTATGCTCTTTACTGAGTGAATTGAACTTGTCTAACAGTTCAGCATAGGCATCTTCCCAGTCATCAATAGAAAAATTCTCAAAGACATTTGTTACCTCCTCTTCGCTGTTTGTCATCAGGAAAATTCCTTCTTTATCCTCCTCTGAGGAAGTGGCTTCCGGATCTTCTTCCTCATCGCTCCACGTGCAGACCATTGCCTGTGGCTTCTTCTTCTGCACCTTCGAGCTCTTCTTCTGAAAGTTGGGACCCTTCTTCTGAAGATCAGGGCAGTCCCCTTTCATGTGTCCAGGTTTCCTGCAATGAAAACATGTAATTCTCTTAGTACTCCTATCTTTATCATTGCTGGAATCAAAGTTCTTACTAGAAGGGTGTGACTTCTTCCTCCTAAAAGTCTTTCCCTTAGACCTTAAGAATTTTTTGAATTGTCGAGTGAGCATTGCTTGCTCCTCCTGGTCGAGACCTGACAATCCGTCGGACTCGCAACTACTACTCCCGTTGCTGCTACTTCCTTGGCTGCGGGACACCTTGAGGGCAATATTATTGCCCTTCCTGTCACTTCCTTCACCATTCCTTTTAAAATTCATCTCATACGTCATAAGGGATCCTATAAGTTCGGTGACTGTCATAGTTGTCAGATCCCTTGACTCTTCTATCACAATGGTCTTAGTGTTCCATGTAGGGGTTAGAGATCTAAGAATCTTCCTGACTATATCTCCCTCAGCTATCTCTTTCCCAAGCCCCTTAAGACTATTTGTGATCAGAGACAATCTGGCATACATCTCAGTTATGGTCTCCTCTGATTTCATCTTAAACATCTCATATTCAGAGGTGAAGAGATTTACCTTCGTTACTTTCACTTGAGCTGTACCTTTGTAGATTAATTCCAGCTCATCCCACATTTTCTTGGCCATCTTACATGCTGAGATGCGGGCGTATTCGTCTGGATGTACAGCACATTGGATGATGTTCAGGGCCATCCAGTTGAGTGACGATAGCTTGACATGATCATCTGACCATGCATCCTCGTTCGGTGGCAGATCATATGGCCCTGTAGTGATCACCCTCCACAGCTTGTGGCTCTGCGCCCTGATGAATACCTCCATCCAATTTTTCCAGAAAAGATAATTGTTACCATCAAAGAACGGAGGGCGGCTGATAGATTGTCCCTCAGCCATGAAGCTTCGAGGACCATTATGATTACCCTGACCGTTGGCCCACATGATGAAAACCTACTCTGATACCAATTGATACGTGTAGCGGAAAGTGAGATAGAAGGGGGGGATGAATATATCACTCCCAAAATCAATACAACACAGACACGATTTCTCAACCCCTCCAAATGCAATGAAAAGGATTTCGGAGACAGCCAACAAAGATGATAGGAGTAAGAAATGAGATCGAGAAAGCCGCCCACAATGAAGCAATGTGACAAGTAGATGGAGAGCAACACAACGTAAACAGGCAAACCACAGAAGAGACTGGGAAATTTTTTAGGTGGTTCGATTGCTATCCGCAATCTACGTCCACCCCTTACTCAAGAGTAAGGTTTCCTTGCAATATAGAGTCGCACACAGCAGACTCAGTCTGCAACAACCACTGCCAAACAGCTTGCCCTGAGGAACAGCCTCCTCAGTCTTCTGATCAACCAGAAGAAAACACTGGAGAACCAATCTCCCTTCCTTTGCACGCAGCAAAGGGGACCCTGTGCAGTTACTCCCAAGCAACTCACACAACCAGAGGATCGAACCTCTCTTCCTCCAAAACAATGGAGGGAACTGGAGAATCTCTCCCTTCCTCCGAATAGTGGAGGGTAACAATATGGAATGAAGATAAAGAAAAACTTGAAAATAAAACAATCGATGAACGATAATATTCTCTAGAAACCAAAAGCAATATAGCTTCCGTAGAAGCAGATCTTCACGATCACAAACACTTCTCTCTCTCAGAAAATTTTTTCTCTCAGCTCTGGATGGAGTGGGCTTTCTCTGGTTTTCTCTGCTCTCACTCTGCTCTTCTTTTTCTATTGCTGGTCTATGTCTCTCTACCTCTCTTTTCTTTTCTTCTCACTATCTCCTCACTCTTTCTTTTTCGAACACTTCTCTCTTCTCCTCTTCTTCTGCTCTCTCTCTGATTTTCTCCCCTTTCTTCTTTTACTACTTTCGAGAGGGATGTTCTTCTTGATCTCACCCGAGAGAGATATATATATATCTTCTGTCTCTGAATCCCATGCTCACGCCCTGGGCGTGTGGAGGGTGAACTCCCGCCCAAACGGCTTCCAAAAGGCTCTCAGCCACGTGTCACCATCTAAACGTTGTAGCCTTCTTCGTCGCACTCTTTCAGAGGTCGATCTACCTTGGATCACGTGCCCCTCCTCGGAGAGAAACTCTGTCAAAAAATGCAAGGCACTTAGTCAAGCACTTAGCACAGTTTGCACTGAGGTAATGAGAGAGTAAACATAGCATGCACTGAGTTGATAAAACCAGACGTGAGAAATGTATTGACTTACAAATATGCATGACACCATATTGACTTAAAAATATGCATGACACCATATGCCCAAATCTTAGTGACCACTCGTGTAGCTGATGTGCACGGACATGAATCCAAGAGGCACAAGAAGAAGACTATGCACCGAGTCAAAGAAAATAGAATTTGTTTTAAGCAAGGCATGCACCGAGACGGGATATGCAGTCCAGGCAGGAGCTGCACCAAGATGGCAAGAGGAAGTACAAGACAAGGCTTGCACCGAGATGTATTTGCACTGAGATGAAGGAACGACCAGCCTGACCAATGCATTCTGGTCAAGAATTGCACCGATTCAAAAAAATTCAGCGACCTCAAGAGGTGAGATGCAGAGATAGAATATGCACGGACCTTAATGCTCACGACCTAGAAAAATGCACAAGGACAACATATGAATAACAAAACCTGTGCATGACCAAGGACTTGCACCGAGGCAAGTACTTTATGTGAAAGATGCAGAACTAGCACTGACTCAATATGCATTAAGTAAAAGAGCGAATAATATGTAATGCACGGACCTAAATGATGCTATTAGCACATACCCCCTCCATGCTTAGAAATAAATAAATGCGCCGTAAAAGAACAAACTGATCTAGAGAGAAAAACAAATTGATTTATAGTGTGAGACATCATCAAAATCGTAGGGATGCAACAGTATATATACATGAAACCCATGTTCAAGGTGCATACGAACACTTTGAACCACAAATGTTCTAAGCTAAAGATCGAAGGATATTTATATGCATGTGAACAAGGTATGAGCAACTTGTAACCATAAAGAAAGTGCAAAAGGCACATACATTAAAATCCATGTTCAAGGTGTATAAAAACTCTTTGGAAAAACATGTTTATCCTCATCAAGGAAACAAGTTCATATAGCAATGAACTTTATGCATCAAGTGCAACAAGAGTGGCATTGTAAAATCAAATCCACATGAACGATGTGATTGAATTTAACACAAGTTCTCTTCATAGAACCATGAACCATTTGCATCTAAGTGATGCTTACGAAACATGGGGTCGACACCATCCTTTGATAGGTCGACACTATGAAAGGGCATGAAAGCCTATGCTAAAGTTCAACATGAGAAAATGAATATCATTCAATGTGAGAGTTTCAATCAATTCATTTCAGCCACCACTATCATGAGGAATTCAAACTATGCATCTAGCATAAGAACCTTATGAAGAATATACATGAAAGAACTAAGTGAATATATGTAACATGGATAGCACAAGGGACTGGGAAGAGATTGAATGTTTACATACAAAAATCAAGTATTCCTTGGGGTTTAATCAATATTACACCACATGTCAACCTCTTTCCACCAAGATTCACATAAATAGATATTACCATGCATCCATGTGATTTGTAGGTGTCTTTCAATCATCTCTCTCCTGTAAAAGACAATGTAGAACATGAGATCTACAGGGATATCAAAATCATAGATTATGAGTGATAAAACCTCCTTAACGAGACACATAAGCATATGCATAGAGCTTCTACTCATAACTATCCACTAGCTTATATGCATGTCTAGCAATATGAAAAAATCAATCTCAACTATGAAGACTTGCTCAAGAGCACAACGACTCAATTGAAATACATGCAAGCATAGCAAAGCTCATGAATGCACACTGACATCAACCGCATATGCAAGCAGACACAAAGTTATTTATAAGGTTAATTATCATCAAAAACATAATCATATGCAAGGCACACTTCATGGCCCCACACACATCAATCTCATCCTATTTATACTCAGGCCAATCCTTCACACGTGGCAAGGAATATTCTACCTAGGACCTACAATGATTGGGCAAAAAGGATGGAATGTTTTAGGGTTTAGAGCCAGAGCGAACTGGCGGAAAAAGTGGGCGCCAGAAAGAGTCGACTCATAGAGTCGACTCACCTGGCCTGCAACACAAAAACAGAACATGTGCAAAAGTGAGTCAACTCAGTGAGTCGACTCTTCTTCAATGAGTCGACTCTCTGAGTCGACTCTTCTTCTTGGCAGGCTATTCACATTGAAAGGGGCCAAGTCTAATGAATCTTTCCAATTGGGAGAGTCGACTCTTCTTCAATGTTTACCTATTTTGCTCAATTCGCATTAATTTAAAAGGCTAAGATCTCACCATGGTTTTGAAACAATTAAATGAAGTGTTTGCATTGCTTTCCAACCTGCAAAAATAGCCAAACTTAGTCATTTTCCATCTAGCATTATGTTGGATCAATATACTCATCCATCCTTCCATGCATATTAGAAATATGAAGATAAGAGTGAATTCATCAATGATTTGAGTGTAAAAGCACCTTGGTTGCTCATTTACCATCCACGTAAAAATCTAAAAGGCATACAACTTACATAAACTGTTTGAGTATCCAACCTTCAATTTAGCCACAATCAATTCTTGTATCACCATGGTCATTTGATAAGACACCACACAAGTCATTTGAGTGTTTTATATCCTTCTAAAAGTATTTACACTTGCATGAAGAATTAAATGTTCACAGCTCAATTATTTAGAGGATTTAAAATCTAAACCAACAACCGATCATAAGGCATTTGGTCATCATCAAAATCATTTAAGCCAAAATCAAAACCTTCGGAGTTCAACAATCTCCTCTTTTTTGATGATGACAAAATGCTATATGCTATGTACCAAAAGAGCTATTGAATCAAAGTATAAAGATCATGAGAAATTTATTTACAACCTTGTTATTCAAAATTTCTCAAGGAAAACTACTTACAATCATCTAAGCGAATTAACTTGCAAAAATCACCAAGAAATTCTTTTGCAACAAAAAGTTTTCATCCACACATAACAACACCATCATTGAGAAAAATATGTAGATTGATCAAAAGGGTATCACATAAATTTTCCGACATTCATAGTAAGTGAATGTTTTTCATTACACACCATACTAGCACAAGACGCACTGACTAACAACTAAAAGGACTAAGAGCTTTGCATGCCATGCCATGACTTAAGGACTTACAACATTGATGTTCACACAGGCATGCGACATGCAAGCATGCAAGACACGAATAAGACACGAATAACAGTAACATAATAGCAACTAGCAACATATATCTCCCCCTTTGACATCATCAAAAATGAGGAAGTAATGTAGTATAAGTAGCATTGCCACTTAGACAAAATAGGAGTCATTCAGAGTTAGAGGATGGTGGAGGTGGAGGGTTGCGAATATAATTGACTATATCATCAAACTTGGAGGATTCAGCATCCATGGCATGTTTGAAAGAATCAATGGAATCATTTATGGTCTGAAAGGACTGGAGATATGTGTGATGATATAGCTTCAATTCCGCAACATCCTTGGTGAGAACATCCATTGTCTCCCGGACATGACCAACCTCATTCTCCAAGGTAGCCATCCTCATGTTCATCTCATTAGCTCCTGTGGAGGTGGAATGGGTGCCTGGCTGTGGTTGTGAAGATTCAGCTCTTTCAACATCATCCTCATCATCATCTTCTTCATCATCTGTAGGGCCTTTTTCCTTCATGCTCTTTAGTGTTCTGACAAGGTTGCCATTACTGTTCAGCTCATACCTCATATTTTTGCAGATAGTGTGAACTGTATAAATATCGCCATCTTGTAGAGTTTGATACGGCTCACTTTCTAGTCGAATATCAACCGCACAAAAAATTACAGTAAGGGAGGTAGCATAGGGTAGAGCCTGATTTCTATTTTTTCGACAACTTAGAATGTGATCAAGTATAATCACAGGAAAATTGATTTGTTGCTGATTCGAGAGGTAGAAGAAGAGAAACATTTGAGAATCAGTGACTCTTTCTCTCCCCCCTCCTCTTGGAAGCAAGATTGCGGTCATCATATGATGAAGAATACGTTGTAGAGGAGGAAAATTGTTGACATTCAAACGACTAGTTGATTTATCATTCATGCTTTTTCCAGTCATGATTTCATACACTTCTGCTTCATCAAACATGGCATCTTCATAGGTATAGCCAGTATCATAAGGCATATTGAATGCAGAACCCAGAAACTGTGGTGTAAGATGAATAACTTGCCCATTTACTACTGTCATTTCTTCGTTATTCTTGACCACCATATTGCCATAAAATTGATGTACTAGTGAATGATGAATTTTCTTGTGATCACTCATGAAATAAACTAGATTTGGTTGACTTTGGATCATTTGGAACAACTCAGGCAATACCTTATTCAGATTTTTGAAGTCGATTGCCCGTGGCCGAAGAACTTTGCGATCCATCATTTTAAACTAAGCGGGCGTTGCTTTTTCTTGGAGAGAACGGAGTTCTTTACTCTTGGCTAGAACTTCCTTTTTCCTGCTAGATTCTTCTTTCAAAATGTGATGCAGACCATCTCTCTTTGAAGTCATTAAGAATCCCACTTGGAGTAGGAACCAAGTAAGAGATGGAGAAATGGTCAATCTGTTCAACAAAGGTGCCCCTACCTTAGATTCATGTTCTCTCCACAGATCACCACGATCCCACAAAGGAGGAGTGCGGGTGCCGTCGAGAGAGCCGCTCGTTTAGGGCTAGAGGATTTGTGGGATGAGCAAAGAGGGGTTCTAGGGCTGAATAAGTGGCAGCACATGATGAAAAAGGGGGATAGAAGGGCATTTTTGTAAGAGGGGCTCAAATGGGTTCGAGTGGCTTGAGCCCACTGTGGATCGGTTCGCGCACGAAGGGGTGTGGCCCTGTGACGACCCAGACTCCGGATATCGGGTAAACCCGATACCACTTGGATTCTGAGAATCCTCCCAAGAGCGGTAAAGTGCCGAAGGGATAAAAGGGTGTGTGTTGAGTACATTGAAGTTCCAGATAAAGCAGTAAGCAATTAATATTTCACTGATCAGGGTTGCTAAAGTAGCATAAATAAAATTAGATTTTCAATTAACAATTTAATTACAGAGTCCAGTCCAAAATAATGACAAGTACAGTCCAACAGAAGAGAAAATGTACTCTCAAGTCGGGGGAAATCCGACGCAGGCAATGCTGGCAACTACGAATCGACACACCGCGCCATGAACCATGAGGAAGAAGGACGACCACACCTGAAAAGTAGGGATGAGCCTCGTGTCACTGGCTCAGTAGGGGTCCCACATGTAAGACCCCAGAATTTTTATAAATTATTTTAGGAATATTTAATTAGTTTTTGGAATTTATAAAGACCTAACTAAATTAATAAATATAATATTGGATCAATAAGTCATTATAAGGCCCAATTAGGTAAAATAATTAACCTAGCCTATTTAAAGATAATCCAAAAGGTTAATGGACCAAGCCCATCAAGTTTGGCCCATATTCTAGAAGGGTAATTAGTTTATTCACGTATTTTAAGGATAAATACTATTTATATAAGATAATTATGTGGATAAATGAATAAAAGAGTTTTATGAAATTGAAACTCTATACACGTTGAATGTAACGGTCTATCGGGCGACCGCCACAGCCCTGTAACGCACCAGGCTGGATGCGTTACACTCTGTTAGTTCCGTGAAAGGAAGAACGAGCAAAAATATTAGAACTTTGGGATCTTATCTACAAGAGATCGACTTGGGAGAGCTTATAACATTACTAAGGACTCTTAGGGATTAGGTTCTGGCAAATTAAGGACTCTAGAATCGATCTAATCTTCAAAACCCTATAAATAGGACCTATTTCTGAACTGAGCGACCCTTACTTTTGGCTCGTGAAGAATCAAGGTAAGGAGTCATAATTTTGGATAAGTTCCTTACGAATTTTTGTTTATAATACATTAGACTAATAGCTCTCCAAATTTCGTGCTAGGAGATCAAGCAACCAAGGAGATAGAAGCTTCCAAAGTTGCTGATTCAACCTTAGCAACCCAGGAATCTGAACGCAAGTTCCCTGAAGATCCAGAGATTAGGACGTCTAAACGAGCTAATTAGAGTTAAATCCTTTAGAATTTTTTGTTCCCAATAGTTTCATCTTCTTACCCTCAAAATTTCACATCCTTAGGTCAAGAGGCTGAGGAAATAGAGCAGATTGAAGTTGCTGATTTATCACAAGAAGTACAAGGGACTAAGGGTACCACCTAGCATCAAATTCGAAGTTTAAATGTTTTAGAAGAGGTAGGTTATCTCATGATTGGCAAAAACAACTTGTTAGGAATAAAAGTCCTCTGGTTGTGCTTGATTTCATGCATTCTAGACTAAGAATTTTATGATCTAATAGTTCTATACATTCATGCATCTCTTAGCCCTAAATGGAAATTAAAAGATATTATCCTGTCTATTCACTAAACCCATGCATATAGTTGGCATATACTTCGTTATCATGACTAGGATAGTGGTAGTATTTTGATTTCCATGCATGTTATGTTTTCATAAACCTTTACTTAGTTTACTGCCAGCAGATTCTCTGATGCACCAACGTAAGACCGTCACATGAATGTAACGGCCTTACGATAGACCGTCACACCCTGTTGTGTTTTATTGTTCTATTGTCTCTGACGCACCCTAGCAGGAGCGTTACGCCACTGTAACGGCCCCTCGATAAACCGTCACAAGCACTATAATGCGCCTATCCTAGACCGTCAGACTCCGGTGTTATGCCAGCCCAAGGCAGAATAATAACCAGTTAAGTTTACTTATAAATAAGCTTAGATAGCTAAGTTGGACCTGTTATCATGACTTCAAGTTTAGTTACTAATTCATAATCAAATTGTATGATTAATGTGTCTTAGGTTATTTTAAGTTATGTTAATTTCATGTGCCAAAATTCTATAGTTTTATATTTTAAATCATGATTTTCCAAATATTGTATTGACGAAGTTTTCTCATGGTTTCACATCGTTACACGTTCTCTTTATCAATAGAGTCATTTCTTTAAGTATATGGCGCATATTCCGGTATGTTGTCCATTAGTTCACATTGCACTATAGGAACATTATTCTTGGATATGAGGACCTCTCTATTGGATATTCCTTCCAATGAACTAGGAAATCTTGTTGCAAAGTCTCCGTAATTCTCCGCGAGCCTGGGATTCCCACTAGGACGCCGAGTTGGTTGTACCATTAAAGCCCATTGATAAGATTACACTATCGATGTTTTTGGTTATCAGTAATGTAACGGCTCTATGTTGGACCGTCAGGCACAAGTAACGGCCCAATATACGACCGTCACATTCAACTGAGTCTGATTTCTTAGTTCTGGATTCAGACTAATGTAACGGCCCAATACTGGAGCGTCACATCATGTAACGGCCCAGTACACGACCGTCACGCTGCTTGAGTATTTTAACCCAAGGTGGATCAAGGGTTGATATTCCAAGATTTCGAGATGGACTATTGATGATCTAGAACTTATCATATTGATCAAGAAATCTAAAATAATGAATGGAAAATAAAGAATGTACCGTTATGCTGCCGATTTATTTCCATAAGCATAACCTTGCTTAAGTCATTCTTGATTTCTCATGATTCTTATTAAAGCATTCATTCATTGAATTATTGTTATCATGAGCTTATTGAACTTTTTACATTCTTGGCCATACTTTATTGTTACATGTGTGGAAAAAGCTTGATTTATACTTAAAGATGTGATCGAGCACTGATTGTGTTCAAGGGCTCTATGCTAGTCCCCTCGGCTGATTGTCGGAAACATACTATTATAAACCATGGGGTATGATGCTACTGGCGTCGCATTACGCTGGGAGTACTTTCTCTATAAATAAGTGAAAATCCACAATACGGCATGACATGACATTCTTGTACATGACTTTCTTGCTTGATATTCCACAAAAATTCACGAAGTACTTGCTCATAAGCAAAAGATACTAGAGTGATGATTATGTGGCTTGCTAGTACATTCTCGATATATTCTTGTTCATGAAAGGCCAATATCATGTTCTTGTTACATTCTTGCTAGTTCGTACTTGCTCTCATTCTAACTTACTTGGTCGTCTTGTTACTTTGGTTTAATCGCGTGATTGATCGCATTCGCATGATTTTTACCTTATTCTTTAGAGCTAAATTGTTAATTACTTTAATAGTACCTTCATGTTGATGCGAAGATACCTACTGGGCAAGTGTGCTCATTACCTATTTTTAATCTTTTTAGGAGATGGAAGTGATTCGAATTCGGATTCGGGTTATGCAAGTAGCGGGTCCGAGAGCGAATGAAAGTATTGTCAAGATGAGAGTGAAGACTTAGGAAGGTCTATATTGTTTAGATTGAGTCTATGTAATTTTCCTATTTCTTGAGTCTGATAGATTGGAATAAGTTGAATTAGTGGTTATATTTGAATACTTGATTATTATGAAATAAAGTTGAAGTTTGAGTAAATATTGTGCAATTGCATTTATGTGTGTGATTGTCTTGCGCTCTGATCATTCTTTCTTGCAAGAGGCTTACCATGTCGGCTGTCTGCGCTCCCCGAGTTAGTCTTCCGCTGTAATAAAGGCTCGGGGCATGACAGTTAAGTTGGTATCAGAGCCTAAGTCTCAGGACTTAGGAAGAAGAGTCATGTCATAGGAAAAGTCTAAGGTTTAAGGACCCCTACCTATGAACTAAGGAAAAAATTTCCATATCCATGTGAGAATTAGGTAGAGCCCAGGATAAGATAATTAATTAGCTTTAAGATTGATTTTTTTTCATTCCAATTTCATGAGAAATAACAAGTTGTTATTTTCTCTCATGTACCTTATCTTACGAATGGCTCATCGTGTAGATTGGGATGGCATGCAACAAACAGTTGCCGGCCTTACTCAGGCATTGCAAACCATAGCGCAAGGTGGCGCAGGGGCAAGGGCCGGTGACCTACATCGTAATTTTCGGAGTTTAAATCCTCCGCGATTCTATGGTTCTTCTAATCCCGACGAGACAGAAAACTGGATAGATGAAATGAATCGTATATTTGATGTTATCCAATGCACTTATCAGGAGAAGGTGCGTCTCGCATCCTTTCAACTTAACAAAGATGCTCGCACATGGTGGAAGTCGGTTCCGGCACCTCCGGCCGATGCACCTCATACATGGGACGATTTTCTTACCCTATTCCGTGCCAAGTACTTTTCAGAGCACGTAAAGGAACGAAAGGCTATGGAGTTTGCCACTCTTTGGCAAGGAATGATGACGGTTGCCGAATATGAACTGCTATTCTCAAGGCTAGCACCGTATGCATCACATCTAATCAGTACCGATTTATTAAAGGTGAATCGGTTTATGGACGGGTTACGTCCCAGTTTCATCCAGTAGCTCGAGATCCAAAACATCCGTAATTATGCGGAGATGGTTCAGCGAGCGTATTTATGTGAAAGGAACTTAGAGAATGTCGAAAAATTGAAAGGGAAAGGAGAAGAATCAAGCCGATGCTCAGATCGGCGTTATAAGAAAGAAAAGTTCAACATCACGGAGCCTTACAAGAGCCGTGATAGTAAGAAGAGATCCAGGAATGGGAATGGTGGAAGTTCCCATAAGCAAAAGAAAGTCAAGGAGGAGAAGGAGCAGGCCGCCACGGCTTGCACATTTTGTGAAAAATTCGGCCATTCGGCTGAGGAGTGTTGGAAGCGCCTTGGCGCTTGTTTACGTTGTGGAAGCAGGGAGCATCGCATGCCGGAATGCCCCCTTATGAAGGACCAGTCATCTGGTAATGGACGCAGGAGGCAGGCTCGCCTCAATGATGTTCTAGAAGAAGAGGAAGCACCCAGGGATGATGGGTTTATGGAAGGTACTCTTCAAATCTGTTCTCATCCTGCATTTGTGCTATTGATACTGGTGCCTCTCATTCTTTTATCTCCACTATTTTTGCTAAAACATTACCAATCGCATCAGTTCCCTTACCTTCAGATCTTGCTATTTCCACACCCTTAGGTTCTGGAACAAAGTTTACCGACTATTATCCTGATAGCGAAGTGATAGTAGAGGGTCACAATCCCCCGCAAACTTAGTATGCCTTAACATGAAAGGTTATGATGCCATTTTAGGGGTAGATTGGCTTGTAGATCATGATGCTTATATAAATTGCCAAAATAGGATTATATCCTTTCGAAAGCCCGATCTTCCGAGATTCTCTTTTCTTGGCATCAAGTACAAGAAGCATCCTACTATCATATCTTCTCTTCACGCTTGCAAACTTATCTCGCAAGCATGTGAAGCTTTTCTTGCTTTTGTTATTGTTGCCGAATCCAAGGAGATTATCTTAGCAGACATCCCTATTATAAATGAGTTCCTAGACATTTTTCCATCTGAATTACCCAGTTTACTGCCTGAGAGGGAAGTGAACTTCACTATTGAACTCATTCCAGGAGCAGCACCTATTTCTATAGCCCCTTACAGGATGTCCCCCACAGAGCTTAAGGAATTGAAGAGGCAGTTGCAGGAATTACTAGACAAAGGCTTCATCAGACCTAGCACATCCCCTTGGGGTGTGCCGGTTCTATTTGTCAAGAAGAAGGATGGTTCTCTCAGACTATGCATCGATTACCGGCGACTGAATCAGCTTACAATTAAAAACAAGTATCCATTACAGCGTATTGATGAGCTCTTCGATCAGCTTTCAGGAGCATAATATTTCTCTAAGATAGACCTCAGATCAGGTTATCATCAGCTTAGAATTAAAGAAGAGGACATTTATAAATCGGCTTTTCGAAGTCGTTATGGCCACTATGAATTCGTAGTGATGCCGTTTGGGTTAACTAATGCCCCAGTAGCATTCATGCAATTTATGAACAATGTCTTCCAGCCATATATGGACCAGGTCATCGTCGTCTTCATTGATGATATCTTGATATATTCCAAGATAAAAGAGGAACATGAACAACATTTGAAAATAGCTTTACAAACACTTAGAGAACACAAGCTTTATGCCAAACTCAATAAGTGTGAATTCTGGCTCGAGGAAGTCTCATTCCTAGGCCACATTATTTCAAAAGAAGATATTGCTATGGATCCTTCTAAGGTAAAAGTTGTCAGAAATTGGAGCTGGCCAACGACTGTATCAGAAGTAAGAAGCTTTCTGGGTCTAACTGGTTATTATAGAATATTCATTAAGGACATCTCAAAGATAGCAGTTCCTTTAACTAGACTCACAAGAAAAGAAAATCCTTTTGTCTGGTCAGAGGAATGTGAGAAGAGTTTCCAAACTCTTAAGAATCATCTTAGCACAGCTCCTATTCTATCACTACCGATGGAAGGTGGTGGATTCGAAGTGTATAGGGATGCGTCTGGCATTGGCTTAGGATGCGTTCTCATGTAGAATGGAAAATTTATCTGTTATTCTTCAAGACAATTGAAACGTCACGAGGAAACCTATCCCGTACATGATTGGGAATTGGCAGCGGTTATTTTTGCCTTGAAAATTTGGCGTTATTATCTTTATGGAGAAAAGTTCACGGTCTACTCGGACCACAAAAGTTTGAAATATTTATTCTCTCAAAAGGAGCTTAACATGAGGTAGAGGAGGTGGTTAGAATATCTCACGGACTTTGATTTTGTTATTCAATATCATCCTGGTAAGGCTAATGCTGTAGCAGATGCATTCAGCAGAAAACCAATGGGTATGCTATCAAGTCTTATGATAAGTGTAACTAACCTTGTTCCTCAATTTGCTCAGTTGAACTTAGATATTGACATAAAGGAAGAAGATTATTTCATAGCTAATATCCGAGCTCAACCTACATTGATAGAAGATATGGTCAAGCTGTAAAATGATGATCCTATATTACTGGAAATTAAAGCCAATATTGAACAAAGGCCGAATTTTTCTATTTCCAATGACGGAAGATTGTTATTTAAGGGCCGAATATGTGTACCAGATCATGAGGCTACGAAGAAACTAATCCTAGATGAAGCGTATAATTCTAAATACACAATTCATCCAGGAGGAACAAAGATGTATCAAGATCTCAAAAGAAATTTCTGGTGGCCCAATATGAAGAGAGAGAGAGCTAATTTCGTGTCTCGTTGTCTCACCTGCCAACAAGTAAAAGCAGAACATTTTAGACTCGCAGGTAAATTACACCCCTTGAGTATTCCCGAATGGAAATGGGAGAGTATAGGGATGGACTTTATTATGGGTTTACCTAAGACAAGAGGTGGACACGATGGAATATGGGTAATCATAGACCGATTGACTAAATCCGCACACTTCATACCAATAAAGAGTCGATGGTCTGTGGATATTCTAGCAGCATTATACATAAAGGAGATTGTCAAACTACATGGTGTCCCAGTCACTATTATATCTGATAGAGATCTTCGATTCACATTACAATTCTGGAAGGATCTACAACATTCACTAGGGACTAGATTAAATTTCAGCACAGCTTTTCATCCACAAACAGATGGTCAAACGGAAAGAACGAATCAGGTAGTAGAAGATATGCTCAGGGCTTTTGCTATCGACTTTGGAGGTAGTTGGTATGATCACTTGCCTCTAGTAGAGTTTGCATATAATAATAGCTATCAGGCTAGCATACGAATGACACCTTTTGAAGCCTTATATGGAAAAAGCTGTCGATCACCAATATGTTGGAATGAAATAGGGGAAAACTAATTTCTAGGCCCCGATCTCATCAGGGATTCTACAGAGAAGATCAAGCTCATTCAAGAAAGAATGAAAATGGCACAAGATAGGTAAAAGTCTTATGCTGACAATCGAAGACGTGACTTGGAGTTTCAGGTATGAGATCATGTATATTTAAAGGTTTCTCCAGGTCGTGGTATTCGAAGATTTGGCATTAAAGGAAAGCTAACTCCAAGATTTATTGGCCCATTTGAAATTCTTGAACGGATTGGTGAAGTGGCTTACAAACTGGCTTTACCTCCACAATTAGCAGGAGTTCATGACGTATTTCACATCTCTATGCTAAAGAAATATGTATATGACCCTGACCATATTATCACTTATGACAATCTGGAGATTCAGAAGAATATGACGTACGAATAAAAGCCAATAAAGATTCTGGAATGAGAAGTGCGTCAACTACGAAATAAAGTTATTCGTATGGTCAAGATTCAATGGAAGAAAACATGGCCATATGAAGCAACTTGAGAAACCGAAGCAGCTATGCGGAAAAAATTTCCAGAATTATTTAACTGTAAGTGCACTCTCCGAAATCCATATATTAAATTTGGGGACTAAATTCTCTTAAGTGGGGGAGGGTGTAAGACCCCAGAATTTTTATAAATTATTTTAGGAATATTTAATTATTTTTTGAAATTTATAAAGGCATAAATAAATTAATAAATAGAATATTAGATCAATGAGTCATTATAAGGTCCAATTATGTTAAATAATTAACCTAGCCTATTTAAAGATAATCCAAAAGGTTAATGGACCAAGCCCATCAAGTTTGGCCCATATTCTAGAAGGGTAATTAGCTTATTCACGTATTTTAAGGATAAATACTATTTATATAAGATAATTATGTGGATAAACGAATAAAAGAGTTTTATGAAATTGAAACTCTATACACGTTGAATGTAACGGTCTATCGGGCGACCGCCACATCCCTGTAACGCACCAGGCTGGATGCATTACACTCTGTTAGTTCCGGGAAAGGAAGAACGAGCAAAAAGATTAGAACTTTGGGATCTTATCTACAAGAGATCGACTTGGGAGAGCTTATAACATTACTAAGGACTCTTAGGGATTAGGTTCTGGCAAATTAAGGACTCTAGAATCGATCTAATCTTCAAAACCCTATAAATATGACCTAGTTCTGAACTGAGTGACCCTTACTTTTGGCTCGTGAAGAATCAAGGTAAGGAGTCATAATTTCGGATAAGTTCCTTATGACTTTTTGTTTATAATACATTAGACTAATAGCTCTCCAAATTTCGTGCTAGGAGATCAAGCAACCAAGGAGATAGAAGCTTCCAAAGTTGCTGATTCAACCTTAGCAACCCAGGAATCTGAACGCAAGTTCCCTGAAGATCCAGAGATTAGGACGTCTAAACGAGATAATTAGAGTTCAATCCTTTAGAACTTTTTGTTCCCAATAGTTTCATCTTCTTACCCTCAAAATTTCACATCCTTAGGTCAAGAGGCTGAGAAAATAGAGCAGATTGAAGTTGCTGATTTATCACAAGAAGTACAAGGGATTAAGGGTAGCACCTAGCATCAAATTCGAAGTTTAAAGGTTTTAGAAGAGGTAGGTTATCTCATGATTGGCAAAAACAACTTGTTAAGAATAAAATCCCTCTGGTTGTGCTTGATTTCATGCATTCTAGACTAAGAATTTCATGATCTAACAATTCTATACATTCATGCATCTCTTAGCCCTAAATGAAAATTAAAAGATATTATCATGTCTATTCACTAAACCCATGCATATAGTTGGCATATACTTCGTTATCATGACTAGGACAGTGGTAGTATTTTGATTTCTAGGCATGTTATGTTTTCATAAACCTTTACTTAGTTTACTGCCAGCAGATTCTCTAACGCACCGACGTAAGACCGTCACATGAATGTAACGGCCTTACGATAGACCGTCACACCCTGTTGTGTTTTATTGTTCTATTGTCTCTGACGCACCCTAGCAGGAGCGTTACGCCACTGTAACGGCCCCTCGATAAACTGTCACAAGCACTATAACGCGCCTATCCTAGACCGTCAGACTCCTGTGTTCTGCCAGCCCAAGGCAGAATAATAACCAGTTAAGTTTACTTATAAATAAGCTTAGATAGCTAAGTTGGACCTGTGATCATGACTTCAAGTTTAGTTACTGATTCATAATCAAATTGTATGATTTATGTGTCTTAGGTTATTTTAAGTTATGTTAATTTCATGTGCCAAAATTCTATAGTTTTGTATTTTAAATCATGATTTTCCAAATGTTGTATTGACGGAGTTTTCTCATGGTTTCACATCGTTACACGTTCTCTTTATCAATAGAGTCATTTCTTTAAGTATATGGCGCATATTCCGGTATGTTGTCCATTAGTTCACATTGCACTATAGGAATATTATTCTTGGACATGAGGACCTCTCTATTGGATATTCCTTCCAATGGACTAGGAAATCTTGTTGCAAGGCCTCCGTAATTCTCCGCGAGCCTGGGATTCCCACTAGGACGTCGAGTTGGTTGTACCATTAAAGCCCATTGATTAGATTACACTATCGATATTTTTGATTATCAGTAATGTAACGGCTCTATGTTGGACCGTCAGGCACAAGTAACGGCCCAATATACGACCGTCACATTCAACTGAGTCTGATTTCTTGGTTCTGGATTCAGACTAATGTAACGGCCCAATACTGGAGCGTCACATCATGTAACGGCCCAGTACACAACCGTCACACTGCTTGAGTATTTTAACCCAAGGTGGACTAAGGGTTGATATTCCAAGGTTTCTAGATAGACTATTGATGATCTAGAACTTATCATATTGATCAAGAAACCTAAAATAATGAATGGAAAATAAAGAATGTACTGTTATGCTGCCGATTTATTTCCATAAGCATAACCTTGCTTAAGTCATTCTTGATTTCTCATGATTCTTATTAAAGCATTCATTCATTGAATTATTGTTATCATGAGCTTATTGAACTTATTACATTCTTGGCCATACTTTATTATGACATGCGTGGAAAAAGCTTGATTTATACTTGAAGATGCGATCGAGCACTGATTATGTTCAAGGGCTCTATGCTAGTCCCCTCGGCTGATTGTCGGAAACATACTATTATAAACTATGGGGTATGATGCTACTGGTGTCGCATTGCGCTGGGAGTACTTTCTCTGTAAATAAGTAAAAATCCATAATACGGCATGACATGACATTCTTGTACATGACTTTCTTGCTTGATATTCCACAAAAATTCACGAAGTACTTGCTCATAAGCAAAAGATACTAGAGTGATGATTATGTGGCTTGCTAGTACATTCTCGATACATTCTTGTTCATGAAAGGCCAATATCATGTTCTTGTTACATTCTTGCTAGTTCGTACTTGCTCTCATTCTAACTTACTTGGTCGTCTTGTTACTTTGGTTTAATCGCGTGATTGATCGCATGCGCATGATTTTTACCTTATTCTTTAGAGCTAAATTGTTAATTACTTTAATAGTGCCTTCATGTTGATGTGAAGATACCTACTGGGCAAGTGTGCTCATTATCTATTTTCAATCTTTTCAGGAGATGGAAGTGATTCGAATTCGGATTCGGGTTATACAAGTAGCGAGTCCGAGAGCGAATGAAAGTATTGTCAAGATGAGAGTGAAGACTTATGAAGGTCTATATTGTTTAGATTGAGTCTATGTAATTTTCCTATTTCTTGAGTCTGATAGATTGGAATAAGTTGAATTAGTGGTTGTATTTGAATTCTTGATTATTATGAAATAAAGTTGGAGTTTGAGTAAATATTGTGCAATTGCATTTATGTGTGTGATTGTCTTGCGCTCTGATCATTCTTGCTTTCAAGAGGCTTACCATGCCGGCTGTCCGCGCTCCCCGAGTTAGTCTTCCGCTGTAATAAAGGCTCGGGGTGTGACACTGCAGATCTCCACTGGAAACAACGCAGTAACACGCAGGATAACAGCGCTAAACAGTAAAGCAGGAATAGAGATAACAACAGTGCTAAACTATAACAGTAAACATGTAAAAGCAGGAGTAAGAACGTCTAAAGGAAAGAGTAAAGCTGTACCGAACAGAAACACAGTTGCCAAACGAACCTCGACTCTCTAAGCTACTCTAAACAGCAACAGAAAGGTGAACCCCGATCTTACAAAGTCGGGCGTTACCGATCCGTCATCAAAGCACTAGCTCCATAGCGAAAGCCTATAGAAACAGGCAAAAGCCTTAAAAAAGACCTACACAGTCAAGAAACATTAATGCATACACAACAAGATCATAGTGCACGCTATACTGACCTCGGGTGAAGCCAAGAACAGACTACCCGAAAAAGTCACGGAAACACAATAAGTCAGGTGTCAGGTGACAGGAGTACCTCCTCACTAGAAGAACAACCAAATGCGTCCACTGACGTCTTATACTGAGCCACAAGTATCTCCCACACGCCTGGAACAGCGGTAACTGAGATACTCACAGAACCAAGTACAAGGAACAATAGTAACAAGTGACTAGTCAGGGTCACGCCCGTCGACACTCGTCCAAACGCCCCTGACCATGTGTACACACACAAGTTCAATACCTTGAGCCAGGCCTCTAGCTAGTTTTCCCCCCCAGTAGGACGATGCGGCAAAGCAAGGGGGCCTACGGAAACAAGCCTAAAAACCGTCTGTTGGGAACTACCCCGCCACCACTCCTAGGTGGGCAAACACACAGGAAAGTATCATTAGGCTACGACTAGTAGAGGCTCACTAGACATAGAGACTCTAAAACATCAATGCTGAAGTACGGACAGGCTAAACACGCGCTGTCGCACGTACCACAGAGCACAAACACAAGGTAGCACGCAAGACTGTCGCCAGACTCAGAACAGACAACTAGACCTACTAACACAACGATCCTTAAGTCTCACGACTCGAGGTCAAGATCATCGCACAAAAGTAGTAGCATGCCGCCAATCAGCCTAGTCCCTAAGCCAAATCATGGTAAAATACTTATAAAGGAAACGGCACAGGACAGTCGGATCCACACATCCGCATAACACGAATCACGGAGACATGAGAGATCACTAACACCCTCAACCCACGTGGACACGTAAACTGAGGTAAGATAGTATCTCAAGGCATCCAAAACCATGTCTCGATCCTCACAGGATAGACGAGACACTTACGAGGTCACGTGTCAACCACTGGGTCACAACCGGGTTGACCAGAAACCAATAGTAACTCTAAAGCAGTACGGAACACTACTCGATATAATGGCACTCCCGGCCACCCTACAATATGGTCACAGCCCTCATAGGACATCCAAGACGTCCACGGGACAATGGGCAAACCACAAGGTTAAGCCATGACAATTGGAGGCCAAACCATCGGGAAAACAGAACTCTGGGAAGGAGGCGGTCATACACCTGACCGCTAGGCAAACCAGGAGGTCAGCCAAAGGCCGCTACCCTCACACAGAAAGCATAGGCACTTGGCGGTCATCGAAGAGCCGTACAAGGCTAAAGACAATCTACATAGGGCCGTCTCACTGAGTGTGGCGGTCAAGGACATGGCCGCGGCACTTAGAAGACTCCACGGAAAGCTTAAGGGTATTACAGTCACCATGAGGCCATTTCTAACATAAGGCAGTCTCCTCACGGCCGCGTGAATGTGTTTGGCGATCATGGCATGGCCGCTTACACTCAGTCCACCCCAAAACAGTTAAACCGACTCAACCGGTCAAACCAACCAAAACGGTCTACCAAGAACCGTTTCACATAGACTAGCGGTCACTCTAAGGCCGCCAAGGACACCCAAGAGGTTGGAGCTAGACCGCTAGCCCAAACCGACATTAAATCATAAGTGGCGGTCACAGATGGGCCGCCCAACTCCATTAAATTGCCAGTCATTGGGCCGTTACCCAACTAACCGACTTAGCCAAAAGCGATCGCCAATGGGCCGCTAAACCAGAACCAACGGTCCTACCTAGGCCGCTGAACAGAGCTTAGCGGTCCATCCTGGGCCGCTAGCTGACACAAAATGGTCTATCGCACGACTGCTAAAATCTGAACCGACAAAGAACCATAACGGTCACCCATGGACCGCTCAAGATATAAAAATGGTCTCTGGAAGGACCACCTAGGCGTTACGGCGAGAAAATCGTAGGAATGGCCAAAACCTGGCCTTTCCATGCCCCAATCGCTTCTAAACGAAGGGGAAACAACCCTAAGCATGATACACGCCTTCCACAGTCCGGAAGGGATCAATCCGACACTAAAAAGATAAGAAATGGGGGAATCTAACGAATCGGCCCAAAATGAGTCACGTGGGTTCCCGGGCTCATACTGGCCCCAAATGACAACCGATTTCAACAGAAATGACGGGAACAAAATGCTAACATGCCAAGGGTTTAAATGAAACTAACTAGGTAAGAAATCATCGCCGGGAAAGGTGAACTCGTCTCACACCCCCCCGAAGCATGATTTTGCCCTAAAGCTGGAAAACTCGCTCGTTCTCGCACGGTTCAGCTCGAAATCGCAAGGGAACGCAGAAGAGAAGTAGGGTATCCATCTCCCTATGTCCACCGAAGTTCTCACACGCCGAAGTGACTAAACCACGCCAAAATTGATCGCACGAACCACCCACATCAGCTTTGAATCCACGAATGGGATCGCGCCAACCACGCCTCGATTCCCGCACCATCACGCGTCACAACAACTCCACGGCGTCCTCGCCTCATCTACCTCCACCTCGGTCTGCCGCCCAGGGGAGAGAAAGAGAAAGGAGAGAGAACGAGAGGGAGAGAGAGAACGTGAGAGAGGAGAGAGAGGAGAGAGTGTGAAGAAAGAAATAGGAAAAGGAAATTAGGAATTTCCTAATTTTCGTGAAATCTGATTTTTGCCCAAAAATTCACTAATTCAAAAAATATGAAAAAATAGTCTACGCAATCCTCGAAAGGAGCATAACGTAACTGTAGCGTCCTCGAGTCGATGATCTCAACAGTAAACTCACCACAGGATTCCGTAACTTGTACCAGAGAAAAACTCGCGTGGATCGTAAAACACAACTCAGGACCCACAAAAGTGATCCGAAGGCTCTCCGATCCAGATCCGAATGACCCAGGGCATTACAGGCCCGGAGAGAGTCAACACCGGGTGTCGACTCTTCTTCGCCCACGTTCTGTCCTCGATCAACAAGAGAAACAGGAGTCGACTCAATGAGTCGACTCCTCTCTACAAGTGTTCTGTTTTTGTTCACAAGAGACCTGAAATCGACTTGGAGAGTCGACCCAG
Source organism: Amorphophallus konjac (assembly GCA_022559845.1). NCBI lineage: Eukaryota > Viridiplantae > Streptophyta > Magnoliopsida > Alismatales > Araceae > Amorphophallus > Amorphophallus konjac. Next base: position 255,163,434 of record CM040118.1, on the reverse strand, counting down.
GTCATTAGCAGATGTAAAAACATCAAGAACATGGATTTTGAGTTCCAAGGGATATGGCTTGAGCCCCCAATGACTTAAATGATAAATTGAAACAAGAATTCATGAATTTCAAGTGTTTGTCAATTTAGGGGATAAGTTCAAGAACATAGAGGATTATATTCAACTAATACTCCTTTTTTTTTCAACATTCCATGACTCAAATTCATCCTCATGTCTTAGTGGGTATGCTTTATTTACCTAGGGGTATTCAGTCTTAGAAATATCAAATGGGTTCACATATAAGATAGCTAGAAGCACATACACCATGCAAGGATAGTTTCATTCAATCAATCGGTTATGCATAGCAAGTAAATTGATGCAAATGCATGCCAAAGGGAATAGAACTAATGCAACTCTGATTGTTGGTACTTGGTGGAGTTATGCACTCAACACATAGTGAGAGCTTACACATGGACTTAGTCCATCTTTCAGCACCTCACCATTTGATATACCACACAATCATATGCTTATGGGTGCAAATGCATATCAACAAGAAAGTGCTAATGCATGACTAAAGAAGATGAGTTATGCACAAATGAGTATGAAATTATTATGCATGCAATCTGAGTAACCCTCAAACCTAGAGACACCTAGCTCTCTTCTAAAGGATGTGAACTTCTCTTCATTAAGTGATTTTGTAAAGATGTCGGCAATTTGACTATTTGTTTCAATAAATTTTATTTCTATATCACCTTTGCTAACATGATCCCTCAAAAAATGGTGTCTAATTTCAATATGCTTTGTTCGTGAATGATGCACATGATTTTTTGATAAATTTATTGTAGAGGTATTATCACATAAAATTGTAGTATTTTTTAGTTGGATGCCAAAATCAACCAATTGTTGTTGGATACAGAGCACTTGGGCAACACAACTACCTACGGCCACATATTCGGCCTCGGCGGTTGATAATGCCACCGAATTCTATTTCTTGGAGGCCCATGAAACCATGCATCCTCCAAGGAACTGGCAGTACCCGCTCGTGCTCTTTCGATCAACTCTACACCCTGCGTAATCTGCATCAGAATAAGCGACTAAATCAAAACATGTATTACGCGGAGACCATAACCCCAAATCATAGCAACATATCAAAAAATGCATTTTACAGCCGACATATGGGATTCTTTAGGATTTGATTGAAATCTCGCACATAAACACACTGCAAATTGTATGTCGGGCCTACTGGCAGTTAAATATAGTAAAGATCCTATCATACTTCTAAAAAGAGTTTGATTGACCTGCTTACCTTTCTCATCTTGATCTAACCTTAATGATGTGGACATAGGGGTTGGGTGTGCCTTTGTTGAACTCAGATTGAATTTTCTTAGGAGTTCCACAACATACTTCCTCTGGCTAATGAAAAGTCCATCAGTAGATTGTGTGACCAGCAATCTCAAGAAGAAAGTCATCTCTCCCATAGGGCTCATTTCAAACTCACGTTTCATCAATTTTGCAAAATCCTCACTGAGAGCTTTGTTGGTGGAGCCAAATATTATGTCATCTACATAGATTTGAACGATAAGAGTTTCCTTACCACTGAGTTTTGTGAAAAGAGTTTGATCGATATTACCTCTCTTGAACTCATTTTGAATGAGGAATAAACTTAGTCTCTCATACCATGCTCGGGGTACTTGTTTCATACCATAGAGAGCTTTCTCTAGCTTGTATACATGGTCTGAGTACTCTTGATCCTCAAACCCCGGCGGCTGCTCCACGTAAACATCCTCTTGAATATAGCCATTCAAGAACGCGCTTTTAACATCCATTTGAAACAATTTGATATCTTTAAAACAAGCAAATGCCAAAAGAATCCTCACAGATTCGAGTCTTGCCACTAGGGCAAAGGACTCATCAAAATCAATTCCTAGCTCCTGACTATAGCCTTTGGCTACAAGCCTAGCTTTATTCCTAGTTACCACTCCCTGATCATTTAACTTATTTCGAAATACCCATTTGGTTCCAATCACGGAGTGACCTCTAGGTCAAAGCATGAGGAACCACACTTTGTTCCTTTCGAACTGATGTAGTTCCTCCTGCATAGCCATGATCCAGGAATTGTCTCTCAAAGCCTCTTCTACTGAGTGAGGTTCAAATTAAGAAAGTAATGCAATATAATCCATATTTTCAACTTCCCCGAAAGAGGATCTTGTTCTGATTCCTTCTTCAACATTGCCTATCACATTCTCAATAGGATGGTTTCTTGAAATTATCCATTGCCTTGGAAGCTGTTGTTCAATTTGATTTTCTTGATTCTCATTTTCCAGACTTTCTTCATGATTTTCTTGTTCTTGTGAAGCCTTCGGTGCATCTTCTTCACCATTTTCTTCATCTTCATCCTGCACAATTGAATCTTTGTTAATATTCTGATTGAATGACTCATCCATAATCACATGTGGGCTTTCCTCTATTACAAGAGTTCTTAGGTTATAAACTCGGTAGGCTCTTGAACTAAGAGAGTACCCAAGAAATATTCCACGATCACTTTTAGCATCGAACTTGCCCAAATCAGATTTCCCATTGTTCAGAATATATAGCAAACAGAACCAAATGGTTTAAGATGAGAGATATTGGGCTTTTTACCTTTAAAAAGTTCATAGGATGTTTTTCTGAGGATAGGTCTTACCATGGCTCGGTTTATGATGTAGCATGCCGTGTTAATGGCTTCTGCCCAAAAATACCTAGGTAAATTGTTCTCATTGAGCATTGTCCGAGCCATCTCAATAAGGGTTTTGTTCTTCCTCTCAACAACACCGCTCTGTTCTGGAGTTCTGGGTGATGAATATGTATGCGTGTACCCGTGTTTCCTACAAAACTCATCAAACTCATTATTTTCAAACTCCTTACCATGATCACTTTGGACTATTTTGATAAAATATCCTTTCTCGTTTTGAACTTTCCTACGAAAACCTTCAAACTCCGTCAATGCATCATTTTTATGTGACAAAAAGTATACCCAGCAAAATCTTGAGAAGTCATCTACAATGACAAACCCATATAGCTTTCCACCGAGACTGTGAGTTCTACTAGGTCCGAATAAATCAATATGAAGTACTTCAGGGGGCCTAGTAGTTGTGACAGCATTCTTACTTTCAAAGGAGGTTCTGGTTTGCTTACCTTTATTGCACGCCTCACACACTTTGTCTGCTTCAAACTTCAGCTTTGGCATTCCGACAACTAAATCATTTCTGGACAGTTTTGTAAGAACATTAAAACTGGCATGCCTGAGACAGCGATGCCACAATCAAACATTATCTGAATTATTTATAACTAAGCAAAGATTATTGTGTGATGTATCATCTAAGTCTATCTCATATACATTGTTCTGTCTAATTCCTATGGATTTTATCTCATGAGTATCTTTATTTACAATAGTGCACTATGTGGAGTCAAAAATCACATTGCACCCTTTATCACATAACTGACTAATGCTAAGTAAATTATGATTGAGTCCCTTGACCAACAAAATATTTTCCTTGCTATGAGTTGAGTCCTTTCCTATCATACGTTCGCTGATGATTTTTCCCTTGTCCTTACCACCAAAAATAACTAAACCACCATCTTTTTCTTTGAGGTCTGCAAATATATCTTTGTTCCCGATCATGTGTCATGAGCATCTGCTATCAAGGTACCACTTGTTCCATTGTGCCTTCATGCAGACCTGTAAAACCATCAAGACAAGGAAACTTCTATAATTTTGGTACCCAAGTGGGTCCATAATGGTTAGAAATCCTTGATCTAGTTGACCATTTTATTTTTCTTGCAAACATTTCATCATCAGCCAACATCAATCTGTAGGTGTACATTGTGTGATCATACATGCCACAATAAAAACACGAAACGACTTTCTTGTTGGTATTTTTCTTCTTCTTTTCATTCATGAAAAATTTGTGAGTAGGAGTGTACTTTTCATTCTTTTGTGCAAAGAGCATGATGATGATGATGCATTCTCATGTATACAAGATGTGTGAACCTTATTTTCAAAAGCTTTCTTATTACTTGGAACATATCCCAAACCTTCCTTTTAGAAATTTACTTTCATTCCTAATATGGTGTCAAGATTTTGTTTCACTTTGACAAATCTAGCAAGAGTGTCTTTCAGATCTTGCACTTCACCTTTTAGAAGCTCATTAACTTTTTCAACTTTCAGTTTGTCCTTTTCCAACCTTTTTACTCTGACATTCACCTCCTCAATGTCTTTCATAAGCTTCTCATTTTCCTCAATTTCTTTCATGGACTGTTCAGTATTTTGTTGTTCTTCTTTCAAGCATGCTAGTTCTTCTTCAAACAATGTAACTTTAGAAGCAAGTAAATCATTTTCATCCTAGTTCATTTAATTGGTTCAGATGATGTGGACAAACATGAAAAATATGCATCTAGACTCAATACCACTAACATAATATGTTAGAAGGACACTAGGGTTTTTGGGAACCCGTGAATGCAGTCAGGGGAGGAGCTGCAATCATGCAGAATGCGGTCCACAGGGATGCCGCGTTCAGGAAAATAAATAATTTTAAAATAAAAATAACTCTGATAGATGCAGTCTATCGTGCAGCCGCATTCAGAGATGTTGTCCCTGTTAGCACTGCGATCATAAATAGAACCTCGTTTCCAATGGGAAAACCCTAAACAACGATATCCAATCCATAATCTTTGAAATGCATGCAATATAATAGTTAAAATTTAGGGAAAATAATGTAGAACTATGCTAGACATGCAGATGTATGTTTTTGATCCATTAGTTTGATGTTTAGCCTGAGAGATCACCTACCTTGAGTTGCTTTAAGGAATAAGAGGAAGAAGAACGATGAATCCACAAAAGCTCAATGAAAACCTACGATTTCCTCCTTCTAACACGATCCTCCCACACCTAGAAGCCTTCTCACACGAACTAGGGTCGACTAGGGAGACTATGGGGTCCTATTTATAGGATTTCTACCTCCTAAAGTCCTAATTTAGGTTAAGGAACCCTAGATAGGAAAAACCTCCAAAAACTTTGACTCCTATCTATATCTAGGCCACCTAGCACGAGATAAACCCTAATTAGGCTAGGGTTTCTATAGAGAACGACATAATCCTTATTGGATTCGATTTAATTTCGATTTAAGACCCATTTAGTTGAGTTTTAGCTTATTTAATCCACTTCGAATTAGGGCTTTCAATAACTCCAAATTAAATAATATTTTTAGGCCCATTAAGATTTTTAATATTAGTCCAACACTTAATTATAAATTTTAAATTCATTCATATAGCTCATTATATTTATATGGAATTGTTCTTATTTTATTCAAAAAAATTTTTATTTTTTAATTATTAATTCTTTTTAAAATCAGGTCACTACAACCTCCCCCACTTAAAAGAATTTGATCCTCCAAATTCATATGACGTTCATTTCCAAAACAATAATGGGGTACCTAACCTATTTCCCAAATATTAAAATAGATCACATAAGCATGCTAGCAATAATCTAAGAACTAAGGGAAGGAAAAAAACCAGCTTAAAGTTAAGAGGTACCTCTCGCTATTCCATCATCAGCAGGCTCGGCCCTTGTCAAAGCTTGCAACCGTCCTAGATGCCATGCTTCATTATGATCTTTTGCCTGCGGAGGTTGGTCCTTAGGAAGAGGGCAATTTGCTACCTGTTGTACCCAGACTTTTTCCCCGGGAAAAAGCAAGAAATAAAGGTCCTAGAATTTTCCCGAACACCATCCAGGCGTTATTTGTTCGGCATCTTTACGACATGTCGGGTCTGATCGAGGGCCTTAACCGGCTTACCGTGACACATATGGGTAAAAACTAGTCTCTGGAAGTGCCAGTGGGTTGGTGTGAAATCACATGAGTAAAAACTAAGTCATGGTGTGACTATCGGTTGCTGGATCTGATCAAAATCAGTTGAAAAATTAGGCACTAGAAAATCATCATGTGTATTTAGATCGATTAGATACTGGAATCTCTTGCGAGTTGCATGATAGCATGCAAGGCCTGGATACAGAGGGGGGGTGAATGTATCCTGCTCTAAATATCACCCAATTAAAACTCTAATGCTCAAGTATGCGGAATTAAAAGTAGTTGATGAAAAGTGCTGAAAAAAAAAACTTAGAAGTAACTCAGCAAGACAACACAACTCTATTAGCCCTCACACGCTCCTAAGTAAACATCTAAAGATCGCAGCAGAGAAAATAACAATAAGGAAAAACAAACCACAAGAGAACACCAAGATTTTTAGGTGGTTCGGTCCAAAGACCTACGTCCACCCCTCACTCCAAATCGGAGTGAGGCTTCCACTAGCTAGGCTAGAAACTGCAGACTCAGTCTGCAACAAATTGCTGCCACACAGCTTGACCAGGGGAACAACCTCCCCTCTTCCTCCCAACCGGAGGGACACCCCAAGTGACTCCCAGCCACTTGGAAACCAGAGATGCAAGCCTCTCTTCCTCCAGACCAGGAGGGAGCACCTAGTCTTGCAACCACAAGACCAGAACCGGAGGACCAATCCTCCCTTCCTCCAAACCGGAGGGAAACCTAGAGACCTAAGTCTCTCTTCCTCTGAAACCCAGAGGGAAGCACAGGTGACACCAAGCCACCTGCAAACTAGAGGTCTCGGACCTCTCTTCCTCCCAACCGGAGGGAACCCGACCTCACACAAGAGAGTCGGAAGAACAACTGTTGAAGGTTTAAAAGGAAAAACAAAAATGCAGCAACAGAAAGCTGGAAGAATAAAATGCACAAAGGCTCTCGCAGGAGCTGGCTGGCCTGGATTTGATCCATGGTCCAGCAGGAACTGATCTTCAGTTGAAGCTTCCTTTGCTCTAGCTCTCTCTTCTTCTCACTCTTCTTTTTCTTCTCTTTCGCAGGCTCTCTCTCTGTCTCTTCTTTCTTCTTTCTTCTTCTTCTGCTCACTGCCGTTCTGTAACTCTATCTCGATCACTCTCTTCCTCTTTCTTATCTGATCTTCCTTTCTTATCTTCTCTTTTCATACGTCTTCAGATGAAGGCTGTTTTGTATTTATAGCTGCAGCATTTAGGGCGTTATCCTCGGATCACGTGCCAGGTGCCAACCTCGGATCACGTGCACTTCATAGCTTTACGAACAGTACCTGTCACACAGACATCAGAAGATATCAGTTGAATGTATATATATGGTTCAGGCTGTTAACAATGTGTGTACAGGCAAGATGCAACTTGAGTGTATAGACTTAAGGCTAACAATCGAGTGTATAGGGTTGAAGGCCTAATAATCGAGTGTATAGACTTGAAGGTTAACTGAGTGTGCAGACTTCGTGTGAAGGATATGAGCATGTGCTGAAGTGTGTACAGTCTTTACAGAAGGATGTTCAAACTTTAACTTCTGAAGAGTATATACTCTGCTGAAGATCGTTCAGTTGATGAACAAGCCACAGGCTGTATAGACTTCATACAAGACACATGCTGTATAGACTTCGATGCAAAGGCTTAACAACGAGTGTGTAGACTTGAATGCTTGGAAGGATGTATACACTTCGTCTTTGAAGGTGATGCACACATGCTGAAGTGTGTATAGACTTGCTGATCAACGGAACAGAATGTATAGACTTGGTTGAAGACAATGCAATGTATGGACTTTGATGAACCTATGCATTGTATGGACTTAACGACCCAACCGATGTATAGACTTAGAAACATCAATGAAGCAAGTGTGTACAATGTGAGAGAGTGTATAGACTTAGCGAACTTGAGACACTGTACAGACTATGATGCACAAGCAATGTATAGACTTCGTGATGCCAACAGACAATGACTGTGCGACTTGTTTTGAACAATGCACGCTGTATAGACTTGTAATGCAAAGGCTGATGTATAGACTTGTAAGTCTGGGGGCGTCGACGCATCAAAGAAAGGGGTCGACGCATGATGCATTGATGTATGGACTTGAAGATTCGAAGCCCCACAATGTTTAGACTTTAAGGCTGTACATACTTGCAGCTTGAGATGCTTACAGAGACAGACCACTGTATAGACTTCAAGTCCAAGTGAGACAGTGGTTATACAGACTTGGGCTGTACAAACTTGGAAGGCTTGACACAGCGATGTACAGATATTGTGATGTATCGACTTAGGAGCATTTGCCAAGGCTGTACAGACTTCAGCCTGAACTTGTGTGCTGTGAGTAATGTATAGACTTGGTGAGCTACAAAGCACAATGTGTAGACTTGAAAAGGGAAAGGGCTGTACAGACTTGGGCAATGCAAAGCCAATCGGATGTATAGACTTCATGATGAGTAGACATGCCAAAACAACTGAACCGTGTACAGACTTGAATAAGCAAAGTCTGTACAGACTTGAAGATTCATGATGTATAGACTTTGGCAAGAGACTGGTTGTACAGACTTCAACATAGCTGTGATGTACAGGCTTTGACAAAGCAGCGTTGTACAGACTTGATGAAGCTTCAGATGAAAGAATGTATAGACTTCCCAAACGAATGTACAGACTTCAGAAGATGAAGTCTCTGTATAGACATGAAGAGGCTGAGTGAACAATGTATAGGCTTTGAACTCTGTACAGACTTGAAGACCCTGACCCAATGTGTAGACTTTGCCTTAGAAACGAATGTATAGACTTGAAACAGAAGTCAGGCAAGCGTTGTGTAGACTTGGCTAGAACGTAGGGAAAGGTATGTATGTATAGACTTGGCCAGAGCGTAGGGAAAGCCGCCAATGTTCAGACTTGATCATCCAGCCGTGTATAGACTTTGTTTCGAGCAACGTAGATAAAAGATACAATGCATAGACTTTGCACAGGAGTGCCTGAAGCGATGTACAGACTTGGAGTGCCAAAGCCATTGTATAGACTTGGCGTGCCGAAGCCATTGTATAGACTTGGCGAATGGCTTGAAACACAAGGACGCTGCTCGCTGTACAGACTTGAGGTTTCAACAGTATGATGTACAGACTTGGAGAATGGCTTGAGACACATAAACGCTGCTCGCTGTACAGACTTGATCAAGGCAGCTGAACAATGTACACACTTCCAATGTATAGACTTCTCATGAACAGTCCGATGTGCATACTTCCCTTCGATGCATCTACAGTGCAATGTATTGACTTTGAAGAATATGTACATGGCGCTGTACAGACTTTGGATGAAGAGCCCAATGTACAGACTTGAGCTATGCAAGCTACAGTGCCGATGTATAGACTTTGGCTAGACAATGCTACAGGGCCGATGTGTAGACTTTGTGAATGTTCAGACTTAAATGCTCGACCAGTGTACAGACTTGCCACCGACCAATGTATGGACTTGAAAGGCTTGAACACGACGATGTGTAGACTTTGGCCAAATGCAGTGTGTAGACATGGAGATATGATGCATGAACAGAATGGCGTTGTATAGACTTACAGATCTGGGGGGTCGACCCATCAGGAAAGGGGGGTCGACCCACTACTGTCCAGACAATGCTAAAACAATCCAGATTAAATGCAATTATGAAATGCATCAACAACTATGAAATGCACCAATGCACATACCACACAGCCTCAGCCTGTTCGTTGGTTATGTCATTCAGATAATATGTTCAATGAAACATGCATATGCAACACAATGCAACACAAACAGATTTATATGCAGATTCCAACAGTTGATGACTTATAGTGTTTGCTATCATCAAAATCACAAGGACACAACAATCTCCCCCTTTTTGATGATGGCAACACTATGAGTCATATTATTTCTCCCCCTTTGACTTCAACAAAAAGATTAGTGAATTACAAACTCCCCCTTTGACTAAGCTCCCCCTTAACAGAAACGATTTGATGGATAGAACCAATTGTGATGAAGGGAGAATATCAACAAAAGCACAGGGACACTCAAAACTACTAACTAGATCTCCCTCTTTATGAAAAACACTCAGCATGACATGGAAACTCCCCCTGATTAGATGGAGTGAAAGAGGTGAAGAGCATCTATCAGCAAAACACATGGGTATCCAAGAATTACCACAGACTGTAATCTCAGTGAAAAAGTGAGGAGGACAGATTTTCATTAGCACACTACAAGGATGAACTCTGGTTATCCAAAGAACTGCAAGTACACAGGTTAAACTGAGAGAAGTGCCTCTCATATATGACAACCAGTCTGAATCAAAACACAGTGATAAAGAGCCATAGGATGAGCATATTCAAAAATTAGTGATAATTGAGATAATGAACTTTTCAGCAAGATACCAACTTCATAAAGCATAATTTTCAGTTCTAGATTCCTCCATTATAGAAGCTTATGAAACCTTGATTGTCAGATGTGGTTTAAGAACGATGTAAACCGAAATTTTTTAAAGAGAAATTGTACTCATATCTGAACCAACTCTTAATAAAAAGGAACTACAAGCTCATATAAGATTCTAGTTCAACCAACATCCATCTTACTTAGTTTACTTTCCATGAAAGCTTTAAGAGAAACATAAGTGAATGCACCTGAATTTTAATTGTTCTTTCAGAAATTGATTTACACATATTCAAATTTTTTTTTAATGAACAAGTTTGGTTCATCAGCACCTTTTGACGTGGGGAAACACCTTGATCAGAGGCCAGAATCCCCAGTTACTCAGTGTGACAACCGTATTGCTTCTTCCATTTTAGAGAACAGAAGTAGCATTAAAAGTATCTTTGGCATGAGGATACACCTTGATCAGAGGCCAGAATCCCCAGTTACTCAATACACCTATGCCATTGCTCTGCCATATTTTCACAACAATTTCCAATCATCTCTTTAAGCAGAGTTAACCATGGTACTTCATGACACAATCCTTTGGACAGGTTTCTCAGTAACCACAGTCATTACTCTGTCCATACTTTTACTCAAAATGGATTCAGAACAAATTAGATGTTTAGGAACAACCACATACACTATATATCTCAGTCAGCGTAGACATGGATATCAACTTTTCAGATTTCAGAAAGTCTTACATGAATTTACATGAAGCAGACAGTTAAAGTTTATTAAGAGGTTGAAACAGATATTTTCAAGTTCCTTGTGTCCAAACAAGAGTACACAAGACTTAAACCAATTCCAGTTAACAAATATTCTTAAGCATGTATAATGGAAGGTTCCTCATTAAAGATGTTTTAACTTTTATGAAGTAGTATACAGGCTGAAGATTTACTTCATATCTCAGCTCAGTAATTCAAGTGAGAATATTCAACAGACAGCATGGATTCTGAGGATTTGTAGCAAAGGAGCTGCTCTTGAGCAAAGAAGTTCAAAGTTGACTGAATAGAGGTGAAGCTCTCCTTCAGCAGATTTAGGAGAGGCAGACAGATACCAACAAGGTATAAATTCAGAGTATGAACAACTTCAGAAGCAGTCAAGAAAGATCATTTGATACCACTTTGATGATGGAATCACTGACACTATAGAATTGACAGGATGAATCAAGTAGGTGGATAGGAAGAGTTCAGATATAGACATAACTGAACGAATTAAGTATGCTCCCCCTATCTATATGCAGTGAGACACTACCTTCCCCCTCTTTTTTTGATTTTTCAAAAATAAGTGATATGCTATGCTATGACTCCCTCTAACTAAAAATAATGAATCATCCTATATGTCATGAAGACAATGCAGACGATGAATGACTATGCAAGAACAGATTTAACATGCTATGCAATAAATCTAAAAACAGTTGTGTGATTTCAAGAGTATGAGAAATGCTCCCCCTAAATGTATGCATTCAATCTATCTTTTTGGTATTTTCAATGTAATGCAATGTAATGCAATTAACTGCATGTATGCACGGGCATGAAACAAAATATTCACATGAAGATGCAGACATTCTCTGATATGTAAATTTGACCCTTGGTACTTGGCGGAGAACTTGGTCTAAAAGACCATCTCACACAAAGTAAGAACCTCCAGACAGATTTCCTATGCCCTTTAGTATCTTACCATTTGATATACCAAAGTGGTCATGCATGAAACTATGACTTATCAGATCAACCATAAATTTTATTTGAACAGATGTGAAGAATTTACCTGAATGGGGTTTTATCAACCTGGGTGCCTTGGTTTATTTCCCCCCTTTTTTTTATTCTTTAGCTTCCAAGGCACACCTGCAAGTTAGCACACTATGTTGCATGGGCAGGTACCCAAACAGTCTTGAGTCCTGCATGGTTAATAGTGACACCTTGAGCAGGTGTACTAAACAACTTTTTAGCATGTAGGTCATCAGATCTCATCAAATAGTAATTGTTCATTGAATGACCTAATGTACCACAATAATAGCAAGATGGAGCAGATTTCAGATTTGATTTATGCACATTCTTATTAGCATGATTTCTATGTGCATATGCATGAAAATTTCTGTTAACAGAATTAAAATTCTATTTACCAAAATAAGCCAGCCAACAGTCAGCAGCTCTATGGCCTGGCTTCCCACATTCAAAACATGCAAGTGTTTTTCTTTCAAACACAAATCCATTCCTACCAGAAATGTTTCTATTGACAGGGAATTTACCAGATTTATAGTTAAACTTCCTTCCCTGAGCATGCCAACATTGGGCTGCAGTATGGCCCATCTTGCCACAGTGAAGACACGAGTTAGAATTTCTTCCACCAGCCCTCAGCCAGCATTCGGATCTCTTATGACCAAATTTTTCACAATTGAAGCATGTCATATGCTGGTTTATTGAATCAAATTTGTTCTTGTTAACAGCATGACTGTTTGCATGAAATTTAGCATGATATGAATGTGATTTTTCCTTATCACTTGCAAACCAGCACTGTGCAATTGTGTGTCCTAATTTACCACAATGGAAACATTCAATTTTCTTTTTCTGAATTGAAGGATTTCTATCATGAAGTTTCCTAGCAGTCATATCATCCTTCTCCATCAATTTACATTCATGCATCAGATGACCAAATTTATGACAATAATGGTATGACATTATCTTTTTAGATGCATGTGAATGTATGTGAGAACTGTGATCAACATGCCCTAGTGAACCCTTTTTATTTATTTTCTGGTTTCCAATCTTTTTCTGATTTTTGTTCTGTTTTTCGGTTTTCTGAACAATGGGCTGTTTATCTTTTGAAGTGGTGGCTACATTCAAAGCTTTTACAAAAGATGTCATCAACTTACTCTGAAATTCTTTCTTGTTAGCATTATTGTAGCCCAGCCCTTCCTTCTTAGTGTTGATTTTTACACCTAGTAGCTTGTCTAGGTTTTTCTGCCCACTTACGAATTTTGACAAAGAATTTATCAGATCATTTATTTCAGATTGAAGAGAAGAGACCTGATGTTCATAGTTGACTATATCTTCTTCACAGACCAGAATTTGTTGATGCATCACATCATTCAAAGTTTTAAGGGTATCATTCTCTGATTTTAGTTTGAGCTCAATTTGATTTTCATCAACAGATTTTCCTTTTTCAAATGTTAGCAATCTCTCTGACATGGTGGAGTTCAACTATTTTAGTTTCTCAATTTCCTCCTTTAGACTAGTGTTCTCCTGCTCAAGTTTATCATCATCAATTAAAACATCAGTTAGGAAACTTGGATATTCTGATTTACAGTTTTCAAAGTTTTCCTGAAACTTTAAGTTCGCAACACTAACAACCTTGAACTCTTCATTGATCAATTTGTTTTCATTCTCAAGACTGATTAGTTTTTGTTCAGATTCCTGACATTGTTTTCTGAGTTTAGTGTTTTCAGATTTAACATGATCAAGTTCTGATTGGATTCCATCTAGTTTTGACACTTGTCTTCTGAGAATCTCATTTTTAGTTTTCAGAATTTCAAGATTTTCAAGATTTTCAGTTCCAGAAATAGGATCCCCTTGACTTGTTAGCTTCTTTATCAGACTTTTATTCTTCTTCCTCAATTTTTCATGGGAGTGTAACAGATTAGCATAGGCATCCCAGTCATCTAAAGTGTAACTATTGAAAGGATTGATTACCTCTTCAGCATCTTCAAATTCATCTTGATCAGTGCTATGGTCGCTCTTATCAGCCATCAGGCAGCTGTCCTCATTCATCCTCTGAGCTAGCTTCAACTGATCCAGAATGTCCTTAGCGGACCTGCAGTCATAAAAATAAGAATGTAGAGCCTTGTCAGTAGCTTCTTTCATTAATTTCAAAACTTTCTGATTCTCTCCATTTCTTGATCTGTCACTTTTAGTCCATTTGGACTCTTCCTGTGGCAGTCTATGAGGACCATGTGAAATTAACTTCCACAGATCCGGATCCATTAAATTCACATAGTTATGTAGACTGCTAACCCATGAGTTAAAGTTAGAGCCATTGAAAATCGGTGGAGAACCCATTGATTAAATCGGCAAGCAGATTAATGCAGCAGAGAGTAAATTCAGAAATGCACCAAAGACAACAGGATCCTCTGCAGATCGTTGGATCTGATCAGACAGAGAACCGCTCTAATACCAATTGATAGGATGCAAGACCTGGATACAGAGGGGGGGTGAATGTATCCTGCTCTAAATATCACCCAATTAAAACTCTAATGCTCAAGTATGCGGAATTAAAAGTAGTTGATGAAAAGTGCTGAAAAAAAAAACTTAGAAGCAACTCAGCAAGACAACACAACTCTATTAGCCCTCACACGCTCCTAAGCAAACATCTAAAGATCGCAGCAGAGAAAATAACAATAAGGAAAAACAAACCACAAGAGAACACCAAGATTTTTAGGTGGTTCGGTCCAAAGACCTACGTCCACCCCTCACTCCAAATCAGAGTGAGGCTTCCACTAGCTAGGCTAGAAACTGCAGACTCAGTCTGCAACAAATTGCTGCCACACAGCTTGACCAGGGGAACAACCTCCCCTCTTCCTCCCAACTGGAGGGACACCCCAAGTGACTCCCAGCCACTTGGAAACCAGAGACGCAAGCCTCTCTTCCTCCAGACCAGGAGGGAGCACCTAGTCTTGCAACCACAAGACCAGAACCGGAGGACCAATCCTCCCTTCCTCCAAACCGGAGGGAAACCTAGAGACCTAAGTCTCTCTTCCTCTGAAACACAGAGGGAAGCACAGGTGACACCAAGCCACCTGCAAACTAAAGGTCTCGGACCTCTCTTCCTCCCAACCGGAGGGAACCCGACCTCACACAAGAGAGTCGGAAGAACAACTGTTGAAGGTTTAAAAGGAAAAACAAAAACGCAGCAACAGAAAGCTGGAAGAATAAAATGCACAAAGGCTCTCGCAGGAGCTGGCTGGCCTGGATTTGATCCACGGTCCAGCAGGAACTGATCTTCAGTTGAAGCTTCCTTTGCTCTAGCTCTCTCTTCTTCTCACTCTTCTTTTTCTTCTCTTTCGCAGGCTCTCTCTCTGTCTCTTCTTTCTTCTTTCTTCTTCTTCTGCTCACTGCCGTTCTGCAACTCTATCTCGATCACTCTCTTCCTCTTTCTTATCTGATCTTCCTTTCTTATCTTCTCTTTTCATACGTCTTCAGATGAAGGCTGCTTTGTATTTATAGCTGCAGCATTTAGGGCGTTATCCTCGGATCACGTGCCAGGTGCCAACCTCGGATCACGTGCACTTCATAGCTTTACGAACAGTCACACAGACATCAGAAGATATCAGTTGAATGTATATACATGGTTCAGGCTGTTAACAATGTGTGTACAGGCAAGATGCAGCTTGAGTGCATGGACTTAAGGCTAACAATCGAGTGTATAGGGTTGAAGGCCTAACAATCGAGTGTATAGACTTGAAGGTTAACTGAGTGTGCAGACTTCGTGTGAAGGATATGAGCATGTGCTGAAGTGTGTACAGTCTTTACAGAAGGATGTTCAAACTTTAACTTCTGAAGAGTATATACTCTGCTGAAGATCGTTCAGTTGATGAACAAGCCACAGGCTGTATAGACTTCATACAAGACACATGTTGTATAGACTTCGATGCAAAGGCTTAACAACGAGTGTGTAGACTTGAATGCTTGGAAGGATGTATACACTTCATCTTTGAAGGTGATGCACACATGCTGAAGTGTGTATAGACTTGCTGATCAAAGGAACAGAATGTATAGACTTGGTTGAAGACAATGCAATGTATGGACTTTGATGCACCTATGCATTGTATGGACTTAACGACCCAACCGATGTATAGACTTAGAAACAGCAATGAAGCAAGTGTGTACAATGTGAGAGAGTGTATAGACTTAGCGAACTTGAGACACTGTACAGACTATGATGCACAAGCAATGTATAGACTTCGTGATGCCAACAGACAATGACTGTGTAGACATGTTTTGAACAATGCACGCTGTATAGACTTGTAATGCAAAGGCTGATGTATAGACTTGTAAGTCTGGGGGCGTCGACGCATCAAAGAAAGGGGTCGACGCATGATGCATTGATGTATGGACTTGAAGATTCGAAGCCCCACAATGTTTAGACTTTAAGGCTGTACATACTTGCAGCTTGAGACGCTTACAGAGACAGACCACTGTATAGACTTCAAGTCCAAGTGAGACAGTGGTTATACAGACTTGGGCTGTACAAACTTGGAAGGCTTGACACAGCGATGTACAGATATTGTGATGTATCGACTTAGGAGCATTTGCCAAGGCTGTACAGACTTCAGCCTGAACTTGTGTGCTGTGAGTAATGTATAGACTTGGTGAGCTACAAAGCACAATGTGTAGACTTGAAAAGGGAAAGGGCTGTACAGACTTGGGCAATGCAAAGCCAATCGGATGTATAGACTTCATGATGAGTAGACATGCCAAAACAACTGAACCGTGTACAGACTTGAACAAGCAAAGTCTGTACAGACTTGAAGATTCATGATGTATAGACTTTGGCAAGAGACTGGCTGTACAGACTTCAACATAGCTGCGATATACAGGCTTTGACAAAGCAGCGTTGTACAGACTTGATGAAGCTTCAGATGAAAGAATGTATAGACTTCCCAAACGAATGTACAGACTTCAGAAGATGAAGTCTCTGTATAGACATGAAGAGGCTGAGTGAACAATGTATAGGCTTTGAACTCTGTACAGACTTGAAGACCCTGACCCAATGTGTAGACTTTGCCTTAGAAACGAATGTATAGACTTGAAACAGAAGTCAGGCAAGCGTTGTGTAGACTTGGCCAGAACGTAGGGAAAGGTATGAATGTATAGACTTGGCCAGAGCGTAGGGAAAGCCGCCAATGTTCAGACTTGATCATCCAGCCGTGTATAGACTTTGTTTCGAGCAACGTAGGTAAAAGATACAATGTATAGACTTTGCACAGGAGTGCCTGAAGCGATGTACAGACTTGGAGTGCCAAAGCCATTGTATAGACTTGGCGTGCCGAAGCCATTGTATAGACTTGGCGAATGGCTTGAAACACAAGGACGTTGCTCGCTGTACAGACTTGAGGTTTCAACAGTATGATGTACAGACTTGGAGAATGGCTTGAGACACATAAACGCTGCTCGCTGTACAGACTTGATCAAGGCAGCTGAACAATGTATACACTTCTAATGTATAGACTTCTCATGAACAGTCCGATGTGCATACTTCCCTTCGATGCATCTACAGTGCAATGTATTGACTTTGAAGAATATGTACATGGCACTGTACAGACTTTGAATGAAGAGCCCAATGTACAGACTTGAGCTATGCAAGCTACAGTGCCG
Source organism: Amorphophallus konjac (assembly GCA_022559845.1). Classification (NCBI taxonomy): domain Eukaryota; kingdom Viridiplantae; phylum Streptophyta; class Magnoliopsida; order Alismatales; family Araceae; genus Amorphophallus; species Amorphophallus konjac. The sequence continues at coordinate 255,145,791 of CM040118.1, read as the reverse complement.
ATGTATAGACTTTAGCTAGACAATGCTACAAGGCCGATGTGTAGACTTTGTGAATGTTCAGACTTAAATGCTCGACCAGTGTACAGACTTGCCACCGACCAATGTATGGACTTGAAAGGCTTGAACACGACGATGTGTAGACTTTGGCCAAATGCAGTGTGTAGACATAGAGATATGATGCATGAACAGAATGGCGTTGTATAGACTTGCAGATCTGGGGGGTCGACCCATCAGGAAAGGGGGGTCGAACCACTACTGTCCAGACAATGCTAAAACAATCCAGATTAAATGCAATTATGAAATGCATCAACAACTATGAAATGCACTAATGCACATACCACACAGCCTCAGTCTGTTCGTTGGTTATGTCATTCAGATAATATGTTCAATGAAACATGCATATGCAACACAATGCAACACAAACAGATTTATATGCAGATTCCAACAGTTGATGACTTATAGTGTTTGATATCATCAAAATCACAGGGACACAACATTGCAAGGGGACTAGACATATATCTATCAAGGGGGTAGGCTAAACCAGGTAAAATCTCGGTGTCTCTTGTGACTGCTTGCTTTCCGTTTTATTATGATGCACATAATGTACATTTATTTTTAAATTCTTAACTTTTTCAACCCCCCCACCAAAGAGTGTGCCTCAACTACTAACACAATTTACACTTGTCTCCCACAGATGGTCCAATGTTTGGATGACATAGATAAGTGTAGGATTGTATGCGTAGGGCACTAACTTCGGCTAGTTAATTATGCACGAGTTTAATTAACGAGATGGTAGAGAGAGTGAGGATATCATTTTTTTCTTTGGATGTTCCATTGCATTGTGCGTAAGTGTTATATGTTTATTTATTTTAATATTATTTTCATTTCAGTACGTATTTCGAGATTATTTACAACCACCTAGAGATTTAGGGGTGTGAATGTTGGAGCACACAAATGTGATGCAGCCCCTTAGTAGGATGATTTTCCTCACGACTGAGTGTGGAGGTGGGAACTAGGCTGGAAGAAAAAGGGGCACGTTGCAATTGCATCTTTTTTTGAGTACAGACAAGGTAGCATTCCATTGAACTTATTTGTTTCTTTATTCCAATTGTTGTTGTTATAATCTCTATTGCTTAGTCAATGATTGTATTATCCTATTTGTCTCTGCATATTTTGTACAGATACGAACAACATTTTTGAATCGTTCACCCCTCCGAGAGGTGGTTGTCTTGTTGTTGGACAGGCAAGTTTCAGCTTTGATTTTGGGAGTGATGATGTTGCACTTGAGGAGAGGGGGAGGAGTAACCGTTACGAGGAGGATTGCCCCCCCCCCCCCAATCACAGTCCCCGCCCCACCCCGCCCGCTGGGAGCGATGATTCTGCACCGTTATCAAGTTCATAGAGAGCATCTGAGGTAGAGGGATGAAGAACTAGTTTGACTCAAAAACATCTACGGAAAACAGTCTTGAAAGGTTTATTTATTATTATGTTGGAGAGTTGGATGATCTCTCTTCTCAAAAGAGGTTTATGCATCACTTGTGTCCCATAAGTAGGACTGTCAATGGATCCTCAAGATCCGAAACCTGATCCGAATCTGAAAATAATTTCGGATTCGGAGCTACTCGCAGTGGGATCCATGTGTGTGATTCGGGGTGAAATTTTTTGATCCGAAGGCAAAGATTTCGGATCGGTTACCGGGGCGCCATAAAGCCTCTGCCTTCGGGGCGAGCGTCCCCATCTCGCGCATCGCGGCCTCCCTCTACTAGGGTTTGATCCCCGTCCGGCCGTCCCCTTCTCTGCATCGCTGTGGCGATCGGCCACCAACCTCATCTCCATCATCGGCGCATCGCTGTGGCCGACGAGGGTGGCCACCTGGGCGCGGGCGGCTTCCACCGCCGCCTCCGACTCCCAGCCGTACATGTAGGTGCGAGAGTGGGGGGTTGCCGTAGCGAGGAGAGGTAGAAGGGGAGCATGGCGTCCAGGACCCGGGGATCGACGTGGGTGGTGGCCTGCATGCACAGGTAGAGGGGACGCCCAGAGATCCGCACCCCTTTCATGGAAATGGCGTTAGTGCCCTCGGTGAGAGTGGGCTCCGCCGCCGCTGCCTCCGCCATAGAGAGGGGGCGCCGCTGGGCGCCGGGGACGAGGCGCGAGCGGAGGAGGTAGGCGGCCAGCTGTTTCGCGGCGGCCATTGGAGGCGGGCGAAGAGAGTAGGAGGAAGAGGTTGGATGGAGCAGGGGAGATGATGGGTTTTCCGTTCTTCACCTTATGTGAGGCACTTTTTTCTTCGGTTCTTTTGATTTTTTTTTCGATTTCAGAGTTTGATGCCTTCTCTGGGGATTGGGTTTCTCGAGGGTATCCTTGGATTTCTTGAGGCTAAGAATGGGCTGCCGGTGACAAAAAGATTGCAATTTGGCGGTGGTTGCGCTCTCTCTCTCGCTCTCCCCGTCTCATCTTTGGCTTTTTTCTAATAGATCTGATCGATCGGGCGTCAATCCTTCAGCAATCTCTTCACGATGGGCATTACCCTCGGGCGAGGCCTTTGCGGGAAGCGAGGTGATGGTATGGCCACGGCTGCTTATGCCTTCCACTCAGAAATTATTGTCATCTAAACCTACCAGTTGCTCCATCGTCTTTAATTTCGTTCAGCGAGTTGTTTGCTAATTGTTCCTTTTTTAGAGGGATGTGGTGCTAGTGTTATTTGGATATGTCTTCATAAGCTCCTCTGGGTGGTTCCATCCAATGAAGTTCGTCTGAGATGTAATAGTTTAGGACAGCGGAAGTTTTGGCAAGGGCTTCAAATGCCTTCGTTTTTTGAAGTGCTTTCTCATCTGCTCTTAGAGGTTGGCCGAGCAAGTTGAAGAGGAATTAGTACTTTTGCTATGGATAGGTTGCAGGGGAAAAGGTTTGAATTAGTCCTTGTTGAATAACTCTTATTGGTGTTTTCTTGGATCAGTCCTTGTTTCAGATACTTTTCTTGGGGAATTTCATCCAATAATGGGAATTGACAATCCTATCTGAGTGCCGTTGGTGAGTAATAATGTGTAAGAGACAATTGACTCGCATCTTGTTGAGAAATTTTGTGAGGGCTTATCATTTTCCACTTTCAATTGCTACAATTTATTTACTAAAGAAACTAGATATTACGTTTAAGTTGTTTTTTCATATTTATTTAGTTTGGACAAATATATTTTGTTCTTTTATTTTCAGATATGTGTCCATTCTTCTCTACAAAAATGAGAATGGATTTAGGAGGGTTGAAGAGTACAGTGTTGTCATTTGAAAATGGTAGCTTGGAGGATAGTAGAGTTGTACATAGTTATCATGTTGTCATTTAATTAATGGTGGTGATCATAATAGTGACATAACATATTGTGTATTATTATTATTTTCAATCCATCTCGTCAATACTTAGTAATCCTGATGGCTCTGATTTTTACACCGAGCCTTTGTTTTTCTTGTGCAATACAGGTTGGACAAGGTGCACTGCTCTTGAACATTCTTGCAAAATATTGTGAAGGTAATTTGTGCTTGCCATAGATCTTTTTATTTGTTTTATTAGTCAAAAAGGAATATCTTAATTATGTTGCAGGAAGTGGATCCTTATCATTGATATGGTTCTTATCAACTGAATGTGGTTCTTATCAACCGTATGTGGGTACATACAATAAGAATATTGCCATCTCATTCTTAGTTTACTTCCAGATTTCATGTAGTACATACTATAAGAATATTGTCATCTCATCGGCTCTTTTAGTGCTCCAATCTGACTTTCCATAGTTGCCAAATGATGCAAGGGCATAAAGCAATGTGACACCCTCTTTCCTGGCAACAGAGAAAAGTGGGTAACCCGGGCTTTTCACATGATGGAACAACCTTTGCCAGATCCCCATTTGTTGGTATTGCTGGTCTAGAAGGCGACATTTTGGATGAAGAAATGACAAGATATTGACCCCTTGTACACTGATATTTTGCCAACAGCGAACCCCATTTGGTGATACAGAAGGACTACGAAAGGAATGGAAAGATACAACGTGCAAGTGTATCACTTGAGAGAGAGAGGCAATGTGGCAATGTATCCCCATTTGGTTACCATGTAGTCAATCCCATACTATGTCCAGTAGAATAAGCAGGAAGATCATGAAGCTTATCCCTTCTATAATTAGATAAAATAGCCTCTCACAGATAGAAATGTGATGATAAACCAAGGATCTTCAACCCTACAGTGTGTCAAATCTACTTGATTACATAAATCCTAGTCAAGATTCTAAGGGAAGAGATATTGAGGTAGCCAAAAGGAGAAATATGGCTACAAAGGTCGAGTACTTTCCAAAAATGTCTTTTAAAACTCCTGAGAATCAATGTATCACTTCATGAACTCTCTGACATTATAATCATTGCCTCAATTCATCAAGTTTGTGCTGCAATGTAGCCATTGGCCACTGGGTTGACCATGTATTGTCTTTCAATAAAACATCAACTATATGGTTACTGGTTGACAGAAAACGAAAGCTTCCATTGTGTGATTAATTAAGTTTACACTTTCAAAAAATGTTTAATTAACTTTACTTTTTTTAAATGCTGCAATTTTTTCAACTGTTTGTGTGTATAAAGGGTCAATTTACCAAGGTGGTATTCATATCTGGTTTTCCCCTTCTGCCTCTGCATTGAGACTAGGGATCTTTAAATTGGACCACTTCTGTCGTGGGAAAAGATACGAAGGACAACCAGGAAACCCATTTTCACTAGATATGAGTCCTTGTGTGTTTAATCTGATTTTTTGATGTATCTCAAGTATGAAGAATAACACTTTTGTATCCGAATTTGAGCTTCTGATTATGCTTACTGTGTGGATCTTTAAATAGGCAAATTCTGTATTTTCATGTGGAGCATCACCAGGATAAGTTCTGTTTTGAAAAGTATAATTAGATGCTGCATTCTAGTAGTTGCAGAAGTCAGTTATGATAGAATATGGATAGTATACTTATAGTCTGCTTTTAGAATGTACATTTACTTCTATGAGGAAGGGAGATGTCTTAATCCCCTTTTAGAATATAGTTTTACTTATATGAGGGGAGATGAGATTGTGGGACTTCACTTGGATGGCGTAGAAACCTAATGTGTAAATGATTTATCCTTGCCAGGTTTTGTGGCTGCACATATCCTGCCTGTGTTGTATGAGAAATATGAAGACCAAGTCGATGACTTTGTATATAATGTCCTCGGACAAGTTCAGCAACAATACAGGAGGCTGGATGAAGGTGTACTCAGCAAGATACCCAAGGGACTCTTGATCCAAGCATTATCCACTGCAATCTTTCTACACACCCTTCTGTAACCACAACATTTTAATTTTTCAATCAAGTTCCATATGCGCCTGCCTCTATTCATACTTATTTACTCAACATATGTTTCTTACATGCTTCACAGGGAGTGGCAGGGCGGGGATCGTGCTACCTGAGGCCAGCGAGAAGGTGGTGGCACTGGACACAAAACCCGTGTATGGATTGTATGAAATATGAGTTTACTTTACCGATGGCAACTTCCTTCCATATTACATTTCTGTTGTGTACCATTTATTTACTTAGTCAAACTATCATGTCAATTTAGCGGATAAGGATATCTGTTCTTTGTGTTTGAAAAAATGGGCATGCTTTCTCAGGTAGAAGACCATTTAATTTCCCTGTTTGTAATTTTAAGACTTAAGCTAATATACAGGGAGCAATCGGCATTCCCACTAGACCTCAAAAATATCCAGACAATGAAGGGAAGGAGACAAATTTTGATACCAATCTTGCATGAAAGTTGATCCATTTTCTGCAGTATTGTTGTTGCTGTTATCTTTGGCAGAGAATGCACAATAATGAGTCACGACCATCACATGGATATCCTTATATTCATTCTCAATTCCACACCATGCAATGTGGAAGTCATTACATGGTTCTTTTTCATCACATTTTCTTGTAGTCTGGTTGTTTCTTTAGGAAAAAATCCGAGTACCTCTATATGTTCAGAAGGCAGCTCTAACATTCATAGATGGTAAAATATATGTTTAACCAATCAATTTAATTTTTTTCCTTTCGTAAAGGCAAAAGTGACTTCTCTCCTAATTGCTCTTTGATCTTTCCTATGCAGCTGTAGCTTATGCAAGCAGAGAAGGCCACAAATATATACTTTGAGAAGAGGCAAAAAGAGCTGACTTTTCTATTCACCCGGATGAACTAGCATCCATTGCTCATGGGCCTGATTTCAAGGGACTGAGAGCACATGGAGATCTTAACTGGCTTTTCTGTTCACACGACAAACTATCTTTGACTTCAACAAATATGTTGAGAAACCTATGTTCAGGACTTAAACTGTAATCGTTCTTATGGTCTGTGATGTTGTTTCTGTAGTTGTTGGGCTTGCAACTGAGGACTTGCCAAAGGGTATGTATGATGGGCGGGGTATTGTTCTTAGTATTGTCTTGATAGTCATAGTTACTGCTGTCAACGATTATAAGCAATCACTACAATTTAGGATTTAGACAAAGAAAAGAAGAAAGTTTCTGTAAAGGTGGAAATGTCGTTCATAAGTGGATCCGAAACTGATCTATTAGATCCGAAAATTCGGATCCTCTAACACATTCTTTAATAAAGGTGTATATAATATAATAAGATTTCAGGTTAGATCCGAATCCGAAATTTTAAGTTCGGATTCGGATCAGATCCGAATTTAAAACAATTTGTAAATTTGGATCCGGGTCATTATCAGATTCAGTATTATCGGATCCGGATTCGGATCATAAAGGATTCGATCCGGATCCGACCCGTTGACACTCCTACCAATAAGGTATTTTCCTCCTCTCCGGGGGTCGTTAACACGTACGTGTTAATGTATTCGGGTGCCACGGAGACAGCTCATCATCGTCTTCAAAAAAGGACGTGGTAGCGTGCGAGACCAACGGCAGCAGACAATTACAAAACCTTGTAGAATGATCCTGGGATTGAGAATTGTCGACAAGCTTGGTCTACTACACGTACAAATCCGCAAACCCGACTTCCTTTCAAAGAAATAGATAAGCAGTTAGTTAGCCGTTGAACAGCTAATGCACATATTATTATTGATTATTTAATTAATTCAAAGTTTCTGCCAGGAGATTCCAAAGTTCAGCAAAAATGTGAATAACAGGGGCGCATACATATATATATATATATACTGGGGAGTCATCCGTGCAAAGGTATAACCTTTTCTGTTAAGAGCTTTAGATAGATGATGATATCAATGAGATGCTAGTGAATAAAACGGTCATGGACCTTCAATTGGGGGGGGGGGGGGGGGGGACATTTAAATTTATACACGAAAATTTCATCTGCAATCAGTGTAGGCGAACAAAGTTACACAGGAATTTTCCACAACTGAACCTTAGAACTGCTAGAATTAATGAATACGCCTAGGATCCTCCAACCAGACAAAAAATTGTTAAATCGGTATGGTTAGGATCCTCAAACAAAACGAGCAACTTGTGTGTTTTCTTGGTCTTTTCATTTAAGGAGTCATCCTATTACTGCTAAACCATGAAGAAGAAGAAAAATTAAGTACCCCCCATAAAAAGGGAAAACAACAGGAATGCATCATATTCCAAGTTCTTCTTGTCATTGACTGCATCCTGTAGATCCTCAGCACTACACTCTCTAACTGCAGTATAAAATAAAAAACGCATAGTCCTGTGACTGCCCTTGTGAGCCGAAACCATTTCCAGTTCTTTCCACATCAATTTACATCAAATTTAAGAAGCTGTATAAGCTTAAGGATATTGGTGAAACTCTACAACTGATGATGTGAGCCAACTCAATGAAGTGGAACCAAATTTCCCACCCAGATCTGGTCTGAGGCACTGCCAAAAATCTTCAGGACCACCTGGAGAGGAAGGAAACCTCTCACTTCATCAAATATAGTAGATTTCTGAGAGCAAAGGCATAGTGAGATTGCATCCAAATTGAGTGAATTTAGATTTTCTTTTTACCTCTTTGCATGCCTCGGGGAAAAAACTTTGAACTCCTCCGTGATGCAATCACTTTTTTTAAAGTAAAGGGTGCACTGTACCACCAATCACCTTGAAGACTAGATAAATCAAATTCTTGCCCTTTTCGTTGAGGGTGAAATATAAAGGACTGGTCGGATTGATGGAGATGGCAATTTCTCACTAAAAACATGACTAACATACTACAGATTTTTCAAGATTCAAAATCCTCTCTGCCAGTAATAAATCATCTGGGGTTGTAACCTGCAAAAGAGTGAAGGTCTAGATGATCAAAATGTAAGGAAAAAGTATCTAGCTGCAAATGTATTCCTTTAGAAACAAAACAAAAATCACTCTAAAGCAAGCAATCTAAAAAGTGTGCATGAAATAAAATGCGTGGTAAGATTTCCTCCAGCCCCACCCTCTTTCCTGGTTCAGTTCAGACCCATCAGGTGACTCGGGAAGGCAACCATCTGGCAAAATAATCTAGGGCGAGGAAATTAAATACAGAGAAGAGTCAAATGAGTTAATTACCTTGATGTTCGTATAAGAACCTTCAGTTATATATACACATTCTTTAAGGTGCTCAACAATTGATACATCATCAGTGACTTCCAGGTCCTCTCTACAGAGAAAAAAGATATGGAGAGTGATATTCTAAGATCATGGAGCATGTGGCACAAGAATACCTTGTTCGAGTACACAATTGAATTGAAAACTTCTGGAAACTGACGCTAGAACTGATTCTTAGAACTAAGTAACGACCATCAGAAGATTTGACCAGTATGATCTATGTCACAGGCATACACACAAGTGCAACAGTATTTGTCAAGTTATTGCCTTTGGGCATATCTGTGCTTATCTTTCCATACATATGTACAAGCAAAACTAACTGTTTTGCTAAAAGATAACATTAATAAGTGCCGTGTAAACTGATAAAATTAGACAAAATTCAAGCATGGCCTACAGAACCAGTACCATGCTATGAAGGTAAATATTAACAATGGATATTTTATATGAATACCCCAGATATTTTTTTTTGTAAAATGTCCCTTAAAATTGTACTTGTTGAAAATGCCCCTGTTAAGGTAAAAAACTCATTGTCCCCCCAAGTTACATATATACCCTATGGTGACTTCAAAAAAGGGCAATTGCCATATTTTCTCCTCTAAAGAGAGTATTTATGAAATTATCGTTGGATATTTCTACATATACAAAATTGTACTAGGGGCATTCATGTAAAAATCCAATGACAGCTTCTACAATTGCACACATAGCAACAAGTAGACACTAGCAAAGCTGCCTTCCTCCAAGCAATTTATCATCTGCTGGATATCTGATGTAGAAGTGGCAAAGAGCCCATCTTTGATGTGCTCGAACTCACTCGATCAAAAATATTTGAGTCCGAGCTTGAGCCCAAGCTTGTTTCAAACTCAATTTATGGGCACAAGCTTTGATCAGTGAAAACATAAACAGCTCAAGCTTGGTTCATTGAGTTACCTGGTGAACAGAGTCAACCTGGAGGGTTGCGGCCAACTTTATAGTATCCAAGGTTGTGAATCTTTAAGCTCCATCTGGGACTAAAAAGTCCCAACTGGAAAGCAGCATAGGTGCTCACGCATAGGGCACCCATCCCATGTGCTTTCCCACATTGGAGAACTAAAGATTAACTGGCAAATCTATAATCTTCTGATTTGAAAAGTAAACAGCTTCCTATGTCATGGGCTCCTGGTCAGCAAGTGTTATATTTGAAATTTAATAAGATAAATATAAAACAATAATACATACTTTAACTCGAGCTGGCTCGTCAGCTGACAGAGTTAACCTTGGTGAAGCTTAGGCTGGCTTGGTTAATAAAATGACATCTGTTTGAAGCTTGGGCTCAGCTCATTGGGTTAAACAAATCAAGCCAAGTTGAACTAGACCAGAACCGAACATGAGCAGCTCATGAGCGGCTCAGCTCATTGCTGCCCTAATCTAGTGTGTAAAATATGTACCCAATTGCGAGATACAGTTTTTTCTCGTCATCCCCTGCCCACGGAAACATCAGTGCACAGTGCCTTTGTGGTGGGGACTGGGGAGAGCAATTTCCGTCGTCAGTTCGGCCCAATATGGGTGCACTGGCACTGCCCAGATTCTGACCCAAGTACACTCTAGCTGGGGGAGGATCTCCATTATCAGTATAAAATCTGCAGCAGTTTGATTTCCCCATGATGATGATCTTTCTATTATATTTTATTTAGAGGATTGTCTAGGCTAATCCTCCTCGAGGGTTTTCAAAATCTCTTGCATTCTCAAGGGATGTTGCAGATTTCTTATGTTCTCTAGGGTAGTTGTCTTTTGTAGAAGTCCTATTTCTATTTAAGTGTTGTACTCCCCATTTGGGGAAGGCAACAAATGCATCGAGGAAGAAAGAGCCTTTTGTTTGATTTGAAGCTCTGAGAGGGAGAGGATGCAAGGTCCGCTGGCAAACCCCACTGCTTCCCCCCTTTCCCTTCCATTGAACACCCTCTCTCCTTTCCCACTTTCCTTTTCTTTTTTTTTCCTTCTTCTTCTTCTTTCCCACTGCCAGCCGTACCTCCCCTCCCCACTCTTCTGCTCCTATTCATCACCATATGCCCTCCCCCCTCCTTCCTCATTTTCTTCTTCCCTTCCCAAATCAAAGATCCCCACCCCTTCCTTCCTCTCCCTTCTGCTCTTCTTTCCCAAATTGCAACCCTTTCTCCTTTCCTCCGCCCTTCTTCCTTAGTCATGACCTCCTCCTCCCCTTTGGTTTTTTTCATGCTGCCAGCACCCCAAGGGCATGCAGCGGCACCACCCCTCCACCAATGCCTTTTCATCAACCGTCCACCATCTTCCCACCCACAACGACCACCTTCGACCAACAGCACCGCTGACGCATCTCTGCTACAAAGCGGCTCCTCCCCATTCCGGCGACTAGAGAATAACACGCCGTCCCGCCCCACGTCGACTGCCGTCGCCCCGCATCCACCACCTTTTCCAAGCGCCACAACTGCAACCCAAACACCGTTGACAGTACTATGGTGGGGACACCGGACCAGTCACACGTAGCCGACGCCGCACCACCCCGACACCACCGAGCTTGTGGCTAGGAGACTCGGCGTCCTGAGGCCCATTTCCATTTTTCTATGTATCTTATTTCAGCCCATTTGATTGTATTGTGTGCATTGGGCTATATGTGTGATTTAGTGTCTTTTAAGCCCATTGTGGTTGTATTGGGCCATTTACTATTTAGCTTATTATGCCTTTATCTTTTAGGCCCATTAGTTCATTAGTCCTTTAGTGGGCTTTTGTCTTATTAGGCCAATAGTCAAAGGATATGGAGGTCATTAGTTGAATTGTCTAGGGGTATTTGTGTCCTGGTGTAATTTGGCCATCCTTATATAAAGGAGGCTAGTTGTATCATTTGCTTCAATGAAAACCTTTGAATGAATGAGAATTTTCTCGTCTTGCTCCCTTCTCTCCAAACTCTCAGTGAGATTCGAGTGATTGCCCAGCGAGAGGCCGTCCGGTGAGAGACCGTCCGGCGAGAGGCCGAGCTGTGCGAGACAGTATCTATCTCCTTCCAGAGCTACCCACCGTCCCGTTCGTGTTGTCGGAGTGCCAACGATCGCTTCCACGCCGCCACCCGCATCAAATTTGGTATCAGAGCCCAACAACGGCATCTCTGTCATCCCCGACGTCCTCGTTGTTCCTCTCCACAACATTGATCGACTTCGATATGTAAGAAAAAAAAAGGGAAGAAAGAAGAGGCAACAGAGAGAAAGGAGTGAAAAAAAAATTTTGACTGTCACGCCCCGATGCGGAAAGTCGGTACGCGCCAGTTATAATCAGTCATGTCAATCAGAGCATTCATGCCACAAGATAACACAGGCTAAGATTCCAATAATGAATTAAGAAAAAACCAACTTTACTTAATAATCAACGCCACAATTATTACAACGACTCTTGTGGACTTTACTGTCTATTACATTGACTAAAAGAAAGGAAAATTACATCAATTCTGACTCAACATAACTAGGACATTGACTCAAACACACTAAAAGGCATCGCTCCACGGCTACTCGCTCCCGTTCCCATCGGTGTGCACATCCTCATCCGTGCTACCTAAAAAGGATTGGAAACAAAGGGGGGGTGAGCGAAAGCTCAGTAGGAATTACACTCTATCATCAGGCAGAATTTAAGTAATTAACCATTTTACATATTCATTGATATAAGAATTGAACATAACAAGTAAATGAACAAAATGATTTAGAGAATGAATTGTAGAGATAACATTCAAATGATTGGCCGACAAGCACACAAGTACAACAAGTCAAGAGTTTCTCCAAGCAAGAAAGATTTGAATGAATGTCATAGATCACGCGTTTAACAAGCACTCGGTGCAATGCCACACCTAGTCATTACAAACTCTCCAGGGCACAAGTACTTTCGGGCGCTCCTCCCAGGACCAGACTGGGCCCTTTAATGATGCCTTGGCATTGGTTAAGTGGATCATCGATCCCAAGTATTTGTCTAGACATTCAAGTAATTCGGCCATGAGGTTCCAAGATTAAGCTCATGAAACCTATCTTCTAAGATCATGAATTTCCCAAATAAATTTGGAAAGAAGAACTAGAACAGGCTCACTAACCCAATTTAATAGATGACAGGATAGAAAAAATAGTCCGGAGGACTATCGCAATCATTTGCTCATCACAAGAATCACGAAGAAAACACTAAATCAGGGACTGCTTACGGCCCAATAGGGAATCGCAAAGGGAAATAAACGGTCTATCGTTGGACCGCATGCCGGATGAAAACGGTCTCCGATGTGACCGCTAAGAAGCCAGACCACCGGAGATCAAAAATCGATTTGAAATAGGTCCCCACTTGACCAGAGGTATGATTTGACCAAGCCGGGGTATGGTCCTCGATCCCAGGGTCAAATGAGAGGTCTCAATTAGCTAAACATCGTGCTTAAAAATGATTTAAAAATCATATCTGGTCGGACCCACTAACCAGCCCAAAGACAGGTCAAACGGTCATGGATATGGCCGCTTGGGTTGGCTTGCGGTCCTAGGCACGACCGCATGTTGTCCCAAACAAACAGGTCCAGCAACTTGGTCTGCCCATCATGAAATCCTTGGTACAGGCTTTAATGGTACAACTTGCCCGGCGTCCTAGTGGGAATCTCAGGCTCGCGGGGTCTTACGGAGGCCTTGAAACAAGAATACCTAGTCCGACGGAAGGAGTATCCGACGGAGAGGCATTCATTGCTCAAGATTTAGGCTAACAAATCAAGCGGAAGACGAACGTAAATGGTCTAGTCACTTCCACCGGAGTGGTATGACCTTAAAATAATCTAATTTATTCATGACAGGTATAAGAATTAAACTAAACCATTAACAAGGCATTAATCTACTTCCTTCTTAAATATCACAAAAGAAACTATGAAAGATGGACATAAATGGAGCAATTATTAAGGAAAGAGTTTCACTTAGTTTATGTATTCCATAAGCCCTAATTTAGTGCGTTTAACCCTGACCAATAAGTGTACTAACCAGATATAACATGCCGGTACATCCTAAAACATGCCACTGAAACAGGGTAGAAAGCGGTCATATAACAGGTCGCCAGAGGCCATAAGCGGTCAAGAGAAGGACCGCTTACTCACTGGAAAAACCCCCTTTTTATTTTTTTTTAAAACTCGCTGGCCAGAAACGGTCTATCGTTCGACCGCTAGTAGTCTGGCGGTCCCTGGAAAGGCCGTTTCTTCCAACCAAAACCCAAAAACGTGAAGAACAAGACACCGGTCCAATAAAAGCATGATTAAAACATAAATATAACATGAAAATTAGGCTATTTACTATCAAAATGTAGGTAACTTAAAAACGTACACCATGGCATGGTCAATTTAAGTATTCCACTACGATTACTTGATGAAAACTAAACAGAAAGAACGTGAGTAAAAACCCTAATTTCATGCTCTACATAAAACTAGAAATACGCCCAAATTAGACAACTAAAATTGGGCAAATTGGACTCAAAAGAAAGCTAAGGACGAGATATATATATTCATGTTATTTAATTAGATTAGGCCTGAGAGAAACCTACCTTAATCGAAGAAGGAAAGAAGAGATGTGCTCGTCGGAACCCTAAAACGCGCCGTCACCAAACTCCAAAATTCTCCTAGGTTCGTCCACGAAACCTCGCGCCGCCGGTTGGAACGTCAAATAGGGTTTCTAGGTCGTCAAAGCCCTCTATTTAAAGTGGTTGAAGAGACTTCTAGAGATCGAATTGGACTCAAGATTCCAAGGGAATAAAATCGGCGAAAACTTCAGTCCTTGACCTAATCCACGCCGCCGCCGCCGCCGCTGGAAGGCTCTAGAGTCTAAGGTTTCAGAGGCAAAACGGGCCTCTAAGGTAGATCTATCCATTGGGCCTAGTTTGGGCTCGATTGGTTGAGAATTAGGTGAGAATTTGATCAATCTAGATTAACCCAATAAAAGTGACGAATTTCAGCCAAAATTCCTTAATTCGGCCTAATACCATTTTTATTAGAGGTTGGCCCAGTTGTCATTATTGCTAAACACTTCGTTCTCTTTATGAAAATAATTTTTTCATATTTTTATAAATTACTTACGATTTGACCTCTTCTATAAATTAATATATTATTAAGAAATTAGGCGTTAGGCTATTTAATTAGTATTTAAGAAAATTTCAAGTGCTACACCCTCCCCCACTTAAAGGAATTTGGTCCCCCAAATTCACCGAACCTTTCGTAGGGGTGAAGAATCATGAAAACTGACCTTGAAATAAATCGGGATATTGCCTCTTGATCGCTTCTTCAGATTCCCAAGTAGCTTCCTCCATTCCACGTCGACTCCACTGGACCTTGATCATCGAAATCGACCGATTATTGAGTTGTTGTTGCTTCCTATCTAAGATTTTAACAGGCTTCTCTTCATAAGATAAATCTTCTTTTAGCTCTAAGTCTGCGTGCTGGATGACATGAGAGGGGTCGTACACATACTTCCTCAGCATAAACACATGAAAGACATTACGAACACCTGCCAATTGAGGTGGTAAAGCCAGTCTATAGGCAACCTCACCCACTCTCTCTAGAATCTCAAATGGTCCAACAAATCTTGGGCTCAACTTGCCATGAATTCCAAACCTTCGAATTCCTCTTGTAGGTGAGACTTTCAAGAATACATGTTTCCTACCCGAAATTTCAATTCTCTTCTTCGAACATTTGCATAACTCTTCTGTCGGGATTGTGCTACTTGCAAACGGTCTCTAATAATGTGAATGTTCTTAGAAGATTCTGAGACAAGATCTGGTCCTATCCATTGCTTCTCACCAACCTCGCACCAGCACAGAGGCGAACGACAACTCCTTCCGTAGAGAGCCTCGAACGGAGCCATCTGAATGCTAGACTGATAACTGTTATTGTAAGCAAATTCTATTAGGGCCAAATGCTCATGCCAACTACCGCCAAAGTCGATTATGCAAGCCCTTAACATGTCTTCGACAATCTGATTAGTTCTCTCAGTCTGCCCATCTGTCTGAGGATGAAATGCCGTGTTGAAGTTCAGACGAGTACCTAAGGATTCCTGCAATCCTTTCTAGAAATGGGAAGTGAATCTGGGATCTCTGTCCGACACAATGTTCACAGGTATACCAGAGCAGCCAAAACATCCACTGTCCACTTTGACTTGATGGATAAGAAATGCGCGGACTTTGTTAATCTATCCACAATTACCCATATTGCATCAAAACCTCCACGAGTTCTTGGTAAATCCATTATAAAATCCATGCCGATGCTTTCCCACTTCCATTGTGGTATATCAAGCGGTTTTAACTTTCCGGCAGGCTTGAAATGCTCAGCCTTCACCTGTTGGCATATCAAACATTTACTTACGAACTCTGCCACTTCTCGCTTCATATTCGGCCACCAAAAGGTCCTCTTCAAGTCTTGGTACATCTTAATAGCTCCAAGATGAATGGTATACTTGGATCTATGGACTTCTTCTAGAATCTTGTCTTTTATTTCAGCTGTATCAGGGACACGTTCTTTCTCGAAACAACAGTCTGCCATCATCGGCCAATCCAAAATCTGGTCTATTGCTCAGACTTTCCTTGATCTCGACTATCATAGGATCGTTATCTTGCAGAGTCTTAATTTCTACTAACAGCTCGGGGCGAAGCTGAACCTGAGCTATCATGACTCGATCATTTGCTAACATTAAGGTCTAGATTAGCCAACTGTTTCAACAGTCTCCATTCTTGCAACATAAGACTAGACAATTTTGCTATCGGCTTGCGACTTAAAGCATCTGCCACCACATTGTCTTTACCAGGATGATATTCTATGGAGAATTCAAAATCCTTTAAATATTCAAGCCATCTTCTCTGCCTCATGTTAAGCTCCTTCTGAGAGAACAGATACTTAAGACTCTTATGATCAGAAAATACCGTAAAAGTTTCTCCATACAAGTAGTGCCTCCAAATCTTCAAAACAAAAACCACAGCAGCGAGTTCTAGGTCATGGACAGGATAATTTTCTTCATGCTTCTTTAGCTGTCTAGAAGAGTAAGCTATCACCTTACCATGCTGCATAAGCACACAACCTAGGCCAATGCCCGAGGCGTCAGTAAAAACTTCAAATCCTCCTTCTCCAGAAGACAAAAGCTAAAACAGAGGCAGTGGTCAAACATTCCTTCAGAGTCTGAAAGCTTTGTTCACAGTCTTCTGACCACTCAAATCGATTCTCCTTGCGGGTTAATCGAGTCAAAGGTACCGCAATCTTGGAGAAATCCTTAATGAATCTCCGATAATAGCCTACGAGACCTAGAAAACTTCTTACTTCGGTCACATTTGTAGGTCTATCCCAATTTCTTACTGCTTCCACTTTAGAAGGGTCTACCGAAATCCCATCTTTAGTAATAATGTGTCCTAGGAAAGACACTTCCTGCAACCAGAATTCACACTTACTAAACTTGGCATATAACTGATGATCTCTCAATATTTGCAACGCCATCTTCAAATATTCTTCGTACTCCTCCTTGCTCTTGGAGTATATTAAAATATCATCAATAAATACTACGACCCACTGATCTAAGTAGGGTCGGAACACATTGTTCATTAGCTGCATGAAAGCTACAAGAGCATTTGTTAGTCCAAAAGGCATTACTATGAATTCAAAATGCCCATACCTACTTCTGAATGCTGTTTTAAAAATATCTTCGCTCTTGATTCGCAATTGGTGATACCCCGATCGAAGATCAATCTTGGAAAAGTACTGTGCTCCTGCTATCTGGTCGAACAACTCATCAATTCTTGGCAACGGATACTTATTCTTAACAGTAAGCTGATTCAGTTGACGATAGTCAATGCACAATCTAAGTGATCTGTCCTTCTTCCTTACAAACAACACTGGGGCTCCCCACGGGGATGTACTCGGACGAATGAATCCTTTCTCAAGCAAGTCTAATAATTGCACCTTTAATTCCCTTAACTCCGCAGGAGACATACGATACGGAGCCTTAGAAACTGGAGATGCACCTGGTACTAAATCAATAGAGAAGACTACCTCCCTATCTGGTGGAAGTCCTGGCGAGTCTTCAGGAAACACATCTAGATAATCTCGGACAATGGGGATGTCCTTCAATTCCAACTCCTTCCTGTCGGTCAAAGAGACTAAGGCCAAAAATGCCTGATATCCTTTCCTTAATAACTTCTCAGCTCGAAGTGCCGAAATAAGTGGCACCGACCTAGAGTGTCTAGCCCCAACAAAAGAAAGTCCAGGTTTACCGGAGAAAGTCACGGAGCCAGATTTGCAATGGACACTAGTCTCATATTTAGCTAACCAATCTGCTCCTAGAATCACATCATAATCCTTCATCTTCATACAGACTAAATCGACTAGTATAACCTGACCACCAACCAAAATATGACTAGAGGGATAATAATGATTTATAGCAGAACCCGAACCAACAGGGGTTGATATTTCCAATTGAAAGTTCATCAACACAGGTTTCACAGATAAAGACTTAGCAAAACTTTGAGAAATAAAAGAATGCGTTGATCCTGTATCAAAGAGAACAAATGCCGGCTTATTGAAAACAACAAGTGTACCTTCAACCAATCCACCTTCCTCGGTGGCTTCTGTCTCGGTCTCCTGTAGGGCTTGGAGCTCGCCCTGCCGCTTCTGACCTCCTTGCGGCTTGCCTGGTGTAGCTTGATCTGACAGAAGGGGACATTCGGGAATACGGTGGTCCCTGCTCCCGCAACGCAAACAGGCGCCTAACTTGCGCCAACATTCCTCCATCTTGTGACCTGGGCGGTCACAATACCTACAAATTGCTTTGAATGGAGCAGCCGTTCCGGTACTTTTCTCTCCTTCCTTCGGCTTCTTGCCCTTCGAATTACTCGGCCCGCCATTGGGCCTCTTCTTGCCATTAAAAGATTTAAAACTTCGGAGCTAGTAGTCTGCTCCCTTTTCTTGTCTCGACTTCTTATCCGGTCTGTCATTTCCATAGTATCTTCGAGGACTTGGGCCTTCCTGACTATTTCGGCATAAGTATTGATCTCCAAGGGTGCCAGCTGGTTAATATACTATAGCTTCAAGCTGTTCAGAAATCGCTTAGCCTTCATTTTCTCAGTAGATACCAAATGTGTCGCATAGCGGGACAATCTGGCGAATTGTGCCTCATACTCGGCAACAGATAAACTCCTCTGCTTTAGGGCAGCGAACTCCTCGCCGCTTTCTTCTCTTGCACACGATCTGAAAAATACTTGTTATTAAAATGTTCTTTGAACTCTTCCCACGTCGCACGCCTATTGCCCAATGTAGCTTCCAAGGCTTCCCACCAAGCACGTGCCTCACGTTCCAGCTGGAAGGTCGCTAAAAGAACTCGGTCTTGGTCTCCGCATTGCATAACTCTAAAAGCTCGCTCTATCTCTTTCAGCCAATGCTCGGCCTCGTCTGGGTCCGTAGAAACGCCAAATCGAGGGGGATTCAAGCCTTGGAAATTCCGATGGAGATTGCCAGCTCCTTGATGCGCCGCTCCACCTTGTGCCACTTGCTGGAGGGCCTGAGTCCAACCCTACACCGTGCGTTGCATATCCCTCCATTGCGCGCGTTCAGCTGCCATTGAAACGAGTTCCTAGACGCAAGAAGATAAGTTAGAACCAATCTAACGGAAATCTTTTAGAGTTCATTAATTAACTTAACCCAATCTCTACCCGATCTCACCAGGTTGGACCTTAGACTTTAACAAATTTATGGGTTCTATGACACCACTTAGATACCTAGGACTTAGAAAACTTAGGCTCTGATATCACAAAACTGTCACGCCCCGATGCGGAAAGTCGGTACGCGTCAGTTATAATCATTCATGTCAATCAGAGCATTCAT
Organism: Amorphophallus konjac; assembly: GCA_022559845.1. Classification (NCBI taxonomy): domain Eukaryota; kingdom Viridiplantae; phylum Streptophyta; class Magnoliopsida; order Alismatales; family Araceae; genus Amorphophallus; species Amorphophallus konjac. The sequence goes on along the minus strand of CM040118.1, from coordinate 255,126,364 downwards.
GCCACAAGATAACACAGGCTAAGATTCCAATAATAAATTAAGAAAAAACCAACTTTACTTAATAATCAACGCCACAATTATTACAACGACTCTTGTGGACTTTACTATCTATTACATCGACTAAAAGAAAGGAAAATTACATCAATTCTGACTCAACATAACTAGGACATTGACTCAAACACACTAAAAGGTATCGCTCCACGGCTACTCGCTCCCGTTCCCATCGGTGTGCACATCCTCATCCGTGCTACCTGAAAAGGATTGGAAACAAAGGCGGGGTGAGCGAAAGCTCAGTAGGAATTACACTCTATCATCAGGCAGAATTTAAGTAATTAACCATTTTACATATTCATTGATATAAGAATTGAACATAACAAGTAAATGAACAAAATGATTTAGAGAATGAATTGTAGAGATAACATTCAAATGATTGGCCGCCAAGCACACAAGTACAACAAGTCAAGAGTTTCTCCAAGCAAGAAAGATTTGAATGAATGTCATAGACCATGCGTTTAACAAGAACTCAGTGCAATGCCACACCTAGTCATTACAAACTCCCCGGGGCACAAGTACTTTCGGGCGCTCCTCCCAGGACCAGACTGGGCCCTTTAATGATGCCTTGGCATTGGTTAAGTGGATCATCGATCCCAAGTATTTGTCTAGACATTCAAGTAATTCGGCCATGAGGTTCCAAGATTAAGCTCATGAAACCTATCTTCTAAGATCATGAATGTCCCAAATAAATTTGGAAGGAAGAACTAGAACAGGCTCACTAGCCCAATTTAATAGATGACAGGATAGAAAAAATAGTCAGGAGGACTATCGCAATCATTTGCTCATCACAAGAATCACGAAGAAAACACTAAATCAGGGACTGCTTACGGCCCAATAGGGAATCGCAAAGGGAAATAAACGGTCTATCGTTGGACCGCATGCCGGATGAAAACGGTCTCCGATGTGACCGCTAAGAAGCCAGACCACCGGAGATCAAAAATCGATTTGAAATAGGTTCCCACTTGACCAGAGGTATGATTTGACCAAGCCGGGGTATGGTCCTCGATCCCAGGGTCAAATGAGAGGTCTCAATTAGCTAAACATCGTGCTTAAAAATGACTTAAAAATCATATCTGATCGGACCAACTAACCAGCCCAAAGACAGGTCAAACGGTCATGGATATGGCCGCTTGGGTTGGCTTGCGGTCCTAGGCACGACCGCATGTTGTCCCAAACAAACAGGTCCAGCAACTTGGTCTGCCCATCATGAAATCCTTGGTATAGGCTTTAATGGTACAACTTGCCCGGCGTCCTAGTGGGAATCCCAGGCTCGCGGGGTCTTACGGAGGCCTTGAAACAAGAATACCTAGTCCGACGGAAGGAGTATCCGACGGAGAGACATTCATTGCTCAAGATTTAGGCTAACAAATCAAGCGGAAGACGAACGTAAATGGTCCAGTCACTTCCACCGGAGTGGTATGACCTTAAAACAATCTAATTTATTCATGACAGGTATAAGAATTAAACTAAACCATTAACAAGGCATTAATCTACTTCCTTCTTAAATATCACAAAAGAAACTAGGAAAGATGGACATAAATGGAGCAATTATTAAGGAAAGAGTTTCACTTAGTTTATATATTCCATAAGCCCTAATTTAGTGCGTTTAACCCTGACCAATAAGTGTACTAACCAGATATAACATGCCGGTACATCCTAAAACATGCCACTGAAACAGGGTAGAAAGCGGTCATATAACAGGTCGCCAGAGGCCATAAGCGGTCAAGAGAAGGACCGCTTACTCACTGGAAAAACCCCCTTTTTATTTTTTTTTAAAACTCGCTGGCCAGAAACGGTCTGTAACAGCTGCTCCGGATCGGGCTGCTGAGCGGGCGACTGATCAACGGTTGGATCCGGTCCGACGCTCCCAAGTCGGCGGTTGAGGAAGGTCCAACGCCTACAAGCCGGCGGTTGAGGGAAGTTATTAGCTAAACCTGTAATTAGTTGCATTGTTCACATTAATTAGTTTCTTTTAAACACCTGGGGATTGGCCGGATTCGATGTGGCACAACCCCAGCCAGTAATTCTAACACCATGTGCTCTATAGAGCAATACAAAAGGGATGGATCGGCCACGGAGGCGATGATCCAACGATATACCAAAACCAGATCCCTCTTTCTCTAGTCTTCCATAGCATGTTAGTTGCTCACGAAGCTCTAGAATCCCTACGGATCTGAGCTTCCACCCTGTTCTGATCGTGATTCTTTGAGCTCTGCTAGTGTCTTTTCATATCGTCTTCTCTGCATCACCAGATTCAGCACTGGAGTCCGAGCTTGGAGATCCCTCTCTGCTATCGGAAGAAGCCTTGCCGTTGGTGTACTGGAAGAGGCGTGCTAAAATGGTGTCTGAGCTACCTCCAGGCAGCTCCGGTTTATCTTCTGCAACAACTTCCAATACAATGGATTCGGTACTCTCTATTCTACAAGATTTACAAAGTAAAATCAGTACTATGCATGATGAATTAGGCTCGGTATCACAACGAGTCTATTCTTTGGAAGCAAAACCTCTTGATTCTCCTATTTCTACTGATACATTGCATGATTCTGTTGGATCATTCCAGTTTCGTTCACATGAGTTTCCTAGATATAATGGCACTTCAGATCCATCAGAATGGAAATTTAAGGCCAACAGATACTTCCTGTATAATCAGATCCCTGATTACCATAAAGTCTCGTTTGCTTCCTTTTATTTGGAGGGCGAAGCCCTACAATGGTTCTGGCACTTCTCCAACACCAAAACCTCATTATCATGGTTAGACTTTTTGAAAGGTTTAGAATCTCGTTTTGGTTCAATCTCGGTGGTGGATTCTCATAGCCAACTCAGCAAGCTCAGGCAGACTGGTACTGTGTCTGATTACCAAAGACAGTTTGAAACTCTGTCCAACAGAGTTACTGGAGTGTCTGAAGACCATTTATTGGGCATCTTTTTAAGTGGACTGCGTGAGGAATTGTCGTGTGAAGTGAGGTCCTTCTTTCCTCAGACATTGTCCCAAGCTATGGAAATTGCAAGAATTCAGGAACAAAAGTTCCTCTCCAAGCGACGCTTCACACCTAATTACAATTTCTCCACTTCACAACCTCCTAAATATCCACCAGTCCAGCATGTCCAACCTCCTGTGACTGCTTCCACTAAACCTTCTTCCACTCCAGTCAGGAAACTTACAACTCATCAGTTACAAGAAAGAAAGATGAAGGGCCTCTGCTACAATTGTGATGACAAGTGGACTACGGGCCATACTTGTCAATCTCAGAAGCTATTCTTTTTGCAGCTTATTCCAGATTCTACAGATTATGATGTGGGGGATCTTGATGACACTTGTTCAGACAATGCTTCTCCACAGGATGTGGAACCCTCACTCTCTGTAGCAACCCTAATAAATGAATAATTGAAATAAATTAAAACATATATATTACAGAAGTAATATATAAAAAAAGGAATAGGGTTAATTGGACGAAATAAAACAAATTAAAAATAACGCCTCTTATTAAGGCGTTAATTTATAAAGAAACGCCTCTATCCATGGCGTGAATAAAGAAAGGACGCCCACACCTACGGTCGTCAGTTCTCACGCGACCAAATGGGTAAGTAAAAGAAACGCCTCTATCTTGGGCGTGTTTTAAAACACGAAACGCCCTTTTTCAAGGCGCTTTTTAAGAAACGCCCTTATGCAAGGCGTTAATTAAAGAATACACGCCCTGACCAAAGGCGTTAATTCAGTTCGTGACTCGTTCGAACCCAGAGCTTATCCAGGGAAAGATTAACCTAATCTAGTAAGTGTCTATTAGAGTAAGGACTCTATTGGGGATATGTTACCCTCAATCAAACACTACTTTTAATAGGACTTCCATAACCCTATAAATAATCTACTGCTCGAACCCGTGAACGCTATTTGGCGTTCGAGTTCTCTGAAGGTAATTACAGAGCAATAGCTCTTCCTTCCCTCTGTCCCTTTTTGATTTGGTGGACGGTCATTAATTCGACTTCTTCCTTCTTCCAGGTTGAAGAAGCATTGGGGTTGTGAAGAACAAAGGTAATAATCTTTCCTTTACCTTCGGTCAGGTATTATGAAGAAAATATTAATGTTTCTTCGTATTTCTCTGTAGGAAGTTCAGTCGAAAGGGGTTCATCAGTTGAACATAAAGACTTCTTCCTGCTGATACGGCTGAAGTTATTGGTTGCTGTTTAAGCAACAGAGTTTTCTCCCTTCTTCATATCAATCTGCAAATCGTCATCTCCAAATCAACTCTTAAAGGTAGGATTTTCTCAAGTTATTGTAGCCCAAATAAGAATTAATGCAAGATATCTATACATACGTATATGAGCATGGCATGCATACTGTTTATAAGGTTTTATTACGTTTTCTGCAAAATTTTGAAAGAAACGCCCTTGATTAGGGCGCTAATTTAAAAGAAACGACCATTCTAGTGGTCGTCAATTTAATATTTGACGCCCTCTACGCAGGCGTTAATTTCATAAGAATCGCATGTGATTAATGATTGATCCTGTTTAAAAATTACAATACATATGAAATATTGATTTTTAATATCTTGCATGACTCTGTGAATTCCTGTTAAATTTTACTGCCATGACATGTCTCCTGTCTCTCGAAATATTATTTATTAAAATATCGTAAATCCCTTGAAATTCACGACTTGGACAAAGTCGTTTTCCATATTCTAACGCCCCAGTACAAGGCGTGAATCTGAAAAGTAACGCCCCTGCCTAGGGCGTGTATCTGTTAAAATCCTGAAATTCACATATTCTGTAAAATGGAATTAGAAAGTAACGCCCCTTCCAAGGGCGCGTTTTTGATAAATTTCTGAGAATAATTATATCCTGTCGAATATGTAAATGATGAGACGCCTGCCTCTGCAGTCGTCAACTTTGAAGAAACGCCCCGAGGAAAGGCGTGTTTTTGATAAATTAATGAAATAATGGAAATTCTGCAAATTGGCAATATATGTAAACGCCCTTCTGTTAGGCGTTAATTATTCAATACACGACTTTACTTAAGTCGTTATTTTACTGTAAACTGATTTTATCCTGATTCTATTACCGATGGTTTCATATTATACATATATATATATATATCGGCACTATTCTCCACTCCGTGAGTATAGTCCCACGTTTCATGTTGATTTATCGATCACACTCAACTCTCATTGACATACAAGCTCTCCATTGGACATTCCGTTCCTTTGGACTAGCGAGTTAGTCATAGAGACCTCCGTAAGACTCCTCGTAGCCTTGGATTCCCTCAAGGCCGACTGAGCTGGTTGTACCCTAAAAACCCATTACACAGTTTTTGCCATGTCAATCTAAAGAAACATGGTATACAGGCCCTTATGATTATACAAAGAGTATATCATAAGAAATTCTTAATGGGATGATGATATCATGCCATATCGTGTCATTCTTGTAAACCCCAATTCTATGATAAGAATGAGGGTATCTTGCTTGATCTTATGTTCATGTGGACCTCAATTCTATATAAAGAATGTCCATATTGATTTGTCATGGTACCTAAGTTAAGGGAACCATATTCTACCTAGTTTTATCGACATCGTGATTATACCGTTATTATCGCCATTCTATGTCCTTTGTCATATTTTGGACTCTATTCTATCAAAGTTGTCATACGTGTCTACAAGCTTGATTATTGAAATTCTATATTGGCTATATAAACAAGAGTGGTTGTCAAAACACATGATAAATGCCTGCGCATATAGGGCCCGATCTGGTCCTGGGAGGAGCACCCGAAAGTACTTGTGCCCATGGGAGTTAAAATGATAAGGTATCTGGCATTATACCGAGTACTTGACTTGCTTGATTGGACATTCCACACACATCTTGTACTTGACTCGTACTTGACATGAAATGAAATGCGTGGCCCGAAAAAGGGTAATTTACTTGCTTGATACATGATAGCCAAAGTTCTTGACATGACTTGTTAAACGTGCTTGCTTGAATACCTTGAATATACTTCTCATCTTGTTGGAAGTTCATGATTAAGTTCATCTTGTTTCTTTGATATTACATTCTCTCTATCTTGTCGTTTTATGCGAGCATGCATAGCTTTATTGCATTCATGAAAATGTAATTACTTAAACCCCTCGCTAGTACTTGAGATATAATTTCCTACTGAGCGTTCGCTCATTCCGTTTGTCCCTTTCTACTTTTCAGGTAAGTCCGACGACGATGGAAGTCAATCGGATGGGAATGGTCAAGAGTGAAAGTGATAGAGCTTCTACAAGTGTCGTCTAGTCTTTTCTATAGTTTTCTCGAGTCAACTATGTACTTTTCTTTTTATTAAACAGAGTATTGGATTTGTAATAGTCTATCCATTATGAAATAAAGGATTGGATTATCTTGCTATTTTGCGCATCTCTGTCTTTGTGTCGAATACACGACCACTCTGATTGACATGATTGATATAGACACGTCGCGCATCTCCGGGTATCTTCCGCGCTCGGGGCGTGACAGTCTTTGTGGTATCAGAGCCTAAGGTATTCAATTCCTAGGAAACCCAAGTCCAAGGATAGGTTTCAAAACCTTTAACCAAGTGAGAGTGGGTAGAACCAAGGGTTAAATGATCAATGAGTCCTTTATAAGATCATAGTGATATAATACTAACGTAGCTATCGTAATTGTAGGATAATGGCTGCCGAACGTGCTCAATGGCGCAACATGCAGCGTACCCTTCAAGGGATGACCCAAGTGCTACAACAGGTAGCACAAGGTGGTGCTCCACGAGCTGGAAGCTTACACCAAGCATTCAAGAATATGAATCCCCCGAAGTTCATGGGATCGACCGATCCAGACGATGCCGAGCATTGGGTTCGGGAGATTGAACGTATATTCCGTGTTATGCAATGCACGGATCAGGACAAAGTCTTATTAGCTACTTTCCAGTTAGAAAAGGATGCTAGATGCTGGTGGGAGTCGATTGAAGCTACTATTGACCCAACTCAAGTTACATGGGGTGAATTCGTTGGATATTTCAACGCCAAATATTTCTCTGATAGGGTCCAGGAAAAGAAGGCCGCCGAATTTGCCGCATTAAAGCAAAGATCTTTATCGGTGGCTGATTATGAAGCACAGTTCTCTAGACTGTCTAGATATGCTAAGCATTTGATTAGCACGGAAAAGATGAAAGCTCGTAGATTTCTTAATGGGCTTAGGCCTCACTACATTACTCAATTGGCGCCTATGGATATTCAAGTTTATACTGAAATGGTGCGCCGAGCTCAGTTGCTTGAAGATGCCACGGAATTATCTGATAGGATCCGTGGGAAAGACAAAAAGGAGCAAGTCACAAGTTCGGGTTCTTTTAAACCCAACTTTAAGAAGAGGCCCAATAATGGAGGTTCTTCCTCTCAAGATCAGAAGTACAAGAAATCCAAGCCTTTCTCTATCACCACTACCCCTTCAAACGTAGTATGCAAGCATTGTGACAAGGCTGGTCACAAAACAGAAGAATGCTGGAGGAAACTAGGAGCATGTCTCCGTTGTGGGAGTCGTGAACATCGGATTCCCGATTGTCCATTAATGAATGACCAAGCCGGTGAGGGTAAACGTCCAGTGACAAAGAATGCTCGTCTTCATGCAATCCAAGGGACCGAACCAGGAGAAGAAGGCGGATTGGTGGAAGGTACATTAAAAATTTGTTCTAAATATGCACATGTTTTATTTGATACGGGTGCATCGCATTCCCTTATTTCCAAGAAGTTTGCTGACCCATTACCTCTAGAACCAGAATGGATGAAGATAATATTGTCTACTCCTCTCGGAAACGAGACGGATATCACACATCATTACCAAAATTGTGAGGTATTGGTTCGAGGAAAGAATTTTCCTATTGATCTTATCTGCTTAGATCTAAAAGAATATGATGTTATACTAGGGGCAGATTGGTTATCTAAATACCAGGCAACGGTTGATTGCCGTGATAGCAAGATTGTTTTCAAGGAATTTCCGGAACTGACTTATACTAGTCCTAAGAGTCGAAGCAAATCCCCTCTTATCTCGGCTCTTCGAGCAAGCAAGCTCGTCAAGAAAGGATGTGTATCCTTCCTTGCTTTTGTCACTATTAAAGAAGCTAAAGAAACCAAGATAGAGGACATTCAGGTAGTGCGAGAATTTCCAGACGTATTTCCGGAAGAATTGCCGAGATTACCCCCTCAAAGAGAAGTGGCCTTCACCATTGACTTAGTCCCTGGTGCCGGTCCTGTTTCCAAGGCACCATATAGAATGTCCCCTGCTGAACTCAAGGAGTTGAAGGAGCAGTTGATGGAACTAATCCGAAAAGGGTTTATTAGACCAAGTACTTCCCCGTGGGGAGCACCAGTCTTATTTGTAAAGAAGAAGGATGGGTCCATGAGATTGTGTATCGACTATCGACAGTTGAATCATCTTACTATCAAGAACAAGTATCCACTGCCGAGAATCGATGAGTTATTTGATCAGATTTCAGGATCCAAATATTTCTCCAAGATTGATCTCAGGTCGGGATATCATCAATTAAGAATCAAGGACGATGACATTCACAAGACTGCATTCAGAAGCAGGTATGGCCATTACGAATTTGTTGTTATGCCTTTTGGACTAACAAATGCCCCTGCTGCCTTTATGCAGTTAATGAATAGCATATTCAGGCCTTACTTGGATCAATTCATAGTAGTCTTCATTGATGATATATTGATATATTCTAAGACTAAGGAAGAACATGAAGAGCATTTGAGGATTGCATTGCAAGTCTTGAGGACAAATCAATTATATGCTAAACTCAGCAAATGCGAGTTCTGGCTTGAAGAAGTGGCTTTTCTCGGACATGTCATATCCAAGGACGGTTTATCTGTGGATCCGTCAAAAGTTGAAGCTGTGAGAAACTGGGAGAGACCCACTAATGCAAGCGAGATCAGAAGTTTCTTAGGTCTTGCAGGCTATTATCGGCGATTTATCAAAGATTTCTCTAAGATCGCCGTACCACTTACAAGATTAACTCGTAAGGAGATCCGATATGAATGGAGTGAGGAATGTGAAAGCAGTTTTCAAACTCTCAAGGATCATCTCACCACAGCTCCGGTCTTAGCCCTACCAATTGAAGGAGAGAAATTCGAGGTCTACACTGATGCTTCTGGCATTGGCCTCGGATGTGTTCTAATGCAACAAGGGAAGGTCATAGCATACTCTTCTCGTCAACTGAAGAAGCATGAGGAGAATTACCCCGTCCATGACTTGGAACTGGCCGCGGTAGTATTTGCCCTAAAGATATGGAGACACTATCTCTATGGGGTACAGTTCACTGTATACTCCGATCACAAAAGTCTCAAATATCTATTTTCACAAAAGGAGCTGAACATGAGACAAAGACGTTGGCTAGAATATCTCAAGGACTTCGACTTCAGTATACAATACCATCCCGGAAAGGGTAATTATGTGGCTGATGCCCTTAGTCGAAAGCCGAGAGCAAGGATAGCAAATTGTATGATACAAGAATGGAGGTTACTTGAACAATTCTCCGAGCTCAATATAAGCTTGGACACGGAATCCAAATTTATCACATTATCTCATGTAAGCATACAGTCAGACTTATTATCTGAAATACAAACACTTCAGGATGATGATCCTATGTTAGTAAAAATCAAAGGCAGATTAGAAGGACAATCTGATTTTCAACTAACTTCTGATGGAAGATTATCGTTCAAAGATAGAACTTGTATACCCGATTGTCCGGAATTAAAGAAGAAGATCTTAGATGAAGCTCACCGATCCAGGTACACTATTCATCCAGGATCAACCAAAATGTACCAAGATGTAAAGAGGAACTTTTGGTGGCCTAATATGAAAAGAGAAATAGCGGACTATGTATCACGCTGTCTCACATGCCAACAGGTCAAGGCGGAACACCAAAAGCCTGCGGGAAAACTACATCCTCTAGATATTCCTAAGTGGAAATGGGAGGATATTGGTATGGACTTCATCATGGGTTTGTTTAAATCTAAAGGAGGACATGATGGAATCTGGGTTATCATTGACCGATTGACTAAATCGGCACATTTCTTGCCAATCAAAAGCCGATGGTCAATTGATGTGCTAGCTGCACTATACATTAAAGAAATAGTCAGGATACATGGAATTCCTGTCTCAATCGTGTCTGATAGAGATCCCCGTTTTACTTCTCATTTTTGGAAGGGATTACAACATTCGTTGGGGACAAGGCTCAACTTTAGTACTGCTTTTCACCCACAAACGGATGGTCAGACCGAGCGAACTAATCAAGTTGTTGAAGTTATGCTGAGAGCATGCATTATTGACTTTGGAGGAAGCTGGCATGACCACTTACCTTTAGTTGAATTTGCATATAATAATAGCTATCAAGCTAGTATCCAAATGGCACCTTTCGAAGCCTTATACGGAAGGAGTTGCCGATCTCCCATATGTTGGAACGAAGTTGGAGAGAAACAACTATTAGGTCCAGACATGGTAAGGGATACAACTGAGAAGATACAGGTAATCAGAGAAAGATTACAAGTTGTTCAGACAAGGCAAAAGGCTTATGCTGATACCAGGAAAAGAGATCTTGAATTCCAGGTTGGAGATCATGTATTTCTTAAAATATCCCCTGGACGTGGCATACGAAGATTTGGTGTTAAGGGCAAGCTTACGCCAAGATTCATCGGACCATTTGAGGTACTCGAAAGAGTTGGCGAGGTTGCTTATCGCATCGCGTTGCCTCCTCAGTTGTCCGAGGTACACAATGTATTTCACATATCTATGTTGAAGAAGTATGTGCACGATCCGTCACATATTATTGAGCATGGAGATCTGGTGATCCAGAAAGATCTCACATATGAACAGAGGCCTTTAAAGATATTAGATCGAGAAATACGAGCTCTAAGGAATAAGGTTATTCCCATGCTCAAGGTGCAATGGAATAAGAATCCCGAACGCGAAGCGACATGGGAGACCGAAGAATCTATGAAGAAACGATTTCCCGAGTTATTCTAAGAGGTTTATGTTCTACGCTCTCCACATGTATAATTATATATATATTGAATTTGGGGACCAAATTCTTTTTAAGTGGGGGAGGGTGTAGCAACCCTAATAAATGAATAATTGAAATAAATTAAAACATATATATTACAGAAGTAATATATAAAAAAAGGAATAGGGTTAATTGGACGAAATAAAACAAATTAAAAATAACGCCTCTTATTAAGGCGTTAATTTATAAAGAAACGCCTCTATCCATGGCGTGAATAAAGAAAGGACGCCCACACCTACGGTCGTCAGTTCTCACGCGACCAAATGGGTAAGTAAAAGAAACGCCTCTATCTTGGGCGTGTTTTAAAACACGAAACGCCCTTTTTCAAGGCGCTTTTTAAGAAACGCCCTTATGCAAGGCGTTAATTAAAGAATACACGCCCTGACCAAAGGCGTTAATTCAGTTCGTGACTCGTTCGAACCCAGAGCTTATCCAGGGAAAGATTAACCTAATCTAGTAAGTGTCTATTAGAGTAAGGACTCTATTGGGGATATGTTACCCTCAATCAAACACTACTTTTAATAGGACTTCCATAACCCTATAAATAATCTACTGCTCGAACCCGTGAACGCTATTTGGCGTTCGAGTTCTCTGAAGGTAATTACAGAGCAATAGCTCTTCCTTCCCTCTGTCCCTTTTTGATTTGGTGGACGGTCATTAATTCGACTTCTTCCTTCTTCCAGGTTGAAGAAGCATTGGGGTTGTGAAGAACAAAGGTAATAATCTTTCCTTTACCTTCGGTCAGGTATTATGAAGAAAATATTAATGTTTCTTCGTATTTCTCTGTAGGAAGTTCAGTCGAAAGGGGTTCATCAGTTGAACATAAAGACTTCTTCCTGCTGATACGGCTGAAGTTATTGGTTGCTGTTTAAGCAACAGAGTTTTCTCCCTTCTTCATATCAATCTACAAATCGTCATCTCCAAATCAACTCTTAAAGGTAGGATTTTCTCAAGTTATTGTAGCCCAAATAAGAATTAATGCAAGATATCTATACATACGTATATGAGCATGGCATGCATACTGTTTATAAGGTTTTATTACGTTTTCTGCAAAATTTTGAAAGAAACGCCCTTGATTAGGGCGCTAATTTAAAAGAAACGACCATTCTAGTGGTCGTCAATTTAATATTTGACGCCCTCTACGCAGGCGTTAATTTCATAAGAATCGCATGTGATTAATGATTGATCCTGTTTAAAAATTACAATACATATGAAATATTGATTTTTAATATCTTGCATGACTCTGTGAATTCCTGTTAAATTTTACTGCCATGACATGTCTCCTGTCTCTCGAAATATTATTTATTAAAATATCGTAAATCCCTTGAAATTCACGACTTGGACAAAGTCGTTTTCCATATTCTAACGCCCCAGTACAAGGCGTGAATCTGAAAAGTAACGCCCCTGCCTAGGGCGTGTATCTGTTAAAATCCTGAAATTCACATATTCTGTAAAATGGAATTAGAAAGTAACGCCCCTTCCAAGGGCGCGTTTTTGATAAATTTCTGAGAATAATTATATCCTGTCGAATATGTAAATGATGAGACGCCTGCCTCTGCAGTCGTCAACTTTGAAGAAACGCCCCGAGGAAAGGCGTGTTTTTGATAAATTAATGAAATAATGGAAATTCTGCAAATTGGCAATATATGTAAACGCCCTTCTGTTAGGCGTTAATTATTCAATACACGACTTTACTTAAGTCGTTATTTTACTGTAAACTGATTTTATCCTGATTCTATTACCGATGGTTTCATATTATACATATATATATATATATATCGGCACTATTCTCCACTCCGTGAGTATAGTCCCACGTTTCATGTTGATTTATCGATCACACTCAACTCTCATTGACATACAAGCTCTCCATTGGACATTCCGTTCCTTTGGACTAGCGAGTTAGTCATAGAGACCTCCGTAAGACTCCTCGTAGCCTTGGATTCCCTCAAGGCCGACTGAGCTGGTTGTACCCTAAAAACCCATTACACAGTTTTTGCCATGTCAATCTAAAGAAACATGGTATACAGGCCCTTATGATTATACAAAGAGTATATCATAAGAAATTCTTAATGGGATGATGATATCATGCCATATCGTGTCATTCTTGTAAACCCCAATTCTATGATAAGAATGAGGGTATCTTGCTTGATCTTATGTTCATGTGGACCTCAATTCTATATAAAGAATGTCCATATTGATTTGTCATGGTACCTAAGTTAAGGGAACCATATTCTACCTAGTTTTATCGACATCGTGATTATACCGTTATTATCGCCATTCTATGTCCTTTGTCATATTTTGGACTCTATTCTATCAAAGTTGTCATACGTGTCTACAAGCTTGATTATTGAAATTCTATATTGGCTATATAAACAAGAGTGGTTGTCAAAACACATGATAAATGCCTGCGCATATAGGGCCCGATCTGGTCCTGGGAGGAGCACCCGAAAGTACTTGTGCCCATGGGAGTTAAAATGATAAGGTATCTGGCATTATACCGAGTACTTGACTTGCTTGATTGGACATTCCACACACATCTTGTACTTGACTCGTACTTGACATGAAATGAAATGCGTGGCCCGAAAAAGGGTAATTTACTTGCTTGATACATGATAGCCAAAGTTCTTGACATGACTTGTTAAACGTGCTTGCTTGAATACCTTGAATATACTTGTCATCTTGTTGGAAGTTCATGATTAAGTTCATCTTGTTTCTTTGATATTACATTCTCTCTATCTTGTCGTTTTATGCGAGCATGCATAGCTTTATTGCATTCATGAAAATGTAATTACTTAAACCCCTCGCTAGTACTTGAGATATAATTTCCTACTGAGCGTTCGCTCATTCCGTTTGTCCCTTTCTACTTTTCAGGTAAGTCCGACGACGATGGAAGTCAATCGGATGGGAATGGTCAAGAGTGAAAGTGATAGAGCTTCTACAAGTGTCGTCTAGTCTTTTCTATAGTTTTCTCGAGTCAACTATGTACTTTTCTTTTTATTAAACAGAGTATTGGATTTGTAATAGTCTATCCATTATGAAATAAAGGATTGGGTTATCTTGCTATTTTGCGCATCTCTGTCTTTGTGTCGAATACACGACCACTCTGATTGACATGATTGATATAGACACGTCGCGCATCTCCGGGTATCTTCCGCGCTCGGGGCGTGACACTCTCCTCTCATAGTGTCCCAAATTTAGTTTCACCTGGTACCTTTCGGTTACAAGGAAAAGTGGGACCTCTTTCAGTTCTGGTTTTAGTAGACAATGGCAGTACACACAATTTCTTAGATCCATCTATTGTTCAAAAGCTTGGATTGACTACCACACATCAAGATGCCCTACCAGTCAAGATAGCTGTAGGGTTGCAACTACCTTCTCAAGGATGGTGTCCGGGTCTTACACTTAAATTGCCTGGACTATCATTCACTTTGGACTTCCTGGTTCTTCCTCTGGGAGCTGTTGATATGGTTTTGGGCAATACATGGCTGCAGATGCTAGGGGATGTCACTTTCAATATGTCCCAAATGGTTATGAAATTCTCACTCAATGGTCAAGATTATATGTTACAAGATTTGCCACCTGCTTCATTAGATGTAGTGTCAGCAAAACAGTTTGGAGCAGACATTCAGAAAGCTAGAGCTCTATACTCACTACATTTCTATTCCTTAGATGCTACTAGTTCTACTGATAGCATTTCTCCTTTTAATTCTTATCATCCTGACTTAGCTTCCATTTTACAACAATATTCTGGGGTTTTCTCCGAACCCACTGACCTACCCCCTAGCAGAATACATGATCACAGAATACCTCTAGTGGATGAGTCCAAGGCCATTGCTTCTACTTATAGACATCCACCACTTCAGAAAAACATTATTGAAACAGAAATAAAAAACCTTTTCTCACGCCATCACATTCAATCCAACAACAGCCCCTTCTCTGCTCCTGTTCTACTTGTTCAGAAACATGATGGGTCTTGGAGAATGTGTATAGATTACAGAGCCTTAAATCAGAATACCATTAAAGACAAGTTTCCCATACCATTGGTTGATGATTTATTGGATGAACTACATGGAGCCAAGTTCTTCTCCAAACTAGACCTTCGTTCAGGATATCATCAAATCAGAATGCACCCAACTGACATTTCCAAAACTGCATTCCGCACTCATGAAGGCCATTAAGAGTTTTTAGTGATGCCATTTGGTTTGGCTAATGCACCCTCCACATTTCAGAATTTAATGAATGACAATTTTAGGAAATATATGAGGATATTTGTACCGGTGTTTTTTGATGATATTCTTATATATAGTGAAACATGGGAGCTCCATTTACAACACTTAGCTCAAGTTCTACAGATTCTACAAGATAATTGCCTTTTTGCCAAACTGAGTAAATGTGCCTTTGGTCAAACTACAATAGCCTACTTGGGACATATTATTTCAGATCAAGGGGTTTCTATGGAAGCAGGCAAACTAGAAGCTATACTGCAATGGCCTATTCCCAAATCCATCCGGGCCTTGAGGGGGTTTTTGGGCCTCACTGGCTACTACAGAAAATTTATCAAACATTATAGTACCATAGCTGCTCCCCTCACCCAATTACTTAAAAAAGAGGCTTTCCTGTGGACACCTAGTGCTGAACAGGCCTTTGAAACTCTTAAGAGTACCATGTCTCGGTCCCCAGTATTAGCTCTACCAGACTTCAATGAGTAGTTTGTAGTTGAATGTGATGCTTCTGGCAGTGGCATGGGAGCAGTTTTAATGCAAAAGGGTAGACCGATTGCCTATTTGAGTAAAGCTTTTCCTTCACACCAATTGGGGAAATCTGCATATGAGAAAGAAATGGAAGCTATTATTTTTGTTGTTCAGAAATGGAGGCCATATCTATTGGGCAGACCCTTTGTCATTAAAACTTACCATCAGAGCCTAAGATTCCTATTAAACCAGCAAGTACATACCCCTGCTCAGCAGAGATTGTTAGTAAAGCTATTGGGATATGATTTTACATTGGAATACAAGTCTGGATCACACAACCGAGCTGCTGATGCACTGTCCAGAGTGCATGATGATTTCACTTCCACATCTTGTTTTGCTATTTCAGTTGTGATTCCAACCTGGTTTAATGAACTCCAACAAATTTATCAGACTGAAGATACATTTCAATCTCTGTTGGGACGTTGGCATGTAGGGGACTTGGATCCTCACAAATACTCCTTGAAGGGTGGCATTCTTTATTACAAAGGCAGAATTCTTTTACATAAGTCCCATCCCTTCACAAACACACTGCTACAACACCATCATACCACCCCTGAAGGTGGTCATTCGGGCTATCATAAGACCCTGCATAGACTCAAGAGGTCCTTTTACTGGCCGGGTATGAGTGACAGTGTCAGGTTCTTTGTTAAGGAGTGTGATACTTGTCAAAGGAACAAACATATTCAACAACACCTAGCCAGATTACTACAGCCATTGCTCATCCCTGATAAGATCTGGACACACATACATATGGACTTCATTGATGGGCTGCCTCCTTCCAATCAGAAAACTTCCATTTTGGTAGTCATTGACCGCCTCACAAAATATGCACATTTTATTCCCCTCCGACATCCCTACACTGCTATCTCAGTTGCCCAAGAGTTCGTTCAACAGGTGGTCAAGTTACATGGTGTACCACAAGTCATTATATCTGACCGAGATGCTATCTTCACTAGTCGTTTCTGGTCTGAACTTTTTAAACTCCAAGGGGTTAAACTTCACATGAGCAGTGCCTACCACCCTCAAACAGATGGTCAGGCAGAGTGTTTGAATAAATGCCTTGAGACTTACCTCCACTGCTTCTGCTATCAACAACAACACAAATGGCTTCAGTGGACCCCTTGGGCTGAATATTGGTATAACACCTCAGTACATAGCTCCACTGGCACAAATCCCTTTGAAGCACTATATGGGGTTTCCCCACCTACACTGCTCTCCTATTCCCAGGCACATCTAAGGTCCAAGAGGTAGCAGAAACATTGCGCACCCGGGATGACATACTCAAGGAACTTAAACTTAACCTGTCCAAAGCTCAGCAGCGGATGAAAAGAATGGCTGACAAACATCGCACTGATAAAGAATATAAAGTTGGAGATTGGGTTTATTTGAAGCTACAACCATACCGGCAGCACTCTGTGGTACATCGAAGCAACGCCAAGCTCAGTGCTCGCTACTTTGGTCCATATCAGATTATCAAACGAGTTGGTGTAGTGGCCTATCATCTGCAACTTCCTCCCAATGCTAAGATACACCCTGTCTTTCATATATCTCAGCTCAAGCTCAAAGTCGGAGATGCTACTGTACAGACCTTGCCATTACCAGACTTTTGTCCCCAGCCTGACCGGCAGCCACTTTACTTACTGGGCAGACGCATGGTAAAAAGGGAAAACAAGCCAGTCTCCCAACTGTTGATTCAGTGGCAGGGTCACACACCGGAAGATGCAACATGGGAAGACTATTATCCATTTGTCAGCTCTTATCCATCCTTTGACCTTGAGGACAAGGTCACTTTAAAAGAGGGGGAGGAGTTTGTAACAGCTGCCCCGGATCGGGCTGCTGAGCGGGCGACTGATCAACGGTTGGATCAGGTCCGACGCTCGCAAGTCGGCGGTTGAGGAAGGTCCAACGCCTGCAAGCCGGCGGTTGAGGGAAGTTATTAGCTAAACCTGTAATTAGTTGCATTGTTTACATTAATTAGTTTCTTTTAAACACCTGGGGATTGGCCGGATTCGATGTGGCACAACCCCACCCAGTAATTCTAACACCATGTGCTCTATAGAGCAATATAAAAGGGATGGATCGGCCACGGAGGCGATGATCCAACGATATACCAAAACCAGATCCCTCTTTCTCTAGTCCAGTTCCATAGCATGTTAGTTACTCACGAAGCTCTGGAATCCCTACGGATCTGAGCTTCCACCTTGTTCTGATCATGATTCTTTGAGCTCTGCTAGTGTCTTTTCAGATCGTCTTCTCTGCATCACCAGATTCAGCACTGGAGTCCGAGCTTGGAGATCCCTCTCTGCTACCGGAAGAAGCCTTGCCGTTGGTGTACTGGAAGAGGCGTGCTACGGTCTATCGTTCGACCGCTAGTAGCCTGGCGGTCCCTGGAAAGGCCGTTTCTTCCAACCCGAACCAAAAAACGTGAAGAACAAGACACCGGTCCAATAAAAGCATGATTAAAACATAAATATAGCATGAAAATTAGGCTATTTATTATCAAAATGTAGGTAACTTAAAAACGTACACCATGGCATGGTCAATTTAAGGATTCCACTACGATTACTTGATGAAAACTAAACAGAAAGAACGTGAGTAAAAATCCTAATTTCATGCTCTACATAAAACTAGGAATACGCCCAAATTAGACAGCTAAAATTGGGCAAATTGGACTCAAAAGAAAGCTAAGGACGAGATATATATATATTCATGTTATTTAATTAGATTAGGCCTGAGAGAAACCTACCTTAATCGAAGAAGGAAAGAAGAGACGCGCTCGCCGGAACCCTAAAACGCACCGTCGCCAAACTCCAAAATTCTCCTAGGTTCGTCCACGAAACCTCGCACCACCGGTTGGAACGTCAAATAGGGTTTCTAGGTCGTCAAAGCCCTCTCTATTTAAAGTGGTTGAAGAGGCTTCTAGAGATTGAATTGGACTCAAGAGTCCAAGGGAATAAAATCGGCGAGAACTTCGGTCCTTGACCTAATCCACGCCGCCGCCGCCGCTGCAAGGCTCTAGAGTCTAGGGTTTCGGAGGCAAAACGGGCCTCTAAGGTAGATCTATCCATTGGGCTTGGTTTGGGCTCGATTGGTTAAGAATTGGGTGAGAATTTGATCAATCTAGATTAACCCAATAAAAGTGACGAATTTCAGCCAAAATTCCTTAATTCGGCCTAATACCATTTTTATTAGAGGTTGGCCCAGTTGTCATTATTGCTAAACACTTCGTTCTCTTTATGAAAATAATCTTTCCATATTTTTATAAATAACTTACGATTTAACCTCTTCTATAAATTAATATATTATTAAGAAATTAGGCGTTAGGCTATTTAATTAGTATTTAAGAAAATTCCGAGTGCTACATTGACACTCTCTTCTCTCGGTTGCAAGAGGCTTGAAAAAAAAAGAGCAACAGCAGCAGAAGAGATCTGCCTCTCTCGGCTGAGAGAGAGAGAGAGAGAGAGAGAGAGAGAGAGTTCGCAAGGGGGGCATCGTCGAACGTGGCCCCCTTCAAATTCCCCACGGCCGCAACGGCCATCCCCAACCCCCGTTGCCCGGCACCCGACTGCGCCCGCGTACGCCTGCGCCTATCCGCGCCCGCCTGGCCGCATGGCCGCACGCCAGCGCCCACCGACCGCCCGCCACGCCCGCCCGCTCCCGCCTAGCCGCCCGCCTCGTCGCCCACGCCCGCCTGGCCCTGTGGCCGCACGCCAACGCCCGCTGGCCGCCCACCTTGTCGCCCACGCCCGCACCAACGCCCGCGCCTCCGGCGTGGCCCGCGACCGGTGCTAGCCCGCGCCCGCGTACCGCGTGCCTGCCTTGACTACGCGTCTCGCCCACGTGCGCCCACCCCGCCGCCGTGGCCGCCCGCCCTCACCCACTGATCCCGCCTTCCGCGTGGCCCGCGTGGCCGCCCGCGTGCAGCCGCGTGGTCGTGCGTCAAAGCTTGAAGCCCCATGTGTTGACTGCATGCCGCCTTCTGACTGCGTGATTTGCACAGGAATCCCGGAGAAGTTTGAAAATGTGTTGCAGTGCTTAGAAAAAAAATAGTATTATATATATAATATGATGGATATATATATATCATTTGATTGAATTGTTAATTGTGGCACCGGAGTCTACTACGACGACTCGACTAGCGCAAGCGTCGCGTGGTCGTCGACGGATAGTCCGTAATTTACGGAGCGTGAGTGGCCCTGAGTCTCCCTGCGCGGAGAAATTCTGGATTGATTTGTTCCCCTACGCGAGAAATTTAATTAAGTGGCTTTGTAATAAATGAACCCTCCCTGCGTGGAGTGAATTTGTTGTAACCATTCAACCTTCGTTGACGCTGTGCGGACACGCACATCCCCCCTCGCCTTCGTCTCCGGTCGGTGCTAGACTTTTCAGTCTAGCTAGATGCGTGCTCCATTCACTTACTCATTTAGTATCTTTATCAATTGCCGCGCGACGAAGTGAGAGAGAGCCTGATCCATGCAACCTATCTCCTGAGTGCATCGCTGTGGACGGAGAAAGAGAGAGCTTGTATGACCCTATCCTTCAGCCTTAGAACTGTCACATTAGGGCACCGTAATTGTCAGGAGGTAGTTCCACAACTACTTCGCCCACAGGCGAGCAACTCTACCTAGCCGGTCCCTTCACAAGTCAAATTGACCCTTTGAGTATTAGCCAACAAATAGGTCTACACCTTGCTAATCTTCGGTCCCAGAATTGCATCAATTAGGTCCGAGCTCGTGCATGTAACATTGGTCTAGGAATTCATCGGACCGTCTAGAGCGCGTTTCAACACTACAACCACCCATGGCTCAGGATAGCGTAAATGTCATGTTAGCCCAGCTCGAGCAGAATCTTACGGCCCAATTTGAAGCATTTATAGGCCAATTGCGAGCGGAGCTAGATGATAGGATCTGAGCCATAGAGGATCATGTGAGGAGAGAGGAAGGAAGAGTGAATGGTTGCGGAGATCCCGTCGCCAACCATGGAGAAGAGAGAGACCGAGCCCGCCGGAATCAGGCTCCTCGAGGTAGAGAGCAAGATGATCGTGCGCCTATAGGAAGGGACCATGAAGATGAGGAGATCATCCGGAGGAACGTCAAGATAGACGCTCCCAGTTTTGATGGGTCCCTAAACCCTGCCACATACCTTGATTGGGAGACCGGGATGGACCAATATTTTGATTGGCATCACCGCATGACCCCTGCTACAAGGGTGAGGTTTGCCAAGATGAAACTCCTAGGTCAAGCCAAGACCTACTTGTGCAATGTTGAGAATCTCCTAGCAAGGAGACGAGAGGAGCGCATATACACGTGGGAAGAAATGACGGAGAAACTGAGGGAGAAGTATCTGCCACCCCATTACCATCAGCGTCTTTTAGACCAATGGCAGAAACTCACCCAAGATGAAAAGTCCGTAGATGAATACATCGCCAAATTCGACGAATTCTTCCTTCGGAGTCATGTCGTGGAGGATGCCTCTGTTACCCTCTCGCGATTTAGAGCTGGCTTACACGAAAGCATTCAGCGGGAGCTATTTTTGCAAGAGGTTAACACCCTCGAGCACGCCTACCAGGTTGCTCGAGACGTTGAGCGGTTTCAAAGGGT
This sequence comes from Amorphophallus konjac, assembly GCA_022559845.1. NCBI lineage: Eukaryota > Viridiplantae > Streptophyta > Magnoliopsida > Alismatales > Araceae > Amorphophallus > Amorphophallus konjac. The sequence continues at coordinate 255,104,912 of CM040118.1, read as the reverse complement.
GATCCCACTTCGGGTTTCCACCTACCGCTAACCTGAACCCCGAAACCCCATGACCCGCTACCCTGAGAGGCCTGGCCCCTCTACTTCATGTCCCTACTACTACCCCACTTCGAGCCGTTGCCCCTACTGTTCCTTTCATAAGGAACCCCTTACCTGCACCTGCTGCTGTGCCCAGGCTGGAGTACACTCCACCAACCGATAGGAGGGATGACAAGGGAAAGGGAGACATCCCTAGCACCTCCCAACCAGTCCCCACCTCAGAAGTTCGCTGCTTTAGGTGCCATAACTTAGGACATGTTGCCACCAATTGTCTCACCCGAGCCTTGGTCATCACTGACCCCCAGCCTGTGGAGCTTCCACCTCAAGAAAGAGAAGCCATTGAGAGGTATGAGGCCGATCCTGACCTCATCGCCCAGTATGAGGAAATGGACGCGGGATTTGATGGAAGGCATGTCGAGTACATACAGGTTGGAGATATTGCCGAGAGCTCTAGCCAGAGAAGACTGGGTGTAGTTCGCTGCATCTTAGAACACCCCCAGGAGGACGATTGGCGTCGAACCTCCATCTTTCAAACCTATATCATGGTAAAATCTCAACCCTGCAAGGTGATCTTCGACAACGAGAGCTGTATCAATGCAATCTCTTCAGATTTTGTCTCCCGTCTAGGTCTACCTAGACACCCTCATCCAAGGCCATACAACGTGGCTTGGGTTGATGACACTTCTATCCCAGTCACCACTACATGCGTCATTCCTATTCAATTCCAATCCTACCAAGGACAGATCTTATGTGATGTAGTGCCTATGAAGGTCGGGAGCATCATCTTAAGACAACTATAGATCTATGATGTAGACCTTACTACATTTAGTCGATCCAATCAGTGTTCCTTCTCCCACAACGGGAAGAAGATTCAATCGTACCTGGCACCGCCAAAGGTGACCCCGGGAAGGAGCTCCACCCCCACTGGAACCCCCAAGGTTCAGGAGAATCCCCTGAAGGGAAACCTCTCATTCCCTCTTCTCCTGCACCTATCACACCCATTCCTAAGGCCCCTAAGGTTGGTCATGACTTAGTTAGGCGCCTTAACTTCATAAATGTCCGTGAGCTAAACAGAAAGGTTGCTGAGGGTGCCCCTGTTTGGGCTGTTATTGTTACCATCGCACCCGAGGAGTCCCAAGTCTCAATCCCAACTGAAGTCCAAGCAATCCTACAGGACTTCCAAGACATCTTCTTTGAGGACTTGCCTTCTAGACTCCCTCCCATATGTGATTTACAACACGCCATTGACCTTGTCCCCGGGTCCACCTTACCCAACCTTCCCCATTACAGACTAAACCCCAAAGAGCATGCTGAACTCCAAAGAATTATTGAGGACCTTATTCAAAAGGGTTTCCTCATGGTGAGCAAGAGTCCCTGTGCTGTTCCTGCCTTGCTCACACCAAAAAAAGATGGCACCTAGCGGATGTGTGTTGATAGCCACGCCATAAACAAAATCACTATCAAGTATAGATTTCCAATTCCCCGTCTCGATGACATGCTTGACATGATGAGTGGAGCCACCATCTTTTCCAACATTGACTTGAAAAGTGGCTACCATCAGATCAGGATCCGACCAGGGGATGAATGGAAGACAGCCTTCAAAACAAAAGAGGGTCTGTATGAGTGACTCGTAATACCATTTGGGCTATCCAATGCCCCCAGCACATTCGCGAGGCTCATGACTGAAGTCCTCCGTCCACTCATTGGTCGCTTTGTTTTCGTCTACTTTGACGACATTTTGATCTATAACCACAACCCTCAGGACCACGTCCAGCATTTGAGGGAAGTCTGCGAGACTTTGAGGAAAGAAATGTTGAACATGTGTGCAACATGATTACTTTTATGGTTTTGATGATGTCTGCCTCTGTAGTCATTAATGAGCTATACCTGCACTTGATAATGTTAATATTCATACATTTCAGGTCATTATACCTCCCGTGCAGACGATCAAGATCAAGAGACATGGTTCAGCAAGTTTATACATCAGCAAGTCTATACATCCAGCGAGTCTATACATTCTTCAAAGTCTATACATTCTCCATACATCTTCATAGCAAGTCTATACACTCGGCTCTAGCAAGTCTGTACGTTGGCTGATTGCAAGTCTATACATTCAGCGAGTCTATACATTCTTCAAAGTCTATACATTCTCCATGCATCTTCATAGCAAGTCTATACACTCGGCTCTAGCAAGTCTGTACGTTGGCTGGTTGCACAAACACAAAGTCTGTACGTTGGCTGATTGCACAAACATAAAGTCTGTACGTTGGCTGGTTGCACAAACATAAAGTCTGTACGTTGACTGCTAGCACAAACACGAAGTCTGTACGTTGGCTGCTAGCACAAACTCAAAGTCTGTACGTTGGCTGCTAGCACAAACTCAAAGTCTGTACGTCGGCTGCTAGCACAAACACGAAGTCTGTACGTTGGCTAGTTGCTGCAACACGAAGTCTGTACGTTGGCTAGTTGCACAAACATAAAGTCTGTACGTTGGCTGACTGCTGCAACACAAGTCTGTACATTGGCTGCAACACAAGTCTGTACATTGGCTGGTTGCTGCAACACAAAGTCTGTACATTGGCTGGCTGCTTCAAACGCAAAGTCTGTACATTGGCTGGCGGCTGCAACACAAGTCTGTACATTGGCTGGCTGCTTCAAACGCAAAGTCTATACATTGCTTTCTGTTGTGTTCGTGCATCAATTTACCAAGTCTGTACATTGTGTTCCATGCACTCAGAGTTGATACATTCATGTGCATAGTCAGTGCATTCGGTTGCTTCATGGCAAAGTGAAAGCCATATGATCGCGTCCAAGCCTTGATGCAAATCTCTTCCACAAGCTTCATTCAAATAGCCAAGGTCACTGCACAAGATGAGAGTCCAAAGACAAAGATTCAGTTGGTACTTTCTAGACCAACAAGGATGAAGTTACAGACATGAACAGGCTGCTAATGGACACAAGCGACGGAGCTGAAGCGGCTAACGGACCGACCCGGGATGGACCGGGGTCTGCCCAGCTGGCGGTCGACCGCCAGCACAGGGGCGGTCGACCGCCCCAGCCAGAGACTCCCAGTCTGCACAAGTTTCAGTGCAGGTCGACCGCCAGCCCAGTAGAGGTCGACCGGAAATCCCAGGGGCCATCCGTCTACAGCATTTCTCAGTAGCGGTCGACCGCCAGAAGCTGCAGGTCGACCGCCAGCCCCGATGCAGCCATATTTGACTTCGAATTCCACCTCGTGGCCAGCCCCTTTCCATGGAATTCTTTAATCTAAAAGGCACCAAACCTGCCACAAATTGTGGATCTGGTCTGGGGGTGTCCAAGGACCATTCCAAGGGTTATAAAACCAACACAAGAGGGTTACAAACCCTAGTTGATCATTTGGAGCAAAGAGAGATGAAGAGAGGCTAGAGGAGCTCCAAGGAAGAAGAGGTATTGTAGCCGTGAACAGTACTCCGTGCAGAAGTTCTACATCCAATCCAAGGGATTCAAGCCTACATCCGAAGCCTTCAATCTCCAAGGAAGAAGAGAAGCAAGCAAGCTCACAAAGGTGATCAAATCTTCATCCAAACCTCTTCATCAACTCAAGGGAAGATCAAACCTACATCCAATATTCTTCTTCATCAACTCAAGGAGATTCAAAGGAAAGATCAAGCTACATCCTATATCTGCTCCATCAACTCAAAAGAATCAAAGGAAGATCAAAGCAACAGATTCAAGATCCAACAATCTCAGACAAGATCTAGTTCATTCTAGCATATCTTCATATCTTGTTTGAGCATTTTCATCTTGTTCTATCTTCATTTCATTCAATCTATTGAAACTGAAGATCGTCCCTACCGGTGGTTAGTAGGAAGGCAATCGGGAGTTCTCCGATCTGCGGTGTAGCCGTCCCTGCCGGCTTTGTGTGTAGGAAGACAGAAAGAGGGTTTTCTCTGTTCTATGGTTTGGGGCGTGTCCCTGGTCAAGCTGTGAGTCAGCAGGAAAGCCTCATCGGGTTTTGGTGAGGGGTGGACGTAGGTTGCGGGGTTGCAACCGAACCACCTTAAAAATCCCTGTGTTGTGGGTTGTTTATTGTGTGTGATTGCTCTATATCTTCTACCCCCATTCACAGGTTCGTGTGGTTCCATACTTGGTAATCTTGTTTACACACTCAAGCACTCAGATTTGCACCTTCAGTTTTATCTACGGTTTAATTGAGCTTAGCACTTTGACTGCATCCCTTGGGCGGCCTGCTGCACCCTTGCACACAGGCGCCAAGGTGAAAGTATTGCTAAGTGTTTCCCTTGCTTAGACTCGCATGCACCTTAGTTGATCACCACTGCATTCACACACATATAAACTTTGAGTGATCAACATAGCACACACACACGTACGGTTGTTGCAAGCTATTGCATGCTCTGTGCCACTCTACTTAATTCCGCTATGCATTGTGTCTAAGTGATTCATTCACTTTATAGGAGTGGTTCATGCTTCCGATAGCTAAGAGTTTTAAATAGGCCAAAGCTTTTGATAGGATCTATTCAACCCCCCCCCCTTCTAGATCCGTTTACACCTCGCGGGACCCAACAAGAAACCATGTATACCAACCTAAAGAAGTGTGAGTTCATGACAGACCGGGTCACGTTCCTCGGATTTATGATCTTTAGTCAAGGAGTGTCGGTGGACCAATCCAAGGTCCAAGCCTTAGTAGACTGGCCAGAACCCCAGAATGTCCATGACGTTCGCAGTTTCCATGGGCTAGCCACTTTCTACAGACGCTTCATTAAGGGTTTTAGCACTATTATGGCACCCATTACGGATTGTATTTGTAAGGAAAATTTTGAGTGGACTAAAGCCGCCTCCCAGGCTTTTATTGTCATAAAGAAGCTAATGATCAAAGCCCCTATCCTCCGCCTGCCCGATTTTTCCAAAGTCTTGAGATATCCTGTGATGCATCTGGCGTAGGTATAGGAAGGGTGCTTAGTCAGGAAAGCCACTATGTGGCTTATTTCAGTGAGAAGCTTTCTGATGTAAAGCTTCGATACTCTACCTACGATAAGGAGTTTTATGCCGTGGTCCAAGCTCTCAAACACTGGAGACATTATCTCTTACCTCAAGAGTTTGTCTTATACTCGGACCACGAGGCCTTGAAATTCCTTAACTCTCAGAAAGGCCTAAACCCTAGGGCACGGTAGATGGGTAGAATTTCTCCAGTCTTTCACCTTTGTCCTGAATCATAAGGCTGGAAGTGAGAATAAGGTGGCCGACGTCTTGAGTCGAAGGGTCTCCCTTCTTTCCACTGTTCGGATAAAGGTCACCGGATTTGACCGTATGAAGGCACTCTATGGAGAGTGTCCAGATTTTGGCCCTGCCTACTCTGCCCTGTTTGTTGGATCCTCGACAGCATTTGCTGACTATCTACTCCAAGATGGTTTTCTCTTTCGAGGACAGCAACTTTGTGTCCCGAAGACTTCTGTACGGGACTTTCTGATCTGGAAAATGCATGTTGGAGGTCTTGCTGGTCATTTTGGGAGAAACAAGACCATCCATTCTGTTGAGGAGCACTTTTATTGGCCTGGCCTGAAGAAAGATGTGGCCAAGATTGTGGCCCAGTGTCGGACATACACAATGGCCAAACAGGTCAAACAAAACACTGGTCTCTACACTCCTCTCCCCATTCCTGATAGACCTTGGGTTGATGTGAGCATGGATTTCATCCTTGGTTTACCTCATACTGCTCACAAGCATGACTCCATCTTTGTTGTAGTTGACCGGTTCTCTAAGATGGCCCATTTTATTGTATGTTCCAAAACATCTGATGCATCTAGAGTAGCTCACCTTTTCTTTGATGAAGTCGTGCGTCTGCATGGACTCCCTCAAACTATAGTGTCTGATCGAGATGTCCGGTTCACTAGTTATTTTTGGAAGAAACTGGCACCTAGTTGGCACTAAGCTCAAATTCTCCACTGCCTATCACGCACAAACTGATGGGCAAACAGAGGTCGTCAATAGGAGTTTAAGGAACCTTTTGAGGTGTCCTGTAGGGGATCATTCTGTCAATTGGGATCTTCTCTTGCCCAAAGCAGAATTTGCATATAATAGCTCTGTCAATCGATCCATAGATATGAGTCCATTTGAGGTTGTGCATGGATACAAACCTAGGAAACCTGTGGATCTCACTCCCCTTCCCCTCGAGTCCAGAACTTCCAAATCAGCCGAAGAGTTTACACAACATGTCAAAAGTCTGCATGAGTCAATTAGCAAGCAAATAAGTCTCAGTAATGAGATCTACAAACGTTTGGCTAATTCGCATAGGCGTCATCACGAGTTTCAAGAAGGTGACTTAGTTATGGTACGGGTTCGACCCGAACGATTCCCCTCGGGAGCCGTTAAAAAGTTGCAAGCCCACAGTGATGGTCCCTTCCAAATCCTACGGAAGATTGGCTCCAATGCATATGTTGTGGACTTACCTCCCGAATATGGGATTAGCTCTACATTTAATGTGGCAGATCTAGTGGCCTACAAGGAACCCACAGCGATTCCTAGTGACCCTTTCGAGCCTTCTCCTCCCATTGAGAGTGAGCCCACCCCTGTACGTCCACCAGCCTTGAGAGCACCGCGCGAGCAAATTGAGAGGATACTGGATGAGCAGGTGACAGCTACACGGAGTCGGATTTTCCAGCACTACCTTGTCCGCTGGCGGGACCGCCCACCTTCCGATGATTCCTGGATCAGCCGGGAAGATCTCCAGCGCCTCGATCCAGACCTGCTGGAGCACTACCAGAGCAGTGTCGCCCCATACTCGACGGAGTCGAGTTCCAGCCGCCTCGGGAGGGTTGGTGGGGACACCGGACCAGTCACACGGAGCCGACGCCGCGCCGCACCGCCCCGACACCACCGAGCTTGTGGCTAGGAGACTCAGCATCCTAAGGCCCATTTCCATTTTTCTATGTATCTTATTTCAGCCCATTTGATTGTATTGTGTGTATTGGGCTATATGTGTGATTTAGTGTCTTTTAAGCCCATTGTGGTTGTATTGGGCCATTTACTATTTAGCTTATTAGGCCTTTGTCTTTTAGGCCCATTAGTTCATTAGTCCTTTAGTGGACTTTTGTCTTATTAGGCCAATAGTCAAAGGATATGGAGGTCATTAGTTGAATTGTCTAGGGGTATTTGTGTCCTGGTGTAATTTGGCCATCCTTATATAAAGGAGGCTAGTTGTATCATTTGCTTCAATGAAAACCTTTGAATGAATGAGAATTTTCTCTTCTTGCTCCCTTCTCTCCAAACTCTCCGTGAGATTCGAGTGATTGCCCGGCGAGAGGCTGTCTGGTGAGAGACCGTCCGACGAGAGGCCGAGCTGTGCGAGACAGTATCTATCCCCTTCCCGAGCTACCCACCGTCCCGTTCGTGTTGTCGGAGTGCCGACGATCGCTTCCACGCCGCCGCCCGCGTCATACTACCTCCACCGCCGCTCACTACCAGCACACTGGAAACCACTGCGCCAGCACCACCATCAGAATCGCAATACCACTCAAGTTTCCTTCCCTTCCTCCCTTCATTCTCTTCAACCTTCAACACCATCGACCACCACTGGTGCCGATCCGTGCAGCAACGCCAGCAACAGGCAACTGCCCCCGCCATGCCAGTCACCCCCTGCAGCACTGAATGCCCACACCGTCACTATCAGCAACAGCCCCACTATTGTCTGCCGCAACAATTCCGTCCCGCCAGTTGCAGAGTCCATCATTGCCGGCCCCTACCCTCCCCACTGTCACCCCAAGAGATCCCTTTCCCAACTTCCCAATGGTTGTAACAGTGCCTCTCCTCCGCTCTCTCCCCAATCACGCCTTCCATGTTGATGCTGATACTCCGTGACCTTGGGCATAGTGCGCCATCCTGGCTCCTCATGTGGAACCAATGCCATTTTACTAATAAGCACTTTGATGCATGCCGCCAAGTGGTCCCGCCCATAGCTAGGCCCATGTAGTGATAGATTGAGAGCCCATTTGAGAATGCCCTAATTTGTAGTAGTTCCTAAACTATCAAGAGATCTGATAACCTCTACTAAGAGGGACTCGCGACAAAATCATCGCCTAATCGCTTGTGTGCTATCTGGAAAGTCTGAGGGAGTCTAACTTTCATTGTTAAAAGATTCATTACCAAATTTGATACATGGATGATCTCTTGTTCATACAAGTCATTAGAACATATTGAACATGGAAAATTTTATTTGTTTATTATGTTCATTTGTTGAACATAAATGCACATTTCTTAGCTATTTAAATAGCATGTGCATTACTGATTCCATAGATTTAGTTTATCAGACGATTTGGATTCGAATACTGGACCTTTCCCCATTGACCTCGATCAGTGTTAATTTGCATTGGTGTAAAGTTCGAACACTTTTGTTCAACTGCGAAAGAAGAACTATAGTCCTTTACAATATTGATTATGATGCTGAGAGCAAAGTTACAATAACAACAATAAACTCCTTTAAAAAAGGGATAAAGGTTCTCATACCGTGACAAGGGTAGAAGTGTAATTTGATTCAAGACACGGCGAGTCTACAAGCCTATAAGAATATGGGTAGGTTGAGAATTTATACTAGCATTTGGCATGGACTGAGGACTATGCCACAGTTTAACGTTGTTTAGGAATTTAATTGAAACTTGATAGGAGCAAGGGTATGTTTGCAATTTGATGCCTCCCATTGTTTATTTGACACCGGTCGGGGGTATGTAGGCAACTTGGTATTGACCATGGGTGCGAAGACAATTTGAGCCTTAGGAGAGTATATGTGCAAACATTTCATGTCAAAGAGCGGCATTCACGCAATTAGCCAGAAGCCATGGTATTTTTGCAATTTCTTGAAAGTAACAAAGGATATGTGCATAAATACAGGGCTTTCCTGCAAATACAAAGCTTTGTCGACGAATTGTAGATTTTACAGGACTTTTTCATAAAAATGCAGAACATATCTACAATTTCTGAAACTTGCAAGGTATTCCTGCAATTATAGGACATTGAGGGGCCTTTTTGTAATTTGGGGGGGTATTTTCATAATTCTTGATTAATTAAGAAAATTACATTATTTTTGCCACCAAATTACATAGAAAATTACGTCATAAAGCCCCTGCAAGCATAAGTACAAAACCCAAGGGTATTTATAAACCATACGCTTATGTGAGTCTTCACACAAACACAAAGAATAAGTGCTCCAAGCGCTTCTTGCGACACCTCCAAGTGTGCTTCCTTCAATCCTCCTCAAATGGGGCCCACGGGTGGTATTTATAGAACTTAGGATTCAATTAGCAACAGATAGGTCCCTTTAGGGACCTATCCGGCACCGAATGGCTCCATTCCTTTTTTTTCGTTTTTGGCCCGGATAGGCCCCAAAGGGGGCCTATCTAGACCGGATAGGTGGGGACCTACCCGGTCCCATTAGGGCGGGAGGAGGGAGAGGGGGGTGCGCCCCCAAAAAAAAAGCCCCTTTTTATTTTTTTGACCTTGGGTTTAGTGCTTGGCCATGCGGAGAAGAGAAAACAACTCCTCCTTGGTGCTCTGTGCTTTTGGTTTGGTCGCTTCTTGGCCGCTTGTTGCGTGGGGAGGCTCCGGTCTTCTAAGATTTCCTCCTAGCCAAACTCGGACACCTCGTAAGTTGCAAAGAATTTTTCTTACATGATTCGCTTGTTGCGAGGACATCTTTGTTGCTCTGAATTCCCGACAGGGGTCCCCAGGACTTGTGTTTGACCCGGTGCCGTGCAATCACGGACTTTGTGTCATTTTGTGACCATCATCGGATTAATCTGATTTTTATTTTTCTAGATTAATTCGGGAAAATAAACGGGTTCAACAGGTCACTTGAGTCCGTAGTTCCTCACTCTGTCCCCATTACAATTTCCTCATTTTCATCTGTAACAAGTTTACAACCTTAATAAGTGCAACATGGATATGGTGAGGCTTATTTATATACCTTGGGATATACTAATGATAACATTTCATTAAAAAAGGGACTAAATCCTAGTTCACACTCACACCCACAAACAGTGTGAGATACATATCAAATACTCGGAAGCTATCTAAATTGCTGATGAAATGAATGTAAGAATGTAGAAGAAGATTTTGCCCTCTCATCCCTCTTCCAAAACATCTGTGATTAGAAAGAAACATTTGAATTTGTCGATAAAACCAGAAAACGTATCCACAAGACAGAATTGAGTTGCTGGCATATGTTATACAATACTTAAAGACTGAAAAAATATTATATATGCTTTCCTTTGGTTGAATATTTCTAGAGTGAAATTGGACGTTATAGCCCTCTTTTTCTTTACAATTTGCACCTAAGCCGAGGGCCAAAGTGCACAGACTTCTCTCCCCTTAAAGCTCTCTCTTTTACTGTATTTCACATGTCGTTCATTAGGTGCAGCATATAAAAACAATTGCAGGGAGAAGAAAAAAAATCAGCCAGACCCCTTAGCAGCAGGAATATTATGAAAGTTTTTGGCTTCTATATATATGCTTCGGATTGAGGGCTACGATAAGTACCTACATGGTTGGAGTTTCAAGTTCATGCAGTTCTCGTGCATATACACTTTGACAAATCGCGAAAGATAGAAACGAATAACTCCTTCCAATGTTTAAGTGTGCATGGGGACAGAACAGAAGCAACGTCAAAAGTGGTTGCCAAAGAAACTTATGCCACTGAACCAGAACACTACAGCATATGATTCCAAGCACATACAACCACCTGATACCAATCTGATAATAGAGGTCATATGCCAATGTGCATTGCTTTTGATGGTCCAAAACCAATGTGTATTGCATTTGAACAATGCTAAAACCCCTAACTATTTGAGAATTCATGAACAATAACTAAAACCCATGACTAAAGTCCAGTTAACTTTCCAATACGGATGAAATTCCTTCAGAACTGTTCAATCATGTGCAAATACATATTTGAATCGAAAAAAAAATAGATGTTAACATGAACCCTGCAGAAACCTCATTGGCACTAACAGAAGAAGGTTCCATGGTAATATATAGAATGCCTGTATTATCTAAATACTCTTGCATACTGATGGGCATAAAAATTGAGGAAATATCAAAGGGCATCCCTTCGACTAATTGGTGGGAAGAGAGTGCAAATGGGTTGGGATTGATTTAACAACACTGCAAGTAAACTAAAAAAAAACTGATCCACTGAAACCATAATGGGTAAGTATTACATGAACTATGCACCATAATATTCTTCAAAACAAAAATTACATACCTGTGCACAAGTTCAAAACCTTTCCTCAGCAAATCAGGTTTGATAACCTATATATTAAGTACTTCTATATAAGAAACTCTTAAAAAACATTTTCAGTTTTAAAACAGATGAGAATGATCCGACTATCAATGCGATTAACCTGTGGAGTCTGCATTTCCCAGAGTGTTTTTCTGTCAAGTGTTTTAACTACAAAAGAATTGCTGTTTGCCTGCATATTAGTAATGGGAATATGGTTAGCTATATTACACATTTTTTCTTTTATGCATAAAACATCCTTTTATGCATATCAATCACACACATTCTACTAACTTCGCCTTTAGTCCATCCAAAATCTATTAGTATGGGAGTTGATATCCATTGTGTTTCATATCATTCATTTTGTCTTTATCCAGAAATTTATAATATAGAAGAATAAGATCTAGGATGCAAACAATGATGATGTTATTTCATGCCACTGGGTGCACCATATCCAACTAATACAAACCAAATCATCAATAAGTACATGAGAAAGCTGCTTTGCCTTCTTCATTAGTGCTTTTCAATACACAAAAAGACGATATGAATAACACTTATAACAAGAATAGTGAAAATATAAAAATAAAACCTATATAAATAGGTCCAAGATTTGAAATGAGTTGGTTTTACCATATGTTCTCCATAAACAAGGTACTGCAAAGGATTCCTATTTTCTGCTTAATTTAATATCAAATTCTTAATTTAACTTGAATAATTAAAATATCAAAGACTGAGTAATTCCCATATATATTGTTTAGGCCTAATGAAGCATTTCAAGTTTTTCCAATTGAAAATAGGTAATTCCATTCATAACATGAAGCAACCTGATTGAGAGCTCTGTACCTCCTTTATCGTAGCTTTGACAGGAACACCAAGAACAGCTGCCCCATTCAGCAAACCATCTGCAAGAACCTACTGACCGACGAGCAATAGAGAATAAAGAAACACATACAGAAAAAAACAAATAAAGTGTGACATATTGATGAAAAAAATAGCATGCTAAATTTCTAATTGAAGCAAATGGCCATGAATAATGATGCATAAGTGCATGAATTAACATTTGCAGTTTTTTTAACAACCAGCTTCTGTTGTTAGAGTTAGTTTTCAGGCTAGTGTTGCAAATGAAGAAAAGAAATTTCTATATGGTATGTCACATTGAAACATAAAATGGCCGTATAATGCATTAACACAGAAATTTAAGTTAAAAAAACAATAAGCTATGCAAAATTTTGATTGCTTAATTTCAAAGGAAAGGAAGTATTATTACAGGTAAAGAGTTATTCCCCATGTTATCAAAGGCAAGCAAGGTGAGGCAAGGCAATATAGCATGTTAAAATGCTAATTGACACAAATGGCCATGAATAATGAGGCGAAGTTCATAAATTAATAATCCTCTTTGCAACATATTCTTTGCAGTTTTTATAACAACCAACTTCTATTGTTAGAGTTAGTTTCAAATGAAGATCTATTTATCAAAAGAAACTTCCATATAGTATGTCACATTGAAACATAAAATGGTCACATAATACATTCCACAGAAATTGTTAAAAAAACACTACGCTATGAAAAACATTGATTGCTTAATATCAAAGGAAAGGAAGTATTATTACAAAGAGTTATTCCCTATGTTATCAAAGGCGAGCAAGGTGAGGCGAGGCATTGATAACTTGCCTCACTCTGGCCTTTGTCACCTAGGCAATTGCTAGGATCGCCTAACATACCAAGGTGAGTGCCTCAGGCCCAACTCTGGAGCCCCGGCCTGCCTCATGTACCTTAAGGCTTCACCCCATGGCCCAATTAAGCCCACCGGCTTGGCCTGATGACCCAATTACCTGGCCCAGTTAACTGGGCTATAAAAGGCCCAACCTGAGGCCAACCCTCTCCAATCCCCACAACCCCAGTGGCCCAAGTCGCGCACCACGATCCCCACCCTCTCCTTTGCATGGCGACAGCGAGCGGTGACTATAGTGGCAACAATGGGCAGCGATGGCGATGGCGAGTGGTGGAGGTCTCTATCCCTCATCTCTGGCATTCTCGCCCTCTCCTTCGACTTGTGCCAGTAAGGAACACACTCTCTCTATCTCTTGCATGCGCACACACACACGCACACATAGGCACACAATTGGGAGGAGGGGGGAGGGGGTTCTTTCTACGTGCATGTGATGTGTATGACATGCATGTATTATAGTCGTAGACACATCACATGCACACGGTAGGAGTGTGGGAGCATGTTTCCACACAATCATGTGTGCATGCGTGTGCATGTGTGCGTGTGAGTGTCACAATCGCAGACACATCACATGCACAGAGTGGGTGTGGGGGAGCGGGTTTCCACGCAAATTTGCATACTTGAATGAATAAATTTAAGAAGTTTATAGTTTATTGCATGTATTTTTGTGACAATTTTTTATATTTTTAAATGAAATGTGGGTTAAATGTCTGAGGCTAAGGTGACCTCTTAGTTGCCTCGGTTGCCTCTCACATCTAACTACATAGGTTATTGCTTATCCACTTTTATGTAGGAAGTCCACCGGCTGATCTGATCTAGGTCTTGCTTGTTCCAGGCTCAACATGGGCACAGGTAAGCTTTTGAATCCAACCTAAACCAACATGTAATCACAGCCGAACCCGAAGGAATCCAAGGAATTTGGACCTTGTGAGTGTAAGACAATAACTGAGTACTGAGAACAAGGGCCTAATAGCCAATTCACTATGCAATTCTTCTTCGACAAGCCCTGATTTTTAAGTCCAAGCCAAGATGGGTCATTATTCGCTATACCTAATACTGCCTGTTGGATCATGGAATTTCCCCCCTCTATTTTTTTCCTTTGCAAAAAGAAGAAAATGGGATGGTGTACAAATTTCTCTATTAGCCTTCCAAAGGAAAAGAGGAAATTTATAAGGATGCACTTATAGGGCTGTATAAAGAGCCTGTGCAAGATTCATTCTGTGGATTTCGATTTACGATCAAACGATGTGGGTTTGAGTGCGAGACTTTTCCCCACTGACCAAGGTCAGTGTTGATTTACATCAGTGAAAAATCCGAAAACCCTTGATTGAATATGAGGTCCTTCATTTAAGTTCCAACACTGAGGACATACTTGCTTGCAGGGTTCCAGGTTATGTCAAGGTAATTTCTAGACTCTAGAGGTATTTTGACGACTTCTGGATTTCAAGGGTATTTTGGTAATTTTATCAAGCCATGGACTTTTCTATAATTTCTGGGTTAGGGAGAAACTACGGTGCAATCTCTGACTTCCAGGGACACTGAGGCGATTTCTGGAAGGTTCAAGAGCTATTTGGCCATTTCTAGACTGTAGAGATATATTGGTAATTTTACCGAGGAAGGCCTTAGGGATAGCTATTATGTGTGTAGCAGAGATGAGGATGTTGAGATGGATGTGTGGCAAGACTAAGAAAGACAAGATTAGGAATGAGCGCATCCGTAAGGACTTAGGGATAGCTCCAATTGATAGTAAAATGAGAGAAAATAGACTCGGGTGGTTTGGACATGTGTTTCGTCGCCCTAACTCAGCACCAGTTAAAAGATGTGACCAAATCTTAGTGGATGCTAGTAAAAGAGCTCGAGGAAGGCCTAAAATGAGATGGTGCGATGTTATTAGGAAGGACATTAGTTCCTTTAGTTTAAATATGAATATTGCACTTGATAGAAATCTTTGGCGGAACAGGATTCATATAGCCGACCCCAATTAATTGGGATAAGGCTCTGATGATGATGATGATGATGAGAGATACATTGGTAATTTTACCATGCCATGGGCCAACTTAGGATTTTGAATGACACTTAGGTGCAAGGATGGTCTGATAAGACCCCTAAGTGGAAGAAGAACCCCAAGCCCCATGAGAGCACACGTGAGTTCGTTCTCCGGAAAGGGGCTGTTGACAGCTGAAATATTCATGGTTGGCATTATCGGCCGAAACTGATACGTTTCGGCCGAAATGTATCGGTTTCGGCCTTAACCGATCCGAAACCAAACCTGCTCACTGTAGCAAGTCCGAAACTTAAAAAAAAGGGTTTCGGACGAAATCGGTATCGGTTTCGCCCGAAACTTACATGTTTCGGTCGAAACCAACGTGTCGTTTCTCCCTCAGATCTGAGGGAGAAAACTGCTGAGCTACTGCTGCTGCTCCGCCCCTGCTGCGTGTTGCTGTTCTGCTGCCTTGCCGCTGTGCTGCTGCCATCCTGCTACTGCTGCTGCTGCCACCCTGCTGCTGCTGCTGGCCGCAGCTGGGTTGCTGCTGTGCGGCTATGTGCTGCGAAGAAGGAGCTGCTACTGTGCTGGGTGAGCAATAGGTGTAGAGGTAAGAGGTTATTTTGTTGAGGTTAATTTAGGGTTTGTTTGTTTTGTTGTGTTATTTTGGTTGGGTTGAAATTTTTTTTGTTGAAGGTTAATTATTTTGGTTGGGTTAATTTTAAACTCTGAATTATATTAAGACTTCAAATTAAACCCTAATTACTTCCTTAAAATTAGGTTAATTGATAATTAAGCCCTAATTAGTTCATAAAAATTGGAGCTTTTGTCTAATTCGGTTTGCTTAGGCTCAATTGAAGCTTAATTAAGCTTCATTGAAGATTTTGGGGTGGGAGCATGCGGATAATTAAATTTTTCCAAGGGTGATTGAGGGTTAATTGCTAATTAAGCCCTAATTAGTTCATAAAAATTGGGGCTTTTGTCTAATTCGGTTTGCTTAGGCTCAATTGAAGCTCAATTAAGCTTCATTGAAGATTTTGGGGTGAGAGCATGCGGATAATTAAATTTTTCCAAGGGTGATTGAGGGTTAATTGCTAATTAAGCCCTAATTAGTTCATAAAAATTGGGACTTTTGTCTAATTCGGTTTACTTAGGCTCAATTGAAACTCAATTAAGCTTCATTGAAGATTTTGGGGTGGGAGCATGCGGGTAATTAAATTTTTCCAAGGGTGATTGAGGGTTAATTACTAATTAAGCCATAATTAGTTCATAAAAATTGGGACTTTTGTCTATTTCGGTTTGCTTAGACTCAATTGAAGCCCAATTAAGCTTCATTGATGATTTTGGGATGGGAGCATGCGGGTAATTAAAATTTTTCAAGGGTGATGAAGGGTTAATAATTAATTATGCCCTAATTTTTCCATTGTACTTACAACTATTTCTCTTTGACTGTCTTCATGCAGCATCATGCCTAGACGTGAGCAAAGTCAGGAGCAGCAAGGGCAAGAGGATCCGGGGTGAGCCCACCTCTCTTTAATTGATGCTAAGAGAAGAAAAGTTAAATGCAATTATTGTGGTAAGGAGTTACATGGCGGAGTTACTAGAGGAAAGTAACTTTTGGCAAGGGTAAGAGAAGAGGTGAAACAATGTGACAGATGTCCCCGAGAGGTCCGAGAAGAAATGCGTCAGTGCCTTCTGAGCAAAAAGGAGAGAATGCAACAAAGGGCTGAAGATGAGGCTGAAATTGCTGAGGAGATTTCAGGCAGAAGGGTTAGGAGGGATGATGATGAGGAAGGCACTGAGGATTCAGATCTAGAGCTGACTGAAGGAAGGGGGCGTGAACAAGCCGCTCGAAGGAAAGGAAAGGCACCCATGGGTTCAAGGACCTACTCCAGTAGAGCTGCACGACGTCCTGACACTGGAGCTGTCCCGCAGACAACAGGCCCCATGGACAGCTATCTGCACAGAAGGCCCCATGCTACACAACCTAAAATCAAGCAAGCATTGAGAGGGGTCAAAAAATCAGCAGAAGTTGCAGGGTATGCATTTAAAAGTATCTGCAAATGATTTTTTCATGCAGGTGTCCCTGCACATGCAGCTGAAAGTGAATATTTCCAACCTATGCTAGATGCCATAGCAGATGCTGGCCCTGGCTTGAAGGCCCCATCACGTCGAGACATATACGGGCGTGGCCTTGAGGGAGAAGTTGAGCTCCATGATTGGGTTGAAAGCTTCAAGCATATATGGATGGAGAGAGGATGTACCATCATGTGTGATGGCTGGACTGGTACCACGAAGAAGTCCATGATTAACTTTTTGGTCTATTGCATCGAAGGTACAGTATTTGTTAAATCTGTAGATGCATCAAATTATGAAAAAAATGTCAATTATTTGTTTAGTTAGATGGATAAGATGGTAGACCAAATTGGAGAGGAGAATGTCGTGCAAGTAGTAACTGATAATGAAGCCAGTTACAAGACTACAGGGAAGAAATTGATGTAGAAGCGCAGGCATTTATATTGGCTCCCATGTGCAGCACATTGTCTGGATCTAATACTTGAAGACATAGGGAAGGAAAAGCATGTGAAGAAGACAATTGACAAGGCACAAAAAATCACACAGTATATCTATGGCCATCCTAGGATATTGAATATGTTCAGGGCGCATGCGAGTGGGGGGCGAGATATCATCCGTGCAGACCCAACCACATTTACTTCGAATTTTATTTCTTTAGAGTCTTTGCACAGGTATAAGATTGATCTCAATTCTGTTGAGTTATGGTTTTGATGATTGTTGGCGTTATGATTTTAATGATAACTTAATGTGTGATTGAGTGATGATAACTAAACTTATGGTTGATTGCACATGTTCTTGATGACTGTGTACATTCATGTTTAGATATGATTGAGATGGCAAATGGCAATGGTACATGGTCTTGATTCTTGCTTGATTGAATTGGTTTTACAAGAGGCAAGAGGTTTCATAACCTCTTTAATGTGAACAAGCATGGTATTAACCCTGACTATCTTGCTTGCAGGATCAAACTCATGGCAGTCACCTGGTGAAGCAAATGTGTGGATAAGCACCCTGCTCCTCTACAATCCAAAACAGGTGGTATATGTCATGTACTGTCAAAAACCATTGGTAAGACTCTTAATATGCTATACACTCCTTGTTATTGAGTGTTCCATGAGGTTATTTCATGAATAATTTACTTAGGATGATTGAGTTTTATCACCTGGACATACTGCCAAAAACCAATGGTACATGGTCTTGATTCTTGCTTGATTGAATTGGTTTTACAAGAGGCAAGAGGTTTCATAACCTCTTTAATGTGAACAAGTATGGTATTAACCCTGACTATCTTGCTTGCAGGATCAAACTCATGGCAGTCACCTGGTGAAGCAAATGTGTGGATAAACACCCTACTCCTCTACAATCCAAAACAGGTGGTATATGTCATGTACTGTCAAAAACCATTGGTAAGACTCTTAATATGCTATACACTCCTTGTTATTGAGTGTTCCATGAGATTATTTCATGAATAATTTACTTGGGATGATTGAGTTTTATCTCTTGATTCTTAGCTCAGAACTTGATCCTTACCTCAGAACATGTGTGTTTCAAAGTGTTCATATGTACCTAGTTCATGAGGTTTCTAGCCCTTGCAAAACCCGCCATCGTACGCCCTCGCACGCGGATCGACCTGCGCGGTCAGGTCGCGGGGGTCAAGGGGGCAGTGCCCCTTGCGGGGGTTTCTGGGAGCGGAGCCCCCGGAACAAAATTTTGATTATAGGGAAGAGTGAACATTGAACTTGTTTAAGACAATCTCATGTGCTCATTTGCTTTGAACTTTCCAAATGCATAAGCTAAGTTAAACCAAACTCAAAATGCATGGATTTGATATGGACATGAAGCTCTTGACTTATAGATGTGTTTCCTTGGGCTAAACTCTTCATTTTTTTAGGTTTATCACAGTCCGGTCGACCGCCGGCACCGGAAATAACATAATGCAATCTTCTACATGACTGTCTCAGAGCGGTCGACCGCCCATCCAATCTCGGTCGACCGGAAAAAAACAGAAAAGTTGTTGTCTGCAGGTTTTACAGAGCGGTCGACCGCCAATTGGCTCCGGTCGACCGCCAGCCCCGATCTGCCCCTTTTGTTGACTTTTGTTTCAAGCTCGAGGAGAGGTCTTTCTTCCCATTTGTTTAATCCAAATGACCCCAATTACACCATGATTTGTGGATCTGGTCTGAGGCTTGTCTATGGACCATTTAAGGGCT
The DNA here is from genome assembly GCA_022559845.1 of Amorphophallus konjac. Classification (NCBI taxonomy): domain Eukaryota; kingdom Viridiplantae; phylum Streptophyta; class Magnoliopsida; order Alismatales; family Araceae; genus Amorphophallus; species Amorphophallus konjac. The sequence continues at coordinate 255,085,608 of CM040118.1, read as the reverse complement.
ATAAAACATCTCATTGGAGTCATAACCCTAACCATCCAAGAGGGCTTCAAGGGAGATCAAGAGGAGGCTATCCAAGGAGGAAGGAGAGGGTATTGTAGCTCCGTGAACAGTACCTCGTGCAGCAATATCTTCATCCATCTCCAAGGTGTTTGAAGCCAGATCTGAAGCTAGCAACTTCCAAGGGAGTGAAGAAGCAAGCAAGCATTCAAGGAAGATCAAGGGGAGGCCGTCCAAGGAGGAAGAAGGGAAGAATCAAGTAAGCAAGCAAGAGATCAAGGGAAGACTGCCAAAGGGTGAAAGAACAAGGTTTTCACAACCTATCCAAAGCCATTCAAGCGAAGAAGGAATCAACGCAAGATCTACATCATACACTCAGGGGGAGCCTAAATCAGGAGCATTCTAAACTGTGGTTTATTTATTTTGGTGTCTTGTGCTTTGAGTTTCAAATTTGTGTTTCTTATAAACTACAAACTCGTGTGTGTGTGGATCGTTTTGGATCCGTGGTCGTGTGTGATCGTGGAGTTCCTTTCGTGTGTGCGTGGATCTTCTTAGATCTACGTGTGTGTGTGTGTGGGTCTATTTAGATCCGTTCTGTTTCGTGTATGTGGTTTGCTGCACTTGTGGCAGCGGGTGTTTGTGTTGGTGATCCGGTTGTCGGATCGTGTTGGAGACCTCATCTCCGTGTGTGTGTGTGTTGGGGCGCGTCCCTGTGTGTGTGTGCAGGCGTCGTCCTGTGTGTGTGGTTGGAGCGTCGTCTCCGTTTGGGGATTTATCCCCGAGTGAAGCCTCACCGGGTTTGGTGAGGGGTGGACGTAGGATTGCCGTCGTTGCATCCGAACCACCTTAAAAACCGCTGTGCACTATGGTTTGAATTGTGTGGTTTGGCCCTTTTCTTCTACCTCCATTCTAAGTGAGTGTCAGTGTTAATTGTTGTTCCGGATTTATCTACGTATATCTTGCACAATCTATATCTCCTCATATAAAGTTTGATAAATCCAATTTGTGTACAAATAGTTTTGAATCTCTTAACTAGCATTCTATCACATATTTCAAAAAGGCCAAAAGTTTTCGTAAAATTTGTAAACACCCAATTCACCCCCCTCTTGGGTGTCATTGATCGCGGGACTTCAAATTCTTGATACTTGATCCTTATAGATATGTAACAGTATTTGATTCAAATTTCATTTATTTGCACAGGTATAAGAATGAGCTGAAAGCTTTCATGTACCACAATGCCCTGCGGGAATACATCGACAAGGGCAATGTTGATGCTCGGATGGAATATTTGGATGTTTGCCAGTGGAAGACAACAAATTCTGGGGCAGGATCTCACGGTACATGAAAGTAGTCACACCCCTCGTGAAGGTCCTAAGAATGGTGGATGGCGATGAGAAGAATGATATGGACTATCTGTACGAGGCCATGGAGCGTGCCAAATTAGAGTTGCAGGATTCCCTTCCCAGACATTATGCAAAATGGTGAAAAATGATTGACCAGAGATGGGACAACACATTACACCACGACTTGCATGCAGCTGGTGAGTGATTAATTGTACTTAAATGGGGGTAATGCCTATATGTTATTTTATATCTAACATTTAGTTAATTATACACAAATGCAGGTTATTTCCTCAACCCTCGATTTATGTAGGATGCTGATGCACATGTTGATGGCGAGATGCTCCAAGGGACTAAAAAAGTCATTGGTCGTTTATCGAGGACACTAGAAAAGAGACTTCAGGCCGAAGTAGAAGTTGACCTTTATTGATTTTATCAATAAGAGGTATAAAATTTACTTAAGTAGTTATGTTAATCTATTACTTTATCTTTGTAGATGAACAATTATAAAATGAGGACTGGGACATATTCTGACTCCCAATTGCAATACGCTGTGAGAAGAGTGAGCCTAGGTATATTTTATTTTTGTGTTTTCTTAACCACAATATGTATTTCTACACCTTACATTTATTTGTTTATGGTTGGTGGAACAGCTGACTGGTGGATAATGGTGAACAACCGAGATGTGGGCAGTAATGCATTGGCGCTCATTGCAATTAGGGTACTCAGTCAAACAATATCGGCAAGCCAATGTGAAAGAAATTAGAGCACGTTCAGCCTTATACACTCAAAGGTTCACAATCGACTAAAGGCTGAACGATTCGAAAAATTGGTTTACTGTCACTACAATATGAGACTGAGAATAAAGAACATGAAGATAAGAAAACAGCTAAGGGACAAACGCGACGCAGAGGATGCAATGCCAGAAATTAATGTGGACGCTTTATTTGATGATGAGAATCCCTTGTAATCTTGGGTGGAGACACGAGAGCAGATTGATGAGCCCGTTTTTTATGATGATGATAGAAGATGGGCAGAGGACATACTAGATGAAGATGAACCAAGAGATCCAGAATTCAAAAGAGCAACAAAGAGGGCCAAAGAGACTCAAGCGCACGTGAGAAGGGACCCAGCTTTGTTTGTTGATGACACTGAGCAACAGCCTGAGTTTGAGCCAGCTAGACACTCAGAATCAGATAACATGCCAGTCACTCCTAGAATGGTCAAGTCACCTGCATCCTTAAGAAGAAGTACATCAGTGCATAGGCTAACTGAGAGGACAAGTGCTGTTGCTCGAGAGGACCCGACAATTGAGCAGTCGAAGCAGATTTATGTGAGACACAGGCCAAGGGCAAGAGGATTCATGTCAAGGGTGGCTAAAGAAATCACACCAAAACAGAAAAAAGCATCCCCAAAGGCCAAAAGGCGACTGAGCAACAGCCTGAGTTTGAGCCAGCTAGACACTCAGAATCAGATAGCATGCCAGTCACTCCTAGAATGGTCAAGCCACCTGCATCCTTAAGAAGAAGTACATCAATGCATGGGCTAACTGAGAGGACAAGTGCTGTTGCTCGAGAGGACCCGGCAATTGAGCAGTCGAAGCAAATTTATGTGAAACACACGCCAAGGGCAGGAGGATTCATGTCAAGGGTGGCTAAAGAAATCACATTAAAACAGAAACAAGCATCCCCAAAGGCCAAAAGGCGACTGGTTTCTTATAGTGATGATGATGATCCCAGTGCAGCTGCAGGTGCTACAAGTGCTACTACCGGCGGTGGCACTGCTGGTGGTCCTTCCTCCTTCCACGCAGACACAGGCAGAGGATGCAGTCAGGGTGAGCGAGGACATGATTCACAGAGTCAATATGGGCATCCATCAAGTTATAGAGGTGGCTAACAGGAGGCAGCCATTTATGGGTGGGGTCATAAACCAGCATTCCAGTTCCATCCACATCCGTCTAGTTCCTCTTCTCTTCCTCAAGATTCTTACGCTGATTCTGGATTCGAATCAAGCCGACAACCTTACACTCCAAGAGGGATCCAAAGAGGGATGCAAGACTTGGCTACCTCATTGTTTGGTTATAGTGAATATACACAATACATGCAACCTTCTTATGGGTATCAACATCAAAAGCCAAACGATGAGGGAGAAGGTTGGAGTTATTACCCATATTAGTGCTTCTTGATTTAGATAAAGATCATTTAATTTCTGTAGCATTTACTGTGTCTAATTAGGTTTATTCCCCTGTGCTTGAACCTAATTCATGTTTAGTATGTACTCAAGATTATTAGTTTAACATGTTCAATGTTTGAACTTCAATGCCTACTTCATGTTTATTGCACTTAATCTAATTTCTTCACAATCAAATGCATGTCCAATGAATTTTCTCATTTTTATGTGATTATTTATTTTTTCTATTTTTTATGATTTTTTAGAATTATTTTCATTTTTTTGAACCTTTTCACTGGGTTTCGGCCGAAACTGAAACCGAGTCGTATCGGTTTCGGACTCGACCGAAACCGAGTCTGAAACCAACACTGGCATCCATGGAAATATTACACAAATGTGTAATGCCAGCTAAGAGTCAAAAACCATCAGGTCAAGCTCAACAGTTGCAATTTACAACCCGGAAATGCTCTCCCGAGCCACCGGAGCCCTGACATGCCACCAACAGAATGATTAAGCCACGGAGCGCCCAGAAGGCACAACGACAGTCAAGTCAAGTGTCGAAGAAGTCACCCAAGCTGAGAGCAATCGTCAAAGGGTCCCAGCCTCATCAATCAGCGACAGGAGCCCACTGCATTATTAGAAACTCATCCGGTCGTGCCTTTCCAGCAAAGCCGATACTCGGAAGCGATCGAGCCGAACAAACCCAAAGAATAGTCCTCGAAGGACGAAAGAACTCCCGGGCGATCATCCGCCTGATAAAACCCTTCCAGTGAGCTTCCGACCGCAGAATGTGGCTGCAAGAACAAATACTGGAACTCAAGAAAAGCCCGGGACCAATCCCGAAGATCGATAATATTACTGCGGAACACGCATTAATATGCCAGAATATGTGTTGGTCTATAGGGGCCCCCAACAGGGCAAGCCCTCACCAGCTCTAGCCCAGAGAGTAAGTAGAATACTCCAAGCAACGAAGACAAACTACTCAATGGGTCGATGGGTGAATAGTAGCTCAATTGGACCAAGATAGCACAAATGGGCCAAATGGGCCAAAAGCATCAGAGGTGGGCCGGCGGCCACATGTGGATCCGACGGCCAGTTCCGCTCCACCTAGCGCCGCCGGGTGAGCCCGCCTCATGCCGCCGTCCGAGCGCTAATTTCCTCCTATATAAAAGCTAATTTATTCGCCCTAATGAGATAGAGGGATGAGTACAATACAATAGAAGACTCAGAGATAGAGAAGGGAAAAAAAAGAGAGACAGACACATGGCCACCACTCCCCGGAGTCTGAGAGTTTGTGCAGGAGAATCGGACCGTCTGCTGCTGTTTATCTTCTTGTATAGGTGGGTTTCCACCGAAAGTGTTCTCATTGGGCTATAGTTTTCCCCCTCCCCATTTCTTTGCACATGATTGCATCCTTTTTGTACGTTTTGTTCTTATGAGTGGAATAAACAGGTTTGGGGTGAATTGATGCTACGAAGTGCTCAGTTAAGTTCTTGTTTATTGCTTTTCTCTCTCCTTCTCTTCCTACGTAGCTCCACGGCGACCAGAGATTTATCTCGATCAGATGAGCCATTCTCTCCCAGAAAAGGTTGATTCCCGCGTCGCTTTCCAGATTGTTTTCTACCGTTTAATATCTCAGTCCCGGCCGTAGAGGCTTTCCGACGTGGATGTTGGAATGCCCGGAAGGGCTACAGTGAATTCCGATGCAGGGAGAATATGGAGGATCTGAGTTTGCATTTCCGTGTGTATTTTCTCCTATTTCTTTTTTTTTCTTTTGGGTGCTTGACGCACGATAGATGAAGTGATCTAGTGAGGCTACAGATATGATGCATTCACCCCTCTTTCTCCGCCCTATTCCAAGGCAATCTAGTGAGGTCCCATATGCAATATCTCGTTGGACGCCAGAGATTCATCATGTCCTTCAGACGTGATCTCTGAGCGTCCTGGATAAGGGGTAAATGAATTTCATGTTATTAATTTCATCTCCTCCAATCTCTGTCTCCTCGTGCCCGACCCGGTGCCTTCACCGTCTTCTAGATTTATTTGCCCTCAATGAGCTTCAGTGGCGATTTATCTCCTCAACCGGGGGCCAGGGGTTTGTAATTTCCCAAGCATGATCCTTGGTTGCCCATATGTGCGAGGAGTATGGCATACAGGAAGCTTTGTATGAAACAGAGTTGTGTATGCCGCCGTTTCATGAGTCTCTGCACCAATCCATTATCCGTTAAGTGTCAGATGTTTTCTCCCGGGTCACAAGAAGTTTCTCGGCTCCATGGAGCACCCTGGCTAACCAAGGATCACCCCTGTTTGCCCCCCTTTCCCCTTGAACCAGCTCGCATGTTCATGGGGACTGGTCCGGCGGAGTGAGTGTCGCCGGATCAGCTATGGTTAGCCTGATCTGGCACGCTACACGCCCGCCGGATCCCCTCCCCTTTTTTATCTGCCGCCGGAATACCCCTATTGGTAAGGCCGCCGTTAAACCCCAGCCGCTGGGTGAGCCCCCACTGCATCAAGCTTTTGCCGCCAGATCAATTCTGTTCTCCCATTTTTACAGTGTCTGAAGTCCATTTCCTCCCCTATCAGCGCCAGGGTTTGCTGCGTTCCAAACATGACCCTAGAGGCTGTTCAATCACGGGTAAACAACTTGTTTGACGCTTACTATAGTCAAGTAGTTGCCCAGAGCCCTCTCCCCCGAGAATATATGTTCCACTGTTTCATCACGCCATTGAGCTTTAAACCACCTTCATTTCTGTGTCTACTTGATCTTCTGTGACCCTGATGGATCCTAGAGATCTGTCAAATGTCGGCACGATCTCCAGAATACACCGTCATCTTGAGGATTACGTACCCCTGCCGCCTCATGGCTAAGGGCTCCTTTCCTCTCGAATGAATATAAATTGCCGTCGGCCGGCGTACAGTGCCCCGAAATTTTTGGACCCATCGACCCAAGGTTACACTGGTGCTCTCTTGAGTTCCATATGTGTATGCCGTGGATCGAACACGGGCCGACACCCCAAGGCAGAATGATCGATGACCCTCGGGTGATGCGGCTCTCCCTACAGGCTAGTCCTTGGAGATTTGCCGCTCGTTGTAGGGTTCAGGCTGTCACCTTTTGGCATGCCTGCTATTTACGGAGTCCGTCACAGCTTGCTATGGATGAACCTCCTATACTCTCCCCAATACATGCCGGGGCAAGGGGAGATGCTGCCGAAATTCTCTTAGAAATCCATGTTTCATTTCCTATTACGCACCATGATTTCCCCGGCCTTTTGCTCGGTTTTGCCCCCTCACGGCGGTGGCGGCCCCACAGCTACCCACGCTGAATAATGAGGGCAAGGCGCCTGATGAAGAAGGGTAAATCAATGAACAGTGCCATCTCCCGGCATACAGTGTCCCCATGATATGAAAGCCCATCTAAACGTGGTCATGCCGGTTCTCCTTATGAGCTCACATGCCTGCACCTTAATGACAAAGGCGGGTCCATAATAAAACGACAAGCACTGATCGATAACTCCATGGATGGCCGGGATTTCCTAAGAGGCTAGCCTTCAGAATCCCCCACCAATCATGGGGCACGGGGTTGCCATTCAAACATGACCGTCAATCAGGAGACCGTCTCGAAACTTCGTGGACGAGTCTCTTATGCCTCCCCCGACATGTCTCGGGACATGAGGAGGTCTACCGAAATTCTCCCAGAACATGACGCGTGAATAAAATGCATAAGCGTTCGTGGTTGTATGCAGCATACGCGTCCTAGGGAAAGCTGATTCCTACACGCAGTTCTTAATAAGAAAATAAACTTTCATGTACACGCATTCGTGTGTGTGTATATATATATATATATATATATATACATGTTCCATATCATTAAATACTTGTATGCCTTAGGTCTCCGGTATATAAAAATGGTGATTTGCAGAAGGTCAGATTAAGTCCGGCTAGAGACTTTCACTATGCATGAGTGAAAACTCCACCTCGTACCGGAGATCGATTCACCTAGAGAAGCATCATCTCATTGCTTGCTTGATTGCATGATAAATCCCATTCTATTCAATAAACGTCTTCCAACTTATGTTCTCCTTCAAATTATTCGGCCCCATAGTCTCTCTATTTTGGGGATTAATCAAGGGTTGTCCCTCTCCCGGAGGGACGTAATTAACGTCGTAGCCTTTACGATACGGCGGGTTTCGGGTCCCGACACGATACCCACCATCGTTTGATCTGTCAGACGGTGTGCACAATAAACTTGTCACGAGTGTGACTGGCACGCAAACGCAATTAACAACGAATAAACCAAAAAGATACCATAAATAAAAAATAAATAAATAATTCTCATCCCCACAGAGTTGGCACGTCCGATGGGACGTAACCTCCCTTCATCTTTTCGCCAAAATGGAGGGCCCCGGGAGCCATCCAAATACTGACTATTTGTTCGTCCTGCTGTTCTTCGTATAGGTTGAAGTAATGGCGAACGGACTGTCTGGACTTGTCTTCGGCCCCCAGGTGGTGGCCGGTCATGCTGCATACGGCTATCTCGCCGTACCAACTACTTTCGACAACTTCCCTCGGGTTGTTGGGTTCCCCAACTTCCTGAGGGTTGCATTCGTGGGTCTCCTAGACGTGGAAGGCCCGGATCCTGCAAAGGTGGTGGATAACAAAGCCGCGGCCTACCAAGGCAAGGGCCAGATCAAGAAAGCCATGCTGAAGAGCCCGGTGATCGTGAGCTACCACGTTCACCACATCGCCCACCAGACTGGGGCACCCAGGAAGAGGCCCACTGGGGGCAATAAGAAGAGCTTCAGAGGAGGAAGAGTCTCTACTGCTCCCCGAGGCCAACTCTCGATTTTCGGGAAGTCTGTGATGGTTGGTGGTGTCCGGGTCTACCTCAATGGCTGCGACGCCGAAGTTCTACCGGATCGGGTCATCCCGACCGTGCCCACCTGCAACACCTTCCAGTTGCTAGCAAGCCAAAGAGCAAATTCTGATGGTAACAGGCGAGCGAGGCTAGTCCCAAAACCACCGAAGTTTAAACAAGACTGGATCCCTAAGAGGACCCGGGGCCCTGCACCAGCCTCACAAAGCTCCAACAATCCTGCCAAAGTCCCCAGGAGAGGGGCCTGGGCCTGTGCAAGACAAGCTGATATCTTCAAATATTCAAGAAGCTCCAATCAAGTTGCTAGGCTGCCACGGCTCTCATATATGCCGCCTGTCAGAGACCAGGCGTTGTCTCTTGCCCTCTCTCCAGGGCACAGCCAGGAAGATATGACAAAGATGGTTCGGAAATATTTTCATAGCTAGGGAAACCCCTCCCTAGGCCAGCAAAGAGTACTTCGTGTCATTAGGACCGAAGAAGAAGAAGAGGATGAAGTGTCACCCATGGACGTAGATGAAGATGGGGAAAAAACTGGGGCTGAAGGCTTTAAAGCGCCTCCACAGTATGGAGAGATGAAAAGGATTTCAGTATTCGAAAGACTGACTTTCCCCCGTCAGGCTAGAAGGGGAGCCAGAAAACATGGAAGAATGGTGCAGGTTTTCACCTGCAATATGTCAGGGGTGATGGACATGCATGGTGCCCTGCCAGTTGAACAAGAAGAACTGGCCAAGCTGGCCGAAAGAGAAGGTCCGATGACAAGATGAGGCAAGACTGCTGGTGAGCCGCTGTGAGTCGCCAAGGGAAAGCAAGTTGATGAGGAGGACGTCGCCACTGCCACTGCCACTGCCACTGCTAATGTGATAACGTCCGAAGAAGAAGAAATATTCCCACCTCCACCAACCGAAGGTGCCTCGGGTGAAACGCGCGAGAACATTATTAGCAAGACGGCCATGGACCCTGCTGTTTAGATACTGTTGCAAAGACACCAGCAGGAGACAGAACTGCTGAAGAAACAGTTAAATGAAAGAGCTGGACATACTCCGGCGCCCAAGCAACTGGGGGCACAAGCTGAGTCGTCGCGGGGAGGTTCCAACCCCCTAGATGCTTCCTCGCCACCTATCGACCATAGCCGGGCTACTCCCCAGCATCACTCCTAGCGGCTCCTGCCAGCGCTACCAATGCTTCCCCAAATGCGGCAACAAGCACCACCATCGGGACCTTTGGCACCCCATGCTACAGCTCTAGCCACGCCACTAATGCAGCTTGCTCACCTCTACCCTCAGCCGGTAGATCCAGCCATGATGGACAAGTTGATGGTTGAGAAGATGATCGAGATGGAGCTGGCCGAGAGGGTTGATACTGACTTTGTCACATTTGATGTTTATAAGGTGTCGTACCCGTTGCATCATGCGGCGAAGCGACTTCCGTCCGGCATCAACAAACTGCCCAAGCTTGAGAAGTTCAATGGATAAGGCTCTCCCAAGGAGCATATTGCATATTATATGACAATCATGGGCGACTTGGCAGCTGATGAGTCCTACTTATTGAAGTTCTTCGGGTCTTCCCTCACAGGACTCGCTTTTGAGTGGTACTCTAGTTTGCCGGCCGGATCCATTTTGGATTGGTCGGATATGCAGCGGAAATTCCGCGAGAGATTCCACATGACTGAAAGAGAAGTGACAATGGCAGAGCTGTACTCCACAAAGCAAAGGCATGATGAGACTGCTCCAGATTACATCAAAAGATGGCAAAACCTCAGCATGAGATGCAAGCGGCCCCCGCACCAGGAGGACGTTATACAAATTTGCAAGCAGAACCTTAGGAGGGGGGTTCTGAAGAAAATGATTGGGATTGATATAAGGTCCTTTGACCGTCTGAACAATGTGGCAGCTGAAATAGAATCTTTCTTGGCATGGCATGGTTCGACTAAGATCAATACTTATCAAAAGGGGAAGACCGTGGACCAACGGACAACCCCAAAGGAAGCCCACGCTGTCGATCTGGAGACTTCAGGACAGCAGAAGTGGAGTGGTAGAGCAGTAGTTGCACCTCCTTCAGCCCAGCCAGCTGAAAGAAAAGAAGGCCCTTCAATGAGGGACCGACTGAAGAAATTATATTCCTTCCCAAAAGACAAGACACGGGTCCTCTTTGAATGGGCCTGCAAATATGATAAAATGGTTCCCCTCGAACCAAAGAAGCCTGTGGATCCCAGGAGAGAGAAGGACCCCTACTTCTGCCCTTACCACCAAATACTAGGTCATCCAATAGAAGATTGCTATGTATTCAAAAATATTATTGAAGACTTGATCAGGAAAGGTAAGCTGCAAATGGGCGAATATAAGATGGACCCGCCACAGCCTCACGAGATGCCCGCCTTGAAGCAGGCGGTAAATATGATTGTCTCATATCTACAACTGCCAGGAAGAGTACCGAAGGCCAGCTTTCAGCCACCGTGGGGGCAACTCAAATGTCTTTCCCTCGACCAGCCAGAAGAACGCAAGCCAGTAGAAGCAGGAAATGGCCAGTCCTTGGAACAGAAGCCGACTAGACAAGACCGACGAAAGAAGAAACTAAAGAACAAGAAAATGGTGGTCACCCTGCACTGCAATACCATGTCGGCCCTACTCAACCTGCCAGGGGAAAACCAAGAAGAACAAAGTCACCTCACATTATTTGAGGCAAATCAGCCCGAGACTCCGGCCTCGGCACATGCTACAAGGGCGTGGCTAGGGGGTGTATATACCCGTCCCAATCCCTGTAGTGAAGTTGCTATGATGAGGCGTTCACCTTGCATAGAAGAAAGACCTTTATTGCCTACGACTTCCTCCTCCCGAGGGTAGGCTAATGTAAGTCTGACTATCCATGGATATTTCTATGGCCTCCAACACACACTCCCAAGCAATCAGGGTCCTCCAATGGCGGCGGATGCTACAAAAGAAATTCAGAGCTGTCAAATACTATTAGCTAAGAAGCATGCCAATGAAGAAGGGTATCCCCACAATTTCTCTCTCCATGAAGAAATGAAGCCAGGAGCAGTACATGGCAACGAATCTGACTTCCCTCGCAAAGGGGGGAACAACTATAGATGAGATGATGATGACTGCCCCGGCGATATACGTCTCAACACAATTGTTGCCGCGGCGGCTCTTGATGTAGCTATAACAGAAGAAGGCGATGGAGGACCGCCGCCCCAATTTGAAGGGATTCCAACCGAGTTTGGGGTCAGCATCCCCAGCTCCTTTCAGCACGATCCTGCCTTATTGGCCTTACTGCAAGTATACAGGCAAGAGATCGAGATGCTGAAGAGGCAACTAAATGAAAGGGATACACGGCTATCTACACCAAGACAGGCAGATACTTCGCCTGAAATACCACAAGCTGTTGATTTGGCTGAAGCTTCTTCACGGCCAGCAATGCCGGCTATGCTACATGCCCAACAGGCTCGAGCTTCCTCAAGGATGGAAGATCCAACAATGATGAGCAGGCTCATGATGGATCAGATGACCAAGATGAAATTAGCTGAAAAGACGGATGACTATCAAGCTCCGCAACCAAGCCGACAGCGAGACAATGCTGTGACTAGGGGGGGAATCCACTTGTCCAGACATTCCTCGGTCACTGCCACCCAGAATCTGAAGAACAAGTCAATCGGCAAGCAGCCAAGGTCAAAGGAAGCTCACGTTGTTGATATTAAAGCCTTTGAACAACATAGAAAGAAGACGGAAGAGGCAGCTAGCCCTGCTGAAAATAAAGAAGCCCACTTACTGTCGAGCAAAATGAAGAAGCCCTATTCCTTCCCAAGGAATAAGGTTCACATCATTTTCGAATGGGCCCAAGCGAATAACAAAATTAATCTACCAGCACCCAAGAGACCGGACGATGCCTCAAAGAGGGGCGACCCTCGCTAGTACTCGTATCACCAAACAATCAAGCATCCTCTGGTGGATTGTTATGTAATCAAGGATATCATAGAAAGCCTCGTTCAAAGAGGCAAACTACAGATGGGTGAATACAAGGTGGACCCACCACGTCCGCATGAATTGCCTAACCTTCGGAGGGTAAGTAACAAGACCACGATATATCAGCGGCCCCCTGAGAATATATCGGAGGCCGATATTCAACACAGTTGTGAAGCTGATATTTTCGCACCTATCAGGGAGTAAGATAATCGAAATATGATACTGAATAAAGCTGGGAGAAAAGCACTCAACGTCTATCCCCATTATAAGTATTTACAACAGTCCCACCGGCTGAACTGTCAACACAGTAATGCAATAAACCTTCACACAAGCAATAAGAACGCCCGCCGGGAGCCAGAGGGGGCATGTCCCGTCACCAGAAAGCGGCTGAACAACTATGAGCAACCCGACTCGCAGCAACCAATAAGTCGTGCTCAGCCTAAAGCTGAGCAGAAGGCCAAAGATGGCGAGGGCGCCTAACCCTGGGGCAGATGTCAAAAGGAGAAACCCGTGAACAAAGAGGTGTATCCTAACAAAAAAGGAAACGCACCTTGCAACAATGGTGGCAAGTCAAGCCGAAGCTTCAACTTCCACCCTTCCTACAGGGTCTGGAAGGAATGGGAGTACCCCCTACCAAGCCAACAACAAAAGGAGAAAAGAAAAGAAAAAAAAGAAAGAAAGAAAGAAAGACAAAAAAAGGGAGAGAAAGCAAAATGGAGTATGCCGTGCCAGCAACTCTGAAAGTCATCCCTTGCAATGCAGGCCTTTCTCCACACAATAACCTCCCCAGATGCGATGATATATAGGACGTCTGCACAGGCTGGTCGACGAACTCCTCTTTAGCAATAACCCTCAGTTGGGTCATTTAAATTTTGGGGCATTAAGTCCTTTTCGTTCCGCACTACCAAGTATTTCTACCCCCGGCGTCAAAATAATGTATGAGCTCAGCGGGGCGCCATCTTACTATTGCAGCCAACATAAAAATCCTCTTCTATGCTTTAGCATCTAGCTATATGAATGAAAAGACTCTCGGATAGTGGACCTTTCGTCCCTATCAATGGCCGCATATTTCCTCTCCTTTCTACCAATACTTACACCTGCTTTGAAATTGGCTCCCCGTTCAAGCAAATGACTAAACCCTTTTGCATGGCTACGCCAACAAGCAGGCCGCTCCAACCTCTACATAGCAGGTGATATCCCCCACTGAAAGCCTTTTCCTAGCCTTATTTTAAGAAAAGGGGGAAATAGAAAGGAGAAGAGAATAGGGGGAAAAAAAAAGAAAAGAAAGGGGGAGAAGGAAAAGAAATAGTTATCTTTTTTCCAAAAGATTAAATGAAACCTCTGATGTTAGAACTTCTATTTCTACCAATGAAAGTTTCCCACGGGATGGGAATAGCCCCAGGCCCCACCGGAGATAACAAACATGTGTTGGCTGTTGGCCCAGCCTCGACAAACAAGAAAGCATTACCATCAACCCCACCGGGACTAAGAAGCCCTCATTGGCCACCAGGCCTCCTGTTTTGAATACGGGCCTAGGCCCCATCAGGGTACCCCTCCATTCTTAGCCTAGATCTTCCAGCCAGGTCACCAAATATACATTCTTTGGCTTTTGGGCGCCTTGCCGCACTGATATATGAACCCTACATAAAATGCAAGTCTAAATCCCACCGGGGTCATCTCCACCCTTGACTCCGCCCTCTCTTCAAGCCAGCAAACAAACTCCCTTTGGCTTCTGGTGGCCCGCCTCAGCTGATACAACAAACATGGTAAGGAGCGCCTCCCTCGGTCCCACCAGGATTCGTCGTGCTCCACCAAATTCTCATCCTGCGGGAATGCTCTCCTTCAGTCTCACTGGGATTGACCCTCTACCCTTGGCTTGGAACCTCTAATTCCAACTGATATACTCTCGTTGTCTCTCGGCTTTCTGCCGCAGCACGTCAAGAGATATCAAATTTTGTCCCACTGAGCTCACCCCACCACTACTGGTTTAGACTTTATGTCTAAGTCGGACGGAAGCACCCCGCCCTGGCCCAGCTCTCAAACATTAACCCCCAGTCCCACCGGGCTGAGCCCATCATTGTGGACACTTAAACCTTTTCCCTTCGCTTGAGGCACTCCGCCCTGGTCGAGCTCTCAAATATTGCCCCCAATCCCATCGGGCCCGTCCCACCATCACTAGTTTGAATCTTACGTCCAAATCAGCGCTTAAACCTCTCTCCTCGTCCTGTGGCGCTTCGCCCTGGCCGAGCTCTCAAATATCATCCTCCAGTCCAAACGGGTTCCTCCTGCTATCGTGGATTCGGACCTTACGTCCAGATCAGCGTATACCCCTTTTTCCTTTGCGTTGGCATCGACCCAATGTCAACGATAAAGTCTTTGGCGGCGAACGGCTTTGTGCCTAAGCCGATATGAATATCACTGTTGATTTGAACCTTACGTTCAGATCAACATTTAAACATTTTCCTTTGCGTTGGCATCGACCTAATGTCAACGATAAAGTCTTTGGCAGCGAACGGCTTCGTGCCTAAGCCGATATGGATATCACTGTTGATTTGGACCTTACGTCCAGATCAACATTTAAACATTTTTTCCTTTGCGTTGACATCGACCCAATGTCAACGATAAAGTCTTTGGCAGCGAACGGCCATGTGCCTAAGCCGATATGGATATCACTGTTGATTTGAACCTTACATTCAGATCAACATTTAAACACTTTCCTTTGCGTTGGCGTCAACCCAATGTCAACGATAAAGTCTTTGGCGGTGAACGGCTTCGTGCCTAAGCCGATATGAATATCACTGTTGATTTGGACCTTACGTTCAGATCAACATTTAAACCTTTTCCTTTGCGTTGGCATCGACCCAATGACAACGATAAAGTCTTTGGCGGCGAACGGCCTCGTGCCTAAGCCGATATGAATATCACTGTTGATTTGGATCTTACGTTCAGATCAATATTTAAACCTTTTCCTTTGCGTTGGCATCGATCCAATGTCAACGATAAAGTCTTTGGCGGCGAACGGCCTCGTGCCTAAGCCGATATGGATATCACCGTTGATTTGGACCTTGCATCAAGATCAACATTTAAACCTTTTCCTTTGCGTTGGCATCGACCCAATGTCAACGATAAAGTCTTTGGCGGTGAACGGCTTCGTGCCTAAGCCGATATGGATATCACTGTTGATTTGGACCTTACGTCTAGATCAACAATTAAACATTTTTTACTTTGCGTTGGCATCGACCCAATGTCAACGATAAAGTCTTTGGCGGTGAACGGCCTCGTGCCTAAGCCGATATGGATATCACTGTTGATTTGGACCTTACATTCAGATCAACATTTAAACCCTTTCCTTTGCGTTGGCATCGACCCAATGTCAGCGATAAAGTCTTTGGCGGCAAACGGCCTCGTGCCTAAGCCGATATGGATATCACCGTTGATTTGGACCTTACGTCCAGATCAACATTTAAACCTTTTCCTTTGCGTTGGCATCGACCCAATGTCAACGATAAAATCTTTGGCGGCAAACGGCTTCGTGCCTATGCTGATACGAATATCACTGTTGATTTGGACCTTACGTCCAGATCAACATTTAAACCTTTTCCTTTGCGTTGACATCGACCCAATGTCAACGATAAAGTCTTTGGCGGCAAACGGCCTCGTGCCTAAGCCGATATGGATATTACCGTTGATTTGGACCTTACGTCCAGATCAACATTTAAACCTTTTCCTTTGCGTTGACATCGATGTAATGTCAACGATAAAATCTTTGGCGGCAAACGGCCTCGTGCCTAAGCCGATACGAATATCACTGTTGATTTGGACCTTACGTCCAGATCAACATTTAAACCTTTTCCTTTGCGTTGACATCGACCCAATGTCAACGATAAAATCTTTGGCGGCAAACGGCTTCGTGCCTAAGCCGATACGAATATCACTGTTGATTTGGACCTTACGTCCAAATCAACATTTAAACCTTTTCCTTTGCCTTGACATCGACCCAATGTCAACGATAAAGTCTTTGACGACGAACGGCCTCGTGCCTAAGCCGATATGTATATCACCGTTGATTTGGACCATACGTCCAGATCAACATTTAAACATTTTCCTTTGCGGTGACATCGACCCAATGTCAACGATAAAGTCTTTGGCGGCGAACGGCTTCGTGCCTAAGCCAATATGTATGCCACCGTTGGTTTGGACCTTACGTCCAGATCAACATTTAAACCTTTTTTCCTTTGCATTGGCATCGACCCAATGTCAACGATAAAGTCTTTGGCGGCGAACGGCTTCGTGCCTAAGCCGATATGTATATCACTGTTGGTTTGGACCTTACGTCCAGATCAACATTTAAACCTTTTTTTCCTTTGCGTTGGCATTAACCCAATGTCAACGATAAAGTCTTTGGCGCTGAATGGCTTCGTGCCTAAGCCGATATGTATATCACTGTTGGTTTGGACCTTACGTCCAGATCAAACATTTAAACATTTTTTTCCTTTGCATTGACATTAACCCAATGTCAACAATAAAATCTTTGGGGCCGAACGGCTTCGTGCCTATGCCGATATGTATATCACTGTTGGTTTGGACCTTACGTCCAGATCAACATTTAAACCTTTTTTTCCTTTGCGTTGGCATCGGCCCAATGTCAACGATAAAGTCTTTGGCGGCGAACGGCTTCGTGCCTAAGCCGATGTGTATACCACTGTTGGTTTGGACCTTACGTCCGGATCAGCGTATGGACCTCTTCCTTTGCGTGGGCGTTGACCTGATGCCAACGAAGAGCTTCCCTCGGCAAATGGCTTCCTGCCTGAGCCAATGTATGCATCAACACTGGTTCAGACCTTACGTCTGAATCGATAAATAAACCCTCTCCTTTGCATTGACGTTTAACCCGCGCCAATGAACAACTCAAATGGGAGGGTGCCGATCGATAAAGAGGATATTTTGTCTACATATTCACCCATTCGTTCAAAAAAAAATGGGGTTTCAAATAAAGGTGCCCGGCGGACTTATTCAGGTATCCTGCTAAACAAGGGCAAAAATGACTATAATCCGACTGTGGCGAAAATCCGAAAGGGCGCTGCGGGCAAAATTGGGTACTCTGCCACGTGAAAACCCGAAAGGGCGCGTGGGCAAAAGCAAGAAGGGGCTGGCTCCGGCGAAAACCCAAAAGGGCGCTTGGGTCAATAATGTGATTTTTAAAAAAAGTATATTTTTCATCAAGAACTCTCCCGCATCGCAAGTCTCTCCTAGCTCTTGGCACCCCGCCTGAGCCAACCAAAAAGCCCTCTTGGGTGTTGGACGTTCGGTCCGTGTTGATAAAGCTTCCCTTTACTAAACACTCACTCCCAGTCCCACCGGGAGATATCATTGCAGTATTGTCGGCTTTTGTCACCATCGGCGAAGCCAATGATATTCATGTCGGCGTAGACCTTCCGTCTATCCCGATGATATTCATTCCTTGCGTCGGCACTTGGTCAGTGTCGATGATATTGTCGGCCTTTGTCATCATCGGCAAAGCCGACGATATTCATGTCGGTATAGATCTTCCATCTATCCCGATGATACTTATACCTTGCGACGGCACCCCACTAGTGTCGATGATACTGTTGGTTTTTGTCATCATCGGCAAGGCCAATGATACTCATGTCGGTATAGATCTTCCATCTATCCCGATGATACTTATATTTTACGTCGGCACCCCACTAGTATCGATGATACTGTTCATTTTTGTCATCATCAGCAAGGCCAATGATACTCATGTCGGCATAGACCTCCCGTCTACTCCGATGATACCTATACCTTGCATCGGCACCCCACTAGTGTCGATGATACTGTTGGTTTTTGTCACCATCGGCAAGGCCAATGATACTCATGTCAGCATAGACCTCCCGTCTATTCCGATGATACTATACCTTGCGTCGGCACCCCACTAGTGTCGATGATAATATTTGTTTTCGTAATCATCGGCAAAACCAACGATATACACGTCGGTATAGACCTTCCGTCTATCTCGATGATACTCACTCCTTGCGTCGGCATTCGACCAGTGTCGATGATATTGTCGACTTTTGTCATCATCGGAAAAGTCAACGATATTCATGTCGGCATAGATCTTCCATCTATCCCGATGATACTCATTCCTTGCATCGGCAGTGCCGATGATATTATCAGCTTTCGCCATCATCTGCAAAGTTAATATACAAACCCCGTCAGCCTTCGTCATTATCGGCGAAGTGAAGAGATAAACCTATGCGACTTAGACCTTACGTCCCTGCCGATGGACCAACCCTTGAATACACCGACAATGGCTCTCGACGGCATCGAAGTCGATGAGCGAACCCTGCCGGCTTAGGCCTTACGCCTCTGCTGATAAATAAACCCTTCTTGTCAAACAAACCCTGGTGGCTCAGACCTTACGTCTCTACCGATAAACAATCTCTTTGCTTCGGCATTTATCCAATGCCGACGAATGAAGTACTCCAGTTCCTGGCTCACAGTCGGAGCTGACAAATAAACCCTTATCCTTGCTTCGGCATTAACCCCATGCTGATGAATGTACTACCAGGTTTCCATGAGCAGTAATGGTGAAGCGATCTACTCATTCCTTCTTTGAAGAGGTGAGCGTTCTCCCATACTCTCGCACATGCCATTAAAAAAAAAGGGGGGCACCAAGAAGGGGCGACGGCTTAAAAGGAGGTTACACCCGTAGGCCCCGCTCATTCTTTCCTCATTCGTGTTGCCCGCGGGTGGGGGGCATTTGTTGACACTTGAAATATTACACAAGTGTGTAATGCCAGCTAAGAGTCAAAAACCATCAGGTCAAGCTCAACCGTTGCAATTTACAACCCGGAAATGCTCTCCCGAGCCACCGGAGCCCTGACATGCCACCAACAGAATGATTAAGCCACGGAGCGCCCTGAAGGCACAACGACAGTCAAGTCGACTGTCGAAGAAGTCACCCAAGCTGATGCACGATCCCCAAAGCAATCGTCAAAGGGTCCCAGCCTCATCAATCAGCAAGAAGAGCCCACTGCATTATGAGAAACTCATCCGGTCGTGCCTTTCCGACAAAGCCGATACTCGGCAGAATCGTCGTCAGTCACGGAAGCGATCGAGCCGAACAAACCCAAAGAATAGTCCTCGAAGGACGAAAGAACTCCCGGGCGATCATCCGCCTGATAAAACCCTTGCAGTGAGCTTCCGACCGTGGAATGTGGCTGCAAGAACAAATACCGGAACTCAAGACAAGCCCGGGGACCAATCCCGAAGATCGGTAATATTACTACGGAACATGCATTAATATGCCGGAATATGTGTTGGTCTTTAGGGGCCCCCAGCAGGGCAAGCCCTCACCAGGTCTAGCCCAGAGAGTAAGCAGAATACTCCAAGCAACGAAGACAAACTACTCAATGGGTCGATGGGTGAATAGTAGCTCAATTGGGCCAAGATAGCAGAAATGGGCCAAATGGGCCAAAAGCATCAGAGGTGGGCAGGCGGCCACATGTGGATCCGACGGCCAGTTCCGCTCCGCCTGGCGCCGCCGGGTGAGCCCGCCTCATGCCGCCGTCCGAGCGCTAATTTCCCCCTATATAAAAGCTAATTTGTTCGCCCTAATGAGATAGAGGGATGAGTACAATAAAATAGAAGACTCAGAGACAGAGAAGGGAAAAAAAAGAGAGACAGACACACGGTCACCACTCCCCGGAGTCCGAGAGAGTTCGTGCAGGAGAATCGGACCGTCTGTTGTTGTTTACCTTGTTGTATAGGTGGGTTTCCACCGAAAGTGTTCTCATCGGGCTATAGTTTTCCCCCTCCCCGTTTCTTTGCACATGATTGCATCCTTCTTGTACGTTTTGTTCTTATGAGTGGAATAAACAGGTTTGTAGTGAATTGATGCTACGAAGTGCTCAGTTAAGTTCTTGTTTATTGCTTTTCTCTCTCCTTCTCTTCCTATGTAGCTCCACAGCGGCCAGAGATTTATCTCGATCAGATGAGCCATTCTCTCCCAGAGAAGGTTGATTCCCGCATCGCTTTCCGGATTGTTTTCTACCGTTTAATATCTCGGTCCCGGCCGTAGAGGCTCTCCGACGTGGATGTTGGAATGCCCGGAAGGGCTACAGTGAATCCCGATGCAGGGAGAATATGGAGGATCTGGGTTTGCATTTCCGTGTATATTTTCTCCTATTTCTTTTTTTTTCTTTTGGGTGTTTGATGCACGATGGATGAAGTGGGGTTAAACCCCAGATTGAATAAATTGCCCCATTGGGGCTACAGATATGATGCATTTAGTATTCTCTTGTTTGCACCCCTATTTCTCCGCACTGTTCCGAGGCAATCTAGTGAGGTCCCGTATGCAATATCCCGTTGGACGCCAGAGATTCATCATGTCGTTCAGACGTGATCTCTGAGCGTCCTGCATAAGGGGTAAATGAATTTCACGTTATTAATTTCATCTCCTCCAATCTCTGTCTCCTCGTGCCCGACCCGACGCCTTCACCATCTTCTGGATTTATTCGCGCTCAATGAGCTTCAGTGGCGATTTATCTCCTCAACCGGGGGCTAGGGGTTTGCGATTTCCCAAGCATGATCCCTGGTTGCCCATATGTGTGAGGGGTATGGCATACAGGAAGCTTTGTATGAAACAGAGTTATGTGTATGCCGTCGTTTCATGAGTCTCTGCACCAATCCATTATCCATTAAGTGTTAGATGTTTTCTCCCAGGTCACAAGAAGTTTCTGGGCTCCATGGAGCACCCTGGCTAACCAAGGATCACCCATGTTTGCCCCCCCTTTCCTCTTGAACCAGCTCGCATGTTCGTGGGGACTGGTCCGACAGAGTGAGTACCGCCGGATCAGCTATGGTTAGCATGATCCAGTGCGCTACACGCCCGCCGGATCCCCCCCCCTTTTATCTGCCGCCGGAATACTCCTATTGGTAAGGCCGTCGTTAAACCCCAGCCGCCGAGTGAGACCCCGCTGCATCAAGCTTTTGCCGCCGGATCAATTCTGTTCTCCCATTTTTACAGTGTCTGAAGTCCATTTCCTCCCCTATCAGCGCCAGGGTTTGCTGCGTTCCAAGCATGACCCTAGAGGTTGTTCAATCAGGGGTAAACAACTTGTTTGACGCTTACTATAGTCAAGTAGTTGCCCAGAGCCCTCTCCCCCGAGAATATATGTTCCACTGTTTCATCACGCCATTGAGCTTTAAACTGCCTTCATTTCTGTGTCTACTCGATCTTCTGTGACCCTGATGGATCCTGGAGATCTGTCAAATGTCGGCATGATCTCCGTAATACACCGTCATCTTGAGGATTCCGTACCCCTGCCGCCTCATGGCTAAGGGCCCCTTTCCTCTCGAATGAATATAAATTGCCGCCGGCCGGTGTACAGTGCCCCGAAGTTTTTGGACCCATCGGCCCAAGGTTACATTGGCGCTCTCCTGAGTTCCAGATGTGTATGCCGTGGGGTCGAACACGGGTCGACACCCCAAGGCAGAATGATCGATGACCCTCGGGTGATGCAGGTCTCCCTATAGGCTAGTCCTTGGAGATTTGCCGCCCGTTGTAGGGTTCACGCTGTCAGCTTTTGGCATGCCTGCTATTTACGGAGTCCGTCTCAACTTGTTGTGGACAAACCTCCTATATGTCTCCCCATCACATTCCGAGGCACGGGGAAATGCTGCCGAAATTTCTTTAGAAAATTCCTATTTTGTTTCCTAGCGCACTTCATGCTTCCCGCGGTTTTCGCTCAGTCCTATACCCTTCAGTGGTAGCAGCCTCACGGCCATTTACGCTGATTTGTGAGGGCGGGCGCCCAATACAAAGGTTGGGATCAATAACGAATGTTGCCTCACGGCATACAGCGTCCCGAAGATACATGACCCTGCCGGAGTGCGATCACGTCGGGTTCGCCCATGAACCCATATTTGTGTTCCACTGTGTCAAAGGTGGGTCTACAAAAAAAGGGGCAAGCACGGTATTACCGCTTAGGCACGACCGTTAGTTCGGAGACCGTCTCGACATGTCGTGGACAAGCCTCCTATTGATGTGGCACAGCCCAAAGATGCAAATGGATGAATGGTTGAACCTAGGACTTAGATCCACAAGCATACAATCACTTTCAACGGACTCACGATAGCGGCTCACTCGCACGGCTCATACGATCACCCGGTGGGGCCGAGAGATGATGGCGAGGGTCCGAGGTGGGACCCAAAGATTCTAAGGACTAGGTTGGCTTTCGGCTGACCCCTAAGGGTCTGGGAATTCCCAACTTCGTGGGCAGCCGGCACGCCGGGGCGTAGGGTTGGGTGGCTCTCACTCACAATCCGCGGTGGGCGCACAAATGAACAATTACGGGTCCGAACACTCTCTCACCGACCGACGGGCATAAGAGACAATACTAAACTAGCAAAGTATAGAACAACAAGGTAGGGACCAGTCACTCACCTGATCGGTGTGAAGACACCGATCCCGGCCGAAAGACGAGGGCGAGCGGGGAGGCGTGGGTACGCACCCGCACGCCGCGTCGATGTCGCTTGACTTGAAATTATATAACGTACAACACTACTCCTCACGCAGGAGGGTGGGACAAGGGGTTGGGGTTAATGTGTTATAGTCAAACACTACCTCCACGCAGGGAGGGGCTGTGAGCCGGCCAGGCGGGGTTGGGAAAACTAGGAGAGAAAGCCGATTCGCCGAGCTTTGCCGGTTCTGCCAGCTTCAGGAACAGCCTGACTGGTTGTCGATGAAGACGCCGCCACGGGCTCAGCCGAGCTCGGAATTGGCCAAAACCAGTGCCAAAACTTTCTACACTGACCAAGGATGACGCATGAATTTTTGGTGAATGTCGTGATGGCGTGGCTGACCTGAACAGAGTCTGGAACCGGACTGTTTGATTCTGTTTCTGTCTGGTGCAGAACCGATGAGGTCTGTTGCAGAAGGTGCCACGAACTCTACCGAACTCCGATTGAGACCAATGTTATCAGAACCGAACCGGTGTCTGAACCGGTCAATGCATTGGTTCGGCTCGAACCGGTTGGACCGTCAATCAAACCGGTTTGAACCGTGACATCATCATAATATAATTATGATGTCATAAAATTTTAATAATTTTAAATATATCTAAATATATCTAAATTCTAAACATTAATCTATGCATATAACCAAAAGATATATCAACTCAATAGTCAAAGAAGTAACATCATCTGTCTTTAAAGTTTACAAACATAAATCAATCACTTCATTAAAAGTCTAAACTCAAAAGAGTTAAAACTGCATATATGATCACAAAAAGATCTCATAGAATCTTTAAAGAATCAACGTTAAATTCCAACATGAGCTTCATCTTCTTCTCCAACAGCCAAAGTCCCTAGAAATACATATAAACAATTGAATATTAATAAATCATAACTTACTAAAATAGTGATAAAGTTTAATTTTGATAAAACTAAAATATAATACCCAAGTCTCATCATCTCTTGTAAACTGCGAACTATTTACTTGATCCATTTGAAGCCAATTATCAACATCTTCATTAGTAAATAGAGGAGACTCCTCTTCCACCACTCACTCTTCCATAAGATCAATATCTTCTAAAGATATAGGATCAAAATATTGCTTCTTTTTCTTCCTACAAAAACATATAGTAGAAACTATTAAACTTGGAATGTAATGAAATCAATAGATTATAAAACACACATATTTTCTTACTTATCCAACAATCGTAGATTGTAATGAACGTATACAAGGTCACATAATCTTTGATGCTCTAAGCGATTCCTCTTCTTAGTGTGTATACGTTCAAAAACACTCCAATTACGTTCACATCCAGAAGAGCTGCATGTTTGACTTAGAATTTTTACCGCCAAATTCTGCAAATTTGGAGCACAAGCTCCATAAATTTGCCACCAAATAGCTGAAAATAAAATAGATATACTGTGTTAGCCATCTTATCCAAATTTATAATCAAATTATCAAAAGCAATAATCTAAATAAAATAACAATACCTGGAGCCAAGGTATAACGAGAAGCTATTGCGGCTGGCCTTCCAAAATCTTCATATGCATATCTAAATTTATCTAGCTCTGGATTAATTTTCACTAGCATATCAACATTGCCTTGACATACCCGATGAAGAGATTCATTAACCCCTTGCATTGTCAACACTCTTGTTTCATTATCCATGTCATATTGAAATTGTGGATTGAGCCAATAGCTTGCTAAATGAAGAGGTCGACTAAGTTGATGATCCCATCGAGAATCCACAATTGAGATGAATGGTTCAATGTTCATCTTAAATTTCAAGAGTGTTTTCTTTATAGCATTCTTAGCCCTCCGCATACTTTCAAATATGTATCCCATAGATGGCATTTCATCACTATCTACCATTCTTAATACACGAACAAGTGGCTCAAAGGCTTGCACAACTATCAAATATTTATCCCAGAATGAAATAGACATAATCAAATCAGATACAACAATGCCTTTTTGAATTTTGACCCATTTGCTGTCAACCCATTCTTTACTAGTCATCATAGCTCGCAATTGATTTTTACAACTCAACAAACTTTGAAGTGCAAGAAAGTGAGTTGCAAATCGAGTAATAGCTGGTCGAATAATTTCTTTCCCACCTGTAAATTTTCTCATCAAATTCAAAACAAAGCCATGATTATAAATGAAAGTGCTAATACTCCGAGCTTGATTGATTAATTCTTTAACATCATCCATCTTAGCTATATCTTCCAACATCAAATCTAGACAGTGTGCTGCACATGGTGTCCATACAATATATCGATATTGCTGATTCAATAAAAAACCTGCAAACTTGTAATTGGCTGCATTATCAGTTACAACTTGGACAACATTTTCAGCACCAACTTCTTCCACAACGCCAATAAGTAACCGAGCAAGCATTTCACCAGTTTTTGCATGTTCAGAGGCATCAACTGACTTTAAAAATATAGTTCCCTTAGCACAATAAACCAAAAAATTTATCAAAGTCCTTCCTGGAGAGGGAGATTTCTGTAGCCCACCCAAAGAGCAGCCCAACTAGACCCAACAGGGTCCAACGAGGCAAGCCCACCTGGGTGACATCCCACAGGGCCCACTCAAGGAAGAAAAGTCCAATAAACAAACACTCGAGGAAACAACTCTCCCCGGCGGCCCCTAGGCTCGGAGGGCCCGAGTGATGGTCAGGTCATAAGGAAGGTCCGGCCCAAGCCATTTTCCCCGCCCGGGAGAGACAGGCATTAGCCGACCTATCCGACCCCTCTTTCACCGAGCTATGCTCATCGCCCGGACAGGGCTAGCGTTTCAGAAGCTCGGCCAGACCAGATATTACCCGTTCGTGCTGCCGTTAAGAGTCCCCAACGGACAGGGGAGTCAAGAAACCGCCGGACTTCAAGGCGATAACGTTCCCACGATAAGGCCATAAAAGCCCACGTCGAGGACGTAACTCCCGCCGGAGACACCTCAGCTTGCAGGACTCCTGAAGGCGGCACACTATTTAAACCAGGGCTACCCTCCGACGGAAGAAGAGAGCCATTCAGGTACTCATATACCCAAACTCCTGAGCAATCCGCTTCACCCTCTGGTGGAGAGGAATCTCGCGTGCTAGCTTTTCTCCTCCCCATTATTGCTTCCACCACAGCTCTACTGACTTAGCCATCGGAGAGTTTTACCCCAGGGAAGCCCCCTGGGCCCTCTGATACGTTTCCCTGTCTTGCAGTTCATCTTCAGGTGATCCACAGCCCGCTCAGGATACAAGCGCGAGATTTCGCCTCTTCATCTGGCGCCGTCTGTGGGAAACGCACGAAGAGCCGAGATGGTGAGAAGAAGCTCAGGGAGGAGATCCGCCGTCGAGAAGGGAAAGGCCGTGGTGGCGGCAGGAGATGGCCCCTCTAGGGCCTCACAGAACCCTCCCTCCAACGCCAGCGTCCCCACCAACGGACCGCCGCCCCCTCCGACGGCGACGGGGGTACCCCCCAACGGCGGCGACGAGGTCTTCCAGGCCCTCAATAAGAAGCTTGACGTCCTCGTGGAGCTCATGAGGGCCCAGGCGGCAAGGGATGCCAGGTCCTGCGCCCCGTCCGGGAGCCCCCCCCATCGAAGTGTGTCCCAGCATACCGCTGGGGGCCGCTTCACCCTCCGCGGTCAGCAGCTCATCCGCAACAACGTGGGAGGACCCTCGCAAGCTCCGCCCCCGGAGCAAGAGGCTTCCTCCACGCCCAGAAAAGGAAAACAGGGGGCGAGGCCTCCACGCCCGAGCGCCGGCGGTCCTGAGGATCGCCACGACGCTCCCCCCAGTCCCACGGCACGACCGCAGCCGGAACTATCTCTCCGGCTGAGGGATTTCGAAAGACGTTTTGCAGAGCAAGAGTGCGCCCTCCGCGCCCTGCAGAAGACCTCTTTCCCGGAGGATGAGGAGAAATCCCCTTTCTCCGAATACATCTTGAAGGCAGAGGTGTCTCCCAGAACCTCCATTCCGACCTTCAAGCTCTATGATGGCCAGGGCGACCCAGCCGACCACTACGACAGCTTCGACGCCCTGGTGACTCTGCATGGAACACCGGATCCTATTAAATGCCGAGCCTTTGCGGCCACCCTGGTCCAAGGTGCTCAGGCATGGTTCCGGGCCCTCGCCCCTGGGTCCATCCGGGACTTCAGGCAATTCGGGCGAGTCTTCAAGGAGAGCTTCGCCGGAAGCGCCCCCCCAAGGTCAGTAGCGGGGCTCCTGGCCCTCAAACAGGCGCAAGGGGAAAGGCTTCGGGCTTATGTCCACCGATTTAAATCGGAAGCCCTCAGAATTCCCCGCCTGGATGTGGCCTCTGCCACGACCGCTCTGACCGGGGGCACCCGGGACGAGAACCTCCGCCGCGAACTTGTCCTCCACCCTCCCTCGACCCTTGCCGAGCTAGTGACTCTGGCACTGCGCCACGCCGAGTGCGAAGAAGTACTCAGCGCCTGCCGAGACACAACCGGCTCGGGTCGGGAGGGGGACAAGAAGCGAGCCTCCGAGCCAAACCCTGGCTCGGGCAAGAAGCGCGATCGGGAAGGAGAGCGCAAGAGGAAGTATGAGCGGTACACCCCGTTGACCGCGCCAGTCTACGAGATCTATGAAGACATCAAAGACTCGGGACTCCTCCGCCGGCCCGAACCAATGAGATCGAAGAACCGCAAGCGCGACAGGCATTGCCTGTTCCACGGCGACCACGGGCACCACACCGGCGACTGCCACCAGCTCCAGGACGAGATCGAACGTCTCATCCGTCAGGGGCACCTGGCCCGGTTTGCAGCCGGGCGCAAAGAAGACCGGGACGCCACCGAGGAGATCGACAACGCCCCCCGAGGGGTCCACATCAACGTCATCTCCGGAGGAACGGCGTCGGGCGGCGACGCCAGCCGAGGAAGGAAGCGTCATGCCGAGCGGGCCAGCCAGGTCTTAGAACCCCCCAGCGGCCCGCCGAGGGAGCCCCAGGTCATAGTCTTCTCCGACCAAGACCTGGAAGGGCTGAACACCCCGCATGATGATGCCCTCGTTATCTCGGCCACAATAAACCATTGTAACGTAGATAGAATTCTGGTTGACAATGGGAGCGCCCCCGATGTATTATCTTACGACTGTTTCCTCGAGATGGGGGAAGACCCATCCAAGCTCCGCCCGATCCGAACACCCCTTTGAGGGTTTAACGGCCTAGCCACCTACCCCGAGGGAGCCCTAAGCCTGCCGGTCACCATCGGCACCCCACCCAAAACCGTTACGGTCATGGTGGACTTCATAGTGATTAAGGGTATGATAGAGTACAACGCCATTTTCGGCCGGAAAATTCTCAGCCGGATAAAGGCCGTACCATCTACCTATCACCAGAAAATGAAGTTTCCCACCAAAAACGGGTTGGGGGAAGTCCGAGGTAACCAGGCCACGGCTAGAAGGTGCTACAACATCTCGGTGGAAGCCTCAAGGCCGGACGGGGGAGATAAGGGCCCCAAGGGAATCGAAGGGAAGACCGTAACCGCCGAGCCCGGTGGCGAATTGCTAACGGTATTCCTAAACGATGACCCGGCCCTCGGAGTAAGGATCGGAGCCGACCTACCACCCATGGAACAGCAGCAATACAAAAAATTCCTTTCTGAGTACGTTCAGGTCTTTGCTTGGTCCGATGATCAACTCCCTGGCATACCAGAGAAGACTGTGATGCACAAGCTCAGCCTCGACCCCACCGTCAGGCCCGTACAGCAACGGAGAAGGAAGCATGCGCCCGAGAAACAGGCGATCATCAAGGCGCAGGTCACCAAGGGACAGGAGACTGGCCTCTTCAGACCAGTCCTGTACCCTACGTGGCTAGCCAATGTCGTCCTGGTGCCACAAACTACAGGCAAATGGCGAATGTGCGTGGGCTTCACCGATCTGAATAAGGCTACCCCCAAGGACTGCTATCCGCTACCGAGCATCGACCAATTGGTTGATTCAACCTCGGGCAACGAGATACTCAGTTTCCTGGATGCCTATTCAGGTTATCACCAGATCAGAATGAATCCAGAAGATGTCGAGAAGATCGCCTTCATCACTGACTGCGGCGTGTACTGCTACACCCGGATGCCTTTCGGGTTGAAGAACGCCGGAGCCACATATCAGCGGCTGGTAAATCACATGTTCGAGGGACAGCTGGGTCGGAACGTCGAGGCTTACATTGACGACATGCTCGTCAAGACCCCCAAGGCCCAAGACCACTTCACCGACCTTGCCGAAACCTTCGGCACCCTCCTGAAGTACAACATGAAGCTCAACCCCGCCAAGTGCGCCTTTGGAGTAAAATCCGGGAAGTTCCTGGGTTTCCTGGTCACTCAGCGCGGGATCGAGGCCAACCCCGACAAAGTCCAGGCCATCCTGGACATGCGCCCGCCCGCGTGCATTAAAGACGTCCAGCGTCTGACAGGGCGTGTCGCCACTCTCAGCCGCTTCCTGTCCCGTGCGGCCGAACGATGCTTGCCCTTCTTCAAACTGATGAGGGGACCCAAGCTAGCGTCTGCTACGTTCGCATGGGATGAGGAGTGCCAGACAGCATTCGCCGAGCTTAAGGAGTTCCTGGCTTCGCCACCGGTGCTCTCCAAGCCCGCCCCAGGCGAAGTCTTGCTGCTCTACCTCTCGGCGACGCCATCCACGGTCAGCTCGGTCCTAGTCAGAAATGACTCGGGAATCGAAAGACCAGTCTACTACACCAGCAAGGTGCTCAATGAGGCCGAACGGAGGTACCCCGCAACCGAGAAACTCGTGCTAGCGTTGGTTACCTCCGCAAGGCGCCTCCGCCCCTACTTCCAGGGGCACCCCATCACCGTGCTAACCGACGAGCCGTTGAAGAAGATTCTGGCCCACCCCGAGGCCTCAGGGCGACTCGTCAAATGGGCCATTATGCTCGGGGCCTACGACATCTCGTACCGGCCGCGATCAGCAATCAAAGGCCAAGCGCTCGCCGACTTCATTGCCGAAAGCACCATCCCCGCCGAGGACAGGCCTCCGACCACGACCGGGCCAACCTGGGAACTGTTCGTCGATGGATCGTCCAATTCGGCAGGTAGCGGTGCGGGAATCCTCTTGAGGTCCCCCGAAGGGATAGAGCTACAGTACGCCCTGAAATTCAACTTTCAGGCATCCAACAATGCTTCCGAATACGAGGCCCTTATCTCGGGAGCACGCATGGCCCGACAGCTGGGGGTCGAGCGAGTCAGGATCCACACCGACTCTCAACTAGTCGCAGGTCAGGTCAACGGCGAGTATGAAGCTCGGGAGACACCCATGATCAAATACCTTCAGTTGGTCCGGAGCCTGGCCCAACAGTTCGAGGAATTTGGGGTAGTCCGGATAGCTCGGGAGCAAAACTCTCGGGCGGACGCCCTCTCTCGATTGGCCTCCTCCCTAGACCCGGAAGCTACACGATCGGTCCTCCTAGAAGAGCTAGAGCGCCCGAGCATTGACACGGAGCTCCTCGCTGTTGACTCGGCCACTCCAAGTGACTGGCGCTCCCCCTACCTGTCCTGGCTACAAGACTCCCAAGAGCCCTCCGACCCTCGAGAAGCTCGCCGAATGAAGTATCAAGCTCGGCGCTTCGTCGTCTTCGACAACACTCTCTACCGAAGATCGTTCTCCGGTCCCCTCCTGAAGTGCCTCGGTCCCGACGAGGCAGGCCGAGCCATCCAAGAGATTCATGAAGGCCTGTGCGGAGCGCACTCAGGGGCAAGGTCACTGGCCAGAATCCTGTTACGACAGGGGTACTGGTGGCCCACCCTGCAGCGCGACTGCTCGGCCTATGTTCAACAGTGCGACCGATGCCAGCGGTTCGACCACTTGGTCCATCAGCCGGCTACGGAACTTGTCACCCTAGCCGAGCCTTACCCTTTCGCTCGGTGGGGAATCGATATCCTTGGGCCATTCCCAACGGCCCAGTCCCAGAAGAAGTTCATCATCGTCGCCATCGACTACTTCACCAAGTGGATCGAGGCCGAGGCTACGGCAAGGATCACCGAGACAGTCGTTTGGGGCTTTGTTTGGAAATCGATCATTTGTCGCTTTGGCATCCCCCGAGTGATAGTAAGCGATAACGGTTGGCAATTCGACTCTCGGTACTTCCGAGACAAATGCGCCGACCTAAATATCCGCAACCACTTCACTTCGGTCGCCCACCCTCAGGCCAACGGGCTGGTTGAAAATGCCAACAAGACTATCTTGAAAGGCATAAAAACCAGACTCGACAAGGCTAAGGGTAGCTGACTCGAGGAATTGCCTAGCGTACTGTGGTCGCACCGAACAACCCCCAGGACGGCAACCGGTGAAAGTCCTTTTCAGTTGGTATATGGCACCGAAGCCGTCGTTCCATTGGAGATCGCCAATCCGTCTCTCCGAGTGATCAGCTTCTCACTCGAAACAAACGGGCAAAAATTGCTCGAGAACCTCGACCTAGCAGACGAACTCCGAGAGATCGCGAACGTCCGGGCAACGGAGTACCAGCGCCGCCTCACTCGATACTACAACGCCAAGGTCCGAGACAGACGTTTCCAACCGGGGGACTTCGTCCTCAGGAAGGCCGAAGCCTCTCGACCACTAGAGGCGGCGGGCAAGCTGTCCCCCAACTGGGAAGGCCCCTACCGAGTGGTCGAGACGCTCGGAAAAGGTGCGTACAGGTTAGCAACAATGGAAGGGGAACCTATTCCTCGGACATGGACCGCAGCCGCACTACGCAAATTCTATTTTTGAAATTGTACAGCAAGATGGACGGAATAAATCCCTTTTCTTTTCATTCCAAACCATTAGTACATTAGATAGGCAAATGCCAGTACATCACATAGCAAAAAGCAAAAATCCGTCTAACACCGCCTCAAGGGGTCATCGCTCGACTGACTCGGTCTTGATCTCCTCGCGTCCAGCCACTGACTCTGCCTCGTGCGGAAACTAGCTCGGACAAGAGGTGGTCAAGCCAGTTGCCTCGGGTGGCCAGTGACAAAGGTGACAGAGGGATTGCAGGAGGGAGGCCACCTTTAAACGTTGAGGAAGGCTACCTCCCAAGTTGGCAACAACCAGGAAAAAGGAGCGCCGTGAAAGCCTCCCCTCTTCCAATCTGCCAACTCCTTGGAAGGAAGGAGAGAGCAAGCAGCCCCCGAAGAGTGAAAGAAATGAAGAGCAGAAGAGGGAAAAAGAGGCTGCTGGGAGAGGTTAGGAGGGAGCTGGAGTCGCCTCCTCCCCTCACACGGAGGGAAGTGACGGCAGGCTCCCCTGATGCCCCCATCCGTCCTCCGCCTCGGCGTCCACCCGGAAGCCACGCTGGAACTGAGAAAGGGCAAGAACCGTGCCTTCACACGTCGAAGCCCTCTCCAGATCTGCGCGGCGACCGTCGGACCCGTCTCGTGCACGCGCGGCGACAGTGGGACCCGTTCAACATTACAGGGCAGCGGGAGCCCGCCGCTCCCCGTCGTCGGCGGCGTCGCCCTCCGAAGGATCCTCCATGCTCCGAACACAAGGGCACAACGCAGAGTGAAGAGGAAGGAACGAGGAAAGACTGTTAGAGAAAATCCCAAGCAGTGAAGAGGAAAGGGCGCCTTTCGGTCCTTCTTATAGGCCAAAGGAGGCTACACGCCTTAAATGACCCCCCCCCCCTCCTCGGAAACACGCCGAAGGATTTCTCCCCTGAACAGTCACCTCCAACTCCTCGTCCCCCACCCTAGCGGGATTCACGAAGCGGTCTGACATTCAAAGCATGAGGAAACGGAAAGACGCCCCGTCAGAAGCCTACCAAAACTGCATGCTAAAACCACGCAGGACATATCGGCACCTCCCAACCACTCAAGATCCGCCAACCAAATCACGGCAATGATGGTACTCAAACGGAGCAAGTCATTTATTATCACACCAAAAAGAAACCCTCTAAAAAGAGGGAAGAGAGACCAAAAGGGAAGGAGGCAAAGTACATCAGGCCTCGGGCCCACTTTGACATTCGGGAACGGCGGGAGGAGACGCGTCACCCCCGGCGCCTTCGGTGACGGCCGGCTCGGACACTGACCTCGCCTGTGCGAGAACTGTCTCGGTCGTGAGCCCTCCCGAAACGCCCGGAGCCGGTGACCCCGGTGGAGGCGACCCCTCCGAATCTCCCCCGACCGACGAGGAAGAGCTGGAAACCGACTCATCCGAGTCATAACACTGGCCGAAGGGGAACTCGATCGCGGAGTTTTGCTCATCGGCGTAGTCCACCGCCCGGCGATAGCCCTGCTTGAACCGTTTTCGAGCACCCCGGCGTAGTGCTACCTCGTAATAGGGTAGGGCGGCTTCCACCAGGTCGGCCGAGTAAGCATCCGAGCTCCTGTAACGCTCGATTGCCTCCGCCTCGACCTGCCCCGCCCTTCCGACGAGCTCGACCCGAGCCCGCTCCGCCTCGGCCGCGCGCTCCTCTGCCCGGGTCCGGTCCGCCTCAGCCTCATCTAGGAGACGCTCCGCCACCTCCGCCCGATCTAGCAGCTCGGCGCGTTCGAGCTCCCAGCGATTGTCTAGCTCGAGGCGACGCAGACGCTCCTCCTCCAGGGATCGGCTTGTCCTCTCGAGAGACTCTCGGGTCTTGGCGAGCTGTTCGGTCAGCACCCCGGCTTCCAGTCGGCTCGCCCGCGCCACCTCCCGGAACGCGGAGAACTCCTGCCGGAGCCCCTCATGCTCCCCCTTGAGTCGGGCCAGTTTCCTCTCGCAGCCCCCAAGGGTCCAGGCAAGGTTCGACCGCTCCGCCTCCGTCCGGGCGTGCGCCTCCGCCATCAAAGCCGCCGACCGAGCTATGACCAGGCCGCCCTCCATCAAGACATCAAGGATCCCGGGGGGGTATTGCGCCTTTCTCCCCCCTTCGTCCTTGCGGCAATCGACCGGTAGACTCGATACAGGTCGCCCGTAATGCCGAGCCTTTCCAAGGGCTCCGACAGAGGGGACCGCTCCGCCCGGGGCACCCCGCCAGAAGACTCCGCTCGAGTGACGGAACCAACCGCCTCGCGCGCCACGGTCGGTTGGGGTTGCGACGCCTCCCCGGGCGAACCCCCAACCTCGACCGGCGCCGCGGGACCGACCGCACCGGGAGCTCCAAGCACCTGGGGCTGCAACGCCCTAGCGGGCGAACCCCCAGCCCTGCCTGTCTCGGCCCGCACCTCGCCAACCGGGACACCACCGCCTCCGGCCGATCCTCCGGCCTCGGCGTCAGCTACTTCGACATCGGCCCCCTCTGCCTCCGTGGGGGGGAGAGCCGACCCATCGCCGCCCTCTGATGGGCCCCCGGTCTCCTAGGCCCCCTCTCGCCTGGCAGGTGGGGGAGCTGGCCCCGAGGGGTCGGCCCCATCTTGCCCCCGAGAGGGGAGCGCCGCCGAGCCGGAGTCGCCCCCGGCGGTAGGAGGAAGACCTGCCTTCTTTGCCCGTTTCTTGGCCTTCACGGCCTCCCGCAACTTTCCCGCCATGGGATCCTTGCGCTTTGTACCAGTTGGCCGTGAAGACCCCACGGGAGCCACCCCCTTGCCCTTATCTCGGGCTTGGGCGCGACTCGCAGAAGCATCTGGTTCATCGGCCGCCGAGTCATCTCCCAGGTCAATGACCTCAGCAGCTTCCTCCAGAGGTTCCCGCCTAACGTCTGCCACAAAGGGAGAAGACCCGGTCAGGAGAAAGAAAGTAACTACCATCCCAGGAGAAGGGCCTCGAGAGCGGTACCTGACGACGTCAACCGCGTAAGCAAGCACCGTTCGAAGTTCTCCGGCGTCACCAGCTCCTCGGTCGACTGGCGGTTACCCAGCAGACGAGCGGCCTGCCGCTCCACGTGGGAAGGGAACTCCTCCGGGCGAAGGGGAAGATTCGGATGAAAATTGGGCGAGATCGGACATCTCCAAAACTCGTCCGTCGCCTCCGCCTTCACCCAGAAGAATTGGGTCTTCCACCCCTTGTGCGAGGAGTCCTTCGCAGCGAGGGAGATGCAACTCCTGTTCCTCCTCGCCTGGATGAAGTAAAAGCCCTTCCCCGCCGACGGGTGCGCTTTCAACTCGAAAAAATAATGAAAGAGGTCCAAGGAAGGAAAAATGTCGTGCTGACGACAGAGAATCCGAAAGGCGGAAAGAAGGAGATATGAGTTGGCCACCAACTGAATAGGCGCCAACCGGAAAAACTCGAGAAGCTGGAGTACAAGAGACTCGAAGGGAAGGCAGAACCCACTCTTCCAAGCCAGAAGGAAAGTGCAAAATGTGCCCCGTACGGCTGTCCAGACTCGTCTCATACGGGGCGGCGGCAGCAAAGCTGTACCTGAGAGGCAAGCGAAAGCGATGCTCCAGCTTCCTCACCTCGGCCTCCCCCAACTCAATGCAGTTGGAGACGGGCTCCCGCCTCACCTGCCCGATTTCCAGAGGCAGACCAGCCATCGAGCCGGAAGATGATCCCTCGCGCGAGCTCGAAGACTCCGGAGGGGAAGGAAGTTGCCGGACCGCCTCCGCGGTTATCCTCGCCAACTCCTCAAACGCCGCCGCAAGACTCTGCGCCTCCACTGTGCCCTCACGGCGCATCAAGGAGCCCCAGAAGCAAAGAAACTAAGGAAAGCCCAAAACCCTGAGAAGCCTAGAACGACGAACAGCGCCCAACGCCTATAAAAAGGCGGCGCGTCGTTCCGTGCTCCGAGAAAAGGGGGGCCCCTTCAGTTCAAATCCGTCAGGATCATCACTACGGGCCCAGGCGACCACTACACGTGGCTCCATCACGCCAACAGAATTCCACCCACCTGAGCCACGCCGGTCCAAAGCCTCAAAAACTACTCGACCGAGCCTCCATGGCTCGGGAGTAGGAGGGGGACAAGTGGAGAGGGGGATTTCTGTAGCCCACCCAAAGAGCAGCCCAACTAGACCCAACAGGGTCCAACGAGGCAAGCCCACCTGGGTGACAGCCCACAGGGCCCACTCAGGGAAGAAAAACCCAATAAACAAACACTCGAGGAAACAACTCTCCCCGGCGGCCCCTAGGCTCGGAGGGCCCGAGTGATGGTCAGGTCATAAGGAAGGTCCGGCCCAAGCCATTTTCCCCGCCCGGGAGAGACAGGCATTAGCCGACCTATCCGACCCCTCTTTCACCGAGCTATGCTCATCGCCCGGACAGGGCTGGCGTTTCAGAAGCTCGGCCAGACCAGATATTACCCGTTCGTGCTGCCGTTAAGAGTCCCCAACGGGCAGGGGAGTCAAGAAACCGCCGGACTTCAAGGCGATAACGTTCCCACGATAAGGCCATAAAAGCCCACGTCGAGGACGTAACTCCCGCCGGAGACCCCTCAGCTTGCAGGACTCCTGAAGGCGGCACACTATTTAAACCAGGGCTACCCTCCGACGGAAGAAGAGAGCCATTCAGGTACTCATATACCCAAACTCCTGAGCAATCCGCTTCACCCTCTGGTGGAGAGGAATCTCGCGCGCTAGCTTTTCTCCTCCCCATTATTGCTTCCACCACAGCTCTACTGACTTAGCCATCGGAGGGTTTTACCCCAGGGAAGCCCCCTGGGCCCTCTGATACGTTTCCCTGTCTTGCAGTTCATCTTCAGGTGATCCACAGCCCGCTCAGGATACAAGCGCGAGATTTCGCCTCTTCACTTCCCTTCTTATCTGTCCATCCATCAGCCATAATTGTACAACCAAACTCTTTCCACATTTTTTTGAATGAATCAATGGATTCTTTCAACTCTTCAACACTTTTCTTGAGTAAGAAACCACGCAAATCATGAAAAGTAGGTGCTTTATATCCATAACCAATTGTTAATGCAGAATCAAACATAGCTTGAAAACGTGGAGAATTTGCAGCATTAAATGGGATACATGACTCATAAAACCATTTTGCAGCTTCTATGTGTGCTCTTTCAATTGCATCTTTGCCCGTCATAGCACTTTTAATTGATGGTTGCTTACCTCCTGCTAATCCCTTCATTTTTTTTGAATCACCTTCTGCATTTCTTTTCAAACTGAGACCCTCAACATCATCATCAACATCTTCATTAATAGTTACAAATGATGGAAATGGACCATGCTTCGGAGTATATGATTTTTTGATATTTATTGAAACATTGCTTTCAAGATCCCTCTTTATCTCTAACAACACTTGTGGAGGAACTTTCTTACAAGAAGCGACATCACCTTTAATATTAGCTAGGTGTTTTTTCATCCTGTGAATCCCTCCACCACTGAAAATCTTTCCACAATACAGACATTTCATTTTATTTTTATCTAACTCCAAAATATGATTCCATGCAATATCAGTCCTTCCTCTTGTTGAACGGGATTCTTTTTTTATATATATAACACCGGCCCTTAGTACCATGATCTGGTCGAGTGCACGTTTCCCCAGAAGGGAAACCTGTTCTCACTCCCCCAGGATGATACCGTAGCCAAATTTTGTATTAACACTTGAATGAGTACATTTTCAAAGGGGCATACCCCTGAATATATCAACCTCCAAATAGGAGGGAGGAAATACAATCAAAATTTTGACAGGGCTGCACAAACCAAAAGTGCCAACAAAGCAACCTCGTGTTGTTTTTTGACTGAACAGCATCCTTGCACGAACTATGCTCAAGCTGCATCCGTATTGTTTTGAAGTGGACAATGCACGCCTTTTCAGTAGTCACCAGATAGATGAGCACTATACACTTTTAACTCGAAAATTTGGCAATCCTATTGCATCTGCAATAGCATAACCTTTAGCAATCAAAGGTAGCTCCCGAACTGACAAAAATTCCATATTTCTTCCCATAGTAGTTGCATAATTTGTCAAAGCATCTGCAAGTTGGTTTGCCTCTCTGTAAGAATGTACAATGGAGCATTGCAAAGAGATATGCAGCTTTAATAAATGTTGCCACCAAGGGAGTGAAGACCATGGAGGGTCTTTCTTGGATTTCAGCAAGCCAACTAAAGTAAGGGAGTCCGTATATATGACAGCCAGTGGTATGTTATGTAGTTGAGCCAACCGTAGACCATCAAGTAATGCACGACCTTCTGCAACCATATTAGAACCATGGCCATAAAAGTATGCAAATCCCAGAATTAATTGACCTTTGGAGTCTCTGATGCAGCCTCCCCCCCCCCCGGAAAGGCCAGGATTCCCTTTACTTGCACCATCAACATTTAAAGCGTATCATGTTGCAAGGGGAATCCACCGAACTAAAGAGCAAATTGGGTGAACACATGAGATGTTAATGCCATAGCTGTGGAGCAATCTCTGGTAGTCCGAGCTGATACCTTGCTTAAATTTAATCTACCCGACCACACAAGCAATCTCAGTTGAAATATGTTCAACCACTCTCGTACCATTTATTTGATGTCCTTCATACCTGACAGAACACCTACATTTCCATGTTTCCCAGACAATCATAATTGAGAATATAAGCCGAATGAATCCTTTAGGCTTATTAATCACTGTCCTGTTTAAGATGTTTCCCAACCTACTGGTGATACTGTTATCATCCAAACATGATCTACTAAAGAGAGGAGCAAATTTACACCATAAAAAACTAGCAAGATCACTCTTTATAAACAAGTGATCTTCATCCTCCATATCATGAGAATTGAAACAACAGTCACATTTGGAGACCATGACAATGCCACTCTGTTGGATGCGACAGTCAACAGGAATGGCATGGTTCAATAGTTTCCAGCAGAATAAGGATGCCCTTGGGGAAAGTCTATTATGCCAAAGTTTCTTAAGCTGAGGATTGAATCTAACAGTCTGCCCTTTCACCAGAGAAAATGCAGATTTCATACTGAATGTACCTGATTTGGAATAGGACCATATAGGGGTATCATCTCCAGTTTGAGTACAAAAGCTTTGTATTTGTTCTTTCAACAGCTGGTCTTCAATTGTTTCCCAGATTGGGTGTTGATGATTTTCTAGAGCATCTTTAACAGAACAATTTTCAGGCTCCTGAATATGTGAGGATAGGAGTTCAGCCAAAGGTTTTTCTTTGAACCAAATATCTTTGAGAAAATTAGTTTTAGCCCCATCATAAACTATCATTCTTGAACCTGTCAGGAACATTGCCCGAGCCTTCTCAAAATCCAACTTTTTGATCCCTGCAGGGAAGGGAGTTTTACTGTTTGTAATGTGCTGATCATGTAAATATTTGCTCCTCATAAAACTGGCCCATAAATATTTGCTGTAAACAGTATTCCACATCAGTTTGATATAAAAGCATATTTGAATATCAAACAGACTTCTAATACCCAAACCACCTTCCGAGATGGAGCTACAAATCCTATCCCAGGACACCCAGTGTTTTTTGTTCTCCGTTTCCAATCCCTGCCAAAAGAAGTTGGAACAAACTCTCCCAATATGCTTTATAATTGTATAAGGAATAGATGCAGCAGCAGCAGTATATAAAGGAATGGTGGTCAGAACAGAACGGATTAAAACCAATCTCCCATCCTGAGATAAGAGTTTACTCTGCCAGCCAGCAAGTTTGTTATTTACCTTATCAATCAGATACTTAAAATGTGGAATCTTGGCTCTGCCCTTAAAGAGAGGAATTCCTAAATAAGTGATGCTTTCACTTCTATGATGATAGCCAGACATTTGATTCATATGAGCAATAGTTCTATGTGGCATTTGCTTTGCAGCAATAAAGCAACTTTTGTGAGTATTAATCCGTTGCCCCGAGGAAGACTCATATCTCCCCAAGAAAAGGAGCAGTTGTTTAAAAGATGATACTCCACCACTCATAAAGATCAGAGTATCATCTGCATATAGAATGTGAGAAATAGGCTGCACTCTGCGAGGGAGGTGGTAATACTTACAAAGACCAGCAGAAAAAATCTGATGAAGGCCCCTGCTCAATATCTCCTCTGAAATAATGAATAAAGCCGGGGCTAAGGGATCCCCTTGTCTAATCCCTCTTGATGATTTAAAGTAGCCACGAATTTGGCCATTGAAAGAGACAGAGAACTAACAATTAACCAACAACTGTGAAATTAATGAGATAAACCTATTGCAGAAGCCAAACTTTTTGAGGGCCAAGAATAGGAAATCTCACTCCATTCGATCATATGCCTTTGCCATATCCAGCTGGACTACCATGTTATGACCCCTCACAGGTCTGTCAAGCTCCACAAAAAGCTCCTTGGCTAAAAGAAAATTATCAACAATCTGTCGGCCACTGACAAAGCCACATTGTTCCTTAGATATAATAGATGGAAGGATAGGTTTCAATCTTTCACAGATAATCTTTGAGACAATTTTATAAGTGAAATTACATAAACTAATTGGTCTAAAATCTGCAAAAGAGGTGGGGCTTTTAACCTTTGGAATCAGACTTATGATGGTAGAGGTAACCCCTTTGGGCAGACCTAGACCCTGAAAGAAACTTTGAACAGCCTGAATCACTTCTTCTCCAACAATATCCCAGCAGTGAGAGAAAAAACTCCTTGTAAAGCCATCCGGTCTTGGGGAACTATTTCCAGATAAGGCGAGCATGGCATTTTTCACTTCCTCTGCTGAAGGTATAGAGCATAAAAGACTGTTGTGATCTGTATTAATCAAGGAGGAGATAACAGAGAAGAGGTTCTCATCAATTGTATGTTGTTCAGATGTTAAATGCACCTTAAAAAATTCCACAGCACTTTCTGCCAGAACATCCCGATCAGTAACCCATTTTTCATTGATTTTCAGTTTTTGAATATAACTTCTTTGCCTCTTAATCTTGGTATACTGATGAAAAAATTGAGTATTCCTGTCCCCACATAAGATCCACTCCACCCGGGCCTTTTGATACCAAAATATCTCTTCTCTACTCAAAATGAGTCTCAAATCTGCGTTAGCCTTGTGGAGCTTCATACGGTTTTCTGTCGAGGGATTATTATCATATAATTCTTGAGCCTGCTCAACAAGAGATTCTGTCTGACTTTTAGCCTGAAATATATTTCCAAAAACTTCCTTGTTCCAATTTTTCAGATCAGCCCTCAGACATTTCAGCTTTGTCTGCAAAGTTATGAAAGGATGAGTATCTGACTTACTATAATTGTTCCATTGATCTTTCACAAAGGCCAAGAAATCCTCATGAGTATGCCACATCTGTTGGTACATAAATCTCCACGGGGAATACATGGAGGAATTCAGAGATATTAATAAAGGAGCATGATCTGAAATTCCTCGGATTAAGTGTCTAACTGATAAAATGTGAGATGATTGAGCCCAGAAAGAATTAAACAAAACTCTGTCCAGACGAGCTCTAATATTAGAAGCCCCAATCTGATTATTCATCCAAGTATAATTGGAACCAATGAAACCAGCATCAACAAGACCAGTAGCTGTAATAAAGCCCTGAAAGTCAACCATGGCAGCCATAGAGGATAAGGATCCTCCTCTTTTCTCCTCCGGAGTGACAATACAATTGAAATCACCCCCCACCACCCATGGGATATTCACAGATTGACTGAAAGCCATAAGGGAGT
The DNA here is from genome assembly GCA_022559845.1 of Amorphophallus konjac. Lineage (NCBI taxonomy): Eukaryota > Viridiplantae > Streptophyta > Magnoliopsida > Alismatales > Araceae > Amorphophallus > Amorphophallus konjac. Next base: position 255,044,307 of record CM040118.1, on the reverse strand, counting down.
CAAACATTTCCCTACGCTCATTGATGTTACAAGAAGCATAAATGGCTGTGAAAAGCAAAGCAACATTATTATTATCCTTAATAGCCACAGTTAAATACTGTGGATGGCTCTCAATGATCTCAAGGCATATGTGAGGTTTATAGAAGAGCCATATTCTGGAGTCATCACCATTGTTACCAAATGGTACTTGCATGCTAATATTCCGAGCCACTTTCCTGGCTCTACTAAAATTTATCCGAGGTTCAACAATTGCAGCTAAACTAATGTTATTTGCTTGAATATGTTGAGCCAAACTTCTAACAGTGGCTTTATTTCCTATACCTCTAACATTCCAAATAAGAGCTGAATTAAACAATTGCATTTGCATTAGGAAGGTGTGACAGAATAGCCATATTCTTGGCTTTAGCCCTTGTCAATCGACCATCACTAAATAAGACTCCAGATATAAGGACCTCATTTTTCTTAGTGTAAGATAAATGAGAGCTGGCGTTATTTTTCACTTGACCAATCATCCTGATATTTTCTGAAGCTGACAGATTAGAGATTACCTCTGAACTATTGAGGATAGTAATTGCCTTCTTAGCCAAAGTAGTATCGGAGAAGTGTTGTTTTGTATTTCTAAACTGAGATGTCTCTTTATTACAATGGATTGAAGGCAGCTCCTCTGAGGTAGATACCTCTTCTATCCGAGGTAGAATTACCATGGACTTAGGCCTGTTGATTGAGTCTTTCAAACAAACAGATGGTGGTGGACCAGAACTAGTGCATTCCTCCATATCAGAATTGTGCTGACAATGATTGGAGGTTCTGGAGAGAGAGTTCTCATCAGGAGCCAACTTAATTTGAGATTCCTCTTCCTCAGCCTCAGAGTTCCCTGAATCTAGTCCTAACACAGAGAATCTGTTGCCATCATCATCTACCATTTTTGTGTGAACAGGGGGCAGCCTAGGCTTATATTCCTGTCGACATTTCTTGTTATTAACTGTGTGAACCAAATGCTCCACCGATGGTTTACGAACTTCAAATTTACCCTGTTTCTTCTTACATTCCCTTTCTATATGTCCAATCTTGTGACACTTTAAACACATATGTGGCACTCTATGATAACTGATTGGCTGCCAGAAACCACCATTTTCTATTCCAATCCATATCCGATCCTTTCTCTGTAGATCAAGATTTAACTCCACACAAACTAATGCCTCTGTTGTATTTGTCATAGCCGCAGTAGCATCGTGAATCCGCAACACCGGACCAATGTTGCCAGCTATAGAACGAAGCATATCCTCATGGAAAAAATTAACCGGAATAGAAGGAAAACCAATCCGAGCAGGGATGATTGAAGGATCCGCATCATAATCAAAATCATGAGTCCATCTGAAAAATCTGAACAAATAACCTTTGATATATAAGCTTCTTTGTAGAAGAACTCGTGTGAAATCTGCTTCACAGTCCAATCTGATCAAAATGTGTCTTGCATTCAATCGACTGATGATAAAATCCAAACTCAAATGAAGGCGTTGTGAGAGACAAAGCTTGGTTTCCGGAATGGACGGCCGGCCATACGAGCATTTTGCGATAATCGCATTCTGTAACTGTGAGCAAGACGCCTTCACCTCCTCTTGTGAAAAGTAAACAGCTGGTTCCCCCTGATCCGTGAATGCCGGAGCCTTCACTTGCAAAGGAATATGTGGCCGATGATGAGCTTCGATCAACATTTGCGCATAAGTCTTCCGAGGCACTACTGCTGCTGGAGCTGTATGAACATCTGCATTATCTACCGATGGGATCTGATCCTCCCCTACCACGCCAGCCATGGCCAATATGTTGAACGGGATTCTGATTCTGTAGTACTAGTAGCAGAAGTAACCGAAGGTGTTGCATTTGAATCCGACGGGGTAGACTGATTTTCAAATGAGTTAGACATATTTTAAAAACCTACAAGTAGAATTCACATAATTATTCAAAGATTCTAATTCAAACATAAATAAAAAACATAGACTAAAATGCTAATTATTCAAAGATTTTGGTACTTCAAAATATAAATTTAAATTCTGCCCTAAAATTAAAATTTTAGTACTTCAACATGATCACACATGCATATGGAAATGAAAGCTCTACATAAGGCTTGCATGAATCAACCATGTAGTTATCTTCACAATGCTACTCATTTCTTATTCTTCGGTGTGAGGGGGCATGATTAAGCAAAATTTGAAGACATTGTTGATGAGGCCTCGAGGGGCAATAAGGAAGAGAGGCGAACCGCACTGACGTGTGGGACACGTGGGAGCCGGTCGGCCGCGCCGGAGAGGAGGTCGGACGTTCGCGGTGCGGACACGGGGGAGCCGGAGAGGAGGCTGGAGGCCGTTCGCGCCGGAGACGGAGAGGAGGCCGGAGGCCGTTCGCGCTGGAGACGGAGGCCGGAGGCTGTTCGCGGTGCTGACCGCGCCGGAGACGGAGAGGAGGCCGGAGGCCGGAGTGGCTTTCGCGGTGCTGACACGGGGGAGCCGGAGAGGAGGCTGGAGGCCGTTCGCGCCGGAGACGGAGAGGAGGCCGGAGGACGGGGCAGCCGGTCGGCCGTTCGCTGTGTGGACGGGAGATGGGAGACGGAGGCCTCTGTCCGCACTCCGCAGCAGAGGAGATGGCGGACGGGAGATGGCGAACGGGGGGAGGCTTGGGAGAGGGCGACTGCGGCGATGCTTGGGGCACGGAGGGGGGAATCACGGGATTAGGGCACGGGCGACTGGGAGAGTGTTTTACTGTTTTTTTAATTTTATTGTTTTTATTTTTATTTCATTTTTAAATATTCAACCGGGCGAACTGGGTCGAACCGGGTCACCGGTTCGACCGCGGTTTACCCGGTTCGAGCGGTTTTTTTAGCTTCGACCGAACCGGTCTTTATTGAACTGGTCTTCGAACCGGTCGGCGGTCGAACCGGTCGAACCGGCCGGTTCGGTCCGATTTTAATAACATTGATTGAGACGAACTTGATGTTGACGCGACCGTGGCTGGAACAGCTTCGAGCAGGAACTGACGGGACTCCAAAAGGAGGTCGGAGGAGAAACTTCTGATCAGAAGACTGGGTGGTGGTCCAACCTGGAACAGCAGGGAGCAGCCTGCGCACTTCGACGAGAAAAATTGGAACTGAGGGCTCGGGTGGGCGATTGACTTCCTTCTTCCTCGTACTGAAAGAGGACTGGTCGTAGTTCCTTCCCTCCGAAGATGGCGCCCAGATCTTTCCCGAGCTGGCCGTGGTAGCCTCTGATCTCAGCTTCAGGTCATGAGCCGGAGTCGGGAAGCGCAGTCCGGCGAGATCGGCTCCTCTGATCAGCTCCAAGCTTGGACGGATGCGGGACCACCACCGTTGGAAAGCTGACTCGCAGACGCTTCCGCCGATGTATGATATGCCGCCAGAAGCCCCTAGGTGACGACGTGGTGCTCTCTGCAACCCGCTGCTACTCTGCTGTCTGCAACCCGGGACAGGATCTGCAAAGGAAAGAGGATATGGGTGAAGGGTGGTGATGGTAGGGCAGGGGATTGGGGTGGCTGAAGGCTGTGGGAAGGGGTGGGGGTCGATGGTGGGCTGTTGGGAGAGTGGGGAATCAAGGGGTGGGTGGGTGAAGGGAGCTGGAGTGGCTGGTGTGGGTAGGGGAAGGGAGAGGGCTGCACAAGGTGGGCAATGGAGAGGGGAATGGGGGGGGGGCGAACTTGGGCTGGGTAGGGGGCTGGTTTGGGCGACCAAGGCCAGGTATGGGGGTTGTGAGATGGGAGGGAGATTCAAATTTGACCTTGGGAGAAGCTCCTTCAGCCTTGGGGAGGTGGTGAGGTGCTTAGGGAAGTGGATGGAGTAGCTGGTGGTTGGGTGGTGGGGTTTGGATTGGTGGAGGCTATCTTGGGGTTGGGGTGGAGTTATTGGGGTGGTGGGTGGTTGGGGAGGTCCTTAATGAGGGAGGGGGGTAGGTGGTAGGTGGGAGAAGGGGGAGAGAGAGGGGTTCGCCCCCTTCCTTGAGGAGAGAGAGAGAGAAGAGAGAAATTTGGGTGGAGGAGAGTAAGAGTTAGGAGTTGTTTCTATTCAAATTGATTCATCAAAAGTTGAGTACATGAGGAGAGATGGGACCTATATATAGGCATCCACTCTTTACATGACCAAAGTACCATTGACAATTAAACAAAAGACCAAGCATAACCTAGACTCAATCCTATGGGCCCATAACTAAGGTACTAAGGCCCAAATAAGCATAACAAGGGAAATGACTAAAACAGCATGACTCAATAAAGGAAAGTACATAAGATATGACTCAAAGAAAAGGAAAATAACATATGATCTCATAGCCGGGCTTCCTCAGAATGATGCAGGCGATCCGAGCCAAAGAGAGCGCTGTGAGATGCCCTCATCACCTATACTCTCCCCAACACATGTCGGGACAAGGGAGGTGCTGCCGAATTTTCTCAAGAGACGACACTGTGAACAGATAAATAATCAATTGAGTTTGAGTCATCTATGTTTTATTCTCAATAAAAAAAAAGATGCCAATGTTCTTGGCTGTGAACTACATAGGCATTAATCTTCGACATGCAATCTCGAATAGGAATATCAGAGTAACCCCTGTGCACGAATCGATCTATGTACTTGCATGCATATATATACGTATATGAATATATACCTACCCTACCGTGTGCATGTATGCCACGATTCTCCGGTATATCAAATGGTGATTTGTAGAAGGTCAGATCCAGTCAGACTGAAAGCTTTCACTATGTGCGGGTAAAAACTCCGCCGCGTACCGAAAATCGACTTAATAGAATAAGCATCGTTACGTTGCATGCTTGGGTGCGTGATTAAACCCTGCGTTATGCAATAAACATTTCTTAAATTTATGTGTTCTCTTCCATTCGTTAGCCCCCGAGGGCTCCTCTATTTTGGCGATTAATCAAGGGTTGTCTCTCCCCCGGAGGGACGTAATTAACGTCGTAACCTTTACGGTACGGTGGGTTTCGGGTCCCGACACGATACCCACTTTCGTCTGATTTGTCAGATGGTGCGCACAATAAACTTGTCACAAGTGTGACTGGCACGCCTACGCAATTAAAAACAAATAAACCAAAAAGATACCATAAATAAAAAAAAATTAAATAATTCTCATCCCCACAGGGGCATATGTACAATTTCCTGAAAGTCAGGGTTCATTCGCGATCTCCATTAACATAAGAGAAGACAACTGAGTGCATTCATTCTCATGTAAGTATAAGAACTGTCGGCGAGTTGTCGACTGTACAATAGAAGTCTCTGCACTAACGCAAGACATAGGGGCATAGCCGTCATTACAGAAAGTTGTAGGGCACAACTACAATTTACAAGACTTGGGTATTTTCTTGCCACCGAGGAAAGGGCATTTCTTTAACTTCTGATTAATTCAGAAAATCACATACATCTGCCGCCCAAGGCACATAGAAAATTACACAACAATAACACTGAGGGCATAGATGTAAGGCCGAGGGTATTTATAAAATATACCCTTGATAGGCCTTCACAAACAAACACAACACTCGCTCCTTGGCGCACCTTGTCCGTATGTTGTATCTCCTTGTGTTCTTCTGTCTTTGTGTTTGCATGTGTGTCCTTTCTTGAACCCAGGGGAGGTATATAGAGAAGTTAGCAGGACCCACCTTGACAAAAAGAAGAGTTTTTAGACCTCACTCTGACCTAATGAGTGATTTTTGGACCCCATCGTGACAAAAAAAAAACATTTTTGGACCTTAGGTTGTCAAGGTGGATCCTCCCCCTCCTTTCTCTTTTCTTTCTTTTTTTTTTTAGGCGGAGGAAGAAACGGACCCGAGTGGGGTCAATAGGAGGCTAGCAGAGTCATTTGACCTTGCCTGGGCCCCACCAAGGTCAAATGACCCCGTTCTGCTGGGTCCCAGTAGGGTCAAATGGACCCGTGGGGGCCCATTTGACCGCGAAGGGGGGCCACCGGGGTCAAACGACCCCGCCAGGGCCCATCAGGGTCAAACGACCCCGCTGGGGTCTGTTGACCCTGTTGGGTCCCAACGGGGTCAAGCGACCCGTGGCCCCAGACAGGCCTTCCCCCAGGTTTGGAAAAAGGGGCACCCCCCTCTTAAGCCCTACTCCAGCCTTGTCTGCCCCTTGTGCTAGCAGCGAGATATGAGGAGAGGATAACGGGGTTGCTCTGTCGTTTGTTTGTGTCTGTTTTGCACCGTCGGCGACGGGGAAGGAGTTGCATCTGTCTAGACCACGTGATACATGGCGATTGGTCTCTTCCATAAGTGCATGTATGAATTCCCTCCATCTTTCTTTGCTGCGACGCAATTTACCATTTGATATGGTTAGGTCCCGAGACCCGAATGTGTGGAGATACTCCACAAAACGACGATGCTGGCTTCAAACCGTAGTTTGACCATCAATTAATGAGGGAGGAGTCTTGAACTATTCGAGAAAGTTAGGGGTGAAACAAATGCCCCCATGTTGTACCCGAAATCTGTCTCAAGTTAAATTGAGGAATTGTCGCTATGCAACGTTCGACGAAAAGAACGACGTATCGTCGACACCGTCGGGCTACGAAGTATCTCCGTGATTCAGGGTCTATCGACCCGACAATATTATTATGGTCGACGCCGCGGCGAGAAGGTTAACGAGGAAGATGTATGCGTATACCGGTCAGAGTAGCCGAGCAAGTGTATCACACGGCACGGACGGGCGCAAAAGTTCCTCCCTACGCGGCGATGTACGACCAGACAAACAAACAACACGTTCCTTCCACGGACGAAGCGCTGCCACGCGGCGAGGGAGCGATCTCCACGAGATATATAGCTCCACCACGGCTCTTCTCCAACCTGGGACGACGAAAACGGAGCGAAACGGTGTGAAGAGGAGCCAAAAAGCGTGCCCGGAGGTCAAACGACCCCTCCCGGGCCACGAGGAGGCCGCGGCCCCCCGCTGGGGCCCAGCGGGGTCGCGCGACCCCGCCGGGTGGCCCACCCGCGGGGTCCGGGTTTTTCAAAAAAAAATAAAGTAAAAAAAAGGTTTTTTTGACACCCTCAGCGGGGTCATTTAGCCCCTTTTGGCATCCAGAGGGGTCAAAATGGCTTTTTGCCACCCCACCTTGACAGAATCGGGACAAATTCACTCATTTGACCCCTTTGGGCCCTCCCGCCTTCTATAAATAGACCCTAAGGGTCCAAGTGGAGACAGCTACGAACATCTACAACCTACGCACGAGAAGAGCACCGCCAGCGCAAAGTTTTGTTCTGTTTGTCTTGGCCTGTGAAGGGTAAGTCCCCGGGTCTTGTACTTATGCCCCTATGGGGTATCTTTTGTAATTATGTCCCTCAGTGGGCCATGTTGGTAATTATGCCCCTCAGCGGGCCATGTTTGTAAATCTTTACGTCCCGGGACGATTCAATCATGTAATTCTGCCCTTATAATGGCGAAATTACATAAATGTCCTCCCCGGGACCGTAAAAAACCAAAGTCCTGTAATTTGCAGTTATACCCTGCAATCTTTTGTAATTCGGGCTACGTCCCTACTTCCCGCGTTGGTGCGGACCCTTGTACAGTCGACAATTCGCCGACAACCCTTGTATCCAATTAGGTCATAAAAATATCCAATCTACTCCACAGATTATCTTTGTACGTCGATCAGGAAAATTATAAGAAAACCCCTCGACTTGTGAAAATTGTGTATATGCCCCTCCTTTGGCGATCTTAACACAAATGAGTCTTCTATGAAGTCCTTTACTACTCTTTTGGCCCAAGTGTTGTCAGCTCAGTCCGACACCTATGTGCCACCTCAAACCTAGGTTTATATAGGGTGTGGTAAAATTACCAAAATACCCTTGCGACCTAAAAACGGCCTATCAGCCCCCCGTAACCCTCCAGAAAGAGCCTCAACGCCTTGTGAAGTCAGGAACCCGGCCCTACTTCCGTTCTAGCTCAGAAATTTCAAAAGTGCCCCTGGCCTGATAAAATTACCAAAATACCCCTGGGGTGGTAAAATTACCAAAATACCCTCGGGGTCCAGAAAACTTCTCTACTTCAAAAACGCCTACGGCTTCCGCATATTTGCGTCTCTATTCCTAAATCTCAGGGTTTTGTTCAGACTTAGCCCTAACTCTATTAATATGTTGGTGGTAAATGAGTGGTCATGGAGAGTCTCTCGAGTGAGCCTGCCCTCCACATCAGAACCTCTATAGAAGACTTTGGGATTTCTTTGACAGTTAAACAAAGGTATTCGGACGTTAGGCCGATGTAAATCAACACTGACTCCGGTCAGTGGGGAAAGGTCCAGCACTCGAACCCAAATCGTCTGATACGATGCGCACCCACGGAATCACCCTCTACTCAGATGGGGGGATGTTTCTTTTCAAAAAGAACAAAAATCTATATTTTTTATCTACGATAAAAAGAAGATTAGATGTTTTCCGTGTCTCACAGACTGGCACGCCCAGTGGGACCTTTCCTGCCTTTCTTCTTTCTGTCAGAGTCGTTCCCCAAAACTCTCTTCGAGGTTCTGATTTCCTCCTCTTCCTTCTACAGGACGGGAAGAGGAGGGTATAACTTGCTACTCATTTGAGAGCTTGTCGCGCGCTTGCGCCCTTCCGTGTTCATGCTACGCACCACCAACAACAACAACGACAGCAGCGATGGCCGCCGTTACCTAAGGCCCCGAGATCGTCGCCAACCATGCCAGGCTCGGATACTTGGCGACCCCACTAGCTTTCGGCGACTTCCCGCCCGTCGTCGGCTCGCCCTTCTTCTTGAGCGTGGTGCCCGTGGCTGAAGCCAATTTAGCCGTGCCTGCAACAACCGTCGGGGGCGTCAGGCCCCCGGCTCCATCGACTGACCGGGTTCGCCCGGTCAAGAAGACAACTACCGAGGGTGTCAGGCCCTCAACCTCAGTTGCTGGCCGGGTTCGCTCGGTCAACAAGGCGACCGTCGGGGGCGTCAGGCCCTCGGCCTCATCAACTGGTCGGGTCCTCTCGGTCAAGAAGATAGCCGTCGAGGGTGTCAGACCCTCGACCTCAGCAGCTGGTCGGGTCCGCCCGGTCAACAAGATCACCACTGAGGGTGTCAGGCTCTCAACCTCAACTGTTAGTCGAGTCCGCTCGACTAAGAAGACAACTGTCGGAGGTGTTAGTCCCTCGGCCCAAGCCACTGGCCGAGTTAGTCCGGTCAACAAGGCTGCCACTGAGGGCGTCAGGCCCTCGGCCCTATCAACTGGTCAGGTTCACTCGGCCAAGAAACCAATCACTGAGGGTGTTAGACACTCTGCTTCATCGACTGGCCGGGTTCACCCGGTCAAGGAGACCATCCTCAGGGGTGTCAGACCCTCTACTGCAGCATTCGACCAGGTTCATCCGGTCAACTCTTCAAATGTCAAGGGTGTCAAGCCCTTCATCCCTACAGTCAGTCGAGCCACCTTGACTGCCACGTCAAAGGCTGAAAGTGTCAGGCCTTCTGCCCCGGTTATTGGCCGAGTCTTCTCGGCCAATCAAGTTACTGCTGACGCCACCCCTGCTCAACGGGGGCAACGCCGTCGCCGTCACGGCACCTGACCTATTGCGGCCACCCCTAGAGGTACCGCCCCTGCTCAACAGGGGCAGCGCCGCCGCCTCAATGACGTCGTGCCTACGATGGGCGTCACCAACTATGCTCCTGCTCAACGGGGGCAACGTCGTAGCCGCAAGGGTACAAAGCCTGCAGCGGCGGCGTCTCGCTCCGGCAAAACCGTGATTGTCGGAGACATCCGCATCCGGCTTGATGGAGACGAGCCGATTTTGCCTCGGGATCGTCATGTCCCGACCATTCCTACCTCCAACCGCTTTGAGCTCCTCCGGCAAGTTCGGGAGGACGGAGCGAAGAAGAAGAAGCCTGCCGTACCGGCGGCGACCCAGGGCCCTCTCCAACGACCCAAGCCACGAGCTGCCCGGTCAAGGACAGGGGGCAACCAAGTGGAGGAGCGCCAGCTCCATCTCACTAACGAGGAGGCCCGGATTATAAGGCGCGCGAGGGCGGAGGAGCCCTTCTGCATGTCGGAGCTTCAGCGAATGCGGAGTCCGCCAAGCACTGAGGCCTCGACGTCTGAGAGATTTACATCTCAACCCCTACAAGGGCAAAGGCGCCGAAGAGTCGGCAAGAAGGTGCGGCCGACCTCCCCGTGGGCCAGTTCTACGCACACGGAGGAGGATCGCTCCCCTCAGGCTTCTACATCCCGAGTCTCTGTCTTTGACAGACTTGGGAGACCGCCTAAGTCGGAACGACAACCACCTAGGAAGAAACGGGTGGTCCAGGTGACCAATGACACTGTCAAAGTGTTCACCTGTTACGCCACTTCTGGCGACAAACAGCCCGAGGACACCTTGGGAGAGCTTGACCAACCTATCCAATATCTGAGTAGTTCAAGACCGGTCTCCCGGATTCTGGCACAGACGCAGCAGGCGCCGACTGTTGGGACATCTCAGCCCGAGCCAGCACGGCAAGAAGAGCGTCAGGAGGACGTCCATAGCCTCGACGGGGATAGCAACCCCGCACATGAAGATCTTGGGAGAGAGGTCCAAACCCTCACGCTGGAAGAGCTTCGGCGTGAAAACCAAGAGTTGAAAAACCTCCTGCAGTCATTACTGCGTGAAAAGGAGGTTCATGCTCCGCCCCCGGCGGTACCTACTGGGACGGAACCACAGCATCCTCCCATTCCAGCCGCGGCCAACGCCTCCGCCACTGCTGCAAAATTACCAGTGACGGTGGAGTTTGAAGTGCCGCAACATGAAGCCAATGCGCGGTCATCTGCTACTCCTGCTACAGAGAGCCTCATGGCGCAGAAGCAGATGATCGAGTGCATTGTGGAGGCGAAGTTTGCCCAGCACGGGGAGGGGGTGGCCACCGTTGATTTGTACAGCGTGCCTTATCCTCTCCACCATCAATTCAAGAAGCTTCCGCCCGATTGCTCGAAGGCCCCGAAGCTTCAGAAGTTCAACGGGCAGGGCTCTCCACATGAACACCTGGCCTACTATATGACGGCCATGGGTGAATTGGCACTGGAGGAGGCATATTTGCTGCGGTATTTCGCCACGTCATTGACTGGCACCGCCTTCCAGTGGTACTCCAGACTCAAGCCCAATTCTGTAGCTGACTGGGCTGATATGCAAAAGAAGTTCGTCGACCGTTTCCAGATGGTCGAACGCAAAATTTCCCTGGCGGAGCTCTGTGCCCTCCGTCAGAAGAAAGGTGAAACAGCGTTAAACTTCATCAAGCGATGGAGGGACGTCAACATGCGCTGTGATAACCCTCCGACGCCGGAAGATGCAATCACCATCTGCAGCAGGGGTCTCTCGGCAGAAGTCAGTGAGAAGCTGCTGGGCTCAAACATCAGAAGCTTCGACCAGCTGAATACGGTGGTGGCGGAGATCGAAATGTTCTTCGCTGACCACCCGGCACAAGCCTCTGCAAAAGGCAAGTCCTCCAAAGACCGTCTGGCTAGCGGCAAGGAGGTAAATGTTGTAGATTTCTCCCCGACCAATGGAGAAAAGGGAGAAGGAAAATCTAAAGGCAATGGCAAGAAGCATGATGCCAAAGCAAGTGCGTCTCGGTTAGCGGAGAACATGAAGACGCCCTATTCCTTCAGGAAAGAGCACACCAAAATGCTCTTTGATCTATGTATGAAAGAGCAGCTCATCACCCTGCCGGATCCGCGGAAGCCCGCGGAGGTAGATAAAACTGACGATCCTACCTATTGTGTGTATCACCGGAGGTTGGGTCATACCATCGGGGATTGCTATGTCTTCAAAAACATAGCAGAAGAGCTCATTCAAAAAGATTTGGTAAACATGTCGGGCCATGCAGTCGACCCACCACAGCCGCATGCTTGGAGTCGGTCAAATCGGTCGGCCAATGTCGTCCACATGGTGGCGATGGTTTCGAGCTCCAACGCCTCTGAGGCTGGGCCTTCAAATCAACAATCCCACACCGGCCCGGGGGCCGCCCCTTCTTCATTCCCTGACTGCCTAGCACTGCGGAGAACCATTCGGAAAATCCGAGGGGAAATCCGGCAGTTGCAACTGGAACAGAGGCGCCTGCTGCAGTTCTTGGAGAGCATTGACGAGCAGTTGGCCACTTTCCCCTTTGGTCCATTTGCCAGGGGGTTAGCTCCAGCCCACATACGAGAGACGGGTGTATCACCTACCGGCCGGGCTCCGCTCAGGGGTTGGCTCTCTGAAGAGTCCTCAGATTCATCTGAAGACGAGGAGGGCTCACTGGAAGGCGAGGAGGCTCCACTTCAAGTCGAGCTCCCAGAGAAGTTATACTCTTTCCCTTGCGAGAAGACTCCAAACATCTTCTTCGCTTGCCAGCGGGCTGGACTCATAAGCCCGTCACCCATGGAGCAGACACCAGGTGCCGCTTTTCATCAGGGCTATTACCCATATCATGAAGTTGTTGGCCATATTATCCACAACTGTGAGCCGTTCAAGGACCTCGCCGAGGACCTAATCAGGCGAGGGAAGGTCAGTATGGGCGAATTCCTAGTCGACCCACCGCAGCCGCACAGGAATCTTCACTTCTCCGTCAATGTCATTCACGCTGCAACAGCCTTCCAGTTCCCCGAGCCACAGGAGGAGGGAGTCAGTTCCCAGGGAGCCAGTTCCCAATCGCCCAAGTCCACACTATGGGATCCAAGATGGCGACCATCTCATCAGTGTTCTTTCCCTAAGGAGGACACTGAGAAGATTTTTGACAAGCTCCTGGAAGATGGCTGGGTACTGACACATGACCAGCCGTCTTATTACAATGAGACGGTCAAGAGTCACCCCCGCTATTGCAAATATCATGCAAGGGTGTCTCACCCAACTCGGCAATGTCCAGAGGTTCAGGACTTCATTGAAGCCCTCATCCAAAGAGGGGTTGTCAATACTCAGGGGAACTCCATGACAAGGTTGCGTCTTGCAGAGGCCGCTAGGGAGACTCTCCAGCAGGTTCGGCGAGAAACTGAGGCTTTCCCCCGATTAGCCCGACCAAGTGAGCCTGCGGCAAATGATGAATTCCCATTACTCACTAAAGGCAAGGCCACCTATAAAGGGCCTAAGGTCCAAAACCCAGAAAGCCAAGCCGCGGGAGAGAGTTCCAAGGTCCGTCCCAGGTCCAGTCAGCCTGGCATCGTCGTAAGAGAGAACTTTCGGCCAGACAACAAAGGCAAAGCCAAGAAGTCAGAGCCTTCAGCCAAAGCTCCTGCCAAGTCAGCAAGGCCATTAGTCGTGGAGAGGACTCGACCTCTTGAGCCCGCGAAGACCCCAGTTAAAGCCTCTGTCAGCCCAGCGAGGCCGCCAATTGCAGAAAGGCCTCAGCAGCTCAAGCAAGCCAACCCACCAGCCCAAGCAAAGTCGGTGGAACTACAAAGCCCCCAGAGGCCCCACTGTGGACTGGCGGAGTTCCAAGAGTTGCCTCCTGAAATAATTGCTCAGGCAATCAATGCCACCTTCCAGCCTCAGCCGGAGGAGGCCAATTGGACCAAGGTTGTCCCCAGAAAAAGCCGCAGCAGTAAGGCCCCTAAGGAGCCAGCCCGAAGCAAAAAGCAAAATTATGGGTGCAAGCAAGTCCCACCTCCAAAGCAAACTCCTCTCTCTTCTCAAGAGGCGGCATGCCAAAAGAAGCAAGAGAGGAACCGCAGGAAGAATTTGAAGAGGAGGTTGAAGAAGCAAGCTGAACAAGCAGTTGCTATGGAAGCTCCTAAGGAGCCAACTCCTCTGCAAAGACTACAAAAGCTCATAGATGAGCTAGAGGAGTACACCTCCCCTCGTCCCACCAGGATCGTCACTCTAGACGAATATATTCCCTGGGACAAGCTTGGGCGCAAAGCCCATCTTCTGCAATGGCTCTGGGAAATGGCCCACCGTCTTGAAGAAGGTGAAGACTTTCCAATCCCGGAGGAGCTCTCCTTATTCTACAAAGATGAGGAGCTCACTGTCGAGATGCTCGAGAAAATGCTGCAAGAGCTCTCCTGCAACATGGTGGCGATCCCGCCGCCTGACAACATTTACTGTCCCACGGCTGATAACACTGGAGGCAAGGCTCCTATGGCAACATATCAGAGTCGCTCGGCAAGAAATGGCCGGGGACGTGGCCGAGGACGTGGACGTGAGGGTCCCTTAGCTCTCGACCGTGTCATAATATTCAGAGGGGAGAAGCCGGGTCCTGTCCCAGAAACCCAAGTTCGGGGAATCCCCTTTATTCTCAACTCCTCAGAGGGTCCAAGCCCCGCCTCAGCTACTAAGCCGGGTGGTATCCCTTTTACAATCACCTCCTCTGATGAAGAAGAGGAGTCAGCCAAGTCGCCAGTGCCTGAGGAGGCGTCAGGGCAAGCCGGCTCCTCCAACAGGGTCGAGACCTCAAGCCCAACAGGTCCTTCTAATGAAGACCAGCATGAGGAACCTTTGCCACCTTCGAAGGAGTCTTTGGCTCCGCTGTTCCAGGAAGATGCGGAAGGCCAGCATGAGGAGCAGCGCCCTTCCAAACGGGATAAGCCTCACCAGGCGCTGAAGACCCTGGCGGAGATCATTCCGCCATTTGACAAGACCCGTGCTCGGGCAGACCGCAAAATCATTCATCACATGAAGCGGTTCCCAACAAATGTCACCCTTTGGGAAGCCATTGCCTGGAGCAAAAATCTCAGGGAGGCTCTTGTCAAGATACTTCAAGACCTAGAGGCCTATGAAGCCCATGTTGCAGAGTTGCAGGCCCAGGCGTATGAAGCACTCACAGCCAACATCTCCTTCACGGACAAAGACATGTTGCTATCCTCTCCGTGTCATAATCGCCCCTTATATATCAGGGGGACAATCAATGGGCATGACGTGAGTCGTATCCTGGTTGACGCCGGAGCAGCCGTCAACATCATGCCTTTGAAGACTTTCAAGTCTCTATACTTGGCCCCTTATTTGCAAAAGGTGACTGCGGTCAAGATCTCGGGATTCAATCAGGGTTCCGAGGAGGCGCTTGGTCGGGTTGAGGTCAAACTGGCCTTGGGCGATTTTGTCACCCAAGCGACATTCTATATTATCAACTCCGACACATCTTACAAGGTGCTGCTTGGAAGGCCATGGCTGCATGAAAACTGGGTTGTTCCCTCAACTCTGCACCAGTGCATTAAATATGCCAAGGAAGGGGAGCAGCATACTGTCTTTGCAGATCAGACCCCGTTCCATCCCAATGAGTGCCATCCGGCCGATGCTTCGCTATATTTTGGGAAGCCCACTCTAGCAATCCCCGAGCCTTTAAAAGACAAGGGAAAGCAAAAAGTGAACCATGAAGTCGAGGAAGGGCAGCTCTTCACTGTTAACCAAGACATGGTAAAGCTGCATAGGCTGAGCCTCAGTGCCGCCTCCAAGCCAACTCAACCAGAAAGGCGAAATGTTGACTTTGAAGCCAACCTCATCAGCCAGGTCATTGACCGAAGCATCTCCTCGCCGCCCAAGTGTCTCCAGCTCTCCTCCCAATGGGAAGAACATGAAGTGGAGCAGTTGAAGACCTTCACAGTCTCCTATCAACGGAGAAGGAGACGCAACAAGGGCAAGGGGGACAAGCCGATCATCTTTTACAAAGGTGATTTAGTCCCACCATGCCCTCCTGAAGATGATTTTGACTGGGATATTCCCGCCAATGTGGCGCCAAAGCCAGTCCAGGAGATAGACGATATGCCAAAATACATCAAGGAGATGTGTAAAAAGCAGCACATCCCGCAGGCCCTGGACCCTGCGCGGGCAGCATATTTCCACCAGCTATGGAATCCTCCGCAAGTCCGCGAGCAGCCTCCCTTCTCCCGCAAAGATACGCGAGGACTCGGCTATGTCCAGGAGACGGACTTCGAGGTCCATTTTGCAGTCAATGCCATAGAGCTACTGCCTCTCCCTAACGGGCAAGCTGAAATTGAGCCCAAGATTGATGACTCTGTAAGGGAGTCCGGTGATGTGTCTATGACACCCTCACCTTCATCAGGAGTCGACAATGATCACCCTTCAGAGGGAAGAGCAGCCCAGCCTGCTAACCGTCGGCAAGATGAGGCCAGTCCTTCGACTTCAAGCCACGAGCAAGGGTGCTTCAAAGAATTTGAAGTCTACGAAGCCAACACTGATGACAAGGGAGACTTCGTCGACCTGCAACCAGCTCCACCGGAGCTTGAAGACGGTGGTCAAGCAACTGTCGACGAGTTGATTGAGATCAATCTCGAAAGCAAAAGTGATCATCGTCCCACCTTCATAAGTGCTCTCCTCAACGAGGAAGAAAGGCAATCGTATCGACAGCTTTTAGAAGAGTTCAGGGATTGTTTCGCTTGGACTTACAAAGAAATGCCCAGACTCGATCCTTCAGTGGCTGAACACGAGCTGGCAATACTTTCAACAGTCAAGCTAGCTCAAAGGCATATGCGCCACGAGCTGGAGCTGAAAGTCAATGCTGAGGTTGACAAGATGCTGGGCGTGGATTTCATAGAGCCTTGCATGTACCCTGTGTGGCTCGCCAACATAGTCCCTGTCAAGAAGAAGAACAGCCAAGTCCGAGTCTGCATCGACTTCAGGGATTTGAACAAAGCATGCCCGAAGGACGACTTCCCAGTCCCAATCACTGAGACAATGGTTGATATGACCACTGGTCACGAAGCCTTGTCTTTTATGGACGAGTCGTCGGGCTATAATCAAATCCGCATGGCCATCAAGGACAAAGACCATAAGGCTTTTCGGTCTCCTAAGGGGATCTTCAATTACAAAAGGATGCCCTTCGGTCTGAAGAATGCCGGCGCAACCTACCAAAGGGCAATGACCAAGATCTTCGACGAGATGCTACATGACCTTGTCGAATGTTATGTCGATGATCTGGTCGTCAAGACGAAGAAGCGAGAGGGTCACTTAGCTGACCTGTGTTGAGTCTTTGAAAGGCTTCGACAATTTCAACTCAAGATGAACCAATGAAATGCGCCTTCGGCGTCTCTAGCGGCAAGTTCCTTGGCTTTATCGTCAGGTACCGAGGCATAGAAATCGACCCTGACAAAATCAAGGCCATAAGAAGACTACCTCCGCCCAAGAACTTGACAGAGGTCAGGTCTCTGCAAGGAAGACTCGCTTATATTAGGCGGTTCATTTCTAACCTCTCAGGAAGATGCCTACCTTTCGGCAAATTGATGAAGAAAGGAGCACCCTTCATATGGGATGAAGACTGTCAGAAGGCCTTCGAGCAAATCAAGGAGTATCTATTGACTCCTCTAGTCTTAGGGGCACCCGTCAGAGGGAAGCCCCTTATCTTATATATTGCTGCTATGGATGCCTCTCTGGGGGCTCTGCTAGCCCAGATTAATGAAGAGGGCAAGGAGCAGCCACTGTACTACCTCAGCCGGAAGTTGATCGGGCCTGAGCACCGGTACACGCCCATGGAAAAGGTGTGCCTAGCTCTGGTGTTTGCTGTCAAGAAGCTAAGGCACTACCTACTAGCTCATAGGGTGGACCTCATCTCAAAATGTGATCCACTCAAGTTTCTGCTCAGCCAGCCTGTCCTCTCTGGTAGGCTCAGCAAGTGGGCGCTTATCCTGATGGAGTTTGACATCACCTTTGTCCCGCGCAAAGCGATTAAGGGACAAGGGATGGCGGAGTTCTTAGCAGCGCACCCTGTGCCAGAGGATTTGCCACTCAATTTCGAGCTGCCCGATGAAGAGGTGTTAGTACCTTCTCAAGAAACCGGGGAGCATTCTGAAAAAGCCCCACTACATATGGAGCCAAGTGTCCTCACCCTCGATCTCCCATATTGGGAGTTATATTTTGATGGTGCCTCTCGGACAATCAAAAGAGTCGGCGGCCTCACAGACTATGTCTCGGGCGCAGGGGTAGTCTTTGTATCTCCACAAGGCGGCATCCTCCACAACTCTTGCGCTCTCATGAAGTCGCTGACTAATAATGAGGTAGAATATGAAGCATTGATCATTGGGCTTCAGCTGGCCCTGGAGATGGACATCAAGTGCATCAAAGTGTACAGGGATTCTCAGCTTGTCATCCGGCAAGTATTAGGCGTCTATGACGTCCGGAAAAAGGAGCTTATTCCCTATCATGCGGCCGTCATGAGGTTCAAGGAAAAATTCTACCTATTTGAAATAGGCCATGTCCCCAGAGGCAGCAACTCCCAGGCTGATGCTCTTGCAAAATTGGCAGCGGCCCTGAAACTCCTGCCCGAGGGAGAATTAAATATTACTGTCAGACACCGAAGGCTCATGCCAAGTGTGCTCGACGAAGAATCCGGCTTCACTGTCTACGAGGTCGACAATGTTCAAGAGGAGAATGCTCCCGAAGAAGAAGATTGGCGTGAGCCGATCATAAAGATAAAGAACGGCTGGCTTCCTCCTGATCGGGCTCAGAGGGTGCAACTGCTACGCAGGGCGACATCCTACCAGCAGATTGACGGTCTGCTCTTCAGGCTCGTCCATGAAAAAGACCGATCAGTCCTCCTACGGTGCCTCTCATCCAAGGAAGCAAAGACCGTGATACACGAGGTCCACTCTGGATTGTGCAGAGCATATCAAGCAGGAGCCAAGATGAAGAATAGCATCAAGCTCAAGGGGTTTTATTAGCCCACCATGCACGAAGATTGCAACCAATATGCTCGTACGTGTCATCAATGCCAAGCATTCGGGCCAGTGCCTCGAAAGCCGCCCAATCCGCTCCATCCGACAGCGCCTACTTGGCCATTTGCAGAGTGGGGCATGGACATTGTGGGACCATTCCCACCATCGTCCCAAGGGCACAAGTTCATACTTGCCGCCACTGATTACTTCTCCAGATGGGCGGAAGCCGTCCCGCTACGGGAAGTTACAGGGGAGATAGTTGCCCGCTTTGTGAGGCACTATATCATATATAGATTCAGCACCCCTAGTCGGATTATATCCGATAATGGCACGCCATTCAGGAACAAGACTGTTTATACTTTGGCGGCCAAATTCCATATTGACTGGAGGACGTCGTCAGTCTACAACCCCCAAGCCAACGGGTTGGCCGAGGCCTTCAACAAAACCCTCTGCAAGCTGCTGTCCAAGATAATAGGTGGCCGCAAGCGGGATTGGGGCGAGAAGGTCCATGAAGCCCTATGGGCCTACCGAATCATTTACAAGACCCCCACGGGTTGCTCCCCTTTCTCTTTGGTCTACGGAGCCGAAGCGGTGGTCCCTGTGGAGATCGAGCTAACATCTTACCGCGTTGCTGTGCACGCCGGATTGCCAGGCCAAGACCAGTCCGAGATAGAAAGGAGGCTTGAAGAGTTGTCCAACCTTGAAGGTGAAAGACTCAAAGCCTACAAGCACTTACAAGTGTATCAAGCCCACATGACACGTGCCTATGACAAGCTGGTCAAGCAACGGGCGTTCAAGAAAGGTGACCTCGTCATGATTAAGGAAAAGGAGGTTCTCACAGGAAGATCTAGCGGCAAACTCCAACCTAATTGGCGTGGGCCTTACGTCATCCAGAAGGTCTACGAAGGGGGGGGCCTATACGGTCCTTGACCACAAGGGGGACAATCCCTTCCCTCCTCTCAACGGCAAGCATATGAAGCTCTACCATGAGCCACCGCAGGAGTTTCCACAGCAGTCCTCACAGGACAGTACCTCTCCTCAGTGAAGGTTCAAAAAAAATGGGGTTAAAAAATACTGATACCCCCGCAGACTCAGTCAGCCTTCAACGGTTGACTGAGGGCAAAAAGGCCATAGACCCGGTCGAGGTGAAAACCCGAAAGGGCGCCTCGGGCAAAAATGGGCAACCCCTCGGTGTGAAAATCCGAAAGGGCGCGCCTCGGGCAAAAATGGGCAACCCCTCGGTGTGAAAACCCGAAAGGGCGCACCGGAAAAAGCTAAAAAGGGCCAGCCTCGGCGAAAACCCGAAAGGGCGGTGAGGTTGGTAATGTCAAAAAAAAAAGAAAAAAAAATTCTCTCTTTGCTTATTCTAAGGGTGGCTCTAAGTCAATGACTCCACCCCATCTTCGCCAAAACATCATATTGATACCATGGCTACGCCTTACATGTCATCCTATGACACTTAATCCCACCGACGTTCTGACGTTGTCATACTCTGTCCCATCGGGCTCGACCTATGCATGTCCCTCTCGGGCTGCCAACCCATCATGCCTTTCGGCTCATCTTTCCTTCTGGAATTGGCCTCAGTATGCTCTCTCGGGCTGCCAACTCATCATGCCTTTCGGCTCATCTAACCTTCTTGGGATTGGTCTCAATATGCCCTCTCGGGCTGTCAACCCATCATGCCTTTCGGCTCATCTTTCCTTCTGGAATTGGTCTCAGTATGCTCTCTCGGGCTGCTAATCCATCATGCCTTCTGGCACATGTCCCACCGGGTCTGGCCTCAGCATGTCCTCTAGGGCTGCCAACCCACCTCTTTGCCCATCGGCTTTCGGGTCTGGCTCACATGTGCCACTAGGGCTATCAAACCTATCTTGGTCCCATCGGGAATGGCCTCAGTACGCCTCCCGAGCTGCCAACTCACTTCTTCGCCTATCGACTTTCGGATTTGACTCTCACGTCCCACTAGGGCTGTCAAATCCACCCTTTTTCTTCTTCTGGGTCTGGCCTCTGCATGCCCCTTTCAGGCTGTCAACCCATCTCGCCTCTTGGCTTCAGACTTGATTCATATATCCCACCAGGATCGCCAAGTCTATTCCTTTGTCCCCACGGGCTTGGCCTCTGCATGCCCTCGTCGGGCTGTCAACCCTATTTGCCTATCGGCTCACGGATTTGACTCGTGCGTCCCACCCGGCTGTCAAATCCCCTCCTTTCATCGCTTCGGGTCTGGCCTATGTATGCTCTCTTGGGCTGCCAACCCATCCCGCCTATCGGCCTCCAGGTTTAAACCTACTCCTTTGTTGCCCGAATGCATGTCCCTTTCGGACTGTTAAACCTACTCCTTTGTTGTCCCAACCGGGCTTGGCACATGCACACCTCTCTTGGGTGGCCAACCCGTTCAACTTTCGGTTCTGGATTTGGCTAATTACGTCCCGCTAGGGCAGCCGAACCCATCCATTTGTCCCACCTCTACGACACACACGTCCCTACGGGAGTGCCACTTTCTCCTTGCCTTCTGGCACTATAGGACACAAAAAAAAGGAAAAAAAAACGGGGTTAAAAATATTGAGGCCCCAGCGGACTTGGTTGTTTCTGTTAGAAGAGCAATCAAGAGCAAAAAGACTTTGACCCGGCTAAGGTGAAAACCCGAAAGGGCGCCTTAGGCAAAAATGGGTACCCCTCAGTGTGAAAACCCGAAAGGGCGCACTGGAAAAAGCTAAAGGAGGCCAGTCCTGACGAAAACCCGAAAGGGCGATAGGGCTGGTAAAGTGATAAAAAATATATATATGCAAAAAAAAGAGACATACGTGCAAGAGGATGGAAGCAAAAACAGCCATGCTAAGCTCTGTCCTTCATTCACTAATGTCATCAAGGGAGCCCGAGACAAGCCCTCGGGGGTAACTCAAACAAAAACGGGGCGTGAGAGCCCTATGTACAAGAAAGTGCCAGAGCTCGTCAACCACTGCGCTCGTCCCTCCGCAACTCAGCAAGGCGAGTTTCCCTCTGGAAGATCTCCTCCCGAAGCTCATCAGATCGGCGACGGCAGGTCTCCACCTCTGCCTGGACAATACGATGCTCGGCGGCGGCCTCCTGAAGCTCTCTCTGTAGCTCCTCCACTCGGAGAGAGGCCCTCCGGCTACGCCCCTCGACACTCGCAAGGTGGAGGTCAGTCTCCACCTGGGCCGCTCGAAGTCCACGTAGCTCCTCCTCTCGCTGGATCTGCTGCTGGGTCTTCTGTCTCCGCTCCTGTGCAAGATGGAGGCGGGCAAACTCACTCCACAAGCCTTCCAGCTTCGTGGCCCATGCATCCCGGGGAAGACTCAACCCATGGTAGCTCCTGGTAAATACTTCCAGGTCAGCTCTCAAAGTCTCCACGGTCGGCAATGGATCAGCCTGGATCAACTGATCAAGACCCTGCAGGAGCTGGTCAGCCATAGCATCATGCAACGCCATCCCAAGTGCAGGGGCGTCAGGCCACTCAACTCCAAGAGCTGGGAAGTCTACTGGTACCCCTGGGGCTCCCTCCTCAAAAGCTGCAAAGAAGGAAAAGGGGGAATGAGTGTTTGTTCACAATCCAATGGACATGCATGGAGGACTATAAAAAGGCACAACATGGTCATATGCCTGATGCTGCCACAGACTCCCACCCTTTCTCAACAGTTGGGGAAGAACCAGCAACAGAAGCTGGTCCTGGTCTACTAGGCAAGACATTTGTGTCCCCATCCGCTGCAGTTTAAGCAATAGCATGTAAGTGCTTATTTATAAAGCGGCACACACAGGATGTCAAAGTCCAGAGAATAGCTGTGTACCTGTCTCAATAGCAGCCCCTTCTTCAGCTATGCTAGGAAGGGCAGACTCGGTATCAGGAGCCCTTTTGGAGCAAGATTGCTCAATCTCAGAAGTCGACCCTGCCTCCTGAACCTCCTCTCGCAGGGAGGCCTCAGCCATCGGCTCCGCAGAAAGGGAGGCTACACGGCAAAAACAGGAGAGGGGTCAGTGTCGCAAATAAAGTGCATATATCATTCGTCGTGTTCGTTGTCAGAAGCGAGCAGTACCTGTAGCATGGGTGTCTACTGGCGAGGCACTCTCCCCTCGAGTTTGAAGGCCCTCTAGTGCGACCTGAGAAGCTTCCCTTGCCGGAGCTATCTCATCAGGGTGGGATGTGCTTTCTTCAACGGCCTGGCCTGTCACTGCCCATGTAGCAGATGCATTAATCAGCTTGGCAAAAACAGTTACAAAATGACAAAGAGATCTATCATTAGCCTCTAACATCTCTTACCTGAAGGATCAGCTATGCCGTCCTCAGCTATGCCGTCCTCACCGATATCAACATCGGAAGAGCCCACTGGCGTAGGATCTCCCGGTGCTGTGGTGTCAACACCTGCCACCTCCATGGCCTTTGTGCCTGTCGAGGCACTGCCGCCTGTCAGAAGGTCCACAAATGAGCCAGATTCCAGAAGGTGTGAGAACTCCTCCATGGATCTGGCTAAGTCCACTCCTGTGGGACAAACAATTATATGAGTCAAGCAAATCTTTATAAGGACTCAACTAAACAAAATATATGTCGTTGCATTCACCTCCGGTATCTTTTAATTCTCCTTCTTCTCGAGAGTCACTCTCACTGGATGAAGAACTGGAGGTCGTAGCGCTGGAAGTAGGGCTCGAGCTCCCGTTAGGGAGAGAGTCTGTGGCCCTGGAACTCCCACTCTTAGTAGTGGATCCACTCCCAGAAGCGGATCCGGCCCCCGAGGAAGAGCCGACATTACCTCCTGCTGACGGACCAGGTGGAATAACCTCAGGAACCCCTGCACAGCCAATAAAACACTAAGGGGTTATTGCGGTTCAAATCTTCATGCATCAATGGAGAAAACAAGGCTGAGCACGCTACCTGGAGCCTGACCTCCTGTGGTCCCTACTGTAAGAGGCGAGGAAGAGTTAGCCGTCACCGGCATATAATCGTCGAAGGGAGACATCAGCTCTTTGAAGCTGAAAGTAACGTCTGGCACGGACTCATCCAGTGGCATGTCATCTCCCGCTTGAGGAGGAGAGAAGCTCATATCAGCCCTAGCTTCCGGGGGAGCTGCATTTAATGAAGCAAGCATGTGTTTATAACACTATATATACGCTCAGAAATGACCAGTATCTGGGGGAGCTACTTACTGGACACAGCCTCAACTGCAGGGGTTTCAACCTTAAGCCGAGGACGGGATGCTGACCTCACATCTCCCTCCTCAGGAACCTCGGTCCGGGGTCTCTTGGTGGCAGTAGAATCCCTCCCAATCTCAGCATCGGGAGGACCCCTCAGTGGTGCGGCATCGGCTACCATAACAGCCCCACCTGCAAGTGGCATGGGAATATATAAATGTCCCAGAATATAAAGACACGTGTGTATATTAAAGTCAGTGAGGACAGGGATTACCTGTAGCCGCTATGGGCTCCACCGGCTTTAATACTATCTGCTCCGGCTTTACTCGAAGGGCGCGTGCAACTGCCTTTACAACATTGTAGATGGCAAGTGGAGTCGTCGCCAACTCGAGGCCAGAAAGGTACTCCATAGGACCTGCACAGCCCACTGCGTTGATTACATGGGCCCTCCACTCAGCAAAGGTACTACCTCCAAGCACTCCGTCAGGTATCGGCTGGGACAACTGGAACTTTCTCCTCACCCCGCAAGATGCCTGCAAATCCTCCTACCAAGAATAGGCCTATGAGCGGCCTGAGGCTACGCCTAAGGTGGAGGAAGAAGGAACTCGGAGAGCCGATGATGTCCTACTTTTCAAGGGCTTCAAAGCCCCATTATATTGGCTCCTGTCAACAATGGGTGTCCAGCCTTTCTCTCGCCACCGTTCTTCAATGTCACTCACAGCCCGGGCAATCCCTGAAAAATGGGACCTGAGGAAAGTTAGGTCGATGCACAAAGGAGGCAGATCTTCCCTCTCCAAACGCTGCTCCTCAACTGTACGAATGGCATCTTGGCGCTCCCGGAAGAGGTTGCTGGCTTTGAACCACCAGCGAGCATAATGAATACCAAAGTAGCCTCTGCGCTCCTGCTCTGGGACCGGATACCCCGGTCCTGCCTCACGGCAAAGGAAGTCCTGCCAAGCTGCCGCAACTAAATGCATGTCCCTGTGCCTGTAAAGCCGAAGGGGCAAAGAAAACTCTCCACTGGAGAGAATAGCCTGATCATACCCAAAGTTCATGGCGAACCGGTGTGGATAATAAGGCTCAAGTATCGCCGTGCTGGAACGTCGATATACAAGAACACTGGGTCGGATGCTGATGACCCACTCTACCAAGCCCTGTGGGGAGGGTAAAGCATGGGTAGAAACCCGGCTGACGACAGCGTCTCCCTCCTGCCTAGCAAAAGGACGGTGAAGATAGGAGAAGTAGTCAAGGGCTAAGCCCTCTCCCCTTTTCACCGGAACAAAAGACAAGGCCCCCTGGCCCCTACTAGCTGTGCCACTGGATCCTGGGATGACTGCCCGATAAACCAGAAAAGTAACGGTGCCACTGGATTCTCAACCGGAGCTCTCCTCGATAACTCCGGAAACAGTAACCCTGCCTAAGCACTCAAATAATGAGTGGGCAGCAATATGCCTTTCTCCTGCGGCGATGAGTGGGAAGACAAAGCCCCAAGCGAATGAAAAATATTCGCCAAGGCTACTGGTGCGATGGCGAGTCTCTGTCCACAGGCAAGCATGCAGGCTGGATAGATCACCTCCACCCGCACGACCCCCAACTCTCCATGAGGAACTACAAAACTGGAAAGCCAGTATGCCAGATAAGCTGCCAGATAAGTAACAGGATGCAGCCCCCGTGAATTCCATCCTTGTGTCGGCGCAGGCAAGTGGCGGGGATGTAGAGGAACATCTACTCTGACCTCTCGGCACTCGTCCCAGGTGGTACCAGACTGTGCAAAGTTCTCATGGAAACAATAAGGACCGCTGTAGAAGTGGCTCACCTAGGCATTCAGTGTCACTCGCGGTGTACGTGGGAGCCGATCTGTGCCTACTCGGGCTAAGTCCCTCCAGGTCTTCATCAAGAACCTGAAGCAATAGGGCAGAGTGTAACATCCTGCCCCGTCAGTAGAGCTGAGGTGCAAGTCATCCGGCGATAGCTCCTCGTAAGGCCTCCCGCAGATCGGAAGACCAGAAATCCTCTGGAAAGCCCAGAGGTCCAGGGAAGTCTCCCCGCCAGCTGTGACGAAAGTGTTCCACCGGTGGTTAAATCTCTCTACCATAGCCTGTAGCAGGCCAGTGTGACAAGGATAGGAGTACACGGCGACGATCACTGCATGGCGGATCCCCACCCTATCCAACAAAGACCGGTAGACCAACAGAATGCCCCAGAGCCACTCTGTCGCGCCCCGGTGATAGCTGTGAGAAGGAATGACATACCACTTCCCATACCAGCTGGGAGTCTTCAAAGTCAAAATCCTCTCCAACATGCAGTCGTGAGTGTACTCCTCCTGTGCAAAGCTAGCTCCGGTGGGTGCCAGAAAGAGACCATCTATAACCTGGTCCATGGCTTTATGCTGCCCGTGCAAGTGCCAAGTTGCTGGAGACATCGGTGTAACCCGGACGGTGAGACTCTCATGTCGCTGGAAAGAGCCCAGACTCTGCCTATCTGGGTACTGCCGCTGCCGAGTAAAGCCCACTGGGTAACTCGGATAAGTCAGGGAGCACAACCCCTGCATGCCGTCTCTCCCAACCAGTATCGCCCTCTCAAGATGACGCCTCTCCTCTAGAAGTGTCGGATCGTCGGCCTCCATGCCGACGGGAGCAAAACCCTGGAGAAAACTATAGAGGTGGCGGTCCAGGGGGTAGTGACGCGAGTAGCCTCCGGTGCGGTCGTGTGTGTAAAGACCATCCCGCCTCGCGATCCGAGATACGTCCACAAGGCCTTCAGCCGCTCCAGCGCTCTCCGTCGGGCCCTCAGCGACCCACGTATAGTCAAGGTCTAGTTGGTTGACATTGCCATCATCAATGGTACGAGGAGGGAAAGGCGGCATCCGCCGGTCGGTGCGCTCAACCCAGCAGTCGTCGGCACCCCTAGCACGGGACCTCCTCGACCGACTTCCACTCCCACTGCTGCGAGCCATGGCTGAAAGCACGAAGAGGAGAAATAAAAATGGAGAAAGCGTCAGGCTAAAATATTTTTAGACAGCAATACAATTATTCAATGCAGTCTAAAGAATGCAACGGCTACGCCAACATTGCATCAACTTAATTCCCTTCAAAAGGCACGGGCCATCCGCCCCCGCCTTCGGCCGTGATGGACGTCCCGTGGGGGACATTTGTTGTACCCGAAATCTGTCTCAAGTTAAAATGAGGAATTGTTGCTATGCAACGTTCGACGAGAAGAACGACGTATCGTCGACACCGTCGGGCTACGGAGTATCTCCGTGATTCAGGGTCTATCGACCCGACAATATTATTATGGTCGACGCCGCGGCGAGAAGGTTAACGAGGAAGATGTATGCGTATACCGGTCAGAGTAGCCGAGCAAGTGTATCACACGACACGGATGGGCGCAAAAGTTCCTCCCTACGCGGCGACGAACGACCAGACAAACAAACAACACGTTCCTTCCACGGACGAAGCGTTGCCACGCGGCGAGGGAGCGATCTCCACGAGATATATAGCTCCACCACGACTCTTCTCCAACCCGGGACGACGAAAACGGAGTGAAACGGTGTGAAGAAGAGCCAAAAAGCGTGCCTGGGGGTCAAACGACCCCTCCCGGGCCAAGAGGAGGCCGCGGCCCCCCGCTGGGACCCAGCGGGGTCGCGCGACACTGCCGGGTGGCCCACCCGCGGGGTCGCGCGACCCTGCCAGGTGGTCCCGCGGGGTCACGCGACCCCGTCGGGGTCCCACTGGCAGGGTCGCGCGACACCACAGGGTCGCGCCCACTCCGGGGTCCGCCCCACCCTCGGGGTCCGGGTTTTTCAAAAAAAAAAAAAGTTTTTTTTGACACCCTCAGCGGGGTCATTTAGCCCCTTTTGGCATCCAGAGGGGTCAAAATGGCTTTTTGCCACCCCACCTTGACAGAATCGGGGCAAATTCACTCATTTGACCCCTCTGGGCCCTCCCGCCTTCTATAAATAGACCCTAAGGGTCCAAGTGGAGACAGCTACGAACATCTACAACCTACGCACGAGAAGAGCACCGCCAGCGCAAAGTTTTGTTTTGTTTGTCTTGGCCTGTGAGGGGTAAGTCCCCGGGTCTTGTACTTATGCCCCTATGGGGTATCTTTTGTAATTACGTCCCTCAGTGGGCCATGTTAGTAATTATGCCCCTCAACGGGCCATGTTTGTAAGTCTTTACGTCCCGGGACGATTCAATCATGTAATTCTGCCCTTATAATGGTGAAATTACATAAATGTCCTCTCCGAAACCGTAAAAGACCAAAGTCCTGTAATTTGCAGTTATACCCTGCAATCTTTTGTAATTCGGGCTACGCCCCTACTTCCCGCGTTGGTGCGGACCCTTGTACAGTCGACAATTCGCCGACAACCCTTGTATCCAGTTAGGTCATAAAAATATCCAATCTACTCCACAGATTGTCTTTGTACGTCGATCGGGAAAATTATAAGAAAACCCCTCAACTTGTGGAAATTGTGTATATGCCCCTCCTTTGGAGGTCTTAACACAAATGAGTCTTCTATGAAGTCCTTTACTACTCTTTTGGCCCAAGTGTTGTCAGCTCAGTCCGGTGTGCCACCTCAAACCTAGGTTTATATAGGGTGTGGTAAAATTACCAAAATACCCTTGCGACCTAAAAACGGCCTATCAGCCCCCCGTAACCCTCCAGAAAGAGCCTCAGTGCCTTGTGAAGTCAGGAACCCGGTCCTACTTCCGTTCCAGGTCAGAAATTTCAGAAGTGCCCCTGGCCTAGTAAAATTACCAAAATACCCCTGGGGTGGTAAAATTACCAAAATACCCTCGGGGTCCAGAAAACTTCTCTACTTCAAAAACGCCTACGGCTTCCGCATATTTGCGTCTCTATTCCTAAATCTCAGGGTTTTGCTCAGAGTTAGCCCTAACTCTATTAATATGTTGGTGGTAAATGAGTGGTCATGGAGAGTCTCTCGAGTGAGCATGCCCTCCACATCAGAACCTCTATAGAAGACTTTGGGATTTCTTTGACAGTTAAACAAAGGTGTTCGGACGTTAGGCCGATGTAAATCAACACTGACTCCGGTCAGTGGGGAAAGGTTCAGCACTCGAACCCAAATCATCTGATACGATGCGCACCCACGGAATCACCCTCTACTCAGATGGGGGGGGGGATGTTTCTTTTCAAAAAGAACAAAAATATATATTTTTATCTACTATAAAAAGAAGATTAGATGTTTTCCGTGTCTCACACCCCCACAAGTCGTCCATCAAAGCCGGAGGCGGGGGCGATCGGCCCGTGTCCTTCATAGGTGATTGCTTGTCCCGCGTCTCCCGGAAGGAGTCATGACGCAGTGGGATCTTGTAGGACTGCGCTTTATTATTACACTGATGTCCTTGAATATTTGGCCTAACTCTTTGATCCTTTTTGCTTCCACAGTGCTTGCAGACATGGCTCGCCGTGGCGAAGATTGAGACCAGTCCAAGAGGCCGAGATCCGGGGGTTCTGATGACTGTTATATTCGGCGGACTCTTCGACACATGCCACCTTTTCCTCCCCATACTATCACTGATGATAACTTCGATGGGGTGGATCGTGGTTTCTTCTGGGTCGCTGAAGGCCCAACTGAAAGTGCTGGTGAGAGCGAGGGACTTGTGGATATCTCTCGCATTACAAGGAGAGACGGAGTCTACACATATGACCAGTCAGGGGGGTATCCATCTCATTATCCCCTAGACCGTCATCTTCATCTCTTTATTCAGAGTTTTGCACTTATTAGCATGGAGAGTGATGATCCCCTTTTGCCTGAGGAGAGGCGCCGCCTCGAGCGAGCCATACTGCTGGGGAGAGATAGCATGCAGGGCATGTGTACCCTTTCTTATCCGAGCTTTCTAGAGGGCTTTACTCGGCACAAGCAGTATCCCGACCAGCAGAGTTTGGGTTTCTTCCAACACTACGATAGTTTTTCAGTTCGTGCGGCACCATTGGCTCCAACCGTTTGGCACTCGCACGAGCAGCCTAAAGCCATAGATCCCACTGTGGACGGCTTATTCTTGACACCCTCAGGGGTGCAATTTGCGAATAATGACTTTATCCACGATGGTTTACTAGAAAGGATCTTAGTATTGAAGACTCCCAGCTGGTACGGGAAGCGGTCAGTTGTTCATTCCCACAGTTATCACTGAGGTGCAACAGAGTGGCTCTGGGACATCCTTACTGTCTACAAGTCGATGTTGGATAAAGCAGGGATTCGCCATGCAGTGGCGGCACCTTTATATTCTTATCCCTGTCATACAGGTCTGCTACAGGCTCTCAAAGAAAAGTTTGACCGCCGATGGAACACATTTATCACTGGTGGGGGGCAGACCTCCCTGGATCTCTGGGCTTTCTAGCGAATTTCTGGCCTTCCCATTTGCTGGCGACCCTATGAAGAGTTAATCACTTGATGACATGCATCTCAGCCATTCAAATGGAGCCGGCAAGTACTGCATGCCTTATTGTTTCAGATTCCTAATGAAGACATGGAGGGACTTGGTTCGAGTGAGCAAGGCTAGGACTCCTCATACTCCCCATGTGACTTTAAATGCTTGGGTGAGCCATTTCTGTAGTGGCACGTTCTGCTTTCATGAGGACTTCGCCCAGTTAGGTGTGAACTGGGGACAGTGTAGAGAGATCATCCTGGATTTCCCTTCACATCCTTGTCATCTGCCTGCTCCTACACAAGGATGGAACTCAAATGGATTGCCTCCTCTCATATTTGGCAGCTTATTTGGCCTACTGACTGGCAAGTTTTGTGATTCCTCATGGTGAGGAAGATGTAACACCCTGAAAATTTCTAGGATTTTTCAAGAATTAAATAAAATTATTAAGCATTAAAAATGGCTTAATATGTTATTAAAGGAACTATGAGTTAATTAAATTAATTTAAAGGCCCTATATTTACCAAAGGGCTGAGCCCACTTAAAACAAACCCATAAACCAAATTCTAAGCCTTTAGGCCCAAGCCCACCAAAAAGAGACGTAATTGGATATATTCCCTATTTTATTAAATAATTAGGGGATAATTAGAAGGGGGAATTTGACTAAAATTCAAATTCGTAGAGAAGGCCTGAACGCGATTTTTATCCATGAGTGGCCATGGATCGATGCTATCTCGAAGGGAAACCTGGTCTAGGACTCTTGGGGATGGACTCTAACCCCAATAAGGACTCCTAACTCGATCTAATCCCTCAACCCTAGACCAACTCTATAAATAAGACCCAGAATTGACCTGCGCGAACCCTCGTTTTGGCTCGCCTGGTTCGACGGTAAGACGATGGTATTTCGTGTTAGTCCTTTGGAACTTTTTGTTCACTTTAGTTTTGTCTAACTTCCCTTTAAACTCCATGCCAGAAGATCAAGCCCTTGAGAAGTTAGAAGCCTCGGAAGTCACTGGTTCTCTGCAAACCGCAAAGGAACGAGTGGAATTCTCTGAGAAAGATTCGAAGTTTAGGAACCCTAATCGAGGTATTTTCAGGTTGATTCTTTAGAATGAAGTGTTCCTCTTTATATCTTCTAATCACCCTCCAAATCTCGTGAATTTAGGACAAGAGGTTAAGGAGATAGAAAGGCGAGAAGTTGCTGTTTCTACGCAGTACGCGTAGGAACCAGCACCATCTTCTAGTCAGAAATTCGAAGTCTAGAGAACAAATTAAAGGTAGGTTATCTCATGACTAGCTTAAATAACATGTTAAGAACAAAAGCCCTCTGTTAGCTCGTGTTTTCATATACTATACACGGAGTATTTTACGTTTTTCCATGATTGCGCAATAGAATTTTTATTTTATGCTGTCCATGAAACTTTAACTAAAAGATTACAACTTTATGATTATTACATGAGTTCCATGCCTTATTTCCATCACAAAATGCTTTCCCTACTAGTTCCCTGTTAGCTCCATGTTTATTGACCATAGGAAGTAGCCCTGCAAGGCCGATATTATCTCTGTCTCACAGAGAGATGATTGCGATCGTAACAGGGGTCGCGTCTATTAACGCGCACACCCGATACGGCGCGTTAATGTCATAACGCGCTGGTTCTTTATACCGCGTTAATATCAGAACGCGCGGGTTATGTGCACCACGTTAATGCTCCGTGACACATATCAAACCTTGTTTATTTCCTATGATATATATACTAATATGCGTGCCCTATCTTAGTAGTTTCACTTCCTGATCATGTCATGACTTCATGTTTTTAAAGGCTAATTTCATTATATGTTAGTTTCATGCCAAAACCTTATAGTTTTGTACTTAAAAGTTTTCATGACTTGGTCACACTTTGTTTTAATTTGTTCCTTCTCATCTCTATTTCTATTTTATAAGATCACATATAACGCGTATTCCGGTACGTTGCTATTAGTTACACTTTGCACATGATAGGCACATTCTCTTGGACTTGGGATCCTCTCCGTCGGATATTCCTTCTTCCGGACTAGGTGATCATGTTTCAAGGCCTCCGTAAGACTCCGCGAGCATGGGATTCCCACTAGGACGCCGAGCTGGTTGAACCTAAAACCCAAAAGTTAGAGAGCACTTCGTGTTTTCCACGTTTCTGTGAACTGGCATGATCGCGCCCTACAATCCTACCGCGTCAATTACTTATCGCAGTGGTTACTATAGTCGCGTTATTGTTCAGCCACAGATTTCTTCCTGCGTCGACCTGACCTTCTTTCTGCATCGACTCCCTCTCTGATCGCGGACTGACTAAATACCGCGTTAATGAATTATCGCGACCCTCAAACCCGTCGGGTTAATGAAATTCTGTCCAACCCGAGGTCTGACCCAAAGGTTGAACTTGTTCTGTTCTTAGATGGTCTTCTGATTATCTGGAACCCGATACCTTATTTAATAAGCCATTTATAAACTATAGAAATCTATGAATGTACCGTTATACTGCCGGAATTCCTCCGTGGTGTAATATTCAATCAATTCATGAACTCTCATGATTTCTATTTTGGTGCATTCTTACTTTGGTAGTTGTTATCATGAACCTATTGTTTGAACTTTATATTATTGGCCTGCATTCATATTTCTCGTGGAAGTAGCTTGATTTATAACGTGAAGATGCAAGAGCGGACACGGACAGTGTCCAAGGGCTCGACACTAGCCCCCTCGACGGATGGCCGGAAACATACTGTAAACCATGGGGTATGATGAACATTGGCGTCGCATTGCGCCGGGAGTACTTTTTTTTATAAGCGGGTGAAAACCACGAGGCTCATCATGAAATTATACATTCTTGTTACATGACTTTCTAGTGCATAGCCTTTTAAGGTTATGAAAAGTACATTCTCGTTACATGTTAGTACATTCTCGATACATGAACGGCCACATTATATTCTTGCTTGATCATGCTCTCATTCTACGTGGATACTCATATCTCTATGATTTACATCTTGCTACTTGCATTGTTATCTTGGTTTTATTCATGTGTTTCACCGTATTTCATTTATCTTACCTTCTAGAGCTAAAATGTTAATTATTTAAACTTGCCTTCATGTTGATACGAAGATACCTACTGGGCAAGTGTGCTCATCCCCTACTTTCCAATCTTTTCAGGAAATTCTAGCGGGTCGGATTCGGACTTTTCAAGTGGCGGGTCCGAGAGCGATTAATGCACGAGAGGAGCCGTAGTTATGAGTCCAATTAGTTAGACATGAGTCATCTGGTAATAAGTTCCTTCACTGAAATAGGCGGTGAAGTTAATCATGTTGTGTAATTTTCCCTTTTCTTGAGTCTAGAATGTAAAGGGTCAAAGTTATAAGGTCTTTTGTAAATCTTTGATTATTATTCAATAAAGTTGGATTTTGAGTACATTACCTTGTGCATTCCTTTATTGTGTGTGAATGTTTAACGCTCTGATTATCATTCTCACTTGAGACTTTATTTGCCGGCTGTTCACGTTCCCGACTTACTTCCACTGCATATCTCGGGGCGTGACAAAAGATCTTTTGCGAGCTGAGGTGATATATCATGCCTGCTTGATGGTATATGATCAGAGAGTTACTATTGCCCCTGTTGTCTTCACGAATATTTATCATTCTTTTGGGGCTTTGACAGCATATTCATCACCCAGGGCCAAGAACATATTGATGCACACTCATTATTTGAGTGCATGGGCGGGGCTACTATTTCCAAAGCTCTCTCGGACGTCTCCAGTCAATAACCTTGCAACTCCACTAATGTTTGCTTTTATCGGGCAGCCTTCTCATGACGTCGGTACTCAACTTGTGGGTGCCCATAGGGCCCTGTCTTTTCTACCTGTCAAGAGAGCTGAGGGCCTAGCCCTCGACCACTTCTCCCACTGTCACGCCCCGAGATTATGCAGCGAAAACAATCGGGAACGCGAACAGCCGACATGGTAAGCCTCTTGCAAGCAAGAATAATCAGAGCGCGAGAACAATCACACAAAAGCAATTGCACAATAATTAACTTAAACCTTCACTTTCATTAATAATAACAACCATAACTCAAGTACATGAGACATTGACTTCTCTAAACTTGCTAGACTCAATAAGAGAAAATTACATGGACTCAATCTAGACATATTTCGACAATTCTAGGTCTTCTCTCGATTCCACGTTTCCTTTAATCGCTCTCAGACCCATCACTGGAATGACCTGAATCCGAATCTGACCCACTAGTACTTCCTGAAAAGATTGAAAAATAGGTAATGAACACACTTGCCCAGTAGGTATCTTCGCATCAACATGATTGGCAATGTTAAATTAATTAATATCTTTAGCTCTAAAGAAAAAGATAAATCATGCAAATACGATCAAAACATGCGATTAAAACTTAAAGTAACAAAGTATAATCAAGCTTGAGATATGATAAATCAAGAATATATCAAGAATGTTACTTTGGCCTTTTCATGAACAAGAATGTAACGAGAATGTACTAGCAAGTCATGTAACAAGCAAGAATGTACTCTTCACTTAGTAACAAGTACTTCGTGAATTCATGTAGATTTCCGTGATTGCCGTGATTGCCGTAGATATTTTCACTTATTTATAAAGAAAGTACTCTCAGCGCAATGCGACGCCAGTAGCATCATACCCAATGGTTTATATAGTATGTTTCCGACAATCAGCCGAGGGGACTAACATAGAGCCCTTAAACACAATCAGTGCTCGAACTACATCTTCAAGTATAAATCAAGCTACTTCCACGTCTATAATAAAGAATGTGGCCAAGATTGCACAATTTCAACTATAGTTTCATGATAAAGTAACCAAAAATAAGAATGCTTCTATTGAGAATAAGAGTTCAATAAACACATTGATAACTAGTTTATGCCGTGGAAATAAATCGACAACATAACGGTACATTTCTTAACTTTCACAATTTACTTAGATATTTTTGGAATAATGTGACAGGCTCTAGATAATCAATTGGACTATCTAGGATCATAGGAATATTAACCCTTGAGTCAAACCTTGGGTTAACTGTACTCAGGAAAATAGCGGTCGTTTACTGGGCCCTTTATTGAAGAAAGCGGTCTAGTTCTGGACCGTTAAGTACAAGACTGTTCGATATTTGAAAACAGATTATCTGGAGTCTTTAGCGGTCAAAGAAAGAATCGTCAAGGATCGTTTAGCGGTCTAGCTAAGGCCTGCTAGCAGACTCTGGCGGTCAACCATAAGGCTGCTAGGTTTCCAGAAATATAAAACGCCGGTGTAAGTGCTTTCTAGACAATGGGATTTAATGGTACAACCAACTCGGCGTCCTAGTGGGAATCCCAGGCTCGCAGAGAATTACGGAGGCCTTGAAATAAGATTTCCTAATCCGTTGGAAGGAATATCCAAAGGAGAGGTTATCAAGTCCAATATTGTGTTCCTAAAGTGCATAGGTGTAACTAATGGTCATATACCGGGATATATGCCATGTACTTACAGAAATTGACTCTGAGATAAGAAGAGAATGTGTACTGTGATAAACCAACGTTCAATCTCGACAATGTAGCATTTAAACCATAATTTAATACAAGATTATATGGTTTTTGGGCATGAAATTATCATATGCTTAAAATAATCCCAAGTACCATAAAGAATACGAAATCACTGTTATGAACCAGTAATTAAAACTCAGAGTAGTGAAATAACATTAAAACAGGTTGGTATATAGTTAACTAGGCTTATTTATAAGCTAGACGGACTGCTCTTGACTCTGTCTCGGGTTGACAGAAATCAGAACACTGGCGGTCTATAATAGAGCCGTTACAAAAAGTTGGCGGTTTATCGTAAGGCCGCCAGAGGGACTTTAACGGTCTATTTCTGGTCCGCCAGAGGTTTCGTAAAAATCGCATTTCAAGGTGACTAGCGGTTTATCGTAGGGCCGCTGCACAAGGTTGGCGGTCGAAGATTAGGCCGCTAGAGCACGTCTGACAGTAAATTAAATAAGATGAAACTAATGTTTAAAACGCATCATGTCTGGAAATCAACATGTATAAACTTCCCTATCATTATAGAACGAAGAATAGGCTATAATATGCATGGATTTTCTGTGAATTAACAAGGGAATTTCTCTTAACTTAATTAGGGCTAAGAATATACATGGATGTATACTAGATGCATAAAACATGAAATTCTTGATGCATAGTTCATGAAATCTAGTGAAACAAGAGGACTTTTAATCTTAGAATGATGTTTTAGCCATTCATGAGATGACCTACCTCTGGAAACTCCTCTAGACTTTGAATCTCGAACTGGAAGTCAACCCTAGTTCTGCACTTCTTGTGATAAATCAGTAACTTCACGTCCTAATAACTCTTGATTCTCTTGACCTAAAGACATGAAATTTGGAGGGTAAAAAAAAGATACTAAGGGGAACAGAAAGTTCTAAAGGCACTAATGCTAAATACCTCGTTCTGGGTTCCTAATTCCTGGATCTTCGCCGGACTTTTGCTCAGTTTCCTGGGTCGCTAATATGGAACCAGCAACTTTACAGGCTTCTATCTCCTTGTGTGCTGGATCTCCTAGCACGAAATTTTGAGGCAAGTTAGTCCTTAGTATTAGGAATAAAAACCTCAAAAGAACCTACCTGAAATAATATCTCCTTACCTTAGTTCCACGCGAGCCAAACGTAAGGGTCGCGCAAGTGAAATCTAGGGTCTATTTATAGGCTTTTGGTAGGGTTTGAGGATTAGATCAATTCTAAAGTCCCTAGTTGGTACTATCCCGACTTCTGAGAGTCCTTAAGATGTTTACTAGTCCTCCCACCTCAGTCTCCAAGAGATAAAACACTAAAAATCCAATCTTTTTACTCTTTCTTCAACTCACGGAACTGACAGTAATTAGCGGTCTAAGATTGATCCGCCAAATGTCCCTTAGCGATTTTACGATAGACCGCCATTATGTTTGGGCGCCGAATTTGAATTTAATTCAAACTCCGTTATTCTCTTATCCACTTAATTATCTAAATAACGAGTATTTATCCTTATATTCCGTGAATAAGCTAATTAACCTTCTAGAATATGGGCCAAACTTCATGGGCTTGGTCCTTAAGTCCTTTGGGCTTTATTTAAATAGACTAGGTTAATTGGTTATCACACTTGGGCCTTAATAATGGTTTATTTAACCCAGAAATTCATTTATTAATCCATTTTGGTATTTAAAAATTCTTAGAAAATTCTTAAATACTTCAGAAATATTCTATAAAATTTTCAAGACATTACACCCTCCCCCACTTAAGAGAATTTGGGCCCCAAATTCAATGTATGGATTATATGGAGAGTGTACTTACAGTTAAATAATTCCGGAAATCTTCTGCGCATCGCTTCTTCGGTTTCCCATGTTGCTTCATGTGGACATAACTTGGTCCATTGGACTTTGACCATTGGAATAGTTTTATTCCGCAGTTGACGAACCTCTTGTTCATTGCTCATATGTCAAGTCCTTTTTAATCTCCAAATTATCATAAGTGATGACATGGAAAGGATCAGGAACATATTTCTTGAGCATTGAGACGTGAAATACATCATGGACTTCAGATAATTGGGGAGATAAAGTAATTCGATAAGCCACTTCACCAACTCTCTCCAGAATTTCAAAAGGACCAATTAATCTTGGAGTAAGCTTGCCCTTAATACCAAATCTTCGAATACCTCGACCTGGAGAAACCTTAAGGAATACATGGTCTCCTACTTGAAACTCCAAGTCGCGCCTTCGATTGCCAGCATATGATTTCTGCCTGTCTTGTACCATTTGAAGTCTTTCTCGAATGAGTTTTACCTTCTCGGTAGTATCCCTTATAATGTCGGGACCGAGAAATTGCCTTTCTCCTACTTCCTTCCAGCAAATAGGTGAACGACAGCTTCTTCCCTATAAAGCTTCAAATGGTGCCATTTGAATACTAGCTTGGTAGCTATTGTTGTATGCAAACTCCACTAGAGGCAAGTGATCATGCCAACTCCCTCCAAAGTCAATAGCACAAGCCCTGAGCATATCTTCCACCACTTGATTTGTCCTTTCAGTTTGACCATCAGTTTGTGGATGGAATGCCGTGCTAAAGTTCAGTCGGGTCCCTAAGGAATGTTGTAGACCCTTCCAGAATTGTGATGTAAACCGAGGATCTAGGTCAGATATAATGCTGACGGGGACACCGTGCAATTTGACAATTTCCCTCATGTATAATGTTGCTAGTACATCCACAGACCATCGACTTTTGATTAGTAGAAAATGTGCAGACTTAGTCAATCGGTCTATGATCACCTATATACCATCGTGTCCACCTCTTCTCTTAGGTAAACCCATGATGAAATCCATCCCTATACTTTCCCACTTCCACTCGGAAATATTTAAGGGGTGTAATTTACCTGCGGGTTTTAAATGTTCTGCCTTGACCTACTGACAAGTGAGACAACGAGACACGAATTCTGCCACTTCTCTTTTCATATTGGGCCACCAAAAATTTCTTTTCAAGTCTTGATACATCTTGGTAGCACCAGGATGAACAGCATACCTTGACTTATGTGCCTCTTCCATGATCAATTTCTTAGTATCATTATGATTTGGCACACAAATCCTATCTTTAAATAATAGTCTTCCATCATTTGAGATAGAAAATTCTGGTTTCTGATCAATATTATCCTTGATCTCCATCAATGCAGGGTCATTCTCTTGTAATTTGACTATATCCTCAATTAATGTCGGTTGAAACCTTATATTGGCAATTATACAGCCATCTTCTTCCCTGTCAATATCAAGATTCAAGTAAGAGAAATCTTCGACGAGACAATTCATACATTTCCTGAGGCTTGCTAGAGTTGCCCTTGGTCTTCTGCTAAGAGCGTCAGCCACAGCATTTGCCTTCCCTGGATGATATTGAATTGTAAAATCGAAGTCCTTGAGATACTCCAACCATCTGCGTTGTCGCATATTTAATTCCTTCTGGGTAAAAAGATATTTCAGACTTTTATGATCTGAGAATATAGTGAATTTCTCCCCATAAAAGTAATGTCGCCAAATCTTCAAAGCGAAAATAACCGCAGCTAATTCCAGATCATGCACAGGGTAATTCTCTTCATGACGCTTCAATTGTCTTGAGGAATAACTAATCACCTTCCTATTTTGCATGAGAACACATCCTAGGCCAATGCCAGATGCATCCGTATAGACTTCAAATCCACCACCCTCGACGGGCAATGACAGAATAGGGGCTGTGGTGAGGTGATCCTTAAGAGTTAGAAAACTCTCCTCGCAGTCCTTCGACCATACAAAAGGATTTTCTTTTCTTGTAAGTCTAGTCAAAAGAACGGCGATCTTAGAGAAATCCTTAATAAATCTCCTGTAATAACCAGCTAGCCCTAGAAAGCTTCTTACTTCTGACACGGCCGTTGGCCGGCTCCAATTCTTTACAGCTTCCACCTTAGAAGGATCGACAGCGATACCTTCCTTTGAAATAATATGGCCGAGGAATGAGACTTCCTTTAGCCAAAACTCGAACTTACTAAGCTTCGCATAGAGTTTGTGTTCTCTTAGTATCTGCAAGGCTATCCTTAAGTGCTCTTCATGTTCTTCCTTAGTCTTGGAATATATAAGAATGTCATCAATGAAGACGACGACAAACTGGTCAAGATAAGGCTGGAAGACTTTATTCATGAGTTGCATAAATGCTGCTGGGACATTGGTTAACCCGAACGGCATTACAACAAATTCATAGTGGCCATAACGGCTCCTGAAGGCAATTTTGTAAATGTCTTCATCCTTAATTCTGAGCTGGTGATACCCTGATCTGAGATCGATCTTGGAAAAATATTCTGCCCCTGAAAGCTGATCAAAGAGTTCATCGATACGCGGCAACGGATACTTGTTCTTGATAGTAAGCTGATTCAGTCGCCGATAATCGATACATAACCTGAGAGATCCATCTTTCTTCTTGACAAATAGGACTGGCGGTGCCCCAAGGGGATGTGCTAGGTCGAATAAATCCCTTGTCTAATAACTCCTGAAGCTGTTTCCTCAATTCCTTAAGTTCTGTGGAGGACATCCTGTAGGGAGCTATTGAAACAGGTGCTGCTCCGGGAATGAGTTCAATGGAGAAATTTACTTCCCTTTTGGGTGGTAAACCGGGTAAATCTGATAGAAATATATCAAGAAACTCATTGACGATAAGTATATCTTTTAAGGTAATCTCCTTGGATTCAGCGATAATTACGGAAGCAAAGAAGGCTTCACATCCTTGCGAGATAAGTTTGCAAGCGTGAAGAGATGAAATAATGGCAAGGTGCTTCCTATATTTGATACCAAGGAAAGAAAACCTTGGAAGACCTGGTTTCCGAAAGGAGATAATCCTATTTCAGCAATTTATGTAGGCATCATGGTCTACAAGCCAATCCACACCTAATATAGCATCGTAGCCCTCTATGTCAAGGCATACGAGGTTTGCAGGGAGATTGTGACCTTCTACCCTTACTTCACTATCGGAGTAATAGTTTGTGAGTTTGGTTCTAGGGCCCAACGGTGTAGTAATAGCAAGGTCCGAAGGTAAAGGAACTGATGAAACTGGCAAGATCTTTTTGCAAAGGCGGTAGATATAAAGGAATGAGAAGCACCAGTATCGAATAGTACAAAAACAGGATGGGAACAAATGTGAACAGTACCTTCCATAAGTCCATCATTTGGGGGCGCTTCTTCATCTAAAACAGCATTGAGACGAGCCTGTCTCTTACGTCCACTTCCAGAAGATAGCTCCTTCATAAGGGGGCAATCCGGCATACGGTGCTCCCGGCTGCCACAACGGAGACAAGCGCCAAGGCGCTTCCAGCATTCTTCGGCCGAATGACTGAACTTTTTACAAAAAGTACAGGCCGTAGCGACCTGCTTATCTTCTTCCTTGACCTTCTTGTTTTTATAGCAACTACCACCGCTCCCATTCCTGGATCTCTTCTTGCTATCACGGGATTTGTAGGGTTCCGTGATGCTGAACTTGCCTTTCTTATCATGCCGATCAGACCTTCGGCTTGGTTCTTCGCCCTTTCCTTTTAATTTTTCGAACTTCTCTAAGGTCCTTTCACATAGATATGCCCATTGGACCATCTCCGCATAAGTACGGATATTTTGAGTCCCGAGTTGCTGAATAAAACCGGGTCTTAAACCATCCATAAATCGATTTGCCTTTAATAAATCAGTACTGACCAGATGAGGAGCATACGGTGCCAGCCAGGAAAACTGAAGTTCATACTCTGCCACCGACAACATGCCCTGGCGGAGAGAAGCGAATTCCATAGCCTTTCGCTCCTTGACATGTTCAGAAACATATTTGGCACGGAATAGCGTAAGAAAACCTTCCCATGTATAGGGTGCATCTGTTGGCGGTGCCGGAACTGACTTCCACCATGTACGTGCATCTTTGTTTAGTTGAAAAACGACAAGACGCACTTTCTCTTGGTCAGCACATTGCATGACCTCAAATATACGGTTCATCTCATCTATCTAGTTCTCAGCTTCGTCTGGATTAGAAGAACCATAGAATCGCGGAGGGTTTAGACTCCGAAAGTTACGATGCAAATCTCCAGCTCTTGCCCCTGCACCTGCTTGCGCCATAGTTTGTAGTGCTTGTGTAAAACCAACAACGATTTCTTGCATACCGTTCCAATCCACACGATGGGCCATTGTGAAAATAAGGTACCTAAGAGAAATAACAATTAGTTAATTCCCATAAAATTAAAAAGAGATTCATCTAGAGCTAATTTACTATCTCATCCCGAGCTCTACCCAATTCTCACGTGGGTGGAAAAATTTCTCCCTTAATTCATAGGTTTGGGTCCTTAAACCTTAGACTTATCCTATGACATGTCTTTCTCCCTAACTCCCTAGACTTAGGCTCTGATACCATCTTAACTGTCACGCCCCGAGATTATGCAGCGGAAACAATCGGGAACGCGAACAGCCGGCATGGTAAGCCTCTTGCAAGCAAGAATAATCAGAGCGCGAGAACAATCACACAAAAAGCAATTGCACAATAATTAACTTAAACCTTCACTTTCATTAACAATAACAACCATAACTCAAGTACATGAGACATTGACTTCTCTAAACTTGCTAGACTCAATAAGAGAAAATTACATGGACTCAATCTAGACATATTTCGACAATTCTAGGTCTTCTCTAGATTCCACGTTTCCTTTAATAGCTCTCGGACCCATCACTGGAATGACATGAATCAGAATCTGACCCACTGGTACTTCCTGAAAAGATTGAAAAATAGGTAATGAGCACACTTGTCCAGTAGGTATCTTCGCATCAACATGATTGGCAATGTTAAAGTAATTAATATCTTTAGTTCTAAAGAAAAAGATAAATCATGCAAATACGATCAAAACATGCGATTAAAACTTAAAATAACAAAGTATAATCAAGCTTGAGATATGATAAATCAAGAATGTTACTTTGGCCTTTTCATGAACAAGAATGTAACGAGAATATGCTAGCAAGTCATGTAACAAGCAAGAATATACTCTTCACTTAGTAACAAGTACTTCGTGAATTCATGTAGATTTCTGTGATTTCCGTGATTGTCATGATTGTCGTGATTGCCGTGGATATTTTCACTTATTTATAAAGAAAGTACTCCCAGCGCAATGCGACGCAAGTAGCATCATACCCCATAGTTTATATAGTATGTTTCCGACAATCAGCCGAGGGGACTAGCATAGAGCCCTTGAACACAATCAGTCCTCGAACTGCATCTTCAAGTATAAATCAAGCTACTTCCACGTATATAATAAATAATGTGGCCAAGATTGCACAATTTCAACTATAGTTTCATGATAAAGTAACCAAAAATAAGAATGTTTCTATTGAGAATAAGAGTTCAATAAACACATTGATAACTAGGTTGTGCCGTGGAAATAAATCGACAACATAACAGTACATTTCTTAACTTTCACAATTTACTTAAGTATTTTTTGGAATAATGTGACAGGCTCTAGATAATCAATTGGACTATCTAGGATCATAGGAATATTAACCCTTGAGTCAAACCTTGGGTTAACTGTACTCAGGAAAATAGCGGTTGTTTACTGGGCCCTTTATTGAAGAAAGCGGTCTAGTTCTGGACCGTTAAGTACAAGACTGTTCGATATTTGAAAACAGATTATCGGGAGTCTTTATCGGTCAAAGAAAGAATCGTCAAGGATCCGTTAGCGGTCTAGCTAAGGCCCGTTAGCAGACTCTGGCGGTCAACCATAAGGCCGCTAGGTTTCCAGAAATATAAAACGCCCGTGTAAGTGATTTCTAGACAATGGGATTTAATGGTACAACAAACTCGACGTCTTAGTGGGAATCCCAGGCTCGCAGAGAATTACGGAGGCCTTGAAACAAGATTTCCTAATCCGTTGGAAGGAATATCCAAAGGAGAGGTTATCAAGTCCAAGATTGTGTTCCTTAAGTGCATAGGTGTAACTAATGGTCATATACCGGGATATATGCCATGTACTTACAGAAATTGACTCTGAGATAAGAAGAGAATGTGTACAGTGATAAACCAACGTTCAATCTCGTCGATGTAGCATTTAAACCATAATTTAATACAAGATTATATGATTTTTGGGCAT
This sequence comes from Amorphophallus konjac, assembly GCA_022559845.1. Taxonomy (NCBI): domain Eukaryota; kingdom Viridiplantae; phylum Streptophyta; class Magnoliopsida; order Alismatales; family Araceae; genus Amorphophallus; species Amorphophallus konjac. The sequence continues at coordinate 255,000,495 of CM040118.1, read as the reverse complement.
GAAATTATCATATGCTTAAAATAATCCCAAGTACCATAAAGAACACGAAATCACTGTTACGAACCAGTAATTAAAACTCAGAGTAGTGAAATAACATTAAAATAGGTTGGTATATAGTTAACTAGGCTTATTTATAAGCTAGACGGACTGCTCTTGATTCTGTCTCGGGTTGACAGAAATCAGAACACTGGCAGTCTATAATAGAGCCGTTACAGAAAGTTGGCGGTTTATCGTAAGGCCGCCAGAGGGACTTTAACGGTCTATTTCTGGTCCGCCAGAGGTTTCATAAAAATCGCGTTTCAAGGTGACTAGCGGTTTATCGTAGGGCCGCTGCACAAGGTTGGCGGTCGAAGATTAGGCCGCTAGAGCACGTCTGACAGTAAATTAAATAAGATGAAACTAATGTTTAAAACGCATCATGTCTGGAAATCAACATGTATAAACTTCTCTATCATGATAGAACGAAGAATAGACTATAATATGCATAGGTTTTCTGTGAATTAACAAGGGAATTTCTCTTAACTTAATTAGGGCTAAGAATATGCATGGAAAATTCTTGAAGCATAGTTCATGAAATCTAGTGAAACAAGAGGGCTTTTAATCCTAGAATGATGTTTTAGCCATTCATGAGATGACCTACCTCTGGAAACTCCTCTAGACTTTGAATCTCGAACCTGAAGTCAACCCTAATTCTGCACTTCTTGTGATAAATCAGTAACTTCGCGTCAAAATAACTCTTGATTCTCTTGACCTAAAGACGTGAAATTTGGAGGGTAAGAAGAAGATACTAAGAGGAACAGGAAGTTCTAAAGGCACTAATGTTAAATACCTTGTTCTGGGTTCCTAATTCCTGGATCTTCACCGGACTTTTGCTCAGTTTCTGGGTCGCTAATATAGAACCAACAACTTTACAGGCTTCTATCTCCTTGTGTGCTGGATCTCCTAGCACAAAATTTTGAGGCAAGTTAGTCCTTAGTATTAGGAATAAAAACCTCAAAAGAACTTACCTGAAATAATACCTCCTTACCTTAGTTCCACGCGAGCCAAACGTAAGGGTCTCGCAAGTGAAATCTAGAGTCTATTTATAGACTTTTGCTAGGGTTTGAGGATTAGATCAATTCTAGAGTCCCTAGTTGGTACTATCCCGACTTCTGAGAGTCCTTAAGATGTTTACTAGTCCTCCCACCTCGGTCTCCAGGAGATAAAACACTAAAAATCCAATCTTTTTGCTCTTTCTTTAACTCACGGAATTGACAGTAATTAGCGATCTAAGACTGGTCCGCCAAATGTCCCTTAGCGGTTTTACGATAGACCGCCATTATGTTTGGGCGCCGAATTTGAATTTAATTCAAACTCCTTTATTCTCTTATCCACTTAATTATCTAAATAACGAGTATTTATCCTTATATTCCGTGAATAAGCTAATTAACCTTCTAGAATATGGGCCAAACTTCATGGGCTTGGTCCTTAAGCCCTTTGGGCTTTATTTAAATAGGCTAGGTTAATTGGTTATCACACTTGGGCCTTAATAATGGTTTATTTAACCCAGAAATTCATTTATTAATCCATTTTGGTATTTAAAAATTCCTAGAAAATTCTTAAATACTTCAGAAATATTCTATAAAATTTCCGGGGCATTACACCCACCTTTACCCCCCTTACGTGGGGCAAGAGGGAGGCTCAGCAGTTTGCACAGTGTCTTCACGAGCTTTGCCCTCTTCCCACGGGCTTGCCCAGTGGGTTGTGTGTATACACCCTAGTGTGCTGGTTTATTGGCGTTCTAGTAAAGCGGCCCTTGAGCCCTATTATCCACACCGGTTCGCCCAGAACTTTGGGTATGACCAGGGCATCCCTCCGAATGTGGAATTTCCTCTAGCTCTTTGACTGTATAGGCACAGGGATGTGCATTTAGTAGTAGCAGCATGGCACGACTTCCTTTGCCGTGAGATGAAGGAGACCTATCATGTTTCCGAGCAGACGTGCAGAGGCCATTTCAATATACATTATGCGCGTTGGTGGTTCAAAGCTAGCAATGTCTTCATTGATCATCGTAACGCCATCAGATCCGCCGAGGAGAGGCATTTGAGGAGGGAGGATCTGCCTCCTTTATTTGTTGATCCGAGCTTCATCAGGTCACTTCTCTGGAGCCACCGGGGTCATCAGAGAGATCGAGAGCATCTGGAAGGAGAGGGGCCTATCTATTCCCGTGGATAGGAATCAGTATAGTGGGGCTTTGAAACCCTGAGAGGTACACCAGTGGCAGCCTCAGCCTCTTCTTTTTCTTGTGCGGGGGCTGCCCCTAGTTCATCACAGGCCTATTCTTGGTGGGAGGATTTGAAGGCTTCCTACGATCTAAGGAGGAAGTCCCGGTTATCCCAGCCGATGCCCGAGGGAGCACTTGGGGGTACACCTGCTGATTCAGGTTAATCCTCTGCCAATCGTGGAGGCTATGAGAAGCAACCTTGAGGGTTGCACCAGAAGTTATCACGCATTCGGTCTCCCCAGAGATGCTTGGATGGCGAAACTCACAACCTTATGGGATGAGTTCGCCCGTCTTCACACTGCTCAGGGGCAGAGACAGATGACTCAGGCGATGATCTAACAGGAGGAGGAGCAACTTTCCAGACTACGAGCGACTCAGGCAGAGATATATGCTCAAACTGAAGCCGCTCGAGAGCATGGCCGGAGTGCCTCCCTCCGAGTAGAGGAGCTACAAAGGGAGGTGCAGGCTCTTTTGCAACAGGCACGGGAGGCCGAGGAGGAGTGCACAGAGACTCTAACACCGAGTTGACGGGCTCGAGGAGGAGGTCCTTTTGAGGGAGGCGCCTCCTTCATAGACCTTTTGAATGATGTAAGATCCACGCCAGTTAGGCTAAAATTTATCGCTGGATCTTTCTGCCAAAACCTCCTTTTCCTTGATCATGACAAGATCACCCCTTTTGAATGCCCTTTGTTTAACAAGCTTATCATAAACGTGTGTCATGCGGACTTGATAAACTTGCAAATGTTTATAGGCTCGGAGTCTTTCGCCTTCCAAGTTTGACAATTCACCGAGCCGTCTTTCTATCTCCGATTGGTCTTGGCCCGACAACCCAACGTGGACAACAACACTATAGGACGCCAGTTCAATTTCCACAGTGACCACTGCTTCAGTCCCGTAGACCAAGGAGAATGGGGAATAGCCTGTAGGTGTCTTGTAGATAGTCTGGTAAACCCATAGGGCTTCGTGCACCTTTTCGCCCCAATCCCTTTTGCGACCAGCAACTATTTTGGCCAGTAGTTTGCAAAGGGTTTTATTGAAAGCCTCGGCCAACCTATTAGCTTGGAGATTATAAACTGACGATGTCTTCCAATCAATGTGGAACTTGGCCGCCAATGAGTACACGGTCTTATTTTTGAGCAGCGTACCGTTGTCCGACACGATTCGGCTAGGAGTGTTGAATCTATAAATTATATAGTGCCTCACGAATCGGGCAACAATTTCTCTCGTCATTTCTCACAACGGAACAGCCTCAGCCCAATGGGAGAAGTAATCTGTGACTGTAAGGATGAACTTGTGACCTTGGGATGAAGGTGGGAATGGTCCCACAATATCCATGGCCCATTCCGCAAATGGCCAAGTAGGCACAGTTGGATGGAGCGGGTTAGGTGGCCTTCGGGGCACTGGCCCAAATACTTGGCATTGGTGACATATGCTAGCATACTGATTGCAATCTTCGTACATGGTGGGCCAGTAAAACCCTTTGAGTTTGATATTGTTTTTCATTTTAGCTCCTGTTTGATGAGCCCTGCACAATCCATAGTGAACTTGGTGCATCACGGTTCTTGCTTCCTTAAGCGAAAGGCACTATAGGAGGCACCGTAGCATAATGCCACCAAGTACTCAACAAAGGTCCACACCAAGTCGAGCTTTTAGCTCTTTATGACGAGTGGACATTCTGTCGAACACCTCATGAGCGGCATGAAATTACACACCCACTGGACAAAACCTATACAAAATTAAGTTTCTTTAGTGCCATCAGAGTATTCCCTTAGCATTAAAATAAATTTTCCGTTACCCCGGAGTCAACGGGCAGCAAGACGACGCCTAGAGGCGGGCAACAAACAAACAAAATCCTCCACATGTACTCTGCTACGAGGAAGGCCAGAAACAATAAAAAAAATCCTAGAAAAAAGGCTTTTTATAGCCTTGACAGGACCACAAAGGGGGGGCAGCTCTCCCTCTCCTCTCTCCCGTCAGGTGGCTCCCACCGAGGTGCACTCCCCCAGTGACAACCATCAGGGGAGGCCCCCCTCCGTCTGCTCCAGCCGGGGGGGAGGCCCTCCACCTGCTCACGTCGGGGGGAAGCCCGCCCCTGCCTGCTCGCGCCGAGGGGAGGCCCCCCTTCCCCTTGCTCCCGCCGAGGAGAGTCCCCCCCCCCGCTCACTCCGGGGGAACCCCCCCCCCCCCCCCCCGCCTACTCCCGCCGGGGGGAGCCCCCCCCTCTCTGCCTGTTCGGGCAGGGGGGACCCCCCCTGCCTGCTCCCACCAAGGGTGTGCCCCCCGTTTTCTGCTGCCGCTGCGTATCGCCCGGGGCAGGGAGGTCCACCGGAGGTGGCCTCCTCCCTCTCTCTTCCCTACTGCACCACTGGGGGTGGTCTAAAGTGGCAGGAAGGTGAAGAGATGAGAGATGAAGGGATTAAGGGCTTACCTCCACCAAGTTCCATCGGGGGAGGCCTCCTCCTTGGCCTCTTCCACTGCCTATAAAAAGGGAAGAGTCCCTTTCTTGAAGGGGAGAGAACTCGGAAGGAAGCTTGGAAGCACAAGAAGAAGAAGAAAGTTTGGAGCTCTTTTGAAGTTCTTGAACCCTGCGGAAAGGGTAGGGGGCACCCCTTTTTTCTGTTCAAACAGAGATGTGTTAAATTTGCATAAAAGTCCCTATGTCATGGGATATTTATTAAAATACCCTCATATGAAAGGGATGTGTTATATCCGTTGTTAATGATGAAAAAAACTATGTGAAAGTCGTAAGACTCTTTAGTTCTAGAATTTTGGACATGTAATTATGGGTAAAACCTTGAAAAAAAACTCTAAAATTGCAGTTTTACCCTGAAGATGTCAAAATTGTACTTTTATCCTAAATCTTTTCGAGATTACACAGAAGTCTGGAAAAATACAGCAAAATTCAGAAAAAACAATACACAAGGATGCTTCAATCAAGAAAAATTGTAGAAAAGACCCCAGTGGTCAGAAAAATGTAGAAAAGGCCCCGGTGGTCAGAAAATTATAGAAATACCCCTAGTGGTCAAAAAATTGTAGAAATGCCCCGGTGGTCAAAAACTTACAGAAATAATCATGGTGGTTAGAAAATTACATAAATATCCCCGGTGGCCAAAAAATTACGAAAATACCCCCGGTGGCCAGAAAATTATAGAAATACCCCCAGCAAGAAAAATTGCAAATAAACCCCTATCACAAGTAAAATTACAAATATATCCCTCTCGAAGGGAAAATCGAAAATAAGCTCTTATTATAGGGAAAATCATAAATATATCCCTGAATTAGGGCATGGGAGTCTTCCCGAGGGCGAACCCTTAATATCATGACCAGTATCGCAAGGGTAAAAAAGATCTTTGGTAATTAATCAAAGATGTTCGGACCTGTTCCGATGTAAATTAACACTGACTCCGGTCGGTGGGAAAAAGTCCCGTACACGAACCCTAAATTGACTGAGAAACTCAAAACTAATGCAAATAAGCATGCTGGTGATGCCCGAAGCCATAAAAACCTCTAGTTCATCATCAGTGTGTCCTCATTTCGTGTGTGAAACAACCCATTTTCTCTTTTGTCCCCGAGGGCACAAGGGCTTGACGTCCCGGGATGACGGAGAAAGGTCTTGTTGCCATTCTTGAGCTTGGTCAGGCTTAGCTGCTCGGGCTCGTTTAAGGGCGCGGACCTCCTGCTTTATGACCCACATCTGCTTCATCTTCTGAGGGCGATCCTTGGCTATGTTGCCCCCGTTGTTGACTTTGGACTTCTTCTTAAAGTTTGGCTTATCCTCGAGCAGCTTGTGATGGGGCGCGAAACAGTTGAAAGTTGGGATGACCGAGACATGGTTGTCCCACAGGAATATTGGCTCACCGTCGTCGAGCCGAACACGCAAGTTTCTGATAAGGACCGTCTTATCGGAGCAACAGATTGTTGCCACGGGCTTCTTGTTCTAGCGGGTCCGGCGGCTCCCCCATTTAGCAGGGGCGGAGTTGTAAGAAATTGTATTTACCGAGAAAACTCGGCCTTGCGAAAGATAGGGCTCGACGCCCTCAGATGAAATGATTTCGGCCGAAACGACCACTCTTCTTGGGTAGCGGGGACGTGCCCTAGGAAGAAGGGGGAGCTCGCCACTGGGAAGAAATCCCCAAAGACAATTGGAGTTGCCAGATAACCATATCTAGAATGGGTGGCGACCACGAGAGGACCATACGTCACGGACGCCATTTGGGAGCTTAAGCTTGGAGAAAGCACTTTACTTTGCAATCGGTGTTGAAGCTGGGACCCTCCCTGCTCCATCCTGCAAAGGGCAATGAAAACCTTTGCAAAGGCATTGAAAGATCTTTCGGCAGAAAGATGAAAGACAAGAAAAGTCCCACCGGACATGTCAGTCTATTTACACACACGCGAAAAGATAAGATAAACTTTTGGGAAAATATGCACATAAACTTAGGCTTTTTAGCTTGTATATTATAATTTCCGCGCACGTGATTTATCATACGATTTAAGGTTTGTGTACAGGACCTTTCCCCACCGACTGGAGCCGGTGTTAATTTACATCAGACTGAGTCCGAACACCTTTGATTAACTGTCTAAGATCTCTTTTGCCCTCATGACACCGACTGTGATGAAGAATATTTCTTTATTTTCCTTTTGTTTACCCCGGGAGAGACATCCCCTTACCTCTAGGTATTACAACGGTTCTCCCTTCATGTGAGGACTTATTTGTACCTTTTCCCTTAAGATGAGTTTATTTGCAATTTTTCTCTTTGAAAGGGATCGATTGTAATTATCTCCTGAAGAGGGATTTGTACACAATTTTCCTCTTCATTAGTGCATCCTTAAATATCCCTTGATTTTCTGAACTTCTCTTTTATTTTTCAATTTTTTTCCTAGACCTTTGTGCAATTTTGTAAGAGCTTTGGGTAAAACCATCATTTTGGACCTATTGTAATAGAACAAAAGTATATCTCCAATTTGGGGAACAGTACCGTCCATTTGAACCATCCCTTTAATTTCTGCATTTTTCTAAATTTTTCCTGAATTTCATGGATATTTGCGCAATTCCATGAAATTTGAGGGCAAAAATGCAATTCTTAATTCATATAAGGACTTTTCCATAATTTTCATCAATGTAGCAGACTTTGATACATTTCCAACATTTCTTGATTTCTGCAGTAAGTCACACGGCATAATTTAAACAATACAAGGCTTTTTCTCGTGCCCGGGGGCATTTTAGTCAATCATACACCGATAAGGGCCTTCTTGTCATTTGTTGGTTTCTTCAAACTTAGGAGGGAAAGGGCAACAAGAGGGAGGTTGTGTAGGCCTTCCTCTCTTCTTCTTCTTCTTTCCTTCTCACGCTTCCTTCTCCTCGAGCTTTTGAAGTCCTCTTCTTTGGAGTCTTGAGAGCTTGGAAGTCTTCTTCTCTTTTGGAACTCTAAACACCCTTTTATAGGCGCTAGGAGGGGTAGAGGCATAATACTCAGGTTGGAAGCTACCTCCGGTGGAAGGTGAAAGGCCAAGGTATGAACCCCCTCCCCCCTTGCATATTTCTTTTTCTTCCTTCTTTCTTCTTTCTTCTTCTCTTCTTTTTTCTCTTTTTAGGAGGGGGGCCCTCCAGTCTGGCAGTCACCGGAGGGGGGTCCCCCTCCAGTTTATCACCACTGGAGGGGGACCCCTCTGGTCCCTACATCGCCCGAGAGAGAAGAGAGAGAGGCGGAGGGGTCTTCCCCCTTGGGGTTGGAGTGGCTATAAAGGGGTCCTCCCATCCCTTTAACTCATTTTTTATTGTTGGATTTGTGGCTGCAGCACGTGGAGAATTCTCCTCTGTCTGTTTTTGGCCATTTTTGTTTTACGGGACCACCACCATGCAAGGAACAATATCCCGGTGCGTTGAAGTCGCCCTAAACGACCTTGAAGCTTCTTTTAGTGTCGATTTCACATGTGAGTGAGCCAATCCAGTCCGCCTATCAACTATTCGATAAAATTCTTCGTGCACGGAAATACGTGTAAATTTGATAATAGCCCTATTTAACGGGACCCAGACCCTCAACGACACTCATGTGATGACGACGATTCCATATCGTTTTATGGTCGTCACATGGTGCATCTAATATTTTCACTTCTGAAACTCTCTGGAAATTTCTAAAAATACCAGAAATTACTTGTGAACTTTGTGGGGTTCAACAAGACCTTAGGTTGTCAAGGTGGGTCCTCCACCTCCTTTCCCTTTTTTTTCTTTTCCTTCTTTCATTTTCTTTTTTTTTTGGCGGATGAAGAAACGGACCCGAGCAAGGTCAATGGGAGGCCGGCGGGGTCACTTGACCCCGTTGGGGTTTCCACCAGGGTCAAATGGACCCGCGGGGGCCCATTTGACCCTGGAGCGGGGCCTTCGGGGTTAAAGGACCCCGTCGGGGTTCGTTTGACCCCCCTGGGTCCCAGCGGAGTAAAGCGACCCTGGGCAGGTCTTTTTGGCCCCAGACAGGCCCCCCCCTGGGTTTGGAAAAAGGGGCGCCCCCCTCTTAAGCCCTACTCCAACCTTTTCTGCCCCTTGTGCCAGCAGCAGGACATGAGGAGAGAACGGAGTTGCTCCATCGTTTGTTTGTGTCCGTTTTGCGCCGTCGGCGACAGAGAAAGAGCTTACATCTGTCTGGACCACGTGATACACGGCGGTTGGTCTCTTCCACGAGTGGATATATGAATTCCCTCCATCCTTCTTTGCTGCGACGCAATTTGGCATTTGATATGGTTGGGTCCCGGGACCCGATTGTGTGGAGATAATCCACAAAACGACGGTGCTGACTTCAAACCGTAATTTGACCGTCGATTAACATGAGGGATGGGTCTCGAACTATTCGAGAAAGTTAGGGGTGGAACATTGCCATAGGGCCAATTCATCCGATTGACATCCAAACATTCGTGAGATAAGTATTAGCAAGAAAAAAGGGGAAAGATGGAAGAATCACACAAAATCAATCGGAAACATATCAATGCTAGGATAAGGAAGCATTGTACAGGTATACCTAACGAAATGTTTACACCTATAAGACATGATATTTATTTTGAGCCTAGAGCACAGCAATTTCAGCTTCAAAAAATATGGAGCACATTATATCTCAAATGATTTGGCAAAAAACAGTTCTAAGAAACATATACTTCGATATGCCATTTTATTGACTTGGGGACCACTTTAGGCTTTTCTTTCCTATCAAACAGTATTAGTGGGTTACCTTCCTGACATCTTCAGTCAGCACCAGAGGTCTAGCTGAATCATGGATGCAAACCAGTTCAGAACTTCCATCAATTTCCTGTAAGATGATGCAAAGGATCATTCAGTCATTAGAAGAAAAGTACAGATCAGAATGAAAGGCTAAGAGCAGGTAAATTGCAAAAAACAATTATGATAATATTTCCTTAAGTTGAGATGGGTCCTCAATAAATAAATGTGATGAAAGGAGGCTTGAAAGTCAACTGCTGGCCTGAAAATAACTGAAATGATGGGCACTATTAGAGATGACATCAAAAGAACTTCAGTAGATGGATGCAGTGAATGTACTGAGTGATGTGCAATGGTTTTAATTTGATAATGGAGTAGTGATGAGATCAAATATGAGAAACAAAAAATGTAGGGGGTATGCAAGGCAAGTATAGAGTTGTAAACATAATATTTGAGGTAGAGAACAACCAAACTCAAGAAGAATGACACAAAATGTTTCACTTTGAGTAAAAAAATTGAAGCTTGAAACTATGTCAAAGTGATGCGGGACAAATTGGGGCTAGGGTTTGGGATAGACGGGGAAGAATGGTAGGAGGTGGGAGTGTAGGCTTTGCACCCTCCCCTTCGTAGGGACCATCTAAGGTTTGCCCCTTCTCAGGCCACTCTCCACTCCATCAAAGACAAGGAAAAAAATTCTGTAAAATTGCACACAAAAATCTTCATTAATTTGGAAAGTGAGATTACAAGACTATTTATAGGAGTTAGGCTAACCCTAACTTTAACTTGACCCTCTTTGACCCAAATACCCCTAGACTCAAGAAATAGTGTGAAAATCGGACCAAAAAATATAGAAAAATAAAAGATGCAAAATTAGCTCCAAATGGGCCCAATAAAACTGACAATTAGAAATTTAATCCTATTCACTTGCGACTACTAGACTAGACTCAAATAAAGATAAAATACATAATAAAAATAAAAAATGACTCTACTACGACTCTGATTGTCATCCGTATAAATAATGTCATCATGCAAAGTGCCAATCGAAACCGTTGTTCGAAGTCATGAGTCTCGCTCCGTGTCACTCTCCTCTCGTTCAAAAAAAATCATCTTCGAATTTTGAATTGTTGCAATATGACGAAGACGATCGCTAGAGGATAGGGTGCAAACTCAGTGTTGATAATCATACTCGGGATCTCGATCCGCTACTTCTCATGTGAATCGGAAAAGTTTTGCCACATCAAATCGACATGAGATAACTCCCAAGTTAACACAATGTCGGATGAATCAACTGATGAGCCAACCTCGAACATTGTGTCGTTAATCAAATCCAAACAGGAATGAACAAACAAACTCTGATCCCACACGTCAGCACGACATAACTCCTTAGCTAGGTGAACTTGCAACATAGACCATTCTCGCGACTATTCTTCATACTCGGCCAACGTGGAGTCGGCCTCATAAATCACCTCCCGCTCCTGTTCTTCATACTCATCGGCCATTGTTGGATCGGCTTCATATACCACGTCCTGAATCGTTGGTTTGGCAAAACCGGATAGTCGCTCCTTCATAACATGGAGTCGACACTCTATATACTTGAAACACTCATACGAATGGGAATAGTCGGCCATGATAAGACTGTATCTAAACAGCTATCGGACCTCAGTTTATAAGGACAAGTCGATTCCCTAATCGATCACGTGGATGGGCTAAATACAATGCGAGGGCATTGTTGGGCCTACTCTGTTGCTCTTGGGCAAAGTGGAAGTGAGTTCGTTTAGTTACTTTGACCGCGGCCCATGTGGAGTCGTGAAGCTGGGTCCTCCCTCTGTCCTCCCTCTGGTATAGTGTTGTCCAAGGGGAGGGGAGTAGTAGACGGTGGGAGAACAAAAGAGAGAGAGAGGACGGAGAGATAGGGGAAGTGACAGACTGAGCAGAGAGGGGGGCAGCATAGGGAGAGAGGACAGTGGGGTGGCAGGGTGGACGGAGGGAGGAGGAAGAGAAGGACCGTGCGGTACAAGTGGTGGGTTGCAGTGGGGTTGGTGCACACAAGCGCGGTTAGGTTGAAGTGAAGAAGGGGAGAAAAGCCAAATAGGGAGAGGCGGGCGGCGAACCGGACTGGCGAGGCAGCAGCGAGATGCCGACACAGAGCTGGTGCCGCTCGGGCATCCTTATGGCAAAAGGAAGGCGAAGCGGGCGTACAGCGCAGGTAGGGGTGTTCGGGGTAGTTGCAGCGGGAGGTCCCAACTCCGTCAGTGGCAGGCCTGAGAACTAGCAAAGGTTGTGCGCCCACGGGGGGCTTCGTACAGATGGGGTGGTCGGTTGCGGCTGGCGCTGGTGCAGGTGAGGGCGCGGGGTTCGGCAAGCAAGCCACTGCCCAATCGCAACGGAGGAAGAAGGAGAGGTCAAGGTGACGGCGGCCGACGACGACGGGGAAGAATGACAGTGGCGTAAGGGGACTTCCAACTAGGGTTTATAGGGGACAAGGGGGGAGGGAGGTGGGTGAAGTGATGGTTGCAACTGGGGAAGGGGTGACGGGAGGGACATCAGGGACGAAACACAATGCTGAACGGCGATTGTGGCGGCGCAGATTGGATCTTCGATTATGTAGAAGTCGAGGCCGGTTGTGATACCAAAATTGATGCGGGACAAATTGAGGCTAGGGTTTGGGATAGACGGGAAGAAGGGTAGGAGGTGGGAGTGTAGACTTCGCGCCCTCCCCTTTACAGGGACCACCTAGGCTTTACCTTTTCTCAAGGCACTCACTACTCCATCACAGAGAAGGAAAAAAATTCTGTAAAATTGCACGCAAAATTTCTTCATTAATTCGAAAAGTGAGATTACAAGACTATTTATAGGAGTTAGCCAAACCCTAACTCTAACTTGACTCTCCTTAACCCAAATATCCTAGACTCAAGCAATAGTGTGAAAATCGCACCAAAAATTACAGAAACATAAAAGACGCAACATTACCTCCAGATGAGCCCAATAAAACAATGAAAATTAAACATTTAATCCTATTCACTTGCGACTACTAAACTAGACTCAAATAAAGATAAAATACATAATAAAAATAAAAAATGACTCTACTACGACTCTTATCGTCATCCGTGTAAATAATGTCGGCATGTGAAGCGCCAATCGAAACCGTTGTTCGAAGTCACGAGTCTCACTCAGTGTCAATCTCCCCCGGTTCAAAAAAAATCGTCCTCGAATTTTGAAATGTTGCAATATGACAAAGACAATCGCTATAGCATAAGGTGCAAACTCGGTGCTGAGAGCCATACTCGGGATCTCAATCCACTGCTTCTTATGTGAATCAAAGAAGTTTTGCCACATCAAATCAACATGAGATAACTCCCAAGTTAACACAATGCCATACGAATCAACTGACGAACCAACCTCGAACATTGTGTCGTCAATCAAATCCAAACCAAAATGAACAAGCAAACTCTGATCCCACACGTCCACACGAGATAACTCCTCCTTAGCTAGGTAAACTTGCAACATAGACCATTCTCGCATATCTTCTTCATACTCCACGGCCACCGCGGGGTCGACCTCATAAATCACCTCCAGCTCCTGTTCTTCATACTCATCGGCCATTGTTGGGTTGGGCTCATATACCATGTCCTGAATCGTTGGTTTGGCAAAACCGAATAGTCGCCCCTCCATAACATGGAGTCGGCACTCTATATACTTGAAACACTTATACAAATGGGAATAGTCGACCATGACGAGACTGTACCTGAATAGCTATCGGACCTCAACTTATAAGGACAAGCCGATTCCCTAATCGATTATGTGGATGGGTAAAACGCAGTACAAGGACGTTGCTAGGCATGCTCCATTACTCTTGGGCCGAGTGGAAGTGGGTCCATTTAGCTACTTTGACTGGGCCCATGTGGAGTCGTGGAGCTTAGTCCTCCCTCTGGTACAGTGCTGTCCAAGGGGAGGGGGGTAGTAGATGGTGGGAGAACAAAAGAGAGAGAAAGGACGGAGAGGTAGGGGAAGTGACGGAGTGAGCAGGGAGGGGGGGACACAGGGAGAGAGCGCGGTGGGGTGGCAGGGTGGATGAAGTGAGGAGGAAGAGAAGGCTCGTGCGGTATAGGTGGTGGGTTGCGGTGGGGTTGGTGCACACAAGCGTGGCTAGGCTGGAGCAGAGAATGGGAGAAAGGCCGAACAGGGAGAGGCGAGCGGTGAACTGGACCAACGAGGCGGCGGCGGGACGCCGGCACGGAGATGGAGCCGCTCGGGCATCCTTATGGCAAAGAGAAGGGGGAGCGGGCGCCCATCAGGCATACGGCGCAGGTAGGGGTGTCTGGGGTGGTTGCAGCGAGAGGTCCTGACCCCGTCGGTGGCCAGCGTGAGGGCTAGAGGAGGTCGTGCACCCACGGGGGGCTTCGCACAGGTGGGGGGGGCGACTGCGGCTGGCGTCGGTGCAGGCGAGGCCACGGGGTTAGACAAGCAGGTCATTACCCAATCGCAACAGAGGAAGAAGGAGAGGTCGAGGTGACAGCAGCCGACGATGAGGGGGAAGAATGACGGTGGCGCAGGGGGGCTTCCGGCTAGGGTCTACAAGGGACGAAGGGGGAGGGAGGTGGGTGGAGTGATGGCTGCAACTGGGGAAGGGGGTGACGGGAGGGAGATTAGGGACAGGAGACGGCGCTAAACGGCGGTTGTGGCAGCACATATCGGATTTTCGACTCCGTAGGAGAAGTCGAGGCCAACTTTAATGCCAAAATTGATGCGAGACAAATTGGGCTAGGGTTTGAGATAGACAAGGAAGAAGGGTAGGAGGTGGGATTGTAGACTTCGCACCCTCCCCTTTGCAGGGACCACCTAAGGTTTGCCTCTTCTCAAGACACTCTCCACTCCATCACAAAAAATAAAAAAATCTGTAAAATCACACGCAAAAATTCTTCATTAATTCGAAAAGTGAGATTACAATCCTATTTATAAGAGTTAGGCTAACCTTAACTCTAACTTGGCTCTCTTTGTCCCAAATATCCCTAAACTCAAGAAATAGTGTAAAAATCGCACCAAAAATTACAGAAAAAGTAAAAGGTGCAACATTAGCTCCAAATGAGCTCAATAAAACTATGAGATTAGAAATTTAATCCTATTCACTTGCGAGTACTAGACTAAAATAAAATAAAGATAAAATACATAATACAAATAAAAAAAATGACTACTACGACTCTGATCGTCGTCCGTGTAAATAATGTCACCATGTGAAGTGTCAATTGAAACCGTTGTTCGACGTCACGAGACTCGCTTCGCGTCCGTTACGAGTCTTGCTCCACGTCACAAAGGAAGCATAGATGTACACCCAACAACTCAAAAAAGACTTAGAAATGATAAAGTTGGATCTAAAAATGTCTGACAGGCACTAAGCCCGCCTAGGCGCTCACCTAGGTTGTTTTTTAGGTGAGGCGGCCCTAAACAACCTCACTTTCGCCTCAAATGCCTCACTCCCAGGAGAGCTGATCCCAAGAGATCTTGATTGACTCACCCCATGTATTTTCGCCTCAAATCTTGATTGTTGTTAATTTTATTGAAAATCTTGACTGTATGTATGTACATTTTGTAATATTTAGACAAATATTTATACTTTTTAAATTATATATATATATTAATAAAATATCTCAAACGCCTAGGCCATCGCTTAGGCGAGGCAACCCCTTAGTCGCTTCGGTCGCCTCGCGCCTCTGACTACATAGGACATGCATGGTTTTGATATTGGGATGTCAAATTATGGGAATATAGGGTAGTATATACATTTTGTTCACTAATGAGCATGAGGTAGGCATGCTGCACACCAGTGTTCAATCAAACAGTGAAATAACTTTCAAAGAATGCCAATTGAACCTGAAGACCGCTGAAAACAGAGTCTTGTCTCTCCTTCCCTGGGAGTGCAAATTTGAGGTCTACATGTGACTCTAGGGCATCTACAAACAAGTAAAAGCTTATTGATTTCAGCAAGTCTACTTGGGTGGTAAAACAAAGCATATCAAATTTAAACCTCACATACTCACAAGACAGAAAGCTCATATCAGGAAAGATAACAAAGAATGTGAAGGAGGATAATAAAAAAGTTTTCCAGACCTTGAAAGACATCGATGTATGAAGGATCACATACAACAATTACTTCTTTCACTTCATTCATGTGGGAGAAAGTATGAAAGCTGCAAAGAAAGAAAAGGTTCACTCATAGAACATGCGCAAGTGAAATTGGTGCATAGAAAGATTTCAATAATTACCTATACAATGCAATTGGTTGGCCAAGAAGCGGAAGATACTGCTTTGGCATGCTAGCCTGCGTCCATGAAGAGACAAGCACTTCCATTCAGGGCTCACATACAAGAAAGGTTGAAAACAAGATACATAACCATCCATATAGGCATGTATATATACAAACACCTCATGTGATTGATGGAAAGGAAAAGGAAAACCTGGAAGACCCCGCCAAGATGTATCAATTATTAAGTGCATCTGAAAATCCACACATGTAAAAATCCTCACATCCAACCCGTGCTCAGTGCATGTTAGCATGTTCATATTAAATGTCACATGCATGCATCGATACAATCAAGACCGTTATCTTGTTTCTCTGCCATTGCACCCCATTTTTCTCTCCAATAGTGTTCATCGACAATTTCATCCACATAAATCTCTCGGACCCCAAAAAACATTACCATCAGAAAACTTTGAACCTTCCCCCTCCCTCCCCCGCCCACCCCCCTTGCTATTCAGTTGCAGTGTCGAATGGGATTGCCAAAGCTTGAGGCATACACGAGTCCTCGCAACTGTCCAATACATGGAACTGCTCGCCCAGGGTCTACGCACCCCACA
This sequence comes from Amorphophallus konjac, assembly GCA_022559845.1. Classification (NCBI taxonomy): domain Eukaryota; kingdom Viridiplantae; phylum Streptophyta; class Magnoliopsida; order Alismatales; family Araceae; genus Amorphophallus; species Amorphophallus konjac. The sequence goes on along the minus strand of CM040118.1, from coordinate 254,984,176 downwards.
ATGGCCGGCACCTGAAGCTATTCCCAAACACAGACAAACGGTGGGGAGGGGGTGGAGGACTTTGAAAGGCAATCGATGGGAATCAGAAGCAGTACCCCCATCCGCTTCCCTTTGCCTCCTGCCAAGAGGATCACGGAGACGCTCTTGTCCTTCACCGTCACACAACGACCCTGCAGGTATGGAATTGAAGTAAGAAAACAGATGCTACTAGGCAAGAAAAGTTAAAGGTAACGAAATTGTCCATCTTTCCTCTCCGGAGGGGCAAGATTTCCCTTTTTTGCTTACAGAAGGTGGTAACAGGTTGCCACCTCCGGTCTCACTGACCTCTTTTGATGGGCTCGGACCAGCAGTGCAACGGATGCCCTTGGCCGTGACCGAATTCTTACTCTCGATCGTTCCACCTATGAAGAAGAAGAAGAACAACAACAACAACAGAGGAGGACGGACGAGCACAACATCAGCTGTGCCGAGTTTGGACATCGAAAGGAAGAAAAAAGAGGTTTCTTCAAAGGATTACAACCGATGCGGGAGGGACGGAGGTCGTTCTTCGGAAAAATTGGATCTTCCGGACCTCGGGCTCGACAGGACGCCGGAAGAAGCCCCTTGGATGAGAGCAGAGAAGCGGGCGGCGAGTTGGGTTGGGGAGTGAACAGGCGCGGACGGCAGGGGATGTGAAGATGATGGAAGGGGAGGAGCGGCATGGTGACGTGCATCTCGGAAGGAGCTGCGGAGGGATTCGAAGCAGAGCGTGAGGTGGGTTTGGGGGGGGGGCGGGAGGGGTTGGAGGTGGAACTCCAGCTGCGGCTCGCCGTGAATGCTGCGCAGACTGGCCTTCCGTAACCTGAGCCTGTGTTTGGGAACAGTTTTTCTATAAAAAATTATTTCTATCTAAAAACTTGTGTCGTGTCAATTTTTGATTTATAGAGTGTTTGGTTGTTATTTTTTCCTTTTTTTCTCTCAATTTTAAAAAAGAGAGTAATAGATCATTTGACCTCGTTTGATATTCCTCTCTTAAATTTTAGAGAGAGAGTGTTTGGGAGCAGTTTTTTTTAAAAATATATTTCTATCTAAAAATTTATGTCAACATAATTTTTGATCTAAAATTTAAAATTGATAAAAATAACACTTTCTGTTTGACAGTAGTGTCGTAAATTTTAAAATTTGTATGGATGTGTTTGGCAGGGGTCTTCCTCTCCGAGTTGCCTCCGGCAGTTGCAGAGAGAGAGAGAGAGAACTGCCGGGGGAGGGGAGGTCGCCGCAGGGAGGGGGCCGCCGTCGGGGGAGGTGAGGGGGCGCCGTCGGGGGGAGGGGAGGGTGCCGCAAGGGGGAGGGGAGCCGGAGCCGGAGCCGGAGGGGGGGAAGGGGAGGGGGGAGGGGGTGCGCAGGGGGGGGGAGCCGGCGCCGGAGGGGGAAACCGTAGGGAGGGGGGCCTGCGCACGGGGGGGGAGCCGGCGTCGGAGGGGGGGAACCGGAGGGGGGGCCCTGCGCAGGGGGGGGAACCGACGCCGGAGGGGGGGCCTGCGCACGGGGGGGGAACCGGAGGGGGGGCCTGCGCACGGGGGGACCTGGCGCCGGAGGGGGGGGCTGCGCACGGGGGGACCCGGAGGGGGAGGCCGGCGGGGCGAAACGGGAGGGGGAGGGAGAGGGAGGGGAGGGCGGACGGCGGAGTGGGTTGCCGGGGAGGGGGGCGCGGGGGGAAGGGGGGGCCGGCGGGGGAAAACGGGAGGGGGATGGAGAGGGAGGGGAGGGCGGACGGCGGAGGGGGTTGCCGGGGAGGGGAGGGGAGGGCCGCAGGGGGAAGGGGGAGGCCGGCGGGGTGAAAGGCAGGGGGAGGGAGAGGGAGGGGAGGGCAGACGCGAGAGGGAGAGAGTGAGACGTTGTGAGTGTTTTAAAAAAAAAACTGGTCAAGAGTTATTTTTTGTTTGAGGAAGATTTACACGGGAGTAAGTTGTCTCCCTAAAAACTAAAAGAGGTATGCCAAACAGGATTATAAGATCTCTTCCTCTCTTTTTTAAAATTGAGAGAAAAAAGAGGTAAAAAACTGTAACCAAACAACCCATAATCTCATCCAATATAAATCTTCCTTAAAAAAAATAAGCCTGGACTAATTTTTAAAAAAAACACTCACGACGTCTCGAGACTTCCCCCTCCCTCTCACTCGCGACCCCCCTCCCCTCCCCCGAAACTCCAGCTGCGGCTCGCCATGGATGCTGCGCAGACTCGCCTTCTGCGTAACCTGAGCCTGTGTTTGGGAACAGTTTTAAAAAAAAAAATTATTTCTATCTAAAAACTTGTGTTGTGTCAATTTTTGATTTATATAGTGTTTGGTTCTTATTTTTTCCTCTTTTTTCTCTCAATTTTAAAAAAAAGAGTAATAGATCATTTGACCTCGTTTGGTGTTCCTCTCTTAAATTTTAGAGAGAGAATCTCATCCAATATAAATCTTCCTTAAAAAAAATAAGTCTAGACTAATTTAAAAAAAACACTCACGACGTCTCGAGACTTCCCCCTCCCTCCCACTCGCGACCCCCCTCCCCTCCCCCGCATCTCCCCCTTCCCTCCCCTCCCTCTCTCTCCCGCCGGCTCTCCCTCCCTTCCCTCTCCTTCCCGCCGGCTCCCCCCCTCCCCTATGCGGCCCCCCTCTCCGGCGTCCCCTCCCCCTCTCCCCTGCGGCTCTCTTCCTCTCCCGCCCGCCGACTCTTCCCAAGATCACACCCACGATGCCTGTCAGGATGAAAGCCGTGCTCGGTAGTTTTATGAAAAAGGGAGAGAAGCTACCTGCAACTGGCCGAACTGGAAAGCGTATAATCCATTAGAAGATACACAGCTTAACTCCAATAATCACATGCTACTTTGACTCTAGAGACAACGTACGTGTTTGCAAAAGTTCAGAAAGGATGAGAAAGGGAAGAGCTAATGGGTGAGAAGTGGTGGGAAGCATGCAGCGAGGGGAAAAGAGTGGGGCATGCGAAGCCATCGTCCACCGGGCCGTCGACGTCCAGACAGCAAGAAGAAGCCATAAAACTCAGGATAGATAGCGCCGCTGGACGGAGGAAAGAAGAAATCCCTGCAAGTGCCATCCTCACCCTGTAGAGAGCAAGCTCTTCCTAATCCATTGCGCTATCCCTCCTGAGCTTAACGGATTCTTCCTACTTTTTAGTATCCTGCCCTCCGTCTATGGTGGAGGGGAAAGAAATTAACGGGAAGAAAATAACGAGAGAGGGTTTTGCCAAACAAGTTTATTTAATATTTAAAAATTAAGATGTTTTTGTCAAACAAAGAAAGACTCTTTTTATTAATTTTAAAAAATAAGTAGAAAATTGATATGTCATAATTTATAAGATAGACAGAGTTTTTTTAAGTGTTCCCAAACACCCTATTAAACTTTAAAATTGATGAAATTGACACTTTCTGTTTGACAACAACGTCATAATTTTTAAAATTTATGTAGATCTGTTTGGCAGATAACTCTTTATAATTTAAAAATTATTAAAATAATAATTCAATAAAATGATTTGCATTGTCGTACACGTTGATAACCTTCTCCACAACTATTACCAGCTTCCCAGCGTCACTGACATTACACGATTGGCTTGTGTGAGTATTAACATGAATACGAAGCTTCTCATAAGAATCATATATGTTAAATATATGTGGATGGCTGCAGGTTTTTCAAAAGAGGAAGACAAAAGCACTGCAACAAAAGTTGCTGGCGATGGCAGAACCTGCAGGGAGTCCCCCCCTTCGTCCGCGGCGTCGGCTACGTCGACCCTAACCATGCCCTCGACTCGGGCCTCATCTACGACATCCACATCGACGATTACATCTCCTTCCTCTGCACCATCGGGTACGACCCACTGCAGATAGCGGTCTTCGTCAAGGACCTCACCGTGGATTGCTCGGGGAAGAAGATGGCTAGCCCCGGCGACCTCTCTTTCTTCACTTTTTTTTTTGTGGGAGGGGGGGTCACAGGGGGGAGGGGAGCCGCGGGGGAGGGGGGGACTGTCACGCCCCGAGCCTTTATTACAGCGGAAGACTAACTCGGGGAGCGCGAACAGCCGACATGATAAGCCTCTTGCAAGCAAGAACGATCAGAGCGCAAGACAATCACACAAAATGAATGTAATTGCACAATATTTACTAAAAATCCAACTTCATTCCATTATCAATCAAATATTCAAAATACAATAACCTTTTCACCATCTTTCACTCTACTAGACTCAAGAAATACGAAATTACATAGACTCAATCTAAATATATACTTTCCTAAGTCTTCGCTCATTCTTTATTCACTCTCGGATCCGCTACTTGAACATTCTAAATCCGAACCCGACTCACTTTCATTTCTTGAAAAAAATTGGAAATAGGTAATGAGCACACTTGCCCAATAGGTATCTTCGCATCGACATGAAGGCACTATTAAAGTAATTAACAATTTAGCTCTAAAGAAATAAGGCAAAATCCATATCATGCGATTGAACCAAAGTAACACGATAATCATGTAAGATAGAGTGAATAAGAATGAACTAGCAAAAATGTAACAAGAACATGATATTTGGCCTTTCATGAACAAGAATGTAACGAGAATGCACTTTCACTTTCATAACCATAAAGGTTACGCACGAGAACGTCAATCATGTAGCAATTCACTAGCTTTTCACGAGTGCTCATGGATTTCACTTATTTATAAAGAAAGTACTCTCAGCGCAATGCGACGCCAGTAGCATCATACCCCATGGTTTATACAATAGTATATTTCTGGCAATCAGCCGAGGGGACTAGCATAGAGCCCTTGGACACAATCAGTGCTCGAACTGCATCTTCACATATAAATCAAGCTACTTCCATGAGTGTAACAATAAAGTATGGCCAATAATGTAATAAGTTCAATAACTCATGATAACAACAATCAATGAATGAGTGCTTCAATTTAGAGTATGAGAGATCAAGAAAAAGACTTAAACAATGTCATGCTCACGGAAATAAATCGACAGCATAACGGTACATTCTTTTCTCTTTCTAATCATTATATTAAGTTTCTTGATCAATATTATAAGTTCTAGACTATCATTAGTCCATCCAGAACCTTTGGAATATCAACCCTTGGGTCAAACCTTGGGTTAAATACTCAAGCAATGTGACGGTTGTTTACTGGGCCGTTACATCATGTAACGCTCCAGTAGTGGGCCGTTACAATGATCCGAGTTCAGAACAATAAAAATAGACTTAGAGAAAGATGACGGTCATGCATTGGGCCGTTACATTATGTGACGGTCCAAGATTAGACCGTTACATTAGTCTGAACCCCGAATCAAGAATTCAAACTCAGAGGAATGTGACGGTCTTATATTGGGCCGTTACATGTGCCTGACGGTCCAACACAGAGCCGTTACATTACTGATAATCATAAAACATCGATAGTGTAGTCTAATCAATGGGCTTTAATGGTACAACCAACTCGGCGTCCTAGTGGGAATCCCAGGCTCGCGGAGAATTACGGAGGCCTTGAAACAAGATTTTTTAGTCCATTGGAAGGAATATCCAATAGAGAGGTCTTTAAGTCCAAGAATAATGTTTCTATAGTGCAAAGTGAACTAATGGACAACATACCGGAATATGTGCCGTGTACTTATAGAAACGACTCTATTGATAAAGAGTGAAGGTATAATCGTTGTGAAGCCAAGATAAACTCCGTCAATACAACATTTGGAAATTATAATTTATAATATAAAACTATAGAACTTTTGGCACATGAAACTAGCATAACTTAAAATAACATGCAATACCTATCATGAACAATTAGATAACTTAAGAGTCACATAACAGGTTAAAACTTAGCTATCTAGGGTTAATTATAAGTAAACTTAATTGGTAACTATTCTGTCATGAGCTGACAGAACACAGAGTCTAACGGTCTAACAGGGGTGCGTCACAGTGTCTGTGACGGTCTATCGAGGGGCCGTTACAGTAATGTAACGCTCCTGTCCTGGTGCGTTAGAGACAACAGTGAAACGAAAACATAACATAGCATGTGACGGTCTGTCGTAAGGCCGTTACATGTATGTGACGGTCCTACCATGATGCGTCAGAGTGTCTGCTGACAGAAACTGATATGAAACCTAAGAGATCAACACACATCATGTCTGTAAATCAAATATCATGTCTATCCCAGGCATGATAACAAAGTATAGGCTATCTACATGCATGGGTTTCAGTGAATAGACAAGATAAGATCTTTTAATTTTCTACTTAGGGCTAAGAGATGTATGAATGCATAGAACTATTAAAACATAAAATTCATGATCTATCATGCATGGAATTCAATCAAACCAGAGGGCTTTTATTCCTATCAAGCTATTTTTACCGTTCATGAGATGACCTACCTCTTAAGTTGGCTTTAAACTTCTAATTTAGGGTTTGAAAAATGTGCCCTAGCTCTCCTCTTCCTGTGACTTTTTAGCAACTTCCTTGGGCTCTAACTCCACGACCTCTTGACCTAAAGATGTGAAATTTGGAGAGGAGTGAGTCTAAAGTATTGTAAACAAATTCCTCTAAAGAACTTACATGAGATTATGACTCTTTACCTTGATTCCACGCGAGTAAAAGTAAGGGTCGCGTAGTTCAGAACTAGGTCCTATTTATAGAGTTCTAGCTAGGGTTTGAGGATTATATCGGTTATAGAGTCCTTAATCTGCCAGAATCTAATCCCTAAGAGTCCTTAGTAGTGTTATTAACTCTCCCAAGTCGATCCCTAGTGGATAAGATCTCAAGGTTCTGATCTTTTTACTCGTTCTTTCCTTCACGGAACTATCAGGGTGTAACGGTTGTAGACCCCAGCGTTACAAGCATGTGACGGTCTCACGATAGACCGTTAGATTCAATGTTCCCAGAGTTCAACATTAATCAAACTCTTTTGTTAATTATCCTATATAATTATTTATCTAATTTGTATCTATCCTTATTCTGCTAGAACCTGATTTCTAAGAGTCCCTAGTGATTTTACATGTCATTCTAATTAGGTCTCTTATGGATAGGATCATCAAGTTCTAATCTTTTTATACATTCTCTTACTTACGGAACTTATAGGCTGTGACGGTCTAGGGTATACGCGTCACAAGGCTGTGGCGGTCGCCCGATGGACCGTTACATTCGACGCATTCAAAATTTTAATTTTAATAAAACTCTTTTATTTATTTTTCCTCTAGTTATCCTATTAAGTGGTGTTTATCCTTTAAAATCCGTAACTAACCTTCTAGAATATGGGCCAATTTAAATGGGCCTGGTCTTTAAACTTTTTTGATTTGTTTAAGTTGATTAGGTTAATTGATTAACACAATTGGGCCTGATAATGACTAATAAACTCAATAATCCTTTTATAAATTTATTTAGCCCTTATAAATTACAATAAATTATAAAATAATCTAGAAATAACTTATATAATTTATGGGGCACTACACCCTCCCCCACTTAGAAGAATTTGGTCCCCAAATTCAATACATGGATTGTGGAGAGTGTACTTACAGTTAAATAATTCTGGAAATCTTTTTCTCATGGCTGCTTCGGTTTCCCATGTTGCTTCATATGGCCATATTTTCTTCCATTGAATTTTGACCATAGGGATAACCTTATTTCTTAGTTGACGCACTTCTCGTTCCAGAATCTTTATTGGTGTTTATTCGTATGTCCAGTCCTTCTGAATCTCCAGATTGTCATAAGTGATAATGTGGTCAGGATCATACACATACTTCTTTAGCATGGAGACGTGAAATACGTCATGAACTCCTGCTATTTGTGGAGGTAAAGTCAGCTTGTAAGCTACTTCACCGACCCTTTCAAGAATTTCAAACGGGCCAATGAATTTTGGAGTTAGCTTTCCTTTAATGCCAAATCTTTGAATACCACGACCTAGAGAAACCTTCAAATATACATGATCTCCTACCTGAAACTCCAAGTCACGTCTTCGATTGTCGGCATAAGATTTTTACCTATCTTGCGCCATCTTCATTCTTTCCTGAATGAGTTTTATTTTCTCTGTAGAATCTCTGATAATATCGGGGCCTAAGAATTATCTTTCCCCCAGTTCACTCCAACATATTGGTGATCGACAGTTTTTTCCATATAAGGCTTCAAAAGGTGCCATTTGTATGCTTGCCTGATAACTATTGTTATAAGCAAACTCTACTAGAGGTAAGTGATCATGCCAACTACCTCCAAAGTCAATAGCACAAGCCCTGAGCATATCCTCTACTACATGATTTGTTCTTTCCGTCTGACCATCAGTTTGTTGATGAAAGGCTGTGCTAAAATTTAATCTAGTCCCCAGTGAATGTTGTAGGCCCTTCCAGAATTGTGATGTAAATCGGGGATCTCTATCTGATACAATAGTGACTGGAACACCATGTAATTTGACAATCTCTTTTATGTATAATGCTGCCAGGATATCCACAGACCATCGACTCTTTATTGGTATAAAATGTACGGATTTAGTCAATCGGTCTATAATTACCCATATTCCATCATGCCCTCCCCTGGTCTTATGTAAACTCATAATAAAGTCCATCCCTATACTCTCCCACTTCCATTCGGGAATAGTTAAGGGGTGCAGTTTACCTGCGGGTCTAAAATGCTCTACTTTTACTTATTGGCAAGTGAGACAGCGAGACACGAAATCAGCTATTTCTCTCTTCATATTGGGCCACCAGAAATTTCTTTTGAGATCTTGATACATCTTTGTTCCTCCTGGATGAATTGTGTATTTGGAATTATGTGCTTCATCTAGGATCAATTTCTCCGTAGCCTCATGATCTGGTACACATATTCGGCCCTTAAATAACAATCTTTCGTTATTGGAAATAGAAAAATCCGACCTTTATTCCATATTGGCTTTAATTTCTAGTAATATAAGATCATCATTTTACAGCTTGACCAGATCTTCTATCAATGTAGGTTGAGCTCAGATATTAGCTATGAAACAATCTTCTTCTTTTATGTCAATATCTAAGTTCAACTGAGCAAATTGAGGAACAAGGTTAGTTACGCTTATCATAGGACTTGATAGCATACCTATTGGTTTTCTACTGAGTGCATCTGCTACATCATTAGCCTTGCCATGATGATATTGAATAGCAAAATCAAAGTCTTTGAGGTATTCTAACCACCTCCTCTACCTCATGTTAAGCTCATTTTGAGAGAATAAATATTTCAGGCTTTTGTGGTCCGAGTAGACCGTGAACCTTTCTCCATAAAGATAATGACGCCAAATTTTCAAGGCGAAAATAACCACTGCTACTTCCAGGTCATGTACGAGCTAGTTTTCCTCGTGACGTTTCAATTGTCTTGAAGAATAACAGATTACTTTTCCATTCTGCATGAGAACGCATCCTAAGCCAATGCCAGACGCATCCGTATATACTTCGAATCTACCACCCTCCATTGGTTGTGACAAAACAAGGACTGTTGTAAGATGATTCTTATGAGTTTGGAAATTCTTCTCACATTCCTCTGACCAGACAAAATAATTTTCTTTTCTGGTGAGTCTAGTTAAAGGAACTACTATCTTTGAGAAGTCCTTAATGAATCTTCTATAATAACCAACTAGACCCAGAAAGCTCCTTACTTCAGACACAGTCGTAGGTCGACTCCAATTCTTGACAGCTTCTACCTTAGAAGGATCCACAACAATACCCTTTTTTGAAATAATGTGGCCTAGGAATGAGACTTCATCGAGTCAGAATTCACACTTATTGAGTTTGGCATAAAGCTTATGTTCTCTCAGTGTTTGTAAAGCTATCTTTAGATGTTCTTCATGTTCTTCTTTTATCTTGGAATATATCAAGATATCGTCAATGAGGACGACAATGAATTGATCCAGGTATGGCTGGAAGATACTGTTCATAAGTTGCATAAATGCTGCTGGGGCATTAGTTAACCCAAATGGCATTACCACGAATTCATAGTGGCCATAACGACTTCGAAAAGTCGATTTATAAATGTCTTCTTCTTTAATTCTAAGTTGATGATAATCTGATCTGAGGTCAATCTTAGAGAAATATTCTGCTCCTGAAAGCTAATCGAAGAGCTCATCAATACGCGGCAACGGATACTTATTTTTAATTGTAAACTGATTTAGTCGTCGGTAATTGATGCATAGCCTGAGAGAACCATCCTTCTTCTTGACAAATAGAACCGGCGCACCCCAAGGGGATGTGCTAGGTCTAATGAAGCCCTTATCCAGAAGTTCCTGCAACTGCTTCTTCAATTCCTTAAGCTCTGTGGGGGACATCCTGTAAGGGGCTATAGAAACCGGTGTTGCTCTTGGGATGAGTTCAATAGTGAAGTTCACTTCTCTCTCGGGAGGTAAACTAGGTAGTTCAGATGGAAACACGTTTGAAAACTCTTTACAATAGGGATGTCTGCTATGATAATCTCTTTGGACTCTGTAATAATGACGGAAGCAAGAAAAGCTTCACATCCTCGCAAGATGAGTTTGCAAGCGTGAAGTGAGGATATGATAGTGGGGTGTTTCTTGTATTTGATGCCAAGAAAATAGAATCTTGGAAGACCGGATTTTTGAAAAGATATAATCCTATTTCGGCAATTGATATAAGCATCGTGGTCTACAAGCCAATCTACCCCTAAAATGACATCATAACCTTTCATGTCAAGGCATACTAAGTTTGCGGGGAGATTGTGACCTTCTACTATCACTTCGCTATCAGGATAATAGTTGGTAAGCTTAGTTCCAGAACCTAAAGGTGTGGAAATAGCGAGATCTGAAGGTAAGGGAACTGATGTAATTGACAATATTTTTGTAAAAGTAGTGGAGATAAAAGAATGAGAGGCACCAGTATCAAATAGCACAAATGCAGGATGAGAATAAATTTGAAGAGTACCTTCCATAAGCCTATCATCCCTGGGCGCATCCTCTTCTTCCAGAACGGCATTGAGGCGAGCATGCCTCCTGCGTTCATTACCAGATGACTGGTCCTTCATAAGGGGGCAATCTGGCATGCGATGCTCCCTGCTTCCACAACGTAAACAAGCGCCAAGGCGCTTCCAACACTCCTCAGCCGAATGGCCGAATTTCTCACAAAATGTGCAAGCCGTGGCGACCTGCTCCTTCTCTTCCTTGACTTTCTTTTGCTTGTGGGAACTTCCACCGTTCCCACTCCTAGATCTTTTATTATCACGGCTTTTGTAGGGTTTCGTGATACTAAATTTCTCTTTCTTATAACGCCGATCGGAACGTCGGCTTGATTCTTCTCCTTTTACTTTTAACTTCTCGACCTTCTCTAAGGTCCTTTCACATAAATATGCTCGCTGCACCATCTCCGCATAGGTGCGGATGTTCTGGATCCCGAGTTGCTGAATGAAGCCGAGTCGTAATCCATCCATAAACCAATTTACTTTCAGTAGATCGGTGCTGATAAGATGTGGTGCGTAAGGTGCAAGCCTTGAGAATTATAGTTCATATTCGGCAACCGTCATCATTCCTTGCCGAAAAGCGGCGAACTCCATAGCCTTCCTTTCCTTTACATGCTCGGAGAAATACTTGGAACGGAATAAAGTGAGAAAACCATCCCACGTATGAGGTGCATTAGCCGGAGGTGCTGGAACCGACTTCCACCAAGTACGGGCATCCTTATTAAGTTGAAACGTTGTCAGACGCACCTTCTCCTGATCGGTGCATTGAATGACATCAAAGATACGATTCATTTCATCGATCCAATTTTCTGCTTCATCCGGGTTGGAGGAACCGTAGAAACGCGGAGGGTTTAAACTCCGGAAATTACGATGTAGATCGTCAGCCCGTGCTCCTGCGCCACCTTGCGCTATGGTTTGTAATGCCTGAGTAAGGCCGGCAACTGTTTGTTGCATGCCATCCCAATCTACACGATGAGCCATTTGTAAAACAAGGTACCTGAATGAAAAATAACCACTTGTTATTTCTCGTAGAATTGGAAGGAAATCAATCTTAAAACTAATTAATTATCTTATCCCGGGTTCTACCCAATTCTCACATGGGTATGAAAATTCATTCCTTTGTTCATAGGTGAGGGTCCTTAAACCTTGGACTTGTCCTATGACATGACTCTTCTTCCCTAAGTCCTGAGACTTAGGCTCTGATACCAACTTAACTGTCACGTCCCGAGCCTTTATTACATCGGAAGATTAACTCGGGGAGCGCGAACAGCCGGCATGGTAAGCCTCTTGCAAGCAAGAACGATCAGAGCGCAAGACAATCACACAAAATGAATGCAATTGCACAATATTTACTAAAAATCCAACGACTCTATTGATAAAGTGTGAAGGTATAATCGTTGTGAAGCCAAGATAAACTCCGTCAATACAACATTTGAAAATCATAATTTATAATACAAAACTATAGAACTTTTGGCATATGAAACTAGCATAACTTAAAATAACATGCAATACCTATCATGAACAATTAGATAACTTAAGAGTCACATAACAGGTTAAAACTTAGCTATCTAGGGTTAATTATAAGTAAACTTAATTGGTAACTATTCTGTCATGAGCTGACAGAACACAGAGTCTAACGGTCTAACAGGGGTGCGTCACATTGTCTGTGACGGTCTATCGAGGGGCCGTTACAGTAATGTAACGCTCCTGTCCTGGTGCGTTAGAGACAACAGTGAAACGAAAACATAACAGAGCGTGCGACGGTCTATCGTAAGGCCGTTACATGTATGTGACGGTCCTACCATGATGCGTCAGAGCGTCTGCTGACAGAAACTGATATGAAACTTAAGAGATCAACACACATCATGTCTGTAAATCAAATACCATGTCTATCCTAGACATTATAACAAAGTATAGGCTATCTACATGCATGGGTTTCAGTGAATAGACAAGATAACATCTTTTAATTTTCTACTTAGGGCTAAGAGATGTATGAATGCATAGAACTATTAAAACATGAAATTCATGATCTATCATGCATGGAATTCAATCAAACCAGAGGGCTTTTATTCCTATCAAGCTGTTTTTACCGTTCATGAGATGACCTATCTCTTAATTTGGCTTTAAACTTCCAATTTATGGTTTGAAAAACGTGCCCTAGCTCTCCTCTTCCTATGACTTTTTAGCAACTTCCTTGGGCTCTAACTCCACGACCTCTTGACCTAAAGACGTGAAATTTGGAGAGGAGTGAGTTTAAAGTATTGTAAACAAATTCCTCTAAAGAACTTATCTGAGATTATGACTCCTTACATTGATTCCACGTGAGTAAAAGTAAGGGTCGCGCAGTTCAGAACTAGGTCCTATTTATAGAGTTCTAGCTAGGGTTTGAGGATTAGATCGATTCTAGAGTCCTTAATCTGCCAGAATCTAATCATTAAGAGTCCTTAATAGTGTTATTAACTCTCCCAAGTCGATCCCTAGTGGATAAGATCTCAAGGTTCTGATCTTTCTACTCGTTCTTTCCTTCACGGAACTCTAAGGGTGTAACGGTTGTAGACCCCTGCGTTACAAGCATGTGACAGTCTCACGATAGACCGTTACATTCAATGTTCCCAGAGTTTAACATTAATCAAACTCTTTTGTTAATTATCCTATATAATTATTTATCTAATTTGTATCTTTCCTTATTCTACTAGAACCTGATTTCTAAGAGTCCCTAGTGATTTTACATGTCATTCTAATTAGGTCTCTTATAGATATGATCATCAAGTTCTAATCTTTTTATACATTCTCTTACTTACGGAACTTGCAGGCTGTGATGGTCTAGGGTATACGCGTCACAAGGCTGTGGCGGTCGCCCGATGGACCGTTACATTCGACGCATTCAGAATTTTAATTTTAATAAAACTCTTTTATTTATTTTTCCTCTAGTTATCCTATTAAGTGGTGTTTATCCTTTAAAATCCGTAAATAACCTTCTAGAATATGGGCCAATTTAAATGGGCCTGGTCTTTAAACCTTTTTGATTTTTTAAGTGGATTAGGTTAATTGATTAACACAATTGGGCCTGATAATGACTAATAAACTCAATAATCCTTTTATAAATTTATTTAGCCCTTATAAATTACAATAAATTATAAAATAATCTAGAAATAACTTATATAATTTTTGGGGCACTACAGGGTCGGCCGCAGGGGAGGGGGGCCGCCGGGGAGGGGAGCAACCGGGGAGGCGGGGCCGGCCGCAAGGGGGGAGGGGAGCCGCGGGGGAGGGGGGGCCGGCCGCAAGGGAGGGGGGCCGCCGAGGAGGGGGGCCGGCCGCGGGGGAGGGGAGGGGAGCAGGGGCCGCCTGGGAGGGGAGACGCCGGGGAGGGGGGACGGCCGCAGGGGACGGGGGCCGTCGGGGAGGGGAGCAACGGGGGAGAGGGGCCGGCCGCAGGGGGGAGGGGAGCCGCGGGGGAGGGGAGTCGGGGCCGCCAGGGAGGGGAGCCGAGGGGGAGGGGGGACCGCCGCAGGGGACGGTGGCTGTCAGGGAGGGGAGCAACTGGGGAGGGGGGCCGGCCGCAAGGGGGAGGGGAGCCGCGGGGGAGGGGGAGACCGCCGCAGGGGAGGGGAGGGGAGCTGGGGCCGCCGGGGAGGGGAGCCGCGGGGGAGGGTAGCCGCAGGGGGGGAGCCGGCTACGGGGGAGAGGAGTCGCGCACGGGCGATTTTCAAAAAAAAACTGCTCTGAACTTTTTTTTTTTAGGAAGGTTTAGACACAGGGTAAGATTCCTTCCTAAAAAATATGATAGGTCTTACCAAACATATTTAAGTGTCCTCTCTTCCCTAATTTTAATTTTGAAAGAAAAAAAAGAGAAAAAATTATAACCAAACACCTTATAAACATTAGGATGGGGCCCAGTGAGCTCGAGTGGAAAGAGATTTTTACATGTAAATTATTATTAAAATATAAATATAAATGTATTATTTTACATTTATACTTATATATTATTAAAAATTGATATTATACAAATACCGGAGAGCAATCTGTTTGCACATGTTTAAATGAACTCTTTGCAGATATAAATAATGTAACGAGAAGAAGATTGCAAAATGATCATCTCAGTTAATGTCAATAGTTTTAGTTACTAAATGTTTAGATATAAATGTGAGAACAGTAAATGGAATTTTTAACAAGAATACCTTATTTACATGTTTATGTGCAAAATTATCCCTTTCATTGTTGTATTATTTTTAAAAATCGTTTTATGTATCGATACAATGTCAAAAATATCTTAGAACTAAACATCAATTCAAATAATATTCTATTTTCATCTATAATTGAAGTTCCGAAAAAAAATAACCTTACAAAAGTGTAGAGGCTAAAAAAGTGTTATCTTAGTCTCGTACTATACCTTTGAGATTTTTGTAGAGAGAAAGAGCGTCTCGCTATCATGAAAAAACCTACAAACACTGAATAGCGCGTCAGAAGGAGTCCTACGTGCGATCCCAGATGACAACCCTCTGATGCTTAAGTAAAAGATGTGTGTGAAAGTAAATGAGAGAGCAAGGAGAGAGGGAGACGAGAGTTATGGAGAAGGAGCAAGTGCTCAGTAGGGTGCCAAGCACTCGGAGGCGATGGAGATCCCCATGTCTCTCTCTGGGGGCAAGAAGGCGAGTGTGTCGAAGAGTTTGTGTGTCTATGTGAATGCGTCTATCCGTCCTAGATCCGTTTGGAACCTATTTATATCGATTGTTGTAGTGCCGTCCCTTTCTTGACTTAGCGAGGGCGTGGTTAGTAGAGCGATGTTCTGCTCGATTGTGAGAATCATCCATTGCCCACTCGCCCGTTCTCTGAGGAAGGGCATCGTGGTTGACATTTCAACGACGCAGGCGTGATTCGACGCTCGTCAGGATAATCCCCGTAATTTTTGCCTCAACACTCATCCATTGGCAGAGCTCACAGTGTATGGGATGAACGTGTGTAGGGATCATGCTTGTGGGCTGGCCAGTCCTGAGTGTGCCTCGATTGGGCCACGTTCTTGAATTACGGGTCGGCTAGTGATGGCCGCTATGGACCTGACAATATTGGGCCGCACTGGGCCTGGCGATACTGGGCCGCACTGGGCCTGACAATTTTTTCCCTCCTCACTAGCCCCCCACTCCCGAGTAGTGAGAGTGCTCGATGGTCGAGAGGAATTAGACGAGGTCAGATGAGGGGGATGCTCTACTGAGCTTTCTCGAATCTTCTAATACATCTGACGCGAGGAACTGTGCTACCTACTGCCTTCCTTGGCTTGCACGACAGTTCCCATGCGTGTAGGGTGTCTTTTAGTTTCTAGAGAAGTGGAATCAAACGGTCGTTGGCGCATCCCTTGGCTTTCCCACTGCGTGAACTGGAGATGGTGATTAGGCTTTCGACTGTTCACTCAATCAGAGACGTCAGAATGAGACGGATATGCCGTCTTCTGAAGTCTTTAAGAAAGGCGAGAAGCACCTAAGGAGGCACTTCTGCGATCTTCCTCTCTGACGCTAGTGCTCACTACCTCTTTGCCACTTGCTTAGCATCTGGTGAGATTCTCTCCTTCCTTCTTCTTTCTGTCAATCTCATGGCTCCACATAGGAAGACCACCCTCATTGATTCTGAGTCTTCTGCCGACAGGGAGAGCAACTATGATGATGCTTCGAGCACCTCAGGTGTAGCAACCCGCATTAAAAATAAGTTCATAAATAAATAAATATAATCTCTTGAATAATATAAGGTTAATTTTATAAGATGTGAAATATAATTATTATGAATTAAATAAAATTACAATAATTGTAATGATAAATTGGGCTAATGCTAAACGTCTAATTGGGCTTAAAAGATTGAATAAATCCATAAAATTCGTAATGCCCCAAATCCCTAAATTCTAATTGGGTTAAATAGGTTAAAACTTGAGTAAATGGGCCTAAATCATAATTAAACCCTAACCCATTTAGACTAGCTCATTCTCTTGTGAAATCCTAGCCTAATTAAGGGCTAGGTGGTGCTAGATTTGGATAGAGTTAGAAATTTTCAAAGTATGTTTTATCCCTTGGAGAAATACGTCGACTTAAGACTCTTAGATCTCTTAGGTATATAAATAGAACCCTATATCCTTTTCTAGCCATCCCTAATAAATCGTGGAAGGGGTCGGGCGTCATGCTAGGGCATTCTAGGGCGTGCATCGAGGAGAAGAATCGACAGTTAGGTGTCTTCACGTTCTTCTTCCCCTTCTTCATTAATCGAATCCTAAGATAGGTGTTCTCTTAGGCTAAACTTAAATTGATCAAGCAAACTTACATAGGAACATGTCTAGTTCGATTAAATGCATGTTTCCCCGATCTTTATTAACTATTATGCATGTATTCTGAGTTCCATGGATGAGGTATCGTCGTTTTTATGTTTTTTTGCCGTAATAGGCTTTCCATTTGAGAACGTGACAGTTATAGGGACCACGTTCTGAACGCATTTCTACAATAGACCACGACCTTGCTTTAAGTTATGTAGCGCATCCAAGAGACTGTACGTAATTCAGTTAAATACGCCCCATGTAATGGACGCGATCTAATGATTCACGTCCCACAAACCAGAATGCGGATTTCTTTTGTTTTATTAGTTCTAGTGAGATCGCGGCGTCTCACCCGACCATTCTCACCAAAACGCACCTATACGACAGGCTGCGTTTAAGAACGTCTTCTGAAAAGAGTCCCCTATACAGGACGCGATTTACACCGACTTTGTAATAAATTTTTAAACAAGAAAATTAACTCTCGAAATATTATTAAATTTCTTAATGATTAATTCTATCTTGATATGAACTTAACCCTAATTCCTGTCTTGATTTTCTCTTCTTTTGTTCTTATGAACCCCCTTCATGATCATGTTCTATCTTCATTATTTATCCTTTTTAAAAATTGATTCCATCATGTCTAAAATGTTTAGATCTTAACTGGTGATTTAAATTGTTCTTTGATAGCCACCAATTTCTATTTACTTAATTATTTATAATCGGTGTTTCAATGCAATGCTTGATTTAATTATTGTTTTATCTTGAAGATCGATTATGTCACTCCAGTGACATATATCTACTGTATATTCTAGTTTTTGACTCTCGCATAGCATAATTCTTGATGAAGTTAGGACCCTTCGTCGGATATTCCTTCCGTCAGACTAGAACTTTTTCACTAAGGTCTCCGTGAGCCATGGATTCCCACGTGGACGTCGAGTTGTTTATACCCTAAAAACCATGAAAATCCCTTAGAATCTCGTCTTATTGGTCTAAGATGTGATTCGACAAGCCTTTGGAACCACAGAATAAGGTTCTGTCGGGTTTTGTTCTATCTGTTCTGAATGCAACATACTTAGAGACCGCGTTCAAGTTTTCTCTCCCTGAAGGTGGCAGCCCTATAGACCGCATTTTGAACGCATCCAACAGGCTGACCGTGACTTGTGAAAAGCGTCCAATAGTGCCAACGTGATTTATTGTGAAAATCTGTTCAAGACTAAATTTTGTTCGTGGCATTGGACCTGACTGCGTTCTGCCTGACTTGTCTTGAACACACCCATGTTGTAGACCGTGTTCAACCTAGTTTTTATGAAACGTGTATGTACGATTGACAGTGTTTTATCAAAGTTTTGCAAGTCCGTGATTAATTATTTTGATGTGTTTTGAGCTTTTTGATAGCCTTGAACATATCCACCAGGTCGCAATGACTTGGATTGAGTGGGGTATAAGATAAAAACGAGTCATATGCTGGATAAGGCCCTTAGCCCTTTGGTAAGAGTGAATGATAAGAGTAGATATATGTATTCACACGTGTATTAATGTTATTATCATCCTTCTAAGTTTGTACCCTCATAGTTCTCCTTGGAAATCAGAATTTCCTTGATATGTGATTTCATGAACTTATCCTAAATTATACCTGGTCTCACTTCAATTCATACTTGTTGTTACTTGGTCCTTGCACTTAAATAGTGCTTACTGTTATTTCTGGAACATAACTCTTTTGATTCCACTTGGTCATAATTGTTATATGGAATTGTCTAGTGACTATTAAGAGCTTTGGGTCCGCTTGACAATTAATGCCAGTTCGGGCAGAATGTTCAATTTGACTGGGCTCATGAGAAACATTATATTGGACTCATGAGATAAACTATAGTGTGGCATTGCACCAAACTGATATCAAGATTGATGTAGACAATTTAACTACATGTGATATCACTGAACTGAATGATATGACTGACATGATTGACAGGACACTGGTATTCTTAGCCCGAAGGGTAAATATATTCTTAGAATTCTATTGTTAATTGGCAAAATCTATAGTTATGTTCACTGGTACCATTCATTTATTGATATACATTGCTATCTTACTATTGATTCATGGATCTTTTCATATTGATGTAGCACCCTGAAAATTCCTAGGGTTTTTCTAAAGATAAAAAAGATTATTTAAATATGTAATAGGCTTAAATGGGCCATTTAATGAGTAATGGGTTACCTAATTTATTTAATAGTTAAGGCCTTTAGCCTAAAATCCCAATTATTAACCAAGTAAGTAAGCCCACTTAAACTAGGCCCATAAACCCGATCCTAAGGCTTTTAGGCCCAAGCCCACTTCTAGAAACGTAATTAGGATAATTCTCTAATTTAATTGGATAAATAAAGGATAAATAGAAGTGTAATTTAACCAAAATTCAAATTCCTGCGCCCAGACAAGTGGCGGTCTATCGCAAGACTGCCACCTGGTGAAGGCGGTCCCGCGGTGACCGCGTTCTGCTTCCGTGAACGGGTGAAGGAGAGACGTGGAAAACTGGGATTTTTGCTATCCCAATCGCCTAGGATCGAAGTGCTCTAGCATGTAAGCTCATCTAAGACTCTTCGGGGATCGAATTGATGCCCTATAGGACTCCTATTTTGACCTAATCCCTCAGCCCTAGGTCATTCCCTATAAATAGGGCCCAGAATCGACCAGCGCGAACCCTCATTTTGGCTCGTGTGGTTCGACGGTAAGATGATGTTATTTTATGTCAGTCTTTTAGAACTTTTTGTTCCCTTTAGTATTGTCTAACTCTCCTCCAAATTTTATGTTAGGAGATCAAGCCGTTGTGGAGTTAGAGGATATGCAAGTAGCTGTTTCTCTGCAGAACGCACAGGAACAAACGTGTTCGTTCGGCAAAGATCTGAAGTTTAGGGACCTTAGCAGAGGTAATTTCATGTCTAGCCTTTAGAGTTAATTGTTCCCCTTTGTGTCTTCTAACTTCCCTCCAAATCTTGTGAATTAAGGTCGAGAGGTTAAGGACTTAGAATGTTGGGAAGTTACCGGTTCCATGCAGGACGCGCAAGAGCCAGCACTGTCTTCTAGTCAGAAATTTGGACTCTAGGAGCAACCCCAGAGGTAGGTCATCTCATAAATGGCTTAAACCTCAAGTTAGGATTAAAAGTCCTCTGATATTGCTCAATTTTATGCTTTCTACGTTGAGAATTTCATATTGTCCCATGACTACGCATGCATGTCCTTCTGTGCATATCATCCCTGCACCCCTTCATTAAAAGCTAAGAATCTTGCTTAATCCATGCCTATTCCTGTAATTTCTTCATCTTACACCTGTTAGCATGTCTTATCCTGCCATTCCTTATAGTTTTCATGCATTGATTATCCTAGATTAGGCCCTATACACCGGTTTCTATTTCTATCTGTAGCAAACATAAAACGGTCTTACAGAGACCGCTATCATCAGATAGCGGCCCCCGACAGACTGCTACTTACAAGAAGCGGCTCTTTCTGGACCGCTACCTGGTTTCTGTAACTAGGTTAAATGCTGTTTATTTCCCTTATATATCTATTGCTATGCATGCCTTAGTCTAGTTATTATAACCCCCTGATCATGGCTAGTTATTATAACCCCCTGATCATGGCGCGTTGCGTACTGCATGTTTTAAGTTCAATTTCATGTAGTGTTAGCATGTGTTAAAACTTATTTTCCATGTATATTAGCTTCATGCCAAAACACTATAGTTTTGTACTTAAAGAAATTTCCATGATTTGATTGCACTTTGATCTATGTTTTGGCGTGTTCCTTTCTCATATCTTTTCTGTTTTATAAGTTACATATGGCGCATATTCCGGTACGTTGCTATTAGTTACACATGCACTTGATAGGAACACTTCTTGGGCTTATGATCCTCTCCGTCGGATATTCCTTCTACCGGACTAGGTGATCATGTTTCAAGGCCTCCGTAAGTCTCCGCGAGCCTGGGATTCTCACTAGGACGCCGAGCTAGTTGTACCCTTAAAACATAATGGTCTAGATAGCACTTGAGTTTTCTGCGTTTTTTGCGCTCTGTCTTTATTGCGGCCATCCCATGACCGCCACCTTCAGGTTGCGACCAGGCCATGACCGTCTTCAGGTTCAGCTTGCTTGAGTCGACCCAGCTTATCTTTTGGAGTCGACGCAGCCAGACTAAGATCTTCAGAGGACCATCTTCTAATAAAAATGGTCTCTTGATGACCGTTTTCTGCTGTCTTGTGCCAACCCGGGGTTTGACCCAAGGGTTGTGTCTATTATATTCTTAGATGATCCTCTGATTATCTGTAACCCAACACCTTCTTCATAAAGATATTAATGAAATATGGAACTGTGGAAATGTACCGTTATGCTGCCGGATTCCTCCCGTAGCATGACCTTGTCAATAATTTATCCTTGAACTCACATGTTCATATTTGGTGCGTTCTTATCTTGATATTGTTGTCATGAACTATTTTTTGAACTTTACATTATTGGCCTACATTTATTATTCTCATGGAAGTAGCTTGTTTATAACTTGAAGGTGCAAGGGCGGGCATGGACGGTGTCCAAGGGCTCCACGCTAGCCCCCTCGGCGGATGGCCGAAAACATACTGTAAACCATGGGGTATGATGAACACTGGCGTCGCATTGCGCCGGGAGTACTTTTTTTATAAACAGGTGAAAACCACGAGGCAATCTTATAGTTGATTATTACATTATTGTTATAAGACTTTGTAGTGCATAGCCTTTATGGTTATGAAAAGTACATTCTCGTTACATTCTAGTACATTCTCGTTAATGAAAGGCCAAACTTATATCTATATTTCAATCTTGCTCAATCATGTTCACATATCTTGTTCATGCCGTGTTACTAGTGTTACTTTGGTTTTATTCGTATGATTTATCGCATTTTCTTTATCTTACATGTTAGAGTTAAAATGTTAATTGCTTAAATATTACCTTCATGTTGATACGAAGATACCTACTGGGTAAGTGTGCTCATTCCCTACTTTTCCTAATCTTTTCAGGAAACTCTAGTGGATCGGATTAGGATTACCCGAGTGACGGATCCGAAGGCGAGAATGAGTGAAGATCAAGAGAAGCCCTAGATAGTTTAAAAGTCATGAGTCTTGTTATAGCTAAGTCCCTTCACTGTAATAGGCGGTGAAGTTGATCATGTTATGTGATTTTTCTTTTATTGAATCTAGTCAGTCACTATGTCAAGAGAGTCAAATGTAAATGTACTTTTGATTATTATGATTTAATAAAGTTAGAATTTTGAGTACATTACATTGTGTTCACTCCTCTTATATGTTAATGATTAACGTTCTGATTGTCTTACTAGCTTGAGGCGTATTGCCGACTGTTCACGTTCCCGACTTAATTCCGCTACATATCTCGGGGCGTGACAATTGATCCCCATGCTAGTCGTTGACATTCGAACTCTATTAATCTATATCATGACATCCATTCTACCTTCTAGTCTGGATCATTTATTATCTCATGGATTTGATTCATGTTTTGTGTCGTTTCATCATATAGTATTTTTGCACATTGTTAAAATATTAATTCCTTATATTTGTCTGGTCAAAGAGATGTAATTCCTACAGAGCTATTCGCTCACCTAGTGTTTATTTAATTTTTTTCAAGTAATAATGAAGATGAAAATCATTTTGATTAGGAAGAGCAAGAGTGATCGAGTGCTCCTATAGTTTTTAGAAGACCCATGTTGTAAGACCCGTGAGATTTGGATCCTTACTCAGGTTTTGGAATCGGTTTTTGAAATCATGTTCAAAATTATAATTTATAATTATGTTTAGTTTTATAAAGAATTGAAGTGTAATTTTTATATGTTGGGTTAAATAAGAATATTATGTGGAACACAATTTTGGTTCTTCTGAGGTTCTTGCGCAACCTTAATTTCTTTTATAATGTTAGTAAGAAAAAAAAAGACTAAGGAAGAGGGTGCCCCCTCTCCCTCTCCCTCTCCCTCTCGACACTCCTCTCTCTCTCTCCCGTTCTCCCCGTTCCTCTCCTCCTATCTTGGTTGCAAACGAAGTATTGCAAGGAGGTTTGGTCGAGGTAGGGAGTAGCATAGGAGCGATTTTGAAGGTGAGACGGCAGTGGTTCGCTAGTCGAGGTCGCACCTTTCACTTGGGGCTATATTTCTCACAAAGGAACAAAGTAGATCAACATATTCTCTGCGCTTCAAGTAGGGGATGGAACCCTAGCATCTTGTGTTGCGATTTCCTGCCGTTCTGCGCTATTATTCACATGTTAGAATGAATTATTCGCCGAGAAATGAGCATGGTTTGAGTTCTTGGTGTGGATGTGGAATTTATGTGTTTCATGTGATTTTCATGGCCAAATGAGTTTATTTTGGTGTATGAAAGGGTAAAACAAGGATTTCAATTGTATTTCCCCTCGTTTGAGTAGAGTGGATGGGGTTTGAGGCAGTTTGCCCTTACCTAGATCGAAAGGCTAAACGTGGTCTGTCTCTCAACTGCATTCAACTTTTGGACTCAGGTCGCGGCATGAACAGAGACCGCGATCAAGGTGAGGGGTAGCTGAGTCGGTTTGATTGAACGCGGTGGTCTAGTCGACCGCGTTTAGGGTTGACGCAGCCTGATGACCGACCACGTCTATTGGCTATCACGGTTCTTACCCGAATCGCGTTTATCCAAGGGATTCTGCGCGTGTTTCTTTAGATTTAATGAGGTTCTATCAGCCGAGATGTGTCTCACCCGTAATGATCTGGTGTTATTCTATGATGTATTCTAAGTGTGAGTATGACCTGGTGATACTGAACTATCGTAATATGTCAGCCTTGTGGTTCATGGTTACAATGAGAGTGAGTCTTTTCCCTCCTAAGTGACTATCCACTAGTTGTAGCCTATATACGACACGCAGTGTCGATCTACCTGCGAGTGGTGGCGAGATAGTCCCAGAGAGACGGTTTTTAGGCTGGTTTCCATAGGGCCCCTTGCCTTTGCAATCTGACTCTAACTGAGGGAAAATCAACTAGAGGACCTAACTTAGAGCAGTGAGTCTGTGTGTGCACATGTGGTCGGGGGCAGGGGACGCGCTTTGACGAGCGTGACCCTGACTAGTCCTTGTTCCTTGGTTCTTGTTATGGTGTCTTAGTTTTTGTGTTCGAGGCGAGTGGGAGACACCTGAGGTGTAGTGTAAGACGTTAGTGGACATGTCTGACCTTACTTCTAATATAACCCTTCTCCTGTGTCACGCCCCGAGCGCGGAAGATACTCGGATATGCGCGACGAGTTTATATCAATCATGTCAATCAGAGTAGTAGTGTATTCGACACCAAAACAGAGATGCGTAAAATAGAAAGATAACCCAATCCTTTATTTCATAATGGATAGACTATTACAAATCCAATACTCTATTCAAACAAAAAGGAAAAGTACATAGTTGACTCAAAAATAGGAAAAAAGACTAGATGACACTTGGAAAAGTTCTATCTCTTTCACTCTTGACCATTCCCATCCGATTGACTTCTCTCGTCGTCGGAATTACCTGAAAAGTAGGGAACACACGGAGTGAGCGAACGCTCAGTAGGAAATTATATCTCAAGCGCTAGCAGGGGTTTTAAATAATTACATCTTTTATGTATGTACTGTAGCTATGCATGCTCGTATAAAACGACAAGATAGAGAGAGAATTTATCAATAAGACAGCAAGATGAACTAGTCATGAGCTTTCAAGAAAAGATAACAAGATATTCAAGCAAGTACTTTTTAGCAAGTCATGTCAAGAACTTTGGCTATCATGTATCAAGCAAGCAAGTAATTACCCTTTCTCGGGTCACGCTATTCATGTCATGTCAAGTACGAGTCAAGTACAAGATTTGTGTGGAATGTCCAATCAAGCTAGTCATGCACTCGGTATAATGCCAGATACCTTATCATTTAACTCCCATGGGCACAAGTACTTTCGGGTGCTCCTCCCAGGACCAGATCGGGCCCTATATGCGCAGGCATTTATCACGTATTTTTGACATCCACTCTTGTATATATATAGCCAATATGGAATTTCAACAATTTAAGCTTGTAGACACGTAGGATAACTTTGAGAGAATGGAGTCCAAAAAAAAATACGACATTGGACATAGATAGGCGATAACAACGGTACAATCACGATGAACAATGAAACTAGGTGGAATTAGGTTCCCTTAACTCGGGTACCATGACAAACAAGTATGGACATTCTTTATATAGAATTGAGGTCCACATGAACAGTACATCAAAGGTAAGATACCCTCATTCTTATTATAGAATTGAGGTCCACAAGAACATCAACAAATGGCATGATATCATCATCCCATTAAGAATTCTCATGATATACTCTTTGCATATCATAAGGGCCGGTATACCATGTTTCTTTAGAGTGACATGGCATTCAATAGTGTAATGGGTTTTTAGGGTACAACCAGCTCAATCGGCCTTGAGGGAATCCAAGGCTCGAGGAGTCTTACGGAGGTCTCTATGACTAACTCGCTAGTCCAAAGGAACGGAATGTCCAATGTGTTGAGTACGGACTGAATAGATCTAGAGGGGGGGTGAATAGATCTAGCCCCTTTTTCAATTAATAAACCAAGGATCAACTAGACCTTAAGCAAACGATGGATTGCAAAGATAAAACTGATAACTATAGCGATAGCAAACAGTAATAAGAGCACACACCACACGAAAAATCACAAGACAAGATTTTTAGGTGGTTCAGTCTCTTCCCGAGACTTACGTCCACCCCTTGCTCAACTTGAGCAAGGCTTCACTAAATGAGAACTTCTGATCTCACACAAACACCGCTGTCACACAGCTTGTTCCTGCTGACACACAGCTTGACTCCGCTGTCTCACAGCTTGACTCCGCTGCCTCACAGCTTGACTCTTGATGTAATGAAAAGATGAATAGAAAAAGGTGTAACAAAGCTGAACATAGACTTTTGAAGCAGAGTAATTAAAGAGTTCAGCTTGGGACTCAATCACATAGGTAACAAGGTAAGACTCCCTGTAGGACTTCCAGCAGGATGCCTTCAGCTGCCTTGCTGCTGGAACTTGCAACGCCTTGAGCCAGGTCTTCTTTCTGCAGCACCGAAGAACACTTCTGTCTTCTGCTGCTTCTTGATTGCCGGAGAGCCACTCTTCCTTTTCTCTTTCAGAGTATCTTCGTGGGTGTCCTTTTCTTCTGCTCTATGTTCCACACCCCGCTCTCTGTCTCTTCTCCTTTTTGCACCAGTTCTTATTAAGCACGAAGCTGTTTCCCGCGCAAGTGCAAAACCTGTTGGATTACTCGCTAAAAACAGGGAGAAGATTAAATAGAATCTTAGAAAAGATTTGACCGGTTCTTAGCAAGATTCTCTCCTTGAATCCCGTGCGGAATCTTATCATCTGAACCGCCCAACAACCTGCAGCAACAACCTGCAGGTTTTTCTCAATAGAAACTGAATTCGGTTGGATTTCGGTTCTGGACGCGGTTCCGCTTGTGGTCGACAACGACCCTGTCTCTGGTCGACAATGAGCATTGTCCAGACGGCTGGTTCTTCAGGCTGACGCTCGTATCGCTCATTGTTGACAATAGCCCTGTCGCTGGTCGACAAGGGGCAATGTCCAGATGTATGGCAGTTCTGTCTGATGCTCTGTCTGTTCCGTGGTCGACAACGGGCAGGCCTTTGGTTGACCACCGAAGTCTGTACAGAGGAGAATTAACTGGTCGACCACCGAAGTCTGTACAAAGGAAAAGTAACTGGTTGACCACCGAAGTCTGTACAGAGGAAAGTCTGTACAGAGGAAAAGTCTGTACAGAGTTGGATTCGCTTGTATTGCTTCGTGGTCGACAACGGGCAGGGCTCTGGTCGACAACCAGAGCACGTACAGAGAAAACATAGCTTGAACTGTGTTTGGTTGGATTCGTTGGTCGACAATGACTACTACTCTGGTCGACAAGAAACCTTGACAACTTCCTCTGATTTGTTGACTTCATTAGAACTTCAGTATACCTGAAATTACTTGAACTATCAGATTTGCATTGAATTAGTTAACCACATCTTTTGTCATCATCAAATTATCATGAGTCCATTACTTTATATTGAAGGAGCAATTAAACATATCCTTTGTCATCATCAAAACTAAAGGGATGCACAACATTCTCCCCCTTTTTGATGATGACAACCATGAGTCATTGTGACAAACCATGCAATTATTTAAGCCAGACAATTCATTTGATATGTTATTCAAAGATATGTTATTCAAAGACATCCATAGAGAAGGTAAGATGACAATAACATAACCATAAGTAGACTTGGCCTTATTTGGCACAAGGACAACAAACTCTTTCTCCCCCTTTGTCAACAGCAAAAAGAGGGGAAATCAAAAAAATAATCACTCCGAACAGGATGTGAAAGGAGGTGGTGGAGCAGAATGAAATACGAAGACTCCTGGGTGTTTATCCTAGGGTAGAGAAACAGCTTGATGAAGAAAACGAAGGGTCAGGATTTAATCAGCCGAATTGAATTTTGGGGAAATTGATTGAAGTGTACGCCCTTTCCTTAATGAAGCATTTATTTAACCTATCCATTCTTAGCAGAGATCACCTTGTAAACAAGTAGAGTGGGCCTTGTGGTTCATTGAATTTGAAGGTATTGCACCAATAAACTTGCGCCCCATATCTAATTTTCCTCCATATGACTTCTCAAACTTATAATAGATTTCATGAGGCTGTTTGACTAACAGTGCGAGCTGAACAGTGTTTTTAGCTTTTCTTTGCATGCCATGCCTTCGGTCAACCATTTTCTTCTGTCGTTTGAGTAATTTTGAAATTTTCTTTTTGGAATCATTTTGAAGGCTGTGGTCAGGTTTATCACATGCTTTTCTACACGAGGAGACACGCTTTTTACACGCCAGAAACCTCGGCTACTTAGCATGCCTAACCATTCCACTTTTAACTGGGACACACCTTTTATCCGTGAAGATATACGTTTATCAGACGCCAATATCCCCAGTTACTCAGTATGCCCAACCTCAATTATTTTTGATAGTAGCAGAGATAGATTGATTCTTCATGACACACATGCCTCTCACTTATTTTTTATCCATTTTTTTTAAGATGGGAGGTAGTAGTTTCTCAGAATCCAATCCATTGCTCTACCATGGAGACAGAGTTATGGCATATCCCACGTGCATTCATGCTATATTTTTGGATTTAATTTAACCGTTCAGCACGGGCTCAGTTAGAGAAACCGACTTACTACTAAAAATCATAAGTCTTCAAAAACATGTGACAGAATCATAGATATGGTTTGAATTTATTGAAGTAGTACAGTCCAAATCCTCATTACTACACTCAACCTCTACTCTTATTGATCACCTTGGTGATTTTATTGGAAGATATGGTTAGGTTATTCAATGTTTCATCAAGGAATGAGTTTACACTTTTACTCCCCCTCAATTTGTGAATCCATGCTGAATCAAAAAAATGTTGGCCAGGATGAGATAGACAGACACAGGGAATGGAAAGTATGGATGATGATGAATGAATGAATATGAATTTGAGTCTAAACAGTTTAACCAGTCCAGAAGATTCCCTACCAGAACTAGTGTCAACCAGGAACCTGTCTAAAGTGGATATTTGCTTCCGTACAGATCCATTGTCGACCATGGGACTGTCTGTTGTCGACATCTGCGCAGCCACAGAACCCATCCAGTATCCTGTCCTGATGGCGTTGTCGACCACTGCCCGGTCGTTGGTCGACCACCAGAGCTAACCAATAGCAGTACCAGGAGCTTGCAGGCTTGCTTCAGTAATCAGTTGAACTCCTAACCTTACCAGTAGCAGATACTTAGCTGACATAACTATTTACAGAAATGATAGAGAGTCATAAACAACGACTGATTTTCTTTCACCTGATTTCTTTCAAACAGATTTAGTTTTTCATGCATGGCACTTATCCATGATTCAACCTTTAAGGTTTTCACTACAGATTTGGGCTCTATTTGGGACACAAGAGCAAGTTGATCCAGTTCATTAATGGTCTTGAGCTGAGATCTAGTCTTCCTAGGATCATGACTACTACCAATAATGTTATCCAAGGGATGATCTCTAAGAAGTCTTGAGTTTTCAAGATTGTTACCTGAGTTGACCTCTCCTTCGGTTTGGTCATTAGAATTACCTTGATTTCTTTCTTGATTTAGTTCTTCTTCATTCTCCATCGGTTTTTCTTTGCCATCCTGAAATTCCCCATCTTCTTCTTCCTTGCTGACCTGTTCATTTTTGCCAAAATCATTAATTTCATCAATTGAAATATGAGGGGGTTCTTCAACCACTTGATCTCTGGTGTTAAATACCCTATAGGCTCTTGATCGATCAGAATAGCCCAAGAATATTCCTGAGTTGCACTTAGGTTCAGATTTGTCCAAGACTTTCTTATCATTGTTATGAATGTAACACCTTGCACCAAAGATTCTAAAATGAGCTAGGGATGGTTTCTTACCTTTGAATATTTTACATGGAGTTTTTGCACTAAACGGTCTTACCACTTGTTGTGCATGACTGCCTGACATTCCTGCATCACAAATTACACAGAAACTTTTGGACCCCAATGGTACCCGGGTCCAAGATAGCTTGTGAAATCATGAAACTGCTGTAACAACATCTTGGGAACCCAAACTTTGTTAGAACAGTTTGTCTTTTCGATTCTTAACTTGTTCAGGTTGTGTTCCTTTTGATTTAATGTTCTTCTATGTTGAGTCCATTTTCTTAAATTCCAATTTCCATTCTGTTTCAGCTGAGAGAAGTTGTGGGTTCTGTTTGTATGTCTGGTCGACATCTGGTATGTCTGTGGTCGACCAGGGTTTCTCCCGAAGCCAGTACCTGTTCTGGCAGACCCTCTGGTCGACATAGGAGGAGTCTGTTGTCGACCAGCCTGTTTCCAGACACCTTGTTTTACAGGTCTGGGTTTATTAACATGATTTAATGCTCTGTTTGTCTGGTTACTTCTGTGAATTTGAACTTCTCGTCTGATATGGCTGTTGTTTTTAAGCTGATGTAGATTGACCATTTTCCCTTTAGAATTCCTCTCTTCCCAGGTGACATTAGTCTGTTTAGAGGAACTTTCAGCTATGTCCTTTTGTTTGTTTTGATATAGGTTTATCAGGGGGCCTTTTCCTTTTGTGTCAGCTTTTTCATTTAACGTTTTTAGTTGAAATTCCTTTTTAGCTGTTGGGTTGTATCCTAACCCCTCTTTCTGAAAATTTACTTTTATTCCTAACACCGCGTTCAAGTTTTCTTCACCCTTAGTCATTTTTTCCAATGTTTCCTGTTTGTTTTTTAGTTCACTTTGGATTCTTTCTATTTCTTTCAGAAGTTGACTGTTTTCTTCCTTGAGTGAGTTGTTTCTTTCTTGAGTTAACTTAGTTTGTTGTTCATATTCTTGAGTCTTTAGTTTTAACTCATCAATTGTGTTTTTTAGTATCTCATTTTCTTCCAATAGTTCTTTGACATTTTCTTCATCTGTCTTGTGTTGATTCAGCTTATTTTGCAAGGTGGTGATTTCCAATTCTAGTTTAGTTCTGTTAGCAATTAGGTTGCTGTCATCATTGAGCTGATTAACTTTCTTCTTCAACCTTTTATTTTCCTTTCTTGTTATTTCATATGTATCAAGTAAGTCTGAATAGGCTTCTTCCCAATCTGAACTAGAAAAATCTTGAAAAGGGGAGGTTACCTCAAGATCGTTGCTGTCTCCTTTGGCCATTAGACATGTGTTTCCTTCTTCTTCTTCGGAGGTTGTTTCCTCTTCGCTGCTTTCCTCCTCCTCGCTCCATGTGCTTATCATTGCCTTTGGTCTCTTGCCTTTCCACTTGAAGCTTGATTTCTTAGGAGCCTCTGGACATTCAGCCTTCATGTGTCCTGATTTTCTGCAGTTGTAGCAGGCAAGTTTGTTAGATGAGGCTTTAGTTTTGTCAGACTGAAACTGGGGTGACCTTCTTACCATGCTCTTCGGATTTTTAAATCCCTTACCTTCCTTCCGCAGAAACTTTCTGAACTTTCTTGTTAGCGTGGCAAGCTCACCAGTTTCCTCACCTGTGCTAGATGAGTCATCAGTGTCAGATGATTCAGAGGTGCCTATTTTAGTTTTCAGAGCTAGCTGTTTCTTTTTCTTGCCCTCTTCTTCCTTTCCTTTTAGATTGACCTCATAGGCCATTAGGGAGCCTACTAGTTCATCCACAGTCATAGTAGTGAGGTTCTTTGAGTCCTCAATGACTGTGGCCTTGGTATGCCACATAGTAGTGAGGGACCTTAAAATTTTTCTCACTAGCTCTTGCTACTTGTAGGTTTTCCCTAGACTCTTTAAGCTATTTGTTAGTTGCACTAGTCTAGCATACATATCAGAAATGTTTTCATCAGTTTTCATTCTAAACATTTCATATTCTGAGACTAACATATTTGCTTTTGTCTCCCTTACCTCTGACGTACCTTCATAGATGACCTTGAGTCGATCCCACATCTCCTTGGCTGTTGCACATTGTGAGACTCTTGAGAACTCCATGGGATGAAGTGCGCATTGCATTACATTCATAGCTCCCCAGTTGATGGTTGATTTTCTGACCTGTTCTCTGGTCCAGGTATCCTCGTCTTCGGGCAGATCATAGGGTCCGTGGCTCACTACTCTCCACATCTCATGATCTTGTGCTCTCAAGAACACCTGCATACGATTTTTCCAGTATGAGTAATCATTTCCATCAAAGTATGGTGGTCTAGTCACCGAGTGTCCCTCAGCCATTAGACTTCTAGAGTTCAGTCCGCTAGGTCTCTCCTGGTTGTTAGACCACATTTTCGGAGAGTCTAGCTCTGATACCACGTGTTGAGTACGGACTGAATAGATCTAGAGGGGGGGTGAATAGATCTAGCCCCCTTTTCAATTAATAAACCAAGGATCAACTAGACCTTAAGCAAACGATGGATTGCAAAGATAAAACTGATAACTATAGCGATAGCAAACAGTAATAAGAGCACACACCACACGAAAAATCACAAGACATGATTTTTAGGTGGTTCAGTCTCTTCCCGAGACTTACGTCCACCCCTTGCTCAACTTGAGCAAGGCTTCACTAAATGAGAACTTCTGATCTCACACAAACACCGCTGTCACACAGCTTGTTCCTGCTGACACACAGCTTGACTCCGCTGTCTCACAGCTTGACTCCGCTGCCTCACAGCTTGACTCCGCTGCCTCACAGCTTGACTCTTGATGTAATGAAAAGATGTATAGAAAAAGGTGTAACAAAGCTGAACATAGACTTTTGAAGCAGAGTAATTAAAGAGTTCAGCTTGGGACTCAATCACATAGGTAACAAGGCAAGACTCCCTGTAGGACTTCTAGCAGGATGCCTTCAGCTGCCTTGCTGCTGGAACTTGCAACGCCTTGAGCCAGGTCTTCTTTCTGCAGCACCGAAGAACACTTCTGTCTTCTGCTGCTTCTTGATTGCCGGAGAGCCACTCTTCCTTTTCTCTTTCAGAGTATCTTCGTGGGTGTCCTTTTCTTCTGCTCTATGTTCCACACCCCGCTCTCTGTCTCTTCTCCTTTTTGCACCAGTTCTTATTAAGCACGAAGCTGTTTCCTGCGCAAGTGCAAAACCTGTTGGATTACTCGCTAAAAACAGGGAGAAGATTAAATAGAATCTTAGAAAAGATTTGACCGGTTCTTAGCAAGATTCTCTCCTTGAATCCCGTGCGGAATCTTATCATCTGAACCGCCCAACAACCTGCAGGTTTTTCTCAACAGAAACTGAATTCGGTTGGATTTCGGTTCTGGACGCGGTTCCGCTTGTGGTCGACAACGACCCTGTCTCTGGTCGACAATGAGCATTGTCCAGACGGCTGGTTCTTCAGGCTGACGCTCGTATCGCTCATTGTTGACAATAGCCCTGTCGCTGGTCGACAAGGGGCAATGTCCAGATGTATGGCAGTTCTGTCTGATGCTCTGTCTGTTCCGTGGTCGACAACGGGCAGGCCTTTGGTTGACCACCGAAGTCTGTACAGAGGAGAATTAACTGGTCGACCACCGAAGTCTGTACAAAGGAAAAGTAACTGGTTGACCACCGAAGTCTGTACAGAGGAAAGTCTGTACAGAGTTGGATTCGCTTGTATTGCTTCGTGGTCGACAACGGGCAGGGCTCTGGTCGACAACCAGAGCACGTACAGAGAAAACATAGCTTGAACTGTGTTTGGTTGGATTCGTTGGTCGACAATGACTACTACTCTGGTCGACAAGAAACCTTGACAACTTCCTCTGATTTGTTGACTTCATTAGAACTTCAGTATACCTGAAATTACTTGAACTATCAGATTTGCATTGAATTAGTTAACCACATCTTTTGTCATCATCAAATTATCATGAGTCCATTACTTTATATTGAAGGAGCAATTAAACATATCCTTTGTCATCATCAAAACTAAAGGGATGCACAACACAATGGAGAGCTTGTATGTCAATGAGAATTGAGGGTGATCGATAAAACATCATGAAAACGTGGGACTATACTCACGGAGTGGAGATATAGTGCCAATATACATATATATCGGTATACTGAAACCATCAGTTATCAGAAACAGATAAAAACATTTTTACAGGAAAATAACGACTTAAGTAAAGTCACTACTCAAGTAATTAATGCCTTCAGTAAGGGCGTTTATCTATTTTACATTTTTGCAAGATTTCAATATTTCAGTATTTTACCAAAAAACGCGCCCTGGCAAGTGGCGTTTAATTACAAGTTGACGACGTATACAATGGTCGTTCATTCTTTACTTCTATTTTTACAGAATATATATTTTCAGTAATTTATCAAAAACACGCCCTGTACAGGGGCGTTACTTTTTAATTCACGCCCTGGACAGGGGCGTTAGTCAAGTGAGAGACGACCTATATAGGGTCGTGAATTCAAGCATTTTACAGTATTTCAGGAAATAAAATTCCAAGAGACAAGAGACATGATCATGACAGAAAATTAGCAGGAATTCACAGGTCGAGTCATGCAATATATATTAGATTGGATATTTCATATCTATTGAATTTTTAAACGTGGATCAATTATTAATTACATGTGATTTTCATGAGATTAACGCCTGCAGGGCAGGGCGTCAAATCTGTAATTGACGACCTGGTGCAGGTCGTTTCTTTAAAGTAGCGCCCTAGACACGGGCGTCTCTTGCAAAAAACATTACAGAAACGTGTAGAAACTATCAGGAAACTTATATACATGACATGCATGATGTGTTACTATGAATTTAACTTGTTTGGGCTACGTTGCTTGAGAAAACCTACCTTATAGTTGATTTGAACGGATGCAGGTTCTGTGAAGAAAGAACGATACTCTGTTTTATAAACAGAGTCTTTTGAATCTTTCGAACAGTAGCAGCAGCAAGGGTAGTAATAGGTTGCAGATGAAGAACCCTCAATTCTTAAGTCAACCGGGTTCACCTCTACAGACGACCTGTAGAGACAGAGGAAACGAAGAAGAAGATATTAAAATCTTCTTATACGTAACCGAAAGCAAGGGGAAAGAACTTACTTGTTCTTCGGAAGACAGAAGCTTTCAACCTGTAATCAGAAGTAGATGAAGAATCATCAGTATTCTTCACAAATTCGATAGACAGAGTAAAGAAAAAGAACATGCTGTTCTTTACGTACCTTAGAAGAGTCCGAACGCCAAATAGCGTTCTCGGTTCAAGCAGTAGGTTATTTATAGGATTTCTAGAATCCTAATAGAGTTAGTGTTTGATGGGAAGTAATACTTCCATATTAGAGTTATTACTACATTCGAACTCTTTCTCATAATTATCAACTTACCCTGGATAGACTCCCGGGTCGAACGAAACTCAAACTGAATTAGTGTCCTAAGTAAGGGCGTCGAATTTTAAATTGACGCCTTGTCAAGCGTCGTTTCTTGTAGAAACGCGTCCACTCAAAGGACGTTACTCTAACTTGCCCTTTTTATTTATTTTGGTCGTTTGAAATTTGACGCCTTGACATGTGGGCGTCCTTTCTTCAAAACACGCCTTAGGTGAAGGCGTTTTCTTGTAAAGTAGCGCCTATATCTGAGGCGTTATTTTCATCAGGGTTTAATTATTTTTATTCCAAGCTCTTTCGTTTATTTACTACATCTTTTAATCTATTTTGATTTATTTATTCCTTTTAAATTTATCAGGGTTGTTACATCCTGTCACTGGAGAGGAAGTGACTCCTCCCTACTGGCTTATACGGTTACCCTGTGGTTACACTCATGGTTTATTCTAGAGATGGGTTTGTATGTTAATCCTTACTTAGTTACTTGTTTAATTTGATATTCTTGCATAGTACCTGTTTTTACTATTATTGCCCACTGCTACTATTGATACGCACTGTCCTGTTTACCAATTATTGTTCATGCGTTTATGGCAGTTGCTATTATTGTTGTTATATTGGTAGATTTCTTTATTGTTATCATGATTTCTCGTTGTAAGGTAGGGCTCCGCGGGACCCCTACTGAGCCGATGAGACAAGACTCACCCCTTATTTTTCAGGTGAGGCACGTCACTCGTCTGAGGTGTAGCGAGGAGTTGGTGAGCAACTGTAGTAGCCAGTGTTGTCAGAGGCGGTGTATGTCTCATGACTGTGTACTTTTGGTACTTGTACTATTATGTGGGCTTGGACTTGTAAACTTCTGACTGTGTACTATTGTGATATTGTTATATAATCTGTTATTGCAGCTTCTATAGCGTAATTCTCTGGTTAGATTAAATTTTTTAGTGTCTTTCTAGATTCTTATACAAACCCACACCAACCTATCAACCCTTCGGAGCGTCACAGCTCTTGGGTGATGTCTTAAGGTCCGAATGGTATTGCATTCTTTCCGATATCCGGGTTCTGGGTCGTTACAGTTGGTATCAGAGCACGGTTGTGCGGATGTATAGAAACCTAAAATTACAGTAGTCTAGAAAATTCCACTAAGTACAACTGACAACTGGCATAGGATATTGTGTGTGGTTTCTTCTGTGTATCCGTGGGTATGCTTACTGATGGTGTCTCTCCTTTTGACGGGTTTTCTTCTTTGTGTGTTCTCTCTTGTGTGGTAGAAAGTAATGGCACCTAGACGAAGGAGTCACTTTCAGATTAGAGTGCCAGTGGAAGCTCAAGGCGAGGAGAGTGGCACATCACCTCCCCGGGCAATTGCGAGAGAACAAGGTCGTGTAGAACTTTCTGCGACAATGTACCAGGCCCATTTACAGTAGCAAGGCCGAGAAACTGGTGAGGCTCATCGTCTCAAGGTGGTCATGGTCAAGCTCTAAAGCATTTTTACAATTCCACCTAACCTAATTTGAAGGACAGCATGACCCCGATGTAGCAAGAGCATGGCTAGATGCTATTGAATGTGTTTTCCGTTCAATGGAATGCACGAAAGATAAGAAAGTGATGCTCGCTAGTTATCAATTGCAGGGAGCAGCTTTGACTTGGTGGACCTCAGAATGAAAAATGACATTTGTAGCATCCATGATATTTAAAATGAAGAAAGATGTAAATATCTAAAATTTCCTGAATTAAATAATATGTATTTGCCTAAATCGAATTTTTAATTGAGTTTGATACTATTATATTTAGACCATAAATTTGATATTTTCATAAAAATATGGAAAGATATGTATCTCGTGTAAAATTTAATTTACAACAACTTTGACTAAAGGAACAAGTCCAAAATAAAATCTGTTTAGGCCCAATTTCTAATCTAAGGTTAAAAATTGTCATTTTATAAGAACAACTTGAACATTTTAATTAGGCCTTAATTCATGTCCTATTGGGCTCAATTCGGACCTAATCTCTTGGTCCATATTAGTAGATCGTTTTGCCTTTGAAACCCTAACCCTAGACCTCTCCATTGGCGGCGGCGGCGGCTGATTTGGATAGCTCCCGAGATTTTCACCGGTTTTTCCCAACTAGGACTCTTTGACCTAATTCGATCTCTAGAATGATCTATAGGCTCTATAAATAGAGGGCTTCGACGACTAGGGTTCCTTATTTGATTCCTTGGCCGATGGCGGGGGCGATCGTCACCGGAGTCGGGCAAATTTGGGTGTTGAGGGCGGCGCGATTAGGGTTCCGATGGTGGGTTTTCTTCTTCCTTTCTCTTCGATTAAGGTAGGTTTCTCTCAGGCTAAAGAAAAATTTAAAACATGTCATTTTATAGATCTCGAAGTCAGCTTTCGTTTGGTACTAGTTCGCCTAAATTCCATGCACCCTACTGTTTGTATTTACCATTATAATCAAAGGTGTATAAAATGCCTCGATTACTTTATCTTTGTACAACTTATTGTTTCTTTGATTAAACTCTAATTAATATATGCCATCATGTTCTTCTTCGAATTCTCTTTTCAAAGATGATAGTTTGCCCAATTTCTACTTAGCATTTTGATAGAATTTCTCATTTTTAATCTGGGTTAGTCGGGTTTCGCCGTTGAGCGTTTCTATCTTTGCTTGCGGCCCTAACAGGGACCGCTAGGTTTATTAGCGGTCACGCGATAGACCATTTTTAACATAGTTCGTTGTTGTTTTTATTTGATATGGAAAACAGCCCTCTCCTGACCGTCTCTTCTTGAAGACGGCCCCTCGATAGACCGCCTTCTGGCGGTGGGTTTCCAAACGAATAGGGGGTTTATGCTGGATCTTAGCGGTCGTCCCCTTGACCATTTAGCTCTTATTGCGGTCCTATTAAGACCGTTTATGTTCCTGTTTCAGTAAAAATGATGATTATTTTTGGCCTGTTAAGTTCTATTTTTCCAGACTAGACAACATGTTGTCAGGGTTAACTTCGTGATAGAAACCCACTAATGAATCGGGCTTATGGAATAATTGATCTAAAGTTAATTCTCGCCGATGTATTGTCCTCTCATGATCATCTTTCATGTACCTTAATTTGATTGGAAAAGAGAGAAGAATAATGTGCTTTTAATTGTTAACTTGTAAATTTATCTCTGCATATTTAGTTAGAACTTGTTTTAAGGTCGTGCCACTTCGGTGGTGGCGACTGGACCGACTACACTTGTTTTCCGTATATTTTTAAGCCTAAATCTTGGACATCAAATGCCTCTCCGTCGGATACTCCTTCCACCGGACTAGGTGTTCATGTTCCGAGGCCTCCGTAAGACCCCGCGAGCCTGGGATTCCCACTAGGACATCGGACATGTTGTACCCCAAAACCTGAACTGATTGACTCGATCGAACCACGTGAGTTCGCAGCCCGAAATGGGACTGTTCTGCCTGTTGCGGCCATCCCTGGACCGCTACTCTCTGGTAGCGGCCAGGCAATGGACCGTTTTCTCTGTATGCGGCCTGGTCATGACCGCATCCCTCTGGCCTATAAGTCAATTTTGTCTGGTCTTTTGGCCTTGTTCCAGGTCGACTCTGCCCTGTTTAAGCCGGCATGTGTAACCTCATTTGACCCAGGTAGTGTTGGCCGGGCTCTGTTCCAACCTAACTCTAGCCTAGGCCGATTGGGATCTTAAATTGTTCTTGTTTTCGCTGTTGTGTGTTAGTCTACTGTAGCGGTCAAATGATAGACCGTTTTTATCTGTTTGCGGCCATTCTTAGACCATTTTTTCCTTTCTAGCGGCCTTGCTATGGACCGTTTCTATACTTTAGCGGTCTAACCCTGACCGTTTTCCTCCTGATTTCGTCCTTTGTTATTGAATCACTTTTGCGGCCTGGTTCAGACCGTTACTCTTCATTAGCGGTATGTCTTGGACCATCTCTTGATCCCTGCGGCCGTTTGGTCGACCGTTTCACTCTACAACGTTCTCAACGACTCGTAATTGGAGCTGTGCCTTCTTAGTCCCTCCGGGTCGTCATACTTTGAGTTCTGGCCTTTACTGGATCTATTTTGATACTATATTCCTTGGGAATCTTTTCCTGATGGAGATTTTCCTTGGAAGTTGATAGGTTTAATATACTTCCTTGATGCGGGACGGACACGCGACCTGGGACTCTAGCTCGCGATCGTCCCTATGCGAGGGAAACGCTGGACCGTGCGCGATTGAGAAATCGGTAGTGAGTCTCGGGTATCGGTATTTCCGCGTTAACTCGGATTGAGTCACGGGACGGGTCGCACTCACTCTCTCGCAGGGGTGATAAAAATGATATAACGGGCTAATAACCTATCACATGCAGCGGCATATACGAATAAATACTAGTAAAGCTAAGCCGAGTAAGAGAGCGAACACGATACCTCCACGCTCCGGGCGTGGGGAAGACGACCCCGGCCAGTTACGGTAACTCCCGGTAACAACGGTAAAAACTTAATTACAACAGTGAATTTTATTGCCCACTCCACGCAGGGAGGTAAAGGGCTACAAGTGGGCCCGGGAGGACCGACCCTGGGTTGACGGGCAACAATCTGGAGGTGCGTTCGGAGCGAACTCGGCCTGCTGGTCCGACTCGGTCTCGCGCCGACTCGGTACTGCGCCGACTCGGTACTGCGCCGACTCGGTTCTGACTCACTGGACAGCAAGGCGCATATTCCAAAGGAACGTCACCTTCTTGAGATCTTCGGAAGGCGCCGCTTGGCTGGAACGTTGGCAGGACGTCCCTGGTCGACTCCTGGGAGTGGCGGCTCCTGAAGTTGATTTTTGATATTTATTTCTGAATTTTCCCCGGACTGAAATTTTGGATCTGCACAAGGAACAGATCTACACGCCTCGGCTGCATGAATTAATTCTCTCAGATCTGAAATCAGATCGAGACAAGACCGGTGGTGTTGGAAATAGGACTCCCAGATCTACAACATATACTTTTTTCAACACGATCCAACGAAGGGATGAGAATTGGAAGGCTCTGAAAGATTGTATTTTTTCTATGGATTAGTTTACAGACACTCAGGACAGAAGGAGATCTGCCTGAAACTGACATTTGATCGAGGGGTAAATGATTTTTCCAGGAGCTGACAATATTATGGGAGGTAGGTAGGGGCGTGAGGAACATTGAAGCATTTTTGTGGATTTTCTGAAAATTTCTAAGTGGGTGGGAAAACTACGAATAGGTGACACTGTCCCGTGGATCTGCAGAATGGCAGATTACATGGGGAAGCACAAGAAATATGGAAAAAATACCAAACGACGGCCAAATGGCACGAAATTTGAACTGGAGATTAGGGGTGACAGGGAAAACGAACTCTCAAAGTTGGGGGTCGATCAGACAACAAGAGAAAAAAATAAAATTATGGGATTGAGGTTCTATCCTGATTTGGACAGAACTCCGGCGAGTGGCGGTGGCGGCGCGATGGTGGCGGCGGCGGCGGCGGCGGCGCTGAGCTTCACACTCAGGAAGGGGGAGGGGGAGGAGGCTTCACACCTCAGAAATTCGCAGCTTTCACAGCAGCTTGGGTTTGGGAGAGAGAGAGGGGTGCCCTTGGGCTCTTGGAGGCAAATTCTGATTTTCTTCTCATTAATTCTAGTAAAATGGGAATTACATGGTATTTGTATGAAATACAAAATGACCTAAACTAATCTCAGATCTAGGTTAGGGGAGGGGCACTTAGGGGATAGAGCATATTTAATTTCCCATGTGGTCTGGGAACAAAATAAAAAAACATTAAGAGGGGGGGCCCCTTTGAAAAATGGGGATGGCATCTTGGACATTTTAAGCCCATTGTCCCCTTTGAATGGTCAAGCTTCTAGAAGCCTACCTTGGACCTTTGACTGGCCCCACATGGGCCCTAAGGCTTAGGTGGACCAATAGGGAAGGAGATGGGGGCCCCTTGCTGGTCCTACTAAACTTTTACACAAAAACTCAAAGATCCTTAAGAAATGACAAATTGGCTTATAAAGCCTTACAATTGCATACATGTTTTTCCAAGGATATAAATGCAAATAAAAGGACTCAAATGTAAAATAAAAAGTTAGTGGTCTTGCTCTGATGTCCCCATCATTCCTACTTATTGTTCCTTGATTACGTGAGCTATACCTTGGAAATTCCGATGTCAATTGTAAATTGTCTGGAGATATGTTATATGGGACTGTGGGTCCACTTTCATAATCAATGCTAGGCTGAAACTATAAGGTCCCAGATCTGGTCCTAGGGGCGAGGCAAAGCCCAGACATATACCGGTATAATGAATGATCAGGTGTGACATTGCACCAACTATATGCAAGATTTGGTCTAGACATTTTTACATCTCAGGCATCTTCCTTACACATGTGATTTGATATGACATGATACATGACATGATACAATATGACTTGATATGTGGTCCGGAAGGGACAAACCCATTGAGAATGAATATAAGTACTTGCTATCTTGTTCCTGTCTATGTGAACTTGTCATAATTTCTTGTACTTGTTCTTGCTCTTGAATTCATCTTCTATCTTGTTCATGCTCTTATTTCTCATTGTTCTTAATTAAGCCCTGTTACCTTGCCATTCCTTTGATATTATTTATGTTATTGTCTTGCATTTGTTAAGGTCATGCATTTTTTTTTTGAATTGGTTAATTACTTAAAGCATTGCCTGGTGATAGAGAGTAATTCCTACTAAACTTTCGCTCATCCCCTCTTCCCAATCCTTTTCGGGTAATATTGAAGATGTGACCACAGAAGGGGACGGGGAAGAGTGATGAGTTGGCTTGTTCGCGAAGAGTTGGTCTTTTGTTTTATTTGAGTCTGGTGTGGAGTTATTTGCATTTAGTCCTGTAATTCGAATCTTTCATTTGTCTAATCGAGTCTTTTCTTTTATTTATTGTAAGAATGTTAAGAGTTGTAAACACTGGTTTTTATATGAATAAAAGTTATATTTATTTTGGTGCAATTCTCTTGTGTTATCACTTGTGTTCTTTTCTGTATCATGAATGAATCATTGCCACGTTCCGAGCATGCTTCCCGCTGCTATCGGTTCGGGACGTGACAGTTTATGTTATCAGAGCCTCGATTTTTCTTGAACCCTAGGTCTTGAGTCTAAGTCTATATGATAAATAATTATGGTCAGTCACCTTATAGGTACCCAGTGAGAATGGGGTAGAACCATGGGTTAATTGGTAAAATTGTGATAATCATAATAAAGCTAAAAGATTTTAAGCCATTAACCCTTATGAAAATTGTGTTATAGGTTAAGATGGTTGCGGAGCATTCTCAGTGGA
Source organism: Amorphophallus konjac (assembly GCA_022559845.1). Classification (NCBI taxonomy): domain Eukaryota; kingdom Viridiplantae; phylum Streptophyta; class Magnoliopsida; order Alismatales; family Araceae; genus Amorphophallus; species Amorphophallus konjac. The sequence continues at coordinate 254,941,789 of CM040118.1, read as the reverse complement.
GGGAGATGCAGCGTACGGTTCGGGGGTTGACCTAGGCTTTACAACAGGTAGCCTAGGGAGGCGTCCGTCAGGGTGCGGGTGATTTGCATAGGAGCTTCTAGGGTATGAACCCCCCTAGGTTTAGTTGGTCTATCGATCCCGACGAGGCAGAGAATTGGGTTAAGGAGATAGGGAGGATTTTTAGGGTTATGCAGTGTGCCGATCAGGAGAAGGTTTTGTTAGCTACCTATCAGTTGGAGAAGGATGCGAGGGCTTGGTGGGAGGCCGTGGAAGCGACGTTGCAGGATAATCAAGTGTCTTGGAATGAGTTCGTAGAGCTGTTTAATGAGAGATATTTCTCAGAGCAGATTCGAGAGAAGAAGGCTGTTGAGTTTGCGTCCCTGAAGTAGAGGAGTATGTCTGTAGCAGAGTATGAAGCGCAGTTTTCTAGGTTAGCTCGTTATGCCCCTCACCTAGTTAGTACGGAGAAGATGAAGGCTAAGAGATTTTTGAATGGGTTAAGGGTAGAGTATATCCCTCAGTTAGCGCCCTTATAGATTCAGGGGTTTGCCGAGATGGTTAAAAAGGCTCAGGTGTTGGAGGATGCTCTTGATATGATGGAGCGGATTTCGAGAAGGCTTGCTAAGAAGGGAGGAGCAACTAGTTCTGAGGGTAGTGTGTCAACTAACGGAAAGAAGAGGCCGCATGGCGGCAATGGTGGTCATAAGGATAAGAAGGGTAAGAGCGTGGACCAACAGATCGTCCCGGTGACGGAGAAGTGCGAGCATTGTGATAAAGGTGGGCATCGATCAGAGGACTGTTGGAGGAAGCAAGGCAAGTGCATTCGTTGTGGAAGTGCAGAGCATAGAATTGCCCGTTGTCCCTTGATGAAGGAGCAAGCGTCGCGTGATGAGCAATCGGGAGGACCAAAGCGGCAAGGCAGGCTGCAAGCGTTGGAAGGTACTTCTAAACCTGCCTTTACCTTATACTTTCATGCTTAGACTTGGTGATTTTGTATGTTCACATGAATGAGAACCGGTCTTGATAGTTGGAATATTAGGAGTTTAAGAGTAGTAATTTTACCCCATCATTGTTTTGGAAAAGAATCGTGTGAATTTGGAGGACCAAATTCCTTAAAGTGGGGGAGAGTGTAGCATCCCGAATATTTAAAATGAATAAATATGTAAATATCTGAAATTTCCTGAATTAAATAATATGTATTTGCTCAAATCGAATTTTTAATTGAGTTTGCTAATATTATAATCAGACCCTAAATTCGATATTTTCATAAAAATATGGAAAAATATGTATCTCGTGTAAAATTTAATTTACAACAACTTTGACTAAAGGAACAAGTCCAAAATAAAATTTGTTTAGGCCTAATTTCTAATCTAAGGCTAAAAATCGTCATTTTATAAGAACAACTTAAACCTTTTAATTAGGACTTAATTCGCGCCCTATTGGGCTCAATTCGGACCCAATCTCTTGGCTCATCTTAGTAGGTCGTTTTACCTTTGAAATCCTAACCCCAGACCCTTCCATTGGCGACGGTGGCGGCAGATTTGGATAGCTCCCGGGATTTTCGCCGATTTTTCCCAACTAGGACTCTTTGACCTAATTTGATCTCTAGAATGATCTATAGGCTCTATAAATAGAGGGCTTCGACGACTAGGGTTCCCTATTTGATTCCTTGGCCGGTGGCATAGGCGATCGTGACCGGAGTCGGGCGAATTTGGGCGTTGAGGGCGGCACGATTAGGGTTCTGGCGGCGGGTTTTCTTCTTCGTTTCTCTTCGATTAAGGTAGGTTTCTCTCAGGCTAAAGAAAAATTTTGTTGGGTCCCACAGTGTAGTGGCACGGATCTAGAGGGGGGGTGAATAGATCCCTCTCTAAAAATTATAACCAATTAAAAAGACTTGAAGGCTTCTCAATCAAACCTCACCTAACATGCAAGTGACAAGATCACACACGGACAGATGGCAATTTGAACTAGCAGTATACGTTAACAAATTTAGCATCAATGTGCAAGGTAATCAATAATCCATCCTGTGAATGGTGGTAGAAGATAAGGAACAAACACTCAACCAATCACACATGCACAAGGATTTTTAGGTGGTTCGGGACCACGACGGGTACCCTACGTCCACCCCTCACCACCTCGGTGAGACTTCACTAAAACGCTACATGAGGTAGCACACGGGGACGAACCCCAATACACCACACGCTGCTCGACAGCAGCAAACCACACACACACACACACGAGCTCGACACTCAACACGCTGTAGAGTAGCACAGACACGAAGGCGAACCCTCAACACGGTGCTCAACACCACACACACACACACCATGACGGGGACGCACCCCAACAATGATTCCACACTCGGAGACCCCGCTCCGAACACACACACACACATAATATTCTTCAGTTTAAAAGATGAACTCAGATATACATATGTAAGCTCACTAGACATAAACAAGCATGAATAACTCTAAACAGGGATGAATATTGAGTTGAGCAAACTCCTGATCGTAAATGGTGAAACTTGGCTCCTTAATGACTTCCGGGGATGAACAGATTGAAGAAGATGTCCTCACGAAGCTCCTTTGGTTCAGATCGGAAGAAAGGACGTAGATGCTTCAGTCCCCTTTCACTTCTCTTGACTCACCATCAAGACCATGGATGATGGAGAGATGATAACCCATGGTGCTTTAGCAAACTCACTGCAGGAGGATAGATTACTGGCTTCTCTTCTCTTGAATCGAACTCAGAACGACTTGGGGAGAGGCATCATTCAGCTCCGGCTGCACTCCCTGCAAAAACCCCAAAACGAATGCTTCATTTGACGCTTTCTCTCTACTCCAATAAACCCTATCACATATGATTTATACCCAAGAGGAATGGGCAGCCACGTGGAGGGTATTATCCCCCAAGGACCAATCACAATAGGGCATAAAAAGATGGGATCGAGCTAGGGCTCCGGCCGCCGCGCGAACCGGCATTTTTCCCGGTTGTTGGAAAGTGTCGACCCCATAGGTCGACACTCGCGTTCGGGCAAGACAGAACAAAGCCCAAACAGAACCCAACGTAGAAAATATCGACCCATGGGGTCGACACTTTCCACCTGTGGTAATAATAAAAGGCCACGGTAGAAAGTCCCGGAATAAGTGTCGACCTTGTGGGTCGACACTTATGTCCAGGGTTCTGAAACATGAACCCAGACAGAACCTCGCGATAAAAAGGTCGACCCTGTGGGTCGACTTTTTATCCCCAAGTTCGAAGACATATGTAATATCCCGGACCTTTCGGATCCTTCTTCGTGGGTCCCAGATCTGGTTTTCGGAGCGTTCGGCTCTATTGTGTCCGAAATTTTGTTTCGGACATCTTTCGTGTTCGGATCGGCGCGATCCGGAGTCGTTTCGGAGGCCCGGAGGCGTTCCGCGGCTTTTCCGTGCGTGATTTCCGATTTCCGACGCGGGTTTCGGCTTTTCTCTTCGGACGCTCGCTGCGGGTGAACCGGGCTGTTCACGCGGGCACGAGTGGTACCGTCGCGATCGGTACGTTCCGAGGATCGTGGGGGTGTAATTTCCTAATTTTTGGAATTTTCCGGATTTTCCGGGTTTTTCTATAAAAACCCTCCCTATTTTCTCTCTCCACCCACTTTCTTCTTCTTCTTCCTCCTTCCTCCTCCACCGTGTCTCCCTCCCTCTCCCTCTCTTCCTCCCGGTTGGCCACGGCGAGCTCCCCTCCGGCTGCAGACGGCGGCGGGGCGACGACGCGGTGACGTGGGCGGCGGCGAGGCGGTCGTGGGGGCGTGCGGCGAGCGTGGGAAGCTTAAGGAAGAACGAGGGTTTTCAAGCGTTCTTCGCGATTCGTGGACGATCCGGCGGAGCATTCGCTCCATTGAGGTAGGGTGACGTTCCCTAGCTCTTCGCCGTTCTTTTCCATGGTTTGTAGGCCGCGGGGAGGCCGAGAGAGGCATGTTTGGGCATCTTTGGGGTTTTTCCATGTTTTGGGGGTGAGCCGCCCGATCTATGGTTTTAGCCCATGATTCTATGTTTTGGTGGCTTAGATGCATGCTAGGGGTCCCCAGGGGTCTTCCCCCTTGTTTTCCCCCTCTCCGGTGGAGGTACGGGGGCGTGGTTGGCGTTTTTGGGGTTTTCCCGCCGTAGCGTGCTCGGAGGCAAGCGACGGTCCTTCCAGTGACCGCCACTTGCATGTGACGCCCCTAGGCAGGAGCGTTACTTCTCCTGGGTGTTAGCTCTTGGGGTCAGGGGGCAGCGACGGCCCTACGACTGACCGCCGTTTGGAGAATGACGCGCCAGGGCAGGGCCGCCGCTAGTTTCGACCGTTGGTTTTTGACCGTTGGGGGTCAGGCCATGTAACGCACTAGGCTAGGCGCGTTACATGCGTGTAACGCACAGGGGCAGGTGCGTTACTTCCTGTTGTTACCCCAGGTGGATGGGCCAAGCGACGCACTGGGCCCAGCGCGTTACTTACTAGTGACGCGCTGGGGCAGGCGCGTCACTTCCCTTCCCACCCCGAGTGTAAGGGCCATGTGACGCGCTGGGCTAGGCGCGTTACATGTGAGTAACGCACTGAGCCCGACGCGTTGCTTGCAAGCGACGCGCCGGGGTAGGCGCGTTACTTTCCCTGTGGTTTTGGAGGGTGTGGGGCGCCGTGTGACGCCCTGGCCTAGGTGCGCCGCTTCCAAGCGACGCACTAGGGCAGGCGCGTCGCTTCCCCTATCCCCCCTGGCCGTGTGACGGTCTGCCTTAGACCGCCATTTTCAAGTGACCGCCCTAGAGTGGACCGCCATTTGGCTGTGACGGTCCAGGGTCGGACCGCCACTTCCTGGGTTGCCCCATGAGGGTGGCAACCTTACTTTTCTCCGACCGTGGTCTCCGTGTGACGGGACTAGTGCGTGGGGTGATTCCCACACGTTGTCGGGCTTGGGCGTTGTTTTCCGTGACTTGAGAGTCTACTCCTTTAGCGACCCTCCACTAGTCGTAGCCCACCAGTACGCGGTGCTGGTCTCACCTGGGAGTGGTGTACGGGCACCCACCTTTCGAGACGGTTTGTGGACCGGTTACCGTAGGCCCCTCGTCGTAGCCAGAGTCCGGCTGCGGGGGAAAACCGGTCAGAGGGCCAGACCTAGGACGCGTGGTCTGTGTGTGCACACGTGGTTGGGGGCGGTTGGACCCACGTCGACGGGCGTGACCCCAGCTAGTCACTTGTTGTGAGTTACTTTTCGGTGTTTGCGCCTCGGGTAGGACCTACCACGTCAGGCGGTTCACCTGCGGTGCGGTGTAAGACGTCAGGGGACGCTACCGGCTGTGCTTCTAGTGGGTGGTACTCCTGTCGAGTACGGAGTGTCAGACTGTCAGTCGTGTGTTTTCGACCTTCGGGTTTGTCGGTGACCGTTGAGCTTCGGTCTTCTCTTCGTCGCACGTGTGTCGGTTTACGTGCCGTAGAGTCTTACTTTGTAGAGTACAGGGCTTTCCTTTCCGAGGTACTCTCCTACCGCTAGAGTAGTGGTTTCTCGCTTTGCGAGGTAGGGTTCGAGTGATCCCTACTGAGTCTTGTTCCGAGACTCATTCCCTGCGTGTTTTCACCGTGTTTCAGGTGAGACGCCACCTTCGGGGAGCGCGTCAGGAGCGCAGCGTGGTGCGGGTGCCCAGAGATAGTGCCAGAGATCTGAGCCGGGGGATGCCCCGTGTAGCTGTACTTTTCTTTCTTGTCACTGTACTAGTCGTGGACTGTTGTTGTGGTTTTATTTTGTAGACCATGTAAACTGTTATCTTATTTCCTGCTTATTATCATAACTGTTTAATTTCTGCAATTACTTGTGATAACTATGTAGTTTCCACACCATCCTTTTAACCCTTCCGAGTCTTCGGACTCGTGGGTGGCGGTGCGAGTCTCGGGTTATCGGGCCTTCCCGGTAATCGGATTCTCGGGTCGTTACAGCTGGTATCAGAGCGCGGTTGTGGAATTACATGGGAATAATAGGTAATTGTAGTGGTCCACTAGTCCATGGCGATGATGTACAGGTGACGCTGGTCTTGGGCACCGCGTGTTTTATTCTGACATTGCCGTTTTCGTGTTTTCTGTCTTGTGCTTCAGGAGCGAGGATGGCGCCGAGGAGGAGTTCTCGCTCTCAGCAGGGGCAGTCGGCTGGAGGTCAGGAGATCTAGCAGGGGGTCCAGAGGGACCAGGAGGAGCATAGCAGAGTTCCGGGAGCTACCGAGGCCGCGGATGCTGCGAGAGCTCCGGGGGCCGAGGATTTCTTCCGTGGCATGTACCATCTCATGTCTCAGCAGTTTGGCGGAGAGGCTGCTGAGGGCTCGTCAGTCAGGGGTGGGCCGGGCCGAGCAGTGAGGGACTTCATGCAGTTCCATCCACCTTACTTTAGCGGCCAGGCAGACCCTGATGCGGCTCGTGATTGGCTCGATGAGATGGAGCGGGTGTTCAGTTCTGCGAAAAGTACTGCCGAGGACAGTGTGGTGTTGGCCTACAACCAGTTGCAGGGTACGGCTCGGAGGTGGTGGTCTTCCGAGTGGAAGACGTCCTTTCAGCTTCGTCCACTTGAGCAGGTCGAGTGGGGTGACTTTGTCATTGCTTTCGAGCGTACGTACTGTCCAGACGTCGTTGCTACGCAGCGGATGCGGGAGTTTCTGGAGCTGGTGCAGGGTGACATGTCCGTGTTGCAGTACAGGGCCCGATTTGTCGAGCTGGGTCGGTACACACCTCATGTCATGGAGCATGAGAGGGTGAGGACCACGCAGTTTGTACAGGGCTTGAGGCTGGAGCTGAGGCACCATTTGATCGCGAATGGGGCCACTGATCTAGAGACTGCGTCTCGTTTTGCGATTTCCTTGGAGATGGATATGCAGAGGACTCGAGGACCGATCAGCCAGGGGCAGTCCGTGTCAGGTCGCAGCCAGCAGTCGGCTACCCAGCAGCAGGGTTTCTTCCAGCATGCGTCGGGTGGTTCAGGAGTACCGGCATCGGCAACTTCAGTGACAGGATCTGCGTCTTTTAGCTCGAAGGTCAAGAAGTTCTTGAAGAAGGGTTTCCGTAAGAAGCCCAAGGATCAGGGACAAGCTTCATCGGGTAGTGTGCAGCAGTTGATTCCTTTTCAGCGTCAGGGATCAGGGGGTGGATCACGAGGACCTTGTCCACGGTGTGGTAGGACCCACCCAGGCAGGCAGTGCACGTCGCCGATTATCTATTTTCGGTGTGACCAGCCAGGGCACATGGCGCGTGACTGTCCACAGAGACCGCCGCAGCAGCAGTTTCCCCAGCAGCAGAGGCAGCAGCAGCAGCAGCAGGGACAGTATCCGCCGCTACCCAGGTCAGCCAGCGTGGGAGGCAGGCAGAGGGCTCGAGGCCAGATCACGCACTTGACCAGGGCAGAGGCAGTGGCGTCGCAGCTCGTGGAAGGTACCGTTCAGATTTTGGGTTGTGCGGCTCGGGTTTTGTTTGATTCTGGCGCGTCTCATTCGTTTATTTCGGAGGATTTCGCGTCGAGCGTCGAGGAGCCGGTGACCCAGTTGTCCTGTGATTTGGCAGGGGAGTTGCCTTCGGGTGACTTTATGGTCACTCCGTATTGCTTCGACCAGGTTCCGGTGTGGATCGATGGCCGGAGTATGCCAGGCAGATTGTATGCGTTGCAGCTTCGGGATTACGATGTGATTCTAGGCATGGATTGGCTCGAGACTCATGGAGCGGTGGTGGATTGTGGGATGAAGAGGGTCTACTTCCAGCTCCGAGCAAGAGGACCTTCTATTTCCAAGGTATCCGTTCCACCTCTTCTCGATTCCTTATCTCTGCTATTCGAGCCCGTCGGTTGCTTGATTCAGGTTGTCAGGGTTTTCTCGCGTCAGTGGTTGTGTCTGACCGGATGGAGCCGGATGTCGAGGACATCGCGGTGGTGTGCGAGTTTTCCGATGTTTTTCCTGAGGAGTTGCCTGGATTACCTCCCCAGCGGGAGATCGATTTTGTGATCGAGGTTGTACCTGGTGCGGGACCTTTGGCGAAGGCTCCCTACCGTATGGCCCCCGCTGAACTGAGAGAGTTGAGGGTGCAGTTGCAGGAGCTACTGGCCAAGGGGTACATTCGTCCGAGTTTTTCCCCTTGGGGTGCGCCCGTGTTGTTTGTGAAGAAGAAGGACGGTAGTCTGCGGCTGTGCATTGACTATCGGCAACTGAATGAAGTGACCGTTAAGAACAAGTATCCGTTGCCGCGGATCGATGACTTGTTCGACCAGCTTCAGTCTGCGCGAGTGTTCTCGCGGATTGATTTGCGGTCAGGTTACTATCAGCTGAGGATTCGCGAGTCCGATGTGGAGAAGACTGCATTCAGTTCGAGGTACGGGCATTATGAGTTTCTGGTGATGCCGTTTGGGCTCACCAATGCCCCAGCTGCCTTTATGGACTTGATGCAGAGGGTGTTTCATCCGTATTTGGACTAGTTTGTGGTCATTTTTGTGGATGACATCCTTGTTTATTCGCGGTCTGCTGAGGAGCACGCGTACCATTTGAGTGTGGTACTGCAGACGTTGCGAGATCACCAGTTGTATGCGAAGCTCAGCAAGTGCGAGTTTTGGCTCAGCGAGGTGCACTTTCTGGGGCACGTGATTTCTGGTGATGGCATTTTCGTGGATCCCGCCAAGGTCGAGGCTGTGATGCAATGGCCGAGGCCGAGGTCGGTGACGGAGATCCGGAGTTTCTTGGGGCTTGCGGGTTATTATCGTCGGTTTATCCAGGATTTTTCCCGCATTGCAACCCCGATGACTAGGCTCACGCGGAAGGATATACCTTTCGTTTGGTCCGAGGAGTGTGAGCAGAGCTTCAGGGAGCTGAAGAGATTGCTCACCTCGGCTCCGGTGTTGGTTTTGCCTTCTGGATCGGGAGGTTTCGTGGTGTGTACAGATGCTTCCGGCGTTAGACTGGGTGCTGTTCTGATGCAGCATGGTAGAGTGGTGGCTTATGCATCTCGGCAGCTAAAGCCTCACGAGGAGAACTACCCTACCCATGACCTTGAGTTGGCGGCTGTGATCTTCGCGCTAAAGATCTGGAGGCATTATCTGTACGGTGAGAAGTTCGAGGTGTTCACTGACCATCAGAGCTTGAGGTACGTGTTCTCGCAGAAGGACCTGAACCTCAGGCAAAGGCGTTGGATGGAGTTCATGAAGGACTATGACTTCACCCTGTCTTATCAGCCAGGCAGGATGAATGTCGTCGCCGATGCCTTGAGTCGAAAGGTTGCGGTCAGTGCCTTGATGTTGAGGAGGTGGAGGCTCTGGGAACAAGTGCCTGAGGTATCTTTCAGGCTCAAGATTCCCCAGGAGCCAGGGTTGGCTGTGCTTGCGAGTCTGACTGTCACTCCTGCTATCCGTCGTCAGGTGACAGAGGCTCAACATGCGGACCCTGAGTTGCCCCAGATTTTGGCTATGGCTGACGTAGAGCTCGGCGAGGACGGTGCTGCGAGGTTTCGTGGCAGGTTGTACGTCCCAGCTGAGGAGCAGGTTCGTCGTGCGGTGTTACGCGAGGCTCATGGGAGCAGGTACACTGTACACCCGGGGGCGACGAAGATGTATCGGAACTTGCGGAGGCAGTTCTGGTGGCCTGGCATGAAGAGAGATGTCGCAGAATTTGTGGCCAGGTGCCTGATCTGTCAGCAGGTGAAGGCGGAGCATCAGCGACCAGGCGGTACTCTCCGGCCCTTGGATGTTCCTGCTTGGAAGTGGGACCATGTGACCACGGATTTTGTGGTGGGGTTGCCAAGAACCCCGAGTGGGCAGGACAGTATTTGGTTGCTGGTGGATCGGCTGACGAAGGTGACTCGGTTGCTACCGGTCAAGGTCAGCTGGAGCGTGCCTAAGTTGGCTCGTCTTTATGTGGAGCGGATCGTTCCGTTGCATGGGGTTCCCATTTCGATCGTGTCGGATCGGGATCCGCGCTTCACTTCTGGATTCTGGAGGAGTTTCCAGCGAGCTCTTGGCACGGAGTTGGCATTTAGCTCGGCATATCATCCTCAGTCAGATGGTCAGTCTGAGAGGACCATTCAGACTTTGGAGGACATGCTGAGATCCTGCTGCCTGGAGTGGCAGGGGAGTTGGATACATCACCTACCGTTGGTGGAGTTTGCCTATAACAACAGCTATCATTCGAGCATTGGCATGGCTCCTTATGAGGCATTGTACGGGCGTCCTTGTCGGACTCCACTCGATTGGTTTGAGGTGGGTGAGCGTGTTTTGACGGGACCGGAATTGGTGCAGCAATGTGTGGATGTTGTGCACCTGGTTCGTCAGAACATGTTGGCGGCCCAGAGTCGGCAGAAGAGCTATGCTGACCGTAGGAGGTAGCCCCTCGAGTTCGCCGTGGGCGATCATGTGTTCTTGAGAGTTTCTCCGATGAAGGGGGTGATGCGTTTTGGACGGCGTGGGAAGCTGAGTCCCCGCTATATTGGTCCTTTCGCGATTGTGGAGCGCATCGGTGAGGTTGCTTACCGGTTGCAGTTGCCTCCTGAGTTGGCGTCGGTGCATGACGTGTTCCACGTCTCGATGTTGTGGAAGTATATGCCCGATGACTCTCATGTGCTTGAGTTTTTCGTTTGGCCTGAGGTGACTCCAGATCTTTCTCTCCCAGAGTTTCCGATCCGCGTGGAGGATAGGCGAGAGCAGCGCCTGCGGAACAAGGTCATTCCCTTGGTAAAGGTCGTGTGGCAGCGACACTCTGGTGGTGAGGCTTCTTGGGAACGTGAGGACGAGATGCGTCAGCAGTTCCCGTATCTGTTTGAGTGAGTCTTTCTCTTCTTTCCCCTATGGTTGTTCTCAATTTCGAGGACGAAATTCCTTAAGGGGGGAGGGCTGTAATATCCCGGACCTTTCGGATCCTTCTTCGTAGGTCCCAGATCTGGTTTTCGGAGCGTTCGGCTCTATTGTGTCCGAAATTTTGTTTCGGACATCTTTCGTGTTCGGATCGGCGCGATCCGAAGTCGTTTCAGAGGCCCGGAGGCGTTCTGCGGCTTTTCCGTGCGTGATTTCCGATTTCCGGCGCGGGTTTCGGCTTTTCTCTTCGGACGCTCGCTGCGGGTGAACCGGGCTGTTCACGCCGGCAAGAGTGGTACCGTCGCGATCGGTACGTTCCGAGGATCGTGGGGGTGTAATTTCCTAATTTTTGGAATTTTCCGGATTTTCTGGGTTTTTCTATAAAAACCCTCCCTATTTTCTCTCTCCCCCCACTTTCTTCTTCTTCTTCCTCTCTTCTTCTTCCTCCTTCCTCCTCCACCGTGTCTCCCTCCCTCTCCCTCTCTTCCTCCCGGTTGGCCACGGCGAGCTCCCCTCCGGCTGCAGACGGCGGCAGGGCGACGACGCGGTGACGTGGGCGGCGGCGAGGCGGTCGTGGGGGCGTGCGGCGAGCGTGGGAAGCTTAAGGAAGAACGAGGGTTTTCAAGCGTTCTTCGCGATTCGTGGACGATCCGGCGGAGCATTCGTTCCATTGAGGTAGGGTGACGTTCCCTAGCTCTTCGCCGTTCTTTTCCGTGGTTTGTAGGCCGCGGGGAGGCCGAGAGAGGCATGTTTGGGCATCTTTGGGGTTTTTCCATGTTTTGGGGGTGAGCCGCCCGATCTATGGTTTTAGCCCATGATTCTATGTTTTGGTGGCTTAGATGCATGCTAGGGGTCCCCAGGGGTCTTCCCCCTTGTTTTCCCCCTCTCCGGTGGAGGTACGGGGGCGTGGTTGGCGTTTTTGGGGTTTTCCCGCCATAGCGTGCTCGGAGGCAAGCGACGGTCCTTCCAGTGACCGCCACTTGCATGTGACGCCCCTAGGCAGGAGCGTTACTTCTCCTGGGTGTTAGCTCTTGGGGTCAGGGGGCAGCGACGGCCCTACGACTGACCGCCGTTTGGAGAATGACGCGCCAGGGCAGGGCCGCCGCTAGTTTCGACCGTTGGTTTTTGACCGTTGGGGGTCAGGCCATGTAACGCACTAGGCTAGGCGCGTTACATGCGTGTAACGCACAGGGGCAGGTGCGTTACTTCCTGTTGTTACCCCAGGTGGATGGGCCAAGCGACGCACTGGGCCCAGCGCGTTACTTACTAGTGACGCGCTGGGGCAGGCGCGTCACTTCCCTTCCCACCCCGAGTGTAAGGGCCATGTGACGCGCTGGGCTAGGCGCGTTACATGTGAGTAACGCACTGAGCCCGACGCGTTGCTTGCAAGCGACGCGCCGGGGTAGACGCGTTACTTTCCCTGTGGTTTTGGAGGGTGTGGGGCGCCGTGTGACGCCCTGGCCTAGGTGCGCCGCTTCCAAGCGACGCACTAGGGCAGGCGCGTCGCTTCCCCTATCCCCCCTGGCCGTGTGACGGTCTGCCTTAGACCGCCATTTTCAAGTGACCGCCCTAGAGTGGACCGCCATTTGGCTGTGACGGTCCAGGGTCGGACCGCCACTTCCTGGGTTGCCCCATGAGGGTGGCAACCTTACTTTTCTCCGACCGTGGTCTCCGTGTGACGGGACTAGTGCGTGGGGTGATTCCCACACGTTGTCGGGCTTGGGCGTTGTTTTCCGTGACTTGAGAGTCTACTCCTTTAGCGACCCTCCACTAGTCGTAGCCCACCAGTACGCGGTGCTGGTCTCACCTGGGAGTGGTGTACGGGCACCCACCTTTCGAGACGGTTTGTGGACCGGTTACCGTAGGCCCCTCGTCGTAGCCAGAGTCCGGCTGCGGGGGAAAACCGGTCAGAGGGCCAGACCTAGGACGCGTGGTCTGTGTGTGCACACGTGGTTGGGGGCGGTTGGACCCACGTCGACGGGCGTGACCCCAGATAGTCACTTGTTGTGAGTTACTTTTCGGTGTTTGCGCCTCGGGTAGGACCTACCACGTCAGGCGGTTCACCTGCGGTGCGGTGTAAGACGTCAGGGGACGCTACCGGCTGTGCTTCTAGTGGGTGGTACTCCTGTCGAGTACGGAGTGTCAGACTGTCAGTCGTGTGTTTCCGACCTTCGGGTTTGTCGGTGACCGTTGAGCTTCGGTCTTCTCTTCGTCGCACGTGTGTCGGTTTGCGTGCCGTAGAGTCCTGCTTTGTAGAGTACAGGGCTTTCCTTTCCGAGGTACTCTCCTACCGCTAGAGTAGTGGTTTCTCGCTTTGCGAGGTAGGGTTCGAGTGATCCCTACTGAGTCTTGTTCCGAGACTCATTCCCTGCGTGTTTTCACCGTGTTTCAGGTGAGACGCCACCTTCGGGGAGCGCGTCAGGAGCGCAGCGTGGTGCGGGTGCCCAGAGATAGTGCCAGAGATCTGAGCCGGGGGATGCCCCGTGTAGCTGTACTTTTCTTTCTTGTCACTGTACTAGTCGTGGACTGTTGTTGTGGTTTTATTTTGTGGACCATGTAAACTGTTATCTTATTTCCTGCTTATTATCATAACTGTTTAATTTCTGCAATTACTTGTGATAACTATGTAGTTTCCACACCATCCTTTTAACCCTTCCGAGTCTTCGGACTCGTGGGTGGCGGTGCGAGTCTCGGGTTATCGGGCCTTCCCGGTAATCGGATTCTCGGGTCGTTACAGCATAAGAGGGCCGGCTTAAAACACTAGACCCTTGGACAAAGTGTCGACCCAAGGGGTCGACACTTTTCATTACAGAAGCAAACTCAATAGAACTCACAAAGGGGTGATTCTAAAGACATGAGATATTAAAAACATCTACATGTATGAAAGAAAAAAGCAACTCTACCCCAAAAATCACAGATAAGCCAAGTAGTTATAAATAGGGAATTACCTTGGGGTTTGTTCATCCAGACTACACAAGAATCCTCCTTCAACCATTCAATCAAAGTAACTTACTATTTTAATGTTTCAGTTGAATGACAGCCACTTGATCTTGACATTTGGTCTCCATTAAAAGTCCCTGTCAAAGTTACACACTTAAGGTCAGTCTTCAGTTCTCAATTGCTTTCATTAAGATTAGTCTCTAACTCTCATCAATCACTCAATATCTAGACTAAGTTTCTTCAAACCACATGTTAGCTATCACAATAGCTTGAATCCTATCCAAATCAACTAAGGAAGAGTTAGAAGAATTTCACCCAAATTGTTCGGAGACTTTCCTTTCTCACTAACTCCTGTAAACATATCAAAGCACATGTTAGTTAAGTTCATCAAATCAGTTGACCGTGTCATACACTAGCCATTCAATCAAATAGAATTTGCTCAGTTCATTTCAGATCCATAAACTACATATGCAAGATGTTAACATGGAACACAATCACATGGTATTTAGTTCATCATCAAAAATCCTTTATACATGGTTATGCACAGGGTTCAACAATCTCCCCCTTTTTGATGATGACAAATACTATGTGCAATTAGACAAAAAGGTGTTGAAAGATAAAAAAGGTTTCAATGAACGTCATCTCACATCTAGCATTCTAGGCGTGAAGCCATGCTTAACAATCGAATGGCATCCTGTAGACCATTTGATAACACAATCAAGAATATGATGCATTCTAACCACAAATTAAAATACCATGCAGCATTAATGATGAATCATCCATCAAACATCCAAAAGTGCATTTCCAATCATAAATGGAGACATCATCAGAATAGAAGCATAGGTGATCATTCCACAAAATAAACACAAGTCCACAGAATTTTTCATTCACAAAATCCAAAAAACTCATAACTTCCGCATTTCAAAAAAACTCATAACTTCAACATTGTTCATCAGGCAATCACAACTACTGTCCACTTCAACTACTGTCCACATCTGGACAACCATGTCTACAAAATAAACAAGACAACCATGTCCACAAAATAAACACAAACCACAAAATGTCCACATTAAAAGACACGCAACCATAACATCCACACGTATAGCATATAGCACATTTCATCTCCCCCTTTGTCATCAACAAAAAGGAGTAGTAAGGGGGGAAAAGTTAATTTGCTTGTCCATTAGAAGGAGGGTGCTAAAGCTTCAAGGAGAGTCAAGAGGTGTCCGAGGACGCCTCAGAAAATCAGAGAGATCGTCAAATTTGGAGTTTTGAATGCCAATGGAAGTATGGAGTGAGTCAATGGAGTCGGTCATGGCAGCGAACTTCTGAAGATAAGTATCATGATGAAGCTTCATCTCCTTGACTTCCTTTGTGAGGGCATCCACAGATTCTTTGACATTGCAAACTTCATCGGCTAATTCGTCAAATTTGGTGTTCATTGATGTATCTGCTGAAGATGTAGCCTGTGACACTCTGGTTCTGGCAGTTCTGTTGATGGGTTCTTCATGATCTTCACCTTCATTGTGCTTAGACCCTGATGCCGGGGCTTTACCTTTCTTTGACGAAAGTGTGCGAACGAGAACACCATTTATCAATTCATAGCCCATGTTGTTGCAGATGGATGGGATAGTATAGATGTTGGCATCCTTAATTGGATGACTGACCTGCTGACTCAAGTCAATATGCAAGGACTGAAAAATTGGTGTTAAAGCAGCTCCATAAGGTAAATTCCGGTTCTTGGACTTCCTGCAGCTGGTTATGTACTCCATCATCACCTTTGGGAAGTTAACCGGTTCTCCACTCATGATTTGTACAAATAGGAATTTGTGCATGTCAGTTACTTGTTCCCTAGACCCTGATCTTGGCAATAGAATAGTGGTCATCATGTGATGCAGAATTCTCTGAAGGGATGGAAATTCATTTGCATTGAGCTTCGGTACACACCCTGATGTTGCTACCTTATCCGTCATTAGTTCATATGCAAATTCTTTAGAATAAATGGCTTCTTCATAAATCACCCCACTATCCCAAGGCAAATTTAGAGCTTTTCCTATCAACTGAGGAGTTAAAGGAATAGAACGTCCATTTATCTCAGTGTACAGTTCATCATTTTTGACAATCATATTTGCATAGAATTGATGAACTAGGGAATGATAAACTCTCCGGTGATCTGACATGAAGAAAATTAAATTTGGCTGCTTCCTTAAGAGTTCGACTAACCTTGGCAGATTCTTTTCTATGCTCCTGAAATCAATTGCACGAGGGCGCAACACTTTCCTTTCAGCCAACATCTTCGTCTCATAGGCTCCTTTCCTTCTTTCAACCTGGGCTTCCTTGTCTTTATGCCTTAGCTCAGTTTGGATGCGGGCTTCTTCTCGTTCTAGCACAGACCTTTTCTTGGGTGCCATGGATGTAGTTCGTATGGCTTCAAAGCAAACAAAAAGGAGGATTGAGATGCGGTAGTGAGACCCTCGAGCAGATGGAGGGCTTCCTCTGACCGTCTAGACTTCACGCCACGAACAGCAGCAACTCCAAAAGAATGAACTTCGAAGGAGGGCGCTGCGACTGCTTCTAGAGGAGGACGAAGAGCGAACGCCGCCGCCCGCCGGTGGGTGATTTTGGAAGAGGTGAGGTGGAAGGAATGAAACGAGGGCTAGAGGAAGACTGGAGAAGAGGAGCCGCGGAGGCTTGGGAAGAGGAGGGTCGCCCGTGGGAGGTTGCGGATGGATGTTAAGGCAGAAGAAGATGGGGTGGTGAATGGGTTTGAAGGAGTAGAAAGGGTTTTGGGTTCGATGGGGTTCGACCAAAAGAGAGCCATGCCAATATGGGTTCAATCTAAATGAAAAGGGCGTGAGAAGTGAGCCCTACGGTCTGGTTCACAAATCGGGTTTCGAGACAAAAGTGTCAACCTTGTGGGTCGACACATTTTGGAGACGATTCTGTCTTGTAACAAAAAGAAGAAGCACGGGTAAAAGGTCGACCTTAGGGGTCGACACTTCTTTTGCACTTTGAAGAATCAAGTGGAATGTAGTGAATTGAAGGCCAAATGAATCAAACTTGATATCCATGAAATGATAAACACAAATTGGGCAATATGTGGGTAGTTCAAATGAGAAAAGTTGATCTTGGACAAGTGAAATCAAATAGCCACACTTCGATGATCAATTCAATTAAGCATTCAAGCATTCATTTCTATTATCCATCACAAATCATTGAGATTGAAATGTTGCAAGGAATCATACCAGATTTGAGTTGAATACTGGTGCGGACACCCGAACGAGCGAGTAGCACGAATCGGCGAACTGACGGTACCATACGCGGAGCACCAATCGGACTACATCGGCTTTCCTTTGAAATGGAGGCAATTTGGCTTGAGTTTGGATACTTTTAGCCTTTGTTTGCATGAAATTTAGGCTTGTAATATGTCTTTTCATTTGGGTTTTCATTTTGGGCTGATTGTAAGGCTCTTAAAAGGCCATTTGGTTTAAAGCCCTTTAGAATCCATTAAGGAGGAGTGGCCATTAGGCTTTATGTTGGATCCATAAGCCACTTAAGGCCCAATTGGGTCTCCTTCTTTCATGGACCATCTAGATCGGCAAGACCATAAGCCATGCTTGATTGAATGGGCTTAAGGGTGGCCTTGGACCAAACTTGGCCCATTCTTGGCCCATGAAGGGGGCGCCCCCTTCTTTGGATGTATTAGGCTAGTTTTTTTTGTTTTCTTTTCTTCCTTCCCTCATTTACCACAAGGGAACATGGAGAAGGCTGCTGGTCCAAAAGAATGGCTGCCACCTACCCCCCCTTCCCTTTGAAATTCAAAGGTAGGTGAAAGTAGGTGAGTCCATGTCCCCTTGTCTCCCCCTCTCTCCCTCTCATTGTCAAAGGGGCGCACCCCCCTCCATCCCCCTTGTTCCATCGAAGTGCCCAGCCCCCTCCCCTTGCCAAACACCTATTTAAACACTTGTATAATGTTAGTGAAGAGGTTAATGAAGTTTTTGTGAAAGGATTTTGAGTTAAGAGAGTGATTCTCTTCCCCCCCCCATGGGTGTGATGCCCTGCCCAATCCTGTGACGACATTGATCTTGGGCGTGTGACTCGTCCCCATATCCACCCCATCCCCTTCTCATCTGGTTCCACGAAAATTATCTGTGATACTTCATCAAGTCAGGAAGATTTCAGAGGTAATTTTGCGTCGATCGGAGTTCTGGATCGCCGGCAGCAATTCTTTTCGTGACGGCACGCAGATCTGCCCGAGCCTGC
This sequence comes from Amorphophallus konjac, assembly GCA_022559845.1. Classification (NCBI taxonomy): domain Eukaryota; kingdom Viridiplantae; phylum Streptophyta; class Magnoliopsida; order Alismatales; family Araceae; genus Amorphophallus; species Amorphophallus konjac. The sequence goes on along the minus strand of CM040118.1, from coordinate 254,923,773 downwards.
TGTCCAGATCTGGAGTTTACTAATTACGAATTTCCCCAGAACTCCTCTCAAGCCATCAGGAGCTGCCTTTCGAAGTAATTGTAGGATTTGGAGTCCTTTTCGCGCTACCACTGATCTCGTCTCGATCCGAGATCTGTGCTGATCGTGGCGGCGATTCTCGTGGGATCGCGCGAGCTGATCTTTGCAGACCTGACTCAGAACCAGAGCCGACTTCCAGAGTCTACCCCTCCTCATCCTATCCAGATCTATGCGAGATATTTGGACTACGTCATCCTCTAGACGTCACCGACGAGTTCCCACAAACGGCACCTCAATCCGACATCGGGAGCCAATTTTTCGATAATTATTTGTCTTCATGTGCAGTTCTGAGTGCACAAAACCAGAAGCTCAGTTCAGTCGCTGCTGTGCCCAGATCTGAAAAGATCTGATCACGCCCTTCGGAGTAGACAAACTACGTCATGTCACCGACGTTCTCCAACAAAATGCACCCCGATCCGCCATCGGATCTTGGCGTACCGGCCTTCGCAAGTTTGCTGCGCAGGATGAGCAACGCGGGCAGAACCGAGTCGGCTTCCATTCGGCTCACCCGATCGGCTCCGACTCGCGTCCCTCGCCTCCTGCGAGTGTGGCCCGTCAACCCGGGTTCCAGCAACCCCAAAATTGGTGTTTGTAGCCCTTTACCTCCCTGCGTGGAGTGGGCATTAGGTTCTGAAATTGTAATTTGACAGTTGTGTGTATTGGGGGTTGTTTGGATTCGGCCTGGAATTCTTCCCTACGCCTAGTCGTGGAGGTACGTGCTCGTTCCTCTCTCACTTTGCTGATTTAGTATACGTTCTATCATGCTGCGTTTGTGAGATTAGGGCCGATAGTTGGTTACAAATCACCGTGATTGTTAGTTGTGAGCGCCCGTTCCTTGGCACCGGTCGAGCACCGAGCCCGAACTGGATACACCTAGGCGACGTGGTTCCTTAACCGCTGCGATCTCCATGTTTCCCTCGTAAGGGATGATCATCGGGCCAGTTAAAGTGCTGTTGAGAGATGTCTCCACCCGGAGAACACCACGGTGGTCAGCCGCCCGGCTTGCCTTTAGCGTGTTAGTGCTGGACGCACATCGAGTCTGTCGTATGTCTTAGCCCGGTCATCATCCGTCCCGCATCAAATTGGTATCGGAGCAAGTTGCCTACTTGTTCTCACAAGTCAGGTCCTTGGCCAAGTCCGCTCCACTGGGAAGGAAGAATTTGGAGCTTCAGATGCATCGTCCTTGAGATGGGGGCGGGTACGAGGCCCCATTCGAAGCTCCAGGTCCGTCCTCCTCCGCTCCGCCGAGAAGGGAGAATTTGAAGCTTTTTGTGCATCGTCCTTGAGATGGGGACGGGTGCGAGACCCCACTTGAAGCTCCAAGTCCGTCCACCTCTACCGTCCATCTTCACCTCCATCGACGCCGCTACCACAAGGGTCCTGCAATTCGAGGTTCGAGGTCGAACCTCCTCCAAGCGGAGGGGTTTGACGAGGATTGTAAGTAGCATGGACATTTATCAAATTATGTTTTTGAGTGTTTTATTTTGTAGGTCACATTCGTAAGCTTATGTGTGCTTTGAAGATGTGTCACCATTATGTTAGTGTCACCATTATGTTAGTGTCTTAAGTCTTCCCACGTGAGTTATAAAGAGTTGTTAGGTGATGTTTGGTCATAAGTGTCAAATGTTAGGTGTTGAAGTTTTTGATACGTTGTCTGTGGGAGAAGTCTATATAAGAGTCTGTAAGCACATGTTAAGGGAACAATGATGTTAAGATGAGATTATTGGAAAGTTATTCCATATGAGGTGTGATGCCTCCTTGTTTGTTTTTCTCCGAGAAGGAGATGCCCATGGGTGAGAAGCCCTCGGGGTGAGATGCCCCTCTCTATCCACCTAGCCACTACCATCCTCATACACTTCTCCACCACCACCATCGTTGCCCCATCTCCCCCCGACTAATCCATGTGCTTGCCTCCACCATAGCAAAGCTCTCCCCCTCCACCTTACTATGAACTATTTTGTTTGATTCTCTCATCTTCCCAGACCACCACGTACAACTTTTCCCCCACCCTGCACCACACCGCCCACCACCTCCCTCTTCTCTCCCCTTGGCCAACACCCCTCACCCAGCTCCACTACCCACTACCACCGCGTTTACCACCGGCTGCCCACCTGCGCCACCACCCAGCCCCCACCTGTCCGCCGCTGGCCTTCGATCGTGCATCTGTAATAGCCGAAAACGCATGGCCCCATTTCCCCCTACACTGAACGCTTCACCCCTCTGACCTCCCTTGGGCAGGCTGGCCCCTCTCTCTGCAGCATCGTGACCCCCCCATCTCCCCTGACATGCCCATATGCACAGCCCCACTAGCTTCACCCCCTCATCATCATGCAACCCAGCCCCCACCGCCAACATCCCTGCCCCATGGCCCCATCACCCTACTTTCCTGAACACACCCATCTCTCTCTCTCCAGCTGCAGCAGCAGAAATGGTATGCTTGTGAAATCGAGAGGCTTTGGCTTCAAGCATTAATGGGTAACTGCTGGGTTAGGTCGAATCCATCTCTTTATGCAAAGTCAGAGTCTCCCAAGCCTGACGATCCACTAAAGTATGTGGGGACGGGCGATGACCAATCGCCCTCAAATCCAACAGAAGTTGAGGACTTGCGCCGAGCCCAGGGAGGTAACCCACTAATAGCATACACTTTTGATGAGCTGACAAACCTTGATGCTCCATTTCAGATACTGGTTTCTATGATGGAGCGTGACTTCTATCTTGGACGAATACTCACTGGCAGAATCTCTTCTGGGATCATTAATGTTGGAGACGAGATACATGCCCTTCATAACATGGACAATGGACCTGAGAAATTTGAAGAAGGAAAGGTTACAAAACTTATGAAAGAGAAGGGAACTAGCATGATCATGGTTGATACTGTTGGCGCCGGTAACATAATCTCAATGGCTGGATTAACAAATCCATAAATCGGTCACACAGTGGCAAAGGTGGAAGTTATGAAGGCGTTGCCAACTGTTGAGCTTGATCCACCAACAATTTCCTTGACTTTTGGTGTGAATGATTTTTCATTGGCCGGTCGTGATGGAACCCATTTGATTGGAGAAAAAATTGGTGATCGCCTGATGGCAGAAGTAGAAACAAAACCGGCCATTAATGTGCTTCCTGTAGCTTTGTCCGATTCTTATGAACTCCAAGGGAAGGGCGAGCTGCAGTTAGGTATCTTAATTGAGAACATGAGACGTGAAGGCTTTGAACTCTCTGTATCACCTCCCAGGGTTATGTATAAAATTGAGAATGGCCAAAAGCTTGAACCCATAGAAAATGGACAAGAAGGTTAGAAAAGAAAAAAAAATAAGAGTGATGAATTTATGAAAAAATCACGGAAGAGAAAGAGATAAAATAAGAATGGTGTAGAAAAATATTTTGTGAGAGGAGAAAAGCAAGTGAAAAAATTGAGAAAAAAAAAGGGAAAATAGATAATGAGGTGAGAAAAAAAAATAAAATCATTACATTTTGATTTCTGTCCTGCATCAAATTGGTATCAGAGCGCCGGTTCAAGTCTAGGGTCATCTAAGTCTAAAGTTACATTTGCATTCCTCTACTCGGTATACCAAAAGGTGTTGTCCGAACGTTAGGCTACGCCTATCGGGAAGGCCGCACACTTGCGCGAGTGATCTTCAGATCGATTATATCCGCCTAGTACCGAATAGTGGGTTAAGTCTAGGTTCCTAGTTAGTGCATTCCAACATAGTCGTGTCTCGGTGTTTAGTTGAGTCTCATTTCAACTTTACATCATATTTTTGGGTCGTGTCTAGTGTCGTGTCCAAGTGTCGGCATGGCCATCCATTAGCTCCCCGAGTCCCATGGGTTCCCAAACGCCTAGTTCATATGAATGGTGGCGACACCACCGAGGATGGGGAATCCAACCCCACCACATCCGTAGGCCCAAAGCCTCGGACTTCTATGGAACCAAGGTCCCGAGCGACTACCTCAAGTGGGAAGCCGCCATGGATGCATATTTTGAGTGTTATACTATGTCCGAGGCAATGCAATTCTCTTTCGCCAAAGAGCGGCTTCTTCATGAGGCCGCCGAAAAGTGGGACTACATTGAACGTTTGAGAGAGGTTAGGAGGCAATGGCCCATCGAGTCATGGTGGGACATGAAGATAGAGCTTAGGAAGGTCTACGTTCCTCAACCTGTCACTTCCAACCGACCCACCCACTCACTTCCAACCAAGTGGGTCCAAGTCGGAAGCAAAGACCCCCACACATAGATGAGCCTATACCCAAGCCTAGGCCGATTGACTATGGGCAAGTCCACCATGATCTCCCTACTCCAACCCACACCGTTGCCGAACTTGTGCAAATGATTTTGGATCGGGTGGATAGGAGATGTACTTATATTGAATCGCTGGTCTCCCTTTGCCCACCTCCGAGATCGGTTATAGCCATACCCGAGCCTAGGGAGGCCATAGCCCGTAGCCCTTACCCAGCCCCATCTAAGGAGTCCCTAAGCCCTCTCCCCATCTTGGAGACCCCTCCTTCATCACCCGTGAGTGCTCCGTTGCCATTCTCTCCTTCCGAACTTCATCCGGAGCCATCATATTCGGAGCCACTTCAGCCAGAGCTACCCGTGTTTTTAATGGGAAAGCTACTCGTAGCCGAACCACTTCTTAGCTGGCTTAGGACTGGCTTGGTCCCTACCCCACCTTACTCTCCACCCTGGGAGCCAATACTCCCAATAGTCCCCATTAACTCCTATCACACCACTTTCAAGTCCTTTTGCTTCATAGAATGTGTAAAGGATCTATTAAGGAGTTTAGAATGTCAATGGGAGCTGACATATACATTGGCCTTAGGGTCTAACCAACCCTATACCCATAGCTTTATGCTCCCATCTGTGGGGTCTATTACCTTGTTATACACCTTGGGTCCTATCACCACCGAGATTCTGTTGCTCTTCCCCGTTCTCGATGAGCTTGCATTGGACCCCTCTTACGGTATTGCCGTCCCGAGGGAGGACCCATATCTACTCTATGAGACCACCGTCCCATCTACCATAACGGATGAAGGTGACAACCCACACCTTCAAGAATTTCACAATTGGGACCGTGACATCTGGGAGTCCATCTCATGGGGTCACACATTCTTTGACCCATTTTACCCCTTCTCTAGTGGGCCTCGTGATCCACCACTTCCCTTCTACTTTGTCAAGGAAGTCCCCTACCACTCTCTTTCCACTCGGGCCAATCAAACTCCACATAGCAATAGGTCTGATTATTGGGAAGCATGGCATGCCTTACCTACATATAGTGGTGATGAACCTCTTAGCCCACCCACACCCACATCTGATAGGAAGTCCTTGCATGCATGGTGTCTTTTTGGGTGTCTAGGAGTCCATAATCCTACCTACCTTTGGTTGCATCTAGTGTATGCATGGCACACATTCGGGTGTCCTGGCCCACCTTGCATATGTTTGGGTTGCACTAACCATAGGTTTGTCTAAGGTCACGTGTGTGTCTGTCTGTTTCTACAGTTTGTTTTCTTTCATGCATATGGTTTGCATTAAGTCGTGTCCCAATAAAAGGTCAGCCATGCACGAATAAGGAGTTAGCTGATGCATTCTACATGCCCGTGAGTTCAAAAGGGAGAGTACGTCATGATCAGGGTCAGACTTGAATGGTCTCCTCTTGGGGCCGTAAAGTAACTCTAGGCCCGCGATACCCGCCCTTCCCGAGTCACGAGACAAGTGGGTTCAAATGCGTACGTTATTGAACTACCGGATGACTATGGTGTCAGCTCGACGTTCCATGTTTCTGATCTGGTAGCATATCAGAACCCGCGGTGATCCCTAGTGAGTTTCGGGCTTTCTCCTCCTATTGTGAGTGACACACCACCTGAGAGTCCACCTCTTCCAGCCTCAATGCACACATATAGATTGTACACTGGATGAGCAGGTGATCACCACCAGGAACGGAGCCTGCCAACACTTCATAGTGCGTTGGCGAGGATGACCCTCGATGAACAATGCCTTGATCACATGCGGAGAGCTCAAGCCTCGGGACCCTTACTCGACGGGGTCGAGTTCCTCCCACCCGGGGAGAATTGGTGCGGACACCCGAACGAGCGAGTAGCACGAATCGACGAACCGACGGTACCATACGCGGAACACCAATCGGACTACATCGGCTTTCCTTTGAAATGGAGGCAATTTGGCTTGAGTTTGGATACTTTTAGCCTTTGTTTGCATGAAATTTGGGCTTGTAATATGTCTTTTCATTTGGGTTTTCATTTTGGGCTGATTGTAAGGCTCTTAAAAGGCCATTTGATTTAAAGCCCTTTAGAATCCATTAATGAGGAGTGACCATTAGGCTTCATGTTGGATCCATAAGCCACTTAAGGCCCAATTGGGTCTCCTTCTTTCATGGGCCATCTAGATTGGCAAGACCATAAGCCATGCTTGATTGAATGGGCTTAAGGGTGGCCTTGGACCAAACTTGGCCCATTCTTGGCCCATGAAGGGGGCGCCCCCTTCTTTGGATGTATTAGGCTAGTTTTTTTTATTTTATTTTCTTCCCTCCCTCATTTACCACAAGGGAACATGGAGAAGGCTGCTGGTCCAAAAGAATGGCTGCCACCTACCCCCCCTTCCCTTTGAAATTTAAAGGTAGGTGAAAGTAGGTGAGTCCATGTCCCCTTGTCTCCCCCTCTCTCCCTCTCATTGTCAAAGGGGCGCACCCCCCTCCATCCCCCTTGTTCCATCGAAGTGCCCAGCCCCCTCCCCTTGCCAAACACCTATTTAAACACTTGTATAATGTTAGTGAAGAGGTTAATAAAGTTTTTGTGAAAGGATTTTGAGTTAAGAGAGTGATTCTCTTCCCCCCCCATGGGTGTGATGCCCTGCCCAATCATGTGACAGGATTGATCTTGGGCGTGTGACTCGCCCCCCTATCCCCCCCATCCCCTTCTCATCTGGTTCCACGAAAATTATCTGTGATACTTCATCAAGTCAGGAAGATTTCAGAGGTGGTTTTGCGTCGATCGGAGTTCTGGATCGCCGGCAGCAATTCATTTCGTGACGGCGCGCAGATCTGCCCGAGCCTGCTGTCCAGATCTGGAGTTTACTGATTACGAATTTCCCTAGATCTCCTCTCAAACCACCAGGAGCTGCCTTTCGGAGTGATTGTAGAATTTGGAGTCCACTTCGCGCTGCCGCCAATCTCGTCTCGATCCGAGATCTTTTCTGATCGTGGCGACGATTGTCGTGGGATCACGCGATCTGATCTGTGTAGACCCGACTCAGAACCAGAGCCAACTTCCAGAGTCTGCCCTGCCTCATCCCGTCCAGATCTGTGCGAGATATTTAGGACTACGTCTTCCTCTAGACGTCACCGACAAGTTCCCACAAACGGCGCCTCGATCTGACATCGGGAGCCAATTTTTTGATAATTATTTGTCTTCCTGTGCAGTTCTGAGTGTACAAAACGAGAAGCTCAGTTCAGTCGTTGCTGCGCCCAGATCTGAAAAGATCTAATCACGCCCTTCGGAGTAGACAAACTACGTCCTGTCGCTGACGTTCTCCAACAAACTACACCCCGATCCGCCATCGGATCTTGGCGTACCGGCCTTCGCAAGTTTACTGCGCAGGGTGAGCAGTGCGGGCAGAATCGAGTCGGCTTCTATTCGGCTCATCCGATTGGCTCCGACTCGCATCCCTCGCCTCCTGCGAGTGTGGCCCGTCAACCCGGGTTCCAGCAACCCCAAAATTGGTGTTTGTATCCCTTTATCTTCCTGCGTGGAGTGGGCATTAGGTTCTGAAATTGTAATTTGACAGATGTGTGTATTGGGGGTTGTTTGGATTCGGCGGGGAATTCTTCCCCACGCCTTGTCGTGGAGGTACGTGCTCGTTCCTCTCTCACTTTGCTGATTTAGTATACGTTCTATGATGCTGCGTTTGTGAGATTAGGGCCGATAGTTGGTTACAAATCACCATGATTGTTAGTTGTGAGCGCCCGTTCCTTGGCACCGGTCGAGCACCGAGCCCGAACTGGATACCCCTAGGCGACGGTGGTTCCTTAACCGCTGCGATCCCCACGTTTCCCTCGTAGGGACGATCGTGAGGCTAGTTAGAGTGCTGTTGAGAGACGTCTCCACCCGGAGAACACCACGGTGGTCAGCCGCCTGACTTGCCTTTAGCGTGTTAGTGCTGGCCACACATCGAGTCTGTCGTACGTCTTAGCCCGGTCGTCATCCGTCCCGCATCAAATACATTTCATTCCCATGAATAGCATTGAAGCCAAGTTGCTTACCTTATCTCCTTCATTCTGAGCACTTCAAAGAACTTAAGATTAAAGCATGTTAGAGTCACCAATTGCAACCTATTGACTCTGTGCATCAGAAATCATGGTCAGTGAGATATGAGACAAGGTCCGAGGAGTGGACACACTGTCAGAGCAGTAATTCAACGCACAAAATAATTCAATCAGAATTTGTATTCCTTTCAGTCATCACAATTTTCAGCTTGACACATGAGAGTACTTCTTACCAGCTCAGTTCCACAATCAACCAGTCATGGTTGTATTTTCATAAAAATTCTTTTCAGAATTTGTTCAAAGTGAGTTGCATGCTTCAATTATGGGGGTTTCAACAATTGTGTTCTCATTATGCATTTTAAGCATGCGAGCATACAAACAAGCATACATAGGTATAAAATCAAGCATGAAGGTCCCTTAGGGACAGGTATAGGAAGAATGCAATAGATTTGAGCAATCATGACCATGAACCATATTAACATGGTTGTGCTTACAATTAGACGTACTACTTGACCATTGATTATCAGCTAATTCAGGGAGTACATTCAAATAATCAAGCTCAGATTCAACATGAGAACAATGAATAATAACTTTCAAAACAATATGGATAATCATATGTTCTAAGTAACACTAACAAGAATCTCTCCTCCCTACATTTCAATACAAAATGCTCAACTTTTGGTAGCTTCGCACAGTCCCATACAATTTTATATTTATTAAATAGCAACATGACTAACCTTTTGACACGAGGCATGCCCTTTGTCTCAGGGGCAATTCCCGGTTACTCGGTATCGTCATTTATGATAATGTGGATAAGACACTTTCCGATGCGAGTTTCCTCCTTTATTTCAGGGGGGATTCCTGATGTACTCGATGTCAAATCACACTTATTCAATTTTTGGTGGGACTGACAGCTTTTTCCTCACGAGTCATTAGACATTAACGTAGGGACTTAAGAATCCTTAAAAGTGTTTAGTGGAATAACATAGATCCTTATTGAATGAAGTCAGTTGTATCAAGGTTCCATATGAAGTGAGTGATTGAACAGATAGTAGAACATGAATTAGCCTTTTCAAGGTTTTATCTCCCCCTAAGTGTATGCACGGTTGAAAGCCAAAAAGACCTTGTTAACATGTGTCATGAGTCATTCATGCCTGAATCAATGTAAATTTATTTAACAAGGTTGTTCAGTCGTAGAAGAGTTCAAAAAGAAACGGATGTATATTATATACATTCAAGCATGTCAAAATGATGTATTCAAGCAATTTGATTGCCGGTACGTGGCGGAGTACGTAGGTCCGAAGACCACACTCACGCATGATGAAAGCTTCCAGGTGGACTTAATCTACCTTTCCATTGACGTCATTTTATATACCGGTGAATCATGGCATTCATGTACACGAATCTGAAATATATGTGAGTCTGTGCATCAAGGTGACAAATGATTAAATTTTTATTTGTATTCACAAGTATGCAAAAAGATGTGATTTGTATGGATGTAAGATGTGTGTGCTCTGTGTGTAAAATTCAACTTTTATTCATAAAAAGAGACGAGTGTAGCTAGAGGTAACTCTATGAACAGTTGCAAATGATTGTTGTTCACATGCGAAAGTAAAAGTGGAATGTATTATCACATTGGCTCATCAATTTCTTGCCTTGGAGGAGTTTTATTCTATTGACAACTTCTTCCATCACAAGGCATCCCTGCAAAACAAAATCTTCACTTTGATGTTTTGGGAACCCAAGCCATCTTGGGTCCCTGGGGGTTAGGTGCACCACGATTTGTGACTCTCCACAATTTCCTTGCATTCATATCATCAAGGTGCAGTAGAGAGCAATCATCCATTAGGTGTCCTACATAACCACAATAATGACAATACACACGTTGTTTCAGTTTCTTTGGTTGAGCATAACCATTGGACTTTTGTGTATGCCTGGGGACTCTATGATTTTGATTGTGAAATTTTAGTTTCACATTTAACGACCAACAATTTTTCATGGTATGGCCCACTTTCCCACAATGAAAACATTCTACCTTCTTTTTCTGATGAACTTGAGATTTACTGTCATGCATCTTACAAGCATTCAAGTCATCTTCTTTCATTAATCTACAATCATGCATTAAATGTCCAAGCTCACCACAATAGTGACATGAAGTATTGTTGTGTTTTGGAGCTTGGGATTTCACATCAAATTTCTTTGCATGCATAAGGGACTTTTGTTTGACAGATGAAGAAGTGTTTGGTGTACTTGAGGAACTAGAAGCATGCACAAACGAAGTTTTTGTATTCAGATTAAATGCTTCCTTTTTACTAGGATTGTATCCTAGACCTTCCCGTTGGAAGTTCACCTTAGTTCTCAAGAGTTTGTTTAGATTCTCTTCACCACTCACAAACTTGCCCAATGATTTGTTCAGGTCAACGATTTCACTTTGAAGTGAAGTAATTACAAGTTCACAAGACAGAATTTCATTTTCACAAGAAGTGACCTTTTCATTTAGAGTGGCATTTATCGTCTTGTAAGATTCTATTTCTTGTTCTAGAATACTTACATTCTCACTTTCTTGAGCGACCATGGACTTGCCTTTTTCAAATGTGAAAAGTCTTTCACACATGGTCGAATTTAATTGTTTCAGATTTTCAAGTTCATATTTCAACAGATCATTTTCTTTTTCAGATTTCTCGAGGTACTTCAGTTTTCCCTCTAGCAAGGAGATTTGAATGAGCAAAACATCGTTGTCCACTTTTAGTTTTTCATTTTTATCCAGAAGGGACTTGGCATCTATCTCAGAATCAAGAAGTTTATCAAAGAGTTTATCATCATCTGATAAAGAATCTAACTTGCTTTTTAGACTCTCTTCAGTTTCCTTAAGCAATGAAACTTGGCATGTCAGAAGTTTATTTTCTTTTTCCAATTCTTCAATTTTTGAAATTTGATCAATGCATTTCACACAAGAAAAATTATCATGGATATTTTCATTAGACCTTTTCTTCAGTGCTTTGTTTTCATGTTTCACCTTTTGATATTTTTCTGACAGTTCTTCATAGGCATCTACTAAATCTTCAAAAGATAATTCATTTTCATCTGATTTAGAGCTTACCTCCTCAGCACTTTCATCACAAGTTTGATAGATATCATCAGCCATTAATCCCTTTAGTCCTTGCTTCTCTTGAGCTTGCATCAATTTGTCCATAAGTTCTTTGGCAGTTCTGCAAGAGGAGACAAACATGAACTTGTTAGCATTGATAGAATTTTTCATCAACCTCAAAATTGTAGCATTTTCATGACTCTTTAGTCTATCTCGGTTGGACCACTTGGTCTCATCCCGAGGCAACTTATGAGGACCATCATTAACTAATTTCCACAAATTTGGATCAATTGAATTTATGGTCCTGCACATTCTTCCCAGCCATGAGTTAAAGTCATCCCCATTATAAAAGGGTAAGGAAGTCAAAGAAGCAATATCTGAAGAAGCATTCATCATTCAAAACTACACTAGGATCCCTCTAAAGATCGTTTGATCTAATATAACAGAGCCAGGCTCTGATACTAATTGTTGGGTCCCACGGTGTAGTGGCACGGATCTAGAGGGGGGTGAATAGATCCCTCTCTAAAAATTATAGCCAATTAAAAAGACTTAAAGGCTTCTCAATCAAACCTCACCTAACATACAAGTGACAAGATCACACACGGAGAGATGGCAATTTGAACTAGCAGTATACGTTAACAAATTTAGCATCAATGTGCAAGATAATCAATAATCCATCCTGTGAATGGTAGTAGAAGATAAGGAACAAACACTCAACCAATCACACATGCACAAGGATTTTTAGGTGGTTCGGGACCACGACGGGTACCCTACGTCCACCCCTCACCACCTCGGTGAGGCTTCACTAAAACGCTACACGAGGTAGCACACAGGGACGAACCCCAATACACCACACGCTGCTCGACGGTAGCAAACCACACACACACACGAGCTCGATGCTCAACACGCTGGAGAGCAGCACAGACACAAGGGTGAACCCTCAGCACGGTGCTCAGCACCACACACACACACACCATGACGGGGACGCACCCCAACAATGATTCCACACTCAGAGACCCCGCTCCGAACACACACACACACAATATTCTTCAGTTTAAAAGATGAACTCAGATATACATATGTAAGCTCACTAGACATAAACAAGCATGAATAACTCTAAACAGGGATGAATATTGAGTTGAGCAAACTCCTGATCGTAAATGGTGAAACTTGGCTCCTTAATGACTTCTGGGGATGAACAGATTGAAGAAGATGTCCTCACGAAGCTCCTTCGGTTCAGATCGGAAGAAAGGACGCAGATGCTTCAGTCCCCTTTCACTTCTCTTGACTCACCATCAAGACCATGGATGATGGAGAGATGATAACCCATGGTGCTTCAGCAAACTCACTGCAGGAGGATAGATTACTGGCTTCTCTTCCCTTGAATCGAACTCAGAACGACTTGGGGAGAGGCATCATTCAGCTCCGGCTGCACTCCCTGCAAAAACCCCAAAACGAATGCTTCATTCGACGCTTTCTCTCTACTCCAATAAACCCTATCACATATGATTTATACCCAAGAGGAATGGGCAGCCACGTGGAGGGTATTATCCCCCAAGGACCAATCACAATAGGGCATAAAAAGATGGGATCGAGCTAGGGCTCCGGCCGCCGCGCGAACCGGCATTTTTCCCGGTTGTCGGAAAGTGTCGACCCCATAGGTCGACACTCGCGTTCGGGCAAGACAGAACAAAGCCCAAACAGAACCCAACGTAGAAAATATCGACCCATGGGGTCGACACTTTCCACCTGTGGTAATAATAAAAGGCCACGGTAGAAAGTCCCGGAATAAGTGTCGACCTTGTGGGTCGACACTTATGTCCAGGGTTCTGAAACATGAACCCAGACAGAACCTCGCGATAAAAAGGTCGACCTTGCGGGTGGACTTTTTATCCCCAAGTTCGAAGACATAAGAGGGCCGGCTTAAAACACCAGACCCTTGGACAAAGTGTCGACCCAAGGGGTCGACACTTTTCCTTACAGAAGCAAACTCAATAGAACTCACAAAGGGGTGATCCTAAAGACATGAGATATTAAAAACATCTACATGTATGGAAGAAAAAAGCAACTCTACCCCAAAAATCACAGATAAGCCAAGTAGTTATAGATAGGGAATTACCTTGGGGTTTGTTCATCCAAACTACACAAGAATCCTCCTTCAACCATTCAATCAAAGCAACTTACTATTTTAATGTTTCAGTTGAATGACAGCCACTTGATCTTGACATTTGGTCTCCATTGAAAGTCCCTGTCAAAGTTACACACTTAAGGTCAGTCTTCAGTTCTCAATTGCTTTCATTAAGATTAGTCTCTAACTCTCATCAATCACTCAATATCTAGACTAAGTTTCTTCAAACCACATGTTAGCTATCACAATAGCTTGAATCCTATCCAAATCAACTAAGGAAGAGTTAGAAGAATTTCACCCAAATTGTTCGGAGACTTTCCTTTCTCACTAACTCCTGTAAACATATCAAAGCACATGTTAGTTAAGTTCATCAAATCAGTTGACCGTGTCATACACTAGCCATTCAATCAAATAGAATTTGCTCAGTTCATTTCAGATCCATAAACTACATATGCAAGATGTTAACATGGAACACAATCACATGGTATTTAATTCATCATCACAAATCCTTTATACATGGTTATGCACGGGGTTCAACAAATTTAAAACATGTCATCTTATAGATCTCGAAGTCAGCTTTCGTTTGGTACTAGTTTGCCTAAATTCCATGCACCCTACTGTTTGTATTTACCATTCTAATCAAAGGTGTATAAAATGTCTCGACTTTACTTTATCTCTGTACAACTTATTATTTCTTTGATTAAACTCTAATTAATATATGCCATCATGTTCTTCTTCGAATTCTCTTTTCAAATATGATAGTTTGCCCAATTTCTACTTAGCATTTTGATAGAATTTCTCATTTTTGATATGGGTCGGTCGGGTTTCGCCGTTGAGCATTTCTGTCTTTGCTTGCGACCCTAACAGGGACCGCTAGGTTTATTAGCGGTCACGCGATAGACCGTTTTTAACATAGTTCATTGTTTTTTTTTATTTATTTGATATGGAAAACGGCCCTCTCCTGACCGTCTCTTCTTGAAGACGGCCCCTCGATAGACCGCCTTTTGGCGGTGGGTTTTCAAAAGAATAGGGGGTTTGTGCTGGATCTTAGCGGTCGTCCCCTTGATAGTTTAGCTCTTATTGCAGTCCTATTAAGACCGTTTATGTTCCTATTTCAGTAAAAATGATGATTATTTTTGGCCTGTTAAGTTCTATTTTTTCAGACTAGATAACATGTTGTTAGGGTTAACTTCGTGATAGAAACCCACTAATGAATAGGGCTTATGGAATAATTGATCTAAAGTTAATTCTCTTCGATGTATTGTCCTCTCATGATTATCTTTCATGTACCTTAATTTGATTGGAAAAGAGAGAAGAATAATGTGCTTTTAAGTGTTAACTTGTAAAATTATCTCTGCATGTTTAGTTAGAACTTGTTTTAAGGTCGTGCCACTCCGGTGGTGGCGACTGGACCGACTACACTTGTTTTCCGTATGTTTTTAAGCCTAAATCTTGGACATCGAATGCCTCTCCGTCGGATACTCGTTCTGTCGGACTAGGTGTTCATGTTCCGAGGCCTCCGTAAGACCCCGCGAGCCTGGGATTCCCACTAGGACGCCGGGCAGGTTGTACCCCAAAATCTGAACTGATTGACTCGATCGAACCGCGTGAGTTCGGAGCCCGAAATGGGACTGTTCTGCCAGTTGCGGCCATCCCTGGACCGCTACTCTCTGGTAGCGGCCAGGCAATGGACCGTTTTCTCTGTATGTGGCCTGGTCATGACCGCATCCCTCTGGCCTGTAAGTCAATTTTGTCTGGTCTTTTGGCCTTGTTCCAGGTCGACCTTGCCTTGTTTAAGCCAGCCTGTGTAACCTCATTTGACCCAGGTAGTGTTGGCTGGGCTCTGTTCCAACCTAACTCTAGCCAAGGCTGATTGGGATCTTAATTTGTTCTTGTTTTCGCTGTTGTGTGTTAGTCTACTATAGCGGTCAAATGATAGACCAGTTTTATCTATTTGCGGCCATTCTTAGACCGTTTTTCCCTTTCTAGCGGCCTTGCTATGGACATTTTCTATACTTTAGCGGTCTAACCCTGACCGTTTTCCTCCTAGTTTCATCCTTTGTTACTGAATCACTTTTACAGCCTGGTTCAGACTGTTACTCTTCATTAGCGGTCTGTCTTGGACCGTCTCTTGATCCCTGCGGCCGTTTGGTCGACCGCTTCACTCTACAGCGTTCTAAATGACACGTCATTGGAGCTGCGCCTTCTTAGTCTCTCCGGGTCGTCATACTTTGAGTTCTGGCCTTTGCTGGATCTATTTTGATACTATATTCCTTGAAAATCTTTTCCTGATAGAGATTTTCATTGGAAGTTGATAGGTTTAATCTACTTCCTACTTATTGTTCCTTGATTACATGAGCTATACCTTGGAAATGCCGATGCCAATTGTAAATTGTCTGGAGATATGTTATATGGGACTGTGGGTCCACTTTCTTAATCAATGCTAGGCTGAAACTATAAGGGCCCGGATCTGGTCCTAGGGGCGAGGCAAAGCCCAGACATGTACCGATATAATGAATGATCAGGTGTGGTATTGCACCAACTATCTGCAAGATTTGGTCTAGACATTTTTACATCTCAGGCATCTTTCTTACACATGTGATTTGATATGACATGATATGATATGACTTGATATGTGGTCCGGAAGGGATAAACTTGTTGAGAATGAATATAAGTACTTGCTATCTTGTTCCTGGCTATGTGAACTTGTCATAATTTCTTGTACTTGTTCTAGCTCTTGAATTCATCTTCTATCTTGTTCATGCTCTTATTTCTCATTGTTCTTAATTAAGCCCTGTTACCTTGCCATTCCTTTGATATTATTTATGTTCTTGTCTTGCATTTTTTAAGATCATGCATCTTTTTTTTGAATTGGTTAATTACTTAAAGCATTGCCTGGTGATAGAGAGTAATTCCTACTGAGCTTTCGCTCATCCCCTCTTTCCAATCCTTTTCAGGTAATATTGAAGATGTGACCACAGAAGGGGACGGGGAAGAGTGATGAGTTGGCTTGTTCGCGAAGAGTTGGTCTTTTGTTTTATTTGAGTCTGGTGTGGAGTTATTTGCGTTTAGTCCTGTAATTCGAATTTTTCTTTTGTCAAATTGAGTCTTTTCTTTTATTTATTGTAGGAATGTTAAGAGTTGTAAATACTGATTTTTATATGAATACACGTTATATTTATTTTGGTGCAATTCTATTGTGTTATCACTTGTGTTCTATTCTGTATCATGAATGAATCACTGTCACATTCCGAGCATGCTTCCTGCTACTATCGATTCGGGGCGTGACAACATTCCAATATTGTCCCCTTCGACAGATAACTTGGTGGGAGTTTGTTACCTCTTTTGAGCGCACGTTCAGTCCTACTTATATTCGAATGGACCGAATGTACCAGTTCATGGAGTTGGCACACTGTTGAGATTATGCTTACCCCTTATTGTCTTGAGGGAGTTCCTATGGTGATAGGGGATCATCATATGCCTTCTAGACTTTATGTTTTACAGTTAAAGGATTTTGATGTTATTTTGGGCATGGACTGGTTAGAAGCTTATGGTGCTGTGGTAGATTGTAAGACCAAGAGGATTTTTTTTCAATCACCTCAAGGAGCAACATTCTATTTCCAAGGTATTTGATCTTTTCCATCTCGCTTTCTTATTTCAGTAATTCGAACCCGTAGGCTACTTAATGTCGGGTGTCAGGGATTTCTTGCTTCAGTTATGATTACTGAACAACAACAATAATAGATAGAAAATATTGCTGTGATATGTGAATTCCCTGATATTTTTCCTGATGAGTTGCCAGGCTTACCCCCACAGCGAGAGATTGAATTTGCTATTGAAGTGGTTCTGGGTACGGTGCCTTTATCAAAAGTACCATACCATATGACTCCTGCAAAATTGAAGGAATTGAGGGCACAACTTCAGGAATTGTTGGAAAAGGGCTATATCCGCCCTAGTTTTTTCCCTTGGGGTGCATCTGTGCTATTTGTGAAAAAGAAAGATAGTAGCCTGAAGCTGTGTATTGACTATAGACAGCCGAATCACGTAACTATTAAGAATAAATATCCTCTGCCCCAGATTAATGACTTGTTTGACTAGCTTCAATCAGCTCATATCTTTTCCAAAATTGATTTGAGATCTAGCTATTATCAGTTGTGAATTAGGGAATGTGGAAAAGATAGCTCTTAGCACGAGGTATGGACATTATGAGTTTTTGATTATGTCATTTGGGTTAACTAATGTACTAGCCGCCTTTATGGATTTAATGCACTGAGTATTTCACCCTTATTTAGACCAGTTTGTGGTCATATTTGTGGATGATATTTTACTTTATTCTGTATCAAAGGAAGAACATGCACATCATTTGAGAATTGTGTTGCAAGCATAAAGAGATCATCAATTATATGCCAAATTCAGTAATTGCGAATTTTGCCTCCAAGAAATTCATTTTCTGGGACATGTAATTTCTAGTGAAGGAATTTCAGTGGACCCAGTTAAAATTGAGGCAGTACTCCAATAAGAAAGTCTAAGAACAGTAACAGAAATCAAGAGAGGTTAGAAGGGGAGGCTGTGCGAGGGTGTCTTTCGAAGGACTCCTGGACCGAAGAGACTACATCGAGAAACGTGTTCTTTTGATCTGTCATTTTCTTCGTTAAGGCAAGTTCCTAAAATTCAAAACATCCTTTTTCATGTTCTAAACTGCTTTCAGGGGTGTTAGTTAAAAGAAAACATGTATAGTCATGAGACATAGCTCTTGGTACTCGTTTTGGTTTTGTTCCAAATTCCATTCTGTTTAGCTAAGTCTATCATTACAGTGTGTTAGCACATCCATGCAAGTCCCAAAACTCAATTGTCCTTTTTTATGTGGTTTAGACTCCTTCGGTGTTTTGGATTAAAAGAATTTGTAAAGTATGAGGAACAATACTACTATGTTGTTTTTTTGGCTTTTACATCTATCTACGTGATTTGTGTGAGGATCATCTGAGTTTTAAGTGAAAATAAGGGTTTCTGTGCTGACTGCGTTGACGTAGCCTCTTCTAGAGTGCTGACTGCGTTGACACAATGTCTCCCAGAGCCCTGACTGCGTCGACGCAGCCCCTGGCTGGGTTGATGCAGCCCTTTGAAAACTGCAAGGCTAGGTCGACACAACCCTTGACTGAGTTGAAGCACCTTGTGCTCTATCCCAATTTCCAGAAACCTAGAAAAAGAGAGTTTTGAGAGGCCAATCTAATTCAGAAAAATCTGAGAAATTGGAAAATGATAGAAGATCAAGTTAGTAACTCACTGTAAAAATTTTGTGCTCACAAAAATTCTGCACTTGTAGTTATGAATTATTTTCTACGCATGTGTAACCTAGACATAAACCTGTTTTCTTTTATATAGAAACCTGAAACCTATCGTAATGTATATTCATGAAACCTTAAGGAATTAAACTATCTTGACCGTAATTGAGGAGTGTTGGAAAGTGTAGTTGAATTACAGATTTGTGAAAGGAATACATTGTGGTATATGGTCTTTGGTGCATTATATATATATATATATATATATATATGTATGTATATATATATATATATATATATGTATGTATGTATGTATGTATATAAGTAGAACTATTATATGGGCTATATGGACACTGCTGACATAGAAGGTTCTGGAGCCAAGCTACAGAAATGCCCCTGTGGGGAGGCTCACTCTGTTCTGACCTCGAGGGCACGTGGTGAAATCCTGGAGGTGGACAAGTTTCACTGGTTAAGGTGGGGAGAACTTCTCCCGATTCTACGCAATAACCAAGACTCGTCACCATTGCCTAGGCGACTGATCGAGTGTCTGTCTGTCTCACCTTCTGATGGTGGTTTGGGCACTGTGTCTAGGCCATATGTTATCTGAAATTCTGTCTCTGTATCTGAAATCTGCAAAGACATATGACTTCTGAAATTGTGTAAATTCTAAATTTCTATTTTTCTACAATTTGTTCAATCATATGCAATTCTGTGAATTTTTGTTTATTTCTCTGAAAATCTGAGCAGGCATGTGAGTTCTGAAGAAAAAATAAATAAAGTTACAGTCATACAAACAACTGTTTCCGATTACAAACCTATTTTTCCGTCTCCAGCAACCTGCTTTCAGATATTCTAAGTATCATTCATTTCTATAAGTCTAATAATCCTCGAAGTATGTTAGGTGTGGAAAAAGGAAACGATTTGACTTTAGTAACTTGTTGGGTCTATTCCTAGACTCATGCTTGCTAACTATTTTCAGGTGATTCCCTTGGTGAGGATGAGGAGTTAGTACGTAGTGACTCCGATCGAGAGGATTTCGTATAATCTTTAGCAATCTTTTCTTTCTAGTTGAGGTGGTTGTTGTTAGAAGATTTAAATTTTGTAATAATGGATTATTGAGCCGAACCTTTATGTATTATCAGAATTGGACTATTGTGGTTTTTGTATGTGATCTACTAGATGGAGATGAGAAATTTTCTACCGCTGATAATTGTGTTCTCGTCATTTATGTAATTCATCAACCAATTCTGTTCTGCTGGGTTGTTCCCATTGTAGCATTCCCCTTAAGTCCAAAGGGTTGGAAACTGGACAAGATCCAAAGGTGGGGTGTTACACGGTATGTCTCTCAACCGCGTTCAGCTTCTGGACTCAGGTCGCGGCATGAACAGAGACCGCGATCAAGGTGAGGGGTAGCTGAGTCGGTTTGATTGAATGCAGTGGTCTAGTCGACCTCGTTTAGGGTTGACGCAGCCTGATGACCGACCTCGTCTATTAGCTATCACGGTTCTTAACCGAATCACGTTTATCCAAGGGATTCTATGCGTGTTTCTTTAGATTTAATGAGGTTCTATCATCCGAGATGCTCGTAATGATCTTGTGTTATTCTTTGATGTATTCTAAGTGTGAGTATGACCTAGTGATACTGAACTATCGTGATATGTCAGCCTTGTGGTTCATGGTTACAATGAGAGTGAGTCTTTTCCCTCCTGAGTGACTATCCACTAGTTATAGCCTATGTATGACACGCAGTGTCGATCGACCTGGGAGTGGTGGCGAGACAGTCCCAGAGAGATGATTTTTAGGCTGATTTCCATAGGGCCCCTTGCCTTTGCAGTCTGAGTCAGACTGGGGGAAAACCAACTAGAGGACCCGACTTAGAATAGTGAGCCTATGTGTGCACATGTGGTCGGGGACAGGGGACGCGCTCTGACGAGCGTGACCCTGACTAGTGCTTGTTCTTTGGTTCTTGTTATGGTGTCTTAATTTTTGTGTTCGAGGCAAGTGGGAGACATCTGAGACGTAGTGTAAGACGTTAGTGGACGCGTCTGGCCTTACTTCTAATAGAACCCTTCTCCTATCACTGGAGAGGTAGTGACTCCTCCCTATTGGCTTATAGGGTTACCCCGTGGGTACACTCATGGTTTATCCTAGAGATAGGTTTGTATGGTAATCCTTACTTAGTTACTTGTTTAATTTGATATTCTTGCACAGTAAATGGTCTTATTGTTATTGCCCACTGCTACTATTGATACTCACTATCCTGTTTACCAATTATTGTTCATGCGTTTATGGCAGTTGCTATTACTGTGGTTATATTGGTAGATTTCTTTATTGTTATCATGATTTCTCGTGGTGAGGTAGGGCTCTGTGGGACCCCTACTGAGCCGATGAGATGAGGCTCATCCCTTGTTTTTCAGGTGAGGCACGTCACTCGTCTGAGGTGTAGCGAGGAGTTGGTGAGCAACTGTAGTAGCCAGTGTTGTTAGAGGCGGGGTATGTCCTGTGACTGTGTAGTTTTGGTACTTGTACTATTATGTGGACTTGGACTTGTAAACTTATGGACTATGTACTATTGTGATATTGTTATATAATATGTTATTGCAGCTTCTATAGTGTAATTCTATGGTTAGATTATATTGTTTAGTGTCTTTCTAGATTCTTATACAAACCCACACCAACCTATAAACCCTTCGGAGCTTCACAGCTCTTGGGTGATATCTCAGGGTCCGAATGGTATCGAGTTATTCCCGGTATCTGAGTTTTGGGTCGTTACATCTGCCTTTTCATTTTCTTGAGTCTAGATTAGAAGTTTGAGAATCTTGTAATTATGTCCTTTGTTGTGCCCCGTCGTGTTTTGACGAAGACATATCGTATTAGTTTGTTGATTTGCACTTGAATGTATGGTTGCATCTTTATATATCTATAAGCAGGTTGTTTGAGTTATCTTGAAGCTTGTTTGAAGAGCCTTGCACCTAAAATGGCAGATTCCTTATCTTGCAATGAGGTGATATTGTCATGAATTTGAACTTTTGATTATATAGATTCAAGGTTCCCTTCAT
This sequence comes from Amorphophallus konjac, assembly GCA_022559845.1. Classification (NCBI taxonomy): domain Eukaryota; kingdom Viridiplantae; phylum Streptophyta; class Magnoliopsida; order Alismatales; family Araceae; genus Amorphophallus; species Amorphophallus konjac. The sequence goes on along the minus strand of CM040118.1, from coordinate 254,901,871 downwards.
CCTTGATCCCCTGGCAATATTGATGATTGAATGATTTTTTATATGGACTTAATAGTGTTGAAACACTTGTTGTGTTTTTGGGTTTAAAATCACTACTTTAGGTTGTTTTGTAATTCCCCTGTGCAAGAGTCGACTCTGGGAGTCGACTCTTTCAGGAGTTGTATGGCATGTTGTGCAGACAGAAGTGTCTGGAAAACGTGTCGACTCTAAGAGTCGACACTCCTGTGAGTTGTTTTTACATGTTCTGCTTTGCAAGTCGGTGCTAGTTAATGTCTCATCCACTTGAGGTCGGTGCATGTTGGTAGTCGGTGCTAGTTCATGTTAAATCCAACCAAGGTCGGTGCATTGCAAGGTCGGTGCACCCTTTTCTAGCTTATGTATATAGTTCTTGTTAAACCCAACCAATGTCGGTGCATTGCAAGGTCAGTGCACCTTTTCTGCCATATGCATTTACACGTCGGTGCATCTTTTTGCTAAGGCATATATATAGGAGGTTGGTGCACCTTAATGGCCCATGGATGTTGCAGGGTCGGTGCAGGTCTTGTGCACATGAGATTCCAAGTCGGTGCACATTCCTACACAGGTCAATGCATCTTTTAGCGTCAGTGCATCCTTTTGCATCGGTGCATCTTTTGCATCATGTGCATTCGAAGTAAGTGCACTTATATCATATAAGTCTAAGGTTTCGATATGCCCATTTGAAGATCCGATTGACTTGATCTTTTACACCATTACCCTTAGGGTTTATCCTATGGTTTGGGTGTTGTCTTGAGAGGTTTTTACGAGGGCAATTGTAGTCTTTTATTCTATGTTATTGCCCTATTTATACCCTGCGATCTCTATCGAAGGAGGATATTCTTTGAGGGCTAATCTCGTTGCATTCTTGCAGGAAGAGGAGGAGAAGGGTTGTGCTCTGCTGGAGAAGGAAGACTACGCCGCCAAGGATCGCATCTCATGTCCCCGAGCTTGAAGACGAAGGCGAGTCGCCGCTGCTCTCCATCGACTGCTTTGCTTGGACGGATTTCTTATAGGGGCTGAGTTCTTCTCTCATGGTTTCATCGTTCTAATGCATCCTTCTACCTATCTCTGATTTATGTGAAGATTAAGGGGAAGATCTTGTTTATCTTGGTTTCTCGTTTACACTTGAGCATAGCATATAAGATTTGGACTGGACATTGTATTTTCCTATATTTTTCTTTCATAGACGATATTGGAGCTTTGTCTCCGTGTGTGTGGTCTCTCATCGTCGTATGAGCACCCACGTGTGTTGGGCCGTCGAGCCCTTGTGTGTGGTGGTTTGCTGCCATTGTGCAGCGTTACTAGTAGAATCCTCTCGAGTTGAGAGGGGTGGACGTAGGACTGCACTCGGGTGCATCCGAACCACCTAAAAATCTCTGTGCCGTGGGTTGCTATCTGTGATATTGTTGTTCTACCTTATTAGTCTCATTTTCGAGTGTGTTCTGGTGAGTTGAGAGTATATATATCTAGTCCGATCTTAAACTGTCATCCGAGTGTTTATCATCTGCACTGGGAAGTTGTGAGTGGTTGGTTGATCTTAGTTTTAAATCTATCAAAAAGGTTCGGAATCAATTCACCCCCCCTCTTAATTACTTCCTAACCGGGCCAACAATTGGTATCAGAGCCTCGGCTCTATTTTATTCTAAAACCTAGCGGTTTAGAGAGATCTGTTAGGAATGGCTAACAAGGGGTTAATGCCCGAAGGGCATTCTATTCATAGGCCTCCCTACTTTGATGGTACCAATTACACATATTGGAAGAATAGGATGACTGTTTTTTTTCGTGCTCAAAGCCATGAAATATGAACAGTTGTTAACAAAGGCCCACACACCTTGCCGGATGATGAGTCGAAGTGGAATGAAGAGCATATTAAGAAGTCCACTGTGAACTTCAATGCTTTAAATATTATTCAGTGTGCCATTCAACCGACTGAATATGCTCGTGTATCTATGTGCAGGAACGCGAAAGAAATGTGGGACAAGCTCAAGCTAATCTATGAAGGCACTACAGAGGTCAAGGAGACAAAGGCAAACATGCTTATAAGGGATTACGAGCTTTTCCACATGAAAGAGGAAGAGACCATCTCTGAGATGTTCGCACATCTCATGGAGATCACCAATGGTTTGAAATCACTCGGAAGGGAATTCAAGGATACTGATTTGGTGAGGAAGGTGCTGAGGTCCTTGTCACCAAGCTGGCACACCAAGGCAACGGTGATAGAGGACTCGAATGATCTTTCCACCCTCACTATGGATGCTCTCATAGGGTCTTTAATGACCTATGAGATAAACATCAAGAGGACGGAAGAGGATACCAAGAAGAAGAAGTCAATAGTATTGAAGGCAAACCCCGATACTTTCTCAAGTCAGGAGGACTCCATGGACAACACGGATGATGAGGAAGTTGCCATGATCACAAGGAAGGTCAGACAGTTTCTGCGAGAAAGAAGAAGGCTCAGCCGAAAGTTTAGGAAGGGAAAGAGGCAGTTCAGGCAGAAGGGTGATCCATCTAAAGCTGTCGAGATTATGTGCTATGAGTGCAAAAAGATGGGGCACATGAGAGGTGAATGCCCCGAGCTCCAGAAAAAGGGCAAGAAGGTGAAAGGCAAAAAGCCCAAGGCAATGAAGGCGACATGGAGCGATGAAGACGAGGACGAGCCAACGTCCGAGGAAGAAGAAAACATTGAAGAATTGGTCAAGAATCTCTGTCTCATGGTGAATAGTGATCAAGAACATGTAATTTCTGATTCAGAACTTATTACAAATGAACAATGGGAATTAGCTTATGAGGAATTAGATGAGAAATACGAAAGAGTCAAAAATGAGAATAGAACGTTAAGAAAGAAAATTTAAGAAATCATACATTCACCTAATTCTTGCGAAAAATGTAGTCTATTTAAAATGCAGGTTCAAAACTTCAAGAATGCAAATGAAACTCTAGAATCAAAATTGATCATGTTTGAAGATGAAATTGCATGCTTGGATGTGGAGAAACAGAATGCATGTAAGCTCAAAGTAGAAATTCAAGAAAAGCATGAAAAGTTGAAAAATGAGTTGGAAGAATTGAATGTTAAAATAAATGAATGTGAGAAAGTCAAGGAAGAATTCAAGAGTAAGAATGAACGACTTGTCAAAGAATTGAATGAAGTGAAACTTGCTAATGAAAATATGTTGAAGGCAAAAGAGAAAGAAGTGGAGAAAAATTCAAGTCCTGTGCATGGCAACAACAATCAATTTCAATTTAAGGTTAGAAATTCATAAAATCATGGAGAATGTTCATACACACATAAATCCACAAGCTATTTATTCTCGATTCCCCTCTACTTCTACAAATGTAAATAAAAGAAACAATTTTGGTAGGAAAAGACCCATCTATTTTTATTGTGGGAGAATAAGTCATGACATGTACATATGTCAGTTGATGGAGTATGATGATGACTTATTTTTGAAGAAGTATAATCATACTGTGATGAATGCTAACGCCAAGGGACCCAAGCTTGCTTGGGTACCTAGATCAAAATGAGATTTGATGTTTGTTCTTGCAGGTCTGCATGAAAGCAATGGAAAATAAATGGTACCTGGACAGCGGATGCTCCAGGCACATGACGGGAAATAAACAACTTTTTGTAGACCTAGCAGAGAAAGCTGGAGGAACGATAATTTTTGGTGGACAAGATAGAGGTAAGATCATTGGCATTGGGAGAATTGGTAAGGACCTCAACCATTGCATTAAAGATGTCTTGCTTGTTAGAGGTCTAAATCATAATTTACTCAGTATTAGTCAACTTTGTGACAAAGGTCACAAGGTTATTTTTGAGTCTTCTCACTGCACCATTGTTGATGTAAAATCTCATGAAGTTAAATTCATAGGAGTGAGAAGTAACAACACTTATGAAGTTGATTTCAATGAAATTGCATCTGAAAACTTGTGATTAGTTGCTAATAAAAATGAAAATGTTTGGTTGTGGCATCGTCATGTTGGGCATGCCGGTTTCAATGTAATTAGGAAGTTGAATCGAAATGGTTTAGTTAGAGGTCTTCCCTATTTGAAATTTGAAACTTCAAAAGTATGTGAAGCATGCAATAAAGGAAAACAAACCACAACCTCATTTAAATGCAAAAACATCATTTCTACTGAAAAACCCCTTCAATTGTTGCACTTGGACTTGTTTGGTCCCACTAGGATACACAATCTTGGAGGGAAACTTTATGGTTTTGTGATAGTCGATGATTTCTCTAGATATGCATGGGTTTTATTTTTGGCCAACAAGAGTGATGCATACAAAGAATTTGTTAATTTTTGTACAAGGGTTCAAAATGAAAAAGGTTATTCAATTCAAAAAATCCAAAGTGACCACGGAAGATAATTTGAAAATTCTGAATTTGACGAATTCTGCAGGAAGCTGGGGTATGAACATCAATTTTTAGCACCCAGGACCCCGCAACAAAACGGAGTGGTTGAAAGGAAGAATAGAACACTCGTGGAGATGGCACGTACCATGCTAGCGGAAAATGGTCTTCCACGGTATTTATGGACAGAGGCAGTGAATACTGCTTGCTACATTACCAATCGGGCAATGGTAAGACCGATCCTTAAGAAAACTCCTTACGAGCTGTACAAAGGTAAAAAACCCAACATATCTCATTTTAAACCATTTGGATCTATTTGTTACATCTTGAAGAATGGTAAAGATAACTTGGAGAAATTTGATGCTAAGAGTGATAAAGGGATTTTCCTCGGGTATTCTCTAACATCTAGAGCTTACCGTGTTTATAATTCTAGAACTCTTGTTGTCGAGGAGAGTCCACATGTAGTAGTTGATGAATTTACCTTGAGAAAATCAAATGATGATGATCATTTTCTTGTTACAGGTAAGAGTGAAGGTGAGAAAGGAGAATCTAGCAAATAGGGTGAGGCAGAAGATCAAGAAAAGGAAAAGGAGCAAGAGCAACAAGAGGAACAAGTGCATCAGACTCTTCCACACCAATGGATTACACATAAGGACCATCCATTGGACAGTGTAATCGGCGGTGTGGATGATAGAGTGCAAACACGGGCTTCATTCAGAGAAGTTGAAATTCATGATAATTTAGCTTTACTTTCCAGCATTGAGCCTAAATCTTTAGATGATGCACTTAATGACAATTCTTGGGTTCTCGCCATACAAGAAGAACTGCACCAATTCTAAAGGAATCGGGTGTGGTTCCTCGTGCCCCGCCCTGATGATCAACCCAGAATCTGAACTAAGTGGGTTTTTCGAAACAAACTTAGTGAAGACAGGGGTGGTTGTGAGGAATAAGGCTAGACTTGTAGTTAAGGGCTACACTCAAGAATTTGGCATTGATTTTGATGAATCTTTCGCCCCTGTGGCTAGATTGGAAGCAGTAAGAATACTTCTTGCTTATGCTTGTCACAGGAACATCAGGCTTTTCCAAATGGACGTGAAAAGTGCCTTCCTCAATGGAGTTATTAAGGAAGAAGTATACGTGGAGCAACCACCGGGCTTCGAAGATGAAAAATTTTCGGACCACGTCTACAAATTGGACAAGGCACTGTATGGGTTAAAACAAGCTCCCAGGGCATGGTATGACCGTTTAAGTTCTTTTTTGATAGATAATGGCTTCAAACGAGGTAATATAGATCAAAAGTTGTTTACTAAAACTTGTGATGAACATGCCTTAATTGTTCAAGTTTATGTAGACAACATAATTTTTGGAGCCTCTGATCTGAAAATGAATGATGAATTCGCCCAACTCATGCAGGGAGAGTTCGAGATGAGCTTGATGGGCGAGTTGAACTTCTTCTTGGGACTTCAAATAAAGCAGCAAGACGATGGTATCTTCATCAACCAGAAGAAGTACACACAAGAGATCGTGAAAAAATTTCAATTGGATACTGCCAAACCGTTTGCTACACCAATGTCCACCTCACTGAAATTGGAAGAAGAGAAAGGTAACAAGGTTGATCAGAAACTTTTTAGGGGTATGATTGGTTCTCTATTGTATCTTACTGTTAGTAGGTCTGCCATACATTTTAGTGTCTGTCTCTGTGCAAGATATCAATCTTGTCCCAGAGAATCTCATTTGTCGGCCGTGAAAAGAATTTTCAGGTATTTAAATGGTTCACTTGATCTTGGTTTGTGTTATCCAAAGAGTAATTCTTTTGATTTACATGCTTACACTGATTCTGATTATGCTGGGTGTAAAATGGATCGTAAGAGTACAAGCGGTCACTGTCAGTTTCTAGGGGGCTGTATGGTTTCATGGGCCTCAAAGAAACAACATTGTGTGGCTTTATCAACTGCTGAAGCCGAATATGTGGCTGCAGGCAGCTGTGCGGCTCAAGTACTATGGATCCAACATCAATTGTTATATTTTAATTTTTGTTTAAAAAACACTCCCATTATGTGTGATAACACTTCTGCAATAAATCTGTCCAAAAATCATGTCCAAGACTCTCGCACAAAACACATTGAGGTTAGACATCACTTCATTAGAGATCACATAAATAAAGGTCATTTTGAGTTAATTTTTGTCGATACAAAACATCAACTTGCAGATATTTTTACAAAATCTTTGGATTCTGATCAGTTTTGCTTTCTTAGGAAAGAATTAGGAGTGTGCATATTAGATAGTTAAATATTTTTGCATTGTCTTGTATATACGCTTTCAAAAATGTTCATAAAGGAATTGTGCATACTACTTTACTTTTTACACATAAGGAGATTTTCCATGACATTTACATTTCACTCTTTTCTCTTAGTGCATATCACAGTGAATAACAATTTAACTTTCATACATACTCTTATTTTCTTACATCCGCATGTACATAAATGCATATACTTCATACTTGTGTGCTTGAATGCCATGATTAACCGGTATATCAAATGCTGATTGCTAAAGGTTGGATTATATCCAGCTGAAAGCCTTCTCCATGCGTGAGGGTGGTCTTCTGACCTACGTTCTCCGCCTCGTACCGATAATCAACCTGCGTGAGAATTCCATCTTGATACATGCTTGAATGTATAAATTATACACCTTACAGTTTTTGATTACTCCTATGACCTGACTCCCTTGCTAAATAAAATTGTTTTGATTTAGACATGTTTGTTTCATGGCACACATTAAGGGAGAGGTCCTTTTTATAACTGTGCATACACTAAGGGGGAGACATCACAATGAACAGACTAATTCATCTCTTACATTCTATGCAATCTCTCACACTAATTGTACATTTGAGTTACATGATTCTATCTGATAAGGATTTCACCTATTCCACTCAACACACTTGAGGGCTCTTGATCCCCTACATAGAAAACACGTGTCTTGTGAGGAAAAAGTTGTCAGCCCCGTCAAAAATTGAATAAGTGTGATTTGCCACCGAGTAGTCGGGAATCCCCCCTGAAATAAAGGAGGAAACTCGCATTGAAAAGTGTCTCATCCACATCATCATAAGTGATGATACTGAGTAATCGGGAAATGCCCCTGAGACAAACGGCATGACTCGTGTCAAAAGGTTAGTCATCTTGCTATTTAAAATTTAAAAAAATTATATATATATATATATATATATATATATATATATATATATATAAATTTGGGGTTGTGTGAAGCAACCAAAAGTCGAGCATGGTGTATGGAAGTGTAGGGAGGAAAAGTTCTTACTTGTTTTCCTTAGAAAATCTGAAAATCCATATTGCTTAGATTTCATTGCTCATCTTTCACATTTATGACTAGGGAGTGATTGTGTAAATGTACCTTTTGAATAAGTCATATTTCATGGGTAATGCAGTACCACTTTTTGTAAGCACTACCCTTTTAATATTTGCTCATGCAACTCATGCTCTCAGTCGATAGCATTGTTCTTAACCTGTTCATATAGAACACGCTTGATGATATATATATAGAATAATGAATGCATATATGCTTGAATGTTCATTCATTGCCTTTCATCTGCATTCCATTGAGCTAACTGTGCATATGCGGTTTTGCTTCCATGTCTCTAATAATCCCCTATTTGACTCTGACAAAAAGGGGGAGCAATAAATTTTGCATGATGATACTGATAGTGTGCATGGTTTGTGTGAAATCTGGAAAGAAGTGTGAATTTGAAACTCTCTCTGAACTAGTTTTTGGAATGGGAAATGTCTATCTTGTTTCACTCATGTAATTCTTGCAAATCTTGTTTCACTCATGTAATTCATGCAAATCTCTTGAGGAGTTTTATCTTTGTCAAAAAGGGGGAAATTATTGTGTCCCGACGTGTTTTGACGAAGACATATCGTATTAGTTTGTTGATTTGCACTTGAATGTATGGTTGCATCTTTATATATCTATAAGCAGGTTGTTTGAGTTATCTTGAAGCATGTTTGGAGAGCCTTGCACCTAAAATGGCAGATTCCTTATCTTGCAATGAGGTGATATTGTCATGAATTTGAACTTTTGATTATATAGATTCAAGGTTCCCTTCATCCTTGATCCCCTGGCAATATTGATGATTGAATGATTTTTTATATGGACTTAATAGTGTTGAAACACTTGTTGTGTTTTTGGGTTTAAAATCACTGCTTTAGGTTGTTTTGTAATTCCCCTATGCAAGAGTCGACTCCGAGTCGACTCTTTCAGGAGCTGTATGGCATGTTGTGCAGACAGAAGTGTCTGGAAAATGTGTCGACTCTAAGAGTCGACACTTACAAGTGTTCATGGCGTTTTTGGAGCAGACATAACGGTTGGGAAAATGTGTCGACTCTAAGAGTCGACACTCCTGTGAGTTGTTTTTACATGTTCTGCTTTGCAAGTCGGTGCTAGTTAATGTCTCATCCACTTGAGGTCGGTGCATGTTGGTAGTCGATGCTAGTTCTTGTTAAATCCAACCAAGGTCAGTGCATTGCAAGGTCGGTGCACCCTTTTCTGGCTTATGTATATAGTTCTTGTTAAACCCAACCAAGGTCGGTGCATTGCAAGGTCGGTGCACCTTTTCTGCCTTATGCATTTACACGTCGGTGCATCTTTTTGCTAAGGCATATATATAGGAGGTCGGTGCACCTTTATGGCCCATGTATGTTGCAGGGTCGGTGCAGGTCTTGTGCACATGAGATTCCAAGTCGGTGCACATTCCTACATAGGTCAGTGCATCTTTTAGCGTCAGTGCATCCTTTTGCGTCGGTGCATCTTTTGCATCATGTGCATTCGAAGTCAGTGCACTTATATCATATAAGTATGAGGTTTTGATATGCCCATTTGAAGATCCGATTGACTTGATCTTTTAAACCATTACCCTTAGGGTTTATCCTATGGTTTGGGTGTTGTCTTGAGAGGTTTTTACGAGGGCAATTGTAGTCTTTTGTTCTATATCACTACCCTATTTATACCCTGTGATCTCCATCGAAGGAGGATATTCTTTGAGGGCTAATCTCGTTGCATTCTTGCAGGAAGAGGAGGAGAAGGGTTGTGCTCTACTGGAGAAGGAAGACTACGCCGCCAAGGATCGCATCTCATGTCCCCGAGCTTGAAGACGAAGGCGAGTCGCCGCTGCTCTCCATCGACTGCTTTGCTTGGACGGATTTCTTATAGGGGCTGAGTTCTTCTCTCATGGTTTCATCGTTCTAATGCATCCTTCTACCTATCTCCGATTTATGTGAAGATTAAGGGGAAGATCTTGTTTATCTTGGTTTCTCGTTCCCACTTGAGCATAGCATATAAGATTTAGACTGGGCATTGTATTTCCCTATATTTTTCTTTCATAGACGATATTGGAGCTTTGTCTCCGTGTGTGTGGTCTCTCATCGTCGTACGAGAACCCACGTGTGTTGGGCCGTCGAACCCGTGTGTGTGGTGGTTTGCTGCCGTTGTGTAGCGTTACTAGAGGAATCCTCTCGAGTTGAGAGGGGTTGACGTAGGACTGCACTCGGGTGCATCCGAACCACCTAAAAATTTCTGTGCCGTGGGTTGCTATATGTGATATTGTTGTTCTACCTTATTAGTCTCATTTCCGAGTGTGTTCCGGTGAGCTGAGAGTATATATATCTAGTCCGATCTTAAACTGTCATCCGGGTGTTTATCATATGCGCTGGGAAGTTGTGAGTGGTTGGTTGATCTTAGTTTTAAATCTGTCAAAAAGGGTCGCAATCAATTCACCCCCCTCCTCTTAATTGCTTCCTAATCGGGCCAACATCCTTTTTCTTTTGAGTTTTGAAATTATAATTTGAGTCAAAGAATTATAATAGTGAATTTTGTTTTTAATAAAATTATAATTTTATCTAATTTTGGTTTCATTTTGGTCTCTTAGAGTTGTCTCTTGTGGTTGTGATCTCATAGTTGCTCTGGTTGACATGATTGATAGCTGTCACGTTCTGTGTTCCTTCCGCTGTTGCGCTCGGGATGTGAGATCAGGTGTCCACCTTAGCCCTTGTTGTCCTTCAATGTCTCCTACCATGTTGTCTATGGCCTTAGGGAAGCCTTCCAGATCCCGGCGGACATCCACATCTTTTTCCCCACTGTAGATGAGTACTTAGGAGCGTACTTCCTTAGGGGAATCAGCATCTCCATAGAGACCTTCAAGGCCGGATTTCATCTTTTGATCCCTCCTCTCTTCGAGAGCATTCTTCACTTTTATGGTTTGGAGCTAGGGCAACTGTCACCCAACTCCTTGCGCATCCTTTGCACCTTTATGTGTAGCTGTCATCAGGTGAGCACCAACCCATCCTTTGAATTTTTTGCCATTTCTTCAATGTCCAATACTGCCTAGGTTTTGATGCCCTAGCCTATTACTTATGGGCTTGGAACAAACGGACCTTCCTGCACTTCTCCCCCACCATCTCGAACATCAAGAGTTAGCAGGAGCACTTCATCATCTTGGTGAAGGTCAGTGTCATCGGACGAGCTAGTGACTGGAGCTTCACCAGCCTCAGCCAAAGTCCGCCTGACCGGCAAGCTGCCACCATCAACCAAGGAGGGGGTAGTCACTATTAAAGCGATGCTCTGCAATCTCATCTCGGGCATCGACCTGAACTTGACCCTGATGCTCCTTAGGTCACTAGGGTTGAGCCCCCCATTTCCTCATGGTAGGTGTAAATATTAAAATCAACACCCACAAATCAATCAAAATAATGATGAATGAAAATATAGGGATAAATAAAGGGGTGTGGGGTATATGATCACAAATAGATGAATTAAGATGATAAAAGATAGGAAAGTAAAGACCATGATCACCACCAAGGGCTAATAACATGCAAGATAATATAGAATTAGGGGGTGCACGCTACTTACCTCGAAAAGAAGGGAAACAAGCCGAAGAAGGGGCCTAGTAAGAACGACTATCAGCACCGCATTATGGAGAACGTAGCCATTGTGAGAACCACGCTCAATACAACAGTACGAGATGATGTGAATTCCTCCTTTCTCACTCCAAGGTGGCCAAGGGGCAAAGGCATCACGTAATCTTCTGCCTAAGCCTGCAAAATAGACATCAAAACAATAGACAAACCTAATAGTCCTTGATTAAACACAACATCTATCCCCTATTTGATATGAACATGAAAATTGGGGGAAAGATTACCTGGGGGTTTTGGATTTTTAAACCCCTATGGAAAGGGAAAGGTATAGGTTTGGTGTGTGTGTGATTGATAAAAATGTGATTTTGAAAACAATATGCGATGGTATGCTATGATTTGAGGGAAATAATATGAAGAACATTGCAGAACAATGAAAGAACATAAAATAAGAAATGAAGAAAATATCCCTAGGCTAACTACTCCCTGGTCGATGGGGGTGAAACAGGGGGGTCCCTGGTGCAGCAAAACCTCCTCCCTTCCTCATAGTTGCATCCCCTCAAGCCTTAGGCCATGAGGTTGAATTTATAGAGATGAAGAACCAGAAAACTCTAGCCCGGGTGTGAAGAGGAATCTTGAGATTTGGAGGATCAAAACTAGAAAATCTGTTTGAAATTGAGGTAAGAAGGATCCTAGAAAGATTAGGAACTTTCTTGGATTGATTCTTGTGCTGGAAACCTTCCTAGATTGGACTTTAGAAGGATTAAAATAAAAAGGAATGAGTTTCGGTGGGATTGAGTTTCCTTCTGAAAATGTGGCTTCCATAGTGACCGCGATCCGCAGAACGTGTCCATATGATACACCGCATTCAGAGTGAACCAGGTCAAAGCCAAAAAATTCAAATTTTAGGAAACACGGTATGGGTATTGACCGCGATCTGAAGGACGCGGTGTAACAACCAAGATCCGGATACCAAAAAGATCCCAATACTATTCGAATCCTACCCCACCACCCACGAGTCGAGAGGCTCAGAAGGGTTATTCTGGTGTTGTGGAGTTACATTGGAATTCAAAATAATGCAAGAATTATATTATAGAGCTAATTATTTAAATAGCAAAAATAAAATTTCTATTTTCAATTAAATAAATCTAACTCAGATTCCAGTCCACAAGGTATAGTCTATAGGAAAGGAAACGTACTCATTCACCGGCATAGTCTGGGGCTAGCAAGCTGGCAACTATGGACCGCTGCATCACTCCTACGCATCTCGAGGAGTAGCCGCTACACCTGAAAAAGAAGGGGTGAGCCTCATCTCATTGGCTCAGTAGAGATCCTGTGGATCCCTACTAAGAAACAACGGCGACGAACAGTATCGGTGACAACAACAAATGATAACAATAACAACAGCAGGAACAACAACACTAGTACCAACAATAGCGAAGGAAACCAGACTCTATGGTACTTCTACAGGTACAGGGGAAACCTCAATCACCCTGTCAGAACTGCTGAACCAACGATAAACAACTGCTAAGCTATCGGGGAAAACATCTGACACATATGTTAGAGAAGCTCCATCCTCACTGACAGAAGCCACTACTCGAAGTCACCACCGGAAAGCCCATGATACATCTGTCGAGGTCCATGGCTAACCCTAGTAAAAAAACACGTAATATCTCGAGCCCCAAGGAACCCATATTCCTCGTCAAGACACACATGAGACCACTTGGTCTAAAAGCACTGCCTCCATCCTCGAGAGGACCACGACCTCGAAGTCGGGAAACCTTGGTCACGTCCAAAAACAAGCCACATACTCATAGTCATGGGCTCCACCTCAATTGCCAGAAGGGCTGCGACCTCACCATCGGTAAGATCAACCTTGACCAGTAGGAGGATCACGACTAGCAGAAACCACGTCTTGTTGAGTTATGGTTTTGATGATAAACTTAATGTGTGATTAAGTGATGATAACTAAACTTGTGGTTGATTGCTCATGCTCTTGTTATTTATGTATGGTTGAGATGGCAAATGGGAACGGTTACATGGTCTTGATCCTTGGTTTGCATATGTTGGTTTTACAAAAGGCAAGAGGTTTCATAACCTCTTCAACGGGAACAAGCATGGTATTAACCTTGACTATCTTGCTTGCAGGATCAAACACATGGCAGTCACCTGGTGAACCAAACGTGTGGATAAGCACCCTGTTCCTCTACAATCCAAAATAGGTGGTCAAAACACTCAGTAAAAATTCACAAGGTCAAAGACTCAGTTGACACATTCTAAACTGTCAAGGGTGATGCCACAGACATGAACGGGCTGCTAAAGGACTTAAGCAACGGAGCTGAAGAGGTTAACGGACCGACCCGGGAAAACCCGGGGTCTGCCCAGCTGGCGGTCGACCGCCAGCACAGGGGCGGTCGACCGCCCCTGCCAGCAACCCCCAGTCTACCGGTCTCTCAGTGGCGGTCGACTGCCAGGCCAGTAGCGGTCGACCGGGATTCTCAGGAACCATCCGTCTACAGGTTTCTCAGTAGCGGTCGACCGCCAGCCCCTGCACGTCGACCGCCAGCCCCGATAAGCCAAAAATATTGACTTTTGTCCATCTCAAAAGAAACATCTCCTCTTTCTATTGTTTAATCCCAAAGCCACCAAACCCTCTAGAATTTGTGGATCTGGTCTAGGGCTTGTCCATAGACCTTCCAAGGGTTATAAAACATCCTATTAGAGTCATAACCCTAATCATCAAAGAGATCCAAAGGGGAGGCTGTCCAAGGAGGAAGAAGAGGTACTGTAACTCCGTGAACAGTACCTCATGCAGCAAGCTCTTCATCTATCTCGAACCCATTCAAGGTATTTCTGAAGCCATCTACCTCCAAGAAGGTGTAGAAGCAATCAAGGTTCAAAGCTACATCTATACACCTCTTCATCAACTCAAGGTGATCCAAGGGAAGAAGAAGAAGGATGCTACAAGGAAGAAGGAGCCATTCAAGCATCATCTGAAGGTACTCTAGCTCCATTTGAAGTCAGCAGTCTCAAAGGAAGAGAATAAGCTCACAAGCATCAAGAAGATACATAGATTTATCCAAGGAAGAAGGAAGGGTACTGTAGCTGTGAACAGTACTCCGTGCAAGAAGATCTACATCAAATACAAGGCCATTCAAGCTGAGTCTCAAGCTATTCAAGTGAAGAAGGAATCAACGCGAACATCCAGAGCACACACTCAGGGGGAGCCTAAATCAGGAGCTTTCTAAACTGTGGTTTATTCATGTTTGTGTTTTGTGCTTTATAGTTTCAGATTTGTGTTTCTTATAAACTGCAAACTCGTGTGTGTGTGGATCGTTGTTGGATCCGTGGTCGTGTGTATGTGTGTCGTACTTGATTCGTGTGTTCGTAGGTCTTCTTAGATCTGCGTGTGTGTGTGGATTTATCCAGATCTTAGTGTTTGTGTGTGTGGAGTGCTGCACTTGTCGCATCGTGTGTGTGTCTTGTTGATCCGCTTGTTAGATTGTGTTGGAGATTTCATCTCCGTGTGTGTGTGTGTTTTGGGGCGCGTCCCCGTGTGTGTGGGCAGGCGTCATCCTGCGTGTGTGGTTGGAGCGTCATCTCCGTTTGGGGATTTATCCCCGAGTAAAGCCTCACCGGGTTTGGTGAGGGGTGGACGTAGGATTACCATCGTTGCATCTGAACCACCTTAAAAACCGCTGTGCATTATGTGTTATTTGTGTGGTTTGATTGTTTTCATTGTATGGTCGTGTATGAACGAAAAGTTTGAGAGAATTGGTTAATTAGTTTTCATTTGCTAATTATTGTTTATCACATATTTTGTAAAAAGGGTAAAAGTTTTCGTAAAATTTGTTATCACTCAATTCACCCCCCTCTTGGGTGTCATTGATCGCGGGACTTCAATTGGTATCAGAGCCAAGGCTCTAATTTCATAGATCTAAAGATCTAGAGTGATCCAGATCAATGACTACCATTATGTACACTTTGAATTCTCCACCGGTGTTTGATGGTTGTAATTTTAATTTGTGATTAGGAAGGATGTGCAGTCTAGTCAACTCATATGATCCTAAGCTATGGAAGCTTATCTAACATGGTCCTTTTGAGTTGCCTAAAGATAAATCTGTCTGGACCGCAGATTCCAAGCTTAAACATGATCAAAATTATTTGGTTCTAAAATTGCTTATTGCTACAGTTGATTCTAATCATTTCCCTTTTGTCTCCCATTGCAGATCCGCGAAGGATATCTTGGTTGGCTTAACCAAAGTCCGGGAAGGGCATGAAGATCAATGTCTTGTGACAGGCACGAGTGATCAGCAAGTTGACTCAAGCTCAAAGGTAAATTCTGATTCTGATAATGAAGATGAATTTAGCTATGAGGAGTTATTGATTGCATATGATGAGCTTGCTGATAAATATGAGAAGGTTAAGTTAGAAAATAAAAAATTGAAAAAGAATGTTGGATAAAATAAATGTGATTCTCTATGTAAAGAATGCTCGCACTTGAAGGAATTGATTGATGGCCATGTGTTTGACATTGAAATTCATAAAGATCAAATTTCTTCTTTGAGAAATGAAAACAAAGAGCTGAGAGAGAGAGTAAGTCTTATGAACAATGGTCAAAATGAGTTTGCTCATGATAAAAATCTTGAAATAGAAAATGAGAAACTGAAGGAATTGAATAGAACCATTTCTGAAAGATTGCTTGCTTTTGAAAAAGGAAAATCTATGAATATTGATCAATCTGAAAAAGTACATGCTTTGTTGCAAGAAATTGAAAGTCATAAAACCACCAATGCTACTTTACATGAACAAGTTAACTCTTGTGAAAACAAACTTCCTTCCTATGAATTGCACATTGTATCTCTTGAGAAAGAGATTATTGACTTGAATGCTTCATTGTCTAGATTTGTGATTGGTCAAGAAAATTTGGACAAATTGTTAGGGACGAAAGTGAATTTTCAAAGGGAAGGGTTGGGTTTTAATCCTGTGAACAAAAAGAAGTTTGAAAATAAAGTTTATACATCTTTTGTGCACAGTTCAAACATAGCCAGTACATCAAATGAGTCCCCAAATTAATCTTCTTCACAGACAATAAAAAGGTCAAATGAAAATCTGAAAAATAAAAATCATGTCGCACACACACATGCATCCATAAAGTAAATCAATTTGCATCAAAAATCCAAAAATGCTGCTAGCACCTCCATACATGTTGAACATACCTCTTCCACACACACACAACCAATTATAAAGAAACTCACATGTTTTTATTGTGGAAAATATGGACATGCTATGCATAATTATTTCATTATGAAGAATGATGATTTGAGAGCATGTAGAAACCAAGCTGTTTTAAAAAATGAAAAGAGAGCCTTCACCACAAAATCTTCCATGCATTGCAATCACTGTGGTAAAAGGAGTCATACAACTTCACACTGCTGGTTATTGTTGAAGAGAAAGAACTCCTACTCAACACATCATGCTCACACACACAAATCAGTAGAACCCGTGAGAAGAAAGAAGATGATGCCACATGCTGTCTACCATCACTTTGGCAAATCTGGAAATGTTAAGCATGATTATTTTCTTGTGAAAGATGATGATTTGAATGTTGTTAAGGAGTGGAAGCCACGTGCCAAGAATGCTGCTAACGCACAAGGACCCAAGATGATTTGGGTACCTAAGAATGTAAATTGAGAAATCTGTTTTGCAGGAGTGCCATGGAAATGGAAAGTATGACATCTATTTTCATCAAGAAGGTAAAGCATACGAGTCAAGTGACTCAAGCAAGGTTGGAAGAAAAATCAAAAATTGAATTTGATTTCTCAGGTGATATCCCTCTCACTCTCTCCACTAAAAGTGTTATGTCGTGTTTTACCATGTGCTGTATAGTTATGTGATCATGCAGGAGTCTGTACATGCATTCCATCCATAGATAGTTGCATACCCTTGTGCATATCATCCTCATATAGCATCTTGTTGAAGTGAAGTTTTGAAACCGTCAATAAATCTCGCTGCATATACTGAGTTTGCATAAGCCTTCACGTACTGTCATGCATAAATTGAATATTATGAATTCATGTCATAATGCATAGCAATCCTCCTACCTTCACCACCCTTGACTACATAGTATATCAAATGGTGACATGTGGAAGGGCAGGTTACGCCTGTCTGAAAGTTATCACTACGTGTGAGGTGATCTTCAGATCTAAGTTCTCCGCCCGGTACTATGATTCAATCAGTCACAGGCTGCACATGGCATTAGATTTTTACTGAGCATATCATAGTCATGCACACATTGAGGGGGAGTCATCAGATTCGTCATATGGGCTTAACATTTAGGTTCACACATGAGTCATGCATTGCATCTAGAACTATCTAGGGGTGCTGGTTGTTAAAATTATTTGTCATGTCATTATTAATAAATTTGAATCGAAACTGATAAATCAAATCTTATTGTCCTTGGATGCAGATCATACTCCCAAAAGCTAAATGATAATGGGCTAGTCATGACCAGGCTTGAATCAATTAAGGAACACCTTGCAAGGATAAAAATGTTAAGAAATTTCCTCCACCACCACCCGGAGATAGGAAATGATTTTGATGAGTACCCAAGACATGGTATGAAAGGCGCACATCTCTTTTGACTGAGAATTGGTTGAATGGGTGGAAGGCTTGGATCAAAATGGATTCTCAAGGCAAAGGTATGAAAAGTAAAATCTGAAGTACTAACCGTTGTGGGGTTAGCAATCTTAGTGCATGAAGGCTTTCGATCTTGTCATCTAAACTATGGTAATTCAACCTCGTCAATTCATGCAATGGTCTTTTGTCACTTGTTGACACTTTAGGATGACATGTATTGTTTCAAAACTTGAATTGTCATTCACTAGTCTGTTGTGATGAACTTGTCTAACTGGCTTGAGAAGTGTGTATTGAATATTTCTCATTTTGAATTACACAACCACACCTGAATTTAACTGCATATCTGGTATATCAAATGGCGTTTGTGGAAGAGTGGATTATGTCCACTTGGAAGCATTCCCTATGCGTTGAGCTGGGTCTTCGGACTAAAATCTCCGTCTCATACCAGATTTTGAAATCGTGACTGGCTTGTGATTGGTGGAGTTATGAATGAATCCTTGAGCTGAGTTCTTTAAATTGAAAATATGTTTCTGATCAAATGATTCAAACATGTAGCTTCTGGATGATTTCTAATTTCAAAACTTGTGAAATGCTCTTGAATATATGATTTTGAACAATTCTGAAAATTGGGTTGCATTGCTTAATTTTGATCATTTATGCACCCTTATTCATAAAAGCCATGTCATGAAAAATGTTGTTGACACATTAATTTAATGTGAATGCTCCAATGTCAAATTTGCCTCAAGGTTTAAAGATCAAGCCCTCCTATACTACATTTGCATCTTGCATCACATGCTCATCTAGGCATAGGTTGCACGCATTAGAATGAATTCATGCATTAGCTGAAGTTAGTTCATTCATTTGGTATCAGAAGTTTTGCACCACATTATATTATGTCTTGGCATGTTGCATTTCATTACTATATGATCAAGTTGCATTGCATCAGTACTCATGCATTAGCTGCATTCACTTCATTCAATTGGTATCTATTTGTTTGGCATCAATTGCACATTTGCATTGCATGTTGCATACATTCCCTCTATGTGCTTGCTTGATATTATATGCTATTCACCCCATCCCTTGGCATTTCTATGGCCTTATGTCTTCTTGATAAATAATACTGCATTTGAGTTATTATTGGAGTGTTTCATGTCGTACACTCTGGGAGAGTTTATATTTCATAAGTGCATCTATTTAGGGGGAGTTGCACTGTTATGTATTCATGATATTTTCGGTATACATGCTGAATCAAATTCACACACTTCATGCACAAAATGTGAAAATGAGTGTTAAAGATAAGGATATATGAATTTCTTTTCAACACTCTCGAGATGTTAAACTTGCTGCATGTATGTTTAAGAGACAGTTGAGGAAAAAGTTGCCTACCTATCCTTTTTTTTGAAAAATCTCGAATGAAAATGAAAGGCAGAGCAATGCTAAGTCTCACTAAGTAAACTGGGCACATGTCACCTGAGACGTGATGTGGTTCATATCTGAAAAGTGTTGATTAGTATCTCTGTTCAAAATAAGGTGAAATGGTTCAGTATTCTGAGTAACCGGGGATTCTGGCATGAGCTCCATGTGTCTACTCGCGTAAAAAGAGATTATTTGAATATGATCACTCTTGAAAAATTCTGACTGTCATGTGATATTGGTTGAGTTGAAAAATGATGATGAAAACTCATTGTGGTAGAGCGTAGCCTCCCACACGCTGTTCTCAAAATAAAAGTGCAGTCTGTAAAATGTCTCCTTGTGTTGATCTGAAAATCTGAATATCCATATTACAACTATCATTTTTCATGTTACTCACTTACACAGCTGAAAATTTGATTTAATATGTATTCAGAAAATTGATTGACTGCTTTAGCAATTGCATGAATCTCCTATATGATTGCACAATCTCTCATGTGCTACACATGTGCATTCCGGTTAGCATGACTCTCTTGCATCTTTCT
This sequence comes from Amorphophallus konjac, assembly GCA_022559845.1. Classification (NCBI taxonomy): domain Eukaryota; kingdom Viridiplantae; phylum Streptophyta; class Magnoliopsida; order Alismatales; family Araceae; genus Amorphophallus; species Amorphophallus konjac. The sequence goes on along the minus strand of CM040118.1, from coordinate 254,881,990 downwards.
TATACCCATTCCCTTCTTATATATGTACGGGAGAGATTGCATGTATGTTTATATATAATTGTTTGGTTGCATTGTGTGCACTTCATGAGTCACCATTTGCATGTGTTGCATTTCATGCATTTCAAACCAAAATATAGAAATTAGAAAATTTGAAAATCAAAGAAAATCCTTTTGATATGCCCTCCTGCTCTTGCTTGTTGTGAAAATCTACCATGGGATCTAGATTTTGAATGCTTTTCTGCTGAACACCTCATCCTGTGCACATCTTGCTCCACTGGTTCATATCCTTGAGGCCAATCACCACCTTCAATTGGTATCAATCCATGCTTGACTGTATTTGCTTTGGATGGTATCATATTGATTTGTGAGAATAATCACCAATTGGTTTCTTCTGATTCGCATCATATTGCTTTGCTCGTCTATGATTTACCCTTGCTTCTTCTGATTTGATATGATGGGCTATTGATGTTTCAAAGAGAGTTAATCTTGTTCTTCCTTATTTGGCTCATTCCAGCTCGCTTGATATTGCTATTGTGGGAGAAAGAGTTGCATTATCCCGCCTTTTGATTATGTCAAAGGGGGAGAAAAATTCATGATTGTGTGTGACATGGGGAGACGAATATATGTGCCATTCTGATGTATCCACTATGTTGTATCATCATTAATACGTTTATCATTAAGTTTGTCATCATCAATAAGTTTGTCATTATCAAAAAGGGAGAAATTGTTGAGTTATGGTTTTGATGATAACTAAACTTAATGTGTGATTAAGTAATGATAACTAAACTTATGGTTGATTGCTCATGCTCTTGTTATTTATGTATGGTTGAGATAGCAAATGGGAACGGTTACATGGTCTTGATCCTTAGGTTGCATATGTTACTTTTACAAGAGGCAAGAGATTTCATAACCTCTTCAACGGGAACAAGCATGGTATTAACATTGACTATCTTGCTTGCATGATCAAACACATGGTAGTCACCTGGTGAACCAAACGTGTGGATAAGCACCCTATTCCTCTACAATCCAAAATAGGTGGTCAAAACACTCAGTAAAAATCCACAAGGTCAAAGACTCAGTTGACACCTTCTAAACTGTCAAGGGTGATGTCACAGACATGAACGGGCTGCTAAAGGACTTAAGCGACGGAGCTGAAGAGGTTAACGGACCGACCCGGGAAAACCCGGGGTCTGCCCAGCTGGTGGTCAACAGCCAGCACAGGGGCGGTCGACCGCCCCTGCCAGCAACCCCCAGTCTACCGGTCTCTCAGTGGCGGTCGACCGCCAGCCCAGTAGCGGTCGACCGGGATTCCCAGGAACCATCCGTCTACAGGTTTCTCAGTAGTGGTCGACCGCCAGCCCCTGCACGTCGACCGCCAGCCCCGATAAGTCAAAAATATTGACTTTTGTCCATCTCGAAAGAAGCATCTCTTGCTATTGTTTAATCCCAAAGCCACCAAACCCTCTAGAATTTGTGGATCTGGTCTAGGGCTTATCCATAGACCTTCCAAGGGTTATAAAACATCCTATTAGAGTCATAACCCTAATCATCAAAGAGATCCAAAGGGGAGGCTGTCTAAGGAGGAAGAAGAGGTACTATATCTCTATGAACAGTACCTCGTGCAGCAAGCTCTTCATCTATCTCCAACCCATTCAAGGTATTTCTGAAGCCATCTACCTCCAAGAAGGTGTAGAAGCAATCAAGGTTCAAAGCTACATCCATACACATCTTCATCAACTCAAGGTGATCTAAGGGAAGAAGAAGAAGGATGCTACAAGGAAGAAGGAGCCATTCAAGCATCATCTGAAGGTACTCTAGCTCCATTTGAAGTCAGCAGTCTCAAAGGAAGAGAACAAGCTCACAAGCATCAAGAAGATACATGGATTTATCCAAGGAAGAAGGAAGGGTACTTTAGCCGTGAACAGTACTCCGTGCAAGAAGATCTACATCAAATACAAGGCCATTCAAGCTGAGTCTCAAACTATTCAAGTGAAGAAGGAATCAACACGAACATCCAGAGCACACACTCAGGGGGAGCCTAAATCAGGAGCTTTCTAAACTGTGGTTTGTTTATGTTTGTGTTTTGTGCTTTATAGTTTCAGATTTGTGTTTCTTATAAACTGCAAACTCGTGTGTGTGTGGATCGTTGTTGGATCCGTGGTCGTGTGTGTGTGTCGTACTTGATTCGTGTGTGCGTAGGTCTTCTTAGATCTGCGTGTGTGTGTGTGGATTTATCCAGATCTTAGTGTTTGTGTGTGTGGAGTGCTGCACTTATCGTGTGTGTCTTTTTGATCCGCTTGTTGGATTGTGTTGGAGATTTCGTCTCCTTGTGTGTGTGTGTTTTGGGGCGCGTCCCCGTGTGTGTGGGCAGGCGCCGTCCTACGTGTGTGGTTGGAGCGTCATCTCCGTTTGGGGATATATCCCCGAGTGAAGCCTCACCGAGTTTGGTGAGGGGTGGACGTAGGATTACCGTCGTTGCATTCGAACCACCTTAAAAATCGCTGTGCATTGTGTGTTATTTGTGTGGTTTGATTATTTTCGTTGTATGGTCGTGTATGAACGGAAAGTTTGAGAGAATTGGTTAATTAGTTTTCATTTGCTAATTATTGTTTATCACATATTTTGTAAAAAGGGTAAAAGTTTTTGTAAAATTTGTTATCACCCAATTCACCCCCCTCTTGGGTGTCATTGATCGCGGGACTTCACGTCTAACTGTCGAAAAAACTAAAGCCGAAGTGAAAGGAGACTGCCCACTATAGGCAAGACTGGCTGCGTCCATTGATGTCTTAGGCCACGCCTCAAGTGTCGCCCATCGCCTCAACGCGGTAACAATTCTCCACCTCTCCCCAGTGGGTCGGCACCTGTGTGCCTAGGCAAGCACCATCTAGTGGTGGGTCACTCTTACAAGTGCCTACGACTGACTCAAAATTACGAATCATGAGCAGAGAGAATGCATAAGGCGGCCTACTACCGCTGGGGTTCTTCCCTCTCTTGGGAAGGTCAAGGAACCGCCGGCACCCTTGGCTGGGAAACAAAACTCATGGTCATTGGCCATACTTATGGCCCATGTAGAAACCACCTTCCGAGAGAAATAACACTATGCGGGGATAGCCCTCTGCACATACTTGGGTACACGATGACTCAAACTAGCACCACAGAGAAGTTCGAAACACACGGGGTCACCCATACCCTCAAAACCACATGGGCACATATTTCAAGGAACCATAGTCTCCTTGGACACCTAGAAACATGAATCCGAGCCAACGGAGGTGTCCGGGGTATTCACGGGGTGAAGGACGCCCAAAGGGACCCAATAAATCGACCTACGCAGGCCATCGGTTGACCCCAAAGTCCCAAAAGTTGACTAATGCAATCCATTGGTTGACCAATGGCCAAAAAGGCCAACAAACCCCAAATCGGTCGACCAATCCACTGGATCGGTCGACCGAAACACTAGATCAGTCGATCAATTTTGTGGGTCGGTCGACCAATCCAGGGTAGACTCCTTCTTCGTGGCGAATGGCCGATCAGTCGACCAATTTTCCGAATCGGTCGACCGATTCCGACAATGCTCATACAAAACCCCTTCTGTGGGGTCCTAAACTACACCCCACTCACTCCGAATGAGGGGAAAAATATGGGAGAATCATTCACCAACCTCTAAACTACCGGAAGGCCTCATTCAAATCATAAAAACATAATTGAATCGACGAATCCGTCGCTCACCCCAAAAATATAAATTTTCACCCTGGCGTGAAAGAAACCCACTCTCGGGCTCTCCTCGGCCTACAAATCATGGGGAAACAACATGCAAGGGCTAGGGATCTGTCCCCCTACCTCTCACGATGATTTCTTGCCCCGAGGATGCTGATTCCACGTAAAAATGACACTCGAATGACCGCCAAGCTCGTGACTCCGCGAAAGAAGCACACCGTGCCACCGCCTCCATTCCTCACTCCCGTCCTCGACCGCTAGCCGCCCACGTTGCCCCCGCCTCATCCACCACGTCCTTGTTAGACTGACATGTCCATAAAATAAGCACCCCTTGAAAATACAACTAATTTTGGTGATAACAAAACAAATAAAACTCATAAAAGAATAAGAAATGCAAAACAAATAAATCAAATATAAAAAAAATAGAATGATAAAGTGAAATTCACATAGTCGATGCATTCGACTATCTGAGAACCTAGTCAATCGTTAAAAAGTAAGTCACATAGTCTATACATTCAACTATCTAAAAGTCTAATTGATCATTAGAAAGAAAGCCACATAGTCGCTACATTCGACTATCTGAAAGCTTAAAATTGATCTTTAAAGAGAAAGTCACATAGTCGATACATTCGACTATCTAGGAACTTAAATTCACATAGTCGATGAAACATTCAAATAAATATTTGACTATATCTTACACCATCAATTAACTTAGTCGATCATCCATTTGACTATCTAAACACTATGCTTAACTAAGTTATATAGTCAATGCCTTACAGTCGAATTAGCCGCTAAGCACTTAGTCACACACACATCGACTATCTTAAACACTACCAACGACCATCTCAACAACACTTGAGTTTTAAATACATCAAGCAATTAATGAATACATACATGCATTTATTGAAGAACATGCAAAAAGTTCTTTACATTTATTACAGGTCATGCAAGGTTTCTCTTCTCGTATCACGTCCGTCTAACGACCTAAGAAAGGTCGAGTTTTTCTTACGCTATTTTTGGAAAAGAAGGACGATGAAACAGAAACTGAACAACCACGTTTCGAAACCACAATAAAAGGAAGAAATATATCATATTTATCATAACTAAGAAATTATCTTTTGCAGCTATGTCAATCAGAAAACCAAACATACCTCGAAAAGACATTCTGACTACAGGATATCACAACATATGTAAATCTTTTCTGCAGTCTGACTATCCAATAAGGACGAAGGAAATTCACTGAAGAAACAGACGCTTCCAGATATCTATTTCTAACAGATATATTAAGAACTTGACGCCCTCTGGTATTTGTGACTAACATTTATATTTTTGAGTCTAACGTTAACTATTCTATGTCTAATGGCCTCAGGAATAAGTCCAACGGCAGCATGCTTGAAGTAGACTATAAATATAAGCAAGTCGCTGAAAGATCTTACATCCTTTTTCACAAAAACTCCTGCAATTTTTTTTCAAGAGTTGAGCAAAGCAAGCAATTCATTTGCAACTCTTCTTCCTACGTAAAGTCTCAGCGCAAAGAAAATCAGCCACTGCAGTCCTTCTAAAACTCTCTCTTCTGATTTCTTTTGGCCTTCTATATCTCTCTGAATTATTTCTTTAGAAAGCTTCTTATTGTTCAAGATCACATATCTCTATTCTCATCTTTAATTTTGAACTCACCGTGCTATATTGTACACCATAAGCCTACTTAGAGGCACCAAGTGTGTATTTTGTTTAACTATTGCTTCTACCTCATTGTAAAGGGAGTGATACTTGCTTGTGAGCAAGGATGTCCTACGAAGGACTATATTCTATATAGGTTTGGTGGAAACCCAGAAATTAAGCTGGGTCTCTGGTTGAGGGAGTACCCAGGTGTGGCTGAACACCTAAGAAAACAGCCTGGTGTAATTTATCTTCGCAAGACTAGTTGAACCTCAGGTGTTTTTCTGAGGAATTGGATGTAGGTGTGACGGGAAGTCACGACCGAACCAGTATAACCTTGCTCTGTTCAATTGTGATTGTATTCTGACTCAAATTTCTATTGCACTATTACTTAACATTTTCTGCTACATCTGTGTGATATATATATATATATATATATATATATATATATATATATATATATATATATATTTGAGTCAATTTATTTTAATTAGCCATTCACCCCCCTCTGGGTCATAGCCATATACTGGGCAACAGTCCTCCGTCGGCTGCCAAGAGATTGGGTGGGGAGAAGGAGAGAAACGAGAGAAGAGAGGAGAGAGAGAATGAGGGTGAGAGGGGTGAAAGGTGGTTTAAATAGAAAATATTTTGAGGTTTTAAAATCTAAAAAATAAAAAAAAATGAGGAAAAAGCATCCCCACGATCCTCGGAAAATGCACAACTCGCGTACAATGCCCCGGAGCATGAAAACATATTGTTTCACCTCATTTGGGGATCCGAGGGCCTGATATCTAATATTCTGATTTGATTACAAAACATGATCTAGGACCCATGGAAACACTCCGAAACCCACATATTCTTAATCTGAAAATCCTGGGCCATTACAGTTCTCCCCCTTACAAAAATTTCATCCTCGAAATTTGAAGCAACTTCCATCTCACAGGGGAAGAAAGACTTATTCACTTGGCAACGCTCCCAGAACTCCAGCTTAAGCTTTCATTCTCAAAAAACCACTACTCCTGAGGGGCACAACTAGACCATTGCCACTGACAGAATCATCTCGCTTCACATTCATAATTCACACCAATTTTCAGAGCGAGTATTGCATACGAAAGGATACGAGTCTGGCATCACCTCAACTACAACGGGACTTCAGAGCTACAAACATCATTGGGCACATTCTCACACATTGAGGAGATGTGACCCGCGCCACGAAATCCTACCACCATTGAGTTACCCCACACTTGAAAGGCCAATCGAACATTAGCTTTTCAGCCTGTTGGCTGACCTCACACCTTTCGCAAAGGACATCCATCCCTGAGCCTCAACTAACTTACATAGTCATCTTATTCGGTTGCCACATTTATGTCGGCTCCACGCCATGAACACTCTCATATTCGGCAAGCCGAACACCCATAGCACCACTGGACCAACCCTGGTCCCAATATAATCCTTTTATTGATCCTGATCCAATCTGGGGAAAGATATATCATCATCTGCTACCCAAGACCTCGCCTATTCACAGCTCTCGCCATTCTCAATTCACCTCGACTGGCATCTTTTGGCTGCGAAAGTCCATCCACCAGCCACCGGCTACTCGTTATCGGGAAATTCTTACTTGCTCATCCTTCCTCTGTCCTACTTCTTCATAGGGCCCAATAATCTCATTTTAAATCTCGAAGGCCCTTCCGTTGACTCTTACACTGACCATTATCACTTCTCGAGTCGGTCCTCACTCGGACACCACATCCAATCCTGATCCTCGCGCCACTCTACCCTCTCAGGAGAGCACAGAGAAATCATACTCCAGAACTTCATAATCCCCGGTCCACACCAACTCTAGACTTAGACTTATAGGGGATTCCTCCCACACTGGCCACAATACCAAGGCTCCCATTTAACAACATCCCTCTTGGGACCTCCACACATAGGGATCATCCATTATACAGTCTCATCGAATCTTTATCTCTATTACTCCAATGAACGCCTGCCAACCCCGGCCCCGCTCTCACCACGGAGCCACATGACATTACCTTTGCAACTCATGGCACGCATTCTTCGGAATAGACAAGTGCCGTCTTTCTGTCGTAGCAATCTGGTCAACGACACGCCAATCTACACAGATCTCCAAACATTGCTGATCCTTGCCCCAACTAGGTCCACCACCAAACACCTAGCATCTCTTCTATTGGATGAAAAGGGTACTCATCTGGCACACTTATCGTCATATTTCCCCAACTTTCTATCCCGCCGATGCCACAGACCATAATGCCTCAATCAATGGCACGATAATTGATAGGACTTACACAGCCAAAGATAATCTCACATCAGGGAAACAATCTTTTCTTTTGGTCAGAAACTTCCAATACTCCACCACTACGATCCTGGAGCTCGTGGGTCATGGGCCCACTATGCTTCTACTGTGCACTCTGCACAGCACGCACAATTATCACAGACAACTCTGGCATCCGCCACCCAAACATTTCCCAACACGGCTGGATAACTCCAGAAAACATGGTGAGGAAAGCTCAAATACCTCAAACCCAAAGCACAAACTCTCTCTCTTGATCTGGCAATCCTCCTGTAACTCCGCAGGCTTCGATCCACAACACATCGAGAACCACAACACCAGCCATGGATTCTCGCACACATAGCCCTACTGGCACTCACTCTTCCTTAATACGCCAACACACTCGTACTACATCGAGGGATGGGCACAAATTCTTGCAGGCAACCGCACTACCAATAAGTAGGGCACTTCTCACATGGACTCCTTGGCATACCCGAGGAGGCCAACCAATCCGAACACGCAATGAAAGATGATAGAATTCAACCAAAACATAATTTTCTCCAACCAAGGAGACACCAATATACCTTGCATGAGGTGGGAAACATCCACGCTTGACTTGACCTTAAACCTCACACGTGCTAGGAACCTCACTTTTCAGCACCAGGAAAAACCATCACTACCATAAGGTCAGCTCCTTCGACAACACTTACCAAGTGTTCCACCGTACCATGCTTGTAGCATTTCCTGACACACCGTCACAACTCTCCAAGTTGCTATTCACCACGCCTCTAGCACTGACTCTGCTGATCACCAGCCACACTCTGCCACAACAACTGAGCTAGTCACTGCTGCACGCTCCCTTCTGATGCCTGTCTTGGATCCTAGGATCACTAACCAGTCTGAAAGCTTGCCAGGGAGCGAAGAAATCACTAAAGATGCCATGCTCAAAGGCTTCTACACCTCCAACCACTAGTCATTATTTCATCGGATCTGTCCTCACTGAAACCGTCCCACTCTTAGCTCCCGGGTCCTCAAAATATCTACCTCCTGCGCTACTACTGCCCGTACCACCATGCCAGGAACCACAACACGAACCAAGATCAGCTTTGCCAAAGCCTTATTCTCAAGCCCCAAATTTGCTGCTAAGCCTTCACGTCTCATCTGTTACCTCGCACGGTGCATCTGGTGTGGTACATAATGGCCTGAATTCCATAATCTGGGTCCAAAATTAAGCCACCACCATACTATCCCAAATCATATCCAAGACTAACATAGCCCTTTCATGCGTAGACGTGCAGGACTTAAAACTCACTTGGACATCTCTACACATTCCTACCTCACAATCTACCAAAATGATTGGGACTGGAAAGTCATTTCTGACACCACAGTGCATGACGAGAGTGTCGGGCATGACAGTTAGCAACCTACTAGATGGACTCTCTACTCATCCAGGCACTCTCTCAATCGAGACATCCATTCTACCATCTCAACCCACGACCTTGACACCCCAGGGGCTGGCTAAACCTCAAAATGGGGTGGCCAAAATAACACTAACTCCTTCAGAGTACATTCATGGCCATCTCGCAACGAACTATCCTCGCCAGCCACCTGTCCTCGTCGCTGGTATCTATAAGGCTGCACAAATAAACTAACATATGTCAGAGAAAGTTCTGCCTACTCAGCACATCTGGGGCTGTCACCACCGGAGGAGGTAATTCTCTATCTTTCTCCTCACGGCCCCCATCGGCAACTCTGATAATAACTGGATCCGCCTTTACCACGCCATCACTACTCACTCTAGCTTATGCACTAGAAACAACACGGTAAACAAACATAAAATCCTATGCCATCTGCCGATTGTACTAGACTCTCTGTACTATGGAACACTGTAATTATCTCAAATTCCCATGTTTATCCACAACCCTGCTCTGATACCAACTGTAACGACCCAAGATTCGGATACTAGGAAGAGCCCGATACCATTCGAATCCTGGCCCGCCACCCACTAGTCGAGAGGCTTAGAAGGGTTATTTTGGTGTTGTGGAGGTATATTGGAATTCAAAATAATGTAGGAATTACATTACATAGCTAATTAATTAAATAGCAGAAATGAAATTTTCATTTTCAATTTAATAAATCGAACTCAAAGTCTAGTCCACAAGGTACAATCTAGAAGAAGAAAAACGTACTCAATCACCGACACAGTTTGGCACTGGCAAGCTGGCAACTACGAACCGCTACACCACTCCTACACTTCTCGAGAAGGAGCCGCTACACCTAAAAAAGAAGGGGCGAGCCTCATCTCATTGGCTCAGTAGGGATCCCGTAGATCCCTACCAAGAAACAACGATGGCAAACAGTATCGGCGATAACAACAAACGATAACAACAACAACAACAGTAGGAACATCAGCACTAGTACCTATAGGAGTGGAGGAAACCAGACTCTATCTGTAATATTCCGAACCTTTCGGATCCTTCTTCGTGGGTCCCGGATCTGATTTCTCGGAGTGTCCAACTCCGTTGTGTCTGAAATTTCATTTCGGGCATCTTTTGTGTTTGGATCGGCGCGATCCGGAGTTGTTTCGGAGGCCCGGAAGCGTTCTGCTACTTTTCCGCGCGTGTTTTCCGATTACCGGTGTGTGTTTCGGTAATTCCTTCGGAACCTCACTACGGGTGAACCGGGTCGTTCACCTGGGCACGAGTGGTACCGTTGCGATCGGTGCGTTCCGAGAATTGTGAAAACGTAATTTTCTATTTTTCGGTATTTTTTGGAATTTTCAGATTTTCTATAAATATCTCACTTTTCTCTCTCTCTCCTCACCCTCTTCTTCTTCTTCTTCCTTCTCTTCTCCCCACCGTGACCACCGCCCCTCCCTCTCTCTCTCTCTCTCTCGTTCGGTCGCGGCGACGTCCCCTCCGGCTGCAGACGGTGCGGGGCGACGGCGTGACGACGTGGGCGACGGTGAGGTGATCGTGGCGACGTAAAGCTTGTGGGGAACCATGAAGGGACGAGGGTTTTTCAAAGCATTCTTCACGATCTCGGTAACGATTCGGCGGAGCATTCGCTCCATTGAGGTAGGGTGACGTTCCCTAGCTCCCCGCCGTTCATTTCCGTGGTTTATAGGCCGAGGGGAGGCCGAGAGGGGCTTGATTAAGCGGGTTTGGGGTTTTCCATGATTTGGGGAGAGCTCGCCCGATCTATGGATTTAGCCCACGATTTCACGTTTTGGTGGCCTAGTATCATGCTAGGGGTCCCCAGGGGTCTTCCCCTTTGATTTCCCCCTCTTCGGTGGAGGCATGGGGGCGTGGTTGGGTTTTTTGGGCTTTCCCCGCCGTTTCGCCGTCGGGCGGGTGTGGCGGTCCTTCCAGTGACCGTCACACCGTGTGACGCACCTGGGCAGGTGCGTCACAGCCCTTGTTTAGCCAACTTGGGTCTGGGAGTGTGACGGTCCCACGATAGACTGCCACAGGCATGTGACGCACCTGGGTTGGGCCGTCAGAGCGTCTCGATCGTTGGCATCCGACCGTTGGTTTGACCGTTGGGAGTCAAGGCGTGTGACGCACCAGGGCTGGCGCGTCACAGCCTTATGACGGCCCAGCGTGGGTGCGTCAGGGTTATTCGACCCCCAGGCAATGTGACGCTCCAGGGCTGGACCGTCACATGTGTGTGATACTCCAGGTGTGGACCGTCACATGCTGTGACGCACCGAGTGGCACGCGCCACAGCTTGCCTTTGTTTTTCCCTGTGACGCACCTGCATAGGCGCGTCACAGTCTGTAACGCACCAGGGCAGGTGCGTTACACTTTGTTTTACACTGGGAGTGTGACGGCCTGCGTTGGACCGTCAGGGTCCTGTGACGGTCCAGCCTAGACCGTCAGGAGTCTGTGACGGCATCGCCTAGACCGTCAGAGTCCTGTGACGCGTCTAGGGTAGACCGTCAGGCACTGGGTTACCCCGGGTGGCTTGCAACCCCGTTTCTGTTCCGACCGTGGTCGCCGTGCGACGGTGCCGGTACGTGGGGTGGTCCCCGTACGTCGTCGGATGCGGACGTGGTTTTCCGTTGACTTGAGAGTCTACTCCTTCAGTGACCCTCCACTAGTCGTAGCCCACCAGTACGCGGTGCTGGTCTCACCAGGGAGTGGTGTATAGGCCGACCCTTAGAGATGGTTTTTAGACTGGTTTCCTTCGGGCCCCTCATCGTTAGCCAGAGTCCGGTTACGGGGGAAAACTAGTCAGAGGGCCAGACCTAGGACGCATGGTCTGTGTGTGCATGCGTGGTTGGGGGCAGTTGGACACACGCTGACGAGCGTGACCCCAGCTAGTCACTTGTTTGTGGTACTTGTTCGGTATCCCTGCCTCTGGTAGGCGCTACCACGTCAGGCAATTCACCTGCGGTGCGGTGTAAGTCATCAGGGGACGCTACCGACTGTGCTTCTAGTGGGAGGTACTCCTGTCGAGTCGGGAGTGTCAGGCTGTCAGTCATTACGACTTCGACCTTCGGATTTCTGCCGTGTTGGCCGTTGGGTTCCGGTTGTTTCGCCGTGGCACGTGTGTCGGTTTTCGTGCCATGAGACCGGTGCTTTGTAGATGGCAGGGTTTCCCTTTTTGAGGTACTCGCTTACTGCTAGCGTAGCGGTTTCTCCGTTTGCGAGGTAGGGTTCGAGTGATCCCTACTGAGTCTTGTTTCGAGACTCATTCCCTGCGTGTTTTCACCGTGTTTCAAGCGAGGTGAGGCTTCAGGGGAGTTCGTCTGAGGCTCAGCGCGGTTCAGGTGCCCAGCGTTAGTGCCAGAGGTCAGAGTCGGGGTATGCCCCGTGTAGCTTTACTTTCTTTTCTTGTCTCTGTACTAGTTGTGGACTAATGTTGTTATTTTATTGTTATATTATGGACCATGTAAAACGTTAATTCATTTCCTGCTTATTTGTATAACTGTTTAATTCTGCATTTATTTATGATACTTGTGTAGTTTCCACACCATCCTTCTAACCCTTCCGAGTCTTCGGACTCGTGGGTGGCGGTGCGAGTCTCGGGTTATCGGGCCTTCCCGGTAATCGGATTCTTGGGTCATTACACTATCCTACTTCTAAAAGTACGGGGGAAACCTCAATCACCCCGTTAGAACTGTTGAACCAATGGCAAACAACGACTGTGCTATCGGGGAAAACATCCGACACCTCTATCGGGGAAGCTCCATCCTCACTGACGGGAGCCACTACTTGAAGTCACCACCGTAAAGCCCACGATACCTCTGTCGGGATCCACAGCTAACCCTATCCAGAAAAACACATAATATCTCGAGCCCCGAGGAACCCACATTCCTCGTCAATACACACCCGAGACCACTTGGTCTGAAAGCACCACCTTCATCCTCGGGAGGACCATGACCTTGAAGTCAAGAAACCTTGGTCACATCCGAAAAGAAGCCACGTACTCACAGTCATGGGATCCACCTCAACTACTAGGAGGGCTGCGACCTCGCTGTCAGTAAGCTCAACCTCGACCGACAGGAGGATCACGACTCATAGAAACAACATCTAACGGTTGGAAAAACTAAAGCTGGAGTGAGAGGAGACTTCCCACTAAAGGCAAGGCTGGCTACATCCATTGACGTCTTAGGCCACACCTCAAGTGTCGCCCATCGCCTCAACGTGGTAACTGCTACACCGTACACAGTAACACGGAACAAGGGTCTAGTTAGGGTCATGCTCATTAGCACGTTTTCAACGTCCCCAACCACGTGTGCATACACTGACTGAGTGGGATACATTAGGCCCTCTAGCTGGTTTTCCTTTCAACCCAGACTCAAGCCGCAATAGTGGGAGGCCATACGGAAACCAGCCTAAAACTGTCTCATCGGGACTGCTCTCCACCTCTCCCTAGTGGGCTGGCACCAGCGTGCCTAGGCAAGCACCGTCTAGTGGGGGAGTCACTCTCACAAGTGCCCATGACTGACTCAAAACCATGAATCACGAGCGGAGAGAACTCATAAGGCGGCCTACTACCACCAGGGTTCTTCCCTCTCTCGGGATGGTCAAAGAATCACCAACACCCTTGGCTAGGAAACAGACTCATGGTCATTGGCCATACTCATGGCCCACATAGAAATCACCTTCTGAGGTTAACAACACTATACGGGGACAACCCTCTGCACATACTCGGGTACACGGTGACTCAGACTAGCACCATAGAGAAGCTCGAAACACACGAGGTCACCCAGATCTTCAAAATCACTTGGGCATATATTTCGAGGAACCATAGCCTCCTCGGACACCTAGAAACATGAATTCAAGTCAACAGAGGTGTCTGGGGTATTCATGGGGTGAAGGATGCCCAAAGGGACCCAATATGTCGACCTACGCAGGCCATCGGTCGACCCCAAAGTCCCAACGGTCGACCAATGCAAGCCATTGGTGGACCAATGGCCAAAAAGGCCAACAGACCCCAAATCGGTCGACCAAAACACTGGATCGGTTGACTAATTCATTGGGTTGGTCGACCAATCTAGGGTAGACTCCATCTTCGTGGTGAATGGCCTATCGGTCGATCGATTCCGATGACACTCATGCGAAACCCCTTCTATGGGGTCCTAAACCACGCCCCACTCACTCCGAATAAGGGGTAACATATGAGAGAATCATTCACTAACCTCTAAACTATTGGGAAGCCTCATTCAAACCATAAAAACACAATTGAATAGACGAATCTGTCGCTCACCCCAAAAACATGATTTTCCATCCCGGCGTGAAAGAAACCCACTCTCGGCCTACAAATCACGGGGAAACAACATGCAAGGGCTAGGGATCTATCCCCCTACATCTAATGATGATTTTCCACGTCGAGGATGCCGATTCCACGTGAAAATGACACTCGAACCACCGTCGGGCTCGCGAATTCGCAAAAGAAGCACACTGTGCCACCGCCTCCGTTTCTTGCTCCCATCCTTGACCGCCCACATCGCCCCCGCCTTGTCCATTACGTCCTTTGTCAGCCGCCTGGAGAATGGGTGGAGAGAAGGAGAGAAATGAGAGAAGAGAGAGGGAGATAACGAGAGAATGAGGGTGAGAGGGGTGAAGGGTGGTTTAAATAGAAAATATTTTGCAGTTTTAAAATTTTAAAAAATAGAAAAACGAGGAAAAATCATCCCTACGATCCTCAGAAAATGCACAACTCGCTTGCAGTGCCCCGGAGCCGGAAAACATATTATTTCACCTCATTCAAGGATCCGAGGGCCCACTATCTAATATTCCGATTTAATTACAAAACATGATCTGGGACCCACAGAAACACTAAAAAACCCACAAATTTTTGATCCAAAAATCTCAAGTCATTACACCCGATCACAGCCCAAACCGCGTTCGGACTGGGTTAACCAGAACATGGGTTTGACCTCCAAGGCACGGAAATGAACTTAAAGGGCTAGAAATGAGTTGAAAGTGCTCACAATGGGCCAGAGAATCAATCAATCAATGACCAATTGAGACATTAACAAGGAGAATAAGAGAATGGCTCAACTCATAGGCCGAAAATGGGTGTCTACAAATGCCACTCCTTGATGTCCGCTTTGTAGGAGATGGATCAAAGGTGACACGACGTGTAGACGAAGCGGAGATGTAGTGAAGCAGACTGATAAGTGGACATCAAGATAAGAAGACATCCGTCACGACTGACAAGTGATAGGAATAATCCAAAAAGCTCCGAGCTAATCACAAGGTCAAGCTAGCACGGATGACCCCTGTCTGGCATGACAAACAAGGAAAATAAAAGAAAGATGAAAGATGATCAACCTCTTGCGCAATGATGCACCCCAGTGCATAGGAACTATAAGTTTCACTCAATTAGAGGAATGGACGCAAGAACGACAGAACAATCAACGCCATCGTGAAGTTCACAACTAATGAGGATCAAAGGGAAGGAATAACTGAACTAAATTGGATTGAATTGAGACAGAAAATTCCAAATAGGGGTCATACTGACCAACGAGATCAAGTGATTAAATCAGAGAAGCTTTCAAATTTGAAATGGAATAAGATCTCTTATTCAAGAAATTAAGCATGATTGATCATCAAGTGAAGAGAAGTTGGGGCAAATTATGAGTCATGAATACCCAAAAATGACATGAGGCATGCTGGGCTAAAGGAAAAGAAATCCTTAAAATGAATGTAACGAAAGATTAAAATATAAGATACTCAAGGATAATATTGTTAGACTAGACAAGTTAGGATTAAGAGTTTTCCGTAACCACGGCATGCGAGATAGAGTCTATCGTCTCCAAATTTATTTAACCCAACAACCTATCCAACAATTAACTGTATGCCCCTAGATCATCACTATTTTTGGTAAAGGGGACCTCAAATCCCAGAACACAGAGAACCATCCGTCCTTGAGATGATATAATAACATAAATACCATATAGTAATACAAAAGAGTAGGGATATAAATACTTATCTAAGTGGCGGAGGACTGACAATAATTTTTTTGATTTTTTTCTACTTTTCAAATTCTTATGGATTTTTCATAAACAAAGACAAGAGATGAGATCTTATGAAACAACACAATGAAGCAACATTAGAACAATTAAACAAAATCATGGCAGGACTATGAACAAAGCGGACAACCAGACAAAAGACACAACGAGACTATATAATAGAGCAAACATCATCCAAACAAAGAATGATAGGATGGATAAACAAATGCATGATCGGATGGATAAACAGAACAACAGAATGACATGGTGGGACTATATAATAGAGCAGACATCCAAACAGAGACATGGTAAGATGGACAAACAAATGCATGATGGGATGGATAAATAGAACAAATAAAATGCACGGTGGGATGGATAAACAAAACAACAGAATGACATGGTGGAACGGATAAACAAAACACATAGAGTGGCATGGTGGGATGAGTGAACAGAGTGAATAAAATCCATGACGGGGTGAGCAAACATAGCAGATAAACAAAAACATGGTATGATGGACAAACATAGCTACAAATAGAAACACGGTAGGATATGATGAATCTGGTCGGGCTGGTTTATCAATCGGGATGCGACAAACATATCGGACAAACAGAAAGGTACGGTGGGACGGATAATCAGAATAAATGGAGGCATGGTGGGACGGATAAACAAAACACAGAGGGCATGGTGGGATGACAAATAGAGTAGACAAGCAGAGATAAAACCAAAACAAATATAGACATTTCAGCCAACCAATGATCAAAACTAAGTGAAGAACTGTCGAGTTCGTAAACATGTGAGGGCCTTCCCATGGAATCATATATTGAGGGAGGTTAATCAAAGATGAAGAAGGATTGGTGAGGCAAGGAGCTCAAATCGAGTCATAGTTGAGACTAAAGAGGTGAGACATATTAGAAGATGTGAGCAGAATAATCAGGAGATAGTAATGAAGGAATGATGAGGAAGAATTTGAACGAGCAATGCTAAAAACATGTATCCTACACACTTAGCAAATAAATTAAATCTGTTCTCAAAAGAATGAAAATGAATGATAAAGATGTTTTAGATTTTAGAATATTCGATTTTTTTGAAAATATGAAATTATCTATTTTTTGGGATTTCAAAATTTTTGACCTTCTTGTTTTAGAATTCTAAAATATTCTATTTTTTAGATTTTTGAATATTTGATTTTTTTGAATTTGGAAATTTTCTATTTTTTTTGGATTTGACATATTTGACTTTAGACACTAGGTTTAAATTAGCAAACTGGAGCATTAAGGCTAATTAAACTGCTAGCCATGGGTCCTTGTTCCTTCCCATTTCGCTAAAAATCGTCCCTTGCACGGGATATATTAAAAAGTGGAGTCCAATAGCCAACTGTCCCTGGTTAACAATGCCCCTACTAAGGCCATACTCAAGGAACACTCTGACCTTGAAGGGAGAAATAGAAGAAAATGTGAAACAAGCCTGATGTAGGTTTAGAGGTATCGAGATTTGACTTTCACCCGTAGTACTGTCCCTAGGGATTTGATCTATTGCGCCAGAACTTTTTATCTTTTGTTATTTTTAGACCTTTTATTTAAGCACGCATGCGATCGGGCTCATGATGTCCCACGGAGATCTGTACTGCCACTCTTGCCATGCCTTTTCCCCCTTTTTTATGTGCTTTCCCTTTGTGGCTAAATTTGATCGATTTTGCACATTTTTCATGTCTTATGAGACTGCCCCTATTTGAGACCTCCTTCTTTCGAGTAGTGCTTAGGTCGGTTGTTTTACCATCTCAACCCCTACCCCTATACTTGGGTCAAGTGAAGAAGAGAAAAAATCTTTATGCCCCTTGCACATGGCCAAAGTAGGAACAATGTTCACCAAGGGAGCCGGCTAAAGTTGTTATGTAGTGTGTGTAATCTGTGCGAAGAGGTCGCCTTTAATGACCAGGGAGGGAATGGCATACTCTTAGCGCGGCGCTATCATAGCCACAAATGCTACAAAAGCAAACTTAACCTAGAGCAAAACCTAGGACAAGACTTGAAAACTACCACTCATTATCATGTTAAGATACCACTCTTACAACACATGCGTAGAGATAAAATAGTATAAGGAGATTGAAATTATGTTCTTATGCAAATAAGATGTAACTTGCACCCATCGTCGTGGAAATAGCTTACAATCCCGAAGCTGCTTTGAATTGCCCCCTTGCACTTGCTCTTCTTGTCTTCGTAGCTCCCAAGATGTGTTAGGAAAGACAGGGATGGCAAGGATTTGAGATAGATCAACAAGACAAAGTGGTGACTAGACTAGACTTAAAATGAAAAAGGATGCAAAGGAAAAGAGACGAGGATTGAACTTCCTCGCGAGGGCATAAAACCCTTAATACATTGAAGGTTTACAGAATAAGCAAGAATCAGAGAGGCTTATGGAGGACTAAAGCCTCAAAAATAGTAGGAGAAAGGGCGTAGGCCCTGATCGGGAGAGATATGAAGAATTGAAAGTTGAGAATTTGGAAAATTTTGAAAAATGAGAGGAGGAGGGTCCGAAGGCCCCGTGGAAGTAGAAGGATTGAAGGATGCAAGATTCGGGGGGTCCGGAGGAAAAGGAGGGTAAGCATGTGAAAGCTCCAGAGTGTCCGAAGGAAAAGGATGATGAGGTGATGACTTAGGAGGTAAGCAAAGGGATGAAGAGACAAATGGGATTGAGGGAAAGATGATGAAATAGATTTAAAAGGAGGATAAGAGGGAAAAAGACACCCAAGGTCTGGGGAAAAATAAGAAACTGAGACAAATTTGGAGGATGGGAGATAGATGACTGAGGGGTAAGAACTAAGCAAAAAGAATGAAGACGATGGGGAAAAGCAATGGGAAGATGAGAAGATGCACCCAACATACACTCCTTGTGTTGTGCTTTCAGCCTCATCATGTATTTCCTCCTCTTCTTAGCAGTCATTATCTTGTAACACGGTAGCTTCACTTTCACCTTAACATCATGCTTCTTGGGCTTCATGCACCTCCTCATATAACGAGCCTAGCGAGTAGATGACCAGACATTCTTTTTATAAATTGGCTTGGTCGGTGCAATCCTTGCTCGTAGGCCCTTGATGTCAATAATATCCCCTAGACATTCGATATTAAGCAGTAATTCCCTTGCTAAATTTGCAGGGAAATCATTAAGGAACTCCACTTGCGGTGTAGGATGCTTGACATGGCAAAGCCTCTTGATAAATTCCCTTGATGAATAAGCAAAACTAACCCATGGAGGTTCAACCTTCAGCATGAGAAGCTTGGATGAATTTGAAAGCATATCCACCTGCCCCTTGTGTGGAAGTCCCGGTGGGGATAAAACAATCATGGCATGAAGAGCTTGTTGGGCATGTGTGGAACATGCTTGATTCTATTATTTTGATGATGTCTGACTATGACTCATTGATGAGTCTTATTTGCATTTGATAATGTCAACGTTCTTGTAGTTCAGGTCAAAGTCAGCAGTGGCATGTGAATGGCCTCATAAAGATGAGCAGTGTGAAGATATCATGCAATGATGTCAGGTGAAATGATGCATTGAAGCAGCAGGGCAAGGTTTATCTCAAGCCACATAAATCTAAAGGAACAAGAACCAACCAAGGTTGAAAGAAACTCAAGGTCCAAAGGCACAGACATGCACAAAAACCAAGAAAAGGTTGGGAAAAGGAAGGAAAATCAAATGCTGTCGAATTCAGCTTAGAACTGCAAGGTCAAGAAGGCTACGTCGACCCTACGACATAGATGCGTCGACCCCATCAGGCTCCAGCAGTTGTCAGTTAGTCGGCCGGCGTAGGATGCGTCGACCCCATGCTCTTAGGGCATCGACGCAAGGAGCTTCACAGAAAGCGTTGTAAATGCCAAGTCTGAAGGATGCGTCGACCCTATAGTTTCAAGGCGTCGACGTGAGGGTCTCATAGAAGCCGACTCAAGTGCAGTCCTCACAGATGCATCGACCCCACAACTCTCAGGACGTCGACGCATGGGGTCTTCCAGAAGCCGTTATAAACAACCCTCATCAAGGCTGCGTCGATGCATCATGGTCATTGCATCGACACATCAGAAGACTTCATGCCCTTATCTGTTAAACCTGCATAGTCTCCGAAGCCCATCTAGGGAATAAAAAATACAGACGAAAACCTCCAAAAACACTTCTTTTGAGGTCTGAGAAAGTTCCGAGGACAGTGGACTATCCTCTTCGTCATGAGGCTACAGTACAACCTTTTGGGAGAAACCTTTTTGGCAGCTACCAGATTAAGGAAAGGTCAGTTCTTCCTGTACTATACTTTTTGGTCATAACCAATGAGATTTTAGTCCAAGGAAAGTACCCAAGATAGAGATCTGTCCTTGTCTCCCACTGCCAAAGCGAAAGAAGATCTGGAAGATCTCCAAGTCCAAGAAGCATCATTTCCTTTCCTACAATTCAAGTGGAGGATCTTGGAGGGAAATTTGTGTGCCCTTGCTAGACCAATCAGATTACAGAACTAAGAAGAACTGAAGAGAAGAAATATCCTACTTCTTTCTAGGCCAATCAGATTCAAGCATGGTTATTTCTTTTGGTGATCCTGCTATCAGATATTATGGACAAATCAAATAGGAGGATAGTGGTCAATCAAGTCTTTTTTATTCCAACCAATCAAGCTACAGATTTCTTGGAGGGAAAATCATCCACTGGCTCTTCTATATATATGAAGCTCCTTAACAAAAGAGGAGCTACTGCTGCCCTTGAAGAGAGCCACGCCCCTTGAGCATTCAAGCAAATATGTGAGAAAGAATAGAAGGGAATGTGAGCAGCCCAACATTTGACGAAGCCAGTCCAGTGCTGTAAGAGAAAAGAGAAAAGCAAGAAGAAGAAAGGAGAGAAGCCTTGAGAGAGAGCAGCTCTACAAAAAGCCTGAAGAGAAGATCCGTTGGATCTTTATCTGAAACTACCACACCAGCTTCCAGATTTGTATCTGAAACCACAGCTGGTGTTATCCTTGTTGCAATTTCTTTTCCTTTGAAATAGGTTCAAGTGTGTGTCCAGTGCTCTGGTTGAGAGATTGGAATGGCTTTAGCTGTGTTCAGCTTCGTGTGTGCTGGGGACTTATCCCCGTGCTTTTTGCTGCAGTTGCAGCTTGTTTTCCTCTTTGTTTGTGCGCGCGTGTGTGTGTGGGGTTCGCCCCCGTGTGTGTGTGTGGGGGGGGGGGGATTTCATCCCTGTGTGTGTTGAGGACTTCGTCCTCGTGTAGTAAAGCCTCACCAATTTGGTGAGGGGTGGATGTAGGTCTGCGGGTTTGCAGACTGAACCACCTTAACTTTGTGTGATTGATCTTTATCTCCTATCCCCACTCACAGGTTATTTTGATGATCGCCATGTTTTTTATTTTGGTTGGTTAATTTCCTGCCCATCCACCATTCTGATTTCCGCACACAACTGGAGTTTGATGTGCAGCAGATGTGTTTAATTGCTGAACTCACTTAGAGGCGGTGTTGACTCCACTGTGGTGGTGCGTCGACCTCAGCCCCTTCCAACAGCAGTCCCTTGCTCCCCCCCCATGCATGGTGTCGAGGTCTGCTTTGTGAACTGGTTTTGTTGAAATCTTAGTCCATATTGATTAGTGTGTCAGTTGCATACCAAGCTGTAGATTGAGTTTGAACTGGGTTTAGTTTTTATTTGGGCATATTCTCTTAAAGGATCTATTCAACCCCCCCTTCTAGATGCGTTTGCACCCAAGAGACCTAACAATTGGTATCAGAGCTAAGCTCTGTCATAATTAGATCCAACGATCTGTAGAGGAAGATCCCGGTGCATTTGATCTAATAGATTTCTCCACCGGTCAAGCTTCAATGAATTCCCCGCCCGTATTCGACGGCTCTGATTTTACCATGTGGCTGGGGAGGATGTGTGCATTTGTTAACTCCGTTGATCCAAAGCTATGGAATCTCATATATCATGGTCCTCACAAGCTACCATCAGACACATCTAAATGGTCTGCTAAACACATGACCAAAAATGTTGAAAATATTACTGCGTTTAGTCTGATAAAAACTGCAGTAGATGTTACCAACTTTTCTTTTGTTTCAAGCTGTGGCACTGCCAAGGAGATCCTAAACAGACTGGCCAGGATTCATGAAAAAAGGCACGATTGCCTCATGGCCGACAGTCCAGATCAGCCAAGCGATCCATCATCATCTCAGGTAAGCTCTAACTCCGAAGACTTTACATTTGAAGAGCTTATGGATGCATATGATGAGCTAGGTAAGCAATACAAGAAGTTAAAATCAGAAAACAAAAAATTGAAAAAGAAGGTTGAAAACAACTCATGTGAAGGCTCACCTTGTAAAAAATGTTCTACCCGTAAAGAGGTAAATGAAACACTCATGATTGACATAGATCTGCATAAGGAACACATTGCGTGTTTAAGAGAGGAAAATGGTATCTTGCAAGCTGAGACAACTAAGTTGGAAGAAGTTGTAAGACAGTTTCAAGAAAAAGATAAGTCTATGTCAAATGATCAACACCCACTTAATGATATGATTGAAAACTAGAATCTTATAAATGAAAATGAAAGTTTGAAAAAGTAAAACATTGAGTTGCTTGCCAACCTTCATGCATGTGAAAAAGGCAAGGGAGTGAGCATTGATGAATCAGAAAAAATGACTGCTCTCCAAAAGGAGTTTGATCACTGCAAAACAGTGAATGAGATGTTGAATGAGTAGCTGGCTGGATGTGAGGTTGTTTTGGCCAATGCAGAACAACATATCTCCTCACTTGGAAATGAAGTTCAAGACCTGAATAATTCACTCTCAAAATTTGTGTAGGGCAAAGATAATCTAGACAAAATTTTGGGGACTAGAGTGAACTTTCAGAGAGAGGGCTTAGGATACAAGCCTATGAACAAAAAAGGCTTTTAAAAATAAATTGCATACATCCTTTGCCTTTGGCTCACATGAAGCCAGTACCTCTAGTGGTCTCCAAAAATCAACTGCTACTCAAAAAATAAAGAAATAAAACAAAAATCAGAAAAAGAAAACACAGAGGAAAAAATAGAAAAATAAGTCTGCTTATGTTGATATGCATGATAGGAAGTCCAATGCTAAATACCATGCTACTCATAAATTGAACGTTCAGTGTTTTTATTATGGACAGCTTGATCACTATATGCATGATTGTTTTACTTTGAAGAATGATGAATTCAGAGCATGCAGGATTAGAATGAACAATGGGAAAGGCAAGGGCAAGGGGCAGGTCGACGCTGGGAGGAAGTGTTCACAACACACTCCCATTCAGAAACCCAGGAATGGCCTGATGCATCGACGCAGTCCTCAGGACAGGTCGATGCACCCCAAAGCCATCAAAATAACTCTTCCTCCTTGCTACTTTCATCGTGGAAAAATTGGCCACACAGTCTGGGACTATGCTCATCTAAGAGGTGGGACTCATTCTTATGCTCAACATGTTGGCATCCATGCTCACTCACAAAGGTTTAATGCACATGCACATAGAAAAAATGTCAAATCAAGTGTGTGTTGTTTCTATTGTGGTGAATATGGACATATGTTTGATGACAACCCTTGGATGAGAAGTGATGAATTGATCGCAGCAAAGAAAAGAAACTCACATGTCAAAATTGCTGCTAACCATCAAGGACCCAAGAAAACTTGGGTACCTAAAAATTAGCAGGAAACTAAAGCTCAAGGCATGGGTCTATAAATAAAAATTTAGTTGATGTTAATTCTGCATGTTAGGTCTTCTTTGTAGTTATTGCAGTAGAGGTTTATCTTGCTTTCAATAAATCCTGCAAGCATGAAACCTTTCCTCTGAATTGATGAAATTCCCCTATGTGAAATTTGGACATCTGAATTGGATCATATGATTAACATTCATTTTGAGTTTCTGGTATATCAAATGGTGATGGGCAGAAAGATAGGTCAAGCCTGTCCGGAATTCTCACTATGGGCAAGTTGGGTCTTCGGATCAATACCTCCACCTTGTACCAGAAATCAGACATTTCAGATGCTTAACCCATGAGGAATCTGTCATGCTAATGGAATTTATATGATGATGAGTTTGTGTTAACAACTTGCAAGTGTGTGGTTTAGCTTCTGGCTACTCCCATTGTTAGCAGCCATATGAACTTCCTGTCTATCCTAGCTGACCATTGTTTTGAAGATGTCAGTCATGGCTGCATTCAATTCAACTCATCATTCATGTGAACATATAACATGTTGTTTGACTGCCTTAACTTCCATAAGCATTGAACAAAGGGAGAGTTTGAGGGTTGCGCTTCATCTGGAATGCATTGCAAATATCTTGAGTCTGCATGTGTTGTGGACGTTGAGCATCATCTTGTGGTCTCATGCACTCTCATGCATTTCATACTCAAGAGACCCAACACTTCATGACTAGCATGTCACACCCCGAGCGCGGAAGGAACCAGATACACGTGACGAGTTTATATCGATCATGTCAATGAGAGCATAAGAAATTCGACTCATAGACAGAACGTACAAAAGTTGAGATAATAAACTAAATCCTTTATTTCATTAATAACTCCAAAGATAAATCAATTACATACTTTTTATTGCCAAAGTAAAGTTACTAGACTCAATAAAAGGAAAATACAATAATGACTCAAGAAATAGGGAAGACATGACTAGATAACATCTTCAATAGTCGGAACGGCTCTACACTCTTCACTCGTGTCCATTTCCATCCGAATGATCTTCATCATCGGAATTACCTGAAAAATAGGGGAAAAACTAGGGTGAGCGAACGCTAAATAGGAATTATATCTCATGTAATACCCTGGATTCTTATCGGATCTTTCGGATCCTTATCGGAGAGTTTCGAATCACTTTTGTAGGTCCTGAGTTGTGTTTTACGATCCGCGCGGGTTTTTCTCTCGTACTAGTTACGGAACCCCGTGGTGAGTTTATTATTCACTTCATCGACTCAAGACGATACAGTTGCGTTGCATTCTTTCCGAGGATCGTTTTGACTATTTTTCCATATTTTTCTGAATTAGTCCATTTTCGGGCCAAAAATCAGAATTTACGGAAATTAGGAAAATTCCTATTTTCCTTTCCTTTTTCTTTTCTTTTCCTCTCTCCTTTCCTTCATTCGCACGGCGCACCCTCTCTCTCCCGTTCTCTCCTTTCTCACCCTCTCTGCTCTGACTGCAGACGGAGGAGGCCCGTGGGTGAGGTGGCGACGGCGTGGAGCTGCTGTGGCGCGTGATGGTGCGAGGAATGGAGCGTGGTTGGCGCGATCCCGATCGCCAGGTGGGATTACCCAGACGGATCCCGTGGGCGGCTTCGAGGGGAGGATTGATTGCCAAACATCTTCTGGGGACCGATGCGGATCGGCGGCGACTTGGCAAGATCGGGAAGGCGTGGAGGCGCCATGCCACCACCGTGAAGGCTAAAGTGGACGTGGAAGAGGACAAATATGACTTGGGACGCTACGTGAGCTACCTTCAAGGTGAATGAGTTCTTCATGAGGAGGCGAGCCTGATTAGATCTTGTTCAACATTTTCTTCATTAAGATTATGTTAAAACAAATGAATTGTTTTTTGTTATATTTTTCTTTTGTTTAAGATAATGATTAAATGAATGAATGGTTATGGATGAATGAAATTAAGTTGTGTGAATGGATGTGATCGGGTTTGCATGACTTTTCTTTAGCTTTCCAATTTTTATATTTATATATATATATTTTGGGCTGAACAGGGAGGGGGCGGCCAGGGTACTGGTCGCCTTCACAAAAGGCTGGGCGGCCAGGACCTTGGCCGCCCTCTGCTTAAGGGTTTGGATAAAAGAAGTTGGCCGCCCCCTTCATTTGGGCGACTCTTGTTGTGGACGTCTTGAGAGCTAGAGAGCTTAGAGTGTAGGATCCTTGCTTGAGTGAGCTTCTAGTCCCCTAGATCTTCAAATTTGAGTGATGGGGAGGAGTAGAAGAGCTCGTCATGAAATCGTGCCCGATCCCTCTTCTTCAAGTGAGGAGGAAGAGGAAATTGAAGCCACGGGGAGCCCATCTTCTTCGGCCACAGTCTCTGCAGACTTGGAGGAAGATGGAGGTGATGAAGATGATGGAGAAGAAGCCATCCCCGACGAGGATGCGGTCGGAGGCGACGATGAAGATGATGATGATGGCGAGAGTTTGGATGATGGCGAAGCCGATCAAGAGAAAGGAGGGCAGCCCTGGAAGGTAGGCGTCATACCCTTGCTTGGCATTCATCAGATCTTCTTATGTTTATGTTTATGGGGAGATGGATGTTAGAGGGAGGCTTGGAAAGGGGTGAACTAGTGGGCGGCCAGGGTTCTGGTCGCCCACCAGCCTGGGCGGCCAGGTCACTGGTCGCCCACTGCTGGGGTGAGGGCGGCCAGGGGTTTGGCCGCCTAGGGCATAGGCGACCAACACTTTGGTCGCCTTGCTCCCAGGGCTTGTGGAAGTAAAGAAAGTGTGGAGAAAAGAATGAAGTGGCTTGGAAGATCTAATAATTTGTTAATGTTTCTTCTTTCTAATGTGTGCAGGGTCCAAGGAGGATACGAGCTCGAGTTACGTGGGACTTAGTATGGGCTTGGTATCATGCTCTTCCTCTTGGGCAGCGAGAGAGGGTGGATAGAATGGGATTTGGCACGTTCTTCAGGATCCGACCCTTCCAGGTGGACGCCACCTTCTTGACGACGATACGAGAGAGATGGGTGGACAACTGCAGAGTATTTGTAATGCCGTGGGGTCACATGATCCCCACGCTTGAGGATGTGGCTTTCTTGACGGGGTTGCCAATGGCGGGGGCCCCGGTGCTCGGTCGCGAGCTGAGAGATTATCATGATGAGATAGAGGATTTGCTCGGGCCACAGCTAGCTCGATCGAAGAAACTAGTGACTAGTCTTCCGCCTGGGAAGATCAGTGCCGCGATGGGGCTCGCGAAGATGACACGCGGGCCGCTAGAGGACTTGGATGCATACTTAGGGCGAGTGAGGCAAAGACTCAGATCACAGGGGAGGAGCGAGTAGCAGGAGTTGTGACTTTTCTTCTTGTACTTCTTTGGGAGACTGCTGTTTGCTACCGCGTCAAATAAGGTGAATCTGAAGTATCTCTTACTAGTGTGGGACCCAAAACAGGGACCTCAGCTTGCGTGGGGGAGAGCGATGCTGGCGCACCTCTTTGCCCACTTGGACCCAATACACCTAGGTTCAGGGAACCTGGGAGGTTTCACGCCCTTCCTACAGGTATAAGTCTACCCCTTTCTAGGCATGTTGATTCTAAATTTGATTGATTGATTATTCTTTTTGTGATTTCAGATTTGGGGGTACACTCGGTTCCCTCTAGGTCACGGCAACATCCTGCGAGCCCTAATGCAGGTAGTTCCCTTGATGGCTAGATGGGAGATGGTCCGGGATCGGTGCTTAGTGGCCACTAGACTTTCCAACCTCAGGACAGCACTAGATGAGTACCCTCCCCACCGGGTGAGTGTTTTGAATAGAGCTGTGTGACTTGTTTTGGCATTTGTTGTGTTACTCTATCAGCAAGGTATTCATTTTTCTTCTTATATGTGTGATAGGTGATTTGGACTCCTTACATGACGGAGGACATCACTACCCAGCCTTGGGTGAGAGAGGGGCGAGCTTGGTTCCACAGGGATACAGTGCTGTTCTGTGTGAACCTGAGAGGGCCGCTCTTCCTTCGCCTGGTGCAGAGGACCCTGGGATGGGAACAGCCGCCAGTGGCGATTCCATCCGAGCATGAATCGGACCGAGGATGTCGCTGGACTTTAGCGAGCGATCAGGACTGGGCCTCCCGCTACCGTAGAGAGGCGGAGGCTCTACAGGACTGCCCTTCACTGCAGCATGACCGGACTGTGAGGAGTAGCGAGGCTTACTTGGAGGATTACCAGGACCGGTATGCCAGACGGCTTCGTCTTGACACCCAAGTGGTTAGTAGCTCGTTCAGCTTTTAATTGAGATGTTTCTTGTTTTAAGCAAAGGTGCTAAGCAAGCTTGACAATGTGGTGCACAGATGTCAGAGACTAAGACTGTGAAGATACTCAAGGCTCGAATAGGTGTCCTTAATCAGACGATAGTGAACTTGCAACATGAGATCCGAGAGATGGTAAGCCAAGAACAAATTGATTAATTTGGAGTTTGGAATTGATTGAGCTTGGCTAACCAGTTGCCCCTTGCCGTGCCAGCAAGGAGAATTAGCCTTCGTGCGGGTGAGAGCCAGAGGGGAAGCTGGCCCTTCATCTCGAGCCGGTGCCCTGGAAAAGCTAGAGGATCGCCTAGCTGGGGCGATTGAGCGAGCCGAGGACCGAGAGGCCGAGTTGGCCGAGGCGGTAAGAACCTAGCACTCAAGTTGGAAGTAGCTCTCTTTTCTTGTCATCTTTGCCTGTTCTTTACATGACTATTTATTTTCTGCAGAGGAAGGAGCTGGCGACGGGCCTGGTCATCTGGCAAGAGCAAGGTGCACGGATAGAGGAGTTGACCCGACGTCTAGGAGAGCTGAGTTCCGTCGAGAGGATCGAGGGTCGCCTAGCTGAGGCGAAGGAAAGAGAAGCCGAGGCTCGTGCTCGAGAGATGGCGATGGCGGTTCAGGAGCAGCGGGCTCTCGATCAGCTGGAGGCCTTGCGACGACGGGTACTACGGAGGTACCAGGGCAGTGGTGCCCCAGGAGTAGGAGCTAGGCCTGCAACTCCTTCCGAGTCACTCATGTCTTTGGGAGAGATACAGATCACCATGGATGATCTCATGGGCATGATGCAGTCTCCTGTGGGACAGGGTGCGGTCCAGCCAGCTGCGTCAGGTTCGCGAGCTTCGCGGCCCTCACGACTGCGAGACACAGGAGGCGGAGATGAGGCTGACAGCCGGCAGAGTCGACCTCGAACTGGCGCAGATTAGGAGGAGATAGAGATAGAGAGAGATGGATGTGCAGCTGAATAGCAGCTGCCCCTTTTGTACACCGGGGGTATGCCCTTAGGATGTTTGTATCAATGGAATGTGATGGACACGTTTGGCAGTGAAATGAGCTTTGTTCAGTGTACTTGTCTTGATTTGGCCTGACGTTGTCTTCCCTTCTAACTGTTTCAACCACACTAAAGGGAAAAGGTTAGTGTAGTACGTTTTTTTAGCCCGCTACCAAAAGCAAATAGTACCTTTCTCGATGCAGGGTCAGAGGGCTCAATCTTATTAACAAGATATAGAAGCAAAAAAAGGGGAGACATGATATGCGTATGCAAGTAGACAAAATGTAAAAAAGGGTAATATGATCATGCAAATAGAAGCCCACCTTGGTCTGGATCTGTGTTTCTCTGAATGTCTAGACTTAGACTCATGCATTTCATATCTACTTAGGTTAAGTCTGTACAACGGGTGTTGTCTTCATAGCCAGTGTATCACTCTCTCTGCACAGTCTATACATCCTTAGACAGCCTGCCTGAAGCTTGATAGCTGAAGTCTATACACTCATATGCTGTTAATCGATCAAGTCTGTACAGCCAATGCATTTCATGCATCTTATGCATCATGTCAAAGTCTGTACATTATTCTGGTCGCTCTCAAGTCCATACAGTGTATTGTCTGCACGTTACATAGTCTACACAATGCTGCAGGCTAAGTCTGAACACTCTTCAGTAAAGCCTGTACACACTTCAGATAGCAAGTCTGTACACTCAGTGTCTCATGCTGTGTCTTAACACAATCATCAAGTCTGTACATTCGAGCGTCTCACGTTGCATCTCACTTTCATAGCAAGTCTGTACAGTCTTCAGTTGCATAACTCAAGTATGTACATTCGTCTGGATGCATAATGTGAAGTCTATACATCGCACAGCATGCAAGCCACTAAGGCTGTACATTGCTGAATTGCAAGAGTCCAAGTCTATACATCGCCAGGTCTGCACATAGTTGCTTTGAAGCACGCTAAGTCTATACAGCCTTTGCATTGCACTAAGTCCATACATTAGCACTGTAGCATGCAGAACACCAAGTCCATACATTAGCACTGTAGCTTGCACGAAGTAAAGTCTGTACATTGGGCTTTCACATAAAGTCTATACATCGCTTGCATCGTTAAGTCTATACATCGTCTCATGCATCGTCTTGCAAGTCTATACAATGTTCATCTCGCTGACAAGTCTGCACATTCATTAAGTCTGTACATCGTGCCTTCTTTAATTTCAAGTCTATACACTCTTGTGTGTCTGCATTGCATTCACTTTCTATACACAGCCTGTGTCTGCATCAGTTCATAAGTCTATACATTGTCTTCTGCACAAACACTAAGTCTACACATTGTAGCATGCACGATCAAACAAGTCTGTACACACTTCAGCACTCAAAGGCTGAACACTCTTCAGCAAGTCTGTACATGCTTCAGTCTTGCATGTATGAAGTCTGTACATGGGTCTAGCCCTGCATTCATATAGTCTGTACAGTCAGTGTGTTGCTCGAACCAAGTCTACACATTGTCTCAGCACACACACGCAAAGTCTATACACTGCATCTGGCAGTCTGCACAGTAAGTCTATACAACGTCCCACGCCAGCACTGCAATGTCTATACATTGCGTCCCACAGCCTACACAGCATGTCTATACAACGTCCAGCTGCCTGCCGCAAAGTCTGTACATTGCGTCCCACAGCATGCAATTCACATATATGCACACACAGCTCAAAGTGCAAACAAGTAATTCCATGAAGCTCAATGCAAGTGTCAAACAAATAAAGGAGCATGTATGTATGAATCATGATATGAAAAAAAAATGACAATTATGCATGGACAGTTCATACCAGATATGCAGTTATCCAAGATTCACAATTTCAGATATGTAATTTAAGACAAGTTTTTAGAACTGACCTGAGTAGTGCAATATTAGGGGTTTCATTCTTGAATGCCTTGGTTTATTTACCCCTCTTTGTTCATTCCAAGGCACACCTGCAAAATATTGATCATTTTGATCCTGCAGGGACCCAAGCAGCTTTGGGTCATGCCTTACCCCTAACAGGTGTTCTAAATAATTTCATAGCAGCATTATCATCAAATTTCTTCAGTGAACAGTCATCCATAGAATGTCCAAATTTTCCATAGTATCTACATGAAATGGATGGTTTTTGGTTCTTATGATGCATATTAACAGCAGGATGATGTTTATAAACATGTTCATAAGATTTTCTGTTGTATGCATGAACAGTTTGATGCTTGTTCTTACTCAGCCAACATTCAGCAGATCTATGGCCTGGCTTCCCACAGTTATAGCATGAAATTTTCACAAATGGTTTTGCATGGAATTTGACAAAATGGGGGTTAACAGAATTCTTTTGAACATACCAACAGTCCTTGACTGTATGTCCATTTTTCTCACATTCGAAGCATCTGATTTGCTTACTTTTAAAACCATTTTTACTCCAAGTGGATCTAAACCAGCACTCAGCAGCCCTGTGCCCAGGCTTATTGCAGTTGAAGCACATAATGTGCTGACTAGAATTGTGTTTAGATCCATATGGACCATGAACATGAATGGAAGACATGGCATGCAGTTTATTGTCTTCTTTCATGATAAAACATTCACTCATGAGATGACCATGCTTCCCACAATAATAACATGAAGCATCAGGCTTCATAGCAGCATGGTTTCTATCAAAAGAATTTCTAGAATGTGACGTTTCACTACCATGCTCATCTTTTAGCATTAATCTGTAATCTTCCATTATGTGACCTACTTTCCCACAATAATAGCACGACCCCTTTTTAGTATGAGTGTTTAAGAGGTCATGTGAATTGTGTGCAACAGTCTTTGTACCAACTGGAGTAGTTTTATCCTTTTTCTATAGGTTTTCACCCTTTTTTAATTTTTGAGTTTGTCCTACAGTTTTGGGACTGACAGTGGGTTTTTGTGCAGTAAATTGAAAAACAGAAGAATCAGCAGTTGTGTTTTGATCAGAAGCTTTTACAAACATAGTTGAAGTTTTATTGCTATTGATCCTTTTGTTTGTTGAACTGTAACCCAGCCCCCCTCTCTGAGAGTTATCACTCTTTTCCAGAAGCTTATTCAGATTGTCCTTTCCCTTGACAAATTTTAACAAAGAGTTTTTCAAATCTTGAATTTTAGAATTTAAGCCACAAATATTAGCTTCATATTTGGACAGATCTGTTTCACAGGAAATGACTTGTTGATGCAAGGCATCATTCAGACTTTTGAGTTTTTCAACTTCCTGTTTTAATTTTATTTCATTGTCAGCTTCAGATAGGGACTTATAAAGATCATCAACTTCTTGTTGAAGGGATGTGATTGTTAACTCATATTTAGCTATCTTTTGTTCACAGCAAGTGACATTCCCACTCAACATTAGGTTGATGTTTTTCAGATTTGTAATTTCATGTTCAGCATTCAGCAACTCACTAGAGCTCACCAGGCTTACACTCTTCCATTTTTCTAAAGTGATTAGCCTCTCAGACATTGCTGAGTTTAGGTGATTCAGCTTATTAATTTCCTCTTTCAGTTTACTGTTCTGCTCTAGGAGTTCATCATCAAGCACCCATTCATCTGAAGAAAACTTGACTTAATTACTCTTCTTTAGCAAAATAGAAGCCCACCTTGGTCCTTTCTTCCATGGTGGAGAAAACTTCAGTATTTTTTCAGACTGCAACAAGCTCCTATTGTGCATACATACAGGGAAGTTAATCAAACCGCGGATGCTCTGGCGAATTATGCTATCCTGGTGGGCTGCAATAATATCTTCTCATCTTCTAGGGAGTTTCCTCTCATGGCTAGAGGTTATATAATGGCTGATGCCTCCCACATTCCTAATGTTCGCATCCGGCGTATATAGTTACTGAATTTTCAAGGGCATGGCGAGGGCAATGTACAGACTTTAGTAGCATAAAAGAGGGCAATGTGCAGACTTCACAATGCATTGTATAGACTTTAGCAATGTACAGACTTCAGCAGCATAAGAGAGGGCAATGTACAGACTTTGCAATGTACAGACTTCACAATGCATTGTACAGACTTCAGCTGCGTATGGGAGGGCAGTGTATAGACTTTACAATGTACAGACTTCATAATGTACAGACTTCACAAACTCTGCTGAACTTCACAATGTACAGACTCTGCTGGACTTCACAATGAATGTACAGACTTCAAATTGTACA
The DNA here is from genome assembly GCA_022559845.1 of Amorphophallus konjac. Lineage (NCBI taxonomy): Eukaryota > Viridiplantae > Streptophyta > Magnoliopsida > Alismatales > Araceae > Amorphophallus > Amorphophallus konjac. The sequence continues at coordinate 254,848,713 of CM040118.1, read as the reverse complement.
GACTTCACACACACTGTACAGACTTCACATTTCACAATGTATAGACTTCAGCAGTGAAAGGGAATGCAATGTATAGACTTCTCAATGCATTGTATAGACTTCACAAAGCTCCTGCACAATGTACAGACTTCACATATGGACTTCACAAACTAACTTCACAATGCCTCAGACTTTGAATGCAATGCAGCGTATGGACTTCACAAAGCTTATGCACCACAATGTACAGACTTCACACTCTGCACCGTCTTCAGCAGCGAATGTACAGACTTCACAGTATGGACTTCATACAATGTACAGACTTCAACATTTCACAAAGCTTATGTATCACAATGTACAGACTTCAGCAGCTAAAGGAAGTGTAGTGTATAGACTTCACTTTGTTCATTTTTGGAACTTGTAACAGGTTACGGTTTGTAGACTTTCATGGCTGCAAACTGTAACTGTTCAGGGGTATGCCCCGATGAGCCTGTATTCATTACAAAAATCAATAAAATTCTATGGCCACAGTGTTAGTCTGGGGGAGTGAGAACACTGTCCCCTGCTGGGGGATGGTGCACTCGACTGGACATTAACTCTGTTGGTCGGTGCTTATAAAAAAAAATCATGCAAATGCTCATGCGGATACAAAATGTATTTTTGGGTTTTGGAATTTTGTACATTTTTTTGGTGTTTTGAATTTTCAGATTTTTTTGAGATTTGAATATATTGGTATTTTTTTTCTTTTTTTTGTTTGTTTTTTGTTTGAATGTTACACATTTTTTTTGGAACGCTTGGTGACCACCCATGTGGCACCTGACCTGCATGGAGACGGAGGTTTTCTAAATTTATCTCCCAGGTATCCTGAGCGCACATCTAGGTTGATTTGGGCCTCTAGACTCCTCGAATGATGGTCTCGCCGGTTAAGTCTTATCCTGATGACAATGCCGTCATGCCAAGTTTAGGCTCCCAGTTGCTTCCGACCGCAGGGATACACCCAAAAAGTATTTGAGATAAATGATTTGCCCGACCCGGGTCTATTTCCTCACAACTCTAGAAGTTATATGATGGAACACCTTGGAACCCTAACGGTCAACCGCGCGACGTTGACCCGGAATCAGACGCCGTCGCACCTACAGGTGACGCGCTTGCATTGACCTAAGCCCGAGGTAACATAAGAAAGCGTTAAGGGTGGTAAGTAGGGGTCTTGACCAGCCAGAAACACAGAGACCCCTTCGCAGCGATGGCTTCTGGTGTTTAGAAGTGAACAACCATAGTGTATTTTGTTAAAAGGGGTCGCAACCCAGACGAGATTCATCCTTCAGGATCTCCATCAAGCTTTACGTCTTTTGGGGGGAGAAGGAAGAAAGTAGGGGGTAAACCTCCTAAGAGGACTAGGCAAAGCCGTTAACCCGGTGAGCTAGGTGAGGGCCTACTCGACTTTCTCCTTTTGGCAACTTCGGACCATACCCCGAGCATTATGACGTTGCTATGAAGATTTTGATTTTGATTCTTTGATTAGGAGGGGTTTCATCTACTAGGGTCATGCACGGTCACGACCAGGCTTTTCATGTGACTTTGTCACATACACATAATTTTTCTTTTCTTTTCTTTCTCTTTTTGTTTCTTTCGGGGAGAAGAATATTGTCATCTTGTTTTGGTATGCCTGCGGGGACACTACCCTCTTCTCGTGCTCTGACCCGGGCTCGAGGGGATGAATCCTACTCTCGCCTTAAGGATCTTGTACTTCGGCTTTCACATGCTCAGCATTTTAAGGGCGCCAGCTGTCTCATTTGGTCGAGGAGAAGAGGAACAAACGAGTGCTGCTTAGCTGGAGACCTTCGGACGAGGCCTCATCAAAAGTGATGCTACCCATTTTGGATAAACATGTGAATGTGTGCAAGTTGTTTTTTCTTCTACTTATAAACATAGGCCGATGTGGCTGGACAGGAATCTCCACGGTTCTGGCGGACCAAGACTTGATATCTACCATATCTTGACGGTCCCTATCTAGCATGAAGGGTTGATGCAGATGAGTTTGGATTACGTGGTGATCACCAGACGTTGATTTTTGGTTTTCTTCTTTTTCTTTTTTTTTTGTTTTGAGATTTTGTTTTGAATTTTTTTTTGTGTTTTTAAATAGTTATGTACAAGGTCTCATGAATAAACTTTCTTGAGATGTACCCCATTCCATGGATATGTTAGTTCCACGCCCTCGGAATCTACCAATTTGTAGGCGTTACCTGAGTAGACTTCTTTGATAACGAAAGGACCTTCTCAGTTTTCTTGAAATTTGGCCTTTAAACCGGTGGTTTTAGTGATTTTCCTTTTCAAAACCAATTCACGTACCCTGAATTTTCTCTCTAGCACTTTCTTGGCATGGTAACGTGCAATGCTCTTGCGATATACTTGCATGTGATCGGCCGCGATCATCAGTTTCTCATCTAATAGTTCTAGCTGGGCTAACAGGTTTTCTCGCCGTTGCTCGGGATCGAGCTCAGAGTCCAGCTGCACTCTTAGTGAAGGAACGAATATTTCATATGGGAGTACCGCATCTGTCCCAAAGGTAAGTGCATACGAGGTTTATCCCGTGGGAGTTCGGACGGAAGTGCGGTAAGCCCGGAGGGCCTCGATGAGGCGATCTGGCCAGTCTGAATAGTGGTGAGATTTACAAGTTTTCTTGATAATTCTAATGAGAGTTTTATTTGTAGCTTCAGCTTGTCCGTTTCCTTATGGGTAGTATGGAGATAAATGATGCAAATTGATGCCATATTTACCACACATGTCGTGGAGCTCCTGGGATGTGAATTGTGGTCCGTTGTCGGTGACGATGTCACTAGGAACGCCAAACCTTGCAAGGATGTTGCGTTTGATGAACTTGACCACCGTTGCTGCCTTGACTTCCATGAATGCCTCAGCTTCTGTCCATTTCGTGAAGTATTCCGTAGCGGTGAAGATGAAGGACTTCCTTTGGATTTCTCCGGTTCTATCCTCCAAGGGACCAACTACGTCAAATGCCCACATGACGAAAGGCCAGGGAGCTATAAGAGGATGAAGTGAGGATGAAGGAGCGTGGACCTTATCCGCGTGGAGTTGGCATTTAGCGCAATGGCGGACAAAGTGGGCACAATCCTCGTTCATGGTAGGCCAATAGTATTGACGAAGGAGTTTCTGAGCGAGCATGTGACCATTCACATAGCCACCGCATTCGCTGGAATGTGCGGCTTCGACAACAGCCCGAGATTTGGTCTCATCGAGACACCGGAGGTAGACTCCATTGAGAGACTTATGATACAAGAGACCACCTATAATGGTGAAATGCTCTACAGCTCGACGAATGGCACGCCGATCGATAGTAGTGGCATAATCTGGGAAGGAACGATCCCTGAGATAGTTTTCAATATCAAAGAACCATGGGTTGCCATCTTCTAGGTCGATCTCAGGCTCATGGGAGATGACGTGGATCTGAGAAGAGGGCTCAGAGAATTGCTGGAACCAGGGATCAGAATGTGAAGGGGTGTGCATTCTCTTCACGATGACCGAGGATGACGGCTTTTCGCCAGGGATGGGAAGAGAAGATGTCAAAGATGCCAGAGCATCGGCTAGAATGTTTTGAGATCTAGGGGTGTGCACTAGGGTGAGCTTCCTAAACCACCGGACTACCCTGCCAACCAAGTCTTGGTAGGGCTTCAGTTTCGGGTCCCGGGTTTGGTACTTGTTGAGGGATTGCCGTAGTATAAGCTGAGAATCTCCAATGATCCGAAGCTCTTTAACTCCGAGTGCCAGCGCCACCTTTAAGCCCATGAGGAGCGCCTCATACTCAGCCACATTGTTTGTGGCCGAGAAGGTTAACTGACAAGCACGGAGAATAATGATACCTTCCGGGGACTGGAGTATGGCTCCGACTCCGCAGCCCTTGGAATTAAATGCACCATCGAAGTAGAGAATCCACGAAGGTTCACCATCTATAATGCCTCCTAACTCTTCGTCCGGGAAACTCTCGTCGACAGGGGAGAATGTTGGGAGTGGATGGTGGGCAAGGTGTTCGGCAATGGCGTGCCCTTTGACCGCCTTCTGATTGACGTAAGTGATATCGAATTGATTAAGAAAACTCTGCCATCTCACCAAACGATCGGTTAGGGTAGGCTTTTCCAGCAAGCACTTGATGGGATCCATTCGTGCCAAGAGCTTGACTTCATGCGCAAGAAAATAGTGCTTTAGCTTTTGGGCGACCCAGACGACAGCTGCGCAAGTCCTCTCCATAGGAGTGTACCTCTGTTCGACCTCATTGAACAGTTTGGACAGATAGTAGAGTGCGCATTCTCTTTTAGCATTGTCATATTGGGCCAATACTACTCCAACAGATTCATGAGTGGTAGAAACATAGAGCAATAAAGGCTGACCCGGGACCGGGGGTGCCAAAACGGGAGGATTTAACAAATAACTCTTCAGGTCATCAAGGGCCTTTTGGCACTTGTCGTTCCAATCAAATCTAGCCTCTCCTTTCAACATGTAGTAGAAGGGCTTGCATCGCTAAGAATGGTGAGATATAAATCTTCTGATAAATTGCAATCGCCCGATCAAACCACGGACTTCTTTGATGCTCTTGGGAGGAGGCATCTCGGCAATGGCCTTAGCTTTGTTAGGGTCAATCTCAATTCCTTTCTTGCTGACAATGAACCCTAGCAGCTTGCCTGAAGAGACCCCGAATATACATTTCTTAGGGTTCATCTTAAGTTGGTGCTCCCGCGACCGTTGGAGAACTGCACGGAGGACCTCTGCATGGCCACTCCTAGTTTTGGACCTGACCAGAATGTCATCCACATAAATCATGTCATGGAAGATAGCCATCATTGCCCTTTGATAGGTCGCTCCTGCGTTCTTAAGACCGAAGGGCATGACGACATAGCAGTAGGTCCCCCACTGAGTGGTGAAAGAAGTCTTCTCCTGGTCTTCCTCCGCTAGGCGGATCTGGTTATACCCCGAGAAGCCATCCATGAAGGAGAGCATCTCATAGCCGACGGTGTTGTCCACCAGGACATCTATGTGTGGGAGAGAAAAATCATCTTTTAGGCAAGCACGATTAAGATCACGGAAATCTATACAGATGCGGACCCTACCGTCCTTCTTCATCACCGGGACGATGTTGGCTACCCATTGAGAATACAATACTACCCTGATGAACTTGTCCTTATGGAGTTTGTCTACCTCTCTTTGACCTTGAGTGCGAGCTTCGGATGAAGTCGTCTTAACTTCTGTTTGACAGCTCGAGCGTCGGGTTTCAGGACCAGATGATGTTCCACTAGGGACGGGTCCAGACCCAGCATGTCCTCATAGGACCAAGCGAAAGCATCGGGGAAATCCCTGAGAACCGCCACAAGCGTAGCTTCCACTTCATCAATTAAGTTGGCACTTATCAATATAATCTTCAGGTTATCCTTGGTGCCGAGGTTGATTTCCTTGGTGGATTCGTCAATGGATACATTAGGCTCGTCAAATCTCTTTGTTCCATCGACAAAGGAAGCTATCGGATCACTACCCTCCTCTAATGGCTCTTCTTCTTCTTCTACGTCATCCTCCTCTTCCAAAACATACACCCCTAGACCGTCATCTGCTGGAGATCCGTCTAGTTCGATTGCCCCTAGGGAAATGTGAGTGGAGGTGAATTCAGAGACCTGACAAAGCTGCGAGCATTTACCGGCCAGCTGGCTGATATAACGCGCGGGAACTTGACAGACACTAGACCTTTTGGAAGGGAAAGACGCTATATACAAATCTGAACCTAACCTAGACTCTACCCTACTATGTACAATGGAATCTTGCAGAAGGGAGTTCAAGGTGGAAAGAGTCGGCCCTTGGCCGAGGGAACCATTTTCCAAGGAGGCCGTTTCCTCGATAGTGAACTCACAAGCCCACATTTGAGAATTGGCATTTTTTTTTGGTGGTCATGAGTGAAAGTGCAAACCTGATGTGTGGGTTGCCCCATGACCGGGTAAGTGAGGAGCAGAGGAAATGGTGGATGAAATAGAAAGGGAATGAAGAGAACAGGCGCGGGCCTGTCCCTGGCAAGGAAGATGCCCAAGGAAGGAACCTTGTCGGGAGGTTTATCCAGATGGAAGAGGGAGAGAAGACCGAAGTCTTCCTCGAGTGACGAATCGGGTAGAATTTCATTGCTGTGTGGAACTTCCACTTTGTGACTCGGCTCCTGCCGAGTTCAAGGCTGAATCGGCCCTATGACGAAGCGACCGTACACCAAATCTTTGCCTAAAGATGCCTTGGGTGGCTCTCCTGGAGAATAGCCTAAACCTGCGCGACCCTTAGCAACCCGGAGTTTTCTTCTATGCGTGGACCCTTGTTCAAGCTGACCTAGGCCTTTACCCATGGTGAAGCCCATCCTGGCCATGATCTCCCATCCCTTACCAGGAGGGATGTTGTGATGTGCAATCGGCCAAGGAAGGAAAGGGAAATCGGGTGGACCTAAAGCAGACGGCCCCACCGCGCCCTCTATGGAGAGAACGCGTTTCTTGCCCTTATCCGGAATGGTCATGAAGGGAATCTGTTCGGAAGTGATGACATTAAGAGTTTCCACTAGCGAGATACTCCTAATCTTGATTACCCTACCATTGTAAGGGAATTTGAAGCACTGATGGGCTGTTGATGGGATCCCAAGGGTTTGTTCGATCCAAGGCCGCCCTAGGATGGCCTTATATGCAGGGTCGACATCGAGAACGAAGAAATCCGATGTCATTACCATCATCCCTAAACCAAGTTGGAGGGTCACCTTCCCTTTTGCACACCTTTTGGAATTGTTGTAAGCTGAGATGGTGGTGCATACCTCTTCTAGATTTTCTTCCTGGAGGCCAATCTTCTTGATGGTCTTCATGGGACACACATTGATGGATGCTCCCGTGTCTATGAGGGCGGAGTCAACTTTAACTCCGTTGAGAGTGACAGTGAGGCACAACGGGAGTGACTTGCTTTCTGGCAAAGCAAGGTCTTTATCGGAAAATGAGATGGATGGTCCACATGTAAGGGCCATGATAGCCTCAGTCACGCCACTTGCTGGGAGATCCTCATTAACCATGATTTTCTGAAGGAATTGGAGTAGAGTGGCTTGATGTGACGGAGATTTCCTAAGGAGTTCCAGGATAGAAACCTTAGCCGGGGTCCTGTCCAGATGCTGGAGAATGTCATACTCCACGGGAGGGCTTTGAGAACTAACCCCTTCCTTTGGCTGGGATTGCCTTTGGGATGGGGGAATGATGCGATTCCGGAGAGTGACATTGACTGAATCTTCCTTCGGGTCATCCTATTCCAAAGGTTTTGGGCGAATGAGTTGTAGGGGAGCTGGAGAACCAAAGATATATGAGAGGGAAGCTGAATCATCTCCAGATTCTGCGGGAGAAGGAGGAGGGACCGATTTTGGCTGAGGTGGTCTTAAGAGGACCAACGGGCGTTCCTACACTAACTGAGCATGTGGAGAAACGTAGGGCTCTTGGTGTGGTATTTGAGGAGGGTTGATTAGGGTCAGTGGGCTTTGGGTAGCACTTGGAGATTGGCCAGGTGGTGAGATCAAGTTCCAGGATTGAGAGAACATGTTGATGTTCGCCCAGGGTTCGTGTGCTTCTACTTCCATCTTCCCGTACCAACCTGGGAATCCTTACATGCCCCACATCTGAGTCCTTTTGAGAACTCGTGGTTCCATTCCTATCACCGTGTTCACCTGCTCGTGTTGCTTTGAAGTAGATGGGTCTTTTGCTGGTTGATGAGCTGGCAAGGGGTTATGAACAATGCCAAGGTCTCTATTAGGCTTTTTGAGATTGGCAATGGCTAGCTTCACATCGGCCCAATTGATTATTCCCTCATCATTCATATCATATACCCAATCTCGGAACTGGAAGTAGTTGAATATATCATGGCTGGGAGTTCGGTGATATGGGCAATATCGGGAGGTATCCGCGTTGGGAGGGACCCGCTCCCGCTGAGGGGGAAGTTGAATGGAATCTGAGGACATGAGGGCAAAAAAGATGTCGCCTAAAGTTTCAGGCAATGGAGGATAAGAAGCCCTTTTTGGCCTAGGGGGGCCGTAGCTTTGAGGTGGAGGAACATTGGAATAGGGCTTGGGGTTACCTTGCCCCTGGCTAGCGGTAGCCTGAGTGGGATGGGAGACCTGGCGATTGTTGGTCTTGAAGGACTGGCCAACTGCATTAACTTGTTCATTTATGGTGACACCTTCGGTGGTAGGGGAAGCTGGGGCCTTTCTACCCTTGGTGCGAGGCTCGAAGAAAGGAGGTAAGGTAGAGTCCCTCACCTGAGCTTGAACTATCTGAGCTCGGTTGTAGAGTTGGTGAAAAGTGTGGAGTTCACTACGCATTAGGATGGCCCTAAGCTGTGGAGTGGCATTGTTTACCAACATGGTAATGGCCTGGGATTAGGGGATAGGAACCTCCATCCTAGCAGCCATAATCCTCCATCGGTTTGCAAAACTAATGAAGTCCTCGTCGGGCTTCATCTTCTCCGTGACTAGGTCAAACAATGTGGGGGAAATAGATGACATGTGATCAAAGTGAGCGAGGAATCGCTCGGAGACTATATCAAAGTTGATGAGGTCAATGGCTGGCAAGGATGCAAACCAACGTAGGGCCTCGCCCTCAAGGGATTTTTGAAACATATGGACTAGTAAGACCCTATCGTGTAGCCATTGGTGGGAGTCCATAAGGAAACCCGAAAGATGATGATGAGGGTCGGTAGTGCCATCATACCTCCTATATTTTGGAGCCTTGAATCCGGGTGGAAAATAAGCATTAGGAAGCTTGCAATACTGGGCTAGCGAGTGGGGACGTGAATTGGGCATACTCTCGGCCACCGCTTACCGAATGTAGCTTTGGATCTCCTGCCGGAGTGAGGGGTCCATCCCTTTCGAAGGGACACCCAAGACTGGTGAGGTTGGAGGTGAAGGAACCCTTTGTGGAGGTGTTGGATAGCTGAATTGGATCGGAGTTTCGAGGATGGGTCGGCTCGTGGACCCTTGGAAAGGAACTTGAACTTGGGAAGGCGTAGCATGTGGAGATAGGTGTGGGATAGCCGGAGCCTTCCCACGGGAGGCCATCATGGCTAAATCTGCGGGGGAATAACGGGACAGCACGCTAATCAGCTTCTGATCATCGTGTGGAGATAATGTAGGAGCCCGCGGGCTACCACAGCTGTGGTCACTCGGGGAAGATGAAACTGAATCGGCGTGGACGGCCTCATTTGGTGTGGCCGAAAACATGCCTATGAAGGCCAATAAACCATTATCTTCTATCTGAAATAGGGGATTGCCCCTAATTCCAGAATCGAATTGAGGCAGAAATTCCTCCTCGTATCCTGGGTTTGAATAAACTCTCTCCATCCTAAACCAATTGTTATTTGGTTTAGAATGAAGAGGATGAAAGATTTGGAAAATGGAGAGAAGAAATTGATGTTTTTCGAACACAACCAAATGTGAACACAAGCAACGCCCAACAATTTTTTTTTGATTTTCTAATCTTCACTCGAAGAAGAGAAGGAAAAACTAAGGGTGTTGTGGAATGAATTCCGGGAGCCTAATAGAATCTTCACTCAACCCAAGGTGACTAACGGGACTTCCAAGGTACAACCTGCCTGGCGATCGTATGGGAATCCACAGTTCGCGAGGACTCACGGAGGTTCCCGATTGGACTGAACAAATTACACCCGAGTGGGAATCCCCGAGTGAAGGGTTCAATGCCAACGGGAGGGTTTCCTAGAAGGGGGTGATGCCGGCTCTTCCTAAAACCCACACCCGTAGATTAACCTGCAGAAATTAATCACGCAATGCACACACGAGCAAAGTTAAGAGAGATATAATAGATTTGGAACGCATACAACACCAGAACGGAGAAGGAGTATGGAGCAAGCAGAGGGCGGCCAGAGTGATGGTTGCCTACAGAGCTGGGCGGCCAGGTCGACTGTCGCCCAGAGGAGAGGGTGGCCAGGGTGCTGGCCTCCTACCAGGGATGAGGGCGACCAGAGTATTGGTCGCCTGGAGGTCTGGGTGGCCAGAGTACTGGTCGTCCAGTTGGGGGCCTGGGCGGCCACTGGGCTGGTCGCCCAGGGACCTAGGCGGCCAGGAGTCTGGCCTCCCCCTATTCGAGTTACAGAAAAAACTAAAAACAGAGCTACAGAATGAAAGCTAATGTACCAACATAGTTGTACCAATGTTTGACTTCGAGCATAAAGGACTTACAGTAGGCAGTAGAGGGTCCCATCGTGATCGCCACTTCGCTTGTAGGTCCCCGGATTGACGGTGGAGAAGGGGGGGGGGGAGAGTGATTGGTTGGAGTGGAATGTGTGAAGATGGCAAGTCTCCGTGCGAGGGTACCTAAAGAGGAACAAAAGGATTAGTACATGATCGCCAGAGGTCGGTTTACCTAAACCTCGCAGGATGATGATCGCGGGGAGATGTTCAAGATGGGGAGAAGTGGATTTCCTCTTCCTCGTCCTCGGCCGGCCAAGGGCAAGGAGCCCTGCTCGTCCTTTGTGCCGAAGTCCTGCAACGTAGCTCAAGAAAACACCAAAAGGAAAACCATTAGAGAACTTGTGGTGTAATATATGATCTAACGAAATGGAATCAAACAAAAAAATGGTGGCTAAGTACCTGGGGGGTGGGAAGGAAGGATGGTCGAGACTTTCGACCACCCACCTCCCCTTTGTTTTTTTTAAGAAAACCTCTTAGGATTGGGGGCTAGGAGGATGCTATATGCAATATTGTACTTACCTGGAAGTCGAGGTACACACAGGAAGCAAGGAATCAGAAGTGAAGAAGTTCAAACCAGGTGGAAGGAGGAAGAAGAAGCCTCCGGGATGAAGTTCCGTGAACTCCCATTCTCCTCCAAACTCCTCTCCCACTCTCTCCCCGAACTCCCCAAAATTCCTCTCCCAACTTCCCCCCAAAAAACTTTTTTCCTCCCTCGGGAGTGGTAGCCTTTGGTTCCATATGTCGGGAGTTTCAAATCGTGGGTAGAGATCATGCGGAACGAGGGAGAGAATGTGGCCACGAGCTGGGCCACGTTCTCTGACCAAGTAAACAAGGGGAAGGTGGCCAAACCGTTGGCCACCTTGAAGAGGAGGGCGGCCAGGACTCTGGCCACCTTCCTGGGGAGAGCGACCATCGCCCTGGTCGCCCAGGACTGGGGGGGGCCAAGACTTTGGTCGCCCAGTCCCATGGTCTTGGGCCCCTTATATGGACGAGGCCCAATAGCCGAGGGGCTATGGGCTGGACTGAAAAGTTCAAACATCGGTACAAATGAGTGCAACAATCAGGCGTCATTCACACGAGGGCCCCTTGGGGATCCGCGGGATGTCCGAAATTAGGCGTCTACAGCCGTGAGCGGCTCAAACAGAACCACCCAATTGTACAGAACTACTTGTTTTCCTTTTTAGCATGATTTAACTTAGTAGAATTATGGCTAATGATAGGTTAATAACCCATAAGAAAAAGGAACATATGTGAGAACAGATTTCATAATGTTTGACTATTCTTTCATCATAGCCTTAATTTATTTCAATATGTTAATTCAACCATGATTTCATGCTATTAAGATTGTTTGACAGTCGTTCTACTCCGGTAGGATTGACTGACCGCCATACTGATTTTTGATGATTTGATAGCCTCATTTCCTTGTAATGATTGGGACTCTCCGCCGGATATTCCTTCCATCAGACTAGAACCTTCATTACGGGACCTCCGTAAGCCCCCACGAGCCTGGGATTTCCACTAGGATGCCGGGCAGGTTGTACCACCAAGACCTGAACCTGTGTACGTGATCGAATCGCTTGGATTATCGTGTTGTGAGTCACGGCTCAACTTGGACCCCCTGAGGTTTGCGCGGCCCGGAAGGGACCGTCTGACTCAGTGGGCGACCCATTAAGAACCGTGCAACTCTGGCCAAGTGCCACTTACCTTGGTCGATTAACCCTATTCTATCTTTGACCAAATCATGTTTGGATCGACCCGATAAGCCCTAGGCTGACCAGTGGACAGTGGGCTGGACATGGTTCAGTTCTGCCCCACTTATGACAGCCCGGAGCCCATTTGGGTAGATTTCTAATTCCTTGTGCGAAGTTCTGTTGAACGGACTAATTTGAACCACCCACGTCATAGAGCGGATCTTATTGGACCGTCCATCTATTGAGCGGCCCCATAAGGCCAGTTTATTTTGTCCTTGGGCTCCCAACTCTGCTAGACTTGAGCGGTCCATTATTGACCGTCCAATTCTTTGAACGGCTCAACATGGACCGTGTACCCTTGACTTCGGTGAGGCTGATCCTCAACCCATTTCTGTCCTGAACGGTCCAGTATCGACCGTGTATGGTTTGAGCGGCCCAGTGTAAACCGCTTATCATCCAGAAGTGATTTTCCGTGATTATTCATGTTTGAACCCAAGAACCTGATTGGTTCTTGATAACTTGAATTTTTTGGTCAAAATATCTCTTCAACTTATCCTTGGGATCCTCCGAGGTATGTTATACCTTGACATTATTGGCCATTTAACTTGATTAATGTCTAGACATAACTTGGGATCTTGGATCCAACAAATCAATGCCAACGCATCATAAGCGCCCGGTCTGGTCCTGGGGGGGAGTTTGAATGACATGGTGAGGCATTGCACCGAGTGCATGACTAGCGTGATGTCTACGACAGTAATCTAGTACTTGAATTTTTCTTGACTTGGTTAGTTATTACTTGATTGGCCAATTTCCAGTTATATCATGGTCTTGCCTTCGTTCGATTATCTTGTTGTCATATTATCATTTCATTTCGTTCTTTATTTTTACGCTTAAAAATGTAATTTAATTGGTTAATCACTTAAATTTGCCTGTTATTACCTACTGAGTGTTCGCTCACCCAATTGTTCCCCCTTTTAAGGTAGCTCAGGAGAGGATTCACAGACTGATGGGGATGGACAAGAGTGATGGCCTTGGAGCGAGCCAGTTTGAAGCATGTGGATCTAGTCGTAGTATTTGTGTCTATTTATGTTGTGAGAGGATTGTAATTTGAATTCAGCAATGTAATAGTGTTAAGTGGATGTTGTCGAAAGATTGTTTTAGGGAGTTTATGTGATTGGAATCCGGATTATTTAATTGTTAGCTAATGAATGGAGTTGTGTGATGTTGATCTCCTAGCTTTAGCACATCATGTCTGTAAATCAACATATTATTATTACTTGTTTCTACTGCCAGTCCCGATATTCCGCGTCGAGGCGTGACACACGAGGTCCTAATTAAGTAACCACTTATCCACTTAAAGCGTTTGCCCGTGGACCTCTAACCTTAGACACCGGTCTCTCTTGGTAAACTTGCTAGCTACACGATTTTTCGGAGATATGAAAACACGTAAATCGAACGAAAATCATTCTTGTATATTTTAACATGTTCATTTGTGAAAGAATTTCAATGAAGGAAAAGACATTGAAAAAAGATGTCAAGCTTCCAATTGCATAATATGTTCATGTACGAAAAAAATTTGAAAGAAGATGTCAAGCTTTCAGATATAGCTTAGATCAAATACATAGGGTCAATCATGTATAGAAATTCTACGGAAATTAGAGCATAGTTGTTTGAACAATTAATGATAGCTTTACGAGTTCATTCACCTAGTCATTTCTTTGTTAATAGTATTCTTAAGGCAAGAACATGATTTTAAAATTCAAAATTTAAGTTTTGAAATAACGTATATAAACGAGGTAAATCAGCGTGGTTACCGTATTCAAATCATGGTCCATATGTTATTGAAACACGTTATGATATTGAAAACTCTCATTTTTGAACTTTAAATCTTAAAATACATGATCATGAAAAATTTATATAGAATCAAAATACTCATGCAAAGAAACATATATGGAGATCTAATTAAGTTTTCGCCTGAGAGAAAACCTACCTCGTTGAAGATCAAAGAAGAAGAAATTTAAGAACGAAGAACGCTTTCGAACACTCCTCCAACTTCGAGCTTTCTCCCTCTCTCCAACCAGTAATTCCTCCCAATAGATTTGTGCTTTGAGTAGGAAGAGCCCAACCCTATTTATATGCTAAAATCTCCCACCTACTTTCCCCATTCCACCAACTTTGGTCCACTATTACACCAACTTTGTTCCACTATTACACCAACCTTGTTCCACTATTACACCAACCTTGTTCCACTATATGAATGACATAATCAATGACATCATTTATTCAATGATGTAAGAATGACTTCATCCATTAATTAGGATTAGATTAAAGCTTATAATTCTCTCTTAAATCGGATGCTATAGTACTGCTACAGTACCGACGTCTTCACCTTCTCAGAATTATGCCGTGAATCTCGTCGTTCGTGTTAACAAGTGGAATATGGTTCATGTTTATGTATTCTATACTTTTAAAGACATAACAGAAAAATATTCATAATTTATTTTATTTTCATCTTTCATTATTTCTTTTTGCGTATAAATGCATATAAAATTTTTTGAGTTGCTACACAAGAAGTTAGGGAATTTTTTGCAGCTCTCAAGGGAGATTTATCTACGGGTCAACAACCAAGCTGCCCAGAAGTCGCATTGATAGCTTCACCCCTGATTCCCCAACAATCTCAAAAGCTAGAGAAGGAAGCTAGTGATGTCCCGCCACTAGGCAAAGTGAGGCAAGGAAGCATCTATGATGTCCTCGAAGCCGAAGAAGATGGCGAAGGCTTCATCGACTTACAACCGGCTGCCACGGAGATAGAAGATGGCGGCCAGGCTACCGTTGATGAGCTAGTCGAAGTAAACCTTGTCACGAAAGAGGAGCTTAGGCCAACCTTCCTCAGCGCTCTCCTTCTCTCAGAAGAGAGAGAGAGAGTGATACATACAGTTGCTTCAAGAGTTCCGGGACTGCTTTGCTTGGAACTACAAAGAGATGCCAGGACTCAGCCCTGAGGTTGCTCAACACATATTGGCTATGCACCCAAAAGTCGAGCCGGTTAAGCAGCCACCTCGACGGATGAGGTCAGAGCTGATAAGTCAGATTTGCAAATAAGTTGACAAACTCATAGATGTCGGCTTTGTAGCAGAAAATCAAGATACGACATGGCTGGCCAACATTGTGCCTGTCAAAAAAAAGAATGGCCAGATCCAGATATGTGTGGACTTTTGGGACCTGAACAAAGCATGCCCGAAAGATGATTTCCCAGTGCCAATCACTGAAGTCATGATCGATGCTACAACTGGCCACGAGACGTTGTCATTCATGGATGGCTCGTCCTGATACAACCAGATATGGATCGCCAAGCATGAAAGATTTTACACGATTTTTCGATCACCTAAAGGGATATTTCACTACAAGAGCATGCCCTTCGGCCTCAAAAATGCTGGCGCCACTTACCAAAGGGCGATGATGAAGATATTCGACGAGTTGCTCTACGATAAGGTCGAATGCTACATTGATGATTTGGTCGTTAAGACCAAGAGAAGAGAAGACCACCTGAATGATCTCAGGATCATATTCGAAAGGCTACGACAGTTCAAGCTAAAGATAAACCTGATGAAATGCGCCTTTCACATTTCAAATGGGAAATTCCTTGGCTTTGTCGTCAGATATCGGGGAATTGAAATAGAACCCTCCAAGATCAAAGTTATCCAGGAACTGCCCCCTCCGAAGAGTTTGACAGAATTGCGGTCATTACAAGGCCGATTAGCTTACATCCATAGATTTATTTCCAATCTGTCCGGACTATGCCAGCCATTCCACAGGCTAATGATGAAAGATACGCCATTCTGCTGGAGCCAAGAGTGCCAAACAGCTTTTGACCAGCTGAAGGAATACTTGAAGACCCCACCAGTGCTGGGAGCACCTGTCAAAGGGCAACTTTTGATTCTGTACATAGCCACCACGGAATATTCACAGGGGGCAATGCTGGCCCAGAACAACGATGAGGGGAAAGAGAAGGCACTTTACTACCTCAGTCGATGATTAGTGGGGGTAGAATCAAAATACACCCCGATCGAAAAGATTTACCTCGCATTGATCTTTGCGGTCAAGAAGATGAGGCATTACGTGCTATCACATGAAGTGCAGCTGATATCAACGGTTGATCCAATCAAATATATACTGTCCCAATCGGCTTTGAAAGGACGACTAGGCAAGTGGGCCATCATATTGATGGAATTTGATATCACATATGTGCCGCAAAAGGCCATCAAAGGCCAGGCCATAGCTGATTTCTTTGCAGCACATCCGGTGCTGGAAGATTCTCCGTTAATTACGGAGCTCCCAGATGATGAAACAATAGAAGTGGGCCGAGTCCGTCAAGCCGTATGGCAGCTCTACTTTGACGGGATGTCCACAACAGAAACATCCCAAGCAGGGTAGACAAGGATCAGGGCCGGAGCAGGCATCATCCTCAAATCTACGGAGGGAGAAGTGCTACATACATCATGCGCAATCAACAAGCCTTGCATAAATAACGAGGCAGAATATGAAGCCCTGATTTTCGGCCTTCAAATTGCTCTTCATATGGAGATTCAGATGCTGCAAGTATTCGGCGATTCGATGCTGATTGTCAAGCAGATACAAGGATAGTTTGATGTCCGAAAGCCCGAATTATTTCCTTATTGCGCCAAAGCGAAGAAACTCTTGCAGCGATTCTACTTCATTGAAATAGGCCATGTCGTCCGAAATTAAAATGCTCAAGTAGATGCGCTAGCAAAGCTAGCAAGCTCGCTGGCAGTCCCGCCAGATGGATCTCTCAATATCACTGTGATAAATAGATGACATGTTCCCAGCATGATAGAGGAGCCAGGTGAAGAAGAATGTGAAGCTACAACAACAGAAATAGTCGGCTCACCCGATTGGAGGGAACCTCTAATACAACGGTTTAAATACCAGCAACTGCCCAAGCGAAGAGAAGAGAAGATCAGATTGATCAGAACAAAGGATTCTTATGAATTTAGGAATGAGACTTTATTCCAGATTATGGCGGATGCCAAAAGAAAAGTACTCCTTTGATGTCTATCAATGGAGGAGGCTTGGATGGTTATGAAGGAAGTTCATGCCGGATCAGCTGGTGCCCATCAAGCCGGGCCGAAGATGAAAATCGAAATCAAGAAATTGGGATATTATTGACCAACTACGTTTGATGACTACTGCAAGTATGCCAAGTCATGTCATAAATGCCTGGAACATGCTACGGTCCAAAGAAGACCCCTGATACACCTACATCCGACAGCACCTAACTGGCCGTTTCTCAATGGGGCACCGATGTTATGGGCCCGCTACCCATGTCCACATCAGGATGCAGATACATTCTAGCAGCAATAGATTACTTCTCTCGTTGGGCGGAGGCTATAGCTCTAAAAGAAGTGATGGGCAAAATCGTGGTTAAATTTGTCCATCGAAACATTATATTTTGATTCGGCGTGCCCGATCGAATCATCTCCGACAATAGAAACCATTTTCGGAACCAGAAGGTCTACAAGCTGGCCGATAAATTCAAGATGGCTAGAGGACATCCACTCCATACAACCCACAAGCAAAGGAGTTGGCTGAAGCCTTCAACAAAACCCTCTGCACACTTCTTGCTAAGACGGTCATCTCTAGCAAGAAGGACTGGGAAGATAAGATGTACAAGGCACTGTGGGGCGTAGCACACTGTGTACAAAACCCCGACGGGTTGCTCATCGTTCTCGCTGGTGTACGGCTCAGAAGCAGTCATCCCGATAGAGCTAGAGATACCCTCGTTGCGGGTCGCAATCCAGCATGAACTGGTCAAAGATGGCCAGGAAAATATAGAAAGAAGACTGGAGGAGCTCTCCGATTTAGAAGGGCAACGTCTTAAAGCCTAGTAAAATATACAGGTCTACCAAGCCCGTATGGCGCGCGCCTTCGACAAGCTTGTCAAAGAGCGCAAATTCAAGAAAGGAGACCTTGTCATGGTCAAAAGAAAAGAAGTGATGGCACCCAGCCCAAAGGGCAAATTAAACAAAAATTGGATAGGACCCTATGTGGTCCAGAAAGTTTACAAAGGCGGAGCTTACGTCCTCGTCAACCATCAAGGGGAAGTTCAATTCCCACCCCTCAATGGGAAGCACCTAAAGCTATATCATGCGCCACTGCCTCAGTTCAGCGGTCAGCTAAAACCCACATTTTACAATGAATAAACCTCTACTTCAGAACTCTTTAGATGAGTTGCTATCTCACATTAATTTTTGGTCCCACCGAAATAGGTGAGTCCTTGCTCAGCATTGTGCCAATGTCGATGATGCCACTTTACTCGGCGCCCATGGCCTCTTCTAGTCTTAGCCGAGGGGTTATGACTTCGACCTTACGTCTAAGTCAGTAACACGCGATTTCAATGCGTCAGTATGATCCTAGTACCGATGATTTCGTTAACTCGGTGCCCATGGCCTTTTGGTCTTAACCGAGGAATATGGCTTAGACCTTCAGTCTATGGCCAGATGAAACCTGAGTTCTTGCGTCAGCATAAATCCAATGTTGATGATATCATCATCAGTCCCATCGTGATTCCCACCACGAGAATCGATATAAACCAAGGCTTAGACCTTCCGTCTAAGATCGGATTAAACAATATCCTTGCGTTGGAATATACCCAATGCCAATGATCTCATCAAGGTTGGTGCTTGACTTCTTGTCAGGAACAACCACTATAACCTAACGGCTTAGACCTTCCGTCTAAGACCGGATTAAATGATATCTTTGCATTGGCATATACCCTATGGCAATGATCTCATCAAGGTTGGTGCTTGACTTCTTGTCAGGACCAGTCACTATAACCCAACGGCTTAGACCTTCCATCTAAGACCGGATTAAAGGATATCCTTGTGTTGGCATATACCCAATGCCAATGATCTCACCAAGGTTGGTGCTTGACTTCTGGTCAAGACCAACCGCTATAACCCAACAGCTTAGACCTTCCGTCTAAGAATAGATTAAACGATATCCTTGCTATGGCATATACCCTATGCCAATGATCTCATCAAGGTTGGTGCTTGACTTCTTGTCGGGACCAGCCACTGTAGCCCAACGGCTTAGACCTTCCGTCTAAGACCTGCTTAAACAATATCCTTGCGTTAGCATATATCCTATGCCAATGATTTCAACAAGGTTGGTGCTTGACTTTTTGTCCAGACTAGCCGCTGTAACCTAATGGCTTAGACCTTTCGTCCAAGACCGGATTAAGCGATATCCTTGCATTGGCATATATCCTATGCCAATGATTTAATCAAGGTTGGTGCTTAACTTCTTGTCGGGAGCAGCCGCTATAACCCAATGGCTTAGTCCTTCTGTCTAAGACCAGATTTGTTGGGTGCACAGTAGGATCTAGAGGGGGAGTGAATAGATCCCTTTACAAAAATTAAGCCCTATTAAAACCACCCAAGTCAAACTAGACCGAGATTAGAATTTCAGTACTTGGAAATGCAACCAAACAATGATTCAAACAGAACTGATTAAGACAGCAATGGTTCACACTGAACCTTTATCGAACACTTGATATGATAATAGCGCTGAACATAAATTAAACTAAATTCAAACTAATTAGCATTCAGCAGTAAGCGACCATAAAATATCCGTGAGATGAACTGGTAGTAGGCGGAGGGTTGAGTCCAGAAACTCTCGTCACGCAAGGTGTGTGAATACACCTTTGATATACAAGTTAGCAACTAGTAAAACAAATAACCCTGTAAATTCAAATCGGAAAGAGAAAGACAATCACACCAAGGGCAAACCACAGTGCTCAGGGATTTTTAGGTGGTTCAGTCTGCACCCCGCAAACCTACATCCACCCCCCACTCAAACCGAGTGTGGATTCCGCTGACACAGCTTAAACCGCTGATCCACAGCTTTCAGGGAACCAATCCCTTACAACCGCTGATCCACAGATTTGAGGGAACCAATCCTTTACAACCACTGATCCACAACTTTGAGGGAACCAATCCCGTACAACCGCCGATCCACAGCTTCGAGGGAAACAATCCCTTAACCGCTGATCCATAGCTTAAACAAGGATCAAATCCTCAACCAGTTGATACACAGCTTAACCCGAACCCACAACAGGGTATCGAAGGTAACAACGAAACTGTAAAAAGAAAAATAGAAAAACAAGGAATAAAACCAAGAGGAAAACAAACGAAATATAGCTCCAAAGGAGCACACGACTTTAGATCTGATCCAGAAGCCAATCTTCAACTCAAATATTCAAGAACACATCCTGGCTGCACTTAGAATCCTCTCACAAATTGGCTGCTGATTTTCCTGAGCTATGAGCTCTCAACTTTTATCTTTCTTCTTCTACCTCTCATAGATTGCTCACTCACAAATTTTCTCTCGAACTGAACTACCCACTCGTGCTACAATAGCCCACAGAATTCCTTCTGTAGCAGATGCCTTCTTCTCACGAAGAGGGCTCTGTTATATAGGCAGAAAAATCCATTTTCTGAAAATTGATCTTATCTCCAATCTAAAATATCATTGGTCCACTTGTCTCAGAGAATATTCCCTTCTGGAAGGATCCCAGGAGTCCTAGGGACATGTGCCAATAATTAGAGTTCGACTCCACGTGATTTTGATAAGTTGTTCACGTGCTCAGCTGGATGGCCTTAGTTGCGTCGACCTCATGATCTGATGCGTCGACCCTTTTTGTTTTGCTTCTTAGCAGATTCACTACTGCGTCGACGCACGTACGTCGTTGCGTCGACTCAACTTATGTAGAAGACTCTTGGACAGAGCCCTTGTTCAAAAGAGTCAATTTTTTGAGTCGACACTTCTTGGTTTTGAACAAAATTTAGCAGATTGCGCCGACTCCATCTCACTATTGCACCGACGCATTACTTGGCTTGAAGACTTATGAGGGCAGGCTGTCCTTGCTGTCTTGCCGTTGCGTCGACTCCGCTTGATGCTGTGTCGACTCCATTTGTGTTTCTAGCTTGACTTCTACTGCTGCTGCTTTGGGTCTTGTTCGTTGACTCCACTTCAACATGGCGTCGACTCAATCTCCATGTTTACTTGTAGATATATTGCTGTGTTGACTCCATGTGACCCATTGCGTTGACTCTTCATTAACTGAGTTAAACTAACACTATCTGCTGACTTGAAGAAGTCAGATCTGAACTGCATCTAAGTCGACTTGCAAAAATCCAAGTCAACTTGCTCCATCTGAATTTTATTGAACTGAACTATTCTGAACTTCAGAGAAAGACAAGTTATTCTGTATGTTATTTTGTATGCTGAAATCAAAGACATTTGACATTATTAAAATATGAAATGACCGAATAACGACTTATAGTGTTTGACATCATCAACACATGAAATGACTCATTAATGACTTATAGTGTTTGACATCATGAAAACCCCAGGGACAAAACATTCTCTCCCTTTTTGATGATGGCAACACCATGAGTCATTTTATGACAATATGACCAAATTCACAATCAAATTCATAATATGCATTAAGGACTTAACATTCTCCCCAACATACACACACATCTCCCAATAATTCTCCCAATCATTAATGACTCAATCATCAAACTTCTCCCCCTTTGACATAAGCAAAAAGAAGGAAATTTGACATCAATCTCAGAATTGAAAAAAAATGATTGAAGCAAGTTAAGTTCAAGAGTTGAGGCACATCAAAACAACAATTTCATATTGAGGTTCAGATCAAGAATTGGGCAAAACAACAATCATAATAGTAATCAGAGATATGTTTCATGAATTTATTGCAGCATAACTATAGAAATCTTAAGCAGAAGGTAGAAGTGAGTGAATGCATGAAAGGATTCAGCAAGCATAAGAAGTTGGAAGAATGAAACTCATCAGATATTTCAAGAAAATTCACAATCTGATACTAATTTTATAAATCAGAAGTAATTATTTTTTAGATTCTTCTATTATAAAGATCTTATGATTTGTTCCTTATTTAACTGCATGGTTCAAAATTAATGATTTCTAAGTTTATCAAAGAAATGTCTTTGAAAAATTTTTGCATTCATGTTTAATAGAAATGAACCATGTTTTCATATCAACACCCAGTTTAACCTCCCTTTATCTTACTCATTCAAATTCAATGACTCTTTTAGGAGTTACCAAAAATTAGTATCGAGGTTAAACATCCATGATTTTCTGATTTTATTTCAGGGTTTTTGCAATTGTTTCTTTCTTTTAACTACCATATTTTGATTGTTTTTTCATCAAAAGTTTTTAGGAGCAATTAAGTTCAGCACACACTTTGTATCTAGAGGATACACGTTGTTTAGACGCTAGTATCCCTAAGTACTCTGTATGACTGACGATCATGCCTCAATTTGAGCAGAGGTAGCTTTGTCACCTCATGACATATCTCAACTCATTTCATTGATGAGTGAGATATATTTCTCAGTGAGCTTGCCATTGCTCTGTCTTATCTTCTTTAATTTTTCTACAGAGTTAACAGTGGCACCTCATGACACAGTCCACTTATCTTCATGGAAAAGGGACATGGTTTCTCAAAGGGCCATTATCATTGTTCTGAAAATTTTAACCTTTAGGAATCTTAGATTATCTTTATGTTTAAAAATAATATTCAATCTGAGTATCTCAACAAAAGTTGCCATGAGTTTAGAATTTTCAGATTTCAGAAAATTATCCAGGGCACAACATGTAAAAGTTGGTTAAGTTCTATTAAGTCTGAACACAGATATTTTCAGGACAATTATCTTTAAACTCAATGAGTCCATTAACTTTAAACCAGCTAATTATTGTAGACAATCATAAGATTGTATAATAGAAGATTCCTAATTTTAAGTATATTTAGATTTATAATTTTGGTACACAGATTGGAATCTTTTAGAGTTTCAGATAGTTCAAGAAGGTGATAGGTGTAATGCCCTGGATCTTTATTGGATTCTTATTAGGTCTTTCGAATCCTTTTCGGAGAGTTTCAGATCGCTTTTGTGGGTCCTGAGTTGAGTTTAACGATCCACGTGAGTTTTTCTCTCGTACAAGTTACGGAACCCTGTGATGAGTTTATTTCTCAGTTCATCGACTCGTGGACGCCGCAGTTGCGATGTACTCGTTGAGAGGATCGTTTCGACTATTTTTGCGTATTTTCTGAATTAGTCCATTTCCGGGCTAATTATCAATTTTTCAAAAATTAGGAAAATTTCTATTTTCCTTTTTCTTTCCTTTTTCTCTCTCTCCCTTCTCATTTTTGCCGCCGCGACCTCTCTCTCCCGTTTTCTCTCTTCTCTCGCCCTTCCGGCTCCGACTGCAGACGGAGGAGGCTCGGGCAGGTAGAGGAGATGCCGTGGGGATGGTCCGGAGTGTGATGAGGCGAGGATCGGATCGATTTTGGCGCGATCCCGAACGGTGGATTCAAAGCTGACAGTCGAGCTCGCGACATGATTTTCGGGGTGGTTTAGTCGCTTCGGCGCACGATTTCTTCGGTGGAGGTAGGGAGACGTATCACCTACTTCTCCTCTACATTTTCCCTCGAGTTTCGTGTTGTTTGGTGCTAGAACGGGCGAGTTTAGGCTCGTTTAGGTAAAATAGTGATTTTAGGGGATCGTAGGGTTCGCCGGAAAATGGCGACCATTTTTAGTAAAATTAGTATTAAACGAACCCTCGAGATGTCTGGATGCCGTTCGCGCAAGTTTCACCGCGATTGGTTGTCATTCGGGGCCGGTAGGAGTCTGGGAACCCCGATGACCCAATTTGGGTCGATTCGTTGGAATCGCCCATTTCTAGCGAACAAATGGTTGCATGTGATCCTTCCGGCTTGTGGAAGCTGTTTCTCGCCGTCTAGGATTGTTTCCCCTGCGTTTAGACGCGAATAGGGAGTGGAATGGCCGAGATCGGCCTTTTCCCTAGTTTTCCCGCCGTATCGCTTTGGCGGCCGTTCCAGTGACCGCTACAGGTCTCTGGCGGCCCCACGATAGACCGCCACATCCCTTGGCATGTCAATCATTTCGAGGTTCGGTAAGTGTGGGGGCCCAACCTTGGACCGCCTCTTGCCTCTGGCGGCCCTATATTGGTGCACCACAGCTTCGCTGTTTCTCGATATTAGTGTATGTCAGTTTGAACTGGCGGTCCTTCCTCTGACCGCTAGAGTGTTGTGGCGCGCCTTCCTTAGGCCGCCACATGTTGTTTGGCCGGGTTAGAGGTCTAGATCGGTTGGCCCTAGCGGCCCAACCCTCATGCATTTCTTTGTCATAGCGCGCCTTCCTTCGGCCGCTACAGTCCGTTTGACTTAGATCAAAGTTGTAGGGCGGTTTGTGTGGCGGTTCATTCTTAGACCGCCAAGTCCGTGTAGCATGTCTATCTTAGATCGCTGGGTGGTTTGACTGGGTAGGTCGGTGTGAGAGTTGACTGGTGTTGGCGGCCTCACCTATGACCGCTACAGTCTTCTAGCGGCCTAACCTTTGACCGCTATTGTCCTCTAGCGGACCAACCTACGACTACCATTATCCTCATCTCTATGTGCGTAGCGACCTTCTCCTTTACTGCTTGGTTTACCTAGCGTCCGGGTGATGGATCGCGTATGCCCAGAGTGTCGTTTCCCGTCGTTTCAATTTCCGTATATCTTGGCTTGACCTTGTGGTTTGCCATTCCCGTGGATATCTTTTGGTGTCCTATGAGGGCTATGGCCACGTTATAAGGTAGCCAGGAGTTTTTCTTGCTTGAGGTAGGATCCTCTTTCCTACTGTTAAATAGTCATTGTTTGGTTCCGGTCAACCCGGGGTGACCCAGTGGTTGACATGCGACCTTATGTGCGTCTCGACGATTCTGTCCAGTCCGAGACAGTGGTTTTAGATGCCGCGGGGTATCATCTCACCTCAGTTTATGTGTCCAGATGTGCTGAGGGTTCTTGGCGTTCCCTTAGGTCTTCATGAGTCGGTTCCTTCGATTGTGTCGTTTCCTCTGACTTAGGATTAGACCGATTGGCGGCATGTCACCGCTTTGCACGATGATCTTGACCTGAGTCATGAGACTCAAGGATCATTGTGTTTTCAGGTCTAGTTGCCCTATCCCGAGTCTGGTGGCAGTCTGGTGTGCTACCTCGTGTCCTGTGCTTTGTAGTACGTGCGACAGTGCTTCCTTGCCTGTCAGTACTATAGCGCTTGTGTTTCAGAGTTCTGTGTCTAGTGAGCCTCCATTAGTCGTAGCCTGGCGACACGTTACGACGTGTCGACCCACCCGGGAGTGGTGGCATGGCAGTTCCTGATATACAAATTTAAAGCTAGTTCCATGGGCCCTTGCTTTACAGTAGCGTCCTACTGGGAGGGAAAATTAGCTAGAGGCCTGGCTTAGGCAAGAGCCAGTGTGTGCACACGTGGTCAGGGGCTTTGGACTAACGTCGACGGGCGTTACCCTGTCTAGTCACTCGTTACTGTAATTCCTGTTCTGTTCAGACAGTGTCCTTGTCTCTGTCGTCTTGTTGGCAGCATAGACAGACACTCGTAGGTGCAGCATAAGACGTCAGTGGATGCAGTTGGCTGTTCTTCTAGTGAGGAGGTGCTTCCGTCACGTGACACGTGACTCTCGCATTTCTTGTGCGTCGTGACATTTCCGGGTTAGCCCTCTCGTGGTCTTGTCCGAGGTCAGTGTGGTATCGTGTGCACGACGTTCTAGTCGTGTGTGTGTGGTCGTGTCTAAAAGAGCGTGCATGACAATCGAGTCGTGTAGGCTTTAGTATTCTATATCTATCTAGGTCTTTTCTAGACTTTTCGCCTGTCTCGTAGGCCTTCGTCTTAGGCCTCGTGCTTGCCAACAGATCGGTGACTCCTGACTTCGTTAGTTTAGAGTTTACCCTTCTGTTGCTGTTGTTGTTTGGAGTAGCCTAGGGGCCGAGGTCCACTCGACAGTCGTGTTTTGTTGGTACGGCTCCTTCCCTCTTCCTTACTTGCTCCCTACTCTTGCTTCCTCTTCTTTACAGCTTTCTAGTGGTAGTTTTCTTGCTTTACTACTGCTGCTGTTTTAGTTGTTTCGTGTTACTGCGTTGTTTCTTAGTGGGGATCCGCGTGACCCCTACTGGGCCAGTGACACGAGGCTCACCCCTACTTTTTAGGTGGGTGTCATCGTTCTGCTTCCGCAGTTCCTGGTGTGTCGCGTTCGTAGTGGCCAGCGGTACCTGCGTCGGGTTTCCCCCGACCTTAGTGTACGTTCTTCTTTCCTGTTAGACTGTACTTGCCTTTAATTTCTTAGACTGGACTCTGGTATAATTGTTAATTTGAAACTATTAATTAAAAAGTAATTTTATTTCTGCTACTTTATCAAACCTGATTAATGAAATTTAATTGCTTACTGTTATATCTCTGTGGCTTCAATGTACTACACGACAATCCTTTTTCCCTTCAGAGCCTTACAGCTCTTGGGAGGCTTCACGGGTTCCAAGTGGTATCGGGTCTACTCGGTAGTCCTATCAGGTATATCCGGTATCCGGGATCCGGGTTGTCACAGGTGGTATCAGAGCATTGTTGTGTGAAGTACATGGGAATCCGAGATATACAGTGTCCAGAGTCCTTAAAGTCCAGTACAGTCTGTAGCTGGCATTAGGTTCGCGATTCATTATCGCTTCGTTTTCCTCATGTTGTCTTGTTCGTGCTGTATTAGCACTGTGCGAGATGGTTTTACTCTCGTCAGGATGTGACGGGATGCTCCTTTTTCGTTGTGATGTTTGCCTCGATCGTGTTGTAATTGGCAGAGTTCGCCGGAAGGCTCGAATCTGCAGTACATTGTTCGAGATTTTTCCGTGGTTTGTTCAGGTGGCTGGTGACTTTTCGAGTTGGTGTGATGGCCGTACACGTTCTTACGTTGTTTTGGTCATCCCAGCTTGAGTCTGTTCTGCTCCTGATGTGTCTCGCTTCTGTTGAAGTGCTTGATTAGATTCCCTTGATTGAGAAGATGCTGGGCGAGCCTATGATTTTCCTTCCAGGTAAGCTTCTGTTGGTCGAGCTTGATGCTTCTCATCCCGTCTGGTGGAGTCTTTTTCGAGGTAAGCCTTTAATTTCTATCTGAGTGATGCCTTTGTCCTGCGTCTACTTAAGTGTGGATGGTATTTATTCTGAGCCTGATCTGCTCTTTGTTTCTGCAGTTGCTTGGCTTTGGACCTAATCTTTGTGTTAAGAGCCATTGTGCACCGTGTTTGTCGTACTGTGTCTAGCGGCCGACGTGTTGTGAAGGCTCATTTATTCTTCAAGGACGTAAGGGTATGCTGAGATTAGCTTTTATTTGTGCTTTGTGCTGAAGCTGGTGCTCTTCTTGGTTTGCACTTAGGCTACTTGTGATCGGTTATTGGTAGGATCAGTACTCATGGCGTGTTATATTGCAATTTTCATGAATTGCGATGGCACCGAGTGTGTGCTGGAATGCGGATACCGAGATATTTCTGATGCCTGTGTGCGTTGTTTGAGTGCACAGCAGAGGCGTGTGGGCTGATAACCCACCGGTTGAGGATCGGTAGTTGTAAGATTCTGACCGGTCGAGAGAATTATCTTTCTCGATGTGACTTCACCTTGGCTTCTTGTGTCTTGATGTTGTTGGTTGCCGTGCCGTTGTTCTTGAAGGCATTCTAGGGTTGGCACTGGCATTTGTGAGCGTTGGGGAATCTGTCGGCATTCTTACTGATTGAGTACCCTCTGCTCCTCTATATTCTTTCTTGGGTATTGTGCTCTCGGGACGTGATCATGGTCCTTGAGATGTGTTTCCCGAGATTGTTGTCCTTGTTGTCGTGGGTCTTTTCTTGGTGAGCTGCTCGATGCATGACTCGTCCCTTGTGGTCGTGCGTTCAGCCGTCGTTGTGCCTTGATGTGACCCAGCTTGCAATTGTGTTCCGTGGTTCTGTGTTCCGTACGGAGCCAAGATCCTACAAGTGCTGCCGTTGTTGTCATTTTATCACTGTTTCTCTATGATTTTGTGTATCTGTCTTGGCACTGTGTGAACCGTAGTCTTGTCGGTTAGCTTTGATGTACTCTTCTCTCTTGGTAGAGTTAGCATGCGACTCGATCATATGTAATATCTGAATGAGGACTGACCTGATTGTGTTGTGGTCTGGTGCTGTCGTTGGCGTCCTGTGTGCCAGGTGTTCCTTGTTGCCTTTGGCACTGGAGCCGATGATGCTGTCGAGCTATCAGCTGAGAGGACTATGTCTCCTTGTTTAAGCTGATAGTCGCGGTGTCTATCATTTTGTTTTTCCCGATATCTGTCATCGTGGCATGGGTCGTGTCTCCATTCATGTGAGACGTGAATGACGTTGCCTTATTTTGGAGGTGTCAGACTTGAGTTCACTTGGGTGCTGTGCTCGATCCAGAGCGTGTGCCTGTGATTATGGTCTGGCAAGTGTTCCTCTGAACTATGTTTTTTGAGATTTGCACTGTTTCAAGTTGTGTCTTGGGGTTGTTCTTCCCTGCTTCTCCTTTGCTAGTCTTTAAAATTTTGAGGATGAAATTTCTTAAAGGAGGGGAGGATGTAATGCCCTGGATCTTTATTAGATTCTTATTAGGTCTTTCGGATCCTTTTCGGAGAGTTTCAGATCGCTTTTGTGGGTCCTGAGTTGAGTTTAACGATCCACGTGGGTTTTTCTCTCGTACAAGTTATGGAACCCTATGGTGAGTTTATTTCACAGTTCATCGACTCGTGGACACCGCAGTTGCAATGTACTCGTCGAGAGGATCGTTTCGACTATTTTTACGTATTTTTCTGAATTAATCCATTTTCAAGCTAATTATCAAATTTTCAAAAATTAGGAAAATTTCTATTTTCATTTTTCCTTTTTCTTTCCTTTTTCTCTCTCCTCCCTTCTCATTTTCGCCGTCGCGATCTCTCTCTCCCGTTTTCTCTCTTCTCTCGCCCTCCCAGATCCGGCTGCAGACGGAGGAGGCTCGGGCAGGTAGAGGAGATGCCGTGGGGATGGTCTGGAGCGCGATGGGGCGAGGATCGGATCGGTTTTGGCGCGATCCCGAACGATGTATTAAAAGCCGACGGTCGAGCTCGCGACGTGATTTTCGGCGTGGTTTAGTCGCTTCGGCGCACTGTTTCTTCGGTGGAGGTAGGGAGATGGATCACCTACTTCTCCTCTGCATTTTCCTTGCAGTTTCATGTTGTTCGGTGCTAGAACGTGCGAGTTTAGGCTCGTTTAGGTAAAATCGTGATTTTAGGGGTTCATAGGGTTGGCTGAAAAATGGCGACCATTTTTAGTAAAATTAGTATTAAACGAACCCTCGAGATGTCTGGATCCCGTTCCCGCATGTTTCACCGCGATTGGTTGTCATTCGGGGCCGGTAGGAGTCTGGGAACCCCGGTGACCCAATTTGGGTCGATTCGTTGGAATCGCCCATTTCTCGCGAACGAATGGTTGCATGTGATCCTTCCGACTTGTGGAAGGTGTTTTTCGCCGTCTAGGATTGTTTCCCCTGCGTTTAGACGTGAATGGGGCGTGGAACGGCCG
This sequence comes from Amorphophallus konjac, assembly GCA_022559845.1. NCBI lineage: Eukaryota > Viridiplantae > Streptophyta > Magnoliopsida > Alismatales > Araceae > Amorphophallus > Amorphophallus konjac. Next base: position 254,819,288 of record CM040118.1, on the reverse strand, counting down.
AGATCGGCCTTTTCCCTAGTTTTCTCGCCGTATCGCTTTGGCGGCCATTCCAATGACCGCTATAGGTCTTTGGCGGCCCCACGATATACCGCCACATCCCTTGGCATGTCGGTCATTTTGAGGTTCGGTAAGTGTGGCGGCCCAACCTTGGACCGCCTCTTGCCTCTGGCGCCCCTATATTGGTGCGCCACAGCTTCGCTGTTTCTTGATATTAGTGTATGTCGGTTCGAACTGGCAGTCCTTCCTCTGACCGCCAGAGTGTTGTGGCGCGCCTTCCTTAGGCTGCCACATGTTGTTTGACCGGGTTAGAGGTCTAGATCGGTTGGCCCTAGCGGCCCAACCCTCATGCGTTTCTTTGTCGTAGCACGCCTTCCTTCGGCTGCTACAGTCCGTTTGACTTAGGTCAAAGTTGTAGGGCGGTTTGTGTGGCGGTTCATTCTTAGACCGCAAGGTCCGTGTAGTGCGTCTATCTTAGACCGCTGGGTGGTTTGATTGGGTAGGTCGGTGCGAGAGTTGACTGGTGTTGGCGGCCTCACCTATGACCGCTACAATCTTCTAGCGGCCCAACCTTTGACCGCTATTGTCCTCTAGCGGACCAGCCTATGACTGGCATTATCCTCGTCTCTGTGTGCGTAGTGACCTTGTCCTTTACTGATTGGTTTACCTAGCGGCCGGGTGATGGATCGCGTATGCCCAGAGTGTCGTTTTGATTTCTGTATATCTTGGCTTGACCTTGTGGTTTGCCGTTCCCGTGGATATCTTTTGGTGTCCTATGAGGGCTATGACCACGTTATAAGGTAGCCATGAGTTTTTCTTGCTTGAGATAGGATCTTCTTTCCTACTGTTAAATCGTCATTGTTTGGTTCCGGTCAACCCGGGGTGACCCAGTGGTTGACAGGCGACCTTGTGTGCATCTCGGCGGTTATGTCCAGTCCGAGATAGTGGTTCTACATGCCGTGGGGTATCGTCTTACGTCGGTTTGCGTGTCCAGATGTGCTGAGGGTTCTTGGTGTTCCCTTTGGTCTTCGTCAGTCGGTTCCTTCGATTGTGTTGTTTCCTCTGACTTAGGATTAGACCGATTTGCAGCGTGTCACTGCTTTGCACGATGATCTTGACCAGAGTTGTGAGACTCAAGGATCATTGTGTTTTCAGGCCTAGTTGCCCTGTCCTGAGTCCGGTGGCAGTCTGGTGTGCTACCTCGTGTCCTATGCTTTGTAGTACATGCGACAGTGCTTCCTTGCCTGTCAGTACTACAACGCTTGTGTTTCAGAGTTCTGTGTCTAGTGAGCCTCCACTAGTCGTAGCCTGGCGACACGTTACGACGTGTTGACCCACCCGGGAGTGGTGGCGTGGCAGTTCCCGATATACGGTTTTTAAGCTCATTCCGTGGGCCCTTGCTTTACAGTAGCGTCCTACTGGGAGGAAAAACTAGCTAGAGGCTTGGCTTAGGCAAGAGCCAGTGTGTGCACATGTGGTCAGGGGCTTTGGACTAACGTCGACGGGCATTACCCTATCTAGTCACTCGTTACTGTAGTTCATGTTCTGTTCAGACAGTGTCCTCGTCTCTGTCGTCTTGTTGGCAGCGTCGACAGACACTTGTAGGCGCAACATATGACGTCAGTGGACGCAGCTGGCTGTTCTTCTAGTGAGGAGGTGCTTCCGTCACGTGACACGTGACTCTCGTGTTTCTCGTGCGTCGTGACCTTTCCGGGTTAGCCCTCTCATGGTCTTGCCCGAGGTCAGTGTGGTATCGTGTGCATGACTTTCTAGTCGTGTGTGTGTGGTCGTGTCTAGAAGAGCGTGCACGATAATCGACTCATGTAGGCTTTAGTATTCCGTATCTGTCTAGGTCTTTTTTAGACTTTTCGCCTATCTTGTAGGCCTTCGTCTTAGGCCTCGTGTTTGCCAAAAGATCGGTGACTCCTGACTTCGTCAGTTCAGAGTTTACCCTTCTGTTTCTGTTGTTGTTGCTATTTGGAGTAGCCTAGGGGCCGAGGTCCACTCGGCAGCTGTGTTTTGTCGGTATGGCTCCTTCCTTCATCCTTACTTGCTCCCTACTCCTGCTTCCTCTTCTTTACAGCTTTCTAGTGGTAGTTTTTCTGCTTTGCTACTGCTGCTGTTTTAGTTGTTTCGTGTTACTGCGTTGTTTCTCAGTGGGGATCCGCGTGACCCCTACTTGGCCAGTGATACGAGGCTCACCCATGCTTTTCTGGTGGGTGTCGTCGTTCTACTTCCGCGATTCCTGGTGTGTCGCGTTCATAGTGGCTAGCGGTACCTGCGTCGGGTTTCCCCCGACCTTAGTGTACGTTCTTCTTTCCTGTAGACTGGACTCTGGTATAATTGTTAATTTGAAACTGTTAATTAAAAGTAATTTTATTTCTGCTGCTTTAGCAAACCTGATTAATGAAATTTAATTGCTTACTATTATATCTCTGTGGCTTCAATGTACTACACGACAATCCTTTTTCCCTTCAGAGCCTTACAGCTCTTGGGAGGCTTCACGGATTCCAAGTGGTATCGAGCCTACTCGGTAGTCCTATCAGGTATATCCGATATCCGGGATCTGGGTCGTCACAATGGGATTGGTCAATACATCTGCAAGCAAAATGTTTCAAGGAAGTTTATAATCAATGAAGCATGCCGTAGATATGTGAATATTTCAAGGTAGCTAGCTCATGGATATGGCAACCAGCTAATTTGTGCAACAATCAGAAGGAATATTTACAGTCATTGAGAAGACATAATGGTTTTCAAAAATAGATTTTCCCTTTTTGATCAAGTTCAGCTTTATTACAAGTTCGCTGCAATAATAAAATACAGAAATTTAAGCAGATTAACTCCTCCTAAATGTATGCATGGATTTTCAAGTGATCTTTAAGAATTTTCTGACATTTATGACATGCAGCTCATCCTGAAAATATAATGCACATGAATATGAGCAGACTGAAATATGCATTGACTCCCCCTGTCTAAATGCAATGAGAGATCAAACTTGATATGAAGACCTTGCAAGGGACTATGCTAACTTAGTTTTGAGACCCAAGTGCAATATACCATGATGTCATGCATGAAAGTGCATCAACCAATGCAGTTTATTCCAGTATGACTAACAAATTTTTAAACAAAGCATGACAATGTAAGATAACATGTGCATCGGATTTTCAATTTAAGAATAGAATTTGCATAGCAGATTAGATTAACCAAACTCCGCCTTAATTATTCAATCAGCTGAAACAATCAGATAAAATGAAAACATGAATTCTAGCAAGTTTAAAACCATGATATGCAACTGAACAAGAAGGGAGTTATTGAAAGACAACAACTAGAACAGTAACAATAGAAATTGGGGTTTTACCAATCATGGGTGCCTTGCTTTATTGAACCCCCTCTTTATTTGTCTTCCTCCAGGGCACACCTGCAAACACAATTCTTCATTTCTGATTTTTAAGCACCCAAGATTTCTTGCATCCTAAAGGGTTGGCAGCACCCTTAGGAGGTGCTCTCCACTGTTTCACAGCATTAGAATCATCAATTTTCATGAAAATGTAGTGGTCCATATATAACATGCCCTGATTTCCCACAATAATGGCAGTAAATAGAAGACATATTCTTCCTTATAGGATAAGCATGAAACTTCTATGCATGGGCACAAATGTAATCCTTTTCAATATGAAAAATTTTCTTTTTCTCAACTTGCCAACCGTCCTTGACTGTATGGCCAAGTCTCCTACAATTAATACAAGATCGGGATCCCTTATTTGAAAACACCATTTGCCACTTTAAGGTAGTAGCTTTTCTACAAGCCTTTAATTCATCCTTTTTCAAGGCAAAACAGTCATGCATTACATGACCAAACCAACCACAATAAAAACACTTCAGATTTGCTTTGCCTTGCACAATGGATTTTTTGAACTTCCTTTTCTATTTTTAAAGCACTTTCTTTTTCATTTTTTGATTTTCATTTTGAATTGAACTTTTCTGACTTTCAGGATGTTTTGGGGATTGTCTAGACCATTGGGCTATTTTGTACTACGAACAAAAGAAGTGAACATTTTATTTTCAAAGGATTTTTTATTCTCAGGTTTGTATCCCAGACCTTCTATTTGAAAATTCATTTTATTCCCTAGTTTATCCAAATTGTCTTTCCCTTTGACAAACCTAGACATAGACTTATTCAGATCTTGGACTTCATTTTGCAAAGATGCAATAATCAATTCATAGTTTGCATTTTCTTCTTCACAAGCTGCTAGCCTTTCATTCAACATGTTATTTACAAATTTGTGATTTTCAATTTCTGTTTCAAGACTATACATTTATTCAATATTGTCTGAAATAACACACTTCCCTCTTTCAAGAATAGTTACTTTGTCAGATAAGGCATTGTTCAACTATTTTAGTTTTTCAATTTCCTTCATCAGTTCATCATTTTTCTCTTTGAATTTGTCATTTTTTATTAACTCAGTTATCAAGATCTGATCATCAGACATGATTTCCTATTTATCTTTAGTTTCAAAATTTTCAAGCTTTCTATGCAATTCCATGTTTACTGCCTAGACAGCTTCAAATTTCTCAATATGCAATTTATTTTGTTCTTGAAGTTTTTCAAGTTTATCTTTAGCTTCTTGAATATGTTTTGTGAAAGTTTCTTTTTCTGATCTCAATTTCTCTAGTTCAGAATTAGTACTGTCAAGATTCTCCAGTTGTATCCTTAGTTTATTGTTTTCAATTTTCAGATGTTCAACATTCTCATTTTCAGAACCATTGTTAATAACATCATTCAATTTTTTTTCAGCAATTTATATTATTTTCTCAACTTTTCATGCATTTCAAATAATTTTGTATAGGCTTCCTCCCATTCTTCAATAGAGAAATTTTCGTAGGGAGAACTTACCTCTTCATCATCTTCTTTTTCGTTTGCCATGATCCCAATGATCTCCACTTCTTCCTCTTCATTTGAGATACTCTCTTTCTCATCACTCCAGGTGGATACCATTGCTTTTGTCTTCTTCTCTTTGGCCTTGGAGTCTTTCTTGATCAAATCTGGGCATTCATCACGAACATGCCCTGGCTTCCTACAACGATAGCAAACAATTTTATTAGCCTTCTTTTTCTTGTCAGTTCTAAAATTTGGACTTCTACAAACATGTCGAAATCTTTTGTTCTTGGCTTTCATACCTCTCATTCTTAGGAATTTTTTGAATTGTTTAGTGAGGAATGCTTGATCACATGTTGACATATCATCTAAATTCTCACTGTTTCTCCACTACTCTCGGAGCACTTTAGAGCTACTGTTTTAGGTTTCTTGTCATTCTCTTCACTCCTCCTGAGATTCAATTCATAGGTCATCAATGACCCAATTAATTCATCTACTATCATGATGGACATATCTCTGGAATCCTCAAGGACAGTGGCCTTGGTATGCCACGCAAGAGGGAGTGATCTTAGAATTTTTCTGACCAAATCACTGTCAGAGTAGTCTTTCCCAAGAGCTTGCAGCCCATTCGTTAGCTTAGGGAATCTAGCATACATTTCAAAAATTGTTTCACTAGGATTCATCTTAAACAATTCATATTCAGAAACTAGCATGTTAGCTTTAGTAGCTCTTACCTTAGATGTGCCCTCGTAAATTACCTCAAGACGATCCCACATTTCTTTGGCTGTCGTGGATGATAACACCCTTCATAATTCTACTGTATGAATGGCGCACTGCATTGCGTTCAAGGTACTCCAGTTGACGGTTTACTGGCGAATCTGCTCTCTGGTCCAGCCATCTTCATTTTCTGGAAGGATATATGGGCCTTTCTCAATGATTCTCCACATTTCATGACTTTGTGCATGCATGAAGACCTGCATCATGTTCTTCTAGTACGAGTAATTGCTGCCATCAAAGAAGGGCGGTCTATTAATAGAATAACCTTCAGCTAAAAAGCTACGAGGTTGCATCTCATTGGATCTCCCCAGGTCGTTGGACCACATTGTGGGGAATCTGCTCTAATACCAATTGTTGGGTGCACAGTAGGATCTAGAGGGGGGTGAATAGATCCCATTACAAAAATTATGCCCTATTCAAACCAACCAAACAATGATTCAAATAGAACTGATTAAGACAACAATGGTTCACACTGAACCTTTATCGAACACTTGATATGATAATAGCGCTGAGTAGAAATTAAACTGAATACAAGCTAATTAACATTCAGCAGTAAGCAACCACAAAATATCCGCTAGATGAACTGGTACTAGGCAGAGGGTTGAGTCCAGAAACTCTCCTCACGCAATGTGTGTGAATACACCTTTGATATACAAGTTAGCAACTAGTAAAACGGATAACCCTATGAATTCAAATCGGAATGGGAAAGACAATCACACCAAGGGCAAACCATAGTGCTCAGGGATTTTTAGGTCCATCCCCCACTCAAACCAAGTGAGGATTCCACTGACACACAACTTAAACTGCTGATCCACAGCTTTGAGAGAACCAATCCGTTACAACAGCTGATCCAAAGCTTTGAGGGAACCAATCCCATACAACTGCTGATCCACAACTTTAAGGGAACCAATCCCTTACAATTGCTAATCCACAGCTTCGAGGGAACAAATCCCTTACAACCGCTGATCCACAGCTTCGAGAGAACCAATCTCTTAACCGCTGATCTACAACTTAAACAAGGATCAAATCCTCAACCAGCTGATACACAGCTTAACCCGAACCCACAACAGGGTATCAGAGGTAACAATGAAACTATAAAAAGAAAAATAGAAAAACAAGGAAGAAAACCAAGAGGAAAACAAATGAAATATAGCTCCAAACGAGCACACGACTTTGGATCTGATCCAGAAGCCAATCTTTAAATCAAATCTTCAAGAACACATCTTGGCTGCACTCAGAAACCTCTCACGAACTGGCTGTTGATTTTCCTGAGCTACGAGCTCTCAACTTCTATCTTTCTTCTTCTACCTATCACAGATTGCTCACTCACAAATTCTCTCTCGAACTGAACTACCCAGCCGTGCTTCAATAGCCCACGAAATTCCTTCTATAGCAGCAGCCTTCTTCTCACGAAGAGGGCTCTGTTATATAGGCAGAAAAATCCATTTTTTGAAAATTGATCTTATCTCCAATCTAAATTATCATTGGTCCACTTGTCTCAGAGAATATTCCATTTTGGAAGGATCACAGGAGTCCAAGGGACCTGTGCCAATAATTGGAGTTTGACTTCATGTGATTTTGATAAGTTGTTTACGTGCTCAACTGGATAGCCTTAGTTGTGTCGACCTCATGGTCTGATTCGTCGACCCTTCTTGTTTTGCCTCTTAGTAGATTCACTACTGCGTCGACGCACGTACATCGCTACGTCGACTCAACTTATGTAGCAGACTCCTGGACAGAGCCCTTGCTCAAAAGAGTCGACTCTTTGAGTCGACACTTCCTAGTTTTAAACAAAATTTAGCAGATTGCGTCGACTCCATCTCACTATTGCGTCGACGCATTACTTGGCATGAAGACTTATGAGAGAAGGCTATCCTTGGTGTCTTGCTGTTGCGTCGACTCCATTTGTGTTTCTAGCTTGACTTCTACTGCTGTTGCTTTGAGTCTTGTGTGTTGACTCCACTTCAACATGGCGTCGACTCAATCTCCATGTTTACTTGTAGATATATTGCTGCGTTGACTCCATGTGACCCATTGCGTCGACTCTTCATTAACTGAGCTGAACTGACACTATCTGTTGACTTGAAGAAGTCAGATCTGAACTGCACAATATCCAAGTCAACTTGCAAAAAATCCAAGTCAATTAACTTGCTCCATCCGAATTTTATTGAATTGAACTATTCTGAACTTCAAAGAAAGACAAGTTATTCTGTATGCTAAAATCAAAGACATTTGACATTATTAAATCATAAAATGACCCAATAATGACTTATAGTGTTTGACATCATCAACACATGAAATGACTCATTAATGACCTATAGTATTTGACATCATCAAAACCCCAGGGACACAATAGGATTAAACAATATCCTTGCATTGGCATATACCTAATGCCAATGATTTCATCCAAGTTGGTGCTCGACTTCTTGTCGAGACTTGTCGCTATAACCCAACGGCTTAGACCTTCTATCTATGACCAGATTAAACAATATCCTTGCATTGGCATATACCCAATGCCAATGATCTCATCCAGGTTGGTGCTTGACTTCTTGTCGGGACCAGCTGCTATAACCCGATGGCTTAGACCTTCCGTCTAAGACCGGATTAAATGATATCCTTGCGTTGGCATATATCCTATGCCAATGATTTCATCAAGGTTGGTGCTTGACTTCTTATTGGGATTAGCCGCTATAACCCAACGGCTTAGACCTTTTGTCTAAGACTAGATTAAACTATATCCTTGCGTTAGCTTATACCCAATGCCAATGATTTCATCCAGGTTAGTGCTTGACTTCTTATCGAGACCAGCTGCTATAACCCAACGGCTTAGACCTTCCATCTAAGACCGTATTAAACAATATCCTTGCATTGGCATATATCCTATGCCAATGATTTCATCAAGGTTGGTGCTTGACTTATTGTCGGGACCAACCGCTATAGCCCAACGGCTTAGACCATCAGTCTAAGACTGGCTTAAACAATATCCCTGCGTTGGCATATATCCTATGCCAATGATTTCATCAAGGTTGGTGCTTGACTTTTTGTCGGGACCTGCCAGTGTAACCCAACGGCTTAGACCTTTTGTCTAAGACTAGATTAAACGATATCCTTGTGTTGGCATATACCCTATGCTAGTGATTTCACCAAGGTTGGTTCTTGACTTCTTGTCGGGACCAGCCGCTATAACCCAACGGCTTAGACCTTTCGTCTAAGACTGGATTAAACATTATCCTTGCATTGACATATATCATATGCCAATGATTTCATCATGGTTGGCACTTGCCTTCCTGTTGGGACCAGCCGCTATAACCCAACGGCTTAGACCTTCCGTCTAAGACCAGATTAAACAATATCCTTGCATTGGCATATATCATATGCCAATGATTTCATCAAGGTTGGCGCTTGACTTCTTGTCGGGACTAGCCGCTATAACCCAACGGCTTAGACCTTCCGTCTAATAATGGACTAAACAATATATTTGAATTGGCATATATCCTATGCCAATGATTTCCTCAAGGTTGGCACTTGACTTCCTGTCGGGACTAGCCGCTATAGTCCAACGGCTTAGACCTTTCGTCTAAGACCAACTTAAACAATATCCTTACGTTGGCATATATCCTATGCCAATGATTTCATCAAGGTTGGTGCTTGACTCTTTGTCGGAACCAGCCACTGTAACCCAGCGGCTTAGACCTTCCATCTAAGACCGGATTAAATGATATCCTTGCGTTGGCATATACCCTATGTCAATGATTTCATCATGGTTGGTGCTTGGCTTCTTGTCAGGACCAGCCGCTATAACCTAACGGCTTAGACCTTTCGTCTAAGATCGGATTAAATGATATCCTTGCGTTGGCATATACCCTATGCCAATGATTTCATCATGGTTGGTGCTTGGCTTCTTGTCAGGACCAGCCGCTATAACCCAATGGCTTAGACCATCCGTCTAAGGCCGGATTAAATGATATCTTTACGCTGGCATATACCCTATGCCAATGATTTCATCAAGGTTGGTGCTTGACTTCTTGCGGGCCCAACCGCTATAACCCAATAGCTTCGACCTTTCATCAAAGTCCAGATTAAACGATATCCTTGCGTTGGTATACACTCAATGCCAATGATATCGCCCTGATTAGCACCCAACTCTTTGCGAGAGTTGGCTAATCTAGTCCCACCGGGTCCACCCCAATTCATCATTGCAGGCCTTTCGTCTGATCCTATATACAAAACCTCTCTTCCTTGCTTCGACAACATACACCCATGTGCCCCGCACACACGTCCCTCGTCCACGCCACTCACGGGTGGGGGGCATTTGTTGATGCTTAAAAGTTGGCACCAAAAAGGCAAGCAGAGTCAGGTGGAGAAGAAAAGGAAGGTGGGTCAATGAACTCAGGGCTGCGTCGACCCCACAGCACTGCGCAATCTGAAAAAAGGTCTTGGATAGCAGGCTGCGTCGATGCAGGACCCCAACTACGTTGATGCATCTGAAGATACAACAGAGAAGCTGCCAGGTGATCAAACGGTGCGTCGACGCAGCTTACATCCTGCGTCGACACGCTTGAAGCCGAAGAGCAAAAATGCCAGCACCAATAGGCTACGTCAACGCACCTCACAGGTTGCATCGGCGCACCCTCAATGACGCAAGAAGGCCGTACCAGCGTGGGATCCGATCGTGACACGTGTTCTCCAAAAAGCTTCGATCGGGGGATCCTTCTAGAAGGTCGTACATCCCATACAAGGCACGTGGCTAGGAGATCTCCAATCATTGGAGATTCCTTGACCCTACCTTGAGGGAAAAGAAAACCCCCATGCAACTGCTATAAAATGAGGGCAACACCCTGAAGAAAGCCCCCCTGCTGGTTGGCTGTTCGAAGCTTCCTAAAGGATGAACTCCAGAGTAATCTGTCCTGCTCCTGAGCGCGGGAGAAGAAGAGAGGGAGAAAGAAGGAGAAGAGGTACTGTCTGGGGAGGGAAGGGAGTCAATGCTCCCCCTTTCTTTTCTTTTCTCTGCTATGTATGCTTTTTTTCCTTTATGTTTTTTGTTAGATTGCTCCCCAGACGAACCAGTTCTGGAAGAATGTACCTCTTTTATGCAGAAGCAATGAATGAAAGTGTTCATTTCGTGTTCAAGCACAAATATGCTCATCTTTGCAGATTTCATTTTTTTATCCCAATCCCCATGACCGAATTGTGATTCTGTCACCTACGCTTACTGTTCTTCTTCCTTATCATGCAATGATGCCCTGCCATCAGGATGACCTGGATTCAGGGGCTGCCCAGTCGCAATGGGTTGGTTTTCTAAATCCAGTCTCCCATTTACCAGATGAGGCTCCCTAGTTGGACCTCATTCTGATTTCTGGCGCACTAGATTGTTCTCAGTGTGGCACTCTTGTCCTCGTGACAGATTCACGCCCCCATGGGCAACATTGACCTCATAAGTCCCTCCTCTGGTATCCCAGGCGGGTCTAGGCTATCCCCATGTATCCGATATGCATGTGTCCTAAGCTTTTAGGGTGCATGCTATTTTTATGTTTGCTGTAATGCTCCTGGAGGAATGGCCATTTGCCTTCTCACCCATGCCAAGGGTTGTTACGGCTTTGGCTTAGTCCTAAAAATCATTGGAATTTGCATTTCTTTTGCTTTTCCCTTTGCTTAATCCCAGCTCATGGAGAAGTTGTGGCTTATTACCTTGGCGTGAGGAGCTCTAGTGTTTAGGGTTTGCATGGCGACGTAGGTTATGGCGGCTCCCCTGTAGGGGGATGGAGACGTCCATCCCCCTGTCCCTCCTTTGAAGCCTTCCTTCCTCCAAACCCTTGCTCGTTCCATCTGCCCGCCTAAGGTCTCTATTGGTGTCAAGGTTCCTGCCTTTACGGATGAGGGAGAACCTGCTGTTTTCTTCTCTCGTCATGAAGTTCTACAATCTTATAAGCCCCTAGAGTTTGCGATCATTGCCAAGTGTTCTTATGAGAGGCCACCGATTCCTGAGATTAAGAGTTGCCTGTCTCAAAGGTTAAATTTGCAAAAGGACTTCTTACTGAGCGTGCTTAATCAACGTCATCTTCTATTAAGGTTCTCAAACGAAGAGGATTTCCTGAAGGTCTTCCTTCGTAAGAGCATCTTCATCAAAGGTTATTTGTTTAGATTTTTTAGATGGTCTGCGGACTTTGATTATAACTCAGACCCCTCGTCTATGCCAATCTGGGTTGGTTTTCCGTCGCTCCATGTTAACTTCTATAATGAAGATTTTTTACGTTCTATTGCATGCAATCTGGGCAAGGTTTTACGTATTCATGATTCTACTGCTTCTTGGACTCAAACTGTTGAAGTGCTTGTATGTATATAGATTGATATTGCTAAGCCTTTAATTGAGCGTATCTGGATTGATTCCGGTGGCAGTGGTTTTTGGCAATACATTAATTATCATAGGCTTCCTACCTTGTGTAGTTCTTGCCATGAAATTGGCCATGACTCTGCCTCTTGTTTAAAGAAGAATAAGCGGATTCCGGAAAAGCAGCGTGTGGCTGTGCAGAGTAATATTCCGTCAAAGGAAGTAAACATCAATCCGGAGTTGGTTTGGGTTCCTGTGGACCCTAATAAGTCTAAGATGAAGAATTAGGTGGTAGAGGCCATGAATAATAATGATGTGCCTATCTCCAATGTTTTTGATAGACTTCGTTCCCTGGGTGATGCGTCCAATCTGGAAGACATAAACAAACCCGATTCTGCTTCTCACTCTGATACGGGTATTACCCTGCACACGGCATCACCAATGGTTCGTCCTGATCAAGGGGATTTAAATGAGTGTCCTGACCAGATTCAAATACCTACGCTTTCTAATGCTTCCTGTGAAGTTGTTGCTGCTAAGGTTTTAACTGAGTCCAGGGTTGATGATAACCGAGATGAGGGCTTGGACAGAGTTCTGGTTTGCTCCTCTCATGAAGGCCCTCGGATATAGAATTCCCCTGTTATTATGGAGGAATCAAGTTTGCCTGTTGTGGAAGTGCTGGCTGGTGGTGTCTCTGCTTGTCCTAAAGAACTATTGAACCTCATGGCCAAGGAAAACCGATTGTCCTAGATATGCTTTCCTGAGAAACCTTCAAGGCCTTTTACTAGAAGTATGTTAAGAAGATCCTCCTCGGTGGGTGAGATATCTGTTAATAATTCATGATGAATGCTCTTATCTGGAATGTCAGGGGTATTTCTAACAATTTATCTAATGGTAGAGTTAAGTTTCTTATCAAGGCTCATAATCTCAATGTGCTCGCAATTATTGAACCAATGGTGGATGTGTGCAAGATTGATAATTTTCAAAGGAGGCTAAATATGGACTTTGTTGTTGCTAATGGACCTGACCGGGCACATGTCTGGTTTTTTTGGAAGTCTCCTATGCAATTCTCTCTGATGCATCAGTATGACCAGTTCTTAACAATCTGTAATGGGGATCCCAGTTGTCCAGATTTCATGATTACTATTGTCCATGCTAAATGCTCATATATGGATAGGAGGCATCTTTGGGAAGAGTTGACTGCTTTGTATTGGGATTGTGGCGCTCCCTGGCTGATTACAGGGGACTTTAATGCTATTCTTTCTGAAGAGGAGAAGATTGGGGGTCGACCCCCTGACATCACTTGTTTATCTGACTTTCATGGTTGTATCTCCTCCCTGGGGCTTCAGGATGGTGGCTTTATTGGCAGTTGATTTACCTGGCACAATGGTCAAAAGGGAGTGCATGCAATTTGGGATAGACTTGACAGGGCCCTTTACAATGCCGCTTGGATCCAAAAATTTCCGATTAAGGTGACTCATTTATCCAGAGAAGCTTCAGATCATGCCCCTCTTTTAATATCCCTTACCACTAATAGTCCGTAATTCATACTAAGGTTTATTTTTCACAAGATGTGGTTATCTCATGAGCGGTTCCTTGAGGATGCTAGGATTTGTTGGGAAACCTCCCCTATTTCCTATTCTCCTATGTTGACACTGCACCTTAAACTCAAGGCTATGAAAGCTATGCTCAAAGACTGGAATAAAAAGGTTTTTGGTAACATTTTCAACAATATTTCTGCTACTGAGGACAGGGTGGTTGTGGCTCAATCAGCATTTGATGTTGATCCCTCTGATGCTAATTATTTGTCTCTTGAAAATGATAGATATGTTCTTACTAATTTATATATGCAGGAAGAATGTTTTTGGAGACAAAAGTCTCACATTCAGTGGCTCAATGATGGTGATCGAAATACCAAATATTTTCATGCTGCGGTGCTTAGCAAAAGGGCTCGGAATCAGATCACCTCCTTAAAGGATGACAATGGTGTTACTGTGGACAATGAGAAGCTTCTCAAAAACATGGCAGTGTGCCATTTTGAGAATGCTTTTTCTTCTCAGCCTCATGTCATATCTGAGCAACTATTGCAGGTCATTCCATCCCTTCTATCTGCTCTGGATAATGACTTTCTCTATGCTATTCCTAATGAGGAGGAAATTAGGACTACTGTCTTCTCAATGTCTCCGGATAGTGCACCTGGCCCTGATGGTTTTACAGGTCACTTTTATCAGTCATGTTGGTCTTTCATTAACCATGAGGTATGCAATGCCATCATAGAATTTTTCTTGGGCAGTGACTTTCCTCGGGCAATGTCTGCATCTGTAATTGCTCTCATACCCAAAGTAGCCAAGCCTGAACGCTTCAAGGACTTCAGGCCGATCAGCCTTTGTAACTTCTCTTTTAAGATTATTTCTAGAATCTTAAATGACAGATTATCAGTGCTATTGCCATCCTTAATTTCGGTGGAACAAGGAGCCTTTGTCAAAGGCTGCATTATTGGGGAGAACATTCTCCTGGCGAAGGAGATCATAAATGACATTGGTAGGTAGGCTAGAGGGGAAAATGTGGTCTTTAAACTTGATATGGCCAAGGCTTATGACAGACTGGAATGGGATTTCTTGATAGCTGTTCTGAGAAAATTTGACTTTTCAGAGATGTTTCTCAATATGATTTTTCGGCTTGTCTCCAATTCTTGGTCTTCCATATTATTTAATGGTAACCTAGTTGGTTTCTTCAGGTCTTCAAGAGGAATTAGATAGGGAGACCCCATTGCCCCATCCCTCTTTATTCTAGCTGAAGAAGCTTTAAGTAGAGGCCTCTCTCTTCTGTTCCAGTCTAGGAAGGCGGGTTATTTCTTAATCCCACGTGGTTGCCAGAAGGTTTCTCACTTGCTTTTTGCGGATGATACTTTGATATTTGCAAATGGGAGCAAATCCTCCTGGAAACACCTTATGGACATTTTACATCTTTATGAAGATTCATCAGGTCCACTAATTAACATATCCAAGAGCTCACACTACATCCATAGCAGGGTGTCACGTCCCAACGCAGAATATCGGAGCACGACAGGGGAGAAAATCCCTAACTCAATCATGACTAGAAATTCTAATTACATGACTTGATATACAAATCTCAACTTCAAAATTTCAATTTCTTATCAAAACTCTCCAATTAAACAAAAGATAATTCCATACCATTAACTCTTCATACTTACAAGACATCTCTCATAACAAATGACTCTCAACTCTAAACTATGAAATATGAAAACTATTAAGACAGCTTGATGCACTCCACACTCTTGCCCTTCCCGCTAACTATCCTTGAGACAACTTGCAAAATATTAATTAACAATGCATGAGTACAAAGCTCAGTAGAAATTACATCTCAACACAAGTAAATTTAAGTGATTAATATCTTTTACAATTAATATTCTAATCAAGACAGAAATAGATAAGATAAAGATCAAGTATAAGGATGTAATCATGAGGACAATAGATGCCAAAGAAGTATAACATCGAGTTCAATTTCAAGAGATATAGTAAGAAGGTAAATTTCAAGGACTAGCATTGAGAGAATCTAGAGATGGCTCAATGAACAATAACAAGAAAGGTACGTACAACCAATGAAGAATATATACGAGGGAACATAATTATAGATTGGCCATATATAACAATCGAATTCCAACGAAATATATATATATCTTTTCGAGTCAAGAATATCAAGTGGCAAGTCAAATATGTCATGTAACAAGTCAAGCAATCGATCATATAAAATAGCAAGTAACAAGTATCATGTGAATTGTCTAGATCAATATAGCAAGCAAGTACTTCGGTATAATGTCACACCTTATCATTACAACTCCCATGGGCACAAGTACTTTTGGGTGCTCCTCCCAGGACCAGACCGGACCCTTAATGATGCGTTGGCATTGAAGTTATGGATCATATATCCCAAGTAAACATTAGACAATTCCATATATAACAAATGGCCAAGTAGATTCAAGGAAGTTATATTCAAGTAATTAACAAGTAGAATAAGTAGGAAGCAAGGATCATGTGCAGAAAAATTATAATGAAAGATTTCAAGGAAATGGGAAACATGGGATAGGACAAGTAAAAGTGCAAGTCTATTCAAGAATATTTGTCACAAATGAATTCAAGAAACATCGGTAGAATTGAGTATGGATTTTTAAGTCAATTCTAATCCGGTAAGAAGGTCCAAAATCAAAGGGATTGAGATTCAAACCTTTTAGAGATTTTAGATTCGAGTTTCAAGGGTTTCAGGTTTCAGGTTTAAAAAGTTAAAATTTCAGGTTTACAAGTTTAGGTAAAAAGGTTTAGATTTATGTAGGAATAAAATCAGAATTAACTGGATTTTTTTCCAAAAAAAACAAGGTTTCACATTTAAAATCAGATTACAAGCTTAGGGGTGATCTGGTTTCAAGTTACCTATTTCAGATTTACAGGTTTTTTGGTGGATCTGTTTTTTTTTGGTCTACAAAATGCAAGTTCTCATGTTAATGACAAAAATAAAATCAGATTCTTCAAGGTTTAGAAAGCTACTACCATAGGGATTAAAAGTCCACATTTTTCAGGTTTAAGAAGACAAATTATTGCAGGTTCAAAGGATAGATTTTCAGTGTATTAAGATTCATATTTTTGTTGACTTTAACCATCAAACTGCAGGGGTCACATAAACGGGTTGTAGGGATTTCAAAAAAAATTTCTATTTTTGTTGGGTTCTAAAATATCAACCCTAGGTTAAAAGGAAGGTTCACTGGGGAATTAAAATGTTAGATTACAGGCATCAAACATTAGTTGAACAGGGATAAGACAATGTTTTAAAAAAACATACGCAGGTTTTAACAGGGATTAAGTACCACGTTAAAAAAAAAGACTGTTCTACCAGGGTAAAAGAGATTAAATGTACATAATAGGTATAAAAAAATACAGGCTTTATAAAGAAAAAAAAATAGTTCTAATGGGGTCAAATCTCAGGTTTAAACTAACGGATCAGATGTTCGTTTTGCAGGGGGTGATCAAATTTGCAGAGATTAAAGAGTTGTTTTCTTTTCTTTTCTTTTTTTAAAGACACATAAATTAAAATTTCGATTTTATACTTAGAACTTGGGCGAGAAAACCTACCTTAAGAGCAGATAAACTTTCTCACCGTCTAAACCTTCTTCTAATCGTCAAGAACAAAGCACACCAAATAATATTAAACTATCTCCTCTTCTCCGCGCCTTACTGTTTGCAGCCTTCAATTCTATTCACACGAACAACACGGACAAGCTCTCCCCAAATAAACCAACACCACATGAAGAACACTCACACCTCACGATGGGTATTGATTGGGCTTGACTGCAGCACAGGGGCTATGGTGTTTAGGGTTTGGGAAAAACACGGGAGACACTAAGGAAGGTATATTTATAGTGTGAACCGAAGCTAGAGTCCTAATTACCTTACACTAATGGGGGTGATAAACTAAACCAACCCCCCCCCCCCTCCCACGATGGCTCCCAGCTTGCCGCCACCAACTAGGACTACTTAATTTAGGGTTTGTTATGAATAAGATTTTAGGTGATTCACGTATAAGGGTCAAAAGAGGTGATATATAGATATATATTATCCACCTTAATAATTTAAATCTATCTAAAATTAACCCATGCATAACCCGCCCTATCAATATCAAACTAATGCAAGTCTCACCCAAAAACCACCGTCGCCGTCTTCAAACTAATTAGGATAAACAAAACCCTATTTATCTCTTAACAAATTACATAGGTAACTAGATTTAATTACTTAATATTATCTTATCTCAATTATTTTATTTAAATTAAGACACTTAACATAATAATAATCTAATTAAATAGTTATCAATTTAAATCTCTATCCTAGTTACAATCAAATTCTAACCAACCTAAATGGGGTCTTCTGGATGCTAGGGTCTTAATGGACCTAATCTATGTAGCTCAATAACCAAGAGATTTAAATAAAATGAAAACTCATTCTAATTTATTGGCTAATATTATTGCGAGTATATACAAATACATTATTTATTATGAACATTATTATATTATTACTATTGTTATTCAAGTACACGTTGTTTATATTTTTCTTATCATTTCGACTATAGTAATTAACAATTAAATAGCATTAATTTAAGGTCTTATATGTATTCATTCGTAAGTTCGAATAATTAACTAAAATTCATTTAAAATCTTATTATTTTATCTTTCCAAGAGTGAAGACGCACCATGCACCTAATCAATTATTACACCACATGACCCACTATTATGGTTTCACGAGTTCTTACTTACTTATTTTTTAATATCATTAATAAAAATTATTAATTAAATAATAACTCATCTTTTCTTACTTTTCGATTTTACCTTTACTTATTTTCTTTAAGTATATTATTAATGGATTAAATAATTCTTGTTATATTCCACTTTACAAATTTTATACTTATTTATCATCACTCAGATTTTATTTATTTTCTTAAATATCTTTGAGTGTTTCCTTAAATTAAAGTTACCTATAATTAATAAAGTCTTTAATCAAAATATCGTTAATTAACCTATCGGGATTCGGATGTGTTAATTATACCTTTTATCTACGGAGTCTTTCATATAATTTAAATATACGTATACCTCTAAGATCTATTTAAGATGTTCTTTAATTAAATATATCACCAACCATTTTAATAATTAACTATTTGAGATTTACATATGAGAAAATTATTTTATAATATTTCTTCCCATTTTAATAGCATGCCATGCTTAAATATTTTCAAGACATTTTTTACTTTAATTATACTATTGAACATCTCATTAATTAAACTAATGAAAATACAAGATTCTCCTTCACTATTATTTTGAATATTTTTAGATGTTCTATAAATTAGACGTATTGTCAAAATAATGAAAATGTTTGATAAACAACACGGTTGATTAACTAATTTAAATGTGGGTATTTATATTACGATTTTACTCCTCATTTTATTTATACATTTTAGATCATTTTAAGAGAATAAAGGTGCCAAATTAATAACCTTTTAAATAAACCACATCATTAACATTTATTAATTAGATGTCAATTTAAGTTTAGATTTTGGGTGCAAATATTATTATAAGGAAAAATGCTAGTTTCAAAATTAATTGATTTTATTTAACTTTACATGTCATCTTACCAAATACATTTATTTTTTAAGACCCAATTACACTCTTAATAGACTTTTTAAATAAATTATTATTTTATTATCATTTTAAACCTATTTAATTACTTGACTTTTATTTAGTTGGATCCCCTTTTATTACTTCTTGATTTTATCGAACCTTAAATCAATTACTATATTTATACACATCATTAATTTATTCTTCTCTCATCCCCTTTTATTTATTTGCATAAAAATTTATCTAAATTTTAATTATTTATGATAAATTACTAGGCTTAGTTTACAACATGAATTCATACTTATCTTTTTTTTTCAATTTTATTTTGAATATATATATATATATATATTTCTATTTTAGTCTTAAAATAATTCGGCGTGCTACACATGGCTTCTTTGTCTCTTAAACAGCGACTCCTGTCCATAACTGGTATTGTGCACAGGACCTTCCCATTTCGATACCTTGGTGTGCCAGTATTCCCTAGGAGAGCTAAAGTTTCTTTCTTCACCTCTCTCCTCACTAAAATACAGTCCAAGATATAAAGTTGGAGTTCTGATTTCCTATCCATGGTTGGGCGGCTTTGTCTGATTAAACATGTTCTTTCTTCAATCTCTTTGCATATTCTTTCCTGCTCTGCTGTCTCTATGGCAGTTCATAAGTTCCTTGACAAAGCTTTTGCAAATTTCTTATGGGATTCTTTTGAAGGAAAATTGAAAAAACATTGGAAAGGTTGGAGTGGAATATGCAAACCTGTCGAGCTTGGAGGTCTTGGTGTACAATCTTTGAGTGATATGCAAAGAGCCTTTAAGGTTAAGATGCTCTGGAATGCCTTAGACTGCCTAGAATTCCCTATGGGGTAATTTCTTTAAGGAAAAGCACTTTGTCAATCGCCATCTATCTGAGGTTGATTTCAAAAAATGCAAAGGTGCGGGTAGAAAGGACTGGCTATTTGCAAAGGAACAAATCACGAAGAATAGCAGATTCTTTATTGGTCAAAGAAACTTCTCTTTCTGGAGGGATACATGGATTGGTGACAGACCATTGTCGGACTTGATCTTGGACAATCCGTGGTTACAAGTTGTGGATAAAAATGTGACTGTTAATGCACTTTGTGATAAAAACAATCCCCACTGGAGTATTGTTCATCAGGCATTGGCAGCTGACATTTTATGTAAGGCCCGATAGTTAACGGATCCTTAGCGATATCAAATATGAAAAGATTCAAAAATTAGAATACTTTTTAATAGGCTTAAAGGGCTAAATTCAATTGAGTTAGCTATTTTTATAAGTTTTTAGAAGTTACATAGGGCATATGTACAATTTTACACCTTTTAATGTCTTATAGCAATTCAAGGTTTTATAACAAAAAAAATAATATAATCAAATGTTTTTTTTGTATCCACGTAGGGAGGTTCTCTCCCCTCTCACTGTCTCTTTCTCTCCTTCGCACACCCTCCCCCTTTCTCTTGCTCTCGGTGGTGTGCTGACCCCGGGGCTTTGCAGGATCGACGAAAGGTGGCCTTGGCATGCCCAAGGCATAGGAGGGGCGGTGCTGTCGTCGTGGAGGCGACCGTGGAGCGTGGTGGTGGAAAACCCACGTTGTAGAGCTTGGTTCATTCGTGAAGAACAGCGAGGAATCGACGTTTTCTTCTTAAACCAAGTAGGGGGATGGATTACCCTTCCTCTTAGGATGCTTTACTTCAGATTGCATGCCCATTGTCTTATGTTTTCTTAATGTTTGAGTGAAAATTCATGAACATAGTCATTTATATTTTAATCACTCCATGGCCATTGTTTTTATGTTTTTGGATGTAAAAATGTTATGGAATGGATGTATGAAGGCAAGGAATAGGTTTAAACATGTTTTCCCATCGATTTGAATCGATTGGGAGGGGTTCCATTTGAGTTACCCACGTTTCGGGTTCTTTAGAAGGCAAGCGGTCATTCCAGGGACCATTTTATGGTTGTATAAGGCGGTGGACCTTAACGGCCTTGCCCCAGACAGTTTCTTGTAAGTGGCGGTCCTTCGTCCGACCGCTTGTTGACCTTAGTGGCCCAGCAAACGACCGCTAAGCCCCTTTGACCCTGTAAGGCGGTGCGAGCCTAGCGGCCCAGACCGCACCGTTTCTATCACTAAGCGGTCAGTCGCGCGACTGTTTCTTGATCAAAACGGCCATGTCTAGACCGTTTTTATGCTATTCAATGTATGATATGTTCGTAGCTAAATGGTCAGGGTAAAGACCACTTGGGTTCGTGAAGCGGCCAATCGTTCGACCGCTTACTAGAGCCTTGCGGCCCTTGACTAGACCGTTTAGTCCCTGCAGTGTATGAATTCAATCCTATTTATTTAATTATGCATTTAGCGATGCATGTTCGCCATGTTTAAATATTTTTACAAATTGTGGCACATTTTTTTTATCCCAATAGAATTATTTTCTCTTTCCTTGTGATGGAACCACTAGTCGTACCCCTACGACCTTTAGTGTCGGCCCACCTGGGAGAGGTGGCAGGGTAGTCCCGGTGTACGATTTTTAAGCTGGTTTTCGTGGGCCCTCTTGCTTGGCAGTAGTGTCCTACTGGGGGAGAAAATTAGTTAGAGGCCTGGCTCAAGGCATTGAGCTTGTGTGTGCACACGTGATCAGGGGCGTGGACTGACACTGACGAGTGTGACCCTGACTAGTTCTTGACCTTGTTTACTGTTACGTGTCTCACTTGCCGCGGTCCAGGCTAGTGGAGATACTTAAGATGCAGGTCGTCAGTGGACGCATCTAGTCTTCTTTCTGGTAGTCCTTTCTCTCTCTTGTCACCTGGAAATGTTGAATTTTTATTCTATTGGTAGATTTTGATTCTCGTGTTTAATTTTTCGTTCGAACATTAAATAGTATTCATGTTAGCTATCTTTAATTGTTCTTATCCCTGTACAGCTTTATTTAACTATTGTTTTTCTATGCCATTGTGTTATTAACTACTTTCATGAGTTTAGACGCGAGGTAGGGATCTGCGTGAACCCTACTGAGTCTATGATGTGAGACTCACCCCTTCCTTTCCCGGTGAAACGGAGCAGCAATCTACGGGTTTGCCCCGTGCTTTTGGCGGAAAGTCTTAGGTGTCAGCAGTGGTCTTTTTCTTTTCCCTTTTGACCAGGGTATGCCCCGTGTAGTTGTTTATTTTGACTTTTGTACAGTGTTCGGACTTGTAATGGCTAGATCTGGACTATTATATAAATATATCACTCTGATATTGTCAATTGCTTTCGCTTAAAATTATTATTTATAATGCACACGTAATTCCAGTTCATTATGCACCTCCTCAACCAATCCTCCCAACCCTTACGGGGTCTCATCAGCCTCTTGGGTGGCGTCTCCGAGTTCTTGATATCAGTTTATCGGTATCCGTATCTCCGGATCGTTACAGTTGGTATCAGAGCGGTGTTGTGGTGATGTATAAGGAATTGAAATTACAATAATCCAAAACAAGTCCATGTGTACCACTATTGCTGGCTTAGGTTGTTTTCCCGTGATTACTAATGGTTCTTTCCTTGTGTGTCTTCTCTTAAGCGTAGATCTAAATGCCGCCTAGACGGAGAGTTCGTTTCCAAACTATTGTGCCCCAAGATGTTCCAAGAGAAGAGAGCGGTACTTCGCCTCATCTAGTGAATGTTCAAGGGCAAGGCCGTGTTGACCCTATTGCTGGTTAAGATTTATTGCCTCAAGGTGGTCGTGGTCGAGTTCTAAAGGAATTTCTTTTATTCCACCCACCAACATATGAAGGACAAGCGGATCTAGATGCGGCTAGGGTTTGGCTGGATGCGACTGAGCGTGTGTTCCGTTCTATGGAATGCACCGAAGATGAGTTGGTAATGCTAGCTACATTTCAGTTGCAGGGGGCAATGCTCGCGTGGTGGACCACAGAGTGGGAGGTGACTTTTAAGTCCCGTCCTCTTCGACTGATTACATGGAAGGAGTTTGTTACTTCGTTCGAGCGTACATACGGTCCAGCTTATCTTAGGATGGACAAAATGTACCAGTTCATGGAGTTAGCTCAAAGTGATATGACAGTCTTGCAGTATCGGAACAAATTTATGGAATTGGGTTGATATGCTCCTCATATTCTTGTAGATGAAGGGCTAAAAACTGAACAATTTTTGCGTGGTTTGAAGCCAGAGTTGAGGCAACCTCTTATTGTAACCAGAGTGGCAGAGTTAGATATGGCTTATTAGGCAGCAGCAGTAGCATTAGAGCTGGATATGGCAAGATCTCGAGGGCGAACCCAAGTTGAGCCAATACATCATAGTGTACAGCATCAACAGGCTAGTAGTCAACCGAGTGTGATGGGGGTATCATCTTCTGTTCCTTCTGCCAGTGGTACTTCCTCTATGAAATCTAAATTCAGGCAGATGTTCAGGAAATCCAAGAAGCAATATGACTTGCAAGCTTCCTCTGGTAACGTGCAACAATCAGCACCCTCTTTATTTCAACGACAGGGATCGGTGGCTAGTCAGCCGAGACCATGTCCGAGGTGTGGTGGTAGTCATTTGGGTAGACCGTGTTCGATGTCCGTGGTGTGTTTTCGGTGTGACCAGGTGGGACATGTGGTCCGTGATTGTCCATTGAGGCCGAAGCAACCTGTTCTGTTTTCACAGCCACAGCAGTTCTGACCTCCGCCACCATCACAGTCACAACAGTATTCTCAGGCATCAGTATCGTCATCGCAACAGTCTACTGCAGGTGGAAAAAGCAAAAAGGAAGAGTCACACAAATGACTCGTTCAGAAGCAGTTGCATCTCATCTTGTAGAAGGTACTATTATGATTTATGGTCATGCAGCACATGTTTTATTTGACTCAGGTGCTTCTCATTCATTTATTTCTAAAGATTTTGTTGCTTGTAATGAGGAGCCGACATCGGAGATGTCTTGTGAGTTAGTTGTTGAATTGCCTTCTGGGGAGTTCATGTTTACTCCTTTCTGTCTTGATGGGACTCCGATAGTGATTGGGAATAAGCAGTTGCCAGCTAGGTTATATGCGTTGAAGCTGGTAGACTATGATGTTATTCTGGGCATGGATTGGTTAGAGGGTTATGGAGTTGTGGTTGATTGTAAATTGAAGAAAGTTTATTTTCAGCCATCTGGGAATGCGGCATTCTATTTTTAAGGTATTCAATCTCGTTCTCTTCGCTTGCTTATTTTCGCTATTCGAGCCTGTAGGTTACTTAATACAGGTTGTCAGGGATTCTTTGCTTCCGTGGTTGCTGTTGAGGCACCACAGCAGGAGATAAGTGATATTCCTGTGGTTTGTGAATTTCTCGATGTGTTTCCTGATACGTTGCTAGGCTTACATCCACAGCGAGAGATTGAGATGGTGATTGATCTACTTCCAAGTACGGCATCTTTATCAAAGGTACCTTACCGTATGGCTCCTGCAGAATTGAAAGAGTTGAGAGCACAGTTGCTAGAATTACTGGAAAAGGGCTATATCTGTCCTAGCTTTTCTCCATGGGGTGCTCCTGTATTATTTGTGAAGAAGAAAGATGGAAGCCTGAGGCTATGTATTGATTACAGGCAATTGAATCAGGTGACTGTCAAGAATAAATATCGTTTGCCCAGAATCGATGATTTATTTGACCAACTTCAGTCAGCTAGTGTCTTTTCACGGATTGATCTTCGATCTGGTTATTACCAATTGAGGATTAAAGAATCTGATGTGGAGAAGACTGCCTTTAGTACGAGGTATGGTCATTACAAATTTTTGGTTATGCCGTTTGGGCTAACCAATGCTCCAGCAGCGTTTATGGACCTAATGCATTGTGTGTTTCGTTCATATTTGGACCAATTTGTGGTGATCTTTGTGGATGACATTTTGGTCTATTCTACTTTCGAAGAGGAACGTGTTCGACATCTTAGGGTGGTATTGCAGACTCTGCGAGATCACGAGCTTTATACAAAATTCAGTAAATGTGAGTTTTGGCTTCGGGAAGTTCATTTTCTAGGCCATATGATTTCTGGCGATGGAGTTGCAGTTGATCCTATTAAAATTGAAGCTGTTCTTCAATGGCAAAGCCCTAAGACTGTGACAGAGATTAGGAGCTTTCTGGGTCTTGCTGGGTATTATAGAAGATTCATTCAAGATTTTGCACGGATTGCCGCGCCAATGACTCAGTTGACTCGCAAAGATGTGCCATTTGTGTGGTCGGATATGTGTGAACAGAGCTTCAATGAATTGAAAAGGCTGCTCACCACTTCTCCAGTGCTTGTTTTACCTTCTGGCTCGGGTGGATTCATTGTGTGTACGGATGCTTCTCGAGTAGGTTTGGGTGTAGTGCTTATGCAACATGGCAAGGTCATAGCCTATGCATCCCGACGATTAAAATAGCAGGAAGAAAATTATCCCACTCATGATTTGGAGTTGGCGGCGGTGATTTTTGCATTAAAAATTTGGAAACACTACTTGTATGGTGAGAAATTTCAGATCTTCACGGATCATCAAAGCTTAAAATATGTGTTTTATCAAAAAGATTTGAATCTTCGTCAGCGTAGATGGATGGAGTATATGAAAGATTATGATTTTACTCTGTCTTATCAACCTGGCAAGATGAATGTAGTGGCTGATGCATTGAGCAGAAAAATGCAAATCAATCATTTGTTGATGCGAGAATGGAAGTTATGGGAACAGTTTCCTTGTGAGACGTTTAGATTGAAAATTCCCTGTGATCCAATGGTAGCTGTTTTTGCTAGTTTGGTAATGACTCCAGCTATTTATCAGTAGATCAAGGAGGCACAGCAAGCAGATTCTGAGTTGTCTCGCATTGTGTTAATGCCAGATGTGGAGTTCGGTGATAATTCAGTGGTTAGATTCAGAGGTAGACTTCATGTTCCAACTGATGGATTATTGAGGAATGCTATTTTGCGTGAGGCGCATGGATCCCGTTATGTTATTCATCCCGGCACCACGAAAATGTATCATAATGTGAAAATGCAATTTTGGTGGCCAAGTATGAAAAAGGATGTAACTGATTTTGTGTCTAAGTGTTTGACATGTCAACAGGTCAAAGCTGAACACCAAAGGCATGGAGGAATGCTTCAACCCTTGGAGATTCCGATGTGGAAATGGGATCATGTCACTACTGATTTTATAGAGGGTTTACCCCGAACGTCGCAAGGCTATGATGGTATTTGGCTATTAGTTGATCGTTTAACTAAGACAGCGAGAATGTTACCGATTAAGGTGACGTGGAATGTTCAGAAATTGGCTAAGCTTTATGTTGCAAAGATTGTGCCGTTGCATGGAATTCCAATATCCATGTGTTGTTGTGTCTCTGTGATTTTGATGATAGCAAACACTATAAGTCATCATCTGTTTGAATCTACATATGAATCTGTTTGTGTTGCATTGTGTTGCATATGCATGTTTTATTGAACATCTTATCTGGATTACATACCCAACGAACAGGCTAAGGCTGTGTGGTGTATGTATTGGTGCATTTCATAGTTGTTGATGCATTTCATAATTGCATTTAATCTGGATTGTTTGATGTTAGATGCTGCTATACTCTTTTAGCATTGTCTGGACAGGAGTGGGTCGACCCCCCCTTCCAGATGGGTCGACCCCTCAGATCTCTTGGTCTGTACAGAGTGCATTGTTCTCATTTCTTCAGAATCTATACATCTTCAGTGCATGAGTGTCTTACAAGTCTATACATTACCTTTGGGCATCCAAGTCTGTACATTGGGCTCTTCATTCAAAGTCTGTACAGCGCCATGTATATTTTCTTCAAAGTCAATACATTGCACTGTAGATGTGCATCGAAGGGAAGTATGCACATCGGACTGTTCATGAGAAGTCTATACATTGGAAGTGTGTACATTGCTCAGCTACCTTGATCAAGTATGTACAGCGAGCAGCGTCCTTGTGTTTCAAGCCATTCGCCAAGTCTATACAATGGCTTCGGCACGCCAAGTCTATACAATGGCTTTGGCACTCCAAGTCTGTACATCGCTTCAGGCACTCCTGTGCAAAGTCTATACATTGTATCTTTTACCTACGTTGCTCGAAACAAAGTCTATACACTGCTGGATGATCAAGTCTGAACATTGGCGGCTTTCCCTACGTTCTGGCCAAGTCTATACATTCATACCTTTCCCTACGTTCTGGCCATGTCTACACAACGCTTGCCTGACTTCTGTTTCAAGCCTATACATTCGTTTCTAAGGCAAAGTTTACACATTGGCTCAGGGTCTTCAAGTCTGTACAGAGTTCAAAGCCTATACATTATTCAATCAGCTTCTTCATGTCTATACAGAGTCTTCATCTTCTGAAGTCTGTACATTCGTTTGGGAAGTCTATACATTCTTTCATCTGAAGCTTCATCAAGTCTGTACAACGCTGCTTTGTCAAAGCCTGTACATCGCAGCTGTGTTGAAGTATGTACAGCCAGTCTCTTGCCAAAGTCTATACATCGTGAATCCTCAAGTCTGTACAGACTTTGCTTGTTCAAGTCTGTACACGGTTCAGTTGTTTTGGCATGTCTACTCATCATGAAGTCTATACATCTGATTGCCTTACATTGCTCAAGTCTGTACAGCCTTGGCAAATGCTCCTAAGTCTATACATCACAATGTCTGAACATCGCTGTGTCAAGCCTTCCAAGTCTGTACAGCCCAACTCTGTACAACCACTATCTCACTTGGACTTGAAGTCTATACAGTGGTCTGTCTCTGTAAGCGTCTCAAGCTGCAAGTCTGTATAGCCTACAGTGCATCATCTCTTCAAGTATGTACAGCCTTGGCGTATGCATCTTAAAGTCTAAACATTGTGGGGCTTCGAATCTTCAAGTCCATACATCCATGCATGATGCGTCGACCCCTTTCTTTGATGCGTCGACGCCCCCAGGCTACCAAGTCTATACATCCGCCTTTGCATTACAAGTCTATACAATGTGCATTGTTCAAAACAAGTCTGCACAGTCATTGTCTGTTGGCATCACGAAGTCTATGCATTGCTTGTGCATCATAGTCTGTACAGTGTCTCAAGTTCGCTAAGTCTATACACTCTCTCACATTGTACACGCTTGCTTCATTGCTGTTTCTAAGTCTATACATCGGCTGGGTCGTTAAGTCCATACATTGCATTGTCTTCAACCAAGTCTATACATTCTGTTCCTTTGATCAGCAAGTCTATACACTCTTCAGCATATGTGCATCTCCTTCAAAGACGAAGTGTATACATCCTTCCAAGCATTCAAGTCTACACACTCGTTGTTAAGCCTTTGCATAGAAGTCTATACAGCATGTGTCTTGTACGAAGTCTATACAGCATGTGTCTTGTATGAAGTCTATACAGCCTGTGGCTTGTCCTTCAACTGAACGTTCTTCAGCAGAGTATATACTCTTCAGAAGTTAAAGTCTGAACATCCTTCTGTGAAGACTGTACACACTTCAGCACATGTGCATATCCTTCACACAAAGTCTGCACACTCAGTTAACCTTTAAGTCTATACACTCGATTGTTAGGCCTTCAACCCTATACACTCGATTGTTAACCTTAAGTCTATACACTTGACTGTTAAGTGTTCCAGTCTATACACTCTATCCTTCACACGAGGTCTGTACACTCGTTTGTTAACCTTCAAGTCTATACACTCAAGCTGCATCTTGCCTGTACACACTTTGTTAACAGCCTGAACCAAGTATATACATCCAACTGATTTCTTCTTATGTCTGTGTGACAGGTACTGTTCGTAAAGCCTTGCAGTACACGTGATCCGATGTTGGCACCTGGCACGTGATCCGAGGATAATGCCCTAATTGCTGGAGCTATAAATACAAAGCTGCCTCCATCTGAAGACGTATGAAAAGAGAAGATAAGAAAGGAAGATCAGATAAGAAAGAGGAAGAGAGTGATCGAGATAGAGTTGCAAAACGACAATGAGCAGAAGAAGAAGAAAGAAGAAGAAGAAAGAAGAAAGAAGAGACAGAGAGAGAGCCTGCGAAAGAGAAGAAAAAGAAGAGTGAGAAAAAGAGAGAGCTAGAGCAAAGGAAGCTTCAATTGAAGATCAGTTCCTGCTGGACCGTGGATCAAATCCAGGCCAGCCAGCTCCTGCGAGAGCTTTTGTGCATTTTATTTTTCCATCCTTCTGTTGCTGCGGTTTTGTTTTTCTTTTTAACCATTCACCAGTTGTTCTTCCGATTCTCTTGTGTGAGGTCGGGTTCCCTCCGGTTGGGAGGAAGAGAGGTCTGAGACCTCTAGTTTGCAGGTGGCTTGGTGTCACCTGTGCTTCCCTCTGGGTTTCAGAGGAAGAGAGACTTAGGTCTCTAGGTTTCCCTCCGATTTGGAGGAAGGGAGGATTGGTCCTCCGGTTCTGGTCTTGTGGTTGCAAGACTAGGTGTTCCCTCCTGGTCTGGAGGAAGAGAGACTTGCGTCTCTGGTTTCTAAGTGGCTGGGAGTCACTTGGGGTGTCCCTCCGGTTGGGAGGAAGAGGGGAGGTTGTTCCCCTGGTCAAGCTGTGTGGCAGCAATTTTGTTGCAGACTGAGTCTGCAGTTTCTAGCCTAGCTAGTGGAAGCCTCACTCCGGTTTGGAGTGAGGGGTGGATGTAGGTCTTTGGACCGAACCACCTAAAAAATCTTGGTGTTTTCTTGTGGTTTGTTTTTCCTTATTGTTATTTTCTCTGCTGTGATCTTTAGATGTTTGCTTAGGAGCGTGTGAGGGCTAATAGAGTTGTGTTGTCTTGCTGAGCTGCTTCTAAGTATTTTCAGCACATTTCATCAACTGCTTTTAATTCTGCATACTTGAGCATTAGAGTTTTAATTGGGCGATATTTAGAGCAGGATACATTCACCCCCCCTCTGTATCCAGGCCTTGCATCCTATCAATTGGTATCAGAGCGGTTCTCTGTCTGATCAGATCCAACGATCTGCAGAGGATCCTGTTGCCTTTGGTGCATTTCTGAATTTTCTCTCTGTTGCATTAATCTGCTTGCCGATTTAATCAATGGGTTCTCCAGCGGTTTTCAATGGCTCTAACTTTAACTAATGGGTAAGCAGTCTACATAACTATGTGAATTTAATGGATCCGGATCTGTGGAAGTTAATTTCACATGGTCCTCATAGACTGCCACAGGAAGAGTTCAAATGGACTAAAAGTGACAGATCAAGAAATGGAGAGAATCAGAAAGTTTTGAAATTAATGAAAGAAGCTACTGACAAGGCTCTACATTCTTGTTTTTATGACTGCAGGTCCGCTAAGGACATTCTGGATCAGTTGAAGCTAGCTCAGAGGATGAATGAGGACAGCTGCCTGATGGCTGACAAGAGCGACCATAGCACTGATCAAGATGAATTTGAAGATGCTGAAGAGGTAATCAATCCTTTCGATAGTTACACTTTAGATGACTGGGAAGATGCCTATGCTAATCTGTTACACTCCCATGAAAAATTGAGGAAGAAGAATAAAAGTCTGATAAAAAAGTTAACCAGTCTAGGGGATCCTATTTTTGGAACTGAAAATCTTGAAAATCCTGAAATTCTGAAAATTGAAAATGAAATACTCAGAAGAAAAGTTTCGAAACTAGATGGAATCCAATCAGAACTTGATCATGTTAAATCTGAAAACACTAAACTCAGAAAACAATGTCAGGAATCTGAACAAAAACTAATCAGTCTTGAGAATGAAAATAGATTGATCAATGAAGAGTTCAAGGCTGTTAGTGTTGCGAACTTAAAGTTTCAGGAAAACTTTGAAAACTGTAAATCAGAATATCCAAGTTTCCTAACTGATGTTTTGTTTGATGATGATAAACTTGAGCAGGAGAACACTAGTCTAAAGGAGGAAATTGAGAAACTAAAACAGTTGAACTCCACCATGTCAGAGAGATTGCTGACATTTGAAAAAGGAAAATCTGTTGATGAAAATCAAAATGAGCTCAAACTGAAATCAGAAATTGATACCCTTAAAACTTTGAATGATGTGATGCATCAACAAATTCTGGTCTGTGAAGAAGATATAGTCAACTATGAACATCAGGTCTCTTCTCTTCAATCTGAAATAAATGATCTGAACAATACTTTGTCAAAATTCGTAAGTGGGCAGAAAAACCTAGACAAGCTACTAGGTGTAAAAATCAACACTAGGAAGGAAGGGTTGGGCTACAATAATGCTAACAAGAAAGAATTTCAGAGCAAGTTGATGACATCTTTTGTAAAAGCTTCAAATGTAGCCACCACTTCAAAAGATAAACAGCCCATTGTTCAGAAAACTGAAAAACATAACAAAAATCAGAAAAAGATTGGAAACAAGAAAATAAATAAAAAGGGTTCACTAGGGCATGTTGATCACAATTCTCACACACATTCACATGCATCTAAAAAGATAATGTCATGCCATTATTGTCATAAATTTGGTCATCTGATGCATGAATGTAAATTGATGGAGAAGGATGATATGACTGCTAGGAAACTTCATGATAGAAATCCTTCAATTCAGAAAAAGAAAATTGAATGTTTCCACTGTGGTAAATTAGGACACACAATTGCACAGTGCTGGTTTGCAAGTGATAAGGAAAAATCACATTCATATCATGCTAAATTTCATGCAAACAGTCATGCTGTTAACAAGAACAAATTTGATTCAATAAACCAGCATATGACATGCTTCAATTGTGAAAAATTGGGTCATAAGAGATCCGAATGCTGGCTGAGGGCTGTTGGAAGAAATTCTAACTCATGTCTTCATTGTGGCAAGATGGGCCACACTACAGCCCAATGTTGGCATGCTCGGGGAAGGAAGCCTAACTATAAATCTGGTAAAGTTTCAGTCAATAGAAACATTTCTGGTAGAAATGGATTTGTGTTTGAAGGAAAACACTTACATGTTTTGAATGTGGGAAGCCAGGCCATAGAGCTGCTGACTGTTGGCTGGCTTATTTTGGTAAATAGAATTTTAATTCTGTTAACAGAAATTTTCATGCATATGCACATAGAAATCATGCTAATAAGAATGTGCATAAATCAAATCTGAAATCTGCTCCATCTTACTATTATTGTGGTACATTAGGTCATTCAATGAACAATTGCTATTGGATGAGATCTGATGACCTACATGCTAAAAAGTTGTTTAGTACACCTGCTCAAGGTGTCACTAATAACCATGCAGGACCCAAGACTGTTTGGGTAACTGCCCATGCAACATAGTGTGCTAACTTGCAGGTGTGCCTTGGAAGCTGAAGAATAAAAAAAAAGGGGGGGAAATAAACCAAGGCACCCAAGTTGATAAAACCCCATTCAGGTAAATTCTTCACATCTGTTCAAATAAAATTTATGATTGATCTGATAAGTCATAGTTTCATGCATACATGCTTTTTGTTTGGTTTGACTCTTGCATTGAGCTTTGTGGGCTTTCTTGTTTATACCTTGAGCTGAGTGCATATATGAGTATTGCATAATCATGCACTTGACATACAATCATTGAAAATCTGATGCATATAGGACTGTTGGTATTGCATTGTCATGCATGACCGCTTTGGTATATCAAATGGTAAGCTACTAAAGGGCAGAGGAAATATGTCTGGAGGTTCTTACTTTGTGTGAGATGGTCTTTTAGACCAAATTCTCCGCCAAGTATCAAGGGTCAAATTTGCATATCAGAGAATGTCTGCATCTTCATGTGAATATTTTGCTTCATGCCCGTGCATACATGTAGTTAATTGCATTGCATTTCATTACATTGAAAATGCCAAAAAGATAGATTGAATGCATACATTTAGGGGGAGCATTATTCATTCTCTTGAAATCACACAACTGTTTTTAGATTTATTGCATAGCATATCACAATTTTTTTGAATAATTAAAAAAAAGGGGGGGGGGGGAAGGAAGTGTCTCACTGCATATAGATAGGGGGAGCATGCTTAATCCGTTCAGTTGTGTCTTTGACTTTGTCTGAACTCTTCATGTCCATCTATTTGATTCATCTTGTCATATCTGTAGTATCAATGATTCCATCATCAAAGTGGTATCAAATGATCTTTCTTGACTGCTTCTGAAGTTGTTCATACTCTGAATTTATACCTTTTTGGTATCTGTCTGCCTCTCCTAAATCTGCTGAAGGAGAGCTTCACCTCTATTCAGTCAACCTTGAACTTCTTTGCTCAAGAGCAGCTCCTTTGCTACAAATCCTCAGAATCCATGCTGTCTGTTGAATATTTTCACTTGAATTACTGAGCTGAGATATGAAGTAAACCTTCAGCCTGAATACTACTTCATAAATGTTAAAACATCTTTAATGAGGAACCTTCCATTATACATGCTTAAGAACATTTGTTAACAGGAATTGGTTTAAGTTTTATGTACTCTTGTTTAGACACAAGGAACTTGAAAATATCTGTTTCAACCTCTTAATAAACTTTAACTGTCTGCTTCATGTAAATTCATGTAAGACTTTCTGAAATCTGAAAAGTTGATATCCATGTCTACGCTGACTGAGATACATAGTGTATGTGGTTATTCCTAAACATCTAATTTGTTCTGAATCCATTTTGAGTAAAAGTATGGACAGAGCAATGACTGTGGTTACTGAGAAACCTGTCCAAAGGAATGTGTCATGAAGTACCATGGTTAACTCTGCTTAAAGAGATGATTGGAAATTATTATGAAAATATGGCAGAGCAATGGCATAGTTGTATTGAGTAACTGGGGATTCTGGCCTCTGATCAAGGTGTATCCTCATGCCAAAGATACTTTTAATGCTACCTCTGTTCTCTAAAATTGAAGAAGCAATACGGTTGTCACACTGAGTAACTGGGGATTCTGGCCTCTGATCAAGGTGTTTCCCCACGTCAAAAGGTGCTGATGAACCAAAATTGTTCATTAATTTTTTTTTTGAATATGTGTAAATCAATTTCTGAAAGAACAATTAAAATTCAGGTGCATTCACTTATGTTTCTCTTAAAGCTTTCATGAAAAGTAAACTAAGTAAGATGGATGTTGGTTGAACTAGAATCTTATATGAGCTTGTAGTTCCTTTTTATTAAGAGTTGGTTCAGATATGAGTACAATTTCTCTTTGAAAAATTTCCGTTTACATCATTCTTAAACCACATCTGACAATCAAGGTTTCATAAGCTTCTATAATGGAGGAATCTAGAACTTAAAATTATGCTCTATGAAGTTGGTATCTTGCTGAAAAGTTCACTATCTCAATTATCAATTGGTATCTCAATTATCACTAATTGTTGAATCTGCTTATCCTATGGCTCTTTATCACTGTGTTTTGATTCAGACTGGTTGTCATTTATGAGAGGCACTTCTCTCAGTTTAACCTGTGTACTTGCAGTTCTTTGGATAACCAGAGTTCATCCTTGTAGTGTGCTACTGAAAATCTATCCTCCTAACATATCCATTGTGATTACAGTTTGTGGTAATTCTTGGATACCCATGTGTTTTGCTGATGGATGCTCATCACTTCACTCCATCCAATCAGGGGGAGCTTCCATGTCATGACGAGTGCTTTTCTTATAGGGGGAGATCTAGTCACCTTTCTTGAGTGTCCCTGAAGGGGGAGTTTGTAATTCACTCATATTATGCAATCTTACTCTTTCCTCTTCAATTCATGTCTTTTTGCTGAAGTCAAAGGGGGAGAAATATTTGGATCAAGTCAATATGACTCATAGTGTTGCCATCATCGAAAAGGGGGAGATTATTGTGTCTCTGTGATTTTGATGATAGCAAACACTATAAGTCATCATCTGTTTGAATCTGCATATGAATCTGTTTGTGTTGCATTGTGTTGCATATGCATGTTTTATTGAACATCTTATCTGGATTACATACCCAACGAACAGGCTAAGGCTGTGTGGTGTGTGTATTGGTGCATTTCATAGTTGTTGATGCATTTCATAATTGCATTTAATCTAGATTGTTTGATGTTAGATGCTGCTATACTCTTTTAGCATTGTCTGGACAGGAGTGGGTCGACCCCCCCTTCCAGATGGGTCGACCCCTCAGATCTCTTGGTCTGTACAGAGTGCATTGTTCTCATTTCTTCAGAATCTATACATCTTCAGTGCATGAGTGTCTTACAAGTCTATACATTACCTTTGGGCATCCAAGTCTGTACATTGGGCTCTTCATTCAAAGTCTGTACAGTGCCATGTACATTTTCTTCAAAGTCAATACATTGCACTGTAGATGTGCATCGAAGGGAAGTATGCACATCGGACTGTTCATGAGAAGTCTATACATTGGAAGTGTGTACATTGCTCAGCTACCTTGATCAAGTCTGTACAGCGAGCAGCGTCCTTGTGTTTCAAGCCATTCGCCAAGTCTATACAATGGCTTCGGCACGCCAAGTCTATACAATGGCTTTGGCACTCCAAGTCTGTACATCGCTTCAGGCACTCCTGTGCAAAGTCTATACATTGTATCTTTTACCTACGTTGCTCGAAACAAAGTCTATACACTGCTGGATGATCAAGTCTGAACATTGGCGGCTTTCCCTACGTTCTGGCCAAGTCTATACATTCATACCTTTCCTTACGTTCTGGCCATGTCTACACAACGCTTGCCTGACTTCTGTTTCAAGCCTATACATTCGTTTCTAAGGCAAAGTTTACACATTGGCTCAGGGTCTTCAAGTCTGTACAGAGTTCAAAGCCTATACATTGTTCAATCAGCTTCTTCATGTCTATACAGAGTCTTCATCTTCTGAAGTCTGTACATTCGTTTGGGAAGTCTATACATTCTTTCATCTGAAGCTTCATCAAGTCTGTACAACGCTGCTTTGTCAAAGCCTGTACATCGCAGCTGTGTTGAAGTATGTACAGCCAGTCTCTTGCCAAAGTCAATACATCGTGAATCCTCAAGTCTGTACAGACTTTGCTTGTTCAAGTCTGTACACGGTTCAGTTGTTTTGGCATGTCTACTCATCATGAAGTCTATACATCTGATTGCCTTACATTGCTCAAGTCTGTACAGCCTTGGCAAATGCTCCTAAGTCTATACATCACAATGTCTGAACATCGCTGTGTCAAGCCTTCCAAGTCTGTACAACCACTGTCTCACTTGGACTTGAAGTCTATACAGTGGTCTGTCTCTGTAAACGTCTCAAGCTACAAGTCTGTATAGCCTACAGTGCATCGTCTCTTCAAGTATGTACAGCCTTGGCGTATGCATCTTAAAGTCTAAACATTGTGGGGCTTCGAATCTTCAAGTCCATACATCCATGCATGATGCGTCGACCCCTTTCTTTGATGCGTCGACGCCCCCAGGCTACCAAGTCTATACATCCGCCTTTGCATTACAAGTCTATACAACATGCATTGTTCAAAACAAGTCTGCACAGTCATTGTCTGTTGGCATCACGAAGTCTATGCATTGCTTGTGCATCATAGTCTGTACAGTGTCTCAAGTTCGCTAAGTCTATACACTCTCTCACATTGTACACGCTTGCTTCATTGCTGTTTCTAAGTCTATACATCGGCTGGGTCGTTAAGTCCATACAATGCATATGTTCATCAAAGTCCATACATTGCATTGTCTTCAACCAAGTCTATACATTCTGTTCCTTTGATCAGCAAGTCTATACACTCTTCAGCATATGTGCATCTCCTTCAAAGACGAAGTGTATACATCCTTCCAAGCATTCAAGTCTACACACTCGTTGTTAAGCCTTTGCATCGAAGTCTATACAGCATGTGTCTTGTATGAAGTCTATACAGCCTGTGGCTTGTTCTTCAACTGAACGTTCTTCAGCAGAGTATATACTCTTCAGCAGTTAAAGTCTGAACATCCTTCTGTGAAGACTGTACACACTTCAGCACATATGCATATCCTTCACACGAAGTCTGCACACTCAGTTAACCTTCAAGTCTATACACTCGATTGTTAGGCCTTCAACCCTATACACTCGATTGTTAACCTTAAGTCTATACACTCGACTGTTAAGTGTTCCAGTCTATACACTCTATCCTTCACACGAAGTCAGTACACTCGTTTGTTAACCTTCAAGTCTATACACTCAAGCTGCATCTTGCCTGTACACACTTTGTTAACAGCCTGAACCAAGTATATACATCCAACTGATTTCTTCTTATGTCTGTGTGACAGGTACTGTTCGTAAAGCCTTGAAGTGCACGTGATCCAAGGTTGACACCTGGCACGTGATCCGAGGATAATGCCCTAATTGCTGGAGCTATAAATACAAAGCCGCCTCCATCTGAAGACGTATGAAAAGAGAAGATAAGAAAGGAAGATCAGATAAGAAAGAGGAAGAGAGTGATCGAGATAGAGTTGCAGAACGGCAGTGAGCAGAAGAAGAAGAAAGAAGAAGAAGAAAGAAGAAAGAAGAGACAGAGAGAGAGCATGCGAAAGAGAAGAAAAAGAAGAGTGAGAAGAAGAGAGAGCTAGAGCAAAGGAAGCTTCAACTGAAGATCAGTTCTTGCTGGACCATGGATCAAATCTAGGCCAGCCAGCTCCTGCGAAAGCTTTTGTGCAGTTTATTTTTCCAGCCTTTTGTTGCTGCGGTTTTGTTTTTCTTTTTAACCATTCACCAGTTGTTCTTCCGATTCTCTTGTGTGAGGTCGGGTTCCCTCCGGTTGGGAGGAAGAGAGGTCTGAGACCTCTAGTTTGCAGGTGGCTTGGTGTCACCTGTGCTTTCCTCTGGGTTTCAGAGGAAGAGAGACTTAGGTCTCTAGGTTTCCCTCCGATTTGGAGGAAGGGAGGATTGGTCCTCCGGTTCTGGTCTTGTGGTTGCAAGACTAGGTGTTCCCTCCTGGTCTGGAGGAAGAGAGACTTGCGTCTCTGGTTTCCAAGTGGCTGGGAGTCACTTGGGGTGTCCCTCCGGTTGGGAGGAAGAGGGGAGGTTGTTCCCCTGGTCAAGCTGTGTGGCAGCAATTTTATTGCAGACTGAGTCTGCAGTTTCTAGCCTCGCTAGTGGAAGCCTCACTCCGGTTTGGAGTGAGGGGTGGACGTAGGTCTTTGGACCGAACCACCTAAAAAATCTTGGTGTTTTCTTGCGGTTTGTTTTTCCTTATTGTTATTTTCTCTGCTGCGATCTTTAGATGTTTGCTTAGGAGCGTGTGAGGGCTAATAGAGTTGTGTTGTCTTGCTGAGTTGCTTCTAAGTATTTTCAGCACATTTCATCAACTGCTTTTAATTCCGCATACTTGAGCATTAGAGTTTTAATTGGGTGATATTTAGAGCAGGATACATTCACCCCCCTTCTGTATCCAGGCCTTGCATCCTATCATGTGTTAGATCGTGACCCGCATTTTACTTCTGGCTTCTGGCAGAGTTTTCAAATGGCGTTGGGTACAAAATTGGCATTTAGTTCAGCGTATCATCCCCAGTCTGATGGTCAGTCCGAGAGGACTATTCAGACATTAGAAGATATGTTACGATCGTTTTGTCTTGATTGGCAGGGTTCGTGGAGTAAACACTTACCATTGGTGGAATTCTCTTATAATAATAGTTATCATTTCAGTATTGATATGGCTCCATATGAGGCATTATATGGGCATCCTTGTCGTACACCATTGGACTAGTTTGAGACTGGTGACCGACTGTTGACAGGACCGGATATGATTCAGCAGTGTGTTGATGTGGTACGTCTGATCAGGAAGAAAATGTTGATAGCTCAAAGTTGACAGAAAAGCTATGCAGATCGGCGTAGAAGACCAGTGGAGTTTGAACCTGGAGATTCTATTTTTGTAAAAATATCTCCAATGAAAGGCGTGATGAGATTTGGGAAGCGTGGAAAGCTTAGTCCCTGATATATTGGTCCGTTTCCTATCTTGGAACGTGTGGGCCAAGTGGCTTATCGACTTTAGTTGCCGTCGGCGATGCAAGCAATTCACGATGTGTTTCATTTTTCTCAATTAAGAAAGTATATTTCTAATGCATCTCATGTATTAGATGATTCAATGTGGCATGAAGTGATAGCGGATCTATCCACGCCAGAGTATCCGATACGGATTGACGATCGTCGTGAACAACGACTGAGGAGTAAGGTAATCCCTCTGGTAAAGGTAGTGTGGTAGCGTCACTCGGGTAATGAGGCTACTTGGGAACGTGAGGACAATATGCATCAGTAGTTTCCTTTTTTCTTCGAATAAGGTATATCTTCCTTCAGTTCTCTCCTTGTGCTTCCTTTTAAATTTTGAGGATGAAATTTTTATTAGGAGGGAGGGATGTTGACACCCGTTTTTTGCTGACAAGTTGAGTCATTTCTCTTACTCCCATTTATTGATGTCTCGAGTTATCCGTTACTCGTTGCGTTATTTTCCAAGCAACATCTTTGGACTTACTTTATGGGTAGCCTCCCTCCCTGGCCGAGTCTGTTCAATTCAGGGCTTAGTGGGCCTTTTTTTTTTTTTCACTTTTTTAGGAATTCTAAGCGTCCAGTCTTGCACGGTCAGTCTCCAGCCGCTCATCACATAGACGGTTGAATTTGGGCCGTTCATATATTTTTGGGATATTTAGCTGATTTTTTGAAATTCCACCGCCGAGTTGTAATACAGTCTGGATATCGCCGTTCAACTTCATTGTGCGGTCGGATCTTAGCCGTTCTTCTCCCAGAGTCCTAACATCGTTGGTTTTCAGATAATTATCTAATTATCTAATCTATTTTGATTTTCCACCGACAAGGTATGAGCGGTTGCCTCTTGGCCGCTCTTGTAGATGAAAGGTCTACTATCAGCCGTTCATCTTATGAGTCCAACGGCGATAATTTCGGGCAGTTCGATGGGTATTTGGATAATATTTTTTATTTATTGAGTTTCCACCGACAAGGTTGGACGGCTTATAGGTAGCCGCCCAACATGATGAGTGGTCTATCGTGCGACCGTTCATATGCCCGATTTCTGAAGGTTAACAGATTGTCTCTCTCTATCCGTGGTTTTGTCCCCAACTTCCTCGAACTGTTTCTCCGTGAATATTGAGTCAAATTTGGTGCCGTTTCTTCTAGATGAAAGATAATTCGATTACCTTCAAATGTTCTTTCATTATCTCGACCTAAAAATGCTTAGAAACCCTGATTTCGAGCTAAGACTCCAGGTGCTCTATAAATAGACCCTGAGGCCCAGCTTTGAAAGGGGGGGGGGGAGATTTTTGGTCGACGGCGAAGCCCTGCCGAATCTTTGAACGACCTACCACCGGAGAGGGAGGCCTTCTACGTCCATACAGGCCTCCCGTTCAGGGAGTAGTCATATTTTGAGTCATCATTTCATTTAGTCCCATCGTTCTCTTTTATCTGCATGCATTGCTTCTTCTATATTTCTTCCACATTTTATTACTCTCATGCATCATTTACAGACACCCACCTATGTTTTTGACACCCTTAGGGGTTTAAAAACCTCCAGGTACCCTCCATTCCATTTGGTTATGTTTATCTCTATTCGTTCTTACGTTTACTACACTCTATAGTTCTAATCTGGGGCTCGTTTCTGTGTTCTATACGTTATTTTGCAGGTCAGCAACACACTAACGCGAGGCCCATCCTTTTTGACCGACCGGAAAGGGTGGAGGTTTGAACCTTTACAACTTAAGGCGCAGTGGTGTCGGGCGGCTACATCCTACCCGTTCGAAGGGATGTGCGGCATTATCAGAGCCATTCTTCTTCTTCCTGCGGTCATCTCCAAGCCGTTCGTCGTCCACTGCACTTCATCCCGCGTCCCCTCTCAGTGCTGACGGGCGGTCTGTCGAGCGACCGTTCAAGACAAGGGCGGCTTATTCGGAGCCGCGCATCCTTCCAGTGCTGATCAAAAGGCGAGTGTCTCCCTCTTCTTTCCAAGGTACGACGTGTTCATCACGTTCGGAGCCTTGGTGGCGATCACAGATTTCTACTTTTGTTCCCTTCTATCCCCGTCTTGTTTACTTTCATATTTATATTGGTAAAGGGATTTGAAGGGAGTTTTAAGCCGGTGTAGAGAAGGTAATATCTCCTACCAACAAATTTTCTGGCTATCACGGTGGGACACCAAGTGCCCATCGTGTTAGTGGTTTGCTGCCCCGTCTGTTTTCATGGTTAGTTCCCCGTTTCTTGAGTCGTTTTAGGTTGTTGACTGGTTTCCTGGTTTCAAGGTTTCTGGTGGTTGTGCGGTTTGGATAGAGCCGTTCATCATTATGAGCGGCAAGGAATCAGCCGCTCTTCTCTGCTTACAGTGCTGATTATCCTGCAAGCCTACTGTCGTGAGCGGTCTCTCACCACCCGTTCATCGTGCATACGGCCTGTGTTTGGCCGTCCATCTTGCTGGCTCAGGTACGCCTCTGCCTTCATACTGTTGGCTGGATTACTGTTACGTGGTTGCTGAAGGTCCGTTCCAGTACTCACGCGGCCATCAATAGACCGCCTATCCTGGTACGCTTCTGATTTCTATCTTCTTTCATTCTATCATTTTCTGATTTTCCTGATTGCTTTGTCGTTACTCCCTGGTCTGCACGGTTGTTCACAGGCCGTCCTTGCTCCCTGAGCGGTCTCCATCAGACCGTCCTTTTGTAGCTACAGTGCACCCCGTGCTACAGTTTGATCATTGAGTTATATCATTATATGCGTATATGTTGGTGCTGTTTGATCTCCCCCTTCTGTTGTTATATCATTCCATGGTTGCGTTCATCTCATTTTCTTACATTTGCTTGTTCATTGCTTGCTAGTTTCTAGGCTAGATTTTGCATGCACTCCGGTGCGCATAGGGGCATACATACTCTTCATTAGTAGATGCATTCTTACCGAGGTAGGGTTTCCTCTCGTCTCCATACTCCTTGGAGCCGACTAGGTGACCTTGCTGAGGGCCTCCGTAAGCCCCCGCGAGCCTTGGATTCCCACACGGACGCCGGGCAAGTTGTACCACATCATCCCCTAGTCTAGAGTTTGCATCCGCGTGAGGGAGAGTCCCTTAGAGTCACCCAGTTTCCCATTCTTACCCTTGTTAGATACCTTGTGGTTGAGTGAATTCAGATATTAATTAATCCACTAAGGTCCTAAAGAGAAACTTATAAGATTGTTCGTGCATCGTTTATAACTTGGGTGGTCAATTGGTTGATTCTTTTCTCATCTCTTCCCTCCATTGTATCTTGCAGTGCCATCATTTACATCTTTTTATCAGATTAGGCTCATTTAAACTAGTTCATCTTTGTGTGTCTTCATTTTGTCACATTTGTCCTAGGTTGCTTCCCCTTTTGTATCCCCTCCCATTCTTGACTGTATAAAGTCTCCATTTCTCCCATGGAGCATTTCTCCCCCCTATCCTATCCTTCTTCTTCCTCTTATCCCCGCGTGGAGTCCTATTCCCATGCGGGTCCGTCGCCTCACTCATCTAATGGGCCTTATTCTCTTCACAGGTCCTCTCCTCTCAACGGGCCTACTCCGTTTAATGGGCCTTCTTGTCCCGCCCATGCTGCTACTAGCCCAATCAATTCTCGTCCCCACATACATAATCCTTCCAGGCCCATGTATCCCTCTACTCCTGGAACGGGCTTTCCTTCTTCTCAAGCTGGGTCCCTCTATTCGGCCCATCAACATTACCCTGGTTTAAATTCATCCTATCTTCCTCAGGCTGGCCCATTCCATTCTCAGGCTCTTCCTACTGAGGAGATGATCG
Organism: Amorphophallus konjac; assembly: GCA_022559845.1. Taxonomy (NCBI): domain Eukaryota; kingdom Viridiplantae; phylum Streptophyta; class Magnoliopsida; order Alismatales; family Araceae; genus Amorphophallus; species Amorphophallus konjac. The sequence goes on along the minus strand of CM040118.1, from coordinate 254,776,561 downwards.
CTCAAGCCCAACGTCAGCTTGATGAATTGTAACGTCGAATTAATCCCCAAACTTCTTTGGATGTCCCGTTTACCTTTCAAGGTCTTCAACTCCCACCACGTTCATAAATTCCAGCTTATTGTCGCTATGGTGGAGTCGGTGACTCCTACGTGCATTTGAAGGAGTTCCTTTATGAGTCGGGCCAATTTCGACATGATCTAAGATTGATGGCCTATTTGTTTGGCCTATCTTTAGAGGGCTCGGCCAAGGATTGGTTCTTCACGTTACCGCAAGAGCAGATGATGAATTTTCAAGTTGTACAAGAAAAATTCGTTCAGCAGTACCGAGATCAGGTGGGGCCCAAGTACTCTATGGTTGATTTGGCCCATGAGAAGATGAAGCCCGACGAGGAATTCTCCACGTTCGTCGACCGCTGGCGTCGCCTGGCCACGCAAGTCTCGGGGCATATTCCGGAGGGCGAACAAATCAAGATAGTTATTTCTAATGCAACGCCCGAGCTTAGATGCATCTTAGCCTTGAATGATATCACTTCCTGGTAACAACTCTACAGCCGAGCCCGCTTCATTAGCCAACAACTCCTAGTTTCCCTTTACCACGAGTCTCCTTCACCTTCGCCTTCCACATACCGCTTCTCCTCACCGTCTCCCACAAGTCAGCCCTGCACATCATATCCCTTCATGAGTTGGCCATCCGCTCCCACTTATCCATATGCCTTCCCATGTCACACCGCCACATCTTTCTTCACAAGTCAACCCTCCGCTGTTTCATTTCCCCACACCTCTCCACTTCCGGTGAAGGAAACGTCACACCCTGAGCGGGTGGATGCCGTCCATTATATTCCCACTCCCTCCACGCCTCCACATCATTCTAGCCCTCCGCCTTCACCTACGCAATTTTCCTTGCCTACGCAACCTCCACTACCATCCCCACTACCTTCCCATACCCCTCGGCGTCCACCTTGCCCGAAACGGGCTCCTCACTATCCGTTGCCGAAATCTCTTACAGATGTTTTCAAGGCTTTGATGGCCACCCGCGCGTTGCAACTCCCTCCGGTTGTGCCTTGCCAACCCGCGGTCAGGAATTTGCTCCATTTCTGTGAGTTTCATCGTCAACAGGGGCATTTGGTTGAGGACTGCCCCGAGTTCCAGGAACTTGTTTACAGCTTGGAAGACAAAAAGATGATTGATTGGGCTGTCATGCACCAAGTTATTGTGGATCTTCGCAAACAGCAATAGCAGTAGCAAGCGCCGCCCAGGCTGCCGTCTCCGTCTCAAGACCAGGGGCATCCCTGTGATTCTTCAGTTGATAAAGCACCCGCTCCGTTATTTATCCCCTCACCTACCCCCTCACCTTCACCGTCTCCTACTCAACCTCCACGGCCTTCACAAACCCAATCCTCCGCTCAGGCTAGCACAAACTCTTCTCCTTCCCCCTCCATTTCCACCACCGCTTCTACTACCAACGCCGCTCGACGTGTTGTACCGACACGTCGGAGATGGGCGCCACGACCTGCCACCTCTTCTGCCTCGCCACCACCTTCTCTACCCCCATCTTTGCTGCCTCCATTGACCACATCTCCATCATCGCCTTCTCCATTATCCCCATTGCCGTCACCACCACCATTTTTATCGCCTCCTCTCACAACGATCCCTATTCCGTCACCTTCACAACCATCCCCTCTACCAATGCCGCTCCCTTCACCATCATCGTCCGAGCCTGAGCAAGCTACCCCTACGCCCACACCCCCGCCATTGCCTTCATCTCCATCCATGCCACCACCTTCACCTTTGCCCTCTCCTACACCTCTACCCTCCAAACCTTTACCCCCACCAGAGCCTATCATCGCCGTTATCTCTCCGCCACTCGCATTGCCTTCGCCCACACCTGCCAAGCCTTCTCCACCCCTCTCTCCACCTATCTTTACCCCACGGAGCGGGTGCATGCTACCTTTGGTGCCCCTCGGGCCTAGTCCCCAGGGAGATAAAGAGCCGAGCTAGGCTTTGATTATGCATTACAAGCTTCAAGATTTCATTTGCCGCATGCCGTTCCGAGTCCTGGTCCCTGGCTATTCTAAGGATAATGAGCCCGCACTTGCTATGAAGACGGTTGCTGAGAAGAGTTCTTTAGCACTGGCGCCAGTTTCTTCAAAAGCGAGGCCGGTGACGATCTCTTTGCTCGCCGGAGAATTCACTATTGATGTTGTTATCACCTCTCGCTTGATTGCTATTCAGTTCACTGGCCCAGAAGAGTTTTCCACCCGGATGGTGCTAACCCACATGGCCGCCAAAAGTTTAATGAATTCAGCATTCAAGGGGCAATTGGCCGTGTCTCCGAGATTGGCCAGGGGCATTCTGCATTTCCTGTCTCATCTCCCTCGGCTTATTGGTGAGGCGGCCACATCAATGCCGCGCATCACCCTCCCTCAGTTCCATCCTGCGCTTCTAGAAAGGGAGTTATGCTTCATGCCCAACTGCCGAGTGAAGATGCCAAAGCTCCATGTTCTAGTGCCGAACGATAAAACTCCATTGCTTCCTGATGTTCATTCCAAGGAGTTGACTGTTTTGGAATGTCCTTCTATGGTTAGCACCGCGCAGCTAGGGGCAACCGTCCCGATGAAGTTGCATATTCATGACCGGGCTAGGCCGTCTGCCAGGTGGGCCTGTTATTTGAGAAAACATTGCAAGACAAGAAGCCCGAAGGCCCGGGTCCGCGCCAGGTGGAATTGTTGCAAGCAGATTTCTGTCTAGAAGAGGCGGCGACATAAGTTCAAGGGCCAACAGTTGTGCATTCGGGGGCTTACTCCACCTCCTTCTTCTGTCTCTTCATCTTTCTTTCAGTCATCTTTTCTGTTGCTCAGTTCTTATCCTTGGGTGGTGTACCTTCCACCACATGACTATATTTCTACCATCTTCTCCTGTCCTCACCATTCTAGGTCCCGGCCTATGTACTCCTCTTCCCCTGATCCAGGGGCCTCTTATAGTTTTTCTCCCTGGATACTTCCGGATTCCGCTTCTCATCCTTTTCCTCCGACCCTGTTGGGGATTCCTCATGCTCGTTCCCTGACCATGTAAGGTGATTACCCTTTTCTTTCCCCAACCTTGTCGGGTGGTTCTTATTCTCTTTCCTCGACCCTGTCGGGTGTCTATCATTTTCCTTCCCCGACCCTATCGGGTGGTTCTCACTCTCCTTCCCCGACACTGTCGGGTGAGTCTAATTCCTTTTCTCCGACCGCGTCGGATGATCACTCTTCTTCCCCCTTTTCTTTGCCACAATCTTTTTACGGTTCGTCTATTCTTTCTATCTCACCCTTTCGGGGTCATTACCCTTTTTCTCGCTATTTTTGAGGCTTTAGTCCGCCTTGATCTCAGTTAATCCCTGGTTATTCTATACTTGGTTCCTTGTTATCAGGGCCTCAGTGCCTTAACGAGGGAGTTCTAGCCCTCGTCTCTCTTCCTTTTATCTCTTCTTCGTCTAGTTTGATGTCTGCTGCGTCTCTATGTCGAGGAATCCAATCCTTTGCTTTCCTTTCATCCTTCATCCTGACAAGCAAGGAAAACAAAGCTCGTGCTGATCAAAGCTCGATGATCAAGATCGCTTCAAGACGCCGCTTTTCCGTTCCATGGATTTGCAAGGTGTCTTTATTTTGTGCAAGAACATGCTATTATTGCTATCATTTCTATTCCTTTTGCGCATGGTTATAATGTGGTTTCCTCAACACGTTTTGAGCGGCTTCAGTTCATTAAGTTTGGTTAGTTCAAGTCGAGGTGCTTCTGCAGCATCCTTAGGCTGGTGATAACTCCGTGTTAGGAGTCTAGTTTCTTTCCTTGATTGTTGAGGGTAACCTTTGAGTATGGATTTTTCACACACTATACGGCAAGCCATAGCCGATCTCTTTAAGGCACACCGTTGCTGCTTTGGCCATACTTTAGATATGCACGAAGGTCTTTTCTCTTCTCTGCTCGGTGAAGTGCAGGGGCAAGAGATTGATGGATAAGATGACTAACCTAGGTGCTCCCTAATACGAGAGAGGTCTCAAATAGGGGCAGTCTTGACCCTTAAAAGTGAACTTTCATGTAATATCTAGCCAATAAGGGCTACCGAAATGAGAAAATAAATCAATGCAAAATTATGAATCAAAGGCATGGCAAGTGGCAGTACAGTTCCCCGGGGGACGCCATGAGCCCGGTCGCATGCGTGCCTGATAAATATGGGTCTTAAAATTAAAGACACAAAGCCCCGGCGCAACAGGCTATCTCTTTGAGGGGTAGTGCCCTAGAAAGAATTCGAGCTTTGATATCTCCCATCATGCACGAAGCTTGTCTCCAATTTTTCTTTTGCTTCTCCGTCTTAGGCTGGGTTGTATCTCGGGTGTGACCTTAGTAGGGGCACCGCTCTTTAGAAGCGGTTGGTTGTGGTAAGTCACCCTCACATGCACGCCCTGCTTAAGGGAAGCCTTTAATGAAAGGGGTAGGAACGACGATCCCTGACCAGTAGTTTGAGCCCGTCTTTAGGTGCTGCGGATTGCTATGTCAAAATTTTAAAAAAAATCAAATATTACCAAAAGTCTAAAAAAATCAAATACTTCAAAAAAAAATATAAAAATCAAATATTGTCAAAAATCCAAAAAAAAAATCAAATACTTCTAAATTTTAAAAAAATCAAATGTTTAAAAAAACCTAAAAAATCAAATACTTCAAAAAATCCAGAAAAATGAAATACTATTAAAAATCTAAAAAAATCAGAAAAGTATAAAAAAAATCCAAAAAAATGTGTCTTTTTCATGCATTTGCATTTATTTTAAGGACAGATACGTAATCCGTTTGCTAAGTGTGCAGGTTGCAAGTACTTCAGGCATTCCTTGCTATATCTTTGTGCTATGCCCCCTGTCCACATCTTTGATCTGTTCTTTCCTTCTTCGATCCACTCTCTCGATCTATTTTGAAGCTCATGTCCTTCTCAGCTTTTGTTTGCGATGATTATATCTATATGAGAGGGCTTTACCTCACGATTATGAACCTGGCGGTTTTACTTCATTCTGATCTTAGGTTTTGATTGAAGTGCGTATTTTGTCATGTCTTTTATCCCGCCATGTCCTTATCACGTGTTTATGTCCCACCGTGTTGTCCCACAGATGTTATTTTATTCCTCACCACGTGTTGTTAGTTGTCTTGCATATGTTGTTAGTCATCCTTCTATATCTCGTGTGTTGTCCCAACCGTGTGTTGTCCCTTTGCGTCATTATCTTGTCACACTGCGTTCATACATGCATGTTGTTTCTGTTCATACCCTTGCATATGTGCTCGTTTGCCTTTGTTATGTTATATTGCATTGTCTCCTATTTCATTTGTTCGTTATGTTATGTCATGTTGTTTGTCGTTCAGCTGAGCATTATGTTATCTACGCTATGATCATATTTGTCTTATACATGAAAATCCATAAAAATCTGAAAATGAAAATTCAAGAAATATGCTGTCTCACCTGGACAGGTAAGTCAGGTATGACCTTCTGTCCCTGTGTCTCTTATTGCATTACTATATGGTATTATGCTATATTATCTTGAGAACCAGTTGATTATCTACGTGTTCCAGGATCTGATGTTCCCCTTTAACAAAAATGATGATGATCCAGGTTCACGTGTTTAATCTCCGGATAGGCCGTTGGGTTGAGAAAGCCTGGGGAGGATGGTTCTAGCCTGCACGCTGTGGTTGCGGATAGTGTCTTGACTCTGATTATCCCAGCTTAGCAATATTATTCTCGAGTATTTTATATTTTATCCTTTCTTTGCATTCATTTTAACGATTTCTTTTATTTTTAGCCCAGCATGCATCATGCGTATCTTTTGAGCATTCATGACCCATGGTTTGCTTGCAAAATATCTCACCAGTGATGGTTAGCTGTATGTTCAGTGTTTGAGTAAGAAGAACAATTCCACTCTGAGTTGGAAGGTTCACTTTGGTCGATTCGCTTGGTTTGGTTGATTAAGAGGTCCCCGTCTAGAGTTTTAGTCTGTTTCTTCACTTTTTCACCGCTTATTCCGGTCTTCTCATTGGTTCGCGGGATTGTGTCCCCCGTGAGGTTGATCGTGTGTTTCCTTTTATTTAGTTTAGTTCCTTTAGACTGGTGTCACTTTTGGTTTAATCATTCCTTGTGTTTGGTTCGGAGTTTTCCGGAAGATTCATATCGCTTGTTGGTGAAAACGGGTGTCATTTTACCTTAACGCCCGCTTTTCAGTCTGCTTCGCTTCATTTCTGCTTCATCTCCATGTTCCATTTCGCTTCCGCTTCACCTCCACTCGCTCCCCTGCAAAACGGATGTTAAGGAGGGGCATCTGTTGACACCCATTTTTTACCGACAAGTTGAGTCATTTCTCTTACTCCCATTTATTGATGCCTCGAGTTATCCGTTACTCGTTGCGTTATTTTCCAGGCAACATCTTTGGGCTTACTTTATGGGTAGCCTCCCTCCCTGGCCGGGTCTGTTCAATTCAGAGCTTAGTGGGCCTTTTTCTTTTCCCTTTTGACCAGGGTATGCCCTGTGTAGTTGTTTATTTTGACTTTTGTACAGTGTTCGGACTTGTAATGGCTAGATCTAGACTATTATATAAATATATAACTCTGATATTGTCAATTGCTTTCGCTTAAAATTATTATTTATAATGCACACGTAATTCCAGTTCATTATGCACCTCCTCAACCAATCCTCCCAACCCTTACGGGGCCTCATCAGCCTCTTGGGTGGCGTCTCCGAGTTCTTGGTATCAGTTTATCGGTATCCGTATCTCCGGGTTGTTACAGTTGGTATCAGAGCGGTGTTGTGGTGATGTATAAGGAATTGAAATTGCAATAGTCCAAAACAAGTCCATGTGTACCACTATTGCTGGCTTAGGTTGTTTTCCCGTGATTACTAATGGTTCTTTCGTTGTGTGTCTTCTCTTAAGCGTAGATCTAAATGCCGCCTAGACGGAGAGTTCGTTTCCAAACTATTGTGCCCCAAGATGTTCCAAGAGAAGAGAGCGGTACTTCACCTCATCTAGTGAATGTTCAAGGGAAAGGCCGTGTTGACCCTATTGCTGGTTAAGATTTATTGCCTCAAGGTGGTCGTGGTCGAGTTCTAAAGGAATTTCTTTTATTCCACCCACCAACATATGAAGGACAAGCGGATCTAGATGCGGCTAGGGTTTGGCTAGATGCGACTGAGTGTGTGTTCCGTTCTATGGAATGCACCGAAGATGAGTTGGTAATGCTAGCTACATTTCAGTTGCAGGGGGCAGTGCTCGCGTGGTGGACCACAGAGTGGGAGGTGACTTTTAAGTCCCGTCCTCTTCGACTGTATGGCCATGCTTTCCACATTCGAAGCACCCAATGTGCTTTCTCTTAGAACCAAAATTATTTCTTTCAAATATATTTTTGTTATCATGGAAATTAACAAATTCAGAATGAAAATTCTTCCTTTGAATGTGCCAACATTGAGCAGCAATGTGGCCCAGTTTGCCGCAATGAAAACATTGAATGTTCTTCTTATGATTTGCATGATTTTTAGCATGAACATTCCTATCATGTAATTTTCTAGCATTGAGATCATCTTATTTCTTTAGTCTACAATTATGCATAAGATGACCAATTATGTGACAGTAAAAACACTGAATCCTTTTATTCTGAGCTAAAGAAGATTTCTTAACCTGAGAATTCCTAGCATGAATTCTGTTAAGTTTCAGATCATCCTTCTTCATCACAAAACAATCAGCCATCTCATGACCAAATTTCCCACAGTAGAAGCAATTAACATACTTAGCATGAGATTTATTGTTAACCTGAACTTTCTTAGTATGTTGATTGTTCTTTTTATTTTTCAGTGGTTTTTGATTCTCAGTCGCAGTAGATTGTTTTGGAGATTATCTTGAAGTTCCTTCTACTTCAGAGCTTTGAATAAAAGTGGTATACAGCTGGTTTCTCTTGGCTTGTTTAATTTCAGAAATGTTGCCTGTCCCTTTTCTTTGACCACTTACATTATCTTTCAGAGGCATTTTCATTTTTCCTTTATCCTTCACAGATTCAGACATGGAATTTTTTAGATCATGGATTTCAGACTTTAGAGAAATAATGTCAACCTCATAACAAGCAATATCAGATTCACAGCTGATAACCTGTTGATGTAAGACATCATTCAGACTTTTGAGTGTATTAATTTCCTGTTTCAATCTTTGTTTAGAGTCATTCTCAAAACACTTTCCCTTTTCAATAGTTAACCATTTTTCTCCCATAACAATATTTAAGACCATGAGCTTTTTATTTTGATCCTTCAAAATTTTCATTTCTTCCATTATTCTTTCATTTTCTTTTATTAGTTCTTCATTCTGAACTCGCTCATTTAGTAAGATTTGATAACCATTAATTAAGCTCAGTTTTTCTTCCAGTTCAGAGATCTTATCTGTGAGTTTCTGATTTTTATTTCCAAATAAAGAAATTTGTTCCTTACTCATATTAACATCAGCTAAGCATATATCACGAGATTTTCTCTGTTTTTGACAGTTTTCACAAGGAGCATTCGAATTAATCTGATCACATTTCTTTTTCAAGTTTTTATTTTTAGATTTTAATTTCCTACATCTGTCAGTAAGTTCTTCATTTATATTCCATAAATCATCAAACGAAATCTCTTCGGATCCAGAGCTTACCTTGGATGATGTTTCCTCCTATTGATCAGAGTTGTGATCACCCCGGTTGGCCATCAAGCATTGATCCTCTTGCTCCCCATTTGTAGCAGTTATTCTATCCAATATTTCCTTTCCAGATGTACACCTGAGAACAAAAGGAAATCTATCAGTATTAACTACAACTTTCAAAATATTAAGAACTGTGACATTATCACGGTTCTTTACTCTGTCCTCTCTAGACCACTTGGTCTCATCATGAGGTAATTGGTGTGGGCCTTTTGAAACCAAACTCCATAGATTAGGGTCAATATAATTTATATAAATGCATAGGCCGCCTAACCAATTACTAAAATTAGAACCATCAAACGCAAACTGATGAGCCATTAAGACAGATAGTAAATAGATTCAACGCACAGAGCAATCGATAAGAGATGCACGAAAAGTGAAATAGCACCGAAGACAGTAAGATCCTCTGCAGATCGTTGGATCTGGAAAGTCAGAGACCTGCTCTGATACCAATTGTTGAGACCGGTGTGATGGATTCAGAGGGGGGTGAATGAATCCCTCTTTTAAAATTTCGCTCACTTGACACTTTTAAGCAATCAGAGTTAAGCCTTTTGAAGCAGTGTTTGAAATAACTTGACAGCACTTCACACTAAACAGACGTTGGACAAACAAACTGAAATACACACCTCAGCAGAATAGCTAGGTGACAGAACGTGTGATCACGTAGCTCTCACGAGGCTGAGATCAAACAATCGATGTGCACAGCAACCACAAGCCAGAGATAAAGAACAAATGATCGGCCTACGCATTCATCTAACCGAGATAGATAAAAAACATGCAAACCACGGAACACAAGAAAATTTAGGTGGTTAGGTCCTCCAGACCTACATCCACCCCACACTCAAACCTGAGTGTGGATTCCTGCTGATACACAGCTTGAACCGCTGGGCCTCACAGCTTGCCTACAACCGCTGAGCAACACAGCTTGCTGTCCGAGGTATCCACCTCGCCCGCTGAGCAACATAGCTTGCTGTCCGAGGTATCCACCTCGCCCGCTGAGCAACACAGCTTGCTGACCAGAGGAATCCTCCTCTGCAACGCTGAGCAATACAGCTTAGCTCTGCTGACTAACAGCTTGAAACAGAATTCAAATGAAAACAAAAGATGATAAAACACAGCGACTGAAAGCTGTAAAAGATAGTAACATAAATGTGGCTCCCACATGAGCAAGTTGGTCTGGATCTGATCCAAGAGCCAATAGATAACAGATCTTCAATGAAGTCTTCTCTCTTCTTCTTCACGAACTCTCTATCTCTCTTTTCACTCTCCTTTTTCTTCTTCTGCTACTCTCTCTCTTTTTTCTCTCTCCTTCTCTTCTTCTCTCTTTCTCTTCTCTCTGGATCGTGCAGGCTCTTTCTGCTTCTGCTCTTTCAAGTAAGTTCTCTATTTCGATCACTCTGCTCCTCAAGAGGAAGCTTCTTATTTATAGAGCAGTGAACAGATAGGGCGTGTGGTCATCACGATTCCCGCCCGAATATCTAGGTCACGTGTCAGCATCATAGCCTCGTTGCATTCCACGTGTCACGATCCTGGCGCTTTCTTTCATTCTCGAGTTATGTGCCCTTCTTAGATTCCTCGAACAGAAGTCCTGTCTGGTCGGACTTATTATCAGTTTGAATCAATCTAAAGGAAAAGAGAAGGATGCATCGAGTTAGTTCGAGATTTGAACTAAGTATGTACAGTCTTGATGGATATAATGTAGTATGCATATAAGAAGGTATGCACAATGAAGATGAATGCACAGACATACCACTGAGCTATGTACAGACTTTTGGTGAGCGTGCGACAAGACGATGTACAGACTTGCTGTGCCTAGAGTTTAAGCATGACTGCATAATGCACATACCTAACAAAACTATGCACGAACTTAACTTCTTGTAACAACAAAGGATGTTCAGACTTGTGTCCCTGCAACACCAAGAGTTGCACGGACTATGTGTATTTGTATATGCGTGAGGCAAAGCGATGCACTGACTATGTGTATGCATGAGCCAAATCGATGCACTGACTATGTGTATGCGTGAAGAACACGGGCTGTACAGACTTTGTTTTCATGGAGCAAGATATGTATCGACTTGCTACTGAAGAGTGTACAGACTTTGTTGTGAAAGATGCACAAATGCACGGACTTAATCGCATGTAGCAACAGGAGTTGCATCGACTCAACTCTCGCATGGTTGACACTTGCTCCGACTTAGTTACGTGCAACAACTAAGGATGCATCGACTATGTGTATGCGTGAAGCACAACGATGCAAAAAGATGCACTGACTATGTACATGCATGAAGAATACGATGCAAAAAGATGCACTGAGTTGGTTCGAGAATGTATAGACTTGCTAAGTCATCAAGGCAACCGTGTGCAGACTTAGTATTTAAATGCACGAACTTTACGTATGTATGGAACAAAAGTTGCACAGACATGCCACCAAAGAATGTACAGACTTTGTGTGCAATGTACAAACGATGCACATATATGCCACCGAAGAATGTACATACTTTGAGTGCATGGTACAAAAGATGCACAGACATGCGGTCGAAAAATGTACAGACTTTGAAGTGAAAGATGCAATATGCATATAGTTAGTCGCGTGCAGCAACAAATGTTGTACAGACTTGAGTTGATGCTGCAACAGGAGTTGCACGGACTTGGTGACTAAGTATGCGCTAAGAAGACATGCAGTCTAGGCAAAACTCTGTACAGACTTAACCTGTGCATGGGCATTTAATCAGAACAAAGCACTCAAAACATCATTTCATCATCATTGCACAAGGGGCTGGACCTAACACACTCCCCATAGCAATTAGCATAGATCATCATCATTCTTATGTGGTGACTCATTGAGTTGCTATCATCAAAACAACAACACCCTATCATCAAAGCACAAGGGGCACAACACTTTACGCACGACAACATGAAAAAAAAGAGTTCCTCCATGTTTGGCCACGGCAGGAGGAAGATGCGTAGGAGGAAGAGGACGTAGGCAATCGCACGACAGCAGCAGCACGACGATGACGTTCGACGGAGAGAAAATAATGGGGCTCGTCAGAGCAAGGTGTTTTATAGTGATGGGGAATTCTAGCGGGTTCTAATGTTCGAAAGCGGAAGGGTTTTACGTGTGGGAATGGCGAGATTTAATATCTTCCGTTCTTGATTTTTCACCTTCCGATTTAACAGCCGCCTTCCCAATTTGGTCATTGAAACCCTAACAGTCAGTGCCATGCATGTTTCGAGCATGTATTTTGGGTTGGGTTCTCGGGTTCATGGATTTACAGGTATGGGTTATTGGGAGGCATACGTGGGTTAAATGGTTTGATCGGCTCTGTGGTGCAAGGGTTGGTTTGGGTTGGCAGTGTTGCACATGTTTTTGGGTTTGCTAACGCGAGTTGGCTCATATGTGTTAATATGTAAAGGGTTGATTAAGTTTCTTTTTAATGAGTTAGGCTAAACTGGGTCAAGTGAATGGAAGGGCCATGACGTGGCCTTAACTATACACAGGTTTGGGTTCATACTGGTTTCCTTGTATCAAACGCCCATTATTTGATTGATGGCCTCCTAATGCATACATATAGGTTTATTAAAGAAGCTACGGGTTTTCTTTTGAACGGGTTTGAGTCTTATTAGGCTTGTTGGGTTGGGCTTTTGGGATTACTTATCTAAAGCCCAATAAAATGAAAGTACGTTGTTAAGCCCATTAATTGTCCTTTAGTTGGACTTGGTTTAGAATAAATTATTATTTACTTTCCTTATGTATTTTAGTGCTAAGCTCTATTAACGATCTTTTATCCCACTTTACTACTTGGGCTAGTCCCTTTTAATAGGTTTAAGGGTTGAGGTTTTTTATAATTATATTTATTATTGCTAAGGCCCAAGCCCATTAAGGTATAGAGGTTCTAGGTTAAACCCATTCTGGTCTTTTAGCCCATTATAATTTAGAACTTCAGATTTAAGTCAAACTCTAAATATATTTATATATTATTATTTTTAAACTCATTTATATATCTACCTTATTGATTTTATCATCATCTCAGGTATCAGAGATAGGTTTCGATCCAGTAACATGTTTACCTTTTATTCCAACAAGGAATATTAACTTGACATTTGTATACTCTAATAATAATATACCCAAATTCTTATTTATTCAACATTATCACCTATTTATAGGAAAAGTAAATATCATCAAGTGTAAACTATCTTTTTCTTTATATATATCATAAATATTTGGTTCCTATTTAGCCTAAAAATATCGGGTGTTACACCCTCCCCCACTTAAAAGAATTTGGTCCCCAAATTCACATCACCTTCTACTCCGGGGGGGGGGGGGGTAGCTATAATTCATTATTATACCACATAAGTAAAAGAAGAAATCTAAACATATCGAATGAAAAAGAATCAATTTAGGATCGAGGATGAGAGGTACCTTCCATAGCTTTTCCTTTGCCAGACTCGTCTTCCACTAAGGCTTGGGCTCCCTCTTGGAGTTTTGAGTTCTGAATAGGACACTGGGCTATCCTATGTTCGAGGCTCCCACATCAGAGACACGCTCTCGTCCTCCGATAACAAACCTCCGATTGGTGATTAAACTTCCCGCAGAACTTACACCTCTCTTGCGATGGGTCAATATGGGCTACCACACTTTTACCCTTCTTACATTTCTTGTACCTTTGGGAATTGTAGTCCTCATTATGCCTCTTCTTAGTCCGGCCAGGCATTTTAGAATTAACGGCTTGGTTCCTTTCTTCAACTCTCTCTTTTTCTTCCACTGCCTTCTCTAACTCCTGGACTCTTCTAACAAGGTCCGCATAAGCTTGGACATCTACCAATACCATCTCAGGGACAAAGCTCAGCCTAGATGCCTCCATTTTATTTAGGTTCCTGCAAGAATAGTTGGGGAGATTAATTATTGACTCAATAATAATAATGAGACTTAAGTATTTTATCCTTCTTTTATAATTTAACCCCAAGCTCTACCCAATTCTCACGAAATCCCTATAGGATGACCGACAAGGATACTCAACCTACACTTGGACTTGATGACCTAAGGATTTTGAAAGCCGAAGCTTTGATATGACTGACAAGAATACTTGACCTATCACTGGAACATAATAACTGGAGGATATGAAAGTCAAAGCTCTGATATGACTGACAAGGATACTTGACCTATCACTGGAACCTAATAACTGGAGGATATGAAAGCCGAAGCTCTGATATGACTGACAAGGATACTTGACCAATCACTGGAACCTAATAACTGAAGGATATGAAAGACGAAGCTCTGATACCACCTCTGTCATGCCCCGAACTGATAGCAGCGGAACGTGTCGTTTGCTCGGAACGTGGCAGTTAACAGTCATGAATAATCAAGAGCAGTCGCATAAGACCAATAATTTGGAACAACAATAAAAATTTTATTTCAAACATAAGTCTCTTACAATTTAAATTCCAAAGCTTAAAGACTCAACTACATCACAATGAAAGAAAAGGAGACGATGCACTAACAGACTTAGACAAGATAACTAAATAAGAAACACCATGCTAGACTCAAGAAAGATAAAAGACTCGGGTTCACTAATTTCCAAAACTCGCTTGCACACTTGTCCCTCCCATGTGAGTTTTGGTCTCGCTAGCCACCTGATTACCTGAAAAATATTGGAATAAAACTGGGTGAGCGAACGCTCAATAGGAATTATATCTCAAGAACAAGCAAAGATTTAAGTAATTTCACTTTTCATGTGATGCAAATGAGGCTATGCTTGTTCGTAGCAATAAACGAGCAAGTGAAACAAAACTAGCAAAAATTTGACAGTTTCATGTAAAAACTTTCAAGCAAGAGATATCCAGGAGAGAATTATAGAATATTGGCTATTTACAAGCAAGTACTTGCCCATTCCGGGCCACGCTAGTCAAGTCACGCAAGTCGAGTAACGCACGCAAGTAATGTCAAGTAGAGAGAGAGTGTGTGGAATGTCAATAGATCAAACTAGTCATGCACTTCGGTGCAATGCCAGACACCGTGATCAATATAATTCCCATGGGCACAAGTACTTTCGGGTGCTCCTCCCAGGGCCAGATCGGGCCCTATATGCACATCATTAAAGATAGATCTAGACATCCACGATAGTTCATAGCCAATAAGGAGTTTCAAGAAAAGCTTTAATAGAATGATAAGGTAAGATTTTCATGGAATTTAAGGGCAAGGCCCTTGAGTAAGGACATACTTGCTATAAAATCCACGCGAAGCATAGAAACCATGACATGTCGATAAACTGGGTGGAATTGGCACCTAGATAGGTTGCCATGAATAACTTGAATAGATGACTAACAAGATAGTCACCAATTCAATGGACGTGAAGTAAGCTGAAGAATTGGCACCTAACCATAGGATACCCAATTCAATATATCACCTAGTGGAATGATCACTCATTCCACAGGCTAAGAGAATTCTCTCATGGGCCTAGAATTGCACCATGAAAGGGCCGGGTTATCACGTTTCTCTAGAGTGATGTGACATTAAAATGGGTACAACGTGTTTAAAGTACAACCAGCTCAGTCGGCCTTGAGGGAATCCAAGGCTACGAGGAGACTTACGGATGTTCCAATGACTAACTCGCCAGTCCGAAAGAACGGAATGTCTAACGGAGGGCTCGTATGTCACCAAGAATTGAGGTATATATGTGAACCAATCGTGAAACATGGACTCCATCTACGGACGTGAGATGAGAGTGCCAGAAGACCCGCGGTATGGGTCAAAATCAGAAGAAAAACTGTGAGAACATGAATACGTTAATTAAAGAATTTACGTCCATTAAGAGAGACGCCAACTCTAAAATTAACAATAACTATATAAACTTATATTAATTGATGCCCGTGGGTGGCATCATTTATTAATTAGCGTCCACTTGGAAGGACATTAATTTTATGATTTTTAACTTAATTTATCTAACAAGAATTTACGTCAATATCTATTTAATTGAATAATTTCAAGATATACATTCAAGGACACATTTATTTATATATAAAAATTTAGAGAAATAGAATATATGATAATTAGGAGAAAAATATGAGGTTTACAGATATATACTTTTTATAATTTTGTGTTACATAGTCTAATAGATAAAGATTTTCAAAGATATAGTTAAGAGTTATATATATATATATATATATATATATATATATATATATATATATATATATATATATATATATAATGAGCGGCGGTCAACTAAGGTTATAGTCGACGATTATTTAAATAATGAAATTGTCAATTTTTTAAAATCATCCGTTTCTCGACGTAACCACGTCAGAATCGCGCATATTATATATCGAAATGACGGGCTTGAAAAACTCTATCTAATCGGGTGTTCAAAATAATTTTTCATTGAGAGATGGGAGATCTTGAGATAGGAGGTACGGAAAACGGTGGTACCACCCTCACTACCTCGGTCTCCACCCCAATAATACGCTCGTAAAATCTCATGTCCAAAGGACGCTACGGCACCTACGAAAAGGCCGATAAGAAAAAATGCTGTAACTAAGATGCTACAGTGACTATGCTATTCGCCGTGTAAATCATTTTAACTCATTTATTTTTTAAATTTTAAGTACTGACTAGTTAATACATCATATAATTACATAAAAATTTAGGATAAATCATGGAGATTCTAATCACTTATATTTTATGATCGTTAGATATGTGATTACATAGATATAAAAATTTTAAACATGTTGTCATTATTTAATTAATTAAACTAAATATGCAAACCGTAAATTAGAGAACAAAACATGTAATGTACTTAATTATTATTATCTTGGGCTTCAATTCTTTGAGAAAACCTACCTTTCTTGGGTGAAGAAGGACGATCTAGAATCAGCAGGAGGAAGAAAGGAAAAGGGAAGAAGAAGGAGATCACGCCTTCACACCTCTACAAATTGTAGAGGAAGAAGGAAGGGGAAAGCCCTTCACGGATTAGCAGTAGGGTGAAGATAGCAGGAGGAAGAAGACTCCTCCCCGACTGCTTTACGAATGGAAACATGAAAAGAAAAGAGTTCCCCCACGTTTGGCCACGGCAGGAGCAAGATGCGCAAGAGGAAGAGGACGCAGGCAATCGCACGACAGCAACAACACGAAGATGACGTTCGACGGAGAGAAAAGAATGGGGCTCGTCAGAGCAGGGTGTTTTATAGTGATGGGGAATTGTAGCGGATTCTAATGTTTGAAAGCGAAAGGGTTTTACGTGTGGGAATGGCAAGATTCAATATCTTCCGTTCTTGTTTTTCCGCCTTCCGATTTAACAGTCGCCTTCCCAATTTGGTCATTGAAACCCTAACAGTCAGTGCCATGCATGTTTCGAGCATGCATTTTGGGTTGGGTTCTCGGGTTCATGGATTTACAGGTACGGGTTATTGGGAGGCATGCCTGGGTTAAATGGTTTGATCGGCTCTGTGGTGCAAGGGTTGGTTTGGGTTGGTAGTGTTGCACATGGTTTTGGGTTTGCTAACGCGAGTTGGCTCATATGTGTTAATATGTAAAGGGTTGATTAAGTTTCTTTTTAATGAGTTAGGCTAAATTGGGTCAAGTGAATGGAAGGGCCATGATGTGGCTTTAACTGTAGACAGGTTTGGGTTCATACGGGTTTCCTTGTATCAAACGCCCATTATTTGATTGATGGCCTCCTAATACATACATATAGGCTTATTAAAGAAGCTACGGATTTTCTTTTGAACGACTTTTGAGTCTTATTAGGCTTGTTGGGTTGGGCTTTTGGGATTACTTATCTAAAGCCCAATAAAATGAAAGTATGTTGTTAAGCCCATTAATTGTCCTTCAGTTGGGCTTGGTTTAGAATGAATTATTATTTACTTTCCTTATGTATTTTAGTGTTAAGCTCCATTAACGATCATTAAGCCCACTTTACTACTTGGGCTAGTCCCTTTTAATAGGTTTAAGGGTTGAGGTTTACTATAATTATATTTATTATTGCTAAGGCCCAAGCCCATTAACGTATAGAGGTTCTAGGTTTAACCCATTCTAGTCTTTTAGCCCATTATAATTTAGAATTTCAGATTTAAGTCAAACTCTAAATATATTTATATATTATTATTGTTAAACTCCTTTATTTATCTTTCTTATTGATTTTATCATCATCTCAGGTATCAGAGATAGGTTTAGATCCAATAACATGTTTACCTTTTATTCCAAAAAGGAATATTAACTTAACATTTGTATACTCTAATAATAATATATCTGAATTCTTATTTATTCAACATTATCACCTATTTATAGGAAAAGTAAATAGCATCAAGTGTAAACTATCTTTTTCTTTATATATATCATAAATATTTGGTTGTTATTTAGCCTAAAAATACCGGGTGTTACAAGTTCAATCACAACCTTAACCTCTCGCTGTGGAGGTAAGCCTGGCAACTCATCAGGAAAGACATCAGGTTCACAAACCACAGGAATATCACCTATCTCTTGCTGTGGTGCCTCAACAGCAACCACAGAAGCAAAGAATCCTTGACAGCCTGTATTAAGTAATCTACATGCTCAAATAGTAGAAATAAGCAAGCGAGGAGTACGAGATCGAATACCTTGGAAATAAAATGCCGCTTTCCCAAATGGCTGAAAATAAATCCTTTTGGTTCTACAGTCAACCATAGCTCCAAAAGCTTCTAACCAATCCATGCCCAGAATAACATCATAGTCTAGCTACCAGCTGCAAAGCATGTAACCTAGCTGGCATCTGATGATATCCAATCACTAGAGGAGTCTTATCAAGACAGAAAGGACTATACATGATTTCCCCAGAAGGTAATCCAACAACTAACTCACAAGCCATCTCGGATGTCCGCTCCTCAATACAAGCAACAAAATCTTCAGAAATAAATGAATGAGAAGCACCTGAGTCAAATAAAACACGTGCAACATACCCATAAATCATAACAGTACCTTCCACTAGATGAGATGCAACAGCTTCAGAACGAGTCATATGCATGACTCTCCCTTTATATTTTTTCCGCTGCCGGCAGTAGATTGTTGTGATGACACCTGTGCCCGAGAGAACTGTTGCTGTGACTGCGGTCATAGAGGAGGTCGAAACTGTTGTGGCTGTGAGAACTGCACAAGTTGTTTAGGTCTCAATGGACAGTCACGAACCACGTGACCCACCTGATCACTTATGAAACACAACACTGGCATCGAACACGGTCTACCCAAATGGCTTTGACCACATCTCGGACATGCTCTCGGCTGACTCCCATCCGATCCCTGAGGCTGAAAAGCAGAAGGTGCTGATTGCTGCACACTACCAGTTGAAGCTTACCGGTCATACCGCTTCTTTGATTTTCTGAACATCCATCTAAATTTAGACTTTATAGAGAAAGTACCACTGGCAGAAGGAACAGAAGAGGATACCCCCATCACACTCGGCTGACCACTAGCCTGCTGACGCTGTACACTCTATTGTATCGGCTCAACCTGGGTCCGCCCTTGAGTTCTTGCCATATCCAGTTCTAAAGCTATTATTGCCTCATAGGCCATATCTAACTCTGCCACCCTGGTTGCAATAAGAGTTTGCCTCAACTCTGGCTTCAGACCACGCAAGAATTGCTCAATCTTCAACCCTTCATCAGCTAGAATGTGAGGAGCATATCAACCCAATTCCATGAATTTATTACGATATTGCAGCACTGAAATAACACCTTGTGTGAACTCCATAAATTTGTACATTTTGTCCATTCTAAAATAGGCTGGACTATATGTATGCTCAAATGCAGTCACGAACTCCTTCCATGCAATTAGGCGATGAGGACGAGACTTGAGAGTCACCTCCGACTCCGTGGTCCACCACGCAAGTGCTGCCCCCTGCAACTGAAATGTAGCTAGCATCACTTTTTCATCCTCGGCGCATTCCATAGAATGGAATACACGCTCAGTAGCATCCAGCCAAACCCTAGCTACATCCAAATCATATTGTCATTCATATGTTGGTGGGTGGAATAGGAGAAATTCCTTTAAAACTCACCCACGACCACCTGGAGGAGCTAAATCTTCACCAGCATTAAGATCGGCACGGCCTTGCCCTTGAACATTCGTTGGAGGAATAGAAGAACCACTTTCTTCTCCTGGAACATCTCGGGGCACATTGGCTTGCAATTGAACTCTCCATCTAGGCTCCATTAATTTTAAATTAAAAGATGACATATAACAAAAGAACCATAAGTAATTACGGAAAAACATCCTAAGCGAGCAATTGTGGTACACATGGACTTGTTCTGGACTATTGCAATTTTAATTCCTTATACAACACCCCAAACGAAGCTCTGATACCAACCGTAACGACCCGAAGATCCGAATATCGGTAAACCGATATCAAGAACTCGAAGACGCCACCCAAGAGGCTGATGAGGCCCCGTAAGGGTTGGCAGGATTGATTGAGGAGTTGCATAATGAACTGGAATTACATGCGTATTTTTAAAATAATAACTATAAACGGAAGCAGTTTACAATATCAGAGTGATATATACATATAATAGTTCAGGTCCAATAGTTACAAGTCCAAACACTGTACAAGAGACAAAAGAAGACAACTACATGGGGCATACCCCGGTCAAAAGAGCAAAGGAGACCACTACTGGCACCTAAGACTGCCCGCCAAAAGCACGCGAACAACCAGCGAACTACTGCTGCTCCTCACCTGAAAACTCAGGGTGAGTCAAATTTATTGACTCAGTAGGGGTCACGCGGATCCCTACCTCACAACTAAAGTCACAACAAAGCAGTTAATAACGCAATGGCATGGTGTCACGCCCCGAGCGCGGAAGATACCCGGAGATGCGCGACGTGTCTATATCAATCATGTCAATCAGAGTGGTCGTGTATTCGACACAAAGACAGAGATGCGCAAAATAGCAAGATAACCCAATCCTTTATTTCATAATGGATAGACTATTACAAATCCAATACTCTGTTTAACAAAAAGGAAAAGAATACATATTTGACTCAAGAAACTATGGAAAAGACTAGACGACACTTGTAGAAGCTCTATCACTTTCACTCTTGACCATTCCCATCCGATTGACTTCCATCGTCGTCGGACTTACCTGAAAAGTAAAAAGGGACAAACGGAATGAGCGAACGCTCAGTAGGAAATTATATCTCAAGTACTAGCAAGTGGTTTAAGTAATTACATTTTCATGGATGCAATAAAGCTATGCATGCTCGCATGAAACGACAAGATAGAGAGAATGTAATATCAAGAAAATAAGATGAACTTAGTCATGAACTTCCAACAAGATAACAAGTTTATTCGAGATATTCAAGCAAGTACATTTAACAAGTCATGTCAAGAACTTTGGCTATCATGTATCAAGCAAGTAAATTACCCCTTTTCGGGCCACGCATTTCATTTCATGTCAAGTACGAGTCAAGTACAAGATGTGTGTGGAATGTCCAATCAAGCAAGTCAAGTACTCGGTATAATGCCAGATACCTTATCATTTTAACTCCCATGGGCACAAGTACTTTCGGGTGCTCCTCCCAGGACCAGATCGGGCCCTATATGCGCAGGCATTTATCATGTGTTTTGACATCCACTCTTGTTTGTATAGCCAATATAGAATTTCAATAATCAAGCTTGTAGATACGTATGACAACTTTGATAGAATAGAGTTCAAAATATGACAAAGGACATAGAATGGCGATAATAACGGTATAATCACGATGTCGATAAAACTAGGTAGATTATGGTTCCCTTAACTTAGGTACCATGACAAATCAATATGGACATTCTTTATATAGAATTGAGGTCCACATGAACATTAGATCAAGCAAGATACCCTCATTCTTATCATAGAATTGGGGTTTACAAGAATGACACGATATGGCATGATATCATCATCCCATTAAGAATTTCTTATGATATACTCTTTGTATAATCATAAGGGCCGGTATACCATGTTTCTTTAGATTGACATGGCAAGGATCGTGTAATGGGTTTTTAGGGTACAACCAGCTCAGTCGGCCTTGAGGGAATCCAAGGCTACGAGGAGTCTTACGGAGGTCTCTATGACTAACTCGCTAGTCCAAAGGAACGGAATGTCCAATGGAGAGCTTGTATGTCAATGAGAGTTGAGTGTGATCGGTAAATCAACATGAAAATATGGGACTATACTCACGGAGTGGAGAATAGTGCCGATATATATATATTATGATATATATAAAACCATCGGTTAGCAAATCAGATGAAAATCAGTTTATAGTAAAATAACGACTTAGGTCAAGTCGTTTCTCAAGTAATTAACGCCTAACATAGGGGCGTTTACATATTTCTATTTTACAGAATTTTCAATAATCTCATTAATTTATGAAAAACACGCCCTTGTCTGGGGCGTTTTTCAAGTAACTAACGCCTAATATCAGGGCGTTTATATATGTTCCGTTTCGCAGAATTTCATTATTTCGATACTCTATCAAAAAAAAACGCCCTGGACAGGGTCGTTTCTTCATATTTGACGACTGCTGCTGCAGGCGTCTCATGAATTACGGATTTGACAGAATATAAATAAGTTGCAGGACTTATATAAGACACGCCCTGGGAAGGGGCGTTACTGGCTTAACTCTATGTTTCAGAACATACCAGGACTCTGGATAATACGTGCCTAAGCAAGGGGCGTTACTTTTAAAGTCACGCCCTCTGATGAGGCGTTAATACGTGGAAAACGACCTTGTACAGGCCGTGAATTCAAGAAATTGCAGGACATTAGATTTGGAGACAGGATCATGCATTAATAATCAAGGTTTCATATATAATCCGTTCTTAACATGCTTAAGTCATGATCTCGTAAAATTAACGCCTGTGTACAGGACGTTTCTTAATAAATTGACGACCGCTGTTATGGTCGTTTATTTTAAAATAGCGCCCTTTTCCAGGGCGTTTCTTTCAAACAATTCAGAAAACACACCGAAACCATATATATATATAGACCGTATGCATGCCATGCTTATATAATATCTTTCACTAATTTTATTTGGGCTACAGTATCTTGAGAAAATCCTACCTTAAAAATAGATTTGGAGATGACCGGTGAATAACTTGAGAAGAACACCTTGGACAGGAAGAAGGAAGATTTTAGTTGATGAATATGACGGAGATGATAGCCTTCAATCAACCTGTAGGAAAAGAGAGGAAGGAATATGAAGATATGAAATCAATCTTCACAGGTATATGGTGAAGAACATACCTTGTTCTTTCACGTACGCCACCTTACAGACCTATAACAGAATCAGATGAAGAACATTAGTTCTTCATGTAATAGAAGCAGAAAAATAAAAGAATAGAGGAACCGTTTTTTCTTCACGTACCTAGCAGCAGACGTTCGATCAAATGGGTTTTAGGGTTCGATCGAACATGTTATTTATAGGATTTTGGAAGTCCTAACAAGAGTAGTGTTTGATTGAGGGTAATATATCCTTAATAGAGTCCTTACTTTAATAGACACTTACTAGATTAGGTTAATCTTTCCTTGGATAAGCTCTGGGTTCGAACGGTTCACGAACTGAATTAACGCCTTAGGTCAGGGCGTGTATTCTTGAATTAACGCCTTGCATAAGGGCGTTTCTTAAAAAGCGCCTTGAAAAAGGGCGTTTCTTGTTTTAAAACACGCCCAAGATAGAGGCGTTTCTTTTACTTACCCATTTGGTCGCGTGAGAACTGACGACCGTAGGTGTGGGCGTCCTTTCCTTATTCACGCCATGGGTAGAGGCGTTTCTTTATAAATTAACACCTTAATAAGAGGCGTTATTTTTAATTTGTTTTATTTCATCCAATTAACCCTATTCCTTTTATATATATATTACTTCTGTAATATATATGTTTTAATTCATTTCAATTATTCATTTATTAGGGTTGCTACACATGGACTATTTACAATTAAAGAAAGCTGCACTAGGACATGAAGAATTAGGGATAGCATAATATAAATGGCATTTGAATCCTACTAAATCAAAATGAATAAATAAGTAAGAGAATTCTACATCTACCAATAGAATTTAATTTCAAGATTCCAAGTGATAAGAATAAAGAGTGCCCACTAGAAAGAAGACCAGATGCGTCCACTAATGACTTATACTGCGTCTCGGGTGTCTCCACTCGTGTCGAATCATGGTAGTTGGGACACCACAGTAGTACAAGGAACAACAGTAATGAGTGACTAGTCAGGGTCACGCCCGTCGGCGTCAGTCCAAGCCCCTAACCACGTGTGCACACACCAGCTCAATGCCTTGACCCAGACCTCTAGCTATTTCCCCCCAGTAGGACGCTACTGACAAGCAAGGGGGCCCACGAAAAGTAGCCTAAAAACCGTACATCGGGATTGCCCCGCCACCTCTTCCAGGTGGGCCAACATTAAAGGTCGTCGGGCTACTACTAGTGGCTCAATTCACAAGGAAAGAGAAATAAACTCTATTGGGATAGAAAAGTATGCCACAATTTATAAAAATGGTCAAACATGGTGAATATGTAACATTAAACGCATAATTAAATGAACAGAATTGAAATTATAAACTACAGAGATTAGGCGGTCTAGTCAGGGCCGCAAAGCTCAGGTAGCGGTCGAACGACTGGCCGCTTCACTGACCATAACGGTGTCACCCTGACCGCTTAGCTATAATCACTTCATATGTTGAACAGAATAAAAATGGTCTGGACAGAGCCGTTCAGATCAATAGACGGTCGCACGACTGATCGCCCAATGATAAAAACGGTCAGGTCTCGACCGCTAGGCTCACACTGCCTCAATAGGGTCAAAGGAGCTTGCGGTCGGTTGTTGGGCCATTACTATCTTTAGACGGTCAGATGAAAGGCCGCCTGATGATGTGGAAAATGTAGAGTGTGGCGTCACAAGTCACATAGACAAACATGTGTGCATGAGTGATAACATAATGTGTCAATCAAATGAATATCATAAACATGTGACTATGTGAACATGGTAGAATGATCATACAACAAGAGAAATGCGATAAAAGATGTAGAAGAATACCGTGATCGCCACCAAGGAATGATAACGCCAAAAGAATATGAAAGGGGAACCTAAGTGCCCGTTGTGTACCTTGGAAAAAAAGATGATCGCGCTCAATATCAAGGATGCGAGAAGTAATGTGGATTATCTCTCCTCACCTTCCAGCTGGCTAGAAGATAAGGGCCTCACTTTCCATGCTTTCCTGCGAAACAAAGGCAACACAAGAGGCAAAAGCAATTAGAAAATGCTAAGTGTAGAAATATGCCCAAGTGCATAAAGTAGCATGAAAGATTGAGGGCAAACTTACAGGGGGAGGGTTTTTAACCCCTATGGAAGGATGCAAACAATAGGTGTGTATATTGTGATGAGATTAACATGAAGATATTGATTTCATATGCCATGATGAATATAGATAAACAAGGTGCAAAAGTGCAAATCACAAGAAAAACTGTGCAAACTGTGCAAACATGGTGCAATGACTGATGCAAACAATATGGCAAAAGACGTCCAAACAGTGTGAACATTGGGATGACAGAAGACTTTAGTATTGTGAAGAAGTAGGAACAAGAATCACGCCAAAAGGAGGTCTGGACAGAAAGTTATGATGCCAGAGATTTGGCGAAAAATGCAGACAGTGCAGAAAATGCAGAATAGTGGATAAAATGGACTCAGAACGATGAATATCTCACAGAATAAGACACCAAAAAGGGAAAGAAAAGATGCTATGGAAAGGTGGGAGTATTGTGGGGAAACTAGGGCAAAAAGAAGGGTTTAAAACGGGGAAGACAACAGTGAAAAATGGGAAAGAAAACACAAGAAAACAGAAGGGTGTGGAACATGACAGAAAAATGACTGTGTCAAAACAGAATGAAAGTGCAAAATGATAGAGAAAAATAAGCATGAAGAGGACGAGATAATGAGCCCATAATGGAGGAAAATGAAGAGTTTACTTCCCTTAAGAGCGTGGAGTTGAAAGGAAGGATCAGAAGTGCACCATGGCTTCACTCCGGCGATGCAAACGTGCCCTCATCGCAAGAAATCTGGGTTTCAGAAATTACAGAACAAAGGGATGAAACCTGAAAAGTTGGGGCTTAAAAGAGGGGGAAAAGATGAAAGAAATAAGGCACATATATAATCAAAACGAAGATAATACTCCCCTCTTCAAGATGGATTCAAAGGTGGATGAAGAGGATGAAGCATGACTCTACCCTGTAGACACGCCATTCCTGACGTCTCCTGAGAAAGTCTCATATTACTATACAACGCCCCGCAACGGCTTACGCGTTTTGAATCACTTGAGTGCTTCCTTTTCTTGAGTCTTCTTCCGCCCTTTTCGGCATCCGGAATCGTCTCGTCACGGCATTCGGACGGCATCAACACCAGTCAGACGCATCAGGAGGTTCCGGAACCAGGAAGGGTGTCTGCCGGGCGGCCGCCAACGCCTGAACTGAGGACCCAGGTGGGTCTTTATGGGGGCGTCCAGGCCCCTGGACCCCCCATTCTTTTAATTTATTTTTTAAAGCCCAAAACAAAATAAATAATAATATATTAATGGAGGCATCCAGGCCCCTGGACGCCTCCATAAAAACAAATATAAAAAATATATATGCCAGTTGGCATAAAAAGACAAAACAAAATAAAAAATAATATATTAATGGAGTCATCCAGGCCCCTGGACGCCTCCATAAAAATAAATATAAAAAATATATATGCTTTGGCATAAAAAGATAAAACAAAAAAATAAAAATAATATATTTATGGAGGCGTCCAGGCCCCTGGACGCCTCCATCAACTCCCTCACGGGTCGTCGGCCACCGAACGACGGTTTGTCATGTGTGAAAAAATCCAAATTATGAAGACGTCCAGCCAACTGGACGCGCCCATTTCTGAATCACGAGGCGCCGCTCACAAAACCACGCGTTATGCCAAACCGCGTGCGGCCGTCGGTGGTGTTCGGTGGACCTATAGGAGGCGTCCGAGGACATGGACGCCTCCACAAAAATATTTCGAAAAAATGAATAAAAATAGAATAAAATATTAGTTCGGCCCTGATGGAGGTGTCCAGGGTCCTAGACGCCTCCACCCTCCGGAGCCCTATAAATAGAGGCCCACCCCCTCAGTTCTGGAGGAGCTTCTAAGAGATCCGATAGGCTGCCGGAGCCCAGAGGCTACCGGAGTCATTTTCTAACCCGTGGGGTCTTTTGTAGGTGGAGGTTCTGCCGGCTTCTCGGGTGCCCACGCTCGCGAGAGGAAGGTCGTCTTCATCCACCGCGCTTCCACGTCGTCCCTATGTTGCCGGAGCTCCGCCGAATCTCACCCTCGGCTCATCCAATAAGCCTTTTCTTCCCCTTTTTCTCCATAGTTCTTTACATTCATCATACTGCATCCTCTATCTCCCTACATAAGGGCGCCGTCTCTTGCATACTTCTTGCATTCATCATCGCATTTTTCCTCCTACTCGAGTCCGAGAGGGGTTTAAAACCACACCAACCAGGTGTGTGTCAGGTCACGATCTCGTTACTTTTATTGCAAGGAATTATTACTACACTGCCATTTTCTAATTCCGTTCGTTTATTGTCTACTGTTTTGCAAGGGTACCCAAGGAAAGCCCTCTCCGTCGGCCGGCCGAAGGGGGAGGAAGAAGCAACCCGCCATCTCCCGCTCTTGAGGTAGGCGCGATCACTTTCTTTATTTTGGGGTCTTTTGGCCCCTGGCGATCACATCTTGTCATCGAGGCCGCGGCGAGTCATTTCCCCAATGGCCGTTTAAATTACCGTTCTTATATATTCTTATCTATTCATGTTCTTGAGGCCGCGGCGAATCACTTCCCCAATGGCCGTTTAAATTCCTGTTCTTATTTGTTATATTCTTATCTATTCATATTCTCGAGGCCGCGGCGAGTCACTTCCCCAATGGTCGTTTAAATTCCCACTCTTTATATTCTCCTTATATTCTGTTATATTCTTATCTGCTCATATTCTCGAGGCCGCGGCGAGTCACTTCCCCAATGGCCGTTTCAATTCTTGCTATTTAATTTCTGCACTATTCCCATCCCCCCGAGGCCGCGGTGAGTCACTTCCCGCTATGTCCATTTAACCCCCATATCTTGCTATATTACATTTGTCCCGCTCGCCCCGCCGGAGCAATCTCCCGTGGTGGCCCCTTCCCTCTTCTCTTATTTCTGTGTTGTAGCAAACAAAAGAGGAGCCCGCGCGCTCCGCGTCCTCTTCGCACCCCGAACCGCGTGACGTCGCTCACAGATTGGCGATCACGGTGGGACCTCTACTACTTCCTTTCGGCTACCCTTGCAAGTTCGGCACCATCCGTGCCTCTCCACCTTGGCGCCCGCGCGTGCCCCCGTTGTGCTCACGGCAGCACTGTCAGTTTTGATTGGTTGTTTATTTATTATATGTCTGTTATTTCTGTTGTTTTCCCACTCCATATCTCTGTCAGCATTTCATTGCATGCATCCATCCCTCTTTTCTATCCTTTCTTCATTTTTTTTAAGGATCACCCTTTCCTGGTGAAGGAAGGACTCTCCGTTTGAGAATTCCTCTCAACGGACTAGAATCTCCTCCACTGGGACCTCCGTAAGTCCCCGACATCGAAGAATCTCCTCTTTGTTCACTGGGCTGGTTGTACCATTGAAGTTCCCCGGAGTTAGTCATTTCATTCGTGGTGAGACGAGAGACCCTAGCTCACACGGCGGTGAAACAAAAATAAACTAGGGTGCCTATTTTGTGTGAACTTCGGATCTCGCTAAAAACACAAAAAAAAATCATCAAAATCAAAACACAAAAAAGGCGTAAAGGCATCCACTTGTTTGATAATCTCTGCTACCTTCTTGCTAGTGTATGTTTTTACGTTCCGGGAAAACTGTGAGCATGGCTCACGAGTCTTTTGAGGAGAACCACCCTAGTCGTGGTTTGTCTACCGACCGGCGAGTCTATGCTATGGACTCGGGTCCTTCTCATGAGCCCTCGCATGAGGTGCAGGTTATTGCCGGGGACACATCCCCACCGCAGGATATCTCTTCCTTACTGGGCATCCTCGCCAACACGGAGCTTACCTCTGAATAGCTCCGGGCCTTCCAGGCCATTTTGAAGGGGAAATCTGTTTCCCCTACGTCCCAGGAATCAACTCCGGCCATCGCACCTCTCCAAGAGTCCGTGCAGGCCATTCCATCTCCTTCATTGGCGCAAGCCATCTAGTCTCCCTCGCTTCAAGGACAAGCGAGCCAACAACCACCCTCATTCCAGTTCCCGTCACAATCTCAAACTCCCATTGTTCCCCACACACCGCTTCAGCCAGGGCCAACTGTCGGCGGTCCGACAGCTCCCTCTCATTCCGGGTTCCCCCCTCAAGTCTCCGAGAGACAGTTTCTCCCCCAGTGGCAAGTGCCACCTTCACCTCCAGAGGAGCTCGCCCAATCGCTCCTCAATAGGTTCAATCGCATGGACGAGCAGTTTCAAAATCTGAGAAGGATGGTGGACGTGAAAGCCACCCCAGAGGTTACTTTGCCAATCCTTCCCGTCATTCATCTTCCTCCCTCCGAAATGCCCACGTACCGCAGATACAATGGTACCGGCAACCCCTTCATTCACCTCAAGGATTTCATGTATGAATCCTCCTATTGGCAAAACGATCAGAGGTCCCTGGCATACCTCTTTCGGAGATCATTGGATGGTCCCGCGCTAGAGTGGTTCTATTCTTTGGAGCCCCGCGAGGCCGAGAATTTTGAAATAGTCCAGAGAAGGTTCTTACAGAAATATAGGGATAGGGTCGGTCCCTCACTCTCCATTATCGACCTAGTGGCCGAAAAGATGAAGTCCGACGAAGATTTTGTCTGCTATGCTGATAGATGGAGGTCTCTGGCGGAAAGAATAAGGGATACCCTCTCCGAGCCCGAACAACTGAAGATGATTGTGTCTAATGTAACCCCACAATTCAGACACGTCCTGGCCATGAATAAACTTACTACAATGGAGGAACTCTATGAAAGGGCCCGGTACATCCAAACCCAGTTAAAAGACTCCCCCATTATGAATATGTTTGAGTCGCCGAAGCCCAAAGTGGTCAGAAAAACAAGCGCTGGTGTCCCGGGCAGAGCCACAGAAGGGGTCGTGACAAATGAGCAAGTGGGTGCGGTCAACAATGCCAACTATGCAGTCAACCCAAGGCCTCCACAAATGCCCCGACTTCCCCTCCAACCAGGTCCTTTCCCTCTTCGTCCTCCACTACAAAATAATCCACCCCAGGATAATATGCCTCCATTACGTCAACCCCAGCAACAACAACCACAACCTCAGCAACAACAACCACCGCTTCAGTACAACCAAGTTCCACCCCCGGGGAACTATGGTCCCCAACAGCAACAAAGGAGGCCGCTCGATCCCAAGAGAGCCTACTATCCACCATTGCCAGAAACCTTAGCAGACATTTTTAATGCCCTCATGGCATCAAACCAACTCTCCCTACCCAGAGAAAGGCCCGTGTGACCCCCAAATGTTGATACCTTCAAATACTGCATCTACCACAGGCAGCCAGGACACACAGTAGATTACTGCTTCCATTTCAAAGATTACATCCACGATATAAATGATGAACATCAAATAGATTGGGATGAAATGAGACGATATGTCGCCGCTCTTAAGGCTAGAAGACCTCCTCATAGGTCACAGCAACAGTTACAACAGTAGCAGCAGCAGCAACCACAACAACAACAACAGCCTCAGCAGGCCCCACAACAACAGCCCGACATGGGCATAATCCAGAATCCATTACCGGAGCACCAACAGCCCAATCATCAGGTTAACCCCATCTCCTCCTTCCCGGAAGTCGGGAGAGAGCAGGTGTGGCACCAGGAAAGTACCTCCATTCTTTCTACCGCCAATCCTATCGTCACGCAACACCCTTGCCTTGCCCGGGTAGCACCTCTCTCTCATCAACCCGCGTCAATATCGCCTTCACCATTTCCACTACCATTACGCCCTCTCATCAGTACCCCGATCCCCTATCAACCGACACTCTCCACTACGCCTTCACACCCTCTCATCTTCTCCCACTCCCCCACTTTACCATCCACCTCTACCACATTTACCCCTACGCCTTCTAAACCCCTTATCATCCGTCAACCATACATAACCCCGTCTTTCTCCACCGTATCACCACTAATGCCTTCAAAACCACTCATTACCCATCACCCACCTCAAAATCATTGCCCACTTCAAGCCATACCCACTTCTACTTCGTCTCCACCTCCGCCTTCCAGACCCCTTATCCTTCATAATCCGCGCGATATCCCCTCTACCTCCACCATGCCTCCACCTAACAAACCCCTCATCAGAATCCCTGCTCCCGTCGTCACCCCTGCTTCATCAACCATTCCTCCACCGCTACCCCTCAAATCCCTGTTAAAACCCACTGCTACCCCCACAGAGGTACAAAAGCCGCAGGCAATGGTGCTCCGGAGTGGAAGAATTTTTCACAGGGTTTTCCCCCACAACAGTCAGAATCCTGAGCAATCTCAGCCAGAGAAGGATGATGGAAAACAACCAGAAAGAGCTATCCCTGGAACACAGTATGATCTATTGAAACACTTGGACAAGACACCTGCTCGAATCTCCATCCTGGAGCTACTTCAAAGATCCACATCCCACCAGGCGGCCTTGATGGAATACCTTCAAAAAGTCATGGTTAATGAGGACCTCCCCGTGGAGAAGATTTCGACCGTCCTGACCCCAACAGACACACAACCGGCCATCATGTTCCACAACTACGAGCTTGCTCCCAAGGAAGCTCGGAAATATGCATTGTGCATTTCAATAAAAATTAATGGGGTATCCATAAACCCGTGTCTTGTGGACACGGGTGCGTCCATAAATGTGATCTCCATGGACACCCTTCAGTTGTGTGGGGTCAGCGAGGAACAAATAAGACCTTCCTCGATCACGGTCACGGCTTATGACAATAGCAAAAGGCCACCGCAGGGGATGATTATTCTGAAGGCAGAACTAGGCCCCATGTCAATCCCCACGGAATTCCATGTCCTCAACATGGACCCCACATTCAAGGCTATACTGGGTCGTCCTTACATCGAAGCCATGGACGCTGTGCCGTCCACCAACCATCAGTGCCTGAAGTTTCCTTACAATGGGAGGATTATTAAAATGGTCAGTACACCTGTCCTTCACACAGTGGATGCTATCAACACCTCTCTGCCCTCTGTGTGGCCATCTCATCGGCCCATATTGTCATTGCTGGACGTGCGTGATCTATCTCATGTTCCACTAGCACCAAAGGAGCCGGTCATGACAACCGCAACATCATGTCTCCCTTTTCACTCCAAAGGTTGGGAGATTATGAGGAACATCGGCTATCAACAGGGTAAAGGTCTGGGCGCACAATTACAGGGTATGCTCAAACCGCCAAAGGAAATTAGGCCGAACCGTAGGTTTGTTCAAAGGACCGTTCAAGGCGGATTGGAAGCCCCTCACATGGACTTTATCAAACCACTTCAACAGAGGGCCCGTTGTTCAGATGGGAGATTACCCACGAGAAGCATATGGGGGATCACATGCTGTATATTTGGCTGAAAAATGTCCGAGAATCACCAAAAGAGGCAAGATCAAAGATCCAGAATGCGAGTGGAACAAATGGTTCGACATACGGGACATTTCCGTTGCACTGGAAAGGATGTTCTCGTCTCCACAGCTTGAAGGACCACCATTGATCTCCGGAATACCAAAGAATATTACCACTCTTGTCAAGGTCCCAAACTATCCTCGTCCTCGCCAGAAGGACCCTGTCATCGATGGATCTTCATCCGTCCTCAACATTGCCGTCGACGGCTCATTAGCCGCCATCTTCTCCATCCACTCGTCTCAGCCTTTACTGATATCGTCATCCTGGGCCAGACAATTGTCTGATGATCTTCTCAGATCCCCTTCTCTGCTTACATACCTACGCGGTCTCATCAACCCGCGCCAGGTCTTCAACCATGATCTGCTCTATGAGCCTCACAATTCTCTAGCCATAACCACTTTTCTCTCTCCTCCGATTTCTTTTCACTATTTTGTCATCAAAAATGAAAACGAAAAAAAAACATCAATTTTTGAACTCCCCAACAACACATCTTCGTTGAGGAAACCTCCTACATCTCCCACGGGTGCGTCCCCCCTTGCGGACCACCCGTCCAAGGTCCAATGAGTGACCTTTTCTACCCCTCCTCTGAGGGGTCTTCTCCTGTACATTCTACACCATCCTCTTCGTCTTCCTCTTCTTCTGTAAGTATTGTCAGTCAATCTAGGAATGATAGGTCAAGGGTAGTACCTAGGAAGAAATCCAAGGGTAGGCAGATCCATCGTCGATTCCTTCTGGATTTAGCCGCCAGGTGTCAGGCCCTTCTTGCCATCTCTCAGTTGTTAGAAAATCCCATCCAGCTACCGGAAATAGAATGTGAGGGCGACTGTGCATTTGATGAAGGGTATGGAGTCTACGAGATCACGGATGAAGAATGCCCCACTGAAGATGAGGGTGAAGAATATGAGGATGCGACGGACGCATACGCTAGTGGAATGAGGAGATTCGACGAGCCGTCAACCGCCGTAGAAGAATCCACCAAAGAAGTCAACTTGGGAACTGAGGAAGACCCTAGGATCATCCTCATAAGTGACAACCTACCACCCTCTGAAGAAGAGGCATTAATTAAAGTTCTCAAGGAATATAAGGACACGTTTGCATGGAGCTACGAGGATATGCCGGGGCTAGATTCAACCTTGGTCGAACACCGTTTAACCCTAAAACCAGGGTCCGTCTCGGTAAAACAAAGGTTAAGACGTTTCCACCCTCAAATGGCTTTGAAAATGAAAGAAGAGGTCGATAAGCTCCACAAAGCCAGGTTCATTAGAGTCATTCTTTATCCTCAATGGGTGGCGAACATTGTCCCGGTCATGAAGAAAGATGGGAAAGTCAGGATTTACATCGACTTCCGGGACCTTAACCGCGCGTGTCCAAAAGATGATTTTCCCTTACCTCACATTGATGTGTTGATTGATAACACGGCAGGCTACGAAACCCTCTCATTCATGGATGGATTTTCAGGATACAATCAAATTCGTTTGGCAGAAGAGGATCAGG
Source organism: Amorphophallus konjac (assembly GCA_022559845.1). NCBI lineage: Eukaryota > Viridiplantae > Streptophyta > Magnoliopsida > Alismatales > Araceae > Amorphophallus > Amorphophallus konjac. Next base: position 254,742,687 of record CM040118.1, on the reverse strand, counting down.
AAAAGACGTCATTCACTACCCCTTGGGGAACATATTGTTACGTGGTCATGTCGTTTGGGTTAAAGAATACTGGAGCTACTTACCAAAGAGCTATGATGGCCATATTTCATGACATGATGCACATATATCTGGAAGTGTATGTGGATGACTTATTGGTGAAATCAAGGACCATGATGGAACATCCAGAAGTTTTGGCTAAGGTCTTGTAGAGGTCAAGGGAGTTCCAATTGAAAATGAACCCGAAAAAGTGTGTGTTTGGTGTATCATCGGGTAAATTGCTGGGGTTCATTGTGAGTAAAAGAGGGATCGAGATAGATCCCGACAAAGCCAAGGCTATCAGGGATATGCCGCCTCCCAAGAATTTGAGGGAAGTCCGAAGTTTAATCGGGAGGTTACAGTTTATTCGTCGGTTTGTGTCCCAACATTCATAAAGGTGTAGACCTCTCTACGAGTTGACCAAGCCAGGAGTAGAATTCCACTGGAATTCTAAATGTCAAAAAGCTTTTGAAGGGTTGAAGGAATATCTGGCTAGTCCACCCGTTCTCATTCCACCTAAACCAGAAAAACCTCTGATCCTTTACGTCTCAGTCTTGGATGACTCCGTGGGAGCTATCCTCGCACAAGCTGATGAAGAAGGTAAGGAACGGGCAACCTATTACTTGTCCAAACTTCTCAATCCCTATGAGCAGAAGTACACCGTCATGGAGAAAACCTGTGCTGCCCTCGTTTGGGTAGTGCAGAAATTGAAGCACTACTTCTTGGCTCATGAGGTCCATTTGATTGCTCGAATGAATCCTATCAAATTCCTCCTGGAGAAATCCGTCCTTACGGATAGGCTAGCACGCTGGTAAAGTTTTCTCTCTCAGTTCGACATCACCTACATCCAGCAAAAGGTGATTAAAGGCTATGTCATAGCCGAGCATCTCACTCACCATCCTCTTCCCAAGTTTGATCCCGTCCAATCAGAGTTTCCAGATGAGGAACTAATGTCCGTCAACCAATCAGAGGAGCCAATGTGGACGCTATATTTTGATGGAGCTCTGAATTCTCAAGGGAGAGGAATCGGCATCGCCCTCCTGTCGCCTGAAGGCCTCACATTCCCATTGGCGTACCAACTCAAATTTCCAGTCACCAACAATATAGCCGAATATGAAGCCCTTCTAGATGGCCTAGAACTCGCCCATTCTTTTCGTATCACTGAGTTGCGAGTCGTAGGTGATAGTCAACTCATCCTTCGCCAGGTGCTCACTAAATATCGCACTCGCTATCCCAAACTCAAGCCATACCAAGAACTCACTACTGCCTTTGCCAAACTGTTCACAAAACTGATCTTTGTTCATGTCCCTCGTCATCAGAATATTCTCGCCGATGCCCTCGCCTCGTTGGCATCATCCATAAGGTTCCCTCTAGGAAGATGGTTTAAGTCCATTTCCATCTACAAACTTCACGCCCCTGCAATCGATGATGCTTCCTACGTAAATATCAAAGACAGGATAGTAAGAAAGATCCTACAGGAAGATATCCTTGAGAAGAGGGAGATCATGTTGGCAGAGGCCGAAGAAGAACTGGCTGATGAAGAGAAACCATGGTTTTATGAAATCGTCAAATACTGCCAAGATCAGTCTTATCCTGAAGGGGCTACCACAGAGGACAAGAAAGCCATAAGAAGGGTGACTCAGAAATATACTTTGGTTGGAGGTCTACTCTATAGGAGGAGCCTTACTGGTATTTTGTTAAGATGTCTTGGTGACGATGAGGTTTGGAAATGTGTAGAGGAGACGCACTCGGGTGTGTGCGGTGGCCACGTGAATAGTCAGATGCTCGCCAAGAAGATCATTCGGCAAGACTTTTATTGGCCCACTATGGAAGAGGATTGTGCTGTCTATGTCCGTAGGTGTGTCAAGTGTCAACTTCATGCCGATAAAATCCATTCACCATCTTCCTCACTTCACCCAATATCCTCCCCGTGGCCTTTCTCCATGTGGGCATTCGACATCATTGGTCTCCTAGGTGATCTCAATTCCCTCACCAAGCAAAAATCTTTCATCCTTACTGCAACGGAATACTTCACCAAATGGGCCGAAGCTGAAGCTTACGCGGAAATCAAGACATCAACAGTCTGCAAGTTCATCATGAAGAACATCCTCGCCAGATTCGGCGTCCCAAGCACGATCGTCACCGACAATGGGCCACAGTTCATTTCTCAGGACCTACAGGACCTCTGCAAAAGGTACGCAATTGCATTGCATCATTCATCGCCTTATTACCCACAAGGTAATGGCCAAGCGGAGGCCACCAATAAAACATTGCTCAAAATCATCAAAAAAACCTGCGAGTCTAGTAAGTTTTCAGACTGGCCAGAAAAACTTATCAAAGCCCTATGGGCCTATCGCACTTCAATCCGTACCCCCACCGGGCAGACTCCATTTGCCCTTACTTATGGTATGGAAGCGGTAGTCCCGTACGAGACTCTGATCCCTTCTCTCAAGGTACAATTGGACGAGGAATTTCCCCTCGACGATCGTCGTAATTCACTCCTCGCCCAGTTGGAACTCTTGGATGAGAAGCGGCTGGCCGCTGCCGAACACGCGCGTGTATATCAAAATAGACTCGCTCGCTTTTACCAAAAGAAAGTCGTTGAGAGAAAATTCAAAGTCGGTGAGATGGTCGTAAAAAGAATTTTTATCAAACCTGGAGGTCCGCGTTCTAAGCTCCAACCCAATTGGGAAGGACCATTTGTAATTCAAGCCGTGTACCCTGGCAACGCCTACAAGCTAATCAACGCCGAAGGGACCGAGTTATCCCACCCTAGGAATGGACTTTATCTTAAGAAATACTACCCTTAGCACAAAACAAAAAAAATGATGAAAAGATAAAAAATATATAAAAAAAAGAAATATTGAAAACCACTAAAAATATGAAAAATTCAAAATGCCGATGCCTGGCAATCACCATGTAGTTAAGTCCCTGCATCTAACCTTCATGTTAGGATAGGGCCCATTAAAGCTTGGTAGGCACCGGGTCTTGATTTGCCAGAACCGTGGAGATTACTGTCCGGCCACGTCGGCCTATGCTCGCTCGAAGGAAGCTAACATGTGCTCACTTATGTATTTTATTCAAAAAAGTCGATAGCATCACCTACGGTGGGGCCCCACCCAGAAGATCTCCGGAAGCTGTAATCTTTATTCTTTTCTCTTCGACCAAATGAGACAGTCGGCGCCCTTAAAACGCTGAGCATGAGAAACCAAAACTCAAACCCCAAAGGCAAGAGTAGGATCCATTTCCTCGAGCATCGATCAAAGCACGAGAAGAGGGCAGTGTCCCCGCAGGCATACGAAAAGGGAGCCCACAAACGTCAAACGACTATATCTCCCTCACAAAAAGAAATACAAAATCAAAATCAAGAGAAAAGCCTGGTCGTGACCGTGCCTGTTGCGATAAACAGAACCCCTCAAAGCAAAAGTCTGAATCCACAAAAGGGGCCGTGGAATGTAAATGCTCGAGATTTGGTCCGAAGTTGTCCGAAAGGAAAGAGTTAATGGGCCCTTATTCGCTCGTCGGGTTAACGATTTTGCCGATCCTCTCAGGAGGTTTATCCCCCACGCTCTTCCTTCTTCCTCTAAAGATGAAGGTTCGATGGAGTTTCTGAAGGGTGAAAACTACCCAGGGTCTGCGACCTTATTTTAATATACACATATGGTTGCCTACTTTGAAAAGCAAAAGCTATCGCTGCGAAGGAGTCTCCGTGTTTCTGGCTGGTCAAGACCCCTGTTTACCGCCTTGATGTCTTCTTGTTTAACCTCGGGCTTAGGCCAATGCAAGCGCGTCACCTATGGGTGCGACGGCGTCTGATTCCGGGTCAGCGTCGCGCGGTTGGTCATTGGGGTTCCAGGGTGTTCCATCATATACCATCTAGAGTTGTGAGGAAACAGACCCGGGTCGGGCAAATCATTTACCTCAAACATCTTTTGGGTGAATCCCTGTGGTCGGAAGCGACTGGGAGCCTAAGCATGGCATGACAGTATTGTCATCAGGGTAAGTCTTAGCCGGCGGGATCATCATTCGAGGGGTCTAGAGGCCCAAATCAACCTAGATGTGCACTTAGGATACCTGGGAGGTTAGTAAGAAACCCCTGTCTCACGTAGGTTAGGTGCCATTTGGGTGCTTGCCAGGCGTTAGCAAGAAAAAAATTGAAATGATAAAAACAACAAAAAATAGAAAAGAGAAAATGTACATATTTACAAACAAAAAAAATCTTTTTTATGATAAAACAAAAAAAATGCCAAATATAAAAAAAGAAAACAAATCAATTTTGCATGATTGCATTTGCGTGCAGCATCTCACTTTTAATACCGCTTGCATTCGTGTGCTTGTCTGTCGTATTTATCATCACCGCATCTTTCCCTTGCCTTCGTTAAATAAAGGTTTGGTCCCTTGACCAGTTATCAAGGACAGTCACAGTGACCATTTGCTTATTGAGCAAGGGGCCAAGTCAGAACAGAAATTCTGATTTGTTGACTTCAGTGATGTGTGCAGGGATTCAGGCAACAGAAGCAAAGGTGAAAACCAAACAAACCGAACCTTGTATTTTATTCCGAAAACCAAAAAAATTACATCAAGTTCCACCCTCTCGCTCCGCATTACTCGTCTCACTACTCTCCAGGCAAAACACTCTCAAAGGTGCTACCCAACTACGAAAAGCGGTACTCCTACCGCTCTGTACTCCCCTTCCTATTCCCACATCCCGGCGTTGATCCACGGAAGCAGCAGAGAAGCTACCAACACGAAAGCCGCGCTCACGTGCTCTTCGGTAGCGCTCCTCACCATCTCTCAGCCACTGTTCAGCAAGACCAAGGCTGATTCGGAGTTCGAATAGTTGGGCCTCCATGGCCCTTCGTTCCTCCCTTTCAATCAATCTGTTGGCTCTTTCTCTCTTTGCGTCTCTTTCTCTCTCTGCCCGTTCTCTCTCACGGTCTTCCCTCTCCAACTGGAGAGTGATCCTCAGTTCCATAGCATCCCTAGAAGAGTCGTCATCAGGATGACGCTGCAGTTCCCTCTCCAGTTCTGCTATCCTAGCCTCCTTCTGCGCAGCTTGGGCAAGCGCTTCTTCCGTCTCCTTTTCCTGCCAAGTGTACCATCTCAGATACGCGGTAAGGCGTAAACAAAGAGAACTCAACACTGAAACTTTTACCTGTATACGGAGCATCCCTTCTGCCTCCACAGCACGCTGCGTGGCATGAGCAAGTTGCTCATGAAGCAAGTCAAGTTCTGAGGTGGAAATCCACAAGCTGGAAGAGGCACCACCTACTCCCATCGCTGGGGAAGCCGCGCCAATCTGGGCATGCTACGACCGCGTGAATTAGCAGCCAACATCTGGAATCTGAGGTTTTAATTAGGAACGCACTGTACACCTACCAAGGCGCTCGTAGCTCCGCGGGCATCGCCCAACCGTTGCTCCATCTCTGCCAAGCGAGTTCGTAAATTCGCTATCATGGTATCACGGATATCCTGCAGCCATACGAGTCAGCATTTCCACCAGAAAACCAAAAAAGGGAGAAAGAAGAAAAGAGAAAAAGGGGAAACCTACCTCCACAAGTCCCCGGGGTTGGAACCGCTCTGCGTACTTTGTCCTATATAGACGCAAGTAGTCCTCGCTATCCCGCGCCTGTGATTCTACAATCGTGCCACCCCGTTGCCAGTCTTCGTACTGTTCGGGGAATCGCACGCGCCAGTCAATGCAGGTCGCCTGTCCTCGCGTCTCTGTAGCAACCCTGACAAATGAATATTTGAAATGAATTAAAACATATATATTACAGAAGTAATACAGATAATAAGAATGGGGCTAACCGGACGAAATAAAACATATTACAAATAACGCCTCTTAGTAAGGCGTTAATTTAAAAAGAAACGCCTCTATATACGGCGTAACTAAAGAAAGGACGCCCTCACCTGACGGCGTCAAATTCCAACGCCAAAGACGGTAAGCCAATAAACGCCCCAATCTTGGGCGTGTTTTAGAAACATGAAACGCCCTTCCTCAAGGCGCTTCTTAAGACACGACCTTCACAAGGTCGTCAATTAAAGAATCGACGACCTGACCTAAGTCATTAATTCCATTCGAGTTCCGTTCGACACGGGAGCTTATCCAGGGAAGGATTATGTTAATCCAGTAAGTATTTAATAGGGCAAGGACTCTATATTGGAAACATTACTTCTACTAGAACACTAACCTTAACAGGACGTCCAAAATCCTATAAATAATCTTGATCGAACAAACCCTAAACCTATTTGGACGATCGAACCGCACAGGTACGTGAAGAACATATCTTCTTCTTCTTCTTCTTTTCCTTATGAACGTAATAGCAGTTCATATAAGTTTCTCTTTGTTTCGGTTGCATGAAGAACTAATAGTTCTTCATCCTCTTTTCCTCTTACAGGTTGAGGACGCAGCAGCATAAGTGAAGAACAAGGTAACGTTCTTCTAATCTCCTCTGTTCTGATAGGTGAAGAAATTAATAAATGTTTCTTCTTCTGTTCCTGTAGGAGTACAGAACCGAAGAACAAGGGTTCTTCATCAAAGCCATCAGCCAGTAGCTGCCATCTTAAACAGAGCATCGATCCCCTTCCCGAAACCTTCACGGTTCAATTTTCAGATTATCACAAGGTAGGTTTTCTCAAGTCACTGTAGCCCAAATAAAATAACGCAAGATATATGTATAAGCATGGCATGCATACAGTTTTATTATGTTCTGCAATATTTTGAAAGAAACGCCCCTGTCAAGGGCGCTAATTTACAAGACACGACCATGCCCAGGTCGTCAATTTCATATTTGACGCCCTGTACACAGGCGTTAATTTCATGTAAATGTTAATCACCCACCTTAAGAACTGATTATCTATGAAATCATGACTATAAACAATGCATGATCCTCTGTCTTCAACCTGCTGACGTTACTGTCCTGATATTATCTTCGTTCCTCTGTTATCCTGAAATTATTACTGTCCTTCAAAAACTTTAAGTAACGACCTTGACAAAGTCGTTTTACACATGTTAACGCCCTGCCATAGGGCGCAAATTGAAAAGACACGCCCCTTCCTAGGGCGTTTATCGGTCAAAATCCTGAAATACATATATTCTGTAATATAGAATTAAACAGTAACGCCCCTTGCCAGGGCGTGTTTTAGACAAATCGTGAAAAATTATTGAAATTCTGTCAAATATATAAATAATGAGACGCCTGCTACTGTAGTCGTCAACTCTTTAAGAAACGACCCCGTCCAGGGCGCGTTTTAGATAAATTACTGAATTATTGAAAATTCTGCAAAACGGAACATATGTAAACGCCTTTCTCTTAGGCGTTACTTACTTGAGAAACGACTTGACCTAAGTCGTTATTTTCTGTAAACTGATTTTCATCCTGATTCTATAACCGATGGGTTCATATTATACATATACGTATATATCGGCACTATTCTCCACTCCGTGAGTATAGTCCCACTTTTCACGTTGTTTTATCGATCACACTCAACTCTCATTGACATACAAGCTCTCCATTGGACATTCCGTTCCTTTGGACTAGCGAGTTAGTCATAGAGACCTCCGTAAGACTCCTCGTAGCCTTGGATTCCCTCAAGGCCGACTGAGCTGGTTGTACCCTAAAAACCCATTACACCATTGATGCCATGTCAATCTAAAGAAACATGGTATACTGGCCCTTATGATTATACAAAGAGTATATCATAAGAAATTCTTAATGGGATGATGATATCATGCCATATCATGTCATTCTTGTAAACCTCAATTCTATGATAAGAATGAGGGTATCTTACCTTTGATATACTGTTCATGTGGACCTCAATTCTATATATAGAATGTCCATATCGATTTGTCATGGTACCTAAGTTAAGGGAACCTAATTCCACCTAGTTTCATCGATAATCGTGATTATACCGTTATTATCGCCAATCTATGTCCTTTGTCATATTTTGGACTTTATTCTATCAAAGTTGTCGTACGTGTCTACAAGCTTGATTATTGAAATTCTATGTTGGCTATAAACAAGAGTGGATGTCAAAACACATGATAAATGCCTGCGCATATAGGGCCCGATCTGGTCCTGGGAGGAGCACCCGAAAGTACTTGTGCCCATGGGAGTTAAAATGATAAGGTATCTGGCATTATACCGAGTACTTGACTTGCTTGATTGGACATTCCACAGACATCTTGTACTTGAATCGTACTTGACTTGACATGAAATGCGTGGCCCGCAAAAGGGTAATTTACTTGCTTGATACATGATAGCCAAAGTTCTTGACATGACTTGTTAAACGTACTTGCTTGAATATCTTGAATAAACTTGTTATCTTGTTGAAAGTTCATGATTAAGTTCATCTTATGTCCTTGATATTACATTCTCTCTATCTTGTCGTTTTATGCGAGCATGCATAGCTTTATCGCATTCATGAAAATGTAATTACTTAAACCCCTTGCTAGTACTTGAGATATAATTTCCTACTGAGCGTTCGCTCATCCCGTTTGTCCCTTTTTACTTTTCAGGTAAGTCCGACGACGATGGAAGTCAATCGGATGGGAATGGTCATGAGTGAAAGTGCTAGATCTGCTCAAGTGTCATCTAGTCTTTTCTATAGTTTCTTGAGTCAACTATATACTTTTCTTTTTATTAAACAGAGTATTGGATTTGTAATAGTCTATTATAAAGGAATAAAGGATTGGGTTATCTTGCTATTTTGCGCATCTCTGTCTTTGTGTCGAATACACGACCACTCTGATTGACATGATTGATATAGACACGTCACGCACTTCTGGGTATCTTCCGCGCTCGGGGCGTGACAGTCTCTCTCCCAACGCGAGGTGGCGCAGCTGAATCCACCCATTCTTGAGCCAGTCCCAAGGACCTCATAACCAATCGTAGCCGAAGCGGCTCGATTTCATTCAGACAGTGCATCCACAATTCTCGTCCGAACCGGGCACGACTTGCTAGAACCCACGGCTGGTCGGCATCGACCATGTCTGAGTAGGGTCTCCAGTTTACCATCACTGCAGGGAACTCCTGTAGCTCTCGCCTTAGCACCATCAGTTGGTAGGTTAGGGGTGCCGCACTCATGATGGGTTCCCACCGCCTGGCTAACGGCACCATCGCGGGTCGCCAATGTCGAGCTCTCCCAATGGGGAGGTAATAATAGCTCCACAACTGCTTTGGCACATGTCGTCAATATCTTACAAAAACAAAAACAAAACAAAAATACAAAACAAGCAAAACCAAAAATACCTGGATGAATGGTGTGAAACCACTCACAGTCATCTCACGATCCACTTCTTGGAACATGACTGCAAACAAGTGTGCCAGCATGGTGGCTCCCCAGGCATAGTACCCTACTCTTTCAAGGTCTGATAGCAGCTCCAGGAAGCGACATTGGATACTGTCCCCTTTCGAGCTCAGTACCAATCTCCCCAAAAGGAAGAGGAGAAATCTCCTCAAATCTATGTTGCATCTTTCCCAGTTGCCGAAATCTGTGCAGTACACGGCACGGCATCCTATTTCCATCCTTTCCATGAACTCTTCTAAGGATTCATCATCCCGTCGACGAGTGTCATTGAGCCCTAATACATCCATGAGGGACGCCCTAGCTACCGACCTGTTTTTTCGACCATCTAGGTCCAAACCCAGTAACTTCTGGGCACCTTCTCGGTAATCCGCATAAGTGACCCGGTCACTGTCTCGCCCTCCACCTTCAGGCTTGTGATCCGGACCACATCCTCCAAGATGGGCACCATGTGCCCCCAGGGTATCAGGAATGCCCGACTCACTGGGTCCCATCTCTCACACAAGGCTTGGATCAGGACCAGGTCGAGCTGGATCGGCTCGATCCGAAGAAAGGTGCCAAAACCCATCACGTCTAGCCCGGCCTTCTGAAAATCTGGGAGACCTCGGTATGCTGCCACTACCAACTCCCATGAGACCTGTGATTTCATCACACACTACGCATGCAGGGAATGGAGAGGAGGTTTGGTCAGAAAGAAAGGAAGAAAAGAGAATGGAAAAAAGGGCAGGAAAACTTGGCTTACGAGTTGTGATTGGGCCCTTTCGCTGAAGTGCCCTTCGAGGTCCGAAAGCCTCCGGGAACTACTACCACTGGACCTGCTTCTCTTCGAGGAGTGGGAAGATTCGCCCTCCATCCAACTCTCAGAATTTTAAACTCCTCCTCTCCCGTGAGAACTTGCGCTCCTCGAGTTAGCTCTCGATATACCTAGGAGGGTAAAAGGGACAAGAATTTATAGAAATGGAAGGAGTACAGGCCAAGATTGCCTCCATCACTTTTAATGATAGCCCTCGCAATGAGGCACCTGCCATGCGGTCCCGTGTGTCACTTCACCGTTCGCACAGGGTGATTGATTGGACGAAGAATATGACGACTAGCACCCTATGTTGTCTAGGGATACCCTATCATGTTTTGAAGGACGTCCGCAAAATTTGACGCAAGGAACTAGGGCCGTCATTATTGACTTCGACGGCAGATTCCCGTGGAAAATGGTCACAACAAGACGCGATTCTCTGCTTGGGGTGGAGTCTCGGCAGACCCATCACATGGGAACAGTGCAAAGGAGAGGAAGTGTAGGGAAGAAGGAATGCACAAGAGAACAAACGAGCAGCAGAAAATTAAATCACTCCATTCATAATTCTACATAAGCTATCATAAGCACTACAATCGTAGAGAGGTGGCGAGTCCACCAGCTCACCGATCCTCACCATCACTCATCTCTCTGGGCACTCCCCTCCTCTCCCCTGAGGTGCTGGTCCCTCAGAAGCCTCTGGGATCCTCGTGCAGCAGCACCTGCCTCGCCTCTTGGCGCCTGCTCCGCAGCAGTGACTCGCTGCTCCTCCCCTGGCGTGGCGAAGAAGCCACTAGCGGCAAAGCGACCGGACTGGCGGAGTCGCTCCCCGAACTCTCACGCTCTCTCGTAGCACGTCTCCATCCCTCCTAGCCTCTGCACGACGGCCTGAAGGCCCAGCTGGAGCTCCCTCACTTGGGCCTCCAAGGCCCTCCTCTCGGTCTGATCCCGCTGTCGCTCGGACCTTCTCTCGGCTTTCTCTCTCTCTGCCTCTCTCCTCATCATCTGCAGAAGAACCCTTAACTCCAGGATGTCTGGAGAAGGCCTCTCCTCACCACGATGCCGCAGCTCCGCTACAGTCGCCACCCAGGCATCACGCTCCTCTTCCGCTCGGGTCACGCGGGCCACCGCACCGGCAAGTTGTTCCCGGAGGGAGGCAATCTCGAGAAAAGGGGCCGAGGAACTGGAAGATGCGCCCCCAATCATCCCTGCCGTCGCTGTCTCCTGGGCACGCTGGAACAAAATAAACAACGGCCGTCAGTGAAACTCTAAAATCTGAAGATAAAAGTGCGGCACGTAACTTACCAGGAGCGACAGCTCATGTTGAGCGACGGCCAGCTGCCGCCTAGCCTCTGACAGTTGAGCGCGCGAGCCGCCGATGCCACGCATGTCCCCAGCTTGGGGAAGCCCCACATAACTCTCTCTCTGCCGCCGCAGGAAGTCGGCATTGTCCTGCACCAATACACTCCCTTGCTGTCCAGGGAGACGTACGTGCCAGTCCTCGAGCCTCGCCTTGCCGCGACTCTCCCTCCTGACGCGGCTCGGCTCATCCGCACTCGCCCACTCATCGGCCAGGCCCAGGATCCTCGCCATGTCCTGCACCAAGGAAGGAGGACCTCGCATCATAACAAAGAACGCGTCCCCTGTCTAGGACGCGTCCATCACTTGAGTGCAACACTCACCGAACCCTTTCCCCCTCGCACGCCTTACTTCAAAACTCAAAATGGATCAAAGAGGAAGAGATTGGAGGACCTACCAGACCGTGTTCACCTCCCTCCGCGACATCGGGCCCCTCGGGTCCCTCGGGGGCCCGAAGCGGCCCTTCCTCCTCCATGGACGTCGTTCCATGTTCTTGCGTGTCCCTCCTCGGGCGAGGAGTTCCTCGTCTCTCTCCACCTTCACCATGGTCGGGCCCACCGAACTCCATCGATCAAAAGAGGAGGAAGACGAAAAAGGGGGCAAGCGAGTTTCGGCGGAAGGCGGGCTCGTTTGCGGGTAAGGCACGGGAGAAGAAAGGCCACCCGACGCTTTAAGTTTGAATTCAAGTATTAAGACGCGTCCTCGCGCCTGGACGCACCCAAAAAGGGAGAAAGGAACATAATCCCCCCGTTCAAAGTAGTTCCCTTCTGTACAGGGCAAAAGTCTCGTGAAGCGTAAACAACGTGGTGCAAAAGAAAGTGCGGGAAAGAAAAGGGCACACCACACGAAATCCATTTCATATAATAGTTAAAGTACATCATACAGTGAGAAGGGTGATGTGTACAAACAACTCTCTAACTCTCGCTGCCACCCTCCTGGTCATCTCTCTCCTCCCTCCTCTGTCGGGGATCCCTAGGGGGCCTCTGCGAACCCTGAGAAGCCCTGCTCGCCTCTCCCTGCGGTGGCACTCCAGCCTCGAAGGCGCGACGACGCTCCTCGGCTGAAGAAACCAGATAGCTGCCCATGGAAAGAGAACCAGACTGACGAAGTCACGCCCCGCGTTCCTTCGCCCTCTGGTACCGCTCCTCACTCTCCCGAAACCTCCCCTCCACCGTGTCGAGACTTAATCGGAGCTCCAGCAGCTAGGCCTCCAGAGCCCTCCTCTCGGCCTGATCCCACTGTCGCTCCTCCCTCTCTCTCTCCCTCTCCTCTCTCTCTCTCACTGCCTCCCTCCTCGACAGCTCGAAGGCGATCCGCAGATCCAGCACGTCACGAGGGAGCTCCTCAGCCTCCCGTCGACGCTCCTCCTCCAGCTCCACAATTCGGGCGTCACGCTCCGCCACCCGAGCGTCGCGCTCCTGCTCGGCACGAACAGCACGCGCCAGGGCCTCTCGGACCTTGGCCACCTGTCAAAGCACGCATGCACCGTAAGAGAACAGTGATAAAAGGAGAGCAGCCAGAAGGAGAGTCGAGGTCAAGCAAACACTCACTCGAGCCTCGCGGTCACACTCGGCCTCCTCAGCCTGAGCCACCGCATACGCCAGCTGCTCCTGGAGGGCAGAAACCTCCGGAGGAGGGCCCCGCGAACTAGAACCCGCTCCACCAGCCATCCCGGCTGCCGCTGTCTGGTGGGCCCGCTGAAACACAGAGCGAACAACAGTTAGAGGCCAAGTATAAAAAATCCAGGTCATAAAAAATGCATCGCATAAACTCACCAGGATCTCCAACTCCTGTCGGATGGCCACCAACTGCCGCCTGGCGTCCGCCAACTGGGCCCGCAGGTCGGCGATCATGTTGTCACGAGCATCCTGCATTAAACATAAGTTAGTGCCATATGCATATACATATAGAAGGGTGAAGCATTTTCATTTCACTTACCCCTGCCATACCACCAAGGAAGAGGCGGTCCCCGTACGTAGCCCGGTACTGTCTCAGGTAATCAGTACTGTCCTGTACATGGGACACCACTGGGACCCCGCCCTGCTGCCAGTCCTGGTACTGTGCTGGGAAGTGCGTACGCCAGTCCACAATCTTCGCCTTCCCCTTGGTCTTCCACCCGATGCGGGCCGGCTCATCTACATCAACCCACTCCTGGGCCAGCCCCAATGTCCTCATAACCAGCCTCAGCCGAAGCGGCTCGATCTCGTTCAGGTAATGGACCCACACGTCCCGCCTGAAACGAGGAAGACCCGCTACAACCCAAGGCTGGCCAGCGTCGCCCATGCCCAGGTAGGGTCTCCACACCACCTGCATCACCATACATACATCATGTTAGTTACCATTCAGTCACATGCATAAACACAAAAAAAATCATACGCATCATACCATGGCCTCAGGATACTCGCTCAGCTCTCGACGAAGTGACGCCAGCTGGTAGCTATGTGGTGCCGCTACCACGACCGGCCTCCACTGTCGCGCTAGAGGAACGGCTCTCCTGTTCCCCTGCCTGGCCCTCCCCATCGGGAAGTAGTAATAACTCCACACCTGCATCCATCATACATCATTAGCACGAGTGATTGCATATTTAACTACGGTAAAATGCATAAATAAATTGTGTACCTGGAGAAAAGGTGCGAAGCCGCTGACTGTCGTCTCCCTCTCTGAAGTCTGGGAGAGATCAGCAATCAAATGGGCAAGCAGAGCCGCTCCCGACGCGTAGTGCCCCACTCTGTCAAGGTCCGCCAGGATCCCGAGGAAGCGGCAATGGATGCCATCCCCCTTCGTCCCCAACAGAAGGCGGCCCAAGAAGAAGAAAAGAAACCTCCGGAGGTCTAGGTCCACCAGCTCCCGCTCGCTCGGGTCCTGAGTGAAAGCTGCACGGGCATCTCCCTCCAGTCGTGCCAGAAACTCCGCTCCAGTCTCGCTAACCCGCTGGCGTGGGTCGACGAATCCGAGCGCCTCCATAATCTCCACTCGGCCAACTACCCTGCTGTCTCTATCAGTCACGCTCGTCTCTAACCACAGTAGGTCCAGGGCACTCTCTCGGTAGTCGGGGTAGGTGACCCCACTCACCGCCTCTCCGTCCACCCGTAGCCCGGTGATCCGAGCCACGTCCTCCAGTGACGGCACCATGTGCCCCCAGGGCATCAGAAACGCCCGGCTTGGCGCGTGCCACCTCCCTCAATGCCTGGATAAGAGGAAGGTCGAGCCGAAAGGGCTCGATCCTAAGGAAAGCTCCAAAGCCCATGGCGTCCACACGCGCCCTCTGAAAGTCTGGCAGCCCACGGTATGCCGCCACCACTAGGGACCAGCTGATCCGGCCCGTCATCACACCCTGCACACCACAAAACCAACAAAGAACACATCAGCATCATGAATAGTAATAAACAATAACAATGTGTATACTACTTATTTATTTTATTTTATTTTTATTTTTAAAAAAATATTTATGTTTTTTGGAGGCGTCCCACTCCTAGGACGCCTCCTTTTTATTTTCATCATTTTTTTTAGAAAAAACCCAAAAACCAAAACAAAAATAAATAAAAAAATATATATATTATCATGAATGCGTCCTAAGCCCTGGACGCCTCCTTATTTTTAATTCTATTTTTATTATTTACGTAAATAAATAAATAAAAAAAAAGAGAAAAAGAAAATGTGGAGGCGTCCAGGACCCTGGACGCGTCCTTCCCTCACTCCCCGGAGTTCTCCACACAGCCTCTCGTCCGCCTGTTTAGCCCAGTAAACCAACAGATTGAAGTTCCGAGGGGCTTACCGGGTCGTGGTCGTCATCTCCCACGTCGCCAGCACCCGCAGCAGCCTCCACGGCCAAAGGAGGAGCATCCTCCTCCACGGCAATCTCTTCCGCCGCAGCAGCCTCCTCGGCATCATCCCTCAGCCTCCTCGGACGACGAGCCCGTCGTTTCCGCTTCTCTCCACCCTGACTCGGGCCTCCCTGCTCCATTCGGACTAAGAATGGGTCGTCTGGAGTAGCTGGACGGTGATGATGAATAGTGTAAGTGAGTAGGGGGGGGAGCCCCCCCTCTATATATAGATTTCCCTTTCCTTGGGGGGTCCAGGCGCCTGGACGCCCCCACACTTTTTATTTTTTTCAAAAATTCAAAAAAAGTAGGGGCGTCCAGGCGCCTGGACGCCCCCCAAAAATAAAAAAATAAAAATTTCAAAAATCAAAATTAGGGGCGTCCAGGATCCTGGACGTCCCCAAAAAATAAAATACCAAAAAATAAAAATAAAAAATTAGGGACGTCTAGGACCCTGGACGCCCCCATGATAAAAAAATTTTCAAAATAAATAAATAAATAAATGTATATAAAAAAGCATCTTAGATAAGTGTATATATAATCAAACCAAAATAAAAATACAAGAAAAATGAAAAACCACAAAAATAATAATTAAGGGGACAAGGGTCCAAAACATCCAAATGCCAGATTTTATTCCATCAGAAAAGCAGAATGAACTACATCAGGGGCTTAGGCGCCTTAGGCCTTAACTTCCCCAGTTCGGTTACATAAGCCCTCCACAGCTCACATTCTTCCCCCACGTGCGCTAAGGCCTTTCCCGCAACACTTGTCTTCCAGGGTACTTTGACGGCCTTCGCTTCCTTCGCATCCGCTTCAGTACCCAACTCTCTCTTCTTCAAAGGAACGATACCAGTCGATAGTGGGAACGAATGGCGTGGAATGCCGACCTGGAGGCAGCATCGATGCGCGTTATAAAGGATGAACTCGGTTGCGCCAATCAGTTGAAGATCAACTTCAGGAGAAGGCCTCATGAGGAGATCAAGCGAAAGCAAACATGCCGGTGCACAAGTAAAGAAGCCTTGTGTCACGGTGCAGAAGTGAGACCGCCAGTCTTCACGTTTCTTCAGCCACGGAACGCGGTTCACTACAGTACCACCGAAGCCTAACACGTCGGCTATGTGATGAAGAGGGCTTTGTTGGAAGAGCTTCGAAGCAGTTGGCATTCCCTCACGGTGGTCGAATTTGAAGTACAAATCAAGCCAGCAATTCAAGACAAGTGCGCAACCAAAAGGAGGCTTACCCATGCTCGAGGCAGTAAGGCCGCTGTAAAGATAGGCAAGGACGGTGGGTCCCACCCTCTTTCCACTCCAGATTCTGCAAATGGCACTTAGTTCATCCTCCTCCACTATGTTGTCGGTATGAGGAAACAAGAGAGCACCCGCCAGACAGATAGTGAACCCCTTCATGATTCCTTCTAAGTAGTCATCATCTGGTGCCCCCCTCAGGGCGTCCATGACCCACTCCGTAAGCTTTTGCAAATCGATCCCCTTTTGATTACGCACCTTCCTGGCCGCGTCAGGCGGCATGAAGCTTCCAAGGACGCTTTCGGAAGTCCTCCGTGTCAGCATCTGCATAGCCTTCACCTTCCCGTCACTCTTGAATTTCTTCAATCCGAGCAGAAGTTCCACCTCCTCGAGGAGGATGGTCACCTCGAAGGTCGGGAAGATAAAAGTGTGGGTCTGGGGATGCCAGATCTCCACTAGTGCGTCCATAGCCGCCCAGTCCATACGAATCTTCTCGTAGTGTTTGGCGTGAATAAGGAGCCCCTGCAGATGCCACTTCGAGAGTATGGCCCTCATGCCGATGGAGATGTTGGAAGTTAGCTTTGAAAGCCATGGCAACTTGGAAAACTTCCTCGGGCCTGGGAAGAGTGGATATGGCTGGAAGAGAAAAGAAAGAAGAAGAAATGAAGGAAGTAAGAAGAAGGCTCACGTGGAGAAATTTGAAAAGAATCAGCTTACCATATACGACATGATCGTCCCACTCAGATGACCCTCGAGGTCGGAGAGTCGCCTGATCTCGCCGCTAGGCCTGCTCCTCTTCATAACGCGGGAAGACTCTCCTTCCATCCTGAAATCTCTAGATTCTCCTCTCCTTCCTCTCCTGAGCTTCCAAAACCCACCTTGGTGCATTTGAATGAACTAGCCTAAGGGGAGTTCTTATAGGAAGGGTAGGGCGCTACAGGACAAAACATGTCACATCAGTGGTCATTGTCAAAATTTTGTCTGGATCTCCTTTGTACTGTGGTGCGATTCTGCTATGATTCTGCTACTTTCTGATAACCTTTGCTAGTCTGTGTAGGTTTTACTAACGGACGTTTTTGTCCTGTCTCCTGTCCCACCTTTCAATGGTTGGTCCCACCATGTCATGCATCATAGTATATGATACCTACGCTACTAGAACATGTCAAGGACCTTGCGGCCCGAACGAATCCGGGATTTGAGTCCCCCTTCAACAAAAATAGTGATGATCTCGAAGAAATTGGGTTGTACGGATAGGCCGTTAATTTGTGGTAGCATGGGGACGACGGTTCCATTCAGTGAGTTGGTGCGCGGATAAACGGGCCCCAGCCCAGTATCAGCTCACCGGATTGGTATCTTGACCCGTTCTTAACAAGTTGACAATATTATCCTTGGCTATTTTTTATTTTAGTTTATTTTAAATTTTTCTTTAAGCCCAGCATGCATTCATATAGGACTTTGATTTATTGCGGAAGATCATTCAAGTGATTCGATTGCGAAAGCCGCTATGCTTCAATTCTTACAAATATGAGATATTCACTCCGAATAAAATACTGAATTTCCTTGAAACGGCCTTACGCTGCTCTTCCAAAGGAGACCCTTGTTTGGACAGACCCTCAGATATTCCTTTATTTTTTACCTTGTTTGACCCACCTTGGCCGCAGCACTTCCACATTGGCTGGTAACCGCTCCCCAAAGGTGAAACCTCCGGTTTATGACCCAGGTACTTCCACACCGAGAAGTTGGTCTGTTTTTCGTGCCTGAGCGCACATCTCACCCTCCCTTATTTGATCTCCGTCCAAGCAATCGTCAAGATTTGAAAGACCTTCTTCAAAGGTTGCCTCATTGAAACTCCAGGAAAAATTCCAGACAGTAACGTCAAAAGCGTGTCTCATCACACCTTGGCATCAACTTATCAGTCCGCTCCCACTTCATTTCACTCCACTTCGATACCATTCCACTACGTGTCGCTCCCTTGCAAAGCAGACGCCAAGGCGGGGCAGCTGTAGACACGCCATTCCTGACGTCTCCTGAGAAAGTCTCATATTACTATACAACGCCCCACAACGGCTTACGCGTTTTGAATCACTTGAGTGCTTCCTTTTCTTGAGTCTTCTTCCGCCCTTTTCGGCATCCGGAATCATCTCGTCACGACATTCGGACGGCATCAACACCAGTCAGACGCATCAGGAGGTTCCGGAACCAGGAAGGGTGTCTGCCGGGCGGCCGCCAACGCCTGAACTGAGGACCCGGGTGGGTCTTTATGGGGGCGTCCAGGCCCCTGGACGCCCCCATTCTTTTAATTTATTTGTTAAAGCCCAAAACAAAATAAATAATAATATATTAATGGAGGCGTCCAGGCCCCTGGACGCCTCCATAAAAACAAATATAAAAAATATATATGCCAGTTGGCATAAAAAGACAAAACAAAATAAAAAACAATATATTAATGGAGGCGTCCAAGCCCCTGGACGCCTCCATAAAAACAAATATAAAAAATATATATGCTTTGGCATAAAAAGACAAAACAAAAAAATAAAAATAATATATTTATGGAGGCGTCCAGGCCCCTGGACGCCTCCATCAACTCCCTCACGGGTCGTCGGCCACCGAACGACGGTTTGTCGTGTGTGAAAAAATCCAAATTATGAAGACGTCCAGCCAGCTGAACGCGCCCATTTCTGAATCACGAGGCGCCGCTCACAAAACCACGCGTTATGCCAAACCGCGTGCGGCCGTCGGCGGTGTTCGGTGGACCTGTAGGAGGCGTCCGGGGCCCTGGACGCCTGCACAAAAATATTTCGAAAAAAT
This sequence comes from Amorphophallus konjac, assembly GCA_022559845.1. Lineage (NCBI taxonomy): Eukaryota > Viridiplantae > Streptophyta > Magnoliopsida > Alismatales > Araceae > Amorphophallus > Amorphophallus konjac. The sequence continues at coordinate 254,723,323 of CM040118.1, read as the reverse complement.
GAATAAAAATAGAATAAAATATTAGTTCGGCCCTGATGGAGGTGTCCAGGGTCCTGGACGCCTCCACCCTCCGGAGCCCTATAAATAGAGGCCCACCCCCTCAGTTCTGGAGGAGCTTCTAAGAGATCCGATAGGCTGCCGGAGCCCAGAGGCTACCGGAGTCATTTTCTAACCCGTGGGGTCTTTTGTAGGTGGAGGTTCTGCCGGCTTCTCGGGTGCCCACGCTCGCGAGAGGAAGGTCATCTTCATCCACCGCGCTTCCACGTCGTCCCTACGCTGCCGGAGCTCCGCCGAATCTCACCCTCGGCTCATCCAATAAGCCTTTTCTTCCCCTTTTTCTCCATAGTTCTTTACATTCATCATACTGCATCCTCTATCTCCCTACATAAGGGCGCCGTCTCTTGCATACTTCTTGCATTCATCATCGCATTTTTCCTCCTACTCGAGTCCGAGAGGGGTTTAAAACCACACCAACCAGGTGTGTGTCAGGTCGCGATCTCGTTACTTTTATTGCAAGGAATTGTTACTACACTGCCATTTTCTAATTCCGTTCGTTTATTGTCTACTGTTTTGCAAGGGTACCCAAGGAAAGCCCTCTCTGTCGGCCGGCCGAAGGGGGAGGAAGAAGCAACCCGCCATCTCCCGCTCTTGAGGTAGGCGCGATCACTTTCTTTGTTTTGGGTTCTTTTGGCCCCTGGCGATCACATCTTGTCATCGAGGCCGCGGCGAGTCATTTCCCCAATGGCCGTTTAAATTACCGTTCTTATATATTCTTATCTATTCATGTTCTCGAGGCCGCGGCGAGTCACTTCCCCAATGGCCGTTTAAATTCCCGTTCTTATTTGTTATATTCTTATCTATTCATATTCTCGAGGCCGCGGCGAGTCACTTCCCCAATGGCCGTTTAAATTCCCGCTCTTTATATTCTCCTTATATTCTGTTATATTCTTATCTGCTCATATTCTCGAGGCCGCGGCGAGTCACTTCCCCAATGGCCGTTTCAATTCTTGCTATTTAATTTATGCACCATTCCCGTCCCCCCGAGGCCGCGGCGAGTCACTTCCCGCTATGGCCGTTTAACCCCCATATCTTGCTATATTACATTTGTCTCGCTCGCCCCGCCGGAGCAATCTCCCGTGGTGGCCCCTTCCCTCTTCTCAAATTTCTGTGTTGCAGCAAATAAAAGAGGAGCCCGCGCGCTCCGCGTCCTCTTCGCACCCCGAACCGCGTGACGTCGCTCACATGCCCTGGCTTGAAGAACAGGCCCCCGTCGCGGAGTTGTAGCAGAAAAATAGAAATATGTGATGATTTACCAAAAGTAGGGGTGAAGTTAAGGGGTCAAATGATGATGAAATCGAGCAAATAAAGAACCAAAATGAAGCTTATACCTCCCTCTTCAGGCTAGGGTCGAAGGAGGATGAAACCAATCTGGCATGGCTTCGCCGTCGTCTCGAAAACGCGCCCCCCGCACGAACTACGAATTGGGCAAGTTTATATAGAGAAATGCTGAAAACCCTAACTTTCTCCCACGTTTCCAAAGGATAGAGACCACCATATCTCGAGATCTCTGGATCATTCTAGAGATAATAGTCAAGATAAGACGTAGGAGAAAATGGGACTCTGTTTGGTGGAAGAATTTGGAAGTTATGGCTCTTGGAAGAAGGCCAAGATTTTAGGAGATATGGTCCATGAAAAATCGTGCTCTATATACCAAACTCGAGATAATCCAAACGACAAGAGATAGAAATAATCGGGGCTCAATTTAGAGTTGGTTTCTAGAAGTTACAGCCGCCGCAAGATAGGTCCATCGAGCAGGTTTTGGGAGATGGAGTCCAACACAGGCTGGACTCTTGGCTGGCTTAGTGGTCGATCGTCCGATCGTTAAGGAATAAACGGTCGGCCGACCAACCGTTTGCAAAAAGAAACGGTCGTTTGCACGGCCGTTTGGGCAGACTTCGTGTGACTTTATAAATAGGATCATATCTCCCAAAGGGTGCAAAACTAGCGAAAGTGGTAGAAGAAGAAATTGTAGATAACTCAATGATGAACAACTTTCATGAAGAGAGCAAGATGAGAAAATGAGCGGAGGAGAGAGAAAATGAGATGAGAACATAGAAAAAAGTTGGGACTTGGAAACGGTGGAGAACTGGCTAATGGAGTAGAAGAAGGAATTGTAGGGCCTTAAACATGGAACAACTTTGGTGAAGGACACTTAGTGAATAGAGGAAAAGAAGGGGATGAAAAAGTACCACTTTCAAGACTGCGTAGCGAAAGGGGCCGAATGCTTGAGGGAAGTCAACCTAAATGGGCCGTAAGTTGACTTAGAAGGCCAGAAGGTGATAAGATAAGCTCCAGGGCTCTAACAAATCATGATCTCCAAAACTCAAAGGGAATGGAAAAGTGAAATGGGCTCGAAATCCATCCAAGGAAGGCTCTGAAACAATGGATAATTCGAGACATCAAAAATGATGAATAAGAGAAATAACGCAACTGGCAGGCTAAAAATGGGTGTCAACAGATTTCCCTCCTTGATGTTCGCTTTGTAAGGGAACGGGCGAAAGCGACGCGGAGGCGAAAAATGGAAAGGAGATGGAGCGAAAGTGACATCGACGTAAAATGGAGATGAAGCAGAGATGAAGCAGAGAGAACTGAAAAGCGGGCATTAAGGCAAAAGACACCCGTCACAACCAACAAGCGATAGGAATTCTTTCGAAAATGTCGAACTAACCACTTGGAATGGATGACGCGGATGAGACATGTCTGGAGAACTAAACTAAGGGAAAGGAAATGAAAATATGACCAACCTCATCGGGGACACAATCCACAGACAATGAGGGGATCGGAAAGAGCACAACATAAAAAGCAGGAGAAATATAACTAAGATAAAATCCAGACAGGAATCACGCTGGCCAACCAGACCAAGCGAGCAGATCAGAGAGAACGTTCAACTTCGGAGTGGAATGAGAATCTCTTATTCAAGTGAGAATTAAAGTGCAATTAACCATTGCTGAGGAGAAATTTTGAAAGAATCACGAGGCGTGAATGCTCAAAAATGACATGATGCATGCTGGGCTAAAATAAAGAAATCATCAAAACGAATGCAAAGAAAGATAAAATAGAAAGTACTCAAGGATATTATTGCTAGACTGAGTAAGACGGGGTCAAGAATCTTCTTGCAACCACGACGTATAAGATAGAATCCATCGTCCCCCACCCGACTCAACCGAACGGCCTATCCAACGATTAACTGTATGCTCCTAGATCATCATCATTTTTATTAAAGGGGAACGTCAGATCCCAGAACATACGGCAAACCAGCCGGTCCATGAGAGGCTATAATAATGTAGATACCATATAGTAATGCAACAGTGATCAGGGATAGAGAGCAATACCTGACTTACCTGCCAAGCGAAGCGGCATTTTTATATTTTTTTTAGATTTTCAAATTTTTATGGATTTGCAAATAAGGCAAATATAACAAATAAGTATGAACATAATGTAACGAACAAATGAACGAAAGATAGCACAACATAGCATAACAAAGGACGAACCAGCAACACATGCAAGACATGAACCAACAACATGTATGTATGATGAACATGGTGGGACAAGACAATAATGCAGTGGGACAACACATGGTTGGGACAAGAACACGTGGGATAACAACACATGTGGGATGACAACATGGTTGGGACAACACACGCGGTGTGTAGAAACCCAATAATTAAAAATGAGAAATAAAATTTTTAATTTCATTATGTAATTAAAATTTTCATGAAATAATTAAATTACATTTTTACTATATAAAATAAACTAGTTTATTGAATTTACTTGAATTAACTAGAAGTAAATAGAGATCCTTCACATGTGATTCAATTTGAAGAATTGAAACTCCAAAAGGACTTATCATATGAAGAAAGACCGATCAAGATACTGGATCTGAAATTACACCAACTGAGAAATCGGGTCATACCGAGGTGAAAGTCCAATGGAGCAAGCGTGGATTCGAGGAAGTTACCTGGGAATTGGAAGAATCCATCAAGAACAAATATCCGGATTTAATCTCAGGTTAGAAATTCGACCTTTCTACTCGAATCTTTGACTTTTAGTTATATAATGTGAATTTGGAGGACCAAATTTTTTTAAGTGGGAGAGGATGTAGAAACCCAATAATTAAAAATGAGAAATAAAATTTTTAATTTCATTATGTAATTAAAATTTTCATGAAATAATTAAATTACATGTTTACTATATGAAATAAACTAATTTATTAAATTTACTTAAATTAACTAGAAGTAAATAGAGATTAAATACTTTAAACCTTAGATAAATCATAGAAAGCCCAATAAAAGTCCATGTAATGGACTAGGATCACAATTGGCCCATTAGATAATCCATAATGGGCTGGATTAATAGATTAAAGGATTTATTAAAGGTTAAATTAACCTAAATTCGTAACATGTGTTTAATATGCAATTTAAGGGATTATAATAATCTAATTTCTAGAAGGTTGACACAAAAATTGACTCTTACCTAACTGCCCACCTTGGACGAGCCGTTTTTTACATTGGTTTCACACCAAATGGAGGCTAGGTTAAGAAGAAAAATTAGAATTTTCTTCTAATTCGGAGTTGGAAAGTTTGACATTGTTAGGCAAAGAATCTTGACAAATTTGGCCAAGTTTTGGCTATAAATAGAACCCCATTCGACCCTCAAATCATCCCTGGAGGTTAAGGTTACGCTGCTGCGAAGATTGGTGGAGATTTGAAGGAAGATTTGGAAGATCAAAGGGTTTTCTTATATTTGGGGATATTTCTTTAGATCCGTAAAAAGGCAGGTGTCTCTCAGGCTAAACTCTAATTAAAGTATGCCATCTTTTTCATTTTTTTGTCATCTTTCTATTGATAGCTCATTTATTAAATTCCGTTATGAAATGAGTAAGTTATGGTCATTTTATAGAGGGGTATTTCTGTTTCGGTCTCGGAACCAGAATGCGCTACTCTTCAGGAGCGCATTCTTAACGCGCCAGCCCGACCCAGCGCATTCAGACAGACCCCGCCCCTTTCACCAAATTTTCAAAATATACATATAATAATATAAAGATATGTTCCAGATCGCGCTATATGTACATAACGCGTTAGTCAAGATCGCTCTAGTCTATGCTAGCGCATTCAGACAGTAACCCCCAGATGACCAGGGGTCAAAAATATAATACTTCTAGTATATACATATACATCATGTGTTTATATATATATTATGGTTTATACAGAACCCATCTCTTTCATCTAGTTTTCAAAAATATAAAATATATATATGTTCCAGATTGCGCCACCCACGGCCAGCGCGACCTCAGTTCAGTGCGGCTCGGCTCGGCACGGCACGACACAAATAAATAAATATACTAAGATTTTCGTATCCATTCAATTCCACACACAACTCGAGCCCACATCCTATGCCCCTTGGGTCCTGACCCAAGGGTGAGCTCTCCAACATATAAAGCTATGAAAGTTTTCAAAACTTCCAATGTGAGACTAAAGGTTAGTCACTATACAATAAAAATTATAACATTTGGAAATCCACATTAATTATATGCATTTAGTCACCAAAATTAAGGAAAGGCGATACTAGCATGTTTTAATTCTTACAGCATGTTAAAAATTATATATATATTTTTAGAATAAAATTATTTTTGAATTAAAAATCATAGAGTTTAATTCCATGGAAATACGTCTATGATTCTATGATCCTATCAGGAAATACGTCTATGATCCTCCTCAACTAATGCATCTCTAATGTACAAAAATCTTCTTGTAAACATGTCTAAACACTTGTAAACCAAATGCACACAAGATTTAAACCATGGAATTAAATTAATTCTATTAAACTCTAATTACTTAATTTTTCTTCCTAGTTACCGTTCTTTTTTGAATTCCACGACTTAATGTCGTTAAACATGATGCCTTAAAATTATTATTCACTCCTCTTGCTACTTCTGAGATTTTTGCCAGATCTGTACTTTTTACAAATGAGCTTATTCTTGAAATTCATTGGCCATAGTGTTAAGTGGATGTCTAAACGTACTTGGGATCTTATGATCCAATGACCTAATGCTTGTTATTAATGGGGCCCGGTCTAGTCCTGGGAGGAGCGCCCGAAAGTACTTGTGCCCATGGGAGTTGATTGACCACGGTGTGGCATTGCACCGAAGTGCATGACTTGCTAGATTTTTACGGCATTCCACTATTCGTACTTGTTACTTGTTTACTTATTTACTTGAAAATTACATGAATTACTTGACTTGTGTGAAAATGGCCAATTACATGAAATTCTTTACTTGTTCAAAGTTATTACTTGAAAATTCCTCTTGATATCATATTATCTCAATTACTTGGGAATTCCATTCATGTTTATACACTTGCCGATACAAGTTAGAAAATTGCTTAAATTGTTAATACTTAAAGATTGCTTGGTTCTTAGAGATATAAAATCCTACTGAGCTTGTTAGCTCACCCTACGTTTTGGTTAATTGTTGCAGGAAATGAAAATGAACAAAGGAATGGACAAGAGTGAGAGAGTGATTTTCTTTTTTACTTAGGTTTATGTAGATCATGAGTGTTTTTACAAGAATGATGTACTTTGGGATTCGAAGTTGTAATTTACCTTTATGGCTTATGAATTAGTGATGTAAACTTCATTTTGATGGAATAAAAGTATTATTTTCCCATTCATTTCTGTCTTTAGAAATGAATTTGTACATGTTCTGATCGACACGATTGTTTATGACTAGTTCGCGTCTCAATATTCCGCGTCGGGTCGTGACACGGTGGGACAACATAACACGCATGGGACAAGACAACAACGCGGTGGGACAGCACATGGTTGGGACAAGAACATGAGGGATGACCACAGGGGACGAGACAACATGAGACATGACATATATACTATTCAATCAAGCCCAATCAGACGAAGTAGAACCGTCGGGTTCACAATCGTGAGGCAAAGAGCCCTCTCACAAAGATATGATCAAAAGTTGAGCAACGCTAAATAAAGCATGAGAAGGACATGAGCTTCAGAACAGATCGAGAGACAAGATTGAAGAAAAGAGAACAGATTGAAAAGCACGTGAACAGGAGACAGAGCGAATGATAAGGAGGCAGGAGGAGCTTGAACACCTACAACCTGCACACTGAGCAAACGAATCATATCCGTTCTCAAAATAACGATACGTAAAAATAAAAGACACATATGTTTGGATTTTAGACAATTTTTTTGGTTTTTTTTATTTTCAATAATGTTTGATTTTTTTGATTTTCGATAATATCTGATTTTTTTGAGATTTTTGACATATCTTATTTTTTTGGAATTTTGACAATATATCATTTTTATGGATTTTGACGTATCTCATTTTTTTTTGGAATTTTGACATATCTCATGTTTTTTGATTTTGACGTATCTCATTTTTTTGGAATTTTTGAAATAACAATCTGCAGCACCCAAGACGGGCTCAAATTACTGGCTAGGGATCGTCGTTCCTACCCCTCGCATTAAAGGCTTCCCTTAAGCAGGGTATGCATGTGAGGGTGGCTCGCCACAACCAACTGCCTCTAAGAATGGTGCCCCTATTAAGGCCATACCTGGGATACAACTTAGCCTAAGAGGGAGAAGCAGAATAAAAATTGGAGACAAGCTTTATGCATGATGGGAGACATCAAGATTTGACTTCCTTCTAGGGCACTACCCCTCAAAGATACAGTCTGTTGCGTCGGGCCTTTGTGTCTTTGATTTTGAGACCCATATTTAGGAACGCATGCAACCGGGCTCATGACGTGCCGCGGGGAACTATACTGCCACTCTTGTCGTGCCTTTGATTCATAATTGTGCATTGATTAGATCATTGATTTATTTTTTGACAGCCCTTACTAGCTAGATATTGCAGGAATGCTCACTTTTAAGGGTCAAGACTGCCCCTAGTTGAGACCTCTCTCGTATTAGGGAGCGCTTAGGTTGGTCATCTCATCCATCAGTCTCTTGCCCCTGCACTTGGTCGAGCAGAGAAGATAAAAAGACCTTTGTGCATACCCATAGTGTCACGCCCCAACGCAGAATATCGGAAGTGGCAGTAGAGACAAGTAATAATAATAATAATAATAATAATATGTTGATTTCTAGACATGATATGTTAAAGCTAAAAGATCGCACATCACCATAAATAGAAACGGCTCCATTCATTAAATAGCACATAACCAAACCATGATCCATGATCTTACTTAACATAATCTTGACAACATCCACTTAACATAATTACATTGGCTAACTCCAAATTACAATTCTTCCAAAATACTCTTAAACACAAATAACTCCACAACTAGAACTAGTTTCACAGGCTTCTATCAGGTTCACTCCACGGTCGTCACTCTTGCCCGTTCCCATCAGATTGTGAGTCCTCACCTAAGCTACCTGAAAAGGGGGAAAAACTAGGTGAGCGAACGCTCAGTAGGTAATAACAGGCAAGTTTAAGTAATTAACCAATTAAATTGCATGTTTGAGCAGGTAAATAAATAACGAAAAGAAATAACAATGCAATAAAATAATGAAAGGAAGGCAAGAACATGATGTAACCGGGAATTTGGCAAACAAGCAAGATTTAACCAAGTCAAGAGAAATTCAAGTAAGAGATTATTGTCTTAGACATCACGCTAGTCATGCACTCGGTGTAATGCCTCACCATGTCATTCAAACTCCCCGGGGCACAAGTAGTTTTCGGGCGCTCCTCCCAGGACCAGACCGGGCCCTTATGATGCGTTGGCATTGATTTGTTGGATCCAAGATCCCAAGTTATGTCTAGACATTAATCAAGTTAGATGGCCAACACTTCAAGATATGGAACTTACCAAAGTTTCAAGGGTAAGTTAAAGTAGACATCATGTCTGGAAAGTTCAAGTTATCAAGAACCAATCAGGTCTTTGGATTCAACACAAAAAATCACGGAAATCACTTCTGGATGATAAGCGGTCAGAACAGGGCCGCTCAAGCAATACACGGTCTAGAATGGACCGTTCAGGATAGAGATGGGCTTAGGACTAGCCACACCGAAGTCAAGGGTACACGGTCCATGTAGGGCCGCTTGAGTAATTGGGCGGTTGAAAATGGGCCGCTCAAGACTAGTAGAGTTGGAAGCCCAAGAACACGATAAACGGTCCATATAGGGCCGTCCAACAGATAGACGGTCCAATAAGATCCGCGCTATAACATGGGCAGTTCCAATAGGTCTGTTCAACTTAATCAACTAGAAATCTACCCAAACGGCTTCGGGCTGCCATAAGTGGGGCAGAACTGAACCAGGGTGCAGCCCACTCTCCACTGGTCAACCTAGGGCTTATTGGGTCGATCCAAACACAATTTGGTCGAAGATAGATCAAGGTTAAACGACTAATGTAAGTGGCACTTGGCCAGGGATGTACGGTTCGTTATGGGCCGCCCAATAGGATGAACGGTCCCTTTCGGGCCGCGCAATTCTCAGGGGTCCAAATCGAGCCGTGACTTACAATATGATAGTTAAATCGATTCGATCACGTACACAGGTTCAGGTCTTGATGGTACAACCTGCCTGGCGTCCTAGTGGGAATCCCAGGCTCCCGGGGGCATACGGAGGTCCCGTAATGAAGGTCCTAGTCCGACGGAAGGAATATCCAGCGGAGAGTCCCAAACATTACAAGGAAATAGGGCTAATAAAACATCGGAAACCAGTGAGACGGTCAGTCAATCCTACTAGAGTAGAATGACTGTCATACAACCCTAATAACATTTTCAATTTAATAATGAATCATGATTAATATTAATATTGAAAAAAAATGATCCAAGGTCAAGATGAATAAATCAACAAGATTTATAATCATTTAAGGTTATAATTTTCCAGAGTTTTTATGCATGTTGCTAACTTACATTTAACCATTAATCTATTAACATAAATCATGTGAAAAAGATAACTTAATCAATTCTATAAAGATGGACGGTCTAGTAGGGACCTTTTATCCTCCTCGGCGGTCGCACGACAGGCCGTTTATTCCCCCTCAGGTCAGAAGGCGTTCTGGGGATGGGCGGTCTGTAGTGAGCCGTTGGAAGAGACGAACGGTCAATAACTGGCCGCCTAACAGAAGGGCGGTCTAGGTCAAGCCGCTCTTCCCGAAACATAATACGAATCACAACACATAAACGGTCCGTAATGTGCCGCCTAACAACGTTGGGCAGTCTATCGTGAGGTCGCGCAAGTCAAAAATTAACCAAACCCCCCCTTCGCCCTGCCCGCCTCTGGCGAGTTGGCTAGGGTTACAAAGAATTGCTAAATACACATAGCACAGAGCATAATAATTAGGACTTTTGGACTCAAAAGAAAGAGCACGAAAAGTTTTACAATATAGCATGCTCGATTTAATCTTTAGTGCCTGAAATCCCTACTTAAACGAGATGGAACAAGTATAACCCTAGATATGACATGCTTCTACTAAACCCTAAAATTCTCGCATGATACTAAGTAACTTTTAGGGCTTTTGCATTCAATAGAAAGAACACTCGATGCTGGTTCGAATCATATATAATAATTAAGATTTGGCCTGCTATAACCTACCTTAAACGGAGGAAGAAGGAAGAAGGAAGAAGGAAGAAGAAGGGACGACACGCGAAGAACACCCCACCGGTGATCACCGAAATCCGTCCTCATCCACGATCCTCGTTGGCCGCCACAACACCCAAACGAAAATAGGGTTCCTGAGGGTCATTTTTATAGGTCACACAAGGTCTAGAGTCTTCTATTCGAGGAGATAGAGTCCAATCAAGTTGGACGTGCGTGAACCGCGCGGATAGGGTTAGCCGCCGCCTTCTAAACCGAAATTCACTTTCTAGGGTTAGGGTTTCGGGGAGAACTAAGAGGAGAAATGATCCTCTCATCCTAGCCTTCCATTTGGATCCGGTCTCAGTCTAAATGATCGGGTATTGGGCTCAAATTTCGCGTTCTAAGGTCCAATTAGATTAAGTGTGGATTTGGGCCTTAATCAGTTGATTTGACCAAATTATGAATTTTATTTGGGTCAGTCACAGAAGACACTATTATTAAATAGTTTATCCTCTACAAGATTCTAAATTTTTCATATTTTTACAAAATAGTCAAAATTTAACTTATTCTATTTATTAAGGATTTTCTAATTAATTTCTTATAAATTTTTTTTTGTTTAATAAATCGGGATATTACACCCTCCCCCACTTCAAAGAATTTGGCCCTTCAAATTCACTGCACTTAACACGATGGGGAGTGGAACAACTCACCTAGAACAAATCGGGATACTATTTTCGCATGGTATCTTCTGACTCCCAAGTAGCTTCTTCGGTTCCACGCCGACTCCATTGCACTTTCACCATAGGTATAGACCTGTTTCTGAGTTGCTACTGCTTACGATCCAGAATCTTAACAGGTCTCTCTTCATAAGTCAGATCATCCTTTAACTCAAGATCCGCATGCTGAATGACATGAGTGGGGTCATACACATACTATCTCAACATCGACACATGGAAGACATTGTGTACTCCGGATAACTGAGGTGGTAGTGCCAGACGGTACGCAACCTCCCCCACTCTTTCCAAAATCTCGAATGGACCGACATATCTGGGACTTAGCTTGCCTTGAATGCCAAATCTTCGGATTCCTCTTGTAGGAGAAACTTTCAAAAACACATGTTCACCAACTTGAAATTCCAAGTCCCTCATTTTGTGGTCTGCATAACTCTTCTGTCTTGATTGTGCTACTTGCAATCGATCTCTAATAATACGAATATTCTTTGATGATTCAGAAAAATGATCTAGCCCCAGCCATTGCTTCTCACCAACCTCGTTCCAACATAATGGAGACCGACAGCTTCTTCCATATAGAGCTTCAAACGGAGCCATCTGAATGCTCGACTGATAACTATTGTTATAAGCAAATTCAATCAAGGCCAAGTGATCACTCCAACTTCCTCCGAAATCAATCATGCAGGCTCTCAACATATCTTCCACTATCTGGTTGGTTCTTTCTGTCTGTCCGTCTGTTTGTGGATGAAAGGCAGTACTGAAGTTCAGACGGGTTCCCAAAGATTCTTGCAATCCTTTCCAAAAATGTGAAGTGAATCTGGGGTCTCTATCAGACACAATATTGACCAGAATATCATGGAGTCGCACCACTTCCTTCATATATAAAGCTGCTAGAACATCAACAGTCCACTTAGATTTAATGGATAAGAAATGAGCGGACTTTGTCAATCTATCAATGATAACCCATATTGCATCAAATCTGCTATGAGTCCTAGGTAGACCCATAATGAAATTCATACCAATACTCTCCCACTTCCATTGAGGTATGTCCGGTGGTTTCAACTTCCCTGCAAGTCTGAAATGCTCAGCCTTAACTTGCTGACACACCAAGCATCTATTCATAAATTCTGTAATTTCCTTTTTCATATTTGGCCACCAGAAAGATCTTTTCAAATCCTTAAACATCTTCGTACCTCCAGGATGAATGGTATATCAGGATCTATGAGCTTCCTCGAGGATCTTATTCTTAGCTTCAGCCACATCAGGTACACAAGTCCTTCCCTGAAATAACAGTCTGCCATCGTCAGCTATCATGAACTCCGGTCTGCTACTCAAGCTCTCCTTGATTTCTACCAACTCTGGGTCATTGTCTTGCAAGGACTTGATTTCTGCCAAAAATTTTGGTTTAAGCTGAATCTGAGCAATCATAACTCGGTCCTTGTCAACATTAATATCCAACCCGGCTAATTGCTCCAACAGCTTCCATTCTTGCATCATGAGACTTGACAATTTAGCCGTTGGCTTGCGGCTTAGGGCATCCGCCACCACATTACCCTTCCCGGGATGATATTCTACGGATAAGTCGAAATCTTTTAAATATTCTAACCATCTTCTCTGCCTCATATTGAGTTCTTTCTGAGAGAATAAATACTTCAAACTCTTGTGGTCTGAAAATACTGTGAATGTCTCTCCATATAAGTAATGCCTCCATATCTTCAAAGTAAAAACTACGGCTGCTAGCTCCAAATCATGGACAGGATAATTCTCCTCATGCTTTCTCAACTGCCTAGAAGAATAGGCTATCACTTTGCCGTGCTGCATCAGTACGCAACCTAAGCCAATTCCTGAAGCATCGGTGTACACCACGAAGTCTCCTTCTCCTGATGGTAAAGCTAAAACAGGGGCAGTCGTTAAACATTCATTCAAAGTTTGGAAGCTTTTCTCACAATCTTCCGTCCAATCAAACTTATTCTCCTTGCGGGTTAATCTTGTTAAGGGTACCGCAATCTTGGAAAAATCTTTAATAAATCTCCGATAATATCCTGCGAAGCCTAGGAAGCTTCTAACTTCTGTTACACTAGTAGGCCTGTCCCAATCTTTAACTGCCTCTACCTTCGACGGATCAACAGAAATACCTTCTTTCGTAATGATATGCCCTAGAAAGGACACCTCTTGTAGCCAAAATTCACACTTGCTAAACTTGGCGTATAACTGATGGTCTCTCAATAATTGTAACGCCATCCTCAAATTTTCAGCATGTTCTTCTTCACTCTTGGAATAAATCAGAATGTCATCAATAAACACTACGACCCATTGATCCAGATAGGGTCGGAATACATCGTTCATCAACTGCATGAAAGCTGTAGGTGCATTCGTTAGTCCAAAAGGCATTACAATAAATTCAAAGTGCCCATACCTGCTACGAAAAGCTGTCTTATAAATATCCTCCTCCTTTATCCGCAACTGATGATAGCCTGATCGAAGATCAATCTTAGAGAAAAACTGAGCTCCTACTATCTGATCAAATAACTCATCAATCCTCGGCAATGGATATTTATTCTTTATAGTCAACTGGTTCAGTTGCCGATAATCAATACACAACCTCATCGAGCCATCCTTCTTCCTTACAAATAACACTGGAGCTCCCCACGGAGATGTACTTGGATGAATAAACCTCTTCTCAAGTAATTCCATTAACTGCTACTTTAATTCCCTCAGCTCCGCAGGAGACATATGATAAGGAGCTTTAGAAACAGGGGTCGCGCCAGGCATTAGATCAATAGAAAACATAACTTCCTTCTCTGGTAGAAGACTTGGCAATTCCTCAGGAAAAACATCCGGAAAATCTCGGACAACAGGAATGTTCTTAATCTCGATCTTCTTATCAGGGGTCACATAAATAAAGGCTAAAAATGCCTGACATCCTCTCCTCATCAACTTATCGGCTCGGATGGTCGAGATAAGTGGCACAGATCTATGGTGCCTAACCCCTATAAAGGAAAGTCCACGGTGTCTAGAAAAAGACACAGAGCTGGAACTACAATGAACATTGGCCTCATGCTTAGTCAACCAATCCGCTCCTAGAATTACATCATAGTCTTTAATATCCATGCATACTAAATCAGCCGGCAAATTCTGTTCGTTAACCATAATCTTGCTAGAAGGATAAAAATATTTAATCACTGATCTAGAGCCAATAGGAGTTGATATCTCTAAGGGGGAATTCATCAAAACCGGCTTCACAGCTAATGCCTTAGCAAAACTCTGAGAAACAAATGAATGAGTAGCACCGATATCGAAAAGAACAAAAGCTGGCTTTCCATGAACAATGAGAGTACCTTCCACAAGTCCACCCTCCTCGGTGGTGCCTGCATCCTCCTCTTGTAGGGCCTGGAGTTTGCCCTGCTGTTTCTTGCCGCCTTGAGGTTTCATCGGGGTAGCCTGCTCGGATAAGAGAGGACACTCTGGAATGCGGTGATCCCTACTCCCGCAACGCAAACAGGCGCCCAGCTTGCGCCAACACTCTTCCATCTTGTGACTGGGGCGGTCATAATACTTGCATATGCCCTTAAATGGGACAATAGGGCCAGCCTTCTTGTCTTCAATCTTTGGCATTTTCCCCTTCCATGAACCAGACCCGCCATTGGGCCTCTTCTTGCCATTCCCGGGTTTAGCACTCTTGGAACCAGTAGGTTGCTCCTTTTTAACATTCTTCCCACGGATTTTCTCCATCATTTCCAAGGTATCTTCTAAAACTTGGGCTTTTCTTACCATCTCTGCATAGGTTTGAATCTCCATCGGCGCCAACTGGTTAATATAATGCAACTTCAGCCCATTTAGAAAACGTTTCGCTTCATCTTCTCTGTGGAAATCAAATGAGTTGCATAGCGAGAGAGTCTAGAAAATTGAGCTTCATACTCCGCCACAGATAAACTCCGCTGCTTCAGAGTAGCAAACTCAGCGGCTTTCTTCACTTGGATTCTGTCGGAAAAGTACTTGCTATTGAAGAATTCTTCAAATTCCTTCCACGAAATTTGTCTATCACCGAGGGTTGCCTTTACTGACTCCCACCAAGTCCTAGCATCCCGTTCCAACTGGAAGGTTGTTAACAGCACACGCTCCTGGTCGTTGCATTGCATAACTTCAAAAATTCTCTCCATCTCCTTAAGCCAGTGCTCGGCTTCATCGGGATCAGTTGAACCTCCAAAACGTGGGGGATTCATCCCACGAAAATTCATGTGTAAATCACCAGCACCATGATTCGCCGCTCCACCTTGGGCCACCTGTTGTAAAGCCCGCGTAAGTCCTTGGACCGTCCGCTGCATGTCCCGCCACTGCGCACGCTTAGCTGCCATCGGAACGTCCTGCACAAAAATAATTTATCTTAAGTTCATTTAAGAGAAAGAGTTTAGAGTTGATTATTAACTCAACCCAAGTCTCTACCCAAATTCTCACTAGGTTTGGTCCTTTGACTCATAACAAGGGTATAGGTTCTACGACAAACACTTAGAATCCTAGAACTTAAGTAACCTAGGAATATTAAAAACCTTGGCTCTGATACCACCTAACTGTCACGCCCCGACGCGGAATATCGGAACTGGCAGTAGAGACAAGTAATTATAATAATCATAATAATAATATGTTGATTTCTAGACATGATATGTTAAAGCTAAAAGATCGCACATCACCATAAATAGAAACTGCTCCATTCATTAAATAACACATAACCAAACCATGATCCATGATCTTACTTAACATAATCTTGAAACCATCCACTTAACATAATTACATTGGCTAACTCCAAATTACAATTCTTCCAAAATACTCTTAAACACAAATAACTCCACAACTAGAACTAGTTTCACAGGCTTCTATCAGGTTCACTCCACGATCGTCACTCTTGCCCGTTCCCATCAGATTGCAAGTCCTCACCTGAGCTACCTGAAAAGGGGGAAAAACTAGGTGAGCGAACGCTCAGTAGGTAATAACAGGCAAGTTTAAGTAATTAACCAATTAAATTGCATGTTTGAGCGCGTAAATAAAGAACGAAAAGAAATAACCATGCAACAAAATAATGAAAGGAAGGCAAGAACATGATGTAACCAGGAATTTGGCCAACAAGCAAGATTTAACCAAGTCACGAGAAATTCAAGTAAGAGATTATTGTCTTAGACATCACGCTAGTCATGCACTCGGTGCAATGCCTCACCATGTCATTCAAACTCCCAGGGGCATAAGTACTTTTCGGGCTCTCCTCCCAGGACCAGACCGGGCCCTTATGATTCGTTGGCATTGATTTGTTGGATCCAAGATCCCAAGTTATGTCTAGACATTAATCAAGTTAGATGGCCAACACTTCAAGATATGGAACTTACCAAAGTTTCAAGGGTAAGTTAAAGTAGACATCATGTCTGGAAAGTTCAAGTTATCAAGAACCAATCAGGTCCTTAGATTCAACACGAAAAATCACGGAAATCACTTCTGGATGATAAGCGGTCAGAATAGGGCCGCTCAAGCAATACACGGTCTAGATTGGACCGTTCAGGATAGAGATGGGCTCAGGACTAGCCACAACGAAGTCAAGGATACACGGTCCATGTAGGGCCGCTCAAGTAATTGGGCTGGTGAAAATGGGCCGCTCAAGACTAGTAGAGTTGGAAGCCCAAGATCACGATAAACGGTCCATATAGGGCCGTCCAACAGACAGACAGTCCAATAAGATCCGCGCTATAACATGGGCGGTTCCAATAGGTCTGTTCAACTTAATCAACTAGAAATCTACCCAAACGGCTCCAGGCTACCATAAGTGGGGCAGAACTGAACCAGGGTCCAGCCCACTCTCCACTGGTCAACCTAGGGCTTATTGGGTCGATCCAAACATAATTTGGTCGAAGATAGATCAAGGTTAAACAACCAATGTAAGTGCACTTGGCTAGGGATGTACGGTACATTATGGGCCGCCCAATAGGATGAACGGTCCCTTTCGGGCCGCGCAATTCTCAGGGGTCCAAATCGAGCCGTGACTTACAATACGATAGTTAAATCGATTCGATCACGTACATAGGTTCAGGTCTTGATGGTACAACCTGCCCAGCATCCTAGTGGGAATCCCAGGCTCGCGGGGGCTTACGGAGGTCCCGTAATGAAGGTCCTAATCCGACAAAAGGAATATCCGGCGGAGAGTCCCAAACATTACAAGGAAATAGGGCTAATAAAATATCGGAAACCAGTGAGACAGTCAGTCAATCCTACCGGAGTAGAACGACTGTCATACAACCCTAATAACATTTTCAATTTAATAATGAATCATGATTAATATTAATATTGAAAAAAAATGATCCAAGGTCAAGATGAATAAATCAGCAAGATTTATAATCATTTAAGGTTATAATTTTCCAGAGTTTTTATGCATGTTGCTAACTTACATTTAACCATTAATCTATTAACATAAATCATGTGAAAACGATAACTTAATCAATTCTACAAAGATGGATGGTCCAGTACAGACCTTTCATCCTCCTCGGCGGTCACACGACATGCCGTTTATCCCCCCTCAGGTCAGAAGGCGTTCTGGGGATGGGCGGTCTGTAGTGAGCCGCTGGAAGAGACGAACGGTCAATAACTGGCCGCCTGACAGAAGGGCGGTCTAGGTCAAGCCGCTCTTCTCGAAACATAATACGAATCACAACACATAAACGGTCCGTAATGTGCTACCTAACAACGTTGGGCGGTCTATCGTGAGGCCGCGCAAGTCAAAAATTAACCAAACCCCCCATTCGCCTTGCCCGCCTCCGGCGAGTTGGCTAGGGTTACAAAGAATTGCTAAATACGCATAGCACAGAGCATAATAATTAGAGCTTTTTGACTCAAAAGAAAGATCATGAAAAGTTTTACAATATAGCATGCTCGATTTAATCTTTAGTGCCTGGAATCCCTACTTAAACGAGATGGAACAAGTATAACCCTAGATATGACATGCTTCTACTAAACCCTAAAATTCTCGCATGATACTAAGTAACTTTTAGGGCTTTTACAGTCAATAGAAAGAGCACTCGATGCTGGTTCTAATCATATATAATAATTAAGATTTGGCCTACTATAACCTACCTTAAACGGAGGAAGAAAGAAGAAGAAGGGATGACGACACGCGAAGAACACCCCGCCGGTGATCGCCGTAATCCGTCCTCGTCCACGATCCTCGTCGGCCGCCACAACACCCAAACGAAAATAGGGTTCCTGAGGGTCATTTTTATAGGTCACACAAGGTCTAGAGTTTTCTATTCGAGGAGATAGAGTCCAATCAAGTTGGACGTGCGCGAACGGCGCGGATAGGTTTAGCCGCCGCCTTCTAAACCGAAATTCACTTTCTAGGGTTAGGGTTTCGGGGAGAGCTAAGAGGGGAAATGATCCTCTCATCCTAGCCTTCCATTTGGATCCGATCTCAGCCTAAATGATCGGGTATTGGGCTCAAATTTCGCGTTCTAAGGTCCAATTAGATTAACTATGGATTTGGGCCTTAATCAGTTGATTTGACCAAATTACGGATTTTATTTGGGTCAGTCACAGAAGACACTATTATTAAACATTTTATCCTCTATAAGATTATAATTTTTCCAGATTTTTACAAAATAGTCAAAATTTAACTTATTCTATTTAGTACGAATTTTCTAATTAATTTCTTATAATTTTTTTTTGTTTAATAAATCGGGATATTACACATAGTATGGCCAAAGCAGCAACGGTGTGCCTCAGAGGAATCGGCTATGGCTTGCCCTGTAGTGTGTGGAAAACACGTACAAAAAGGTCACCCTCAATAATCATGGAAAGAAACTAGACTCCCAACATGGAGCTATCACCAGCTTAAGGATGCTGTCGAAGTGAACTCATTTTTGACTAAAATAAGCAAACTTAATGAACTAAACCCACTTAAAGCATGTTGAGGAATAGCTTTATAAGCGTGTGCAGCTATAACAGAGATAATAGCGATGATATCATTTTCTTGCACAAAATGACAATACCTTGCATATCCACAATGTGGTAGTAGCAACATCCTGAAGCGATCTTGACCATCGAGCTTTGAGCAGCACGAGCTTTATACTCCTTGCTTGATAAGACAAAGTGGGGAGGGTAACAAGGGGTTGTAGATTCCTTGACACGGAGGAGCGGCAAACATCAAACTGGACGAAAAAGGATAAAAAGGAAGAGAGACGAGGGCTAGAACTCCCTCGCTAGGGCACAAAGACCCTGATAACAAGAAACCAAATACAGAATAAACAAAGATTGGCAGAAATCAAGGTGGACTAAAGCCTTGAAAATAGCAAGAAAAAGGGTAATGACCCCGAAAGGGTGAAGAGGAGTGAATAGGAAGGTGAGAAGAAAAATCATCCGACGTGGTCGGAGAAGGGGAATCATCCTACAGGGTCGGAGAATAGTGGTCATCCGACATGGTCAGAGAAGGAGAATGATGGTCATCCGACAGAGTCGGAGAAGGATCAGAAGCAACACCCGGGAGTCCCGGGGAAAAAGAATCAGGTGATGTCCCGAAATTGGGATGAAAAGATGACATAGGCCAAGGCCTAAAATCGTGAGAGGGGGGAGACTCCGGATGAGAAGGAGTGGAATGGGGGTTTGCGAACCCCGAAAGAGAGGTAGAAATCATAGAAGTAGGATTGGAAGAGGGAAAGTATACCACCCAAGGGTGGGAGCTAAGTAGAAGAAATGATGAATGAAAGGAAGAAGAAGACGGAGAAGTGACCCCTCGAGTGCACAACATACAACTTGTGAACTTGCGCCACCATCTCTTCTTGGCAGAAAATTCTTGAACATGGACCCGCCTGGTGCGGGCTCAGACCTTCGTGCTTCTTGTATTGCAATGTCTTCTCAAATAACGGGCCCATCTGGCAGACGGCCTGGCCCGGCTGTGAACATGCAGCCTTATCCGGGCGATTGCCCCTAGACACCCGGTGCTAACAATAGTAGATGAACATTCTTGGATAGATAACTCCCCAAATGAATCAATATCAGAAAACCACAGAGTTTTGTCACTTGGCACTAGCAGCATGAGATTAGGCATCTCCCCTCGGCAATCGGGCATGAAGCATAACTCCCTTACTAAAAGAGCGGGATGAAGCCGAGGGAGTGTAATGCGCGGCGTTGATGTGGCTGGCACACCAATAAACCGAGGAAGATTGCATAACAAGTGCAGAATGTCCTTGGAAAATGCAGAAGATACGGCCAATTGCCCCTTGAATAAAGAATCCATCAAGCTCTTGGCAGCCATATGAGTTAGCACAATACGGCTAGAGAACCCCTCCTGGCCAGTGAACTGAACAGCAATCGAGCGAGAGGTAATAACATCATCCATAGTGAAACCTCCGACGAGCAAAGAGATTGCCACCGACCTCACTCGAGAAGAAACTGGCACTAGTGCATGAGAGCCTTTCTTGGCAGCTGTCTTCAAAAGTGTAGGCTCAACATCCCCAAAATAGCCAGGGACCAGGACGTATATCGGCATCCGGTAAATGAAATCTTGAATCTTGAACTGTAGAACTGACACTGAACTGTCCTGACTTGGCTTGTCATCTCCCTGGAGACCAGACCCGAGGGGCACCGTAGGTAGCTCACACCCGCTCCATGAGGTGGAAGTGGATGGAGAAGAAATGGAAGTAATAGGTTTGGAAGGCGGAGGCGAAGGTTTAGAAGGCGTAAGTGGGGGTAAAGGCAGTGTGAGTGGTGGAGGGATAGCGGCAATGACAGGCTCAGGTGGAGGCAAAGGCAATGGTGGAGGTGTAGGAGGGGGTAAAGGTGTAGGTGTAGGAATAGCTTGCTCAAGTTCAGGTTAGAAGGGTAATGGTGGAGATGATGGAGAAGGTGCCACGAATGGAGATGGCATGGACGAAGGTGGCATAGAAAGAGGTGATGCGGATAATGGAGGTAATGGAGTTGATGGCAAAGGTGAGGCAGAGGGTGATGGTGATGGCGATGTGGCATGCGGCGCCCACCATTGGCGTGCCGATACGACACAACGTGCGGCATCGAGAGTGGAAGTAGTGGAGGCAATGGAAGAGGAGGAAGTAGAGGTACTCGCCTGAGCAGAGGCTGGGGTACGTGGGACCGATGGAGCCGGAGTAAGGGTAGGAAGTGGTGATGATGAAGCCATAGGTGAGGGAGATGGACTAGGGGACAGACTAGGTGAAAAATTGGATGATGGAGCAGGCGGCGGAGTAGTTGCAGTGCTAGACGGAGAATCACAGGGGTGCCCTTGGCCTTGTAGAGACGGAGAAGGCTGCCTGGGCGGCGACTGCTGCTACTGTTGCTTGCTATGAAGATCTAAAGTAACTTCATGCATGGCAGCCCAATAAATCCTCTTCTTGTCTTCCAAACCATAAACAAACTCCCGAAACTCGGGACAATCCTCCACCAAATGCCCCTGCTGGCGGTGAAATTAACAATATTGAAGCATATTCCTGACTGCGGGTCGGCAAGGCACCACCGGAGGGAGATGCAATGAGTGAGTGGCCATCAAAGCCCTAAAAATATAAGTGAAAGACTCCGGCAACGGAGGTCAAGAAGCCCGCTTCAAGCAAAGTGGATGCCAAGGGATAGGGGAAGGTAATGAAGATGGTTGTGGGGGTTGCATGGGCAATGATGCATGGCAACTAGTCGAGGGACTCGGTGAAGGTGCATGATGAGCGGAGTGGGGAGGTATATAGACGGCATCCACCTGCTCGGGATATGGTGTTCCCTTGACTAGAGGTGGAGACTCAGGCGGGTATGTGGCGGTGGAGGGCTGACTCGTGGAAGGTTGATAAGTGGAGGATTGGTATGTGGAAGGTGGACTCAAAAAGGAATATGTGGCGGAAGGCTGAGTCATGAAGGGATATGTGGCGGAGGGCTGACTCATGGAGGGATATGAGGCGTATGTGGAAGGTTGACTCATGGAGGGTTGATATGCGGAAGGTTGATATGTGGGGGTAGATGTAGATGGCAGGGTGAATGTAGGTGTAGAAGGTGGAGAAGACTCGAGGACAAGGGAATCATGGATTTGTTGGCGAATGAAGAGGGCTCGGCTGTAAAGCTGTTGCCAGGAGGTGATGTCGTTGAGGGCTAAGATGAACCGGTACTCGGGTGTTGCATTGGAAATTGGCATTTTGATCTGCTCTCCCTCCGGAATATGCCTCGGGACTTGTGCAGCCAGGCGATGCCAATGGTCGGCGAAGGTAGAGAATTCCTCGTCGGGATTCATCTTCTCATGGGCCAAATCAACTATAGAATACTTGGGCCCAACCCGGTCTTGATGCTGCTGAATAAACTTCCCTTGGACGGCTTAAAAATTCATCACTTGATCTTGCGGCAATGCAAAGAACCAATCTTGAGCCGGGCCTTCTAGTGACAGACCAAATAAGTAAGCCATCAAGCATTGGTCATGTCAGAATTGGGCCGACTCACAAAGAAACTCCTTCAAGTGCACATATGGGTCACCGACTCCACCATAGCGGCGGTATGCGGGAATTTACGAACGCGGTGGAAGCTGAAGACCTTGGAATGCAAATGGGACACTCAAAGATGATTTGGGATCAATTCGATGTTGTAGCTCATCAAGCTGGCATTGGCGATGGGGAGGGACCGAGAAGGATGCAAGCCAGCCGGAGCAAGAGAGTGTGGATTTGGATCAGGATTATGATATTGGGCCGGATAAGGAGATCCGGACTGAGAAGAATGAAAGCCCATTCCGGGAATGGTAGGATTTATGGGCCTAAAAGGATCATGAATGTGAGAATAAGGACTGATTGGGCCAACAGTAACATAGGGCCCATTAAGAGAATAAGAGGGCCCATTAAAGCAACGGGGCCCACTAAGAGTCGAAGAGGGAGGCCCGTTATGAGAATAAGGCCCATTAAGATGATTAGCAATGAATTTTTGGGCCTGGACCGGGGCCGTTTGGCAAGCAAGACATGATAGGTGGGCCATGAAATTTGCTTGCGGGTCGGAAGGGCCACGAGAAGATGGACCCTCGTGGGAAGAAGAATCCACACGGGAATAGGAAGATGGGGAAGAAGAAAAGTAATATACAGGAGAAAAATGGCGCTCCATGAGGGCAAATGGAGATTTTATACAGAAAATCCGGGAAATACAATGAGGGAAGTAAAAGGGCTTGAGAATCAGAGAGGGGGCTGACTCAATAATGCAAAGGGAAAAAAAACCTAGGACAATGTGACTAGACAAATGGACACACAGAATGGACTAGCCTAAATGGGCCTAATAACAAAATTTATATGGATGATGGGGGATGCAACACAAAATAACACAAATGGGCTTAGACAAGCCCAAACAAACAATATGGGTGTAAGAGGGTTCAGCCAAGATCAAACAAGTTGATATGATTGTTAATTTTTACTTTTCAAAAGTTTTGGTGGGCCTTTTAATGACTTAAATTAAGCATAATTCCCTCAAGACATAGATGCCCTATAGGAAGAAGGTTCGGACTTTGGGTTAATCTATGGTTAACTCTCTCACAACGTATGTAAAATGCAAGTCTAAGGGGTGGAAAGGTACAACCAGCCCGGCGTCCGTGTCGGAATCCACGGCTCACGGGGACTTACGGAGGTCCCGGATAAGATGACCTAGTCGAGCCCAAGGAATATGGGAGCGAGAGGATCACTTACCAAAGTAGGAATGCAAATACAATATGGAAATATGCGTGCCCCTATGTGCACCGGACTGCATGCAAATTCTAGGCTAAATGTAGCAAATCAAGATATAATGAACATATGCAAACATAACAATATGGATGCAAACAATATGAACAATAAGATCATGAAATGCTATCTAAACATGGATATACACACCAAATTCGCAAAAAAGAATGGACAAAGTGATGGGCACTAGAGGTCCCACCGTGATCGCCAAAAAAGCTGATGATGTGAAAAATGTGGAGCATGGCGTCACAAGTCACATAGACAAGCATGTGTGCATGAGTGATAACATAATGTGTCAATCAAATGAATATCATAAACATGTGACTATGTGAACATGGTAGCATGATCATACTACAAGAGAAAGGTGATAAAGGATGTAGAAGAATACCGTGATCGCCACCAAGGAATGACGATGCCAAAAGAATATGAAAGGGGAACCTAAGTGCGCGTTGTGTACCTTGGAAAAAGAAGATGATCGTGCTCAATATCAAGGATATGGGAAGTAATGTGGATTACCTCTCCTCGCCTTCCAGCCGGCTAGAAGGTAAGGGCCTCACTTTGCATGCTTTTTTGCGAAACAAAGTCAACACAAGAGGTAAAACTCATTAGAAAATGCTGTGTAGAAATCTCCCCAAGTGCATAAAGTAGCATGAATGATTGAGGGCAAACTTACCGGGGGAGGGTTTTTAACCCCTTTGGAAGGGTGCAAACAATAGGTGTGTATATTGTGATGAGATAAACATGAAGAGATTGATTTAATATGCCATGATGAATATAGATAAACAAGGTGTAAAAGTGCAAGTCACAAGAAAAACTGTGCGAACTGTGTAAACAGAATGTAATGACTGATGCAAAAAATATGGCAAACGACGTCTAAACAGTGTGAAAATTGGGATGACAGAAGACTTTAGTATTGTGAAGAAGTAGGAACAAGAATCACGCCAAAAAGAGGTCTGGACAAAAATTATGATGTCGGAGATTTGGTGAAAAATGCAGACAATACAGAAAATGCAGAATAGTGGACAAAATGGACTCAAAGAACGATGAATATCTTACAGAATAAGACACCAAAAAGGGAAAGAAAAGATGCTATGGAAAGGTGGGAGTTGGAGAGGGGGATTCCTGCAGCCCACTCAAAGAGCAGACCCAACTAGGCCGAACAAGGCCCAACGAGGCAAGCTCGCCCAAGTGACAGTCCACAGGGCCCACTCGGAAAAGCCCAATAAAACAATGCTCGAGGAAACAACTCTCCTAGGCGGCCCCAAGGCTCGGAGAGCCCGAGCCTCGGTCAGGTCACAGGAAGACCCGCGCACGAGCTACCCCTCCGCCCGAAGGGGGGAAGCGCTAGCCGGTCTATCCGACCCATCTCCTCACTGAGCTAGGCCTATCGCCCGATAGGGCCGGCCCCCTTAAGCTTGGGACGACCGATGAAATCATTGCAGCCGTTAGAGTCCACAACGGGCCAAACAATAAGAAGTCCAGGAGCTCCGGTTTCCCCGCGAGGATGACGCCCCCATGATGAGGCCATCAAAGCCCACGACGGAGACGTAACCTCCACCGGAGACCTCTCAGCTTGCAGGACTCCAGAAGGCGGCGCACTATAAAAACCTGGGATACCCTCCGGCGAAAGGCATGTCAAGAAGGGTATGATTCCACCCCCGAACTCCTGAGCAAGGATCACTTCACCCCATCGGTGGAGAGGGATCTCGCGCCCTCATCTCCCCCTCCCTATCGCTGCTCCCACCATTGCTCTACTGACTTGAGCGTCGGAGGATTTTACCCCAGGGAATCCCCCTGGGCCCTCTGTCCCGTTTCCCTGTCTTGCAGTTCATTATCTTGGTGATTACCAGCCAGCTCAGGAACCAGCGCGAGATTTCGCCTCTTCATCTGGCGCCGTCTGTGGGAAACGCACGAAGAGCCAACATGGTGAGGAGAGCTCAGGGAGGAGGTCCGCCGGCGAGAGGGGTAAGGCCGTGGTAGCGGCAGGGGATGGCCCTTCAGGGCCTCACAGAACCCTCCCTCCAACGCCAGCATCCCCGCCGACGGACCACCACCACCCCCCCCCCCCCCCCGCGACAGCGGGGCTACCCCCCTACGGTGGCACCGAAGCCTTCCAGGCCCTCAACGCCAAACTGGATGTCCTCGTGGATCTCATGAAGACCAAAGCGGCCAGGGATGCAAGGTCCCGCGCCCCGTCAGGGAGCCCCCCCCGCAGGAGTACATCCCAGCACACAGCTGGGGGCCGCTTCACCCTCCGCGGCCAGCAGCTCATTCGTAACAGGGTCGGAGGACCCTCGCAAGCTCCGCCTCCGGAGCAAGAGGCCTCCTCCACACCAAGGAAAGGAAGGCAGGGGGCGCAACGGCCCGATCCGAAAGCCAACGCCCCCGGAGACCGCCAAGGCACCCCCCTAGACTCGCGGCACGACAGCTGCCGGAGCTATCCCTCCGGCTGCGAGACTTCGAAAGGCGCTTCGCTGAGCAGGAGCGTGCCCTTCGTGCCCTGCAGAAGGCCTCTTCCCCGGAAGACGAGGAGAAATCCCCGTTCTCCGAGTATATCTTGAAGGCGGAGGTATCTCCCAGCGCCCCCATACCAACCTTCAAGCTTTACGATGGCCAAGGCGACCCGGCCGATCATTACGATAGCTTCGACGCCCTGATGACTCTACACGGAGCGTCGGCCCCATCAAGTGCCGAGCCTTCGTGACCACTCTGGTCTAGGGCGCTCAAGCGTGGTTCCGGGCCCTCGCCCCCGGATCCATCCGAGACTTCAAGCAGTTCGGGCGAGTCTTCAAGGAGAGCTTCGCCGGAAGTGCCCCCCCAAGGTCGGTGGCGGGGCTCTTGGCTTTCAAACAGGCGCAAGGGGAAAGGCTCCGGGCTTCCGTCCACTGGTTTAAATCGGAAGCCCTCCGAATCCCCCGCCTGGATGTGGCCTCGGCCACAACTGCCCTGACCGGGGGTACCCGGGATGAGAATCTTCATCGCGAACTCGTCCTCCACCCTCCCTCGACCCTTGCCGAGCTAGTGACTCTGGCTCTGCGCCACGCCGAGTGCGAGGAAGTGCTCAGCGCTTGCCGAGACACAACCGGCTCGGGTCGGGAGGGGGACAAGAAGCGGGGCCCCGAGCCAAATCCTAGCTCAGGAAAGAAGTGGGATCGAGATGGAGAGCGCAAGCGGAAGTACGAGTGGTACACCCCATTAAATGCCCCGGTCTATGAAATCTATGAAGACGTCAAAGACTCGGGACTTCTCCGTCGGCCCGAGCCGATGAGGTCGAAGAACCGCAAGCGAGATAGACATTGTCTATTCCACGGTGATCACGGGCATCACACCGGTGATTGCCACCAGCTCCAAGATGAGATCGAGCGCCTCGTCCGCCTGGGGCATCTGGCTTGGTTCACTGCCGAGCGCAGAGAAGATCAAGGCGCCGCAGAGGAGATTGACAACGCCCCCCGAGGGGTCCACATCAACGTCATCTCTGGAGGAATAGCATCAGGAGGCGACAACAGCCGTGGAAGGAAGCGTCATGCCGAGCGGGCGAGCCGAGCCCCAGAGCCACCCAAGGCCCCGCCCCAGGTCATAGTCTTCTCCGATCAAGACCTGGAAGGGCTGAGCACCCCGCACGATGACGCCCTCGTAATCTCGGCCACTATAAACCATTGTAACATAGATCGGATTCTTGTGGACAATGGAAGTGCCCCTGATGTGTTGTCTTATGACTGTTTCCTCAAAATGGGAGAGAGTCCATCCAAACTCCGCCCGATCCGGACGCCCCTCTGTGGGTTCAATGGCCTGGCCACTCTCCCCGAGGGAGCCCTAAGCTTGCCGGTTACCCTCGGCACCCCACCCAAAACCGTTACGGTCATGGTAGACTTCATGGTGATCAAAGGGATGATAGCGTACAACGCCATTTTCGGCCGAAGAATCCTCAGCCGGATCAAGGCAGTACCATCTACCTATCACCAGAAAATGAAGTTCCCCACCAAGAACGGGGTAGGGGAAATCCGAGGTAACCAGGCCACGGCCCGAAGGTACTACAACATCTCGGTGGAGGCCACGCGGCCGGACGGGAATAATAAGGGCCCCCGGGAAGTCAAGGAAAAGTCCGCAGCTGCTAAGCCAGGAGGCGAGTTGCTGACGATCTTCCTAAACGATGAATCGACCCTAGGAGTAAGGATCAGAGCCGACCTACCACTCGAGGAACAGCAGCAATATAAGAATTTTCTTTCTGAGTACATCCGAGTATTCGCTTGGTCCGACGATCAGCTCCCTGGAATACCTGAGGAGACCGTGCTACACCAACTCAACCTCAACCCCACCGTGAAGCTCGTGCAACAGCGCCGAAGGAAGCACGCCCCAGAGAAACAGACGATCATCAAGGCGCAGGTCACCAAGGGGCAAGAGACTCGTCTTTTTAGACCGGTCCTGTACCCGACGTGGCTAGCCAATGTCGTCCTGGTACCAAAGGCTTTCGGCGAGTGGCGGATGTGCATGGACTTCACCGACTTGAATAAGGCGACCCCTAAAGACTGCTATCCCTTGCCCAGCATCGACCAACTGGTCGACTTGACATCGGGCAACGAGATGCTCAGCTTCCTGGACGCCTATTCGGGTTACCATCAGATCAGGATGAACCCTGGAGACATCGAGAAGACCGCCTTCATCACCGTCTACGGCGTGTACTGCTATACCCGGATGCCTTTCGGGTTGAAGAATGCCGGAGCCACATACCAAAGACTGGTCAACCACATGTTTGAGGAACAGCTAGGTCGGAATGTCGAGGCCTACATTGACGACATGCTCGTCAAGACCCCCAAGGCCCAGGACCACCTCACCGACCTCGCCGAAGCCTTCGGCATCCTCCTGAAGTACAATATGAAGCTCAATCCTGCCAAGTGCGCCTTCGGAGTAAGATCCGGGAAGTTCCTGGGTTTTCTGGTCACTCAACGTGGGATCGAAGCTAACCCTGACAAGGTCCAGGCCATCCTGGACATGCGCCCGCCCGCCTGCATCAAGGACGTCCAGCGTCTGACAGGGCGTATCACCGCTCTCAGCCGTTTCCTATCCCGTGCGGCCGAACGATGCTTGCCCTTTTTTAAACTGTTGAAGGGGCCCAAGTGGGCATCTGCTACGTTCGCATGGGATGAGGAATGCCAGAAAGCATTCGCTGAGCTTAAGGAGTTCCTGGCTTCGCCCCCAGTGCTCTCCAAGCCCATGCCGGGCGAAGCTTTGTTACTCTATCTCTCGGCGACGTCATCAACGGTCAGCTCGGTCCTGGTCAGAAATGACTCGGGAATCGAAAGACCAGTCTACTATACCAGCAAGGTGCTTCGCGAGGCCGAGAGGAGGTACCCCGCAACCGAGAAGCTCGTGCTAGCGCTGGTTACCTCCGCGAAACGCCTCTGACCCTACTTCCAGGGGCATCCCATCACCGTGCTAACCGGCGAACCGTTGAAGAAGATCTTGGCCCACCCCGAGGCCTTGGGGAGACTCGTCAAATGGGCCCTTATGCTTGGGGCCTACGACATCTCGTATCGCCCGCGCGCAGCTATAAAAGGTCAAGCGCTCGCCGATTTCATCGCCGAGAGCACTATCCCGGCCGAAGGGAGGTTACTGACCACGCCCGAGCCAACCTGGGAACTCTACGTCGACGGTTCCTCCAACTCGGTCGGTAGCGGTGCTGGAATCCTCCTAAGATCCCCCGAAGGAGTGGAGCTACAGTACGCCTTGAAATTCAACTTCCAGGCATCCAACAACGCTTCGGAGTACGAGGCCCTTATATCGGGAGCACGTATGGCCCGACGGCTAGGGGCTGAGCGAGTCAGGATCCACACCGACTCTCAGCTGGTCGCGAGCCAGGTCAACGGTGAGTACGAAGCTCGAGAGGCACCCATGATCAAATACCTCCAGCTGGTCAGGAGCTTGGCCCAACGATTTGAGGGATTCGAGGTAGTCCGAATAGCCCGGGAAGAAAACTCCCGAGCGGACGCCCTCTCTCGATTGGCCTCCTCCCTAGACCCAGAAGGTACCCGATCGGTCCTCCTCGAAGAGCTAGAGCGCCCGAGCATCGACTCGGAGCTCCTCGCTGTTGACTCGGCCGTCCCGAGCGACTGGCGCACCCCCTACCTGTCTTGGCTTCGAGACTCCCAAGAGCCCTCCGACCCTCAGGAAGCACGCCGAATGAAGTACCAAGCCCGGCGCTTCATCGTTCTGGATGACACACTCTACCGAAGGTCCTTCGCCAGCGCTCTCCTGAAGTGCCTCGGCCCCGACGACGCCAGCCGAGCCATTCGAGAGGTTCATGAAGGACTGTGTGGAGCGCACTCAGGGGCAAGGTCACTGGCCAGAATCCTGTTACGATAGGGGTACTGGTGGCCCACCCTGCAGCGTGACTGCTCAGCCTATGCTCAACAATGCGACCGTTGCCAGCGGTTCGACCACTTGGTCCATCGGCCGGCCACAGAACTCGTCACCCTCGCCGTGCCTTATCCCTTCGCTCGGTGGGGGATCGACATTCTTGGACCATTCCCCACGGCTCAGTCCCAGAAAAAGTTCATCATAGTTGCCATCGACTACTTCACTAAATGGATGGAGGCCGAAGCCACTACAAGGATCACCGAGACAGTAGTTTGGAGTTTCGTCTGGAAATCGATCATTTGTCGCTTCGGCATCCCCCGAGTGATAGTGAGCGATAACGGTCGGCAATTCGATTCTCGACCTAGACATCCACAACCACTTCACGTCGGTCGCCCACCCTCAGGCCAACGGGCTGGTCGAAAATGCCAACAAGACTATCTTGAAAGGCATAAAGACCAGACTCGGCAAGGCCAAGGGAAGTTGGCTCGAGGAATTGCCTAGCGTACTATGGTCACACCGAACGACTCCCAGGACGGCAACCGGTGAAAGCCCCTTTCAGTTGGTGTACGGCACCGAGGCCGTCATTCCATTGGAGATCGCCAACCCGTCTCTTCGAGTCATCCGCTACTCGACCGAGGAAAACAACCAAAAGTTACTCGAGAACCTCGACCTAGCAGATGAACTCCGGGACATTGCCAGCATCCGAGCGACGGAATACCAGCGACGCCTCACTCGATACTACAACGCCAGAGTCCGAAGCAGACACTTCCGACCAGGAGACTTCGTCCTCAGGAAAGCTGAAGCATCTCGACCACTAGAGGCGGCGGGCAAGCTGTCCCCTAACTGGGAAGGCCCCTACCGAGTTGTCGAAACGCTCGGGAAAGGTGCGTACAGGTTAGCAACAATGGAAGGGGAACCCATTCCTCGGACATGGAACGTAGCCGCACTACGCAAATTCTATTTTTGAAATTTGTACAGCAAGATGGACGGAATAAACCCCTTTTCTTTTCATTCCAAACTATTAATACATCAGAAAGGCAAAGGCCAGTACATTGCATGATAAAAATCAAGAAAATCCGTCTACCACCGCTGCAAGGGAGCATCGCTCGGTTGACTCGATCTCGATCTCCTCACATCCAGCCACTGACTCTGCCTCGTGTAGAAACTGGCTCGAACAAGAGGGGGCTGATCCAGTTGACTCAGGCGACCCCCAAAGATGACACCTTCTAAAGTCGGAGAAGGCTACCTTCCAAGTTGATGGAGGCGAGGGAGAAGGAGCACCATGAAGCCTTTTTTTTCCAACCCGCCAAACTCCTTGGAAGGGAACAGAGAGCAAGCAGCCTCCGAAGAGTGAAAGAAATAAAGAGCAGAAGAGGGAAAAAGAGGCTGCAGACGGAGGAAGGCTTTGGTGAGGAGGGAACTTGATGCGCCTCCCCCCCCATGCAGAGGGGAAGTGGCGGCAGGCTTCCCTGATACTCCCATCCGTCCTCCGCCTCGGCGCCCGCCCGGAAGCCACGCCGGAACTGAGAAAGGGCAAGAGCCGTGCCCTCACACGTCGAAGCCCTCTCCAGATCCGCGCGGCGACCGTCGGACCCGTCTCAAACCCGCGCGGCGACCGTGGGACCCGTCCAACAAGCTGGGACGGCAAGGACCCTCTGCTCCCCGTCGTCAGCGGCGTCGCCCTCCGAAGGATCCTCCATGCTCCGAATGCAACGGCACGACGCAGAGTGAAGAGGAAGGAGTGAGGAAAGACTGTTAGAGAAAATCCCAAGCGGTAAAGAGGAAAGGGCGCCTTTCGGTCCTTCTTATAGGCCAAAGGAGGCTACACGCCTTAAATGACTCCCCCCTCAAAAACACGCCAAAGGATTTCTCCCCTGAACAGTCACCTCCAACTCCTCGTTTTCCGCCCTAGCGAGATTCACGAAGCGGCCTGGCATTCAAAGCATGAGGGAACGAAAGGATGCCCCGTCAGAAGCCTACCAAATCAGCATGCGAAAACCACGCAGGACATATCGGCACTTTCCAACTACTTCAGATACGCCAACCAAATCACGGCAAGGATGGCGATCAAACAAGTAAGTCATTTATTATCTCATAAAGAGGAAACTCCCTAAAGGATGAAAGAGAAACAAACGAGAGAAAGGGGTAAAATAAGGTAAAATACATCAGGCCTCGGCCCACTTTGACGCTCGAAAACAACGGAAGTAGGCGTGTTACCCCCAGCACCTTCGGTGACGGCCGACCCGCGCACTCACCTCGCCTGTGCGAGAACTGTCTCGGTCGCGAGCCCTCCCGAGGCGTCCGGAGTTGGTGACCCCGCCGAGGGAGACCCCCCTGGATCCTCCCCGCTCGACGCAGAGGAACTCAAAACCGACTCATCCGAGTCATAAGTCTGGCCCAAAGGGAACTCGATCCCGGAGTCTCGATCGAAGGCGTAGTCCACCGCCCGGCGATAACCTTGCTTAAACCCCTTTCGGGCGCCACGGCGAAGCGCTACCTCGTAATATGGTAGGGCGGTCCTCTCCAGATCGGCTGAGTAAGCATCCGAGCTTCTATATCGCTCGATCGCCTCCGCCTCAATCTGCTCCATCCTTCCAACGAGCTCGACTCGAGCCCGCTCCGCCTCGGCCGCACGCTCCTCTGCTCCCGCTAGGCGTTCCTTTGCCGCAACCATCCTTCGTTCGGCCTCGCTCGACCACCTCTCCGCCGGGACTCGGTCCACCTCGGCCACGGAATGAAGGCGCTCCGCTACCTCCGACCGGTCCAGTAACTCGGCCCGTTCGAGCTCCCAGTGGCCGTCCAGCTCGAGGTGACGCAGATGCTCCTCTTCCAAGAGTTTGCTTTTCCTCTCGAGCAACCCCCAGGCCTTAGCCAACTGCTCAGTCAGCACCTCGGCTTCTAGCCGGCTCGCCCGTGCCGAGTCCCTGAAGGCGGAGAATTCCTGTCGGAGCCCCTCATGTTCCTCGCTAAGGCGGGCCAGTTTCCTCTCGCACCCCCCTGAGGGTCCAGGCGAGATTCGACCGTTCCGCCTCCGCCCGAGCGTACGTCTCCGCCATCAAGGCCACCGTCCGAGCTATGACTAGGCCTCCCTCCATGAGGACGTCGAGGATTTCGGCGGGGGAGTAGCGCTTATCTCCCCCCCTCATCTTCGCGGCAACCTCTCGGCAAACCCGATAGAGGTCGCCCGAAACACCGAGCCTTTCCAAGGCCTCCGACATGGAGACCCGCTCTCCACCGGACGCCCCGCCAGAAGGCTTGGGTCGAACAACGGGGCCGACCGCCCCGCACACCGCGGTCGGTTGGGGTTGCGACGCCTCTCCGGGCGAACCCCCGACCTCGACCGATGCCGCAGGATCGGCCGCACCAGGAACTTCGAACACTTGGGGCTGCGACGCCCTCGCGGGCGAACCCCCATCCTTAGTCGTCTCGGCCCGTGCCTCGCCGCCCGAGACATTGCCGACCTCGATCGGTCTCCTGGTCTCGGTGACGGCCACTTCGGCACCGGTCCCCTCCATCCCCGGGGAGGGGAGAACTGACCCATCTCCACCCTCTGAGGGGCCCCTGGTCTCCTCGGCCCCCTCTAGCCTGGTAGGTGGGGGAGCTGGCCCTGAAGGGTCGGCCCCATCTTGCCCCCGAGAGGGGAGCGCCGCCGAGCCTGAATCACCCCCGGCGGCGGTAGGATGGCCGGCCTTCTTGGCCCGTTTCTTGGCCTTCGCAGCTTCCCGCAATCTCCCCTCCAGGGGGTCCTTGCGCTTCGCCCCGCTTGACCGCGAAGATCCCTCGGAGGCCGCCCCCTTGCCCTTATCCCGGGCTTGGGAACGACCAGCGGGAGCAACAGGTTCATCGGCCGCCGAATCATCCCCAAGATCGACGACCTCGGTGACCTCTTCCAAGGGCTCCCACCGAATGTCTGCAATGAAGAAGAGGATTCGGTTAGGAAACGAAAAGTCGACCCTCCGACCCTGCAGCAGAATCTGAAGAATGGCACCTGATGGCTTGAGCTGTGTAAGCAGATACCGCTCCACGTTCTCCAGCGTCACTAGCTCCTCAGTCGACCGGTGATTTGTCAACAAGCGAGCGGCGTATTCCTCCACATCGGCGGGGAACTCCTCCTGCCGTGGGGGGAGATTCGGATGGAAGTTGGGCATAACCTGGCACCTCCAGGACTCGTCCACCGCTTCCGCGTTCACCCAGAAAAATTGCCTCTTCCACCCTTTGTGCGAAGAATCCTTCGCCGCCAGCGGAATACAACTTCGATTCCTGCGCGCCTGAATAAAATAGAAGCCTTTCCCCGCCGACGGATGTGCCTTCTGCTCGAAGAAATAATGAAAGAGATCCAGGGACGGGGGAACCCTCTGCAGGCGGCAGAGGATCCGAAAGGTAGAAAGCAGGAGATACGAGTTGGCCACCAGCTGAACAGGCGCCAACACGAAAAAATTGAGGAGCTTCAAGACGAAAGGCTCGAAGGGGAGGCAGAATCCGCTCTTCCACGCCAGGAGAAAAGTACAAATATGGCCCGTGCGGCTGTCCAAACTCATCTCATACGGGCCAGCGGCTACGAAGCTATACCGGAGAGGCAGGGGAAATCGATGTTCCAATTTCTTCACGTCAGCCTCCCCCAACTCGCTGTGATTGGGGACGGGCTCCCGCCTCACCTGCTCGATTTCTGAGCTCAGATCCGCCATCGAGCTGGAAGAAGAGCCTTCGCTAGAGCCCGAAGACTCCGGAGGAGGAGGAAGCCGCCGGATCGCCTCCGCGGTTACGTGCGCCAACTCCTCAAATGCCGCCGCAAGGGCTTGCTCCCCCACTGTATCTTCACAGCGCATCAAGGAGCCCCAGAAGCAGAGAAATGGAGGAAAGGCCGATAACCCTGAAAAGACTGGGAGGAACGAGCAGCGCCCTACGCCTATAAACCCTCACGGGAGGCGGCGCGCCGTTTCAACCTCCGAGAAAAAGGGGGCCCCTTCATTTCAAAATCCGTCAGGATCATTATTACTATGGGCCCAGGCGACCACTACACGTGGCACTATCACGCCAACAGGATTCCACCCACCCGAGCCACGCCGGTCCAAAGCCTCAAAAAGACTACTCAACCGAGCCTCCTTGGCTCGGGAGTAGGAGGGGGACAAGTGGAGAGGGGGATTCCTGCAGCCTACTCAAAGAGCAGACCCAACTAGGCCCAACAAGGCCCAACGAGGCAAGCTCGCCCAAGTGACAGCTCACAGGGCCCACTCGGAAAAGCCCAATAAAACAACGCTCGAGGAAACAACTCTCCTAGGCGGCCCCAAGGCTCGGAGAGCCCGAGCCTTGGTCAGGTCACAGGAAGACCCGCGCACGAGCTACCCCTCCTCCCAAAGGGGGGAAGCGCTAGCCGGTCTATCCGACCCATCTCCTCACCGAGCTAGGCCTATCACCCGATAGGGCCGGCCCCCTTAAGCTCGGGACGACCGATGAAATCATTGCAGCCGTTAGAGTCCACAACGGGCCAAACACTAAGAAGTCCAGGAGCTCCGGTTTCCCCGCGAGGATAACGCCCCCATGATGAGGCCATCAAAGCCCACGACGGAGACGTAACCTCCACCGGAGACCTCTCAGCTTGCAGGACTTCAGAAGGCGGCGCACTATAAAAACCTGGGATACCCTCCGGCGAAAGGTAAGTCAAGAAGGGTATGATTCCACCCCCGAACTCCTGAGCAAGAATCACTTCACCCCATCGGTGGAGAGGGATCTCGCGCCCTCATCTCCCCCTCCCTATCGCTGCTCCCACCATTGCTCTACTGACTTGACTGTCGGAGGATTTTACCCCAGGGAATCCCCCTGGGCCCTCTGACCCGTTTCCCTGTCTTGTAGTTCATTATCTTGGTGATTACCAGCCAGCTCAGGAACCAGCGCGAGATTTCGCCTCTTCAGGAGTATTGTGGGGAAACTAGGGCAAAAAGAAGGGTTTAAAACGGGGAAGACAACAGTGAAAAATGGGGAAGAAAACATAGGAAAATAGAAGGGTGCGGAACAGGACAGAAAAATGACTAAGTGTCAAAATAGAATGAAAGTGCAAAATGATGGAGAAAAATATGCATGAAGAGGATGAGATAATGAGCCCATAATGGAAGAAAACGAAGAGTATACTTCTCTTAAGAGCCTGGAGATGAAAGGAAGAATCAGAAGTGCACCATGGCTTCACTCCGACGATGCAAACGTGCCCCCGTCGCAAGAAATCTGGATTTCAGATATTACAGAACAAAGTGATGAAACCTGAAAAGTTGGGACTTGAAAGAGGGGAAAAAGATGAGAGAAATAAGGCCCATATATAATCAAAATAAAGATAATACTCCCCTCTTCAAGATGGAGTCGAAGGTGGATGAAGGGGATGAAGCATTACTCCGCCCCGGCTTGAAGAACAGGCCCCCGTCGCGGAGTTGTAGCAGAAAAACAAAAATCTGTGATGATTTGCCAAAAGTAGGGGCAAAGTTAAGAGGGCAAATGATGATGAAATCGAGTAAATAAAGAACCAAAATGAAGCTTATACTTCCCTCTTCAGGTTAGGGTCAAAGGAGGATGAAGACAATCCGGCATGGCTTCGCCGTCGCATCGAAAATGAGCCCCCCGCGCGAACTGCGAACTTGGCAGGTTTATATACAGAAATGCTGAAAACCCTAGCTTTCTTCCACGATTCCAAAGGATAGAGACCACCATATCTCGAGATCTATGGATCATTCTTGAGATAATAGTCAAGATAAGACGTAGGAGGAAATGTGACTCTTTTTGGTGGAAGAATTTAGAAGTTATGGCTCTTTGAAGAAGGCCCTGGAACCTAATCTGACAGAGTTTGTGTTGCACGAAAGTGCTTAAAACCTGATATTACGGCCAAGATTCCAGGAGATATGGTCCATAAAAAATCGTGCTCTATATACCAAAGTCGAGATAATCCAAAGGACAAGAGATAGAAACAAATGGGGCTCAATTCAAAGTTAGTTTCTAGAAGTTACAGCCGCCGAAAGATAGGTCCATCGGGCAGGTTTCGGGAGATAGAGTCCAGCACAGGCTGGACTCTTGGCTGGCTTAGCAATCGGTCGTCTGACCATTAAGGAATAAACGGTCGGCCGACCGGCCGTTTGCAATAAGAAACGGTCGTTTACACGACCGTTTGGGTAGACTTTGCGCGACTTTATAAATTAGATCATATCTCCCAAAGGGTATAGAACTAGCGAAAGTGGTACAAGAGGAAATTGTGGATAACTGAATGATGAACAACTTATATGAAGAGAGCAAGATGAGAAAACGAGTGGAAAAGAGAGAAAATAGCACGAGAACAGAGAAAAAAGTTGGGACTTGAAAACGGTAAAGAACTGGCTAATGGAGTAGAAGAAGGAATTGTAGGGATTTAAACATGGAACAACTTTGGTGAAGGATACTTAGTGAATAGAGGAACAGAAAGGGGATGAAAAAGGATCACTTTCAAGACTACGCAACGAAAGGGGCCGAATGCTTGAGGGAAGTCGACTTAAATGGGCCGTAAGTCGACTTAGAAGGCCGGAAGGTGATAATATAAGTTCCAGGACTCTAATAAATCATGATCTCCAAGGCTCAAAGGGAATGGAAAAATGAAATGGGCTCAAAATCCATCCAAGGAAGGCTCCGAAACAATGTATAATTCGGGCCATCAAAAATGATGAATAAGAGAAATAACCAACTTGCGGGCTAAAAATGGGTGTCAACACTGCCGTTAAACAGAAACGGTCAGACCAAAGCCGCCAAGGTCCACCGCCCTATACACCTAATAAAACGGTCCCTAGAAGGACCACTATTCCACCAGAGAAGCCAAAACGTGGGGAACTCAAATTAATGGAACCCCTCCCAATTGATTCAAATCGATGGGAAAACAACATAAAACACATTCCCTGCCTTGCAAAGTCCATACCATCACCATTTCTCATCTGAAAACATAATACAATGGCCATTTGATGGATTAAAACATAAAGACAATTTTCATGGATTTTTCACTCAAACCATGGGAAAACATAAGAGAATGGGCATGCAATTAGAGGTAAATCATCCTAAGAGGAAGAGAAATCCATCCCCCTACTTCGTTTGCCGATTGCTACGCCGTTCCTTGCTGTTCTTCATGAAGGAACCGCGCCCTACACCCGGGGTTTCCCACCTCTACGCTCCACGGCTGCCTCCATGATGACAACACCGCTCCTCCTACGCCTTGGGCTCGCCAAGGACACCTCCTGCTGATCCTGCAAAGCTCCCGGGTGAGCACACCACCGAGAGAGCAAGAGAGGGGGAGTGGCGCACGTAGGAGAGAAAGAAACAGGGAGAGAGATAATTCTCCCCAAAAAAACAAAAAAAATGATCTTTGTTTTATTATTATTTTGATATACAACTAATTATTGTAAAAAGGCATTATAAGAAGTAAAATTGCAATAATGCCCAATCTAACTTCTAAACCTTATACAAATGGGCTAGGTCTAGTGAATTAGGCCCATTAATCTTATTAAAATGTTCTAAGCTCATGAATCCTTTCATATTCTCATACCGATAAGAATCTGATAACTATCGGGTCTTACATATTTCCTTTCTTCAATAAGAAAGGGGGAGTTTTTGATGCATTCTCTTGTACATATGTGCTTTGGGCATCCATTTGTAGAACTGTCATGTATATACACATGAACATTCATTTTTGCATTAAGCATGTTCATATTGCATCATCTGCATTCCGGCGTGGTTCACACATGTCATATGCATGTGTATTACATCTAGCTGCATCTAGTTCCATGCACTTCAAAAGAAAAATAAAAACCTGACAACCACTAAAAATTTAAGTTCACATGACTTTGAATAACTGTTTTGATTCTATATCTTCGTAGAGCATTCGTTATTACTACATCTGCTACATCTACTACATCTGCCACTCTGGATTTCTACTGTGGACACTTGCTGATCATCTGAAATTTATGATCATGTTGATTGTTACACTTGCTGAACTGAATCTCAAGATACTCTACTAAAACTTGTGTCATCCCCACATTCATTTTGTTCTTCATTGCCTTCCTCCCACTTTTTGATTATTTCAAAAGGGGGAGAAGAAGTTTTGTGTCATAAAGTTTATCATCATCAAAAAAGGGGGAGATTGTTGTGTGCCTTGCATGTGGATTTTGATGATAAGGATTTTGATGATAACTAAACTTTATGTCTGTATGTTTTTGATGATGAAGATGAATTTTGCTATGATATGCCTCAAAGTTTAGATGATGGTTCATGGACTTGTGAAGCTTGGGTTATTTCATTTATGGATTATATGTTTTCTCTGAAGATGGCTTCGATTAGGTTTGATGATATCTTGTACTGCCTGTTGTCTTTCTTCTGTTTGAACAGTTAAGTCGACTTACATGTGAAGCTCTTGCATATCTTAACCAAGGTGTTTATATTGGATTATGTTGCTTCGAAGTGTTGACATATGTCGAACAGGGTGAAAAGAAGAAATTTCAATAAGATAAGTTGACTCCAAAAGCACTTGGAGCCGACTCGGCAACTGTTCCGCAAGATAAGTCACTCGTTTGAAGGAGCAAGCAATAGTGGTGACAAATAGCTCAATACGGGTGACAAATAGAAGATAAGTCTTACAAATAGGTCTACACAGGTGTATAATAGATGCTCAAGCTAAAAGGTTAGAAGAATGAAGAAACAGACTCGAGCAGAGTTGACTCCAAATAGTCTTGGAGTTGATGTCAGACTTGGTGAAGTTTGGATAATAAACAGAGTTGACAAATAACTTCACAAGGGCAACAATGGTGCATAAGAGTGATAAATGAGGCCTTAAGGGTGAAAAACAGGTTGTAGAGCAGAAATCATGAAAAATGCTGTAGTGGAGTTGACTCCATAAGGTTCTGGAGTCGACGCCAGACAGTTGTAGCCCGCCAGAAGTTTCCGTGCTAGTAGTGGTGAATAAGGGCGACAAATGGGTGTTAACAATGACAAATAGGTGAGTAAGGGTGTTAAATGGCTCACAACGGTGACAAATAGGTGAAGCCGACGGCTCAAGCAAAGAAGGAAAATACAAAGGTGACAGATTCTATCGCTAAGGGTGACAAATGCCTCGTAAGGGTGACAAATGCCTCGTAAGGGTGACACATGCCTTGTTAAGGGTGACAAATAAGTCGCTAGTGCAAAAAAAGGGTCAAGCACATGATTCAGCAAAGTGGACCTCGTGCCCTCGGTCTCCAATAATTGGCATAGCATCCGAGGACATGTGGCATCCCTCTAGGCTCCTTTATGGAGAATATTCTCTACTTTCCACCGTTCCTCAATCAAAAGGGGCTGAATGATTTTCTTTCTGTAATTCACAAAAAGCTCACCTGATATTCGAAGAGTAATGGATGACTCAGATTAATCTTATCCAAGATCAAGGGATGAAACTCTTCTCCAGTTCTATAAATATACTGCATGGCCTTCGATGAAGGGTTGATCGAGCAGAAGCAGTAGAGAGATTTTTGAGAGCTTGTTCCAGCACCAGGAGGAGAAGAACACAGAAGAGAAGAAGAAGGAGTTGTGAAGAACCTACAGAGGCTACGAAAAAGAAGAAGAAGGAGGAGGAGAATCGGAAGAACTTGTAGGGGCTGCAAAAAGGAAGCTTCATCCATTGAAGAGCAAGTAAAGAAAAGAGAAAAGTGAAAGAAGAAGAAGCTCGCCCATTACTCCATAACAGAGCATCAAAATTTGGTTTAGGGAGTCTTTTATAGAAGCCATTTCGCTGTTATCTGTTATAATGCTTAATTGTTCTTTGTTCCTTAACTTTGAAACATATACTTGTGTGTGTATCTATGAATTGGTTGCACAGGCTCAGGGGGTCTGAGCGTTTGTGTCTATACTGCTGGATTTCAGATCTAGAGCGGCCTGGGGTTCATCCCCGTGTGTGTGCAGGATATGTCCTGCGTGTGTGTGTTGGGGCGTGTCCCCGTGTGTTGTGCAGGCTTGTCCTGCATGTTATGGAGCTTTGCTCCCTGTTGGGGATTTATCCCCGTGCTTGTTTTCCAGCAGTGAAACCTCACCAGGTTTTGGTGAGAGGTGGACGTAGGGATCCCGTCGTCGTCCCGAACCACCTTAAAATCCATGTGCCGTGTAGTTTGGGTTGTGTGTTTGGTTCCTTCTCTTCTACTCCATTGACAGGAGATTGTTTTCAGATTCACAGTCTTTGATCTGTTTACAGATACATCTTCATCACACACACACACATTGTTTTCTTATTCGCTGTGCATCACACACTAATCCTTTGCCTACACAGAATGTGGCCTGGTCTGCCTATCTACTATTTGAGTATCTGTCATATTAGAAATCAAGATCGGTATAATGTCAATCAGTTCATATATCTTCATATTGCTAGTCATTATTTAGATTCCGCTGTGTGAAGTCTGTGATAGTTTTAAATAGGACATCATTTTTAGAGGGATCTATTCACCCCTCCTCTAAATCCATCTTCCTGCACTACGGGACCCAACAACATGTATTAAAAAAAAATTTGCATGCTTTTGATTCTGGATGCTTGCTCGCCTCACTTGCATGCTTGCTTATACTATACAATAATCAACTTCTTTCAAATTTCTAGGATCGTGTTTCCTTGCAAAATAACGCTACCTTGGTTCTAGATATGTGTTTGTCACGGCATACGCTAATGAATGAAAATCCAATTTTTGGTGAGTGCATCCGTCTAGGGGAAGAGTCATAGCTGTGTTGCCAGAGTAGCTCATAAGATGCACCCAAGACAAAACTC
The DNA here is from genome assembly GCA_022559845.1 of Amorphophallus konjac. Lineage (NCBI taxonomy): Eukaryota > Viridiplantae > Streptophyta > Magnoliopsida > Alismatales > Araceae > Amorphophallus > Amorphophallus konjac. Next base: position 254,681,161 of record CM040118.1, on the reverse strand, counting down.
CCACACCACACGCACAATGTGTTTAACGGTCACTATAGGGATGCTAGAAGGTTCTTCCTAACAATTTATGGATGCTCAAATTTCTACACCCACACGAGGGGTAATCATGAGGGAAAAGTTGCTTGCCCCCTTGATTTAAAAAAAAATGATGATGATAACGATAAGTGGAATGTGAATACAGGAAGCCGAGAATCTCCACTTAAACAAATGAGGAAAATCGAGTGAAATGGTGAAGCAAACTCCATAATAAAATCACTATAAGGGAATGCGGATCCAAGAAGCCGAGAATCTCCACTAAGACAAATGAGGAGACTCGCACGGCACGGTGAAGCAAACCCAGTCGTAATAAGGGATGAATCCTAGTAGTCGGGAATCCCCATTGAGACACATGAGGAGACTCGCGCTAAATGGTGAATGCACATCTCCCTTAGCTGTGCTTTGTGAGCCGCACTCTGTCCATGAATCATGAGCGTTGTTCCTATCCTATCCCCGATAGAGGGGAGCTATCCTATATATCTATCTTATGGTTGCGGTCAATGAATGCCTGCATGCTTGCTTGAATAAAAATATTAAGAATAAAAAGACACATACAATACTTTTAAACAAGGTTGCACCCGCAGGCCCCGCTCACTCGTCCCTCATTCACGCCACCTACGGGTGGGGGGCATTTGTTGACACATGAATAATAATAATAATAATAATAAATTTATATAATAATAATAATGTTGGAATATGTCATTTCTGTTGTTTCTTATTGTCAGAAATAAAGAAGAAGAAAGGTTGAAGGAAAAAGAAGAAGAAAAGAAGCTAAATGGGCCAAGAACAACCAAATGGGCCAAAGGGAAGCTTGAACTAGAGGCCAAGCCACTTAACCCTGTGGCCAGCCAAGTGAACCGGTGGCCAGGGGCGCGCCCCAGCCGCCAGGTCACTTCCCTTTGCTTTCTATCACCATCTCAGAAGAGCCCCTACCTCTATAAAGCTCACGCTTCGACAAAGAAAGAAAGAAGGAAAAAAGACAGACAAAGAAGAGTCACCAGAAGAGAGAAGCGAGAGTAGAGAACGACCCAATTGTCACGCCTCGAGCTTTTAATACAACAGAAGATAATCTCAGGAAACGTGAACAGCTGACATGGTAAGCCTCTTGCAAGCAAGAAAAACCAGAGCGCAATAACAATCACACATAAGATGCAATTGCAAAATATTTTATTCAAACTTTCACTTTTATTAATAATAAGAATGATCCAAATACATCAACTATTCAACTATGTCACTCAATAAAGAGAAAATTACATGAACTCGATCTAGACATCATTGACTTCCTAAGTCTTCTCTCAATCTTATGTGACCTTCATTCGCTCTCGGACCCATCAGTTGAATAACTCGAATCTGAATCCGAACTACTTGCATCTCCTGGAAAGATTGGAAAATAGGTAATGAGCACACTTGCCCAGTAGTTATCTTCGCATCAACATGAAGATAATATTAAAGTGATTAGTATTTTTGACTCTAAAGAATAAAGTAAAATCATGCGAATGCGAAAAATCATGTGAATAAACCAAAGTAACAAAACATGATCAATTTAAGATATGATTGAGCAAGCATGATCAAGCAAGAATGTAATTATGGCATTTCATGAGTAAGAATGTAACGAGAATGTACTAGCAAGTCAAGCGAGAATGTACTTTTCACTTAGTAACAAGTACTTTGTGAATTTCTGTGGATATTTTCACTTCACGAGCCGTGGATAATTTCACTTATTTATAAAGAAAGTACTCCCAGCACAATGCAACGCTAGTAGTATTATACCCCATAGTTTATAATAGTATGTTTCTAACAATCAACCGAGGGGACTAGCATAGAGCCCTTGAACACAATCAGTGCTCGAACCGAATCGTCAAGTATAAATCAAGCTACTTCCACATATATAGCAATAAAGTTGGCCACGCTTGTAATAAGTTCAATAAGTGTTCAGGACTCAATGTCAATAATAAGAATGCACCAAATATAGATTTATAAGTTCAAGAAATGCATTAATAACCAAGTTATGCCTTGGAGAAAATTTGACAGCATAATGGTACATTCTTTATCTTTCATACTTTATCTTAGATGTATTTGAATAAGGTTACAAGTCCCAGACTATCATTAGTCAGTCTAGGATTATAGGAATATTAACCCTTGGGTCAAACCTTGGGTCAACAATATTCAGAAAACTTAGCGGTCTCTAACTGGACCGCTATATTGATATGTCGGTCTGATATTGGGCCGCTAGAGTGTGCTGAATCCAGAAAGAAATCAGTTTGGACTTAGAGAAATTGGTGGTCAGATACTGGACGGTCAAGGGGCGTTAGCGGTCGAGTATTGAACCGTTACATGATAGAATTCAGAAAAAATCGATAGTGCTTTCATGACAATTTGGGCTTTATTGGTACAACCAACTCGGTGTCCTAGTGGGAATCTCAGACTCGCGAAGAATTACGGAGGCCTAGAAATAAGATTTCCTAGTCCATTGGAAGGAATACCCAAAGGAGAGGTTATCAAGTTCAAGATTATGTTCCTATAATGCAAAAGTTTAAATAATGGTCATATCTTGGAATATATGCGATGTACTTATAGAAATGACTCTAAGATAAGAAGAGAATTTGTAATAGTGATAAACCAATCTGTGAACCACATTTATTATCACTCTTGAAAGATGTATTTACTACAAAGTATAAGTTTTGGCATGAAATTAGCATAAGGTTTAAAATAATTCCAAGTATGATAAAGAACATGCGATCACTGTCATGAATTATTAATTTAAAACTCAGAACAATGAAATACCATTAAAATAGGTTAGAACATAGTTAACTAGGCTTACTTATAAGTTAATGGGCTGTTCTTAAATCTATCTCGGGTTGACAGAAAACAGAACATTGGCAGTCTAATATAGAGCCGTTAAAGACAGCTCTGCGGTTTATCGTAAGGCCGCTAGAGGGACTTTAACAGACTATCTATGGTCCGTCAGAGATTTCATAAAAATCGAGTTTACAGAGTGTCTAGCGGTTTATCGTAGGGCCGCTACACAAGGTTTGCGGTCAAAGACTAGGCCACTAGAGAATGTCTGATAGTAAAACTAAAGTAAGAAGAACTATGTCTAAACACATCATATCTAGAAATCAACATGTATAAAATTCACTATCATGATAGAACGAAGATTAAGCTAACAATATGCATAGGATTCATGTATTATGACAAAGAGAATTATCTTAGTTCATTAGGGCTAAGAAAGACGCACGGATGTATAGATCCTATTAAAACATGAAATTCTCCGTACACAATACATGAAATCAAGTGCATTTAATCCTAGAACGATATTTTAGCCGTTCGTGAGATGACCTACCTCTGTTAAGGCTTTTAGGCTTTGAATTTGATGTTGGAAGTCAACCCTAATTCTGCACTTCTTGTGACAAATTAGAAACTTCACGTCCTGCGATCTCTTGATCCACTTGACCTAATGATGTGAAATTCGGAGGGTAAGAAGTAGATACTAAGGGGAACCAAAAGGTTTAAAGGTACTAATGCTAATTACCTCAATTTGGTTCTCTAATCCCTTGATCTTCATCGGACTTCCGCGCAGTTTCCTGGGTCGCTAATGTGGAACGAGCAACTTTGCAGGTTTCTTTCTCCTTGTGTCCTTGATCTCCTAGCACGGAATTTTGATGGATGTTAGTCCTATGTATTGGGAATAAAAACTTCTAAAGAACTTACCCTAAATAATACCTCCTTACCTTGATTCCACGCAAGTCAAATGTAAGGGTCGCGCAGGTCAAATGTAGGGTCTATTTATAGAATTTTAGCTAGGGTTTGAGGATTAGAACGATCCTAGAGTCCTTATTAAATGTTAGATCAACATCTGAGAGTCGTTAGCATGTTTACTAGCCTTCCCATCTCGATCCCTAGGTGATAGAACCTTAAAAATCTAATCTTTTTGCTATTTCTTCTATTCACGGAACAGACAGAATGTAGCGGTCGAATAATGGGCCGCTTTCTTGGATGTAGCGGTTGCACGATAGACCACCACAGATCCTAGGCGCCGAATTTGAATTGCTTCAAACTCTTTTATTCTATTATCCACCCCATTATCCAATTAATTGGTATTTATCTTTATATTCCATGAATAAATTAATTAACCTTCTAGAATATGGGTCAAACTTCATTGGCTTCATCCTTAAATCCTTTGGGTTTTATTTAAATAGGCTAGGTTAATTGTTCATCATAATTGGGCCTTAATAATGATTCATTTATTAATTCATTTGGGCCTTTGTAAATTCTAAAAAATTCTTAGAAATAAATTATAAAATTCCGGGGCATTACACCCTCCCCCACTTAAGAGAATTTGGTCCCCAAATTCAATACATGGATTATATGGAGAGTGTACTTATAATTAAATAACTCTGGATATTTCTTGCGTATAGCTTCCTCCGTCTCCCATGTTTCGCTTGACTTTGTCCACTGGATCTTGACCACAGGAATACTTTTATTCCGAAGTTGACGTACCTCCCGTTCAAGGATCCCGATTGGCTTTTGCTCATATGTCAAATCCTTCTTAATCTCCAGATTATCGTAGGTGATGACATGGAAAGGATCATAAACATATTTCTTCAACATAGAAATATGGAATACGTCATGAACTCCTGCTAGTTGTGGAGGCAAAGCCAGTCGATAAGTCACTTCACCGACCCTTTCTAGAATTTCAAATGGGCCAATGAATCTTGGGATAAGCTTACCTTTAATGCTAAATCTTCGAATACCATAACCAGGAGAAACTTTGAGATACACATGATCTCCCACTTGGAACTCCAAGTCGCGCCTTCGATTATCAGCGTAAGATCTCTGCCGATCTTGTGCCATCTGGATCCTTTCTTGAATAAGCTTTATCTTTTCAACAGTATCTCTGATAATATCGGGGCCTAAAAATAGTCTCTCCCCTGCTTCATTCTAGCATATCGGTGATCGACAGCTTCTTCCATACAGAGCTTCAAATGGTGCCATTTGTATACTGGCTTGGTAGCTATTATTGTATGCAAATTCTACTAGAGGCAAGTGATCATGCCAACTTCCTCCAAAGTCAATGGCACAAGCCCTGAGCATATCTTCCACCACTTTATTTGTCCTCTCTATTTTTCCATCAGTTTGTCGATGGAATACCGTGCTAAAGTTCAGTCGGGTCCCTAATGAATGTTGTAGACCCTTCCAAAACTGTGATGTGAATCGAGGATCTCGATTAGATATGATAGTGACAGGGACACCATGTAATTTGACGATTTGCCTTATGTATAATGTCGCTAGGATATCCACAGAGCATCGACTTTTAATTGGCAAAAAATGTACAGACTTAGTCAATCGGTCTATGATTACCCATATACCATCATGTCCACCTCTTGTTTTAGGTAAACCCATAAAGAAATCCATCCCTATACCTTCCTATTTCCATTTAGGAATATTCAAGGGGTGTAACTTACCTACGGGTCTTAAACATTCTGCCTTTACTTGTTGACAAGTGAGACAGCGGGATACAAAATCTGCTATTTCTCTTTTCATGTTAGGCCACCAGAAATTCCTTTTAAGATCTTGATACATTTTAGTACCACCAGGGTGAATGGTGTACTTGGAACTATGAGCTTCTTCCAGGATCAGTTTCTTAGTATCAACATGATCCGGTATACAAATTCGGCCCTTGAATAACAACCTTCCATCATTGGCAATAGAGAAATCCGACCTTTGCTCAATATTAGCTTTAATATCCAGTAATACTGGGTCATTGTCTTGTAGCTTGACCAGATCTTTTATTAATGTGGGTTGAGTTCGGATATTGGCTATAAAATAATCTTTCTTCTTCATGTCAATATCTAAGTTCAACTGAGCAAATTGAGAGATGAGATTAGTCATACTAATCATGAGAGTTGATAGTTTTCCCATTGGTTTTCTGCTGAGTGCATCTGCCACAGCATTAGCCTTGCTAGGATGATATTGGATAGCAAAATCAAAGTCCTTTAAATATTCCAACCATCTTCTTTGCCTCATATTTAGTTCCTTTTAGGAGAACAAATATTTCAAGCTTTTGTGGTCGGAGTAGACTGTGAATTTTTTCTCCGTAAAGGTAGTGACGCCAAATTTTTAAGGCAAATATAACAGCCGCCAATTCTAAATCATGTACGGGGTAATTCTCCTCGTGACGCTTCAACTGTCTTTAAGAATAGCAAATTACTTTTCAGTTTTGCATAAGAATGCACCCTAGGCCAATGCCAGATGCATCTGTATAAACTTCAAATCCACCACCCTCAACAGGCAATGATAATATAGGGGCTGTAGTGAGATGATCCTTAAGAGTTAAGAAACTCTCTTCGCATTCCTTCAACCATATAAAAGGATTTTCTTTTCTTGTAAGTCTTGTCAAAGGAACAGCAATCTTAGAAAAATCCTTAATAAACCTCTTGTAATACCCAGCCAGACCTAGAAAGCTTCTTACTTCTGACACGGTCGTTGGCCGGCACCAGTTCTTGACTGCTTCCACTTTAGAAGGATCAACATTGATACCTTCATTTGAAATAATGTGACCAAGGAATGAAGCTTTCTTGAGCCAGAACTCACATTTACAAAGTTTGATATAAAGTTTATGTTCTCTTAAAGTATACAAGGCTATTTTCAAATGTTCTTCATGTTCCTTCTTTATCTTGGAGTAAATAAGAATGCCATCAATAAAGAAGACCACAAACTGGTCCAGATAATGCTGGAAAACTCTATTCATAAGTTGCATAAATGCTGCTGGGGCATTGGTTAACTCGAACGACATTACAACAAACTAATAATGACAATAACAGCTTCGAAAAGTAGTTTTGAATATGTCTTCATCCTTAATCCTGAGCTGGTGATATCCTGACCTGAGGTCTATCTTGGAGAAGTATTCTGCTCTCGAGAGCTGATCAAAGAGCTCATCAATACGTGGCAACGGATATTTGTTCTTAATTGTGAGTTGATTCAGTCGCCGATAGTCAATACAGAGCCTGAGCGATCCATCCTTTTTTTTGACAAAAAGAAATGGCACACCCCAAGGGGATGTGCTAGGTCGAATGAAACCCTTATCTAATAACTCCTGAAGTTGCCTCTTCAGTTCCTTAAGTTCTGTGGGGGACATCCTGTAGGGGGCTATTAAAACATGTGCTGCTCCTGGGATGAGTTCAATGGAGAAATTTACTTCCCTTTCGTGTGGTAAACTGAGTAAATCTGATGGGAATACATCAGGAAACTCATTTATGATGGGGACATCTGCTAAGATTATCTCCTTAGACTCGGTAACAATCATAGAAGCAAGGAAAGCTTCACATCCTTGCGAAATAAGTTTGCAAGCGTGAAGAGAAGAAATGATGGTAGGATGTTTCTTATACTTGATACCAATGAAGGAAAATCATGGAAGACCTGGTTTGCGAAAGGATATTATCCTATTCCGGTAATTTATGTAGGCATCATGGTCTACAAGCCAATCTACCCCTAGAATGGCATCATAACCTTTCATGTCAAGGCATACCAAGTTTGCAGGGAGATTATGACCTTCTACAATTATCTTAATATTAGGGTAGTAATTGGTAAGCTTTGTTCCAGAACCTAAGGGTGTAGCAATAGCAAGGTTCGAAGGTAAGGGAACAGATGAAATTGGCAATGTTTTTGCAAAAGTAGTGGATATAAAGGAATGAGAAGCATCGGTATCAAATAGCACAAATGCAGGACGAGAACAAACTTGGATAGTGCCTTCCATAAGTCCGCCATCCCTGGGCCCTTCTTCAACTTCTAAAACAGCATTGAGGCGAGTCTACCTCTTATGTCCACCACCAGATAATTGTTCCTTCATGAGAGGGCAGTCTGGCATGCGATGGTCCCGGCTGCCACACCTTAAACAAGCACCGAGGAGCTTCCAGCATTCTTCGACTGAGTGGCTGAACTTTTCACAAAAGGTGCAAGCTACCATAACTTACTTTTCCTCCTCCTTGACTTTCTTATTCTTTTGGGAGCAACTCCCGCTCCAGTTCCTTAACCTCTTCCTGCTGTCACGGGGTTTGTAGGGCTCCGTGATGCTAAATTTCTCCTTCTTACTACGCCGATCCGATCGTCGGCTTAACTCTTCTCCCTTGCCTTTCAATTTTTTAACCTTTTCCAAGGTCCTCTCACAGAGATACGCTCGCTGGACCATCTCCGCGTAAGTACGGATATTTTGAGTCCCGAGCTACTTAATGAAACCGAGTCTTAACATGTCCATAAACCGATTGGCCTTCAATAAATCGGTACTGACTAAATGAGTTGCATATGGTGCTAGCATGGAAAACTGTAATTCATACTCAGCAACCGTCATCATTCCTTGACGTAGAGAAGCGAATTCCATAGCCTTCCGCTCCTTGACATGCTCAGAAAAGTACTTGGCATGAAATAAGGTAAGAAAACCTTCCCACATGTGTGCACCAGTTGGAGGTGCCGGTACTGACTTCCCCAATGTACATGCATCTTTATTGAGTTGAAAAGTAGCAAGACACACTTTTTCCTAGTCTGTACATTGTATGATGTCAAATATACGGTTCATTTCATCGATCTAGTTCTCAGCCTTGTCTGGATTCGAAGAACCATAGAAACACGGAGGATTTAAGCTTCGGAAATTGTGATGCAAGTCCCCAGCTCTTGCTCCTGTGCCTACTTGGCCTATCGTTTGCAGAGCTTGTGTGAGGCCTACAACAGTCTGCTGCATACCATCCTAGTCTACGCGATGAGCCATTAAAATAATAAGGTACCTGAGAGAAATAACAAATTGTTAATTCCCGTGGAATTTTGAAAAGGGATTAATCTAGAGCTAATTTACTATCTTATCCCCGGGCTCTACCCAATGTCTCACATAGGTGGGGAATTTTTTCCTTAGTTCATAGGTATGGGTCCTAAAACTTTGGACTCATCCTTTGACATGACTTTTCTCCCTAAGTCCTTGGACTTAGGCTCTGATACCAAATTAATTGTCACGCCCCGAGCTTTTAATACAGCGGAAGATAATCTCGGGAAACGTGAACAGTCGGCATGATAAGCCTCTTGCAAGCAAGAAAAACCAGACCGTAATAACAATCACACATAAGATGCAATTGCACAATAATTTATTCAAACCTTCACTTTTATTAATAATAAGAATGATCCAAATACATCAACTATTCAACTATGTGACTCAATAAAGAGAAAATTATATGAACTCGATCTAGACATCACTGACTTCCTAAGTCTTCTCTCAATCTTATGTGACCTTCAATCGCTCTCGGACCCATCACTTGAATAACTCGAATCCGAATCCAAACTACTTGCATCTCCTGGAAAGATTAGAAAATAGGTAATGAGCACACTTGCCTAGTCGGTATCTTCGTATCAACATGAAGGCAATATTAAAGTGATTAGTATTTTTGGCTCTAAAGAATAAAGTAAAATCATGCGAATGCGAAAAATCACGTGAATAAACCAAAGTAACAAGACATGATCAAGTTAAGATATCATTGAGCAAGCATGATCAAGCAAGAATATAATTATGGCCTTTCCTGAACAAGAATGTAACGAGAATGTACTAGCAAGTCAAGCGAGAATGTACTTTTCACATAGTAACAAGTACTTCGTGAATTTCTTTAGATATTTTCACTTCACGAGCCGTAGACAATTTCACTTACTTATAAAGAAAGTACTCCCAGCGCAATACGACGCCAGTAACATCATACCCCATGGTTTATAATAGTATGTTTCTAACAATCAGCCGAGGGGACTAGCATAGAACCGTTGAACACAATCAGTGCACGAACCGCATCTTCAAATATAAATCAAGCTACTTCCACGTATATAGCACTAATGTTGGCCACACGTGTAATAAGTTCAATAAGTGTTCAAGACTTAATGTTAATAATAAGAATGCACCAAATATAGATTTATGAGTTCAAGAAATGTATTAATAACCAAGTTATGCCTTAGAGAAAATTTGACAGCATAATGGTACATTATTTATCTTTCATAATTTATCTTAGATGTCTTTGAATAAGGTTACAAGTTCCGGACTATCATTAGTCAGTCTAGGATTGTAGGAATATTAACCCTTGGGTCAAACCTTGGGTCAACAATATTCAAAAAACATAGCGGTCTATAATTGGGCCGATATATTGATATGGCGGTCTGATATTGGGCTGCTAGAGTGGGCTAAATCTAGAAAGAAATCAGTTTGGACTCAGAGAACTTGGCGGTCAGATACTAGACCGTTAAGGGACCTTAGCAGTCGAGTATTGAACCATTACAGGACAGAATTCAGAAAACATCGGTAGTTCTTTCTAGACAATTTGAGCTTTAATGGTACAACCAACTCGGCGTCCTAGTGGGAATCCCAGGCTCGTGGAGAATTACGGAGGCCTTGAAACAAGATTTCCTAGTCCATTGGAAGGAATATCCAAATGAGAGGTTATCAAGTTCAAGATTATGTTCCTATAGTGCAAAAGTGTAACTAATGGTCAAATATCGGAATATATGCCATGTACTTATAGAAATGACTCTAAGATTAGAAGAGAATTTATAATAGTGATAAACCAATCCGTGTACCACGTTTATTATCATTCTTGAAAGATGTATTTACTACAAAGTATAAGTTTTGACATGAAATTAGCATAAGCTTTAAAATAATTCCAAGTATGATAAAGAACATGCGATCACTGTCATGAATAAGTAATTTAAAACTCAGAACAATGAAATACCATTGAAATAGGTTAGAACATAGTTAACTAGGGTTACTTATAAGTTAATGGGCTATTCTTAAATCTATCTCGGGTTGACAGAAAACATAACATTGGCGGTCTAATATAGAGCCGTTACAGACAGCTTCGCGGTTTATCGTAAGGCCGCTAGAGGGACTTTAACGGTCTATCTATGGTCCGTCAGAGATTTCATAAAAATTGAGTTTACAGAGTGTCTAGCGATTTATCGTAGGGCCGCTACACAAGGTTTGTGACCAAAGACTAGGCTGTTAGAGAACGTCTGATAGTAAAACTAAAGTAAGAAGAACTATGTCTAAACACATCATATCTGAAAATCAACATGTATAAAATTCCCTATCATGATAGAACGAAGATTAAGCTAACAATATGCATAGGATTCATGTATTATGATAAGGAGAATTATCTTAGTTCATTAGGGCTAAGAAAGACGCATGGATGTATAGATCCTATTAAAATATGAAATTCTCCGTACACAATACATGAAATCAAGTGCAATAAGAGGGCTTTTAATTCTAGAATGATATTTTAGCCATTCATGAGATGACCTACCTCTGTTAAGACTTTTTGGCCTTGAATTTGATGTTGGAAGTCAACCCTAATTCTGCACTTCTTGTGACAAATAAGAAACTTCACGTCCTGCGATCTCTTGATCCACTTGACCTAATGATGTGAAATTCGAAGGGTAAGAAGTAGATACTAAGGGGAACAAAAAGTTCTAAAGGTACTAATGCTAATTACCTCGATTTGGTTATCTAATCTCTTGATCTTCACCGGACTTCCGCTCAATTTTTCGGGTCGCAAATGTGGAACCAGCAACTTTGCAGGCTTCTATCTCTTTGTGTGTTTGATCTCCTAGCATGAAATTTTGAGTGATGTTAGTCCTATGTATTGGGAATAAAAACTTCTAAAGAACTTACCCAAAATAATAGCTTCTTACCTTGATTCCACGCAAGTCAAATGTAAGGGTCGCGTAGGTCAAATGTAGGGTCTATTTATAGGGTTTTAGCTAGGGTTTGAGGATTAGAACGATCCTAGAGTCCTTATTAAATGTTAGATCGACTTCTGAGAGTCCTTAGCATGTTTACTAGCCTTCCCATCTCGATCCCTAGGTGATAGAGCCTTAAAAATCCAATCTTTTTGCTCTTTCTTCAATTCACGGAACTGACAGAATGTAGCGGTCGAATAATGGGCCACTTTCCTGGATGTAGCGGTTGCACAATAGACCGCCACAGATCCTAGGCGCCGAATTTGAATTGCTTCAAACTCTTTTATTCTATTATCCACCCCATTATCCAATTAATGGGTATTTATCTTTATATTCCGTGAATAAATTAATTAACCTTCTAGAATATGGGCCAAACTTCATGGGCTTCGTCCTTAAATGCTTTGGGCTTTATTTAAATAGGCTAGGTTAATTGTTCATCATAATTGGGCCTTAATAATGATTCATTTATTAATTCATTTGGGCCTTTGTAAATTCCAAAAAATTCTTATAAATAAATTATAAAATTCCGGGGCATTACACAACAGAGGGAAGAAAAAAATAGGAATGAGCCACCAATTGAAGAAAAGAGAAGGACGATCGGAGGGCTTCCTGCTTGTTGGCCCAATTAGGAATGCAAGCAAGAGGAGGGTGAATTGATTGCGCTGCCTTTTTAAAAACTACATGCAGTGATGTTTAGATGAGATTAAAAAACACTTTAATCGTAGAACAATGATAATTAACAGAATAAATATCAAGCAAGCTCTCACAACTCTCCAACGACAGTTTGTATGAACCACTCGGATAAAGTGTGAAATCTGCATAGATTATTTGTATCTCTCCACTCACCACATCACACAAGCAATCGAGAACGAAAAAAGTAATACGGCAATCACACAAATAGCAAACCACAACGCAAGGATTTTTAGGTGGTTCGGACGCACCTAATTTACATCCACCCCTCTCAACCTGAAAGGATTCCACTAACCACGCTGCACAACGACAGCAAAGCAACAACACACGGGCACAAAGGCCCCACACACACGCGTGTTCTCGTGCGACGACGAGAAAGCACGCACACGGAGACGATGCTCTAAAATCGTATATGAATGAAAAAGATGGAAAATACAAAGCCCGGTCTAGATTTAGTTATATGCTCAAATAGGAATATGGAAGTTAAAGAACAAGAAATCCCCCTTCAGATCTTCAACAAATCCCGTAGATAGGATGGTAGGGAGCGCTGGAAAGTTTATCCGCGGAGAGGAAGAGTTTTGATGTAGCAAAAAAAAATTCCCAACCTGGAGTCGTCACCCAATGATCTGTGCGAGGGTGGCTCAGATGAGAGAGATCAGCTTGTTGAAGGCTTATCCAGGTGATCTTCTTCCTCCTCCTACTATGTGCGTCGCCCTCTCCTCCTTTCCTGCAAGGATAGAACTATTAGCCCCTTGGAGATCATCTTTTTTGAATGGAGTTCGCACCCTCCTTATACCCAATGAAACAAGATGCAAAAAGACTTAAATGCCCAGCAAAAAAAAACCTTCAAAATGTGTGTAACATATGTATGGATGCCCTAAGGGTATTAGGGTCAAGTTTGACCCTAAATGGATATCATTTAGATGGGTTTTGGATTCAAACACTATGGGTCGCCTGCTATATTCGGTCGACCGGTCGAAAGGATTAGTCGACCAAACTTTTTCAAATATTTCACAGGAAGCATTGGGAATTTCAGTGGACCTAAGCCAGGGGTTCGGTCGAGTGAACTTTCTCAAGGTCTGATTCCAGCAACACTAGGAATTTCAGTCGACCTAAGTGGATGGGTCGCTCGACCGAAGTTCAGAAGGGCCCAGATTTTTGAAAATCAAGGAGATAACTCTAAAACATGAAAAGCATGATTTATATATATAAGACCCCAACATGATAAGAGACATTTAACCACATTAAAACCAATTCACGTCAACAATTTTGCCAATCAAACCAAGGATCAAACAACCTTTAATTAACATGAATGGTCAACATCTCATGACGGATATGCAATGCAAATTACACAAAGCAGCAAATTTTGTCTTCGTCAAAATATGCCCGAGGCACAATAATCTCCCCCTTTTTGACGAAGATAAAACTCCTTGGATTATCACAAAGATATGCATCAATGAGACAAGACAGACATTGCTGATTTGAAGTTCTCGATATCTAAATCAGTTCAAAACAATTCAAAAAAGTTCAAAATAGTCAAACCAATTCAAAACACATGTTTTCTACATACATTCACAATATCATGCAAGGACCAATTATTTCTCCCCCTTTTTGTCTGAGTCAAAACAGTTCAATGCCTCATATGTACAATTGACTCAATGAACTGCATATGTAGAATCAAGCAAGCACACATGCAACCATAATTCGATATTGAAGCAAGCAGGTCCCTTAGGGACATGTTTAGGAATAATGCAATCGATTTTGAGCATGATGTGCATGAACAATATTAAGAAGGTCGTGCTTACAAAAAGATGGTACTACATTAACCATGAAAGATGACTGATTCATGATGACTGATTCATGAATTACATTCACACAATCAAACCCAAAGTGTATATGTGAAAAATTAAGCAATGAATTCCAAAGCAATATGGATAATCATAGTTTCCAACGAACACTAAAAAGAATCGTTCTTCCATACACTTCCATACACAATGCTCGATTATTGGAAGCTTCGTATAACCCCATATAAATTTTTTTTAATCTAAAAGAGTGACTAACTTTTTGACGTGAGTTGTACCCGTTGTCTCAAGGGCACTTCCCGGTTACTCAGTTTCGTAACTTATTTTAATTGTGGATTTTGTCACTTTTCGACGCGAGTTGTATCCTTTGTCTCAGGGGAACTTCCCGGCTACTCGGTGCCAAATCCTACTAATTTTCATTATGGATTTGTTTCATCTTTCGACGTGAGTTTCCTCCTTTGTTTCAGGGAGGATTCCCAGCTACTCAGATCCGCGTTCCACTTATTCAGATTTTCGGTGGGGCAAACAACTTTTCCTCACAAGACATGTGATTTCTATATAGAGATTCAAGAGTCCTTTGAAGTGTTTAGTAGACTAACCGTAATCCTTATTAGATTGAATCATTTATCTCAAAAAGTGTAATTTGTGAGGGTGGTTGTACTGAATGTAAGAAATGAATTAGTCTCACCATAGTTAAGTCTCCCCCTAAGTGTATACACAGTTATGAGTAAACCCCCCCCCCTTAATATGTGCCATGTAACAAACATGTCTAGATCAATGCAATATTATTTAGCAAGGGAAAAGATCATAGGAGGAAGGGTGTTATGTTATATACACTCAAACATGCACTGAGATAAAGTTTTCACACAGGTTGATTATCGATACGTGGCGGAGAACGTAGGTCCGAAGACCACCATTGCACATGAGGAAAGCTTCCAGCTGGACATAATCAAACCTTCCGCAATCGTTATTTGATATACTAGAAATCATGACATTCAAGCATACAAGTTTAAGATATATGTAGTTATGTACATGCGGATGCAAAGGAATAAAGATATTCATGAAAGTTAAATGTTATTCAGTGAGTTATGCACATTAGAGAAAAGATTGAAACCTAAATACAATGGGAAACTTCTTATGTGCAAGAGAGTTAACCAATATGCACAGATGATTTATTAGAGATTTGTGAGAGAAAGTATATACAGACCAATGCATCAAAAAGATTATATATATCTAATTTGCACACACCTAATTCTCTCCTAAGAAAGGAAAATTGATCAGAATTCAAAGGTTTTGTAAAAATATCTGCAAGTTGTTGTTTTGTATCTACAAAAGTTAACTCAAAATCACCTTTATTGATGTGATCTCTAATAAAGTGGTGTCTAACTTCTATGTGATTTGTGCGAGAGTGTTGGACAGGATTTTTGGACAAATTTATTATAGAAGTGTTATCACACATTATGGAAGTGTTTTTCAAGCAAATACCAAAATCTAACAACTGGTGTTGGATCCAGAGTACTTGGGTCGCACAACTACCTGCAGTCACATATTCGACTTCAGTAGTTGATAAAGCCACAGAATGTTGTTTCTTTGAGGCCCATGAAACCATGCAGCCCTCTAGAAACTAGTAGTGACCATTGGTGCTCTTACGATCCATTTTGCACTCAGCATAGTCAGAATCAGTGTAAGCAAGCAAATCAAATGGATCATTCTTAAGATACCACAAACCAAGATCAGTTGTTCCAATCAAATACCTGAAAATTCTTTTCACGACCGACAAATGAGATTCCCTGGGACAAGATTGATATCTTGCACAGAGATACACACTAAAGTGAATGTCAAGCCTACTAGCAGTAAGATATAGCAATGAACCTATCATACCCCTAAAAAGCTTTTGATCAACGATATTACTTTTCTCATCTTCCAATTTGAGTGAAGTGGACATTGGTGTGGCAAAAGGTTTGGCATTCCCTAATTTAAACTTTTTCAGAATTTCTTGAGTATACTTTTTCTGGTTTATAAAAATATCATCATCTAGTTACTTTATTTGAAGTCCTAAGAAGAAGTTCAACTCGCCCATCAAACTCATCTCGAACTCTCCCTGCATAAGTTGAGCAAAATCATCATTCATTTTAATGTTCGTGGCTCCAAAAATTATATCGTCTACATAAACTTGCACAATTAAAGCATGTTCATCACAAGTCTTTGTAAACAATGTTTGGTCTATATTACCTCGTTTAAAGCCATTATAAATTAAAAATCCGAGGAGCTTGTTTTAACCCATACAGTGCCTTATCCAATTTGTAGACGTGGTCCGAAAATTTTTCATCTTCGAAGCCCGGTGGTTGCTCCACGTATACTTCTTCCTTGATGACTTCGTTGAGGAAGGCACTCTTGACGTCCATTTGAAAAAGCTTGATATTCATGTGACATGCATAAGCAAGAAGAATTCTCACCGCCTCTAATCTAGCCATAGGAGCGAATGAATCATCAAAATCAATACCAAATTCTTGGGAGTAGCCCTTAGGTACTAATATTGCCTTATTCCTTACAATCACCCGTCTTCACTAAGTTTGTTTCGGAAAATCCACTTAGTTTTGATTATGGGATGATTATCAGGCTGGGGCACGAGGAACCACATCTGATTCCTTTGGAATTGGTGCATTTATTCTTGCATGGTGAGTACCCAAGAATTATCATTAAGAGCATCTTCTATAGAATTAGGCTCAACATTGGAAAGTAATGTGAGATTATCATAAAGTTCAACTTCCTTGATTGAAGCCAGTGTCCGTATTCCTTCATCCACATCGCCAATTACATTCTCCAGATCGAGGATGATCCATGTGTTGTCCATTGGCGTGGAATGGTTTGTTGTATTGACTCCTCTTCTTGTTCTTTCTGCTCTTCCTTTTCTTGGCTTTTTTCCTCACCTTGTTTTCTAGACTCTCCTTTCTAATTCTCACCTTCAACTGAAGCAAGAAAATGTTCATCATCATTTGACTTTCTCAAAGTAAACTCATCTACCACAACATGAGGACTTTCCTCGACTACTAGTGATCTAGAGTTATACATTCGGTAAGCCCTAGATGTCAATGAATGCCAAGGAAAATTCTTCTATCACTTTTAGCATCAAATTTCTCCAGATTATCCTTACCATTGTTTAAGACATAGCAAGTGTATCCAAATGGCTTGAAATGAGGTATGTTCGTTTTCTTACCTTTGTATAGCTCGTAGGGAGTTTTCTTAAGGATCGGTCTTACCATTGCTTGGTTCGTCAAGCAGTGTTGACTGGTTTTGCCCAAAAGTACCGAGGAAGACAATTTTCTACCAACATGGTATGCCCCATCTCCACGAGCGTTTTATTCTTTCTCTCGACCACTCTATTTTGTTGTGGGGTCCTTGGTGCTGAAAAATGATGTTCATACCACTACTTCCTGCAAAATTCATCAAACTCAGAGTTGTCAAATTCTTTTCCATGGTCACTCTGAATTTTCTGAATAGAATAGCCTTTTTCATTTTGAACTTTCATACAAAAATCAGCAAATTCTTTGAATGCATCACTTTTGTTAGCCAAGAATAACACCCATGCATATCTGAAAAAAATCATCAACAATAACAAAGCCATATAATTTCCCTCCAAGATTGTGCGTCCTAGTGGGACCAAACAAATCCAAATGTAGCAACTGTAGGGGTTTTTCAGTGGAAACAATGTTTTTGCATTTGAAAGAGACTCAGGTTTGATTTCCTTTATTACATGCTTCACATATTTTTAAAGTTTCAAAATTTAAGTATAGAAGACCTCTAACTAAATTATTTCTAGTTAGCTTTCTAATGACATTAAAATTGGCATGCCCTAAACGGCAATGCCACAACCACACATAGTCATTTTTATTTGCAACCAAGCACAGATTTTCAGAAGTAAGTTCACTAAAGTCAACATGATAAGTATTATCACTTCTCACACATATGAATTTAATTTCATGAGAATTTGCATCAATGATAGAGCAGTGAGACGATCCAAAAATGACCTTGTAACCTTTGTCACAAAGTTGACTGATGCTCAACAAATTATGGTTCAGATCTCTAACTAACAAGACATCTTTAATGCAGTGGTTGAGATCCTTACCAATTCTCCCAATACCTAATGATTTTACCTCTGTCCTATCCACCAAAAATTACCGCACCTCCATTTTTATCTGCTAGGTCTGCAAAAAGTTGTTTATTTCCAGGCAGGTGCCTGGAGCATCTACTGTCCAAGTACCATTTATTTTCCGTTGCCTTCATGTAGACCTGCAAGAACAAACAACCGTTCTAATTTTGATTTGGGTACCCAAGCAAACTTGGGTCCCCTAGTGTTAGCACTCATCAAGGTATGCTTGTATTTTCTCAAAAACAAGTCATCATCAAACTTCATCAATTGGCATATATACATGTCATGTCATATTCTCCCACAATAAAAATAAATGGGTCTTCTTCTACCAAAATTATTTCCTTTATTTACACTTCTGGAAGTAGAGGGGAATTGGGAATGAACAGTTTGTGTTTTTTTGTGTGTGTGTGAACACTCTCCATGATTTTCTTTTACCTTCAATAGGTTTTCATGAGCCACTTTGTAATGACCCAGAATATTTATATTATTTCAAGAATTATTTAATGATTTTTTGGAATTTATTAGAAATTCATTAAGGCCCAATTATGGTAAACGATTAATCTAGCCTATTTAATTGAAGCCCAAAAGGTTTAAGGACCAAGCCCATTAAGTTTGGCCCATATTCTAGAAGGTTATTTAGCCTATTCACGAATTTTAAGGATAAATATCCTTTTATAGATAATTATGTAGATAAAACAAATAAAAGAGTTTGAATTAAGTTGAATTCTGCAGACAGTAGCTGTAGCGGTCTATCGTGCGACCGCCACACGCATGTAACGCACCAAGAGTCGACCGTCACGCTCTGTCAGTTCCATGAATGGAAGAAAGAGTAAAAAGATTGGATTTTTGCGAGTCTATCTCTTAGGGTTCGAGATGGGAAGACTAGTAAACGTGTTAAGGACTCTTTGAAGTCGATCTAAGTATTAACAAGGACTCTAGAATCGATCTAATCCTCAAAACCCTAGCTAGAACCTATAAATAGACCCTAGTTTTGACTTGCGCGACCCCTACATTGGCTCACGTGGAACTAAGGTAAGGAGATAGTATTTCAAGTAAGTTCTTTAGAACTTTTTGTTGTTAATACATATGACTAATCTTCCTCAAAATTTCATGCTAGGAGATCAACTACACAAGGAGTTTGAAGCTTCCAAAGTTGCTGGTTTGACTATAGCAACCCAGGAACCTGAGCGAAAGTCCACTGAAGATCAGGAGATTAGAACATCATATCGAGGTAATTAGCCTAAGTGTCTTTAGAGCTTTCTGTTTCCCTTAGTTTCACCTTCTTACCCTCAAAATTTCACGTCCTTAGGTCAAGAGATTGATGAGTTAGAGCGACGTGAAGTTGCTGAAAACTTACTAGAAGGAAAGAACTAGGGCGTGTCTTGCAGTCCCAAATTAGAAGTTGAAAGCCCAGTAAAGAGGTAGGTTATCCCATGAACGGCAAGAATATCATGTTAGGGATAAAAGCCCTCTAGTTTTACTTGATTCCATGCACTGTAGACCATGAATTTCATGTTTTAGTAGGTCTATGTGTAACGACTCGAGAATCTGATTATCGGGAAGGACCGATAACCCGAGACTCGAACCGCCGCCCATGAGCCGGGAGGGCTCGGAAAGGCTAAAAGGAGTGTGGAGGCACAAAGAAATAGAAAACAAAGCAGGACAATTCAACAATTAACAGAAATAACTGAACAACTACAGCTACAATAGAGTCCAGTCCAACAGAAAGTATAGTCTAAAGCAGTAAAATATACCACATGACGAGTGAACACTCGGCCCGGCGAGCTGACAACAGAGAACCTCCGTACTGCACCCTCGAACCTCGAGGAAGAACCGCCATACCTGAAAAGCAGGGAATGAGTCTCCAAAAACAGAGACTCAGCAGAGATCCCGCGGAACCCCAACCGGAAACAACGGCGGTAGCGGAAGGGAAAGCTTCAATGACAGCATGAATAGCGAACCGGTGGTCGGTCAAAACTCAGCACTACAGTTAATCCTACTGTACCAGAAACACCTCCCGATCTCACGGTCAACACGACCGAAAACCCAAAGGTCGAAGTCACAGAGACTGATAATCTGTCACTCCCGACTCGACAGGAGTACCTCCCACAAGAAGCACAGTCGGTAGCATCCCCTGACGACTTACACCGCACCACAGGTGAACTGCCTGACGTGGTAGCGCCTACCAGAGGCACGGACACCTAACAAGTAACCATAAACAAGTGACTAGCTAGGGTCACGCCCGTCAGCCTGGGTCCAACCGCCCCCAACCACGTGTGCACACATAGACCGTACGTCCTAGGTCTGGCCTCTAATTGGTTTTCCCTTGGAGCCGGACTCTGGCTACCGACGAGGGGCCCGACGGAAACCAATCTAAAAATCGTCCTCAGGGTAGCCTCTC
The DNA here is from genome assembly GCA_022559845.1 of Amorphophallus konjac. Classification (NCBI taxonomy): domain Eukaryota; kingdom Viridiplantae; phylum Streptophyta; class Magnoliopsida; order Alismatales; family Araceae; genus Amorphophallus; species Amorphophallus konjac. Next base: position 254,660,331 of record CM040118.1, on the reverse strand, counting down.
CACCACTCCCTGGTGGGTCCACTCGCGTGGAGGCAGGCTACGACTAGTGAAGGGTCACTGAAGGAGTAGACTCTCAAGTCAACAGAAAACCATGTCCGAATCCGACGAAGTACGGGGACCGTCCCACGTACCAGCACCGTCGCACGGTGACCATAGTTGGAGGAGAAACGGGACTCACAGTCCACACAGAAACGTAGAAGTACGGTTCCCAAGGTAGCTCATAGGCCGCCAAACCGAATTTCACTCTCTGGGAACAACGGGAACCCTCCAGCCCCAGGCTGGGCAACTGGACTCGCGGTCCAAGGCCTCACACATGGCCCACGCGGAAAGCACAGAAGCATGATTCCCAGGGCAACGCACAAGCTGCCACGCCGATAACTGGACTCGCAGTCCAAGGGTAAACACATGGCCCACTCGGGAATCGTCTTCCAGAAAAACTCACGGCATGTGGGGGAGACCCCACCGTACACACACCGATAGCCGGTGACTCGATCAAGCATAACACAAAAGCCTAGCACACGAGGAGTCACTCGGACTCTCATACCCATGGGCACGCTAAATGAGGTAGCATGGTCCTCCCGACACCCTCAAAACACGGACACAGATTCCCACGGGTGTCTGGGGCATTCACAAGACCGCAGGTCGACCACTGGGTCGCAACCGGGTCGACCAGGGATCCACACAACGCGAAACAATCACGGCAAGCCCGAAGAACCACTTCAGCATAACATAGTGCCTGGCGGTCTATCTTTGGGCCGTCATAGACCGTAACGGTCCAAAGGTAGGCCGTCACAGCACCCTGATGGTCCACTCAGGAGCATCAGACACTCGGCATGAAACGGACTGTAACGTGCCCACGCTGGTGTGTCACAGCACCTGACGGGCCTAAACAGGTGTGTCAGGGCACGAGTGAAAATTGAAGGTAACGCGCTCCTCTAGGGGCGTTACGTCACCTAATGGACCAATGCTGGTGCGTTAGGCAAAGGAGCTACACAAGCCGTGACGCATACCTCTAGGTGCGTCATGCACTCTAACGCACATATACAGGAGCGCTAGGTTGGGGGTGGATGCGTTAGCTCTAACACTCCTGCCCAGGGGCGTCACACTACCCTGACGCCCCACTCTGGGTGCGTCAGGTGTCTATGACCCCCAAGGGTCATAAACCACGATCCAAACCACCATAACGGTCTAGCATGAGGGCGTCACAGCCCTGTGGCGGTCTATCATGGGGCCGTCAGGCCCATAAATGCAAATACCAAAAACAAAGGGGACGTAACGCACCTGCCCAGGCGCGTTACGCATTGTGGCGGTCACTGGAACGACAGTCACAGCGTCCCGGCAGTGAAACGGTGAACTACACCCAAAAATTCCGTTCCACGCCTCGATCATCCACGGATGATGGGGAAAACAACGGGGGAGCTCCCCTATGGGCCCTAGCATGCATCTAGACCCTCGAATCGGTCCGAAACGTGGTAAAACGGTAGATCGACCCACAAGCCCTAAAACATGGATTTTTCCCAAATCACCCCGATTAGCCCGCTCGGCTAACCACGGCCTACGAAACTCATGGGAAAGGGAATGCACGAGCTGGGATTCCATCTCCCTACCTCCACCAAAGAAACAACGCGCTGTGGACGCCGATCCAGGAAGAAAACGTCGTGAAACCCTGAAACCCTCGCTGTTCCACGAACCCGCGGCCGAGCTTCCACGCGCCACCGGCCCTCGATCCTCGACCCGTTCCCCGTTCCTCGCCTCCCGCCATCCCCGCCTCACCCTCCTCCACCACCGTCAGTCGCCCGGGGAGAGGGGGAGAGAAAGAGATGAGAGAGAGTGAGAAAGAGAGAATGAGAGGGGGAGAGAGAAAAGGGTTAGTATATATAGATAATCTAAAAATTGCAAAAATTCAGAAAATTACGAAAAATTACCTCCGCGATCCTCGGGAGGAGAACAACGCAGTGGTAATGTCCCGGAGTCAGAGAACGCCACGGTTCGCCTTGCACAGAGTTCCGAAGGCACATCAGGGAAAAATACGTGTAAAGCATAAAATACACTCCGAGACCCACTAAAATGATCCCAAAAATATCCAAAAAACCCGGGGCATTACGGCCCTCCCCCCTTAAAGAAATTTCATCCTCGAAATTCAGGACTAGCACCAAGCCACAGAGGAAGAACACCTTAACCAACTGACAACGCTGTCAAAGCCCCAGCACAAAAAATCTCGATTCTCACGAAAACACCGATCCTGAGGGACACAGCCAGACTACAATCACGAATGACACCCCGCTCCGCATGCCGCACACACCGGCCATCAGAGCAGGCATATACCAAAGGACACAGTCTGGCATCACCTCAGACACCGTGAAAACCAATCATGGCACCACTGCCACAATCTCGCTCACCGAGGAGACACAGTCCTCATCATGAGAAACAGCTACCGATCCATCCAATGGTCAGTAGACAAAACACACATCAGCTTCACAACCAGGTGACAGGTCGCACACCCTTCTCAAGGGAACAACCAACACAGAGCCTCCACCATCTCAAGCAGCCCTCTCAACAGACCATAACCAGAACATTGGCTCAGCACCAAGAATCACGTCACGCGTGGCAAGCTGAAAGCTAGACATATCACTGTGCCAACTCTGTCAGAGGACAAACTTCGACAAAGCCCACATCCCGTCTGGAAAGTCACATCACAGAAACGACCACCAATGGTCTCACCTGCACACGGCTCTCACCGTTCACGATGCACAACCAACAACATCTTCTATCTATGAAAGACCACACGCCGGTCACCAACTGCTCGTCAATGGGAAACCTCCATCGGCCCAATGGGAACGATTCAACTCGCAACAGGCCATCCGCTGACTCACACACAGATAATTCCCACATCACGAGCTGAACTTCTCTCGGACACTGCGTCCGAACTCAATCAGCATGCCAACTCGACCCTCTCGGGGGGCATGATGAAACCAAATGACAAGATGTTGGCGTCTTCGGTCATCACCTCACTAGACTCAGACTTATAGGGGAACCATCCCACGCTGGTCAGCAAACCAAGGATAACCATTGCGACACCAACGTCCCGTCAAGGACCACCCTTCCGACGCCAATCTCACTAAAAGGCCTCCGCCCATAGGCGTCACTCTTCCGTCTGGTCTCATCAAATCCTTCGTCTCAACTAATCCAAGTGGACACCTGCCAATCCCGATTCCGCCCCTACCATAGAGCCATGGGACACCACCTGAACAATGCATGGCATGCTTCTCAAGGGGAGGAAAGTGCCGACCAAAATTACGGCAACCAGGTCGCCAGCACCACGACCAATGCACACGAGTCCCCAAGCAAAACACATCTTACCATGGTCGACTACGAGACTAGCCTTACCAGCCACTCGCAGCTACCAACAGGAACCCATAATCTGACAGAGATCACTTCTTCAAGGATGATCTCAACCGAGGACACAACTTCCAACACAATTCGGGCACCAAGCCACCAACTCTGTCCATCGCGTCCTCGACCACCGTCAGGCGACGTCCTCAACAACCCCACCCGGGTCTGACACCGATGCCTGACACAGCTTCTATCACAGGAACAGGGTACTCATGCGGCACACTTGCCAACATTTTTTCCAACACTCCATCCTGCCAGTGCCAAGAACCATGATATTTTGAGCAACGGCACGGCAACAACACGTTTCACACAGAGGAACCAATCCTCCAATGCTCAACGCAAACTCAAGAATCCGCCCGTAGTAACCGACGCTACGATCCTGAACCAATGGGTCACAAGTCCACCAGGCTTCCACTGCGCACTCTAATCCACGCGCACAGCCACAAATTCCCGGAAACACCACCCAACCGGCACTCGTCCTTTCGGAAAAGCGCCAACACCCTTACACGACAAGGGAATGGGCACAACTTCTCACAGGTAACCACCTTGCCAAGACAAGGAGCACGTCTCGCACGGACTTCATGGCACCTAAGGTCAATCACTCCGGACACATAATGCAAGACGATGAACATATCCAAACACAATTCTCTCCAGCCAAAGGAGAAACCAATCGCACCTCCGACCAACGGAAGAACTCCACGCCCGACCTGATCTCAAACCTCGTGCACGCTGGGAACAGCACCTTCCAGCATAGCGAAAACCATCACCACGTCAGGTCAGCGTCTCCGACACAGTCGACGAGTGTCACATCGGACCACAATCACAGCATCTACCGATGCACCACCATGCAATTCCTCAAACTGCAACGCGCCACTCCAAGAGTCGCAACACGAGCCATAGTCGACAACCGCCAACGCTCATCCTCGAGTCCCAAAACTCGCCGCAGAACCTTCATATCTCAAACCAACTCCAAGCGAATACAACCCATTCACACACAAGAGCGTAGGAGCAAAACTTATTAGGATACCACAGCCCAATCCTACCTCGAAATACACAAAAATAACTGGGACCGACACGTCATTTTTGACGCCATAGCGCACGACATGAACACCAGGCTCGACGAGACAGCAGCTCACCGAGAAGATCCTCCGCTCACCCGAGCACACTTCTCGATCAGAACACCCGCTCTGCCGCCTTGAACTACGACCTGAACACCTCAGGGGCTGGACAAACCTCAAGCCGGAGTGGCGAAAACCGACAGCAGCTCCCTCAGAGCACATTCACGGCCACTTAACCATAAGTAATCTGCACCAGCCACCTGACCACGCTGCAGATACCCCAAACGCAGCACCGCGAGCTCACGCATGCCAGCAACCTCTGCCCAACGCAGCACAACCGGGATCACCACCGATGAGGGAAAAGCTCTCAACCTCGATCCTTAGACCCCACGTGGCAACAAAAGTCACGGACATCAACCACCTTCACAGCACCATGCGGCGCACTCAAGCTCTCAAGCTAGAAACAAAGCGAAAAAACAAGCACAAATCTCTATGCCAGCTGTCGACTATACTGGACCTTATGGACTCTGATCACTGCAATATCTCGAATTCCTATGTACGTCCATAACCACCGCTCTGATACCAGCTGTAACGACCCGAGAATCCGATTACCGGGAAGGCCCGATAACCCGAGACTTGAACTGCCGCCCACGAGCCGGGAGGGCTCAGAAGGGCTAAAAGGAGTGTGGAGGCACAAAGAAATAAGAAATAAAGTAGGACAATTCAACAATTAACATAAATAAATGAACAACTGCAGCTACAGTAGAGTCTAGTCTAACAGAAAGTACAGTCTAAAGCAGTAAAACGTACCACATGCCGAGTGAACACTCGGCCCGGCGAGCTGGCAACAGAGAACCTCTGTAACGCACCCTCGAACCTCAAGGAAGAACTGCCACACCTAAAAAGTAGGGAACGAGTCTCCAAAAATCGAGACTCAGCAGGGATCCCGTAGAACCCCAACTGGAAACAACGGCGGTAGCGAAAATAAAAGCTACAACGATAGCAGGAACAGCGAACCGGTGGCCGGTCAAAAATCGGCACTACAGCTACTCCTACTATACCAGAAACACCCCCCGATCTCATGGTCAACACGACCGAAAACCCGAAGGTCGAAGTCACAGAGACTGACAGTCTGTCACTCCTGACTCGACAGGAGTACCTCCCACAAGAAGCACAGTCGGTAGCGTCCCCTGACGACTTACACCGCACCGCAGGTGAACTGCTTGACGTGGTAGCGACTACCAGAGGCACGAACACCTAACAAGTAACCACAAACAAGTGACTAGATGGGGTCACGCCCGTCGGCGTGGGTCCAACCGCTCCCAACCACGTGTGCATACATAGACCGTATGTCCTAAGTCTGGCCTCTACCTAGTTTTCCCCTGGAGCCGGACTCTGGCTACCAACGAGGAGCCCGACGGAAACCTGTCTAAAAATCATTTTCAAGGTAACCTCTCCACCACTCCCTGGTGGGTCCACTCGCGTGCAGGCAGGCTACGACTGATAAGTGTCCATTTGTTATGATAATTCATTGCATGTACACCATTTTATGTGCATATAATTAGGCAATTATGCATATTTCATAGTTAACCTCAACTCCGCATTTAAATTGGAGCTTTCACGTAAATTGATTAATTCGATTATCTTATTCAATAATAAATTAAAGTTGAGGGCCATGAGCATTAGTTCTCCATTACATAATCATGAGCATTTGAGATTTATGTGCACATTGTGGTAATTTTTATGGACTAAAGTGTAATTATGTGTGTGTAGGACACCGAAGGTAATTACAAAAGAAGCCGAGGGCAAAACTGTCACCACTACTTTGACCAAGTCAAAAGCACATATTTTGATTGGAGGGAAAAGAAATTTTAAAAGTTGGAAATTGAGGAAAAGAAACACATATTTCGGTTGGAGGGAAAATTGAATTCAAAGTTTGAAATAAAGGAGAGACATGATGAGCTTTGGGAAAGGGGATGCCCAAAGTCCAAGAAAGGGGGTGCCCGCCTACTTTTCCTCTTCTCCATGCATCATATTCCACTTAAATCTCGGCCATCCATCTCCTTTTGATACAATCTCCACCCTTCATCTACCCAACTTTCCCTATAAATAGCCCATGACAAGGAGGAGAAAAGAGGTTCTTCTTTTGGCATTTTTCTCTCCCTCTCACATCTTTTAGTTCACCGAGTTCGCCCTTTTCCATCCATCTTCTCCTCTTACTGTCTTCATGAAAGTTCTTTATTTTTACGTCCTCTACAACTTTATCATCTGCATCATCTTCTAATTCCTCCTAGTGTTCAAGAAATTTTGTGTTTTTCACTGTGCTATCCTGTTCATCTGTGAATCAATATTTCTCTCTGTTCTTCTCCTTATTTATCCCCCTTTTATTCATTTTCATCTCTTACTATCTTCATGAAAGTTCTTTGTTTTTAAGTGTTCTATAACTTCTTCTTCTACATCATCCTCTAATTCATTCGGGTTTGGAAGTTATTTTCCGTTTGTCAACATGCTGTCCTGTGAGTTTACTGTTCATCCGAGGCACTACACTCTGTTCTTCCTCTGTTTTGAAGCTCTTCCACTCTTCTTTACTCTCTGAGTTCTTCATCAAAGTTCTTCCTCTTATGTATATCTAGATTTTCTTCTTCTATCGCTTTATCCAATTCTTCTTCGTTTACGAGTTATATTTATTTTCTCACTATTTTACTCTCTCATCTTCTTCTTTCTTCATCTCCACACAAACCCTTCTACATTTCTCTCTATATTTCTCTCCAAAGTTTATCCTCCACAACTCCCCTTTCATGGCGGCGTGCACATCAAGACGGGTGATGTTCCAAGGCTCGTGACGTGGACGGCGACGGCTTGTTCATCCACCTCTTTCCACGGCGATCTCTTTCAAGGCGGAGCGATCCTCTCCAAGGCTCGGCGAGGAGGAGACGACGGCGTCATCACCATTGCTACTACCATCTTCACACCTTAGGATCCTCTTTTTATTATTGCTTTAGCTTTATTTCACTTCATTGTAATCTCATTGTGTCATTAGTGTAAACTTGTTTCACATTTCATGTACTCTTTCTTTTAAGTTAATGAAAGTTATTTTCTTGATCTAGTTCTTGATCTTCTTCCATCTCTACCCCCTTCTTCTATCTCTTCTTTTCACTTCATGCAATTAATTTCTATAGCATAGGCGCATAATCATAGGTGTTTTTAATTAAGTGTTTGGTTTGTTCTTCATTTCACTATTTTCTTTAAGCAAAACAAAATCACAAGTGTTTTTTTAAAAGGTTACAAGGTTTTTAACTTTAAAAATCTCTTCTTCCCTGTGGATTCGACCCTTCTCGCCACCATATTACGTCTCTCTTTCATCTAGTACGAGTTGGAATTTTTTAAGATTGATACGCGTATTTTAAACGATGAACTTTCGCGTTATCAATTTTTGACGCCGTTGCCGGGGAAGAATGATGATTTTTGACTTAAGAACATTATTTTCCTTGTGTTTATAGTGTACTAATAAAGTTCTCTTTTCTTTTTTACAGAAAAAAAAAGGGAGAAAAAGCAACTTAAAAACCCAAAAAAAAAATCAGAGGTAAGTTTGCCTTTCTTTCTTTCATCTTTGTGATTTAGTCATTCATTTCAAAAAAAAAAGGGAACGAGGGAACACTTTTCAAGTAAGTATCCAAACTTTTCCTCTTTCATTTTAATTTCATTTCTCTACATTTCATATCTTGTGGTTAGATAGGTTCATTAAATAAAAACAAAAAAATCATCACTTAAACTTCAATAAAAATGTTCATTGCAAGAGTAGAACCCACACTTCCATGTTTTAGGTCATGCATCATTTAGGATAGAATTTATTTTTCCTTGTTGTTTAATTATTGTTAATTGCATTATTGAAGATTGCGGGAGGCAAGGTGAGTAATCTAATTTTTTCAAAAGCATGCTCATGCATTTCCATGCTTGCATAGAACCCCTTGTTTGAACTTGGTTTGTTACATATCATTTCTAAAATATTCTAAGGGCAATACCCATAAGCAAGATAAGGTGGGGATTTCATCACCCTTCCTTAGCCCACAAACCACAATTCCCATGCATCTTTGCATCACCTAGACCTTGAATAAAATCCAGTAGACATTGGCCCTAGGTTCACACTGTGGTTCTTGTGTTATTTGGGCTTACCCTCTTATGAAAACCGGTGCCTAAGGCAAGACGGTCGGACGGCAAACGCCTTAAGCGGGTTAGTAGTTTGACATAATTAGGTCCCTACGAAAGTAGGGGGAACCTCCCACTATCCCACCCCTTACCTGGCCGGTGGAAATATTGAGGGTGAACTTAAGTTTCACTTTAGCCATTTTGTGAAACCCAATTTGTAGGTCTAGGTCACATCTAGGGCATTAAGTAATTTGTGTGATAACTTGTTTGTATTTGCATAAAAAAAACAAAAAAAAAATCTCATCTTCTCTCTCTTCATCCTAGCTATCAAAATCAAAAAAAAGAAAAAAAATTAAAACAAAACAAAACAAAAATTATCATAAAAAAAATCTCTTTCATCTCTCTCTTCGTCCTAGTTCATGCAAGGTAGAAGATCTCAACATCCAAACCTACTAGGACCCATTCAAGAAATTGAGAGAGTCTTGTATCCAGGGAACGATCTCCAACAAGATCTCATGGCCGAAAATCAAGGACCTCACCACCAAAATCTAATGGCCGAAAATCCCGTTCTTCCAAAGCAAATGAAGGACTATTTCTTGCCAATCAATACCAACCGTCCTTCTATGTCCAAGCACCTCAGAACCAGGCGATTCATTATGAAATCAAGTCTAGTACCATCCAAATGTTGCCATCTTTCTATGAAAATCCCAATGAAGACCCTTACAAACATCTTGATGAGTTCCTTCAGATCTGCTTAACTGTTAAAATTCAGAATTTCTCTGATGATGCTCTTAGGCTAACTCTCTTCCCATTCTCTCTCAAGGATAAGGCCAAATATTGGTTAGGAGCCTTGGGTAGGATCATTGATACATGAGCAAAAATGCAAAAAGAATTTTTGAAGAAGTTCTATCCCATAGGGCGAACCAACACAATGAGAAGAGCCATAACTGGATTTACCCAAAATACTGGAGAAGATATACACGAGGCTTGGGATAGGTTGAAAGATCTATTAAGAAAATGTCCTCATCACGGCCTGTCAAGATGGCAAATTGTTCAAGCATTTTATGAGGGGCTAACGGAGAATTATAGACAGATGGTGTATGCATCATGTGGGGGAGCATTCATTAGTAAGAGTGAGGATGAAGCGTATGATCTATTTGAAATGTTGAGTGAAAACTCCATCAGTCACACCTCACTTTCATCATATGAACGAATGATCGGACCAAACAAGAGGGCCGGGCTTTACGAAGTTAAGAATCAAGGGGAGTTTGAGAATAAGATGTCATCAATGTCATAACCCAGAAATTGAATAAAATGGATTTGCTGGCCCAGAAGATAGAGAAGGTTGATATGGTGGCTCAGAAGCTAGACCAGTTATTGGCTATGAATAGGTAGGAACCTTCTTCATCTTCTGCTCCTCAACCTCAACAATTCTCAACTCCCAGTCAAGAAGAAATTTGTGCTTTGTGTTCTAGCCCTAGCCATTCTATGAGTGAGTATCCCATAGCAGCCCAACTTCTCCCATTTATCCAAGAATAAATCTTTGCTGCTCAAGGTGTCTCCAAGCCTGCATATGACCCTTACTCAAACACCTACAATCCAGGCTGGAGAAATCACCCAAATTTTTCTTGGAAATCCAATCAAAGCCCATCCACCCAACCTCATCCCTCACACCATTCAAATCAAAAACAATCTTTTCCAATGCCAAGTCAATCTAATCCAAATCACTCTTATTCATCTCCTTTTCTCCATCAACAATTCCAGCAACCTCTTTTCCATCAAGCTCAGGCCCCATATCCTCAAGCCCAATTTTCTCAGGGCTAATTTCAGCAATTTCCTTCACATCGTTCCCATCAGCCACATTATCAGCCACCTCCTACTCAGCCCACTTTTGATGACAAGTTTGAACAACTCCAACAACTTATTCTTACCCAAGCACAATCTATTTCCAAGTTGGAGAACCAGATGGGCAACTTGCTGCAAATAACATGAGAAGAGAGGTAGGCCAGCTCCCTAGCCAACCAGTGGCCAACCCCCGCAATCAATAACCTCCAGGCTTTCCTCCAAGAGCTCCCATTCTTCCTCAACCCAATCAGCCCAACCAACCTCAGTTGCCCCCTCCTATAGGTCCTCAGTTCGAGAATGCCAAAGCCATCTCTAACCTTAGGAGCGGGAAAATTCTTAATGACCCTTATCAGGATAAGGATGTGGGTAGTAGTTCGGGCCAAGATGCCCACGAGGAGAGTGATAGTGAAGAGGAGGAGCCGGTAATTATGCAAGAAAAGAAGAGGCAAGAGGGGGGAGAAAATAAGCTGGACAAAGGGAAAGCAAAGGTTGATGAAGGACCTCGAGAGTATGTTCCTAAGGTCCCATTCCCTGATGCATTGAAGCCTAAAGCTCAATAGAGAAAACTGGTCCAACAAGATGAACTAGTGGAATTGTTTAAACATGTGAACATCAATATTCCACTATTGGATGCGATCAAACATGTACCGGCGTATGCAAATTTTTTGAAAGAGCTATGTACACCAAAAAAGGAACCAAAGGCAGTAACACAAAAGGTCCGCTTGTCTGAAGATGTCAGCGCAGTTGTTATGAATCATTTGCCTAAAAAATTGAAGGACCCCGGAGCTCCACTGATTTCTTGTGATATAGGTGGAATTACATTTGATAGAGCATTGCTGGACCTTGGAGCCAGTGTGAACTTGTTACCCACCTTTATATATGAGCAGTTTGATCTAGGGGAGTTGAAACCCACATCTATAATCCTTTAACTGGCAGATCGATCTGTAAAGACTCCGAGGGGACTATTGAAAGATGTGATTGTAAAAGTGCATGAATGTTATTTCTCGGTGGACTTTCTTATTCTGGATATGGCCTCGTCCTAGGAATTAAAGCACACACCTATCATTTTGGGACGTCCGTTTCTTGCTACGGCCAAGGCCAATATAAATTATGCCACGGGGATGATGGATATTTCCTTTGGAGGAGAGAAGATTTCTCTGAATATGTTCAAAGCATCTCAATATCCAGACCATGAGGAGGAATGTAATATCAATGATGTTTTTGAAGAACTAATTGAAGAAAGTCTGGAAGTTAACGAGGAATGTCTAGAAGAGGGTAGCATGCTCCAAGATTCCCCACTTTCTAGTGCACCCCACTCTAGAGTAGAGCCACTCCCTCCACTTCAAGTTGAACCTATTCTTCCATCTTTGGATCAGCCGCCCAGTCTAGAATTGAAGGCTCTGCCGGATCATTTGAAGTATGCTTATCTAGGTCCTAACCAAACTCTACCCGTAATCATTGCTTCCAACCTCACTGCTACTCAGGAATCCCAACTCCTAGATATCCTTCAGGAGCACAAAAGGGCGATAGGTTGGTCAGTGGCCGATTTGAAGGGTATCAGTCCGGATGTGTGTATGCATTACATGTACTTGGAGGACAATGCCAAGCCGAGCAGAGAGATGCAGCGTCGGCTGAATCCAAGTATGAAGGAGGTAGTGAAGAAAGAAGTTGTCAAATGGTTGGATGCCGGGGTCATATATCTTATTTCTGATAGCGAGTGGGTCAGCCCAACTCAAGTTATTCCCAAGAAGTCAGGACTGACAGTTGTAACAAATGAGAAAGGAGATGAAGTGCCTACACGATTACCAACAGGGTGGAGAATCTGCATTGATTATAGAAAATTAAATTCAGTCACAAAGAAAGATCATTTTCCACTACCATTCATAGATCAAATTTTGGAGAGATTGGCAGGGCAGAAGTACTATTACTTTTTGGATGGCTATTCCGGGTACAACCAGGTTGCTATTTACTCGGAAGATCAAGAGAAGACAACATTCACGTGCCCCTATGGCACATTTACTTTTAAAAGAATGCCATTTGGGCTGTGTAACGCCCCCGCCACATTTCAGCGATGTATGATGTCCATTTTCTCTGAAATGGTGGAAGAATGCTTGGAAGTTTTTATGGATGACTTTTCAGTGTTTGGTGATTCATTTGATGATTGTTTGGGAAATTTGACTCGGGTATTGAAAAGATGCATTAAGTCAAATCTAGTGTTGAGCTGGGAGAAGAGCCACTTCATGGTAAGAGAAGGGATCGTTTTAGGCCATGTAGTTTAAGAGAAGGGAATAGAGGTTGACAAGGCTAAGGTTGATGTGGTTTCTAATCTTCCTCCCCCTTCTTCGGTCAAACAGATCCGTTCCTTTCTTGGCCATGCAAGATTCTACCGCAGATTCATTCAAAACTTCTCCACCATTGCTCGACCACTTACACAATTGCTTGCCAAGGACACTCCCTTTCATCTTGATGAGTCCTGTCTAGAGGCGTTCAATTCTTTGAAAGCGGCTCTCACACAAGCTCCCATTCTCCAATCTCCTGATTGGTCGCTCCCTTTTGAGATCATGTGTGATGCCTCAGACTATGCTATAGGAGATGTCCTAGGTCAAAGAGTTGAAAAGAAACCCGTGGTGATCTACTACGCGAGCCGCACCCTCGCTGATGCCCAAATGAACTACACCACCATAGAAAAGGAATTATTAGCTGTTGTGTTTGCCCTCGAAAAGTTTCGATCATATCTGTTAGGGGCGAAAGTCATTGTTTATTCCGATCACTCAGCATTAAAATTTTTGATGTCTAAGAAGGAAGCCAAACCCCGTCTCATACGGTGGATTTTGTTACTACAAGAGTTTGATTTAAAAATAAAAGAAAAGAAGGGGTTGGAGAATATTGTAGCTGATCACTTATCTAGGATTGTAATTCCCGAAAGTGCCCCTATGTCCGACTCCTTCCCCGATGAACAAATTCTTTCCATCTCTCATACAAAAACCCCTTGGTTCGCTCATATAGTCAACTACCTGGCGGTAGGACAGATCCCAGAAGGGTGGTCTAGGCAGGAGAAGGATCAATTCTTTACGAAGGTTAAGTACTACTTTTGGGAGGACCCAGAGCTATTTCACATGGGTCCAGATCAAATAATAAGAAGATGTGTCTCCGAGGAGGAGCAACAATCTGTTTTGAACTTCTATCATAATCTCGCTTGTGGGGGACACTTTTTAGGAAAGAAAACAGCGGTGAAAGTGTTGCAGAGCGGATTCTATTGGCCCACATTATTCAAAGATGCTTACGAATTTTTCAAAACTTGTTTAAGGTGCCAAGCCGTGGGAAATAATTCAAAAAGAGATATGATGCCGCTCAGTCCCATTCTGGTAGTAGAGATTTTCGATGTTTGGGGAATAGACTTTATGGGATCATTTCCACCTTCATTTGGCAATGAATATATTTTGGTGGCGGTGGACTATGTTTCGAAATGGATTGAAGCTGTTGTTACTAGGACAAATGATCACAAGGTTGTGATGAAGTTTGTGAAGAAACACATCTTTTCTAGATTTGGTTGTCCTAGAGCTATCATTAGTGATGGGGGCTCTCACTTTATTCATTTTCAATTCCGAGCTCTGCTTCGTAAATGTGGCATCACTCACAAGCTCGCTAGCCCCTACCATCCCCAAACTAGTGGCCAGGTAGAAGTGTCCAACAGAGAGATAAAAACTATTCTGCATAAGAGAGTTCGGCCGGATAGAAAAGACTGGTCCGAGAGACTAGATGACGCACTCTGGGCCTACAAAACTGCATTTAAAACTCCCATTGGCATGTCACCTTACCGCCTCATTTTTAGAAAAGCCTGCCACTTGCCTGTAGAGCTTGAACATAGAGCATATTGGGCCATCAAACAAGTCAACTTTGATCTCATTCAAGCCGGGGCCCAAAGAGCTCTACAACTCAATGAATTGGAGGAACTAAGAAATGAAGCCTATGAAAATTTAAAAATCTATAAAGCCAAAATGAAAGCCTTCTATGATAAGCATATTCAAAGAAAAACTTTTCAACCAAATCAGAAAGTATGCCTTTTTAACTCTAGGTTGCGCGTGTTCCCTGGAAAGCTCAAGTCCAGATGGGATGGACCGTTTGTAGTTGTCAAAGCTTTTGACCACGGTGCCATCAAAATTTTGAATCCTAAAAATGGTCAAATTTTCACTGTCAACAGTCAAAGATTGAAATCTTATTTAGAAAATGATCAGTTGCAAAAAGAATCCATTATCCTAAGTGGTCTGGAATAAAATCTTCGTGAGCTCTCATGCGTCTAGCTGAAAACGAAAAATTTAGCGCTTCTGGGAGGCAACCCACAGTTTTTGTTATTTTGACATTTTTGTTTGAGTGTGTTTTAGTAGTCAGGTTAAGGCCCAGGAGAGGAAGTCATCGCCGCCTATGACATTGATGGAGGTTTCGTCCCGCATATCCAGTTGTCTCTTTCCTACTCAGAAGTATTTATTGATACATTGTTCTTTTGCTTTCAATTCTACATGCCATTGAGGATAATGTCATTCAAGTTGGGGGGGAGAGAAATTTTCATGATGCATATAGTACAACCTTATAGGAGTGCTGTCTTACATGTCATCGTTGCATGAAAGTAGAAAGATGTAAACCCCATTTTGAGTTTCATGATTCATGCTTAAATTAAAAGTAATTCTAGAATAGAAAAGGCTAGGGAGAAGGATGATGGAAAATTTAGTCAATCTAGCCATGGAAAACTGATATAAGAATCCCTTTAAAGTTCATGTGCACTTAAAAAAAAAAATTACATTACACACTAATGAAACAAGCAAGACAAGCCCTCTGCTATTTTAGGTATATTGTCTGATATTCTGCACTTCTTAAGAAAAGAGATCTTTATACAAAGCTTTCTGCCAAATTATCTATCAAATAAGTACAATGGCACTATGAAAAAAAAAGAAAAAAAATACCATGAAAAATGCCCCTAGTCTTAGTAACCGGATCTGTGAAACTGGGCCTGCTTCTCCTAACGCAAGAGTCGAGATTCACGTTAAACAGTGAAGGGTAGTGCAGCATCATGTGTGGTATAAAAGATCCTAAAGGGACAAAGCAATAAGGTAGACAAAAAGCTAATATACTTAATGCTCTGATCTAAGAGGTGCAGGGTTGAAAGACATTTGCTTGGAATAGCGAATGGGGGATACAATTGTCTAAGCTGGGGATTTGGTAGTTACACATGCATAAGTGCTATTGAGCTTTGATTTGAATTCTTAATCATGTACTATTAAGTTCCTGCATAAGGCTAGTGTGCATTAATGATTCCAGATTCCTAATCTTTGGTTGATTCTATGAAGGGAGAATTGGATATGAGAGTATGAATTTTACAAACTCTTGTTAGTCCTAAATTTCAATTTATTGGCATTGCTAAGGGACTAGCAATGAGTAAGTTGGGGGGTGTGATAAGTGTCCATTTGTTATGATAATTCATTACATGTACACCATTTTATGTGCATATAATTAGGTAATTATGCATATTTAATAATTAACCTCAACTCCGCATTTAAATTGAAGCTTTCACGTAAATTGATTAATTCAATTATCTTATTCAATAATAAATTAAAGTTGAGGGCCATGAGCATTAATTCTCCATTACATAATCATGAGCATTTGAGATTTATGTGCACATTATGGTAATTTTTATGGACTAAAGTGTAATTATGTGTGTGTAGGACACCGAAGGTAATTACAAAAGAAGCCGAGGGTAAAACTGTCACCACTACTTTGACCAAGTCAAAAGCACATATTTTGATTGGAGGGAAAAGAAATTTTAAAAGTTAAAAATTGAGGAAAAGAAACACATATTTCGGTTGGAGGGAAAATTGAATTCAAAGTTTGAAATAAAGGAGAGACATGATGAGCCTTGGGAAAGGGGATGCCCAAAGTCAAAGAAAGGGGGTGCCCACCTACTTTTCCTCTTCTCCATGCATCATATTCCACTTAAATCTCAGCCATCCATCTCCTTTTGATACAATCTCCACTCTTCATCTACCCAGCTTTCCCTATAAATAGCCCATGACAAGGAGGAGAAAAGAGGTTCTTCCTTTGGCATTTTTCTCTCCCTCTCATATCTTTTAGTTCACCGAGTTCACCCTCTTCTGTCCCTCGTCTCCTCTTGCTATCTTCATGAAAGTTCTTTATTTTTACGTTCTCTACAACTTCGTCTGCTGTATCATCTTCTAATTCCTCCTAGTTTTCAAGGTATTTTATATTTTTCACTGTGCTATCATGTTCATCTGCGAATCAATATTTCTCTATGTTCTTCTCCTTATTTCTCCCCCTTATAGTCATTTGCTTCTCTTACTATCTTCATTAAAGTTCTTTGTTTTTAAGTTTTCTACAACTTCTTCTTCGACATCATCCTCTAATTCATTCGGGTTTGGAAGTTATTTTCCGTTTGTCAACATGCTTTCCTGTGATTTTACTGTTCATCCGAGGCACTACACTCTGTTCTTCCTCCGTTTTGAAGCTCTTCCACTCTTCGTTACTCTCTGAGTTCTTCATCAAAGTTCTTCCTCTTATGTAGATCTAGATTTTCTTCTTCTATCACTTCCTCCAAATCTACTTTGTTTATGAGTTATATTTATTTTCTCACTATTTTACTCTCTCATCTTCTTGTTTCTTCATCTCCACACAAACCCTTCCACATTTCTCTCTATATTTCTCTCCAAAGTTTATCCTCCATAACTACCCTTTCATGGCGGTGTGCACATCAAGACGGGCGACGTTCCAAGGCTCGTGACGTGGACGGCGACGGCTTCTTCATCCACCTCTTTCCACGGCGATCTCTTTCAAGGCGGAGCGATCCTCTCCAAGGCTCGGCGAGGAGGAGACGACGGCGTCATCACCATTGCTACTACCATCTTCACACCTTAGGGTCCTCTTTTTATTATTGCTTTAGTTTTATTTCACTTCATTATAATCTCATTGTGTCATTAGTGTAAACTTATTTCACATTTCATGTACTCTTTCTTTTAAGTTAATGAAAGTTGTTCTCTTGATCTAGTTCTTGATCTTCTTCCATCTCTACCCCCTTCTTCTATCTCTTCTTTTCACTTCATACAATTAATTTCTATAGCATAGGCGCATAATCATAGGTGTTTTTAATTAAGTGTTTGGTTTGTTCTTCATTTCACTATTTTCTTTAAGCAAAACAAAATCACAAGTGTTTTTTTAAAAGGTTACAAGATTGTTAACTTTAAAAATCTCTTCTTCCCTGTGGATTCGACCCTTCTCGCTACCATATTACGTCTCTCTTTCATCTAGTGCGAGTTGGAATTTTTTAAGATTGATACGCGTGTTTTAAACGATGAACTTTTGCGTTAACAACGACTAGTGAAGGGTCACCGAAGGAGTAGACTCTCAAGTCAACGTAAAACCACGTAGGAACCTGACGAAGTACGGGGACCATCCCACGTATCAGCACCGTCGCACGGTGACCATAGTCGGAGGAGAAACGGGACTCACAGTCCACACAGAAACGTAGAAGTACGGTTCCCAAGGTAGCTCATAGGCCGCCAAACCGAATTCCACTCTCAGGGAACAACGGGAACCCTCCATCCCCAGGCTGGGCAACTGGACTCGCGGTCCAAGGCCTTACACATGGCCCACGCGGAAAGCACAGAAGCACGATTCCCAGGGCAACGCACAAGCTGCCACGCCGATAATTGGACTCGCAGTCCAAGGCCAAACACATGGCCCACTCGGGAATCACCTTCCAGAAAAACTCACAGCATGCCGGGGAGACCCCACCACACACACACAGATACCCGGTGACTCGGTCAAGCGTAACGCAAAAGTCCGGCACACGAGGAGCACCCGGACTCTCGAACCTATGGGCACACTAAACGAGGTAGCACGGTCCTCCCAACACCCTCGAAACATGGACACAGAATCCCACGTTTGTCTGGGGTATTCACAAGACCACAGGTCGACCACCGGGTCGCAACCAGGTCGACCAGGGATCCACACAATGTGAAACGATCGCGGCAAGCGCGAAGAACCACTTTGGCATAACATAGTGCCGGGCGGTCTATCTTTGGGCCATCACACACCGTAACAGTCCAAAGGTAGGCCGTCACAGCACCCTGACGGTCCACTCAGGAGCGTCAGACACTCGGCATGAAACAGACTGTAACGCACCTACGCTGGTGTGTCACAGCACCTGACGGGCCTAAACAGGTGCGTCAGGGCACGAGTGAAAACTGAACGTAATGCGCTTCTCTAGGGGCGTTATGTCACCTAATGGACCAACGTTGGTGCGTTAGGCCAAGGAGCTACACAAGCCGTGACGCATACCTCTAGGTGCGTCACGCACTCTAACGTACATATACAGGCGCGCTAGGGTGGGGGTGGATGCGTTAGCTCTAACGCTCCTACCCAAGGGCGTCACACTATCCTGACAGCCCACTCTGGGTGCGTCAGGTGTCTATGACCCCCAACGGTCATAAACCACGGTCGGAACCACGGTAACAGTCTAGCATGAGGGCATCACAGCCCTGTGGCGGTCTATCGTGGGGCCGTCAGGCCCATGAACGCCAATACCCAAAACAAAGGGGACGTAAGGCACCTGCCCAGGCGCGTTACGTACTGTGGCGGTCACTGGAACGACCGTCACAGCGTGCCGGCGGCGAAACGGCAAACTACACCCAAAAATTCCATTCCACACCCCGATCATCCACGGATGATGAAGAAAACAACGGGGAAGCTCCCCTATGGGCCCTAGCATGCATCTAGACCCTCGAATCGGTCCGAAACGTGGTAGAACGGTAGATCGGCCCACAAGCCCTAAAACATGGATTTTTCCCAAATCTCCCCGATTAGCCCGCTCGGCTTACCACGGCCTACGAAACTCGTGGGAAAGGGAATGCACGAGCTGGGGGTCCATCTCCCTACCTCCACCGAAGAAATGACACGCCGTTGACGCCGATCCACGAAGAAAATGGCGTGAAACCCTCGCCGTTCCATGAACCCGTGGCCGAGCTGCCACAAGCCACCGGCCCTCGATCTTCGACCCGTTCCCCGTTCCTCGCCTCCCGCCATCGCCGCCTCGCCCTCCTCTACCACCGTCGGCCGCTCGGGGAGAGGGGGAGAGAAAGAGATGAGAGAGAGTGAGAAAGAGAGAATGAGAGGCGGAGAGAGAAAAGGGTTAGTATATATAGAAAATCCAAAAATTACAGAAATTTAGAAAATTATGAAAAATTACCTCTGCGATCCTCGGGAGGAGCACAACGTAGTGGTAACGTCCCGGAGTCGGAGAACGCCACGGTTCGCCATGCACAGTGTTCCGAAGGCACATCAGGGAAAAACACGTGTAAAGTACAAAATACACTCTGAGACCCACTAAAATGATCCGAAAAAATATCCAAAAAACCCGGGGCATTACACTATGCATACATGCATGTCCTTAGCCTAATTTAAAGATAAAAGATATTCTCTTGTTCATTCACTATGACCTATGCATCTAGATGGCCTATTCTTCATTCTGTCATGACTAGAGTAGTTGTTTATTTTGATTCTTCTTGCATGAAAGGTTTTAAACCATAGATCTGTTACTTACGGTCAACAGT
Organism: Amorphophallus konjac; assembly: GCA_022559845.1. Lineage (NCBI taxonomy): Eukaryota > Viridiplantae > Streptophyta > Magnoliopsida > Alismatales > Araceae > Amorphophallus > Amorphophallus konjac. Next base: position 254,640,275 of record CM040118.1, on the reverse strand, counting down.
GCTCTGACGGATTATAGTTAGACCGTCACATGACTCTGACGGCCTTACGATGAGCCGTCACACCGCCTGTTGTACTTAAGTTCTCTGTAATCTCTGACGGACTAGAATCAGTGCGTCACAGTATTCTGACGGCTCCACGATAAACTATCACAGCCATATGACGCGCCTGTCTTAGACCGCCAGAGTGCTATGTTCTGTCTATTCGGGATAGAATTGAGAACAGTCAAAGTAGCTTATAAATAAGCCTAGTTATCTAAGTTTTGACCTATCTTCATGAACTTTGAGTTTATAAATTGATTCATGCATGTCTAAAGCACTTTGACTTATTTTAAGTACATGTTAATTTCATTGCTAAAACTCTATAGTTTTGTATTAAAAAACATGATTTTAACTGATGAATTGACGGAGTTTTATCATGGTTTCACATCGTTACACATTCTTTTCCGTCTATAGAGTCAATTTCTCTAAGTGCATGGCATATATTCCGGTATATGACCATTAGTTCACACTTTGCACATAGGAACATATTCTTGGACTTGAGGACCTCTCTATTAGATATTCCTTCCTATGGATTAGGAAATATTATTTCAAGGCCTCCGTAATTCTTCGCGAGCCTGGGATTTCCACTAGGACGCCGAGTTGGTTGTACCATTAAAGTCCAATTGTTTAGAAAGCACTATTGCTATTTTTTGGTTTTGACTATGTAACGGCCTATTACTCGACCGTCAGGCCCATCTAACGGTCCAATATACAACCGTCACATATACTGAGTCTAATTTATTCTTTCTAGATTCGGCCCATTATGACGGCTCAATTTTAGACCGTCACGTTCATGTAACGGCCCATTAATTGACCGTCACAATTCCTGAGTACTTTAACCCGAGGTTTGACCTAAGGGTTGATATTTCAAAGTTTTTAGATGGATTATTGATGGTCTAGGACTTGTCATATTGTTCAAGATACTTAATTTTAAATTATGGAAGATAAGGAATGTACTGTTACGCTGTCGAATTGTTTCCATGAGCATAACCTTGTTTTAAGTCATTCTTGATCCCTCGCATTCTTAATTTGAAGTGTTCATTCATTGAAACTTATTGAACTTCTAATATTACTGGCCATATTTTATTGCTTGAAACGTGGAAGTAGCTTTATTTCTACTTGAAGATGCGATCGGGCACTGATTGTGTTCAAGGGCTCTATGCTAGTCCCCTCGGTTGATTGTCAGAATCATACTGTAAACCATGGGGTATGATGCTACCGACGTCGCATTACGCTGGGAGTACTTTCTTTATAAATAAGTGAAAATCCACAGCTCGTGAAGTGAAAATCCACAAGACACGACATATATACGTACATGACTTTCTTGCTTGTTACATGATATTCCACAGAAATTCACCAAATACTTGCTCATAAGCAAACGATGTTTGTGTGATGATTACGTGGTTTGCTAGTACATTCTCGATACATTCTTGTTCATGAAAGGCCATATCATGTTCTTGATACATTCTTGCTAATTCATACTTGTTCATTCTATCTTATATGATCTTCTTGCTACCTTGGTTATTTACATATGATTTATCACATTCGCATGATTTTACCTTATTTTTTAGAGCTAAATTACTAATCACTTTAATAGTGAATTCATGTTGATGCGAAGATACCTACTGGGCAAGTGTGCTCATTACCTATTTCCAATCGTTTTCAGGAGATGGAAGTGATTTGAATTCGGATTCGAGTTATACAAGTAGCGGGTCCGAGAGCAAATGAAAGTCATATCAAAATGAGAGTGAAGACTTAGGAAAGTCAATATTGTTTAGATCGAGTCTTGTAATTTTTCCTTTTTCCTTGAGTCTGATGGATTGAAGAAGGTTGAAAAGTTATTGTATTGGATTATTTTGTTTATTAATGAAATAAGTTGGAGTTTGAGTAAATTATTGTGCAATTGCATTTTTATGTGTGATTGTCATGCGCTCTGATCGTTCTTGTTCGCAAGAAGCTTACCATGCCAGCTGTTCATGTTCCTCGAGTTAGTCTTCCGCTGTAATAATGACTCGGGGCGTGACAGTTAAGTTGGTATTAGAGCCTAAGTCTCAAGACTTAGGGAAAAGAGTCACGTCATAGGATAAGGCCAAGGCTTAAGGACCCCTACCTATGAGCTAAGGAAGAAATTTCTTCACCCATGTGAGAATTGGGTAGAGCCCGGGATAAGATAGTTAACTAGTTTTAGGATTTATCTCTTTCTAATTCCATGAGAATTAACAAATTGTTATTTCTCTCAGGTACCTCATTATTACAATGGGTCATCGCGTAGATTGGGGTGGCATGCAACAAACAGTTGCCGGCCTTACTCAGGCATTATAAACTATGGCCTAGGCAGGTGCAGGGGCGAGGGCTGGTGACTTGCATTGCAATTTTCAGAACTTAAACCCTCCGCGTTTCTACGGTTCTTCCAACCCAGATGAGGCAGAAAACTGGATAGATGAGATGAATCGTATCTTTGATGTTATCCAATGCACGGACCAAGAAAAAGTGCATCTTGCAACATTTCAACTCAATAAAGATGCACGCACATGGTGGAAATTGGTACCTACACCTCCGACAGATACACCTCATACATGGGACGGTTTTCTTATTCTATTCCGTGCTAAGTACTTTTCTGAACATGTTAAAGAAAGAAAGGCTATGGAGTTCGCCTCTCTTCGTTAGGGAATGATGACAGTCACGGAGTATGAACTTCAATTCTCCAGGCTAGCACCCTATGTGTTGTGCCCCTGTGATCATTTGAGTCTTCCCGTGATTTGGGTCATTCGACATCGTCTTGTGGTCATTTGAGTTATTGTTTATTCTTGGTTTTGATAATAGCTAAACACTATAAGTCATTATTATTTTAACTCTCATATGACTGACATACGTGATGTTTTGTTCATGACAGATATGCCAATGAATTGCCAAGGAATGAAGTGGAGATGGCAAATGTGAAAGCTCAATGTTGCTCCCTCGCACGCGGATCGACCTGCGCTGTCAGGTCGCGGGGATCCACAGACATGAACAGGCTGCTAAAGGAGTCAAGCGATGGAGCTAAAGTAGTTAATGGACCGACTCGGGAAAGCCCGGGGTCTGCCTAGCTGGCGGTCGATCGCCAGCACAGGGGCGGTCGACCGCCCCAGCCAGCAACCCCCAGATTGCAACTCTTTCAGTAGCGGTCGACCGCCAGCCCAGTAGCGGTCGACCTGAATTTCCAAGAACCGCCCGTTTGCAAGTTTCTCAGTAGCGATCGATCGCCAAAAGCTGCAGGTCGATCGCCAGCCCCGAGCCTTCAATGTTGACTTTGTTTTCTACTTCGAGAAGAGCCCCTTTCCTTGTATTTGTTTAACCCCAAAGTCACCCAATCTTCCATAGATTATGGATCTGGTCTGGGGGATGTCTAAGGACCATTCAAAGGTTATAAAACACATGCAAGAGGGTTAGAAACCCTAGTTGATCATTTGTGAATCCATGGGAGATCAAAGGAGGCTACAAGGGTGAGAGGAGTTCGAGTATTGTAGCCGTGAACAGTACTCCGGGAAGAAGTTCTTCATCAAATCCTCAAGTGATTCAAGCTACTTGAAGAGAAGATCAAGCCCAAGCCAAGAGAAGATAAAGCTGCATCTTTCATCCTCTTCATCATCTCAAGGGTGATCTAAACTGCATCCTCAAACCTATTCATCAACTCAAGAAGATCAAAAGGAAGATCCAAGCTACATCCATAGTCTTCCTCATCAACTAGAAGAGATTCAAGGAAGATCATCTCTCAAGGAAAAGACACCATCGAAGCATCAGATTCAAGCTCCTGCAACTCAGACAAGATCTTTCTACTTTGAGCATATTCTATATCTTGTTTGAGTGATTTCGTATTTGTTCTCTTTTCATTTCTTTCAAACAATTGAAACTGAAGATCGTCCCTACTGGTGGTTAGTAGGAAGGCAATCGGAAGTTATCCGATCTGCGGTGTTGACGTCCCTACCGGTGGTTAGTAGGAAGGCAATCGGTGGTCTTTCCGATTTACGGTTCAGTGCGTGGCACTAGTGGAGCCTCACCGGATTTGGTGAGGGGTGGACGTAGGACTGGGGATTCAGTCTGAACCACCTTAAAATCCTTTGTGTTGTGGTTTGTTTATGTGATTGCTTCGTTCTTGATGCATGCTTAAGTTCAATCTTTATATTACGTAATCATCTTGCTAAGCAAATCGTTGTGTCCTTCGTTAAGTTAGTTATATTCCGCTACAATTTATTTTATCTAGCTATATAGAGGGCTGCATTGCGAAAAGAGGGACAGATCTATTCACCCCTCCCCTTTAGATCCGCTATCCACTACTCAACACTATGCACCGCATTTAATCAGTACCGATTTATTGAAGGCTAATCGGTTTATGGACGGGTTACGACCCGATTTCATTCAGCAGCTCGGGACCCAAAACATCCGTACCTATGCAGAGATGGTCCAACGGGCATATTTATGTGAGAGGAACTTAGAAAAGGTCAAGAAATTGAAAGGAAAAGGAGAAGAGTCCAGCCGACGATCTGACCGGCATTATAAGAAAGACAAATTCAGCATCACGAAATCGCATAAAAGCCGTGATAGTAAGAAAAGATCCAGGAGCGGGAACGGTGGAAGTTCCCAGAAGAACAAGAAAGTCAAGGAAAAGAAGGAGCAAGTCATGGCGGCTTGCACATTTTGTGAGAAGTTCGGCCATTCGGCTGAAGAATGTTGGAAGCACCTTGGTGCTTGTCTACGTTGTGGAAGCATGGAGCATCGTATGCCAGATTGCCCCTTTATGAAGGATCAATCATCTGGTGGTGGACGTAGGAGGCAGGCTCGCCTCAATGCTATTCTAGAAGAAGAAGAAGCGCCCAGGGATGGTGGGCTTATGGAAGGTACCCTTCAAATTTGTTCCCGTCCTACATTTGTGCTATTTGATACAGGTGCCTCTCATTCTTTTATCTCTACTACTTTTGCAAAAATATTACCAATTGCACCAGTTCCCCTACCTTCAGATCTTGCTATTACCATACCCTTAGGTTCTGGAACAAAGCTTACCGAGTATTATCCTGATAGTGATGTAATAGTAGAAGGTCACAATCTCCCCGCAAACTTAGTATGCCTTGACATGAAAGGTTATGATGCCATCTTAGGGGTAGATTGGCTTATAGATCATGATACTGATATTAACTGCCGAAATAGGATTATATCCTTTTGAAAACCCGGTCTTCCAAGATTTTCTTTCCTTAGCATCATGTATAGGAAACATCCCACTATCATATCCTCTCTTCACGCTTGTAAACTTATCTCGTAAGGATGTGAAGCTTTTCTTGCTTCTGTCATTGTTATCGAGTCCAAGGAAATCATCCTATCAGACATTCCTATTGTAAATGAGTTCCCAGATGTGTTTCCACCCGAATTACCCAGCTTACCACCCGAGAGAGAAGTAAACGTCACTATTAAACTCATTCCAGGAGCAACACCTGTTTCTATAGCCCCTTACACGATGTCCCTCACGGAACTTAAGGAACTAAAGAGGCAGTTGCAGGAACTATTAGATAAGGGTTTCATCAGACCTAGCACATCCCCCCCGGGGTGCGCTGATTCTATTCGTCAAGAAGAAGGATGGCTCTCTCAGGTTATGCATAGGCTACCGGTGACTGAATAAACTTACAATCAAAAATAAGTATCCGTTGCCGCGTATTGATGAGCTATTCGATCAGCTTTCAGGAGCAGAGTATTTCTCTAAGATTGACCTCAGATCAGGTTATCATCAGCTTAGAATTAAAGAAGAAGACATTTATAAACCAGATTTTTGAAGTCGTTATGGCCACTATGAATTCGTGGTGATGCTGTTCGGGTTAACAAATGCCCCAGCAGTATTTATGCAACTTATGAACAATGTTTTCCAGCCATATCTGGACTAGTTCATCATCGTCTTCATCGATGACATCCTAGTATATTCCAAGACAAAAGAGGAACATGAAGGACATCTGAGGATAGCATTGCAAACACTTAGAGAACATAAACTTTATGCCAAACTTAGCAAGTGTAAGTTCTAGCTCAAGGAAGTTTCATTCCTAGGCCACATTATTTCAAAAGAAGGTATCGTTGTAGATCCTTCTAAAGTAGAAGCTGTCAGAAACTGGAGCCGGCCAACGACTGTATCAGAAATAAGGAGCTTTCTGGGTCTAGCTGGTTATTATAGGAGGTTCATTAAGGACTTCTCAAAAGTTGTTGTTCCTTTAACTAGACTCACAAGAAAAGAAAATCATTTTGTCTGGTCAGAGGAATGTGAAGAGAGTTTTCAAACTCTTAAGAACCATCTTACTATAGCTCCTATTCTATCACTACCGGTGGAAGGTGGTGGATTCGAAGTATATACGGATGCGTCTGGCATTGGCTTAGGGTGCGTCCTCATGCAAAATGGGAAGGTAATACGTTATTCTTAAAGACAATTGAAACGGCACGAAGAGAATTACCCTGTGCATGATTTGGAATTGGCTGCTGTTATTTTCACCTTAAAAATTTGGCGTCATTATCTCTATGGAGAGAAATTCATGGTCTACTCGGACCACAAAAGCTTGGAATACTTGTTCTCTCAAAAGGAGTTAAATATGAGGCAGAGGGGATGGTTTGAATATCTCAAAGACTTTGATTTTGCTATTCAATATCATCCTGGCAAGGCTAATGTTGTAGCCGATGTACTCAGCAGAAAATCAATGGGAAAGCTATTAAGTCTTATGATTAGTATGACTAATCTTATTCCTCAATTTGCTTAGTTGAACTTAGATATTGACATGAAGGAAGAAGATTGTTTCATAGCTAATATTCAAGCTCAACCTACATTAATAGAAGATATGGTCAAGCTACAAAATGATGATCCCGTATTACTGGAGATTAAAGCCAACATAGAACAGAGGCCGGATTTTTCTATTTCCAATGACGGAAGATTGCTATTTAAGGGCCGAGTGTGTGTACCATATCATGAGGATACGAAGAAACTGATCTTTGAAGAAGCACATAAATCCAAGTACACCATTCATCCAGGTGGTACAAAAATGTATCAAGATCTCAAAAGAAATTTTTGGTGGCCCAATATGAAGAGAGAAATAGCTGATTTCGTGTCCCGCTGTCTCACTTGTCAACAAGTAAAAGCAGAACATTTTAGACTCGCAGGTAAATTACATCCCTTAGATATTCCAACATGGAAATGGGAGAGTACAGGAATGGATTTCATTATGGGTTTACCAAGGACAAGAGGTGGACACGACGGTATCTGGGTAATCATAGACCGATTGACAAAATCTGCACATTTCATACCAATCAAAAGTCGATGGTCTGTGGATATTCTAGCAACATTATACATAAAAGAAATTGTCAAATTACATGGTGTCCCTGTCACTATTATATCTGATAGAGATCCTCGATTCACATCACAATTTTGGAAGGGTCTACAACACTCACTAGGGACTAGATTGAATTTTAGCACATCATTTCATCCACAAACGAATGGTCAGACTGAAAGAACAAATCAGGTGGTAGAAGATATGCTCAGGGCTTGTGCTATTGATTTTGGAGGAAGTTGGCATGATCACTTACCTCTAGTAGAATTTGTATATAACAACAGTTATCAGGCCAACATACAGATGGCACCTTTTGAAGCTTTATATGGAAAAAGCTGTAGATCACCGATATGTTGGAATGAAATAGGGGAAAGGCAAATTCTAGGCCCCGACATTATCAGGGATTATTCAGAGAAAATTATGCTCATTCAAGAAAGATTGCAGGTGGCACAACATAGGCAAAAATCCTATGCTGATAATCGAAGGCGCAACTTGGAGTTTCAAGTAGGAGATCATTTATTTCTTAAAGTTTCTCCAAGCCGAGGTATTCAAAGATTTCATATTAAGAAAAAACTTACTCCAAGATTTATTGGTCCTTTTGAAATTCTGGAAAGGGTTGGTGAAGTGGCTTATAGATTAGCTCTACCTCCACAATTAGCAGGAGTTCATGACGTATTTCACGTCTCTATGCTGAAAAAGTATGTACATGATCCTTACCATGTTATCACTTACGATAATTTGGAGATTCAGAAGGATATGACATACGAGCAGACACCAATAAAGATTCTGGAACAGAAAGTGTGTCAACTAAGGAATAAAGCTATTCTTATGGTCAAAATTCAATGGAAGAAATCATGACCGTTCGAAGCAACTTGGGAAATGGAAGAAGCCATGCGGAAAAGATTAGCTCGCTGAAGCCTCCTCCAGGTGATCTTCTTCCTCCTCCTGCTATGTGCATCGCCCTCTCCTCCTTTCCTGCAAGATAGAACTATTAGCCCCTTGGAGATCATCTTTTTCGAATGGAGTTCGCACCCTCCTTATACCCAATGAAACAAGGCGCACAAAGACTTAAATGCCCAACAAAAAAACCTTCAAAATGTGTCTAACATATGTATTGTAGCAACCCTGGTAAATTAAAGGACTAGAAAGTCTAAATAAATTAAAAATAATAATTAAACAAGGCCCAGACCTTGTACATGACCCTCTTACGTCCTAAAAAGTCTAACAAAAGAACTTATGGACACTACTATTGTATTATAATAAATTTAAGAATGACATGTTATTTTTAGGTAAGTATTTAATGCACAACGTAATTTTAATTGAATTAAGAATCATTAAATCTCGAAGAAAATGTCAATTTATATTTTATTACTAATTTAGAAGATTTAATATTCCACATTTATTACATTATAATATTATTAGAAGGGAGAAAGATATATATATTCAAGATATGTAAAAGATAAAAGAATGGGTATATACGCAATTTCAATTCTTTCAAGGGGATTGAGAAATTGTCAAAACTCAATTGACGCCACTTTGTGTAGGCGTATCCAACGTGAAATGCGACTTAACACAAGTCGTTATTTATAAATTAGTGAAAATCAAATAAAGTGTATAGCTAAAGCGTTATAGAGATAGTACGGATATATACATAATATTAGTCTTTTGAAGGTTAAGTGAAAATGCCAAAAAAGAAATGACGCCATACCAATGGGCGTGTATAACATAAGAAACGACTTAAACAAAGTCGTTATTTTATTATAAATGAATGGTGCCAGTTTTTCAATTAAAGAATTTTGGAAAACTAATTATATGGGAAAATAGAGAAAAATGGAAAACTCGTACCCCTAAAATTTCCCATCAAGATCACATCAAGAAAAAAAGATAAAAATTCAGAAAAATTGTTACACCTTAAAATAACAAATAAGGGAAAAATGAATGACGCCTTCGAGCAAGTCGTCATTTAATTTTGACGACTGTGTATACAAGCGTCATTTACTGAAATAACGCCCCAACCTTAGGCGTCATTTACAAACCGACCCGTTAGGGTTTGGTTCGAACATGGATGTTATCTGGGTAAGTTTTGATTAAGGAAGGGATTGATACTTGTATCTTTAAGTTTAGTAAGGATTCTACCATGGAAATTTTAGTTCTAATCGAACTCTTAAAAACACATTAGGATTCCTTCCCTATAAATACCCCCTCCCATCGAGCCAACCTGTTGGTTTTTCTTCATCAAACCTATTGCTGCTGTCGATCGTCCAAGCATCGGGGAGCCTTCCTCGCCATCCTGTTAGTAATACGAGGAGGAGTTTCCATCATCTTCCTCTTCGTCCTGCCGTGGTGAACGTGAAGAACGTAGGAGTTCTTTGTCTTCTTCCTGCGGGTTATCTGAGACAAGAAGGAGCACAGGAAGCTCTCTTCTTCTTCTTCCGGTACCGTTGCTGGAAAAGAGGCTGCCGACCTCTTTGGGAAGCTATCATCATCTTGCTGCTTCTTCTTTGAAAGGGCCTGCTGTTGCGAACTGCTACTCTTGTTATATTGACTTCCAATAACTCTGATAGAAATAGAGTATCGTATTAAGGGATTATTTTCTTCATCTTCATCATCGTCTGTCAACCAAGTCATCACCCAAATCTAGGTTTTCTCAAGACTTAGCAAAATCTTATAATTACGAAGTGAATACATGCATATAGGCCTAAAGGAGTTACTGATTTCATTTTCCAGAATGATATTTCTCCATTTACTGCATGAATGAAACTGACGACCCAAGATAGGGCGTCATTTAAAATCAACGACCGTGCAAACAGTCGTCTTTTCCTAGATAGTTAATAATTGTACAAAGTTTAAAATTTAATAACTATGAACTCTTACATGTACACTAATGCATGACTGTGTCCATAAATTCCTGCTATTTTTCCCTCTCTGTTCATGTCATTTGTTTCTTGATCGGCCATATTTTATAAAGCATGTGTCTGTGATGACACCTATTAGGTACAAATCAGATGACAGGAATTAGTGACCCTGACTAAGTCGTTATTTGAATGGACGCCCCTACACATAGGCGTTAGATTCGTGATAAATAATGAAAATGGAAATGTACATAAATTCCTGGACTTGATAATTGACGACATATACCCTACCCTTTAATTTGTTATATGACGCCCCTGACTAGGGCGCTGTTTACTGAATTGAAGCCTTCATGAAAGGCGTCATTTTTATAATAATCAAAATTAGAAAATGTTTATAGATATTAATCTGGATGTAACGACTGAGTGAACAGTCGTCATTTATTGAACTGACGACCTTGACAAGGGCGCCAATTCATAAAATGAAGACTTAAGCTCAGGCGCCATTGACTGATTCCTGATTTTTCGTGGTTTTTATATATAACCCTTGTTAATGGGTTATGCATATCGGCACTATATTCCATTCCGTGAATATAGTCCCACATTTTCTCGTTGTTTTATCAATTACCCACTAATTCTCGGTGATAAATGAACTCTCCATAGGACATTCCATTCCTTTGGACCAGTGACTTTATCATAGAGACCTCCGTAAGACTCCGCTAGCCTTGGATTCCCTCGAGGCAGCCGAGCTGGTTGTACCCTTAAAACCTATGTCACTATTTGATTACCATGTCACTCTAAAGAAACATGGTATACCGGCGCTCATGACTTACTAAGAGGATGTCATGAGAATACTCTAAATTAATGGAATGGGAAACCATGCCATTAGTGTCCTTATGAATTAGGTACCATACTTGTGGACCTCAATTCTATCTAGCTTATCATGTCCAAGAGCGAGCGACCATCGCCATATGAGCACTTATTCTTATTATCCTGGCACCCAATTAGGGAGCCGATTTCACCTAGTTTTATCATTAATCGTGGTTGTACCGTTATTGTTGTCTTTATACATCATGTTCAATCCTTGAAATTCTATTCCACAAGATCTACCTTAAAGTCCCTACAAGCTTATTCCATTGAAACTCTATATTGGCTATAACCATAATGGATGTCGAAAAATACACGATCAATGCCTGCGCATATAAGGGCCCGATCTGATCCTGGGAGGAGCACCCGAAAGTACTGGTGCCCATGGGAGTTGTAATGATCACGGTGTGGCATTGCACCAAAGTGCATGACTAGCTTGATTAGACATTCCACAATCTCATACTCGACTTGACATGACATGACTTGCGTGACCCGGAAAGGGTATTTATATACTTGCTTGAAACGTGATAGCCAATTCCCGACATGACATGATGAATATACTTGCTTGAATATCTTGACATTTATTGATATAAGTTCTTGAGAGACATGCTAGTTCACTCAATTATCTCTTGTTATACTCTCTCTCTCTTGTAGTTTTACGTAAACATGCATAGCTTTATTGCATTCATGTAACATGTAATTTACTTAAAGCAAGCTAGCTCTTGAGATATAATTCCTTCTGAGCGTTCGGTCATCTAGTGTTTTCCCCTATTTTTCAGGTAAGTCCGATGACGAGACTCAATCGGATGGGGAAGGTCAAGAGTGAAGAGATTAGAGCTCTCCGTCTATCCAAGCGTCTACTAATCTTGTCTTTCTATATTTTTGAGTCGATCGTTGTACTTTTCCCTTTATTGAGTCTTAGCACTTTCATTAAGTGGATTGTAATAGAAGTACTTTTAAGGTTGTGATTGAATAAAGGATTGGGTTATCTTTACTTTTGTGCACTCTGTCTTTGTGTTGAATACACTAACGCTCTGATTGACATGATCGATATAAACTCGTCGTGCGTCTCCGAGTTCCTTCCGCGCTCGGGGCGTGACAGTTTTTGTGGTATCAGAGCCTAGGATATTCAATTCCTAGGAAACCCAAGTCCAAGGATAGGTTTAAAACCTTCTACCGGTGAGATTGGGTGGAACCAAGGGTTAAGTTAACTTAGAATCAAAACCTTTGAACATAATCACATATTAATATAGTTATTGTAATTGTAGGACAATGGCTGCTGAACGTGCCCAGTGGCGCAACATGCAACACACTCTGCAAGGCATGACCCAGGCACTTCAATAGGTGGCACAAGGAGGTGCACATCGTGGAGCAGGAAATCTCCACCAAAGCTTCAAGAACATGAAGGGATCCACTGATCCGGATGATGCCGAGCACTGGATCCGGGAGACCGAACGTATATTTCGGGTTATGCAATGCACGGACCAAGAGAAGGTCTTGTTAGCAACGTTTCAATTGGAAAGGGACGCCCGCTGCTGGTGGGAGTCGATAGAAGCCACATTAGATCAAGGACAAGTTACTTGGGAGGCGTTTGTTGAACATTTCAACAATAAATATTTTTCGGACCGAGTCCAGGAGAAGAAGGCCGCCGAGTTCGCCGCTCTCAAGCAACGATCATTATCGGTGGCCGAGTATGAGGCACAGTTCTCGAGGTTATCCCGGTACGCTATGCATTTAGTCAGTGTCGAGAAAATGAAAGCCCAATATATCACATAGCTGGCGCCGATGGACATACAGGGCTATTCGGAGATAGTACGCCGAGCTGAGTTACTAGAAGACGCCACGGAGCTATCTGATAGGATCTGTGGGAAGGATAAGAAGGAACAGGTCACTAGTTCGGGTTCCTTCAAACCCAATTTCAAGAAGAGGCCGAGTAATGGAGGTACTCCCTCCCAAGAGCAAAAGTTCAAGAAGACCAAACCTTTCTCCATCACCACTACACCTTCTAAAGTGGTGTGTAAACACTGTGACAAGGCCGAACATAAGGCCGAAGAATGTTTGAGGAAACTTGGAGCGTGTCTCTGTTGTGGGAGCCGTGATCATCATATTCCCGATTGTCCCCTACTCAATGATCAAGCCGGTGACGGAAAGCACCCGGTGACAAAGAATGCACGTCTCCAAGCTATTAAGGAGACAGAACAAGACGAAGGCAGACTAGTGGAAGGTACATTGAAAGTTTGTTCCAAGTCTACATATGTCTTATTTGATATTGGTGCATCGCATTCTTTTATTTCTAAGAAGTTTGCTAATCCATTACCCATGGAACCGGAAGGGATGAAATTAGTTCTCTCAACTCCTCTCGGAAACGAAGTTGACCTTACTCACCATTATCAAAACTGTGAAGTATTGGTAAAGGGAAGAAATCTTCCTATCGACCTCATATGTTTAGACCTAAAGGAATATGATGTCATATTAGGAGCCGATTGGTTATCCAAATACCAGGCAACTGCGGATTGCCGTAATAGCAAAGTTACTTTCAAAGACTTTCCGGAACTGGTCTATACTAGCCCTAAGAGTCGGAGCAAGTCGTCTCTTATTTCAGCTCTTCGAGCTAGCAAGCTAATAAGGAAAGGATGTGTATCTTTCCTTGCTTTTGTCACCATAAAGGAGACTAAGGAGACTAAGCTAGAAGACATCCCAGTTGTGCAAGAATTTCTGGACGTGTTTCCGGAAGATTTGCCTGGATTACCTCCACAAAGAGAAGTGGCCTTCCCCATCGACTTGGTCCTTGGTGCTGGTCCAGTTTCGAAGGCACCTTATAGGATGTCCCCTGCTGAACTCAAGGAGCTGAAGGAGCAATTGATGGAACTTCTTAAGAAGGGTTTTATCAGACCAAACACTTTCCCGTGGGGACCACCTGTACTATTTGTAAAGAAGAAGGAAGGATCCATGAGGTTATGCATCGACTATCGACAGTTGAATCATCTGACTATCAAGAACAAGTATCCACTGCCGAGAATCGATGAGTTATTTGGTCAAATATCTGGATCCAAATATTTCTCGAAGATCGATCTAAGGTCGGGATATCACCAACTAAGGATCAAAGATGAGGACATTTATAAGACCGCGTTCAGAAGCAGGTATGGGCACTATGAATTTATTGTTATGCCTTTTGGACTAACAAATGCCCCTGCTACCTTTATGCAGTTAATGAATAGTATATTCAGGTCTCATCTAGACCAATTCGTGGTGGTTTTCATTGATGATATATTGATCTATTCAAAGACCAAGGAAGAACATGAGGAGCATTTGAGGATTGCATTGCAGATATTGAGGATGAATCAGTTACATGCAAAGCTCAGTAAATGTGAATTCTGGTTAGAAGAAGTATCTTTCTTGGGTCATGTTATATCAAAGGACGGTTTATCTGTAGATCCATCAAAGGTTGAAGCTGTACGGAATTGGGAAAGACTGATCAACGCTAGTGAGATCCGAAGTTTTCTGGGTCTTGCGGGTTATTATCGGCGATTCATTAAGGATTTCTCCAAGATAGTCGTACCACTCACAAGGCTAACTCGCAAGGAGATCCGTTATGAATGGAGTGAGGAATGTGAAAGAAGCTTCCAAGCTCTCAAGGATCACCTAACTACAGCCCCGGTCTTAGCTTTACCAGTTGAAGGAGAAAAGTTTGAGGTATACACCGATGCATCTGGCATTGGCCTTGGATGTGTTTTAATGCAACAAGGAAGAGTTATAGCTTATTCTTCTCGCCAATTGAAGAAGCACGAGGAGAACTACCCAGTCCATGACTTAGAATTGGCTGCGGTAGTGTTTGCGCTGAAGATATGGAGACATTACGTATACGGAGTGCAGTTCACTGTATACTCCGATCACAAGAGTCTCAAGTATCTTTTCTCTCAAAAGGAATTGAATATGAGGCAAAGACGTTGGCTAGAATATCTCAAGGATTTCGACTTCATAATATAATATCAACTTGGAAAGGGTAATCCTGTAGCTGATGCCCTCAGTCAAAAGTCAAGAGCGATTTTAGGAAATTGTATGATTCAGGAGTGGAAGTTGCTAGAACAATTCTCTAAACTTAATATAAGCATAGACAAGGACAGTAGGTGTGTCACATTATCCCATATGAGCATACAGCCAGACTTGCTATCCGAAATACAAGGACTTCAGGATAATGATCCCGTACTAGTGGAAATCAAAAGCAAGATTGGAGAGCAATCAGATTTCAAGATAGCTTCGGATGGAAGATTGTTGTTCAGAGATAGAAATTGTATACCAGATTGTCAGGAGCTAAAGAAGAAGATTTTAGATGAAGCTCACAGATCAGAGTACACGATTCATCTAGGGTCGACTAAGATGTACCAAGATTTGAAAAGGACCTTTTGGTGGCCCAATATGAAAAGAGAAATAGCGGATTTCGTGTCTCGCTATCTCACATGCCAACAAGTCAAGGCTGAACACCAAAAGCCTGCCGGTAAGCTACATCCTCTAGATATTCCCGAATGGAAGTGGGAGGATATCGGTATGGACTTCATTATGGGTCTGTCTAAATCAAAAGGAGGACATGATGGAATATGTGTTATCATCGATCGATTGACCAAATCGGCACACTTCTTGCCAATCAAGAGTCGATGGTCAGTTGATGTTCTTGCTACATTATACATTAAGGAGATAGTCAGGTTACATGGAGTACCTGTCTCAATCGTGTCTGACCGACACCCACGATTCACTTCACACTTCTGGAAGGGTCTACAACATTAGCTGGGAATGAGACTTAACTTTAGTACAGCTTTTCATCCTCAAACGGATGGTCAGACCGAGAGAACCAATCAGGTAGTTGAAGATATGGTCAGAGCTTGCATCATTGATTTTGGTGGAAGCTGGCATGATCACTTGCTTTTGGTTGAATTTGCATATAATAACAGCTACCAGGCAAGTATACAAATGGCACCTTTCAAAGCTTTATACGGAAGGAGTTGCCGATCGCCTTTGTGCTGGGACGAAGTTGGCAAGAAACAACTATTAGGTCCAGACATGGTAAGGGATACCATTGAAAAGATTCAGTTGATTAGAGAAAGACTTCAAGTTGTTCAGTCTAGACAGAAGGCTTATGCTGACACAAGAAGAAGAGATCTCGAATTCTAAGTCGGAGATCACGTATTTCTTAAGATATCACCTGGACGTGGAATAAGGAGATTTGGTGTTAAAGTCAAGCTTACACCAAAGTTTATCGGACCTTTCGAGATACTAGAAAGAGTTGGCGATGTTGCTTATCGTGTCGCCTTACCTCCTCAATTGTCCGAAGTTCATAATGTATTCCACATATCCATGTTGAAGAAGTATGTGCACGATCCGTCACATATCATTGATCATGGAGACCTGGTGATTCAAAGGTATCTCACTTATGAACAAAAGCCCATGAAGATCCTCGATCGCGAGGTACGAACATTAAGGAGCAAAGTTATTCCCATGGTCAAAGTGCAATAGAGTAAAAGCTCAGAACACGAAGTCACATGGGAGACCGAGGAGTCTATGAGGAAAAAATTCCCAGAATTATTATAAAAAGGTATATACTCTACACTCTCCACGTCTATATACGATTGAATTTGGGGACCAAATTCTTTTAAGTGGGGGACGGTGTAGCAACCCTGGTAAATTAAAGGACTAGAAAGTCTAAATAAATTAAAAACAATAATTAAACAAGGCCCAGACCTTGTACATGACCCTCTTACGTCCTAAAAAGTCTAACAAAAGAACTTATGGACACTACTATTGTATTATAATAAATTTAAGAATGACATGTTATTTTTAGGTAAGCATTTAATGCACAACGTAATTTTAATTGAATTAAGAATCATTAAATCTCAAAGAAAATGTCAATTTATATTTTATTACTAATTTAGAAGATTTAATATTCCACATTTATTACATTATAATCTTATTAGAAGGTAGAAAGATATATATATTCAAGATATGTAAAAGATAAAAGAATGAGTATATATACAATTTCGATTCTTTCAAGGGGATTGAGAAATGGTCAAAACTCAATTGACGCCTCTTTGTGCAAGCGTATCCAACGTGAAACGTGACTTAACACAAGTCGTTATTTATGAATTAGTGAAAATCAAATAAGGTGTATAGCTAAAGAGTTATAGAGATAGTACGAATATATACATAATATTAGTCTTTTGAAGGTTAAGTGAAAATGCCAAAAATGAAATGACGCCATACCAATGGACATGTATAACATAAGAAACGACTTAAACAAAGTCGTTATTTTATTATAAATGAATGGTGCCAGTTTTTCAATTAAAGAATTTTGGAAAACTAATTATATGAAAAAATAGAGAAAAATGGAAAACTCGTACCCCTAAAATTTCCCATCAAGATCACATCAAGAAAAAAAGATAAAAATTCAGAAAGATCGTTACACTTTAAAATAACAAATAAGGGAAAGGTGAATGACGCCTCCGAGCAAGTCGTCATTTAATTTTGACGACTGTGTATACAAGCGTCATTTACTGAAATAACGCCCCAACCTTAGGCGTCATTTACAAACCGACCCGTTGGTGTTTGGTTCGAACATGGATGTTATCTGGGTAAGTTTTGATTAAGGAAGGGGTTGATACTTGTATCTTTAAGTTTAGTAAGGATTCTACCATGGAAATTTTAGTTCTAATCGAACTCTTAAAAACCTATTAGGATTCCTTCCCTATAAATACCCCCTCCCATCAAGCCAACCTGTTGGTTTTTCTTCATCAAACCTATTGCTGCTGTCGATCGTCCAAGCATCGGGGAGCCTTCCTCTCCATCCTGTTAGTAATACGAGGAGGGTTTCCATCATCTTCCTCTTCGTCCTGCCGTGGTGAACGTGAAGAACGTAGGAGTTCTTCGTCTTCTTCCTGTGGGTTATCTGAGACAAGAAGGAGCGCAGGAAGCTCTCTTCTTCTTCTTCCGGTACCGTTGCTGGAAAAGAGGCTACCGACCTCTTTGGGAAGCTATCATCATCTTGCTGCTTCTTCTTTGAAAGGGGCTGCTGTTGCGAACTGCTACTCTTGTTATATTGACTTCCAATAACTCTGATAGAAACAGAGTATCGTATTAAGGGATTGTTTTCTTCATCTTCATCATCGTATGTCAACCAAGTCATCACCCAAAGGTAGGTTTTCTCAAGACTTAGCAAAATCTTATAATTACTAAGTGAATACATGCATATAGGCCTAAAGGAGTTACTGATTTCATTTTCCAGAATGAAATTTCTCCGTTTACTGCATGAATGAAACTGACGACCCAAGATAGGGCGTCATTTAAAATCAACAACCGTGCAAACAGTCGTCTTTTCCTAGATAGTTAATAATTGTACAAAGTTTAAAATTTAATAACTATGAACTCTTACATGTACACTAATGCATGATTGTGTCCATAAATTCCTGCTATTTTTCCCTCTCTGTTCATGTCATTTGTTTCTTGATCGGCCATATTTTATAAAGCTTGTGTCTGTGATGGTACCTATTAGGTACAAATCAGATGACATGAATTAGCGACCCTGACTAAGTCGTTATTTGAATGGACGCCCCTACACATAGGCGTCAGATTCGTGATAAATAATGAAAATGGAAACGTACATAAATTCCTGGACTTGATAATTGACGACATATACCCTACCCTTTAATTTGTTATATGACGCCCCTGACTAGGGCGCTGTTTACTGAATTGAAGCCTTCGTGAAAGGTGTCATTTTTATAATAATCAAAATTAAAAAATATTTATAGATATTAATCTGGATGTAACGACTGAGTGAACAGTCGTCATTTATTGAACTGACGACCCTGACAAGAGCGCCAATTCATAAAATGAAGACTTAAGCTCAGGCGCCATTTGACTGATTCCTGATTTTTCGTAGTTTTTACATATAACCCTTGTTAATGGGTTATGCATATCGTTACTATATTCCATTCCGTGAATATAGTCCCATGTTTTCTCATTATTTTATCGATTACCCACTAATTCTCGGTGATAGATGAACTCTCCATAGGACATTCCGTTCCTTTGGACCAGTGACTTTATCATAGAGACCTCTATAAGACTCCGGTATCCTTAGATTCCCTTGAGGCAGCCGAGCTGGTTGTACCCTTAAAACCTATGTCACTATTTGATTACCATGTCACTCTAAAGAAACATGGTATACCGGCGCTCATGACTTACTAAGAGGATGTCATGAGAATACTCTAAATTAATGGAATGGGAAACTATGCCATTAGTGTCCTTATGAATTAGGTACCATACTTGTGGACCTCAATTCTATCTAGCTTATCATGTCCAAGAACGAGCGACTATCGCTATATGAGCGCTTATTCTTATTATCCTGGCACCCAAATAGGGAGCCGATTCCACCTAGTTTTATCATTAATCGTGGTTGTACCGTTATTGTTATCTTTATACATCATGTTCAATCCTTGAAATTCTATTCCACAAGATCTACCTTAAAGTCCCTACAAGCTTATTCCATTGAAACTCTATATTGGCTATAACCATAGTGGATGTCGAAAAATACACGATCAATGCCTGTGCATATAAGGGCCCGATCTGGTCCTGGGAGGAGCACCCGAAAGTACTAGTGCCCATGGGAGTTGTAATGATCACGGTGTGGCATTGCACCGAAGTGCATGAGTAGCTTGATTAGACATTCCACAATCTCATAATTGACTTGACATGACATGACTTGCGTGACTCGGAAAGGGTATTTATATACTTGCTTGAAACGTGATAGCCAATTCCCGACATGACATGATGAATATACTTGCTTGAATATCTTGACATTTATTGATATAAGTTCTTGAGAGACATGCTAGTTCACTCAATTATCTCTTGTTATAATCTCTCTCTCTTGTCGTTTTACGTAAACATGCATAGCTTTATTGTATTCATGTAACATGTAATTTACTTAAAGCAAGCTAGCTCTTGAGATATAATTCCTACTGAGCGTTCGCTCATCTAGTGTTTTCCTCTATTTTTCAGGTAAGTCCGATGACGAGACTCAATTGGATGGGGAAGCTCAAGAGTGAAGAGATTAGAGCTCTCCGTCTATCCAAGCGTCTACTAATCTTATCTTTCTATATTTTTGAGTCAATCATTGTACTTTTTCCTTTATTGAGTCTTAGCACTTTCATTAAGTGGATTGTAATATAAGTACTTTTAAGGTTCTGATTGAATATAGGATTGGGTTATCTTTACTTTTGCGCACTCTGTCTTTATGTTGAATACACTAACGCTCTGATTGACATGATCAATATAAACTCGTCACGCGTCTCCGAGTTCCTTCCGCGCTCGCGGCGTGACATGTATGGATGCCCTAAGGGTATTAGGGTCAAGTTTGACCCTAAATGGATCTCAATTAGATGGGTTTCGGATTCAAACACAATGGGTCGCCTGCCGTATTCGGTCGACCGGTCGAAAGGATCAGTCGACCAAACTTTTTCAGAGATTTCACAGGAAGCACTGGGAATTTCGGTCGACCTACGCCAGAGGTTCGATCGATCGAACTTTCTCAGGGTCTGATTCTTGCAACATTGGGAATTTCGGTCGACCTAAGTGAATGGGTCGGTCGACTGAAGTTTAGAAGGGCCCAGATTTTTGAAAATCAAGGAGATAACTCTAAAACATGAAAAGCATGATTTATATACATAAGACCCCAACATGATAACAGACATTTAACCACATTGAAACCAATTCACATCAACAATTTTGCCAATCAAACCAAGGATCAAATAACTTACACAAGGCTCAACAACTCATGAAGGATATACAATGCAAATTACACAAAGCAGCAAATTTTGTCTTCGTCAAAATATGCCCGGGGCATAACACTGCTGCAGAAGGTGGGTTCTCCTGCCATGTAAGCCCCCTGTTGGGCTACAATGACCCCCTCCCCCTACATTTTTCTCTTCTTCTTTTCTTTCTTCAAATCATGTAATCCTCTTTTCCTTTTAAACCTTGAATCATGTAGTATCCTTATGGAATCAATAAAAGAATTAAAGGTCATTTTGGTGTCGATTGCTCTATCTGTTCTTTCTCTCTCTCTGTGTGGTAAATGTCTATTCGTTTCTCTCTTTGTCTGTGGTTACACGGCGTCCAGGGTACCCCTGGACCGAATGAACTGCCCTATGGGGCTACAGACCTCGGTCATGTCCTCCTTAGCAATTCTCTCTAATTGAATCCCCAATGGCCGCATGAGATTCATCGATATCCAGATGTAATCTCTGGTCATCCTCAGGTAGGGGTATATAATAAACCCATCTACTCTTCCTCTCCCCGTATATGTACCAAAGGTTTTAGCATTCCCTGGATTACACTACCGTGATTTCAAAGTTGTTTGATCTTAGCTACCTCCTCAATGGGAGGCCAAGGGCTCACGAGCATCAGCGTGGTTTCTGGTCCTACACAAATAAATGAGGAACATACTCTATGCCATCCTTTCTTGTTGTTTATGTATTATAATCGTTAACCCTCCCCAATGGACATCAGAGATTTACCTCTCATGGTATGATCCCTATTTGATCCGCTTCTGGGGAATATCAAGTCGGCTGTCCTTGTTTGATGTGGTTCTACGCGGAGTGAGTGTCCCATCGAGAGTTCTGAGCCTCTGCAAAGCATCCCAAATGGCCATGAGTGGCTGCATTTTCAGATAGTTTTCCCACTCTATAGATAGAATTGTCCTAGATATACGCCCCGATCCCCCTGTCCAGTGCCCTATACGATGCCGGAGAGCTACCAAATAATCCTCAGACATGATCTCTGAGCAGTCCAAACAAAGGGGTAAATAGATTTCTCATTGTTAATTTAGCCCTTTTTCATTCTCTATTTTCTACATTTAACAGGGTGGTCCGGTGGCTAGCACGATCCGGCCGCCGAATTGTGGCTTCTCATCTTTTGCTGCCAGCCCACCGGGCCGCTGGTTCAACCCTTCATTCCTAGTCACTGTATCACATTGCCAACTCCGTTATTCTCTCTTGGCCGCCTGATCAAAGGAGAATTACCCTTTTTGGTTGGTCGCTGGGTCACTCAATCCATTTAACATTTACATGGCCGCTGGTTCACCATCCCTCGGTTGACCCCCACTCCATATTCTTCTTGGCAAGCCGCCATATCTCATGCCCTCACATACCTCCATTAGCCGCCAGGTGACCCAAATTTGCCCTGTTGCCAGTTCGTTTGATAAGTTATGTATATATATGTATATATGCATTGGCCAACCGCCAGTTCAACCACCTCACCCCAGCCACCAGATGGCATCCTTCACTTTCCATGCCGGTTCAACCCCCATTTGGCCGCTAGACCAACTGTCTATCCCTCTCCAAAATGCTGGCCACCGGTTGATCGCCTACCCTTTTCTGGCCACCAGGTCCATGTGCCTTAAGCCATACATAGCTGACTATATAAGCTTTTACCCTTTTTGCTGACCAGTGTACCAACCACACCACTGTCACTTCCACAATCAGTGTTGGGCTATTTTTCGGGGCTACAACATCGAGGTGTTATCCCCCCAACATTATGTTTCTTCATGTGTTTTTCTGATTTTTGATTACCCCAACATTATGTTTCTTCATGTGATTTTCGAGAAGAGTGTGATCATGTGAGAATGCCTTCAAGCGGGAGAGTGTGGGGTCCCGTCTTCTTCATGTTCGGCCGACCAAGGGCGGAGTGCCCTGCTTCGTCCCAGAATGCTAGAAATCCTGTAAACAGTCACAAAGCTCACAAGAACACAAGAACAGATGCCATTAGTTCTATGAAGTGCAGAATATGCTCTAACAACGTACCAAAAGAGAAAGTGGAGGCGTGATTACCCGGGGGTGGTGGGAAGGGGGGATGGTCAAGACTTTCGATGACCCGCCTTCCTGTTTGTTTAAAGTTAAAAACCTCTATATGGCATACATGTAATTCTAATATGTAATGATGCAATTGGGGAAGGGAAATTTCAAGAACTAAACAAAGAACATGGAGATCGAAAGATCAAACCGGGGGGGGAACCAAGCTCGTGGCTACCCAAGAAGTGGCGTTTGGAGATGGACTCTTCTCAAGGTTCATCCAAGTCTCCTCCGTATCTCCAGCTTCAAGCTTCTCTACCCCTCCCTCCTCGACCTTTTCGATCCTCTCCCTTTTTTTCTTTTTTCTTTCTCTGTGATCCCTGTATCCCCCCCTCTCTGTGATCGAGAGAGGAGTTTTTGTGTTCCAAGACTCTCTCCAGCAGCCTCGAACGACGTGGGATCTATCATGGGCGACGAGGGAGAGTTGGTACGAGGAGTGGCGGGAGAATGGGCCACGATCCTTTACCAGACGATTGTAGGAAGGCGGCCAAAGTCCTGGCCTTCCACAAGGGGGTAGGCAGCCAAGGGGTTAGCCGTTTAAAGGCCTGGGCGGCCAGCTATATGGCCTTCTAGGTGGGTGAGGATGGCTAGGAGGTTTGCCTTCTAGCGGCCTGGGTGGCCAACAAGATGGCCTCCTAGGGGATGAGGATGGCCATCGCCCTTGCCTTCTAGAGGCCTAGGGTGCCAAGAGTTTGGCCTCCCAGCCCATGGGCCTTTGGCCCCTCCAAGTGTGGATGGCCCACTAACACATGTGTGTTAGGGCTGGACTTGAATGCATAAAATGATGAAAACCCGAGAAAAATGACTGCATCACTCACATGACGGTCCAACTGGGGAGCCGCGGGATGTCCGAAATTAGGCATCTACAAATGCCCCTCCAGAACGTCCGTTTTGCAAGGGAGCATGGTGGACTGATAAATGGGTGTTTCAGCAAAGAAACAAGCCTAAGGAGGACAACACGCTCAAGGAGATTCTCGAGCGGAAATCTAGCTTCATGCATGATCGCATTGGCATTAAGCGACAAGATAAGTCATTAGAAAAGGAAGGAAGGACAATTAATTTAAGAGGACTTCTGTCTGCAGTCGCATGAGACCCCTAGCATAACGCTGCGGGACTTGAGGGGATGAACGCAATCTAGCTCAAAGAGATACAAGACCTAAACAAGTGTAAGTAATAATCAAGATAAAAGAATCAATGACCTGTCGAATCTCATAATACTCAGAACGGTCATACACAATGCACGCTTTCAGCTGGTTAAATCAGAGTGGAATCACGTAGACTCACTCATATGAGTTCGGTGAAATCGAGGAACACGGGAAACTGGCACGGGGCGAAGGGACCATTGGGTGGTCAAATAATGTGACGTTCCCTGCTTCGCTTGCAAATTCCCCGGATGATATGCATGCATGCCTTTTTTGTATTTTATTATTTTTTTCTTCTTATTGTTTTGTTTTGATTGATGGTGGGACTAGAAAGGGACCTATATGATGCATGCCGGGTTTAAAGGGAAAAAACCTACTCTAATGCAAAGCAGGAGGATTTATTTGCCTGCCTCTGAACTGATCAGTCAAGAGTTCCAGAAGTCTGTCATCCTATGCTCGATGATAGACATAGTCCGGAACCTGATGGGAATCCATCGTTCCACATTTGTCACTAAGCACAGTCAAGAATTCGAAAAGTCCATCATCCCGTGTTGGGCAGCAGGAGGCCATCGAATAGCTTAAGGAGTATAAACTCTTCATAGTTTCTATTAAAGAGGAACTCGGAGTTTATATGCCCGAAGCTATTAGCCTCTGGCATTTTACCTATAATGCATTGATAATTTGACAATGTCGCGTCGATGCTTGGGGTAGCCATTGTTGTCTATAGCTGCATTAGCACACGTTAGACAAGTTCACAAATAATAATGATAGTAAATAATAAATAATGAATGGCATTTGCTAGTTAAACCGTGAACTTGATCAATAAGCCATGTCCTTCTTCTTCACCATAGGCTAAAGGCGGCAAGAGGAACTGCCTTCTTGCAGGCATGGGCGGCCACACTGGCGACCGTCCATGATGGAGGTGGGCGGCCAGCGACTTGGCCACCCATCTGTTCTTATCCCGTGACATGTCGGGAGTACAGAACAGGTGGGACTCTATGTGCTAAGAGCTCGAGGTGATGTGCCCCTTGCTGCCAAGCTAGGGTACGAAGGGAGGAGGTTAATATCATCAAGAGAGGAGCTCGACGATGGCATCTTCCCCTTCTAATCCATCAGGAAACAACGAGCTAGGTGTCCTCTCTGATATGAAGGGGCATCTGAGCGAGCTGGTGAAAAATGGCCAAGTAAAGCCACGACCTGTGTGTTAGCAGTTGATTTTGGATGCTCACAATTGATTTTTGATTGTTATTCTCTTCTCTCTTCTTAACGTTTATGTTGATTCGGATGACTAACAGATCAAGAGGGGGGGTGAATAGATCAACCCCAAACTTTCACAAACTATAGCAGTTTAAAAACTAATGCGGAATAAAATGAACTGCTAAAGATGAAACTGCCACAAGTAATGAAACAGGTAAAATAATGTCACGCCCCGAACCGATAGTAGCGGAACATGTCGTTTGCTCGGAACGTGACAGTTAAATAGTCATGAACGATCAAGAGCAATGGCATGAGACCAAATAATTTGGAGCAATAAAATTTTTATTTCAAATATAAGTCTCTTTCAATTTCAATTTTCAGGACTTGAAGACTCAACCACATCATAATGGAAAGAAAAGACCAAAGACACGCTAGTGAACTTAGACTAGACAATTAATAGGAAATACTAGCTAGACTCAAGAAAGATAAAAGACATGGGTTCACTACTTTCCAGAGCTCGCTTGCACACTTTCCCTTCCCGTGTGAGTCTCGGTCTTGCTAGCCACTTGATTACCTGAAAAATGTTGGAATAAACTGGGTGAACGAATGCTCAGTAGGAATTATATCTCAAGAACAAGCTAGCTTTAAGTAATAACATGTTACATGAATGCAAGGCTAATATACATGAATGATCGCAAAAATAGAATGCAAGTATATCGATTAAACTGAGATATGGAAGTTCTAGTAAAACGTGATAAGCAAAAGTTAAAGATAGTATCGAGCATGAGATATTGGCTATTTAGAGTTCTAGCAAGTACCACGACGAGTCACGCACGCAAGTAATATCATATAAAGTCACAAGAGAGAGTAGTGGAATGTCTCTACAAAGACGAGTACTTCGGTGCAATGCCACACCGTGATCATTACAACTCCCATCGGTACTAGTACTTTCGGGTGCTCCTCCCAGGACCAGATCGGGCCCTTATATGCGCAGGTATTGTATAATGCACTTTTGACATCCACGATAGTTATAGCCAATGTAGAATTGCCAAAGGAATGAAACTTATAGGAATTTAAGGTAGATCTTGCAGAATATATCAGAAAACTAGGCAGAATTGGCTCCCTAGTGGGTGGCAGGAGTACTAGAATAAGCGTTCACAAACACATGAGCGCTCGTTCTTTATACATGATGAGGTAAAGGAATTAGTGTTCACCTAGAAGCACATAATCCTTAATTGATGGCAATGGCATGGTTGCCCATTCCCTTAGCACATAGGAATAAGCTCATGGAGACTAAGGTAGCTGATGAGGGCATCCCTTGCCCCTCCACATTTTCTCCAGACTCGGATTGTTCATCGGCTAGCGCCATTATGTTAGTCATGTATTTTTGAGTCTAGTTATGTAATCTTCACATTTTCTTTGAGTCAATATCATGTAATTTTCCCTTTATTTGAGTCATGTACCTAGGTTAGTGAGTCATTTTCCTAAGTCTTGAAGTCATTATGTTGGTATGATTAGTTAATGGGCCCAAACCATTGGGCTAGGCCCAGGGGCGCCCCTCCCTTGGACTGTTTGGTCATTGGTTAGCTTGTCAGGGTCAGTTTGGTCTTAAGAAAAGTGTGGAGTCTATAAATAGCCCCACCCCTCTCTCATTTGTAAGAACTTATGCATGAATATTGAATTCCAGATATACTCCAAATCCCTCTAGCTTTCTCTCTCAATATCTCTCTCCCTCTCTTTATCTCTCTCTCTCTCTCTCAAGGGGAAGAATTCACCCCATTCTCTCTCTCCTCCCCCCTCTCAATCACTTCCAACCCCCACCTACCTCCAATAACTCCCCACAACTTCCCACAACCCTCCTTTACTTTCCATCTAGTCCCAACAACCCTCCACCAATCAAAACCCTACTTCCCAACCACCACCTACCCCAATCACTTCCCTAAGCACCTCTCCACCTTCCCAAGGCTGAATTAACCCCTCCCAAAGCCCAAATTCTAATTTTCCTCCCCTTTCCCATCCCTCCCACACCCTAGGTCGACCCAAACCAGACCCCCCCTTGGTCTGGTCGCCCTCCTCCCCCTCCTCTCTTCTCACCCTCTCTCTTGTGCACACCCACTCCCCCATCTCCACCTCTAGCAGTTCCAGCCCCCCTCTCCTTCCACCAATGCCACTCCTGACCTCCTGGAGCCCTAGCCACGTCCTCCCCCTCTCCCTAAACCTTCAGCCATCATTCAGAAGCCTTGCTAACCCCCTTCCACTCCCTTTATTCTTGCTATTTTGCAGTTTCAGATAGCAGGTCGCAGGTAGCAGAGTTAGGTCCTGAAGATTGCATCGGGTCCGGCCGCTCCCTGGTCCTCCATATGTCAAGGCTCACATCTCTGGAAAGGTCGTCCAGAGAGCTTTCAAGGCGAGGTGGTTTCGTCGACATCCGAGGTCGGAGCTGTCTGCAGGAGCCGATCTCCCTCGACTGCGCAGAAGACCCCAGGCAGAGAACTAGAGCGAGAATGGAAGCTCGGCCACGGCGAACCTTTTGGGATTCAGATCAAGGGTTCTTCAGAACAATTATTCCCTCTCAAGTCCTCTTTCATCCTCAAGAAACAGAGCTGCATTCGGACATTGGCATCTAAAGTTACGAATTTTCTACTTCAAGTGTGTCAGGTCAGTTTACAGGAGCAGAACCGACACCCCTCTACTCATCTGATCACCCCGGTCTTCTCTGACATCTTCTGACCCCACCGTTGGGGCCGAACGAAAGAAGACTCGACCACGGTTCCAACGGTTTAAGTCTCGTCTCAATCAGAGCTTGGTAGTGATCATGGCACCCTCTGTAACCAGCCACATTGTTCTACACCAGACAGAGGCAGAACCAATCAGTCCGGTTCCAGACTCTGCCCCGGCCAGAAACGACTGTACCAAGCTCAGCAAAAATTCAGAGATCATCCTTGGTCCGTTGGAAAGCTTTTGGCACAAGTCTCATCAAGTTCTGAGCTCTGTGCAATTTGTGACGGCATCATCACCGCACCCCTGTCCAGCCATTCTGAAGATTGGCAGAACCGGCATCAATCCGAACGTCGAGTTTTCTTCATAATTCCCCACCCCGCTTGGCCGGCTGAAGGCCCCTCCCTGCGTGGAGGTAGTTTTTGCTGTAATTCACATAATCCCCACCCCTATATCCCCCCCCTTGCACGGGGTGTAGTTCATGTCATTATTAAGTCGCAGGTTTGAAGCTTCAATCGACGTGGCGTGCGGGTGCATACCCTCGCCTCCCCGCTCGCCCCCGTCTCCAGCCGGAGTTGGCGTCTTCACGCCGGCTAGGTGAGCCTCAGGCCCTCTCTTGACTGGTTTAATCACTTGCTTAGCTTAGTATTATTTCTATTGCTTCGTCGGACAGAGAGTGAGAGCTCGGCTCAAATTGCTAGTACCGTGAGTGACCACCGCGGGCAAGTTGAGAGTGAATCCACTTAACCCACACCCTTGGTGTGTTGGCCGCCCATGATTTGGGCATCCTAGGCCCATTTTGGGTTCTTCCCAAGCTAGCCAACCATTGGAGCCTAAAGGTCCCGCCTCGGACCCTCTCCAACATCGCCTAGTCGCCATCGGGTACTAGTGTGCGCCATACGGGTGAGCTCGCTAGTGTGAGTCCGCTGCTCAAACTTGAATGCTTGCAAATAGGTCCAAGGTTGGTTTTACATCAAGTGGTATCAGAGCAAGTTCACAACTTGTCTCTATCAAGTTGGTCCTAGGGATGTCTATGCATTTAGAGTCTTCAAGTGCATCACTCTTGTCCCCTAGTATGGCCACCTCATACCAACCTTGCCCATCGTCCCTCTCCATGAGTCCAAAACCCCAAGAGAGACCCATCACCAACACACATGACCTCCACAGTCATGTTGAATACCTCATGGGAGCTATGAACAATACCTTTGATCGCCTAGATAGCATAAACGGCCAACTTACCCGATTAGGTGACAATGAGCCCACCCCAAGGGTAGCTGATAGATTGGTCCCCCACCCACTTCCCGCCTTTGATGGAACCTCTCTTAGAGAATATTTAGATTGGGAAGTAGCATTAGACCAATACTTCACTTGGTATCCCATGTCCGAGGATAAAATGGCTTGGGTCGCCAAAATGCAACTAACCAAACAAGCTCAAACTTATTGGATGCAAATTGTCGGGCTAAGAATACTTAGAAGGGAAGCACCCATCACCACATGGAGGGACATGAAGGAGCAACTTAGGGCTAGATATGTTTCCCCCTCATACTCAAATCACCAAGACCTAAGGAGCACTTCAACTCCTTCATCCCCACCTAGCCAACCCATGACCCTAATCCCCCATTCCACATCACTTCCCACCTATCCTACCCCAACCACCACACCAGCACCCTACCTACAAACTCCCACCACAACCATATTTCCACAAACCGAATTGGACCCCGTGTCCACCCCTCCACCGAGGCCCATAATGGTCACCACCCCCAAACCCAAAACCCCTCACCAAACCCACCTCTCGCTTCCTACACCAATCTTTCCCCAACCTAGGCCTCCTCTACTTCACCTTCCTATCCCAACCCAAGCCCATGCTTGTTCACCACCCCGGGTGTGTCATACGCTAGCTATCACCAAACCACCCACCATAGATCCCCCTACTCCATTAGCAATAGAAGTTGCAACCCACACACCCACCCAAGTGGAGAAGGATGCCCATCCGAATCCACCTTCCAACATAGAGGAAATCCAAAGGCCAAACAACTCACACACCTCTAGCCTAGCTCCTCTAGAGACACCCAACCCCACCATAGATAAGTCCATACTCCAATGGCTCAAGAAAGGTCTCACCATTCCTAGTTCACAACCATGCCACCTACCCATGGGATATCAATCCCAAATCATTCCCATTCAGCCACATGTCACTTATCAAACTTCCTATTGTGTGGAAGATTTGGGAGACTTAGTGAACTACCTACATGGGCAAATTCACTTGACCAATATACTAGCCATGAGGCAGTCCGAAGCTAACACCATTAGCCTAGCATATCCCACCATTGGCTCCATCACTTCCATCTACACTAATGGCCAAGTTACTAGTGAGATCATCCTCCTTCTTCCCATGGAGGAAGAACCTATCCTAGTCTACTCCCCAACCATTGAGATCCCAAGTGCTTTGATTGGCCAACCCATTAGTAACCTTGGCCCAATTATCTTGGAGGAGGATGACTCACCATTTGAGGACCTTGAGAACATGGAGTACCCCTACCTAGATGACCCTTACCATGATCCCTTTGGCCCTTTTCTATGGGAGCCTAAATCTCCATGTAACCCACTTCCCCTATTCACCACCCACCTCACCCTACCCATACCGCCCATGTTGACCCAAACTCCTCCCTTCCTAGAATTGGGTTACACCATGAGAGCATTGACCTTAGGCAACAAACACCTCGGGATTGAGGAAATGCCCCACCCCATAACCACCTTCCTAGACCCCTTTGACCCATTCCAATGGAAGTCCAAAAGCCCACACATAGGAGACATCTTTGTCACAAGAGTGCATAAGTCTTGGCATACAACACCACTTGGCATGATTCATAAGTCGGGAACATTCATTCACATCACCCACATGTCAAGTAGGAAGTATAAGTGGACCGTATTTGGATATATTGGCCCACCTTCATTAATCATGAGTCTTAAACATGAGAAGGGCATACATGGACGTCCGGGTCCCCCGACATTTGTCTTACCCATACATAAAAGGTTCATCTCTGGATGTCCCGGGCCCCCTAAGTCTGTCACAGTCTTCATGGCATCAAAGCATGATCGAACTACATTTGGCTACCCCGGACCACCTTTGCATACCATACATTGTCCACTCACACCGCATCATAAAGCATGGCATATGCATCCAAGTAAATATCAAGCAGCAAGCGGTGAGATTCATAATAAGCAAGTAAAAACTCGTGTGCGCCACTTGAAATTCCAAGTTGGTAACTTGACGATGATGACTTTGGAGTGGCTCTACCCTGGGGTCACCTCCAAATCGAGGGCACAAGGACTTGGACCTTGCCAAGTTCTGAGTGACTTTGGCAACCCGGCTTATGGGTTGAACTTCCAAAAGGGTTTTGGGATTCTCCCCATTTCTCATATAGCGGATCCAACACCCACTAAGGGCACCGCGGTGGATCCTAGTGAGTGCCTTGAGCTTACACCTATCCTTGCGAGGGACACCTTCGGAGTGCCACCATAAATTAGCCCGAGAGCCCGACGTGAGCACACGGCAGCAATACTAGGCAAGCAAGACATCATAGCCAGCATGAGGGTGTGTCCGGGCCACTTCGAAAGGCTGAAGCACCGTTCCCCGACTATGGTCGCGGGTTGAGTATGGAGATCGTGGATCGCCCAGAGCCGCAGTTCGATGTACTACTTCCCTGGTGGACCCATACTCGACGGGGTCAAGTTTTCCCCACCCCGGGGGTATGATGAGGGCATCCCTTGCCCCTCCACATTTTCTCCAGACTCGGATTGTTCGTCGGCTAGCGCCATTATGTTAGTAATGTATTTTTGAGTCTAGTTATGTAATCTTCACATTTTCTTTGAGTCAATATCATGTAATTTTCCCTTTATTTGAGTCATGTACCTAGGTTAGTGAGTCATTTTCCTAAGTCTTGAAGTCATTATGTTGGTATGATTAGTTAATGGGCCCAAACCATTGGGCTAGGCCCAGGGGCGCCCCTCCCTTGGACTGTTTGGTCATTGGTTAGCTTGTCAGGGTCAGTTTGGTCTTAAGAAAAGTGTGGAGTCTATAAATAGCCCCACCCCTCTCTCATTTGTAAGAACTTATGCATGAATATTGAATTCCAGATATACTCCAAATCCCTCTAGCTTTCTCTCTCAATATCTCTCTCTCTCTCTTTATCTCTCTCTCTCTCTCTCAAGGGGAAGAATTCGCCCCATTCTCTCTCTCCTTCCCCCCTCTCAATCACTTCCAACCCCCACCTACCTCCAATAACTCCCCACAACTTCCCACAACCCTACTTTACTCTCCATCTAGTCCCAACAACCCTCCACCAATCTAAACCCTACTTCCCAACCACCACCTACCCCAATCACTTCCCTAAGCACCTTTCCACCTTCCCAAGGCTGAATTAACCCCTCCCAAAGCCCAAATTCGAATTTCCCTCCCCTTTCCCATCCCTCCCACACCCTAGGTCGACCCAAACCAGACCCCCCTTGGTCTGGTCGCCCTCCTCCCCCTCCTCTCTTCTCACCCTCTCTCTTGTGCACACCCACTCCCCCATCTCCACCTCTAGCAGTTCCAGCCCCCCTCCCCTTCCACCACTGCCACTCCTGACCTCCTGGAGCCCTAGCCACGTCCTCCCCCTCTCCCTAAACCTTCAGCCATCATTCACAAGCCTTGCTAACCCCCTTCCACTCCCTTTATTCTTGCTAGTTTGCAGTTTCAGATAGCAGGTCGCAGGCAGCAGAGTTGGGTCCTGAAGATTGCATCGGGTCTGGCCTCTTCCTGGTCCTCCAGGTGTCAAGGCCCACATCTCTGGAAAGGTCGTCCAGAGAGCTTTCAAGGCGAGGTGGTTTCGTCGACATCCGAGGTCGGAGCTGTCTGCAGGAGCCGATCTCCCTCGACTGCGCAGAAGACCCCAGGCAGAGAACCAGAGCGAGAATGGAAGTTCGGCCACGGCGAACCTTTTGGGATTCAGATCAAGGGTTCTTCATAAACATTATTCCCTCTCAAGTCCTCTTTCATTCTCAAGAAGCAGAGCTGCATTCGGACATGGGCATCTACAGTTACGAATTTTCTACTCCAAGTGTGTTAGGTCAGTTTACAGGAGCCAGAACCGACACCCCTCTACTCATCTGATCACCCCGGTCTTCTCCGACATCTGCCGACCCCGCTGTTGGTTCTGACAGAAAGAAGACTTGACCACGGTTCCAATGGTTCAGGTATCATCTCAATCAGAGCTTGGTAGTGATCGTGGCACCCTCTGAAACCAGCCACATTGTTCTGCACCAGACAGAGGCATAACCAATCAGTCCGGTTCCAGACTCTGCCCCGGCCAGAAACGACTGTACCAAGCTCAGAAAAAATTCAGAGATCATCCTTGGTCCGTTGGCAAGCTTTTGGCGCAAGTCTCATCAAGTTCTGAGCTCTGTGCAATTTGTGGCGGCATCATCACCGCACCCCTGTCCAGCCATTCTGAAGATTGGCAGAACCGGCATCAATCCGAACGTCGAGTTTTCTTCATAATTCCCCACCCCGCTTGGCCGTCTGAAGGCCCCTCCCTGCGTGGAGGTAGTTTTGGCTGTAATTCACATAATCCCCACTCCTAGATCCCCCCTCTTGCATGGTGTGTAGTTCATGTCATTATTAAGTCGCAGGTTTGAAGCTTCAATCGACGCGGCGTGCGGGTGCATACCCTCGCCTCCCCGCTCGCCCCCGTCTCCGACCGGAGTCGGCGTCTTCACGCCGGCTAGGTGAGCCTCGGGCCCTCTCTTGACT
The DNA here is from genome assembly GCA_022559845.1 of Amorphophallus konjac. Lineage (NCBI taxonomy): Eukaryota > Viridiplantae > Streptophyta > Magnoliopsida > Alismatales > Araceae > Amorphophallus > Amorphophallus konjac. Next base: position 254,606,462 of record CM040118.1, on the reverse strand, counting down.
GGTTTAATCACTTGCTTAGCTTAGTATTATTGCTATTGCTTTGTCGGACGGAGAGTGAGAGCTCGGCTTAAATTGCTAGTACCGTGAGTGACCACCGCGGGCAAGTTGAGAGTGAATCCACTTAACCCACACCCTTGGTGTGTTGGCCGCCCATGATTTGGGCATCCTAGGCCCATTTAGGGTTCTTCCTAAGCTAGCCAACCATTGGAGCCTAAAGGTCCTGCCTCGGACCCTCTCCAACATCGCCTAGTCGCCATCGGGTACTAGTGTGCGCCATACGGGTGAGCTCGCTAGTGTGAGTCCGCTGCTCAAACTTGAATGCTTGCAAATAGTTCCAAGGTTGGTTTTACATCAGTAGCATACCATGAGGGCCGGTTTACCATGTTTCTTTAGAGCGACATGGTATTAAAAAGTGTCATAGGCTTTAGTGGTACAACCCACTCGGCTGTCTTGAGAGAATCCAAGGCTAGTGGAGTCTTACGGAGGTCTCTATGATAAAATCACCAATCCGAAGGAACGGAATGTCCCGCGGAGGGTTCATCTATCACCGAGAAATAGTGGGTAATCGATAAAATAACGTAAAACGTGAGACTATATTCACGGACTGGAATATAGTGCCTATAGAGATATACATATATAAATATAACCCACTGAAATGGGTTACAGTAAATCCTCGGAACACAGAAACCAGGAAAAATAGCGCCTTGTGTCAAGTCTTCATTTTTGTAAATAGCGCCCTTGTCAGGGTCGTCGGTTCATAATATAACGACTATTCACTGAGTCGTTACATCCAGGTTCTATATATGTAAAATTTCTCAATTTTCAAATATTATGTAAATAACGACTTATCTTAAGGCTTCAATTCAATAATTAGCGCCCTAGTCAGGGGCGTCATATATCAAATTAAAGGGTAGGGTATATGTCGTCATTTCAATATCCAGGAATATTATAAACACTTCAAACTTCACAGTTGATCACTAATTGGCGCCCGTGTGTAGGGGCGTTTATTCAAATGACGACCTAGCTGCGGTCGTTATTTATTTGTCATCCGTTTTGCACCGGGCAGGTACAATCGTAGACACGTGATTTTTGGAGTGTGTCCAATCAAGAATCTAGAGACATGCATAGGTAGGGAAAAATAACCAAATTTTAACAGTATGGTCATGCATTAATTTACATGTAAGGGTTCTCAGTTATTAAAATTTTAAACATGTATAGTTATTAATTAACTAATGAATTGACGACTGTTTGAATAGTCGTTATATCAAATAGCGCCTTAGCTTGGGTTGCTATTCACTAAAACCCAGTAAAACATCACGAAGCCTATGGAAACGCTCTAACAGACCTACATGCATGTTTATGAACTAATATTTACTAAATTTGGGCTTGTACTTGAGAAAACCTACCTGATTGGGTGATTCTGGTTGACAGACAATGAAGAGGATGAAGGAAGAAAACCCTTTTAACGATAGTCTATTCTTTTTCTTTGCAGGATGATAACGGCAGTATGAGGAGGAAGAAGATGATAAAGAGCAGCTCTTTAGCAAAGCAACCGCAGCACCTTCTAAGAAAGAGGTTGTAGGGAGGAACGGCAGACTCGACCCCAGTCTGAAGATTCTTCCACGTTCTTCCACGGCAGGATGAATATAACAAGAGTAGCTCCTTCGTGTCAGAAGAAAGGACGAAGAAGAAGACTTCCTCCCTTTAAAAGGAAGAATCGGAGGTCCTCCTTCACGGTAGCGACAGCAAGAGGAAAAAGGAAGAAGAAGATGAAGAACTTCCACATTGTTCACGTTCTCCACAACAGAGGAGTAGCTTTCGGAGGAAGAAGCAGCATGACGATCTTTGAAGAATAGTATCAACATGGGTTCGATGGAGGGATTGGTATTTATAGAGAAGGAAATCCTAATGGGTACTAGGAGTTCGATTAGAATTAGAACTTTTTACTTAAAATCCTATTAAACTTAGACACCCCATGTATTGATCCTTTCCCTAATCAAAACTTACCCAGATAACATCCCTGTTTGAACCCAACACTAACGGCATGTTTCTAATTGACGCCTAAGGTTGGGGCGTTATTTCAATAAATGACGCCACTATACGGGGTCTTTAATTTATAAAATAGCGCCCGTCAAGGGGGCATTATTTACTATTATCCTCTCTCTTACCCTATTAACGTATGAAAATGGCGCCCATTCAAAGGGGCGTCATTGCTATAACTAGCGCCTAATATAGAGACGTCAATTTATAAATTAGCGCCCACTTGAACGATCTTTAATTAAATGACGACCTGATAGGAGGCACTATTCATTTTTGGCTCATTTGTCAGATGGTTTAGGTTTGATGTGTATATGGGTGGCATATAATGGGTTGTATTGTTAAGGCTCCTTTACATAAGATATATGTGTGGGTTATTTTGGGCCAAGGCTCATGTATTCTATAATTACATATCCTTGCCATTCCATATGGCCCATTATATATATATATATATATTTATATACTTCTAGAAACCCATTATGTACCCATGTATGTTTTCATACTAAACCCCTTTGTCAGTTACTAACCTCATATGCATGACCTATATCTATTGGTAGTTTACAAGTATATACGTATATAAGGCCTCACGGCTAAGTTCATATGCAAGGCCCTCACGGCTACCGGGTTTATCATTAGTGTTTATGGCCAGCCACAATATATATTAGGGTCTTAGTAGTACTTCCTATAAGGGTTTCATTTCTTATAATGTCCTTCACTTTTATTTCCTTCTTAATCATTGTCTTGAGTATCAGAGGCAGATTTGATCCTAGGTGAAATATTTTCTTCTCTTCCAAAAGGTAATATTAACTAGTCTTTTATTAATTTCTAGGAACAATATACCTAAATTCTTATTTATTCAACCTTATTAACCATTTACAGGAATATACAAATATCATCATGTATATCTTACTTTTCTTTTCGAACCGTAAATATAAATATAAATATATATTATTTTATTCCTGTTTAGCCTTAAAATTATCGGGTGTTACAAATAAAGTTCGATTATCACCAGCAGACAGGAGCAAGATGATCAGTTGCTTCAGTATAGTACTAGGCGAAGGTTGGATCAAAGAACTCCTCACACAAGGTTCAGTGTTCTGACTGAGCCTTTTGATATACCACTGAAGGACTGATCTAATTGGAGATAAATAATTATTAGAAATTCAGAGGTCTATTCTAAGCATTTAATGAGCAGAAGTATGAATGAGAAGTAGAAGCATAGGAAAGAACACATGCACTGCAAAGATATTTTTAAGGTGGTTCGATCTCAATCTAGAGATCTACGTCCACCCCTTACTCAATCGAGTAAGGCTTCTGCTGACTCACAGCTTGTAAACTGCTGATCCATAGCTTTGGGGAATTAATGTCTACAAATCGTTGATCCACAGCTTTAGGGAATAACTCCCAGACCGCTGAGCCTTACAGCTTGCTCTTCTGAGCCTCACAGCTTGCTGACCGAGGAATCCACCTCGCCTGCTGAGCTTCACAGCTTGCTCTACTGATACACAGCTTACAAGAGATTTAAAAAGAAAATCAAAGCAACAAAGAGAATATGAACATGAACAAAAATGTAGCTCTTCAATTAAGCAATCTGACTCTGGATCTGATACAAGAGTCATTACAGAAATATCTCACTCAATCTTCACTCAATCTCTCTTCTCTCTCAGATCACCTCTACGACACTCTGTTCTCTTTTCAACAACTCCATCTTTGAAATCTTCTGCTCTTCTCAATCTTCTTCTCTCAACTTCTATTCTCTGTCGAGGACTCTCTCAGATTTCTATTCTCTCCTTCTTTCTGCCTCTCTCTCTGTCTTTTTTTGATCATCATCCTTGTACTCTCTATGTCTCTATTTATAGCCTCACGAATGCATAGGAACCACGTTCCCGCCCAAAGAAATTCGAGCAGGTACGCTGCTGGATGACCACCTATCAGGATATAAAGTTGAGTTGTCCACGTGTCTGAATCTCCAAGCACGGCTCCTTCTTGGATCATGTGCCTCTTTAAGTTGAGCCTCGAAGCACGTGGCTTTGATCAGAACTTAAGGTGTTTAACTTCCAGTAAAATGGATGAAAGGCATTTAGTCAAACAGATTGTAATAATGAGTAATAGTCAATATGCTCTAACTTAGAAAAAGTATTATCATGGTATAAGTCAGACAACGACGCATTAATACATGCTAGGTAACTGTAGTAGATGCATCAGTTTGTTTGAGCAAAGTTATGCATGTCCACAGACTTGAATATGAAGTTTGTACATATGCTCAGACTTGTGAATGCCTATGCTCGGACCTCTTGCAGACTTGTAATGCATGTACACAGACTTGAGCCTTGCATATGCATGATGTGCTCTGACCTGAAAACATACACAGACATGGATGTCGCGTGTGCATGGACCCTAGAGATGCACAGCCTTGTCTATGCGTAGACCTCAGACTAAACATTAACTCTAGATGTGCACAGACCCATTATATGCATGTGCAGAGACTTTAGATTTAGAAATAACTTTGAATCATGTGCACTGACCTATGCTTTGCATGTGCAAAGGCAAGGATGTGCTCAGACTCTAAATACTGTATATGCTAAGACTCTAAATGCACCATTGAAAGAAGTGCACCAACCTTATTTAGTACACGACATAATGTGCACCGACCTTGTTTTGCACAAGGCATAATGTGCACCGACCTTATTTATCACAAGGCACAATGTGCACCGACCATCCCTAGTGTGCTCTGACCTGATGCATGCATATGCATTGATTGAAGTAAGGTGCTCTGACCTTATTATGCAGACTTGAACATATGCTTTGACCTTTATTGATGAACAGTAATGTGTACAGGCTTGTGTGAGTAACTATGGCAGATGTGCATCGACCTTAGTATGCGCTACAGTCAATGTGCACCGACCTGCCTCTGCCTAGAAACATAACATGCATCGACCTAAGTATGTGCTACAGTGAATGTGCACCGACCTGCCTTCACCTACAAACGCAACATGCATCGACCTTAGATGCACTACAGTAGATGTGCATCAACCTTTATGCATATGGCATGAATGTGCACTGACCTAATGTATGAAATATTAAATTTATGCCTATTATAGCAGTAGACATGATAGCTCATCATCAAAATTATGAACATAATGCATTGTTACCAATATCAAAATTTAGCACAGTAGAAACAATTGTCAGCATCAAAACATATTAAATTCAGAGAATCATAAATCAGAGAAGACAAACATTCTTCCCCACAAACTCCCCTCAACATTCTCCCCCTTTTTGATGATGGCAATTCCTTATAAATTTTGATGGCAACACTAAATGATGGCAACACTAAATGGTGAACTGGATTTTTAGTAAGAGAGATCGCACTAGTGTTATCACAAAGAATCAGAATACATCCTAGGTTAATGTGATAATTAATAAGCTGGTGCTTGATCTAGAGGACTTGGGCTGCACAGTTACCTGCTGCCACATACTCTGCCTCAGTAGTTGATAAGGCAACATTATGCTGTTTCTTGGATGCCCAAGATACTAGACAACCACCAAGATATTGATAAAATCCACTAGTACTTTTCCTATCTATCCTACACCTTGCATAGTCTGCATCAGTGTTAGCTATAAGGTCTAACTCACACTTAACAGGATACCATAATCTTAAATTCAGGGTGCCAGATAAATACTTAAAAATCCTATTCACAGCTTTTAAATGTGACTCTTTAGGACTAGCTTGGAAACGAGCACACAAGCATATTGAAAATTGTATATCAGGGCGACATGCAGTAAGATATAACAAGGATCTGATCACACCTCTATATAATTTGTTGTCAACCATTTTACCTTTAGAATCAGCATCAAGGCTGGTTGATGTGCCCATTGGTGCTGTTATGGCTTTGAGGTTTTCCATCTTGAATTTCTTTAGTAGATCCTTGATATATTTCTCGAGTGATGAAAGTTCCTTCTTTAGTCTAATAGATCTGTAATCCAAGAAAGAATTTTAATTCTCCCATAGAACTCATTTCAAATTCATTAGTCAATAATTCAGAAAACTCCTTACACATAGATGGCTTGGTAGACCCGAACACTATATCATCTACATAGATTTGAACAACCAAAATATCTTTATCACATACCTTTGTGAATAATGTCTGGTCCACCTTACCTCTAGAAAATCCTTTATCTATGAGGAATTTGCTCAGTCTATCATACCAAGCTCGCGGATCTTGCTTTAATCCATAGAGTGCCTTATCAAGCTTATAGACAGGGTTCACACATGCGATTGCATCCATATCATTTCATACATTTTGATAGGGGGAGTTCAGAATAATTTATGGTGCAAGACCAAATCATTAGTTCATATTATGAATAATGTCGACATCCAATGTCGACTCTTTGTTGAACCCATTCTGTCTGATCTAAACATGCCCTCTTGACTACCTAAAAATTCTTGCTTGATCTCAGGATTATCTAACTTTTTCTCATCTAGTTCCATCCATTAACATCAAGCACTGATTTACCTCTTGATTATCTGAATAAATGACAAACTTATAGTTCATTCATTAAACTAAGCTGCTAAAATCAGGAGACTTCTCTTATAAGAAGCAGTAATGTTTTATGAATGAGCTGATGGGTTAAAATGAATAAACCTTAGAGAGTAAAGACCAAATTCAATGAAATAGAATCTGATGATGACTCTTTAATAGATCTTGAAGAGGGGTGACCTCACGCTTCTCCTGAGCGGGGAGGAAGATGACCACGTGCCCTTGAAGTATAAACTGCAAGAAGGGAAATCAGTCAGAGGTGCCCAGGGATAGATCCCCGGGGAAGACCCTCCAATGCTTAAGTCAGCACAAGTAGTAGAGCACTGGTGCGAAGTGAAGAGTTGGGGGGAAAATGGAAGCGCGAGATCCCTCTCCACCGGTGAAGTGGTTCCTACTCAGGGTTGCTGGCTTTTGCCTTGCTTAGGCTTACCTTATCGTAGTAGGGCATGTCCTGTTTAAATAATGGCCTATCATGCGAATTGGTCCTTGTGAGTGGAGGAGTTCCAGGCGGGGTTACGTGATAGAACAAATGGTATGCTCTGATACCAAGTGTTAGGTGCAGATATAGAGACAAACGTTGATCTAGAGGGGGGGGGGTGAATGGATCTTTAAAGCTTTTTGTCCAATTTGAAGAACGTGTGAGATGCAAAGGCTTGAATGCAGGTCAAACACTTAATCTGCAAGAGCATATGCCTAAATCAATTTCTACAAATCATTCAAACGGAAGCAATTAAGATGATCTGGGACACACTCACACAGAAACACAAGCAAGCTCACAAAACCAAAGATTTTTTAGGTGGTTCGGTCTGCAGACCTACGTCCACCCCACACTCAAACTAGAGTGTGGCTTACTGCTGCCAAACAGCTTGAACCGCTGCGCCTTACAGCTTGCGTCTGCTGAGCATTACAGCTTGGCTTACATCTGCTGGGCCTCACAGCTTGCCATCCGCTGAGCATCACATCTTGCTATCCTACTGAGCATCATAGCTTGTTGTCCAAGGTGACCACCTTGCCCACTGAGTATCACAGCTTGCTCTGCTGACTCACAGCTTGAATAAAGGATGAAAATGAGGAATAAGAACGATGAAAAACAGCGATTGAAAGCTGACAATAAAACCCGATGAATATCGCTCATGCAGGAGCAAACTGTCCTGGATTTGATCCAAGTACCAGTGAACAAAACATCAACGATTCTTCTCTCGATCTCACTCTTTCTGTATCTCTCTCTCCTTCTCTTGATTTCATGAACTCTCTCACTTTTACTTCTGCACTACTCTGCTGTTACTCTCTTCTCCTCTCTGGATCGGGCTGGCTGTAAATCTTTCTGCTTCTATCCACCTTCTCCAGAAGGAGAGGCTTCCCTTTTATATGGGCATCAGATGTAGGGCATGTGCTTTCCATGATTCCCGCCCAAATGCCTTGGCCCACGTGGCAGCATCTTAGCTCAATGCTTTCCATGTGTCACGATTCTGGCACCTCCTTCACTCTTGGATCACGTGCCATTCTTATTCTTCTCAAAAAGGTACCTGTCATATAGTCAGAGAGAGATATCACCTCGAGACAGTCGTACATAACGTAAAGAGCCAAGCAGGACTGCACGGAGTCAATATGTGATTAAGTCAGATGTGCACAGGCTTAATTGTGATGTATACACGTTTATACACGAGTTCAGTACCCTCACACTAGCATTGCACAGACTTACTTGCAGCATAAGACTAACGGATGCACTAGCTATGAGTATGCAGTGTGCACGCATTGCACAAACCTGCTCTGGTCGTGAGCAGCCTTGCATGGACTCCGTGTGTGCGAGTATGAGAGGGATGCACAAACTCTATGTGCATTCAGCAACGAAAGTTGCACAGAGTTGACTAGTTCAAGATAGAATTTCACCAACTGCGTGAATGCGAATTGCACCGAGTACAGTCTTGCACACGCCAAATATGCATCAGCAGTAATCTTCGCAATGCGATCTTGCACCGACTTAGAGAAGTGGCGCAAGACAAAACATGCACCGACACAGTTGTGCACCAAGGCAACACTTACGCCGAGAAAGTGTGCCCAAGAAAGAATATGCACCGATACAAAAACTTGCACCGACCGTGTCTTTGTGCCTAGACAAAATCGTGCACCGACCTGGTCAGAGTGCAACACTAAGTTGCACCGACTCAACGCGTATGAAGGCTAGGAATGCACTGACTTTTAGGACACCTTAGACATGAACGTGCACCAGCCTAATGTGCCTTAGCCCAGAATGTGTCCACTTCTATTCTTGCATGACCGAAGGTTGCATAGACCTAATGAAAACAACGATAGAAAATTCGAGAACTATGTGACCCTTGGACTTATGAATGCATCGACATCGTGACAGTTAGACCCACGTATGCATAGACCTACTCTACAGTAGGACTCGAGTACATAGGCATTCTATGCTAAGAATATAGCATATGCACGAACTTAATGAGGCCTAATAGACATATGCAGATGAACAGAAATATGCCCAGAATTTACTCCAAGATGAACATGCTTGCTCAAAGCAAAATGCAATAAGAAAAATACGGAATACTTTGTTTATGCATTTTGATTTCATCATGACTCATAGATTGTCATTGTCAAAACTAGGGTTCAACAATCTCCCCCTTTTTGATGATGACAACTATGAGTTATGTAACATTCTGTAAAATATGTTCATTCAAGCCAACAAGGCAAATGCAATGCAATGCTAACATCATTCTGAAAATGAGATTATCAGTTCTTCTTATACATAGAGCCAAGAGAGACTGCAAAAAGGTCCAAGGCTCCCCCTTTGATCAAAACTTTATACACATCCCCCTTTTTGTACAGCTCCAAGCCATTCAGCCATTGGACATCATTGGACACATGACTCCCACATACCATGACTCCCACATACTCTCCCCCTTTGTCATCAACAAAAAGGAGTAGGAGTGCAGTTATCGATTAGTTTGACTGGGTCTGCTGGAGCTGGCACCTCTAAATCTACCTCGAGCTGAAGGGGGTGTGCTACTTGAGCTACGGCTGAGAGGAATAGCTTCAGGGAAAGGTCTAGATGTCTGTTGTACTCTGATCCCGCCCCCTTCAACTAAGCATGTGTATATGCACATGAACAAGCATGAACCGGCATGAAAGTATACACAAAAGGGGGTTAAATAGACATAGAAACATACCGTGATCGCCACCAAAGTCACAACAACGCCAAAGGAATGAAGAGATGGAGGAAACGATGTTGAGTACCTTGGGAAAAGATGAAGACTTGATCGTGCTTGACAAAGGGTGCGGGGAATGATGTGGATTCAAACCTCCTCGTCTTCCAGCCGGCTAGAAGAAGAGGGCCTCACGTTCATATCATGCTCTCCTGCAAAATAAAGATAAAACATAAAGGCAAAAACCCATTAGATCATGAAGTGTAGTATCAATCCCGGAGTGATAAAATAAGGGTAGAAATTGAGGGCAAACTCACCAGGGGGAGGTTTTTAACCGCTATGGAAGGGTGGAAAGGATAGGTGTGTGTATTATGCATGCATGAGAGTTGAAATCACAAGATTTGGTTAAGAAAATAGAGAGAAATCATTGATGCAAAACATGGAAAAACGCATGTGTAGCAGAAAAGTGCAGAAAATTATGATGATTTGTGATTTTGAGAGGAGGAGAACTAAGCGTATAGACAACCAAATTAAGCCCAGAAGGATGGAATTTAAAGCTAATACTTCCCTCTTCAAGCCAGGGTCAAAGTTGTGAGTTGGAGTTGCAGCATGGCTTCGCCCCACGTCCGGAAAGAGCCCCCCTTTGCAACTGCGAACTGGGCAGTTTATATAGAGGTTGCAAAAAACCCAGAATGTTCTCCCAAGATTTTAGAGGATAGAGTCCACCAAAATTTGTGTTCTATGGATCAATGTCAAGATAATACAAAGGATAAGAGGTAGGAACAAGTGGGACTCAATTTGGTGGAAGGATCTGGAAGATATGGCTTCTAGAAGGGAGCCCCGGAGCTTAATCTACAGAGTTTGTGTTGAACTAGGATGTATAAACCCCCAACTTTCATCCGCGTTTCTGAGCAAGATAGCCAATGAAAATCTAATATCTATGGATCAAATTCAAGATAATATAAAGGAGAAACCATAGGAACAAACGGCACTCAATTCGGAGTAGAATTTAAGAAGTTATGGGCTCTGCAAGAGGGCCATGGCACACAGAAATGAAGCAGAGTCTAGCATGAATTGGACTCTCCGTGTCATCTGGCGGTCTATCGTAAGACCGCCAGAGTGATGTAACGGCCTAGGGTAGCTTCGTCAAGCTCTGGGGGTCGAACGGGGTGATTTCGGGTAAGTTTAGGTGTAACGGTCTATTAATAGACCGTCACTTGGGCTCTGACGGTCTTACAATAGACCTTCACATGGTCTCTGATGGTCTACTAATAGACCTTCATACCGATGAAGGAACATTTTGGACAGACTACGCGCGACTTTAGAAATGGAAGCTTATCTCTCAAACGGTGCGGAACTAGCAAAAGTGGTAGAAAAAGAAATTGTCGATAACTGAAAGAGGAGCAACTTTCATAAAGAGAGCAAGATGAGAAAGATCATAGGAAGAAAAAATGGGGTTATAACAGAGAGACAAAATTCTGGGACGTAGGTGAACAGCACAGCCGGCTGGAAAATTGTGAATAGCTCACAATTGGGGAAGAAATGGCCAATGGCGTAGAAAAAGATATTATAGATCTTTAAAAATTGAACAACTTTGGTGAAGAGAACATTTTGAATAGAGGACTGGAAGAGGGTGAAAAAGAACCACTTTCAGGACTACGCAGTGGGAGAGAGCCGATTGCTTGATGGAAGCCGACCTAAATGGGCCATAAGTCGACTTAGAAGCCGGAAGTTAATAAGATAAGCTCCAGGGACTCTAAGAAATTATGATCTCTAGGGCTCAAAGGATAGAGAACAATGAAAATGTGCTCGAAATCCATCCAAGAAGGCTCCAAAATAATGGCTAATCCGGGACATCATAAATGATGAATAAGAGAAATGACGCAACTTGCGGGCTAAAAACGGGTGTCAACACGACCGTGTCCTTGTGCCTAGACAAAATCGTGCACCGACCTGGTCAGAGTGCAACACTAAGTTGCACCGACTCAATGCGTACAAAGGCTAGGAATGCACTGACTTTTAGGACACCTTAGACATGAATGTGCACCAGCCTAATGTGCCTTAGCCCAGAATGTATCCACTTCTATTCATGCATGACCGAAGGTTGCACAGGCCTAATGAAAACAACGATAGAAAATTCAAGAACTATGCGACCCTTGGACTTATGAATGCATCGACATCGTGGCACTTAGACCCACGTATGCACAGACTCACTCTACAGCAGGACTTGAGTACATAGGCATTCTATGCTAAGAATATAGCATATGCACGAACTTAATGAGGCCTAATAGACATATGCAGATGCACAGAAATATGCACATAATTTACTCCAAGATGAACATGCTTGCTCTAAGCAAAATGCAATAAGAAGAATACGTAATACATTGTTTATGCATTTTGATTTCATCATGACTCATAGATTGTCATTGTCAAAACCAGGGTCCAACATTACGTCCTTTATGCGGGCTCCTTACGACGCGCGGACTCTTGGTCTCCCTTGTCCCCTTGAGCTTCCTGCCATTAAAGGATTCACAACGACCGAATCAATAAGCTTCCATCAGCGAGCCCGAGCGAGTGGCACTTATTCAGGAGTGGTCTCCCGAGCGATAAGTGCTGGGTCGGGATAAGGAATAGGGGGCTCTAAGGGAGCTTTCTTGATCGACTGATGCTTGGACTTCCCAACTCGAAGGCCGACTAGGAAGCGCTTGTACCGAGTGAATTTTTGGGCTTCATAATAAGTGTGCCTGGGGGCTACCACTTTGAGGAGTTGAGCCTTGTTCGGTCCAATTTAGACCTCGTTTAGCCTCTCCGTACGGGCAGTGAGATTTCCCCTCTCCACTTGTCCCCCGCCTACTCCCGAGCCAAGTTTATGCTCGGACGAGTAGCAATTGGGCTGGACTGTTGGTGGCACTTATTGGGTAAAGATATCTCTCTGATAGGGGCCACGTGACGCAGCTCACCTTGAAAATACGCCTGTTATGATGAATAAGAGAAGGCCTCCTCGGGAGATCGGACGCCACGCCACCTCCCGTCAGGGTTTTTAGGCATTGCGCATTTTGCGTCCCTTTATCTCCGGGGTTTTAGGGTTTTGCCTCTCTTTGCAGTTATATTTGAGGGAGGCTCCCGCGCTGTGAGAGCAGTTTCGAAGAGCGGAGAATCGTTGTAGCCGTCGGAGCTAGAAGGGCTTCCTGAGGCAATGATTCGTAAGCTCCCTTTCTTATCTGAAGTTCTCTGTCTCATGGCGGACCATCATCTTGAGACCGAGGGGCGGCAGAGAGATTGGGCTCCAAGCGTTTTCTTGACGCCGCCGGAGCTGCTCTGCAGCGAGCTGGGGGAGGCTGAGGTGAAGCGGCTAGAGAGTCGTTATGGGCTGCCTTAGAGGTTCCAGTTCCTAGCGCCTGAGCCTCATGATTCTAGCTTGTCCACTCATTCTGGCCTCTTTTGCTCATTTCTTCTGGAATGAAAATGTGGCTTTCGTCTGCCCCTTCATCTCTTTGTCGCCAAGTTGCTTCGGTTCTACTGGCTGGCTCCTGTCAGCTGGTCTCCAACTCTTATACCTTCATTTTCTCCTTTATTTTTCTTTGGGGCCAGTGTGGGGTGCGCGCCTCGCTGGATCTTTTTGTTGTGCATCCCTTTAGTTTTGATGATGACAAAGGATATGTTTAATTGCTCCTTCAATATAAAGTAATGGACTCATGACAATTTGATGATGACAAAAGATGTGTTTAACTAATTCAATGCAAATCTGATAGTTCAAGTAATTTCAGGTATACTGAAGTACTAATGAAGTCAACAGATCAGAGGAAGTTGTCAAAGGTTGCTTGTCGACCAGAGAAGTAGTCATTGTCGACCAACGAATCAAACCAAACACAGCTCAAGTCATTTTTCCTCTATACGCGCTCTGGTTGTCGACCAGAGCCCTGCTCGTTGTCGACCACGGAACAGACAGAGCATCAGACGGAACTGCCAGCCATCTGGACATTACCCCTTGTCGACCAGCGATAGGGCTATTGTCAACAATGAGGGATACAAGCATCAGTCTGAAGAACCAGCCGTCTGGACACTGCTCATTGTCGACCAGAGACAGGGTCGTTGTCGACCACAAGCGGTTCAGCGTCCAGAACCGAAATCCAACCGAATTCAGTTTCGGTTCCTTGAAACCTGCAGGTTGTTGTTGCAGGTTGTTGGGCTGTTCAGAGGATAAGATTCCGCACGGGATTCAAGGAGAGAATCTTGCTAAGAATCGGTCAAATCTTCTTTGGATTATCTTTAATCTTCTCCCTATTTTTTAGAGGGAAACCTAACAGGTTTTGCACTAGCGCGGGAAACAGCTTCGAGCTTGATATGAAATGGTGCAAAAAGAAAAGAGTAGCTACACGATGCATAGAGAACTGAATATGGGAATATAGAGAAGAAGCTAAGGAAGATCAACATCAGAAGTTTCTCTAACCAGAAAAGGAAGAGTGGCTCTCCCGCAATCAAATAGCTGCAGAAGACAGAAGTGTTCGTCGGTGTTGCAGAAGGAAGATCTGGCTCAAGGCGTTGCAAGCTCCAGCAGCAAGGCAGCTGAAGACATCCTGCTGGAAGTCCTACAGGGAGTCTTGCCTTGTTACCTATGTGATTGAGTCCCAAGCTGAACTCTTTAATTACTCTGCTACAAAAGTCCATGTTCAGCCTGTTACATCTTTTCTATTCATCTTTACAACTAGTGTCAAGCTGTGAGGCAGCGGATTCAAGCTGTGTGTCAGCAGGAACAAGCTGTGTGACAGCGGTGTTTGTGTGAGATCAAAAATTCTCATATAGTGAAGCCTTGCTCAAATTGAGCAAGGGGTGGATGTAAGCCTCGGGAAGGGACTGAACCACCTAAAAAGTATTGTCTTGTGGTTTGCTTGTTGTGTGTGTGTCTCTTTGTGTGTTTATTGTCATTCTTGCTATCAGCATTAGTTCTATACTTCATTGATTTCTCGTGATCCAATTAGTCTTTGTTTGATAAATCGAAAAAGGGGGACAAGATCTATTCACCCCCCCTCTAGATCTAGTCAGTCCATACTCAACACTTTTCCATTACTTTTTTGAGTTGAAGGAGCATCCTCATGCGGGGAGAGGCTTCTTCTATATTTAGGCGAAGCGGGGGAGAAGTTGCATGTCCCTCTCTGCGAAGGACTCTTCTCACAAAGGGTGGAAGACCCAATATTTTTGGGTGGGCCCATCGGCAGTCGTTGTAGTCTGGAATTTCCCGACGGCGCCCAATTTGCATCCGAACATTCCTCCGAGGCAGACCGTGTTTTCTCTGGAGCTAGAAGGTGAGGCCACTGTTCTACATCAGAATCACCAAGAGACTGTTGATTTGGTGACTTCTTCCAACATTGAGGGCTACCTCGCTCGAGTGTTGTCGCCGACAGGTAAGGAGTTCGGGAGATTTGTCTTCCTTCTTGCGGAGTGAGAACCTTCCTTCTCTTAATCTGCTTTTCTGTGGTTCAGACACGAGGTGAGCAGTTGAGGAGGAGGCACCATCGGCCGAATTGGAGATCATCAATTTTGACGAGGCACCGGCTCCTGATGATCTTCAAGCTTCTGAGGGCTCGTCCCGCACCTGGGACAAGGGCAAGCGGGTGGCCCGGGATGACGTTTTCGAGCGCTGGGGGGTCAAGTGCAAGGATCCCGTGGCCAAGTTGTTATGGTCTTCAATGCAGGCTCACTCTGCTAAGAAGAAACAGGCGAGGAAGGAGGGGTCATCCGTCCGTCTGGAGGAGATTCCCAGCAGGCTCTCCCCTCTACTGAACTAGAGGGGGCCGATGAAGGAGGGATCACCGCCGATGCTGAGGCGCCGAGCGTAGCGGAAGGGCCGCCAGACGAGGGGGTCTGGTTTGGGCTGGTCGAGGCTGGAGGGTCGTAGGAGGAGGCGACTCGATCTCATCCGACCAAGCTGGGGAGTTACGCGGTGGGGCCGCTCATGCTGAGCCAACCGGTGGGGCGCCTGGGACGGGATTGCCCGAGGGAGATGCCCCGACCCCGGCCGCTCTGGTGAGAGCTTCCCCTCCCTCTACCAGCACCTTCAGTGTCCGGGCTCCTCTGTACCGGGCGTGCCATATTCCTTAGCTTCTCGAGACTTGTGGGAAAAAGTTCGGAAGGGTCCCGTGTAGCAACCCTGATAAATGAATATTTGAAATAAATTAAAATATATATATTACAATAGTAATACAGATAATAAGAATAGGGTTAATTCGATGAAGCAAAACAAAATTAAAATAACGCCTCTTATTAAGGCGTTAATTCAAAAAGAAACGCCTCTATCAAAGGCGTGAATAAAGAAAGGACGGTTACACCTGCGGTCGTCAGTTCTCACGCGACCAAATGGGTAAGTAAAAGAAACGCCTCTATCTTGGGCGTGTTTTAAAACACGAAACGCCCTTTTTCAAGGCGCTTTTTAAGAAACGCCCTTATACAAGGCGTTAATTAAAGAATACACGCCCTGACCAAAGGCGTTAATTCAGTTCGTGACTCGTTCAAACCCAGAGCTTATCCAGGGAAAGATTAACCTAATCTAGTAAGTGTCTAATAGAGTAAGGACTCTATTAGGGATATACTACCCTCACACAATCACTAACTCTAATAGGACTTCCAAAGTCTTATAAATAAACCTGTTCGGCCAACCCTAAATCTATTTGGACGAACTACTGCTGCACGGTACGTGAAGAACAAACTGTTCTTCTTATTCCCTTTTGTTTTTCTTGCTTCAGATTATATGAAGAATAATTAGTTTTCTTCTTGTTCAGGAAACTCTGCTACTGCCATCGAAGAATAGGTAATATTCTTCTATCTTTTTTCCTTAAAAACGTCGATTATAACTATGAAGATTATTAACATCTTCATCTTCCCTCTTTTTCTCTTCCTCTACAGGTTCTGTAGCGTGAAGATCTTTGAAGAACATTTGTTCTTCTTCCGGCTGCTGCTGCTGTTGCGGATTTTCGTTGCAACAGAGCTCATCTTCTATCTCATCCTTCACGTTCCATTAAAGGTAGGTTTTCTCAAGTTATTGTAGCCCAAATGAAATTAATGCAAGATATATATATATAAGCATGTCATGCATACGGTTATTATAGTTTCCATGCGTTTTCTGCAATATTTTGAAAGAGACGCCCCTGTCAAGGGCGCTAATTCACATGAAACGACTCTTCCCAGGTCGTTAATTTCATGTTTAACGCCCCGTACTCAGGCGTTAATTTCTTTAAACCGTTAATCACCCATCTTAAGAATTGATTATCTATGAAATCATGATTATAAAATAATGCATGATCCTCTGTCTTCAACCTGCTAACTTTACTGTCATGATATTACATGCGTTCCTCTGTTATCCTGAAATTGTTACTGTCCTTAAAGTTTCTGAAGGAACTTGAATTAACGACTTGGACAAAGTCGTTTTCCACATATTAACGCCCCCTCACAGGGCGTGAATCTGAAAGGTAACGCCCCTTCCTAGGGCGTGTATCGGTTAAAATCCTGAAATTTATATATTCTGAAAAATAGAATTAAATAGTAACGCCCCTGCCCAGGGCGCGTTTTTGATAATTCCTGAAAATTAATTGTATGCTGTCAAATATGTAAACAATAAGACGCCTTCTGGTGTAGTCGTCATATCTTGAAGAAACGACCCTGACCAAGGCGTGTTTTATACAATTCATGAAATTATTGATATTCTGTCAAATATATATATAAGGAGACGCCTGCTACTGTAGTCGTCAACTCTTGAAGAGACGCCCCTTCCCAAGGCGCGTTTTAGATAAATTATTGAATTATTGAAAATTCTGTAAAACGGACCATATGTAAACGCCCTTCTGTTAGGCGTTAATTACTTGAGAAACGACTTGACCTAAGTCGTTATTTTACTATAAACTGATTTTCATCTGATTTGCTAACCGATGGTTTTATATATTATAATATATATGTATATCGGCACTATTCTCCACTCCGTGAGTATAGTCCCATGTTTTCATGTTGATTTACCGATCACATTCAACTCTCATTGACATATAAGCTCTCCATTGGACATTCCGTTCCTTTGGACTAGCGAGTTAGTCATAGAGACCTCCGTAAGACTCCTCGTAGCCTTGGATTCCCTCAAGGCCGACTGAGCTGGTTGTACCCTAAAAACCCATCACGATCCTTGCCATGTCAATCTAAAGATACATGGTATACCGGCCCTTATGATTATACAAAGAGTATATCATAAGAAATTCTTAATGGGATGATGATATCATGCCATATCATGTCGTTCTTGTAAACCCCAATTCTGTGATAAGAATGAGGGTATCTTACCTTTGATATACTGTTCATGTGGACCTCAATTCTATATAAAGAATGTCCATACTGATTTGTCATGGTACCCAAGTTAAGGGAATCATGTTCTACCTAGTTTTATCGATATCGTGATTATACCGTTATTATCGCCATTCTATGTCCTTTGTCATATTTTGGACTCTATTCTATCAAAGTTGTCATACGTGTCTACAAGCTTGATTATTGAAATTCTATGTTGGCTATAAACAAGAGTGGATGTCAAAACACATGATAAATGCCTGCGCATATAGGGCCCGATCTGGTCCTGGGAGGAGCACCCGAAAGTACTTGTGCCCATGGGAGTTAAAATGATAAGGTATCTAGCATTATACCGAGTACTTGACTTGCTTGATTGGACATTCCACACACATCTTGTACTTGAATCGTACTTGACTTTACATGAAATGCGTGGCCCGAAAAAGGGTAATTTACTTGCTTGATACATGATAGCCAAAGTTCTTGACATGACTTGTGAAACGTACTTGCTTGAATACCTTGAATACACTTGTTATCTTGTTGGAAGTTCATGATTAAGTTCATCTTATTTCTTTGATATTACCTTCTCTCTATCTTGTCGTTTTATGCGAGCATGCATAGCTTTATTGCATTCATAAAAATGTAATTACTTAAACCCCTTGCTAGTACTTGAGATATAATTTCCTACTGAGCGTTCGCTCATTCCGTTTGTCCCTTTCTACTTTTCAGGTAAGTCCGACGACGATGGAAGTCAATCGGATGGGAATGGTCAAGAGTGAAAGTGATAGAGCTTCTACAAGTGTCGTCTAGTCTTTTCTATAGTTTCTTGAGTCAAATATGTATTCTTTTCCTTTTTATTAAACAGAGTATTGGATTTGTAATAGTCTATCCATTATGAAATAAAGGATTGGGTTATCTTGCTATTTTGCGCATCTCTGTCTTTGTGTCGAATACACGACCACTCTGATTGACATGATTGATATAGACACGTCGCGCATCTCCGGGTATCTTCCGCGCTCGGGGCGTGACAGTCTTTGTGGTATCAGAGACTAAGGTATTCAATTCCTAGGAAACCCAAGTCCAAGGATAGGTTTCAAAACCTTTAACCAAGTGAGAGTGGGTAGAACCAAGGGTTAAATGATCAATGAGTCCTTTATAAGATCATAGTGATATAATACTAACATAGCTATTGTAATTGTAGGATAATGGCTGCCGAACGTGCTCAATGGCGCAACATGCAGCGTACCCTTCAAGGGATGACCCAAGTGCTACAACAGGTAGCACAAGGTGGTGCTCCACGAGCTGGAAGCTTACACCAAGCATTCAAGAATATGAATCCCCCGAAGTTCATGGGATCGACCGATCCAGACGATGCCGAGCATTGGGTTCGGGAGATTGAACGTATATTCCGTGTTATGCAATGCACGGATCAGGACAAAGTCTTATTAGCTACTTTCCAGTTAGAAAAGGATGCTAGATGCTGGTGGGAGTCGATTGAAGCTACAATTGACCCAACTCAAGTTACATGGGGAGAATTCGTTGAATATTTCAACGCCAAATATTTCTCTGATAGGGTCCAGGAAAAGAAGGCCACCGAATTTGCCGCATTAAAGCAAAGATCTTTATCGGTGGCTGATTATGAAGCACAGTTCTCTAGACTGTCTAGATATGCTAAGCATTTAATTAGCACGGAAAAGATGAAAGCCCGTAGATTTCTTAATGGGCTTAGGCCCCACTACATTACTCAACTGGCGCCTATGGATATTCAAGTTTATACTGAAATAGTGCGCCGAGCTCAGTTACTTGAAGATGCCACGGAACTATCTGATAGGATCCGTGGGAAAGACAAAAAGGAGCAAGTCACAAGTTCGGGTTCTTTTAAACCCAACTTTAAGAAGAGGCCCAATAATGGAGGTTCTTCCTCTCAAGATCAGAAGTTCAAGAAATCCAAGTCTTTCTCTATCACCACTACACCTTCAAACGTAGTATGCAAGCATTGTGACAAGGCTGGTCACAAAACAGAAGAATGCTGGAGGAAATTAGGAGCATGTCTCCGTTGTGGGAGTCGTGAACATCGGATTCCCGATTGTCCATTAATGAATGACCAAGACGGTGAGGGAAAACGTCCAGTGACAAGGAATGCGCGTCTTCATGCGATCCAAGAGACCGAACCAGAAGAAGAAGGCGGATTGGTGGAAGGTACATTAAAAATTTGTTCCAAATATGCACATGTCTTATTTGATACGGGTGCATCGCATTCCATTATTTCCAAGAAGTTTGCTGACCCATTACCTCTAGAACCGGAATGGATGAAGTTAATATTGTCTACTCCTCTCGGAAACGAGACGGATATCACACATCATTACCAAAACTGTGAGGTATTGGTTCGAGGAAAGAATTTTCCTATTGATCTTATCTGCTTAGATCTAAAAGAGTATGATGTTATACTAGGAGCAGATTGGTTATCCAAATACCAGGCAACGGTTGATTGCCGTGATAGCAAGATTGTTTTCAAGGAATTTCCGGAACTGACTTATACTAGTCCTAAGAGTCGAAGCAAATCCCCTCTTATTTCGGCTCTTCGAGCAAGCAAGCTCGTCAAGAAAGGATGTGTATTCTTCCTTGCTTTTGTCACTATTAAAGAAGCTAAGGAAACCAAGATAGAAGACGTTCAAGTAGTACGAGAATTCCCAGACGTATTTCCAGAAGATTTGCCGGGATTACCCCCTCAAAGAGAAGTGGCCTTCACCATTGACTTAGTCCCTGGTGCTGGTCCTGTTTCAAGGGCACCATATAGAATGTCCCCTGCTGAACTCAAGGAGTTGAAGGAGCAGTTGATGGAACTAATCCGAAAAGGGTTTATTAGACCAAGTACTTCCCCGTGGGGAGCACCAGTCTTATTTGTAAAGAAGAAGGATGGATCCATGAGATTGTGTATCGACTATCGACAGTTGAATCATCTTACTATCAAGAACAAGTATCCACTGCCGAGAATCGATGAGTTATTTGATCAGATTTCAGGATCCAAATATTTCTCCAAGATTGATCTCAGGTCGGGATATCATCAATTAAGAATCAAGGATGATGACATTCACAAGACCGCATTCAGAAGCAGGTATGGCCATTACGAATTTGTTGTTATGCCTTTTGGACTAACAAATGCCCCTGCTGCCTTTATGCAGTTAATGAATAGCATATTCAGGCCTTACTTGGATCAATTCATAGTAGTCTTCATTGATGATATATTGATATATTCTAAGACTAAGGAAGAACATGAAGAGCATTTGAGGATTACATTGCAAGTCTTGAGGACAAATCAATTATATGCTAAACTCAGCAAATGCGAGTTCTGACTTGAAGAAGTGGCTTTTCTCGGACATGTCATATCCAAGGACGGTTTATCTGTAGATCCGTCAAAGGTTGAAGCTGTAAGAAACTGGGAAAGACCCACTAATGCAAGCGAGATCAGAAGTTTCTTAGGTCTTGCAGGCTACTATCGGCGATTCATCAAAGATTTCTCTAAGATCGCCGTGCCCCTTACAAGGTTAACTCGTAAGGAGATCCGATATGAATGGAGTGAGGAATGTGAAAGCAGTTTCCAAACTCTCAAGGATCATCTCACTACAGCTCCGGTCTTAGCCCTACCAATTGAAGGAGAGAAATTCGAGGTCTACACTGATGCTTCTGGCATTGGCCTCGGATGTGTTCTAATGCAACAAGGAAAGGTCATAGCATACTCTTCACGTCAGCTGAAGAAGCATGAGGAGAATTACCCCGTCCATGACTTAGAACTGGCCGCGGTAGTATTTGCCCTAAAGATATGAAGACACTACTTATATGGAGCACAGTTTACTGTATACTCCGATCACAAAAGTCTCAAATATCTATTTTCACAAAAGGAGCTGAACATGAGACTAAGACGCTGGCTAGAATATCTCAAGGACTTCGACTTCAATATACAATACCATCCCGGAAAGGGTAATTATGTTGCTGACGCCCTTAGTCGAAAGCCGAGAGCAATGATAGCAAATTGTATGATGCAAGAATGGAGGTTACTTGAACAATTCTCCGAGCTCAATATAAGCTTGGACACGGAATCCAAATTTGTCACACTATCTCATGTAAGCATACAGTCAGATTTGTTATCTGAGATACAAACACTTCAGGATGATGATCCTATATTAGTAGGAATCAAAGGCAGATTAGAAGGACAATCTGATTTTCAACTAACTTCTGATGGAAGATTATCGTTCAAAGATAGAACTTGTATACCCGATTGTCCGGAATTAAAGAAGAAGATCTTAGATGAAGCTCACCGAACAAGGTACACTATTCATCCAGGATCAACCAAAATGTACCAAGATGTAAAGAGGAACTTTTGGTGGCCTAATATGAAAAGAGAAATAGCAGACTATGTATCACGCTGTCTCACATGCCAACAGGTCAAGGCGGAACACCAAAAGCCTGCGGGAAAACTACATCCTCTAGATATTCCTAAGTGGAAATGGGAGGATATTGGTATGGACTTCATCATGGGTTTATCTAAATCTAAAGGAGGACATGATGGAATGTGGGTTATCATTGACCGATTGACTAAATCGGCACATTTCTTGCCAATCAAAAGCCGATGGTCAATTGATGTGCTAGCTGCACT
Source organism: Amorphophallus konjac (assembly GCA_022559845.1). Lineage (NCBI taxonomy): Eukaryota > Viridiplantae > Streptophyta > Magnoliopsida > Alismatales > Araceae > Amorphophallus > Amorphophallus konjac. The sequence continues at coordinate 254,583,762 of CM040118.1, read as the reverse complement.
ATACATCAAAGAAATAGTCAGGATACATGGAATTCCTGTCTCAATCGTGTCTGATAGAGATCCCCGTTTTACTTCTCATTTTTGGAAGGGATTACAACATTCGTTGGGAACAAGGCTCAACTTTAGTACTGCTTTTCACCCACAAACGGATGGTCAGACCGAACGAACTAATCAAGTTGTTGAAGATATGCTGAGAGCATGCATTATTGACTTTGGAGGAAGCTGGCATGACCACTTACCTTTAGTTGAATTTGCATATAATAATAGCTACCAAGCTAGTATCCAAATGGCACCTTTCGAAGCCTTATACGGAAGGAGTTGCCGATCTCCCATATGTTGGAACGAAGTTGGAGAGAAACAACTATTAGGTCCAGACATGGTAAGGGATACAACTAAGAAGATACAGGTAATCAGAGAAAGATTACAAGTTGCTCAGACAAGGCAAAAGGCTTATGCTGATACCAGGAGAAGAGATCTTGAATTCCAGATTGGAGATCATGTATTTCTTAAAATATCCCCTGGACGTGGCATCCGAAGATTTGGTGTTAAGGGCAAGCTTACGCCAAGATTCATCGGACCATTTGAGGTACTCGAAAGAGTTGGCGAGGTTGCTTATCGCATCGCGTTGCCTCCTCAGTTGTCCGAGGTACATAATGTATTTCACATATCCATGTTGAAAAAGTATGTGCACGACCCCTCTCATATTATTGAACATGGAGATCTGGTGATCCAGAAAGATCTCACATATGAACAGAAGCCTATGAAGATCTTGGATCGAGAGATACGAGCTCTAAGGAATAAGGTCATTCCCATGCTCAAGGTGCAATGGAATAAGAATCCCGAACGCGAAGCGACATGGGAGACCGAAGAATCTATGAAGAAACGATTTCCCGAGTTATTCTAAGAGGTATATGTTCTACGCTCTCCACATGTATAATTATATATATATTGAATTTGGGGACCAAATTCTTTTTAAGTGGGGGAGGGTGTAGCAACCCTGATAAATGAATATTTGAAATAAATTAAAATATATATATTACAGTAGTAATACAGATAATAAGAATAGGGTTAATTCGATGAAGTAAAACAAAATTAAAATAACGCCTCTTATTAGGGCGTTAATTCAAAAAGAAACGCCTCTATCAAAGGCGTGAATAAAGAAAGGACGCCCACACCTACGGTCGTCAATTCTCACGCGACCAAATGGGTAAGTAAAAGAAACGCCTCTATCTTGGGCATGTTTTAAAACACGAAACGCCCTTTTTCAAGGCGCTTTTTAAGAAACGCCCTTATACAAGGCGTTAATTAAAGAATACACGCCCTGACCAAAGGCGTTAATTCAGTTCGTGACTCGTTCGAACCCAGAGCTTATCCAGGGAAAGATTAACCTAATCTAGTAAGTGTCTAATAGAGTAAGGACTCTATTAGGGATATACTACCCTCACACAATCACTAACTCTAATAGGACTTCCAAAGTCTTATAAATAAACCTGTTCGGCCAACCCTAAATCTATTTGGACGAACTACTGCTGCACGGTACGTGAAGAACAAACTGTTCTTCTTATTCCCTTTTGTTTTTCTTGCTTCAGATTATATGAAGAATAATTAGTTTTCTTCTTGTTCAGGAAACTCTGCTACTGCCGTCGAAGAATAGGTAATATTCTTCTATCTTTTTTCCTTAAAAACGTCGATTATAACTATGAAGATTATTAACATCTTCATCTTCCCTCTTTTTCTCTTCCTCTACAGGTTCTGTAGCGTGAAGATCTTTGAAGAACATTTGTTCTTTTTCCGGCTGCTGCTGCTGTTGCGGATTTTCGTTGCAACAGAGCTCATCTTCTATCTCATCCTTCACGTTCCATTAAAGGTAGGTTTTCTCAAGTTATTGTAGCCCAAATGAAATTAATGCAAGATATATATATATAAGCCTGTCATGCATACGGTTATTATAGTTTCCATGCGTTTTCTGCAATATTTTGAAAGAGACGCCCCTGTCAAGGGCGCTAATTCACATGAAACGACTCTTCCCAGGTCGTTAATTTCATGTTTAACGCCCCGTACTCAGGCGTTAATTTCTTTAAAACCGTTAATCACCCATCTTAAGAATTGATTATCTATGAAATCATGATTATAAAATAATGCATGATCCTCTGTCTTCAACCTGCTAACTTTACTGTCATGATATTACATGCGTTCCTCTGTTATCCTGAAATTGTTACTGTCCTTAAAGTTTCTGAAGGAACTTGAATTAACGACTTGGACAAAGTCGTTTTCCACATATTAACGCCCCCTCACAGGGCGTGAATCTGAAAGGTAACGCCCCTTCCTAGGGCGTGTATCGGTTAAAATCCTGAAATTTATATATTCTGAAAAATAGAATTAAATAGTAACGCCCCTGCCCAGGGCGCGTTTTTGATAATTCCTGAAAATTAATTGTATGCTATCAAATATGTAAACAATAAGACGCCTTCTGGTGTAGTCGTCATATCTTGAAGAAACGACCCTGACCAAGGCGTGTTTTATACAATTCATGAAATTATTGATATTCTGTCAAATATATATATAAGGAGACGCCTGCTACTGTAGTCGTCAACTCTTGAAGAGACGCCCCTTCCCAAGGCGCGTTTTAGATAAATTATTGAATTATTGAAAATTCTGCAAAACGGACCATATGTAAACGCCCTTCTGTTAGGCGTTAATTACTTGAGAAACGACTTGACCTAAGTCGTTATTTTACTATAAACTGATTTTCATCTGATTTGCTAACCGATGGTTTTATATATTATAATATATATGTATATCGGCACTATTCTCCACTCCGTGAGTATAGTCCCATGTTTTCATGTTGATTTACCGATCACACTCAACTCTCATTGACATACAAGCTCTCCATTGGACATTCCGTTCCTTTGGACTAGCGAGTTAGTCATAGAGACCTCCGTAAGACTCCTCGTAGCCTTGGATTCCCTCAAGGCCGACTGAGCTGGTTGTACCCTAAAAACCCATTACACGATCCTTGCCATGTCAATCTAAAGATACATGGTATACCGGCCCTTATGATTATACAAAGAGTATATCATAAGAAATTCTTAATGGGATGATGATATCATGCCATATCATGTCATTCTTGTAAACCCCAATTCTGTGATAAGAATGAGGGTATCTTACCTTTGATATACTGTTCATGTGGACCTCAATTCTATATAAAGAATGTCCATACTGATTTGTCATGGTACCCAAGTTAAGGGAATCATGTTCTACCTAGTTTTATCGATATCGTGATTATACCATTATTATCGCCATTCTATGTCCTTTGTCATATTTTGGACTCTATTCTATCAAAGTTGTCATACGTGTCTACAAGCTTGATTATTGAAATTCTATGTTGGCTATAAACAAGAGTGGATGTCAAAACACATGATAAATACCTGCGCATATAGGGCCCGATCTGGTCCTGGGAGGAGCACCCGAAAGTACTTGTGCCCATGGGAGTTAAAATGATAAGGTATCTGGCATTATACCGAGTACTTGACTTGCTTGATTGGACATTCCACACACATCTTGTACTTGAATCGTACTTGACTTTACATGAAATGCGTGGCCCGAAAAAGGGTAATTTACTTGCTTGATACATGATAGCCAAAGTTCTTGACATGACTTGTGAAACGTACTTGCTTGAATACCTTGAATACACTTGTTATCTTGTTGGAAGTTCATGATTAAGTTCATCTTATTTCTTTGATATTACCTTCTCTCTATCTTGTCGTTTTATGCGAGCATGCATAGCTTTATTGCATTCATAAAAATGTAATTACTTAAACCCCTTGCTAGTACTTGAGATATAATTTTCTACTGAGCGTTCGCTCATTCTGTTTTGTCCCTTTCTACTTTTCAGGTAAGTCCGACGACGATGGAAGTCAATCGGATGGGAATGGTCAAGAGTGAAAGTGATAGAGCTTCTACAAGTGTCGTCTAGTCTTTTCTATAGTTTCTTGAGTCAAATATGTATTCTTTTCCTTTTTATTAAACAGAGTATTGGATTTGTAATAGTCTATCCATTATGAAATAAAGGATTGGGTTATCTTGCTATTTTGCGCATCTCTGTCTTTGTGTCGAATACACGACCACTCTGATTGACATGATTGATATAGACACGTCGCGCATCTCCGGGTATCTTCCGCGCTCGGGGCGTGACAGTCTTTGTGGTATCAGAGACTAAGGTATTCAATTCCTAGGAAACCCAAGTCCAAGGATAGGTTTCAAAACCTTTAACCAAGTGAGAGTGGGTAGAACCAAGGGTTAAATGATCAATGAGTCCTTTATAAGATCATAGTGATATAATACTAACATAGCTATTGTAATTGTAGGATAATGGCTGCCGAACGTGCTCAATGGCGCAACATGCAGTGTACCCTTCAAGGGATGACCCAAGTGCTACAACAGGTAGCACAAGGTGGTGCTCCACGAGCTGGAAGCTTACACCAAGCATTCAAGAATATGAATCCCCCGAAGTTCATGGGATCGACCGATCCAGACGATGCCGAGCATTGGGTTCGGGAGATTGAACGTATATTCCGTGTTATGCAATGCACGGATCAGGACAAAGTCTTATTAGCTACTTTCCAGTTAGAAAAGGATGCTAGATGCTGGTGGGAGTCGATTGAAGCTACAATTGACCCAACTCAAGTTACATGGGGAGAATTCGTTGAATATTTCAACGCCAAATATTTCTCTGATAGGGTCCAGGAAAAGAAGGCCACCGAATTTGCCGCATTAAAGCAAAGATCTTTATCGGTGGCTGATTATGAAGCACAGTTCTCTAGACTGTCTAGATATGCTAAGCATTTAATTAGCACGGAAAAGATGAAAGCCCGTAGATTTCTTAATGGGCTTAGGCCCCACTACATTACTCAACTGGCGCCTATGGATATTCAAGTTTATACTGAAATAGTGCGCCGAGCTCAGTTACTTGAAGATGCCACGGAACTATCTGATAGGATCCGTGGGAAAGACAAAAAGGAGCAAGTCACAAGTTCGGGTTCTTTTAAACCCAACTTTAAGAAGAGGCCCAATAATGGAGGTTCTTCCTCTCAAGATCAGAAGTTCAAGAAATCCAAGCCTTTCTCTATCACCACTATACCTTCAAACGTAGTATGCAAGCATTGTGACAAGGCTGGTCACAAAACAGAAGAATGCTGGTGGAAATTAGGAGTATGTCTCCGTTGTGGGAGTCGTGAACATCGGATTCCCGATTGTCCATTAATGAATGACCAAGACGGTGAGGGTAAACGTCCAGTGACAAGGAATGCGCGTCTTCATGCGATCCAAGAGACCGAACCAGAAGAAGAAGGCGGATTGGTGGAAGGTGCATTAAAAATTTGTTCCAAATATGCACATGTCTTATTTGATACGGGTGCATCGCATTCCATTATTTCCAAGAAGTTTGCTGACCCATTACCTCTAGAACCGGAATGGATGAAGTTAATATTGTCTACTCCTCTCGGAAACGAGACGGATATCACACATCATTACCAAAACTGTGAGGTATTGGTTCGAGGAAAGAATTTTCCTATTGATCTTATCTGCTTAGATCTAAAAGAGTATGATGTTATACTAGGAGCAGATTGGTTATCCAAATACCAGGCAACGGTTGATTGCCGTGATAGCAAGATTGTTTTCAAGGAATTTCCGGAACTGACTTATACTAGTCCTAAGAGTCGAAGCAAATCCCCTCTTATTTCGGCTCTTCGAGCAAGCAAGCTCGTCAAGAAAGGATGTGTATCCTTCCTTGCTTTTGTCACTATTAAAGAAGCTAAGGAAACCAAGATAGAAGACGTTCAAGTAGTACGAGAATTCCCAGACGTATTTCCAGAAGATTTGCCGGGATTACCCCCTCAAAGAGAAGTGGCCTTCACCATTGACTTAGTCCCTGGTGCTGGTCCTGTTTCAAGGGCACCATATAGAATGTCCCCTGCTGAACTCAAGGAGTTGAAGGAGCAGTTGATGGAACTAATCCGAAAAGGGTTTATTAGACCAAGTACTTCCCCGTGGGGAGCACCAGTCTTATTTGTAAAGAAGAAGGATGGATCCATGAGATTGTGTATCGACTATCGACAGTTGAATCATCTTACTATCAAGAACAAGTATCCACTGCCGAGAATCGATGAGTTATTTGATCAGATTTCAGGATCCAAATATTTCTCCAAGATTGATCTCAGGTCGGGATATCATCAATTAAGAATCAAGGATGATGACATTCACAAGACCGCATTCAGAAGCAGGTATGGCCATTACGAATTTGTTGTTATGCCTTTTGGACTAACAAATGCCCCTGCTGCCTTTATGCAGTTAATGAATAGCATATTCAGGCCTTACTTGGATCAATTCATAGTAGTCTTCATTGATGATATATTGATATATTCTAAGACTAAGGAAGAACATGAAGAGCATTTGAGGATTGCATTGCAAGTCTTAAGGATAAATCAATTATATGCTAAACTCAGCAAATGCGAGTTCTGACTTGAAGAAGTGGCTTTTCTCGGACATGTCATATCCAAGGACGGTTTATCTGTAGATCCGTCAAAGGTTGAAGCTGTAAGAAACTGGGAAAGACCCACTCATGCAAGCGAGATCAGAAGTTTCTTAGGTCTTGCAGGCTACTATCGGCGATTCATCAAAGATTTCTCTAAGATCGCCGTGCCCCTTACAAGGTTAACTCGTAAGGAGATCCGATATGAATGGAGTGAGGAATGTGAAAGCAGTTTCCAAACTCTCAAGGATCATCTCACTGCAGCTCCGGTCTTAGCCCTACCAATTGAAGGAGAGAAATTCGAGGTCTACACTGATGCTTCTGGCATTGGCCTCGGATGTGTTCTAATGCAACAAGGAAAGGTCATAGCATACTCTTCACGTCAGCTGAAGAAGCATGAGGAGAATTACCCCGTCCATGACTTAGAACTGGCCGCGGTAGTATTTGCCCTAAAGATATGGAGACACTACTTATATGGAGCACAGTTTACTGTATACTCCGATCACAAAAGTCTCAAATATCTATTTTCACAAAAGGAGCTGAACATGAGACAAAGACGCTGGCTAGAATATCTCAAGGACTTCGACTTCAATATACAATACCATCCCGGAAAGGGTAATTATGTTGCTGACGCCCTTAGTCGAAAGTCGAGAGCAATGATAGCAAATTGTATGATGCAAGAATGGAGGTTACTTGAACAATTCTCCGAGCTCAATATAAGCTTGGACACGGAATCCAAATTTGTCACACTATCTCATGTAAGCATACAGTCAGATTTGTTATCTGAGATACAAACACTTCAGGATGATGATCCTATATTAGTAGGAATCAAAGGCAGATTAGAAGGACAATCTGATTTTCAACTAACTTCTGATGGAAGATTATCGTTCAAAGATAGAACTTGTATACCCGATTGTCCGGAATTAAAGAAGAAGATCTTAGATGAAGCTCACCGAACAAGGTACACTATTCATCCAGGATCAACCAAAATGTACCAAGATGTAAAGAGGAACTTTTGGTGGCCTAATATGAAAAGAGAAATAGCAGACTATGTATCACGCTGTCTCACATGCCAACAGGTCAAGGCGGAACACCAAAAGCCTGCGGGAAAACTACATCCTCTAGATATTCCTAAGTGGAAATGGGAGGATATTGGTATGGACTTCATCATGGGTTTATCTAAATCTAAAGGAGGACATGATGGAATGTGGGTTATCATTGACAGATTGACTAAATCGGCACATTTCTTGCCAATCAAAAGCCGATGGTCAATTGATGTGCTAGCTGCACTATACATCAAAGAAATAGTCAGGATACATGGAATTCCTGTCTCAATCGTGTCTGATAGAGATCCCCGTTTTACTTCTCATTTTTGGAAGGGATTACAACATTCGTTGGGAACAAGGCTCAACTTTAGTACTGCTTTTCACCCACAAACGGATGGTCAGACCGAGCGAACTAATCAAGTTGTTGAAGATATGCTGAGAGCATGCATTATTGACTTTGGAGGAAGCTGGCATGACCACTTACCTTTAGTTGAATTTGCATATAATAATAGCTACCAAGCTAGTATCCAAATGGCACCTTTCGAAGCCTTATACGGAAGGAGTTGCCGATCTCCCATATGTTGGAACGAAGTTGGAGAGAAACAACTATTAGGTCCAGACATGGTAAGGGATACAACTAAGAAGATACAGGTAATCAGAGAAAGATTACAAGTTGCTCAGACAAGGCAAAAGGCTTATGCTGATACCAGGAGAAGAGATCTTGAATTCAAGATTGGAGATCATGTATTTCTTAAAATATCCCCTGGACGTGGCATCCGAAGATTTGGTGTTAAGGGCAAGCTTACGCCAAGATTCATCGGACCATTTGAGGTACTCGAAAGAGTTGGCGAGGTTGCTTATCGCATCGCGTTGCCTCCTCAGTTGTCCGAGGTACATAATGTATTTCACATATCCATGTTGAAAAAGTATGTGCACGACCCCTCTCATATTATTGAACATGGAGATCTGGTGATCCAGAAAGATCTCACATATGAACAGAAGCCTATGAAGATCTTGGATCGAGAGATACGAGCTCTAAGGAATAAGGTCATTCCCATGCTCAAGGTGCAATGGAATAAGAATCCCGAACGCGAAGCGACATGGGAGACCGAAGAATCTATGAAGAAACGATTTCCCGAGTTATTCTAAGAGGTATATGTTCTACGCTCTCCACATGTATAATTATATATATATTGAATTTGGGGACCAAATTCTTTTTAAGTGGGGGAGGGTGTAGCAACCCTGATAAATGAATATTTGAAATAAATTAAAATATATATATTACAGTAGTAATACAGATAATAAGAATAGGGTTAATTCGATGAAGTAAAACAAAATTAAAATAACGCCTCTTATTAGGGCGTTAATTCAAAAAGAAACGCCTCTATCAAAGGCGTGAATAAAGAAAGGACGCCCACACCTACGGTCGTCAATTCTCACGCGACCAAATGGGTAAGTAAAAGAAACGCCTCTATCTTGGGCATGTTTTAAAACACGAAACGCCCTTTTTCAAGGCGCTTTTTAAGAAACGCCCTTATACAAGGCGTTAATTAAAGAATACACGCCCTGACCAAAGGCGTTAATTCAGTTCGTGACTCGTTCGAACCCAGAGCTTATCCAGGGAAAGATTAACCTAATCTAGTAAGTGTCTAATAGAGTAAGGACTCTATTAGGGATATACTACCCTCACACAATCACTAACTCTAATAGGACTTCCAAAGTCTTATAAATAAACCTGTTCGGCCAACCCTAAATCTATTTGGACGAACTACTGCTGCACGGTACGTGAAGAACAAACTGTTCTTCTTATTCCCTTTTGTTTTTCTTGCTTCAGATTATATGAAGAATAATTAGTTTTCTTCTTGTTCAGGAAACTCTGCTACTGCCGTCGAAGAATAGGTAATATTCTTCTATCTTTTTTCCTTAAAAACGTCGATTATAACTATGAAGATTATTAACATCTTCATCTTCCCTCTTTTTCTCTTCCTCTACAGGTTCTGTAGCGTGAAGATCTTTGAAGAACATTTGTTCTTTTTCCGGCTGCTGCTGCTGTTGCGGATTTTCGTTGCAACAGAGCTCATCTTCTATCTCATCCTTCACGTTCCATTAAAGGTAGGTTTTCTCAAGTTATTGTAGCCCAAATGAAATTAATGCAAGATATATATATATAAGCCTGTCATGCATACGGTTATTATAGTTTCCATGCGTTTTCTGCAATATTTTGAAAGAGACGCCCCTGTCAAGGGCGCTAATTCACATGAAACGACTCTTCCCAGGTCGTTAATTTCATGTTTAACGCCCCGTACTCAGGCGTTAATTTCTTTAAAACCGTTAATCACCCATCTTAAGAATTGATTATCTATGAAATCATGATTATAAAATAATGCATGATCCTCTGTCTTCAACCTGCTAACTTTACTGTCATGATATTACATGCGTTCCTCTGTTATCCTGAAATTGTTACTGTCCTTAAAGTTTCTGAAGGAACTTGAATTAACGACTTGGACAAAGTCGTTTTCCACATATTAACGCCCCCTCACAGGGCGTGAATCTGAAAGGTAACGCCCCTTCCTAGGGCGTGTATCGGTTAAAATCCTGAAATTTATATATTCTGAAAAATAGAATTAAATAGTAACGCCCCTGCCCAGGGCGCGTTTTTGATAATTCCTGAAAATTAATTGTATGCTGTCAAATATGTAAACAATAAGACGCCTTCTGGTGTAGTCGTCATATCTTGAAGAAACGACCCTGACCAAGGCGTGTTTTATACAATTCATGAAATTATTGATATTCTGTCAAATATATATATAAGGAGACGCCTGCTACTGTAGTCGTCAACTCTTGAAGAGACGCCCCTTCCCAAGGCGCGTTTTAGATAAATTATTGAATTATTGAAAATTCTGCAAAACGGACCATATGTAAACGCCCTTCTGTTAGGCGTTAATTACTTGAGAAACGACTTGACCTAAGTCGTTATTTTACTATAAACTGATTTTCATCTGATTTGCTAACCGATGGTTTTATATATTATAATATATATGTATATCGACACTATTCTCCACTCCGTGAGTATAGTCCCATGTTTTCATGTTGATTTACCGATCACACTCAACTCTCATTGACATACAAGCTCTCCATTGGACATTCCGTTCCTTTGGACTAGCGAGTTAGTCATAGAGACCTCCGTAAGACTCCTCGTAGCCTTGGATTCCCTCAAGGCCGACTGAGCTGGTTGTACCCTAAAAACCCATTACACGATCCTTGCCATGTCAATCTAAAGATACATGGTATACCGGCCCTTATGATTATACAAAGAGTATATCATAAGAAATTCTTAATGGGATGATGATATCATGCCATATCATGTCGTTCTTGTAAACCCCAATTCTGTGATAAGAATGAGGGTATCTTACCTTTGATATACTGTTCATGTGGACCTTAATTCTATATAAAGAATGTCCATACTGATTTGTCATGGTACCCAAGTTAAGGGAATCATGTTCTACCTAGTTTTATCGATATCGTGATTATACCGTTATTATCGCCATTCTATGTCCTTTGTCATATTTTGGACTCTGTTCTATCAAAGTTGTCATACGTGTCTACAAGCTTGATTATTGAAATTCTATGTTGGCTATAAACAAGAGTGGATGTCAAAACACATGATAAATGCCTGCGCATATAGGGCCTGATCTGGTCCTGGGAGGAGCACCCGAAAGTACTTGTGCCCATGGGAGTTAAAATGATAAGGTATCTGGCATTATACCGAGTACTTGACTTGCTTGATTGGACATTCCACACACATCTTGTACTTGAATCGTACTTGACTTTACATGAAATGCGTGGCCCGAAAAAGGGTAATTTACTTGCTTGATACATGATAGCCAAAGTTCTTGACATGACTTGTGAAACGTACTTGCTTGAATACCTTGAATACACTTGTTATCTTGTTGGAAGTTCATGATTAAGTTCATCTTATTTCTTTGATATTACCTTCTCTCTATCTTGTCGTTTTATGCGAGCATGCATAGCTTTATTGCATTCATAAAAATGTAATTACTTAAACCCCTTGCTAGTACTTGAGATATAATTTCCTACTGAGCGTTCGCTCATTCCGTTTTGTCCCTTTCTACTTTTCAGGTAAGTCCGACGACGATGGAAGTCAATCGGATGGGAATGGTCAAGAGTGAAAGTGATAGAGCTTCTACAAGTGTCGTCTAGTCTTTTCTATAGTTTCTTGAGTCAAATATGTATTCTTTTCCTTTTTATTAAACAGAGTATTGGATTTGTAATAGTCTATCCATTATGAAATAAAGGATTGGGTTATCTTGCTATTTTGCGCATCTCTGTCTTTGTGTCGAATACACGACCACTCTGATTGACATGATTGATATAGACACATCGCGCATCTCCGGGTATCTTCCGCGCTCGGGGCGTGACATCCCGCCTCTTCGCTGTTTGAGCAGATTATGGAGGGAGGGCTGCTTTTTGCCCAACTGGGGGCTGAAGCTGTGGATGCGTACGCTCGGGTGGAGTCCGAGCGGGAGGCTCTCTCGTGGACCCGCAGTGCACTTGATCGGAAGGTCGAGCATCTGACTCTCGATCTTGGGGACCTACACCGGGAGATGGCCTCGCTCCGAGCGCTGGCGCAGTCGAGCCAAGCGGAGGCTCGGTCGTTGGCGGAGCAGCTAGCCCAGGCTCGCCGCATGGTCGACCGGAAGAGTGAGCTATTGGAGTCGGAGCGTAGAAACTAGGTCGAGCATGACGACCAATGGAGGGCCGAGCAAGAGGGGCCCGAGGATCAAGTTCGGGTAGCTGAGGATTCGCGGACCGAGGCTGAGCGAAGGCTGTCCGAGGCCGAGAGAAGGTTGTCCGAGTCCGAGCAGCGGATAGCCGAGCTCGAGAGGAAGGCGGAGCTGGATGGGAAGGAAGCGCTCAAGCAACATAAGTGCTCAGAGGCTTACCAGGCAGCTTTACAGCAGGCGGCCTTTCCTTATTACGAGTCAGGCTACCGACGGGGACTCCAGAAGGGCTTCTCCAAGGTTATGATCGGGCCGTCCTAGAGGCAGAGGCCCAGTTGTCTATGCTCGTTTTTCCTTCCGGTCAGTGCTATGACTTGGATTGGGGCTCCACTAACTCTTCGCACTATACATTGAGTGAAGAGGTGTGTTCAGCCCCGTCCGAGCGATTGCCAACTCCAGCATCCTCAGGAGGGCATGCGGCCGAGACAGTTCCCACACAGGTGGGGTCAGTGTCTGGGCCGACCGTCGTCGAGAACATTGTGGGCAGATCGCCTGGTGCCGAAGAAGCCTTATCTGCCGAGCTTGGAGATGGGCCCGAGCCTTGATGTAATAGCTCTTTTTCTTTTTTCTTTCTCTTTCACTTGTAGCTGAGTAAGGCTTTTTTGGAAACTATAATAGCGGTAGTATTGAATGCTGAATTGACTATTTCTTACCGCTTTTGGTGTAATTTGACTACCGTATCCGTAGTCATTTGAAGGAGGCGCCGATTTTCTACAGATCTTGCGCGCGCTGATCTGTCGAATAACTGACATGGCGCTGGCACCTTTCCATTTTTTCATACCGCCCTTAATGACTTTCCGCTTCGCGCGTCCCGCTGGGGGAATATCAGGAAATGAGGTAACCAACTCAGGGCAAGCCTTGGTAGCGTGTTATGTAAGGGGAGAGTTATTTAAGGCGATCAGCTCCCCCTTCGGCCTATAAAAGGTCTGACCGGCGTCTCCTTTTCCTTTCATCGCTTAAGGCCGTTCCTGGCAGTTTTTCCCTTCCGCGAAGCATTACGCTGTTAGTCTTGGCGAGGCATGGAAGGCGCTTCAAAAGATAATGATGCAGATGGCAGTAGGAGGGAAGCTCCTATTGCTTCAGTTTGGAAGAGGGTTCGTCAGTCGGAGGCCACTCAGGAAGAGGGCTCGTCATGTCGGAGCATGTCACACTCCTATCCCTGACCCACCGACGCCATCCCGTGAGGAGGAGGGGAGCAAATTAAGCCCCCTCCTTTCTGGCCTCCTCGTCCACCTCTGCCATTTCCTTTTTCTCCCTCCCTTTTCACTCTTCGGAGGGTGCCTGCACTCTCTGCCTTCCAAAGAGTTGGCAGAGACGAGGCCTTCACTTGTATTCCTTCCTCTGTTCTTGTTGTTGTTTCCCCTCTTTTCCTTTTTCCTTCGAGCTATCTCAAACCAACGAAGCTGGCGATCCCTTATCCGAGCCAGTTTCTACACGAGGCAGAGTCAGTGGCTGGGCGCGGGAGCCCCTACTTGGTCGGCCGAGCGTTCCGCTCGCATTATAGTTCCAGGGGATGTACTTTTTTGTACATGTATACTATACCGGCTACGGCCTTCTTGATGTACATCAAAGTTTAATAAGAAGAGAAGAATGGTGATTATTCTATTCCGCTTACATGTGTGTGCTTGTCAAATGTTCAAAAGTAGAACTTGCGAAGATTTGTCACGTTCCACGCCCGAGGGACATGTGTTTCTTCCATGGTGGACAATCGGTATGCTCCTTTCCCGAGCTTCTCGACCACTCGGTAGGGACCTTCCCAGGTAGGGGCCAGCTTCCCCGCAGCCTCTAGTGGTCGAGATGCTTCGGCCTTCCTCAGGATGAGGTCTCCTGGCTGGAAGTGTCTGTCTCGGACTCTACTGTTGTAGTATCGAGCGATGCGCCGTTAGTATTCCGTTGCTCAGATCCTTGCACTCTCTCGGATCTCGTCTGCTAAGTCGAGGTTGTCTCATAATTTCTACTCGTTTACCTTAGGCTCGAGGTAGACGATGCGGAGAGAGGGATTGCTGACCTCCAATAGAATCATGGCTTCCGTGCCATACACCAGTTGAAAAGGTGTTTCACCAGTAGCCGTTCTCAGAGTAGTTTGGTGCGACTATAGTACGCTTGGCAATTCCTCGAGCCAGCTTCCCTTGGCTTTGCCGAGCCTGGTTTTGATGCCTTTTAAGATAGTCTTATTGGCATTTTCGACCAGTCCGTTAGCCTGAGGGAGGGCTATCGAAGTGAAGTGGTTGCGAATGTTTAGGTCGGCACATCTATCTCTGAAATAATGAGAATCAAACTACCGACCGTTATCACTTACGATCAATCAGGGGACACCATAGCGATAGATGATCGATTTCCAAACAAAACTCCATACGACCGATTCGGTGATCCTGGTGGTGGCTTCGGTCTCGATCCATTTGGTGAAATAGTCGATGGCGACGATGACGAACTTCTTCTTAGCTTGAGCCGTAGGGAACGGCCCCAAAATGTCTATCCCCCATCGAGCGAATGGGTATGGCTCGGCAAGGGTGATGAGCTCCGTAGCGGGTTGCTGAATTAGGTGGTCGAAGCGCTAACATCGATCGCACTTCTGTACGTAGGTCGAGCAGTCGCGCTGGAGAGTGGGCCACCAGTAACCCTACCATAGCAAGATCTTGGCGAGTGATCTTCCTCCTTGGTGCACTCCACAGATGCCTTCGTGTACTTCATGAATCGCTCGGCTGGCTTCGTCGACGCTGATGCACTTGAGGAGAGGGCCGGAGAACAACCTGAGGTACAAGGTATCGTCCTGCATGAAGAAACGCTGAGCATGGTACTTGAGCTTCCGAGCCCCCCAAGGGTCGGTGGGCTCTTGAGAATCCCGGAGCCAGAATATGTAGGGGGTCCGCCAGTCACTTGAGGGTGCCGGGTTAATGGTCATAAGCTCGGATTCGATGCTCGGTTGCCCGAGCTCTTCGAGGAAAACTGATCGTGTACTAGTAGGATCGGGCGAGGAGGCCCGTAGAGAGAGGGCGTCCGCTCGGGAGTTTTCCTCCCCGGCTATTCGGACTACCGCAAAGCTCTCGAAGAGTTGGGCCATCCTCTTGACTGCCTGGAGGTACTTGACCATTTGTCCTTCCCAAGCTTCGTATTCACCACTGACTTGGCTAGCGACCAATTGGGAGTCAGTGTGGATCTTGACTCGTTCGGCCCCCAGTCGTCGAGCCATCTTTGCTCCCGAGATAACGGCTTCATACTCGGAGGCATTGTTCGACGCCTGGAAGTTTTACTTTAGGGCGTACCACAGCTCCGCTCCTTCGGGGGAATTGAGGAGAATATCGGCGCCGCCTCCTGTTGAATTGGAGGACCCGTCGATGAACAGATCCCAGGTAGGCCCGGACGTTGGTCAAAGTGCTTCTTCAATCGGGACCATGCTTTCAGCGATGAAGTCCGCGAGAGCCTGTCCTTTAATAGCCGAGCGGGGGCGATACGAAATATTGTAGGCCTCGAGCATGATGACCCATTTGACGAGGCGTCTCGAGGCTTCAGGGTGTAGGAGAATATTATTCAGGGGTTCGCCGGTCAATACGACGATGGAGTGCCCTTGGAAGTAGGGTCGAAGGCGCTTGGCCGAGGTAACCAACGCTAGCACGAGTTTCTCGGTTGCGGGGTACCTTATTTCGGCCTCATTAAGCACCTTGCTGGCATAGTAAACTGGTCTCTCGACTCCTGCGTGGTGCGGACACCAGAGCACACGAGCGGCACGAGTCGGCGAGCCACCGGTACCGTATGCGGAGCACCACCCGAGCTACAGCGGCTTCCATCTGGCTCGGAGACAGCCTGGAGACTCCCCCTTGAGTCTTAGTATTTATCATGTTTTGGGGGATTTCATTTGTGTGCAATGTGTGTTTATTTAGTTTTATTCGGTTTGTAATTTGGATTGTAAGAGGGGTTTATTTGTAATATGGGACCACCTGGGTCCTGCGGGCCCCCTACCCCTTCCTCATTGATCCACCTTATCCCTAGGGCACATGTGGGGTCAGTCAACCTTCCAATGGTGGGCTTTTAGAAGGGTGGGCCAAGTGGGGGACAAAGGCTTTAAAAAGTCCAAGAAGGAGGCTTCTTGGTCAAGGCCCCCCCCTTTGGAACAAATTAGATAAATTTTTGTAATTTTTTCTATTTTGGTCCACAACACATGGGATAATTAAATGTGGACTTCCCCTTTTATCCCTCCCCAAACCTAGATCTAGGGATAGTTGAAGTCTTTTTGTATTTCATATATATTCCTTGTATTTTCATTTGATTGGAATTAATGCACATAAAATTCAGAATATTGTTAGAGCAAGCAAGGGCTGCCCCCTTCTCTCTCTCCTCTCTCCCCCTTCAGCAGCTGGGAAGGCTGTGATTCTACGGTGTGAAGCCTCCTCTATCAGTTCCGGAGATCGTCGCCACCGCCACTGCCACCACCGTGCCGCCATCGCACCACCGTCGTGTTCGCCGGAGTTCTGTCCATCCAGGATAGATCCCCCTTCCACGAATTTCTGATACCAGTCACGAACTCTTCTTGAGCTCAAACTTTCAGGGTGAGTTCCAGAGGTTCCCCCCACGTCCCAGAAAAATTGGTTGGGCTTCCAACTTCCAATTTCCATTTTCTTCCATCTTTTCCTTCCAGATCTGCCTGTTTTCAGACTAGATCCATAGCCACCCTTAGTTTCCCATCTCCGGACCACCTTTTGATTTTTTATTGAACCCCCAAAATTACCGGAGGTTCTACCCACCATCCCCTCCACCCACGAATTTTAGTGGAATTTTTAAAAACCTTCACATATTTTCTAAAAATCATTTTCAGATCCCCTTCAGTTCTGTCTGCTTCTGTCCAGATCCGACCACCCGCCAGTATAAAATAGCTTTCCCCATCCAAATCTCCACCAAATCGGTCATAAGAATTATTGCTGTTTTCCTCTCTCTCCCCTCTACAATTTTCATGAAGAGCTCAAGGTCTGAATCTGTTGTGCCCCAGACTGTTTTGACGAAGATTCTGAATGAAATGTCATGATTTCAGGTTCAATGAATTTGCATGTATATAGGTTTGATGAATGATTGCCTTGAATGAAAACTTGCATGATTGATCTTCATTGATATACATAATTGATGAAAGGTGAGGTTGATGGATTTCAGTCTGTGCATGATTGAATTGGCTATACCAAGCAAAATGCTCAATATCGCTTAAGTCTGACTAGGACTAATTTATTTGAATGAGTTGCTTTGGTTAAAAATTGAATGAATGGTTTGATTAATCTATAGCATCTGGATTGGTATGAGAATTTCATTGCTTGGGTTAAGATTGAGGTTAATGGCAATCTGTGCTGTGCAGGTTCGATATGGATTCATCTTGCAAATAATGGTAAGAACATTTTTGAAGGTTGGTCACAAGGTAGATGAAAGAGCAATGGTTAGATATGGAGAATACAGGTTTATTTGGTGTATTGTGAGACTACACTCACAATTTGAAGGCCAATGGTAAGAATGTTTGTAAAAATTGGATCTGAGCTTGAATGGAAGGATCCAGGTAAAAACTAATGCTTAATCATGTTTATCTGTGATGTATGAACTCCCTTGATCTACTTTGATACATGTGTTTGATTCATGAAAGTTTCAATTACAATTACAAAAGTTTTGCAGCTGTCAGTAAAAGTGTCGACCTCAAGGGTCGACACTTATTTGAGGAGTCTCTACCTTCATTGAGATTTAGGACGCTGGCAGATTGTGTCGACCCCTGGGGTCGACACTTTCACCAGGAGTCTGCTATTTTGTTAAGGCAGAACTCTCGTGAAAAAGGGTCGACCCTGATGGTCGATACTTTCAGGTAAGTTTGTTCAATTCTATGAAAACAGAATGTTCGTGAAAAAGTGTCGACCTCAGGTGTCAACACTTTTCATCACGAATGTTTTGTTCTGTTAACCGGCCAGAACACTTCGTAAGAAGTGTCGACCCCATGGGTCGACACTCGTATCGCGATTTTGTTCTTATATATGTTCTGGCAGAACATTCACGAAAAAGGGTCGACACTTTTTCTGAACGTTCGAACACGGGTTCCGGATCTATTTCGAAGCCTATTAAGGAGGATCCAAATGGCATGGCTTTTGTCCCTAATGGCCTTAGGGCGTCCTTTACTCTATGTATGTGGTATGGGCGTCCTTTACTCTATGTATGTGGTATGAAGGGGGTTTAGTGAGGGCTCTTGTGTCTTTTGGGGGGTCAAACCCCCTTGTATATAGCCGCCCCCCTTCCTTCCGATAAAAACACCTTTGAGCGTCTAACGTAGGATTTTTGCCTTGCAGGAGAAGAAGGTGCTCCCATCTGTGGAGGTGAAGGAGAGCTGTGCCAAGGACGATTTCCATCGAGCCCGAGCCAAGATCTAGAGGTCGCGGACTGCATCCTCTTCTTCCGGAGCCTTGGGCGACTACATCCTCTACACCGGCTTCATCCAACCATCGGTTCATTTGTTATAAGTGTTACCTTCTCTATTCTCCTAGCTTGTTTAAAGTTTTGTGGGGCAGATCATCTCGTCTGTCATTCTTTTAGCAGGTTTGTGGGGTAGATCATCTTGTTTATCCTTTTCATAGTGATTTGTACTTAGATCGAATCTCTCAGAACTGGGCTTGTAATTTCTCATTCTATTTCACATATCTAGATGATTTCGGAGCTTGCTCCGAGTGTGTGTGGGTTGTCTCATCGTCGTACGAGAACCCGCGTGTGTGGGTCGTCAAGCCCGTGTGTGTGTGGTTGCTGCCGTCGAGCAGCGTTTATGGTGAAATCCTCTCAAGGTGAGAGGGGTGGACGTAGGACGGCACTTGGTGCGTCCGAACCACCTAAAAATACTGTGTTGTGGTTTGCTTGATTGGTGTTGGTTGTTATCTAATTTTCTGTTCACTATACGAGTGTGAGACGGTGTGACGCGAGTGTACTCAACTGTCCGTCCAAATATAGTTGTCCGAGTGAGCATATATGTGCGCTGGGACGTTGTGAGAGCTTGCCTGATTTAAGTTCATTCGTCTTAATCAAGTCTCTGCTTTACTTTTATTCTACATATATGTGGGTTGTTTGGGTTGCTTTATAATTTGTCAAGAAGGGTGGGCAATCAATTCACCCCCCTCTCAATTGCCTCCTAACCGGGTCAACAATTGGTATCATAGTCTCGGCTCTACTTTTTAGAAAACCTAGCGGTTTTAGAGTGATCTGTTAGGAATGGGCAACAACCTCAACAAGGGGATGATGCCTGAAGGGCATTCTATTCAACGACCACCCTTCTTCGATGGGAGTAATTACCCATACTGGAAGAATAGGATGACCGTATTTCTTGGAGCGCAAAGTCATGAAATATGGACCGTTATTAGGAATGTTCCGTATGCTGTAAACCCTGATGAGGATATGTGGGATGATGATGCTATAAATAAAGCCACTGTGAATTTTAATGCTTTGAATATACTTCAATGTGCTATTTACCCTAACGAGTATGCTCGTGTCTCCATGTGCAGTAGCGCCAAGGAAATGTGGGATAAGCTCAAGCTTATTTACGAAGGCACCACCGAAGTCAAGGAGACAAAGGCGAATATGCTGACCCGTGACTACGAGCTCTTTAAAATGAAAGATGAAGAGGACATTTCCCAGATGTTCGCACTGCTTATGGAGATCACCAACGGACTGAAGTCACTCAGAAGAGAGTTCACCAACAAGGAATCGGTGCGGAAGGTGTTGAGGTCACTGTCACCGAGTTGGGACACCAAGGTGACAGTGATAGAAGACTCCAAGGATTTGACAACACTCACCGTAGATGCACTCATAGGGTCATTAATGACCTATGAGATCAATGTGATCAAAAGGACGGAAGAGGATCCAAAGAAGAAAAGGCCAATCGCCTTGAAAGCACTCCCGGAGAGTGTCTCGAGCCAAGAGGAATCGTTGGGAACCACCGATGATGAAGAGGTTACTATGCTAACAAGAAAGGTAAGACAATTCTTGCGCCAAAGAAGAAGATTTGGCAGGAAGTTCAGAAAAGGGAAGAGGTAGCCAAGACAAAGAAATGAACCATCCAAGGCCGCCGAGATTATTTGCTATGAATGCAAGAAAGCGGGGCACATGCGAGGAGAATGCCTCGAGCTCCAAAAGAAGAAAGGAAAGGTCGTCAGGGGCAAGAAGCCAAAAGCCATAAAGGCAACATGGAGCGATGAAGATGAAGATGAGCCCACGACCGATGACGAGGAGCAGGACATTGAAGAATTCGTGAAGACGATGTGTCTGATGGCCAATAGCGATAGTGAACAGGTAACTTCTGACACTGAGGCCATTTCAAATGAACAGTGGGAACTTGCTTATGAAGAGTTAGATGAGAAATATAAAAGAATGAAAAATGAAAATAGGACTTTAAAGAAAAAGATCCATGAAATTGTTCACTCATCTAATTCTTGTGGAAAATGCAATTTGCTTGAAATGCAAATTAAAAATTTGAAAAATGTTAATGATGCTTTGGAAACGAAGTTGTCTTTGTTTGAAGAGGAGATATCATGCTTAGATATAGAAAACAAAAATGCATTTAAGCTGAAAGATGAAATCCAAGAAAAGTATGACCTCTTGAACAAAGAGTTTGAAAAATTGCATGTGCAACTAAGTGAATGTGAAAAAGAGAAAGAAAACTTGAAAGAGAAGAACAAGAATTTTGTTATTAAAATTGAAAAGTGGGAATGGAAAGGGAGTGAGAGAGAAAGGAAAACAAGTTGAAAAGAATCAAGGTGTAATGCGTAGCAACAAAAATCATGCTCATTATGCTGTGAAAATATCATTTTATCAAGGAGAATGTTCACACACACACTTTGGAAAACAAGCTGTTAATTCCAAATTCCCCTCAACCTTTAAAAATGTAAATAAAAGGAAATATTTTGGTAGGAGAAGACCCACGTGTTTTTATTGTGAGAAAATAGGACATGACATGTACATATGCCAACTCATGCAATATGATGATGAATTGTTTTTTAGTAGATACTATGAGCCACTTGGGAACGCTAACGTGGAGGGACCCAAGCTTGCTTGGGTACCCAAATCAAAATGAGCATGGTTGGTAATTGGTGCAGGTCTGCATGAAAGCGGGAGACAATAAATGATACCTGGCCAGCGGATGCTCTAGGCACACGACTGGAAACAAACTCCTCTTTGCAGACCTTGCTGAGAAGAATGGCAGAACTGTAATCTTCGGAGGACAGGACAAGGGTAAGATCATAGGAATTGGAAGAATTGGTCAGGACCCTAACCACTGCATTGAAGATGTTTTATTAGTTAGAGGTCTTCATCATAATTTGCTTAGTGTTAGTCGACTTTGTGACAAGGGTCACAAAGTGGTTTTTGAATCTTCACACTGCACAATCATTGATGCTAACACACAGAAAATTAAGTTCATAGGTGTGAGATGTAACAACACTTATCAAGTTGACTTTGATGAACTTGCACCAAAGAAACTGTGTTTAGTTGCTAATAGAAGTGAAGATGTTTGGTTGTGGCATCGCCGTCTTGGGCATGCCAGTTTTAATGTGATTAGGAAGTTGAATCGTCATGATTTAGTCAGAGGACTTCCTAAGCTGAATTTTGAAACTTCTAAGATCTGTGAAGCATGTAATAAAGGAAAACAAACCACCGCATCCTTTAAATGCAAAAACATTGTCTCTATAGAAAAACCCCTTCAATTGTTGCATTTGGACTTATTTGGTCCCACCAGGACTCGCAGTCTTGGCGGGAAGCTTTATGGCTTTGTGATTATCGATGATTTCTCGCGATATGCATGGGTTTTATATCTTGCTAATAAGAGTGATGCTTGCAATGAATTTATTGATTTTTGCACAAAAGTTCAGAATGAAAAAGGATATACAATTCAGAAAATTCAAAGTGACCACGGAAAGGAATTTGCAAATCATGAGTTTGATGCTTTTTGCAGGAAGCAGGGGTACGAGCATTAATTCTCCTCACCAAGAACCCCTCAACAAAATGGCGTGGTCGAAAGGAAAAACAAGACGCTCGTGGAGATGGCGCGTACCATGCTTGTCGAGAATTATCTTCCACGATATTTATGGGCAGAGACGGTGAACACCGCTTGCTACATCACAAATAGAGCAATGGTAAGACCAATCCTTAAGAAAACTCCATACGAGCTTTACGAAGGTAAGAAACCCAACATATCTCATTTCAAGCCATTTGGTTCAATTTGTTATATCTTGAACAATGGAAAAGACAATCTAGATAAATTTGAAGCAAAAAGTGATAAAGGGATCTTCCTCGGGTATGCTCTAACATCAAGAGCTTACCGTGTGTATAACACTAGAACACTTGTTGTCGAGGAAAGTCCACATATAGTAGTTGATGAATTCACAATGAGAAAATCAAATAATGATCATTTTCTTATTACAGGTGAGGGCGAAGTTGAAAAGGGAGAATCAAGCAAACAAGGTGAGGCAGCAAATCAAGAAGAAGAAAAAGAACAACAAGAAGAAGAAGCGGATCAAGAACAACATCCGAACCTTCCACACCAATGGACCACGCACAGGGACCATCCATTGGAGAACGTGATCGACGGTGTGGATGAAGGAATTCGAACTTGGGCTTCAATGAGAGAAGTAGAAATACACGATAATCTAGCGTTACTTTCCAACATTGAGCCTAAATCATTAGATGATGCTTTAAATGACAATTCTTAGTTTCTAGCCATGCAAGAAGAGCTACACCAATTCCAAAGGAATAGGGTGTGGTTCCATGTGCCCCGGCCTGATGACCATCCTATCATTGGAACTAAGTGGGTTTTTCGAAACAAACTTAGTGAAGATGGGGTGGTTGTGAGGAATAAGGCAATATTAGTAGCCAAAGGCTACTCTTAAGAATTTGACATTGATTTTGATGAATCATTTGCACATGTGGCTAGACTGGAAGCAGTTAGAATTTTACTTGCTTATGCTTGTCACAGGAACATTAAACTATTTCAAATGGACGTGAAGAGTGCCTTCCTCAATGGAGTAATCAAGGAAGAAGTGTACGTGGAGCAACCACCGGGCTTTGAAAATGAAAGATTTTCTGATCACGTATTCAAATTGGACAAGGCACTATACGGTTTGAAACAGGCTCCCCGGGCATGGTATGATAGATTAAGTTCATTTCTTATTATAAACGGCTTCAAACGAGGTAACATAGACCAAACTTTATTTACAAAAACTTGTGATGATCATTCATTAATTGTTCAAGTTTATGTAGACGATATTATTTTTGGAGCCTCCAATTCAAAAATGAATGATGAATTTGCCCAACTTATGTAGGGGGAGTTTGAGATGAGCTTGATGGGAGAGCTCAACTTCTTCTTGGGATTACAGATAAAGCAAATAGATGATAGCATCTTCATCAACCAGAAGAAGTATACACAAGAAATCGTGAAAAAATTTCAACTTGAGACTGCCAAGCCCTTTGCAACACCAATGTCCACCTCACAGAAAATGGAGGAAGAAAAAGGTAACAAAATTGATCAAAAACTTTTTAGGGGTATGATAGGATCCTTGCTTTATTTGACTGCTAGTAGGCCTGATATACACTTCAGTGTCTGTCTCTGTGGAAGATACCAATCTTGTCCTAGGGACTCTCATTTAGCGGCCGTGCAAAGGATCTTCAGGTATTTGAATGGAACTCTTGACCTTGATTTGTGGTATCTAAGGAATAACTTACTTGATTTAAATGCTTTCACTGATTCTGATTATGCTGGTTGCAAAATGGATCGAAAAAGTACAAGCGGTCGCTATCAGTTTCTTGGGGGCTGCATGGTTTCATGGGCCTCAAAGAAACAGCATTGTGTGGCTCTATCAACTGCCGAAGCCGAGTATGTGGCTGCCGGTAGTTGTGTGGCTCAAGTGCTTTGGATCCAATATCAGTTGCTGGATTTTGGTTTTTCCTTAAAGAAAACTCCCATAATGTGTGATAACACTTCTGCAATAAACTTGTCCAAGAATTCTGTCCAACATTCCCGCACTAAGCACATAGAAGTTAGACACCACTTTATAATAGATCATATCAATAAAAGGTGATTTTGAACTTGCTTTTGTTGATACAAAACACCAACTTGCTGATATATTTACAAAACCTTTGAATTCTGAATAATTTTACTTTCTAAGAAGAGAATTAGGAGTGTGCAGATTAGACACTTAGATATTTTGAGCTGAATTGTACAAACACTCTTTTCATCTTTTTCATAAAGAAACTGTTCATATTGCCTTTTGATTTGTTCATAAAAGTTTTCATTGTCTTTACTCTCCAAACTTTATCTTTTGTCCATATCACAGTGAATAACACCTTTGGTTTTTATACATGCTCTCATACTTTTGCATCGACATGTACATAACTGCATATACTTCATCAATGTGTGCATGAATGCCAAGATTTACCGGTATATCAAATAGTGTTAGTGGAAAGGTGGATCAAGTCCACCTAGAAGCTTTCATCATGTGTGAGTGTGGTCTTCGGACCTAAGTACTCCGCCACGTACCGGTAATCAAACTGCTTGAAAATATCATTTTGAAATGCTTGAGTGTATATATGCTACACACCTTTCAGTTGAAATCTTCTAAGACCTTACGCCCTTGCTAAATAAAATGCTTTGACTAGGACATGTTTTAACATGGCACATATTAAGGGGGAGGTTTTTGCTATAACGGTGCATACATTTAGGGGGAGACATCACCATGAATAGGCTAATTCATCTCTTACATTCTACGCAATCTCTCACACAAGTTGCACATGTGAGTTAATGAATCTAACTGATAAGGATTTCACTTATTCTACTTAACACATTTTAGGACTCTGGAAACCCTACATAGAAATCACGTGACTTGTGAGAAAAAAGCTGTCAGCCCCATCAAAAATAGTCAATAAGTGTGATTTGACATGAAGTAAATCGGGAATCCCCCCTGAGATAAAGGAGGAAACTCGCATTGAAAAGTGTCATATCCACATTATCATAAGTGACGATGCCGAGTAACCGGGAAGTGCCCCTGAAACAAAGGGCATGACTCGTGTCAAAAGGTTAGTCATCTTATCTTTAAAAAATCAAAATAATCTTGGGGTTGTGCAAAGCTACCAAAAGTCGAGCATGTTGTATGAAAGTGTAGGGAAGAAAAGTTCCTATATGTGTTCTTTAGAAAATCTGAAAATCCATGCTCTCTAGATTTCATTGCTCATATTTCACATATTCATCTAGGGAGTGATTGTATGGATGTACACCTCAACCATATTTCATGAGTCTTGCAGTACCACTTATTGTAAGCTCTACCCTTTTACTATTGCACATGAAATTCATGTTCTTGGTCTATGGCATATTTCCTAACCCATTCATAAAGAACATGTTTGCTATTTTATGTTATGATGAGTGCATATGTGCTTGAGTGATCATTACTTACGTTTCAAATGCATCTCATTGAGTTAATTGTGCATATTAAGCCTTAACTTTCATCATTTACCGTTCTAATAATCCCCTATTTGACTCTGACAAAAAGGGGGAGAAATAACTTTGCATTTCTTGAATGAAGATTCATGACTTGCTTAGTCCTTGACTGATTATGCTTTTGACTTGATCTGGTCGTTTTGTCATCCATCATGCAAATATCATAGATCTATAAATGGTTTTATCTTCGTCAAAAAGGGGGAGATTGTTGTGCCCCGGACTGTTTTGACGAAGATTCTGAATGAAATGTCATGATTTCGGGTTCAATGAATTTGCATGTATATAGGTTTGATGAATGATTACCTTGAATGAAAACTTGCATGATTGATCTTCATTGATATATATAATTGATGAAAGGTGAGGTTGATGGATTTCAGTCTGTGCATGATTGAATTGGCTATACCAAGCAAAATGCTCAATATCGCTTAAGTCTGACTAGGACTAATTTATTTGAATGAGTTGCTTTGGTTAAAAATTGAATGAATGGTTTGATATATCTATAGCATCTGGATTGATATGAAAATTTCATTGCTTGGGTTGAGATTGAGGTTAATGGCAATATGTGCTGTGCAGGTTCGATATGGATTCGTCTTACAAATAATGGTAAGAACATTTTTGAAGGTTGGTCATAAGGTAGATGAAAGAGCAATGGTTAGATCTGGAGAATACAGGTTTATTTGGTGTATTGTGAGACTACACTCACAATTTGAAGGCCAATGGTAAGAATGTTTGTAAAAATTGGATCTGAGCTTGAATGGAAGGATCCGGGTAAAAACTCATGCTTAATCATGTTTATCTGTGATGTATGAACTCCCTTGATCTACTTTGATACATGTGTTTGATTCATGAAAGTTTCAATTACAATTACTAAAGTTTTACAGCTGTCAGTAAAAGTGTCGACCTCAGGGGTCGACACTTATTTGAGGAGTCTCTGCCTTCATTGAGATTTAGGACGCTGGCAGATTGTGTCGACCCCAGGGGTCGACACTTTCACCAGGAGTCTGCTGTTTTGTTAAGGCAGAACTCTCGTGAAAAAGTGTCGACCCTGAAGGTCGACAGTTTCAGGTAAGTTTGTTCATTTATGTGAAAACAGAATGTTCGTGAAAAAGTGTCGACCTTAGGTGTCGACACTTTTCATCACGAATGTTTTTTTCTGTTAACCGGCCAGAACACTTCGTAAGAAGTGTCGACCCCATGGGTCGAAACTCGTATCGCGATTTCGTTCTTATATATGTTCTGGCAGAACATTCACGAAAAAGGGTCGACCTTATGGGTCGACACTTTTTCTGAACGTTCGAACACGGTTTTTCGGATCTATTTCGAAGCCTATTAAGGAGGATCCAAATGGCATGGCTTTTGTCCCTAATGGCCTTAGGGCGTCCTTTGCTCTATGTATGTGGTATGAAGGGGGTTTAGTGAGGGCTCTTGTGTCTTTTTGGGGGTCAAACCCCCTTGTATATAGCCGCCCCCCTTCCTTCCAATAAAAACACCTTTGAGCTTCTAACGTAGGATTTTTGCCTTGCAGGAGAAGAAGGTGCTCCCATCTGTGGAGGTGAAGGAGAGCTGTGCCAAGGACGATTTCCATCGAGCCCGAGCCAAGAACTAGAGGTCGCGGACTGCATCCTCTTCTTCCGGAGCCTTGGGCGACTACATCCTCTACACCGGCTTCATCCAACCTTCGGTTCATTTGTTCTAAGTGTTACCTTCTCTATTCTCCTAGCTTGTTTAAGGTTTTGTGGGGTAGATCATCTCGTCTGTCATTCTTTTAGCAGGTTTGTGGGGTAGATCGTCTTATTTATCATTTTCATAGTGATTTGTGCTTAGATCGAATCTCTCAGAACTGGGCTTGTAATTTCTCATTCTATTTCACATCTCTAGATGATTTCGGAGCTTGCTCCGAGTGTGTGTGGGTTGTCTCGTCGTCGTACGAGAACCCGCGTGTGTGGGACGTCAAGCCCGTGTGTGTGTGGTTGCTGCCGTCGAGCAGCGTTTATAGTGAAATCCTCTCGAGGTGAGAGGGGTGGACGTAGGACGACACTTGGTGCGTCCGAACCACCTAAAAATACTGTGTTGTTGTTTGCTTGATTGGTGTTGGTTGTTATCTAATTTTCCATTCACTATACGAGTGTGACACGGTGTGACGCGAGTGTACTCAACTGTCCGTCCAAATATAGTTGTCCAAGTGAGCATATATGTGCGCTGGGAAGTTGTGAGAGCTTGCTTGATTTAAGTTCATTCATCTTAATCAAGTCTCTGCTTTACTTTTATTCTACATATCTGTGATTTGTTTGGGTTGCTTTATAATTTGTCAAGAAGGGTGGGCAATCAATTCTCCCCCCTCTCAATTGCCTCCTAACTGGGCCAACAGAATCTGAGGTCTACCCCGCTGTCAACGGCAGTTCTCAGGAAACTTCACTGCTGCCCTGAGATTTCGGATCCTGTCCAACAGCAACTTCAAAAATCGACTAGGGCCAGATCCGTGGAGATCCATCTTATCTCTCTGGCCCTAGATCGAACTACTTCAAAATAGCTTTCCAACGATACCTTCTGTGCGTCGATCCGACGTCAGGATTGATCGCAGCAGCCGATCTCGCCGGATCGCGCGCTGCAAAACAGAAGCAACCAGTCCGTGGGCAGCCACTCCAAAGTTTGGAGATCGGAGCCGATCAACCTCCGACCGGCGTTCCCGCCCGATCGCCATCCAGAAAGGTGCGCCACCAGGGGTCTCTATCACAGCGGGACCCACCCCATCAGACCCAGAGGATAGAGCGGTCCGTGGGCCCCACGAACCCGTAGATCACGCCGTCCGGACAGCACGAAAACGCGGATTCAGCATCGATAGAGCGACTTCAAGATGCTGTCCGTCAACCCAATTCGCGTGACTCCCGGGCCCCACATGTGACCTTTTACCTCCTTGCGTGGAGTGGGTCAAATTATTGTACCATAGTAAAACTTTGTTAACCGGGAGTCCAGATTTGGCCGGGGTTGTCTTCCCCACGCCGGGAGCGTGGAGGTACGATCGTAACTTCTTGGCATTACTTAGATTAGCTAGTATATGATCATATGCCGCTGTGAGAGCGTAGGATTCTAGCCCGTGAGTCCTTGTCACCGCTGTGAACGAGAGAGTGACCCGTCCCGTGGTTCGATCCGAGCACGGAAGTGAGTCGGACTACCCTTAACTCTACCGGTTCCTCAACCGTGCACGATCCACATTTCCCTCGCTTGGGACGATGAGTGAGCTTGCGTTTCTGTTAGCGACGTATAGCCCATAGGAGCTCTTAGTGTCGGGCCTAGTGTCTCTCATGCTCGTATGTTGCTGGTCGTGTCCGCATTTAGAGTCTGAGGTCCATATCACCTAGAGTCGGTCCCCGTGTCCGTCCCGCATCAGTTTGGTATCAGAGAGAGTTGAGTCTAGGGTAGTCGTTGCATGAGTCTTGCATGGTCTAAGCCGAGTCTAGGATCATCATTATTTTCAAAACAAAAAAAGTGTTTTTAAAATTACATTTCATCCCGATAATTCGATATATGAAAAGGTGTTGTCCGAACATTAGGCTACGCCTATCGGGAAGGCTGCACACTTGCGGGAGTGATCTTCGGATCGATTAACTCCGCCACGTACCGGATATTGGTTTAGGTCTAGGTGCATTAGTCGATGTTTGCATCAGTTTGTGTCTCCCAGTTCGTGTGTCATTGCATGCCCACCCGTCGAGGTACCCAATACTCGCCACCACCACCTATGGCGGATTCCTGAGCCCGTAGCTCCGATGAGTCCTCGACGGCCGAGATGTTCCGAGCCATTATGGATCGTCTTGACACACGTATGGATAGCCTTAGTACACGTCTAGATGGCATAGAGACGCGTCTAGAAGGGAGGATGAAAGCCCTCGAGGATCGGGCCGAATCTTCGGACCAGTCCATCCAGGGTCTTGTAGGGAGGATTGCCGTCCTCGAGAGGGCCCCAGCGTCGGCGCAACCCGCACCGACCAATGGTCAACAAGAGCCGGCCCGGCAACCTACTGCGCCAAGAGCTCAGGCGGTAGATGTTGGGAGGCAACATGTGCATGAGGTGGCTGACTATGCATCTGATAATGAGCAAGGGGGAAATGGTCATCGTAACCAACGACAGAATCGTGATGACGATGATGACGACTGCGTTCTTCGGAGCGTGCGTGCGGACCCTCCCCTTTTTAACGGGTCCTTGGACCCGGAGGTCTATTTAGATTGGGAGGCCGGCATGGACCGGTACTTCGAGTGGTTTGAGATGACGGACCACCGAAGAGTTCGATACGCGAAGATGAAGCTACATAGGCAGGCCCAAACTTATTGGACCAATGTGGAGAGCCTGCTAAATCAGCAACGTCGACCCTCGATCGGCACTTGTGATGACATGAAAATGAAATTGGGGGAGAAGTACCTTCCTGCCTCATATCGCCAACGTCTCATAGACAAATGGCAAAGTCTCTCCCAAGGGAACCGATCTGTGACCGAGTACACCGTCGAGTTTGATGAGTATTATTTGCGGTGTGGAGTTACGGAAGAGAGCACCATGACCATATCACGCTTTCGGAGAGGTCTGCGGCCAAACTATCAATACGAACTTTTTCACCGTAATGCGACCACCTTGGAACAAGCGTATCAGGTTGCTCTCGAATTGGAGCAATTCAAGGCCGAGTTCGAGTCTCCCCATCAGTTGGGCTCCTTCCCCCTTCGTAGTGTCGAGCCCTGTGGCTCTTCTGGCACGTATCCGAGGGCCCCCATGGCCCGACCTCAGGAGCCCGCTCGTCCCGAGCCTTTCGCTCCTAGTCCTCGCCCTCCACCCCCGAGGGACCTTCCTCGTCCCCAACATCTTACGGCACCCACAGCCCGTCCACCGGCACCCGCACCTCCTGCCCGTCCTTTGTTGCCTTCACCTCCTATCCGTCGGGAGGATAAGGGGAAAGGACCCATGATTGGGGAGCCTAGTGGATCACGGCAGCAGTGTTATCGCTGCAATGGGTTTGGCCATTTTGCCAACCAGTGTCCCACCCGCCAGTCTCTTGTCATTGGGGACACACAGGCCGAGGATACCACCCCTACGGACCTCTAGTTAGTCAGCTATGAAGCAGATCCGGAGGTAGCTGACGAGTACTATGAGACCGAAGGTAATTGCCTGGATGCCCAGCATCCGGACGATACCCACTTGGGGGTCGTCAGGTGTATTCTCACCGAGCCACAGGATAGTGATGACTGACGACGGACCACTATCTTTCATACATTCTGTCGGCTGGGCAAGCAAGTTTGTAAGGTGATTATAGATAGTGGGAGTTGCATCAATGCAATCTCCACGGGCACTATCTCCAGTCTTGGTCTTACACCCGTGGATCATCCTTGCCTCTATCGAGTATCATGGGTGGATTCCACCTTCATTTCGATCAGGCTGCGGTGTCTGGTCCCACTGCAGTTTCGTGCCTACCATGACGAGATCTGGTGTCATGTCCTCCCCATGGAGGTGGGCAGCATTATTCTTGGTAGGCCGTAGTTATTTGATCGGGATGCCACACTCCATGGCCGGTCGAACACATGTACCTTCTACCATGTTGGCCAACGGATTACTCTCCACCCCCATCAGCCCAAGAGCCCATCAGTTAGGGGTCCTTCTGGCCCTAGTACTCCGGAGCCTTCCGTCCCCGGGCCCAGTACCCCATCCCCAGCTCGGGCTATGGCCGTTACACTTGGCCAGGTGAGCCCTCGACTAGGAGGTTCATGATGATTAGCTCCCGGGAAATGGAGCGGGAGGCTAGTTGGGGGTGCCCTGTATTTGCTATTACGGTTCGAGAGGTGGAGCCGAACTTCGAGGGTGAACTCCCACCCGATGTCATTCCTATTCTGCAGGAGTTCGCTGATATTTTTCCCGAGGAGCTTCTCGAGGGACTCCCACCCATGCGGGATATTCAGCATGCTATCGGCCTGATTCCGGGTTCCTCATTGCCCAATCTTCCTCATTATCGCATGAGTCCCACGGAACATGTCGAGCTAAAATGGCAGGTTGATGAGTTGATGCAGAGAGGGTCTGTTCGGGACAGCATGAGTCCATGTGCTGTTCCCGCATTACTCGCCCCAAAGAAGGATGGCACGTGGAGAATGTGCATTGATAGTCGTGCCATCAACAAAATCACCGTGAAGTACAGGTTCCCTATTCCTCGCTTAGATGATATGCTAGACATGATGGCCGGTGCCACTATCTTCTCGAAGATTGATCTTAAGAGTGTCTACTATCAGGTGAGGATTAGGCCAGGTGATGAGTGGAAGACCGCATTCAAGACCAAGGATGGTCTATATGAGTGGTTGGTTATGCCCTTTGGGTTGACCAATGCCCCAAGCACCTTCATGAGACTCATGACTCAGGTCCTTCGACCATTCATTGGAGTCTTTGTGGTAGTGTACTTTGATGATATTCTTATCTATAGTCGCACCACGGGGGACCACTTAGACCACCTTCGGCAGGTCTGTCTACTTCTTAGGCGAGAGCAGCTGTATGCGAACCCACAGAAGTGTGCCTTCATGACACCTCAGCTTACCTTCTTGGGTTTTATTGTGTCTAGTACTGGGGTCTCCGCTGATCCGGAGAAGGTCCGGGCCATTATTGAGTGGCCGGAACCCCGTACGGTCCATGATGTCCGCAGCTTCTATGGCCTTGTGACGTTCTATCGTCGCTTCATCCGCGGATTTAGCTCCGTCACCGCCCCGATCATGGATTGTATCCGGAAGGGCACATTTGTGTGGACGAAGGCCGCAGCTGCTGCCTTCAAGGACATCAAGGAGCGAATGACCCAGAGACCTATCCTTCGATTGCCAGATTTCTCGAAGGTGTTTGAGATCTCTTGTGATGCGTCGGGTGTCAGGATAGGAGGAGTGTTGAGTCAGGAGGCCCACCCGGTCACATATTTCAGTGAGAAGCTGAATGACGCGAAACTGTGATACTTCACTTATGATAAGGAATTCTACGTAGTTGTTCAGGCTCTTAGGCATTGGAGGCACCATCTATTACATCAGGAGTTTGTCTTATACTCCGATCATGAGGCTTTGTGGTACCTCCATTCCCAAAAGAAGCTTAATGCACGTCACAGCCGTTGGGTTGAGTATCTCCAGTAGTTCACATTTGTGCTAAAACATAAGGCTGGAGTGGAGAACAAGGTGGCCGATGCCTTGAGTTGGCGAGCATGTTTGCTTACCACCATGAGTGCCGAGGTCATAGGGTTAGAGAAGATGAGAGAGGCCTATGTTGACTATCCTGACTTCGGTCAGATTTATACCACTCTCCAGGCCGGACCCTCGAGAGACCTTGATGATTATGTGCTTCCGGAGGGTTACCTCTTTCGAGGAGACAGACTTTGTGTTCCCCGAACTTCGGTTCGAGACTTCTTAGTTTGGGAACTACATGCGGGAGGTCTAGCCGGCCACTTTGGTCGGAACAAGATTATCGAGGCTGTTGAGCATAGATTTTATTGGCCGAGCTTGAAGCGTGATGTTGCTCATATTGTGGCTCAGTGCCGTACATGTGCTACGGCCAAAATGAGGAAGCAAAGCTCGGGCCTTTATACACCTCTTCCCGTGCCTGATGCCTTGTGGCAAGATATTAGCATGGATTTTGTCTTGGGATAGCCACGTACCTCCAGGAAGCATGATTCGGTCTATGTGGTTGTTGACCGATTCTCGAAGATGGCCCTTTTTATTCCCTGCTTGAAGACTTCGGATGCTTCGAAAGTAGCCCGCCTATTCCTTACTCATGTGGTGTGCAAGTTCGGGTTGCCTCGTACCATAGTGTCTGACCGTGATGTTAGATTCACCAGTTATTTCTGGAAGACACTGTGGCATATGTTGGGTACTCACCTCAAGTTTTCCACTGCATATCATCCCCAGACAGATGGTCAGACCGAGGTGGTCAATAGGAGTCTGGGTGACCTTTTGAGGTGTCTTGTCAGGGACCGTGTAGGGGATTGGGATCTCATACTACCACTGGCTGAATTTGCATATAATGATTCAGTTAATAGGTATTCCGACATGAATCCATTCGAGATTGTCACGGGTCGTAGGCCTAGGAAGCCAGTGGATCTTGTTCCCATGCCCATCCATGCACGAGTGTCGGAGTCTGCCGAGTCGTTTGCAAGGCATGTTAGGAGTTTGCATGACGACATCCGTCATCACATTGAGGCCATCAATGCACGGTACAAAGAGCTAGTCGATGCCCACCGACACCACTGAGAGTTCCAGAAGGGTGAATATGTCATGATCAGGGTAAGACCTGAACGGTTTCCCTCTGGAACCGTAAATAAATTGCAAGCTCGCGGAGCCGGTCCATTTAGGGTGTTGAAACGCATTGGATCCAATGCATATGTTGTGGACCTGCCCGAGGAATATGGTATAAGCTCAACTTTCAATGTGTCGGATCTAGTTGCATATAGGGACCCAGCGGTGATCCCTAGTGAGCCATTTGAGCCATCCCCTCCCATTGAGAGTGATCCCACACCTGAGTGTCCACCTCCAGCCCCTTTTCCGCAGCAGCAAGAGCATATCGATCATATACTGGATGAGCAGGGGACAGTTACCAGGAGTGGATCTTACCCGCGCTACCTAGTGCGTTGGAGAGGGCGACCCGCCACCAAGGACACTTGGATCACACGAGCCGAGTTGCAGAGGATAGATCCGGACCTACTGGAGCGCTACCAGAGCGATGCAGACCCTTACTCGACAGGGTCGAGTTTCTCCCACCCGGGGTGAATTGGTGCGGACACTAGAGCACACGAGCGGCACGAGTCGGCGAGCCACCGGTACCGTACGCGGAGCACCACCCGAGCTACAGCGGATTCCATCTAGCTCGGAGACAGCCTGGAGACTCCCCCTTGAGTCTTAGTATTTATCATGGTTTGGGGGATTTCATTTGTGTGCAATGTGTGTTTATTTAGTTTTATTCGGTTTGTAATTTAGATTGTAAGAAGGGTTTATTTGTAATATGGGACCACCTGGGTCCCGCAGGCCCCCTACCCCTTTCCCATTGATCCACCTCATCCGTAGGGCCCATGTGGGGTCAGTCAACCTTCCAATGGTGGGCTTCTAGAAGGGTGGGAAAAGTGGGGGACAAAGGCTTTAAAAAGTCCAAGATGGAGGCTACTTGGTCAAGGGGGCGCCCCCCCCCCCCTTTGGAACAAATTAGATAAATTTTTGTAATTTCTTCTATTTTGGTCCACAACACATGGGATAATTAAATGTGGACTTCCCCTTTTATCCCTCCCCAAACCTAGATCTAGGGATAGTTGAAGTCTTTTTGTATTTCATATATATTTCTTGTATTTTCATTTGATTGGAATTAATGCACACAAAATTCAGAATATTGTTGGAGCAAGCAAGGGCCGCCCCCTTCTCTCTCTCCTCTCTCCTCTCTCCCCCTTCAGCAGCTGGGAAGGCTATGATTCTGAGGTGTGAAGCCTCCTCTATCGGTTCCGGAGATCGTCGCTACCGCCACCGCTGCCACCGTGCCGTCATCGCACCACCGTCGTGTTCGCCGGAGTTCTGTCCATCCAAGATAGATCCCTCTTCCATGAATTTATGCTCTCAGCCACGGACTCTTCTTGAGCTCAAACTTTCAGGGTGAGTTCCAGAGGTTCCCCTCACGTCTCAAAAAAATTGGTTGGGCTTCCAACTTCCAATTTCCATTTTTCCATTTTCATCCATCTTTTCCTTCCAGATCTGCCTATTTTTAGACTATATCCACAGCCACCCTGAGATTCCCATCTCCGGACAACCTTTTGATTTTTTCTGGAACCCCCAAAATTACCGGAGGTTCTACCCACCATCCCTCCACCCACGAATTTAAGTGGAATTTTCAAAGTCCTTCACATATTTTCTAAAAATTATTTTCAGATCCCCTTCAGTTCTATCTGTTTCTGTCCAGATCCGACCAACCGCCATTATAAAATAGCTTTTTCCATCCAAATCTCCACCAAATCGGTCATAAGAATTATTTCCGTTTTAATCTCTCTCCCCTCTACAATTTTCATGAAGAGCTCGAGGTCTGAATCTGAGGTCTACCCAGCGGTCAACGGCAGTTCTCAGGAAACTTCACTGCTGTCCTGATATTTCAGACCCTGCCCAATAGCAACTTCAAAAATCGACTAGGGCCAAATCCATGCAGATCCAATTTGTCTCTCTGGCCCTAGATCAAACTACTTCGAAAGAGCTTTCCAACGATACCTTCTGTGCATCGATCTGACGTCAGGATTGATCGCAGCAGTCGATCTCACCGGATCGCGCGCTGCAAAACAGAAGCAACCAGTTCGTGGGCAGCCACTCCAAAGCTTATAGATCGGAGCCGATCGGCCTCCGACCGGCGTTCTCGCCCGGCCGCCATCCAGGGAGGCGTGCCACCAGGGGTCTCCATCATAGCGGGACCCACCCCATCAGGCCCGGAGGACAGAGCGGTCCGTGGGCCCCACGAACCGGTAGATCGTGCCGTTCGGACAGCACGAAAACGCGGATTCGGCACCGACGGAGCGACATCAAGATGCTGCCCATCAATCCAATTCGCGTGACTCCCGGGCCCCACATGTGACTTTTTACCTCCCTGCGTGGAGTGGGTCAAATTGTTGTACCACAGTAAAACTTTGTTAACCAGGAGTCCGATTTGGCCGGGGTTGTCTTCCCCACGCCGGGAGGGTGGAGGTACGATCGTAACTTCTTGGCATTACCTAGCTTAGCTAGTATATGGTCATATGCCGATGTGAGAGCGTAGGATTCTAGCCTGTGAGTCCATGTCACCGCTGAGAGCGAGAGAGTGACCCGTCCCGTGGCTCGATCCAAGCACGGAAGTGAGTCGGACTACCCTTAACTCTGCCGGTTCCTCAACCGTGCACGATCTGCGTTTCCCTCGCTTGGGACGATGAGTGAGCTTGCGTTTCTGTTAGTGACGTATAGCCCATAGGAGCTCTTAGTGTCGGGCCTAGTGTCTCTCATGCTAGTATGTTGCTGGTCGTGTCCGTATTTAGAGTCCGAGGTCCATATCACCTAGAGTCGGTCCCCGTGTCCGACCCGCATCACTGCGTCGTTCTTGACCAGGACCGAGCTAACAGTAGAAGGGGTTGCCGAGAGGTAGAGGTGTAGAGTTTCACCTTGGACTAGTTTGGACAGCACCGGGGGCGAGGCCAAGAATTCCTTGAGTTCAGCGAACGCCTTCTGACATTCCTCGTCCCAGGCGAACGTAGCTGATGCCATTTTGGGTCCCCTCAACAGTTTGAAGAAGGGTAAGCATCGTTCAGCTGCCCGAGATAGGAAACGGTTGAGTGCAGCAATGCGCCCCATTAGGCGTTAGACGTCCTTGATGTAGGTAGGTGGCATCATGTCCAGGATGGCCTGGACCTTGTCGGGATTGGCCTCAATTCCACGCTGAGTGACCAGGAAGCCTAGGAACTTCTCGGATCTGACTCTGAAGGCGCACTTGACGGGGTTGAGCTTCGTCTTGCATTTCAAGAGGGTGTGGAAGGTCTCGGCTAAGTCGGCGAGGTGGTCTTTGGCCTTCGATGTTTTGACGAGCATATCATCAATATAGGCCTCGACGTTCCGACCGAGTTGTCCTTCAAAAATGTGGTTGATCAGTATCTGATATGTTGCTCCAGGATTCTTTAACCCGAACGGCATCCAAGTATAGCAGTGTACGCCGAAGTCGGTGATGAAGGCGATCTTCTCGATGTCCTCCGGGTCCATCCCGATCTGATGGTAGCCGGAGTAGGCATCCAGGAAGCTGAGCAGCTCGTTGCGAGAGGTTGAATCGACTAGTTGATCGATGCTCGACAGCGGGTAGCAATCCTTCGGGGTGGCCTGGTTGAGATCGGTGAAGTCCACACACATCCGCCATTTCCCAGAAGCTTTTGGTACTAGGACGACGTTGGCGAGTCATGTAGGGTACAGAATCGGATGAAAGAGGCCAGTCATCTGCCCCTGGATGACTTGCTCTGTGATGACCGCTGGCTTCTCTGGGGCGTGCTTTCTTCTGCGTTGTTGTACTGGCTTTGCTGTCAGGTCGAGGTTGAGCTTGTGCATCACCACGTCTCCCAGGATCCCGGGAAGGTGCTCATCAGACCATGCAAAGACTCGGATGTACTGCGCAAGGAAATCTTTATATTTTGCTTGTTCCTCAAGTGGGAGCTCGGCTCCAATCTTTACTCCTAGGGTCAGGTCACCGTTAAGGAAGACCGTTAGCAACTCGTAGCCCGGCTCAGATGTTGAAGGTCCTTCCTCGGCTCCCTTCCGGCCTAGTGGCATTAACCGAGACTATATAGCACCATCTAGCCAATGCCTGGTTACCTCGAACTTCCCCCACGTCATATTTGGTTGTGAACTTCATCTTTTGGTGAAAGGTAGAGGGCACCACTCTCACTTGGCTGAGAATGCCTTGACCGAAGATGGCGTTGTATGCCGTCATCCCCTTAATCACGATGAAGTCTACCATAACCGTAACGGTTTTAGGCGGGGTGCCGACAGTAACCGATAGGCTCAGTGCTCCCTCGAGATAAGTAGCCTGGCCGTTGAACCCACAGAGGGGGGTTCGGATCGGGCGGAGTTTAGATGGATTCTCTCCCATTTTGAGGAAACACTCATAGGACAATTCATCAAGGGCACTACCATTGTCGACTATGATTCTGTCCACGTTACAATGATTTATTGTAGCCGATATAACGAGAGCATTGTCGTGCGGGGTGGTTAGCCCTTCCAGGTCCTCGTCAGATAATACTAGGGCCTGCGGTTCGCTAGCCTGTGGGGCCACAGGTGCCTCAGCAGAGGCTCGGCTCTCCCACTTGGTGTGACGCTTTCTTCCTCGACTGCTATCTCCGCCTGATGCCCTCCCGCCCGTGATGACGTTGATGTGGACTACGCGGGGGGGGGGGGGGGGGGGCTTTTCCTGGGGACCTGTGACTTCTCTTCCCTGGCCGCTTGGGCCCTCATGAGATCCACGAGGACATCCAGTTTTACGTTGAGGGTTTGGAGGGCGTCGGTGCTCCCGCCGGGAAGTTGTTCCCCTGTCACTGATGGAGGTAGCTCACTGGCTTGGTTGTCGGATGGAGAATGCTCCGTGGGGAGGGAAGGTGCGCCTTCCTCCGTTACCAGAGCTTTTCCCGT
This sequence comes from Amorphophallus konjac, assembly GCA_022559845.1. NCBI lineage: Eukaryota > Viridiplantae > Streptophyta > Magnoliopsida > Alismatales > Araceae > Amorphophallus > Amorphophallus konjac. The sequence goes on along the minus strand of CM040118.1, from coordinate 254,544,762 downwards.
ATCGCCGGCAACCCTCCTGCCAGAACTTCTTCGCACCATGATGGCTCTTTGTGCGTTTCCCACAGACGGCGCCAGATGAAGAGGGGCGATCTCGCGCTGCTCCTAAGCAGGGAGGAAGATGACCACGTACCCTTGAAGTATAAACTGCAAGAAGGGAAATCAGTCAGAGGTGCCCAGGGATAGATCCCTGGGGAAGACCCTCTGATGCTTAAGTCAGCACAGGTAGTAGAGCACTGGTGCGAAGAGAAGAGTTCGGGGGAAAATGGAAGCGCGAGATCCCTCTCCACCGAAAGGTGAAGTGGTTCCTGCTTAGGGTTGCTGGTTCTTTCCTTGCTTAGGCTTACCTTCTCATAGTAGGGCATGTCCTGTTTAAATAATGACATGTCGTGCGAATTGGTCCCTGTGAGCGGAGGAGTTCTAGGGGGGGTTACGTCCTTCATGCGGGCTCCTTACGGCGCACGGACTCTTGGTCTCCCTTGTCCCCTTGAGCTTCCCGCCATTAAGGGATTCGCAACAACCGAATCAATAAGCTTCCATCAGCGAGCCCGAGCGAGTGGCACTTGTTCAGGAGTGGTCTCCCGAGCGATAAGTGCTGGGTTGGGATAAGGAATAGGGGTCTCTAAGGGAGCTTTCTTGATCGACTGATGCTCGGACTTCCCAACCCGAAGGCCGCCTAGGAAGCGCTTGTACTGAGTGAATTTTTGGGCTTCATAATAAGTGGGCCCGGGGGCTGCTACTTTGAGGAGTTGAGCCTTGTTCGGTCCAGTTTAGACCTCGTTTGGCCTCTCTGTACGGGCGGTGAGATTTCCCCTTTCTAGATCTCAATCATACTGATCATGTCATGTCTAATGGAGTCTTTCAGAAATTGAAAACATCAACTTTCAGGAGAACTTGGTTGAGAACACCTAAAATATGTATTGTTTTTAAACAACTCTCTCTAAAAATCAAATGGGCAGCTGTGATAAAATGAATTATCAATTGCTGATGGCAGAGAAATGGCCAAATGCGATGAGAAACTGGGTTCTCTATAAATAATCATTGAACCTATGTCATGAAGCTTCTTGGCTAACTCTATTCTGAAAAATTATAGGATAGTTTCACTAAGTAACTAGGGGTACTATGTCTGATAAACGTGTTCCCTTATGTAAAAAGGTGTCAACTAATCCTGAAACAGAATAGTAAATCACATTAAGTAACTAGGGGTATTGGCGTTTGATAAACGTATACCCTTATGTAAAAGGTATGGATTATACTTGACTGTTCTGAATTTTGTGAGAATATGAACAGAAAATCTCTTGCTATAACCCAGTAGATTCTTTTAGAACAGTGATTTTTGTTTAGTCTCAATACATGGTCTGGTCTCTCCTAAGAAATTCTTTGAAATTCTGATGTATAAGATAATCTAAGGCAAAATCTGATATTCTATATGTCAGTCTGGTTTATTGCTATTAAAAGAGTTTCAAAAGCAATTTTACTTCAAAGGATGCAATACTTACTATCTAATTTTTATCATTTTTAATCCATCATATTTTCAAGGCTACATTATATGAAATCTTATACCTAAAGTTTCTGTGCTAAGTCTACTTTATTAATGAAACTTAATTAAGTTTATCAATTAGATTTCATCTTCATCATACTTTCAATTCCTTCTTCAATTTTTGCCTCATAATCATTCTTTTTGCTAATGGCAAAGGGGGAGAAATGGTTGATGATTCTTGTCTGCATGCATGAGTCTTGTCTGCATCTGCATACTGCATAGCTGCAGTAGTAAGGAGTGTTTGTAAAAGGGGGAGTGTGCACAGACTTGAATATGCAGTTCGTACATATGCTTAGACTTGTGAATGCCTATGCTCGGACCACTTGTAGACTTGTAATGCATGTGCACAGACTTGAGCCTTGCATATGCATGATGTGCTCTGACCTGAAAACATACACAGACCTAGATGTCGCATGTGCATGGACCCTAGAGATGCACAGCCTTGTATATGCGTAGACCTCAGACTAAACATTAACTCTAGATGTGCACATACCCATTATATGCATGTGCAGAGACTTTAGATTTTGCAATAACTTTGAATGTGCACTGACCTATGCTTTGCATGTGCAAAGGCAAAGATGTGCTCATACTCTAAATACCGTATATGCTCAGACTCTAAATGCACCATTGAAAGAAGTGCACCAACCTTATTTAGCACACGACATAATGTGCACCGACCTTGTTTTGCACAAGGCATAATGTGCACCGACCTTGTTTAGCACAAGGCACAATGTGCACCGACCATGCCTAGTGTGCTCTGACTTGATGCATGCAAATGCATTGACTGAAGTAAGGTGATCTGACCTTATTATGTAGACTTGAACATATGCTCTAACCTTTCTTGATGAACAGTAATGTGCACAGGCTTGTGTGAGTGACTAAGGCAGATGTGCATCGACCTTAGTATGTGTTACAATCAATGTGCACCGACCTGCCTCTACCTAGAAACACAACATGCATCGACCTAAGTTTATGCTACAGTGAATGTGCACCGACCTGCCTTTGCCTAGAAACGCAACATGCATCGACCTTACATGCACTATAGTAGATGTGCACCAACCTTTATGCATATCCCATGAATGTGCACTGACCAAAGGTATGAAATATTAAATGTGTGCCGACCTATTATTGCAGTAGACATGATAGCTCATCATCAAAATTATGAACATAATGCATTGTTACCAATATCAAAATTTAGCACAGTATAAACAATTGTCAGCATCAAAACATATTAAATTTAGAGAATCATAAATCAGAGAAGACAAACATTCTTCCCCACAAACTCCCCTCAATAGTTTCAGCCCATCCCAGCCTTCCCGGGGGCAAGGCGTGCCCGCCGTTATGGATGGCTCCATGATCTAATGGCGGCAGTCATACCCGATATGAGGGTTTTTATGCACCAGTCGCATCTCACATGCCTAGTCATCATGGCTAAGCGTTTCAACAACATGAGGTGGAACCGGGAGGCCTTAGGTGCATTGATCAAGCTGTGGCACCCGGATACCCACACCTTCGTGTTTCCGGAGTTTGAGGCCTCGGTGCTAGTGGAAGAGATCAACTTCCTCTTTCGATGGGGCGACTTGGAGACTGGTGATTTGCTCGACCTCCCCCCTGGGTAGAAGTCCTGGCTGAGATAGTGAGAGACAAACGCGAGGTTCGGCGGCTGACAGATCAGCGAGGGATACCAGTTGACCGCCTAGCCGGATGGATTCTGGGCCAGGTGAAGGACAAATCAGTGGAAGCGGATCAGCTGATGCGTGGGGTGACATTGTGCCTCGGCGGGGCACTACTCTTCCCTACGACTGGAGATGTACTGAGGCGAGAGCACGTGGGACCACTTACTCTTTTATGGATGGGGCGCTCCCTCTCCCAAGTGGTGCTAGGTCACTTGTACTGTGGATTTACTCAGATGAGCTTGGATGGAAGCACCATGGGGAGTCTCTACTTACTGTAGGTGTGGATGGAAACCCACCTGGTCTTTGATTTCGATGACACTGTGACCACTGCTTCCTGACTCTTCGAGAAGAGCGCACTCTACCCGGCTAGGGCCATCTTTGGTCCCGAGGATCAAGTGATATGCAAGACAGCACTGCTAAAGACCAGAGACAATTGGCTAGATTATTTAAACTTCCTATCCGAGGACCAATTTGTGTTCATGCCGATGATGTATCGACGTGAAGAATTCAAGATACGAGGGTCACAAGAGCAGGAGTTGTGGTTGTGGGAGCTCAGGACTTGGTGTTATACCAGGCCCATCGCTGCCCTCACCAAGTGGGATTGCCCACACAAATCCCATGGGTCGCTTTGAGGGGGGCTTTAATCACGAAGTGCCTTCTGGTAACCGAAGAAGATAGACAACGGCTTCGGAAGTTCGAGAAGGCGTGGAGGCTCCATGCCACCGTAATCAAGGCTCGAATTGACGTGGCGGAGAACAAAGATGATTTGAAGAGTTATGTTGATCCACAAAGGTTTTGATTTTGGCTTAAACATTTTGATGATGACCAAATGGCAATGATTTTGGGCTTCAGGTTACAAATCTTTTCAATAATTGAATTGTGAATGTCTAATCTTCATGGAAGTGTACAAATTCATTGGAAGAAGAGAATACACTCTAATGGCCTGTGAAGCGTCTCACTCAATGACCTTGGTTGAGCTTATTGCTAAGTGTTTAAACTAGACTGTGGCTCTAATGTGTCCCTTTGGACACTTGAATGAATGACATTGAGCAGATTAACAGCATGAAGAACCTGGATTTTTTGAATGAGTGTGTTTGACACATTCACATATATCCCGATGAAAATTTGGTTGAAGGATGCTTATGCATTGTATGAATGCTTGTATATGCCACTCTAGATTTTGGTTGTGAATCCATGGACTTGTCTTGCTTGGTTGGAGATATGGGTTATGTGTGAGCTTGCGTAAATATTCTAGTTCATACAAGGGTGGACAATTTCTAGATCAAATCCTCCTAGTGATGGTATTTATGTTTGACAAGGCCCTCATTCATTTCTTTCATTGATATGTGACTGATATGGCTATATCTATTTGTGCAGGACCCAAGTGAGGAGAAACGGTTTTGAACTGTCATTCTTTGCTTGAGTGATAGGTGAATGAAATGGTCATTTAGTCTTCATTGATGAGTGACTGATATGGGTACTTTTGCAGGTTGGAAAGTAATGCTAAACTTCTTTTAATCTTGGCAAAATCATGGTAAGATCTGGCCATTTTGAATGTATGCTAAATGAATGTTTGGGGTAAGCATGTAGAAAGTTCTTTTTATTCATCAGATTTGGCTTTTTCTTTCATGAAATGGAAGACAGGGTAGAAGTGTCGACTAAGAGAGTCGACACATTCTTTCTTTTGTTCTGCCTTTTGGTTTGTTCAAAACTACAGGGTAGAAGTGTCGACTCTTTGAGTCGACACGTTTTTTCCTGAGTTCTATCCGTCTCATTGTTCAGAAGAACGGGGAAGAAGTGTTGACTCAGAGAGTCGACTCTTCTTCCGGGTTGTTCTATTTTTTGCATTTTTGTTGCAGCAGGCAGAAAGTGTCGACTCTATGAGTCGACACTTGCCGGCGTCCACTTTTTGCGCCGGTTCGCTCCGACTCGAAATCCCTAAAACATTCCTTTTGTTTTGGTCAATGATTGGAGGTCTTAGGTCGAACATTCCCTCACGCGTGTCCCACTATCACTTGGGTATAAAACATTAGGATTAGGGCGTTCTTTTCCAATAGAGAGGAAGGCTTTCACATGTTTATCCATTTTCTCTGTGCCGGGAGCGCATGGATGCGAGCCTGCGCATTCTCTCTTGATTTGGGGGCTTGAAATCGACCATTTGAAGCTGAAGACGTGTTCCACAGGATGTTCGTGCTGAATACTCCATGAGCTGAGCGAGAGAATGTGTGGATGATCCTCCAACCTGCTGTTCTTCGAGCAATCGTCTCCAGGCTTGAGAAGGGGAGCTGAAAATCATTTAGAGAAGTTGAAAGGGGGAGTTAAATGCTTTGAATGCCATATTCTCTGATTGCTGCACTTAGATTTGTTCCTTCTTGAATATCTTTTGTTTTTACAACTGTTTAGAAAACATTTCGTGTGTGTAGTCGCGAGCTGTGCGACGTGTGTATGTGTGTGGTTGTGCAGCCGAGTTTGGTTACGTGTGTGTGTGCTGTGTTCACGGCACGTGTGTGTGTGGCTCACTTCTAGTGGAGCTTAATCCTCACGCTGTGAGGGGTGGACGTAGGAGACATGGTTATGGACCCGAACAACCTAAAAAATTGCGTGTTCATATCTATGGTTTGTCTTACCATATCGATCTAGTGTGGGCTGAGCAAAAATTCGTGTGAATCCGTCTTGTGCTTTGAAATTTATTGTTAACGCATTCATAGCCTTCACGAGTGTGACTTGTATCGAGGTGAGTGAGAGTTTGCTTGTTCATCCACATTGCTTATATATTTTGTGTTTAGCTATTAAGGGGTGTGTAAAAGTTTATTTTAATCAAACTTTTATTGGTAATCAATTCACCCCTCCCCTCTTGATTACCATTTGCCTGGGTACAACAATTGATATTAGAGCTTTGGACTCTGCTTACATTGACCTCACGGTCATAGAGTTAGATCCGTGAGAATGGCGAACATGGGGATGTTGCTCGAAGGGCACTCAATTCATAGGCCTTCATTTTTTGATGGTTCTAATTATCCATATTAGAAGAATCGGAAGTATGTTTGTCTCTGTGCACAGGAATATGAAGTCTGGCATTTCATTAGTAGAGGCCCATGTGAGCTACCTGAAAATGAGGATGAATGGGAAGAAGAAAATATTAAGAATTGTGCAGCGAATTTCAAAGCAATGAATATAATTCAATGTGCGATTCGCCCCAATGAATACTCACGAATTTCTATGTGTGCTTCCGCGCAGGAGATGTGGAAAAAGCTTCAACTGATATATGAAGTGACATCTGAAGTGAAGGAGACCAAAGCAAATCTATTGGTTCGTGATTATGAGCTATTCATGATGAAGCCATATGAATCCATTTCGGAGATGTTCGCGAGGCTGATGGAGATCACAAATGGGCTAAAGGCCCTCGGCAAAGAATATTCTAACCAAGATCTTGTAAGGTAGGTACTCAGATCTCTATCACCATAGTGGCATACAAAGGCCACTGTAATTGCGGATTCGAGGGATCTCAGCACCTTAACGTTGGATGAGTTGATCGACTCCTTGATGACATATGAGATCAATATCAAGAGGAGCGAGGAAGATCATAATAAGAAGAAAGTGGCTACAACACAGGCATTGATGATAAATTCGCAAGAGTCAGATGGAAGTGAGGCAGACTCCACGACTAACAGTGAAGATGAGGAGCTTGTTGCAATGATCACTAGAAGAGCGAGGAGATTTGTCTAGAGGACCAGAAGAGCTGGTGGTCAGTTCAAAAAGGCACAGAGGAAACCTATGTTTAAGAAAAGTGAAAACAACAAAAATAAATAAGAAGTAATATGTTATGAGTGCAAAAAGCCAAGGCATATGCGGGGAGAGTGCCCCGAGTTCCTGAAAAAATTCAAGAAATGAAAATTCACGAAGCCCAAAGCAATGGTGACGACTTGGAGTGATGAAGATGAAGCCGATGACCAATCTGAAGATGAGTTGGATGAACTTGTGCAAAATTTGTGTCTCATGGTGAATGAAGATGACTCCAATGAGGTATGTTCTGAAACTGAGGCTCTCTCTTGTGAACAATGGGAAATAGCCTATGAAGCTTTGTATGAAAAATGTAAGAAATTAAAGTTTGAAAATAGAATGCTAAAGAAAAAGGCTGAACAAAATATGCTCAATGAATCTTCATGTGTGAGATGTGTTGAATTAACCTCCAAGATTGAAACACTGTCTTATGAAAATGAATTGCTTAGCTCTAAAGTCATTTTATTTGAAGAAGAACTAGCATGCCTAAGAGAAGAACAACAAAATGATGAAAAGTCCATGAAACAAATTGAAGAAAATGAGAAGCTTAGGAAAACCATTGAGGAAGTGAATGTTAGAGTAAAAAGCTTGGAAAAGGATAAAATGGAAGTTGAAAAAGCTAATGAGCTTCTAAAAAGTGAAGTGCAAGATCTAAAAGAAACTTTAGCTAAATTTGTCAAAGGAAAACAAACTCTTGATACCATGCTGGGAATGAAAGCAAATTTCCAAAGGGAAGGCTTGGGATATGTTCCAAGTAACAAGAAAGCGTTTGAAAATAAGATTTATACTTCTTATGTGGATGTGAATGCTTCATCTTCATCATGTTCTCCACACAAAAAGAGTGAAAAACACATTCCTGTTTATAAACCCATCATAAATGAAAATAAGAAACAAAATGCTAACAAGAAAGTTGTTTGATGCTTCTATTGTGTAATGTATGGGCACAACATGTATACTTGTAGATTAATGTTGGCTGATGATGAAAAAATTGCAAGAAAATCAAAGTGGTTGAATAGATCAAAAACTTCTAACCATTATTGACCCAAGCATGCTTGGGTACCAAAATCATAAAAATCTTCCTGTCTTGATGTTTTTGTAGGTCTGCATGAAGTCTCAAAGAAATAAATGGTACCTCGATAGTGGATGCTTACGACGCATGTCTTGCAACAAAGAAATATTTACGGGCCTCAAAGAAAAGGATGGTGGTTTAGTTACTTTTGGTGGCAATGACAAAGGAAAAATCATCGGTGAAGGTATGATTGGAAAGGGATCTACTCATAGTGTGGAAAATGTCTTGTTGTCCAAAGGTCTCAATCACAATTTACTGAGTATTAGTCAATTATGTGATAAAGGGTGCAATGTGATTTTTGACTCCACACACTGCACGGTTGTAAATAAAGTTACACATGAAATAAAGTTTATAGGAGTTAGACAAAACAGTGTATATATCATAGACCTAGATGATACATCACACAATAATCTTTGCTTAGTTGTAAATAATTCAGATAATGCTTGGTTGTGGCATCGCCGTCTTAGGCATGCCAGTTTTAATGTTCTTACAAAGTTGTCCAGAAATGATCTAGTTGTTGGATTGCCAAAGCTGAAGTTTGAAGCAAACAAAGTGTGTGAGGCGTGCAATAAAGATAAGCAAACCAGAACTTCTTTTAAAAGTAAGAATGCTGTCACAACTACTAGGTCCCTTGAATTACTTCATATTGACTTGTTCGGACCTAGTAGAACTCACAGTCTAGGTGGAAAGCTATATGGTTTTGTCATTGTAGATGACTTCTCAAGGTTCTGCTGGGTTCACTTTTTGACACATAAAAATGATGCATTGACTGAGTTTAAAGGTTTTTGTAGGAAAGTTAAGAATGAGAAAGGATATTTTATCAAAACAGTCTAAAGTGATCATGGTAAGGAGTTCAAAAATAATGAGTTTGATGAGTTCTGCATGGAACACAGGTACACGCACACATTTTTAGCACCCAGAACTCTAGAACAGAATCGGGTTGTTGAGAGGAAGAACAGAACCCTTGTTGAGATGGCTCGGACGATGCTCAATGAGAACAATTTACCTAGGTACTTTTGGGCAGAAGCCATTAACACGGCATGCTACATCATAAACTGAGCCATGGTAAGACCTCTCCTCAAAAAAATACCCTATGAACTTTTTAACGGTAGAAAGCCCAATATCTCCCATCTTAAACCTTTTGGTTCTGTTTGCTATATTCTGAACAATGGGAAATTTGACTTGGGCAAGTTTGATGCAAAAAGTGACCGTGGAATATTCCTTGGGTATTCACTTAGCTCAAGAGCTTATCAGGTTTATAACCTGAGAACTCTTATAGTAGAGGAAAGCCCACATGTCATTGTAGACGAGTTGTTCAATTGGAACATTAACAAGGATTCACTTGTACAGGATGAAGATGAAGAGAATGGAGAAGTAAATGCACCGAAGGCCTCACAAGTACAGAACATTCAAGAAGAAAGATTGGAAAATGAAATTTAAGAAGATCAAATTGTGTAGCAACTACCAAGGTAGTGGACAGTTGCAAGGATCCATCCAGCTAAGAATATAATTGGCAATGTTGAAGAAAGAGTTAGAACAAGATCCTCCTTCAGGGATGTAGAAAACTCAGATTACATAGCCCTGCTTTCTCAATTTGACCCTCACTCTGTAGAGGATGCACTAAAAGACAATTCCTGGATCTTAGCCATGCAGGAAGAACTACACCAGTTTCAAAGGAACAAGGTGTGGTTCCTCGTGCCCCGACCTAGAGATCACTCTGTGATCGGAACCAAATGGGTGTTTCGAAATAAATTAAATGATCAAGGAGTGGTAACTAAAAATAAGGCCAGGCTTGTAGCCAAAGGCTATTGTCATGAACTAGGAATTGATTTTGATGAGTCCTTTGCCCCAGTGGCAAGACTCGAAGCTGTAAGGATTTTTTTAGCATTTGCCTATTTCAATAATATTAAATTATTTCAAATAGATGTTAAAAGCACATTTCTGAATGGTCATATTCAGGAGGACGTCTACGTGGTGTAGCTACCTGGGTTCGAGGATCAAGAGTACTTGGACCATGTATTCAAGCTAGAGAAAACCCTTTATGGTCTAAAACAAGCACCTCGCGCGTGGTATGATAGACTTAGCTCTTTTCTCATTCAAAGTGGGTTCAAACGAGGTAACGTTGATCAAACCCTTTTTACAAAGCTGAATGATAAGAAAATTGTGATTGTCCAAGTCTAAGTAGATGATATTATCTTTGGCTCCACTAATGATGATCTTAGTGAAGACTTTGCTAAATTGATGCAAAGTGAGTTTGAAGTGACTCTCATGGGTGAGTTGACATTCTTTTTGGGACTACAGGTTAAGCAAATGGAGGATGATATCTTTATCAGTCAAAGGAAATATGCACATGAGCTTCTCAAAAAATTCAACCTTGGCACAGCTAAGTCGCAGCCAACTCCAATGTCCACATCACTTAAGCTAGACCAAGATGACAAAGGTAAATCACTTAATCAAACACTCTTTAGAAGCATGATTGGATCTTTGTTATACTTGACTGTCAGTAGGCCCCACATCCAGTTTGATGTATGTTTATGTGCCAGATTTCAGTCAAATCCAAAAGAATCTCATATGTCGGCCGTAAAATGGATTTTCAGATATATTTTTGGAACTTGTGATTTAGGACTTTGGTTTCCCCGATGTTCTTGTTTTGGCTTGATTGCGTATACCGATGCTAACTATGCGGGTTGAAAAGTGGATCGCAAAAGCACAAGCGGGTACTACCAGTTCCTTGGAGGTTACATGGTCTCATGGGCTTCCAAGAAATAGAATTTTGTGGCATTTTCAACTGCCGAGGCCGAATATGTGGCCATAGGTAGTTGTGTTGCCCAAGTGCTTTGGATCCAACAACAATTGGTTGATTTTAGCATCAAATTAAAAAAACACTGTAATTGTGTGTGATAACACATCTGCAATAAATCTATCAAAAAATCCTATGCATCATTCTCGAACAAAGCATATTGAGATAAGACACCCTTTCTTGAGGGACCATGTAAGCAGAGGTGATGTAGAAATAAAATTTGTTGAAACAAATTGTCAAATTGCCGATATCCTCACTTAACCACTTAATGAAGAGAAATTCACATCTTTTAGCAGAGAGCTAGGAGTCTGTAGGTTAGGGTGATAGTGAATGTGCATGCATAATAGCTTCATATTCTTTTGTGCACAACTCATCTTTCTAGGTCATGCATTAGCTCTTTCTTTTTTATATGCATTTGCATCCATAAGCATATGGTTGTGTGGTATATTCAATGGTGAGGCGCTAAAAGATAGACTAAGTCCATGTGAAAGCTCTCACTATGTGTTGAGTGCAAAACTACACCTAGTACCAACAATCAGATTTGCATTAGTTACTCCATTTGGCATGCACTTACATCAATCCGCTTGCTATGCATACAATTGATTGTTTGAAAGTGATCACCCTTGCATGCTGTATGCATTTCTAGTTATATTTTCTATGAGCTCATGTGTCTTCTAAGGCTTGACATCCTTTGATAAATAAAGCATACCCACTAGGCATAAGGATGAATTTGAGTCATAGTATGTTAAAAAAGGGGGTTTGGTTAAATATACTACTCTATGTCCTTGAACTTATCCCCCAACTTGACAAACACTCCAAATTCATACATTTTGTTTCAATCTTTCATTCAAGTCATTGGGGGCTTCAGCCATAATTCTTGGAACTCATATTCTATGTTTAAGTCAATTTCTGGCCATTAAACATCAAAACAGAACGTCTAAAAAGAAGAGTTGACTCTCCGAGTCGACTCCTATTTCTTTTGTAACGGGGACAGAACTTGGGCAAAAATGTGTCGACAGCTGGTGTCGACACATTTCAGGCCGCTCCTTCAAGCGCGAACCGGTTTGACGGTGGCTCACCCCCTTCAACCCCAATCGAGCCCCACTTACACTAAAGCCCTTCTATCCCTTTTCTTAACCCCGTGATGCCTCTCTTTCAGCCCTAGATCCACTCCTTGCTCCTTCCACAACTCCTCCGGCCCAAAAAATCGGCGGTTCTCCTGGTGGCACCCTCGTACATCCTTGCGTGATCATCCTAGGCACGTTTGTTCGGCTTGTGTCCACTGGGGATAGAGGTGATCAGTGGAGAGAATGTGCGTTCGAGGTAGGGGCATCTCTGTTAAACAGATCGACACTTCCTCTACTCTTCCTTGGTTCCTACTCCGAGTGGGATTCGAAATGGCTCCAAAGAGACGAGCTTTGGGTCGCAATCTTGAAGAAGACAGTCAAAGGAAGAAAGAATTCTGAAGCAAAAACAAGGAACTCCAAGCTCTTAAGGCCAAGGCCACACCAGCTCAGTTCAAAATGATGGAACGTAAGGTATTGAGGCCACGAGTAGTTGATTTTAATGATGTGAAAAAGGCGCTTCCTGATCTGGTCAGTATGATTAAAAAGCATCAAAATTTGGCTTCTTTCATGAGTGATTATAAGAAGATTTATCACTCACTAGTCCTTCAATTTTATGGAAATATGGTGGTCAAAGACAATGAAGAAATGACAATGGTAAACGGCAAAGTTATACATCTTTCACCACAGTTTATTGGTTCTACATTTAATATGCCTTATACAGGCCTTAATTTTGCTGATGCAATGTATGATGAAGAGGATGTATATGAAGTGATGACTGGAAATAGCATGGATGATAAATCAACAAGTCGGTTGAATGCAAATAGTTTTCTTCCTCTGCAGCACATACTTCATCATATGATGACTACCATTCTACTACCAAGAGCTGGGGGAAGAGAAAGGGTCACAGATTCGTAGATTTTCTTCTTCTATTTCCTTTCGACTGGAGAGCAAATTAATTTTCTGACAATTATACTAGATCAAATTCTGAGTTGCAAGAAACATCAAACTCGAACCCTACCCTATGCTGCTGCCCTTACTGCGGTCTTCCGTGCAATTGATATTCCATTAGAGAAAGAGTCGTCTTAAACTCTTCGAGATAGTGACATCTACATAGTTCACTCAATCTGCAAGCATATGGGGTATGAATTAAACAGTCAAGGCCAACTCATTAGAACATTAAAAAGCTTAAAAGACAAGGCCACAATTTATGACTCAGATGATGATGAAGACGATGAAGATGATGAAGGAGCAAGTTCTTCCAACCCACAGGCAGACACCCAACCCTCTCTCACAGGAGCTAATGAGATGAACACAAGGATGGGTACCTTGGAGAATGAGGTCGGTCAAATCAAGGAGATAGTTGATGTACTTACTCAGGATGTTGCGGAATTGAAGCTACATCATCATACTTATCTCCAATCTTTTCAAACTATCAATGCTTCCCTTGATTCCATCAAGAATGCCATGGATGCTCAATCCGCGAAGTTTGAGGATATAGTTCAGTATATTCACAATCCTCCACCTCCACCATCCTCTGACACATAATGATTTCCATCTTGTCTAAGTGGCAATGCTACTCCTACACGCCCATCCCCTTATTTTTTGATGATGCCAAAGGGGGAGATGGTTGCCAGCTAAATATTATGCTATATGTCTATTATGTGTGTGTTGCATGCTTGCATGTCGCATGCCTGAGCGATCATTCATAAATCCTTAAGACATGGCATGGCATGCAATGTCCTAATTCTCTCAGTCTTTAGTCTGTGCGTCAGGTCTGTCTGTGTGACAGGTTGTGTGTCTCCTGTCAGTCGAGCCATGTTTGAAAAACATTAATCTCACTATGAAGGTCGGCAAACTTATGTGATGCCTCTTTTGATCAATCTACAGGTATTCTATGGTTTCATTGATGATGGTGTTGTTTTGTGTGGATGGAAATGTTTTAGTTGAAACAAGATCTCTTGGTGATTTTAGTACGTGATTTTGCTTAGTTAGATGTAAATAGCTTTTCCTTGAGATATTGTGAATAACAAGGTTGTAAATAAATTCTTCATGATTTCCATATGTTGATTCAATAGTTCTTTTGGTACATAGCAAATTGCATTTTGTCATCATCAAAAAGGGGGAGATTGTTGATCCCGAAGGTTTTGATTTTGGCTTAAACGTTTTGATGATGACCAAATGGCATTGATTTTTAGCTTCAAGTTACAAATCTTTTCAATAATTGAATTGTGAATGTCTAATCTTAATGGAAGTGTACAAATTCATTGGAAGAATAGAATACACTCTAATGGCCTGTGAAGCGTCTCACTCAATGACGTTGGTTGAGCTTATTGCTAAGTGTTTAAACTAGACTGTGGCTCTAATGTGTCCCTTTGGACAATTGAATGAATGATATTGAGCAGATGAATAGCATGAAGAACCTGGATTTTTTGAATGAGTGTGTTTGACACATTCACATATATCCCGATGAAAATTTGGTTGAATGATGCTTGTGCGTTGTATGAATTCTTGTATATGCCACTCTAGCTTTTGGTTGTGAATCTATGGACTTGTCTTGCTTGGTTGGAGATATGGGTTATGTGTGAGCTTGCGTAAATATTTTAGTTCATACAAGGGTGGACAATTTCTGGATCAAATCCTCCTAGTGATTGTATTTATGTTTGACAAGGCCCTCATTCATTTCTCTCATTGATAGATGACTGATATGGCTATAGCTATTTGTGCAGGACCCAAGTGAGGAGAAATGATTTTGAACTGTCATTCTTTGCTTGAGTGATAGGTGAATGAAATGGTCATTTAGTCTTCATTGATGAGTGACTGATATGGGTACTTTTGCAGGTTGGAAAGTAATGCTATACTTCTTTTAATCTTGGCAAAATCATGGTAAGATCTGGCCATTTTGAATGTATGCTAAATGAATGTTTGGGGTAAGCATGTAGAAAGTTCTTTTTATTCATCAGATTTGGCTTTTTCTTTCATGAAATGGAAGACAGGGTAGAAGTGTCGACTAAGAGAGTCGACACATTCTTTCTTTTGTTCTGCCTTTTGGTTTGTTCAAAACTACAGGGTAGAAGTGTCGACTCTTTGAGTCGACACGTTTTTTCCTGAGTTCTATCCGTCTCATTGTTCAGAAGAACGGGGAAGAAGTGTTGACTCAGAGAGTCGACTCTTCTTCCGGGTTGTTCTATTTTTTGCATTTTTGTTGCAGCAGGCAGAAAGTGTCGACTCTAAGAGTCGACACTTGCCGGCGTCCACTTTTTGCGCCGGTTCGCTCCGACTCGAAATCCCTAAAACATTCCTTTTGTTTTGGTCAATGATTGGAGGTCTTAGGTCGAACATTCCCTCACGCGTGTCCCACTATCACTTGGGTATAAAACATTAGGATTAGGGCGTTCTTTTTCAATAGAGAGAAAGGCTTTCAAATGTTTATCCATTTTCTCTGTGTAGGGAGTGCATGGCTGCGAACCTGCGCATTCTCTCTTGATTTGGGGGCTTGAAATCGACCATTTGAAGCTGAAGACGTGATCCATAGAATGTTCATGCTGAACACTCCATGAGCTAAGCGAGACAATGCATGGATGATCCTCCAACTTGTTGTTCTTTAAGCAATCGTGTCCAAGCTTGAGAAGGGGAACTGAAAATCTTTTAGAAAAGTTGAAGGGGGAAGTTAAATGCTTTGAATGTCATATTCTCAGATTTCCACACTTAGATTAGTTCCTTCTTGAATATCTTTTGTGCTTACAACTCTTTAAAAAAACATTTCGTGTGTGTAGTCGTGAGCTGTACGACGTGTGTATGTGTGTGGTTGTGTGGTCGAGTTTGGCTACGCATGTGTGTGTGTTGTGTTCACGGCACGTGTGTGTGTGCCTCACTTCTAGTGGAGCTTAATCCTCATGCTGTGAGGGTTGGACGTAGGGGACACGGTTGTGGACCCGAACCTGCTAAAAAATCGCATGTTCATATCTGTGGTTTGTCTTGACATATCGATCTTGTGTGGGCTTAGTGGAAATTGGAGTGAATCCGTCTTGTGCTTTCAAATTGATTGTTAACGCATTCATAGCCTTTACGAGTGTGACTTGTATCGAGGTGAGTGAGAGTTTGCTTGTTCATCCACATTGCTTATATAGTCCGTGTTTAGCTATTGAGGGGTGTGTGAAAGTTTTTTTTAATCAAAATTTTTATTGGTAATCAATTCACCCCTCCCCTCTTGATTACCATTCGCCTCGATGCAACAAGATACACTAACTACCTGTGGAGTTGTAGGCCAACTGTGAATGAGTTTTATATGAGACAACGCACCTGATCGTTGGTGCCTGTTCAGCATTTTTAGTTTTAATTTTTTTGGGATTGTGAAAGGAAGAACAAAGAATAAAAAAAAGAGTTTTTTTTGTGATTTTCATTAATGATAGAAATGCTTGATATCTAGATGTACGGATGTTGGGGTTATTTGTTGTCATGTGTTTGTGTGTGTGTGTGTGTTTTTTTTTTGGCTGAATAGGGGGAAAGGCGGCCAGGGTGTTGGCTGCCTCCATCTTTGGTGGGCGGCCAGCACCTTGGCTGCCCTCCTATTATGGAGGGTATTAAAAGGCGGCCGACTCCTTCATTCGACGACCATCCTAATTGACGCTCTACCCCTTCTCCCAGATGCCAGAGCTTGAGAGGGTTGCTCGTGGAGGATTCCTGCTGCTGTGAAGGATTGATTTGAGTGCTTGAGCTCGACTTTGAATAGATGGGACCACGTAGAGCTAGATTGGGGCTTGGTGAAGGAGCTCCATCTTCGAGCGATGTTGAGGAGAATGAAGGAGAAGGGGTTGCTGCTAACACGTCTACCTCATCCTCCTTTTCCCGTGATGATGAAGAAGTACGAGGAAGGCTTCATGCCAAATAGATCGGAAAATCAGTTTGGTTTTATGCCAAATAGATCTACTACAGAAGCTATTTTCTTACTACGGCAGCTAATGGAGAAGTATAGAGAGATGAGAAAAGATTTGTATATAGTTTTTCTTGATTTAGAGAAGGCGTACGATCGAGTACCGAGAGAATTGATTTGGTGGACATTAAGAAAGAAAGGAATCTCTCAAGGATATGTTGATTTGATTAAAGATATGTACGGCGGTGCTATTACTAGTATTCGAACTATTGCTGGGGAGACTAGTGAATTTCCCGTTTCTATAGGTTTGCATCAAGGTTCTGCACTAAGTCCGTATCTCTTTGCCTTAGTTATGGATGAAGTAACTAAACAATTACATGAGGATATCCCTTGGTGTATGCTATTTGCAGACGATATTGTTTTAATTGATGAGAGTATTGATGCTCTAAATGCTAAGTTAGAGCATTGGAGACTTGCCTTGGAGTCTAAAGGTTTTAAAATTAGTAGGAGTAAGTCAGAGTTTATGCACTGTAATTTTAGTAATGGGAGAGTGGTTCAGGAAGATATGGTTCTAATTGATGGACATAACATTCCGAAGAGTAGTAGCTTTCGATATTTAGGGTCTATCATACAAGAGAATGGGGAGATTTATGATGACGTTACGCATAGGATTAAGGCAGGCTGGTTAAGATGGAGAAGTGCATTAGGTGTCCTTTGTGATCGTCGTATGCCTGTGAAACTTAAAGGGAGGTTTTATAGAATGGCTGTGAGACCTGCTTTGTTATATGGTACCGAGTGTTGGGCAGTACGAAAGGAACACATCCACAAAATGTGTGTAGCAGAGATGAGGATGTTGAGATGGATGTGTGGCAAGACTAAGAAAGAAAAGATTAGGAATGAGCGCATCCGTAAGGACTTAGGGATAGCTCCAATTGATAGCAAAATGAGAGAAAATAGACTCAGGTGGTTTGGACATGTGTTTCGTCGCCCTAACTCAGCGCCGGTTAAAAGATGTGACCAAATCTTAGTGGATGCTAGTAAAAGAGCTCGAGGAAGACCTAAAATAAGATGGTGCGATGTTATTAGGAAGGACATTAGTTCCTTGAGTTTAAATATGAATATTGCACTTGAAAGAAATCTTTGGCAGAACAGGATTCATGTAGCTGACCCCAATTAATTGGGATAAGGCTCTGATGATGATGATGATGATGATGATGATGATGATGATGATGATGATGAAGTACGAGGAGAAGGCGTGGCTGCTTCCTCGAAGAGGGACCCATCCGACCCTGGCGATGGCGAGGAAAGCTCGGAGGAAGAGGATGCTTCCGCACCGGACGAGGCTGAAAATGATGAGGAAGAAGAAGCACCATGTGTAAAGGTAAGGTCTCATGGTTTTATGGCATTCCAATTGAGTTAGATGTATGGGAGAAGAAAGGATAGAATGAACGGGGTGTAATGGGAGGAGGACCTATGGGCGGCAAGGGTCATGGCCGTCCACAGCCCTGGGTGGCCAGATGCCTAGCCGTCTAGGAGACTTACGATGGCTAGCGACCTGGCCGGCCATGGGAATCAGGCGACCATGGACTTTGCTGCCCTGGTCTCGAGGCTATAGATGTATGAAGGTTGTTTTGTGGTTTGATTTGGAGGTTGTGGCTAATCAACTGGCTGCTCTTTGTGTGTATGTGTGTAGGGCCGACGGAGAATTCGAGTCCGTGTCTCATGGGACTTGGTGTGGGCATGGTATCATACCCTACCTCACGATCAGCGATGGCGGGTGGACCGAATGGGGTTTGGTCCTTTCTTTAGGATCAGCCCTTTCCCCATTGACGCCACCTCCTTGGCGGCACTCCGTGAGCGGTGGGTAGATGGTTGTAGAGCTTTCGTGATGCCGTGGGGACACATTGTAATGCCCCGTAAATTTTATAAAATATTTCTGAAGTGTTTAAAAATTTTCTAGGAATTTTTAAGAATTTTTAAAGACCAAAATAGATTAATAAATAAATTTCTAGGTTAAATAAATCATTTCTAAAGCACAAGTATGATAACCAATTTTATAAAGCCCAAATTAAGGACCAAGCCCATGAAGTTTGGCCCATATTCTAGAAGGTTAATTAGTTTATTCACGGAATATAAGGGATAAACACTCCCTATTTAGATAATTAAGTTGATAAGACAAAAATAGAGTTTGAATGAATTTCAAATTCGGCGCCCAAACATAATGGCGGTCTATCGTAAAACCGCTAAGGGACATATGGCGGTCCAGTTCTAGATCGCTGCTTTCTGTCAGTTCCGTGAGTTGAAGAAAGAGCAAAAAGATTAGATTTTTAATATTTTATCACCTAGAGATCCAGATAGGAGGACTAGTAAGCATCTTAAGGACTCTTAGAAGTCGGGCTAAGAGTAAACAAGGACTCTAGAATTGATCTAATCCATGAAACCCTCGCAAAACCCTATAAATAGAACCCAGATTTGGCCTGTGCAACCCTTACTTTGGCTCGCGTAGAATCATGGTAAGGATGTATTAATTGGGGTAAGTTCTTTAGAAGTTTTTATTCCAAATACATAGGACTAACATCCCTCAAAATTTCAGGCAAGGAGATCAAGTACACGAGAAGCTAGAAGCCTGCAAAGTTACTAGTTCCACATTAGCGACCCAGGAGACTGTGCAACAAGGTGTTGAAGATCAAGGAATTTGGAATCCAAAACAAGGTATTTAGAACTGGAACCTTTAGAATTTTTCGTTCCACTTAGTATCTTCTTCTTACCCTCCAAATTTCATGTCCATAGGTCAAGAGAGTAAGGAGTTAGAGGAACGAGAAGTTTTTGATTTGTCACAAGAAGTGCAAGGAACTAAGGGTATCATCCAGCCTTAAATCTGAAGTTAAAGGTCCATGACAAAGGTAGGTCATGTCATGAATGGCTAAAATATCATTCTAGGGATAAAAGCCCTCTTGTTTAACTAGATTTCATGATCTATGCATCAAGAATTTCATGTTTTATGCATCTAGTATACATCCATGCATATTCTTAGCCCTAATTAAGTTAAGAGAAACTCTCTCGTTAATTCATAGAAATCCCATGCATATTGTTAGCCTAAATTTTGTTCTATCATGATAGGGAAGTTTATACATGTTAATTTCCAGACATGATGCGTTTTAAACATTAGTTTCTTCTTATTTAATTCACTGTCAGACGTGCTCTAGCGGCCTAATCTTCGACCGCCAACCTTGTGCAGCGGCCCTACGATAAACCGCTAGTCACCTTGAAATGTGATGTTTATAAAACCTCTGGCGGACCAGAAATAGACCGTTAAAGTCCCTCTGACAGCCTTACGATAAATCGCCAACTTGTTGTAACGGCTCTATAATACACCGCCAATGTTCTGATTTCTGTCAACCCGAGACAGAATCAAGAGTAGTCCATTTAGCTTATAAATAAGCCTAGTTAACTATGTTCTAACCTGTCTTAATATTATTTACTACTCTGAGTTTTTAGTTACTGGTTTGTAATCGTGAGTTAATGTTCTTTATGGTGCTTGAGATTATTTTTAAGCATATGATAATTTCATGCCCAAAAACCATATAATCTTGTATTAAATCATGGTTTAAACGCTACATTAACGAGATTGAACGTTGGTTTATCACAGTACATATTCTCTTCTTATCTCAAAGTCAATTTCTATAAGTTCATGGCATATATCCTGGTATATGACCATTAGTTACACTTTGCACATTAAGAACACAATCTTAGATTTGATAACCTCTCCTTTGGATATTCCTTCCAATAGACTAGGAAATCTTATTTCAAGGCCTCCATAAGTCTCCGCGAGCCTGGGATTCTCACTAGGACGCCGAGATGGTTGTATCATTAAAGCCCAATTGTCTAGAAAGCACTACCGACGTTTTCTGAAATTTTATCCATTAACGGTTCAATACTCGACCGCTACATCCCATTAACGGTCCAGTATCTGATCGCTAAGTTCTCTGAGTCCAAACTGATTTCTTTCTGGATTTAGCCCACTCTAGCGGCCCAATAATTAGACCGCCATATCAATATAGCGGCCCAATTTTTGACCGATAAATTTCTTGAGTACTGTTGACCCGAGGTTTGACCCAAGGGTTAATATTCCTATAATCCTAGATTGACTAATGATAGTCTAGGACTTGTAACCTTGTTCAAACATATCTAAGATAAATTGTGAAAGATAAAGAACGTACCGTTATACTGTCAAATTTTCTCCAAGGCATAACTTAGTTATTAATGCATTTCTTGATCTCATGAATCTATATTTGGTGCATTCTTATTGACGCTAAGTCTTGAACATTCGTTGATCTTATTACATGCGTGGCCAACTTTATTGCTATATACGTGGAAGTAGTTTGATTTATACTTGAAGATGCAGTTCGAGCACTGATTGTGTTCAAGCGCTCTATGCTAGTCCCCTCGGCTGATTGTTGGAAACATACTATTATAAACCATGGGGTATGATGCTACTGGCGTCGCATTGCGCTTGGAGTACTTTCTTTATAAATAAGTGAAATATCCATGGCTAATGAAGTGAATTATCATTAGAAATTCACGAAGTACTTGCTATTAAGTAAAAAAGTGCTTCCTTGCTTGTTACATGACGTTCTAGTACATTCTCGTTACATTCTTGTTCATGAAAGGCCATAATTACATTCTTGCTTGATCATGCTTGCTCAATCATATCTTAACTTGATCATGTCTTGTTACTTTGGTTTATTTACATGATTTATCGTGTTCGCATGATTTTACCTTATTCTTTAGAGCTAAAACACTAATCACTTTAATATTACCTTCATGTTGACGCGAAGATACCTCTTAGACAAGTGTGCTCATTACCTACTTTCCAATCTTTTCAAGAGATACAACTGATTCAGATTCGGATTCGAGTTATTCAAGTGATGGGTCCGAGGGCGAATAAGAATATCATAAAATTGAGAGTGAAGACTTAAGAAGTTATGATGTCTAGATCGAGTTAATGTAATTTTCTTTTTATTAAGTCAAATAGATTTAAGTGAGTTGGAATAGTCTATGTACTTGGATTTTTATTAGTATTAATGAAAGATAAAGTTAATTAAAATGATGTGCAATTGCATCTTATGTGTTTGTGATTATCTTGCGCTCTGATTATTCTTTCTTGCAAGAGGCTTACCATGTCGGCTGTTCACGTTTCTCGAGATTATCTTCTACTATATTAAAAGCTCGAGGCGTGACAGTTAAGTTGGTATTAGATCCTAAGTCTAAGGACTTAGGGAAAAAGCCATGGCATAGGATAAGTCCAAGGTTTAAGGACCCATACCTATGAACTAAGGAAGAAATTTCCCCACCCATGTGAGAATTGGGTAGAGCCCGAGATAAGATAGTAAATTAGCTCTAGATTAATTCCTTTCAAAATTTCATGGGAATTAACAACTTGTTATTTCTCTCAGGTACCTTATTGGTATAATGGCTCATCGCGTAGACTAGGATGGTATGCAGCAGACTATTGCGGGCCTCACTCAGGCACTGCAAACGATAGCCCAAGCGGGCACATGAGCAAGAGCTGGGGACTTACATCGTAATTTCTGAAGCTTAAATCCTCCACGTTTCTATGGTTCTTCGAACCTAGACAAGGCCAAGAACTTGATCGATGAAATGAACCGAATATTTGACGTCATACAATGTACAGACCAGGAAAAAGTGCGTCTTGCTACCTTTCAACTCAACAAAGATGCACATACATGGTGAAAGTCGGTTCCGGCACCGCCAGCTGACTGCACACACATGGGAAGGTTTTCTTACCTTATTCCGTGCCAAGTATTTTTATGAACATGTTAAAGAGAGAAAGGCTATGGAGTTCGCTTCTCTACATCAGGGAATGATGACAGTTGTCGAGTATGAATTACAATTTTCCAGGCTAGCACCATATGCAACTCATTTAATTAGTACCAATTTTTTGAAGGCCAATCGGTTTATGGACGGGTTAAGACCCGGTTTCATTCAGCAGCTCGAGACTCAAAATATCCATACTTATGCGGAGATGGTCCAGTGGGAGTATCTCTGTGAGAGGACCTTAGAAAAGGTCAAAAAATTAAAGGGCAAAGGTGAAGACTCAAGCCGAAGGTTGGATAGGCGTAATAAGAAGGAGAAATTTAGCATCACGGAGCCCTACAAATCCCGTGATAGCAGGAAGAGGTCGAGGAACGGGAGTAGGAGCGCCCAGAAGAATAAGAAAGTCAAGGAGGAGGAAAAGCAAGTCATGGCGGCTTGCACCTTTTGTGAAAAGTTCGGCCACTCGGCCGAGGAATGCTGCAAGCGCCCCGACGCTTGTTTAAGATGTGGAAGCCGGGAGCATCGCATGTCAGACTGCCCTCTCATGAAGGATCAATCATCCAGTGACTGACGTAAGAGACAAGCTCGTCTTAATGTTGTTTTAGATGAAGAAGTGCCCCCAAATGATGGGCTGATGGAAGGTACTTTTCACATTTGTTCCCATCCTGCTTTTGTACTATTCGATACTGGTGCTTCTCATTCCTTTATATCTACCGCCTTTGCAAAGACATTGCCCATTTCATCAGTTCCTTTACCTCCGAACCTTGCTATTACTACACCTTTAGGCCCTAGAACCAAACTCAAAAACTATTACCCCAATAGTGAAGTAAGGGTAGAAGGTCACAATCTTCCTGCAAACCTCGTATGCCTTGACATGGAAGGCTACGATGCTATTTTAGGGGTGGATTGGCTTGTAGACCATGATGCCTACATAAATTGCCAGAATATGATAATATCCTTTCGCAAACCAGGACTTCCAAGATTTTCCTTCCTTGGTATCAAGTATAGGAAACATCCTACTATCATTTCTTCTCTTCACGCTTGCAAACTTATTTCACAAGGATGTGAAGCTTTTCTTGCTTCCGAAATTGTCACCGAGTCTAAGGAGATCATCTTAGCAGACATCCCAATTGTAAATGAGTTTCCTGATGTATTCCCATCAGATCTATCCGGTTTACCACCCAAAAGGGAAGTAAACTTCTCCATTGAACTCGTTCCCGGAGCAACACCTGTTTCAATAGCTCCCTACAGGATGTCCCCCACAGAACTTAAGGAAATGAAGAAGTAGCTTTAGGAATTATTGGACAAGGGATTCATACGACCTAGCACATCCCCTTGGGGTGCGCCAGTTCTTTTTGTCAAGACGAAGGATGGATCGCTCAGGCTCTGTATCGACTACCGACGATTGAATCAACTCACAATTAAAAATAAGTATCCGTTGCCGCATATTGATGAGCTCTTTGATCAGCTTTCGGGAGCAGAATATTTCTCCTAGATAGACCTCAAGTCAGGTTACCACCAGCTCAGAATTAAAGATGAAGACATATACAAAACTGCCTTCAGGAGCCGATATAGCCACTATGAATTTGTTGTAATGCCGTTCAGGTTAACCAATGCCCCAGCAACATTTATGCAACTTATGAATAAAGTCTTCCAACCTTATCTTGACCAGTTTGTAGTCGCCTTTATTGATGACATTCTTATTTACTCCAAGAAAAAGGAGGAACATGAAGAACATTTGAAAATAGCCTTGCAGATTCTAAGAAAACACAAACTCTATGCCAAACTTAGTAAATGTGAGTTCTGGCATAAGGAAGTCTCATTTCTTGGCCATATCATTTCAAAGGAAGTCTCATTTCTTGGTATCACTGTTGATCCTTCTAAAGTGGAAGCTGTCAAGAACTGGAGTCGGCCAACGACTGTGTCAGAAGTAAGAAGTTTTCTAGGTCTAACTGGGTATTACAGGAGGTTTATTAAGGATTTTTCTAAGATTGCCGTTCCTTTGACAAGACTTACAAGAAAAGAAAATCCTTTTGTATGGTCGAAGGACTGTGAAAAGAGTTTCCTAACTCTTAAGGAACATCTCACGACAGCCCCTATATTATCATTGCCCGTTGAGGGTGTGGAATTGAAGTCTACACGGATGCATCTGGCATTGGCCTAGGGTGTGTTCTTATGCAAAATGGGAAGGTGATATGTTATTCTTCAAGACAGTTGAAGCGTCACGAAGAAAATTATCATGTGCATGATTTAGAATTGGCACATGTTATATTTGCCTTAAAATTTTGGCATCACTACCTTTATGGAGAGAAATTTACGATCTATTTGGATCACAAAAGCTTGAAATATTTATTCTCCCAAAAGAAGCTAAATATGAGGCAAAGAAGATGGTTGGAATACCTTAAAGACTTTGATTTTGCTATCCAATATCATCCGGGTAAGGAAAATGTTGTAGCTGATGCACTCAGTAGAAAATCGATAGGAAAGCTATCGAGTCTTATGATTAGTATGACGAATCTCATTCCTCAATTTGCCCAATTGAATTTAGATGTTGTCATAAAGAAGGGAGATTGTTTTGTAGCAAACATCCAAACTTAACCCACATTAATAGAAGATCTGGTCAAGCTGTAGGACAACGATCCAGTATTGTTGGAGATCAAAACCAATATAGAGCAAAGGCCGGATTTCTCTATTGCCAATGATGGAAGGTTGCTATTCAAAGGCCGAATTTGTATACCGGATCATGCTGATACTAAGAGACTGATCTTGGAAGAAGCTCATAATTCCAAGTACACCATTCATCCTGGTGGTACAAATATGTATCAAGATCTTAAAAGGAACTTCTGGTGGCCTAACATGAAAAGAGAAGTGGCAGATTTCGTGTCCCGTTGTCTCACTTGTTAGCAAGTAAAGGCAAAACATTTAAAACCTGTAGGTAAATTACACCCCTTAAATATTCCCGAATGGAAATGGGAAAGTGTAGGGATGGATTTCATCATGGGTTTACCTAAAACAAGAGGAGGGCATGATGGTATATGGGTAATCATAGACCGATTGACTAATTCTGTACATTTTCTGCCAATAAAAAGTCGATGGTCTGTGGATATTCTAGCAGCATTATACATAAGGGAAATTGTTAAATTGCATGGTGTCACTGTCACTATTATATCAGATAGAGATCCTCTATTCACATCACAGTTTTGGAAGGGTCTACAACATTCATTAGGGACCCGACTAAACTTTAGCACAACATTTCATCCACAAACTGATGGCCAGACTGAAAGGACAAATCAGGTAGTTGAAGATATGCTCAGGGCTTGTGCTATTGATTTTGGAGGTAGTTGGCATGATCACTTACCTCTAGTAAAATTTACGTACAACAATAGCTACCAAGCTAGTATTCAAATGGTACCATTTGAAGCTTTAGATGGAAGAAGCTATCGTTCGCCTATTTGTTGGAATGAAGCAGGAGAAAGGCAATTTCTCGGTCCTGACATTATTAGGGATACTATCAAAAAGATAAGACTCATTCGAGAAAGATTGCATATGGTCGAAGATAGGCAGAAATCGTATGCTAACAATCGAAGGCGCGACTTGGAGTTTCATGTAGGAGATCATGTGATCCTTAAAGTTTCCCCAGGTCGAGGTATTCAAAGATTTAGTATCAAGGGAAAGCTCACTCCAAGATTCATTAGTCCTTTTGAAATTTTGGAGAGAGTTGGTGAAGTGGCTTATAGAATTGCTTTACCCCCTCAACTTTCTGAAGTCCATGATGTATTTCACGTCTCAATGCTCAAGAAATATGTTCCTGATCCATTCCATGTCATCACTTATGACAATCTGGAGATTAAGAAGGACTTGACATACGAGCAAAATTCAGTCAAGATTATTGAACGGGAAGTACGTCAACTTTGGAATAAAACTATTCCTGTGGTCAAGATTCAGTGGACAAAGGCAGGAGAAACATGGGAAATCGAAGAAGCTATGCGCAAAATATTTTCAGAACTATTTGAATATAAGTACACTCTCTATAAATCCATGAATTGAATTTAGGGACCAAATTCTCTTAAGTGGGGGATGGTGTAATGCCCTGTAAATTTTATAAAATATTTCTGAAGTGTTTAAGAATTTTCTAGGAATTTATAAGAATTTTTAAAGACCAAAATGGATTAATAAATAAATTTCTAGGTTAAATAAATCATTTCTAAAGCCCAAGTATGATAACAAATTTACCTAGCCTATTTAAATAAAGCCCAAATTAAGGACCAAGCCCATGAAGTTTGGCCCATATTCTAGAAGGTTAATTAGTTTATTCACGGAATATAAGGGATAAACACTCCCTATTTAGATAATTAAGTTGATAAGACGAAAATAGAGTTTGAATGAATTTCAAATTCGGCGCCCAAACATAATGACGGTTCATCGTAAAACCGCTAAGGGACATATGGCGGTCCAGTTCTAGATCGCTACTTTCGGTCAGTTCCGTGAGTTGAAGAAATAGCAAAAAGATTAGATTTTTAATATTTTATCACCTAGAGATCGAGATGGGAGGACTAGTAAGCATCTTAAGGACTCTTAGAAGTCGGGCTAATAGCAAACAAGGACTCTAGAATTGATCTAATCCATGAAACCCTAGCAAAACCCTATAAATAGAACCCAGATTTGGCCTGTGCGACCCTTACTTTGGCTCGTGTAGAATCAAGGTAAGGATGTATTAATTGGGATAAGTTCTTTAGAAGTTTTTATTCCTGATACATAGGACTAACATCCCTCAAAATTTTAGGCTAGGATATCAAGCACACGATAAGCTAGAAGCCTGCAAAGTTACTAGTTCCACATTAGCGACCCAGGAGACTGTGCAACAAGGTGTTGAAGATCAAGGAATTTGGAATCCAAAACAAGGTATTTAGAACTGGAACCTTTAGAATTTTTCGTTCCCCTTAGTATCTTCTTCTTACCCTCCAAATTTCATGTCCATAGGTCAAGAGAGTACGGAGTTAGAGGAACGAGAAGTTTCTGATTTGTCACAAGAAGTGCAAGGAACTAAGGGTATCATCCAGCCTTAAATCTGAAGTTAAAGGTCCAGGACAAAGGTAGGTCATGTCATGAATGGCTAAAATATCATTCTAGGGATAAAAGCCCTCTTGTTTAACTAGATTTCATGATCTATGCATCATGAATTTCATGTTTTATGCATCTAGTATACATCCATGCATATTCTTAGCCCTAATTAAGTTAAGAGAAACTCTCTCGTTAATTCACAAAAATCCCATGCATATTGTTAGACTAACCTTCGTTCTATCATGATAGGGAAGTTTATACATGTTAAGTTCTAGACATGATGCATTTTAAACATTAGTTTCTTCTTATTTAATTCACTGTCAGACGTGCTCTAGCGGCCTAATCTTCGACCGCCAACCTTGTGCAGCGGCCCTACGATAAACCGCTAGTCACCTTGAAACGCGATTTTTATAAAACCTCTGGCGGACCAGAAATAGACCGTTAAAGTCCCTCTGACGGCCTTACGATAAACTGCCAACTTGTTGTAACGGCTCTATAATACACCGCCAATGTTCTGATTTCTGTCAACCCGAGACAGAATCTAGAGCAGTCCATTTAGCTTATAAATAAGCCTAGTTAACTATGTTCCAACCTGTCTTAATGTTATTTACTACTCTGAGTTTTTATTTACTGGTTCATAATCGTAAGTTAATGTTCTTTATGGTGCTTGAGATTATTTTTAAGCATATGATAATTTCTTGCCCAAAAACCATATAATCTTGTATTAAATCATGGTTTAAATGCTACATTAACGAGATTGAACGTTGGTTTATCACAGTACATATTCTCTGTGATGACCCATACTCCGGATACTGGATATACCCGATAGGACTACCGAGTAGACCCGATACCACTCGGAACCCGTGAAGCCTCCCAAGAGCTGTAAAGCTCCGAAGGGATAAAAGGAATGTCGTGTAGTACATTGAAGTCGCA
This sequence comes from Amorphophallus konjac, assembly GCA_022559845.1. Taxonomy (NCBI): domain Eukaryota; kingdom Viridiplantae; phylum Streptophyta; class Magnoliopsida; order Alismatales; family Araceae; genus Amorphophallus; species Amorphophallus konjac. The sequence goes on along the minus strand of CM040118.1, from coordinate 254,516,131 downwards.
GATATAATAGTAAGCAATTAAATTTTATTAATCAGGTTTGCTAAAGTAGCAGAAAGAAAATTACTTTTTAATTATAGCAGAGTCCAGTCCAAAGGAAAGATAAGTACAGTCCAACATAAAGAAAAACGTACACTAGGGTCGGGGGAAGCCCGACGTAGGTACCGCTGGCAACTACGAGCATGCCACACCAGGAACCGCGAAGGAAGAAGAGCACCACACCTGAAAAGCAGGGGTGAGCCTCGTGTCACTGGCTCAGTAGGGGTCAGGTGGATCCCCACTGAAAAACACGCAGTAACACGGAACAATAGCTAAAATAGCAGGAGTAGTAAAGCATGAAAAGCTAAACCACAACTATAAAGCGGTAAAAGAAAGCCATAACGGAAGAAGAGAAGCCGAACCGAATCAGAACCTCGGCTCCTACGCTACTCCAACATCAACAGAAAGGCAAACCCAGATTTCACAGAGTCATGAGTTACCGATTCATTGACTAAACACAAGGACTAAGGCGAAGGCCTATAAAGACAAGCAAAAGACCTAGACGGACACGGAACACTATAGCCTACACGACTGGATTGTCGTGCACGCTCCCTAAGCGCAAATGCATACACGACTGGATCGTCGTGTATACCACACAGCACTGACCTCGGGTAAGGCCAAGAAAAGACTTACCCGGGAAGGCCAAGACGCACGAGAAATGTAAGTGTCACGCGCCAAGTGATGGAAGCACCTCCTCACTAGAAGAACAGCCAGATGCATCCACTGACGTCTTACACTGCACCACAGGTATCTCGCTACGGATGCCGAGAACGACAGAGACTGAGATACTCACTGAACCAGAACTGGAACTATAGTAACGAGTGACTAGTCAGGGTCACGCCCGTCGGCGTTCGTCCAAATGCCCCTGACCACGTGTGCACACACCAGCTCACGCCTAGAGCCAGGCCTCTAGCTAGTTTTCCCCCCTAGCAAGACGCTACCGTAAAGCAAAGGCCTACGGAAACTAGCCTAAAAACCGTATCTCGGGAACTGCCCTTACCATCACTCCCATGTGGACCGACACTCGAGGTCGTTAGGCTACGACTAGTGGAGCCTCACTAGACACGGAGACTCAGAAACACGAGTGCTGGAGTACAGACAGGCCGAGAAAACACTCTCGCACGTAAAACGAAGCACCACGGCAGCATACCAAACTACCAACAGACTCAAGACAGGACAACTAGACCTACTGAAACAATGATCATTGAGTCTCACGACTCGGAGTCAAGATCATCGCACAACGACAGTTACAAGCCGCCAATCAGCCTAATCCTAAGCCAGAGGAAACGACACATCCACATGAAACGACTCACAGAGACTTGAAGAATCACCATGACCCTCAGCACACCTGGACACACAGACTAAGGTAAGATGATACCTCAAGGCATCCAGAACCACTGTCTCGATCTATCCAGAATAGCCGAGACACGCACAAGGTTACTTGTCAACCACTAGGTCTCACCGGATTGACCGGAACCTGACAACGACTCTACAGCAGTACAGAATCAAGACATGCCTGACTACCTTATATCGTGGTCATAGCCTTCATAAGACATCAAGAGACATCCACGGGACGACGAACGAACCACAAGGTCAAGCAAAGACAATCGGAAATCAAAACAACAGAAATACAACCCTCTTGTAGTAGGCGGTCTAATGCCTGACCCCTCAGCAACATAGGCGGTCAAGTACAAGGCCGCTTACCAGCCACAGAAACGTAGACACTAAGCAGTCGTATGATGGGCCGTGTGAAAAGATAAACGGTCCATTATAGAGCCGCGAAGCGAAAGAGGCGTTCGTTCGATAGGCCGCTAAGGTCAATCAACGACCAACCTGTGCCCCCAAACAAACCACCGGACATTCTAACACTGAGCCGCCCCATGGACCTACACGTCTACCTATGGGCCGCACAAAGGGACTAGGCACTCTAGAGGAAGGCCGCTCAATCCAACCGACTTAAAACAGTAACCCAGTCAAAACGGTCAAAACGGTCTAGCAAGAGACCGCTGACAGCAAAGAACGGTCGAGACGAGGACCGCTCCATCAACTGCCTTAAAACGGTTGACTAGAGTCAACGACACTAAGCGGTCTAGCAAAGGGCCGCTTAAAGGAGCTGAACGGTCTATCGTAAAACCGCCCAACGAACCAGCGCAACCGAGGAAACTGAACGGTTTCCCCCACGCCGTTCAAAGGACAAAATGGTCTACTAATGGACCGTGAAACACAGACAAATGGTCCTATGATGTACCACGCCAAACATGAAACGGTCACAACTGGACCGCCAAAGCTTAAAAATGGTTACTGTTAAACCGTTTAGGGCGTCACGGCGGGAAAACGATAGGATCGGCTGATCTCGGTCTTTCCATGCCCCATTCGCGTCTAAACGAAGGGGATACAGCCCTAATGACCATACAAGCCTTCCACAAACTAGAAGGGGTCCAAACGACACAAAAAATGCAAGAAACGGGTGATTCTACCGAATCGACCCTAATCGAGTCACATGGGTTCCCGGGATCGTACCGGTCCCGGATGACCACCAATCGACACGAAATCAGCGAAAATGGAATGCAGACATGCTGGGGGTCACAATGAAACTAATCAAGTCAAAAATCGTCGACGTTTTTGGCAAACCCGATGCGCACCCCTTGAGCATGCTTTTCCTGAAATTGATTGAAACCCACTCGTTCTAGCACCGATCGACGTGAAACTGTGAGGGAACGTAGCAGAGAAGTAGGCGATCCATCTCCCTACCTCCACCGAAGATTCCGTGCACCGTAGTGACTAAATCGCGCCAAAAACCCCATTGCGAGCTTGACCGTCGGCTTTGAATCCACCGTTTGGGATCGCACCAGAAACGGTCCGACTCTCGCCCCATCGCGCACCTGATCACCGCCACAGCATCTCCACTGCTTGCCCATGCCTCCTCAGTCTGCAGCCGGAGCCGGGAGGGCGAGAGAGGAGAGAAAATGGGAGAGAGAGAGGGTCGTGCGCGAATGAGAAGGGAGGAGAGAGGAAGATGAATAAAAAGAAAAGAAATTAGGAAAATTTCCTAATTTCTGAAAATTCTGATTTTTGAGCCAAAAATAGACTGATTCAGAAAAATACGCAAAAATAGTCAAAACGATCCTCTCAAAGAGTACATCACAGCTGTAGCGTCCTTGAGTCGATGAACTGAGAAATAAACTCACCACAGGGTTTCGTAAATTGTACAAGAGAAAAACCCACGTGGATCGTAAAACTCAACTCTAGACCCACAAAAGCGATCCGAAACTCTCTGAAAAGGATCCGGAAGATCCGATAAGAATCCAGGGTATTACAGCCTCCCCTCCTTCAAGAAATATCATCCTCGAAATTTAAGGAACGAACAAGAAGAAGCAGGGATGAACAAACCCCAAGACACAACTTGAAACAACACGAATCTCGAAAAACACAATTCAGAGGAACACCGTCAGACCATCATTACAAGCATACGCTCTGGATCTCAAGGAAAATCGATCCACAAAACGAGTATGGCACACAAGTGAACGCAAGTATGACAGCTCTGAAACAAGGTAACGTCACTTACGTCTCACTAGAAAGGAGACATGACCCATGCCACGACAACAACTATCGAGAAAGCAAAACGACAGACACGACAAGCATCAGCTTAAACAAGGAAGCATAGTCCTCTCAGCTGACAGCTCGACACCATCGGCTCCAGTGCCATGGGCAACAACGAAAGCCTGGCACACAGAATGCCAACGACAGCACCGGACCAAAAACACAAGCAAGTCAGTCCTCACTCAAATGTTACATCTGATCGAGTCGCATGCTAACTCTACCAGGAAAGAAAAGTAAAGCACAACTAACCGACAAGATCATGGTCCACACGATGCCAGGACAGATTCACAGGGAAACAACGACAAAATGACAACGACAACAGTAGCACTTGTAAAATCCCGGCTCCATACTGAACACAGAATCACGGAACACAACTGCAAGCTGGGTCACATCAAGACACAACAACAACTGAACACACGACTATAATGGACTAGTCATGCAACGAACAGCTCACTAAGGAGAGACCCACCATAACAAGAAGGACAACGATCTCAGAAAATGCATCTCAAGGATCGCGATCACCCCCTGAGAGCACAACACCCAAGAAAAAGATACAGAGGAGCAGAGGGTACTCAACCAGCAAAAATGCTGACAGATTCCCCAATACTCACAAATGCCAGCGCCAACACCATAATGCCTCCAAGGACAATGGCACGGCAAAGACAACACCAAGGCACAGGAAGCCAAGATGAAGTCACATCGAGAAGAACAATTCTCTTGACCGGTCAGAATCTTACAGCCAACGATCCTCAACCTGTGGGTTATCAGCCCACACGCTTCCACTGCGCACTCAAACAACGCACACATGCATCAGAAATATCTCGATAATCACATCTCAGCACACACTCGGCGCCATCGCAATTCATGAAAATTGCAACGTATCATGCCACGAGTACAGATCCTGCTAACAACCGATCATAAGTCGCCTAAGTGCAAACCAAGAAGAGCACCGGCTTCAGTGCAAAGCACAAAGAAAGGCTAATCTCAGCTTACCATTACGTCCTGAAAGAATAAATGAGCCTTCACAACACATCGGCCGCTGGACATGGCACGATGAACACGGTGCACAACGGCTCTCAACACAAAGATTAGGTCCAAAGCCAAGCAACCGTAGAACAAAGAAGCAGACCAGGCTCAGAATAAATATTGTCCACACTTAAGTAGACACAGGAAAAAGGTCTCACTAAGACAGCACTTCCAAGGCTTACCTCGAAAAGACTTCACCAAACAGGATGAGAAGCATCAAGCTCACTAACAGTAGCTCACCAGGAAGGAGACTCCAAGGTTCGCTTGAGCATCTTCTCAATTGAGGCAACACAACAATCACTTCAACAGAAGTGAAACACCTCAGGAGTTGCACAGACTTAAGCTGGGATGACCAAAACAACGTAAGAATGTGTACGGCCATCGCACCAACTCTGAAAGCCATTAGCCACCTGAACAAACCACGAAAAAATCTCGAACAATGTACTGCAGATTCAAGCCTATCGACGAACTCTACCAAGTACAGCATGATCGAGATGAACACCACGACAAAAATGACGTCCCGTCACATCCTAACGAGAGCAAAACCATCTCACACAGTGCTGACACAGCACGCACAAGACAACATGCGGAAAATAAAGCGACAAAGAATCGTGAAACCTAAGCCAGCGAAAGACTGTACTGGACTTTCAAGACTCTGGACACTGTATATCTCGGATTCTCATGTACTTCACACAACAACTGCTCTGATACCACCTGTGACGACCCGGGCTCCGGATACCAGTTATACCCGATAGGACTACCGAGTAGACCCGATACCACTTGGAACCCGTGAAGCCTCCCAAGAGCTGTAAAGCTCCAAAGGGATAAAAGGAATGTCGTGTAGTACATTAAAGTCGTAGATATAACAGTAAGCAATTAAATTTCATTAATCAGGTTTGCTAAAGTAGCAAAAATAAAATTACTTTTTAACTAACAGTTAAAATTAACAATTATACGAGAGTCCAGTCCAAAGGAAAGACAAGTACAGTCCAACAGAAAGAAAAACATACACTGAGGTCGGGGGAAGCTCGACGCAGGTACCGCTGGCAACTACGAGCACGCCACACCAGGAACCACGAAGGAAGAAGAGCGCCACACCTGAAAAGTAGGGGTGAGCCTCATGTCACTGCCTCAGTAGGGGTCACGCGGATCCCCACTGAAAAACATGCAGTAACACAGAACAAAAGCTAAAGCAGCATGAGTAGTAAAGCAGGAAAAGCTAAACTACAACTAGAAAGCTGTAAAAGAAAGCCGTAACAGAAGAAGAGAAGCTGAACAGAATCAGAACCTCGGCTCCTACGTTACTCTAATAGCAACAGAAAGGCGAACCCTGATCTCACAGAGTCTGGAGTTACCGATCCGTTGACTAAGCACAAGGCCTAAGGCGAAGGCCTACAAAGATAGGCAAAAGACCTACAAAAGACATAGACGGACACGGAACACTAAAGGCTACACGACTGGATAGTCGTGCTCGCCCCCTAAGCGCAAACGCATACACGACTGGATCGTCGTGTATACCACACAACACTGACCTCGGGTAAGGCCAAGAAAAGACTAACCGGGGAAGGTCAAGACGCACGAGAAACGTGAGAGTCACACGCCAAGTGACGGAAGCACCTCCTCACTAGAAGAACATCTAGATGCATCCACTGACGTCTTACACTGCACCACAGGTATCTCGCTACGGACGCCGAGAACGACAGAGATTGAGATACTCACTGAACTAGAACAGGAACTACAGTAACGAGTGACTAGTCAGGGTCACCCCCGTCGGCGTTCGTCCAAATGCCCCGGACCACTTGTGCACACACCAGCTCACGCCTAGAGCCAGGCCTCTAGCTAATTTCCCCCCCCCAGCAGGACGCTACCGTAAAGCAGGGGCCCACGTAAACTAGCCTAAAAACCGTATCACAAGAACTTCCATTACCACCCCTCCCAGGTGGACCGACACTCGAGGTGATCATGCTACGACTAGTGGAGGCGCACTAGACACAGAGACTCGGAAACATGAGTGCTGGAGTACAGACAGGCCGAGAAAGTACTGTCGCATGTACTACGAAGCACCAAGGCAGCATACCAAACTGCCAACAGACTCACGATAGGACAACTAGACCTACTGACACAACGATCCTTGAGTCTCATGACTCGGAGTCAAGATCGTCCCACAACGACGGTGACAAGCCGCCAATGAGCCTAATCCTAAGCCAGAGGAAACGACACATCCACATGAAACGACACACGGAGACCTGAGGAATCACCACGACCCTCAGCACACCTAGACACACAGACTGAGGTAAGATGATACCTCTAAGCATCCAGAACCACTATCTCGATCTATCCAGAATAGCCGAGACACACACAAGGTTACTTGTCAACCACTCCATCTCACTGGGTTGACTGGAACCTAACAATGACTCTACAGCAGTACAGAAACCAAGACATGCCTGACTACCTTATATCGTGGTCATAGCCCTCATAGGACATCAATAGACATCCACGGGACGACGAATAAACCACAAGGTCAAGCCAAGACAATCGGAAATCAAAACAACGGAAATACAACTCTCTGGTAGTAGGCGGTCTAATGCCTGACCGCTTAGCAACGTGGGCGGTCAAGTACAGGGCCGCTTACCAGCCACAGAAACGCAGACACTAAGCGGTCGTATGATGGGCCGCGTGAAAAGATAAACGGTCCATTATAGAGCCGCCAAGCGAAAGAGGCAGTCGTTCGATAGGCCGCTAACGCCAGTCAACGACCAACATGTGCCCCCAAACAAACCACGGGACGGTCTAACACTGAGCCGCCCCACGGACCTACGAGGTCTGCCAATGGGCCGCACAAAGGGACTAGGCAGTCTAGAGGAAGGCTGCTCAATCCAATCGACTTAAAATAGTAACCCGGTCAAAACGGTCAAAATGGTCTATTAAGAGACCTGTGAAGGCAAAGAACGGTCGAGAGGAGGACCGCTCCATCAACCGCCATAAAACTGTTGACTAGAGTCAACGACACTAAGCAGTCTAGCAAAGGGCTGCTTAAAGGCACTGAACGGTCTATCGTAAAATTGCCCAACGAAGCAGCGCAGCCAAGGAAACTGGACGACTTCCCCCGCGCCGTTCAAAGGACAAAACGGTCTTACAAATTGACCGTGAAACACAGACAAACGGTCCTATGATGGACCGCGCCAAACATGAAACGGTCACAACTGGACTGCCATGTTGAGTGGTGGATAGCGGATCTAGAGGGGAGGGGTGAATAGATCTGCCCCTCTTTTCGCAATGCAACCCTCTATATGGCTAGATAAAATAAATTACAGCGGAATGTAACTAGCTTATCGAAGAACACTATAATTCGCTTGGCAAGATGAACAACTAATATATCGATTTGAACCTAAGAATGCATCTAGAACGAAGCACTCACATAAACAAACCATAACACAAAGGATTTTAAGGTGGTTCGGACTGAATCTCCAGTCCTACGTCCACCCCTCACCAAATCCGGTGAGGCTCCACTAGTGCCACGCACTGAACCGCAAATCGGAAAGACCTCCGATTGCCTTCCTACTAACTGCAGGTAGGGATGTCAACACCGCAGATCGGACAACTTCCGATTGCCTTGCTACTAACCACCGGTAGGGACGATCCTCAGTTCCAAATGTTTATATGAAATGAAAAGAGAACAAATATCAAGCTATTCAAACAAGATATGAAATATGCTCAAAGAGAAAGGATCTTGTCTGAGATTGCTGAAGCTTGAATCTGATTCTTCAATGGTATCTTCTTCCATGTAACATGGTCTTCCTTGGATCACCTTGAGTTGATGAAGAAGATGAAGGATGTAGATTTGATCTCCCTTGAGAATGAGCTTCTTTGGATCACCTTGAGATGAGGAAGAGGATGATGGTTGCAGCTTTATCTGTACTTGGCTTGGGGTTGATCTCCTCTTGAAGTAGCTTGAATCACTTGAGGATTTGATGAAGAACTTCTTCCCGGAGTACTGTTCACCGCTACAGTACTCGAACTCCTCTACCTTGAACACACCCTTGCAGCCTCCTTTGATCTCCCAAATGATCAACTAGGGTTTCTAACCCTCTTGCATGTGTTTTATAACCTTTGAATGGTCCTTGGACATCCCCCAGACCAGATCCACAATCTATGGAAGATTGGGTGACTTTGGGGTTAAACAAATACAAGAAAAGGGGCTCTTCTCGAAGTGGAAAACAAAGTCAACATTGTTGGCTCAGGGCTGGCGGTCGACCGGAAGGCATGGGGCGGTCGACCGGAATTTTATAGTCGGTTGATTTTTCATCTCTGGCAAAACCGGTCTACCGGACGCCTAGGGGCGGTCGACCGAAACCTGTAAAAATTGGAGTTTTTCATTTCTGGAAGAACTGGTCGACCGGCCACTACCCACTGGTCGACCGGAACCTGTAAATTCTGAAGTTCTTTATCTCTGGAAAATCTGGTCAACTGGCCAAGGTGTGTTGGTCGACCGAAAAGACCTATACCTTAGACCATTTGAGCATTTCTAAATTTTGTTCCGGGGGCTCCGCCCCCGGAAACCCCCGCAAGGGGCGCTGCCCCCTTGACCCTCGCGACCTGACCGGGCAGGTCGATCCGCGTGCGAGGGCACAATCATTGAGCTTTCACATTTGCCATATTCACTCCATTCCTTGTCCATTTATTGGCTTATCTATCATGAGCAAAACATCACGTATGTCAGTCATATGAGAGTGGAAAACAACAATGACTTATAGTGTGTAGTCATTATCAAAACCATGAATATCAAATAACTCAAATGACCACAGGGGCACAACACGCCAAAGCTTAAAAACGGTTACTCTTAAACCATTTAGGGCGTCACGGCGGGAAAATGATGGGATCGGCCAATCTCGTCCTTTCCATGCCCCATTCGCGTCTAAATGAAGGGGATACAGCCCTCATGACCATACAAGCCTTCCACAAACTGGAAGGGGTCCAAACAACACCAAAAACGTAAGAAACGAGCTATTCTACCAAATCGACCCTAATCGAGTCACATGGGTTCTCGGGCTCGTACCGGTCCTGGATGACCACCAATGGACACGAAATCAGCGAAAATGGAATACAGACATGCTGGAGGTCACAATGAAACTAATCAAGTCAAAAACAATCGCCATTTTTCGGCAAACTCGACGCACACCCCCCGAGCATGCTTTTCTCGAAACTAATTGAAACCCACTCGTTCTCGCACCGTTTGACCTGAAACTACGAGAGAACGTAGCAGAGAAGTAGGCAATCCATTTCCCTACCTCCACCGAAGATTCCGTGCACCGTAGTGACTAAACCGCGCCGAAAACCACATCGTGAGCTTGACCGTCGGCTTTGAATCCACCGTTTGGGATCGCGCTAGAAACGGTCCGATCCTCGACCGATCGCGTGCCCGATCACCGCCACAGCATCTCCACTGCCTGCCCATGCCTCCTCAATCTGCAGGCGGAGCCGGGAGGGCGAGAGAGGAGAGAAAATGGGAGAGAGAGAGGGTCGCGCGCAAATGAGAAGGGAGGAGAGAGGAAGAAGAATAAAAAGAAAAGAAATTAGAAAATTTTCCTAATTTCCAAAAATTCCAATTTTTGAGTCAAAAATGGACTAATTCATAAAAATATGCAAAAATAGTCGAAATGATCCTCTCAAAGAGTACATCGCAACTGTAGCATCCTTGAGTTGATGAACTGAGAAATAAACTCACCATAGGGTTTCGTAACTTGTACAAGAGAAAAACCCACGTGGATCGTAAAACTTAACTCAGGACCCACAAAAGCGATCCGAAACTCTCCGAAAAGGATCCGAAAGATCCGATAAGAATCCAGGGTATTACATTCTCTTCTTATCTTAGAGTCAATTTCTGTAAGTTCATGGCATATATCCCGGTATATGACCATTAGTTACACTTTGCACATTAAGAACACAATCTTGGACTTGATAACCTCTCCTTTGGATATTCCTTCTAATGGACTAGGAAATCTTGTTTCAAGGCCTCCATAAGTCTCCGCGAGTCTGGGATTCCGACTAGGACGCCGAGCTGGTTGTACCATTAAAGCCCAATTATCTAGATAGCACTATCGACATTTTCTAAAATTCTGTCCATTAACGGTTTAATACTTGACCGCTACATCCCATTAACGGTCCAGTATCTGACTGCCAAGTTCTCTGAGTCCAAACTGATTTCTTTCTGGATTTAGCCCACTCTAGTGGCCCAATATTAGACCGCCATATCAATATAGTGGCCCAGTTTTTGATTGCTAAATTTCCTGAGTACTGTTGACCCGAGGTTTGACCCAAGGGTAAATATTCCTATAATCCTAGATTTACTAATGATAGTCTAGGACTTGTAACCTTGTTCAAACATATCTAAGATAAATTGTGAAAGATAAAGAACGTACCGTTATGCTGTCAAATTTTCTCCAAGGCATAACTTAGTTATTAATGCATTTCTTGAACTCATGAATCTATATTTGGTGCATTCTTATTGACGCTAAGTCTTGAACATTCGTTGATCTTATTACATGCGTGGCCAACTTTATTGTTATATACGTGGATGTAGCTTGATTTATACTTGAAGATGCAGTTCGAGCACGTATTGTGTTCAAGGGCTCTATGCTAGTCCCCTCGGCTGATTGTTGGAAACATACTATTATAAACCATGGGGTATGATGCTACTGACGCCGCATTACGCTGGGAGTACTCTCTTTATAAATAAGTGAAATATCCACGGCTCATGAAGTGAATTATCATCAGAAATTCACGAAGTACTTGCTGTTAAGTGAAAAAGTACTTCCTTGCTTGTTACATGACGTTCTAGTACATTCTCATTACATTCTTTTCCATGAAAGGCCATAATTACATTCTTGCTTGATCATGCTTGCTCAATCATATCTTAACTTGATCATGTCTTGTTACTTTGGTCTATTTACATGATTTATCGCGTTCATATGATTTTACCTTATTCTTTAGAGCTAAAACGCTAATCACTTTAATATTACCTTCATGTTGACGCCAAGATACCTACTAGGCAAGTGTGCTAATTACCTACTTTCCAATCTTTTCAGGAGATGCAAGTGATTCAGATTCGGATTTGAGTTATTCAAGTGATGGGTTCGAGAGCGAATGAGAGTCTCATAAAATTGAGAGTGAAGACTTAGGAAGTTAATGATGTCTAGATCGAGTTCAAGTAATTTTCTTTTTATTGAGTCAAATAGATTTAAGTGAGTTGGAATAGTCTATGTACATGAATTTTTATCAGTATTAATGGAAGAGAAAGTTGATTAAATTGATGTGCAATTGCATCTTATGTGTGTGATTATCTTGCGCTCTGATTATTCTTTCTTGCAAGAGACTTACCATGCCGGTTGTTCACGTTTCTCGAGATTATCTTCCGCTGTATTAAAAGCTCGGGGCATGACACACATGATCCTCTCGCTCAAGGACGTTGCTTACTTGATAGGATTACCTGTGGCCGGGACACCAGTGCTAGGCCAGGAGCTCAGAGATTATCAGCAGGAGGTTGACAGATTGCTCTGAGGATGACTGACTCGGACCAAGAAACTGGTAACTGAACTTGAAGTACTTGCTATTGATACGGGATCTAGAGCAGAGACGTCCAAATGCGTGGGGGAGAGCGATACTGGCGTATCTCTTTGCCCACATGGACCCTATTCAACCAGGTTCGGGGAACCTGGGTGGCTTTACACCCTTTCAACAGGTACCGGTTTATCCTTATCTAATTGGTTGCTTCTTGAGTTATATAGTTCTGATTGATGTGTTTCTGTGCGTATTCCAGATTTGGGGATATACTCGATTCCCTCTAGGTCGTGGCATGATCCCGCAAGATAGGATGTAGGCAGTCCCGCTGATGGATAGGTGGGATATAGTTCGAGACCTCGGCTAGTGGCCACTTGGCTTTTCGACCTTCGGTCAACCTTGCATGAGTTTTCGCCCCACCTAGTGAGCGTTTGGTTAGAAAGAGTTATGTAACGTTATGTGTTTGTTAAGTGAACTCAACTTTAAAAAACTTTTGATTTGTGATGTGGCAGGTGGTGTGGACACCCTACGTAGGCGATGTCACCCCTCATCCGTGGGTGAGAGATGCGCGTGCCTGGTTCCACAGGGACACCGTGTTGTTCTGCGTGAACCTGCCGGAGCCGCTCTACTTACGATTGGTGCAGAGGACATTGGGGTGGCACCAGCCTCCAGTGGTGGTACCATCTCAGCATGGATAAGACAGGGGGAGCCGACGGACCTCGGCGAACGACCTGGACTGGGCATCGCTCTACCGTGCGGAGGCAGAGGCGTCTCATAAGGGACCTTCCCTGGAGCAAGATAGGAACTTGGGGAGTAGCGAGACCAACCTGACGGACTACCAGGATCAATATGTCGGACGACTCCACCTCGAAACTTGAGTAGTGAGTTACTCTTAACTACCTGAGTAGAATGTTTTCATTAAAGAGCATTGCATCTGACGAGTTTAATGGAACTGACATGCAGATGCCAGAAGCTGAGGCTATCCGCATCCTGCAAGACTAGATCATCGTTCTCGATCAGGTGATCATGAACTTGGGCACGAGATCTGAGAGCTGGTAAGTCAAAAGTTGATGATTGATTGATCATGAGCATTTCATGGATTTGACCGACTATTTGCCCCTTGTCAAACAGCGAGCTGAGTAGTCATACCTCCGCATGAGGGCGAAGATATCTGGGGTAGCCGGACCCTCATCCCAGGCAGTGAGCATGGAGGAGTTAGAGGGCCGCCTGGAGTCAGCTCTCGAGCGGGCCGAGGAGAAAGAGGCCAAGTTAGCCGAAACGGTGAGGACCGAGCATTTTGATTTTGGGAGCGACTTTTTTTTCAATTCATCTTTGCCTATCTTACGTGTCTGTGTGTGTTTCCTACAGAGGAGAGAGCTAGAGGCTGCCCTAGCCTCCCAACGGGAGCAGGATGGACGTATCGAGGAGCTGACACGTTGCCTCGGAGAGATGGTGATGATAGAGAGACTTGAGGGTTGCCTCGTTGAGCTGAAAGAGAGGGAGGCCAAGGCCCGAGCCCGGGAAATGGCGATGGTGATCCCAGAGCAGCAAGCTCTCGACCAGCTGGAGACGTTACGATGGCGAGTACTGCGGAGGTACCAGAGCAGAGGAGCTCCGAGCGATGCGGCGGCCAGACACGTCCCTCGCTCGGAGTCATTGTAGATCGGAGGAGACATGGATTTTATAATGGAGGAGCTCATGGGTCTGGTGCAGTCACCTGCGGCAGAGCAGAGAGCAGCCCAGTCGACAGCGTCAGGTTCGAGAACTTTGCGATCATCGAAGTCGCGAGATAGGCGGAGCAGGGACGCGGATGAGGCTGATAGTCGGCATAGCCGACCTCGCACTGATGGAGATTAGTGAGAGAGAGAGAGAGAACAGAGCAGTTGCATTTATGCACTGACGGTATGCCCCTAGAATTTGGTAGATGAAAATAATGTAATGGGCATGTTTGGAAATGAGGTGTGTGTTTTCTTCCAGTGTACTTGTCTTGGCTTGATCGACGCCGTCTTCCCTTTTCACCTGTTTCAACTACACTTAAAAGGGAAAAAAGGTTAGTGTAGTTTGATTTTAGCCCCCTGCTTGAGATAGATAGTACCTTCCTCGATGCAAGGTCAGAGGGCTAAATCTTATTAACAAGATTGAAACAGAAAGTACACATGGGATGCACATGCAAGCAAGCAAAATGCAAACAGAAAGTAAACATGATCATGCAAATGCTCAAACGGATGCAAAACATATTTTTGGGGTTTTGGATTTTACACATTTTTTTTTGTTGTTGGTTGGTTTTCTTTCATGTTTTTTATGCTTTTTGTGGGTTTTTGGTTTATATATATTTTTTCATTTTTTTCATTTTTTGGATTTTAAGACTTGATATTTTGTTGCCAACGCCTTGTGACCACCCATATGGCACCAGAACTACATAAGGATGGGGGTTTCTTACTAACCTCCCAAGTATCCTAAGCGCACATCTAGGTTGATTTGGGCCTCTAGACTCCTCGAATGATAGTCCCGTCGGTTAAGTCTTATCTTGATGACAATACTGTCATGCCAAGGCTTAGGCTCCCAATTGCTTCCGACCACAGGGATACACCCAAAATGTGTTCGAGGTAAATGATTTGACCAACCCCGATCTATTTTCTTACAACTCTAGATGGTATATAATGGAACACCTTGGAACCCTAACGACCAACTGCGTGACTCTAACCCTGAATCAGACGCCGTCTGACTGACAGGTGACACGCTTGTGTTGGCCTAAGCTCGAAGTTAAAATAAGAAGACATCAAGGTGGTAGATAGAGGTCTTGATCAGCTAGAAACATAGAGACTCCTTCGCAGTGATAGCTTTTACTTTTCAAAGTGGACAACCATCTGTGTGTTTTTGCTAAATGAGGTTGCAAGCCTTAGCATGGTTCACCCTTCAAGACCACCATTGAGCCTTCATCTTTGGAGTGGGGGGGGGGGGAGGAGGAACATGGGGGATAAACCTCCTGAGAGGACCGGTAAAATAGTTAACCCGGCGAGCTAGCAGGGGACCTACTTGACTTTACCCTTGTAGGCAACTTCGGACCAAGCCTCGAGCGTTTGCGTTTAGTTGCCCCTTTTATATGATTTTGACTTTTGTATTTGAGGGGTTTCATTTGCTGTAATCAGGCACGGTCACGACCAGGCTCTTGACTTGATTTTTCATTCATTCACCATCATTTTTTATTTTTTATTATTTTTTTTCAAGGCAGATATAGTCATTTGACATTTTGGAATCCCTCTTATATGCCTACGGGGACACTGCCCTCTTCTCGTGCTCTGATCCAGGCTCAAGGGGATGGATCCTACTCTCGCCTTGAGGGGATTATTTTTCGGCTTCCATATGCCCAACATTTTAACGGCGCCGGTTGTCTCATTTTGTCGAAGAGGAAGAGAACAAAGATTGTGGCTTTCTTGGAGACCTTCGGGGTGAGGCCTCACCATAGGCGATGCTACCATTTTTGGATAAAACACGTGCATGTGTGCATGTTGTTTTCCATTTAGTGGGCATAGGCCGACATGACCGGACATGGATCTTCATGGTTCTAGCAAACCAAGACCCGAGACCTACCAAACCTTGATGGGCCCTATCCTATCATGAAGGATGGATGCAATGATTGGGATCCATGATGATCACCAGGCATTAGCATTTTTGGGATTTTCTATTCTTTGTTGTGTTTTCTATATATTACACACATTTTTTAATAGTTATGTGCAAGGTCTCATGAGTAAAATTTATTTAGATAGACCCCATTCCAAGGGTATGTGAATTTCACCCTGCTGGCGTCTACTAGCTTGTATGCATTACCTGAGTAGACCTCTTTGACAACATACAGACCTTCCAAATTTTCTTGCAACATTGGCTTAAGACCGGTGGCTTTAGTGAGTTTCCTCTTTAAGACTAGTTCACCTACCATGAACTTTCTCTCAAGGACCTCTTTTGCATAATAACGTGCAATTCTCTAGTGATAGACTTGGGCATGATCGGTCGAGATCATCCGCTTTTCATCTAATAGTTCCAGCTGGGCCAGCAGATTTTCTCAGCATTGCTCGGGATCGAGCTCGGGATCCAGCTGCACTCTTAGTGAGGGAACAAATATTTCATATGGGAGTACCGCTTCTGCCCCGAATGTTAGTGCGTATGGGGTTTGACCCGTGGGAGTTCGGACAGAAGTGTGGTAAGCCCAGAGGGCCTCGACAAGGCGATCTGGCCAATAAGAGTAATGATGAGATTTGCTGGTTTTCTTGATAATCCTTATGAGGGTTTTGTTTGTAGCTTCAACTTGTCCATTTCCTTGTGGGTAATGTGGCGATGAATGATGCAAGTTAATGCCGTATTTACTACACATGTCACAGAGCACCTACGATGTGAACTGCGGTCTGTTGTCGGTGACGATGTTACGAGGGACGCCGAACCTGGCGAGGATGTTGCGTTTGATGAATTTCACCACCGTTGATGGTTTGACTTCCGTGAATGCTTCAGCTTCCACCCATTTCGTGAAGTACTCCGTAGTGGTGAGAATGAAGAATTTTCTCCGGATTTCTTCGGTTCTGTCCTCCAGAGGACCGACTACGTCAAAGGCCAACATGGCAAAAGGCCAGGGAGCTATGAGAGGGTGGAGCGAAGATGAAGGAGCATGAACCTTGTCCGCATGAAGTTGACATTTGGCCCAATGACGAACATAACGTGTAGCACCCTGTATAAATTAAAGGAGTACAATTTTCTAAATAACTAAATAATTCCAACAAAGGCCCAAATAAAACAAACTATAATATCAAAACCATCACCATTGAAACCCAACCCATATACAATTAAGGCCTTAATTAATATATATATATATATATATATATATATATATATGAAATGGGCCTCACGTAGGAGAGTTTAGCTTAAGAGCAAAAAGGGCCTTAACCAATAGTCTGTGGGCCAAAGGGCTTTAAAAGAAGACTTTAGAGAAATAAATATATATTGGGCCTTTAGCCCATAAACTGTTCCTCGCCAAAAACTTCATGGGATAGGTATATATATATATATATATATATATATATATATATATATATATATATATATATTATGAAGGGTATTTGTAAAACCCAAAATTTTTATCATGTTCGATCACACATGCAACATTAGGGTTTAGAACCCCAATAAGGATCGCGACTACAATTTTAGATAGAGGGAGATTGAATAGGAAATTTTAGACCTTCTAGGATTCTTTACGTGGAAATCCCAAATCCTATTAGGAGCTAGAATCCTTTTTACTATATATATGAGCCCCTCTCAAACGAGCAAAAGCTACTGTTGCTACTACGTTCGAAGAGATCCTGCGTTGACGTCGTCATCCTCTACTTCCTGGTGATCATCGCTCTCCTGCCATTCGTGAACGCGAAGAGGGAAGAGCTTCTTTCTTCTTCTTCCTACTGCTGCCATAAAAAAGCTTCTTCTTCTTCTTCTTTCATCTTGCTGCAGCGTTTCATTTGCTACCATAGCATTGCTGCAGTTGTTGCCGTAGCTGCTGCTGCTTATCTTCTTTTATTATATTCTCTGTCTGTCATCTGAAACCCCAAAAGAGGTATGTTTTCTCAAGAACAATCGCCCAAGATCATAGTAATAGGTTTGCATGCTTAAGAATCATAATATCATGCATGTATTGGATCCATGTTTCTCCAGTTTTCAAAAGTTTTAGCTTTTATGATTGTATAAGAATTTGCTACCAGAGCAGTGGCCGCAGATTAATGAGCAACCGAGCGAATGGACGCAGA
Organism: Amorphophallus konjac; assembly: GCA_022559845.1. NCBI lineage: Eukaryota > Viridiplantae > Streptophyta > Magnoliopsida > Alismatales > Araceae > Amorphophallus > Amorphophallus konjac. Next base: position 254,498,129 of record CM040118.1, on the reverse strand, counting down.
TTCCAAAAACTGCGACTGACTACTGGCCGCCAATTAATGTGCGACCACAACACTGTAGCTATTTCCTATAATTCAGTTAATAATTCAATCTATGTTTAAATTTTAATATCTATGAAACCTCACGTTAATATTCTTGCATGGGCATGTTTCTAGATTCCCTATATTTTTCTCTGAATGATCATATCTTCAGTTTCCTGAAAATCCCTATAAACATCAAAACATTACTGTTCATGCCATCTAAATAGAAATGAATAGTGAATTGTGCCCAGAAACGTATCTGCCTGGTGCCATGTGACTTGTATAAGTAAAAGAATGGGCGACTGTTCAAACAATCACACATTAATGAATAAATGCCCCTGTAAGGAGGCACAGTTTTGTAAAGATTTGAAAAAATAGAAAATATTTGAAAATTCAAGAATCCTTGACATAATCGTGGATGTTATTTAAAGATTGGGCGATGTCTCATACGGTCACCAATTATAATTAATTCTATTAATTTCTGGAAATTACTAGAATTAGCGACCATTTAGTGAGTCGCTAATTCTTAGTATTTTTAAAAAATATATGATTAAGCAACACATCACATAGACACACAATATTGATTGAGCGCCTATCTGAGTGGACGCAAATTCTTGCTCTCTAAGTTTATCGATTTTCTAGCCCATATCGCGGGTTTATTGACACTCTCATCACACGTCTGTAGATGGAGTCTCTGTTTTGTTTTTATCGATTACACACTCAACTCTTGGTGACGATCGGACCCTCCGCGGGAAATTCCTTCTTTCGGAATGGTACTTTCTTCATTGAGACCTCCGTAAGTCTACGCTAGCTATGGATTCCCTCAAGGTAGCCGAGTAGGTTGTACCCTAAAAATCTTGGAACCCTTACTTGTCACATCACTCTGAAGAAACGTGATGCTTTAGCCCTCTTAGAGCGCTATTTCTCACCTCTTTGAGAAGTCTGTTATCTGTTTGGAAACTGCGACCATGACTTGTATACGAAAAGGAATTGGCGACTAGGCCAGCGGCGCAGATTACTATTTTAGCGACCAGATGCTGGACGCTAATTCTGAATGAGCGACCGCTTGAAGTATCGCTAATTCATCGTGCATGTACTGTTCACAGGAATGAGCGACCATACAGTGGATGCTATTTCTGTAATTGATGATAGTCTAGTGGACACCAATTACCCAGTTTCATGATATGTCTTGGTTTTTCATGCGATTTATCGGTATGCCATACTTGTTCAAGCTCTATCCTTGAACTCATAATTCTGTAAAATCTACCTTATCATCCTACAATGGATTATTCCTTTGGAACTCTATTGGCTATAAACTATAGTGGATGTCTAAAAATATATACATAACTCAGTGCTTGTGCATATAGGGCCCGATCTGGTCCTAGTAGGGGCACCCGAAAGTACTTGTGGCCATGGGAGCTATATTGATCACTGTGTGGCATTGCACCAAAGTGTATGACTTGCTTGATTTTGGCATTCCACAAATCTCGTGCTTGACTTGATTTCTCATAACTTGCATGGCCCGGAATGGGTATTTACTTGCTTGAAATTATAATAGCTAATTCACATGGCATGGCTTGATTTTTACATGCTTGACAATCTTGACATACTTCACATGAATATCACGAAATCGTGCTAGTTCATCTATATTATTTCTTGATACTCTACTCTCGACTTTATGTTGCGTACATGCATCGCTATACTTGCATAGTTCATGTAACATGTAATTTACTTAAAGCAAGCTTGATCTTGAGATATAATTCCTACTGAGCGTTCGCTCACCCTAGTTTTTCCCCCATTTTTCAGGTAACTCTGATGACGAGGATCATTCAGATGGGAACGGACATGAGTGAAGAGTATAGAGCCATCCGACTATTGAAGTACCTACCTAGTCGTGTCTTTTCCTCTTTCTTGAGTCTTTCATTGTATTTTCCTCTTTATTGAGTCTAGTTTGTCATTAAGTATTCCTTTACTTTGAAGGATTATGTATGGAACTAGTTGAAGTTATTAATTGAATAAAAGATTTGGTTTATTATCTCTACTTTGCACGCTCTGTCTTATGTGTCGAATTACCTTGTGCTCTGATTGACATGATCGATATAAACTCATCACGCATACCAATTTCCTTCCGCAATCGGGGCGTGAAAATTTTTGTGATATCAGAGCCTAGGATATTCAATTCCTAGGAAACCAAGTCCAAGGATAGGTTTATACCTTTACTTGGCGAGATTGGATAGAGCCATGGGTTAAGTTAACTTAGGGATTAAGACCTTTGGTTAATCGTATATTAATATAGTTACTTAAATCCTGTAGGATCATGGCCGCCGAACGTGCTCAATGGCGCGATATGCAACGCACTGTCCAAGGTCTTACCCAGGCGCTACAACAAGTGGCACTAGACGGAGCAAATCGGGGAGTAGGAGACCTCCATCGTAGTTTCCGCAATATGAACCCATCAAAGTTGACCGGCTCATCTGATCCTGACGATGCCGAGAACTAGATCAAAGAGATCAAAAGGATATTCTGTGTAATGCAATGCACGGATGAGGAGAAAATATTATTAGTGACGTTCCAACTAGAGCGGGACGCTCGTTTTTGGTGGGAGTCAATAGAAGCTACCTTACCCCACGAGCAAGTTATGTGGGGTGAGTTTGTAGAATATTTTAACAACAAATACTTCTTGGACCGGATTCAAGAAAAGAAAGCCGTGGGATTTGCCGCACTCAAGCAAAGGACCTTATCAGTGGCCGAGTATGAGGCACAATTCTCCCGTCCATGGAGGTATGCACCACATCTAGTGTGTATAGAGAAGATGAAGGCTAGAAGATTCCTTAATGGGCTTCAGCCGCAATACATTACTCAACTAGCGCCAATGGACATTCAAGTCTATTCGGAGATGATAAGGCGAGCCCAATTATTGGAAGATGCCATGGAGTTGTCCAACATGATCCATGGGAAGGACAAGAAGGAGAGAAATTTAAGAAGAGTAACAAGCCCTTCTCTATCACTACCACACCTTCCAAAGAGGTGTGCAAGCACTGCGACAAGGCCGGCCATAAGGCCGAAGAATGCTGAAGAAGGTTGGGAATGTGCCTCCATTGCGGGAGCCGTGATCATCGGATTCCCGACTATCCATTATTGAATGAACAAGCCAACAATGAGTAAAAGTGCCCAGTGAAGAAGCAAGGCCGCCTACAAGCACTTCAAGAGGCGGAGCAAAACAAAGGTGGACTCGTGGAAGGTACATTAAAGATTTGTTCCAAGTCTGCTCGTGTCTTGTTTGATACCGGCACAACCCATTCTTTTGTTTCCAAGAGATTTGCTGATCTATTACCTATGGAACCAGAATGGATAGATTTAGTTATTTTCACTCCTCTTGGAAACGAATCCGAGATTTCACATCATTACACAAATTGTGAAGTCATGGTTAAAGGACACAATCTACCTGTCGACCTGATATGCCTCGATATGGACGGATATGATGTAGCACCCCCGATAAAATAATAGAGAAGTTGAACTTCTTAGATAAACAATCCTACATGAAGGCCTTATAAAAAGAACCACACCTTATGAGGGCGACTATATAAATATACAAAGCCCAACATCACTTAATGCCAACACATGGGTAGTACATAGTGGGGTCTCAATTTTTCCAACCCAAAGGGAATGGGCGCCCCTTACCAGGGCGCCATTCACCAATATAGAGCTCCTATACAAGGCGCCATTTCCCTTGGGCCACCATCCCACTATATATATATTAATATATATATACACCATAAAGACCAACACGTGAATGGGGCAGCTATTGTCTAAAGCAATAGGAATGGGCGCCACTGTACAAGGGCGCCAATTCCATGTACAGTGCCACCCAATTAATGAGCGCCCCTATACCAAGGTGCCATTTCCAATACTTCTAGAAGGGGTTGAAACAATAACAACCTACGTTTGCTGGCAATGGACCCATAAGGGAACATTCATAGCAGCGTTTTCGGATCTGGTTTCTAATAGACCCTTACTACTTCTCTATAAACAAATTCTCTCTAGCAAACGTAGATGACCCTTACCATCATCCTACCACTAAAGAGAAGGTTATTCTACCACTTCCCTATCTCCACCTGCAGAAGAGAAATCTAATGTTTCTCTTCATGTGCAGGAGACGTATCCCCGTCCTGCGTGCTACACGTCCTGCCGCAGAAGCTTACTTGGAGCTTTGCTGAGCGTGGAGGTCTTGACATGGTTTGGATTCTTATTTTTTCTCTACTGTTATACCTCGTAAATCACTCCAAAAAGATAGGTGTTCTCAAGATCTAGCCCAACCCGTAGCTAAAATAGGGTAACATAACATGCTAGTATAATCCATCTTTCATGCCATGCAGCCTGTTCCTATAGCATGTTACACAGGTTTTAAGTAGAACATACTCTATATCATGTTACACAGGTTTTAAGTAGAACAACTATAGCCTGTTACACCAGTTTTACATAGTCTGTTACATAGTCTGTTAAACTGATTTTACGGGATTCGAATATATCCTGTCACACTAGTTTTTACAGCCTTAAAATATCATGTTTAGTCCTAGTATATGACCTGTTTTAGAAGAGATACATACATGTTTTAAAAACCCAGAAACTCCAGCCCTCAGGTAAAGGGCGCCCCTGACCAAGGCGCCATTTCCTAAAGGGGCGCCCCTGTCCAGGGTGCCATTTAATTGAAGACACTATACAGTGTGGTCAATTCTTTTTCAACCAATAATGATCAACGCATTCAAAAATCTATATCTATTGAACTAAACCATAAAATTTTTGCTTGAATATGTTTCTGTGATCCTGATATTTTTCTCTACCTGTCCATATCCTTATTTCTTGATTCCGAGAACTTTAGAATTCATGAATAGTGACTTGTGTCTCAAACGTACCTGCCTGGTGCGTATGAGAGCCTGCAGAAAAGGGTGCCGCTATCTGGGGTGCCATTTAAAGAAATGATGACCCTCTGCGGGGTTGCCACTTAAATCGGGACATTGTAGAGGGGCGCCATTTTCATATGGTTAACAAAAACAATATATATATATATATTGGCACCTAGTTGAAAATCAGAACTAGGATGAACTAGGCATCTCCTACATTTGATTGTACGAGGCATTCGTTCTGATTTTCGGATTTGTCTATTGATTTATACCGATACAATCCTAGTTCATCTCCTACATGATATATGCCTTTGAACTCCATTCATAGAATCTACCTTATGTTCTTACAATGGTCAACCCTTGAAATTCCATATTTGGTATAAATGAGAGTGGATGCCAAAAGAAATACATGGAAATGCTGTGCATATAGGGCCCGGTCTGGTCCTGGGAGGAGTGCCCGAAGGTACTTGTGCCCATGGGAGTTTATTGACCACGGTGTTTAATCATTGCACCGAAGTACTTGCTTGACTTGCTTGACTTGAGACATTCCACATGTACTCTCTCTACTTGCTTGACTTGACTTACGTGGCCCAGAATGGGCAATACTTGACTTCCGTGGCCCGAAAAAGGGAAAGGTACTTGCTAGATTGAAATATCTAATTCGATTGACACGTACTTGATATTACTTGCTAGAACACGAATTTTACTTTCTTAAACATGATTCTTACTTGCTTGTACATGAGTTCTTGCTTGTACATGAGTTCTTGCTTGCCTGAAAAGTGACATCAACATCTATAAGTTCTTGATATCCTGCTTGTCAAATACTCGAAATCATGCAATACTCTCTCTATACAGTTCTTGATCTCTTACTTGTTCATCATTCATAGATATACCTGTATACCTGATTTTCTTACTTGTACATCATGCATAGCAATACCGGCATTACATGTAACATGTAAACCACTTAAAGATTGCTCGAACTTGAGATGTAATTCCTACTGAGGGGTTCGCTCATCCAGTTTCTTCTTAACATTTTTCAAGTAATTAGGATAGCGACATCCACATGAATGGGAATGAGTCGAGTGAAGAGTGCTAGAGTCACCGATCATCTATTGTCAGCTAGTCGTGCCTTTTGATTTTCTTGAGTCCCCTTTTTGTATTTCCAAATTATGTTAGTCTAGTTGATTGAAGCTTGTTAAGACTTGTAGCCTAGTATTGGATTTGAATAAGGAAATGTCATGGATTAGAAAAATCACCATTTGGTTAATTGGATAATTGTCACCTTGGACATTGGTATTATTTTGGGAATTTAATCTTAGTTATGATTTAGATAAATTGCGCACTCTATCTTTTGTCAAAAAAAAATATATGTATACTGCTCTGATTGAATGATTCTATATAAGCTGGCCACGACCTCGGGTATCTTTCGCGCTCGGGGCGTGACAGCCTTCGTGGTATCAGAGCGCCTAGGATTTTAATTTCCTAGGGAATACGAGGTTAGGAAATTAGAAGTCATGATCGAAATCTAGGAAAAATACAAGTCTAATGATAGGTTTACATCTTGTACCCGATGAGATGGGTAGAGCCATGGGTGAAGTTCTATAATGACATCCGACCACATAAAGTAAACATGATACTTAGTACACTTAAATTCTCTTGTAGGATCATGGCCGCGGAAAGAGCACAATGGCTCGAGATGCAGCGCACCGTGCAAGGTCTTACGCAGGCGCTACACAAGTGGTGCAAGGAAGAGCTAATCGTGGAGCTGGTGATCTCCACAGAGGTTTTCGCAACATGAACCCACCAAGATTCGCGGGTTCGTCTGACCCCGAACATGCTGAAAACTGGTTGAAGGAGATTGACAGAATTTTTCGTGTAATGCAATGCACGGATGAGGAAAGGGTCTTATTGACTATATTCCTACTGGAGCGGGACGCTCTAGGCTGGTGGGAATCCGTAGAAGCAACAGTGCCTGATGACCATGTCACATGGGATGACTTTGTTGAACATTTCAACAACAAGTACTTCTCCGACCGTATTCAGGAGAAGAAGGCCGCGAAATTTGCCGCACTAAGATAATGGACCTTGAAAATGGCCGAGTATGAGGCCCAATTCTCAAGATTATCTAGGTATGCACCCCACTTGGTGTGCACTAAAAAGATGAAGACAAGAAGGTTCCTTAACGGGCTTCGGCCCCACTATATTACACTACTTGCACCGATGGACATCCAAGTCTATTCGGAGATGGTTCGGCGTGCCCAATTGCTAGAAGACGTCACCGAATTATCTGAAAGGATTCGAGGAAAGGACATGAAGGAACCTGTCACAGGCCTGGTAAATTTCAAATCATCATTCAACAAGAAGCGGTTCTTCAATGGAGGGGGGTCCTCCAAGGGAAAGAGGTTTCAAAGGAATGAAAAGCCATTCTCCACCATCACACCTCCTAAGGAAGTTTACAAGTACTGTGACAAAGCCAGCCATAAGACTGAGGAGTGCTGGAGGAAGCTAGGAGCCTGTCTCCGATGTGGAAGCCGAGATCATCAAATTCCTGATTGCCCATTGATGAATGAGCAAGCCACTAAAGATGAGAAACATCCGGCAAAGAAACAAGGCCGTCTGCAAGCTCTCCATGAGACGGAACCCACAGAAGGTGGAATTGTGGAAGGTACTCTAACTATTTGTTCTAAAACTACACAAGTTTTATTTGATACGGGAGTAACTCATTCATTCGTTTCCAAGACATTTGCTGCTTCATTTTTTAAGAAACCTGAACTGTTAGATTTGGTCATATCTACACCTCTTGGGAATGAGTCCGATATCATGCATCACTACCCAAGTTGTGAGGTTATGGTTAAAGTAAATAATCTACCTGTGGACTTGATATGCCTAGATATGAAGGGGTATGATGTCATACCAGGTGCCGACTGGTTATCCACATATCAAGCAATTGTAGATTACCGACATGGCAAGGTAACTTCCGTGGATTTCCCAGAGTTGGTTTACACTAGCCCTCGGAATAGATCACCTTTTATATCAGCTCTTTGAGCAAGCAAACTTGCAAGTAAAGGATGTATGGCTTTCACAACATTCGTGACTGCCACGGAAGTCGAGGAGATTAAACTTGAAGACATCCGTGTAATTCAGGATTTTCTCGATGTTTTTTCTAAAGAATTGCCTGGCTTATCCCCTGAAAGAGAAGTGGCGTTCATAATCGACGTTGTCCATGGTGCTGGTCCTGTTTCCAAGGCACCCTACAGAATGTCCCCTACTGAGCTGAAAGAGCTAAAGGAGCAGCTAATGGAGTTATTGAAAAAGGGTTTCATCAGGCCGAGTACTTCCCTATAGGCAGCACCCAAGCTATTCGTCAAGAAGAAGGATGGAACAATGAGACTTTGCATCGATTATCGGCAGCTAAATCACCTTACAATAAAAAACAAGTACCCGCTGCCAAGAATTGACGAGTTGTTCGATCAATTATCTGAAGCTAAATATTTCTCCAAGATTGATCTTCGTTCTGGTTATCACCAACTGAAGATCAAAGAAGAATATATTTATAAAACTGCATTCCGGAGCAGGTATGGGCATTACGAATTTACTGTTATGCCTTTCGGACTAACGAATGCCCCTGCAACTTTTATGCAGTTAATGAACAGCATATTCAGGCCTCAGTTAGACCAATTTATTGTGGTCTTTATTGATGATATCTTGATTTATTCAAAGTCTGAAGAAGACCATGAAGAACACCAGAAGAAGGCATTACAAATATTAAGGGAAATAAATTATATGCCAAATTTAGCAAATGCAAGTTCTGGCTCAAGGAAGTATCCTTCTTGGGCCATGTAGTCTTGAAGGATGGAATTTCTATCGACCCTTCAAAGGACAAGGCCATGAAGAATTGGGAACAACCGACAAGTGCAATGGAGATCCGAAGTTTCTTGGGACTAGCTAGAAACTACCGGCATTTTATCAAGGACTTCTCCAAGATTGTTGTTCCTATCACCAGGTAAACCCGCAAGGAAGTGCTTTATGAGTGGAATGAAGACTGTGAGAAGAGTTTCCAAGCTTTGACCACTGCTCTAGTCTTATCATTGCCAATTGAAGGAGAGAAGTACGAGATATATACCGATGCTTCTGGTATTGACCTCGGGTGTGTATTGATGCAAAATGGAAGAGTCATTGCATATTCTTCTCGGAAATTAAAGAAACACGAAGAGAACTACCCGGTGCATGATTTAGAGCTAGCTACGGTGGTGTTTTCCTTGAAGATCTGCAGACACTATCTCTACGGAGAACAATTCACAGTATACTTCAATCACAAAAGTCTCAAGTATTTATTCTCCCAAAAGGAGTTGAATATGCGGCAAAGGCGATGGCTTCAGTATCTCAAGGATTTCAACTTCACTATACAATACCATCCTGGTAAGGGTAATTCCGTAGTGCATGCCCTTAGTCGAAAACTGAGAGCAATATTGGCCAACTATATGATTCAGGAATGAAAGTTGTTGGAGAAATTCTCTGAACTCAACATCGATACGGATGAGAAGAACGGGTGTATTATTCTATCCCATATGAGTCTACATCCAGACTTGCTACCTGAAATTAAGAAGCTACAAGAAGAAGATCCCTGCACTAATGGAGATAAAAGGCAAGCTGAACGAGAGACTTGATTTCAAGCTGGCACCCGATGGTAGATTGCTATTTCTTGAACAGACATGTGTACCCGACTGTCCCGAATTGAAGAAGAAGGTGCTTGAAGAAGCTCATCGATCGAGGTACACGATTCACCCTGGAGCTACTAAGATGTACTAAGACTTGAAAAGAACTTTCTGATGGCCTAATATGAAAAGGGAGGTAGCAGACTTCGTGTCTCGTTGCCTGACATGCCAACAAGTGAAGGTGGAACATCAGAAACCCGCTGGAAAATTACATCCGCTAGATATTCCCATGTGGAAGTGGGAAGATATCGGCATAGACTTTATCATGGGCTTTCCCAAGTCTAGGAGAGGACATGATGGAATTAGGGTAATCATCGATCGCCTAACTAAGTCGGCTCATTTCTTGCCTATCAAGAGCCGATAGTTAGTTGATATCCTTGCTGCCTTGTATATCAAAGAGATGGTTAGATTGCATGGAGTCTTTGTGTCAATTGTATCTGATCGAGACCCACGCTTTACCTCTCATTTTTGGAAGAGTTTACAACACTATCTGGGGACGAAACTTAACTTTAGCACTACTTTCCATCCTCAGATAGATGGCCAGACAGAGAGGGCAAATCAAGTTGTTGACGATATGTTAAGGGCATGTATTATATATTTTGGCGGAAGCTGGTATGAGCACTTACCCCTAGCCGAGTTTGCATATAACAACAGCTATCAAGCCAATATACAAATGGCACCTTTCGAGGCGCTTGATGGCAGGAGTTGCCGATCTCCAATATGCTGGGATGAAGTCGGTGAAAAGTAACTATTAGGCCCAGATATGGTAAGAGATTCTATCGAGAAGATACACCTCATTCGGGAAAGGCTAAAGATAGCACAGTCCAGGTAGAAATCTTATGCTAACAATAGGAGAAGAGACCTAGAATTTCAAGGGGGAGATCATGTCATTCTCAAGGTATCTCACGGCCGAGGTATTAGAAGATTCGGTGTTAAGGGCAAGCTAACACCAAGGTTTATTAGTCTATTCGAAGTGTTGGAAAGAGTAGGCGAGGTGGCTTATCGTATTGCCTTGCCTCTACAACTATCGGAAGTGCACAACATATTCCATGTTTCAATGCTGAAGAAGTACGTGAACGATCCTTTCCATGTCATTGACCACGCGGATTTGGTAATACAGAAGGACCTTACCAACGAGCAAAAGCCATTGAAGATCCTTGACCGAGAAGTCCAAGTTTTAAGGAACAAGACGATCCCTATGGTGAAAATCCAATGGAATCGACGCTTAGAACAAGAAGCTACTTGGGAAACTGGAGAGTCAATGCGAAGGAGTTTTCCGGAGCTATTCTAGTCTGTAAGTTCTCTTCACCCTTCCTATCTCCGTATATGCAGTTGAATTTGGGGACGAAATTCTTTTAAGTTGGGGAGGGTGTAGCACCCTCGATAAAATAATAGAGAAGTTGAACTTCTGAGATAAACAATCCTACATGAAGGCCTTATCAAAAGAACCATTCCTTATGAGGGCTACTATATAAATATACAAAGCCCAACATCACTTAATTCCAACACATGGGTAGTACTTAGTGGGGTCTCTATTTTTACAACCCAAAGGGAATGGGCACTCCTTACCAGGCCGCCATTCACCAATATAGAGCTCCTATACAAGGCGCCATTTCTCTTGGGCCACCATCCCACTATATATATATTAATATATATATACACCATAAAGATCAACACGTGAATGGGGCAGCTATTGTCTAAAGCAATAGGAATGGGCGCCCCTGTACAAGGGCGCCAATTCCATGTACAGTGCCACCCAATTAATGAGTGCCCCTATACTAGGGCACCATTTCCAATGCTTCTAGAAGGGGTTCAAACAATAACAACCTACGTTTGCTGACAATGGACCCATAAGGGAACATTCACAGTAGGGTTTTCGGATTTGGTTTCCAATGGACCCTTACTACTTCTCTATAAACAATTCTCTCCAACAAATGTAGATGACCCTTACCATCATCCTGTCACTAAAGAGAAGGTTATTCTACCACTTCCCTATCTCCATATGCAAAAGAGAAATATAATGTTTCACTTCATGTGCAGGAGACGTATCCCCATCCTGCGTGCTACACGTCCTGCCGTAGAAGCTTACTTGGAGCTTTGTTGAGCGTGGAGGGCTTGACGTTGTTTGGATTCTTATTCTTTCTCTACTATTATACCTCGTAAATCTCTCTAAAAAGATAGGTGTTCTCAAGATCTAGCCCAACCCGTAGCTAAAATAGGGTAACATAACATGCTAGTATAATCCATCTATCATGCCGTGCAGCCTGTTCCTATAGCATGTTACATGGGTTTTAAGTAGAACATACTCTATAGCATGTTACACGGGTTTTAAGTAGAACAACTATAGTTTGTTACACCAGTTTTACATAGTCTGTTACATAGTCTGTTATACTGATTTTACGGGATTCGAATATATCCGGTCACAGTACTTTTTACAGCCTTAAAATATCATGTTTAGCCCTAGTATATGACCTGTTTTACAAGAGATTCATACATGTTTTAAAAAACCAGAAAGTCCAACCTTCAGGTAAAGGGCGCCCCTGACCAGGGCACCATTTCCTGAAGCGGCGCCCCTGTCTAGGGCGCCATTTAATTGAAGACACTATATAGTGTCGTCAATTCTTTTCCAGTCAATAATGGTCAACGCATTCAAAAATCTATATCTATTGAACTAAACAATAAAATTTTTGCATGAATATGTTTCTGTGATCCTGATATTTTTCTCTACATGTCCATATCCTTATTTCTTGATTCCGAGAACTTTAGAATTCATGAATAGTGACTTGTGTCTCAAACGTACCTACCTGGTGCATATGAGAGCCTGCAGAAAAGGGCACCCCTGTGTAGGGCGCCATTTAAATAAATGAGGACCCTCTGTAGGGTCGCCATTTAAATGGTGACACTGCAAAGGGGCACCATTTTCATATGGTTAACAAAAAGAAAAAAATATATATATTACCTAAGACATGGCAGCCCTTAGGGCGCCATTTACTGAAAAGAAGGCAGCCCCTGGGGTGCCAATTTGCTGAACAGTGACCCTCCAGAGAGTCATCCTTTAAATGGAGACTCTCTGCAGGGACGCCATTTTTCTGAAAGAACCCCTGTCCCCCAGGCACCATTTTCCATATGTATATATATATAATTTCCGAAACAACCCCTGTCCCCCAGGCACCATTTGATTGAAAGACTGGCTGTCCCCCAGGCACCAGTTTCTGAAAGGGGGGTCCCCCAGGCGCCAATTAAGTAACTGAGGCATTCATCGTGATTTTCAGATTTGTCTATTGATTTATACCGACACAATGCTAGTTCATTTCCTGCATGATATATGCCTTTGAACTCCATTCACAGAATCTACCTTATGTTGTTACAATGGGCAACCCTTGAAATATCATATTGGCTAAAAATGAGATTGGATGCCAAAAGAAATACATGGAAATACAGTGCATATAGGGCCCGATCTGGTCCTGGGAGGATCGCCTGAAGGTACTTGTGCCCATGGGAGTTTATTGACCACAGTGTTTAAGCATTGCACCGAAGTACTTACTTGTGCTTGACTTGAGACATTCCACACGTACTCTCTCTACTTGCTTGACTTAACTTGCGTGACCCAGAATGGGTAATACTTGACTTGCATGGCCTGAAAAAGGGCAAGGTACTTGCTGGATTGAAATAGCCAATTCTATTGACATGTACTTGATATTACTTGCTAGAACATGAATTTTACTTGCTTAAACATGATTCTTACTTGCTTGTGCATGAGTTCTTGCTTGCTTGAAAAGTGGCATCAATATCTATAAGTTCTTGATATCCTGCTTGTCAAATACTCGAAATGATGCGATACTCTCTCTATACAGTTCTTGATCTCTTACTTGTTCATCATGCACAGATATACCTGTATACCTGATTTTCTTACTTGTACATCATGCATAGCTATACCGGCATTACATGTAACATGTAAACAACTTAAAGATTGCTCGAACTTGAGATGTAATTCCTACTGAGCGATTCGCTCATCCAGTTGCTTCCTAACATTTTTCAGGTAATTCGGATAGCGACATCCACATGAATGGGAATGAGACCGAGTGAAGAGTGCTAGAGTCACCGATCATCTATTGTCAGCTTATCGTGCCTTTTGATTTTCTTGAGTCCCCTTTTTGTATTTCCAAATTATGTTAGTCTAGTTGATTGAAGCTTGTTAAGACTTGTAGCCTAGTATTGGATTTGAATAAGGAAATGTCATGGATTAGAAAAATCACCATTTGGTTAATTAGATAATTGTCACCTTGGACATTGGTATTATTTTGGGAATTTAATCTTAGTTATGATTTAGATAAATTGCGCACTCTGTCTTTTGTAAAAGAAAAATATATGTATACTGCTATGATTGAATGGTTCTATATATGCTGGCCACAACCTCGGGTATCTTCCGCGCTCAGGGCGTGACATATGATGTCATACTCGGAGTCGAATGGCTATCCACACACAAGGCAGTTATAGACTGCCAAAACGGCAAGGTAACTTTTAAGGAATTCTCAGAACTTCTCTACACTACTCCTTGGAGTCGAAACAAGTCACCTCTTATTTCAGCCCTCCGAGCTAGTAAGCTCTTGAGAAAGGGCTGTGTGGCTTTCATAGCTTTTGTGACCGCCACGGAAGTTAAGGAGTCCAAGATAGAAGACATCCGAGTGTTTCGGGAGTTTCCCGATGTGTTCCCTAAAGATTTGCCCAGATTATCCCCACAAAGAAAAGTGGCCTTCACCATCGACCTTGTCTCTAGTGCTAGCCCAATTTCTAAGGCACCTTCTAGGATGTCCCCTACTGAGCTCAAGGAATGGAAGGAACAATTGATAGAGCTCTTGAAGAAAAGATTCATCAGGCCGAGCACTTCCCTGTGGGGAGCGCCCGTACTATTTGTAAAGAAGAAGGATGGATCGATGAGACTCTGCATCGACTATCGGCAGTTGAACCATCTCACCATCAAGAACAAGTATCCACTGTCGAGGATCGATGAATTATTTGATCAAATATCTAGGGCCAAATATTTCTCTAAGATCGATCTCAGGTCGGAATATCACCAATTAAGGATCAAGGATGAGGATATTCATAAGACGGCATTTCGGAGCAGATATGGGCATTACGAATTTACTGTTATGCCTTTTGGACTAACGAATGCCCCTGCAGCCATTATGCAGTTGATGAACAGCATATTCAGGCCTCACCTAGATAAATTCATGGTGGTCTTTATAGATGATATATTGATATTTTCAGTAAGACCCTGAGTCTTTCGGATCTTTATCGGAGTGTTTCCGATCGCTTTTGTGGTTCCTGAGTTGTGTTTTACGATCCGCGTGAGTTTTTCTCTCGTACAAGTTACGGAACCCCGTGGTGAGTTTATTGTTGAATTCATCGACTCGAGGATTCTACAGTTGCGTTGCATTCTTTCCGAGGATCGTTTAGACTATTTTTTTGTATTTTTCTGAATTAGTACATTTTCAGACCAAAAATTAAATTTTATGAAAATTAAGAAATTCCTAATTTCCTTTTCTTTTTAACCCTCTCTCTCTCCTCTCTCACCCTCACGATCTCTCACTCTCTCCCTCGCCGTTCTCTCTCTTCTTGCCCTCTTTGCTCCGGCTGCAGACGGAGGAGGCCTGGGGATGAGGTGGCGACGGCGTGGAGCTGCTGTGGAACGTGCTGGTGTGACGATTGAGGCATGGCGTTGGCGCGATCCCGTTCATGGATTCAAAGCCGGTGTGGGTTGTCCATGTAATGGTTTTCGACATGGTTTAGTCGCTTCGTCGCGCGAGAACTCCAGTGGAGGTAGGGAGATGGACGCCCTACTCCTATTCTACGTTTCCTCGCGATTTGGAGCCGAACGGTGCGAAAATGAGTGTGTTTTACCTCATTTTGGGCGAAAGCATGTTCGGGGGGTGTGAGCCGTGTTCGCTTTCTCAGGCGACGGTTTTTAGTTTAATTGGTCTCATTTGAACCCCCGGCATGTTGGGAATTCATTCCCGTCAGTTTCATCACGTTTGGTTGAGAATCGGAGTCGGTATGAGCCCGACTATCCTCGTGACTCATTTTGGGTCGATTCATGGGAATCACCCGTTTCTTATGTTTTATCCGTTGTTTGGATCCCTTCCAGTTTGTGGAAGGCCTGTATGGTCCTTAGGGTAGTTTCCCATTCTTTTAGAAGCGATTGGGGCGTGGAACGGTCGGGATCGGCCAATCCTCTGTTTTCCCCGCCGTAACGCTTTAGCGGTCTTACCAGAGACCGTTTTTAGGGCTTTAGCGGTCCTTGGGTGACCATTTATACTTTTTGAATAGTTGGTCGGTTCAGGTCTTCGCGGTCGTGCGATAGACCGTTTCTTTTGGCTAGCGGTTCAGTGGATGACCGCTAATCCCCGTCAGCGGTCGTATGATAGACCGCTAAGGGGGAGGTGTATGTCGGTTCGGATTCGTGGTCGTGCGATAGACCGCTAATCCGATAGTGGCAGTCTGAGAGACGACCGCTAACGGTTGTTTTATGTCAGTTTAATAGTATTAAGTCGGTTGGGCTAGCGGTCCTAGCCATGACCGCTATTTGTCCTTGGTGATCCTATGAGTGACCGTTAGTAGGTTTGATTGTTTTATGTCGGTTCGGGGGTTGACCGGTTTTAGCGGTCATATGGACGACCGCTACCGTCTCCCTTGCGGTCCTGCGATAGACCGCATGCCCCAATGCTTTCTATTTTCCTATTGTTTGGCCTCCATTTGTCTTGGCTTGACCTTGTGGTTTGCCCGTTGTCTCGTGGATGTCTTGAATGTCCTATGAGGGCTGTGACCATGTTGTGGGGTGGCCAGGGAGTGCCAGTATATCGAGTAGTATTCCATGATGTTTCAGAATCATTATTGGTGTCTGGTCAACCCGGTGTGATCCAGTGGTTGACATGTGACCTTGTGAATGTCTCGATGGTCCTGTATGGATCGAGAGATGGTGTTGGACACCTTGAGGTGCTTTCTTACCTCAATTTACGTGTCAATGTGCTTTGAGGGTGTTAGTGATCCCTCAGGTCTCCGTGGTTCGTGTTATGCGGAGGCATGTATCAGGTGATCCTACGTCGTTTCCTTTATCAGTGTTTTCTCGTGACTTTGGCTTAGGATTAGATCGATTGGCGGCTTATTACCGCTATGCGCGATGATCTTGACCTCGAGTCTTCTGACTCAAGGATTATTGTGTTGGCTGGTCTAGCTGTCTGTCTTGAGTCCGGTGGCAGTCTGATATGCTACCATGTGTCCGGTGCTTCATAGTACGTGCGATAGTGCATGCTTAGCCTATCTGTACTTCAGCACTAGTGTTTTAGAGCCGTTGTGTCTAGTTAGCCTACACTAGTCATAGCCCGATGACACATTCCAGTGTTGGCCCACCTAGGAGTGGTGGCGGGGCAGTTCCCGACAGACGGTTTGTAAGCTAGTTTCCGTGGGCTCCCTTGCCTTGCAGTAGCGTCCTGCTGGGGGAGAAAACTAGCTAGAGGCCTGGCTCAAGGCATTGAGCTTGTGTGTGCACACGTGGTCAGGGGCGGTTGGACGAGCGCCGACGGGCGTGACCCAGACTAGTCACTCGTTACTGTTGTTCCTTGAACTTAGTTCTGTGAGTGTCTCAGTTACCGCCATTCCAGGTGTGTGGGAGATACTTGAGGCACAGTGTAAGACGTCAGTAGACACATCTGGCTATTCTTCTAGTGAGGAGGTGCTCTTGTCACTTGACACATAACTCTTGTGACTTGTGTTTCCGTGACTGGTTTCCGAGCAGCCTGTGCGTGGCTTCACTCGAGGTCTAGTCTTATGTAGCGTACATGATGATCTAGTTGTGTATGCTCGTGTCTTTGACTGTGTAGGTATTTTATAGGGCTTTTGACCTATTTTGATAGGCTTTAGCTATGGAGCTTGTGCTTTACCGACGGATCGGTAACTCCCGACTTGGTGAGATTGGGGTTCGCCTTTATGTTGCCGTTTGGAGTAGTTTAGAGAGCCGTGGTCTAGTTGGTGGCTGTGTTTCTGGTTAGTATGGCTTCACTCTTTCTTTAGCTATTCTTCCTCCTGCTTACTCCTACTTTTTACAGCTTTGCTGTGTAGTTCAGTTACTACTGTTGCTCTTGTTCTTCCTTCTTTTCTGTTTAGCGCCGTTTAGCATGTTACTGCGTTGTTTCCAGTGGGGATCCGCGTGACCCCTACTGAGCTAGTGACACGAGGCTCACCCCTACTTTTCAGGTGTGGACTTCTTCTTCCTCATGGTTCGTGACGCGATGCGTCAGTTCATGGTTGCCAGCGTTGCCAGCATTCTCTATGTTGGGCTTCCCCTGACTTCAGTGTATGTTCACTTTCCTGTTGGACTGTACTTATCTTTATTTGGACTGGACTCTGTTAATTTAAATTGTTAATTGAAAAAGTAATTTTATTTATGCTACTTTAGCAAACCTGATCATTGAAATATTAATTGCTTACTGCTATCTGGGACTTCAATGTACTCCACACACACTCCTTTTATCCCTTCAGAGCTTTACTGCTCTTCGGAGGCCTCGCAGGATCCAAGTGTTATCGGGTTTACCCGATATTCGGAGCCTGGGTCGTCACATATTCGAAGACCGAAGAAGAACATGATGAGAATTTGAGGATTTCATTGAAAATATTAAGGAAGAATCAACTCTATGCCAAGCTTAGCAAATGTGACTTCTGGCTCGAGGAAGTATCTTTGTTAGGGCATGTGATCTCGAAGGATGTGATTTCTGTTGATTCGTCAAAAGTCGAGGCTGTGAAAAATTGGGAAAGACCTACAAATGCAACTGAGATCCAAAGCTTCTTAGGTCTACCTGGCTATTATAGGTGATTCATCAAGGACTTCTCCAAGATCGCTATTCCTCTTACTAGGTTGACTCGGAAGGAGATTCCTTATAAATGGAACGAAGATTGTGAGAAAATCTTTCAAGCCTTGAAAGATCATCTGACAACTACCCCGGTCTTGGCATTGCCAATTGAAGGAGAAAAATTTGCCGTATATACCGATGCATCTGGCATTGGCCTCGCATGTGTCTTCATGTAATAAGGGAGAGTCATTGCTTACTCTTCCCGATAGTTAAAGAAGCAAGAGGAGAACTACCTGGTGCACGACCTAGAGTTGGCCGCGGTAGTATTTGCTTTAAAGATCTGGAGGCACTATCTCTATGAAGAACAATTCACCGTCTACTCCGGTCACAAGAGTCTCAAGTACTTATTCTCATAAAAGGAATTAAACATGAGACAAAGGTATTGTACAGCACTTGTTTTGATGATGACAAACTATAAGTCATTACATCCATTAACTCATTGAATTCAGCTCTTATGCATTGTATAAATGTGAAATGAAGGTGTAAAGGTCAAAGCAATTCAAGTAAAGGGAAGAGAAGCAGTCAAAAGTCTCAAAAGAATAAGAGTTTCTGCACCTTCGGGGCAGAAGTCGACTTCCAGGGCACTGGAAGTCGACTGCTACACTCAAGCCAGAACAACCCAGGTTCTGGATAGGGACAGAAGTCGACACCCTTTGAAGCAGGAGTTGACTTCGGTTGACAGACATAATCAGAGCATTCTGGGAACGTTCAGAAGTCGACTCTCACGAAAGACGTGTTTAAGAAACCCAGAATCAGACCCGTTTAACCTAAGATCCGATACCCACATGGTGGATCCATTATAGCATGCATATAGAGGGTCCAACTGTGCCAAGGAACGTAGGTTAGCAACCGATTCTGTTATCTTACATGGATATGACTTGGTCTTCAACCTCCTATAGAAAAATTGGAGCATTCCCAACACCTACTCCAACAAAACACCTGATATCTTAGAAACACTTCAAAAATTGAAAATACATGGCGGGAAGCCCAAAAAAGAAGAAGGAAGATGTGAAAAAGAGAAGGAGGGAGCTGGGAAGAAAGTGAGAGAGTGTGGTTGTTGGAAAAGAAGGCTCTACATCTAGTGAAAAGAAGAAGAGAGAAAGGGCATGTGCGTCCAGATCAAGGAGAAGAAGAAGAGGAAGAAAACAAGAGCAGCAGCAAGAGAAGCACGAGCAGCAACACCAGATCGGTTGAGGTCTAACATCAGAGAAGAAGCAGCTGCAGACACTTCACCAAATCGAGGTGAATTTTCTCTCTAGGAAGAAGACCGAGGGAGATCCAGATCGTGGGAGCTGCCGATCCAGATCTGGAGGACGTCTCTGGATGCCAGGTGAACTCCATCTACAGATCGGGATATTCGGCCATCAGGAGAATTATACACTTGAATTGTGTTTCTACTTTCACTCAATCTTTCATTTTCCTTTTTATTCTGTTAATCAAGCTGTTCGTCAGCAGAGTGTTCAGATCGAGCTGGGGTGCTCGGATCTGGGGTTAATCAAGCTGTGAGTCAGCGGAGTTTTCAAGCTGTGAGTTAGCAGAGTTTTCAAGCTGTGAGTCAGCGGAAGGAAGCCTCACCGGGTTTGGTGAGGGGTTGACGTAGGCAGACTGGGTGTCTAGCCGAACCACCTAAAAACCCCTGTCTCCTTTGTGTGTGATTGTTTGCATTCGCTTGTGACTTCCACTAGATGCATGCCTAGGACCGTCTATGTTATTCATTGAGTATTCACTTTAATTTCCACTTAAGCCGCATAGTTTAAATTGTTCATAAAAGCTTGCAATAGTTTTGAATTTGGGGGCGGATCTATTCACCCCCCCTCTAGACGGCCGTTGCACGTACACAACAAGTGGTATCAGAGCAGGTGCTCAATTCAATTGGTCCAATGACCAAGAGCTCTATAGTGGAATGACTAGCATGGGACTTATTGCTGAAGGTCACGCAATCACCAGTGTCACGCCCCTAGCGCGGAAGATACTCAGATATGCGCGACGAGTTTATATCAATCATGTCAATCAGAGTAGTAGTGTATTCGACACCAAAACAGAGATGCGCAAAAGTAAAGATAACCCAATCCTTTATTTCATAATGGATAGACTATTACAAATCCAATACTCTATTCAAAAGGAAAAGTACATAGTTGACTCAAGAAAATAGGAAAAAGACTAGATGACACTTGGAGAAGTTCTATCACTTTTACTCTTGACCATTCCCATCCGATTGACTTCCCTCGTCATCGGAATTACCTGAAAAGTAGGGAACACACGGAGTGAGCGAACGCTCAGTAGGAAATTATATCTCAGGAACTAGCAATGGGTTTAAGTATTTATATCTTTCATGAATGCACTAAAGCTATGCATGCTCGGATAAAATGACAAGATAGAGAGAGAATTTATCAATAAGACAGCAAGATGAACTAGTCATGAGCTTTCAAGAAAATATAACAAGATATTCAAGCAAGTACTTTTTAGCAAGTCATGTCAAGAACTTTGGCTATCATGTATCAAGCAAACAAGTAATTAATTACCCTTTTCGGGTCACACAATTCATGCCATGTCAAGTACGAGTCAAGTACAAGATTTGTGTGGAATGTCCAATCAAACTAGTCATGCACTCGGTATAATGCCAGAAACCTTATCATTCAACTCCCATGGACACAAGTACTTTCGGGTGCTCCTCCCAGGACCAGATCGGGCCCTATATGCGTAGGCATTTATCATGTATATTTGACATCCACTCTTGTATATATAGCCAATATGGAATTTCAACAATTTAAGCTTGTAGACACGTAGGATAACTTTGAGAGAATGGAGTCCAAAAATACGATATTGGACATAGATAGGCGATAACAACGGTACAATCACGATGAACGATGAAACTAGGTGGAATTAGGTTCCCTTAACTCGGGTACCATGACAAGTATGGACATTCTTTATATAGAATTGAGGTCCACATGAACAGTATATCAAAGGCAAGATACCCTCATTCTTATTATAGAATTGAGGTCCACAAGAACATCAACAAATGGCATGATATCATCATCCCATTAAGAATTCTCATGATATACTCTTTGCATATCATAAGGGCCGGTATACCATGTTCCTTTTAGAGTGACATGGCATTCAATAGTGTAATGGGTTTTTAGGGTACAACCAGCTCAGTCGGCCTTGAGGGAATCCAAGACTTCGAGGAGTCTTACGGAGGTCTCTATGACTAACTTGCTAGTCCAAAGGAACGGAATGTCCAATGGAGAGCTTGTATGTCAATGAGAATTGAAGGTGATCGATAAAACATCATGAAAACGTGGGACTATACTCACGGATTGGAATATAGTGCTGATATACATATATATAGATATACTGAAACCATCGGTTATCAGAAACAGGGTAAAAACATTTTTACATGAAAATAATGACTTAAGTAAAGTCACTACTCAAGTAATTAACGCCTTACATAAGGGCGTTTATCTATTTTTCCTACTTTGCAGGAATTTCAATAATTCAGTGTTTTACCAAAAACGCGCCCTGGTGAGGGGCGTTTAATTACAAGTTGACGACGTGTACAGCAATCGTCCCTTCAATATTTCTAGTTTGCAGAATATTATAAATCTGGGAATTTCAATGAAACGCGCCCTGGATAGGGGCGTTAGTTTACAGAAAGTGCCCTGGTATGGGGCGTCAGTTCAATAAAAGACGACCTGGACAAGGTCGTGATTTCAAGAATTGATCGACTTCGAGATAACATGGTATATAGTCAGGACCAGAAAATATCAGGATCTCAATAGAACAGTCATGCATTTATTTAGAATCATGTTTGCATTGATAATTTATTTTTAAACATGCTATTTATCAATTAACAGGAATTAATGTCCGTGTGCGGGGCGTCAAATCTGGAATTGACGACCTGGACAGGGTCGTGTATTTTAAATCAACGCCCTTGTTAGGGTCGTTTCTTTCAAAACTCTGTAGAAAATACACAGAACACATGAAAACTATATGCATGAACTACCAATGACAATCATCTATAATTATATGGCGGTTTGGGCTACGTTCCATGAGAAAATCCTACCTTGATAAGGATTTGGACGGATGCAGGTTCTGTGAGGAAAGAACGATACTCTATTTTATAAACAGAGTCTTTTTGAAGCTTTCGATCTTAATAGCAGCAGCACGCACAGAAGAGGATGTAGATGAAGAACCCACAATTCTTCAATCAACCGGGTTCACTTCTACAGACAACATGTAGAGACAGAAGAAACGAAGAAGAAGATATTAAAATCTTCTTATACGTAACCGAAAGCAAGGGGAAAGAACTTACTTGTTCTTCGGAAGACAGAAGCTTTCAACCTGTAAACAGAAGTAGATGAAGAATCATCAGTATTCTTCACAAATTCGATAGACAGAGTAAAGAAAAAGAACATGCTGTTCTTTACGTACCTTAGAAGAGTCCGAACGCCAAATAGCGTTCTCGGTTCAAGCAGTGGGTTATTTATAGGATTTCTAGAATCCTAATAGAGTTAGTGTTTGATTGGAAGTAATACTTCCATATTAGAGTTATTACTACATTCGAACTCTTTCTCATAGTTATCAACTTACCTTGGATAGACTCCTGGGTCGAACGGAACTCAAACTGAATTAGCGTCCTAAGTAAGGGCGTCGAATTTAAATTGACGCCTTGTCAAGCGTCGTTACTTGTTGAAAAGCGTCCACTCAAAGGGCGTTACGCTATCTTGCCCTTTTTATTTTATTTTGGTCGTTTGAAATTTGACGCCTTATTATTTGGGCGTCCTTTCATTAATTCACGCCTTAGGTGAGGGCGTTTCTTATAAGGTAGCGCCTTTATATGAGGCGTTACTTTCATTAGAGTTTAGTTCTTTTTCTTCCAAGCTCTTTCGTTTATTTTATTAAATCTTTTTAATCTATTTTGATTTATTTATTCCTTTTTATTTTATCCGGGTTGCTACACCCTCCCCCACTTAAAAGAATTTGGTCCCCAAATTCCATATCATACATTTACATATGGAGAGTGTAGAGTTCATACCTTCTAAAATAATTCTGGAAATCGCTTCCTCATAGATTCCTCGGTCTCCCATGTAGCTTCATGTTTTGAATTCTTATTTCATTGTACTTTTAGCATGGGAATAACCTTATTCCTTAGGGTTCGTACTTCTCGATTTAGTATCTTTATGGGCTTCTGCTCATATGTGAGATCCTTCTGGATCACTAGATCTCCATACTCAATAATATGTGATGGATCATGGACATACTTCTTCAACATAGATATGTGGAACACATCGTGTACTTCGGTCAGTTGAGGTGGCAATGCGATGCGATAAGCAACCTCGCCAACTCTTTCTAGTATCTCAAAAGGTCCGATAAATCTTGGTGTAAGCTTGCCCTTAACACCAAATCTACGTATTCCACGTCCAGGCGATATCTTGAGAAATACATGATCTCCAACTTGGAATTCAAGATCTCTTCTTCTTGTGTCAGCATAAGCCTTTTGTCTAGACTGAGCAATTTGCAGTCTCTCTTTGATCAATTGTATCTTCTCGGTAGTGTCCCTTACCATTTCTGGACCTAACAGTTGTTTCTCTCCAACTTCGTCCCAGCATAAGGGTGATCGGCAACTCCTTCCGTATAAGGCTTCAAAAGGTGCCAGTTGTATACTTGCCTGGTAGCTATTATTGTATGCAAATTCGACCAGAGGCAAGTGATCATGCCAGTTTCCATCAAAATCAGTAATGCATGCTCTTAGCATATCTTCGACTACTTGATTGGTTCTCTCGGTTTGACCATCCGTTTGAGGATGAAAGGCTGTGCTAAAGTTAAGTCTCGTTCCCAACGAATGTTGTAGTCCTTTCCAAAAATGAGAAGTAAAACGGGGATCTCTGTCAGACACGATTGAAACAGGAATACCATGTAATCTGACTATTTCCTTGATGTATAGTGCAGCTAAGACATCAACTGACCATCGACTCTTGATTGGCAAGAAATGCGCTGATTTAGTCAATCGGTCAATGATAACCCATATTCCATCATGTCCTCTTTTTGATTTAGATAAACCCATGATGAAATCCATACCAATATCCTCCCACTTCCATTTAGTAATATCTAGAGGATGTAGTTTTCCAGCAGGCTTTTGGTGTTCCGTCTTGACTCGTTGGCACGTGAGACAGCGTGATACGTAGTCCGCTATTTCTCTTTTCATGTTGGGCCACCAAAAATTTCTTTTTACATCTTGGTACATTTTGGTAGATCCAGGATGAATCGTATACCTTGACCTATGAGCTTCATCTAAGACCTTCTTCTTCAATTCTGGGCAGTCCGGTATACAAGTTCTATTCTTGAACATTAATCTTCCATCAGAAGCTAATTGGAAATCCGATTGTCCTTCTAATCTGCCCTTGATTTCTACTAATGTAGGATCATTATTCTGAAGTGCTTGTATTTCAGACAATACATCTGACTGTATGCTTACATGAGATAATGTGACACATCTAGGGTCCGTGTCCATGCTTATATTGAGTCCAGAGAATTGTTCCAGCAATTTCCATTCTTGAATCATACAATTGGCTAACAGTGCTCTCGGTTTTCGACTAAGGGCATCTGCTACATGATTACCCTTTCCGGGGTGATATTGTATATTGAAGTCGAAGTCCTTGAGATATTCTAGCCAGCGTCTTTGCCTCATATTTAGTTCCTTCTGTGAGAAAAGATATTTGAGACTTTTGTGATCGGAGTATATAGTGAACTGTACTTCATATAGGTAGTGTCTCCATATCTTTAGTGCAAATACCACCGCGGCCAATTCTAAGTCATGGACGGGGTAGTTCTCTTCATGTTTCTTCAGTTGACGAGAAGAGTATGCTATGACCTTCCCTTGTTGCATTAGGACACATCCGAGGCCAATGCCAGAAGCATCAGTGTAAACCTCGAATTTCTCTCCTTCTATTGGCAATGCTAAGATAGGAGCTGTAGTAAGATGATCCTTGAGAGTTTGGAAGCTTCTTTCACATTCCTCATCCCATTCATAACGGATCTCCTTGCGAGTTAACCTCGTAAGTGGCACGGCGATTTTAGAGAAATCCTTGATGAATCGCCTGTAATAGCCGGCAAGACCTAAGAAACTTCGGATCTCGCTAGCATTGGTCGGTCTTTCCCAGTTCCTTACAGCTTCAACCTTTGATGGGTCTACAGACAAGCCATCCTTTGATATAACATGTCCGAGAAAAGTCACTTCTTCAAGCCAGAATTCACACTTGCTAAGTTTTGCATATAATTGGTTTGTCCTCAATATTTGTAATGCAATCCTCAAATGTTCCTCATGCTCTTCCTTGGTCTTGGAATAAATCAATATATCATCAATAAAGACCACCACGAATTGATCCAAATAAGGCCTGAATATACTATTCATCAACTGCATAAAGGCAGTAGGGGCATTCGTTAGTCCGAAAGGCATAACAATAAATTCATAATGGCCATACCTGCTTCTGAATGCGGTTTTATGAATATCCTCGTCCTTGATTCTTAGTTGGTGATATCCTGACCTAAGATCAATTTTGGAAAAGTACATGGATCCTGAAATTTGATCAAACAATTCATCGATTCTCAACAGTGGATACTTGTTCTTGATAGTGAGATGATTCAACTGTCGATAGTCGACGCATAACCTCATGGATCCGTCTTTCTTCTTTACAAATAATATAGGTGCTCCCCACGGGGAAGTACTTGGTCTAATGAATCCTTTCTTAATGAGTTCCATCAATTGCTCCTTTAACTCCTTGAGTTCAGCAGGTGACATCCTATAAGGTGCCTTTGAAATCGGACCAGCACTAGGGACTAAGTCAATGGTGAAGGCCACTTCTCTTTGCGGGGGTAATCCCGGCAAATCTTCTGGAAACACGTCCGGAAATTCTTGTACCACTGGAATGTCTTCTAGCTTAGCTTCCTTAGCTTCTTTAACTGTGACAAAGGCAAGGAAAGATGCACATCCTTTCCTGATGAGCTTGCTAGCTCGGAGAGCTGAAATATGAGGGGATCTGCTCCGACCCTTGGGGCTAGTCAAGATTAGTTCTGGAAATTCCTTGAATGTAACCTTGCTATTGCGGCAATCAACCGTTGCCTGATACTTGGATAACCAATCTGCTCCTAGAATAACATCATACTCCTTCAGATCTAAACATATGAGATCAATAGGGAGATTTCTACCCTGAACCAATACTTCGCAGTTTTGGTAATGATGTGTAATATCAGTCTCATCATCCAGAGGAGTAGACAAAACTAACTTTATCCATTCCGGTTCTAGGGGTAATGGGTCAGCAAACTTCTTAGAAACAATAGAATGCGATGCACCAGTATCAATTAAGACATATGCATTCCTGGAACAAACTTTCAATGTACCTTCCACTAAGCCGCCTTCTTCTTCTTGCTCGATCTCCTTGATTGCATGAAGACGAGCATTCTTGGTTACTGGGCGTTTCCCGACATCGGCTTGATTGTTAAGTAATGGGCAATCGAGAATCCGATGCTCACGACTCCCATAACAGAGACATGCTCCTAGTTTCCTCCAGCATTCTTCTGCTCTATGACCCGCTTTATCACAATGTTTGCACACTGTATTTGGAGAGGTAGTGGTGATAGAGAAGGGCTTGGTCTTCTTGAACTTTTGGTCTTGTGAGGATGCTCCTCCATTGCTAGGCCTTTTCTTGAAGTTGGGTTTAAAGGAACCCGAACCTGTAACTTGCTCCTTCTTATCCTTACCACGAATTCTATCAGACAGTTCCGTGGCATCTTCTAATAGTTGAGCTCGACGTACTATCTCCGAGTAGACTTGAATGTCCATTGGTGCTAGTTGGGTAATAGCTTGGGGCTTGAGCCCATTAAGAAACCTCCTAGCTTTCATTTTCTCGGTGCTAACTAGATGCTTAGCATACCGAGATAATCTAGAGAATTGGGCCTCATACTCGGCCACTGACAAAGATCGTTGCTTTAATGCAGCAAATTCTGCAGTCTTCTTTTCCTGAACTCGATCTGAGAAATATTTAGCGTTGAAATGTTCAACGAATTCTTCCCAAGTAACTTGGTCTTGATTTATAGTAGCCTCTATTGATTCCCACTAGCATCTAGCATCCCTTTCTAACTGAAAAGTAGCTAATAAGACCTTATCTGGATCCGTGCATTGCATGACACGGAATATTCGTTCTGTTTCCCTAATCCAGTGTTCAGCGTCATCTGGATCAGTAGAACCTGTGAACTTGGGCGGGTTCTTGTTCTTGAAAGTCTGGTGGAGACTTCCTGCTCGTTGTCCACCTCCTTGTGTTACTTGTTGCAGCACTTGAGTCATGCCTTGCAGTGTACGCTGCATGTTGCGCCATTGAGCACGTTCGGTAGCCATTATCCTACAATTATAATAACTAGATTAATACGTGATTTGTATCTTAAAGACTAGCATTCTATGTTAACTTTAACCCTTGGTTCTACCCAATCTCACTGGTTAAAGGTTTGAACATATCCTTGGACTTGGGTTTTCCTAGGAATTGAATACCCTAGGCTCTGATACCACAAAAACTGTCACGCCCCGAGCGCGAAAGATACTCGGATATGCGCGACGAGTTTATATCAATCATGTCAATCAGAGTAGTAATGTATTCGACACCAAAACAGAGATGCGCAAAAGTAAAGATAACCCAATCCTTTATTTCATAATGGATAGACTATTACAAATCCAATACTCTATTCAAAAGGAAAAGTACATAGTTGACTCAAGAAAATAGGAAAAAGACTAGACGACACTTGGAGAAGTTCTATCACTTTCACTCTTGACCATTCCCATCCGATTGACTTCCCTCGTCGTCGGAATTACCTGAAAAGTAGGGAACACACGGAGTGAGCGAACGCTCAGTAGGAAATTATATCTCAGGAACTAGCAAGGGGTTTAAGTATTTATATCTTTCATGAATGCACTAAAGCTATGCATGCTCGCATAAGACGACAAGATAGAGAGAGAATTTATCAATAAGACAGCAAGATGAACTAGTCATGAGCTTTCAAGAAAAGATAACAAGATATTCAAGCAAGTACTTTTTAGCAAGTCATGTCAAGAACTTTGGCTATCATGTATCAAGCAAACAAGTAATTAATTACCCTTTTCGGGTCACGTAATTCATGTCATGTCAAGTACGAGTCAAGTACAAGATTTGTGTGGAATGTCCAATCAAGCTAGTCATGCACTCGGTATAATGCCAGATACCTTATCATTCAACTCCCATGGGCACAAGTACTTTCGGGTGCTCCTCCTAGGACCAGATCGGGCCCAATATGCGCAGGCATTTATCATGTATATTTGACATCCACTCTTGTATATATAGCCAATATGGAATTTCAACAATTTAAGCTTGTAGACACGTAGGATAACTTTGAGAGAATGGAGTCCAAAAATACGATATTGGACATAGATAGGCGATAACAACGGTACAATCACGATGAACGATGAAACTAGGTGGAATTAGGTTCCCTTAACTCGGGTACCATGACAAGTATGGACATTCTTTATATAGAATTGAGGTCCACATGAACAGTATATCAAAGGCAAGATACCCTCACTCTTATTATAGAATTGAGGTCCACAAGAACATCAACAAATGGCATGATATCATCATCCCATTAAGAATTCTCATGATATACTCTTTGCATATCATAAGGGCCGGTATACCATGTTCCTTTTAGAGTGACATGGCATTCAATAGTGTAATGGGTTTTTAGGGTACAACCAGCTCAGTCGGCCTTGAGGGAATCCAAGGCTTCGAGGAGTCTTACGGAGGTCTCTATGACTAACTTGCTAGTTCAAAGGAACGGAATGTCCAATGGAGAGCTTGTATGTCAATGAGAATTGAAGGTGATCGATAAAACATCATGAAAACGTGGGACTATACTCACGGATTGGAATATAGTGCCGATATACATATATATAGATATACTGAAACCATCGGTTATCAGAAACAGGGTAAAAATATTTTTACATGAAAATAACGACTTAAGTAAAGTCACTACTCAAGTAATTAACGCCTTACATAAGGGCGTTTATCTATTTTTTCTACTTTGCAGGAATTTCAATAATTCAGTGTTTTACCAAAAACGCGCCCTGGGGAGGGGCGTTTAATTACAAGTTGACGACGTGTACAGTAGTCGTCCCTTCAATATTTCTAGTTTGCAGAATATTATAAATCTGGGAATTTCAATGAAACGCACCCTGGATAGGGGCGTTAGTTTACAGAAAGCGCCCTGGTATGGGGCGTCAGTTCAATAAAAGACGACCTGGACAAGGTCGTGATTTCAAGAATTCATCGACTTCGAGATAACATGGTATATAGTCAGGACCAGAAAATATCAGGATCCCAATAGAACAGTCATGCATTTATTTAGAATCATGTTTGCATTGATAATTTATTTTTAAACATGCTATTTATCAATTAACAGGAATTAACGTCCGTGTGCGGGGCGTCAAATCTGGAATTGACGACCTGGACAGGGTCGTGTATTTTAAATCAACGCCCTTGTTAGGGTCGTTTCTTTCAAAACTCTGTAGAAAATACACAGAACACATGAAAACTATATGCATGAACTACCAATGACAATCATCTATAATTATATGGCGGTTTGGGCTACGTTCCATGAGAAAATCCTACCTTGATAAGGGTTTGGACGGATGCAGGTTATGTGAGGAAAGAACGATGCTCTGTTTTATAAACAGAGTCTTTTTGAAGCTTTCGATCTTAATAGCAGCAGCACGCACAGAAGAGGATGCAGATGAAGAACCCACAATTCTTCAATCAACCGGGTTCACTTCTACAGACAACCTGTAGAGACAGAAGAAACGAAGAAGAAGATATTAAAATCTTCTTATACGTAACCGAAAGCAAGGGGAAAGAACTTACTTGTTCTTCGGAAGACAGAAGCTTTCAACCTATAATCAGAAGTAGATGAAGAATCATCAGTATTCTTCACAAATTCGATAGACAGAGTAAAGAAAAAGAACATGCTGTTCTTTACGTACCTTAGAAGAGTCCGAACGCCAAATAGCGTTCTCGGTTCAAGCAGTGGGTTATTTATAGGATTTCTAGAATCTTAATAGAGTTAGTGTTTGATTGGAAGTAATACTTCCATATTAGAGTTATTACTACATTCGAACTCTTTCTCATAGTTATCAACTTACCTTGGATAGACTCCTGGGTCGAACGGAACTCAAACTGAATTAGCGTCCTAAGTAAGGGCGTCGAATTTAAATTGACGCCTTGTCAAGCGTCGTTACTTGTTGAAAAGCGTCCACTCAAAGGGCGTTACGCTATCTTGCCCTTTTTATTTTATTTTGGTCGTTTGAAATTTGACGCCTTATTATTTGGGCGTCCTTTCTTTAATTCACGCCTTAGGTGAGGGCGTTTCTTGTAAGGTAGCGCCTTTATATGAGGCGTTACTTTCATTAGAGTTTAGTTCTTTTTCTTCCAAGCTCTTTCGTTTATTTTATTAAATCTTTTTAATCTATTTTGATTTATTTATTTCTTTTTATTTTATCCGGGTTGCTACAACCAGACCACCTTACTTTGATGGAACTGACTATTGTTATTGGAAAAATTGAATGCAGGTTTTTCTCCAAGCACCAGATCATGAAGTTTGGAGAGTGGTGAGCAAAGGCCCGTATGAGCTTCTCGGTGATGAAGACACATGGACAAGATAGAAGATCCGGAAGTCCAATTTGAATTGGGGAGCGATGAATATGATGCAGTGCGCACTCCACCCTGTAGAATTTTCTAATGTATCATCCTGCGCAAGTGCCAAAGAGATGTGGGATGAGCTTGAGGTAATTTATGAAGGCACATCTCAGGTAAGAGAAACAAAAGCAAATATGCTAATTTCAGAATATGAACTTTTCAAAATGAAACCACATGAATCCATCTCAGATGTGTATGCCAGGCTATCTCAGTTGACAAATAGTTTGAAGAGCCTAGGGAAAAGTTACTCAGAGCAAGAACTTGCTAGAAAAGTTCTTGGGTCATTAACCCATTCATGGAATACTAAAGCTACAGTCATAGAGGATTCCAAAGATGTTTCAATCTTGACTGTTGATGAATTGATAGGTTCTCTTATGGCTTATGAGCTTAATTTGCAAAGAATAGAAGAAGAGCAAAAGAAGAAGCCACTGGGACTGAAGGCTAATTTAGATAGCTCTGAATCTTCTGAGGAATGTTAGTCATCTAGCTGAGAGATAGATTCAGATGAAGTCTCGTTGATAACAAGAAAGATCAGAAAATTCTTAAGGAAAGAAGGTAAGAATCCCAAGAGTCGGGTAAGAAAGTCATCGAACTTTAAATCTAAATCATTTTGGAAAAAAATCTAACAAACTTATTTGTTACAATTGCAGCAAGCCCGGACATATCATAATTGAGTGTCCACAAAATGAGAAGAAAACGTACTCCAAGAGGAAAGACAAGAAGAAAGTTATGATATGCACCTGGAGTGATGAAGAGAAAAGTGAAGGGAAGAGTTCATCCAGTGAAACCAATGAAGACTTAGGTTTTATGGCAATAGGTCAGTATGAGGTAAGTGAAAACTCTTCTCCATTTGAGCATTTCACTATAGATGATTGGCAAGAAGCATATGGTGAATTGGTTGATAAATGTTATATTGTTAGAATGGAAAACAAAGCCTTGAAAAAGAAAATGAATGCCATGATTCATGATACAACCTCAACTGATAAGAATGCATGCTTACAAATTGAAGTTTCAAATCGGAAGAAACAAGTTCATGACTTAGAGATTTCTAAATCTGAACTAAGAGAACTGGAAGACGAGAATGAAAATCTGAGATACAAAATTGATGAATTGAGAATGAGAATGTAAAAATCAGAATCAAATGAATTAAGAGAAGAAAATGAAAATTTGAAAAACATCATTGATGGCTTGAACCTGAAATTGCAAGACTATGAAAAGGAAACTAGATTGGCCAATGAAAAACACACTACCGTCAAGGAAGTTAACTGTCAACTTTAGAAGGAGATTGTAAGAATTCAAGAAGAACTAAAAGACAAACAAGATTCTTTGGAAAAATTGATGAAGGGAAGAGAAAATCTAGATGCTGTGTTAGGATCTAGAGTGAATTTTCAGAAAGAAGGATTAGGCTACAATCCAACAACCAAAAAGGAATTTCAATTAAAAACAATCACCTTCGTAGCCGAACAAGATTCAAGAAAGAAAAAGCCTCTTGTTAACATGCATGGTCTAGAAAAATTGTCTGAGGTTAGCACCTCAACAAAGAACCAATCAACTATAAAATCAAATGACAAGGACCCAAATGGGAAACCATTGAAACAAGCAAGCAAGTTCAAAACACATCAAGGGAAACAAAGGCAGCAAGAGCCCGGTCTAGATGGTCCAGAAAAAACAAAATCTAAATCTGATTTCACTCAAGACATCAAGAAGAACAATCCAATTCCACCAAATCAGGCAAACAAGCCAATCAGAAACAATTACACAAGCAATAGAAAAACCTGGAACCAGAGAAGTCGACTTCTACTCCCTCAAAAGTCGACTCTGGGCAGCAACAGAAACATCACAGCGGTCTGGCAACATAGAAGTTGACTTAGACACCCTCACAAGTCGACTTTGGGCAGCAACAGAAACTTCACAGAATTCTGGCAACATGGAAGTCGACTTAGACATCCTCAAAAGTTGACTTTTGGCTACAGCCGAAGGTACAAAGCCCCTACAGGTCGACGCATGCCCTTCCATAGGTTGATGCAGTGGTTCAAAGCTCAGTGGTTCATGCCTAGAAATGTCAGGGAAGGTCGACATAGTTGGATGCATAGGTCGACGCATGGGCCTCACGGATTATATTGTCATCATAAATCTCAATGGGCAGGTAAACCCAGAGTTAATGGTAAGTCCCAATCACCCTTTGCTTATTGGAAAGATAGAAACAAGAATTTTGTAAAGAAGCAAAATTTGTGAAACACTCTATTTGCTTTTGATACTATTCCTAAGAAGTATTCATGCAGGCCTAATGAGAATCCAACGTGAGCATGGCAGCTGTGGATACCGAAAGGCATACAGTCATGTCTTGAAGAGTTAAACACTCAAAAGGGACCCAAAGCGACTTGGGTTCCCAAATTTGTAGCTTAATTTGATTGTAGCTAGGCCCTGTAGCCATACACAACAAGTGGATTCATGATAATGGTTGTACAAGGCATGTCAAAGGGGAACAAATCTAAACTCTTCTTATGATTGAATAGTAATTCTTTGCTTTATTAATTGGTAGGAACAACATAAATAAAGTCATCAAATCAGGTAATCCCTCCAAATTGAAATTTATATTCTGCTATAATTGACTGTTGAAAATTTAATTGCTGTTGAAAACTACGTGGTTGAAGAAGTTGTGATGCGGCTGAAATAGTTGATAAAATCTAAATTATGAATTGGTTCGTGAAATTTTGAAGACCGCTGCATTTGTCTGTTGACAGATTTTATGATGTTGCTGCATCAATTTTAAGTTCAATTACTTACTGTATATCACAGTGAGGGGGAGTTGCACTTATGGTATTATGCATGAGTCATGCATCCATTCTCATATATGAGTTTGCTTATGCAGTTGTCATGCATTCATACCATGGACCCTTGTGGTATATCAAATGGTGATTGGTGGAAGGCTAGGTTAAGTTTGTTTGTGTTGGACCCCTAGGTGTGTGTGATGATTTAGTTTTAATGTTGATAAAACTTGTGTGCATGTGGTATGCAGAATATCCATTTAAGAATGAATGATCATCAAGGATCTTATGCAAAACATGATAACCTTGCTTTGTAAGACTGAAATTTATGGTGAATATACTTCTGAAGTCAATGGATTGAATGAACAAGTACCGTGTCATCCACAACACCAAACAGGTTGAAAATCCCATACAATGTTCATCAAAAGGGAATGGAAAGACTTAAGATTGTTAAATCCTTCACTAGGTTTGTAAAGGTAACTAATGCTCACTCTTGTGCATTTGTGGAGAGCTATGGGTGTTTGGTGATTAGGTATAACATTTGTGATTGCAAGAGTCATTCCACACATATCTTTTATGAGATTTTGAGCTTGCATGTTGATTAATCATTCCGTGTGAAGACTGGTAGAATTTGGCAAAATTGATTCTCACACCCTCTTCATATTCATGGTCATAGGATACTCAAGATAGGTGTGTCATCTTTGTGTTCAAAATGCCTCCTTGAATACTCTTCATATAGATTGGAAACATGTTTAAGGTTTTCTTACAAACCTTGGTTGTAACTTAGCAACTCATTGTGCTCTCATGCTATTTAAACTCAAGGTTGTTTGATCCTATTTTTGATTGGCTAAATTGAAGACATGAATAGGTTTCAATATGGTGAAATGTCTCTTATCATATCAAGGTTTTTATGTTCACACTTCATGCCATATACATATGGGGTTATTGCATTTCATTTCTCAAAATCTGCATTTTACTGAATTTTGGTCGACCGCCCCTGGGCCTTTGGTCGACCGGATTTCTCAGTAACAGAAGTTTCTGACCCTGTAAAATTCTGGTCGACCGGCCCTTTCGCACAGGTCGACCGAACCCGGCAAGAAACCCATTACGTGAACTCTGAAACCCATCTTAATGAGATCCATTTGGAGTCGAACTTGACCCTAATACCCTTAGGCATTCACATATATATTAGACTCATTTTGAGGGGGTTTTAGCATGGGCTTTATGGTCTTTTCATACCTTTCTATTGGGTGTATATATATCCTGCAAATTTGGGAGAAAAACAAGGGTTCTAATATTTCTATCTATCTTGTAGGAAAATAAGGGGAAGAAGGAGAGGAGTTGAGGAAGGATTGAAGGTTTTCATATACTTCCATGCATTTCTGGAGTTCGTGATTGAAGAAACAAAGAAGCGGAACAAGAAGGGGAACGCGTGGACGTTCTCATCGTCGATATCCGGCTATCCTCCGACCCGAGGCTTAGAGGAGAATTTCTACAGCCCTTTCTATCCATGGAGATTTCTTTCTACATATTGTTTGTGTCTATTGGAGTCATTAGCTTCTGGATTACATACTTGTATTGAACATATCTTTACTTTCCGAACTTGAACTCTGTCAGTCTGTTGACCGTCTGCAAACGGTTGTGGTAATCTTGTGCCGTTGGTGTTGCGGCTAGTGTGTGTGACTATTGATCCGTGGTAGGATCATGTAGGAGATGACGTCTCCATGTCTCTTGGAGCGAAAGCTCCGTGCGCTTCATTTGAAGTGAGTGGATCCTCACCGGTTTGGTGAGGGGTGGACGTAGGGAGCCCGTCGTGGTCCCGAACCACCTAAAAAATATGTCTCGCATCTATGTGTTTGTGGTATGCTTGATTACTATTATCATCTCGATCGTGTGAGAATGGAGAAGTTGAGGGAACTAGTTTGATATTTTCATCCATTCGTATCTTGCATTGGTAGTTAATTTAATTCCGCTGTATTAATTTTAAAAACTACCTTTGCGCTTGGCGGGGACAATTCAACCCCCCCTTCTTGTCCATACGAGAATCTAGGGACAACAATCTGGTATCAGAGCGGGTCTCTGATTTTAGGATAACCTCACGGTTGTAGAGAAAAGATCTCTTGGTATGGCCAACAAGGGAATGCTCCTCGAGGGACATTCGATACATAGACCACCCTTCTTTGATGGGACTAACTATCCCTATTCGAAAAACAAAATGATTGTGTTCGTGCGAGCACAGGACAATGACAGTTGGAAAGTTATAAACAAAGGTCCTCATGTTTTACCACCGAATGAAGATGAATGGGAAGATGATCACATTAAAAAATCATGTACAAACTTTAGAGCTATGAATATTATTCAGTGCGCGATACATCCTAATGAGTACTCACGTATATCAATGTGTTCATCTTCACAGGAGATGTGGAACAAATTGCAATGAAGTACGGGAGACAAAGGCAAATCTGTTGGTTTGGGAGTATGAACTATTTGCAATGAAGCTCGAGGAGAACATAACATAAATGTATGCAAGGCTAAGCGAGATCACAAACAACCTAAAGGCCTTGGGAAAAGAATATTCAAATCAAGACTTGGTCAGAAAGGTGATGCGGTCCCTCACACCTCCGTGGCACACAAAGGTGACCGTCATAGAGTATTCAAAGGATCTTACCACACTCAAGGTGGATGAATTGATCGGGTCGTTGATGACGTACGAAATCAACATCATGAAGCCAGTTGAGGAGGAAAGCAAAAAGAAGAAATCGATTGCACTAAATGCTTATCCAGGATCGTCAGAGGAAAGTGATGGAGACTCATCTATGGATAGTGATGAGGAAGGGCTGGTGGCTCTTGTAACAAAAAATGTCAGAAAATATTTTAGAAGAGCTAGAAGAGATGGAAATCTTCCTAGAAGATTCATGAGGAGAAACTTCAACAAGAAAGGTGAGCCAAGCAAGAAAAAAGAAATCATTTGCTATGAGTGTAAGAAGGCCAGCCATATGAGGGGTCAATGCCCCAATCTCCAAAAGAAGTTGAACAAGAACAAGCCAAAGAAAGGAAAAGCGATGAAGGCAACATGTAGCGATGAGGATTCGGATAGCTCAAAATCCGAAGGTGAGAAGAAAGGATTGGGCGAGCTAGTCCAAAATCTTTGTATTATGGCGGATGAAGATAATTCCAAGGTAAACTCTGATTCTGAAAACTTTACTGCTGAACAATGGCATGAAGCTTATGCAGATTTATATCATAAGTATAAGAGGTCTAAAACGGATGTCGAAAATATGAAAAAGAAATTTTGTGACTTGATTAGCTCTACTAATCCATGTTATAGTTGTATCTTTTATGAAATGCAAATTGAAAATTTTAAGGATGAAAAAGAAGATTTTCAATCTAGGCTAACCTTGTACATGGATGAACTAGAATGTTTGGAGGTAGAAAAATAGCATGCTTATGAAAATGCTGAAAAACTGAAAAATGAGAATGAACAATTGGTAAAGGAGTTGGGTGAACTGAAATTGAGATTGAATGAATGTTAAAAATCCAAGAAGGATATTGAAGCCAACTTTAATACCATGCAAAATGAATTAAAGAAGTTGAAAGAAGTTGTTCAAAAAGAACTGAAAGGAAAAGAGAAAATATTTGAGCATGGTGAGACTAGCAATGGAAATGCTAGGAATGAGAAGAATAATATGGGATACTCTTCCATAAAGAAAAATTCATTTGTAAGAAATCAATTTCAAAAATCTTTTGATTCATATTACTATTATTTTGTTGATCCATGCATGAACTCTTTTGCTAATAGATCAAGCATGCATAGGAGAAGTAATTTTAGAAAATCAAATGTTACATGTTTTTATTGTGGAATGTTCGGCCACTCAATGTACGTATGTGATCTAATGAGGGCCGATGATGAATATTTTGAAAAGAAAAATAGAATGCAATTTTCTCATGGTAGGACTAACACTTCGGGACCCAAGCTTGCTTGGGTACCTAAATCAACTTGAGATTTGATTTGTTTGTGTATGTCTGTTTAAGAGCCAAGTGGAACAAATGGTATCTGGACAATGGATGCTCCAGACATATGACAGGCAATAAGGAACTCTTCTCAGACCTGAAGGAAAAGGATGGCGGATTGGTCACCTTTGGCGGGAACGACAAAGGTAAAATTATGGGAATTAGACGAATATGTAAGGATTCGAACCAATCCATTGAAGAAGTCTTACTTGTAGATGGTTTGAATCATAATTTGTTTAGCATTAGTCAACTTTGTG
The DNA here is from genome assembly GCA_022559845.1 of Amorphophallus konjac. Lineage (NCBI taxonomy): Eukaryota > Viridiplantae > Streptophyta > Magnoliopsida > Alismatales > Araceae > Amorphophallus > Amorphophallus konjac. The sequence goes on along the minus strand of CM040118.1, from coordinate 254,459,795 downwards.
ACAAAGGTCACAAAGTCATTTTTGAAAACACACACTGCTCCATTGTAGATAAAGTTTCACATGAAATAAAATTCATTGGTTTTAGAGATGGAAACATTTACTCTGTTGATCTTGAAAATTCTCAAAATGAAAATCTTTATTTAGTTGCTAATAAGTCAGATGATGCATGGTTATGGCATCGATGACTTGGTCATGCTAGTTTTAGTGTTCTTTCTAAATTGTATAGAAAAGAATTCGTAAGAGGTTTACCAAAACTGAATTTCGATGTAAATAAAATTTGTGATGCATGTGCTATTGGGAAATAGACCAGGGTGTCTTTTAAATCCAAGAACATTGTCACCACCACTAGATCCCTTGAACTCCTTCATCTAGATTTATTTGGTCCCACTAGGACACACAGTTTTGGAGGGAAATTTTATGTGTTTATTATTGTAGATGATTACTCAAGATTAACTTGGGTATTATTTTTAACCCATAAGAATGATGCTTTGAAGGAGTTCAAAGATCTTTGCAAGAACTTACAAACTGATAAGGGGTATCAAATTAAAGCTATTCGAAGTGATCATGGGAGAGAATTTGATAACCATGACTTTGATGATTTTTATAGGAAACAGGGGCTTACACACAGCTTCTCAGCACCTCGAACCCCACAACAAAACGGAGTCGTGGAAAGAAAGAATAGGATGCTCGTGGAGATGGTGAGAACAATGCTTGCGGAAAATAGCTTACCAAGGTACTTTTGGGCCGAGGCTGTGAGCACGACCTGTCACATCATCAATCGAGCCATGGTAAGACCTATTCTCAAGAAAATTACATATGAGCTTTATAAAGGTAAGAAGCCGAATATTGCATATTTTAAACCTTTTGGTTCTCCATGTTTCATTTTGAAAAATTCTAAAGAACATTTGGAGAAATTTGCCGCTAAGAGTGATAGAGGTATATTTATTGGATATTCTTCGTCATCTAAAGCATATTGAGTATATAACCTACGTACTCTTGTGGTAGAGGAAAGCCCTCATGTGATCATTGATGAATACACTTTAAGATTGTCTGACAAAGATAATCATTTTATTGATATAGGGAATGAAGATGGATAAGAAAAGAAAGACAAGAAAAATCAAGATGTGGATCAAGGGTAGTCGAGCACCAAAAATGATGAAGTTCCAACCCAGAATGAAGAGCTCCCCAAGCAATGGACGTTCCACAAGGACCACCCACAAGACAATGTCATAGGAGATGTGGAACAAGGCGTAAGAACAAGGGCTTCAATCAGGGAAGTTGAAGAATTTGATAATCTTGCATTTCTTTTCGATATTGAGCCCAAATCTATATAGATGAGGCATTAAATGATAATTTTTGGATCTTGGCTATGCAGGAGGAATTACACCAATTCCAAAGGAATGAGGTGTGGTTTCTTGTGCCTAGACCTAAGGATCACCCGGTGATAGGAACTAAGTGGATTTTTCGAAACAAACTTAGTGATCAAGGGGTGGTAATTAGGAATAAAGCCCGACTTGTAGCCCAATGCTATAGCCAAGAATTAGGAATTGATTTTGATGAATCATTTGCACCCGTGGCTAGGCTTGAGGCCGTTAGAATATTACTAGCCTTTGCATGCTCTAGGAATATAAAACCTTTTCAAATGGACGTTAAAAGTACATTTTTAAATGGTGTAGTGAAATAAGACATCTATGTTGAGCAACCATCAGGATTTGAAGAGGAGAAGAACTCGAACCATGTGTACGAACTTGACAAAGTATTGTATGGTCTGAAGCAAGCCTCCCATGCATGGTATGAAAGGTTAAGTACATTCCTTTCAGAAAATAGCTTCAAAAGAGGTAATATCGATCAAACCCTTTTCATTAAGAATGACAATGAACACATGCTTATTGTTCAGGTATACGTTGATGACATTATCTTTGGAGCCACTTCTGATTCATTAAATGATGATTTTGTTAAATTGATACAGGGGGAGTTTGAGATGAGTTTGATGGGGGAGTTAAATTTCTTCTTTGGTTTGCAAGTAAAGCAATAAAAGGATAGAATTTTCATAAATCAAAGGAAATACACAAAGGAGCTCATCAAGAAGTTCAAATTCGACAATGCAAAGCCACACAAGACATCGATGTCAACAACGGTGAAATTGAACAAGGATGAAAAAGATAAGTCTGTCGATCAGAAACTTTTTAGAGGCATGGTTGGATCTTTGTTGTATTTGGCTGCTAGTAGGCCGGATATAATGTTTAGTGTTTGCATGTGTGCGAGATTTCAATCCGATCCTAGAGAACCACACATGTTGACGGTCAAAAAGATTTTTAGATATTTACTTGGCACATCGGGTCTTGGTCCATGGTTTCCTCGTAGTTAGAGTTTTGATTTAGTAGCCTATACTGATTCTGATTACGTTGGGTGTTTAGTGGATCGTAAGAGCACGAGCAGGTATTGTCAGTTTCTTGGAGGATGCATGGTTTCATGGGCCTCTAGGAAACAAAATACAGTCGCATTGTCAACTGCCGAAACTGAATACATGGCTACGGGTAGTTGTGCGACTCAAGTGCTATGGATCCAACAATAATTAGTTGATTATGAGATTTCATTGAATAACACACCCATTCTTTGTGATAACACTTCTGTAATTAATATTTCCAAAAATTTTGTTTTGCACTCTCACACCAGGCACATAGAAATTCGACACCACTTTTTGCGAGATAATGTGAGTAAGGGTCATTTTGAGCTTATACATGTAAATACAGAAAACCAACTTACAGATATTTTTACAAAACCCTTATCTCCTGAAAATTTTAAAAGAATAAGAAGAGAACTAGGAATTTGCTGTTTGAATGAGTAATTGCACATATTAGGCTTGAATAAACACATTTGCTTATTTTGCAAATAACATTTCAGATTTGCATATATTCAACTTCATGGTTAACATTGCATGTATTTTTGCATGCTTGTGGATAGAAATAATTCTTCATCATCTCTTCATTCACTTGCATATGCTTGTATATACTTGACATACTTACTTGCTTGAATGCCATGATTCTTCGGTATTTCAAATATTGAGTTGTGGAAGGGTGGATAAACTCCATCTGGAAACACTCTCGATGCGTGAGTTGGGTCTTTGGACCTTCACCTCCTCCATGTACTGGAAATCATAATTGCATGAATTTACTTTCAAATCCTTGCTTGAATGTATGTATATATTTATAGAAAATCTTTTCTTAAAAATTTTCTATGACCTTACCTCCTTGATAAATAATCATGCAGTGATTTTTAATCTTTTGTGAATCGTGTCATATACAAAGGAGGAGGATTTATTTCCAATTGTGCATAAATTTAGGGGGAGTCATAACTATGTCTAGGCAAATTCATTTTCTACATACAAAATAATTACCGACACACATTGCACAAAAATGATGCATATGACTTTGATCGATAAGGATTTCAGATATTCTTTTTAACACTTAAAGGGAAACAACTTTCTACATGGAAATTACGAGTAATCGTGAGGAAAAAGCTGCCTACCTCGCATTGCTAAATAAGTGGAATGTCAAACCAAATAGCCGGGAATCCCCACTAACACAAATGAGGAAACTCGCGTCGATAGGTGAAACAAAATCCACATGTGTGATGAATCCTAGTAGCCGGGAAACCCCATTGAGACACATGAGGTGACTCGTGACGAATGGTGAAATCTAATAAAAGAAACAAAAAAAAGGGAGATGTGTGAAGCTACCAAAAGTCGAGGATTGAAATGTATGTGTAGAGAGGAAATAACCCTCTAGTGTTTTCTAGAAATTCTGCCAATAACCATATAATTTTGAAGTTCATTGCTCATTTTCACATATTTCACCTTTGGATATTATTGTGATGAATGTGTATTTTGAATTTGTTCTTATCATTGTCTATGCAGTACCTCTAGCATATGAATGCACTACCTTTTTTGATTATGCTTCATGGGACACAATTCGATTTTGAATCAACAGTTCACTTCTTATCCATTTACCCCATTGAGGGGGAGTTATAGTATTACATGCTTGCTTCACTTTCATGCTTGCTTGCTTGGTTGCTTGCATGAATAACTTCATATTTCAGATCATACATGTTCATAATAGTTGAAATAACCCCATTGTCAACCAGTTTTTTGGTGATGACAGAAAGGGGGAGAATAGAGTGTGCATAATGTCATGTTGCATATTCTTGCATTTAATGTCATTTTCACCTTACTTGTTGATACATAGGTCTTTTCATATCATCTCTAAGTGTATTTTCATTACCCCTTGCTCAAACTATCTTGAACCATGCACAAACACATGTTCTGGCTTGTTATCAAACTTTGGGCACACAAAGCATGTTTTGTCATCATCAAAAAGGGGGAGTTTGTTGGACCCCTAGGAGTGTTTGATGATTTAGTTTTAATGTTGACAAAACTTGTGTGCATGCTTGTGTGCATGTGGTATGCAGAATATCCATTTAAGAATGAATGATCATCAAGGATCTTATGCAAAACATGATAACCTTGCTTTGCAAGACTAAAATTTATGGTGAATATACTTCTAAAGTCAATGGATTGAATGAACAAGTACCGTGTCATCCACAACACCAAACAGGTTAAAAATCCCATACAATGTTCATCAAAAGGGAATGGTAAGACTTTAGATTGCAAAATCCTTCACTAGGTTTGTAAAGGTAACTAATGCTCACTCTTGTGCATTTGTGGAGAGCTATGGGTGTTTGGTGATTAGGTATAACATTTGTGATTGCAAGAGTCATTCCATGCCTATCTTTCATGAGATTTTGAGTTGGCATGTTGATTAATCATTTCGTGTGAAGATTGGTAGAATTTGGCAAAATTGATTCTCACACCCTCTTCATATTCATGGTCATAGGATACTCAAGATAGGTGTGTCATCTTTGTGTTCAAAATGCCTCCTTGAATACTCTTCATATAGATTGGAAACATGTTTAAGGTTTTGTTACAAACCTTGGTTGTAACTTAGCAAGTTATTGTGCTCTCATGCTATTTAAACTCCAGGTTGTTTGATCCTACTTTTGATTGGCTAAATTGAAGACTTGAATAGGTTTCAATATGGTGAAATGTATCTTATCATATCAAGGTTTTTATGTTCACACTTCATGCCATATGCATATGGGGTTATTACATTTCATTTCTCAAAATCTGCATTTTACTGAATTTCGGTCGACCGCCCCTAGGCTTTCGGTCGACCGAATTTCCCATCAACAGAAGTTTCTGACCCTGTAAAATTCCCGTCGACCGGCCCTTTCGCACAGGTCGACCGAACCCGACAGGAGACCCATTACGTGAACTCCGAAACCCATCTTAATGAGATCCATTTGGAGTCAAATTTGACCCTAATACCCTTAGTGCATTCACATATATATTAGACTCATTTTGAGGGGGTTTTATCATGGGCTTTATGGTCTTTTCATACCTTTCTATTGGGTGTATATATATCCTGCGAATTTGGGAGAAAAACAAGGGTTCTAATCTTTTTATCTATCTTGTAGGAAAATAAAGGGAAGAAGAAGAGGAGCTGCGGAAGGATTGAAGGTTTTCATCTACTTCCATGCATTTCTGGAGTTCGTGATTGAAGAAACAAAGGAGCGAAATGAGAAGGGGAACACGTGGACGTTCTCATCGTCGATATCTGGCAACCCTCAGACCCGAGGCTTAGAGGAGAATTTCTACAGCCCTTTCTATCCATGGAGATTTCTTTCTACATCTTGTGTGTGTCTATTGGAGTCATTAGCTTCTGGTTTACATGGTTGTATTGAACATATCTTTACTTTCCGAACTTGAACTCTGTTAGTCTGTTGATCGTCTGCGAACGGTTGTGGTATTCTTGTGCCGTTGGTGTTGCAGCTAGTGTGTGACTGTTGATCCATGGTAGGATCGTGTAGGAGATGACGTCTCCGTGTCTCTTGGAGCGAAAGCTCCGTGCGCTTCATTTGAAGCGAGTGGATCCTCACCGGTTTGGTGAGGGGTGGACGTAGGGAGCCCGTCGTGGTCCCGAACCACCTAAAAAATATGTCTCCCATCTGTGTGTTTGTGGTCTACTTGATTACTATTATCGTCTCGATCGTGTGATAATGTAGAGGTTGACGGAACTAGTTTGATATTTTCATCCGTTCGTATCTTGCGTTGGTAGTTAATTTTATTCCGCTGTATTAATTTTAAAAACTACCTTTATGCTTGGCGCGGACAATTCAACCCCCCCTTCTTATCCATACGAGAATCTAGGGACTACAGTCTGAAAGCCACACTATGCGTAGAGGACTTACCTATGCCAAGTACCAATGGTCCAAAATTCCCGTAGGTAAAAGCTTTGGATAGGTTAATAGGTGAATTACATTTCATGAATGCATATAGAGTCACCTGATTTGACTGAGGGGGAGCTTAGACCATCATCTTTCACTGATTTTACATTGTTCTTAACTGAAAGTCGACTCTTTATTCTCAGAAAGTCTACTTATCTTATCGTATGTTCAGATATGGTTACTTTCCATCGTCAACAATTGGTATCATCATTCTTGCATCTTTTTTACACTACTTTTATTCTGAATGCTTTCCAACCCATCTGATTTCTATTGTGACCCCTCTGCGTTGATGATGTTGACAATAAGTTTTATTTCATTGGCAACAGCTTGTTTTGATTGATTGGCAACTGTTCTTATTTTGATGAAATTGTTTTTATCAGGTTGTCTGTGTACCTAATGCAGTCAGAGTCTATACTGTCGTGCACACACCCACAAGTCTTCATTGCATTGCAGCATGAACATAGAGTCCATACATCTCATTGTGTAGTCTGGACAGTTCTGATGGGTCGACGCTCCCTTCTGATGGGTCGACGTCCCCTTTGTTTTCCAAGTCCACACATTGTGCATTCTGACTTGAAGTCTATACAACGCTGCATTGGCCAAGCCTATACACTGCATTGTTAATTGTTGGCAAAGTCTGCACATTCTGCAGTTCAACGTCTGCATGCTTAAAGTCTATACACTGCATGGCTCGCACAGTTGCATGTCTACACATTGCATTCCTAGCAGACCAGCATGTCTATACAATGCAGGGTAAAGCCCAAAGTCTAGACACTACCGCATTGCTTGCATTTCAGAGTCTATACATCGTTCATGCATATGCACAGTTCATGGACAAAGTCTGTACATCACAGCATGTATTCATTGTTAAAGTCTATACAGACTTCCACGTCTCGTTCATGCATTGTTTATGAAGTCTGTACATTAGTCTGTGTCTCATGCATCGTCTATGTCAAGTCCATACATTGGGCTACTGTGCAAGTCCATACATTGGCCTTCAGGCTTGCAAGTCTATACATTGCTTGTCGATTGCAATGTCTGTACAGAGTTCAGTGAGTTCAAAGTGTTCATAGTCTATACATTCATTCTCTATAGCTTGCACGAGGTGAAGTCTGTACATTGGCCTCAGCTTTCGAAGTTTGTACATTGGCCTTAGCTTTCCAAGTCTGTACATTGGCCTCCATGCCTCAAGTCTATACATTGGACTGTTTGGCCAAGTTTGTACATCGTTGCTTGCCAAAGTCTGTACATTGGCATCTGTTCCTACATTGCAATTCCAAGTATGCACATTGGGTTCTTTACCTACGTTCAACTTTGAAAGTCTATACATTGGTTTTCATTTCAAGTCTGTACAGAATTTGATTTATGCAAGTCTATACAACCGACTGTTCAGCTTGTGACCTAGTCTGTACATCCAGGGTGACTGTTAAGTCTATACATTAGCGGCCTTGATTTGGTCAAGCCTGTACAGAGTTTCTTCAGCTAAGTATATACATTGCTTCACGATGTGAAGTCTATACATGCCTTGTTCAAGTCTTCACATGATGATGTCTATACACCCAACTCCTTCACACTTCAGGAAGTCTGTACATCCTTCAATGCATTGCATGCATCATTCGTGAAGTCTGTACATTGAGTGAAGTTTGGTGAAGTCTGTACAGCGGCTGCTTCACATCTGAAGTCTGTACATTGCATTTGAACTCACAACGTCTTCACACCTGAAGTCCTTACATCGTTAGTTGACTGTCATGTTTTCATATTGCCTAAGTCTGTACAACGGCTGCTTCACTTATGAAGTCTGTACAGCGGATGCTTCACATAGATGAAGTCTATACATTGAGCAGAGTCTGTACACTACATTCGAATTCACAAGTCCATACAATGCAGTCTATACAATGTAGTTCATCTTATAAGTATGTACAGAGTTCTTCACTTAATTTGATAATCCTATGATTTGTCTGACAGGGATCTGCTACTGAGATTGCTGACATGGCTCGTGATCCCAGGAGGATGAGGTGATCAAGTGCTGCCACGTGGATGAAATTGCCTCGGTTCTGGTGAATTCTCTGGGCGGGAAATGTGGAAGCCACGCGCCCTCATCCACCTGCTGATAGTATATAATGAAGCCTTCGTCTTCAGATGGAGGCACATCGACTGAAGAAAAGAAAAGTATATACAGTAGAGAGCCATCGATCCATAGTGAGAAGAAAGAAAAACAGAGAAGACGAAAAGGAGAGAAGAGAAGAGAGAAGAGATGTGTTGAGAGAGTGAAATTGAGAGAGTTTAGATTGAGAGCTGCTCATATTGTAACTCAGTCTCTTGGTTTAGAAACCAGAGCTGAGGCTTGCTCATTCCGAGCTACATTCCCATTTCAGTTTTCTTTTTCATTTTGCTTCTGCATTTTTATTTACGAACTCTTGTTTCTTCAAGCTGTGAGGTAGCATTGCAGTGGAGGTCTCCACTGGACAGGAGAAGCTATAATCCTCAGTAGGCGAGACTTGGTCTCGGACGGCTAAGCTGTATTGCCCAGCTGTTGCAGAGGGTGTTCCTCTGGTCGGGATAAGCTGTAAGCCCCAACCGTTGTTGGCAAGCTGTAGTGCCCAGCAGATTGAAGCTGTGTATCAGCAGTAATCCACATTCGAGTTGAATGTGGGGTGGATGTAGGTCGGATTGACCGAACCACCTAAAAGTCTTTGTGCCTTTCGTGTGTTTGCTTGTCTGTTTAGCAGATCTTGTCTCGGTACTTTGACTGTGGTTGTCCAGTGTTCTTTTAATTCTGCATTTGAATCTAGGCATTATTTTTAATTAGCCTGTTGATCTATTCACCCCCCTCTAGATCCACATTCTGTGGTGAAAGAGCCTTCCATCTAACTCCAACAATTGGTATCAGAGCCATACTCTTCTACAGGGACTCATCGCCCGAAGAGGATAGGCAGAGATGGATGCTCGAGGGATGATAGCTGAAGGTCACTCAACCACCAAGCCCCCATTCTTTGATGGATCTAACTACGCATACTGGAAGAATCGTATGCAAGTGTTTCTAAGGGCTAAAGATTACGAGATCTGGAAGGTTGTTAGCAAGGGACCTTATGAGCTGTCCCCGAATGAAGATGTCTGGACCAAGGAGGAGATCAGAAGGTCCACGCTGAATTGGAGTGCCATAAACGCCATCCAGTGCTCTCTGCACCCTACTGAATTCTCCTGCATGTCAGCGTACACTTCAGCCAAGGAGATATGGGATGCACTGGAAGTTATCCATGAAGGGACTTCTCAAGTCAGGGAGACGAAGGCTAATTTCCTAGTGTCTGAGTATGAAGCCTTCAAGATGAAGCCAAACGAGACCATCAAAGAAATGTATGCTCGACTGACGATCATCACCAATGGTCTAAGAGGTCTCGGGAAACCTCTGATAGAATATGATTTAGTAAGGAAGATACTTCGGTCCTTGACTCATGCCTGGCATATGAAAGCTACTATGATGGAGGAGTCAAGGGACTTGCGCAATACAAGAGTTGATGAGCTAATTGGCTCGCTGATGGCATATGAAATTAATATGCCAAGGATAGAAGAAGCTGAAAGGAAGAAGAAGCCGATAGCGCTGAAGGCTGGTTCCAGCAAATCTAGCTCCAGCAGTTATTCATCATCAGAGGAGAACCCGAATGAAGAAGAAGATATGACTCGTTCTGAGATGGCCATGATGACCAGAGAGTTCAGGCGATTTCTCAGAAAAGGAGCAGGACGATTCGGTCAAAAGAAATACAGTGGCGGCCGAAGGGACAAAAGGTATAAACACAACTCTGCAAAGAAAACTGAAACTAACACGTGTTATCAATGCAGGAAACCAGGCCATCTGAAAGCTGACTGTCCAGATAACCAAAAATATAAGGACAAGTCAAAGAGAAGGAGCACAAAAGGGAAAGCAATGGTGAGTACCTGGAGTGATGAAGATGAAGGCTCCCTGAGCAACACTTCATACAGTGAAGCCGAATCTGAGAAGCCCATTTGCCTTATGGAAACAAGCTCAGAAGATAGAGAAGAGGACTCAGATGAGGTAATCACTAGATTTGAAAATTTTACTATCGCTGATTGGGTAGATGCCTACCATGATATAGCTGATGATATTAGAAAAGAAAACAGGCATCTGAGAAGAAAGATCAATTCCATGCAAAATGATAAAACTCTAACTCATAAAATTGCATGTTTAGAATCTGAGAATAAAAATCTGAAACTCACATGTTCTGAAGTAGATGAAATCAAAAATGAGTTAAAAGCTTCTAAGGAAGAAAATGTGAGGCTTGAAAATGAAAATGATGAATGGAAGCTGAAAATTCAGAAATGTGAGAGTGAAGTAAAAATTGTCTCTGAAAAATATGAAGCTGTCCTCAATGTAAATAATGAACTGAAAAAGTCTATTGATGAAATTCAGAAAGACAATGAGGATAAACTAAGAACCATTGAGAAAATGACCCAAGGAACAGATAACTTAAATGCTTTGTTAGGGTCAAAGGTAAATTTCAGAAAAGAGGGCCTAGGATTTAATTCAAGTGCAACGAAAACCTTTGAAATGAAAACTATTTCATTTGTTACAAAAAAAGAAAAAGGACCTCTAATTAGCATGAATCCAAACAATTCAATGAACAAAAATGCTAATCTGAAAAAGACCAGTGCTGAGGAGAAGGGCAAACAAAAAGTCAGTGATCCTAGTAGAGCTAGCACATCCAAGCAAAATCCAAAGGGTCAATCTCAGGTTAGGGGTCAAGCTACCCAGTCTTATAAACACCAGGACAAGGTAACCAAGTCTCCACGATCACCTCCACCTCTGAAGAAGACCCAAAACAAACCTATGAATAGGTCAGCAGGGTCCAAGGTGCAGGGGAGACAGAATGCTGCTAAGAGTCAACCCAATCATTTCTACCAACCCAGAGTTCAGACCCACTACAATGCACAGTCAACCTATTTCAATAGGTCAGGTTGGACTAGAACTCCGGGGAGGCATACAGGTCTTGCATATCAGGCTGCTCAATATCAAAGACCTTACACTAGAAATTGGGTTAATGGGTATGGTTATTGGACACCTAGGAACCAACATTTTCACAGCCAGCCCAGGAACTATTATGGCCACAATTCCATGAATGTAACCTGGCCAAGGCACTGGCAAAGAAACAACAATGTCAATAATCATGTTGGTGCAAATAAGAAGAAAAATAACAAAAAGAAGAGGAACAACAACAGAAGAAAACCTGTAGGATCCACTGAACAAACTACATTTAAACAAATGTGGATTCCTAAAAGCCTAATTTCTTGCTTTGCTTCTACCTCTTCTATTATGGAGCCCAATCAGTCTTGGGTTCCAAACCTCTCTACCTAATTGTGTATGCAGGTATGCCTGGCAGCCAAGAGCAACTTTTGGTACTTGGATAGTGGCTGCTCCAGGCATATGACAGGAGATAAGGCCAAGTTCTGCATGCTGACCGAGAAGCTAGGAGGCCTTGTCACCTTTGGAAGCAATACAAAGGGTAGGATTATTGGATCAAGTAAGGTAGGTAAGTGTTCTACCTGCAGTATTGATGATGTTATGCTGGTTGAAGGGTTAGCTTATAATTTACTTAATATCAGCCAGTTGTGTGATAAAGGATATAAGGTTTTATTTGATTCTCAATGTTGCAAGGTTTTTGAACCTGATTCTGAAATTGTCAAATTTTCTGGAAAAAGAATAAATAATACATACATGATAGATTTAGATGACATTCAACATACTAACCTTTGCCTTACTGCCAGTAGAGAAGACTTAGCATTTTTATGGCATCATAGGTTAGGTCATGCTAGTTACACTGTTTTGCATAAACTGAATAAGCATGGCATGGTTAGAGGACTTCCTGAAGTTTCCTTTAAAAAGGAAAATAAAATCTGTGAAGCATGCACTCAATCAAAGATAACTAGAAAGTCATTTAAGTCTAGAACTGAAAATCTATCTTCTAAACCCTATGAGCTAATACACATGGACCTTTTTGGGCCAACCAGATCTGTTAGCTTATCAGGGAGGAAGTATGGGTTTGTCATGGTAGATGACTTTTCTAGGTATACTTGGATCTATTTCTTATCTCATAAGAGTGATGCATTTTCAGAATTTCAGGAGTTCTATGTTAAAATAAATCAGAAAATTGAAAATATTTTGACTGATCATGGAGGTGAGTTTGAAAACTCACAGTTTGATAAATTCTGCAGGTTAAATGGAATCAGCCATAGGTACTCCTCACCAAGGACACCTGAGCAGAATGGAGTTGTGGAAAGAAGGAATAGAACCCTAGTGGAGATGGGTCGTACACTCCTTGTTGAAGGTGATCTACCTAGGAAATTCTGGGCTGAAGCAGTGAACACTGCTTGTTATATAATTAATAGAGCCATGGTAAGACCTTCTACCCAGCAAACACCATATGAGATCTTAAAGGGTAAGAAACCTTCTATTGCCCACTTCAAGGTTTTTGGATGTAAATGATTCATTCATATAAATGATAAAAGAGACCTTGATAAATTTGAACCTAAAGGTGAACCAGGAATTTTTATGGGTTATTCTGAAAACACCCGAGCATATAGAGTGTACAATCTGAATTCTAAAACTGTTGAAGAATCTCCACACATAGTTTTTGATGAATCCTTGATAAATACTAATGTTGGTGAATGCAAGAATGAAGAAGGTGGTGATATTCTGAAGGAAGGAGATCCTGCAGATAAATCAGAGGATGAAGAAGGACATAAAGAGCTTGATGAAGAAGAGCCTACAGTTCAGAGGGAGGTAAATCAAACTCATGAAAATCTAATTGTAAACATAAGATATCTTAAGGATCATCCTGTAGATAATGTAATTGGAAATCTGCATGACCCCCCTAGGACTAGAGGCCACTTAAGAATTCAACATGAATTGAATGCTTATGCTTTTGTTTCAAATATAGAACCCAAGTCCATTGACTGTGCTCTCCAAGATATGCATTGGATTAATGCCATGCATGACGAGCTTAATCAATTTGACAGGAATAAGGTGTGGCAATTGGTTCCACCTCCTAATCATGAAACAGTCATAGGGACTAAATGGGTGTTTAGAAATAAAACTGATGAATCAGGAAATGTCATTAAAAATAAAGCCAGACTTGTAGCTCAGGGGTATAATCAAGAATTTGGAATAGACTTTGAAGAGTCTTTTGTCCCTGTAGCTAGGTTAGAAGCAATCAGAATATTATTGGCTTATGCATGCTCCCTAGGTATAAATCTTCAGCAGATGGATGTGAACTCTGCCTCCCTAAATGGAGAAATTAGTGAGGATGTCTATGTGAGACAGCCTCCTCGATTTGAATGTTTAGATTTCCCTAATCATGTTTACAAATTCAATAAAGCTCTTTATGGTTTAAAACAAGCTCCTAGAGCTTGGTATGACAGGTTGAGCAAGTTCCTCACCGACAAGAATTTCACAAGAGGTATAGTTGATCAAACATTGTTGACCAAAGTGAGTCATTCAGATATTCTTATTATTCAGATTTATGTGGATGACATTGTGTTTGGGTCAACTAACCCCAAATTATGTGAGGAATTCTCTCAGATAATGACTAATGAGTTTGAAATGAGCTCAATGGGCGAGCTCAAACTATTTCTTGGACTCAGGTTACACAATCTGAGGATGGCACTTTCATCTCTCAGTCCAAGTACGTAAAGAATTTATTGAAGAAGTAAAAAATGGACAACCTCAAGGAAATAGCTGCTCCAATGGGTACCTCAACCAGTTTGGATGAAGATCCTAAAGGTAAACCAGTGGACCAAAGGCTATATAGAGGTATGATCGGATCCCTTCTTTACCTTACAGCATCTAGGCCTGATATTCAATTTGCAGTGTGTTTATGCTCTAGGTTTCAAGCTAGTCCTAAAGAATCTCATCTTAAGGCTGTAAATAGGATTTTTAGATATTTACTAGGCACCCAACAGCTAGGTCTTTGGTATCCTGCTAAGTGTGAGTTAGATCTTCTAGCCTACATTGATGCAGACTATGCTGGGTGTCGAGTAGATAGAAAGAGCACTAGTGGCTATTGCCAATTCCTTGGTGGCTGTCTAGTATCTTGGGCATCTAAAAAGTAACACACTGTAGCCTTGTCTATAGCTGAGGCTGAATATGTTGCTGCAGGTAATTGTGCTACCCAAGTACTATGGATCAAGCACCAACTAGATGATTATCAGATAAAACTGGAATGCATTCCAATTTTATGTGATAATACTAGTGCCATATGCCTTGCTAAAAATCCTGTTCACCATTCAAGGACTAAGCATATAGAGATAAAACATCATTTTCTGAGAGATGCTGTGAATAAAAAGGAAATCGAACTAAATTTCATTGAAACAGACAAACAAATTGTTGATATTTTTACTAAGCCACTTGGAAATGAAAAGTTTAAATTTCTTAGAAGAGAACTTGGCTTGTGTAAGTTTCAGCATGATGAATAAAATTTTCAGCTGTTTTGAGTATAATCTCTAATTTGGACCTACATCTGATAGACTATATAAAACTTTGTGAAGGTTGATTGGTGCAACAGACTCATAATCATGCATGACACTCATATTGTTTTCTCATGATCATCACTGCATATCATTTAGTCAGTAATGTGTCTAAAATCACATGCATATAAAACTGTTTTGCACTACATTTCTCTGCATAACCCTGGTGGTCACATTGCATGATAGTACAGTCTGAATAAGCATGAACTTCAAAAATCATTTGATCAGTCATCTTTTGCAAAAAATTGCATGCATATAGACAGGGGGAGTCTTGTCAGAATTTCAAGGTGAACTGCGGCGTCGACGCTACTATACTGTGGCGTTGACGCAGTGAACTAGATCTGTGAATATCTCTGTTTCATTATTCTGATGAGTTGACGCTGCAATAGCGTGGAGTCGACACACTGACACTATCTCAGTGTCTTATATTGTTGCCTCTTCAACTGATGCGTAGACGCCTTGAACTCCCAGCGTCGACGCTGTCTATTCAATCCTTGACTCTGAATGATTGAGTTTGACAGTATGGCAATCTTTTAAATCGGTTCTAACATTAAGCAATAGAAAATAGACCTCTTCCCTCATAAGAACTGTAATTGCTTAAAGACTGACTTAATGGTTTAAATTTTATAATCTTTAGAGTTGAAAGACTACAATCAGAAAATAAGGATGCTGAAAATTGATAAAGCACTCAACCCTCATCTTATTTCATGTCAGACAAAGTTAATTATATCTGAAATCTGAAAACTCATCTGAAATCATGTTAAAGAAACTAAGTATGTGTATTGTCCTTAAACAAGTCATTCTGAAACAAATAAAGGACAGCTAAGAAAGATATTGAAAAACACTGAAAATAAATTGAAATGTAGCATTGGCAGAGTAATGACTGGTAAATCACTGAGAAACTGAGTGATCCATCAAAGAAGTGGAAAACACTCATGTCATGAGGTGTATCAGCTATCTCTGTATAAAATGATCAAAATAGTGGGGTGGTTTCATTGAGTATCTGGGGGTAACTGGCGTCTGATAAACGTGTACCCTCAAGTAAAAAGATGTAAATCACTTATATTGAGTTTGATCATAGCAGAATGGTCCATCATGTTGAGTATCTAGGGGTATTGGCGTCTGATAAACGTATACCCTTAAGCAAAAAGACAAATGGTACCTGACTGCCCAAAATGATCTCATATTGATAAATGCTGTTCCTTCAAAAGTAATCTCATGAATGTCAATTTGTTTAGTTTCAATACATGACTTGGTATCTCTCAATTAGTTTTGTTGAGTATATGACAGTAAGATATTTTTAAAACTGACTCTCTCATGCAAATGTGATTCTGGTTTATTATTTTATCATGCACAGCTACCCTATCCAATGAATGTAGTGCATGAACTCTTATTTTTATAACTTTTAAACCAGAACCTCACTTTCTAAGCAGTTTCTCAATTCATATGACTAAAGCTTCTGTTCTTTAGCTGCTTAATTTCTGAACTACTTGCTAAGAATGCCAGTCAACTGAGTCTTCTTGATGAGTTCACTCCATTGCATCTTATTTTCCCTCCTCTTTGTTGATGGCAAAGGGGGAGAATATATTGTCTTCTTGATGAGTTCATTCCAGGGAAGTGTTTGCATCATGTCTATGGCAAAGGGGGAGATTTTGTGAGCAAAAAGTTGTGTTCATGTCTCAGCATGTCATTCATAAGCATCTGCATGATAATCTGAATAACGAATCATGTCCTTCATCAAAAATACATCTGTTTGACTGGATGTTGCTATTCTATATAATAGGGTGTTGCCATCATCAAAAGGGGGGAGATTGTTGTGACCCCTCTGCGTTGATGATGTTGACAATAAGTTTTATTTCATTGGCAACCGCTTGTTTTGATTGATTGGCAACTGTTCTTATTTTGATGAAATTGTTTTGATCAGGTTGTCTGTGTACCTAATGCAGTCAGAGTGTATACTATCGTGCACACACCCACAGGTCTTCATTGCATTGCAGCATGAACATAGAGTCCATACATCTCATTGTGTAGTCTAGACAGTTCTGATGGGTCGACGCTCCCTTCTGATGGGTCGACGCCCCCTTTGTTTTCCAAGTCCACACATTGTGAATTCTGACTTGAAGTCTATACAGCGCTACATTGGCCAAGCCTATACACTGCATTGTTGATTGTTGGCAAAGTCTGCACATTCTGCAGTTCAACGTCTGCATGCTTAAAGTCTATACACTGCATGGCTCGCACAGCTGCAAGTCCACACATTGCATTCCTAGCAGACCAGCAAGTCTATACAATGCAGGGTAAAGCCCAAAGTCTAGACACTGCCGCATTGCTTGCATTTCAGAGTTTATACATCGTTCATGCATATGCACAGTTCGTGGACAAAGTCTGTACATCGCAGCATGTATTCATTGTTAAAGTCTATACAGACTTCAGCGTCTCGTTCATGCATTGTTTATGAAGTCTGTACATTAGTCTGTGTCTCATGCATTGTCTATGTCAAGTCCATACATTGGGCTACTGTGCAAGTCCATACATTGGCCTTCAGGCTTGCAAGTCTATACATTGCCTGTCGATTGCAATGTCTGTACAGAGTTCAGAGAGTTCAAAGTGTTCATAGTCTATACATTCATTCTTTATAGCTTGCACGAGGTGAAGTCTGTACATTGGCCTCAGCTTTCGAAGTCTGTACATTGGCCTTAGCTTTCCAAGTCTGTACATTGGCCTCCATGCCTCAAGTCTATACATTGGACTGTTTGGCCAAGTCTGTACATCGTTGCTTGCCAAAGTCTGTACATTGGCATCTGTTCCTACGTTGCAATTCCAAGTATGCACATTGGGTTCTTTACCTACGTTCAGCTTTGAAAGTTTATACATTGGTTTTCATTTCAAGTCTGTCCAGAATTTGGTTTGTGCAAGTCTATACAACCGACTGTTCAGCTTGTGACCTAGTCTGTACAGCCAGGGCGACTATTAAGTCTATACATTAGCAGCCTTGATTTTGTCAAGCTTGTACAGAGTTTCTTCAGCTAAGTATATACATTGCTTCACGATGTGAAGTCTATACATGCCTTGTTCAAGTCTTCACATGATGATGTCTATACACCCAACTCCTTCACACTTCAGGAAGTCTGTACATCCTTCAATGCATTGCATGCATCGTTCATGAAGTCTGTACATTGAGTGAAGTTTGGTGAAGTCTGTACAGCGGCTGCTTCACATCTGAAGTCTGTACATTGCATTTGCACTCACAACGTCTTCACACCTGAAGTCCTTACATCGTCAGTTGACTGTCATGTTTTCATATTGCCTAAGTCTGTACAACGGCTGCTTCACTTATGAAGTCTGTACAGCGGATGCTTCACATAGATGAAGTCTATACATTGAGTAGAGTCTGTACACTGCATTCGAATTCACAAGTCCATACAATGCAGTCTATACAATGCAGTTCATCTTATAAGTCTGTACAGAGTTCTTCACTTAATCTGATAATCCTATGATTTGTCTGATAGGGATCTGCTACTGAGATTGCTGACATGGCTCGTGATCCCAGGAGGACGAGGTGATCAGGTGCTGCCACGTGGATGAAATTGCCTCGGTTCTGGCGAATTCTCTGGGCGGGAAATGTGGAAGCCACGCGCCCTCATCCACATGCTGATAGTATATAATGAAGCCTTCGTCTTCAGATGGAGGCACATCGACTGAAGAAAAGAAAAGTATATATAGCAGAGAGCCATCGATTCACAGTGAGAAGAAAGAAAAACAGAGAAGAAGAAAAGGAGAGAAGAGAAGAGAGAAGAGATGTGTTGAGAGAGTGAAATTGAGAGAGTTTAGATTGAGAGCTGCTCATATTGTAACTCAGTCTCTTGGTTAAGAAACGAGAGCTAAGGTTTACTCATTCTGAGCTACATTCCCATTTGGGTTTTCTTTTTCATTTTGCTTCTGCATTTTTATTTCCGAACTCTTGTTTCTTCAAGCTGTGAGGCAGCATTGCAGTGGAGGTCTCCACTGGACAGGAGAAGCTGTAATCCTCAGCAGGCGAGACTTGGTCTCGGACAGCTAAGCTGTATTGCCCAGCTGTTGCAGAGGGTGTTCCTCTAGTCGGGAAAAGCTATAAGCCCCAGCCGTTGTTGGCAAGCTGTAGTGCCCAGCAGATTGAAGCTGTGTATCAGTAGTAATCCACATTCGAGTTGAATGTGGGGTGGATGTAGGTCGGATTGACCGAACCACCTAAAAGTCTTTGTGCCTTTCGTGTGTTTGCTTGTCTGTTTAGCAGATCTTGTTTCGGTACTTTGACTGTGGTTGTCCAGTGTTCTTTTAATTCCGCATTTGAATCTAGGCATTATTTTTAATTAGCCTATTGATCTATTCACCCCCCTCTAGATCCACATTCTGTGGTGAAAGAGCCTTCCATCTAACTCCAACAATTTCAACACAGGTTCATAATTTCAGGGGGAGGTATGGGCAAATACTCTTCTAGTTTCTTAGAGAGCTATCAAAATTGACCTATGCAAATAAGCTAATGGTTTGAGGTTTATAAACCTCTAAAATTTAAAATTAGACGCCTATGGAAAATCTTACCTATGTTCATATAACTGTTTTAAATCAGCCTCAGAGAATTGTGTCCTCACCTTCTCTTGAGATTGAATTTTTGATAGTAGTGAGACCAATCTCGTTGAAAGGTTTTAATTTAGTATTGTTTTTAAACCTGTATCTTGAAAAAGTCAAAAGGGAATATGCCATGAACTTTCTGCAAGATATTCTGAATGCAATAAAAGAAAATGCAGAGCAATGGCATATTTGATTGAGAAACCAAATCCTTGCACCAATGAAGTGTTGTGGACAGTGTCTTGATATGAAATGCTAACTCTATCTAATAGGAGGAAAAATGGTCAGTTGTGTGAAGTAATCGGGGACTCTAGTGTCTGATAAACATGTTTCCTCGCATTGAAAAGCCATGCTGAACCTAATTGCTCATTAGAGTATACAAAAAAAGAACAAATTGTAAAAATGGTTGACCCAAGGCAAATATCAAAAATTGTGTAGGTTTAACCTCAATACTAGCAAAAGCCCTTCCTCGAGGTGTCTAATGAAATCATTCTGACGATCAAAAGAGCTTGGAAGGGAACTAGTTTGAAAAGGTTATTTTAACACTGTTATATGTGCTAGATTGAAATTGCTCTTAGTTTTTAACTTCACATTTGAGGCCTATATGTCTTGAACCATTAACAACAATAATGTCATTTATCTTAGCCTTTAAGAAAATTGATGAGTGTTTCTCAATTTCTACCCTCAAGTGAAATTTCTTATATGAACCAGGTTGAATAGTTTCGTTCATGCAAATTTTTTTTCCTCTCATCCCCAATAGTTTCGTTCATTCCATCTCCTCCCAACACCTGGTATTAGTCTTGTCTCTCATCCTCTCAACTCCCTAGTCTTGTTGTGATGATGTCAAAGGGGGAGAGAGTGTCAAGTCATTGTGAGAGAGTGGCAAATCAAATGAGAGAGTGGCAAATCAAATCACTGTACTACATACAGGGGGAGAGATTGATTTAAGGGGGAGAGAGTGTCAAGTCATCATCATAATGACTCATTTATAATAAATACTTTTCATCCATAGTTCACAATGACTTATAGTTGCCATCATCAAAAAGGGGGAGAATGCTGTACACCTCTTGTTTTGATGATGACAAACTACAAGTCATTACATCCAATAACTCATTGAATTCAACGCTTATGCATTGTATAAATGTGAAATGCAGGTGTAAAGGTCAAAGCAATTCAAGAAAAGGGAAGAGAAGCAGTCAAAAGTCTCAAAAGAACAAGAGTTTTTGCACCTTCGGGGTAGAAGTTGACTTCCAGGGCACTAGAAGTCGACTGCTGCACTCAAGCCAGAACAACCCAGGTTCTGGATAGGGACAGAAGTTGACACCCTTTGAAGCAGGAGTCAACTTCGACTTACAGATGGAATCAGAGCATTCTGAGAATGTTCAGAAGTCGACTTCTATGGCCCCCAGAGTCGACTCTCACGGAAGACGTGTTTAAGAAACCCAGAATTAGACCCGTTTAACCTAAGATCTGATACCTGCATGGTGGATCCATTATTGCACGCATATAGAGGGTCCAACTGCGCCAAGGAACGTGGGTTAACAACCGATTATGTTGTCTGACATGGATATGACTTGGTCTTCAACCTCCTGCAGAAAAATTGGAGCATTCCCAACACCTGCTCCAACAAAACACATGATATCTCAGAAACACTTCAAAAATTGAAAATACATGGCGGGAAGCCCAAACAAAAAAGAAAGATGTGAAAAAGAGGAGGGAGCAGCGAAGCAAGTGAGAGGGCGTGGCTGCTGGAAAAGAAGGCTCTGCATCTAGTGAAAAGAAGAAGAGAGAAAGGGCCTATGCGATCCAGATCAAGGAGAAGAAGAGGAAGAAAACAAGAGCAGCAGCAGGAGAAGCACCACCAGCAGCACCAGATCGGTTGAGGTCTAACATCAGAGAAGAAGCAGCTGCAGACACTTCACCAAATCGAGGTGAAGTTTCTCTCTAGGAAGAAGAACTGAGGGAGATCCAGATCGTGGGAGCTGCAGATCCAGATCTGGAGGAGGTCTTTGGATGCCAGGCGAACTTCATCTACAGATCGAGATATCCGGCCATCAGGAGAATTATACACTTGAATTGTGTTTCTACTTTCACTCAATCTTTCATTTTCCTTTTTATTCTATTAATCAAGCTGTTCGTCAGCGGAGTGTTCAGATCAAGCTGGGGTTCTCGGATCTAGGGTTAATCAAGCTGTGAGTCAGCGGAGTTTTCAAGCTGTGGGTTAGCAGAGTTTTCAAGCTGTGACTTAGCGGAAGGAAGCCTCACCGGGTTTGGTGGGGGGTTGACGTAGGCAGACTGGGTGTCTAGCCGAACCACCTAAAAACCCCTGTCTCCTTTGTGTGTGATTGTTTGCATTCGTTTGTGACTTCCAGTAGATGCATGCCTAGGACCATCTATGTTATTCATTGAGTATTCGCTTTAATTTTCGCTTAAGCCGCATAGTTTAAATTGTTCATATAAGCTTGCAATAGTTTTGAATTTGGGGGCGGATCTATTCACCCCCCTCTAGACCGCCATTCCACCTACACAACAAAAGGCGTTGGCTAGAGTATCTCAAGGACTTCGACTTCGACTTCACTATACTATATCATCCTAGAAAGGGTAATCCCATAGCCGATGCCCTCAGTCGAAAGTCGAGAGCGTTATCGGCCAACTATATGATCCAAGAGTGGAAGATGCTGGAATAATTTTTTAAGCTTGATATAAGCACGGACAAGGAGAAAGGGTGTATTACTCTATCACACATAAGGATACAACCGAAATTACTCTTCGAGATCAAGGAGCTTCAAGACAATGACCCGGTGCTGGTAGAAATAAAAGGCAAGTTAGAAGAGTAACCTTATTTCAAGCTAGCGTTAGATGGAAGATTATTATTCCGAGAAAGGACTTGTGTACCGGACTATCTAGAATTAAAGAAGAAGATTTTATAAGAAGCTCATCGATCAAGGTACACAGTTCATCCCGGATCTACCAAGATGTACCAAGACTTAAAGCGGACCTTTTGGTGGCCCAACATGAAAAGGGAGGTAGCAGACTTTGATTCTCGCTGTTTCACGTGCCAACAAGTCAAGGCAGAACACGAAAACTCTGCTTGGAAGTTACATCCTCTAGACATTCCCAAGTGGAAGTTGGAAGATTTTATCATGGGTTTGACCAAATCTAAGGGCGGACATGACGAAATATGGGTCATTATAGATTGATTGACCAAGTCGGCACACTTCTTGCCTATAAAGAGCTAACGGTCGATTGATGTTATAGCTGCCTTGTACATCAAAGAAGTTCTTAGATTACATGGAGTTCCCATTTAAATCGTGTCTAACCGAGACCTGTGCTTCACTTCTCATTTTTGGAAGGGTCTATAACATTCGTTGGGGACAAGACTCAACTTTAGCACTACTTTTCATCTACAAACCGATGGTCAGACATAGAGAACTAATCAGGTTGTGGAAGACATGCTAAGAGACTGTATTATTTATTTTGGTGGAAGCTGGCATGATCACTTACCTTTGGTTGAGTTTGCATATAACAGGCAAGTATTCAAATGGCACCCTTCAAGGCATTATACGGAAGGAGTTGTCGATCGCCAATATGCTGGGACGAAGTTGGGGAAAAGAAACTTCTAGGCCTGGACATGGTAAGAGACACCACTGAAAAGATTCAACTCATTAGAGAAAGTCTCAAGATGGCTCAGTCTAGACAAAAGACTTACACCGATACTAGAAGAAGATACCTCGAGTTCAAAGTCGGAGATCACGTCTTTCTTAAGGTTTCCCCAGGATGAGGCATTAGAAGATTTGGTGTTAAGGGCAAGCTTAAACCAAGATATATCGGTCCCTTTCAAGTGCTGGAAAGAGTTGGTGAGGTTGCCTATCGGATTGCCTTGCCACCACAGTTATCCGAAGTCCATAATTTGTTCCATGTGTCTATGCTCAAGAAATATGTTCATGATCCATCCCATGTCATAGAACATGATGACCTGGTGATACAAAAGGATCTTACTTATGAACAAAGACCATTGAGGATCCTTGATCACGAGATTCGTGTGCTAAGAAACAAGATGATTCCAACGGTGAAGATACAATGGGACAAGAATCTTCAGCGTGAAGCCACGTGGGAGACAGAAGAATCTATGAAGAGAAGATTCCCAGACTTATTTTAAAATCGTAAGTACTCTGCACCCTCCAAGTCTTTATAGAATTTAATTTGGAGACCAAATTCTATTAAGTGGGGGAGGGTGTAGCCCCCCGTATAAATTATAGGAATAAAATTTCCTAAATAAATAAATAAATCTAACAAAAGCCCAAATCAAACAAACTATAATATCAAAATCATCACCATTGAAACCCAACCCATATACAATTAAGGCCATAAAAAATATGTATATGTACGAAATGGGCCTCACGTAGGAGAGTTTAGCTTAAGAGCAAAAAGGGCCTTAACCAATAGTCTGTGGGCTAAAGGGCTTTAAAAGAAGAGTTTAGGGAAGTAAATATATATTGGGCCTTTAGGCCATAAACTTTTCCTTGCCAGAAAATGCATGGATAGGTATATATATATTTATTTTATGAAGGGTATTTGTAAAACCCAAAATCTTTATCACGTTCCATCACACATGCAACATTAGGGTTTGGAACCCCAATAAGGATCGCGACTGCAGTTTTAGATAGAGGGAGATTGGATAAGAAATTTTAGACTTGCTAGGATTCTTTACGTGGAAATCCCAAATCCTATTAGGAGCCAGAATCCTTTTCCCTATATATATGACCCCCTCTCGAACGAGCAAAAGTTACTACCGCTACTACTTTCGAAGAGATCCTACATCGACGTCGTCATCCTCTGCTTCCTGGTGATCATCGCTCTCTTGTCGTTCGTGAACGCGAAGAGGGAAGAGCTTCCTTCTTCTTCTTCCTACTACTGCCATAAAGAAGCTTCATCTTCTTCTTCTTTCGTCTTGCTGCAGCGTTTCATTTGCTGCCATAGCATTGCTGCAGTTGCTGCGAGAGCTGTTGCTGCTTATCATCTTTTATTATCTTCCCTGTCCGTCGTCTGAAACCCTAAAAGAGGTAGGTTTTCTCAAGAATAATCACCAAGATCATAGTAAAAGGTTCACATGCTTAAGAATCATAATATCATGCATGTATTGGATCCATGTTTCTCCAGTTTTACGTAGTTTTGGCTTTTATGATTGTATAAGAATTTGTGACCAGAGTAGTGGCCGCAAATTAATGAGCGATCGAGCGGACGGGTGCAGATTCCAAAAAATGCGACTGACTGCTGGCTGCCAATTAATGTGCGACCACATCACTGTCGTAATTTTTTATAATTCTGTTAATAATTAAACCCATGTTTAAAATCTAATATCCATGAAACCTCACGTAAATATTCTTGCATGGGCATGTTTCTAGATTCCCTATATTTTTCTCTGCATGATCATATCTTCAGTTTTCTGAAAATGCCTATAAACATCAAAACATTATTGTTCATGCCATCTAAATAGAAATGAATAGTGAATTGTGCCCAGAAATGTATCTGCCTGGTGCCTTGTGACTTGTATAAGTAAAAGAATGGGTGACTGTTAAAACAATCGCACATTAATGAATAAATGCCCCTGTAAGGAGGCGCAGTTTTGTAGAAATTTAATAAAATAGAAAATATCTGGAAAATCATGAATCTACCACACAATCATGGACGTTATTTAAAGACTGGGCGCCGTCGCATACGGTCGCCAATAATAATTAAATTCTTTTATTTTTTGGAAATTACTAGAATTAACGCCCGTTTAGTGACTCGCTAATTCTTAGTATTTTTTTAAAAAATAATGATTAAGCGACACTTCAAACAGACGCACAATTATGATTGAGCGCCTATCTCAGTGGACGCAAATTCTTGCTCTCTCAGTTTTATCGATTTTCTGGCCCATATCGCGGGTCTATTGGCACTCTCATATCACGTCTGTAGATGGAGTCTCTGTTTTGTTTCTATCGATTACACACTCAACTCATGGTGATGATCGGACCCTCCGCGTGATATTCCTTCCTTTGGACTGGTACTTTCTTCATTGAGACCTCTGTAACTCTATGCTAACCTTAGATTCCGTCAAGATAGTCGAGCAGGTTGTACCGTAAAAACCCTGGAACCCATACTTGTCACGTCACTCTGAAGAAACGTGATACTTTAGCCCTCTTAGAGCGTTGTTTCTCACCTCTTTGAGAAGTATGTTATTTGTCTGGAAACTGCGACTAAGACTTGGACGCTAAAAGGAATTGGTGACCAAGGTAGTGGCGCAGATTACTATTTTAGCAACTAGATGCTGGACGCTAATTCTGAATGAGCGACCGGTTGAAGTGTCGCTAATTCATCATGCCTGTACTGTTCACAGGAATGAGCGACCATATAGTGGATGCTATTTTTGTAATTGATGGCAGTCTAGTGGATGCCAATTACCCAGTTTCATGATATGTCTTGGTTTTTCATGCGATTTATTGGTATGTCATACTTGTTCAAGTTCTGTCCTTGAACTCATAATTTCATGAAATCTACCTTATCATCCTACAATGGCTTATTCCTTTGGAACTCTATTGGCTATAAACTATAGTGGATGCCTAAAAGTATATACATGACTAAATGCTTGTGCATATAGGGCCCAATCTAGTCCTTGGAGGAGCACCCGAAAGTACTTGTGCCCATGGGAGCTATATTGATCACAGAGTGGCATTGCACCGAAGTGCATGACTTGCTTGATTTTGGCATTCCACAAATATCGTACTTGACTTGACTTGACATAACTTGCGTGGCCCGGAATGGGTATTTACTTGCTTGAAATTATAATAGCCAATTCACATGACATGACTTGATGTTTACATGCTTGACAATCTTGACATACTTCACATGAATATCACGAAATCTTGCTAGTTCATCTATATTATTTCTTGATACTCTACTCTCGACTTTATGTGGCGTACATGCATCGCTATACTTGCATAGTTCATGTAACATGTAAATTACTTAAAGCAAGCTTGATCTTGAGATATAATTCCTATTGAGCGTTCGCTCACTCTAGTTTTTCCCCTATTTTTTAGGTAACTCCGATGACGAGGATCATTCGGATGGGAACGGACATGAGTGAAGAGTATAGAGTCATCCGACTATTGAAGCGCCTACCTAGTCGTGTCTTTTCATCTTTCTTGAGTCTTTCATTGTATTTTCCTCTTTATTGAGTCTAGTTTATCATTAAGTATTCCATTACTTTGAAGGATTATGTATGGAACTAGTTGAAGTTATTAATGGAATAAAGGATTTGGTTTATTATCTCTACTTTGCGCGCTCTGTCTTATGTGTCAAATTACCACATGCTCTGATTGTTATGATCGATATAAACTCATCACGCGTACCTGGTTCCTTCCGCGCTCGGGGCGTGACATAACGGGTACAGTCCTCCTACATGGTAGGCCAGTAGTACTGTCAAAGGAGTTTCTAAGCAAGAATGCGACCATTTACATGGCCACCACATTCACTTGTATGCGCAGCCTTGACCACTGCATGAGATTCTATTTCATTGAGACAGCGTAGGTAAACTCCACTAAGGGATTTTTGATGCAAGAGACCTCCTATGATAGCAAAGCATTCTACGGTCCAATGAATGACTCGCCGATCGGGAGCGGTAGCATATTTGGGAAAGGATCCATCCCAGAGGTAGTTCTCAATATCGAAGAACCGGGGATTGCCATCCTCGAGGTCGAGCTTGGGCTCGTGAGAGATGGCGTGAACTTGGATGGATGGTTCAGAGAGTTGCTGGAACCAAGGATTTGAGTGTGAAGGGATGTGCATCTTTTGCACGATGTCGGTAGCCGATGGCTTTTCGCCTGGAATCGGGAGAGAGGGTGCTAGGGAAGCAAGGGCATCGGCTAGAATGTTTTAGGCCCTAGGAGTGTGCACTAGGATTAGCTTCCTAAACTGCCAGACTACCCTGCTGACCAAGTCCTAGTAGGGCTTTAGCTTCGGCTCCCGGGTTTAATACTTGCTAAGGGGCTGCCATAGTATAAGCTGAGAATCCCTGATGATCCGGAGTTCCTTGACTTCGAGTGCCAGCACTGCAAGGAGCACCTCATATTCAGCCACGTTATTCGTGGCGGGGAAGGTTAATTGACAAGCATGTGGAATCATGACACCCTCCGGAGATCGGAGGATAGCTCCAATTCCACAACCCTTGGAATTTAGAGCACCATCAAAGTAGAGAATCCACGAAGGTTCACCATCGATGATGGCCCCTAACTTTTCATCAGGGAAACTCTCATCAACGAGGGAGAACGTGGGAAGCGGATGGTGAGCAAGGTGCTCGACGATGGCGTGCCCCTTGACTGCCTTTTGACTGACGTAGGTGATATCAAATTGGTTGAGGAAACTTTGCCACCTTACCAAATGATCAGTCAATACGGGCTTTTCCAGCAAGTATTTAATTGGGTCCATTCGCGCCAAGAGCTTCACCTCGTGAGCTAGAAAATAATGCTTCAACTTTTGGGCGACGCAGATGATGGCTGCGCAAGTCTTTTCCATGGCGGTGTACTTCTTCTCAGCTTCATTGAATAGCTTGGACAGATAGTAGACTGCGTGTTCCCTTTTCACGTCATCATATTGGGCCAAAACTGCCCCGACGGATTCCTCCGTGGTGAACACATAGAGCAGTAAAGGCCGACCCGAGATCGGGGGTGCTAGAACAGAAGGATTCAGAAGGTTACTCTTCAGGTCTTCAAAGGCCTTCTAACATTTATCATTCCATTCAAACTTAGCCTCTCCTTTCAACATGTCGTAAAGGGCTTGCATCGCTGAGAGTAGTGAGAAATAAATCTCCTAATGAATTGTAGACGCCCGATTAGACCTCGGACTTCATTGATGTCATTGGGAGGAGGCATTTGGGTGATGGCCATAGCTTTGTTAGGGTCAATCTCAATTCCTCTTTTGCTGACAATAAACCCTAACATCTTGCCCGAAGAGACCCCAAATACGCACTTCTTGGGGTTCATTTTGAGTTGATGCTCCTGAGACCATTGGAGAACTGCGCGGAGGACCTCGGCATGGCCACTTTTAGTTCTAGATTTGACCAGAATGTCATCAACGTATACCTCCATATGAATGCGCATCATGTCATGGAAGATGGCCATCATTGCCCTTTGATTTGTTGCCCCTGCATTCTTAAGTCTGAAGGGCATGACGACATAGCAGTAGGTCCCCCACTAAGTGGTAAAAGATGATTTCTCCTAGTCTTCCTCCGCTAGGCAGATCTGGTTGTACCCCGAGAAGCAGTCCATAAAGGACAACATCTCATAGCAGACAGTGTTGTCTAACAGGACATCTATGTGTGGAAGAGGAAAATCATCTTTTGGGCAAGCACCATTGAGGTCATGGAAATCTATACAGATACGGACCCTACCGTCCTTCATAACAAGGACGATGTTAGCTACCCATTGCGGATACAAGACTACCCTGATGAACTTGGCTTTATGAAGCTTGTCAACTTCTTCTTTGACCATGAGTGCGAGCTTCGGGTGAAGTCATCTTAATTTTTGTTTGACCGCTCGAGCATCGGGCTTTAGAACCAAACGATGTTCTACCAGTGACTGATATAAACCCGGCATGTCCTCGTAGGACCAAGCGAAGGCATTGGGGAATTCCCTAAGAATTTCCACAAGGGCGGATTCTTCTTTGCTCTCCAAATTGGTACTTATCAAAATAATTTTTGGGCTATCCTTGGTGACGAGGTTAATTTATTTGATAGACCCATCGATGAAAATATTGGGCTCATCAAATCTTCTTGTTTCGTTGACGAAGGAAGCTATGGGATCAGTACACTCCTCTAACAGCTCTTCTTCTCTAGCATCATCTTCTTCTTCTAGCACATAGACTCCTAGGCCATCATCTAGTGAAGATCCTTCTAGTTCGACTGCCCCTAGGGGAATGAGAGTTAATGTGAAATCAGAGACCTGGCATAGCTGCGCGCACTTCTCGGTCAACTGGCTGAGGTAGCGCACGGGAACCTGACGGACCCTAGATTGCTTGAAAGGAAAGGACACTATGTATAGACCCTGACGCAAACTAGACTCTACACTACTATGTAAAAAGGGAGCTTGTGAAGGAGGGTTCAAGGTGGAAAGCGTCGGTCCTTGACCGAGGGATCCTCGCTCCAAGGAGGAGGTTTCTTCAATAGTGAGCTCACAAGCCCACATTTGAGAATTGGCATTTTTTTTGGTGGTCGTGGGTGAATGAGCAAACAACGTGGGTTGACTGATCCACGACCGGGTAAGTGAGGACTGGAGGATACGGCGGATGGAACTGGAAGGGAATGAAACAGACAGGAGTGGGCCTGTCTAACGTTAAAAACATGCCTATAGGAGAGGCACCATCGGGGGGTTTGTCGAGGTGAAAAAAGGAAAGAAGACCAAAGTCATCCTCGATCGGGAAATTTGGAGGAATTTCTTCATGGAGGGCTTCAAGACTTTCCCTCGGCTCGTGCCGAGTTCATGTCTGTGTTGGACCTATGACAAAGCGATCATACACTAGACCCCTAGCTTGAGTGGTCTTAGATGCCTTTTCCACTGAGTAACCTAAACCTGCTCAGCCTTTGGAGACCTTAAGTCTCCGCTGGGATGTGGGACCTTGCTCATGTTGACCTTGACCTCTACCCTTGGTGAAGCCCATTCTTGCCATCATCTCCCATCCATTGCCGAATGGGATGTTGGAGTGGGTGATTGGTCGGGGAAGAGTAGGAGAATTTAATAGACATAGGGCAGATGGCCCTACAGCCCCTGCTATAGAGAGCACTGGCTTCTTGCCCTTATCTGGAATGGTCTTGAAGGGGATCTGTTCGGATGTGATGGCATTGAGAGTTTCCACCAGTGCGATACTCTTGATTTTGATCACCCTACCATTGTAAGGGAATTTGAAACATTGATGAGCTGTTAATGGGATCCCTAGTGTTTGCTCGATCCATGGCCGTCCTAAGATGGTCTTGTATGAGAGGTCGACATCAAGGATGAAAAAGTCCGAGGACATGACCACGGGACCTAAGCCGAGCTGCAAGGTCACTTTACCCTTCGCGCATCGCTTCGAATTATCATAGGCTGAGATCGTGGTGCACACTTCTACCAAGTTTTCTTGTTGGAGGCCAATCTTTTGGATTATCTTCATGGGACAAACATTAATCGAAGCTCACGTGTCAATGAGGGTGGAGTCAACCTTGACTCCGTTGAGAGTGACAGTTAGGCATAACGAGAGTGATCTGCTATCAGGTGGAGCAAGATCTTTATCCGAGAATGAAATGGCCGGCCCATGAGTGAGGGCCATGACGGCATCGGTCACGCCACTTGCCGGAAGGTCTTCATTGACCATGATCTTTTGGAGAAATTGGAGCAGAGTGGATTGATGTGAAGGGGATTTCTTGATGAGTTTCAGAATGGAATCCTTGGCCGGTGTCCTATCTAAATGTTGGAGGATGTCGTACTCCACGGGGGGAACTTGAGAATTGGCCCCTTCCTCAGGCTAAGATTACCTTTGGGATGGGGGGATGATGCGGTTGCGGAGAGTGACGTTTACTGAGGTTTTTTTGGTTCTTCTGACTCCAAAGGTTTAGGATGGATTAGTTGCAAAGGAGTGGAAGCTCCGGAAATGAATGAGAGAGAAGCTGGTTCCTCGCTGTGAACAATAGCAGTGGGAGGAGAGACAGGCTTGGGCTGAGGAGGTCGTAGGAGGACCAAGGGATGCTCTCACCCCGGCTGAATATCCATCGAGATGGTAGATTCTTGTGATGTTGATTGAGGGGGAGTGACCAAGGTGAGGGGACCTTGGGTGGTAATGGAGGATTGACTGGGGGTGAGATCAAGGTCCAGGATTGGGATTCTCGGGTGAACATGTTGACATCAGCCCATGGCTCATTGACTTTCACATCCAATTTCCCATACCACCCGGGAAAACCTTCGATGCTCCACATTTGTATCCCCTTGAGCACAAAGGGTTCCATCCCGATCATAGTATTCACTCTCTCGTTTTGCCTTGAGCTCGAGGGATCCTGGCTTGGTTGATGAGCATGTCACGGATTTTGCATAATATCGAGGTCCCTATTAGGTTTCTTGAGGTTGGCAACAGCCTACTTAACGTCGGACCATTTGATTCTCCCCTCATTGTTCATGTCGTATACCTAGTTCGGAATTGGAAGCAGTTGAAAATATCATGTCCGGGAGCTCGATGATACGAACAATACCTAGAAGTATAGGCATTGGGGTGGACCCGATCCATTTGAGGGGGTAGCCAGCTGGATAGGTTGAGAAGACATGAGGGCAAAGAATATGTCACCCAAAGCTTAGGGTAATGGAGGATAAGAATCCCTTTTTGGTGCAGTGCGGTTGTAACTTTGAGGTGGCGGGACATTGGAATACGGTCTTGAGTTCCCTTGACTTTGATTAGGACCAACTTGATCGGGATGTGGAGTTTGACGGTTGTTACACCTAAAGGGTGGACCAACGTCATTGACTTGTTCATTCACCGTGACACCTTCAGTAGTGGAGACAGCTTCGGCCTTCCAACCTCTAGCGTGAGACTCAAAGAAAGGTGGGAGGGTGGAATCCTTCATCTGGGCCTAAACAATTCAAGCCCGATTTTATAGTTACGGAAAGGTGTGGAGATCACTAAGCATTAGGATGGCCCTTAGTTGAGGAGTGGCGTTGTTCACTGGTATTGTGACAGCCTGAGATTCGGGAATAGGGACCTCCATCCTGGAAGCCATGGTTCTCCAGCGATTGGCAAAATGAATGAAGTCCTCGTCGAGCTTCATCTTCTCCATGACCAGGTCAAAAAGTGTGGGAGCAATTGAAAACATGTGGCCGAAGTGAGGGAGAAATTGCTCGGAGAGTATGTCAAAATTTAGGAGGTCAACAGCTCATAGTGGGGAGAACCAACATAGGACCTTGCCCTTGAGGGACTTTTGGAATAAATCGACCAACAGGACTCGATCATATAACCATTGGTGGGAGTCCATGAGGAAAATCGAGAGATGATGGTGGGGGTCAGTGGTACCATCATACCTCCTATACTTAGGAGCCTTGAAACCATGCGGGAAATAAGTGTTTGGAAGCTTGCAATATTGGGCTAGTGAATAGGGACGTGAATTCGGCATGCTTTCACCCACTGCTTGCCGAATGTAGCTTTGGATTTCCTACTTGAACGTGGGATCCACTCCCTTTGACGGATTGATCGAGACTGGAGGAACCGAGGGTTGTGGAACCCCTTGAGAAGCCATGGGATAGCTAGATTGGAGTGGAATTTCTCGGGCGGGCCAGCTAGAAGACCATTGAAAAAGAGTTTGGACCTGAGGTGGTGTGAAATGAGAAGACATGTGTGGAACAGCGGTAACTTTCCCTCGGGAGACCATCGTGACCAGTTCTTCAGGAGCATATCGGGATAGCACGCTGACCAACTCTTGATCTTCGTGTGGTGACAGAGTGGGAGCCCTAGGGCTGATGTGATCGTGTTCACTATGAGATAATGCCAAATCGGCATGGAAGCCTCGTTCGGCAAAGCCGAAAACATGCCTATAAAGGCGGCCAGGAGGCTATCCTCTATTTCAAATAGAGGGTTTCCCCTAATCTCGGACTCGAATTGAGGAGCGAACTCCTCCTCGTAGCCTGGGTTGGTGAAAATTTTCTCCATTCCGACTGAGCTCATTCGGTGTGGGAAGGGAAAAAATAAGGGACTAAGGTTTATATGCCTAGCAAGCACAATCGGGTTGTTCACAGCAACACCCCAAGATTTTTGAATTTTTCCTTATTTTTGAATGCTTTTCCTTTTCTCTTTTTTTATCTTTTGTCTTGTTTCTCTCGGGAGAAGAGGGAAAACTAAAAGTATAAAGATCATTCTCTGGGGATCTTACTGATAACTCACTCAAACCCAAGGTCAACTACGCGGGTCTGCAAAGGTTACAACTTGCCTGGCGACCGTGTGGGAATCCACGGTTCGCGAGGACTCACGGAGGTTCCCGATTGAAATGAGCCGATTACACCTGAGTAGGAATCCCCAGGTGAAGAGCTCAATTCCAACGGGAGGGAATTCCTATAATGTGTGATGCCGGCTCTTCCTAAGCCCACCCACGTGTAAACCTGCAGAGAGTGTCACACA
The DNA here is from genome assembly GCA_022559845.1 of Amorphophallus konjac. Classification (NCBI taxonomy): domain Eukaryota; kingdom Viridiplantae; phylum Streptophyta; class Magnoliopsida; order Alismatales; family Araceae; genus Amorphophallus; species Amorphophallus konjac. The sequence continues at coordinate 254,426,153 of CM040118.1, read as the reverse complement.
ATACATGCAAGAAAACAAAAAAAATAGGCAAGAAAATGGGGTGAAATAGGAAATGAATAGAAGGCAGCAAGAGCAGTGGCCGCTCAAGGACCTAGGTGGCCAGTTCGATGGCCGCTCAGGGGAGTAGGTTGACTAGTCTTGAAGGTGAGGAAGGTAGCCAGTCTAGGGGATGACCACTCCTATGGGAGGCCACTCTGGTGGCCGTTCACAAATGGCTTGGGCGGCCACTGGACTGGACGCCCAGGGAGGTAGACGGCCAGGAGTTTGGGCTTCTTCTGTAAGCTACGAAAATAGAGACTAAACTTATGCATGGAATAAAACACATGAGCTTAAAAATCCTTGGATTTTTGGCACTAGGGACTCACAGTAGGCAGTAGAAGGTCCCACCGTGATCGCCACTTCGTCTATAGGCGCCGAAAGAACTTGGGGAATTTGGTGAAAGGGTGGTGAATGACAATCGATCTCCCTCTTCCGTCCTCCCCTTCGATCACGTCCCTATGACATACAAGTTAGAATAAATGCATGATGTGATCGCCAGAGGTTGTTACCTGAACCTCGCATGAAGAGTATGATCGCATGAGAATGCCTTCAAGCGGGAGAGTGTGGGGTCCCATCTTCTCCATCCTCGGTCGGCCAAGGGCAGAGAGCCCTGCTTCGTCCGACAATGCCTGAAATCCTATAAACAGTCACAAAGCTCACAAAAACACAAGAACGGATGCCATTAGTTCTATGAAGTGCAGAATATGCTCTAACAACATGATAGTTCACACAAAGGGTGACCTAGAAGGGGGGATGAATAGGTCACCCCGAATTCAAAATAATTCGAGGACCAACTTGAATAGATCAGAAACGCAATAGAGAAGCTTCTTTAGACTAGCCACGTAGCAGACAGATTGACTGAAGTTGAACGAAAGCGAGAGTTATAAGTAACACTGATTGAACAGTTGGCGAGCTGAAAATAGTATGATGGGTAGATATGCAAACCACACCAATGGGACAGAGAATTTTTAAGGTGGTTCAATTGCAATCTGCAATCTACGTCCACCCCTTACTCCTCCAGAGTAAGGCTTCCTTACACTAAGCAAAAAGAACCGCAGACTCAGTCTGCAACATCTGCTGCCTTACAGCTTACCTTGAGTAACACTCTCCTCGATCTTCTAATAACCAGAAGAACCACTGGAAGACCAACCTCCCGTCCTTTGCACATCGCAAAGGGGAACCCCGTGAATTGCTCCCAGCAACTCAAGAACCAGAGGATCAATCCTCTCTTCCTCCAAACTGGAGGGAACCACTAGTGACAGCCCGTCACTAGCAACCGGAGACAGTCTCCCTTCCTCTAACTGAGCTTGGAGGGTAACAGACTAGAATTCAGAAATGCAAAACAAAAAGCTTGAAGAAGATAAAAAAAATAATCAGAAAAATAATCCCTCAAAGATAGGAACAATGTAGCTTCCGAAGAAGCAGCTTTCAACTCTAATCCTTGAGATCACACAGACTCTTCTATTTCTGAACTGGCTCTCTTCTCAAATGGGGAAGTTTCAGCACACTCGGGCTTTAAATGCTCTAACTTTTTCTATCTTCAACTACCTTCTCTCTCAGCCTTCGACCCCTTTTTATAGGCAGACGATGGGCGTGTGGGTGTTACGATTCCCACCCAATCTCTCGCGCACATCTGATCTTTTTAGGTTCCACATGTTTGAATCGTGGTTCTGTAGCTATCCACGTGGCAGGATCAACTGTTCCAGTCCTTGCATTGGATCACGAGCCATCGACCTGGTACTTTACATGACACGTGTAGTTTGCTCAGTAGATGCTCGATCATTGGCTGGCCTGGCAAGATAACAGACAGAGTGTTAGTTATTGATAATATGCACAGACCTATCAAGCATTCAATGAAAACATGCACGGACTATATATGGAGACTTGACGCACTAGCACGGACCTTGTCTTGCTGAAGACAGCAACTACATAGACCTTAGTGTGCAACTCTGCAAACTAGCACCGGCCTTACATGCAATGCTATGCGTACTAACACTGACCTTAGTCAAGCGTAAAAGCAACCTTGCACCGACTTTAGTCGTGCGTAGGGCAGATCTGCACTGATCGTGGTATGTGCAAAAGCAGAACCTGCACCGACCTTGTGTATGGTCAAGACAAGGATATGCACAGACCTTATGCGCAATGAAAAAGATGCACAGACTTATGTGTGTCTAAAGCAGACCCTTCACAGACATGATATGCATAATGCAAAAACCTGCATAAACCCATGCATGCACTATGAAAAGATGCACATACTTTAAATATGCACACACACCTCAAACATGCACAGACTTTATACAAGACTTGCACAAATGTAATATGCATAGAAACTACAATATGCACCGACGTTGTGTGCATCTGGCTAAAGTGTGCACCGACTATATGTATGCATGATGAAACAATGCACCGACAATTTAAACTTAACAACAAAAAGTGCACATACTCTTTTACCTATTTTTTATGCCTTAAGACAAGAAGTGCACAGACCTTGAGTATGTATCTAAAGAAACATGCACATACCTTATTGTGCAAAGTATAAAACCTGCAGGGACTTTGTTCATGCATGTACAAACACATGCACAGACCTTGTGTATGTTTCCAATGAAAACATGCACAAACCTTTTTATGCCTTAAGACCAAACATGCACATACATTAGATTCACTGAGAGTGAATGTGCATAGACTTTGGTGTGCAATATGTGAACAACTACACAGACTATATTATGCATATTTGAAAACATGCACAGACTTATGATGCGTTGTATGTAACTAGCGCAGACTTGAAGTTCATGGTAACACAGACTCTGTGCCAACTAACGCAGACTCTGATGCATGAGACAATGCCAACTAGCATGGACTACATGCGAAGACACAACAACTGGCACAAACAATGTGCACTGACTTTATATAGGCCCAAGTTAAACGTGCACCGACCTATATGCACAATGCAAAAAGGAATGCACTGATCTTGTGTCGCACAAGTTAAACACATGCACATACCTTTGTGAGGGTATGAACAACGGTAGCATTGACCTTATATGCAATCCAACGGAATGTGCTTAGACTTAATGTGTAGGTGTTTGACTTTTTATGATGTCTTACATTTGACTTATGGTGTTTGTCATCAACAAAAACCTCAGGGACACAACAATCTCCCCCTTTTTGATGATGGCAACACTATGAGCCAAATAAATTTAATGCTGTCATTAGAAAGTGAGGGTGCTTAAACATGCAAGCAATCAAACATGTAATCAATGTCACACATTGATTCCCCCTGTCACACAGACTTTACTCAAGACAAACACATTCTCTCAGTTATTCTCATAAGCCATTTATTCTCATAAGCCATAATCCATTCTCCCCCTTAACCTCAGACATCTTCTCCCGCTTTGACATCATCAAAAGTAATGTAGAGAGAGTCAAGGTACTACAAAGCTTGAGAGACTAGAAACAAGTAAGTCACTTAGTAGAAACATCTCATATGCAACCCTTAAAGATCCAAATATGGTAACTGAGTGGAGCTGAAATACCTCATAGCTAATAAGCAGGAAAGACACGGAATAAGAGTGAAGATTATCATCGTACAGTAGTAAGAATGAGGACCAATGTGAAACAGTTATGCCAAGAGAAAGCTGTCTAAATGCTTTACTAACCAAGTAAATGGAGGCTTATATATTGATGGATGGTCCAGAGGTATTGAGGACAAACAGTCGACAAAGATTATTTTTTTTTGTTTGAAGGGGTGAGCATAAAAATATTTTTTCTGTTATTGAGCAGTAAAAATCATTGAGTAATCTTGGTAAAGCACACATTGATATGCGAGAAGACACATTGATTAGAGGCCAGAATTCTCAGATTCTCAATGTGATAATCGTATTACCTCACTTTAGAGAAGAGAGTTTAGCAAAATAAGTGTCTTTTGACATGAGGAGACACCTTGATCAGAGGCCTGAATCTCCAGTTACTCAACACTTTAATGCCATTGCTCTGCCATGAATTCTTAAATATTCAGGAACTTTTTAAACAAAGATATTCTGGCACTTCATGACATAGAATATGATTCATTTCTTAGATGAAGTATCTAGTTTCTCGGAAACCAGAACATTGCTCTGATGAGTTGAAATTCCCCTATACAAATTGAGTTTATTTGTTATAGAATGTTTGAAGACAATACCAAATGTACTGATCCTCAGAGAGTTTGCTTCCAGAAATTTAACTTTCAAACATTTAGGAGATTTCATGACAAAGAAGTGTCAACAATGATCCATGTTCTATAATGTTGTAGAAAGACAATCTTCAGATTCTCTAGTCTTTGCAAGATTATTAGAGAGAAGCTTTTTAGCTAAACTTCAGTTAATCAAATTTGGAAGTTTAAGAGAGTTGAGAGCTACCAGCTATTATGAAACAAGATTGCTTTAGGTTCTCAATGGGCTTGATGCAATAACAAGATCTCTCAAAGATTCCTTTGAATCAGTCACCTAAAACCTCAGACTGATAGACATGAAGCTCTCCCTTACACTTATACTGACTGATGGACTCTACCCTTTCAGCTTGACAGATGCAAGTGCCTTCTATAGAATGCTTACTGAAAATACCTCCCCCTAACAAAATGAATCATATGATCATACATGTGAGATGTAAAAAGAGTGGAATTGCAAATGAGCCTGATGTATATGCAAATGAGCCTGTGGTACGAGGTGGAGAACATAGGTCATAGGACCTCCTCACACATGATGTGGGTTTCCAGTCCGAAAATATCTGACCTTCTCCCAACTTATCATTTTATATACCACCAGGTTATGCATGAAAAAAAATATGACACACACATGATGAAGCAATTTATTTCAAAATACATGCAAGTGAGGACATCATGGAAGCATTTTATTCCACAATACCAAAATTTAGAAGTTTTTAAAGATTCCCAGTTCTCTCCTTAAGGTTGTGAATTTGTCATTGTCCAGAGGCTTAGTAAAAATATCAGCTATCTCATGTGAGGTATCTACATGACTCAGTTCAAAAGTGTTTTTAAAAACCTCATCTATGATAAAATGATGTCTGATTTCAATATATATGGTGGTGTGAGAATGTAAAATCGGATTTTTCGTAAGATTTATGGCACTAGTATTATCACAGTATATGGGTGTGCAACCCAGTTCTACTTGGTAGTCCTGAAGCTGATGCTTAATCTAGATTACTTGTGTACCACAGCTCCCTGCAACTACATACTCAGCTTCTACAGTGGAGAGGGCCACAGAATGTTGCTTCTTGGAAGCCCAAGAAACTAAACACCCACCTAGAAATTGACATTGACCACTAGTGTGTAGACACGCCAAAATCGATGCTATGATGAGTAAATTTCATGTCACCACGTGATGCCCCAAAGTGGACCTCCATATTGGCTGGATATGAAGTTTTTCTAATTTACTTGATCTTTATCCATGATAATTATAATTAACGCCTGAAGGAGGGGCGTCATTTAATTAACGGCTTGAGTGGTGTCGTGGCTTAATTATTAGACAACTGTCTACACAGACGTTGTTTCCTAATTTTTACGAATCCTAATCAAAATAAAATGCAAAGAATTGACGTCAATCTCAGGGACGTTGATTAGTTGACGCCACTTCACGAAGGCGTCATTTCTCATTTTTAAATTTGGAAAGTATTTTATTTCTATAATTAAATCCAGGAATCAGCGACTGTGTGCGCGGGCGTCATTTCAAATAACACCCCTGTTCATGTCGTCATTTTGCAATTCCATCTCCGTTTCGTCTGCTACCTTCCAGTGATGATCCTTTCATCATTTTAACGTTGTGTTCGATTGGGAAGGAAGATCTTTGCTGGAGGATTGATCTCCTTGTTTTAATCCTATTGAAATAAGGAATTTTGGCCTATAAATACCCCCATGGTTCCTCACGCGAGCGAGGGATTAAGAAGTTAAGAAAAAGAAGAGTTAGGAAGAACAATAGAGCTTTTGTCCGAGAGAGAAGAGAGTTTTCTCTTTTGTAGGTTTTCTTCCAAAGGTTCTTCCTCCTCCGGTGGCTTTCTCCTTCCACGGGCGGTCTTCATCCAACGGTATCTTCATCCGCTGTGGCTGAGGCTCTCGCTGCCTTCTTCTTCCCTTTACTGTTGCACACACAGCAGAAGGGCGCCCCTCCTTCTTTAGCTTTTTGTTTGTTTGTCATCATCATATCATCACACATTTTTCTCTAGTTATTCTACTAGAGATCTTCTAAGCACATTACGCTTGTTTGCATAATCATAGCATTCATATATTCCCCACCTTGTTACTCCTTTCTTAGAGGTTTAAAACCAAAAACACACAAGGTGTGTTCATGCCCATGTTGTTTAATTCCATTCTATTAGAGCATTGATACAACACATCTTTGGCTAATCCATATTTGTTTGTTTTGCTTTTTTTTGCAAGGGTAATCAACATAAAAACCCCCTTCATCGGTCGGCCGGTAGAAGGAGGAAGGATGATGCAGGACGGACACGCGACTCGACTCCATATGGATATGCGATCCTTGGACTCTAAGCAAGCTCGCGATCGTCCCTAACGAGGGAAGCGTCGGACGTGCGCGGTTGAGAAACCGGCAAAGAGCTAGGGTGGTCAACTCACAAATTCGTGCCCGGATCGGGTCACGGGACGGTTTCGCTCTCTCTCGCAGCAGCGGTGAAATAAATATATCGAGCTAATGGCCCTAACACATGCTCTCTAGCAGCGGCATAAACAAGCATATACAAATAAAGCAAGTGCCGGGTAAAGGAGTGAACACGATACCTCCACGCGCCTGGCGTGGGGAAGACGAGCCCGGCCGATCTCATACTCCCAGAACAGTAAGTAATTAAATTACAGCGATGAATATGAATGCCTACTCCGCGCAGGGAGGTACAGGGCGACACAATGGGACCCGGGAGTAGCGGGTTCGGGTTGACGGGCAGTTTCTTATGTAGCTTCGGTGGCACGCGTACTCACGACCGTGGGGCCCACGTGCTGGTCAGTGGGGCCGCGTGGAATCGGGGTGGCACCATTATGGTGGGGATGACCGGAGGGGCGCTCCCTGGGAAGGTGGTGCGTTGATTCACCGGCCGGAGGCCGGGCGGCTCCGTTCTTCACTCGTCGGAGTTGCTGCCCACGGATCTGAACTGCTGTTTCAGACCCGCGCGTCCTGACAAAATCCACTGTTGCGGTCACTCTCGACGTCGGATCGATGTACAAGAGGTACCGATGGAAAGCTAACTCAAAATACTTTGATCTATGGCTGGAGACAGAAATTTGAATTTCTTGTTGATGGCCTTTGTCGAATATTCAAGCTGCTGATTTATAGGATCCGAAATCTTAGGAGAGAAGTACTTTTTCTTGAGAGTTGGCATTGACCATGATGTAGACCTTCGATTCAGCCTTTGAGCCCTTCATAAAAGTTGTAGAGGCCAAAGAGAGGAAAATGGAGATATATCTTATGCAAGGTTTGGTCAAGATTCGACTAGGGAAAAGTATTTTCTAGTAACGGGTGGTCGGATCTGGACAGTAGAAATAGAACTGAATTTAGGGGAAAGACACAGTTTATAAAAATAAGTAGAAGGATTTGGAAATTTGAAGAAAATTTGTAGAGGATGGGGATGGTGGAAAGAACCTCCAATAAATGTGGGGATTCAAACAAAAATCAAGAAGTTGGTCGAAAGCTAGGAATACAGAGCTGATGTTACACAAATCTTAACTTGGACAGAACTAGAAGGTTGAAAGACACGAAAATGGAAAATTTTAAAAAGAAAGGTAAATGATGGGATAATTTTACTCGAGGTTAGGAATCAAGAGAGGAACCAACTCTGAAAATCTCAGCTCTAGATGATGTCAGAGTGGGGAGCTAAAATTTTCGGAGTGAACCTTTGTCCAGCAAAACAGAACCTGGACAGCACTTCGGAAGCGGCTTCGCGGCGGCTCGATGGCGGCACGAACGGCGGCGGCGGCGGCGGCAGAGATAGAAATCAGAGGTAGAGGGGCTAAGATAGAAGGGTTCTATACCCTGAAATGCTGAAGGAGGAGGGAGGAACCAGGGGGAGAGAGAGGGGGGCACAAATTGCTCTTGGCATACACAAAGATTTCTCCTTCATTAATTCACACAAATGGAAATTACATGCCTTATATAATAAATGGAAAATGACCACTTGTGCCCTCAGATCTAGGGTTGGGAGGGGTATACAAGGTATAGAACTAATTAGTTCTAATAGACTTTTTTTAAAAAAATTAAATTGGACCAAAAGGGGGGGGCCCTTGACCAAGGGGACAAGGTAGGTAAGGTAGGTGGCCTCCTTTGAAATTTTAAACCACTTGTCTCCCCATGTGTCAATTGACCTTCTAGATGCCACCTAGGACTTTGACCAACCCCACATGGGCCCAAATGGTGCCACTTGGACCAATGAGGAAGGAGTGAGGGCCCCCTTACTGGTCCTAGTGACATTTTGCATAAAAACCCACTAAGACTTACAATTGTATACCCATATAACACAAGGGTATACATACAAATATAAAAGGACATAAATGCAAATAAAATATGAGCGGTCTTGATTCGATGTCCCCATCAAAGGAAGGACTTGCAATCTCACCCGCTTTCACACAAGGTACATGCGATCACTCCTTTGTTATTTCAAGGTAACCCCTCTGGCGATCACCCTTCTTAGAGTATCTCATGCTCACCCCTTTTCCCTTATTTCCCACTATTTTAGCATTATCCATTTAAATCTTTTTTTTCCTTTTAAAAATGTCTCTGTGATGTAAGGTTTCGCACAGCACCTACGGGCGACGCAGCGGATAACAAAAATTTAATTTACCCGATTCCGGTGTTATGGAAAGCTTAATATGTGCTCTAATCGGTGTTTCTAATACCCTAATTACGGATTGCGTGTTTCACCTTGCGCGGAACGACGCTGTCCGCTAAGCCCGATGCAGAGAAATCGAGCCGCACAGCTGTACGGCCTCTAGAGCAGATCCACACGGACCCTTGCGCAGCGACGGTACCTCCCCGGCACAACTTCCTTGACTCTATCACCTTCTGGAGAGAGAGAGAGCAAGGGGGAGAAAGGGGGGAGGCTAATCCTCCTCTCTTTACCCTTAATGCTTGGTTAAGCTAAGAGAGGTTGGAAGAGTTCGAGAGTTCAAATGAACTCACGTAGGTTGGCTATATATAGAGTTTTGGCCCTTTTCAAAAGACCTCCAAAGGACCAAAATTGCATATATGACCATTTCATTATTATACTCATGTATTAAGCCCCATTTACACTCCTTTCTAAAAGGAATCAAAGGGAATTAATACATACACCTGTATAATAATTATCCGTCACCCAAGAATCTATTGTGTGTGATCCTCTAGGCCCATAGTCACTCTAGTTTAAGGCCCATTAACTTCTAATTCCTAATTAGAAGTAAATTAAACGTATTATTCGCTTCTACAAGAGTCGAATAATAGTTTAATTCATTCCGAACCTTCGATCACGTTGGGTCAAGCAAATCCGCGTGATCCTAGGGGACGCCGGGTTTAAACCAGCCTGTCTGGTACCTGTAAGTCCACAGTTACCGCATCGATATAATCCCTCGCTCATTCTATGAGTCTGGTACGATCAAGGGTATGGTTCCTGTCAAACCCCATGATCGTGCCATTTGACTATGACCTCCTTAAAGTGTATGACGTTCGTCCTAAACGAACTCATACGACCCTGGCCAGGGATTTAACGGAGCGTCAATGTCATGACCCATTAACTGTCTGATATATACCCGACAGTGAGCGATCCCTTCTTGACCATTGATGATCTTCACACGTATCCTGGAGTGGTTAACGACTCGGAAACTCATGACTTATGGTTAAAGTCACTTAGCCAAGTGATTAAACCATTCCAATCCTCGTGTAAGATCCGATCAATGCCTCAGGTCAAAGGACCAACGATGCTACTGAGACAGTTAGATCTTCAGTTGACATTAGGTATAATCAACCATCTGAAGATCCAATAGCGGATCAGTTCAGTGTACATCCTCCAAGGACATACACCTACACATATGTGTTGGTGCCCCGCACCAATGACCATAAGACTGGTCACTGACACATCATGTGTACTGGTTTAATAGGTAATCAAAGTCCCCGAGTGATTACCCTCCAACCAGGAATAGTTTAAGGTATGTGTACATGTAAAGTCAATCTCATGTTCGAGATCCCATCTCGAGCTGACTTTACAACCACATATCCTAGGGACAACGTAAAGTAACACAATCGCATATTTACGCTCAAATACCACTTTATTAATAATGAACAATATCGTACAACTATTGGGCCTACCCGACCCGAAATTGGCCTGTAGCACACCAACACTAACAATCTCCCACTTGAACTACAGCCAATTACCCACAACTTTGAGGCCCATCTTATCCCGATGACGCTCAAACACAGTCTGTGTCAAAGGCTTAGTCAGTGGATCTGCTATGTTATCTTCTGACGATACACGCTCTACCGTCACATCTCCACAATCAACAATCTCCCGAATAAGGTGAAAGCGCCTGAGAATATGCTTTGACCTTTGGTGAGATCTCGGTTCCTTCGCCTGGGCGATGGCCCCATTATTATCACAAAATAATGGGATGGGAGCTGTTATCTCGGGAACTACGCCGAGTTCCAAGATGAATTTCTTCATCCAGATGGCTTCTCCAATTGACTGCCCCTCCATTCAACATGAATACAAATTCAGACATGGATTTGTAGTTATCTGTATCTGACTGGAAACTAGAATCTGTGTAAGCTCTAAGCTATAGGTCATCTCCTCCATAAAGCATAAAAAGATCCTTAGCCCTTCGCAAGTACTTAAGGATGCCCTTTACTGCCTTCCAGTGCTCTTCGCCTGGATTTACCTGATATTTACTGACAATGCTTAAAGTATTGGCAACATCAGGCCGTGTACATAGCATTGCATACATGATTGACCCTATCGCCGAAGCATAGGGTACCTTATTCACGTGTGTCACCTCCTCAGAAGTTTTAGGACTTATCCCCTTGGATAGGCCAATTCCATGTCTCATGGGAATGAGACCTCTCTTGGAATTTTCCATCCTAAACCTTTTGTGGATAGTGTCTATGTACATGGATTGGGATAATCCTAGCATCCTTTTAGATCTATCTCGATAGATCCTTATGCCCAGCACATAGGATGCTTCTCCCAAATCCTTCATGGAGAAGGTCTTGGACAATCAAGACTTGGTTGATGTCAACATCTCTACATCATTCTCAATGAGTAAGATGTCATCAACATAAAGGACCAAGAAGGTCACTGAGCTCCCACTGACCTTCTTGTAAACACAGGGTTCATCTTCATTCCGAATGAAGTTGAAAGATTTGACAGCCTCGTCAAATCTTAAGTTCCAGCTTCTAGATGCCTGCATTAATCCATAAATGAACCTTTAAAGTTTGCATACCTTATTAGGATGTAGCTTGGAGGTGAATCCTTCAGGATGTACCATGTACACCTCTTCTGACAGATTTCCATTATGAAAAGCTGTCTTCACATCCATTTGCCAGATCTCATAATCCAGGTATGCAGCAATGGCAATGAGGATTCTGATTGACTTAACCATGGCTACCAGCGAAAACGTCTCGTCATAGTCAATGCCTTGCCTTTGACGATATCCTTTCGCCACTAGTCTAGCCTTGCATGTGTCAATCTGTCCATCTGCACCGATTTTCCTTTTGAAAATTCATTTGAAGCCGATAGGGACCTTCCCTTCGGGTACATCAACTAAGTTCCAAACTTTGTTGGTGTACATGGACTGGATCTCTGAATCCATTGCCTCTTGCCATTTCTCGGAGTCTACACTACGGATCGCCTCCTGGTACGACTGAGGATCATCATCCTCATCGATACATACCTTAGAGGACCCCTCTGAGACATGTCCAACATATCTCTCAGGTTCTCTCGGTAGTCTACCAGATCTCCGTAGTGTCAGTGTTTCACGTTGAATAGGATCAACCGATACAGTCTCATCTAATGATTTTGTGTCTATGGGTTGTGGTTCTTGGACCTCGTCCAATTCTATCTGGCTCCCACTGTTTTTCTGGAGTAGATATTCTCTTTCTAAAAATATAGCTCTCTTGGCCACTAAGACCCTTTGCTCAGAAGGGTGATAGAAATAATATCCAAACGTCTCCTTTGGATATCCCACAAACCTACACTTATCGGTTCTCGACTCAAGCTTATCACTCTCGTTCTTCTTTACATGAGCAGGACACCCCCAAATTTTAATGTGATTAAAATTTGGTTTCCTGCCCTTCCATATCTCATATGGAATAGAAGGAACTGATTTACTTGATATCCTATTCAATAAATAAGCCGCAGTCTCTAACGCATAGCCCCAGAGAGACAATGGTAGTCCTGACATAGACATCATGGATCGGACCATGTCTAACAAGGTCATGTTTCTCCTCTCGGATACACCATTCTACTGTGGTGTATACGGTGATGTCCACTGAGAAACTATTCCATGGTCTTTAAGATAAGAAGTGAATTCATGGCTTAAGTATTCACCTCCTCGATCCGATCGAAGAGCCTTAATACTTTTGCCAGTCTGTTTCTCTACTTCATTCTTGTATTCCTTAAACTTCTCAAAGGCTTGTGACTTATGTCTCATTAAATACACATAGCCATATCTAGAGAAGTCATCAATAAAAGAAATGAAATAGAGATAACCTCCTTTTACTTCTATGGACATGGGTCCACACACATCCGAGTGTATGAGCTCGAGAAGGTCAACAGCCCTCTCTCCATGTCCACCAAAGGGAGCCTTAGTCATTTTTCCCATGAGACACGACTCACAGGTATCAAATGGCTTGTATTCGAATGAATTCAAATACCCATTTGAGTGTAAGTGAGAGACTCTTTTCTCACCTACATGACCAAGTCTGCAATGCCATAGATATGCAGAATTCACTTCATCAGCATTGGAAATTTGCATAACATTAGAACGTGTATCTAATACATATAGACCATTGACTAATGAACCATTGGCTATAACCAAACCATTATTCATTATAGAGCACCCAGTGCTATTAAAAACCAATGTATATCCAATGTTATAAAAGCCAGAGATTGAAATAATGTTCTTAATAATATTAGGAACATAATAACAGTCATTCAGCTCCAGAATGATTCCTGAAGGTAAACTGAGGCGTGCAGTCCCGGCAGCTTTGGCAGCAACCAAAGCTCCATTGCCCATCCTCAGTTCAATCTCCTTTTTGCCCAACCGCCTTCTATTTGCCAACACCTGCACAGAATTGCAAATATGTGATGCACATCCAGTATCCAATACCCTTGATGTGGATTCCATATATGACAAATTAAGGTCTATGACAAAAATACCTTCATTTAGAATTGCCTTGCAATTCCTTTTCCAATGTCCAGTTTCCCCGCATCGAAAACATTTGTCTTCCTTTTCATTCTTCTTGCCCTTCCCTTTGTCAACTTTGGCAAGTTGCTTACCCGTGACCTTTTTCTTTCCCTTCCCTTTGTTACTCGTGGTGGATATTTGAGAGGCCTTCCTTTTCTTATTGGCCCGGCCAATAATCATTACAGACGAAGATGGTTTATCTTTCTGCATGGTTCCTTCAGCACTCTTTAACATATTGAGCAGCTCTGGGAGAGTTGCTTCAATCCTGTTCATGTTAAAGTTCATGATGAAGGAAGAAAAGGAATCGGGCAATGACTGGAGTATAAGATCAATGCATAGTTCAAGATCCAACTTGAACCCCAATGCATTGAGTCTTTCAATCCACTCCATCATTTTCAGTACATGGGCTTGTACTGATGAACCCTCAGACATCCGTGTCCTGAAAAGCCTTTTGGAGATGTCATACCTCTCAATCCTACCCTGCTCCCCGAAGAGCTGGCGTAGATTGAGAAGTATACTTCTACAATCAGTCTTTTCAAATTGCCTCTGTAGCTCAGGAGCCATAGAGGCCAACATGTAACATTAGGCTAGGGAGGAGTCCTCAGACCACTTGGCATAAGCCAGTAACTCGCCCTCGTCGGCATCAGGAGCTGGCTCAGAATGAACCGTGTCCAACACGTACGCAATCTTTTCGGATGTAAGGACTATGCGTAGATTACGCAGCCAATCCGAGTAATTCGGTCCAGTTAATCTATTTGCATCCAAGATGCCGCGGAGGGGGTTGGACGACGACATTGTAATCTGGATAAGAAATAAAAGATAACTTAGCATGTGTTCAAATTCTAACTTAGATGTGGTTTTCTATCTTAGTTAGTCCCACTATTTTTCGATCGAACTATATAACCCTCAGTATATAGAACGGGAGATCAACGAGATCAACCTAGTGGGTCGGAATCCCAACGAGACTGATGTACGACCTTGTGGAAAGCACAACAAGCCATACACCATCTCAAGGGCAGTCAACAGGCACTTGCATCTAATGCAATATCCGATATTCGGCCCCCGAGAAATCATCCCCTTGTGGAAAGCACAACAAAGGATATTCTCGGTTAGATCTAACCATCATTACAACATAGCAATGAGTTCATGACCCGACCCCTGTGGAAAGCACAACAAAGCCGAGTTCAATTCCTCACCCCATTGAGGCCGAGCCTTGGAGTTTAATCCCGTCCCCAAACTCATGGACCTTGTGGAAAGCACAACAAATCCATGAAATAAAGACGTTCGTTCACTCCATAATGATGGAGGGCCACGACGACTCCTAGAGCCACGCTTACCATATCTAAAATTTAATCGCGAGGGAATTTAATTTTATCTTGATCTCACCCTAGGTGGTAATATAAATATATCCAATATATTTACCGTACCTAGTAGTTTGCACAAAATAAATGCATCCAATGCAAAAATAAACGCAAGTGATCATGGACTTTTAACCCTAATGTAACTAAGACATCCGGCCCGCTTCCGAAGCAGCTGGATCGTCCTCGTCGGGTGTGCTCCTCGCTTTCAAACTCCGACGCCACAGCAATGACAACTTTTACACGGCACGCAGGCCGGAAAAATTAAATTACATGTGACTCAAATTCCAGCAGCCCTTAGGGCGAGTACAACAACTGAGGAAGATAGAAGTACATTGGAATCTTAACAGAGAGAGAAAGGAGGTTCGCAGACCCCAATTAATTACATTAATCTAAGTCCATGATCACTTGCCAACCCATTCAAATAAAATCAATCAAGGGTTATTTTCTGAAAATAATCCTTACTTTTGAATTTAAAAATGGGATGTGCAAACAAAAATAGGCTAGCTTTGTTTAATTTTAAAAATCGAAGCATGATTAACTTAAATTAAACACATAAGCAGGCCCGTACAAGGTGAATAAAATAACGCACGGAAAGAACCATCATTTTCTAAGGGGTATCTAATTGAGATAATTAATTAAATTTAAATTTAAATTTAATTATCCAATAATCAAATTTAAATTTAAAATTTAAACATACCAATAATTTAAATTTAAATTCAAACTAATTATCCAATAATATTGTTTGAAAGGAAATTTAAAATAATGTAATTATCCTCAATTAATAATTTTCTAAAATTCAAAATTTGAATTTAACAATTATCTAATAATTAAAAATTCAAATAATTGAATTTTCCACATTTAACTTCAATAAAATTTAAATTTTGAATTTTCTAATTATCTAATAATTAAAAATTCAAAAATTAAAATTTACTGAAGTAACTTCAATTATTACCATTTTATCCCAAGGTAAATAGTAATTATCTCACCTCAGTAAATTCAACATGGTTAAATAAAAAAATAACATTTGACATTTACCATTGAGATAAGACTATTTAACTTACTAGATAAAATTTGATTTAATTTACTGTGTATTTTAATATATATATATATAATATATATATTATCATATTAAAACACAATAAATT
Source organism: Amorphophallus konjac (assembly GCA_022559845.1). Classification (NCBI taxonomy): domain Eukaryota; kingdom Viridiplantae; phylum Streptophyta; class Magnoliopsida; order Alismatales; family Araceae; genus Amorphophallus; species Amorphophallus konjac. Next base: position 254,410,191 of record CM040118.1, on the reverse strand, counting down.
AAAAGTCAAAAAAAGGTAAAAAAAATTTTAAATAAAAAAAAATTTTCTTGTCGGCAGGCGCCTGGGCGGGCCGCCCATGGGCGCCCGCCGCGCCCCCCGCAGGTCAGCGCCCGCTGGCGCTGACCCCGGGTGCCGCGTGCGCCGCCCACGCGGCGCACGCGGCGGGCGCAGTGTGCTTTTTTTTTTAAAAAAAATTTCTCCAGCGATGCCCATCATCTTGGAAGAATGGAGATGTCCAACATCCCATTCTATCAATTACAATTGAAGTAATTAATCCCCTTTCAAATATGGTTCTAAACGGCTATAAAAACACCGACCAGAGCGCAAACTTGGCTCTGATACCACTGTAAGGTTTCGCACAGCACCTACGGACGACGCAGCGGATAACAAAAATTTAATTTGCCCGATTCCGGTGTTATGGAAAGCTTAATATGTGCTCTAATCGGTGTTTCTAATACCCTAATTACGGGTTGCGTGTTTCACCTTGCGCGGAACGACGCTGTCCTCTAAACCCGATGCAGAGAAACCGAGCCGCACAGCTGTACGGCCTCTAGAGCAGATCCACACGCACCCTTGCGCAGCGACGGTACCTCCCCGGCGCAACTTCCCCGACTCTATCACCTTCTGGAGAGAGAGAGAGCAAGGGGGAGAAAGGGGGGAGGCTAATCCTCCTCTCTTAACCCTTAATGCTTGGTTAAGCTAAGAGAGGTTGGAAGAGTTCGAGAGTTCAAATGAACTCACGTAGGTTGGCTATATATAGAGTTTTGGCCCTTTTCAAAAGACCTCCAAAGGACCAAAATTGTATATATGACCAATTCATTATTATACTCATGTATTAAGCCCCATTTACACTCCTTTCTAAAAGGAATCAAAGGGAATTAATACATACACCTGTATAATAATTATCCGTCACCCAAGAATCCATTGTGTGTGATCCTCTAGGCCCATAGTCACTCTAGTTTAAGGCCCATTAACTTCTAATTCCTAATTAGAAGTAAATTAAACGTATTATTCGCTTCTACAAGAGTCGAATAATAGTTTAATTCATTCCGAACCTTCGATCACGTTGGGTCAAGCAAATCTGCGTGATCCTAGAGGACGCCAGGTTTAAACCAGCCTGTCTGGTACCTGTAAGTCCACAGTTACCGCATCGATATAATCCCTCGCTCATTCTATGAGTCTGGTACGATCGAGGGTATGGTTCCTATCAAACCCCATGATCGTGCCATTTGACTATGACCTCCTTAAAGTGTATGACGTTCGTCCTAAACGAACTCATACGACCCTGGCCAGGGATTTAACGGAGCGTCAATGTCATGACCCATTAACTGTCTGATATATACCCGACAGTGAGCGATCCCTTCTTGACCATTGATGATCTTCACACGTATCCTGGAGTGGTTAACGACTTGGCAACTCATGACTTATGGTTAAAGTCACTTAGCCAAGTGATTAAACCATTCCAATCCTCGTGTAAGATCCGATCAATGCCTCAGGTCAAAGGACCAACGATGCTACTGAGACAGTTAGATCTTCAGTTGACATTAGGTATAATCAACCATCTGAAGATCCAATAGCGGATCAGTTCAGTGTACATCCTCCAAGGACATACACCTACACATATGTGTTGGTGCCCCGCACCAATGACCATGAGACTGGTCACTGACACAACATGTGTACTGGTTTAATAGGTAATCAAAGTCCCCGAGTGATTACCCTCCAACCAGGAACAGTTTAAGGTATGTGTACATGTAAAGTCAATCTCATGTTCGAGATCCCATCTCGAGCTGACTTTACAACCACATATCCTAGGGACAACGTAAAGTAACACAATCGCATATTTACGCTCAAATACCACTTTATTAATAATGAACAAGATCGTACAACTATTGGGCCTACCCGACCCGAAATTGACCTGTAGCACACCAACACTAACATGTGACACGTTCACAAATTGGCGATCATGGTGGGACACTATTTATTTTTATTTTGATTATCCTTCTATTGGTACCCTCGCGTGCCCCTCTTTTGGCACCCTCGTGTGCCCCTCCCTTTGGCACCCTCGCGTGCCCCTCCTTTGGCGCCCACGTGTGCCCCGCCTTGGTGCTCCACGTAGCACACTCCCCTTGTGCACCACGTGAACATTCCCCACTGGATTAGCCAATTTTTGAACTGTTCATAGTGTTTTTGGAAAGAAAATTTCATTTCTGTTAGTATATCAGTGCTCTTAGTCCTCTGGAACTGATTAACGCCTTCCCTGCTGCCGTCATTTTTGCATACAGCGACCGCTCACAGAGGCGCTGTTTCCATTTATTTTCATCATTTTATAATCAACGCCCCTTCACAGAGGCATCATTTCTGCATTCAACGCCTTACACCAAGGCGTCAGTTTTTTGATTGCTGTTGGTTTCTCCATTATTCCTGCTATTGTTTATTGCATTTTGATGCCTCCTCACAGAGGCGTTACTTCTGCATTTCATGTCTAACTCCAAGGCGTCATTTCTACTATCATTGTTTTGTTCACACTTTGAGCACTGTTTACTGCGTTATGACGCCCCTCACAGAGGCGTTACTGTTGAATTCAACGCCTAACTCCTAGGCGTCATTTTGATTATCATTATTTTTATTCACATTTTGAGCACTGCTCCCTAGTGTCTGACGCCGCTACACAGAGGCGTTATTCACAGATATAGCGCGTCATTCCAAGGCACTATTTCATTTTGATTGGTCTCTATTTGCACTGTTTACAGTGATTAGCGACCCATACCTAGTCGCTGTTTGTTGATACCACGACCCTTCTCAGGTCGTCATTTTTGTTCTGTGCCCACAGAACCTTGCTTACTGTTGTTGCCTTCATCCGTTGGTTGCATTTATTGCTTGCTTGATTATTGCTGCTTGATCTGCCTGCATTAGTGTGCATTTTAGGGCATTTGGTTGAGAGACCTCCTCTCTCTACACTCCTAGGATCTCACACCCCTTTCTTGGAATTGGAAGGATCCTCCATTGAGCATTCCGTCTCTTTGGACCGGAAATTCCTTTCCAAGGCCTCCGTAAGTCCCCGCACCCGTGGATTCCCTCACGGATGCCGGGCCAATTGTACCATTTGAAGCACCCAGAGTATAGTTGACCCATACGTTGGTGAGGAGAGAGAAAGGAGTTAGTTGACCCGGAGATTACACTCAAACTTGAAACTAGGACCCACATTCAAAGGAGAGAATTCATTATACTTTAAAACTTACCTTAATCTCCAAAGAAAACCTTAAAACCTTGGGTTCATTACAACTTGAGTGTACAACTTGTTTGATTGGTTGATAATCTCTTGCTTATACTTGTCTATTGGAAACATTTCTCTCTCCTTAAACATGAAACTCCGTTCAGGTAAAATCATCAACATGGCAAACTACGGGTACACCTATGATGGTTATGAGGAGGGTCAATTTGACCCATCTTATGAGGTTCCTCCTCAGGATCCTATTTACTATGACGGAAACTATGCTCCCTCTCCTACCCATTATCCTCAAGTTCACATGGTTGACACCACTTCTCAGGAGGTTGAGCCTTCTTCTCAAACCCAACCTACTACACAAAATACCTCCGGGGATGTCTCCCCTTCCTTTAAATTCAATGATTTCCTCAAAGCTCTATCTCAGCTAGACGATTCCCAACGTCAGGTGGTCCAGGCCACTTTAAAAGGGAAGTCTGTCCTATCATCCTCCAATCCTCCTTAGGCCACCGGCGGCCATTCTTTTAACACCCCCAATGACCAAGCGGTCGCACATAGGGTGCCTTCGCACCCACCAACTCCTATTACAGCTACGCCAGCTCAACCGGTAAGTCACTCCGTTGCTAGGCCCCAACAACCTCCAGTTCCTCAATTCCTAAGGAGGCCTATGCCGAATCCATACTCTTCTAATCCGGCGCCAGCCAGGTCCGATACCAACACCATACTCCTCCAGAAAATTGCTAGCATGGAGGAACAACTGAAGAAGGTCACGGCACCAAAGACCGCTCCAGAAGTTAATCTTCCTACTCTGCCAGTTTTTCACCTGCTTCCATCAGAGATGCCCAACTTTTGGTGATTTAATGGAACGGGCAATCCGTTCATTCATTTAAAAGATTTCTTGTATGAGGCATCGTTCTGGCAGGACAACAAGACTTCCCTAGCCTATCTTTTTAGGCGGTCATTAGATGGGCCATCACTTGAATCGTTCTACTCTTTGGAGCCAACTGGCGCCGACGATTTTGATGTGGTTCAGTGGAAATTCCTATAGAAGTACAAGGACCGTGTGGGTCCATCTTTGTCAGTTACTGATTTAGTTGCCGAGAAGATGAAGCCCGAGGAGGACTTCATCGTGTTTGCCGATAGATGGAGGGCCATGGCCGAGAGATTGAAAGACACACTGTCAAAAACGGAGCAGGTGAAGATGATTATATCAAACTCCACTCCACAGTTCCGTCACATTTTAGCTATGAATAAGCTAAGTGCAATGGAAGAGCTCTATGAGAGAGCCAGATACATACAAACTCAAATGAAAGACTTGCCCATCATGGGTATGTTTGGGGAAAGACCGAAAGTGATGAGGAACAATGTTAATACTAGCAATAGTGGTGGAACCACCGAGGGCACCATCACTAACGAACAGGTGGGCACATTTGGCAATTCCACACCTTTCCGCCATCCTCCAAACCAAAGGCCGCCACCACAACAACCTGCCTTCCAAAATCAAGTCCACCAGCCAATTAATACTCCTCCTCAGACAGTCCAACCTCCTCCACCTCAACAACAGCAACCCCATTTTACGCCACAAAATCAACCTCCATAATACCACCAAGTGCCCCAGCCATCAAATTATACACAACAACAACCACAACAACGGAGAAGACCACTGGGTCCTAGAAGGGCCCAATACCCTCCATTGCCCAAAAGCCTACCCGATATCTTCAACGCCCTCATGGCCACCAATGCGCTCACTCTGCCCAAGGAAAGAATGGTGTGGCCGCAAAATGTAGACACCTCTCGGTACTGCGTCTTTCATCGGCAGCTGGGGCACAACATTGATCATTGTTTTCACTTTAAAGATTACATATATGACATGAATGATCAGGGTGGTATTGATTGGGATGAGATGAGGTGATTTATTGCCACTCTAAAGGCAGGAAGGCCTCCTCGGCAACAACAGGCTCAGCAGCCTGCTCAGCAACAACCAGTACCTCCTCCTCAGCAACAGCAAGCTCCCGCGCCACAACCGGACATGGGGATTGTCCACAACCCACTGTCGGAGCATCCACCAAATTAGCAAGTTAACCCGGTCACCTCCTTCCATGAAGTGGAGAGGAGACAAGGGTGGCACCAAGAGAACGCCTCTGTCGGGGCCCTAAACCAGGAACAAATTCAACCACCGCGTCTGTTAAGGATGCCTTATCCAATGTCCTCCCCCCAACTGTCTCGTCCCCTCTTACGCACCACCAGCCAAATGCCCTCCACTACCACTACTACTAACCCCTCACCAGCTAAGCCTCTCCTCACCCGACCACCTCCAGCTTCCGCACCACAACAACCTCTTCCCACCATGAACCCGTTGCCATCCAGGCCACTCCTCATTCGCCCCTCACCATCACCTAACTCCCCCACTACAATTATTACTCCTCCACCTCTCACAAATCCCTCATTTTTGCCTAGGCCTCTCCTTATTCGGCCTAAACCTCATCTGGCCATTCAGGCACCTCCTATCCCTCCTACCATTACTTCGCCAGTTACTACCGTTCCCCAACCAGCGAGGCCCCTCATAAGGGTTCCTCCTTTGATCACTCCTCCAGCATTCACTAACCCCAACACCCCATCTTCTTCTTCATCGACTAACCCTCCACCTACCCACAACCCGACAGAGGCGCGATCATCGTGAATCATGATGCTCTACAGTGGACGAATGTTCCATCATGTGTTTCCACAGAGGGAGCTAGAGCCCACGCAGGGGCAAGAGGAGCAAGAGTCGGAACAGGAATCCATACTGGGGACACACTATGATTTACTGAAGCACTTAAACAACACCCCGGTGAGGATTTCTATTTTGGAATTGATAAAGAGATCCACTGTTCACCAGCAAGCTTTAAAAGAGTATCTCCAGAAGGTGATGGTCAACGAGGATATTCCGGCTGAACAAATCACATCAGTGTTAACTCCAGCCAGCAATCAACCGGTAATCACTTTTTATGAACATGAATTGGCTCCTCAGCCGGCTAGGAAGTATGCATTGTGTATTACTGTTGACATTAATAAGGTGGCTGTTAAGCAATGTTTAGTAGACACTGGAGCATCAATCAACATTTTTCCATCAAGTACCCTCAAGAGGTGCGGCATTCCAGAAAATAAAATCCGGTCGTCCACCATTACTATTACAGCTTATGATAATACTAAAATGCCACCTATGGGCATGATTACCTTGAAAGTTGGACTGGGTCTAGTCTCAATTATAGCAGATTTTCATATTCTGGATATGGATCCAACATTCAATGGCATTTTGGGCTATTCTTACATCCAAGAGCTTGATGTTGTGCCCTCCACCAACCATCAATGTATAAAATTCGCACATAAGGGGCGCATCATCAAAGTCACTAGCATGCCCATCTTGCCGGCGGATGACATACACTCTGCCACCTCGGTTCCCTCTATATGGCCAGCTAACAGGCCTTTATTGTCAGTCTTGGATGTTGCCAATCCTCGGCAAAACTTGACTAGGTCGCCAGTTTCAACCCCTCCAACCGTTCCAATGTCGCCATTGCCGTCCAAAGGGAAAAGGAAGAAAAGCATGATGAACACGCCAGGATGGAACATTTTGATGAAAATGGGGTATAAAATTGGCAAAGGCTTGGGTGCTAATCTCTAGGGCCGAGTCAAACCCATCAGGCATCAGAAGTTGATTCCCCGAGGTGGCCTGGGGTACAAAGGGCCGCGCAAAGATGGGCCATGGGCTGTTATGATTTCCACTCTCAAGACAAATCGACAGCCTCTTACATGGACCCTACAGACACATTTTATAAAAGGGGGTATTCAACATGACGAGCAAACCACATTGGTTACTTCCAAGCTAGATTATCAAGATGTTCATGCTCGATAATTTGATCGTCATCTGGCACCGCTAGTCACTTACAAGGCTTTGGAATCATTAAGCCACTCAAGAGAAGAAAGATGGATGATCCGGAGTGTAAGTGGTACAGGTGGTTTGACATGGATGATATTGCTATATCACTGAGCCATCTGTTCATGCCAACTGATCCGGAGTGGCCACCAATTGTTCATGAATTGATTGAAAAGCCAGCAGTAATTATAGATAAAAGGCAGCTCTTAAGCAACTATACAGACACTGGAGAGCCAGATGTGCCGTTTGAAAAAGGCTTCACCGTGGATAGGCTGTGGGCCGGTCTTTTCTCTCTCCACTCCATCCATCCATCGCTTATCACCTTCTGGTGCTCCAAGCTAGGTTTCCCAGATATTCCTAGACCGCCCGCGGTCCTGATAACTCTTTCTCTAGATTTACTCCGAACGCTTTCAATTCCTCCTTTGCTCCTCGAGCAATTATTCCAACTCTCCATTACGCCCCCGCGTGGGCAATCACTTATTCAATCTTTCAATTTCAGCACCACATCTTATTCCTCCCTCCTATTGCTTTATTCTTGAAAATGAAAAAAAATGCCAAAATTTAAACTTTCCAATCTTCCATCTCTATTGAAGAGACCTCCTATCTTGCTCCGGAGTGTGCCCCGATCCAAGGGCCGCTCTTTCCATGTTCGTTAGCAGACCTTCTTTTCTCCTCCGACGAGGAGGCTCCCCTTGTATCTCCTCCTGTAACTGCTGCATCTTCATCTTCATCTTCTACTCCTCCTCCCTTAGGTCAGGGTAGTTCATCTAGTTTACTATCTTGTTCCTCTCCCTCTTCTTCTAATCAGAGTCTTGGGGTAGCTTCGCATAAGAAAGCTAAGGGTTGGCAGATTCTCCGTAGGTTCTTGTTAGATTTAGCTAGAAGATGATGGGCATGCTTAGCTCTTCCCGAATTTCTAGAGGATCCGATATTCCTGCCGGATATAGAATGTGAGGATGTATGCTCTTCAGATGAAGGGTTTGGTGTTTACGAAATTATGAATGACGAAGACTCTATTGAAGAGGGGGTGTTGACGCACTTTTCGACACGCTCATTTGTTTGTTTCTTTATGTCAGTTTATTTGGTGGGTTTATTCGTTTATTAAGTGCGGGGGCGTGCCAGTCACAAAGTGACGATCTATTGTGCGCTCGATCTGACTAATCAGACGATTGTGTGGTTCGTGTCGGGACTGAGAACCCGCCGTACCATAAAGGCTACGACGTTAATTACATCCCCTCGGAGAGGGGAAAACCCTTGATTGATTGCCAGGAAAAGGGGGCCGATGGCCTGAAAATTAATTGCATAAATACCTATTAAGAAATGTTGAAGTCCTCGTATGAGGGTGTGAAGAAAGCATCTGAGCTCATGTCAGTCATGTGTTGACCATTTAATGTTCGGACGAATGTCCGGCTTGAGAATAGCATAATCGTCGCGGGAAGATCGGAACACGTGTACGTCGGGATACGACAAATTTATTGTTCAAAGGAAGGGGAAACGTTCAGTTAAATCTTGGTTAGAGTGGTCAGAAACCTATAAGTTTATCGGCCCGGTGCAAGATCAAGCTACGACCATACTGCGGTGGGCCCCCCGCAGTCGAAGTCAGGCTCGCGTGGGCATCATCAATGTTTCCGGTGCCAATGGGGCAACGGGAGGATGTCCTGGGACCAGATCTGAGAACCAATGTGCATTCAAAGGGAGCGGGCTATAGGCCGAGGATATGGGTCAGGCAATGACCATGATCGGGGCGGACCCGAGGTCTAAGCGTGGCGCACGGAGGGCTTATTGATATTCCCATGCGTAGGGTTTGGGGAGGACGAGAGCTGCCTCGTTCCATTCAGATTTTGTCGGTCACTCATGGACCTCTTTATGTTCGGACGAAGGTCCGTGTTTGTAGCGTAAGAGACGGTGACAAATCATACAAATGTCTGTTGTGAGTACGGCAAGTTTAATGCAAGTGTGGGATTAGATCCCGGCATATATATGTCGGTCACTAACGGACCATTCAGTATTCGGACGAGAGTCCATATTCGAAGCATCGAAGACAACGACAAAGACATACGGATGTCTGCCATAGGTACGGCACGTTTCATGTGGGTGCGGGATTGGATCCCGGCACATACGTCGGTCAGTAACGGACCATTCATTTTTCAGACGGAAGTCCGTATTAGTAGCGTTGAGGATGATGATAAAACCACACGGATGTCTGCCGTAGGTACGGCAAGTTTAATGTAGGTGCGGGATCGGTTCCCGGTAAAGACGGGTCGAGCTAGCGAACTATCGGCCCGGGATAAGTTTGGATCATGGTCACGTCCGGGCGAGGGCTCCCGAGATCCAAGTCCGATCTAGTGGGGCATCGTTGCTTTTCTCTTCAAACACAGTCAGGGGAAGCGAATTGTTAAGTGTGAAGCTCGAACTCACCAACGTGCGCCCTCGCACGCGGATCGACCTGCGCGGTCAGGTCGCGGGGTTCGACCTGCCCGGTAGTGGAGAAAGTTTTCATTTATTTTTTTCATTAACTTCAAGTATTATTTATTTTTGGTTAATCAATTTCTTTCTCTTTTAGGCACACCGGTTTAAGGAGGCAAATGGGCACGTCGGTTAAAGGGATGCCAAGGGGAGAGTGAGGCGCGCCGGGTAATGAGGGCAAAGAGGGAGAAGCGCGCGCCTGGTAAGGGTGCAAAGAGGGGCGCGCCGGTTAGTGGGAGCCCAATAGGGCGCGCCGGAATAAGGAGTGCAAGGGGGGGCGCTGGTTTAAGAAGGATGCCATGGGGAGAGTGGGGTGCGCCGGTTTAACGCGCTGGATAGGTACCAGAAGTTTTAAGAGGGTTTTGAGTGTGATGCTAAACCGGCACGGGGGGGTACCGCATTGGATTAACCCACGCCGGATTAGAGGCGCGCCGGGCTAAGCTCCTGAGGGTTTTATTTCATTCTTCTTTGATTCTTTTTGCTTCTGTTCTTGTTTCTTCAACTTGCAGATTGATCAAATGGATGGATTGTTTGTTCAATTGACACTTTAAATCAATAGAGTGCTTCTGATCATTTGTTGAGGTGAATGAGTACGTGTATTTGGATGTTTTACTTGAGAGGATTATTATGCAGGAACTCAGAGGTTTAGCTTGATTCAGGGGCTTAGTTTGTTCGTCTGTTCTTACGTGTCGTCTGTTCTTACGTGTTCTTCGTCTGGCAAAATTTGGGCAGCATCTCCCCCGGACCGAAGCTTGCTAGAGAAAAATGGGGAACACCAAACGGATTGCTCCCGAGTGAACCTCAAAACTCGAAGTGAGGCCACCGTTAACCCATAAGTGCATGTGGAGACTCGAGAGCCAGCCTTCAAGAGTTCTCGCAGCTTACAGGTGGTGATTTTATGGAAGTTCCACAGGGACGGATGTATGCCATAAAAGGCTATGAGTGTGCATCCCTTCGATGGGTTCCCCTGAAGGCAGTGCCACAGAGAGGCAGGCCTCCGAGGTTCCTGGATGATACGAAAACTGGGAGAAAGGGGAGGATCTCAGAGCAGTAGAACGCTACACATGTTCACCAAAAATCATTCCTTTTATTCATCCGCAAGGGAAAGGGGAAAAAGAGATACAGGAGGGGATCTACCCCGGAGCAAAGGGAGAACATAGAGGAGGGGAAGGACTTGAAACTCATGCGGGGGGAGAGGAACAGAGCACAAGCTCTACCCCCTCCCCAGGGCTCACTTCTCTTCTCTCACAGACCCTCCCTTCTTCTTCACCTTTCTGGCGTCGGGGGACGAAGCTCTCCTTCTCTTCGGGTGGCCTCCTCTGATCAATCGCTCCCCGAAGGTTCCGACTTCTCTCTTTTTGCTATGTCGAACATGCAGAGTATATATAGCCGGCTGCCCTTTCTTCACTCAGATGGAAGGAACTCCCGCCATCTTCCTCCTCGTTCGTTGAGGCATCCGGAGTTGACATGCCGTGGTGTCGTCTGTTGATTTGCACAGTACGCTGGCATTTATCCGAGGACGGGATGTTTGCGGGTTTGCCGGAAGATCTGCTACTGCTACTCCCCCCATCGATGCTTGCCTTCGCCGTTGATGCTGCTACGTTGTCGAACGGAGGTGGAGACGGGGCTTTAGAGCATTGAATGCCCGTGGAGACAGGGATTCAGAGCATTGAATGCCCTCTAGGCACTAGGCTGATGCGAAAACAGGGTATCGGTTGGCGGATGGGATGGCTTTTGAGTTAAACTGGCGCGGTGTTGTGCGTGTCAGATTAATAACACACAAAGAGGTGCGCCGGTTTGCAGCCAAGATGGGGCGTGCTGGTTTAATGGCCACATAAGGGGCGCGTCGGTTTAAGGCCCAGGCAAGGGCTCGCCGGTTTAAGTGCAGGTCACGTCGGTTTAGACTTCATCTCGGAGTCGCAGCTATTCGGACGGACGCTTGTCCTCCCATGTTGCTTTAGATGTAATGCACCGTCGCTGGGGTGTTTAGTTCAGGGCCTCTGAATCCCGATTCAGAACTTTGAGTGATCTCCGGCGCGTGCCGAACATGTGTTCGAATTCCTGAGTTTCTTTTGATTCGGCCTTCGGCAATGCCGACTGGAGAGCCGGGGCCATCTCTTCGGCCCGAGGGGCTTCTTTGTTGGGTGGCGGTTAGAGGAGGCATAGGGTTTATTCGGCTTTCCCGTCTTCGACTCGCTCTCGAGTGCTGAGACGTGCATGCCGCATGATCATCGTCATTTTTTTGACGTCCACAGGGGGATGAAGATTATGAAGAATATGAGGATGAGGCCGATGCTTTTGCTAGTGGTATGAGGAGATTCGATGAACCATCAGCCTCAGTAGAAGAACCCACCAAAGAAATTAATCTGGGTACCGAGGAAAACCCTCGGATTGTCCTCATAAGTAAAAAATTGCCGCCTTCTGAAGAAGAGGCACTTATTCAAGTTCTTCAAGATTACAAGGACGCGTTTGCATGGAGCTATGAAGATATGCCAGGTCTGGACCCTGCGCTTGTTGAACATCATCTTACACTTAAGTTAGGATCCGTCCCGGTCAAGCAGCGATTAAGACGTTTCCACCCACACATGGCATTAAAGATGAAAGAAGAGGTCGACAAGCTTCATAAGGCCAGATTCATTCGAGTCGTCCTCTATCCTAATTGGGTGGCTAACATTGTCCCGGTTATGAAGAAGGATGAAAGAGTTAGAATTTGCATATATTTTCGAGACCTTAACCGCGCATGTCCTAAAGATGATTTCCCCCTCCCTCACATAGATGTGCTGATTGACAATACGGTAGGGTATGAGACCCTTTCTTTTATGGATGGCTTCTCTGGCTATAATCAGATTCGCTTGGCTGAGGAAGATCAGGAGAAAACCTCGTTCCCTACACCGTGGGGAACTTATTGTTATGTGGTCATGCCGTTCGGGCTCAAGAATGCTGGAGCCACCTACTAAAGGGCCACGATGGCTATTTTTCATGACATGATCCATATTTTTATAGAGGTGTATGTGGATGACCTAGTAGTAAAATCAAGAACAAGGATTGAGCATCCCGGGGTTCTGGCCAAAGTCTTGCAAAGAGCACAGGACTATTAGTTGAAGATGAACCCCAAGAAGTGTGTATTTGGTGTTTCCTCAGGAAAATTGCTTAGATTCATTGTCAGCAAAAGGGGTATCGAGATTGATCCCAACAAGGCAAGGGCAATAAGGGATATGCCCCCTCCCAGGAATTTGAAGGAAGTCCGAGGATTGATCGGGAGGCTACAGTTTATTCGCCGATTTGTCTCCCAACATTCACAAAGGTGTAGAAAATTTTACTAGCTTACTAAGCCGGGAGTCAAATTTAATTGGGATGACAAGTGTCAGGCAGCTTTTGACGGACTAAAGGATTATTTGGCCAATCCTCTTGTCCTGAGGCCGCCAGTTCAAGGTAAACCACTTGTTCTTTATATTTCTGTCTTGGATGACTAAGTAGGTGTTGTCCTTGCGCAAGTTGATGAAGAAGGAAAGGAGAGGGCAGCCTACTACTTGTCTAAGCTTCTCAACCCCTGTGAGCAGAAGTACTCGGCTATGGAGAAGACTTGTGCTACGTTAGTCTGGGTAGTGCAGAAGTTGAAGTATTATTTCTTAGCTCACGAGGTTCATTTTATTGCTCGTATGAATCCCATCAAGTTCCTTCTTGAAAAATCCGTTCTCACTGACCGATTAGCACGATGACAAATCTTCCTTTCTCAATTTGATATCATCTACATTCAGCAAAAAGTGATTAAAGGCTATGCCATAGCAGAACATCTTGCTCATCACCCTGTCCCCAGATTCGACCCTGTTCGCTCAAAGTTTCCAGATGAGGAACTAATGTCCATCAATCAGACCGATTTGATGTGGACATTACATTTTGATGGATCTCTGAATTAAAAAGGGAAAGGGATTGGCATTGTTCTTCTATCACCTGAGGGTATCACTATTCCACTCGCCTCTCAGCTTGCATTTCTAGTTACAAATAATATAGTTGAATATGAGGCTCTTCTGGCCGGACTGGAGGCCGCTCATCAATTCGGTGTTACCTAATTGCGGATTATAGGTGATAGTCAGCTTATTCTACGTCAAGTGCTCACCAAGTGTCGCACGCTTAATCCTAAACTGAAGCCCTATTAGGAGTTGACTTCCGCTTTTGCCAAACTTTTCACCAAATTAATCTTCCTCCATGTTCCTCGTGATCAGAACATTCAAGCTGATGCTCTTGCTTCTCTTGCTTCCTCATTGGTTTTCCTTCCCGAAAGAGATTTTCATTCGATTATTGTGCACAAGCGTCTCACTCCCGCTATTAAGGATCCAGTTTTTCTTAGTATTAAGGAGGAGGTGCTAAAAAAGGTTATGCAAGGTGGAATCATCGAGAACAAAGAGATTATGTTGATGGACCTAGAGGAAGAGTTGGACGATGAAGAGAAGCTGTGGTATTATGAGATTGCTAAGTATTGCTAGGATCAAACCTATCCTGAGGAAGCCACGGCTGAAGAGAAGAAAGCCATTCGAAGAGTTGCTCAGAGATACACCTTGGTTGGAGGTATGCTTTATAGAAGAGGTCTCACTGGAATAGCCAGATACTAGCTAAGAAAATCCTTAGATTAGGCTTCTATTGGCCCACTCTAGAAGAGGACTGCTCTATTTATGTTCGAAGGTGTGTTAAGTGCCAACTGCACGTCGATAAAATCCATTCTCCTGCTTCTTCACTCCATCCTATGTCCTCCCCATGGCCTTTCTCCATGTGGGCTTTCGATATCATTGGACCTCTTGGTGATTCAAACCTCCTCACAAAATTAAAATCATTTATACTCACGGCCACGGAGTACTTCACCAAGTGGGCGGAAGCGAAGCATACGTGGAGATTAAAGCTCAACCGTCTACAAATTTATAATGAAGAACATCATCACGAGGTTCGGCATCTCGAGTATCATCGTCACCGACAATGTACCACAATTCATCTCTCAGGAACTCCAAGACCTCTGCAATAGGTATAACATTGCATCGCATCATTCATCTCCTTATTATCCGCAGGGCAATGGTCAAGCAAAGGCAACAAATAAAACTTTGATCAAAATCATCAAGAAAACGTGTGAGGCTAATAAATTTGCGGATTGGCTAGAAAAGCTGGTTGAAGCTCTTTGGGCCTATCGCACTTCCATTCGTACTCCCACTAGGCAAACCCCTTTCACCCTTACTTATGGAATGGAGGTGGTAGTCCCTTATGAGATTCTTATCCCTTCTCTTAGGGTACAATTAGACAAGGAGTTCTCTATTGATGAACGCCGTGAATCTCTCCTTACTCAGTTGGAACTCTTGGATGAGAAGCGTTTGGCCACCGCTGGGCATGCGCATGTTTATCAAAATAGGCTTTTACGTTTTTACCAAAAGAAAGTGATTGAGATAAAATTTAAAATCGGTGAAATGGTAATCAAAAGAATCTTCGTAAAACCGGGTGGACCTCGTTCAAAACTCCAACCAAATTTGGAAGGGCCTTACGTAATAAAAGATGTGTATCCTAGCAACGCTTACAAGCTGATTAACGCCGAAGGGGAAGAACTGGCCCACCCTTGGAATGGACTTTATTTGAAGAAATACTACCCTTGAGTTTCTTTGAAAAGAAAAAAGAAAAAAAGGAAAAAAAGAAAAGAAAAAAAGAGAAAGAAAAATTGTAGACTGGCATAGTGTATAGGCCGCGAGATCCGAAATCTAAAATCCTTAATTCATTCTCCAGTCTTGATGATTTAACCTGGGGTCAATACCTACACACACTACACGCTTTACTCTTAAACTCGAGCGGCTCAAACTTCAAGGAAAGTCAGAGCTAAACTAAGAGTGTAAAAACTTTACATATTCTCTTCTCTTCGGTTCACGAGAGGGAGTAGGAGTCAAGGAATGCTAACCAAGCCTGCCCGCCGCCCTAGTAGGTGGAAGTCAGGGCCCAAAAGGGAACAAATGCTATAAAAGCCCAAGTACAATTAGGTCTTCATTTGTTTGAAAAGAAAGGAAAGAAAAAGAGAAAGTTACAAAAGAAAGCATGACAAGAGGGCAAAGTCCCCGCAGGGAAAACTCTAGTCGTAAGCATGCATGAATAAGGGCAAAAGAGCAACAAAATTTCCTTAAGCTGAAGACCGAACCCCAACAAGTATTAGGGCATGGGAGAAAAGTTTCCCAGTTCTCCGAAACCTCTCGTGAGTTTTCTCAATCTATTCTTCACTTCTCCCTCTATGGTAGGTTTTAAGCTCAAGGAACGGTAAAGACTGACTAAGAAGGATGGGCCGCGAGAGTATATGAGTAAAAAGCACACGTTATTAAGCACGTTGACCCGTTGTTATGTCATTTAAGATAGATTAATGAATTTAAGATGGTGATTGTGTAAGGTTTAAAAGACCCTTGTACTATGCTCAGCCTCATTTAAAAAAATTATTATTTTTTAATTAACGCCTTTATACAGGGGCGTCATTTAAATAAGTAGCGTCGGTGTCTATGTCGTCATTTTCAAAATAGAGAAAAACAAAAAAAATAAAAAAATGTTTTTTTAATTCATGCCCGCATGTGGGGGCGTCATTCGTTTGATTCGCGACACTACTCATGTCGTCATTTTTAGATAAATAAAAATAAAAAAATGGTTTTTAATTAACGCCCGCAAACATGGCCGTCAATTTCATAATCAACGACTTTGCATAGGGCATCATTTCAAAAAAAAAAAAAAAAGAAGGAAGAACAAAAATTAAGCCCACTGCTTTCCCATTTCATATGTTTGGTTGCATCCTTGCGTGGGCATCTTCTATTTCAAAGTTTGCATCTGCTTGATTGCATGTTGCATTTTCCTTATATATTTTGTTATTTGCCTTCATTAATTAGAGGCTTGGCCCCTTGACCTGCCAACAAGGTCAAACTAGTGACAACTCCTTGCTTATTGAGCAAGGGGCCAAGCCGAACAGATGGATTAATCTGTTTATCTATGTGTGAACTACAGGTGCAGGATAAGGAAGAAAAGAAAGGAAAAGCAAACATAAGTACACAAGTGCTCAAGTCGACAAACTCAGGTGAAAAAAGAATCTCATATATATATATATATATATATTTGAGTACAAGATATGCAGGTGGAGGAGTACAAGTTTCTCTCTCGCTCAGCTCTCGCCTCCGCCCTCCTCTCTCCTACTCTCTACCTCACCCTCATCCTGGCGATGGGTCTGTGGAGGGGGCATGGATCCCCGGGAAGCCGCTGGAGCTCGTGCCTACTCCTCTGCCTCGTGCCTCAGTCGCGTCGAGGAACTGGCTAAGTATGTAGCAACCTGATAAATTAAAGACTAAGAGATTTAAATAAATTAAAATTAATAAATAAACGAGGCCCAGACCTTGTACATAACCCGCTTACGTCCTTATAAGTCTTACAAAAGAACTCGTGTAAATTTAAGAATAACATGTTATTTTATGTAAGCATTAAATGCACAACATAATTTTTATTGAATTAAGAATCATTAAATCTTGAAGAAAATGTCAATTTATATTTTATTACTAATTTAGAAAATTTAATATTCCGCATTTACTATATTATAATCTTATTAGAAGGAAGAAGGATATATATATAAGATTTAAATACACTAAAGATATATAAAGGATAAAAGAAAGGACATATATACAATTTTGGTCCTTTCAAGGGCATTGAGAAAAGGTCAAAATCTCAATTGACGCCTTTTGATATAGGCGTATCTAGTGTAAGAAAGTCGTGCATGCAAGTTGTTATTTATAAATTAGTAAAAATCAAAGAAAGTATATAGTTAAAGAGTTATAGAGAAAATAGGGATATACACACAATATCGATTTTTAAGAGGCTGAGGAAAAATTGTAAAAGGCAATTGGCGCCTCTTAGTGAAGGCGTTATTTTAAAAAAGACGACGTTGTGTATGTCGTTAATTAGTTAGATAAGAAGTATAAATGGCATAAGAAATGATATATAGTTAAGGTTTTTAGAGTATAAATACAGTTTTGGTTCTTGAAGAAAATCACAAATGGGAAGTGACGCCTAAGACAATGGCGTCAATTACCAAAGAAATGACTTGATAAAAGTCGTTATTTTATTCTAAAATGAATAGTGCTATTTTTTCGACTGAGGAATTTTGGAAAAATAATTATATGGAAAAATAGAGAAAAATGGAAAACTCATACCCCTAAAATTTCCTATCTAGATCACTTCCAGAAAAAAAAGATGAAAATCCCGGAAGCTTTTAACACTTAAGTTATATGTAGTAATACTGTTAATAAGAAAATCCTAATACTATTAGGATATGTACTAAGTATTGGGCAGGAAAATGACGCCCTTTGGTGCAGGCGTATACCATAAAAGATGACCGACTGAAAGTTGTCATTTCAAAAGATAGGTATTAAGGGTATGTTAAGTTCTAATCGAACTCCAACCCTATAGGTCTCCTAAACCCTATAAATACCCACCCTCTTCGATGAACTATTACGTTCTTCTCTCCCAGCAACCTGCTGCTGTTGCAAGGTTATTTGAGGTATCGTGGGAGCCTTCTATTCTTCAGGCCAAAGGGGCTGCACTACTATTTTATCGTCTTTTTCCTACAAAAACGTGGGAGAACCATCTTCCTCTTCCTTCTGCGAAGTAGTCTGCAACAGGAAGGGAGCAAGGAGCCTTCTTCTTCTTACTAAAGGAAGGCTGTTGTCTTATTACCATCATCAACGTACTGCTGAAGCTATCATCACCTCAGCATCCTGCTGTTCCTTTCTTCCGGAGGTTACTGTTATTGCGTGGGTTAAGATTCCAGTAACTCTGATAGAACATAGTGTCGTTCTTCACCCCTTCTTCTTCTGCCGTGGTCGTAACAAGAGGAGCTGCAGCTTCTTCCTTGTTGTTGTTTCGCCTGAAGACTTCCTCTTCAGTTTACGGCTACTACTGCAGTTATATTCATTCCAATCGTCTATCTTTCTCTCGTTCGATCGTTGTTCTAGGCAAACCCAACGGGTAGGTGTTCTCTCTGACTGCCAAACTCAATTAATAAAGATTAAATTGGCCCACATTGTCTAGTGTGTAATTTTGTGTCTTATGTTTGCTCTGATCATTCATGACTGTATCACTGCAGCGTTCCGAACTACACGTTCCGCTGCTATCGGTTCGGGGCGTGACAAAGTAAGTCGTGCTGGCAAATGCGCTGGAGTGTCCTGCAGCTCGCGCCCGCTCTCGACCCCTCTGGAGGCGCTCCTCTATCACTTGGAGCCGCTCCTGTACGACGCCCAGCTGTGTATGCAGGTCCGCACACTCGTCCCTCTCGCGGGTGCGCTCTCTCCTATCCATCTCTAAGAGGAGCCTCATCTCTGACACCTCGCGTGGGAACTCACCGTGCTGCCTCTGTGCCTGCTCCAGCTCAGCAACCCGCTGATCGCGGATGGCAACTCGGTGTACGTCAGCGCTGTCTGCCTCCTCGCCTCTGCTAGCTATGTAACCTGCATGCATCATATCATATTAACATCATCAAATTTGTGAAAATAAGGAAAAAATGCACATGAATATTATTTTATGAACTAACCCGTGCAGCCAGGTCACGCAGTCCTGCCTCCACGCAGGTAAGCGAGGCTCGGAGCTCCTCGGTCTGTAAAACACAAGTTTTTATGAACACACATATGAGATATACTCCAATGCATTTATGAGTTTAGTTTGAAGCTTACCCGCGTGGTGAGGTCGCGCTTTGCTACCTCGGCCCGAGCAACCGCTCCCGCTAGCTGCTCCGCTAGTGTAGTCGTCTCTTCACTAGGCCCCCTCGAGCTGGAAGGTCCTCCTGCACCTCCTGCCGCTGCTCCCTGCTAGGCACGCTGCATTCATTGAAATTGTCAATGGCTAATCATTAATAATTTAGGAAATCATTTGCATGTAGAAAATTAAACACTCACCAGGGTCTCCAAGTCTGCCCGTGTGCCAGCCAGCTGGGCCTCTAGGCTGTGGAGGTGGACCTGCATGTCCATCGCTACTATGTCCCGTGCATCCTACATTCATCACACATATCAGTTGCATTATAGGCATATATCATTTAAAGAAAAGAGAAATTGCATTCATACGTACCCATGTGACCCTCATCTGGGGTCGGTCGGCGTAAAACTCCCAGTAGTGTCGGAGGTACTCGGAGCTGTCTGCCGCCTACGAAGTCACCCGCGTCCCGCCACGCTGCCAGTCAGCGTACTGGTCCGGGAACCGGATCCTCCAGTCGGTCACCTTCGTGCGACCCCGAGTCTTCTTCCCAATCCCCCGAGGCTCTCCAACCTCGATCCACTCCTGGTGGAAGCCAAGGGTCCTCATCACCAGTCTGAGCCGTAGCGGCTCGATCTCGTTTAGGCAATGAACCCAAAGCTCATGCCCAAAACGAGGTCGGCCTGCTACGACCCAGGGCTGGCCCTCATCAGTCATGCCCTCGTAGGGTCTCCACACCACCTGCATTCACAACATTCATATCATCATATCATTTCATCATATATCATTCACATGCATTTCATAAAGCAGGAAATTAAAGGAAATTGCATCATCTTTAACATGCGTACCAGTGAGGCGGGGTAGTCGCGGAACTCTAGCTCGTAAGCAAGTGGCGCTCCGGTCACGACGGGTAGTCAGCGTCGTACCAACGGGAACGATCCCTCATCTCCGGGTCGGGGATCAGCACGCCCCATCAGCATGTACAGGTGACTCCACACCTGCATACATCAATTGCATTAGTAAACATTCATACGCATAAACATTTAAAAAAATAAAGAAAAAAGACAAAAATGTATGCATACCTGAAGAAAAGGTGAGAAACCACTGGTAGTCGTCTCTCGACCTATCCCTGTGGACATGTCAACTATCAAGTGCGCCAGCAGGGCGGCCCCCGATGCGTAACTGCCGACGCTCTCCAAGTCCTCGAGAATCCCCAGGAATCGACAGTTGATGATGTCGCCCTTCATGCCGAGCAATAGTCTCCCGAGCATCAAGAATAAAAACCGCCTCAGATCTCGGTCTACTCGCTCCCTCTGAGCCGGGTCCTGGCAGTAGACATCTCGGGCTCTCCCTATCAACCTCTGGGAAAACTGCTCCACGGACTCCCTCGACCTCTGCCTAGCGTCTCCCAACCCCATAGCTATGGTAAGGTCGGTACGGTAGATGGTCCTACACTCACTAGGCATCTCTGCTATGGTCTCTAATCCTAGCAGTCTCTGGGCTAACTCGCTATAGTCAGGGAGGGTAACCCCGCTCACAGCCTCCCCATCTACCCTCAACCCGGTGATCCGGGCTACGTCCTCCAAGCTAGGAACCATGTGATCCCACGGCATCAGGAATGCCCGGCTAGTCCTATCCCATCTCTCCCTAAGAACCTGTATCAGGGGAAGGTCGGGGCGGATGGGTTCTATACTAAGGAAGGGTTCGAACCCCATGGCCTCTACCCTAGCTCTCTGAAAATCTTGAAGCCCATAGTTAGCAGCCCGGACTTGGACCCATAAGATCCGAGTCCTCATCAGTCCCTGCCAACAAAAAGAACATTTTGATATGAGTTTCATGGGATTCATTTGCTGTTTAATTTGTTCACTGTTTTAATTGACGACCAGACTGTGGCCGCTACTTGTTTAATTGATGCCCCTGTGGGGGGCGCTGTTTCAGAAAATATTTCTGGTTATTATTTGAATAAAATTAATTGGCGACCAACCCTTGGTCGTTGTTTGTTGAAGAGACACCCCAGTTGGGGGCGCTATTTTAGAGGTTTTCTTTTGTTCCGATAATTAAGATTATGAAAATTTTTAATTGACGACCACCCAAGTGGCCGTTGAATATTGAATTGACACCCCGGTTGGGGGCGTTGTTTTCTAAGGTGTTTTAAGTAATAGTGCACGAAATAGAAATAAAAAAAGGGAAATATATATCAAAAAATGAAAGAAATGACATGGAATATAATAGATAAAAAATGGCAGGTTTTAAATAACGACATGGTGCAGGGCGTGATTTCATGAATTATCCATTTTTTAGGAAAATAAAAATAATTTGAATTAACGACCCGAGGTGGGTAGTTGTTTGAAATAACGACACCCCATGGGGCGTCATTTAACTGATTTACGGGTTCATCATTTCCCTTCACCGAGGGCTATGGAGAGGGGAGAGGGGAACCTACCTTGCTTCGCTCGGGTGTTAGGAGCCCTCCACGGAGTGGCTGCCGTGGTTGGTGAGGCTGCCGAGGTCGAGGAGCTACCGCCGGTACCCTTTCTTCTTCCCCCTCGTCTTCTTCCCCTTCGTCTTCTTCCTCGTCCTCGTCCTCGTCTTCGTCCTCATTATCCTCTTCTTCATCGCCATCTTCACCGTCTTCTTCTTCTCCATCTTCTCCGTCATCCTCTCCTCCTTCGTCCATTCTTCCTTGTTCTTCGGTTGCATCTGCTTCTTCTCCAGCGTGCTCCGCCGGTGGAGCTCCTTCGGCCACCGCGGGAGGAGCCTCCTCGCTGGTAGGTCCATCATCGCCTAGGTCAACCACCTCGGGGGCCGTCACCCTCTGTCTCTTGCCAGGGCCCACCATGATAGCAGAGAGTGAGATGAGAGGGAGATGAAAAGAGAGGGATGGAAGGTGCTGCGGTTTGGGTTTGGTGTAGCAGAGAAGAGGAAGAGGAAAGAGAAGAGTGTAACGGAGGAAGGGGAAGAAAAGAGAGAAAGTAGGGTTGCTATGTTTGAAAAGAATTGACGCCCTAAGGGCTATTGTTACTCATTTAATTGACGGTTTGGGTCAAGGCGTCATTTAACTTTGCATGGGAAATTGTAGCCGTCGTCAGAGGCATTAATGGGAGATTTGATTGACGAGATGAAAGTAATGATTACTGCTTAGAATTGACGACAACGTATCGGGGCATCATATTGTTAAGGCACGACTCTGGTCAAGGCGTTATTTTATAAAATTAATAGAATATCTGAAAATAATTTGAAGCGAACAACGCGTTTGGTTGGGGCGCCAATTAATCAACGCCAGTATGAGAGGGCGTCAATTGTGTTTTTTATTTATTTTTGAGGAATTTGATTTAAAGAGATTTACGACATTGTCTAAGGTGCTATTCTATGAATTGACGCCATGAAGGAAGTCGCGCCTCAGTACAGAGAGACCGAAACTAAGACAGAATTAGGTAAAACTTGGAAGTTTGATCAGTATAAAATGCTTTTTTGGCTCAATTAAGGAAAAATCCTTTATTTCATTAAAGAAAAGCATTATTACATCAATGAGCCACTTTGGGCCTCAATCTCTTAAGAGCTATTACATATGATTTGCATTTCTCTTCTTCCTCTTCAACATGTTGCTTAGGCCGATGAAGAAGTCCAACCTTCCATTGTGCCATGATTGTCTTGATCTCTTCTTGGTCACCACTTGAGCCTAATTCTCTCCTTTTGAGTGGTGGAAGGTGAGAAGCTTCTTCAAATATGTGCCGAGGAAGATCGAGTTGTGGGATGCACCGGTGAGCGTTGTATAGCACGAAGCCGGTCCCGCCGATTAATCTTAGCTATATGCCAGATGAGAGTCTTGAATGGAGCTCTTGGGTCTTGAGAACCCCCGGTGTGCATGTGAAACCATCCATTGGCATGGTCTTGAAGTAATTTCTCCAATCCACCCGTTTCTTGAGCTTTAGGACCCGATTTGTCATCCTCTCACATAAGCCTAAAGGATCCGTCATATACCGAAGGGGGCTTTTGGAGAAGATCTTTGAGGCCGTTTGAGTTTCATTGCATGGGTCAAACTTTAGGTGGAGGTCGACCCAACAAGAGAGAAGGAGCATTGACCCGTAGAGAGGACGCCCCAAGGAAGCGGAGGTAAGACTATTGTAGAGATTGGCTAGCACCGCCAGCCCAATCCTTTTGCCCTCCCATATACTAGCAATTGCACTCAAGTGGCATTCCTCTAAGTAATCCTTCGTTGAAGGGAAGAGAAGAGCTCCCACCAAGCATATGACAAAACCCTTCATCACTCTCTCCAATTCATCATCTTCTTGGGCTTGATCCATCCTTTTTCAAACACATGATGCAAGTTTCAAAAGATTGATCCCCTTGTTGGCCTTGATTTGGTTTACTAAGTTAGAACTAGGTATAAGGCGAGATAGCATTTCATGTGCACTTAGTTGTCTTGACAAGCTAGCCATCTTGGTCTCATCCCCTTGTTTCATCATTTTCAACCCAAGAAGCAATTCCACTTCTTCTCGGAAAATGGTGGCCTTAAAGGTGGGAAATAGAAAGGTATGAGTGTTTGGATGCCATAGTTCAATAAGAGCTCCAATGGAGGCCCAATCAAGGTGGATGTCATTGTAATGGGTAGCATGAGTCATAAGTCCAAGGAGGTGCCATCTAGAGAGAAATGACCTCATATCTAATGACAATTTACAAAGCAGGAGAGGTAGCCACTTGATCTTCAAAAATCGGCTGGGCCCTGAGATATTTGGATAATCCTAAAAGAAAAAGGGAAGAGAAAAATGAATTAGAAGAATTAAAAGAATTAAGAGAATTAGAAGAAGAAAAAAAAGGGGGGGGGGGCAGAAGAATTAGAAGAGGAAGTGAATTAGAAGAGAAGGAGAAGGAGAAGTTAGAGAAAGGAAAGAGGGAGAGTGATCAGAATTTAATAGAGGAAAAAGGGTAGAATAAAAGCCTAAATCAATTCTCATACTTACTTGATTCATAATGATCCTCCCATTGATGTGACCTACAATTTCTGAAATTCTAGGAAACCCAATCTTAGGTTTCTTTGAAGGCCTCTGCAGTATTTTGTCCATCTTCTTCTTCGGTTGAAAGAACCTCTGTTCTCTGTCTTACTATTCTTGGTTCTCTATTGAGCTTCAGTTGTAGCACTCAGTCAGGTTTGATGGCTTAGCAGAGAACGTATCACCCTTTTATAATGATTCGAAGCTTAGTTAGTTGTTCGACAAGTGCAGTTTGAGTTTTAGTCGAATGAGCCTCTAGAGTTCGTTTCCGAATAGGGAACAGAGCGGCGGTACTTATAGTTAATTGATGACATAACAGTTGGCATCATTTCATTGAATAACGACATTGTAAATGTTGTCATTTATGTAACGCCCTTTCATGCAGTCGTCATTTTTAGTCCGATTCCGATTTTAACATTGAAAGGAATTGGCGACATTGTGGCCGTCGTCATTTATGCTTATAGCGCCTCTTTGAAAGGGCGTCATTTCTTGAGTTTGATGACTTAAGTCATTTGATAGTTTTCTGATGAATTACCATATTTGTTGAGTTAATGAATTCTGGTGAGCTAATGATCTTTGATGATGGATTTTGTCGAGCTAATGGTCTTTGAGCGCAGGGAAGAGATAGGTTGTGCAGATCTCAAGGCGTTCGGGTTTTGTAACATCATTTCATCCGTTTTTGTATCTCTTCCATGTATGTGTTATTACTATATGATATCTACGATATTATAGTATATCAAGGACCTTGTAGTTCTAATGAACCTGGAATTTGAGTTCCCCTTCATAAAAAATAGTGATAATTCCAGGTGAGTTTTGATCACACAGATAGGACGTTGGGTCGTTTAAGATTTGGGACGACGGTTCCACTTTCTGAGTTGATGCGTGGATAAACAGGCTTTGGCTTAGTATCAACTTAGAGATTTGGATTCCTGACTATATCTGGATGGTTTAACAATATTATCTTTGATTATTTTCTATTTTTAGTTTGTTTTAATTTTTTCTTTTAGCGCAACATGCATCATATAGGACTTTGAGCTTTAATGCTGAAAATCCTCATATTAAGCCAATAATATGGGCCGCTTGCTCTTGATTTGAGTTGACATGAGATATTCCATTCCAAATCAAGTACTGTGTTCTCCTTGATGCCGCTCAGGCTGGTTCCTTGAAAGCATTCGTTTGCTGGATCTTTATCTCAACTCATTTTATTTTTCTGCAAACCCACCTTGATTGTAGCACGTCCACATTGGATAGTAACCGCTCTCCAATGGTGTTTTTTTCCTTTCGTGCCCGCGTGCACATTTCGTTCATTAGTTTAGTTCTTTCATCCAGAGATCATTGCTTTCTCATGATCATCCGAGGTTGTTTGATTCAGAATCATGGAAAGATTTCCAACGTTTAGTGTCGAAGGCGTGTCACATCGCACCTTGGCATCTACTTATCAGTTCATTCCCACTTCGTTTCCACTTGTTGCACTTTCGCTTCATTCCATCTCACTCCCTTGCAAAGCAGACGCCAAGGCGGGGCAGCTGTAGACACGCCAAAATCGATGCTATGATGAGTAAATTTCATGTCACCACGTGATGCCCCAAAGTGGACCTCCATATTGGCTGGATATGAAGTTTTTCTAATTTACTTGATCTTTATCCATGATAATTGTAATTAACACCTGAAGGAGGGGCGTCATTTAATTAACGGATTGAGTGGTGTCGTGGCTTAATTATTAGACGACTATCTACACAGGCGTTGTTTCCTGGTTTTTACGAATCCTAATCAAAATAAAATGCAAAGAATTGACGTCAATCTCATGGGCATTGATTAGTTGACGCCACTTCACGAAGGCGTCATTTCTCATTTTTAAATTTGGAAAGTATTTTATTTCTATAATTAAATCCAGGAATCAGCGACTATGTGCGCATGCGTCATTTCAAATAACGCCCCTATTCATGTCGTCATTTTGGAATTCCATCTCCATTTCGTCTGCTACCTTCCAGTGATGATCCTTTCATCATTTTAACGTTGTGTTAGATTGGGAAGGAAGATCTTTGCTGGAGGATTGATCTCCTTGTTTTAATCTTATTGAAATAAGGATTTTTGGCATATAAATACCCCCATGGTTCCTCACACGAGCGAGAGATTAAGAAGTTAAGAAAAAGAAGAAATAGGAAGAACAAGAGAGCTTTTGTCCGAGAGAGAAGGGAGTTTTCTCTTTTATAGGTTTTCTTCCAACAGTTCTTCCTCCTCCGGTGGCTTTCTCCCTCCACGGGCGGTCTTCATCCAACGGGATCTTCATCCACTGCGGCTGAGGCTCTCGCTGCCTTCTTCTTCCCTTTACTGCTGCACACACAGCAGAAGGGCGCCCCTCCTTCTTTAGCTTTTTGTTTGTTTGTCATCATCATATCATCACGCATTTTTCTCTAGTTATTCTACTAGAGATCTTCTCAGCACGTTACGCTTGTTTGCATAATCATAGCATTTATATATTCCCCACCTTGTTACACCTTTCTTAGGGGTTTAAAACCAAAAACACACAAGGTGTGTTCATGCCCATGTTGTTTAATTCCATTTTATTAGAGCATTGATCCTACACATCTTTGGCTAATCCATATTTGTTTGTTTTGCTTTTTTTTTTTGCAAGGGTAATCAACATAAAAACCCCCTTCATCGGCCGGCCAGTAGAAGGAGGAAGGAAGGACTTGCAATCTCACCCGCTTTCACACAAGGTACATGCGATCACTCCTTTGTTATTTTGAGGTAACCCCTCTGGCGATCACCCTCCTTAGAGCATCTCATGCTCACCCTTTTTCCCTTATTTCCCACTATTTTAGCATTATCCATTTAAATCTTTTTCTTTTTTTAAAATATCTATGTGGCACGTTCACATAGTGCTCTTCCTATCTATCTTACACCTAGCATAGTCTGTATCCGTATATGCAATCAGATCTAATGTATGTGATGCAGGAAACCATAAACCTAGAGTGTGTGTAGCAGATATGTATTTAAAAATCCTTTTCACAGTATCTAGATGCAATTCAGTAGGCCTAGATTGATACCTAACACACATACCTACACTGAATTGTATATTAGGTATTGAGGCAGTTAAATAGAGTTGGGATCCAATCATACCTCGATATAATTTTGCATCCACTTCTTTACCTAATTCATCTGCATCTAATGATGTGTTGGTGCCTATTGGAGTTGAGATGTGCTACAGATTAGTAATTCCAAAATGCTTGAGTATGTCCAAGGTATACTTGGTTTGGTTAATGAAGCATCCATCGTCCAGTTGTTGTACCTGCAAACCAAGGAAATATTTCAATTCTCTTACCAAACTCATGTCAAATTCAGCAGACATCAATTGAGCAAATTCATTACATAGTTCAGAACTTGTTGAACCAAAAACTATGTCATCTACATATACCTGAACTATGATGAGATCTTTACTCAAACTTTTGGTGAATAGGGTTTGATCAACCTTACCTCTGTTGTAGCCCTTGCTGATCAGAAATTATGTCAGTCTCTCATACTAGGCCCGAGGGGCCTACTTTAGACCATATAGAGCTTTGTTTAACTTGAACATCTTGTTAGGATGTGAAGACAATTGAAATCCTGGGGGTTGTTCTACAAAGACTTCTTCTTTAATAAAACCATTTAAAAATGGACTTTTGGCATCCATCTGATGGGGTTTTATGTTTTTAAAACTTGCAAAAGCTATTAAAATTCTTATTGCCTCCATCCTAGCAACATGTGCATAGGATTCATCAAAATCCACTCCAAATTCCTGACAGTAACCTTTGGCTACTAATCTGGCTTTATTTCTTGAAATTATTCCATCCTCATTCATTTTATTTTTGTAGACCTATTTAGTTCCTATTATATTTGTATTTTTAGGTCTCAGAACTAGTTCCCAGACATTATTTCTCTCAAACTGACCTAGTTTCTCACTCATAGCATTAACCCATGATTCAACATTAAAAGTCTCATCAACAGATTTGGGCTCAAACTGTGACACTAAAGCCACTAGATCTTGATGATTTACACTTTTGAGATAAGACCTAGTCCTAGGGGGATCTCCTAGGTTGCCTATGACATTATTCACATGAAGATCTTTCAAGAATTTAACATTAGTTGAGGGCTCACCTGTTTCGGTTGGGCTTACTTGATTTGGAGCAGTTGAAGCTTCAAGTGGTTCAGGTTCTTTCCCCACCATCTCTTCTAGAAAGTTTCCATCATTCCTTGAGCTCATGTCATCATTATCCAAGTCAATGACAATGTTTGTTTCATCAAATGTAACATGAGGGGATTCTTCTACTGTTTGGTCTTAAACATTAAAAACCCTATATGCCGTAGTTGTTTCAGAGTATCCTAGAAGAATTCCAGGGCTACTCCTTCCATCAAATTTATCCATGTCCTTTTTGTTATTATTATGAATGAAGCATTTTGAACCAAAAATCTTAAAATATGAGACATTCGGCTTCTTAGCTTTCAAGAGTTCATAGGGGGTTTTCTTATGGATGGGTCTTACCAAGGCTCTGTTGATGATGTAGCAAGCGGTGTTGGCTGCCTCTGCCCAAAACCTTTTGGGAAGTTGACTCTCAACCAGCATAGTTCTTGCCATTTCAATGATTGTACTGTTTCTTCTCTCCACAATGCCATTCTACTCTGTGTTGCATCCCTACGGTTTTGATGATGTCTCACACTATAAATCAATTATCTATCTCTAGATTAATTCATGCTTCATCATGTAGGACAGTGCAGTTCATATGGTTGTCAGATAGATATGCACTACTTGATCATGTCTACACTTTATCTGCATAGTCTGCACAGTTGTGGGTCGACGCCCCCTTCTGATGGGTCGACGCCCCCTTCTGATGGGTCGACGCCCCCTTTGTTTTCCAAGTCCATACATTGGTCTTCATATTCAAAGCCTGTACAGCCATTCCTTGAGATCAAGTCCATATAACGGCACTGTAGCTTGCACATCTGAAGTCTATACATCCTTCAAGGGGCCAAGTCTATACAGTCTCCCGTTCATTTCAAAGTCTACACATCGCCTTTCATCTTCCAAGTCTATACATCCAGTTGAACCTCAAAGTCTACACATCGCCTTTTATCTTCCAAATCTATACATCCTCAGTTGAACCCCAAGTCTATAAATCCTCAGTTGATCCCCAAGTCTATACATCGTCTGCCATTTCAAAGTCAATACACTGTTCCTCGTCTCACGTAACATGTCCCAAAGTTTGTACTGCCTCTAGTCACAAACCAAGTCCATACATCACCTTCTGCAAGCATTACCTCAAGTATGTACAGCCTGTGCATTGCTTCATAACAAGTCTAGACATCCTGGTTTCGTTCTAAGTCTACACATGCTGCCAGGTCGCACTTCAAAGTCTGTACACTGCGCTGCACTGTACAAGTCCATACACTGGCTGCACTGCACAAGTCCATACATTGGCTTGGGCATCCAAGTCTTGACATTGATTCACTATTCATGCCTTGATTCGAAGTCTGTACAGCGAGCGGCGTTCATCAAAGTCTGTACATTGCTTGGCGCTCACCAAGTCTGTACATCGCTTCAAACGTTCCAATGTCTATACAAGGCTTGCACCATCAAGTCTAGACATAGAACTATACCTTCCCTAGTTGAAGTCTATACATTGCTGATCGAACGTAAGTCTATACGTTCCAACCTATTCCTACGTTCGCTGCTTTAGCTACACCCTACGTCTACACATTGGCAAAGTGTATACATCGTTCATGCAAGTCTGTACAGCCAACGCCTTCACGTTACATTGGTTCAGGTGTACCAAGTCTATACAGTGCTTCAATAGTCTCCAAGTCTATACAGCCTGCCTTCACGTTCAGAGTCAATACACCATTCCTCAAAGGCCAAGTCTATACATTGTCCATATGTTCAAATGTTTCAAGTCTATACATTGGATAGACTCGTTCATGCTTTGTTTATCTCAAGTCTGTACACTACCTTTCACAAGCTCTCATTAATCAAGTCTGTACAGTCCCTTG
Organism: Amorphophallus konjac; assembly: GCA_022559845.1. Taxonomy (NCBI): domain Eukaryota; kingdom Viridiplantae; phylum Streptophyta; class Magnoliopsida; order Alismatales; family Araceae; genus Amorphophallus; species Amorphophallus konjac. The sequence goes on along the minus strand of CM040118.1, from coordinate 254,379,848 downwards.
TTTGCAAGTCTATACACTCTATTCCTTCATACACTTCACAGAAGTCTAACATTCCCTTTGTCATGTTAATGCACTTTACTGCAAGTCCATACACTGAGCTCGCATGAAGAACTTCAACTCTATACACTCTCACACTTGACACACTTGCCTAATTGACATCCCTAAGTCTATACTCTCGAGGGCTTCATACATTTCACAGAAGTCCACACATTCCCCCTGTTCTGATAATGCATTATTCCGCTAGTCTATACACTGAGGTCGCATGAAGACTCACAAGTCTACACACTCTCTCAGTGTATACACTTACTCATTTGCTATTCTAAAGTATATACATTCGTTGATATCTGACTGAACTAACTAATCAGATTTCCTTGTCTCTGCCTACAGATGATTCAGGTTAATGATTGGGCACGTGAACTGAGGATGATACCTGGCACGTGATCCGAGAATTCTCTGGAAAAGGAGGGAACGAGACTCACTCGTGTGAAGGCCTGAAAGTCAGGTCGAATGCCATATAAAAGGTGCCTTCTGCGATTAGATGGATTTAACGGGAGAAAAGGCTGAAGAGCAGAATCCCTGAGCAGAAGAAGAAAAGAGAGAGAGCCTCCACGTTCCAGAAAGAAGATAGAGAGAAAAGATTTGAGAGTATTGCTGTGAGAGAAAAGTCTGAGTGAGAGAGAATAGCCCAATTTGCTTCTTCGGAAGCTACATTTGTTTTTGGAGTTTCTGAAATGATTGTTGTTCATCGTTGGTCTTGTTTACATTTCTGTTTTTCATTTCATTTCTTCATATCTCTGATTTTGAGTTGTTACCCTCCAGTGTTTGGAGGAAGGGAGAGTTACTCCGGTTCCCCTCTGGGCTGCAGAGGAAGAGAGATCTGTGATATCGGCTTTTGCCAGTGACGGGTTGTCATTAGCAGGTTCCCTCTGGGTTGGAGGACGGGAGAGCCATCTCCGGTTCTGGTCTTGCTGGTAGCAGGTCCAGGTGTCAAACTCTGTGGGTAGCAGAGTTTGGTTGAGGGATTTGTTTCCCTTGGTTGTTCAAGCTGTGTGGCAGCATATTGTTCACAGACTGAGTCTGCAGTTTTCTAGCAGTGGCTAGTGGAATCTTCACTCTAGTTGGAGTGAGGGGTGGAGGTAGATTGTGGACTAAAATCGAACCACCTTAAAATCTCTTGTCTCCTCTGTGGTTTGCTATTATCGTTTGTGCTCTCCTTCTGCTTGGCATTGTGTTTGTGTGTGGTCGGCCTCTTCCAATCGCACCTTATTATTCTGTCTTAGTTTCTTACTGCGTTAGCTATAATGCTTTGCTATTTCTGAAGGGTTGTATTTCGAAGTAGTGATTTTCCGCTGAAGTTGTTCAAATCGGGAGTGATCTATTCACCCCCCCTTCTATATCACTCTTCGCTGCGCTAACATTTGGTATCAGAGCAGGTTTGCATCATGTGGACAAACGGTCAGGGAAATGCTAATGGTCCTAGAAGCTTCATGGCTGAAGGTCAATCCATTAGTCGCCCTCCATTTTTTGATGGTAATAATTATGTCTTTTGGAAGAACAGGATGGAAGTGTTTATCAGAGCACAGAGCCATAAGCTGTGGAGGGTAATTACTGTTGGCCCGTATGATCTGCCACCGAACGAGGACGCGTGGACAGATGACCATGTCAAGCTATCTTCACTCAACTGGACGGCGCTGAACATCATCCAGTGTGTTGTTCACCCAGAGGAATATGCCCGTATATCTGCCTACAGGCCTGCCAAGCGAATGTGGGATGAGCGGTAATTAATCTACAAAGGTACAGCTCAAGTGAAAGCCTCGAAGGTAAACCTCTACACCTTTAAGTATGAACTGTTTAGGATGAATGCAGAGGAGAATATTACTGAAATGTATGCCAGGTTGTCCTTGATCACAAACACACTTAAGGGGCTAGGGAAGGATCTAGGTGAGGCAGATATAGTCAGGAAAATTCTTAGATCTTTATCCCCAGCATGGCACACTAAGGCCATCGTGACTGAAGAGTCAAAAGATCTGACGACCTTGACAGTGAATGAACTCATAGGATCCCTCATGACCTATGAGATGAATTTCAAAGGAGGTGGTGAAGGAAGTGATAGGAAGGCTAAGAATGTAGCTCTCAAGGCATCACGCAACAAGAGTAGCAATAGCAGCAGCAGCAGCAGTAGCGGTGAGTCTGATGGCTTCTCAGATCTCGACCAGAAGGAGCAGGCAATGCTCACTCGTCAGTTCATTAAATTTTTAAGGAGAAAGGGGAAGACCTTTAGGAGGAAAAAGCCATACTCCTTTAAAAAGAATGTTGAATCTACCAATCATAGGGATAGAAATCCTAAGAGACTGACTTGTTATCATTGTAACAAACATGGACACATGAAAGGCGAATGCCCAGATCTTCAGAAGAAGGGTCCCTACTTCCAGAAGAAGAACACAAAGGTGCAGAAGAAGAAGAAGCCACAGGCGATGGTCTGCACATGGAGCGAGGAGGAAGAAGATCCCGAAGACACTTCCTCAGAGGAGCATGAAGAAGGAATTTGCCTAATGGCAAACAGTGAAGAGGAGGTAACCAATGTTTTTGAAAATTTTACGATTGATGACTGGGAAGATGCTTATGCTGAGTTATTAGATAAGTTCAACTCACTTAGTAAAGAGCATAGGGTTCTGAAAAGAAAATTTAATACTAATGTTGAAGAACAAACCCATGTCTGTGAGGAAAATCAGAAACTAAAAGAGAAATTGGAAGAAATGACCTCACTAAGAAAAGAAAATGATAAGCTCAAGGGAGAAAACCAAGAAAGTCAAAATCAGCTCAATGAAAAAATAAGAATTGAAGAAAGCTTGAATGAAAGTAGAGTGAACTCAGAAAAATATGAAGCTGTTAAGAAAGGTAATGGTGAACTTCTAAAAAATTCTGAGTCCCTTCAAAAGGAGCTGGAAGACAAACAGAAAGTTTTGGAAAAATTTGTCCAAGGAAAATCTAGTCTGGATGCTATACTGGGGGCTAGGGTTAACTTCAATAAGGAGGGTCTAGGCTATGACCCAACTAACAAAAGACCCTTACAATTCAAAACCATTACCTTCTACCCAGAGAAGGGAAAAGAAAAGCTGGACACACCATCCAGCTCAAACAGCAGTAAGGGAACTCAAGGTCAGAAGGAAAGTTCTAAAAACAGTGTTGGTCAACCATTTAAAATGGGAATGAATTCTGTGAAGAATTTCACTAAGCCTACCAATCAGAACATAAATGGTAAATGGACCAAGCAAGTGGATCAGAAGAAAAGCTGGAATTACTACAATCAGATGGGTCCAAAGAGGACCTACTGGAGAAATGATCATCATATTCAAAAATCTGTTGATCAACAAACTTACAGGAGATATCCTAGGAGTGGCAAGCCTAATGAATGGGATAGAACTTACTTCTCCAGACCAGCTGGACTTAATTTCAATAAACCAGAAGTAAAGGTGCCAGGGAAATCCATGTTGAAGTAAATTTGGATTCCTAAACATTTGATTAGAGATTTGAATAATGTCCTTGGACCCAACTCATCTTGGGTTCCAAATCACTCTGCTTGATGTTATTTATGTAGGTCGGCCTGGCAGCTGAAGATAACAAGTGGTACCTCGACAGTGGCTGCTCCAGGCACATGACAGGAGACCGATCCAAGTTCAGCAAGATAGAGATGAAGGTAGGGGGTCTGGTCAAGTTTGGAGGAAAGAACAAAGGTAAGATTATTGGAGTTGGTACAGTAGGTAAGTCTTCCACAAACTCCATTGAAAAAGTTCTACTTGTGGAAGGTCTTTAACACAACCTGATTAGCATTAGTCAGTTATGTGACAAGGGTCACAGGGTTGTGTTTGATGATAATTCATGCAAAATCTTTGAAATAAATTTTGATGTGGTTAAATTTGTAGCCAACAGGATTAATAATGTCTACATGGTAGACTTAGATGAGGAATCTGAATCTAATATTTGTTTATCTGCCAATCCTGAAAATGATGCTTTTGAATGGCATAGACATCTAGGTCATGATAGCTTTACTACTTTAAATAAATTGGTCAAGCATGATTTAGTGAGAGGCATGCCTAGAATTAAATTCAATTCTATTTCTAAATCATGTGATGCATATGCTCTAGGCAAATAGACCAGGAATTCTTTCAAATTAAGATCTGAGCCATTGTCCTCTAGACCAATGGAACTCCTCCATATGGACCTCTTCGGTCCTACTAGAACTCAGAGTCTTAATGGGAACATGTTTGGCTATGTCATCATAGATGACTTCTCTAGATATTCATGGATCTTTTTCTTAGCAAATAAAAGTGATGCATTTAAAAAGTTTAATCTGTTTTTCAATAAGGTTAAACAAGAAGGAAAACACAAGATCTGTTCTATTCAATCTGACCATGGAGGTGAGTTTGAAAACTCCATGTTTTCTGATCTTTGTGAAAGAGAGGGACTAACACACAGATTTTCTTCTCCCAGGACACCTGAACAGAATGGAATTGTGGAGAGAAGAAATAGAACTGTGGTGGATGAAAGTCAATTACCAAGGAGGTTTTGGGCAGAGGCGGCCAATACAGCAACTTACATAATCAACAGGGCCATGGTAAGACCCATTGACAAGAAAACACCCTATGAGCTTCTAAAAGGTAAGAAACCAAACTTGTTTCATTTCAGAATTTTTGGAGCAAAATGTTTTATTCACAACAATGACAAGAAAGATTTAGACAAGTTTGAAGCTAAAAGCTCCTCTGGAATATTTTTGGGATATTCAGTGTGTCTAGGGCATATAGGGTCTTTAACATAATAGACAAAAAGGTTGAAGAGTCTCCTCACATTATTTTTAGTGAAAAGAAAAGTGTTTCTAACATTGAAAATTTTGACAGGGATTCCAATCATGATGGGGAATTCCTAGAAGACCAAGAAGAAGAGAAGACTCAGCCAAGTGGAACAGCAAATCCTCCCAACCAGGAAGAGCCAAGAGAAGTAAGTGAGTCTTCAATAAATGTTAGATTTCTTAAAGATCATCCGATAGATAATGTCATAGGCAATCCTGAAGATCCTCTTCGGATTAGGTCTCATTTTAAGAATGTGAATAATGAAGACTTAATTACTTTAGTCTCACAAATTGAACCCAAATCAATAGAAGAGGCCTTGGCTGATCAAGCTTGGGTCAATGCCATGTGTGAGGAATTGGGCCAGTTCGAAAGAAATAATGTCTGGGAACTTGTTCCAAGACCAGATAATGTCAATATTATAGGAACTAAGTGGGTGTTCAAAAATAAAATGAATGAAGATGGAATCATTTCTAGGAATAAGGCCAGATTAGTAGCCAAGGGCTACTGTCAGGAATTTGGTGTAGATTTTGATGAATCCTATGCACCAGTTGCTAGGATGGAAGCTATAAGAATGTTGCTTGCGTTTGCATATTCAAAGAACATAAAACTCCAACAAATGGATGTTAAAAGTGCCTTTTTAAATGGAGTCATTAAAGAAGAGATTTTTGTTGAACAACCCCCTAGATTTTAATTTTCTCCTCAACCTGACCAAGTTTTCAGGTTAAACAAAGCCTTGTATAGTCTAAAGCAGGCTCCAATAGCATGGTATGAAAGATTGACTGAATTTCTGATCAGCAAGGGCTACAAAATAGGTAAAGTAGATCAAACTTTATTTACCAAGGGTACAAATAAAGATCTCCTCATAGTTCAGGTATATGTAGATGACATTGTGTTTGGATCAACTAAGCATGAACTATGTGTTGAATTCTCTAAAATGATGTCTGCTGAATTTGAGATGAGTTTGGTTGGTGAACTAAAGTACTTCCTTGGCTTGCAGGTACAACAGCTAGAGGATGGGTGCTTCATCAACCAGACCAAATACACAATGGAACTGTTCAAGAGGTTTGATATGGAAAACCTGAAGCACATTACAACACCCATGGGTACCAATACCTCACTGGATGCAGATGAGACAGGTAAAGAAGTAAATGCCAAGCTCTATCGAGATATGATTGGATCTCTTCTTTACTTGACAGCTTCCAGACCTGATATACAATTCAGTGTAGGAATGTGTGCAAGGTATCAGTCTAGACCTACTGAATTACATTTAGCTGCAGTGAAAAGAATTTTCAGATATTTGTCAGCTACTCATTCTCTTGGTTTATGGTTTCCTGCATCACACACATTTAACTTAGTTGCATACACAGATGCTGATTATGCAGGATGTAAACTAGACAGGAAAGGCACTAGTGGTCATTGTGAATTTTTGGGTGGGTGTTTAGTGTCTTGGGGTTCCAAGAAATAACATTCTGTGGCCCTCTCCACTGCAGAAGCTGAATATGTGGCTGCAGGGAGTTGTGGAACACAAGTCATTTGGATTAAACACCAGCTTCAGGACTACCAAGTAGACCTAGGGTGCACACCTATCTATTGTGATAATACCAGTGCCATTAATCTTGCCAAACAATCATGTTTTGCATTCACGCACCAAACACATAGAGATAAGGCATCATTTCATAAGAGATGAAAGTTCTAAAAGCAATTTTGAACTGATTCATGTAGGCACAGATAATCAGATTGCTGACATCTTCACTAAACCTCTGGATAATGAAAAATTCACAACACTGAGAAGAGATTTAGGCTTATACAAATTGTCTTAATTGTGTAGTCTGTTCTTTTTATGAGGGGGAGTTCTGTATGACTGTTGGTTAGCTTTCAGGAATGTTGTGAGTAAGGGGGAACTGGTTAAGCTGATAGAAGAATTGTTCTTTGACAGATTCAAAAAGATTGACCAGATGTGTGTCTTTGCTGATTTTCATGACAGATCTAGTGTGGTTCTCTCAGACAGTAGAATGTCACTTAATTCTTAAGTCTATAAGTCAGTGATGCTAAAGTCCAGTTAGAATCTTTCTTCTGGTATTCCTTCAGAGATCTGGATTAATTGTAAAAAGTATATCTTCCTACATTGTCAATGATTCTGGTTCAGGCCAAAACCTGTATGTCTTGATATCTGACCCAATCAGCTTGAAATCTAGACTTCAAGATTCACTTCAAGTAATAGTCCTTCTGGTATTGTTTTCAATCATTCCATCTCTTCAACACAAGTGCTTAACTAAACAAACATGTCTTGTTTTGTTCACTGAGAAACTGGGAGCTTCATCAATGAAATGAATATTTCTCCTATGTCATGAGGTGTCAAATGCTTAAAATAAATGAAAAAGATATGACAGAGCAATGGTGGCTAGCTGGTGAGTAACTGGGGACTCTGGTCTCTAATCAAGGTGTTTCCTCATGTCAAAAGCCACAGTTACTAACTCTGTTTCTTTAATTTAAAAAAGAGGAGGAAGTAATGAGGTACTCACTCTGAGTAACTGGGGATTCAGGCCTCTAATCAAGGTGTCTCCCTAATGTCAAAAGAGTGAATTACCAACTTACTCATTGATCTTCTTGAAAATCATCTCAAAAAAAATTCCTTATTGTTATGCAACTAATGGATTGCTTGTCCTCAATACCTTGAGAACACATCTCTGACTTTGTCTCTTGTTGTCTTTTTTGGATTGTTGACAGTTCAGCTATATCTGGCCATACTTGTTAACTCCTGCTCTAAATCATACACTATGTATGCTGATACACTTTTCTATCATTCAATTTCTCTAGTGTGTACTGGAGTTCAAGAATCTTCACTTGAGTTTAGCACCTCACTTATTTTCTTAGGACTTGCTTGTGTCTTTCTGCACTAAGAAGTTACTTTACTTCTTCTTTATGTCTCCAGCACTTTCATATATTCTGCATTTCCTTTTGCTGATGTCAAAGGGGGAGAGAGGTTATGCAATATCAGTAGATCATGTATTGTCATGAGTTTTGGGGGAGTATTGTTCATGAGCTAAGGGGGAGATTACCTTGTCATGTGATGGCTTTATCTGAGAATGGGTTGTAGGGGAGCTGAGAGTGAGTTGTGGGGGAGTGGTTTTGGGGAAAGAAGTGCTTCTGCAGTAGTGTTTAATTTGGCTGTGCTTTCACTTGCTTTGAATTTGCTTTGATTGTTGAAACTGCAGTTAATTTCTTGTTAAGCTTTGATATTGCTTGATTCATAGTGTTGCCATCATCAAAAAGGGGGAGATTGTTGCATCCCTATGGTTTTGATGCTGTCTCACACTATAAATCAATCTTCTATCTCTAGATTAATTCATGCTTCATCATGTAGGACAGTGCAGTTTATATGGTTGTCAGATAGATATGCACTACTTGATAATGTCTACACTCTGTCTGCATAGTCTGCACAGTTGTGGGTCGACGCCCCCTTCTGATGCGTCGACGCCCCCTTCTGATGGGTCGACGCCCCCTTTGTTTTCCAAGTCCATACATTGGTCTTCATATTCAAAGCCTGTACAGCCATTCCTTGAGATCAAGTCCATACAACGGCACTGTAGCTTGCACTTCTGAAGTCTATACATCCTTCAAGGGGCCAAGTCTATACAGTCTCCCGTTCATTTCAAAGTCTACACATCGCCTTTCATCTTCCAAGTCTATACATCCAGTTGAACCTCAAAGTCTACACATCGCCTTTTATCTTCCAAGTCTATACATCCTCAGTTGAACCCCAAGTCTATACATCCTCAGTTGAACCCCAAGTCTATACATCGTCTGCCATTTCAAAGTCAATACACTATCCCTCGTCTCACGCAACATGTCCCAAAGTTTGTACAGCCTCTAGTCACAAACCAAGTCCATACATCACCTTCTGCAAGCATTACCTCAAGTATGTACAACCTGTGCATTACTTCATAACAAGTCTAGACATCTTGGTTGCGTTCTAAGTCTACACATGCTGCCAGGTCGCACTTCAAAGTCTGTACACTACGCTGCACTGTACAAGTCCATACACTGGTTGCACTGCACAAGTCCTTACATTGGCTTGGGCATCCAAGTCTTGGCATTGATTCACTATTCATGCCTTGATTCGAAGTCTGTACAGCGAGCGGCGTTCATCAAAGTCTGTACACTGCTTGGCGCTCACCAAGTCTATACATCGCTTCAAGCGTTCCAATGTCTATACAAGGCTTGCATCATCAAGTCTAGACATAGCACTGTAGCTTCCCTAGTTGAAGTCTGTACATTGCTGATCGAACGTAAGTCTATACGTTCCAACCTATTCCTATGTTCACTGCTTTAGCTACACCCTAAGTCTACACATTGGCAAACTGTATACATCGTTCATGCAAGTCTGTACAGCTAACGCCTTCATTGATTCCAAGTCTGTACACTGGTCCTCATGCGTTCCAAGTATGTACATTGGTTTAGGTGTACCAAGTCTATACAGTGCTTCAATAGTCTCCAAGTCTATACAGCCGGCCTTCACGTTCAGAGTCAATACACCATTCCTCAAAGGCCAAGTGTATACATTGTCCATATGTTCAAATGTTTCAAGTCTATACATTGGATAGACTCGTTCATGCTTTGTTCAGCTCAAGTCTGTACACTGCCTTTCACAAGCTCTCATTAATCAAGTCTGTACAGTCCCTTCTTTGCAAGTCTATACACTCTATTCTTTCATACACTTCACAGAAGTCTAACATTCCCTTTGTCATGTTAATGCACTTTACTGCAAGTCCATACACTGAGCTCGCATGAAGAACTTCAACTCTATACACTCTCACACTTGACACACTTGCCTAATTGACATCCCTAAGTCTATACTCTCGAGGGCTTCATACATTTCACAGAAGTCCACACATTCCCCCTGTTATGATAATGCATTATTCAGCTAGTCTATACACTGAGGTCGCATGAAGACTCACAAGTCTACACACTCTCTCAGTGTATACACTTACTCATTTGCTGTTTTAAAGTATATACATTCGTTGATATCTGACTGAACTAACTAATCACATTTCCTTGTCTCTGCCTGCAGATGATTCAGGTTAATGATTGGGCACGTGAACTGAGGATGATACCTGGCACGTGATCCGAGAATGCTCTGGAAAAGGAGGGAATGAGACTCACTCGTGTGAAGGCCTGAAAGTCAGGTCGAATGCCATATAAAAGGTGCCTTCTGCGATTAGATGGATTGAACTGGAGAAAAAGATGAAGAGCAGAATCCCTGAGTAGAAGAAGAAAAGAGAGAGAGCCTCCATGTTCCAGAAAGAAGATAGAGAGAAAAGATTTGAGAGTATTGCTGTGAGAGAAAAGTCTGAGTGAGAGAGAATAGCCCAATTTGCTTCTTCGGAAGCTACATTTGTTTTTGGTGTTTCTGAAACGATTGTTGTTCATCGTTGGTCTTGTTTACATTTCTATTTTTCCTTTCATTTCTTCATATCTCTGATTTCGAGTTGTTACCCTCCAGTGTTTGGAGGAAGGGAGAGTTACTCCGGTTCCCCTCTGGGCTACAGAGGAAGAGAGATCTGTGATATCGGGTTTTGCCAGTGATGGGTTGTCATTAGCAGGTTCCCTCCGGGTTGGAGGAAAGGAGAGCCATCTCCGGTTCTGGTCTTGCTGGTAGCAGGTCTAGGTGTCAAACTCTGTGGGTAGCAGAGTTTGGTTGAGGGATTTGTTTCCCTTGGTTGTTCAAGCTGTGTGGCAGCATATTGTTCACAGATTGAGTCTGCAGTTTTCTAGCAGTGGCTAGTGGAATCCTCACTCTAGTTGGAGTGAGGGGTGGAGGTAGATTGTGGACTACAATCGAACCACCTTAAAATCTTGTCTCCTCTGTGGTTTGCTATTATCGTTTATGCTCTCCTTCTGCTTGGCATTGTGTTTGTGTGTGGTCGGCCTCTTCCAATCGCACCTTATTATTCTGTCTTAGTTTCCTACTGCGTTAGCTATATTGCTTAGCTATTTCTGAAGGGTTGTATTTCGAAGTAGTGATTTTCCGCTGAAGTTGTTCAAATCGGGAGTGATCTATTTATCCCCCCCTTCTATATCACTCTTCGCTGCGCTAACACTCCGGAGTCCTAGGAGAAGAAAATCTGTGAGTTAGTCCTTCATTATTACAAAATTCAGAAAACATGGAATTCTCAAATTCTCCTCCATGATCAGATTGAATCATGGAAATATTATGAGTTCCTTCGTGTTTGACTTTATTAAAAAGATGTTCAAACTTTTGAAAAGCTTCACTTTTATTTGCTAAGAAGAATAACCATGAATATCTAGTAAAATCATCCACAATCACAAACCCAAATCTCTTCCCATTTAGACTCTGAGTCCTGGTTGGGCCAAAGAGATCCATATGCAAGAGCTCCATTGGCTTGGAAGACAGGGGCTCAGATCTGAGCTTAAATGATTTTCGGGTTTGTTTGCCTAGAGCACACGGATCACAGACTTTTGAAATGGAACTGAATTTGATCTTAGGCATGTCCCTAACTAAATCATGCTTGATCAATTTATTCAATGTAGAGAAACTAGCATGACCTAAATGTCTATGCCAATTAAATGCATTATTTTCAAAATCAGCAGCCAAACAAAGATTTGATTCAAATTTTTTATTTAAATCAACAATGTAAACATTATTGACTCTATGTGCTTCAAACTTGACCTCGTCAGAATTTATTTCAAGTATTTTGCATGAATTATCATCGAACACAACTCTATGACCCTTGTCACATAACAGACTAATACTTAACAAATTATGTTGAAGACCCCTTACAAGTAAAACTTTTTCAATGGAGTTTGTGGAGGACTTACCAACTGTTCCTATTCCAACAATCTTACCTCTATTCTTTCCTCCAAATTTGACCAGGCCCCCTACCTTCATTTCCAATTTGTTGAATTTGGATCGATCGCCTGTCATGTTCCTGGAGCAGCCGCTATCTAGGTATCACCTGTTGTGCTCGGCTGCAAGGCTAACCTGTAGAGGACAGATCAAGCATACTAGTTTGGAACCCAAGACAGGTTGGGTCCAAAGACGTTGTTCAAATCTCTAAGCAGACATTTTGGAATCCAAAATTGTTTCACAGTATTTTTCTCTTCCATGTTGTTGACAGTTTTGTTGAAATTATATCTTGTATTCTGTCCATTTGGTCTAAAGGTGTGGAATCTGTTCCTGGTTCTGTTATTAGACTATTCATTCTTTGGGTATCTTTTATACCCATTTTGTCCATACTCATTGAAGAACATGATTTCCCCAGTTTTTCTTATACTGACCCATGTTTTTATAGAAGAACGGATTTCTATTATGGGTCATGTGTCTTGACTTGTGAAAGTTCTTGTTCTGGGGGGTATAGGCAGGGGCTTGCCTAGTTATGCTCCTTCCAGTTTTAGATTGTTGTTCAGTAGGGTTTGATGAATTAATTCTTGGTGGCTGGACATTCTGAGCATTGTTGGAGCTAGATGGTGTGTCTAACTTTTCCTTCCCCTTTTCTGGGAAAAATGTTACAGTTTTGAACTCAAAAGGTTTCTTGTGTGAAGGGTCATAGCTTGTTAAAATTGATCCTAGTACCTAGAATGTTATCCAAGTTTGTTTTTCCTTGAACAAATTTTTCTAGGGTTCTTTGTTTGTGTTCCAGATCTTTTTGCAATGTTTCACTATTTCCCTAAAGTTCAGAGTTCAACTTCCTAACAACATCATATTTTTCAGTGATTAGACTATTTTCACTTTGGCTTTCTTTAAGTTTTATCTTGAGTTCTTCAAGTTGTTTTTGAGCTTCCTAGTTTTCAGACATAAGGTTTTCATTTTCTTTTCTGAGAGAGTTCATCTCTTCTAATTCTTCCTTAACCTTCTGATTTTCATTGTTAGTTTGAATTTGTTCTTCATTAGTAGCACTTAGTTTTCTCTTTAACACCCTATGATCTTTACTCAAAGCATTAAACTTAGCTAGTAGTTCAGCATGGGCATCTTCCCAATCATCAATAGAGAAATTTTTAAAAATATTGGTTACCTCTTCGTCACTATTAGCGATGAGGCATATTCCATGGTTGTCTTCTTCTACAGAGTTGGCGTCAGGGTCTTCCTCCTCGTCACTCCATGTGTAGACCATAGCCTGGGTTTCTTCTTTTACACCTTGGAGCTTTTCTTCTAAAGATCGGGGCAGTCCCCCTTCATGTGTCCAGGCCTCTTGCAATGAAAGCATGTAACCTTTTTAGCATTCCTATGTTTATCATTGTTAGAATCAAAATGCTTACCAGAAGGATACGACCTTTTCCTTCTAAATGTTTTTCCCTTGGTTCTCAGGAACTTACGAAATTGTTAGGTCAGCATAGCTTGCTCCTCTTGATCAAGATCTGAGAGCCTGTCAGACTCCCCACTACTGCTGCTACTGCCACTCCCACTGCTGCTACTGCTATTGCGGGAGACCTTGAGAGCAATGTTCTTGCCCTTCTTGTCACCTCCTTCACCATTTCTCTTGAAATTCATTTCGTAAGTCATTAGAGATCCTATCAGCTCAGTGACTGCCAGTTTTGACAGATCCCTAGACTCCTCTATCACAATGGCCTTAGTGTGCCATGCGAGGGTTAACGACCTAAGGATTTTTCTGACTAGATCCCCTTCTGAAACTTGTTTCCACAGCCCTCTAAGGTTGTTAGTGATCAGCGACAACCTAGCATACATTTCCGTAATATTCACCTCGGATTTCATCTTAAATAATTCATATTCAGAGGTGAGCATATTTACCTTGGTGGCCTTGACTTGGGATGTACCTTCGTAGATAAGCTCTAGTTCATCCCACATCTTCTTGGCTGTCTGGCAATTTGAGATCCTAGCGTACTCTTCTGGATGCATTGCGCATTAGATTATGTTCAGAGCCGACCAGTTAACTGTTGAGAGCCTAATGTGATACTTTGTCCACGCTTCTTCATTTGGTGGGAGATCGTATAGTCCTGTGGTGATCACCCTCAAGAGTTCGTGGCTCTGCGCTCTCATGAATACCACCATCCTATTTTTCCAGTAAAAATAGTTATTACCATCGAAAAATGGAGGGCGACTAATGGACTGTCCCTCAGCCATGAAACTGCGAGGATTACTAGATCCCGATTTACCCTGGTCGTTGGACCACATGTTTGGTAACTTGCTCTGATACCAATTGATAGTTCACACAAAGGGTGAGCTAGAAGGGGGGGATGAATAGGTCACCCCCAATTCAAAATAATTCGAGGACCGACTTGAATAGATCAGAAATGTAATAGAGAAGCTTATTTAGACTAGCCATGTAGCAGACGGATAGACTGATGTTGAACGAAAGCGAGAGTTACAAGGAACAATGATCGAACAGTTGGCGAGCTGAAAACAGTATGATGGACAGATATGCAAACCACACTAGTGGGACATAGAATTTTTAAGGTGGTTCGATTGCAATCTGCAATCTACGTCTACCCCTTACTCCTCCAGATTAAGGCTTCCTTGCACTAAGTAAAAAGAACCACAGACTCAGTCTGCAACATCTGTTGCCTTACAGCTTGCCATGAGGAACACTCTCCTAGATCTTCTGATAACTAGAAGAACCACTGGAGGACCAACCTCCCTTCCATTGCACACCGCAAAGGGGAACCCTGTGAATTGCTCCCAGCAACTCACGAACCAGAGGATCAATCCTCTTTTCCTCCAAACCGGAGGTAACGACTAGTGACAGCCCGTCACTAGCAACCGGAGACAGTCTCCCTTCCTCCAACTAAGCTTGGAGGGTAACATACTCGAATTCAGAAATGCAAAACAAAAAACTCAAAGAAGAAAAAAATATTAAAAAAAAATAATCGATCAAAGATAGGAACAATGTAGCTTCCGAAGAAGTAGCTTTCAACTCTAATCATTGAGATCACACAGACTCTTCTATTTCTGAACTGGCTCTCTTCTCGAATGGGGAAGTTTCAGCACACTCGAGCTTCAGATGCTCTCACTTTTTCTATCTTCAGCTACCTTCTCTCTCAGCCTTCGACCCCTTTTTATAGGCAGATGATGGGCGTGTGGGTGTCATGATTCCCACCCAATCTCTCGCGCACATCTGATCTTTTTAGGTTCCACGTGTCAGAATCGTGGTTCTGTAGCTGTCCACGTGGCAGGATCAACTGTTCTAATCCTTTCCTTGGATCATGAGCCATCGACCTGGTACTTTACATGACACGTGCAGTTTGCTCAGTAGATGCTCGATCATTGGCTGGCCTAGCAAGATAACAGACAAAGTGTTAGTTATTGATAATATGCACAGACCTATCAAGCATTCAATGAAAACATGCACGGACTATATATGGAGACTTGACGCACTAGCACGAACCTTGTCTTGCTCAAGACAGCAATTGCATAGACCTCAGTATGCAACTCTACAAACTAGCACCAGCCTTACATGCAATGCTATGCGTACTAACACTGACCTTAGTCAAGCGCAAAAGTAACCTTGCACCAACTTTAGTCGTGCACACGGCAGATCTGCACTGACCGTGGTATGTGCAAAAGCAGAACCTGCACCGACCTTGTGTATGGTCAAGATAAGGATATGCACAGACCTTATGCGCAATGAAAAAGATGCACAGACTTATGTGTGTCTAAAGCAGACCCAGCACAGACGTGATATGCATAATGCAAAAACCTATGTAGACCCATGCATGCACTATGAAAAGATGCATAGACTTTAAATATGCACACACACCTCAAACATGCACAGACTTTGTACAAGACTTGCATAGACGTAATATGCATAGAAACTACAATATGCACCGACGTTGTGTGCATCTGGCTAAAGTGTGCACCGACTATATGTATGCATGATGAAACAATGCACCGGCGTTCTAAAGTTAACATCGAAAAGTGCACAGACTCTTTTACCTATGTTTTATGCCTTAAGACAAGAAGTGCACAGACCTTGAGTATGTATCTAAAGAAACATGCACAGACCTTATTATGCAAAGTATAAAACCTGCACGGACTTTGTTCAAGCATGTACCAACACATGCACAGACCTTGTGTATGTTTCCAATGAAAACAGGCACAAACCTTTTTATGCCTTAAGACCAAACATGCATAGATGTTAGATTCACTGAGAGTGAATGTGCACGGACTCTGGTATGCAATATGTGAACAACTACACAGACTATATTTTGCATATTTGAAAACGTGCAGAGACTTATGATGCGTTGTATGTAACTAGCGCAGACCTGAAGTTCATGCTAACACAGACTCTGTGCTAACTAACGTAGACTCCGATGCATGAGACAATGCCAACTAGCATGGACTACATGCGAAGGACACAGCAACTGGGATAGACAATGTGCACTGACTTTATATAGGCCCAAGTTAAACGTACACCGACCTATATGTACAATGCAAAAAGGAATGCACCGATCTTCTGTCGCACAAGTTAAAAACGTGCACAGACCTTTGTGAGGGTATGAACAACGGTAGCATTGACCTTATATGCAGTCCAACAGAATGTGCTTAGACTTAATGTGTAGGTGTTTGACTTTTTATGATGTATGACATTTGACTTATGGTGTTTGTCATCATCAAAACCTCAGGGACACAACACAACATACCAAAAGAGAAAGTGGAGGCGTGATTAACTGGGGGTGGTGGGAAGGGGGGATGGTCGAGACTTTCAGCCACCCCGCCTTCCCATTTGTTTAAAGTTGAAAACTCTATATCGGATCTAGGTAATTCTAATATGTAATGATGCAATTGGGGAAGGGAAATTTCAAGAATAAAACAAATAACACGGTGATCGAAAGATCAAACCCGGGGGGTAACGAAGCTCGTGGCTACCCAAGAAGTGGCGTTCGGAGATTGACTCTTCTCAAGGTTCATCCAAGTCTCCTTCGTATCTCCAGCTTCGAGCATCTCCGCCCCTCCCTCCTCGACCTTTTGGATCCTCTCCCTTTTTTTTCTTTTTTCTTTCTCTGTGATCCCCGTATCCCCCCCTCTCTGTGATCAAGAGAGGAGTTTTTGCGTTCCGGGACTCCCTCCAAAGCCTCGAACAACGTGGGGTCGATCATGGGCGACGAGGGAGAGTTGGTGCGAGGCGTGGCGGGAGAATGGGGCACGATCTTTGACCAGACGGTTGCAGGAAGGTGGCCAAAGTCCTAGCTTTCCAAAAGGGGGTAGGCGGCCAAGGGGTTAGCCTTTTAAAGGCCTGGGCGGCCAGCTAAGTGGCCTTCTCAGTGGGAGAGGACAGCCAGGAGGTTTGCCTTCCAGTGGCTTGGGTGGCCAACAAGATGGCCTCCTAAGGGATGAGGGAGGCCATCGCCCTTGCCTTCTAGGGGCCTTGGTGGCCAAGAGTTTGGCCGCCCAGCCCATGGGCTTTTGGCCCCTCCAAGTGTGGATGGCACACTAACACATGTGTTTTAGGGCTGGACTTGAAAGCATAAAACGATGAAATGCCGAGTAAAACAACTGCATCACTCACATGACGGTCCAATTGGGGATCCACGAGATGTCCAAAGTTAGGCATCTATAGACTTACCTTCGGCCCCCAAGTGGTCGCTGCTCATGAGGAGCACGTCTACCTAGCGGTGCCCACTATGTTTGGAACTCTGCCACCAGTGGTGGGGTTCCCCAAGTTTCTTGGAGTCGCCTTCGTCAGCCTACTGTTGGTTGAGGAAGAGGACGTTGACAAGACTATCATGGCCAAGGCCGTGACTCCTTTAAGGGCAAGTCTTCCCTAGAGGGCTACTCTGCCTCACCACATCATCACCTACTTCGCCCACCACATGGACTACTATTTTGTCCCCGTCGGCAACAAGGCGTCTGGGGGGTGTTGATGTTTTGTTTATGATTGATGGGATGTGGGGTGAATGTGAATGAAGTGGTGTGAATATGGTGTGATAAAAGTGTGTGTGAGCAAGTGGTGCACTAACTCAAGCAATCAACATAGAAATAGAGCAAGTGGGCATGTCATCAATGTTGCAGAAGTGAATAAGGAAAATAAAAACACACGTCGGGGTGTAGAGCAAAGGAATAAGGAAAAATACACACCGTAGGTGTGGAGCAACTAAAATAAAGAGGAAGCAAGCAATATAATGAACAAGATGATAAAAGCCCAAATGATGGAAAGTGTGATCACCACCAAAGTAGGTAATGCAGTGAAACTATAATAATTGCCTTGGAAAGAGACAGTTGAAGTCACCCGCCCACGGGAGAGATAAAACCCAGATACTGTAGAGGTAAACGGTCTAACAGACGACTGGTAGGAGACGAAAAATGGTCCTACGATATACTGCCTGAGATCCAAAAATGGTCTGCTGAATGGCCGCTAGAACACCCAGAACAGAAGCTTGGAACTTGTATCTCCACCCCTCCTGGCCGGACAGAAGAGCTCGGCCTCGTGCAATGAGTCCTGTAAACCTACAAAAGAGTGTAGACATAGAGAAAAATGACCCAATTAGCCCTTTGACACGTGTAGTATCTATAATGCAATTAAGCTAAGATGCATGGAAGGAAGGGTGAATACCTGGGGGGTTGGTGGTTTTTTAACCCCTATGGGGCATGGAAAAAGAAAGGAGGATGTTTGAAAACGTGATGTGAGTGCAGAGAACATGGAGAAAGAAGAGGGAAGATGCTATGGAAGCAAAGGGACAATAGACAAAACTAAAAAAAAAGACTCAAACTTAGACCAAAGGAACTTGATACTCCCTGGACTAGAAGCCTTGTGGACGTAGAAGTAGCTTCTCCCTGGTTGGAAGTGGCTCCAGAACGCAACAACACTTCGTGACAAACTATAGAAATCTCTCCCCTTCCAAGCCCTGAAGTCAAGGGTTCTATATATAGACCTCCAAACCCTAGGTTCGAGTTGGAGGGATAATGACATGAAAATAGGTCTGAAACTAGATAAACCTTGAGGATAATACTCCCAAGAGTCCATAGAAACAAATAGAAGCTCTTGAGAGCCACTATCTAGAGAGAAATCAACAAACCAAGGACTCTAGTTCGACGACGACGAAGTAGAGGAAATCTGACAGAGCAGGACTCCCTATCTTCCCAAACGGTCTTGCGCTAGACCGCAAGGCTCCAGAAAATGATCTAGCAATAGATCGGATGGCTCATTTGTCCAGAAAGAGACAAGATCAAAGAGACCCAATAGGACTCTCTGCCTCCTAGCGGTCTAGAAAACGCCCACCAACGCCCGCCAAACGGTCGTACGATAGACCGCTAGGTAGTAGACGTGGCAAAAGAGATAAAGAATAATAAATCTCTGAGTTAATCCACAAGATAATCCTTATTAGCACTTATCCAGGCCCAATAAGCTGCAATAACGAGAAATCAAGGGAACAAGGGCCAACCAGGGAGAATAACCCATAAAATAGGCCTAGAAAATGGTGAACAACTCGGGACATCATAAAATAAATAAGGAGATGACCCAACTCATTGGTCATAAAACGGGTGTCAACAGATGCCCCTCCTTAACGTCCTCTTTGGAGGGGAGCAAGCGGAGGTGAAGCAAAAGTGAAATGGAACATGGAGATGAAGTGAAAATGAAGCGGAGTGGACTGAAAAGCGGGCGTTAAGGTAAACCGACACCCGTCCTCAACCAATGAGTGATGAAAATGTTCCGAAAAACTTCGAACCAATCACAAGGAACGGCCAAACCAAACGACGAATGCCTAGAGGAACTAATAGCTAAGGAAACTAAAGTCACGACCAACCTCCTCATCGGAATGCACAGCTAATAGGCGGTCAGAGCAAACGGGAAAGTAAAGAGATGAGCAACTAAACCCCAGATAACCAAACAGAGCAACTAGACCAAAGGAAACCTTCCAACTCAGAGTGAAATGATTCTCCTTACTCAAAACCATGGATACATAGCTATCCACCATTACTGAGACACTTTAGATAGATGAGGGCACATGAATGCTCAAAAGATGCGCATGATGCATGCTGGGCTAAAATAAAAGAAATCATTAAAACGAATGCGAAGAAAGAATAAAAATAGGTTGATACTCGAGAATAGTATTGCTAGATCGGACAAATTAGGGTCAAGATACTATCTGCAACCACGGCGTGCAAGACAAAACCATCATCCCCCAACTCTTCCAACCTAATGGCTTATCCAACGATTAAACATGTGCACCTAGATCATCATCATTTTTGTTAGAGGGGAACATCAGATCCCAGAACACATGATTGACCAGCTGGTTCTCGAGATAATATATTATATATATCATATAGTAATGCATTAAGGGACCAGGGATCGAGATACTTACCTGCCTTACCTGCCTGCCGAGCAATTGATGGCATGCTGGTTGAAGAGGGGCGATATCACGCTGCTCCTGAGCGGGGAAGAAGATGACCACATACCCTTGAAGTATAAACTGTAAGAAGGTAAACCAGTCAGAGGTGCCCAAGGATAGATCCTCGGGGAAGACCCTCCAATGCTTAAGTCATCACAGGTAGTAGAGCACAGATGCGAAGAGGAGAATTAGGAGGAAAGTGGGAGCGCGAGATTCCTCTCCACCAAAAGGTGAAGTTGTTCCTGCTCAGGCTTACTTGGGCATGCTTAAGCTTACATAAGCTCTCTCGTCGCAGTCGGGCATGTCCTGTTTAAATAGTGGCCGTTTATGCTAATTGATCCATGTAAGCAGAGGGGTTCCAGGGGGGTTACGTCCTTCATGCGGGCTCCTTACGGCACACGGACTCTTGGTTTCCCTTGTCCCTTTGAGCTTCCTGCCATTAAAGGATTCACAACGACTAAATCATTAAGCTTCCATAAGTGAGCCCGAGCAAATGACACTTGTTTAGGAGTGGTCTCCCGAGGGATAAGTGCTGGGTCGGGACAAGGAATAGGGAGCTCCAAGGGACCTTTCCCGATCGACTGATGCTCGGACTTCCCAACCCGAAGGCCGCCTAGGAAGCGCTTGTACCGGGTGAGTTTTGGGCTTCATAATAAGTGGGCCCGAGGGCTGCCACTTTGAGGAGTTGAGCCTTGTTCGGTCTGGTTTGGACCTCGTTTGGCCTCTCCGTACGGGTGGTGAGATTTCTCCTCTCCACTTGTCCCCCTCCTGCTCCCGAGCCAAAATTAGGCTCAGACGAGTAGCAATTGGGCTGGACTGTCTATGGCACTGGTTGGGTAAAGATATCTCTCTAGTAGGGGCCACGTGACGTAGCTCACCTTGAAAATACGCCCATTATGATGAGTAAGAAAAGGCCCCTCCTCTGGAGATCGGACGTCGCGCCGCCTCTCGTCAGGGTTTTTTAGGCATTGCGCGTTTTGCGTCCCTTTATCTCCGGGCTTTTAGGGTTTTGCCTCTCTTCGTAGTTATATTTGAGGTGGGCTCCTGCGCTGTGAGAGTAGTTTCGAAAGGGCAGAGAATCATCATAGCCGTCGGAGCTAGAAGAGCTTCCTGAGGCGGTGATTCGTAAGCTCCCTTTCTTCTCTGAAGTTCTCTGGCTTAGAGCTTTCCCCTTCTTCTTCTCTATGTCTTATGGCGGACCATCATTCTGAGGCTGAGGGGCGGCAGAGAGAACGGACCCCCAGAGTTTTCTTGACGCCGCCGGAGCCGTCCAGCAGTGAGCTGGGGGAGGCGGAGGTGAAGCGGCTGGAGAGTCGCTACAGGTTGCCTTGGCGGTTCCAGTTCTTGGCGCCTGAGCCTCATGAGTCTAGCCTGTCCACCCGTTCTAGCGTCTTTTGCTCCTTTCTTCTGGCTTGGAAGTGTGGCTTTTGTTTTCCCCTTCATCCTTTTATTGCCGAGTTGCTTCGGTTCTACCGGCTGGCTCCAGTCCAGCTGGTCTCCAACTCTTGCACTTTCATCTTCTCCTTCATTTTCCTTTGCGGCTAGTGTGGGGTGCGCACCTCGCAGGATCTTTTCCATTACTTCTTTGAGTTGAAGGAGCATGTTCATGCGGGGCGAGGCTTCTTCTATATTCAGGCAAGGCGGGGGAGGAGCTGCGTGTCCCTCTCTGGGAAGGATTCTTCTCACAAAGGGTGGAAGACCCAATATTTCTGGGTGGGCCCGTTGGCGATTGGCGTAGCCTGGAATTTCTCGACGGTGCCCAATTTCCACCCGACCATTCCTCCGAAGAAGACTGTGTTCTCTCTGGAGGTTGAAGATGAGGCTGCTATCCTTCAGCAGAATTGCCGGGAGACTGCTGATTTGGTGACTTCTTCCGAAATTGAGGGCTACCTCGCTCGAGTGTTGTTGCCGACATGTAAGGGGTTCAGGAACTTGGCCTTCCTACTTGCGGAGTTGGGGTCTTCCTACTCTTAATCTGCATTATGTGGTTCAGACACGAGGTGAGCAGTTGAGGAGGAGGCACCTCCGTCTGAGTTGGAGGTCATCGTCTTGGATGAAACGCCAGCTCTGGATGACCTTCAAGTTTCGGAGGGTTCATCCCGTGCCCGGGATAAGTGTAAGCGGGTGGCTCAGGATGACGCTTTCTAGCGCCGGGGGATCAAGCGCAAGGATCCTGTGGCCAAGCTGCTATGGTCTTCGATGCAAGCTCAGTCTATTGAGAAGAAATGGGCGAGGAAGGAGGAGGTCATCCGTGTGTCCGGAGGAGATTCCATGTCGGCTCTCCCCTCTAATGAGCAAGAGGGGGCCGATGACGGAGGGATAACTGCCGATGCTGAGGCGCCGAGCATGGCGTAGGGGCTGTCAGATGAGGGGGTCCGTCCCCAGCTGGTCGAGGCTGGAGGGTCGCAGGAGGAGGTGACTCGATCACAATCGACCGAAACTGGGGAGGTACGCAGTGGGGGTGCTCACGTCGAGCCGACCAGTGGGGCCCCTGGGACGGGATTGCCCGAGAGAGATGCCCCAGTCCCGATCACTCCGGTGAGAGCTTCCCCTCCTTCTACCAGCACCTTCAGTGTCCGGGCTTCTCTGTACCGGGCGTGCCATTCTTTAGCTTCTTGAGACTTGCGAGAAAAAGTCCGGAAGGGTCCCCCCTCTTCGCTGTTGGAGCAGATTATGAAGGGAGGGCTGATTCTGGCCCAGCTAGGAGCTGAAGCGGTGGACGCGTACGCTCGGGTGGAGTCTGAGCGGGAGACTCTTTCATGGGCCCGTGGCGTGCTTGATCGGAAGGTCGAGCGTCTGACCCTCGATCTTGAAGACCTTCATCGAGAGATCACTCTGCTCCGAGCGTTGGTGCAGTCGAGCCAAGCATAGGCTTAGTCCTTGTCAAAGTAGCTTGTTGTGACTCCTATATGTTGATGATGTTGACATGTAACTATACTTCATATGGCAACACATTGTTTTGATGAATTGGCAACACTGTTTATGTTTTGATGATATCACTTTATCAGATTGTCTGTGTGTTATATGCATTTTATCTTGTCTTCACACTGAACACACACTCAAAGTCTCAAAGTCCATACATCCATAATGCATTGGCTAAGTCTATACACTGCGGAACGTTATGTTCTTCAAAGTCTGTACATTGGTCTGCATAGGCTAAGTATATACAACGTCAGTTCATGCATTGTCTTAGGCAAAGTCTATACAGCCTTTTGCTTCGCCAAAGTCTGTACTTTGGTCTTCGATTTCAATGTCCATACATTTGGCTTTTACATGAGGTCTATACATTGTTGTTTGTAGTGCAAGTCCATACAGTGGACTGTTCTTCAAAGTCTGCACATCAGTCTGTTATAGTAAGTCTGTACATTGGCTTCACATATTCAAGTCTGTACAGCCGTTTGCATTGGACTTAAAGTCTAGACATTGCACTGTTGCATACATTGTCTTCGTGATGTTTTTCTCCTTGACTTCGTGTCAATTACTGTTTCGTCTTCGTGTTGTTTTCACTCCGTGTCGATTTCAGTTTTCGTCTTCGTGTTGTTTTCAACCCGTGTCAATCACTGTTTCATCTTCGTGTTGTTTTCAACTCGTGACGGTTTCTATTCTATCTTCGTGTTGGTTTCTCACTTTAGACTTCGTGTCTTTCTCGCTTTGACCACACTCCGTGTCGATTTCAATTTTCGTCTTCGTGTTGTTTTCAACTCGTGTCGGTTACTATTTCGTCTCCGTGTTGTTTCATGTCTTCGTGTCTTGTTTCATACACCTCGTGTCTTTGACGCTTTGTGACTTCACCTCGTGTCGTTTTCATCGTCTTCGTGTCGTTATTGTTCTATTGCGTGCAAGACATCGCAGCACCTCGTGTTGCTTTCTGTGCCACTTCGTGTCGTTCTCTGTGTAGTGTGTGTTTCTGCCACTACTGCACCTCGTGTCGTTCTCGTTTCACTTCGTGCTGTCTCTGCGCCTGAGTCTTCGTTGCTATTTCTATCTTCGTGTTGTTTTTCCTAAAACCTCGTGTCCTTCTTGTTCTGTAACTGCACTTCGTGTCAGTTTTGTCTTTCGTCTTCGAGTTGGCGTCAGTCCAGTGTCTTCGTTAGTGTCTCAGGCTTTTGGTCAAGTCTATACATAGCTTTCACTTATATGAAGTCTATACAACGCAGTGCTTCTGATTAAGTCTATACAGAGTTGTTCTTCAACCTGATCATCCGATACTCTGTTTTGACAGGGACTCTCTACTGAGATTGCTGACATGGCTCGTGATCCCAGGAGGACAAGGTGACCAGATGCTGCCACGTGGATGGAAGCATCTCGAGTCTGGAGAATTCCTTGGGCGGGAAAACGTGGAAGCCACGCGCCCTTATCCAGCTGCTGCTGTTATAAATATCAGTCTTCATCTTCTATAGAGGCTGATCGAAGTTGGCGAAGTATATACATCCAGTCTGAAACAAGCAGCCACCGAGATCCACTGTGAGAGGAAGAAAAGCAGAGAAGAAGAAAAGGAGAGAAGAAGAAGAAGAGAGATGAGTTGAGAGAGTTATCGTGAGAGTTTGTGAATCAGTCTCTTGGTCCAGTTACCAGAGCTGATACTGCTCAACCTTGAGCTACAGTCGTTTTTGGCTTTCTTCCATTCGATTGTATGTTTCGTTTGCTTTTCAGTCTTTGTTATTTTCCTTTGAAAACTCTTGTTCGATCAAGCTGTTAGTCAGCGGTTTCAAGCTGTGAGGCAGCGGGTTGCAGAGGCGTTCCTCTGGTCGGCTAAGCTGTAATGCCCAGCAGAGCAAGCTGTGATGCTCAGCTGTTGCAGAGGGTGTTCCTCTGGTCGGGATAAGCTGTAAGCCCCAGCCGTTGTTGGCAAGCTGTAAAGCCCAGCGGTTTGAAGCTGTGTATCAGCAGTAATCCACATTCGAGTTGAATGTGGGGTGGACGTAGGTCGGATTGACCGAACCACCTAAAAGCCTTGTGCCTCTTGTGTGTTTCTTTCAGCGCATTGGTTGTGTTCGTCTACTGCTCTTCTAATTCCGCATTTGATTCTAGGCATAATTTTTTAAATAGCCAGTTGATCTATTCACCCCCCCCTCTAGATCCACATCCTGTGGTGATAGAGCCTTCCATCTAACTCCAACACTTGGTATCAGAGCTAGACTCTTCTACAGGGACTTACCGCCCGAAGAGGATAAGCACAGATGGACGGAAGAGGGATGATAGCTGAAGGGCAATCTACATCCAAGCCCCCGTACTTCGATGGAACCAACTACGCATACTGGAAGCATCGTATGCAGGTATTTTTGAGGGCTAAAGATTATGAAATTTGGAAGGTAGTTAGCAAGGGACCTTTCGAGCTGTCTCCAAATGAAGACGTATGGACCAAGGAAGAAATCAGAAGATCCACGCTCAACTGGAGTGCAATCAATGCAATCCAGTGCTCTCTGCATCCCACCGAGTTCTCACGAATATCTGCCTGCTCCTCAGCGAAGGAAATGTGGGATGCACTTGAAGTCATCTATGAGGGGACTTCACAAGTCAGAGAGACTAAGACCAATCTACTGGTTTCAGAATACGAAGCCTTCAGGATGAAGCCTAATGAGACCATCAAGGAAATGTATGCTCGGCTGACTATTATCACAAATGGTCTCAGAGGCTTCGGGAAAAAATATTCTGAGTATGAAGTAGTCAGGAAGATATTGCGATCCTTGACTCCAATTTGGCACACCAAGGCCACAGTAATGGAAGAGTCAAGAGATCTGCATAATACTAAGGCAGATGAGCTGATCGGATCTCTAATGGCTTATGAGATGAATATGCCAAAGATAGAGGAGGCTGACAGAAAGAGGAAGCCTATAGCTCTGAAGGCTGGTGCTAGCAGATCCAGTCGATCCAGCCCCAACGGATCATCAACAGAAGAGAGCTTGTCTGAAGAAGAAGTGGCAAATGCTGATATTGCCATGATTACTAGGGAATTCCGGAGATTTCTCAAGAAGGAAGGAAGAAGATTCAGCCGAAGAAATCCCAACAGTGGCCGCCGAGACACAAGGTACAAATCAAACCCTGTAAAGAAAGCTGAAACTAATGTTTGCTATCAATGCAGGAAGGCGGGTCACTTTAAAGCTGAATGTCCGACAAATCAGAACCTCAAGGACAAGTCAAGAAGAAGAACACAAAAGGGAAAGCTATGGTGAGTACCTGGAGTGATGAGGACGAGGGATCCTTGAGCGTCACTTCGGACAGCGAAGTTGAAGCTGAGAAGCCAATCTGCCTCATGGCAACCAGCTCAGAAGATAGAGAGGAAGAATCTGATGAGGTATCCTCTCGCTATGAAAATTTTACTATTACTGATTGGATGGTTGCTTATGATGAACTTGCTGATAGAGTAGATGAGGTCAGAAAAGAAAACAGGCATCTACGAAGAAAAATTAAAATCATGCAAAATGATACTTCATTGTCTGATAAAATTACCTGCTTAGAAACTGAGAACAGTAATCTGAAACTCACATGTTCTGAATTTGAAGAAATCAATAAAGAACTGAAAATGTCTAAGGAAGAAAATGTGAGATTAGACAATGAAATTGATGCATGGAAACTGAAAATTCAGAATTATGAAAATGAGATAAAAATTGTTTCTGAAAAATATGAAGCTGTCCTCAATGTGAATAATGAGTTGAAAAAATCTATTGATGAAGTTCAGAAAGACAATGAGGATAAGCTAAAAACAATTGAGAAAATGACCCAAGGATCTGAAAATTTAGATGCATTATTGGGGTCAAAGGTAAACTTCAGAAGAGAGGGCCTAGGATTCAACTCTAGTGCAACCAAAAGCTTTGGAATGAAAACTATTTCCTTTGTTGCACAAAAGGAGAAAGGACCTCTGATCAACATGAATTCTAATAATGCTGTAAAGAAAAATTTGAATCTGAAAAGGCTAAATGCAGAGGAGAAGGGCAAACAGAAGTAGGTGAGCCTAGTAGAATTGGGACTTCCAAACCTAGCTCTAGTGCTCAACCCAAGGTTAGGGGTCAGCCTGTTCAGGTAAACAAACCCTATGTCAATGTCAAAAGGTCTTCACCACCATCATCACAGAAAAGGACCCAACAAAAACCTATGAATAGGTCAGCAGGGTCAAGGGCGCAGGGAAGACAAAATATTTTCAGAAGTCAGCCCAACCAATTCAATCCACCTAGAGCTCAGTTCTACTACCCCACACAGCCAATCTACTCTAATGGGCGTGGGTGGACTAGAACTCAAGGGATGTATACAGGGTATGTTCATCAACCTACACACTTTTACAGACCCTATGTCAGAAATTGGGAAAATGGGTATGGTAGTCGGATGCCTAGAAATTACCAACATTTCCACAGCCAGCCCGGGAACTACCATGGCCAAAACTTTATGAATGCAACTTGGCCGAAGCATTGGCACAATAATAAAAATTCTGTGAATAATTCTGTTAGTGCATATAAGAAGAAAGTCAACAAGAAAAAGTAAAACAAAAAGAAATCTGGAAAATCCACTGAACAGAACTGCTTCAAACAAATGTGGATTCCCAAAACCATGCTTTCTTTCTTTACTTGCACTTCATCTGCATTGGAGCCCAATCAGACTTGGGTTCCAAACTCTTTGCCCTAATTGTGTATGCAGGTATGCCTGGCAGCCAAGAGCAACTTGTGGTACTTGGACAGTGGCTGCTCCAGGCATATGACAGGAGATAAGGCCAAGTTTTGCATGCTAACTGAAAAGCTAGGAGGCCTTGTCACCTTTGGAAGCAACACAAAGGGTAGGATCATTGGATCAGGTAAGGTAGGTAAGTGTTCTACCTGCTGCATTGATGATGTTTTGCTGGTTGAAGGGTTAGCTTACAATTTACTTAGTATCAGCCAGTTGTGTGATAAGGGTCATAAGGTTTTATTTGACTCTCAATGCTGCAAGGTTTTTGAACCTGATTCAGAAATTATAAAATTCTCTGGAAAAAGAATAAATAACACATACATGATAGATCTAGATGATATTCAGCATTCTAACCTATGTCTTACTGCCAATAGAGAAGATTTAGCATTTTTATGGCATCGTAGGATAGGCCATGCTAGTTATACCATTTTGCATAAACTAAACAAGCATAGCATGGTTAGAGGACTTCCTGAAATTTCCTTCAAGAAAGAAAATAAATTCTGTGATGCATGCACTCAATCAAAGATAACTAGAAAGTCATTTAAGTCTAGAACTGAAAATCTGTCCTCTAAACCCTATGAGCTGATACACATGGATCTCTTTGGGCCAACCAGATCTGTCAGCTTATCAGGAAGGAGGTATGGGTTTGTCATGGTAGATGACTTTTCTAGGTATACTTGGGTTTATTTCTTATCTAATAAGAGTGATGCTTTCTCAGAATTTCAGGAGTTCTATGTTAAAGTAAATCAGAAAATTAAAATATTTTGACTGATCATGGAGGTGAGTTTGAAAACTCACAGTTTGATGAACTCTGCAGGTCAAATGGAATCAACCATAGGTACTCCTCACCAAGGACACCTGAGCAGAATGGGGTTGTGGAGAGAAGGAACAGAACCCTAGTGGAGATGGGTCGTACACTTCTTACTGAAGGTGGTCTACCAAGAAATTTTGGGCTGAAGTAGTGAACACTGCCTGTTATGTAATTAACAGAGTCATGGTAAGACCTTCTACCCAGCAAACACCATATGAGATCTTAAAGGGTAAGAAACCTTCTATTGCTCATTTCAAGGTTTTTGGCTGCAAATGTTTTATTCATATAAATGATAAAAGAGACCTTGATAAATTTGAACCTAAAGGTGAACCAGGAATCTTTCTTGGCTATTCTGAAAACACACGAGCATATAGAGTGTACAATCTGAACTCTAAAACTGTTGAAGAATCTCCACACATAATTTTTGATGAATCCTTGGTAAATTCTAACGTTGGTCAATGCAGGAATGAAGAAAATGGTGGAATATTGAAGGAAGGAGATCCTGAAGATAATTCAGAGGATGAAGAAGGACATACAGAACTTAATGAAGTGGAGTCTACAGTTCAGGGGGAGGTAAATCAAAGACATGACAATTCAATTGTGAACATTAGATATCTTAAAGATCATCCTGTAGATAATATAATTGGAAATCTGCATGACCCCCCTAGGACTAGAGGTCTCCTTAGAATTCAACATGAACTAAATGCATATGCTCTTGTCTCTCAAATTGAACCCAAGTCCATTGAATGTGCCCTCAAAGATATGCATTGGATTAATGCCATGCATGAGGAGCTTAATCAGTTCGACAGGAACAAGGTGTGGAACTTGGTCCCACCTCCTGATCATGGAACAGTCATAGGGACTAGGTGGGTCTTCAGGAATAAATCTGATGAATTAGGGAATATTGTTAAAAATAAAGCCAGACTTGTTGCTCAGGGGTACAACCAGGAGTTTGGTATTGACTTTGAAGAGTCATTTGCCCCTGTAGCCAGATTAGAAGCTGTTAGAATTTTATTAGCTTATGCATGTTCCCTAGGTATAATCCTCTAGCAGATGGATGTAAAATCTGCATTCTTGAATGGGGAAATTAATGAGGATGTCTATGTTAGACAGCCCCCTGGATTTGAATGTCTAGATTTCCCTAATCATGTTTACAAATTAAATAAAGCTCTCTATGGTCTTAAGCAAGCTCCCAGAGCTTGGTACGACAGGTTGAGCAAGTTCCTCACTGATCAAAATTTCACTAGAGGAGTAGTTGATCAGACCTTGTTTACAAAGGTGAGTCACTCTGAAATTCTTATTGTACAGATTTATGTGGATGATATCATTTTTGGGTCAACTAACCCCAAATTGTGTGAGGAATTTTCTGAAACAATGACTAATGAGTTTGAAATGAGCTCGATGGGTGAGCTCAAATTGTTTCTTAGACTGCAGGTCACGCAAACTAAGGAAGGAATATTTATTACTCAGTCCAAGTACACAAGGGATCTACTCAAGAAATACAAGATGGATAACCTTAAAGAGATAGATTCTCCAATGGGTACTTCTACAAGCTTGGATGAAGACACTAAAGGTAACCCATTTGACCAGAAATTATACAGAGGTATGATCGGATCCCTTCTCTACTTAACAGCATCTAGGCCTGATATTCAATTCGCTGTAGGATTATGTGCTAGGTTTCAGGCCAGTCCTAAGGAAAATCATTTTAAAGCTGTGAAAAGGATTTTTAGATATCTGCTAGGCACCCAGGAGCTAGGATTATGGTATCCTGCTAGGTGTGAGTTAGAGCTTCTAGCCTACACTGATGCTGATTATGCTGGGTGTCGAGTAGATAGAAAAAGCACTAGTGGCTACTGTCAATTCCTTGGTGGCTGTCTAGTATCTTGGGCATCTAAGAAGCAACACACTGTAGCCTTGTCTACAGCTGAAACTGAATATGTTGCAGCAGGTAATTGTGCTGCTCAAGTACTTTGGATTAAGCACCAACTAGATGATTATCAGATAAAATTGGAATGTATTCCAATTCTATGTGATAATACTAGTGCCATATGCCTTGCTAAAAATCATGTTCATCATTCTAGGACTAAGCACATAGAAATAAAACATCACTTTCTAAGAGATGCTGTGAACAAAAAGGAAATTGAACTGGACTTCATTGAAACAGACAAACAAGTTGCTGATATCTTTACTAAGCCACTTGGAAATGAAAATTTTAAATTTTTTAGAAGAGAACTTGGCTTGTGTAAATTTCAGCATAATGAATGAACTCTCTGTTGACTTGAATAAAACTTTTGAGCTGCTTTGAGTAAATTTCTAATTTGGACTTGCTGTTGATAGATTGAATAAACATTGTGCAACAGACTTGTGATAATGCATGACTCTCATATCCTTTATTGCACTCATGATCATCATTGCATACATATGTCTAGATGCATGATATGTCTATACTTCTGCATGGGTCATACTGCACGATAAAGATAGTCTGATTAAGCATGAACTTCAAAAATCATCTGATTTGTCATTTTTTGCAAAATCACATGCATATAGTCAGGGGGAGTCTTGTCAGAATTTTGAGGTGAATTGCTGCGTCTATTCAATCCTTGACTCTGAATGGTTGAGTCTGACAATATGGCAATCTTTTAGTCAGTTCTAATATTAAGCAATAGAAAATAGATTTCTTCTTTCATAAGAACCTTAATTGCTTAAAGACTGACTTAATGGTTTAAATTTATAATCTTTAGAGTTGAAAGACTACAATCAGTAAATAAGGATGCTGAAAATTGATAAAGCTCTCAACCCTTATCTTATTTCATGTCAGACAAAGCTGATTATATCTGAAATCTGAAAACTCATCTGAATTCATGTCAGAGAAGTTAAGTATGTGTATTGTCCTTAAACAAGTCATTCTGAAACAAATAAAGGGCAGCTAAGAAAGCTTTTTGAAAAACATTGAAAATCAATTGAGAAATAGCATTGACAGAGCAATGACTGGTAAATCACTGAGAAACTGAGTGATCCATCAAAGAAGTGGACACCACTCATGTCATGAGGTGTATCAGCTATCTCTGTATAAAATGATCAAAACAGTAGGTTGTTTTTCACTGAGTACCTGGGGGTAACTGGCGTCTAATAAACGTGTACCCTCACACAAAAAGGTGTCAATCAATTCTATTGAATTTGATCATAGGCAAGATGGTCTATCATGTTGAGTATCTAGGGGTATTGGCGTCTGATAAACGTATACCCTTACGCAAAAAGACTTTTGATACCTGAATGCCCTAAATGAAACAATATTGAAAATGTTGTTCCTTAAAAGAAATTTCATGGATGTCAATTGTTTAATTTCAATACATGCCCCGGCTTCTCTTAACACATTTTACTGAGTCTATTAAAGTAAGATATTTTGAAACTGAATCTCTCATGTCCATATGACTCTGGTTTATTGTTTTATCATGAACATCAACCTTATCCAATGAATGTAGTGCATGAACTTTCATTTTTATAACTTTTAAACCAGAAATTCAATTTCTAAGCAGTTTCTCAGTTCATATGACTGAAGGTTTTGTACTTTAATTGCCTAATTTTTGAACTACTTGCCAAGAATGCCAGTCAGCTAAACTTTCTTTCTCTTCACTTGTCTTCACTTTCCCTCCTATTTGTTGATGGCAAAGGGGGAGAATATTGTCTGAATATTAGATTCAGGGGGAGTGTATTCAGGGGGAGTGTATTACATCATGGCATGGCAAAGAGGGAAATTTTTGTTAGCAGGGAGTTGCTTACATTTTGTAGCATGCAGCATGTCATTCATAGCATCTACATGCATCTGCATAACAATCTGAATAATAAATCATGTCTTTCATCAAAAATGCATCTGTATGACAGGATGTTGCTAATCTACATAATAGGGGGTTGCCATCATCAAAAAGGGGGAGATTGTTGTGACTCCTATATGTTGATGATGTTGACATGTAACTATACTTCATATGGCAACACATTGTTTTGATGAATTGGCAACACTGTTTATGTTTTGATGATATCACTTTATCAGATTGTCTGTGTGTTATATGCATTTTATCTTGTCTTCACACTGAACACACACTCAAAGTCTCAAAGTCCATACATCCATAATGCATTGGCTAAGTCTATACACTGCTGAACGTTATGTTCTTCAAAGTCTGTACATTGGTCTGCATAGGCTAAGTATATACAACGTCAGTTCATGCATTGTCTTAGGCAAAGTCTATACAGCCTTTTGCTTCGCCAAAGTCTGTACTTTAGTCTTCGATTTCAATGTCCATACATTGGGCTTTTACATGAGGTCTATACATTGTTGTTTGTAGTGCAAGTCCATACAGTGGACTGTTCTTCAAAGTCTGCACATCAGTCTGTTATAGTAAGTCTGTACATTGGCTTCACATATTCAAGTCTGTACAGCCGTTTGCATTGGACTTAAAGTCTAGACATTGCACTGTTGCATACATTGTCTTCGTGATGTTTTTCTCCTTGACTTCGTGTCAATTACTGTTTCGTCTTCGTGTTGTTTTCACTCCGTGTCGATTTCAGTTTTCGTCTTCGTGTTGTTTTCAACCTGTGTCAATCATTGTTTCGTCTTCATGTTGTTTTCAACTCGTGACGGTTTCTATTCTATCTTCGTGTTGGTTTCTCGCTTTAGACTTCGTGTCTTTCTCGCTTTGACCACACTCCGTGTCGATTTCAATTTTCGTCTTCGTGTTGTTTTCAACTCGTGTCGGTTACTGTTTCGTCTCCGTGTTGTTTCATGTCTTCGTGTCGTGTTTCATACACCTCGTGTCTTTGACGCTTTGTGACTTCACCTCGTGTCGTTTTCATGGTCTTCGTGTCGTTATTGTTCTATTGCGTGCAAGACATCGCAGCACCTCGTGTTGCTTTCTGTGCCACTTCGTGTCGTTCTCTGTGTAGTGTGTGTTTCTGCCACTACTGCACCTCGTGTCGTTCTCGTTTCACTTCGTGCTGTCTCTGCGCCTGAGTCTTCGTTGCTATTTCTGTCTTCGTGTTGTTTTTCCTAAAACCTCGTGTCCTTCTTGTTCTGTAACTACACTTCGTGTCAGTTTTGTCTTTCATCTTCGAGTTGGTGTCAGTCTAGTGTCTTTGTTAGTGTCTCAGGCTTTTGGTCAAGTCTGTACATAGCTTTCACTTATATGAAGTCTATACAACGTAGTGCTTCTGATTAAGTCTATACAGAGTTGTTCTTCAACCTGATCATCCGATACTCTGTTTTGACAGGGACTCTCTACTGAGATTGCTGACATGGCTCGTGATCCCAGGAGGACAAGGTGACCAGATGCTGCCACGTGGATGGAAGCATCTCGAGTCTGGAGAATTCCTTGGGCGGGAAAAACGTGGAAGCCACGCGCCCTTATCCAGCTGCTGCTGTTATAAATATCAGTCTTCATCTTCTATAGAGGCTGATCGAAGTTGGCGAAGTATATACATCCAGTCTGAAACAAGCAGCCACCGAGATCCACTGTGAGAGGAAGAAAAGCAGAGAAGAAGAAAAGGAGAGAAGAAGAAGAAGAGAGATGAGTTGAGAGAGTTATCGTGAGAGTTTGTGAATCAGTCTCTTGGTCCAGTTACCAGAGCTGATACTGCTCAACCTTGAGCTACAGTCGTTTTTGGTTTTCTTCCATTCGATTGTATGTTTCGTTTGCTTTTCAGTCTTTGTTATTTTCCTTTGAAAACTCTTGTTCGATCAAGCTGTTAGTCAGCGGTTTCAAGCTGTGAGGCAGCGGGTTGCAGAGGCGTTCCTCTGGTCAGCTAAGCTGTAATGCCCAGCAGAGCAAGCTGTGATGCTCAGCTGTTGCAGAGGGTGTTCCTCTGGTCGGGATAAGCTGTAAGCCCCAGCCGTTGTTGGCAAGCTGTAAAGCCCAGCGGTTTGAAGCTGTGTATCAGTAGTAATCTACATTCGAGTTGAATGTGGGGTGGACGTAGGTCGGATTGACCGAACCACCTAAAAGCCTTGTGCCTCTTGTGTGTTTCTTTCAGCGCATTGGTTGTGTTCGTCTACTGCTCTTCTAATTCCGCATTTGATTCTAGGCATAATTTTTTAAATAGCCAGTTGATCTATTCACCCCCCCTCTAGATCCACATCCTGTGGTGATAGAGCCTTCCATCTAACTCCAACATAGCTGGCCCAGGCTCGTCGCATGGTCGATCGGAAGAGTGCGCTCCTGGAGTCGGAGCGCAGAAACCAGGTCGAGCGAGACGACCAATGGAGGGCCAAGCGAGAAGGGCTCGAGGACTGAGTTCAGGCGGCAGAGGATTCGCGGACCGAGGCCGAGCGAAGGCTGTCTGAGATCGAGAGAAGGTTGTCCGAGTCTAAGCAGTAGATAGATGAGCTCGAGAGGAAGGCGGGGCTGGCTGGGAAGGAAGAGCTTGAGAAACATAGGTGCTCGGAGGCTTACCAGGCAGCTCTCCAGCAGGTGGCCTTTCCTTATTACGAGTCGGGCTACCGACGGGGACTCCAGAAGGGCTTCTCCCAGGGCTACGATCGGGCCGTCCTGGAGGCAAAGGCCTAGTCATCTTCACTCGATTTTCCTTCCGGTCAAC
This sequence comes from Amorphophallus konjac, assembly GCA_022559845.1. Classification (NCBI taxonomy): domain Eukaryota; kingdom Viridiplantae; phylum Streptophyta; class Magnoliopsida; order Alismatales; family Araceae; genus Amorphophallus; species Amorphophallus konjac. The sequence continues at coordinate 254,344,646 of CM040118.1, read as the reverse complement.
ACTATGACTCGGAGTGGGGCTCCACTGACTCTTCCCACTATACGTCGAGCGAAGAGGTGAATTCGGTTCCGTCCGAGCGACCGCAAACTCCAGCATCCTCCGGAGGGCACACGACCGAGACAGTTCCCACGGAGGTGGTGTCAGTGTCTGGGCCGGCCGTCGTCGAGAACATTGTGGGCAAGTCATCTGGTGCCGAGGAAGCCTTGTCTACCGAGCTTGGAGATGGGCCCGAGGCCTGATGTAATAGCTCTTTTCTTTTTCCTTTTTCATATGTAACCGGGTGCAGCTTTTTTGGAAACTCTAATAGCGGTAGTATTAAATGATGAATTGACTGTTTCTTACAGCTCTTGGTGTGATTTGATTGTCGTATCTGCAGTCATTTGAAGAAAGCGCCGATTTCCTACAGATCTTGCGCGCGCCGATCTATCAAACAATTGACATGGCGTTGGCACCTTTCCATTTTTCCATATAGCCCTTAATGACTTGCCGCTTTGCACGTCCCACTGGGGGGGTCGGGAATTGAGGTAAACAACTCAGGGAAAGCCTTGGTAGCGTGTTTTGGGGAGAATCATTTAAAGCGATCAGCTTCCGCTTCAGCCTATAAAAGGTCCGAGGGGCGTCTCCTTTTCCTTTCATCTCTTAAGGCCGTTCCTGGCGGTTTTTCCCCTCCGTGAAGCGTTGTACTGTTAGTCTTGGCGGGGCATGGAAGGCGTTTCAGAAGATGATGATGCAGATGGCGGTGGGAGGGAAGCTCCTGTTGTTTCGCTCTGGAAGAGGGTTCGTCAGTCGGGGGTCAATCCAGGGGAAGGTTCATGCCGGAGCATGTCGCCTTCCTGTCCCTGTCCTGTCGGTGCTCTTCTGAGGGAGAATGGGGCTCGTCCAGCTTCATTCTTTCACTGTCGTCCCCGTCCCTCCTTCCACCGTCGATCCCGTTGTCTAGGGAGGGAGCTCTCTCAAGATTCCTCGCCTTTCGGGTCTACCTCTTTTTCTTTTTTGTTGTCCTTCCAATCCCTTTGGCACCTTTCTTCTGAGCCTTCTCAAACCAACGAAGCTGGCGATCCGTTATCCGAGCCAGTTTCTACACGAGGTAGAGTCAGTGGCTGGACGTGGTAGCGCCTACTGGGTCGTCCGAGCGTTCTGCTCGTGTTATAGTACCAGGGGATGTAATTTTTTATACATGTATACTATATCGGCTACGACCTTCTTGATGTACATCAAATTTTAATAAGAAGAGAAGAATGGTGATTATTCTATTTTCCTTACATGTGTATGCTTGCCAAATGTTCGAAAGTAGAACTTGCGAAGATTTGTTATGTTCCGCGTGTTAAGGTGCTAGGCCCGGATACAGAGGGGGGTGAATGTATCCTGCTAGGAATAATGCCCAAATAAAACTCAGATGCTAGACGCAATCACAGAATAAAACTATTTCAATTAAACTTATGAGCAAGCACATGGAGCGTGCCTATCCAAGCATCTAGCGGAAGCAAGCAGACAAAGTAAACCACTGCTCAATAGATTTTTAGGTGGTTCGGTCCTCCAGACCTACATCCACCCCTCACTCCCAACCGGAGTGAGGCTTCACTAGCAAACGCTAGAACCAAGCAGACTCAGTCTGTGAACAAGGTGCTGCCACACAGCTTGACCAGGGGAACAACCTCCCCTCTTCCTCCCAACCGGAGGGACACCCCAAGTGACTCCCAGCCACTTGGAAACCAGAGACCAAAGTCTATCTTCCTCCAGTCCAGGAGGGAACCCGCCAGTGACTCCCCGTCACCAGCAACCAGAGGTCGAAGACCTCTCTTCCTCCAACCGGAGGGACCCCTGGACTTGAATCCTACAAGCCCAGAACCGGAGGATGAGCCTCCCTTCCTCTAACCAGAGGGAACCCACAAGTAGCACCCAGCTACTTGCAACCGGAGATAGCAATCTCCCTTCTCTGAACCAACAGGAGGGACCCCGAACTCTCTACAGAGAATCGGAGATATAGCAAGTAAATAGTTCAAAGTAAAAACAAAACCCAGCAACGAAAGCTGAAAAGATAAAATCAAATGTGGCTCTCGTAGGAGCTGGCTGGCCTGGATTTGATCCACGGTCCAGCAGGAACTTCTTCTGCTGCTTCTCTCTTTCTCCCAGCACGAACTGTATTTTCTTCTTCTTCTTCTCACTGCTTCTGCCTCCTCCTTCTTCTCACTCTCTCTATCTCACTGTCTCTCTTTCTTCTTCTTCTTCTGCTCTCTCGATCTGACTCTCAGCTTTCTCTATCTCTTCTTTCTCTTCTACACTGCTATCTAGAACGTGGAAGCTCTCGACTGCTCTCTATTTTTCCACACTATCACGATCTCTCTATTTTTCCTTTCTTCTTCTGGATCGAGCTCTCTATAACTCTGCTTTTTCTTTCTTGGCTTCGATCTACTTTTGTCTATGGATGAAGGCTACATTATATAGCAGCAGCAGCAGGTGGATAGGGCACAAAACGCGTGTGCCTCCCACGCTCGATCCAGAACCTTCCTGCCACGTGTCTTTATCAGATTGGTTCCTCTTGTCTCGGATCACGTGCAGCCCAGGTGTGTGGAATGTTCTTCCTCGGACATGTAATGAGATTAATACCACTAATCATTCAGAGTTTGCTGTATGCTCATTTAAAGCTAAGGTTGCACGAGGTATGTAATAGCAAACAAGGTGACTACTACATGAGGTAGGAAATGAACGAAACGAGATACAATGAACAAGGCTAACACAACAAGGAAGATGACACGAGGTCAGATAAGTCCAGCACGAGGTAAGAAGAAAACGACACGAGGTAACAAGGCTAATATAACAAAGAAGGTGACACGGGGTCAGATAAGAACGGCACAAAGTGAGAGGTCATAACACAGAGTGAAATAATAGAATAACACGCGATTTAGAAGAAACCTAGACGAGGAGAGAAAGAAACAACACGGAGACATTAACACACAAAAATAACACGAAGACACAAATACTAAAATAACATAAAGACAACTCGATTACAAAGCTGCTCGAACTTACGAGCGACTCAAAAACGAGGACGACACGGGCTGAAAGCAACCCGAAGATGAGAAACAGAGACCGACACGAAGTGTGGTCATGAGGTGAGAAAGTCATGAAGACGAAAAACAAGAATCGACACGAAGTGTGGTCAGGGCGAGAAGGACACGAAGTCTAATGAGAAAAACCAACACGAAGACAGAAGAGAAATGACTCGGACTAAGGACGACACGAGGACATCACAGACAGACTCGGCTTGATTAGAAAAGAAGTGCACGACGTAAGACCAACACGAAGTGTGTTAAGTCAACACGAGGATAGAGATAACAAAGAAATGACTCTAACTGAGGACGACATGGAGACAACACCGACACACTCGACTTGAGACACTTAGAGCTTGAACTTTAGAGAAGGCTGCATGAAGTGAAAACAACACGAAGACAGAAGATGACACGGCTATCACGACACGTGATGAAGCAGTGGGACCAGGAAGAAACGACTCGAGGAACAGCAGTAAGTGACACGAAAGCACACGAGCAAACATAAAAGGTGACACGAGATGACCAACTAAAAACAAAGGAGACGACACGAGGTTCACAGGGAGATGACTCGAAGTTCGTCAGAACAATTCGAGCTGCTTCAGTGAACAACATGAAGACAGAAAGTGAAGCGACACGAAGTTAAACAGTGGAAGATACTACTCGGAGACATAGAAGACAAAGATGGAACAATACGAAGTATAAACGGATAACACGAAGTGTTGTAGGGATAAACGACACGAAATATGAAGGAAACAGTACGGACACACGACGTACTACCTCATAGCAGTTTACCTGGTAGCCATGAAAGTTAACACGAAGTGTTGTAAACAAAGATGACAGGAAGTCATTTCGTGTTTGTGAGGAGAAACCACACGAAGTGTGGTGCATGTAGAGCTATCAATGAAGCTGATTTATAGAGCTGATTTATAGACTTGAAGAAATGATGCACTGATCACGCTGAATAGACTTGACGTTAAGACCAATGTATAAACGTCAAGGAAGATCAATGTATAGCCTTGGAGGAGAAGACCTAAGTATGGGCATGTATAACCAATGAATGAGCTGAGGGGTTGAGCAATCAGCCATGACTGAACATAATCAAATATGCAATGCCATATCAGAACTTATGAAGAACTGCATTATGATCAAAAGGTGAGTAATAGCATGATGACTCACACAGCAGGATGACTCACAGTGAATAACACACATCAAAGATCAACTATTAAAATCACATCAAAGCCATCATCAAGATCATCGTAAAAACCACAGCAAAGCCATCAGCAAAGCCACAATTGAAACCATCATCAAAACCACAGGGCACAACAATCTCCCCCTTTTTGATGATGGCAACACTACACAGTGAGTCAGTCTGATGACTCAAACTATTCTCCCCCTTTGACTTCATCAAAAAGAAAATAGTTTGAGAAAGATAATCAGTGATATGAGACACACAACATAGTTCAGCAGATGATGGCAACACCATATCAGAAGCATTTAAAACAATTCTCCCCCTTAGTCAAACAACTTATGCAGTCATGCATATGTAACAATACTCCCCCTGTGACATGGCAGACGATATAGAGCTAATGCAGATGGATAACATGATCAGACAATCTAGCACATTGTCCCCTTATGATCCATGAAGCAAGAGAAATTTACAAGGATGAACTCTGGTTATCCAAAGGAAATTCTGAGAGTTGTGCGTTACATAAAAGAGAACCAATGTCAATCAAGACACATTGGTAGAGGGCAATATGATCAGAAACGTTTTGAAGGTTGAAACCAATTGAGATAGTGAAGTGATGAGCATCTATCAGCAAGACACAGACTGTAATCATAGTGAATAAATGAGGAAGACAGATTTTCATTAGCACACCAAATTCATAAATCTTTGTAAACGAACTTCAGATTCTTCAATTATAATAGATTATGAATGAGTTTAAACTTATCATCATGATTTAAGAATGATGAATCCAAAGTCATATCTGAAAATTCATTACTCATATCTGAAACACCTTTTAATATAAATGAACCAAAAACTCATCTGACATTCATGTTTAACCTCTTTCCATCTTACTTATTTAAAAATCAATGACTCCTATGGAAGTTACACAAGATGATATTGAGATTAAACAAAAAATAATTGTGTATGAATATATCTTTAGATATTCAGAATTTTCTATTGATCAGCACTCTTTTTTTTTCTGAGCAAGTTTGGTTCAGTCAACACCTTTTTACGTGAGGCACAACACTTCTCAGGTGAAGTGACCCAGTTACTCAGTGTGACAACCATATTGCCTCTTAAGGAGAACAGAGTTAGCAATTTGGAGTGTCTTTTTACATGAGGAGACACCTTGATCAGAGGCCAGAATCCCCAGTTACTCAACACATCTATGCCATTGCTCTGCCAGATTTTCAAATATATTTTTTTTGAAAGGAGAGGTAACTATGGCACTTCATGACTTGGGATTACTCCATTTCTTTGATAGAGAACCCAGTTTCTCTGTGACCGAAGTCATTGCTCTTGCAACTTTTTAAATATTTTCAGATTTTTTAAACAAAGCTTAGTACACTGAAATGTTTAAGAACAATACCTTCTGCATGTATCTTGACCAAGGATAGCCATGTCTTTGAAAATTTTCAGATTTCAGAAAGTTTTGCATGAAGTTCATGAGACAATCGGTTAAGATTTATTAAGCATGATGATTCAGATATTTTCAAGTCCTTTACATCAAAACTTAGGAAGTACATTAGACTTAAATCAATTTGATTTATCAAAACATTCTTAAGCCAGTATAATAGAAGTTTCTTCTTTTCAGAATGTGTCTGATTTATGTCTAGGGTGCACTGACTAAAAACTTTCCTCATTCAGATGAATCAATGACACTTTAGCAAATCAGTGGAGTCAACAAAGCACTTTTATCGTGAGAGTAGCAGAGAGCAATCATGATTAGACAAGGATTTAACATTAGAACAGTTCAGTTTAGAAGACACTAGCTGAGTCTGGAGTACAGACAGAGCAGCTATATAAGTGTAGACATCAGGGAATTCAAGTGAACTACTCATTTGCCAAGAATGGATCAGATTGCTAGACAGAAGGAGTTCAAGAGGTGAAGAGATGACACAGGAATGCTCCCCCTATCTAGATGCAATGAGTCATTTCTTTTTAGATTTTTCAATGCAAGGAAATGCAATGCAACTAACTACATGTATGCATGTTTAAAGGCTCTACTGGAGAAATTTCAGAACATAGATATATAATGCATTCAGCAAATGAGATCACCATGATCATGCATCATTACATTTGTATGCAATGCATTCAGAGATAAACTACAATCATTTCCATGAGCATTTAGATTTTTTTTTAATCATATTTAGTTAAACAATGCACAAAAGAATTATCATGATATGCAGTGCATTCAGATCACACAAATTCAGAATACAGAGTTATCAGAATTTACCTGAATGGGGCTTTATCATCTTGGGTGCCTTGGTTTATTTACCCCTTCTTTTATTTCTCAATCCAAGGCACACCTGCAAATTTTGATCATTTTGATCCTGCAGAGACCCAAGCATCTTTGGGTCCTGCCTTAGCCCTGACAAGTGTTCTAACCTGTTTCTTAGCTAGATCAACATCAAATTTCATCAGAAAGCAATCATCCATAGAATGTCCAAATTTTCCACAATTTCTACATGTACCAACAGAATTTTTGACTTTATTATGATGCACATTAGCAAAAACATGAGGCCTATGTGCATGAGCATAAGATTGTCTGTTGCTTACATGAACATTCTGTATCTTATTCTTAATCAGCCAACATTCAGAACATTTGTGACCTTGCTTCCCACAGTTATTGCATGAAAGTCTTGCAAGTGGTTTTGCAGGGAATTTGACTACGGGGGGGTTATCCGACTTCATCTGAACATGCCAACAGTCCTTGACTGTATGGGCATTTTTCCCACACTCAAAGCATCTGATATGCTTACTTTTAAAACCATTACCTGCCCACCAGCATTCCGAAGCTCGGTGGCCAAATTTTCCACATTCAAAGCATGCCAGACTCTTATCTTTAAAAACAGTTTTATTTCTTCAAAAACATCTCTATTTGCAGGGAGTTTTATATTCTGAGAGAAAGTTCTTCCCTGAGCATGCCAACAGTCCTTGACTGTATGGCCATGTTTTCCACAATGAGAACAATTAGAAAGGGTATTTCTATGAGGGCCTAACCAGCATTGTGCAGCAACATGTCCTATTTTTCCACAGTTATAACAATGAATTTTCTTTTCCTAAGGACATGATTTCTACCCTGATTGTTTTGAGCAGCTGCCAGGTCATCCTTTTCCATCAAATTACACTCATGCATCACATGACCATATTTGTGACAGTAGTGACAGATCATTTTCTTTCTAGATGCTTGCGAGTGTGTGTGAGAACTGTGATCAATATACACAGAAGAGTTCTTTTTATTTGTTTTCTATTTTTCATTCTCTTCCTGATTTTTGTACTGAGGTGAGAATGAGGTAGAGGGTTTTTCTTGTTCTGAACTTTTAACAAAGACAGTCTTCAATTTATCTCCAGTAGCCTTCTCAGACTTCTTCATGGCTGGACTGTAACCCAGTCCCTCCTTCTGAAAATTCACATTCGCTCCAAGAAGCTTATTCAAATTGTCTCTTCCCTTAACAAATTTTGATAGGGAGTTTCTTAGATCTTCAATCTCTCTCGAGAGAGATACAATGTGGTCTTCACACAAGATGATTTGATTTTGCAGCTCATCATTTAGACTCTTCAGAGTTTCATTTTCCTGTGTCAATGTGAATTCATTATTCACATCGTTTTCTTTTAAGATGGATTTCCCTTTTTCAAATGTCAGCCATCTTTCAGTGAAAACAGTGTTAAGAACCATCAACTTTTTGTTTTGTTCATTCAGATAGATGTTTTCTTCTATCAGCTTGTCTTTAATTTTATCAGTTTCCTTCTTCTGAGTTAGCAATGAGTCATTTTCTTCCTTCAAGGAAGTGATTAAGTTTTTCTGTATATTATCATCAGAGTCTAAGTCCTCAATCAATTCCTTCAAGAATGCACATTCATTGCAAACAGATTCATCAGAACATATTGTTTGATCCTGAAGTTTTTCACATTGTTTCCTAAGACATTCGTTTTCCAATTTTAGAGCATTCAAATCAGCACTAACAAAATCAAATTCTTTCAACAGTTTTTCATTCTGAACTAAATCATCAACATGAGCATGATCATCCTCAACTGAGCTAAGTTTTTCTTCATTTTCTTTAACAGATTTTCTAAGATAGTCATTTTCAGTTTTTAGTCTACTTAGCTCAGAGCTAACACATTCAAGCTCATTCATCAATTTTTCATTTTGGTTTTTATGCATATAGATATCAGACATGTAGGCGTCATGAGATTGCTTTATATTTGAACAACTTTCACATTGTGGAGTTGAGCTACTCCGATCATGTTTCTTTTTCAATTTCTTGTATTGTTTTCTTAATTGTTCATGAGACTCAAGCAGCTCAGCATATGCATTCTCCCAATCATCTAAAGAAAAGTTTTCGAAGATGTTTACCTCCTCATCATCTTCTTCTTCATTTTGGCTGCTGCTCTGAATACTTCCTTTAGCCATCATGCAGTTGTCTTCATTTAACCTGTGAGCTAGCTTCAGTTCCTCCAGGATATCCTTGGCAGACCTGTAATCATAAACACAAGAGTGTAAGGCTCTGTCAGTGGCTGCTTTCATCAGATTGAAGGCTTTCTGATTTTCTCCATCCTTTGATCTGTGGCTGTTGGTCCATTTGGACACTTTCTTTGGTAATGTGTGAGGACCTTGTGAAATTAATTTCCACAGATCAGGATTAACTGCATCAACATAATTTCGTAGACTGATAAACCACACATTAAAATTAGAACCATTGAAAACCGGTGGATCACCCATGAAAGCTGATCAGATAAATGCAACAGAAATAATGAAGCACCAAGACAGCAGGATCGAATCTACAGATCGCTGGACCTTCTAAGCAGACAACCCGCTCTGATACCAATTGTTAAGGTGCTAGGCCCGGATACAGAGGGGGGTGAATGTATCCTGCTAGGAATAATGCCCAAATAAAACTCAGATGCTAGACGCAATCACAGAATAAAACTATTTCAATTAAACTTATGAGCAAGCACATGGAGCGCGCCTATCCAAGCATCTAGCGAAGCAAACACACAAAGCAAACCACTGCTCAATAGATTTTTAGGTGGTTCGGTCCTCCAGACCTACATCCACCCCTCACTCCCATCGGAGTGAGGCTTCACTAGCAAACGCTAGAACCAAGCAGACTCAGTCTGAGAACAAGGTGCTGCCACACAGCTTGACCAGGGGAACAACCTCCCCTCTTCCTCCCAACCAGAGGGACACCCCAAGTGACTCCCAGCCACTTGGAAACCAGAGACCAAAGTCTCTCTTCCTCCAGTCCAGGAGGGAACCCGCTAGTGACTCCCCGTCACCAGCAACCAGAGGTCGAAGACCTCTCTTCCTCCAACCGGAGGGACCCCTGGACTTGAATCCTACAAGCCCAGAACCGGAGGACGAGCCTCCCTTCCTCTAACCAGAGGGAACCCACAAGTAGCACCCAGCTACTTGCAACCGGAGATAGCAATCTCCCTTCTCTGAACCAACAGGAGGGACCCCGAACTCTCTACAGAGAATCGGAGATACAGCAAGTAAATAGTTCAAAGTAAAAACAAAACCCAGCAACGAAAAGCTGAAAAGATAAAATCAAATGTGGCTCTCGTAGGAGCTGGCTGGCCTGGATTTGATCCACGGTCCAACAGGAACTTCTTCTGCTGCTTCTCTCTTTCTCCCAGCACGAACTGTATTTTCTTCTTCTTCTTCTCACTACTTCTGCCTCCTCCTTCTTCTCACTCTCTCTATCTCACTGTCTCTCTTTCTTCTTCTTCTTCTGCTCTCTCGATCTGACTCTCAGCTTTCTCTATCTCTTCTTTCTCTTCTACACTGCTATCTAGAACGTGGAAGCTCTCGACTGCTCTCTATTTTTCCACACTATCACGATCTCTCTATTTTTCCTTTCTTCTTCTGGATCGAGCTCTCTATAACTCTGCTTTTTCTTTCTTGGCTTCGATCTACTTTTGTCTATGGACGAAGGCTACATTATATAGCAGCAGCAGCAGGTGGATAGGGCACAAAACGCGTGTGCCTCCCACGCTCGATCCAGAACCTTCCTGCCACGTGTCTTTATCAGATTGGTTCCTCTTGTCTCGGATCACGTGCAGCCCAGGTGTGTGGAATGTTCTTCCTCGGACATGTAATGAGATTAATACCATTAATCATTCAGAGTTTGCTGTATGCTCATTTAAAGCTAAGGCTGCACGAGGTATGTAATAGCAAACAAGGTGACTACTACACGAGGTAGGAAATGAACGAAACGAGATACAATGAACAAGGCTAACACAACAAGGAAGATGACACGAGGTCAGATAAGTCCAGCACGAGGTAAGAAGAAAACGACACGAGGTAACAAGGCTAATATAACAAAGAAGGTGACACGGGGTCAGATAAGAACGGCACAAGTGAGAGGTCATAACACAGAGTGAAATAATAGAATAACACGCGATTTAGAAGAAACCTAGACGAGGAGAGAAAGAAACAACACGGAGACATTAACACACAAAAATAACACGAAGACACAAATACTAAAATAACATAAAGACAACTCGATTACAAAGCTGCTCGAACTTACGAGCGACTCAAAAACGAGGACGACACGGGCTGAAAGCAACCCGAAGATGAGAAACAGAGACCGACACGAAGTGTGGTCATGAGGTGAGAAAGTCACGAAGACGAAAAACAAGAATCGACACGAAGTGTGGTCAGGGCGAGAAGGACACGAAGTCTAATGAGAAAAACCAACACGAAGACAGAAGAGAAATGACTCGGACTAAGGATGACACGAGGACATCACAGACAGACTCGGCTTGATTAGAAAAGAAGTGCACGACGTAAGACCAACACGAAGTGTGTTAAGTCAACACGAGGATAGAGATAACAAAGAAATGACTCTAACTGAGGACGACATGGAGACAACACCGACACACTCGACTTGAGACACTTAGAGCTTGAACTTTAGAGAAGGCTGCATGAAGTGAAAACAACACGAAGACAGAAGATGACACGGCTATCACGACACGTGATGAAGCAGTGGGACCAGGAAGAAACGACTCGAGGAACAGCAGTAAGTGACACGAAAGCACACGAGCAAACATAAAAGGTGACACGAGATGACCAACTAAAAACAAAGGAGACGACACGAGGTTCACAGGGAGACGACTCGAAGTTCGTCAGAACAATTCGAGCTGCTTCAGTGAACAACATGAAGACAGAAAGTGAAGCGACACGAAGTTAAACAGTGGAAGATACTACTCGGAGACATAGAAGACAAAGATGGAACAATACGAAGTATAAACGGATAACACGAAGTGTTGTAGGGATAAACGACACGAAATATGAAGGAAACAGTACGGACACACGACGTACTACCTCATAGTAGTTTACCTGGTAGCCATGAAAGTTAACACGAAGTGTTGTAAACAAAGACGACAGGAAGTCATTTCGTGTTTGTGAGGAGAAACCACACGAAGTGTGGTGCATGTAGAGCTATCAATGAAGCTGATTTATAGAGCTGATTTATAGACTTGAAGAAATGATGCACTGATCACGCTGAATAGACTTGACGTTAAGACCAATGTATAAACGTCAAGGAAGATCAATGTATAACCTTGGAGGAGAAGACCTAAGTATGGGCATGTATAACCAATGAATGAGCTGAGGGGTTGAGCAATCAGCCATGACTGAACATAATCAAATATGCAATGCCATATCAGAACTTATGAAGAACTGCATTATGATCAAAAGGTGAGTAATAGCATGATGACTCACACAGCAGGATGACTCACAGTGAATAACACACATCAAAGATCAACTAATAAAGCATCATCAGATCATCGTAACCAGCAAAGCCATCAGCAAAGCCACAATTGAAACCATCATCAAAACCACAGGGCACAACAATCTCCCCCTTTTTGATGATGGCAACACTACACAGTGAGTCAGTCTGATGACTCAAACTATTCTCCCCCTTTGACTTCATCAAAAAGAAAATAGTTTGAGAAAGATAATGCAGTGATGTCATATGAGACACACAACATAGTTCAGCAGATGATGGCAACACCATATCAGAAGCATGTAAAACAATTCTCCCCCTTAGTCAAACAACTTATGCAGTCATGCATGTGTAATAATACTCCCCCTATGACATGGCAGACGATATAGAGCTAATGCAGATGGATAACATGATCAGACAATCTAGCACATTGTCCCCTTATGATCCATGAAGCAAGAGAAATTTACAAGGATGAACTCTGGTTATCCAAAGGAAATTTTGAGAGTTGTGCGTTACATAAAAGAGAACCAATGTCAATCAAGACACATTGGTAGAGGGCAATATGATCAGAAACGTTTTGAAGGTTGAAACCAATTGAGATAGTGAAGTGATGAGCATCTATCAGCAAGACACAGACTGTAATCATAGTGAATAAATGAGGAAGACAGATTTTCATTAGCACACCAAATTCATAAATCTTTGTAAACGAACTTCAGATTCTTCAATTATAATAGATTATGAATGAGTTTAAACTTATCATCATGATTTAAGAATGATGAATCCAAAGTCATATCTGAAAATTCATTACTCATATCTGAAACACCTTTTAATATAAATGAACCAAAAACTCATCTGACATTCATGTTTAACCTCTTTCCATCTTACTTATTTAAAAATCAATGACTCCTATGGAAGTTACACAAGATGATATTGAGATTAAACAAAAAATAATTGTGTATGAATTATCTTTAGATATTCAGAATTTTCTATAGATCAGCACTCTTTTTTTTTCTGAGCAAGTTTGGTTCAGTCAACACCTTTTTACGTGAGGCACAACACTTCTCAGGTGAAGTGACCCAGTTACTCAGTGTGACAACCATATTGCCTCTTAAGGAGAACAGAGTTAGCAATTTGGAGTGTCTTTTTACATGAGGAGACACCTTGATCAGAGGCCAGAATCCCCAGTTACTCAACACATCTATGCCATTGCTCTGCCAGATTTTCAAATATATTTTTTTTGAAAGGAGAGGTAACTATGGCACTTCATGACTTGGGATTACTCCATTTCTTTGATAGAGAACCCAGTTTCTCTGTGACCGAAGTCATTGCTCTTGCAACTTTTTAAATATTTTCAGATTTTTTTAAAACAAAGCTTAGTACACTGAAATGTTTAAGAACAATACCTTCTACATGTATCTTGACCAAGGATAGCCATGTCTTTGAAAATTTTCAGATTTCAGAAAGTTTTGCATGAAGTTCATGAGACAATCGGTTAAGATTTATTAAGCATGATGATTCAGATATTTTCAAGTCCTTTACATCAAAACTTAGGAAGTACATTAGACTTAAATCAATTTGATTTATCAAAACATTCTTAAGCCAGTATAATGGAAGTTTCTTCTTTTCAGAATGTGTCTGATTTATGTCTAGGGTGCACTGACTAAAAACTTTCCTCATTCAGATGAATCAATGACACTTTAGCAAATCAGTGGAGTCAACAAAGCACTTTTATCGTGAGAGTAGCAGAGAGCAATCATGATTAGACAAGGATTTAACATTAGAACAGTTCAGTTTAGAAGACACTAGCTGAGTCTGGAGTACAGACAGAGCAGCTATATAAGTGTAGACATCAGGGAATTCAAGTGAACTACTCATTTGCCAAGAATGGATCAGATTGCTAGACAGAAGGAGTTCAAGAGGTGAAGAGATGACACAGGAATGCTCCCCCTATCTAGATGCAATGAGTCATTTCTTTTTAGATTTTTCAATGCAAGGAAATGCAATGCAACTAACTACATGTATGCATGTTTAAAGGCTCTACTGGAGAAATTTCCAGAACATAGATATATAATGCATTCAGCAAATGAGATCACCATGATCATGCATCATTACATTTGTATGCAATGCATTCAGAGATAAACTACAATCATTTTCATGAGCATTTAGATTTTTTTTTAATCATATTTAGTTAAACAATGCACAAAAGAATTATCATGATATGCAGTGCATTCAGATCACACAAATTCAGAATACAGAGTTATCAGAATTTACCTGAATGGGGCTTTATCATCTTGGGTGCCTTGGTTTATTTACCCCTTCTTTTATTTCTCAATCCAAGGCACACCTGCAAATTTTGATCATTTTGATCCTGCAGAGACCCAAGCATCTTTGGGTCCTGCCTTAGCCCTGACAAGTGTTCTAACCTGTTTCTTAGCTAGATCAACATCAAATTTCATCAGAAAGCAATCATCCATAGAATGTCCAAATTTTCCACAATTTCTACATGTACCAACAGAATTTTTGACTTTATTATGATGCACATTAGCAAAAACATGAGGCCTATGTGCATGAGCATAAGATTGTTTGTTGCTTACATGAACATTCTGTATCTTATTCTTAATCAGCCAACATTCAGAACATTTGTGACCTTGCTTCCCACAGTTATTGCATGAAAGTCTTGCAAGTGGTTTTGCGGGGAATTTGACTACGGGGGGGTTATCCGACTTCATCTGAACATGCCAACAGTCCTTGACTGTATGGGCATTTTTCCCACACTCAAAGCATCTAATATGCTTACTTTTAAAACCATTACCTGCCCACCAGCATTCCGAAGCTCGGTGGCCAAATTTTCCACATTCAAAGCATGCCAGACTCTTATCTTTAAAAACAGTTTTATTTCTTCAAAAACATCTCTATTTGCAGGGAGTTTTATATTCTGAGAGAAAGTTCTTCCCTGAGCATGCCAACAGTCCTTGACTGTATGGCCATGTTTTCCACAATGAGAACAATTAGAAAGGGTATTTCTATGAGGGCCTAACCAGCATTGTGCAGCAACATGTCCTATTTTTCCACAGTTATAACAATGAATTTTCTTTTCCTTAAGGACATGATTTCTACCCTGATTGTTTTGAGCAGCTGCCAGGTCATCCTTTTCCATCAAATTACACTCATGCATCACATGACCATATTTGTGACAGTAGTGACAGATCATTTTCTTTCTAGATGCTTGCGAGTGTGTGTGAGAACTGTGATCAATATACACAGAAGAGTTCTTTTTATTTGTTTTCTATTTTTCATTCTCTTCCTGATTTTTGTACTGAGGTGAGAATGAGGTAGAGGGTTTTTCTTGTTCTGAACTTTTAACAAAGACAGTCTTCAATTTATCTCCAGTAGCCTTCTCAGACTTCTTCATGGCTGGACTGTAACCCAGTCCCTCCTTCTGAAAATTCACATTCGCTCCAAGAAGCTTATTCAAATTGTCTCTTCCCTTAACAAATTTTGATAGGGAGTTTCTTAGATCTTCAATCTCTCTCGAGAGAGATACAATGTGGTCTTCACACAAGATGATTTGATTTTGCAGCTCATCATTTAGACTCTTCAGAGTTTCATTTTCCTGTGTCAATGTGAATTCATTATTCACATCGTTTTCTTTTAAGATGGATTTCCCTTTTTCAAATGTCAGCCATCTTTCAGTGAAAACAGTGTTAAGAACCATCAACTTTTTGTTTTGTTCATTCAGATAGATGTTTTCTTCTATCAGCTTGTCTTTAATTTTATCAGTTTCCTTCTTCTGAGTTAGCAATGAGTCATTTTCTTCCTTCAAGGAAGTGATTAAGTTTTTCTGTATATTATCATCAGAGTCTAAGTCCTCAATCAATTCCTTCAAGAATGCACATTCATTGCAAACAGATTCATCAGAACATATTGTTTGATCCTGAAGTTTTTCACATTGTTTCCTAAGACATTCGTTTTCCAATTTTAGAGCATTCAAATCAGCACTAACAAAATCAAATTCTTTCAACAGTTTTTCATTCTGAACTAAATCATCAACATGAGCATGATCATCCTCAACTGAGCTAAGTTTTTCTTCATTTTCTTTAACAGATTTTCTAAGATAGTCATTTTCAGTTTTTAGTCTACTTAGCTCAGAGCTAACACATTCAAGCTCATTCATCAATTTTTCATTTTGGTTTTTATGCATATAGATATCAGACATGTAGGCGTCATGAGATTGCTTTATATTTGAACAACTTTCACATTGTGGAGTTGAGCTACTCCGATCATGTTTCTTTTTCAATTTCTTGTATTGTTTTCTTAATTGTTCATGAGACTCAAGCAGCTCAGCATATGCATTCTCCCAATCATCTAAAGAAAAATTTTCGAAGATGTTTACCTCCTCATCATCTTCTTCTTCATTTTGGCTGCTGCTCTGAATACTTCCTTTAGCCATCATGCAGTTGTCTTCATTTAACCTGTGAGCTAGCTTCAGTTCCTCCAGGATATCCTTGGCAGACCTGTAATCATAAACACAAGAGTGTAAGGCTCTATCAGTGGCTGCTTTCATCAGATTGAAGGCTTTCTGATTTTCTCCATCCTTTGATCTGTGGCTGTTGGTCCATTTGGACACTTTCTTTGGTAATGTGTGAGGACCTTGTGAAATTAATTTCCACAGATCAGGATTAACTGCATCAACATAATTTCGTAGACTGATAAACCACACATTAAAATTAGAACCATTGAAAACCGGTGGATCACCCATGAAAGCTGATCAGATAAATGCAACAGAAATAATGAAGCACCAAGACAGCAGGATCGAATCTACAGATCGCTGGACCTTCTAAGCAGACAACCCGCTCTGATACCAATTGTTAAGGTGCTAGGCCCGGATACAGAGGGGGGTGAATGTATCCTGCTAGGAATAATGCCCAAATAAAACTCAGATGCTAGACGCAATCACAGAATAAAACTATTTCAACTAAACTTATGAGCAAGCACATGGAGCGCGCCTATCCAAGCATCTAGCGAAAGCAAACACACAAAGCAAACCACTGCTCAATAGATTTTTAGGTGGTTCGGTCCTCCAGACCTACATCCACCCCTCACTCCCCATCGGAGTGAGGCTTCACTAGCAAACGCTAGAACCAAGCAGACTCAATCTGAGAACAAGGTGCTGCCACACAGCTTGACCAGGGGAACAACCTCCCCTCTTCCTCCCAACCAGAGGGACACCCCAAGTGACTCCCAGCCACTTGGAAACCAGAGACCAAAGTCTCTCTTCCTCCAGTCCAGGAGGGAACCCGCTAGTGACTCCCCGTCACCAGCAACCAGAGGTCGAAGACCTCTCTTCCTCCAACCGGAGGGACCCCTGGACTTGAATCCTACAAGCCCAGAACCGGAGGACGAGCCTCCCTTCCTCTAACCAGAGGGAACCCACAAGTAGCACCCAGCTACTTGCAACCGGAGATAGCAATCTCCCTTCTTCTGAACCAACAGGAGGGACCCCGAACTCTCTACAGAGAATCGGAGATATAGCAAGTAAATAGTTCAAAGTAAAAACAAAACCCAGCAACGAAAAGCTGAAAAGATAAAATCAAATGTGGCTCTCGTAGGAGCTGGCTGGCCTGGATTTGATCCACGGTCCAACAGGAACTTCTTCTGCTGCTTCTCTCTTTCTCCCAGCACGAACTGTATTTTCTTCTTCTTCTTCTCACTACTTCTACCTCCTCCTTCTTCTCACTCTCTCTATCTCACTGTCTCTCTTTCTTCTTCTTCTTCTGCTCTCTCGATCTGACTCTCAGCTTTCTCTATCTCTTCTTTCTCTTCTACACTGCTATCTAGAACGTCGAAGCTCTCGACTGCTCTCTATTTTTCCACACTCTCACGATCTCTCTATTTTTCCTTTCTTCTTCTGGATCGAGCTCTCTATAACTCTGCTTTTTCTTTCTTGGCTTCGATCTACTTTTGTCTGTGGACGAAGGCTATATTATATAGCAGCAGCAGCAGGTGGATAGGGCACAAAACGCGTGTGCCTCTCACGCTCGATCCAGAACCTTCCTGCCACGTGTCTTTATCGGATTGGTTCCTCTTGTCTCGGATCACGTGCAGCCCAGGTGTGTGGAATGTTCTTCCTCGGACCTGTAATGAGATTAATACCATTAATCATTCAGAGTTCGCTGTATGCTCATTTAAAGCTAAGGCTGCACGAGGTATGTAATAGCAAACAAGGTGACTACTACACGAGGTAGGAAATGAACGAAACGAGATACAATGAACAAGGCTAACACAACAAGGAAGATGACACGAGGTCAGATAAGTCCAGCACGAGGTAAGAAGAAAACGACACGAGGTAACAAGGCTAATATAACAAAGAAGGTGACACGGGGTCAGATAAGAACGGCACGAAGTGAGAGGTCATAACACAGAGTGAAATAATAGAATAACACGTGATTTAGAAGAAACCTAGACGAGGAGAGAAAGAAACAACACGGAGACATTAACACACAAAAATAACATGAAGACACAAATACTAAAATAACATAAAGACAACTCGAGTACAAAGCTGCTCGAACTTACGAGCGACTCAAAAATGAGGACGACACGGGCTGAAAGCAACCCGAAGATGAGAAACAGAGACCGACACGAAGTGTGGTCATGAGGTGAGAAAGGCACGAAGACAAAAAATAAGAATCGACACGAAGTGTGGTCAGGGCGAGAAGGACACGAAGTCTAATGAGAAAAACCAACACGAAGACAGAAGAGAAATGACTCGGACTAAGGACGACACGAGGACATCACAGACAGACTCGGCTTGATTAGAAAAGAAGTGCACGACGTAAGACCAACACGAAGTGTGTTAAGTCAACACGAGGATAGAGATAACAAAGAAATGACTCTAACTGAGGACGACATGGAGACAACACCGACACACTCGACTTGAGACACTTAGAGCTTGAACTTTAGAGAAGGCTGCACGAAGTGAAAACAACACGAAGACAGAAGATGACACGGCTATCACGACACGCGATGAAGCAGTGGGACCAGGAAGAAACGACTCGAGGAATAGCAGTAAGTGACACGAAAGCACACGAGCAAACATAAAAGGTGACACGAGATGACCAACTAAAAACAAAGGAGACGACACGAGGTTCACAGGGAGACGACTCGAAGTTCGTCAGAATAATTCGAGCTGCTTCAGTGAACAACATGAAGACAGAAAGTGAAGCGACACGAAGTTAAACAGTGGAAGATACTACTCGGAGACATAGAAGACAAAGATGGAACAATACGAAGTATAAACGGATAACACGAAGTGTTGTAGGGATAAACGACATGAAATATGAAGGAAACAGTACGGACATACGACGTACTACCTCATAGCAGTTTACCTGGTAGCCATGAAAGTTAACACGAAGTGTTGTAAACAAAGACGACAGGAAGTCATTTCGTGTTTGTGAGGAGAAACCACACGAAGTGTGGTGCATGTAGAGCTATCAATGAAGCTGATTTATAGAGCTGATTTATAGACTTGAAGAAATGATGCACTGATCACGCTGAATAGACTTGACGTTAAGACCAATGTATAAACGTCAAGGAAGATCAATGTATAACCTTGGAGGAGAAGACCAAAGTATGGGCATGTATAACCAATGAATGAGCTGAGGGGTTGAGCAATCAGCCATGACTGAACATAATCAAATATGCAATGCCATATCAGAACTTATGAAGAACTGCATTATGATCAAAAGGTGAGTAATAGCATGATGACTCACACAGCAGGATGACTCACAGTGAATAACACACATCAAAGATCAACTAATAAAATCACATCAAAGCCATCAGCAAAGCCACAATTGAAACCATCATCAAAACCACAGGGCACAACACCACGTCCGAGGGACGGGTGTTCCTTCCATGGTGGACAGTCGGTATGCTCCTTTCCCGAGCATCTCGACCACTCGGTAGGGACCTTCCCAGGTAGGGGCCAGCTTCCCCGCCGCCTCTAGTGGTCGAGATGTTTCGGCCTTCCTCAGGACGAAGTCTCCTGGCTAGAAGGGTCTGTCTCGGACTCTGCTATTGTAGTATCGAGTGATGCACCATTGGTATTCAGTTGCTCGGATCCTTGCATTCTCTCGGATCTTGTCCGTTAAGTTGAGGCTCTTTCGTAATTTCTGCTCATTTACCTCAGGCTCGAAGTGGACGACTCAGAGAGGGGGATTGCTGACCTTCAACGAAATTATGGCTTCCGTGCCATACACCAGCTGAAAAGGTGTTTCACCAGTAGCCATTCTTGGATTAGTTCGGTGCGACCATAGTACGCTCGGTAATTCCTCGAGCCAGCTTCCCTTGGCTTTGCCGAGCCTGGTTTTGATGCCTTTTAAGATAGTCTTACTATCATTCTCTACCAGTCCGTTAGCTTGAGGGTGGGATACCGAAGTGAAGTGATTGCGAATGTTTAGGTCAGCACATCTGTCTCTGAAATAGTGAGAATCAAACTGCCGACCATTATCGCTTACAATCACTCCGGGGACACCATAGCGATAGATGATCCATTTCCAAACAAAACTATATACGATTGATTCGGTGATCCTGGTGGTGGCTTCAGCCTCAATCCATTTGGTGAAATAGTCGATGGCGATGATGATGAACTTCTTCTGAGCTTGAGCCGTAGGGAACGGCCCTAGAATGTCGATCCCCCACCGAGCGAAAGGGTACGGCTCGGCAAGGGTGATGAGCTCCGTAGTGGGCCGATGAATCAAGTTGTTGAAGCACTGACATCGATCACACTTCTGCACGTAGGTCAAGCAGTCGCGCTAGAGAGTGGGCCACCAGTAACCCTACCGTAGTAAGATCCTGGCGAGTGATCTTCCTCCTTGGTGCACTCCGCAGATGCCTTCGTGTACTTCCTGAATAGCTCGGTTGGCTTCGTCGGTGCTGATGCACTTGAGGAGAGGACCGGAGAAGGATATGCGGTACAAGGCATCGTCAAGTATGACGAAACGTCAAGCTTGGTACTTGGGCTTTCGAGCCTCCTGAGGATCGGTGGGCTCTTGAGAATCCCGGAGCCAGGATATGTAGGGGGTCCGCCAGTCGCTTGAGGGTGCCGGGTCAATAGTGATAAGCTCGGACTCGATGCTCGGTTACCCGAGCTCTTCGAGGAAGACCGATCGTGTACTAGCGGGGTCGGGCGAGGAGGTCAGTCGAGAGAGGGCATTCACTCGGGAGTTTTCCTCCCGGGCTATTCGGACTACCTCAAAGCTCTCGAAGAGTTGGGCCATTTTCTTTACCGCTTGGAGGTACTTGACCATTTGTCCTTCCCGAGCTTCGTATTCACCGTTGACTTGGCTAGCGACCAATTGGGAGTCAGTGTGAATCCTGACTCGTTCGGCCCTCAGTCTTCGAGCCATCATGGCTCCCGAGATAACGGCTTCATACTCGGAGGCGTTGTTGGACGCCTGGAAGTTGAACTTCAGGGCGTACCGAAGTTCTGCTCCTTCAAGGGACTTGAGGAGAATGCCGACGCCGCTTCCTGTTGAATTGGAGGATCCGTTGACGAACAGATCCCAGGTAGGCCCGGTTGTTGGTGGAAGTGCTTCTTCAATTGGGACCGTGCTTTTAGCGATGAAGTCTGCGAGAGCCTGTCCTTTAATAGCCGAGCGAGGGCGATACGAGATATCATAGGCCCCGAGCTTGATGGCCCACTTGAGGAGGCATCCCGAGGCTTCAAGGTGAAAAAGAATCTTCTTCAGGGGTTCATCGGTCAATACGATGATGGAGTGCCCTTGGAAGTAGGGTCAGAGGCACTTGGCCGTGGTAACCAATGCTAGCACGAGTTTCTCGGTTACGGGGTACCTTCTCTCGGCCTCATTAAGCACCTTGCTGGCGTAGTAAACGGGTCTCTCGACTCCCGCATCGTTCCTGACCAGGACCGAGCTTACAGTAGAAGGGGTTGCCGAGAGGTAGAGGTGTAGAGCTTCGCCTTGGACTGGTTTGGACAGCACCGTAGGGGAGGCCAAGAATTCCTTGAGTTCAGCGAACGCCTTCTGGCATTCCTCGTCCCAGGCGAACGTAGCAGATGCCATTTTGGGTCCCCTCAACAATTTGAAGAAGGGTAGGCAACGTTCGGCCGCCCGAGATAGGAAACAGTTGAGTGCAGTAATGCGCCCTGTAAGGCGCTGGACGTCCTTGATGCAGGTGGGTGGCCGCATGTCCAGGATGGCCTGGACCTTGTCGGGGTTGGCCTTGATTCCACGTTGAGTGACCAGGAAGCCAAGGAACTTCCTGGATCTGACTCCGAAGGTGCACTTAGCGGGGTTGAGCTTCATGTTGTGCTTCAAGAGAGTGTCGAAGGTCTCGGCTAAGTCGGCAAGGTGGTCTTCGACCTTGGGCGTCTTGACAAGCATGTCATCAATATAGGCCTCGACGTTCCGACCGAGCTGTCTTTCGAAAATGCGGTTGATCAGTCTCTGATATGTTGCTCCGGCATTCTTTAACCCGAACGGCATCGGGGTATAGCAGTGTACGCCGAAGTTGGTGATGAAGGCGGTCTTCTCGATGTCCTCCGGGTCCATCCTGATCTGATGGTAGCCAGAGTAGGAGTCAAGGAAGCTGAGTAGCTCGTTGCCAGAGGTTGAATCGACCAGTTGATCGATGCTCAGCAGCGGGTAGCAATCCTTCAGGGTAGCAATCCTTCAGGGTAGCTTTTAGTACCAGGATGACGTTGGCGAGCCATGTAGGGTACAGAACCGGACGAAAGAGGCCAGTCTTATGTCCCTTGATGATTTGCTCTTTGATGACCGCTTACTTCTATGGGGAGTGCTTTCTCCTGCGCTGTTGTACTGGCTTTGCTGTTGGGTCGAGGTTGAGCTTGTGCATCACCACGTCTCCCGGGATCCCGGGAAGGTGCTCATCAGACCACGCAAAGACTCGGATGTACTCTTTATATTTTTCTTGTTCCTCAAGTGGGAGCTCGGCTCCAATCTTTACTCCTAGGGTCGGGTCACTGTTAAGGAAGACCGTTAGCAACTCGCCGCCAGGCTCAGATTTTGTAGGTCCCTCTTCGGGTCCCTTAATCACCTTATTCTTCCCTTCCGGCCTAGTGGCATCAACCGAGACAATATAGCACCGTCTAGCCAATGCCTGGTTACCTCGAACTTCCCCCACACCATATTTGGTCGAGAACTTCATCTTTTGGTGAAAGGTAGAGGGCACCGCTTTCATTCGGCTGAGAATGCCTCGGCCGAAGATGGCGTTGTATGCCGTCATCCCCTTAATCACGATGAAGTCTTCCATAACCATAACGGTTTTGGGCGGGGTGTCGATAGTAACAGGTAGACTCAGTGCTCCCTTGGGATAAGTAGCCTGGCCGTTGAACCCACAGAGGGGGGTTCGGATCGGGCAGAGTTTAGATGGATTCTCTCCCATTTTGAGGAAACATTCATAGGACAATACATCAGGGGCACTACCATTGTCGACTAAGATATTGTCCACGTTACAATGGTTTATTGTGGCCGATATAACGAGAGCGTCGTCGTGCAGGGTGGTTAGCCCTTCCAAGTACTGGTCAGATAATACCAGGGCCTGTGGTTCGCTAGCCAGCGGGGTCGCAGGTGCCTCAGCAGAGGCTCGGCTCGCCCGCTCGGTGTGACGCTTTCATCCTCGGCTGCTATCTCCGCCTGATGCCGTTCCGCCCGCGATGATGATGATGTGGACTCCGCGGGGGGCATTATCAATCTCTTCAGCGGCTCCTCGGTCTTCCTTTTGCCCGAGCACATACCGAGATAGGTGTCCCTGGTGGATGAGGCACTCGATCTCATCTTGAAGTTGTTGGCAATCGCTGGTGTGATGCCCGTGGTCACTATGGAACAGGCAGTGCTTGCCACGATTGCGATGCTTGGTCTTCATAGGCTCAGGTTGGTTGAGGAGACCCGAGCCTTTGATGTCTTCATAGATCTCGTAGACGGGGGCGGTAAGTGGGGTATACCGCTCGTACTTTCGGGGCGGCTCTTTTCGATCTCCGTCCTGGTTCCGCCTCTTTCCTTGTCCCATCCCTTGCTCGGACTGTCTCTTCTTGTCCCCCTCCCGACCCGAGCCGGTTGTGCCTCGACAGGCGCTGAGTACTTCTTCGCACTCGGCATGGTGCAAAGCCAAGGTCACTAGCTCGGCGAGGGAGGTAGGGGGATGAAGCACTAGATCGCGCCGTAGGTTCTCATCGCAGGTACCCCCGGTCAAGGCGGTGATGGCAGAGGCCACATCCAGGTGGGGGATGCGCATGGCTTCCGATTTAAATCGGTTGATATAAGCCCTTAACTTCTCCCCCTATTCCTGTTTGAGGGCCAGTAATCCCGCCACTGACCGGGGCAGACTGCTGCCGGTGAAGTTTTCTTTGAATACTCACCCGAATTGCTTGAAGTTATGGATGTTGTCGGGGGCGAGGGCTCTGAACCATGCCTGAGCGCCCTTAACCAGAGTGGTCACGAATGCTCGACACTTGATCACATCAAATGCCCCATGTAAGGTCATCAGGGCGTCGAAGCTGTCGTAATGGTCGGCATGGTCTCCCTAGCCGTCGTACGACTTGAAGGTCGGAAGTGAGATTCTGGAAGATATCTCTGCCTTTAGGATGTAGTTGGAGAACGGGGATCGCTCCTCATCCTCAACAAGAGAGGTCTTCTACAAGGCACGGAGAACGCGCTCTTGCTCTGCGAAACGCCTCTCGAAGTCTCGCAGTCGGAGAGAGAGTTCCAGTTGTCGGTGTCCCGAGGGTTGGGGGGGGGGCGCTTGCATACTGCCCCGACGCTCCTCAGGGGCCTCGGCGTCCGGGAACGGTTTGCGTGCTCCGGTCTTCTCCCTCCTCGGGGTTGAGGAGGCTTCTTGCTACGGGGGTGGGGCATGTGATGGTCCTCCTAACGCGTTGTAGATGAGCCACTGCCCCTAGAGGATGAAACGGCCTCCAGCAGTGTGCTGGGAGGCATCTCCACGTGGGGGGCTTTTCCTGGAGAGCTGTGACTTCTCCTCCCTGGCCGCCTGGGCCCTCATGAGATCAACGAGGACATCCAGTTTGACGTTGAGGGTTTGGAGGGCGTCGGTGCTCCCACCGGGAAGTTGTTCCCCCGCCACCGATGGAGGTAGCTCATTGGCTTGGTTGCTGGATGGGGAGGGAAGGTGCACCTTCCTTCGTTACCAAACCTTTTCTTGTATCGACAATAGTCATCCTATTAGAACTTCTTCGCACCATGATGGCTCTTTGTGCATTTCCCACCGACGGTGCCAGATGAAGAGGGGCGATCTCGCGCTGCTCCTGAGCGGGGAGGAAGATGACCACGTACCCTTGAAGTATAAACTGTAAGAGGGGAAACCAGTTAGAGGTGCCCAGGGATAGATCCCCGGGGAAGACCCTCTGATGCTTAAGTCAGCGTAGGTAGTAGAGCACATATGCGAAGAGGAGAATTAGGAGGAAAGTGGGAGCGTGAGATTCCTCTCCATCAAAAGGTGAAGTGGTTCCTGCTCAGGCTTACTTGGGCGTGCTTAAGCTTACTTAAGCTCTCTCGTCGCAGTCGGGCATGTCCTGTTTAAATAGTGGCCGGTTGTGCGATCCCTGTAAGCGGAGGGGTTCCAGGGGGGGTTACGTCTTCCATGCGGGCTCCTTACGGCGTGCGGACTCTTGGTTTCCCTTGTCTACTTGAGCTTCCTGCCATTAAAGGATTCACAACGGCTAAATCAATAAGCTTCCATCAGTGAGCCCGAGCAAATGGCACTTCTTCAGGAGTGGTCTCCCGAGGGATAAGTGCTGGGTCGGGACAAGGAATAGGGGGCTCCAAGGGAGCTTTCCTGGTCGACTAATGCTCGAACTTCCCAACCCGAAGGACGCCTAGGAAGTGCTTGTACCGAGTGAGTTTTTGGGCTTCATAATAAGTGGGCCCGAGGGATGCCACTTTGAGGAGTTGAGCCTTGTTCGGTTCGGTTCGGTTTGGACCTCGTTTGGCCTCTCCGTACAGGCAGTGAGATTTCCCCTCTCCACTGGTGTTTAAGCTTTGTCAATAAGA
Organism: Amorphophallus konjac; assembly: GCA_022559845.1. Lineage (NCBI taxonomy): Eukaryota > Viridiplantae > Streptophyta > Magnoliopsida > Alismatales > Araceae > Amorphophallus > Amorphophallus konjac. Next base: position 254,318,599 of record CM040118.1, on the reverse strand, counting down.
AAGGGTTAGCCATCAATAGCAATTAAGCACATAGGAATAAGTACAAAGCATATATGGCATGAACCACTCAAAAAGGATAGCGTAAGGCAAAGCATTTTAAATCATTAATATGTAACATCATAAACGGTCTGATAATAGACTGCAAACCGTCCGCTAACGGTCTAGCGGTAGACCGCTTGGGCATTGGTGGTGCACATTCTTCGAGGGTAGGATTCAGACAATAAACGGTCTAGGTTCAGACCACTAAGGATAGAATATTGGTCTAGCGATAGACAGCATGGCTCTGAGCGAATTCAAAAACCAGAAACGCCTGTTCATTCTCCCTACTCTCAATCTCGTTTCAACCTATTCAATCCCTATTCCAGCCACTCCAGCGACCAACCCACCGTCGATCACCATGCATCTCACACCCAACCATCCCCAACATGGTGAAGAAGAGGGCTATGAAATGCCGCCCACAGCGGCGGCGTACCCACCTGCGGAAGAAGAAGTTCCGTCGGCCCAAGCAGAGGTGGAAGAGGCTCCCACGGTGGAGGAGGGACCTGGGGAGGCCATGTAAGAGGAGGAATATGATCCCGCGGCCGAGGAAGCACCGGAGGCGCCGGCCGGGAGACGGTCATCGGAGGTAAGCCGACGGCCCAAAAAACCATTTCTATTTGTTTTGAATGCATGCATGTGGGGGAATGAGATGGGAATGGGTCTGGGGACCTATTAAAACCATGTAGAGGCCTTTGGGCCATTTTCCAACTCTGGGGAAACAAATCAAACAACCACCATGCGTTGGGTGCCTAGCGGTCATTGCAGTGACTGCTAGGGAACCAGGCAGTCCAGGGCATGACCGCTAAGGGATAAGAAATGGCCCAGGGGTGACCGCTAGGGAATCAGAGTGGTTTTGATTTTTGATCTTTCAATGCAATGCAATGTATGATTTACCAACTACATGGATGACTGACTTTGATTGTTTAAATGGATGCAAGGGGAAAAGATGGACTCGGATCTCTTGGTTGCAGGTTCGAGCAGTGTACCTCGCACTGTCGGACTACCAGAGGGAGAGACTGGCAGCGATGGGGTTTGGCGAGCTGTTGAGCATTGAGGTGATGCGGATCGATACAGCGCTGCTCTACGCTCTTCATGAGAGATGGGACCCGATCAGCCGGGCATTTCTATTCCTGTGTGGACACATGATCCCGACGCTTGAGGACGTCGCGAGGATCACGGGATTGAGAGTTCACGGAGCACCGGTGATCGGGACCACATATGCCGACTACCGAGAGCTCGCATAGGAGCCACTTGGACTGGAGCTACTGAGACCGGGGCACCACTCATCCATGCTGGGACGGGCGACACTATAGGAGAGCTTGGGATTGAGGGGAGCGATGATAGCCGTGGGAGAGTTACCAGAGGAGCACCTCGGGAGATTGACTGACAAAGCCTGAGACAGAGTGTCAGCGGGACCAGGGCCAGAGGGAGACATCACCCTGCGCCGCTTCCTGATGTTACTTTTTGGGAAGCTATTGTTTGCGATGCAGGCAGACGAAGTGAGCATCAGGCTCCTTCCATTATTGTGGGATCTGGACGAGGTTGGAGGCTATGCCTGGGGAGCTACAGTACTGGCGTTTCTATTCGACTCCCTCAGAACCACCGACCGGTAGACGATGCTGGGCGGGTTCGCGCCTCTTCTTCAGGTGAATGCTTAATTCTAAATGCTTATGCTTTTGACTATGCTTATGATATGCTGTGATATGCTGACATCTGACTAATGCAAGTTTGGAGCTACTAGTACTTCCCGGGCCTAGGGCGGGGAAAGGAGGCACATCCGGACCGAGTACCCATCGTGAGGCGGTGGATGGCGGTACGGGACATGGGATTGCTACGGTGGCTCGCGGGGGTGATCTAGGAGGACATGGACACATTCCCATATGCATCGGTAAGCGTCAAACTCTAAAACTTCTAAATGCACTTAAATGCTTTTATGGATGCTGACATTTGACTCAATTGACCTTTCAGGTGCGCTGGACACCGTACCGTGACGATGGTCACGATGGACAGCCATGGGTAGAGGCGGCCTTGCCGTACGCGGGATGAGAGGTGTGGCTGCACTGCATCAACATCATCGAGCCGCTGCACCATCGCCTGATCATGAGGACACGAGGGGTGCATCAGTCGGAGGTGGAGTTCCCATCCAGAGACGACGAGCGGGTCGGACGGTCCTCGAAGGGTCTATGCGATGAGATCGGTTGGGTCACCCGGGCGATTGACCAAGTACGAGACTAGACCAGGAGAGGTCGGGTGGTGCGAGCCCGGGCCACTAGCGATGACTCCTACCTGAGGACCTACGCTCGGAGGTACGTGGACCAGGTCTTCCGTGGCTCCCAACGACCGGTACGACTCTCTAAACTTAAACTTCTAAACTACATTTAATTCTTTGACACCTATTAAATGATGCACTAAGTATCTGACTTCTTACATGCAGCTAGACCCCCAGGGTCGGATAGCGGAACTTTAGGGACTCCTCCACTCCACCGTACAGCAGAGGGATGACCTCCAGCGCTCTCTGGATCTCCTGGTAAATTCTTAACCCTAGACTTAGATACAAATGCTTATGCATGCGCCTGACTTGGACTTTCTAAAATGCAGCGAGCCGAGGGAGCGGGATGGTAGGGACGCGATGCTCCATCCTTATCTTCTCAGCCTGCGGGCCGAGCTGAGCGGGACGCCGACTTCGCCTGGGCAGTCGCTCGGGCCGAGGAAGCCAAGGCCACTCTCGCGGAGAGGGTAAGCAACTGACCGACTTCTTTTTAATACTATATGAAATTGCAATTTGACTAACCATGATGAATGTTTATACAGACGAGAGAGCTTACTACCGCACTTGGCGAGGCGGAGCGGGCCAGAGAAGAGGCGGAGAAGGCACGAGCTGAGGCGGTTCGATTACAGGCGGAGGTGGCAGCGACAGCCGATCTCCGTGCAGAGGTAGATAGCCTCAAAGCTGGGGCAGCTACAGCGGCAGAGCTGAGAGCCAAGATCCGAGTACTAGAGTGGGCACTTCGGCTAGGGGCGGATGATCATCCCACAATGTGTCGTAGAGTGGCACGCGCAGCGTGTACTGGGATTATCTTACGGGTTCCTCCGGCCATCGGAGGAACGAGGAGGAGGAGTAGCGGCGATGTCACCGAGAGGAGGGGAGCACCTCCATGGGCGCCGGCGAAGAGGTGTGAGGGCACCTGGGACAGTAGGGGTCCAGGAGAGGGACCATCCTGAGAGTGGCTTGAGTTGTACTTTTATCTTTTGGACATATGCATGCACATGACTCTTACATTAGTAATATATGATCTTTTTTTTTAAAATAGCGAGACTGATGGCTGTGAGATGAGAGAGAAGCTCCGACGATTCTAAAACTAGGAGCTCCGCTCTACATGGGGGGAATTCTCCTCGTCTTCCCTCTCATTTGGCGCCATCCCACCCCCTCTCTGCTATTCTGCCAAGGCCTCCTTCCACTTTGGAAGGGAGAGGACATCATAGATCTCGCTCGAGATCTCGCTCCAGACTGCCTGCACGAGTGTCTTCTCAGCCGCAGACATGGACCAGCCTCTTCAAGGCTCCTACACTAGCCCAAGACCAAGACCTGCTAAAGTTGGAGTATCTTCAGCCTTCCTCCATTGATTCTCAGAGTATCGCAGTCTATTAAGTAGGGGACTCTGCAGAGCTGGAGGAGGTATGGTCGACTACTCTAGTAGGTTATGTTGTGGGCCTCTCCATCTCCTTCCTACCTCTTTAAGCTTTCATCAAAAGCAGATGGAGTCCCAACGGGTTCCAACTCTTCATGCTGGATAATGGGTTCTTTCTCTGCAAATTCGATTTAGAAGATGACTTGCAACGCATCCAGGAGAATTTTTGGACAATAAGAGGTCATCCAATGATTTTACGCAGATGGTCTCCGGATGTTTCTTTTGAAGTTGATAGTCTTCAGACCATTCCTTTGTGGATTTCATTTCATGGAGTTTTTTTTTTCTCTAAAGCTCTAGTCATCTATTGGCTTAAGGGAGAGTACACCCCCTACCAGAGGAAGGGAATGGACCCACTCCACCACAAGCACAATAGATGCTGAAATTTTATTAAACTTCCAAATGGCTTATGTACAATGAGGCGGCACCTTTACAATGCAGAAGGAGACCAAGCTATTAGGTCTCTAAATACAGAAAGAATACAAAAATCTATACAAAATGCCTACGAATATTGGGAACAGCAGCTGCATCCGCCCGCACATAAGCTCTAGCTTGGACTGGTAACTCACCAAGTGAATGGAAGTCCTTATTCCGGCCCATCAAAATGGCATGTGAAGCAAGATAGTCCGCTACTTGATTAATCTCTCTAAAGGAGTGAGCAATAGGGCAATTGCACCAAGCAAATAGTTTCTTTAATGCAGGCCACCACGGCAGAAGACTCCAAGGTGGATTCATCTGTCAGGATAGAAGATCCACCAACATCTTTGAACCCGAGAAGATGATTGATACAGAGATGGAATGCTGCCTCAGCAAGTGCAGAGCATCTAGAAGAGCTCTCCCCTCTGCTAACAGGGAAGTACCATACCCATAAAAATAAGAGAAACCCAGAATAAAGTTGCCATGTGTGTCCCTTACACAACCACCCCCTCCTGCAAGGCCTGGATCCCCCTTACATGCCCCATCCACATTTAAAGAAAATTTTTCAACTGGAGGAGTCCATCTAACTATTGATATAACCGGCCTTTTTGATTTCACTTCAATGCCAAACTCACTAATTATATTCCTGTAGCTGGAGTGAACAGAATTTTTAAAAACCATAGAGAGCATGATCTGTTTAATATCAGCCAATATGTTATCAGCCACCCTTGGCATATCAGGGGCACATCCCTCAAACCTAACTGAACATCTAGTTTTCCATATCTCCCAGGAAACAAGCAAAACCACCAGCCGAGCAATAAAACCTTTAGGGGAAGCAATACTAAACCCAGTGGTACATTTCATGGAGTTCCTCTGCATTTGTGGACTAGGAAATTCTTTAGCCACATATGTAGTCTCATTGGAACACCCCTACATATTGATAAACTCACGGCTTCAAGGCAATGCCTTTCCTTTGCCAGAGCTTGTGTTATGGTGTCAGCCAATAGCTGTAATGCCCCGGATTTTTCGGATCCTTGTTCATGGGTCCCGGATTTGGTTTCTTGGAGTGTCTGACTCCGTTGTGTCCGAAATTTCGTTCCGGACATCTTTCGTGTTCGGATCGGCGCGATCCGGAGTTGTTTCAGAGGCCCGAAAGCGTTCCGCGGCTTTTCCACGTGTGTTTTCCGATTTCTGGTGTGTGTTTCGGTAATTCCTTCGGAACCTCGTTACGGGTGAACCGGGCTGTTCACCAGGGCGTGAGTGGTACCGTTGCGATCGGTGTGTTCCGAGGATCGCAGAAATGTGATTTTTTATTTTTCGGTATTTTCGGGAATTTTCGGATTTTCTATATAATAACCTCCTTTTTCTCTCTCCCCATCTCATTTCTCTCTTCCCTCCCTCTCTCTTCTCTCACGTTCTCTCCTCTCCCCCTCTCACTCCGGGGGGCCGACGGAGGCGGCGAGGGTGGGGCGGCGTGGCTCGTGGGGCGTGGAGCGACAGGTACGGGATGAGGATCGCGGTGGTGGAGGCGGTTCGTGGGATCGTGAACCGGCGAGGGTTTAAGCGGCGTTTTCTTCGTGGATCGGTGTCCACGGTGCGTCGAATCTTCTGTGGAGGTAGGGAGATGGACCCTCAACCCGTGTACTTCAATTCCCGCGAGTTTCGTAGGCCGTGGTGAGCCGAGCGGGCTAAACGGGGTGATTTGGGAAAAATGCATGTTCTTGGGGTGTGAGCCGAATCTTGTGTTTTGATCGTGTTTTTGGGGTTTAAATGGGTCCTCTCGGTGCCAGAGGGGTTGGGGAATGTTTCCCTCTTTGTTTCCCCATCACCCGGGGGTGATCGGGGCGTGGAATGGGTTTTTCCGCCGTTTCTATCATTTTCGGGCGCGGACTGAGAACGCGCTAGCTTCCAGTAGCGCGTTCTTGAGTGTCGCGCTGCCCCGACGGGGCGCGTTCATCGGAGAAGATGAACAGTAAGGCGGTTCCTATCGCGCTATGGGGTCCTAGCGCGTTCTGCGTTGTCGCGCTAGGGGGCCCTAGCGCGATCAGCCTTGTCGCGCTAGGGGTCCCTAGCACGACCTGTCTGGTCGCGCTAGGAGAGCCTAGCGCGTTCCGTCTTATCGCGCTAGGTGATCCTAGCGTGATCTTCCCTGTTGTCTCGTGCTCCCCTTGGGCCGTGTGTGTCTTGGGCACCCCGTGGAGTTCCGTGACCGTGTCTTTGGGTGTCCAGAGGTTTGGTTTACCTCGATTAGCATTCCCGTGAGTTTAAGGGTCCGAGTGACCTTCTAGTGTTCCGATTGCATTGTGTTGGTCTCCGGTCGACCCGGTTGTGACCCAGTGGTCGACCCTTGGCCTCGTGAGTCTTCGCATTGTGGTTTTGGACCTAGGGATTAGGCCAGATTAACGGCTCAGTGCTGTCATGTGCAACGGTCTTGACCTCGAGTCTTGTGACTCAAAGGCCGTTGAGTTGTAGGTCTAGTGGGCTGTCCAGAGTCTGGTGGCGTCGTGCCACCTGTTACTCCGTGTTACTCGTAATGAGTGCGTGCGTGGTTTCTGTGTCCACGTTCTGTGATCCTCCACTAGTCGTAGCTTCCTGCGCACGCGTGTGCGGACCCGCCTGGGAGTGGTGGAGAGCGCGACCCGGTGAGACGCGGATTTTAGGCTGGTTTCCATCGGCCCCTTGCCTTTGCCACCAGAGTCCGGTGGGGGGGAAAACCAGCTAGAGGACCCGACCTAGAGCAGATGGTCTGTGTGTGCACACGTAGTTGGTGGCTTAGGACACGTGCTGACGAGCGCGACCCCAGCTAGTCCTTGTTGTGGTACTTGTTGCGTGTCTGAGTCTCACGCCCGGGGCGTTGTAGCTAGACACTTGTGACGCGGTGTAAGACGTCAGGGGACGCATCCGGTTGTTCTTCTAGTGGGTGGTGCTCCTGTCACGTGACGTGAGTTGTTGTGTACCGGGTTTTGTTTCCGTCCGCGAGACGAGACTTCGTGAGTGGTTTCGGGAGAGTTCCCGGAGTCGAGGTCTGGGGTTTCCGATGAGCTTCACCGAGGGCCTTTTCCCAGACAGTGTTGTGTTCACGACGGTGAGGTCATGACCGTGTTCCTTGACCGTGTGGTTTTTGGCTTGGGCCTTTTGGTGAGGGCAGGCCTCCGCTGCGGAGGTATCGTGACGTTTTCCTAGTAGCGTGGCTAGGGCGGCTCGTGTTTAGTGGTCCCCGATCATGGAATCGGGTGGTCGGGTGCGTGGCTTGGTTGTCCCCCGATGGGAGACTGGGTCGTGTTTTCTGGTACAGTAGGAGTAGCTGTAGAGCCGAGTTTTGACCGGCCACCAGTTTGCTGTTCCTGCTGTAGTTGTAGCTTCCTTTCCGCTACCGCCGTTGTTTCCGGTTGGGGTTCCGCGGGATCCCTGCTGAGTCTCTATTTTGGAGACTCATTCCCTGCTTTTCAGGTGAGGCAGTTCTTCTTCCTCGAGGTTCGAGGGCGCGATGCGGAGGTTCTTAGTTGCCAGCTTGCCGGGCCGAGTGTTCACTTGGCATGTGGTACGTTTTACTGCTTTAAACTGTACTTTCTGTTGGACTAGACTCTGTTGTAGTTGTTTATTTATTTCTGTTAATTGTTGAATTGTCCTGCTTTATTTCCTATTTCTTTGTGCCTCCACACTCCTTTTAGCCCTTCCGAGCCCTCCCGGCTCGTGGGCGGCGGTGCGAGTCTCGGGTTATCGGGCCTTCCCGGCTCGTGGGCGGCGGTGCGAGTCTCGGGTTATCGGGCCTTCCCGGTAATCGGATTCTCGGGCCGTCACAGCTGGTATCAGAGCCAGGTTGTGGACGTACATAGGAATTCGAGATATTGCAGTGATCAGAGTCCGTAAGGTCCAGTACAGTCAGCAGTTGGCATAGGGTTTCGTGCATGTTTTCCGCTTTGTTTCTCGCTTGAGAGTTTGAGTGCGCTGTGCGGCGCTGTGAAGGTGGTTATTGTTCACGGCTTTCGTGCCGGCGCGGGGTCTGCGGATCGAGGTCGAGAGCCTTCTCCCTCATCGGTGGTGGCCCTGGTTGTGTTGCGTTGGGCAGAGGTTGTCGGCGGGCGTGTTGCAGTTCGGGGGATTGTAGCGGTGGTGCATCAAGAGATGTTGTGACCATGGTCCGACGAGACACTTGGTAAGTGTTGTCGGAGGAGCTGACCTGATGGAAGAGATGGTTTTCTTGGTGCTGAAAGGTGCTATTCCCGGCATGCGCGAGGCTCGAGGTCAGGTCGAGTGTGGAGTTTTCCTTCCGTTGGTCGGAGGTGCGATTGGTCTCTCCTCTGGTTGGAGAGATTGCATTTGGCCAAGGTCCGTCGTCTTGCACTGTGCGTCCGGGTTGGTTGGCCTTTGTGCGCCGTGAAATCCGTGCGAGACACGTTCCGCGTTTTGGCAAGGTGGTTGCCTGTGAGAATCGTTGCCCGTTCCCTGATGTGTAAGGGTGTTGGCGCTATTTCGGAAGGACGAGTGCCGGCTGGGCGGTGTTCGCGAGAATTGCGGTTGGTGTTGTGGTTTCCGATGTGCGGAGGATCGGAGTCTGCGGGGTTGCAGATGGTTGTCGGGATGGTGGATCCCGAGTTGGCGTTGTGGTGGCTGTGTATGGGGATTAGAGTGCGTGGATCGTAGCGTTGGATGTTTCGGGTGGATTTCTGAGGAAGTGTAGAGCAACGGAGGATTGGTTCATCGATGTGCGTTGTCTCCGGCGGTGTGAGACGTGTTGGTTGCTGTGCCGTTGCTTGAGATATTGTGGTTTATGGCACAGGCAGGTGGAGAGTTGGGGAAATGTGCTGGCGAGGTTGCCGCATGAGTACCCTGTCCTTGCGTTGGAGGTTGCGTTCGTGGATAAGATCGTGTTCTGGAGAAGTGTGCCGCGGGTTGTAAGACGTTGTGTATCCCGTGGCTCTATGATAAGAGCGGGAGTCGGGATTGGCAGGCATCCTCTTGGATTAATTGAGATGGAGATTTTGATGAGATAGGATTCGATGAGACAGGACGGTGGTTGATGCCTGTGTGTGGAGGTCACTGATGAGACGTTGGCGTGGGATATTGATCCTCAGTCTGTGGCCAGCAAGGGAGGATTCCCCGTAAGTCTGAGTCGAGTGACGTGAGGACCGTGTGGAGATGGAGTTATGTGGTTTCGCCGTGCTCCCCTGAGAGGGTAGAGTTGGCGTGAGGTTCGAGATTGGAGGTGGTGTTGGTCTGTGCGTGAGTCAGCAGATGGCCTGTCATGTGTTGGATCGTGCCTGCTGGGCCGGTGGAGGTTTTCCGTTGGCGAATGTCTGGCGACCAGTGGATGGTCTTTTCAGAGACAGAAGATGCTGGTTGTAAGGGGCTCGAGAATGGAGAGAGCCGAGTGCCAGCGAGGCCTTTTGGTGGCCATTTCTGAGGTGTGAGCTGGTGGAAGCTCAGTGATTGGTTGCCCCTGGTGCAGGGTGTGAGACCGGTCAGCGGGTTGTGAAGCTGGCGTTTAGTTAGTCCGCCGAGCATGGGCGTTGACCGGTGGATTGGTTTTGTGGCGAGGGTTGCGTTCCCCCGGTGAGCGAGAGGGTGGCAGCGATGCCGTGAGTGGTTTTCGTGTGTCTGAGGTGATACCAGACTTGTGCTCTTGTGTTATGCCTGCTCTGGTGGCCGGTGTGTGTGCGGCGTGCGGAGCGTGGCGTTGTTCGTGATTATGGTCTGGCTGTATCCCTCATGATTGGCGCTTTTGCGAGGATCGAAGTTTTTCTATGTTGGGGTTCTGACGGCGTTGTCAGTGGGTTACGGCGTTTTTCCCCTGTGACTTGGTGTTAGTCCTGAATTTCAAGGATGAAATTTCTTTAAGGGGGGAGGGCTGTAATGCCCCGGATTTTTTGGATCCTTGTTCATGGGTCTCGAATCTGGTTTCTTGGAGTGTCCGACTCCATTGTGTCTGAAATTTCGTTTCGGACATCTTTCGTGTTCGGATCGGCGCGATCCGGAGTTGTTTCGGAGGCCCGGAAGCGTTCCGCGGCTTTTCCGCGTGTGTTTTCCGATTTCCGGTGTGTGTTTCGGTAATTCCTTCGGAACCTCGTTACGGGTGAACCGGGCTGTTCACCAGGGCGCGAGTGGTACCATTGCGATCGGTGTGTTCCGAGGATCGCAGAAATGTGATTTTTTATTTTTCGGTATTTTCGGGAATTTTCGGATTTTCTATATAATAACCTCCTTTTTCTCTCTCCCCATCTCATTTCTCTCTTCCCTCCCTCTCTCTTCTCTCACGTTCTCTCCTCTCCCCCTCTCACTCCGGGCGGCTGACAGAGGCGGCGAGGGCGGGGCGGCGTGGCTCGTGGGGCGTGGAGCGACGGGTACGGGATGAGGATCGCGGTGGTGGAGGCAGTTCAGGGGATCGTGAACCGGCGAGGGTTTAAGCGGTGTTTTCTTCGTGGATCGGTGTCCACGGTGCGTCGAATCTTCGGTGGAGGTAGGGAGATGGACCCTCAACCCGTGTACTTCAATTCCCGCGAGTTTCGTAGGCCGTGGTGAGCCGAGCGGGCTAAACGGGGTGATTTGGGAAAAATGCATGTTCTTGGGGTGTGAGCCGAATCTTGTGTTTTGATCGTGTTTTTGGGGTTTAAATGGGTCCTCTCGGTGCCAGAGGGGTTGGGGAATGTTTCCCTCTTTGTTTCCCCATCACCCGGGGGTGATCGGGGCGTGGAATGGGTTTTCCCGCCGTTTCTATCGTTTTCGGGCGCGGACTGAGAACGCGCTAGCTTCCAGTAGCGCGTTCTTGAGTGTCGCGCTGCCCCGACGGGGCGCGTTCATCGGAGAAGATGAACAGTAAGGCGGTTCCTGTCGCGCTATGGGGTCCTAGCGCGTTCTGCGTTGTCGCGCTAGGGGGCCCTAGCGCGATCATCCTTGTCGCGCTAGGGGTCCCTAGCGCGACCTGTCTGGTCGCGCTAGGAGAGCCTAGCTCGTTCCGTCTTGTCGCGCTAGGTGATCCTAGCGCGATCTTCCCTGTTGTCTCATGCTCCCCTTGGGCCGTGTGTGTCCTGGGCACCCCGTGGAGTTCCGTGACCGTGTCTTTGGGTGTCCAGAGGTTTGGTTTATCTCGATTAGCGTTCCCGTGAGTTTAAGGGTCCGAGTGACCTTCTAGTGTTCCGATTGCGTTGTGTTGGTCTCCGGTCGACCCGGTTGTGACCCAGTGGTCGACCCTTGGCCTCGTGAGTCTTCGCATTGTGGTTTTGGACCTAGGGATTAGGCCAGATTGACGGCTCAGTGCTGTCATGTGCAACGGTCTTGACCTCGAGTCTTGTGACTCAAAGGCCGTTGAGTTGTAGGTCTAGTGGGCTGTCTAGAGTCTGGTGGCGTCGTGCCACCTGTTACTCCGTGTTACTCGTAATGAGTGCGTGCGTGGTTTCTGTGTCCACGTTCTGTGATCCTCCACTAGTTGTAGCTTCCTGCGCACGCGTGTGCGGACCCGCCTGGGAGTGGTGGAGAGCGTGACCCGGTGAGACGCGGTTTTTAGGCTGGTTTCCGTCGGCCCCTTGCCTTTGCCACCAGAGTCCGGTGGGGGGGAAAACCAGCTAGAGGACCCGACCTAGAGCAGATGGTCTGTGTGTGCACACGTAGTTGGGGGCTTAGGACACGTGCTGACGAGCGCGACCCCAGCTAGTCCTTGTTGTGGTACTTGTTGCGTGTCTGAGTCTCACGCCCGGGGCGTTGTAGCTAGACACTTGTGACGCAGTGTAAGATGTCAGGGGACGCATCCGGTCGTTCTTCTAGTGGGTGGTGCTCCTGTCACGTGACGTGAGTTGTTGTGTACCAGGTTTTGTTTCCGTCCGCGAGACGGGACTTCGTGAGTGGTTTCGGGAGAGTTCCCGGAGTCGAGGTCTGGGGTTTCCGGTGAGCTTCACCGAGGGCCTTTTCCCAGACAGTGTTGTGTTCACGACGGTGAGGTCGTGACCGTGTTCCCTGACCGTGTGGTTTTTGGCTTGGGCCCTTTTGGTGAGGGCAGGCCTCCGCTGCGGAGGTATTGTGACGTTTTCCTAGTAGCGTGGCTAGGGCGGCTCGTGTTTAGTGGTCCCCGATCGTGGAATCGGGTGGTCGGGTGCGTGGCTTGGTTGTCCCCCGATGGGAGACTGGGTCGTGTTTTCTGGTACAGTAGGAGTAGCTGTAGAGCCGAGTTTTGACTGGCCACCGGTTTGCTGTTCCTGCTGTAGTTGTAGCTTCCTTTCCGCTACCGCCGTTGTTTCCGGTTGGGGTTCCGCGGGATCCCTGCTGAGTCTCTGTTTTAGAGACTCATTCCCTGCTTTTCAGGTGAGGCGGTTCTTCTTCCTCGAGGTTCGAAGGCGCGATGCGGAGGTTCTTAGTTGCCAGCTTGCCGGGCCGAGTGTTCACTTGGCATGTGGTACGTTTTACTGCTTTAGACTGTACTTTCTGTTGGACTGGACTCTGTTGTAGTTGTTTATTTATTTCTGTTAATTGTTGAATTATCCTGCTTTATTTCCTATTTCTTTGTGCCTCCACACTCCTTTTAGCCCTTCCGAGCCCTCCCGGCTCGTGGGCGGCGGTGCGAGTCTCGGGTTATCGGGCCTTCCCGGTAATCGGATTCTCGGGCCGTCACAATAGCAAACTTCCAGATGATGTTTTTTTCAAGGATCTTGAAGGTAAGATTCGTAAAGTTTCAGTTTCTTATACATGGAAGCCTAAATCTTGTTCTGTTTGCAATTCTTTTTGCCATTTTGAAGGGCAGTGTTCCACCAAGGCTCCTCCAATTGAGAAAGATAATAAGCATAATGAAAAGTCTTTCAGATAGAATTCTATGCACAAGAAGCTAGATTATTCAGTCAATTCAGTTTCTATAGGAAATAAATTCTTAGCTCTGGACTCTCTAACAGAGCAGAATGATTCAGTTCAGGATTATAATCATGCAAATTAGAATGTAGATTTCGGGTCTGATGACAAGGTCGAGCAAGGTGGGCAGTCTGAAGTCGGACACCAACATCAAGAATAATTGCATTCTCAGCACGAGCCAACCTCAGTTAGTTCCTCTGATATTCTCTCTGAAGGTAACAATTTACGGTCTTTTTATGCGGAAGGGGATTTGAAATTCAAATCTGGTGCTACTCATCATCAAGGGGATTTGAATTTGGAAAGAGTAGAATTCCCGAGTTTGTAGGAAGTGTTTGAGCAGAAGAAAGGTAATGATTCTCAATTGCCTCCTATTTGGAAGGGAAAAGGGAAGGCAGGTAACCAGTGTGGTTTTTCCAAATCAAGGCGATCTCCTCGCCTATCTTCATAACTTCCTCAGCTTTATTCTTCTTTTAGTCTCATGAAGAATGTTAGCTGGAATGTTAGGGGAATCAATAAACCAGAGAGACAAGCTCAACTTAAGCTCATTATCTCTCAATCAAGATGTGATATTGCTATCCTTATTGAGATAGAAATTCACTTTAGAAATTCAACAAGATTTAAGTAGAGCATTTGGTCAGATGCTGATCTTATACATAATCAGAATGCCAGAGGCAGGATTTGGATTCTTAGTAATCCTAAGAAACTCAAAATTAGTATCATTAAATATTCATATCAGTTCATCCACATATCTGTAATTGATCCTGCAATGGGACTTCAATTTATATTTACTGCAGTTTATGCTTCTAACCTTCTTTCTCACCGAAAGATTCTGTGGAAGGACATTCATGATTTATCAATTAACACCACTGGTTCTCCATGGATGGTGATAGGTGACTTTAACACCATTCGCTATCAGAATGAGAAACTAGGTGGTAGCCAAGTCCCTGTGGCCATTCTTCAAGATTTTGATAAAATGATTATTTCTTCAAATTTGGGTGACATTAAATCTATTGGCAATTGTTATTCCTGGAGCAAATGTTCACTTACTCCCAATAGGATAGTGGCAAGGTTGGACATATGCCTCATTAAATATACTTGGCTGAATATCTTTCCATACTCTTATGTAGAATACTCTTCTAAGAATTTTCCAAACCATTCTATGATTAGAATTTTCTCTGAGAAAGAGGTAAACACAAGAAAAAAACCTTTTAATTTCTTCCACATGTGGACTCAGCACCCTCAATTTCTAGATATTGTGGAGGATGTTTGGAAGGAGAGCTTCAAAGGTACCCTACAATTTATTCTATGGTCTAAACTTAAGAGACTGAAGCAAGTTCTCAAGGAATGGAATTCGAGCTGTTTTGGAAATGTGAATGACAACATTCAGAAGACCAAAAGGGATCTTCTTGAAGTTTAGCATGAACTTAATTCTGATCCTATGAACATAAATCTGGTTCGTAAAGAGAAGGAGCTGAGACAACAACTCACTAAAGATACTCATATTGAGGAGTCATTTGCAAGGCAGAAGTCAAGACAAAGTTGGCTTGCTTTGGGCAATTCCAATACCAAATTCTTCTATGTTGCCATGAAGAGCAGAAAGGTGGTGAATAGCATAAAGAAATGTAGACTTGAAGATGAAAGTGCTACTACTGATCCTGAAGAGATCAATAGACATGCAGTTCATTTTTTTTCCAATCTTCTTAATCAATCTTCTTCTTGCAGTGTAGAAGATTAGAATTTTGTTCCTAAAGCTAAGCTGTCAGAAGAGGAAGCAGGATTGCTTATTGCTCCTATTTCGGATGAAGAGATTAAACAAGCTATTTGTCAAGCACCTAAAAACAAAAGTCCAGGTCCTGATGGTTTTCCAACAGAATTCTTTCAGGCTGCTTGGCATATTATTGGTGAGGAAGTCAAGTCAGCTATAAGACATTTTTTCTTCTCCAACAGTCTCTTAAAGCAATTCAATTGCACTTTTATTTCCATTATTCCCAAGAAAATGAGGTTGATTCTTTTTAGCAATTCAGACCAATTTCACTCTGCTACTTTATTTACAAATCAATCTCTAAAGTTATCTCTAATAGGA
Source organism: Amorphophallus konjac (assembly GCA_022559845.1). Taxonomy (NCBI): domain Eukaryota; kingdom Viridiplantae; phylum Streptophyta; class Magnoliopsida; order Alismatales; family Araceae; genus Amorphophallus; species Amorphophallus konjac. The sequence continues at coordinate 254,303,545 of CM040118.1, read as the reverse complement.
TTCAGAAAGTTCTTCCGAAGCTTATCATCAAGAATCAGTCAGCCTTTATCAAGGGGAGGAGTATTCATCACAACATTCTTCTGGCCAATGACATTGTTAGGGACCTGCATTCCAAGACCAAAGGAAAGTTCATCTATCTGAAGGTAGATCTCAGGAAAGCTTTTTTTTTTTTTAACCAAATCATCTAGTGGACTTAAAGGGAGAGTGCACCCCTTTCCAGAAGAAAGGAATGTTCCCACTCCACCTTTATACCACTAGATGAAAATTTATTGCATAAAAGTTGTATAAAGTCCAGTGGGACATTGTCCCTTAGGTACAAACAGCAAGAGATGACAATTATCTCTATACAACTCCAAATGTGGAGATAAAAGAAAACAAAAGCTAACTCTATACATGTCTAATGCGTATATTTGGTAAGTTAGCAGCATCAGCTATAGCAGCTCCTCTAGCAATGAGTGGCAACTCCTTTGTCGATGCAAATTCAGAATTTAGTCCTCCTCTGGCAGCATGTTTGGCCAAAGCATCTGCTAGCATATTAGTTTCCCTGTATGTATGTACAATCGAGCATTGAAATCTGCTGAATATTTCTTTAAGTTTATACCACCACGGGAGGAAGGACCAAGGGGGGCTTCTGTTGTACTTTAATAGTTCCACCAATACTAATGAATCAGTGTATATAACCGAGATGGGAATATTGTGCTGTTGTGCTAATCTGAGGCCATCTAGAAGGGCTCTGCCTTCAGCAATCATGTTTGAACCCCGACCATAAAAATAAGAATATCCCATTAACATTTTTCCTTTATTGTCTTGGAAGCAACCACCTCCTCCAGATGGTCCTGGATTACCCTTGCTAGCGCCATCCACATTAAGAGCATAATTGAGTTTTGGAGCTATGCATCTGACCGATATGCAGCTAAGAATTTTATGTTTGATGGGGATGCCCATATTTTGGTATCTACTGCAAATGGAATGATCAATTCCCTGTTTAAAAGAAATCTGTCTCATAACTTGAATGATGATGTCATGTATCTGATCAGCAATGTGAATAAATTTGACTTTAATGCCTTCAAATCTACTTTTGCATTTATACTTCCATGTTTCCCAGACAATAAGCATGGCTAACAACAAGGTAATAAAACCTTGTGGTCTGTAAATAACTGCTTCATTGAGAATTTTACATATCCTGTCATGAATGGCGTAAGTTTCCAGATATGAATTATCAATGAGCATAGCAAACTTATTCCACAGATATGATGCCACTTCACTATTTACAAAGAGATGATCAAAATCTTCAATGTCATGTGAATGAGTACAACAGTCACAATAGGATGCCATTTGTATTCCCATGCTTTGAATTCGGTTATCAGTTGGCACAGCATGATTTAGCACCTTCCAGTAAAATAGAGCAGCACGAGGGGGAAATTTATTGTGCCATAATTTGATTATTGGATTTCCTGCCTCTTGTCCTTTGATGTATCTGTATGTAGATTTGGTATCAAAATTTCCAGTATTAGTAAATGTCCAAACAACTTTGTCATCCCCTTCCTATGTAACAAACCTGAAAATTTCATTCCGTAAGTTATTATCTTCAATACATTGCCATATTAAATGATGGTGGTCTGCTAATGCAGCTTGTACTGAACAATCCTCAATTGAAAGCATATCTCAGGAAAGCTTTTGATTTTGTTAATAGAAGGTATATCTATTACCTGATGAACAATATGGGTTTTCCAATTGAATGCATCAGATGGATTTCAGCTTGTTTAGAAGGGCCTACTTTTTCTGTTTTGATGAATGGCTCACCTCAAGGTTCTTTTAATAGTACAAATGGGATTAGACAAGGAGACCCATTATCTCCTTATTTATTCACTATTGTGATGGAAGGGCTAACTTCAATGTTGGAAGATAAGGTTACAAAAGGAGAAATTAAATGCCCCACAACAGGTAACTTAAAGATTTCTCACATCCTATTTGCTGATGACCTGATTCTCTTTTTGAAGAATGACCCTCAGACAATCAGTCAAGTGGGACCTCTACTTCAGCAATTTGTCAATATGTCAGGTCTCAAACTGAATTCAGATAAGAGGGGCTGTGTTCAAAACCATGAAGAAGTAATCAACCAATTGGGAGTAAGTCTAGGTGATCTTCCTGTGCCTTACCTGGGACTTCCCTTAATCTCCAAATCGATTAAGAAGAGTAATTGTCTACCAATTATTGAGAAAATCAAGAGAAGAATAGATTCCTAGAAAATTAGGTTGCTCTCAAGAGCAGGAAGACTGGAATTGGTGAAGTATGTTCTCTCTTCTTACTCACTTTATTGGGCAGCTGCATTTTCTCTGCCTGCAGCCTTAATTGATGATATTGATAGACTATTAAGAAACTTCTACTGGAAGGGCCACTCATCAAAACCATACACATATATGGTTTCATGGAATCAAATATGCAAACGCAAATCTGAAGGGGGTCTGGGTCTCAAAAATCTGAGAGAGTGGAATAGAGCTAGTTCAGGTATGTTGCTTTGGGAGATTCTTCAGAAGAAAGAGTCACTGTGGTATGAATGGGTTAAGAATAAGTATCTTGACAAGAAAAACATTTGGGAATATAAGGTCAAGCAATATTATTCCTCGGCATGAAAGGGGGTTCTGCAAGCCAGAAGTTTGATTAGAGAACATATTACTTACCAAATCTCAGATGGTAAAGATACTAATCTGTGGTCGGATCCATGGATTAATGGAGAAAGTATCAATCAAATATATGGAGACCAGGTCAGAGAGGACCTTGAACTACCTAAAGATGCTAAGGTTGAGATAATAATTTTAGCAGGGAAATGGAGTCTGCCTATTGCCATGTCCAATGAAATGCTTAAACTGTGGGATAGAATTAATTCAATTCTAATTCAAAATGGTGGACGAGATGTCATCAAATGGAATCACTCTGTGCAAGCCATTAAGACCAGCAACATTTAGGAGGTCATCAGGGAAAAAAACACTGCAATGTTGTTTCATGAATGGATTTGGAAGAACCCGACTGCTCAGTTGGCTTCTCATTGCACTTGGCAAGCAGCACTACAAAAATTGCCCACTGCAGATAACCTCCAGTCCAGAGGACATTATCTACCCAGCATATGTGTGTTATGTAGAAATGTAAGTGATACTCAAAATCATCTATTCTTTGAATGCTCTTATACTAATTGGATTTGGAAACACATTCTTCTTCGGTTTGATCTTCACAGGGAACCAATTACAGGAATTTATCAGGAAATAATGAAGCTGCAGCAGGAATTCACAGGATCTTCTCCTTTGCTCTAGTTGATTAGAATCCTACTTCGATTCACTATTTGGAAGACATGGAGGGAAAGATGTTCAAGAACCTTTGAAGGCTCAGCAGCCACCTCAAAAATAAAGCTCTTCTTAGAAATAATTGAGGATGCAAGAAGTTGTTTAGAATTTTATGGGTATAGTAGCTTATCTAAGAGGCAGAAAGCAATATTCAACAAGTTTAACTTTAACTTAAGTTAACCTTTGAGTCCACAGCGTGTCTGGTTCGAAGGTTCTTTTTTCCCATTTGCTAGCTCGACTAGCATTATCATGATGTACAGTTTTTTCCTTCTTTAATACAATGCTAATTACTTACCAAAAAATATATATATGATCTTTTTGGCTTTTTGTCTGTGCAAATGTGGATGCAAATGCGGATGCTGACACACTAACAATGATTCCATGAGTGACCATGAGATCAGGAGAGCGAGGGAAGGAGAGCAAACGGGAGAAAACTAGTAATCAAAAATAGGACAGACAGGGGAAAACGGTCCTATGGATGACCGTGAGGTAGAATAAACGGTCGAGTGATAGACCGTTAGGTGAGTAGGAGGAAGGCGGTGAAGGAAGGAATAAAATGGTCATTTGGACGATCGCATGAGAGAACCTGGCGGTCGCTCGATAGACCGCAAGGGAGAATATGCAGTGAAGTCCGAGCGAGACACTCCGTGAGAGTCCAAACTTGAGGCTAAAAGCACCTAATCTGTACTAAGACCTATCTTAACTAAACTTGAGGTTCTCTAACCTCAATCCTAGTGCACTAGAACCCAAATTAAAGCCTTATAAGTAAGAATGCACCCATAATTAGTAGCTCACAGAAATATCTAGTTTAAACCTTGAAAACTACCTCAAAATCACCCCAAATCATCATGAAAAGGAGCTTTGAAGCTAACATCATGGGAGAGGTGGTCTATGATGGGCCCAAGCTAGATGGGAGGGAGCATGGGGAGCTGCAACGGCTAACTTCCATCCCCAAGCACTTGAGCACAAGCTCTTCAAGAGAGGTGAGTTAAAATCAATCTAAAAATCCATGAATTTCCTTAAGTTTCTTCTCATGAAATTCTCTCTTCTTGTTCTCTTCTTCTTTTTCCCTTTTGCTTAGCTTCTTCCTAGCCCAAAATGCTATTCTAGCCTGAAGTGGGTGGCTCCCATGATAAAAGAACTCTCTTTAGAAGTTACCTCAATGCTTAGGGCATGTCACCTTCAACCTTTATTAGTCTTAGCCACGAATTTTCAGAAAATTTCGTATGATTGGCCTAGCATTTCAGCCCTTGTGGAGTTATGGCACCCTCAAACACATACTTTCATGTTCCCAACCTTTGAAGTCACAGTCCTTATAGAAGAGGTAGAGACCTACCTAACCCTTCCTAAGACTAAGGTGAGGGATGAAGACTTGGTGTGTCATACGGTTGAACCCATAGACCATTCACTCATCTTAGGGGATTTCATTCACAATCCAAAGGATGTTAGGACCACGCTCAGCCCTCACCATATTCATTTGATAACCATGGCCCAATGGATCATCGCTTATTGCAAGAACAAGAGTGGGAGGTTTGAAGCTATAGCCAAAGCTACCCCTATTTGCTTGTGCGGGGCTTTACTTTTTACCCCTACCGACCACCTCATAGATATCCAAAATCTCAGCATCATTAGTGGAATGTGGCGGGGTTTATCCATCTCTCAAGCCATCCTTTCATACCTCTATGAAGGCCTTAGTTCAGCTTCTATAGGGGGGCCCCTCTTTGGGTTTATGATCATCCTTGAGTGTTGTATGGGAATTAGACTCAAATTCTTACCCAAGGAAGACATGCCTTCAGCTAGCCGCATATTTCAGAGCCACCCACTTTTCTTCATAGGGTGTGCATTTGGATTCTCTTCACAGGTTAAGTGCCGGACTGCAGATAAGAAAACACGGGACGAATGGTGCCTCTTCCTTAACACTTTACCAATTGACAAATTCGTGATGCGACCCCGGGCTCTTCAAGGAACAACTCTCAGATTACCTCAGCGACTGGGCCTAGACCTGCAGCTAGTGGGGAACACTACCTTGGCAACTACAACCCATATCGGTGCTACTTACAAGTTGGACTTCCTCGCACCATGATTCCAACACTATCTCACTACCCTCCCCTTCAAGCTAGGAAGATCAGGACCAAGGAAGATGAATAGGCAGTTCAGAGTGCTCTGACCATGTGGGAGATCAGTCAAGTCCGTTCCTTGCAAGCAGAAGTGAAAGAGAGCGAAGAGGAGTACCGTGCTTATGTGAAGGAATTGCGCAAGATCCGACCCCGCGCAAACATGAAATTGAATGTGCTTTGAATTTCTTGATCATGTATGTTGAGTTTTATGGAATGAATGATGTATCATGAGCCTTGGATGAATAAAATAGAAGTTTGACTTGAAAGATGTGCAATGGACTGACAATTTTGGCTTGATAAATCAAAAGAACAGGGTTCTCTGTTTGACAAATGGTCTAGTGTAAGGCCGCTAGGCTTGATAAACGGTCTAGAGATAGACTGCCTGAGCAAGGACTCAGAAAAACTAAGAGTTTTAAGCTCTCAGGAAGGGCATGCGGTCACTTCTTGGACCGCTAGGGAGCTATAAACGGTCTATCGAAAGACCGCTAGGAACGAGAAGTATAGAACTCTATGAGTTGGGGGTCTCGGGTGATGTTACCGGTCATCCTTAGACCGCTAGGAATACATAAGCAGTCTAGTGTAAGACAGCTAAGGTACTAAGATTAGAGAAAATCCTGGAAGTTTTAAATCTTGGGGCATTGGGACCTATGTCTCCACACGATCCGTTCTTAGACTCAACCCCTTGCCTGCAGCAAGTTAGAGAATGACCAATTTCTTGGTATCTGGTCAAGGGGTGGAGCCTTATTAAATAGGTGAAATAGAATGCAATAAAAATATGAATGCAAATGCATGCTATGCAATAATGATGGTATTTTTGAGTTTTGAAAGTATTTGGTTTTTTGTGGATTTTGAAATATCTGATTTTTTTAATTTTAAAATATTTGATTTTTTTTAGATTTTCAAATATTTGATTTTTTTGGATTTTGAAAGCCAATTCCGTCCCAGCAACAAGAGCCCAACTTGTCTCACTAGGAACCTCCTGAGATTGGCGTGCTTTTGAGGTGACAAACCCTGGCCAGGGCCAACCTGTGTGACCGTGCTTCTACCGAGGCCATACCTAGGGCATAAATTTTTTTTTAGTCCTAAAAGAAAAAAGGAATTTGGGAGGTAAGCTTAGACCAGGTATAGAGGTTTTTAGGGCTTGAATCCTTCCCATGACAACCCCTTCAGAGATTCAGTCTGTTACGCCAAGGCTTTGTGTCCGTCATCCAACCTTTATCCACCCTAGGCATGCATACGACCAGACACATAACGTCCCTCGGGGAAACTGTACTTCCACTCTTGCTGTAATACCCTAGGTCTTTCGGATCTTTTATCGGAGAGCTTTCGGATCGCTTTTGTGGGTCTTGAGTTATGTTTTATGATCCACGTGAGTTTTTCTCTCGTACAAGTTACGAAACCCAGTGGAGAGTTTATTATTGAATTCATCGACTCGAGGACGCTATAGTTGCGTTGTGCTCCTTCCGAGGATCGCTTAGACTATTTTTTCATATTTTTTTGAATTAGTGCATTTTTGGGCCAAAAATTGGATTTCATAAAAATTAGGAAATTTCTAATTTCCTTTTCTTTTAACTCTTTCTCTCTCCTTCCTCTCTCCTCACCGTCGTTCACTTTCTCCCTCTTGTTCTCTCTCCTCTCCCCGCGGGGCGTGCGACCGTTGCGAGGTGGGCGAGGTAGGGACGTCGTGGAGTTGTCGTAGAGCGTGCTGGTGTGAAGGACGGAGCGTGGCGTTGGCGTGATCCCTCGGTGGATTCAAAGCCGGCATGTTCGGGTTCATGTGACGTTTTCGGCGTGGTATAGTCGTTTCGGCACGCTAGAACTTCGGTGGAGGTAGGGAGATGGATGCCCTACTCATGTTCTACATTTCCTCGCGATTTCGAGCTGATCTGTGCGAGAACGAGCGAGTTTTCCAGCTTTAAGGGTAAAGCATGCTTCAGGGGGTGTGAGACGAGTTCCCCTTTCCAGGCAACTGTTTTCAGCTTAGATGGTTCCATTCGAACCCCTGGCATGTTGGGAATCCATTCCCGCCAGTTATACTGCATTTGGTCGAGAATCGGAGTCGATATGAGCCAGACTATCCCTGTGACTCATTTTGGGCCGATTCAGTAGAATCTCCCCTTTCTTGGCGTTATGTGTTGTTTGGATCCCTTCCAGCTTGTGGGAGGTTTATTTCATCCCTAGGAATGTTTCCCCTTCGTTTTAGGGTGAACGGGGCGTGGAAAGGCCGAGTTTGGCCATTCCCCCGGTTTTCTCGTCGTAACACCTTGGCGGTCCTTTCAGAGACCGCAAGGGGTCATCTGGTGGTCCATTGGAGACAGCTAGGCTATGGGGTTTGTCGGTTTCAGGTTAAGTCAGTTCAGGTCTTAGCGGTCATGCGATAGACCATTTTCCTTTGCTTGCGGCCCATTGGAGGACCACTAAGTTTTGTCGAGTTTTCCCTTGGAGACCGTTAGGCTGGGTGTGTATGTCAGTTTAGCTAAGCGGTCGTACGATAGACCGCAAGGCTATCTGTGGCGGTCTGAGACACGATCGTTAAGCTTTGTTTATGTCGGTTCAACAGTTTTTAAGTCGGTCCGGGCTAGTGGTCCTATCTCCGACCGCATGGTGTCCTTGGCGGCCCTTTGTGTGACCGCTAGGCTCGGTAAAATGGTTCGAGATAGACCGTTTGCTGATTTGACTAGTTAAGTCGATTCGGGGGTTGACTGGGCTAAGCGGCCAGGTGAATGACCGCTACAGTCATCTTGCAGCCCTTCGATAGACCGCATGCCCCTTATGTTTTTGTAGTTTTGTTCGTTCGGGTCTCTGAGTGTAGCGGTCATCTCCACAACCGTTTCACTCAGATGGCAACCCCTTAGTGGACCGTTTGTGGCTTTGTGCGGCCCTTTGGTGACCGTCACTGGTCTGTGTTCTCTGTGTGAGGGTAGCGGCCCTTTGGCTGACCGCTTGGTTTGCCTAGCGGTCAGGTGAATGACCGTTTCTTCCCAGAGTTTTGTTTTCCCATTGTTTTGGCCTCCAATTGTCTTGGCTTAACCTAGTGGTTTGCCCGTTTTCCCGTGGATATCTTGGATGTCTTATGAGGGCTGTGACCATGTTGTAGGGTGGCCAGGAGTGCCATTACATCGAGTATTGTTCCGTATTGCTTCACAGTCATGATTGGTTTCTGGCCAACCCAGTGTGATCCAATGGTTGACATGTGACCTCGTGAATGTCTCGGTGGTCCTGTATGGATTGAGACATGGTTTTGGATGCCTTGATGTACTATCTTACCTCGGTTTGAGGGTCTTGGTGATTCCTCAGGTCTCCGTGATTCGTGTTATGCGGATGTGTGGATCAGGCAATCTTGTGCCGTATCTTTTATCACTTTTTTACCGTGGCTTTCGCTTAGGGATTAGGCGGATTGGAAGCATGTTATCACTTTTGTGCGACGATCTTGACCCCGAGTCTTGTGACTCAAGGATCAATGTGTCAGCAGGTCTAGTTATCTGTCCTGAGTCTGAAGGCAGCCTTGTGTACTGCCTTGTGCTTTGTGCTTTCTAGTACGTGCGACAGTGCATGCTTAGCCTATCCGTACTGTAGCACTGATGCTTTGGAGTCTCTGTGTCTAGTGAGCCTCCACTAGTCGTAGCCTGATGACACTTTCCTATCTATCGGCCCACCTGGGAGTGGTGGCGAGGTGAGTTCCCGATATACGATTTTTAGGCTAGTTTTCATGGGCCCCCTTGCTTTGCTGTAGCGTCCTACTGGGGGGGGACTAGGTAGAGGCCTGGATCAAGGCAATGAGCTTGTGTGTGCACACGTGGTCAGGGGCGTTTGGACGAGCGCCGACGGGCGTGACCCTGACTAGTCACTCGTTACTGTTGTTCCTTGTACTCGGTTCTGTGAGTGTCTCAGTTACCGCCATTCCTGGCATGTGGGAGATACTTGTGGCGTAGTGTAAGACGTCAGTCGACGCATCTGGCTGTTCTTCTAGTGATGAGGTACTTTTGTCACTTGACACTTAACTCATTATGTTTTTGTGACTAGTTCCCATCATGATTGACCTGACTTGTCGGGTAGTCTGCATTGGCTTCACCCACTGTCCAGTCTTGTGTAGCGTACACGACGGTGAGTTTGTGTATGTATGTGCTTTTAACTGAGTAGGTCTTTTGTAGTGCTTTTGCCTGTTTCTGTAGGCTTCAGCTTTGGAGCTAGTGCTTTTTCGATGGATCGGTAACGCCCGACTTTGTGAGATCTGGGTTTACCTTTCTGTTGTTGTTCGGAGTAGCTTAGAGAGCCGAGGTTCGTTCGACAGCTGTGTTTCTGATCGGAACGGCTTTATTCTTTTCTTTAACTGTCCATACTCCTGGTTTTTACAGCTTTACTGTTGTAGTTTAGTGCTGCTCCTGCTTTACTATTTAGCGCTGTTGTCTTGTGTGTTACTGCATTGTTTCCAATGGGGATATGTGTGACCCCTACTGAGCCAGTGACACGAGCTTCACCCTCACTTTTTAGGTATACCTGTGCTTACTCGTGCTGTGAGTTCCGCTGTACGGTAGTTCTGTTGCCAGCGTTGCCAACGTCGGGCTTCCCCTGACTTGAGAGTATGTTCTCTTTTCTGTTGGATTGTACTTGCCTTTTATTTGGACTGGACTCTTTTAATTTAATTTGTTAATTGAAAAAGTAATTTTATTTCTGCTACTTTAGCAAACCTGATCATTGAAATATTAATTGCTTACTACTTTATCTGGAACTTCAATGTACTCCACACACTCTTTTATCCCTTCGGAGCATTACCGCTCTTGGGAGGCCTCGCAGGTTCCAAGTGGTATCGGGTTTACTCGGTATCCGGATCCTGGGTTGTCACAGTTGGTATCAGAGTGAGAGTTCAATTTTGTTCGGACTTTTTCTGAGCTAGCTGAGCTTTTGTTTGTTAAGTACATGGGAATTCGAGATATTGTATTGTTCAGAGTCCTTAAGGTCCAATACAGTCGACAACTAGTGTTGGTTTTACGATTGTTTATCGCTTTGTTTTCACGTGTGGTCTTGTGCGTGCTGTGTTAGCACTGTGCGAGATGGTTTCGCTCTCATCAGGATGTGACGGAGTGCTCTTTTTGTCATGGTATTTGTCTCGGTTATGCTGTACTTGGCAGAGTTTGCCGGCAGGCGTGAATCTGTGGTGTGGTGTTCGAGATTTTTCTGTGGATTTGTTCAGCTGGCTGGTGACTTTATCGTTGGAGTGATGGTCGTGCACATTCCTATAATATTTTGGTCATCCCAGCTTGAGTTTGTTTAGCCCCTGAGGTGTTAAGATTGTGTTGAGGTGATCGATTAGATGTCTTGATTGAGAGAATGCTCGGGCGAACCTAGGATTTTCCTTCCTGGTAAGCTACTGTTAGTCGAGCTTGATTCTTCTCATCTTGTTTGGTGGTGTCTTTTCAAGGTAAGCATTGGAAGTACTGTCTTGGTAAAGCCTTTGTTCTATGTCTGCTTCGGTGTGGACTGTGTAAATTCTGAACCTAAGTTTGCTCTTATTCGACGGTTGCTTGGCTTTGGACCCAGTGTGTGTGTTGGGGGCCGTTGTGCACCGTGTCCGATGTGCCGTGTCTGGCGGCTGATGTGCTATGAAGGTTCGGGGATCATTTCAGGATGTGAGGATAAGCTGAGACAGGAGTTCTTTGTGCCTTGTGCTGAAGCTGGTGCTCTTCATGGTTTGCACTTTGGCGACTTGTGATCAGTTGTTTGCAGGATCGGTACTCGAGGTGTGTTATATTATAGTTTGTGAATTGCCATGGCACCATGTTGTGCCGAGATGTGGATGCCGAGTTGTTCTTGATGCCTGTGTGTTGTGTTGAGTGCGCAACGGAAGCGTGTGGGCTGATAACCCACAGATCAGGATCTTGGAGTTCGAATATTCTAGTTGGCTGAGAGGTTTGTTTTCCCTTGGTGTGATTTTCGTCTTGGCTATTTATGCCTTGATGTTGTTCATTGTTGTGCCATTGCTTGAAGCATTCTGGTTGTTGGCACTGGCATTTATGAGAGTTAGGGAATCTGTCGGCATATATGTTGGTCGAGTACCCTTTTCTTCTTCTGTATTTTTCTTGGATGTTGTGCTCTCTAGACGTGATTGTGGTCCTTGAGATGCGTTCTCTGAGATTATTATTATTGTTGTTGTTGTTGCTGTAGTTGTGTTTAGCTTGGGAGGAGTTCCTTGTGAGTCTGATTTGGCATTGTATGGACCAAGGTCTTGTCGGTTGGTTTTGTTGTACTCTTCTATCATGATACAGTTGGCATGCGACTCAAATCAGATGTAATGTCTGAGTGAGGACTGACTTGATTGTGTTCGTGGTCCAGTGCTGTCATTGGCGTTCTGCGTGCCAGTTTTTTTGTTCTAGGCACGGAAGCTGATGGTTGGAGCAGTCAGCGGAGAGGACTGTGTTTCCTTGTTTAAGCTGATGCTTGTTGTGTCTATCGTATGTCTTATCGGTAGCTGTGTCGGTGGCATGGGTCGTGTCTCCTTTCCCTGTGAGATGTAAGTGACTTTGCCATGTTGCATCGGAGGTGTCAGACTTGTGTTCACTTGGGTGTCATGCTCGTTATGTGGATCAGTGTATCTGGAGATCCGGAGCGTGTGCCTGCAATTGTGGTCTGGTAGTATCCCTCTGAACTGTGTTTCTCAAGAATCGTGTTATCGTGTTTTCTGTTGAGGTTTGGCTGATGCTTGGTATGCATTGCCAGCGTTTGGGTTTGTTCTTCCCTGCTTCTTCATGTTAGCTCCTTTAATTTCGAGGATGAAATTTTTTAAGGAGGGGAGGCTGTAATACCCTGGGTCTTTCGGATCTTTTATCGGAGAGCTTTCGGATCACTTTTGTGGGTCATGAGTTGTGTTTTACGATCCACGCGGGTTTTTCTCTCGTACAAGTTACGGAACCCAGTGGAGAGTTTATTATTGAATTCATCGACTCGAGGACGCTACAGTTGCATTGCGCTCCTTCCGAGGATCACTTAGACTATTTTTTCATATTTTTTTAAATTAGTGCATTTTCGGGTCAAAAATTGGATTTCACAAAAATTAGGAAATTCCTAATTTCCTTTTTTTAACTCTTTCTCTCTCCTTCCTCTGTCCTCACCACCGTTCACTTTCTCCCTCTCGTTCTCTCTCCTCTCTTCTCCTCTACCCGCAGGGCGCGCGTCCGTGGCGAGGTGGGCGAGGCAGGGACATCGTGGAGTTGTCGTGGAGCGTGCTGGTGTGAAGGACGGAGCATGGCGTTGGCGTGATCCCTCGGTGGATTCAAAGCCGACGTATTCGGGTTCGTGTGATGTTTTCGACGTGGTTTAGTCGTTTCGGCATGCTAGAACTTCGGTGGAGGTAGGGAGATGGATGCCATGCTCCTATTATATGTTTCCTCGCGATTTCGAGCTGATCTGTGCGAGAACGAGCGAGGTTTCCAGCTTTAAGGGTAAAGCATGCTTCAGGGCGTGTGAGACGAGTTCACCTTTCCAGGCGACGATTTTTAGCTTAGATGGTTCCATTCGAACCCCTGGCATGTTGGGAATTCATTCTCGCTAGTTATACTGCATTTGGTTGAGAATCACAGTCGGTATGAGCCCGACTATCCCCGTGACTCATTTTAGGTCGATTCGGTATGATGTGACACAATCTAGGACTTAAGCAAGCAAGCACAATTCGCAATCAAATGGACCGGTAGTGGCGGCCTCTCTCCCGACGCTCACCCAAGTCCCGGGGTAACTTGGCGATGCCAAGTGGAGGATGTAAGGGCTGGGCCCTTGCTGGTAGAGGGCCAGCAAGGCCAAGGTTTATTTCTCCAGGGGGTATGGCAGCCGAAATCAAGGGAGCCGACGTCGTGCCGAGGTCACAGGTTACACTCTTCTTCCCACGATGGTCTCTAAAAGCAAGGGAATTTAAGGATCGAGCTCTTACTCTCACGGCCAGCAGAGTTATGAACTAATATTGAACTAACAAGCACTAAATAGAGCTAAGGTTGGAGAACTTACTCGACCGGTTTGAAGAAATCGGTCCCGCTCGGAGACGTGGGCGAGCGGGGAAGCGTGGGTTCCCCACATGCCGCGCTGGGGTAGCTTGCCCTGTTTAAGCAATTACAACACTACACCCCATGCAAGGGGGGGATCTTGGGGAAGGGAAACCAATGGTTACAATCAAACACTACCTCCCAAAGGGAGGGGCTGTAAGCCGGCCAAGCGGGGAGGGGGGAAAAATGGAAATGGAAGCCGAACGGTGGATGAACCCGGTTCTGCCCGCTCTCTGTGCTTGTGGACAGACAGTCGATGATGTTGATGCTTCAGCCACTACAGATTTTTGTTGATGATGAGACCAGTTGGAAATTTTTCATAAGGGACCCAGGAAGCCATCCAAATTTTTTCGTAATTTCAAATGGTTGGTACTGGTCGGGGCAGAGGCACGAACAGGGGCTCAGGTCTCTGATCCTGACTATCTCAGCACCACTACAGCTGGAAGACAAAAACGCTACGGAAGCTCCAAAACTCAGAATCAGGCACCGCTGGTTTTGATAAAACCATCGTTGAGTCCTCTTCGAAACGAGACCAACAGAGATGCCAGACGGTGTCGGAGTAGGCCGATGGAACCCAAACAGTGACAGGGTATCTGTGCAGTCTGAGAGGTAGCAGAACAGCGCACCATGGGGAGGGAAAATGATAACTTTTAACTCCGGGTGCCAAACTGGGATCTGCTTCTTGATTCAGAGTATACTTGTCGATGAAGAGCTCAGCCAAGACTCGCCTCCAGATCTTCAAGAGAGTGGTCGTGGCGGCTTATGAAATCAGCTTCAGGTTGATGCTCAGGGGGGAGATGCGCAGTCGGGGAAGATCAGCTGCTCAGGACGGCCACGAGCTCAGAATGTGATGAGACCACCGCCGTTGCGAAGATGACTGCGAGACGCTTCCAACGGTGCCACTTGAGCTTTTAGGGATGCCAGAATGAAGTCAGGGTCGCCGCTGCACTCTGTTGATTCTCTGCAGGTCCTCAGCTGTGAACAGGTTCGTCGATGTAGCTCCCAAATGACAACAAAATGATAAGAAGAAGTGGTTGAATGGTGAAGGGGATATGAAGAGTGGTGGGAGGGGAGTGTGGGGGAGGTATAGAGGGTGGCTAGGGGGTGGTGGAGGAGCTGGGGAAGGGGGAGGGTGCAGGGGCTTGCAGGTTTGAGCCAAGGTGGAGAGGGGATGGAGGGTGGTAGATGTTCTTGGTAGAATGGAATGGGGGGGGAAGGAGGGGAGGGGCGACCAGACCTAACAGGGGAGTGCTTGGGGGCGCCCTAAGGCTTGGGGGATGGAGGGAAATTTTCAAAAAAAATCTCTTGGGAGCTGGAGGGTTGCATGGTGGAGGGGGAAGGGTGCTTAGGAAAGGGTAGTAGGGTGGTTGGGGGTTGGAGGTTGGCTTGGTGATTGGGGGTTCTTCTTTGGGAATAGGGTGGAGTAATGAGAAGGGTGTGGGGAAGGGGAGAGGCCTTAATGGGGGTAGGTGGGAGATAGAAGTGGTTGGGAGGGGAGGAGAGAGAGGGTAGGGCGCAGCCCCCCCTTGTGGTGAGAGAGAGAGAGAGAGAGAGAGAGAGAGAGAGAGAGAGATGGGTGGGGATTCTCTCCCCTAGGGATTCTCACCCACTATTGGATTCACTCCACTAGTAATCTTAATTTTGAATTCTCAAATGGTAAACTTTTCATTCCTTTGAAATGGTGGAAATGGGGTCCTATATATAGGCAACCCTCATTTTACAAAAAGTCCCTGACTCATGCTATAATGACAAATAAGCAAGGGGTAGGGGGCGCCCCTGAGCCAAGCCCACAGAATTGGGCCCAAAAGCTAATCTAAATGACACTTAAACTTAGCGAAATAAATAAAAGACCTAGGGAAATGACTCAAATAAAATGGAAAATACATCAAATGACTCAAATAGAAAGCACAAAATGGATAATTGGGCCTACGAAGAGTGAAGCCCGAGCTCAAATGACATCGGAGAGTGAAGATGACCCGAGCCAGAGGGAATCATGGGTGATGCCCCCATCAAATCCCCTGGGCTACGAAGAGCTCGACTCTGTCTAGTAGGGGTCCATCCGGCTGTGGTACTGCTCGAGAAGGTCGGGATCCAGCTGCTGGAGATCCTCCCGACTCACCCACGAATCCTCCGAAGGAGGCCGATCCTTCCACCTGACGATATAGCGCTCGTATACCTTGCTCTTGGTGGTAGTGACCTGTTCATCCAATATTCGTTTAATACGCTCACGCTGGGCTCTCTTGGCTGGTGGTCTCTCCTCACGGGTGGGTGCTCTCTCAATGGGAAGTATAGGCTCAATATCCTCACTGGGTACCACCGTGGGTCCCTTATATGGTACTAGGTCAGCTACATTGAATGTGGAACTCACTCCATACTCCTCGGGGAGGCATAACTCATAGGCATTAGTGCCAATGCGCCTTAGAACCTGGAAGGGACCAGCCCCACGTGGCCTCAATTTGGAGATGGATTCTGGGGAGAGCCTCTCCGTCCTTACCATCACAAAGTCACCCACATGGAATTCTTGGGGACGCCGATGAGAGTCGGCCAGCTTTTTATAAGTCTCATTCTTTTTGCTAATGTGCTTGCGGATTTCTTCATGTAATTCTCTAATATGTTGTGCAAAAGACTCGGCTGAAATGGACACTCTAGCATGCTGGGGAAGGGGAATGAGATCAGAAGGTTTCCTTGGCTTGTACCCATGCACAGCTTCGAATGGACTCATCCCTATTGACTTATTGATGGAGTTGTTATATGCAAATTCAGCATGTGATAAAATGAGATCCCAATTCCCCGACGATCCTCAACAAGACACCTAAGGAGATTCCCTAGACTCCGATTGACAACTTCGGTTTGGCCATCAGTTTGAGGGTGGTGGGCTGTGGAGAATTTGAGGAGGGTACCCATCAAGTGCCAAAGAGTCTTCCAAAAGTAGCTAGTGAACTTGACATCTCTATCGGAGACTATGGTTTTAGATAGGCCATGGAGGCGAAAAACCTCATCAAAGAACAATCGGGCCACATGGGAGGCATCGGAGGTTTTGGAGCATGGGATGAAGTGGGCCATTTTTGAAAATCTGTCAACGACCACATAGATTGAGTCATACTTTCTTTGAGTCTTGGGTAGGCCTAGCACAAAGTCCATACTTAACTCTTGCCATGGGCGGTCGGGGATGGGGAGAGGGGTATAAAGGCCGGTGTTTTGCTTCATCTGTTTGGCCGAAGCACATGTGCGGCATTGACCCACTATCTTGACTACGTCTCTCTTGAGACTAGGCCAAAAGAATTGACCTTCAACTAGAGTAATGGTCTTATGAACCCCAAATGGCCAGCTAGCCCTCAGCATGCAATTCCCAAACCAAGAAATCACAGAGTGAGGTCCGTGGTATGCAAATATTTGGTCCCTTGAAGAGGAACCCATCCTCCAAGATGAAACCCTCATGTTATTTGCTAGAATGGGTGGTCAAAGTGGTATAGATGTGCCCGAAGTCGGGGCAGATAGGGTACTCATCCTTGAGCCTCTCAAATCCGGTAACTTCCACTTGGATAGTGGACAACAAAGAGACCCTCCTACTAAGAGCATCCGCCGCTCGGTTCTCACTTCCTGCCTTATGTTTGATGACAAAGGTGTAGGATTGGATGTACTCAATCCAGCGGGCATGTCGGGCATTCAACTTTTGCTGGGAGTTGAGATCTTTTAGAGCCTCATGGTCGGAAAAGATGACGAATTCTTTGGGCAACAAGTAGTGCCTCCAATGTCGGAGGGACTGAACCACATCATGGAACTCTTTGTCATAAGTGGAGTATCTTGTCCTAGCATCACATAACTTCTCACTGAAGAAGGCCACCGGGTGTCCCTCTTGGCTAAGGATCCCTCCTATTCCTATCCCAGATGCGTCGCATGTGACTTCAAAGACTTTGGAGAAATCGGGTAGGCATAGGACCGTGGTTTGGGTCATCTTCTCCTTAAGTTCTTGGAAGGCTTTAGAGGCTGATTTGGTCCACACAAAAGTCCCCTTCTTGAGATAATCGGTGATAGGGGCAGTTGTAGCATTCCGTATAAATATATATATATATATATATATATATATTTATTTATTTATTTATTAATAATATTTCCCAAAAAAAATATATTAGATAAACTCTAGATTAAGTAAGAAGTTGGAACACGTAGTTATCATATGTAAAGAGTATTCACTTAACAAGTGGCTTCCTAGTGTAGTTGGTTAAGTAACTTGTCTTTTAACCCAATGACCAGGGTTCAAATCCTAGCATTCACAATTTACTTTTTGTGCCAAATAATTATATACGATATGCTAGCAATACACGACCCCCCTCCAGGCTTGTGATTTTTTTGACAAACCTGCGTTGGCATCTGTCCTTTTCATACGTGAATAGTGCCATGAATAGTATCACTTTTTATTTAAAAAGAATTTTTCAAAAAAAAATTATATGTAAAAATAGAGAAAAATATAAGGATCTTATCCATGAAATTTCATTAACTAACTCCATGAAATTTTAAAGATAAAAATCATGAAAGTTAAGTGGGAAGTTTAAAATAAATAAACCACCCTCTCATAGGAGCTACAATCCACCGGACAACCTTTCGATTTCCTTATCCCCAACAGCATGTATAAGCTGGCATCCCACTGAGATCCGATTTTTCACGGATCTTGTTTCCCCTCTTGTCAACTCAAACCTTATATTATACTCCTAACGAAGCAAACCTTCGTTGGCTAGAAGGCTTGCTGTTGAGAAGGGGAGACACTTCTGAAGGGTTGCAGAGAAGGGAAGAGTTGCTTCTTCCATTTGCTACAACTACTGCCACTTCACAAAGGTAGGTGTTCTCAACTTTTAATTAAACTAGTAGCTAATCTAGGATGATTAGCTTAGGCATTTAGTCTTAGGCTCATTTCCATGTGATATTTAGTGTTTATAAAGCATGTGTTAGCTTAAATCTAGGATGATTAGCATGTATTAGCTTCATACCTAAGATAATTAGCATGTATTAGCTTTATACCCAGAATAATTAGCATGTATTAGCAAGTATTAGCAAGTATTAGTCTCATACCTAGAATAATTAGTATGTGTTAGCTTAAATCTAGGACGATTAGTATGTATTAGCTTCATACCTAAGATAATTAGCATGTACTAGCCTTATACCCAGAATAACTAGCATGTATTAGCAAGTACTAGTCTCATACCTATAATAATTAGCATGTGTTGCCTTAAATCTAGGATGATTAGCGTGTATTAGCTTCATACCTAAGATAATTAGTAAGTATTAGTCTCATACCTAGAATAATTAGCATGTGTTAGCTTAAATCTAGGATGATTAGCATGTATTAGCCTCGTACCTAAGACAATTAGCATGTAGTAGCCTTATACCCAAGATGATTAGCATTGATTAGCATGTATTAGCTTCAATCTAGGGTAGTTGGCATGTATTAGCTTCATATCCATACGATATATCCGTCTAACGCAAGTTTTATCGTGTTTTTACGTAACTTATTAGTTTAACTAACATGTTAACATACCTAATTAACATGTTAGTTGATCTAATAACTAATTAGCATACCTAATTAATTTGTTAGGTAGCCTATCTAGAAACCTTGTCTCCATTTAGTTCCTTTAAAAATGAAAACTTGTATGATACGTCATGTTAAAAATCTGATATTTAAGCAACTAAAGCATGAAACGAGTGCATAAATAAAGATCTATAATCCTTACAGTTTTCTCTATCTATCCATGTCATCAGTTTTACCTAAATAAACTTAAATCAAAGGTTAATACCCTAGCTTAATCAAAGATTAATACCTTAAGCCATTTTGAGCAGATTTGAACTGTAGAGTCGACCCTGCCCATTCACAGGGTCGACCCTGCCTGTTCACCGCGTTGACGCGATGAACTACAGAGTCGACCCTACCTGTTCACAGGGTCGACCCAGCCTGTTCGCAGGGTTGACGCGATGAACTGCAGGGTTGACGCGATGAACTGCTGAGTCAACACAACTGGCTCATTGCGTTAACCTGATCGTTAGGCTTTCACTTTTGTCATCTCCACTGATAGATGGCAGCCTGAGAGGTGATATTTAACTCCTGACAGGGTCCTCTAAATCCTGTATAATTCCCAGGAAGGGCATCCCACAGTGAGGGTGTCGTTTCTAAAATTGTCAGGTGGCCCATAAGGCACCTCTCCTATCTAGTTTTTTTCCGTGTATCAAACGTTACTGGTTTCCACTCCTAGTTCATCCCTACACATCAATGCGCCCTTGGATTCCATTCCATAATTCCACCTTATATATCATACTGGTCAAACCTTGAAATTCCCTATTGGCTATAAATGAGAGTGGATGTCAACAAACATGATTAATGCTATGCATATAGGGCCCGGTCTGGTCCTCGGAGGAGCACCCGATGGTACTTGTGCCCATGGGAGTTTATTGACCACGGTGTTTGGCATTGCACCGTAGTACTTGCTTGCTAGACTTTAGACATTCCACTCATTCTCGTGATATTACTTGATTGATTTGACTTGAGACCTGCAGAAGGGTAAAGTTTTGCTTGAATGAAATTGATAAATAACCAATTCCAATTTTACATGCTTGAATTTATATTACTTTCTATTACTTGCTTGACATGAGTTCTTACTCTCTTGGAAAGATTTCGTTAATTCCAGTTATTACTTGCTTGAATCTCTTACTATTGCTGCATTGAAGTTGGAATCCTTATACTCTCAATTGTTATTCCTTCACTACTCTTTTCGATTTTTACAATTCTTGATATCTACTCATCTACATGCATAGTTTTACTAACATTAATTGAATTTGTAAACCACTTAAAGCCTGTTAAATCTTGAGATGTAATTCCTACTGAGCGATTCGCTCATCTAGTTATTTTCTAATATTTTCAGGTAATTTGGATGCCAACCAACACTCGGAAGGGAATGAGACTGAGTGATGAGTGTTAGAGTGAAGTTATCAAATTGTCATGTCCCTTTTGTTATTGTATTAGTTCACTTATGTCAGTTGTATCAATTCATCTATGTCATTTGTATTAGTCTACTTGATTAGAACTGCTCAAGATTTGAAGCCTAGTCATTGGACTCTGGGAACACATGTAATTGTCCTTTGATTAATTGTGACAATTGTCAGCTCGTACTATTTGTATTAAATTTCAAGTTAATTCTTAGTTATTTGCGCACTCTGATATTTACATGATTGACACGATCTATATAGACGCGTCACGCCTCCGGGTAATCTTCCGCGCTCGGGGCGTGACAGTCTTCGTGGTATCAGAGACTAGGTTTTCAAACCTAGGGAACTAGAGAAAAAAATATAAATGGTTAGAAATTGAAATCTAAGTAAAAACTTGATTCCAAGGATAGGTAAAAACCTAAGTCCAGGGTTAGAGAAGTCTAAGGATATAAGTAGACCTTACCGAGTGAGATGGATAGAGCCATGGGTTAAGATTTCTAATGACTTTACCCTTACAAGTAAAAACCGACCCTTATCTTACTTAAACACTCTAAATATTTTGTAGGATCATGGCTACTGAAAGAGAACAATGGCGCAAGATGCAGCGCACCGTGCAGGGCCTTACACAGGCACTACAGCAAGTGGCCCAAGGCGGAGCTAACCGTGGAGCGGGTGACCTCCACAGGAGTTTCCAAAACCTGAACCCACCAAGGTTCACAGGTTCGTCCGACCCCGAGGATGCCGAGAATTGGCTAAAGGAGATGGAACGAATCTTCGTGTAATGTAATGCACAGACGAGGAGAAAGTTTTACTGGCTGTATTCCAACTTGAGCGGGACGCTCGATGCTGGTGGGAATCCATAGAAGCAACACTGCCAGAATACCATGTTACATGGGATGAATTCACAAAGCATTTCAACAACAAGTACTTCTCCGATCATATCCAGGAAAAGAAGGCCACAGAATTCACCGTTCTAAAACAACGGGGCTTGAAAGTGGCCGAGTATGAGGCCCAGTTCTCCAGATTGTCTAGGTATGCACCCCACTTGGTGTGTACAGAAAAGATGAAGGCGAGAAGATTCCTCAACGAGCTTCGGCCCCATTATATCACACAACTTGCCCCGATGGACATCCAAGTCTATTCGGAGATGGTTCGGCGTGCTCAACTGCTGGAAGACGCCACCGAATTATCTGAGAGAATCCGAGGAAGAGACAAGAAGGAACCCGTCACAAGCCCGGGAAAATTCAAACAATCCTTCAACAAGAAGCGATTCTTCATGGGAGGGGAGCCCTCTAAGGCGAAGAAATTCCAGAAGAATGACATGCCATTCTCCACCACCACACCATCAAAGGAGATTTGCAAGTATTGTGATAAAGCTGGTCATAAGACCGAGGATTGCTGGAGAAAGTTAGGAGCTTGTCTTCGATGTGGGAGCCGAGAGCATCGAATCCCAGACTGCCCACTGATGAAGGAACAAGACACCAAAGACGAGAAGCGTCTGGTAAAGAAACAAGGCCGTCTGCAAGCTCTCCAAGAGACGGAACCCACTAAAGGTGGAATTGTGGAAGGTATTCTCACTATTCGTTCAAAAATTGCTCAAGTTTTATTCGATACCGGAGCAACTCATTCATTTGTTTCCAAGAACTTTGCTACTTCATTTTCTAAGAAACATGAACTGTTAGATTTGGTCATATCTACATCTCTTGGGAATGAGTCTGATAGCACTTATCACTATCCAAACTGTGAAGTGATGATTAAGGGAAATAATTTACCTGCTGACCTGATATGCCTAGATATAAAGGGTTATGATGTCATACTAGGTGCCGACTGGCTATCCACATACCAAGCAACTGTAGACTGCCGGCATGGCAAGGTAACTTTCGTAGATTTCCCAGAGCTAGTTTACAATAGCCCTCGGAGTAAATCACTTCTTATATCAGCACTCCGAGCTAGTAAACTTATGAATAAGGGATGCATGACTTTCATAGCATTCGTGACTGCCACAGAAGTCGAGAAGGTTAAACTTGAAGACATCCGTGTAATTCGGGATTTTCCCGATGTTTTTCCAGAAGATTTAACCGGCTTACCCCCGGAAAGGGAAGTGTCGTTCACAATCGACCTTGCCCCTGGTGCTCGTCCTATTTCTAGGGCACCATACAGAATGTCCCCTGCTGAGCTGAAGGAACTAAAAGAGCAGCTAATGGAGTTATTGAACAAGGGTTTCATCAGGCCGAGTACTTCCCCATGGGGAGCACCCATGCTATTCGTCAAAAAGAAGGATGGATCGATGAGATTATGCATAGATTATCGACAGCTAAATCACCTTACAATCAAGAACAAGTATCCACTGCCAAGGATTGATGAGCTGTTCGCTCAACTATCTGGAGCTTTATATTTCTCCAAGATTGATCTTCGTTCTGGTTACCACCAATTGAAGATCAAAGAAGAAGATATTCATAAAACTGCATTCCGAAGCAGGTATGGGCATTACGAATTTACTGTTATGCCTTTCGGACTAACAAATGCCCCTGCAACTTTTATGCAGTTAATGAACAGCATATTCAGGCCCTATTTAGACCAATTTATTGTGGTCTTTATTGATGATATTCTGATCTATTCAAAGACCGAAGAGGATCATGAAGAACACCTCAAGAAGGCATTGCAGATATTAAGGGGAAACAAGCTATATGCCAAATTCAGCAAATGCGAGTTTTGGCTCGAGGAAGTATCCTTCTTAGGCCATATCATTTCGAAGAACGGAATTGCTGTTGACCCATCAAAGGTCGAAGCCGTGAAGAACTGGGAACGACCTACAAATGTAACTGAGATTCAGAGCTTCTTGGGTCTAGCTTGTTACTACCGGCGTTTTATAAAGGACTTCTCCAAAATTACTATTCCCATGACCAGGTTAACCCGCAAGGAAGTGCCTTATGAGTGGAAGGAAGACTGTGAAAAGAGTTTTCAAACTTTGAAGGATCTCTTGACCACTGCTCCAGTCTTATCATTACCAATGGAAGGAGAAAAATACGAGGTATATACCGATGCTTCTGGTATTGGCCTCGGATGTGTATTGATGCAGAATGGGAGAGTCATTGCATACTCTTCCCGACAATTGAAGAAACATGAAGAGAACTACCCAGTTCACGACTTAGAACTGGCCGCAGTAGTATTCACTTTAAAGATCTGGAGGCACTATCTCTACGGAGAACAATTCACTGTGTACTCCAATCATAAAAGCCTCAAGTACTTATTCTCCCAAAAGGAGCTGAACATGCGGCAAAGGCGTTGGCTCGAGTATCTCAAGGATTTCGACTTCACTATACAGTACCATCCTGGTAAGGGTAATTCCGTAGCTGATGCCCTTAGTCGAAAGCCGAGAACAATATTGGCCAACTGCATGATACAAGAATGGAAACTGCTGGAGAAATTCTCTGAGCTTGATATCAGCACAGATGAGAAGAACATGTGTATTATTCTATCTCATATGAGCCTACATCCAGATTTGCTACCTGAAATCAAGAAGTTACAAGAAGAGGATCCCTCGCTAGTGGAGATAAAGAGCAAGCTGGACGAGAGACTGGATTTCAAGCTGGCACCTGATGGCAGATTACTATTTCATGAACGGACATGTGTGCCCGATTGTCCCGAATTGACGAAGAAGATTCTTGAAGAAGCTCATAGATCGAGGTACATAATCCACCCTAGAGCCACTAAGATGTACCAAGACTTGAAAAGAACTTTCTGGTGGTCTAACATGAAAAGGGAGGTAGCAGACTTTGTGTCTCATTGCCTCACATGCCAACAAGTGAAGGCGGAACATCAAAAACCCGCCGGAAAGCTACATCCGTTGGATATTCCCAAGTGGAAGTGGGAAGCCATTGGCATGGACTTTATCATGGGTTTGCCCAAGTCTAGGGGCGGATATGATGGAATTTGGGTAATTATCGAACGGTTAACTAAATTGGCCCATTTCTTACCCATCAAAAGTCAATGGTCAGTCGACGTACTTGCTACCCTGTATATGAAGGAAATGGTTAGATTGCATGGAGTTCCCATCTCGATCGTATCTGACCGAGACCCGCGCTTCACCTCTTATTTCTGGAAGAGCCTGCAACACTCCTTGGGGACGAGACTCAACTACAGCACTGCTTTTCATCCCCAGACAGATGGATAGACCGAGAGGACTAATCAAGTTGTGGAAGATATGTTAAGGGCATGTATTATAGACTTCGGTGGTAGTTGGAATGACCACTTACCACAAGCCGAATTTGCATATAACAACAGCTATCAAGCCAGCATACAAATGGCACCTTTTGAGGCATTATATGGCAGGAGTTGCCGATCTCCCATATGTTGGGATGAAGTCGGTGAAAAACAAATTCTAGGTCTTGACATGGTGTGAGATTCTACCGAGAAGATATAACTCATTAGAGAAAGGTTAATGATAGCACAGTCCAGACAGAAATCTTATGCCGATAATAGAAGGCGAGACCTGGAATTTCAAGTCGGAGATCATGTTTTCCTCAAGGTATCTCTCGGCCGAGGCATTAGAAGATTCGATGTTAAAGGCAAATTAACACCAAGGTTTATCGGTCCATTCGAAGTACTGGAAAGGGTAGGCGAAGTGGCTTATCGTATCGCCCTACCTCCACAACTGTCAGAAGTGCACAACGTATTTCATGTTTCTATGCTAAAGAAATACGTGCACGATTTCTCACACGTCATCGATCACACTGACTTGGTGATACAGAAGGACCTCACCTATGAGCAAAGGCCAGTAAAGATCCTCGACCAAGAAATCCGAGTTCTAATAAACAAGACGATCCCTATGGTAAAAATTGAATGGAATCGATGCTTAGAACAAGAAGCTACATGGGAAACCGAGGAGTCTATGAGAAGGAGATTTCCAGAATTATTCTAGTCCGTAAGTAATTCTCACCCTCCTTGTCTCCGTATAATGTAATTGAATTTGGGGACCAAATTCTTTTAAGTTGGGGAGGGTGTAGCATCCCGTATAAAAATATATATATATATATATATATATATATATATATATTTATTAATAATATTTCCCAAAAAATATATATTAGATAAACTCTAGATTAAGTAAGAAGTTGGAACATGTAGTTATCATATGTAAAGAGTATTCACTTAATAAGTGGCTTCCTAGTGTAGTTGGTTAAGTAACTTATCTTTCAACCCAATGACGACCCCCTCCAGGCTTGTGCTTTTTTTGACAAACCTGCGTTGGCATCTGTCCTTTTCATATGTGAATAGTGCCATGAATAGTATCACTTTTTATTTAAAAAGAATTTTTCAAAAAAAAATTATATGTAAAAATAGAGAAAAATATAAGGATCTTATCCATGAAATTTCATTAACTAACTCCATGAAATTTTAAAGATAAAAATCATGAAAGTTAAGTGGGAAGTTTAAAATAAATAAACCACCCTCTCATAGGAGCTACAATCCACCGGACAACCTTTCGATTTCCTTATCCCCAACAGCCTGTATAAGCTGACATCCCACTGAGATCCGATTTTCATGGATCTTGTTTCCCCTCTTGCCAACTCAAACCTTATATTATACTCCTAACGAAGCAAACCTTCGTTGGCTAGAAGGCTTGCTGTTGAGAAGGGGAGACACTTCTGAAGGGTTGCAGAGAAGGGAAGAGTTGCTTCTTCCATTTGCTACAACTATTGCCACTTCACAGAGGTAGGTGTTCTCAACTTTTAACTAAACTAGTAGCTAATCTAGGATGATTAGTCTAGGCATTTAGTCTTAGGCTCATTTCCATGCGATATTTAGTGTTTATAAAGCATGCGTTAACTTAAATCTAGGATGATTAGCATGTATTAGCTTCATACCTAAGATAATTAGCATGTATTAGCTTTATACCCAGAATAATTAGCATGTATTAGTAAGTATTAGCAAGTATTAGTCTCATACCTAGAATAATTAGTATGTGTTAGCTTAAATCTAGGACGATTAGCATGTATTAGCTTCATACCTAAGATAATTAGCATGTATTAGCCTTATACCCAGAATAACTAGCATGTATTAGCAAGTAGTAGTCTCATACCTATAATAATTAGCATGTGTTACCTTAAATCTAGGATGATTAGCGTGTATTAGCTTCATACCCAAGATAATTAGCAAGTATTAGTCTCATACCTAGAATAATTAGCATGTGTTAGCTTAAATCTAGGATGATTAGCATGTATTAGCCTCGTACCTAAGATAATTAGCATGTAGTAGCCTTATACCCAAGATGATTAGCATTGATTAGCATGTATTAGCTTCAATCTAGGGTAGTTGGCATGTATTAGCTTCATATCCATACGATATATCTGTCTAACGCAAGTTTTATCGTGTTTTTACGTAACTTATTAGTTTAACTAACCTGTTAACATACCTAATTAACATGTTAGTTGATCTACTAACTAATTAGCATACCTAATTAATCTGTTAGGTAGCCTATCTACAAACCTTGTCTCCATTTAGTTCCTTTAAAAATGAAAACTTGTATGATACGTCATGTTAAAAATCTGATATTTAGGCAACTAAAGCATGAAACGAGTGCATAAATAAAGATCTATAATCCTTACAGTTTTCTCTATCTATCCATGTCATCAGTTTTACCTAAATAAACTTAAATGAAATGTTAATACCCTAGCTTAATCAAAGATTAATACCTTAAGCCATTTTCAGCAGATTTGAACTACAGAGTGGACCCCACCAGTTCACCGCATTGACGCGATGAACGGCAGAGTCAACCTTGCCTGTTGACAGGGTCGACCCTGCCTGTTCACTGCGTTGACGCAGTGAACGGCAGAGTCGACCCTGCCTGTTGACAGGGTCGACCCTGCCTGTTCATCGCGTTGACGAAGTGAACGGTAGAGTCGACCCTGCCTGTTGACAGGGTCGACCCTGCCTGTTCACCGCGTTGACGCAGTGAACGGCAGAGTCGACCCTGCCTGTTGACAGGGTCGACCCTGCCTGTTGGCAGAGTCGACCCTGCCTATTGACAGGGTCGACCCTGCCTGTTCACCGCGTTGACGCGATGAACTGTAGAGTCGACCCTGCCTGTTCACAGGGTCGACCCAGCCTGTTCGCAGGGTTGACGTGATGAACTGCAGGGTTGACGCGATGAACTGCTGAGTCAACACAACTAGCTCATTGTGTTAACCTGATCGTTAGGCTTTCACTTTTGCCATCTCCACTGATAGATGGCAGCCTGAGAGGTGATATTTAACTCCTGACAAGGTCCTCTAAACCCTGTATAATTCCCAGGAAGGGCATCCCACAGTGAGGGTGTCGTTTCTAAAATTGTCAGGTGCCCCATAAGGCACCTCTCCTATCTAGTTTTTTTCCGTGTATCAAACGTTACTGGTTTCCACTCCTAGTTCATCCCTACACATCAATGCGCCCTTGGATTTCATTCCATAATTTCACCTTATATATCATACTGGTCAAACCTTGAAATTCCCTATTGGCTATAAATGAGAGTGGATGTCAACAAACATGATTAATGCTGTGCATATAGGGCCCGGTCTGGTCCTGGGAGGAGCACCTGAAGGTACTTGTGTCCATGGGAGTTTATTGACCACGGTGTTTGGCATTGCACCGGAGTACTTGCTTGCTAGGCTTTAGACATTCCACTCATTCTCGTGATATTACTTGATTGATTTGACTTGAGACCCGCAGAAGGGTAAAGTTTTGCTTGAATGAAATTGATAAATAGCCAATTCCAATTTTACATGCTTGAATTTATATTACTTTCTATTACTTGCTTGACATGAGTTCTTACTCTCTTGGAAAGATTTCGTTAATTCCAGTTATTACTTGCTTGAATCTCTTGCTATTGCTGCATTGAAGTTGGAATCCTTATACTCTCACTTGTTATTCCTTCACTGCTCTTGTCGATTTTTACAATCCTTGATATCTACTCATCTACATGCATAGTTTTACTGACATTAATTGAACTTGTAAATCACTTAAAGCCTGTTAAATCTTGAGATGTAATTCCTACTAAGCGATTCGCTCATCTAGTTATTTTCTAATATTTTCAGGTAATTTGGATGCCAACCAACACTCGGAAGGGAATGAGACTGAGTGATGAGTGTTAGAGTGAAGTTATCAAATTGTCATGTCCCTTTTGTTATTGTATTAGTTCACTTATGTCAGTTGTATCAATTCATCTATGTCATTTGTATTAGTCAACTTGATTAGAACTGCTCAAGATTTGAAGCCTAGTCGTTGGACTCTGGGAACACATGTAATTGTCCTTTGATTAATTGTAACAATTGTCAGCTCGTACTATTTGTATTAAATTTCGAGTTAAATCTTAGTTATTTGTGCACTCTGATATTTACATGATTGACACGATTTATATAGACACGTCACGCCTCCGGGTAATCTTCCGTACTCGGGGCGTGACAGCACTGATATTGCTAAATCTCCGAATAAACCTCCTATAGAAGGTGGCCAATCCCTGAAAACTTCAGACCTCATGAAGAGTGTGGGGTTCCGGCCAATCTAGAATAGATTGGAACTTCTTGGGGTCCATGGAGACACCTTTGGTGGATACCACAAATCCTAGGAAAGTGATGGATGTGGTCAAGAAGTGACACTTGCCTCGGTTGGCAAATAGGCTCTCATGTCGTAGGACGGTGCAAACTTGCCTAAGGTGATCAAGGTGGGCCTCTTGGGATTGACTATATATGAAGATGTCATCAAAGTAGACCACTAGAAAGACCCCAATGAAAGGCCTAAGAACCTCCGTCATGAGACGCATGAAAGTACTTGGGACATTTGAGAGCCCAAAAGGCATGACCAACCATTCATACAAGCCATCCTTGGTCTTGAAGGCCATTTTCCACTCATCTCCGGGCCTAATTCTAACTTGGTGGTAGCCACTCTTAAGATCGATCTTGAAGAAGATAGTGGCTCCCGCTAGCATGTCAAGCATGTCATCAAGCCTAGAGATGGGGAACCTATACTTGACGGTGATCTTTATGAGCGATGTCACGCGGTTCGAGGAGCGAAGAAGACGCGGAGCACGCGGGCTCCTCTTTATTTGTTTTGCTGCAACACAGAAATAAGAGAAAAGAGAAGGGGCCACCACGGGAGATTGCTCCGGCGGGGCGAGCGGGACAAATGTAATATAGCAAGATATGGGGGTTAAACGGCCATAGCGGGAAGTGACTCGCCGCGGCCTTGGGGGGACGGGAATGGTGCGGAAATCAAATAGCAAGAATTGAAACGGCCATTGGGGAAGTGACTCGCCGCGGCCTCGAGAACATGAGTAGATGAGAATATAACAAAATATAAGGAGAATATAAAGAACGGGAATTTAAACGGCCATTGGGGAAGTGACTCACCGCGGTCTCGAGAATATGAATGGATAAGAATATAATAAAATATAAAGAGAATATAAGAACGGGAATTTAAACGGCCATTGGGGAAGTGACTCGCCGCGGCCTCGAGAATATAGCAGATAAGAATATAACAAAATATAAAGAGAATATAAGAACGAGAATTTAAACGGCCATTGGGGAAGTGACTCGCCGCGGCCTCGAGAATATGAGCAGATAAGAATATAACAGAATATAAAGAGAATAGAAGAACGGGAATTTAAACGGCCATTGGGGAAGTGACTCGCCGCGGCCTCGAGAACATGATGTGATCGCCAGGGGCCAAAAGACCCCAAAATAAAGAAAGTGATCACGCCTACCTCAAGAGCGGGAGATGGCGGGTTACTTCTTCCTCCCCCTTCGGCCGGCCGACGGAGAGGGCTTTCCTTGGGTACCCTTGCAAAACAACGACAAATAAGTAACGAGTGGATTAGAAAGATGAAGGTGTAGTATTCAAATCCTTGCGATAAAAATGACGAAATGATGGCAAGACACACACCTGGTTGGTGTTATCTTTTAAACCCCTCTCAGACTCGAGTAGGAGGAAAATGAGATGATGGATGCAAGAAGTATATAAGAAGAGGTGCCCTTATGAAGGGGGATAGAGGATGCGAGATGATGAATGCAAAAGAACTATGAAGAAAAGGAAAGGATTGGCTTATTGGATGTGCCGGTGGTGAAATCCGGCGGAGCTCCGACAGCGTAGGGACGACGTGGAAGCGCAGTGGATGAAGACGACCTTCCTCTTGCGAGCGTAGGCACCCGAGAAGCCGGCAGAACCTCCACCTACAAAAGACCCCACGGGTTAGAAATGACTCTGGCAGCCTCTGGGCTCTGGCAGCCTATCGGACCTCTTAGAAGCTCCCTCAGAACTGAGGGGGGGGCCTCTATTTATAGGGCTCCGGAGGGTGGAGGCGTCCAGGACCCTGGACACCTCCATCAGGGCCGAAGTAATATTTTATTCTATTTTTATTCATTTTATCCGAATATTTTAATGGAGGCGTCCAGGGTCCCGGACGCC
Organism: Amorphophallus konjac; assembly: GCA_022559845.1. Classification (NCBI taxonomy): domain Eukaryota; kingdom Viridiplantae; phylum Streptophyta; class Magnoliopsida; order Alismatales; family Araceae; genus Amorphophallus; species Amorphophallus konjac. The sequence continues at coordinate 254,272,654 of CM040118.1, read as the reverse complement.
TCCATAAGTCCCACCGAACTCCGCCGAAAGTCGCACGCGGTTTAACACAACGCGTGGTTTTGGAGCGCCGACCCGTGATTTGGAAATGGGCGCGTCCAACCGGCTGGACGTCTCCACAATTTGGATTCTTTCACACATGACAAACCGTCGATCGGTGGGCGGGACCCCGTGAGTGAGTTGATGGAGGTGTCCAGGGTCCTGGACGCCTCCAAGAAATTATAATATTATTTTTTGTTTTGTTTTTTATGCCAATTGGCATTTTATATTTTATATTTTTGTTTTCATGGAGGCGTCCAGGGGCCTGGACGCCTTCATAAATATATATATTTTTTATGTATTTTTTGTCTTAAAAAATAAATTAAAATGATGGAGGCGTCCAGGGGCCTGGACGCCTCCATTAAGACCCACCGGGTCCGCTGAAAAGGCGTCGGCAGCTCCCCGACAGGCACCCTTCCTGGTTTCGGAACCTTCCGATGCGTCTGACTGGTGTTGATGCCGTCCGAATGCTGCGACGAGACGATTCCGGATGCCGAAAAAGGCAGAAGAAGACCCAAGAAAAGGAAGCACTCAAGTGATTCAAAATGCGAAATCCGTCATGGGGCGTCGTATAGTAATATGAGACTTTCTCAGGAGACGTCAGGAATGGCGTGTCTACAGCTGCCCCGCCTTGGCGTCTGCTTTGCAAGGGAACGACACGTAGTGGAATGGTATCGAAGTGGAGTGAAGTGGGAGCGGACTGATAAGTTGATGCCAAGGTGTGATGAGACACGCTTTTGACGTTACTGTTTGGAATCTTTCCTGAAGTTTCAATGAGGCGACCTTAAAGGAGGTCTTTGAAATTTTGACGATTTGCTTGGACGGAGATCAAATAAGGGAGGGTGAGATGTGTGCTCAGGCACGAAAAATAAAGGAGACCAACTTCTTGGTGTGAAAGTACCTGGGTCATAAACCCGCAGGTTTCACCTTTGGTGAGCGGTTACCAGCCAATGTGGAAGTGCTGCGGCCAAGGTGGGTCAAACAAGGTAAAAAGTAAAGAAATATCTGAGAGTCTATCCAAACAAGGGTCTCCTTTGGAAGAGCAGCGTAGGGCCGTTTCAAGGAAACTCAGTATTTCATTCGGAGTGGAATATCTCATATTTGTAAGAATTGAAGCACAGCGGCTTTTGCAATCGAATCACTTGAATGATCTTCCGCAATAAATCAAAGTCCAATATGAATGCATGCTGGGCTTAAAGAAAAATTTAAAACAAACTAAAATAGAAAATAGCCAAGGATAATATTGTCAACTTGTTAAGAACGGGTCAGGATACCGATCCGGTGAGCTGGTGCTGGGCCGGGACCCGTTTATCCACGCACCAACTCACTGAATGGAACCGTCGTCCCCATGCTACCACAAGTTAACGGCCTATCCGCACAACCCAAATTCTTCCGGGATCATCACTGTTTTTTTTTGAAGGGGAACTCAAATTCCAGATTCGTTCGGGCCGCAAGGTCCTTGACATATTCTAGTAGCGTAGGTATCATATACTATGATGCGTGACAAGGTGGGACCAACCAATGAAAGGCGGGACAGAAGATAGGACAAAGACGTCAGTTAGTAAAACCTGCACAGGCCAGCATGGATTAATAACATCAGAAAGTAACAAAATCGTAACAGAATCGCACCAAAATGCAAAGAAGATCTAGCCAAAATCCTGACACTGACCACTGATGTGACATGTTCTGTCCTGTAGCGCCTCTCCTTTCCTACACTTCTTCTCTTGCACTAAGTTGTTTCGAGGCACGCTTCACGAGACCTTGCCCTAAACAGTAGGGAACTATTCCTCGCACAGAGGGATCCTGTTGCTTTCTTTTGGGCGCGTCCAGGCCCGAGGACGCGTCTTAACCCTCGAATTCAAATTTAAAGTGCCGGGCGGCCTTTCTTCTCCCATGCCTTACCCGCAAACGAGCCCGCCTTCCGCCGAAACTCACTCGCCCGTCTTCGTCTTCTTCCCCTCGATCGATGGAGTTCGGTGGGCCGGACCATGGTGAAGGTGGAGAGGGACGAGGGACTCCTTGCCCAAGGAGGGACACGCAAGAACACGGAACGGCGTCCATGGAGGAGGAAGGGCCGCTTCGGGCCCCCGAGGGGCCTGATGGTGCGGAAGGAGGTGAACACGGTCTGGTAGGTCCTCAGATCTTCTCCTTTGATCCATTTTGAGTTTTGAAGCGAGCCGTGCGAGGGGGGAAAGGGTTCGGCGAGTGTTGCACTCAAATGATGGACGCGTTCTAGACAGGGGACGCGTTCTTTGTTATGATGCGAGGCCCTTCTTTCTTGGTGCAGGACATGGCGAGGACCCTGGGCCTGGCCGATGAGTGGGCGAGTGCAGACAAGCCGAGCCGCGTCAGGAAGGAGAGTCGCAGCAAGGCGAAGCTTGAAGACTGGCGCATACGTCTCCCTGGACAGCAAGGGGACGTACTTGTGCAGGATAGTGCCGACTTCCTGCGGCAACAGAGAGAGAGTTACGTGGGTCTTCCCCGAGCCGGGGATACGCGCGACGTCGACGGGTCTCGTGCCCAATTAGCCGAGGTCAGGCGGCAGCTGGCCGCCACTCAACAGGAACTGTCGCTCCTGGTAAGCTAAGTGCTGCATTTTCTGTTTTTAAATGTGGAGCTTAGCTGACGGCTGTTGTTTATTCGTTCCAGCGTGCCCAACAGACAGCGATGGTAGGAGTGGCTGGCGGGGCATCTTCCAGTTCCTTGGCCCCTTTTCTTGAGATTGCCTCCCTCCGGGAGTAACTTGCCGGTGCGGTGGCTCGGGCTACCCGGGCGGAAGAGGAGCGTGATGTCTGGGTGGCGACTGTAGCAGAGCTGTGACATCGCGGTGAGGAGAGACCTTCTCCAAACATCCTGGAGTTAAGGGTTCTTCTGCAGATGATGAGGAGAGAGGCAGAGAGAGAGAAAGCCGAGAGAAGGTCCGAGCGACAGCGGGATCAGACCGAGAGGAGGGCCTTGGAGGCCCAGGTGAGGGAGTTCTAGCTGGGCCTTCAGGTCGCGGTGCAGAGGGTAGGAGCGATGGAGACGCGCTACGAGAGAGCGCGAGAGTTTGGGGAGCGACTCCGCCAGTCCAGCCGCTTTGCTGCTAGTGGCTTCTTCGCCACGCCAGGGGAGGAGCAACGAGTCATTACTGTGGAGCCGGCGCCACGAGGCGAGGCGGGTGCTACTGCACGGGGATCCAGGAGGCTTCTGAGGGACCCTCACCTCAGGGGAGAGGAGAGGGACGCCTAGAGGGACGAGCATGAAGATAATGGCAAGAGTTGGCGAGCTAGTGGACCCGCCTCCTTTCTATGATTGTAGTGTTTATGACGGCTTATGTAGAATTATGAATGGAGTGATTTGATTTTCTGCTGCTTGTTTGTTCTCTTGTGCGTTCCTTCTTCCCTACACTTCTTCTCCTTTGCACTGTTCCCATGTGATGGGTCTGCCGAGACTCCACCCCAAGCGGAGAATCGCGTCTTGTTGTGACCATTTTCCACGGGAATCTGCCGTCGAAGTCAATAATGACGGCCCTAGTTCCTTCTCCCGGATGTTGTGTCAAGTTTTGCGGACGTCCTCCAAAACATGATAGGGTATCCCTAGACAACATAGGGGGCTAGTCGTCATATTCTTCGTCCAATCAATCACCCTGTGCGAGCGGTGAAGTGACGCACGGGACCGCATGGTAGGTGCCTCATCGCGAGGGCTATCATTAAAGGTGATGGAGGCAATCTTGGCCTGCACTCCTTCCATTTCTATAAATTCTTGTCCCTTTTATCCTCCCAGGTATATCGAGAGCTAACTCGAGGAGCACAAGTTCTCACGGGAGAGGAGGAGTTCAAAATTCCGAGAGTTGGATGGAGGGCGAATCTTCCCACTCCTCGAAGAGAAGCAGGTCCAGTGGTAGTAGTTCCAGGAGGCTTTCGGACCTCAAAGGGCACTTCAGCGAAAGGACCCGAGTGCAACTCGTTAGCCAAGTTTTCCTGCCCCTTTTTTTTTCTTCTTTTCTTTCTGACCAAACCTCCTCTCCATTCCCTGCATGCGTAGAGTGTGATGAAATCACAGATCTCATGGGAGTTGGTAGTGGCAGCATACTGAGGTCTCCCAGATTTTCAGAAGGCAAGGCTAGACGTGATGGGATTTGGCACCTTTCTTCGGATCGAGCCGCTCAAGCTCGACCTGGTTCTGATCCAAGCCTTGTGTGAGAGATGGGACCCAGTGAGTCGGACATTCCTGATGCCCTGGGGGCACATGGTGCCCAGCTTGGAAGATGTGGTCCGGATCACAAGCCTGAAGGTGGAGGGCGAGGCAGTGACCGGGGTCACTTATGCGGATTACCGAGAAGGTGCTCGGAAGCTACTGGGTTTGGACCTAGATGGTCGGAAAAACAGGTCGGTAGGTAGGGCGTCCCTCATGGATGCATTAGGGCTCACCGACACTCGTCGGCGGGACGATGAATCCTCAGAAGAGTTGATGGAAAGGATGGAAATAGGATGCCGTGTCGTGTACTGCACAGATGTCGGCAACTGGGAAAGATGCAACATAGATTTGAGGAGATTTCTCCTCTTCCTTTTGTGGAGATTGGTACTGAGCTCGAAAGGGGACGGTATCCAATGTCGCTTCCTGGAGCTGCTATCAGACATTGAAAGAGTAGGATACTATGCCTGGGGAGCTGCCATGCTGGCGCACTTGTTTGCAGGTCTGTTCCAAGAAGCGGACCGTGAGATGACTGTGAGTGGTTTCACACCATTCATCCAGGTATTTTTAGTTTTGCTTGTTTTGTATTATTTTTCTTGTTTTTACAAGGTACTGATGACCTGCGCCGAGCAGCTGTGGAGCTATTATTACCTCCCCATGGGGAGAGCGTGGCATTGGTGACCCGCGATGGTGCCGCTAGCCAGACGGTGGCAACCCATCATGAGTGCGGCACCCCTAACCTACCAACTGGTGGTGCTAAGGCGGGAGCTACAGGAGTTCCCTGCAGCGATGGTGTGATTTTTTTGAATTATTTTATTTTTATCTTTGGTCTTGACTAACTAAACAGGTATGCATAACCTAACCTAGGTAAATTGGAGACCCTACTCAGACATGGTCGATGCCGACCAACCATGGGTTCTAACAAGTCGTGCCCGGTTTGGACGGGAACTGTGGATGCACTGCCTGAATGAAATCGAGCCGCTTCGGCTGCGATTGGTTATGAGGTCCTTGGGACTGGCTCAAGAATGGGTGGATACAGCTGCGCCACCTCGCGTCGGGAGAAAGACGCGGGGACCGGCAACCTGCATTGACTGGCGCATGTGGTTCCCTGAACAGTATGAAGACTGGTAACGGGGTGGCACGATAGTGGAATCGCAGGCATGGGATAGTGAGGATTACCTGCGTCTATACAAGACAAGGTACGCAGAGCGGTTCCAACCCCGGGGACTTGCGGAGGTAGGTCTCCCCTTTTTCTCTTTTCTTCTTTCTCCCTTTTTGGTTTTCTGGTGGAAATGCTGACTCGTATGGCTGCAGGATATCCGCGATACGATGATAGCGACTTTATGAACTCGCTTGGCAGAGATGGAGCAACGGTTGGGCGATGCCCGTGGAGCTACGAGCGCCTTGGTAGGTGTACAGTGCGTTCCTAATTAAAACCTCAGATTCCAGGTGTTGGCTGCTAACTCATGTGGTTATAGCATGCCCAGATTGACGCGGCTTCCCCAGCGATGGGAGTAGGTGGTGCCTCTTCCAGCTTGTGGATTCTCACCTTAGAACTTGACTTGCTTCATGAGCAACTTGCTCACGCCACGCAGCATGCTGCGGAGGCAGAAGGGATGCTCTGTATAAAGGTAAGAGTCTCAGTGTTGAGTTCTCTTTGTTTATGCCTTGCTGCGTATCTTGAGATGGTACATCTGGCAGGAAAAGGAGACGGAAGAAGCGCTTGCTCAAGCTGCGCAGAGGGAGGCTCGGATAGCAGAACTGGAGAGGGAACTACGACATCATCCTGATGACGACTCCTCTAGGGATGCCGTGGAACTGAGGATCACTCTCCAGTTGGAGAGGGAAGACCGTGAGAGAGAACGTGCAGAGAGAGAAAGAGACGCAGAGAGAGAAAGAGCCAATAGATTGACTGAAAGGGAGGAACGAAGGGCCATGGAGGCCCAGTTGTTCGAACTCTGAACCAGCCTTGGTCTTGCTGAACAGTGGCTGAGAGATGGTGAGGAGCGCTACCGAAGAGCACGAGAGCGTGGCTTTCGTGTTGGTAGCTTCTCTGCTGCTTCCGTGGATCAACGCCGGGGTGTGGGAATAGGAAGGGGAGTACAGAGTGGTAGGAGTACTGCTTTTCGTAGTTAGGTAGCACCCTTGAGAGCGTTTTGCCTTGAGAGTAGTGGGATGAGTGATGGCGAGAGAGAAGGCAGAACTTGATGTAATTTTTTTATTTTAGAAAGGAATAAAATACAAGGTTTGGTCTGTTTGGTTTTCACCTTTGCTTTTGTCGCTTCAAATCCCTGCACACATCACTGAAATAAACAAATCAGAATTTCTATTCTGACTTGGCCCCTTGCTCAATAAGCAAATGGTCACTGTGACTGTCCTTGATAACTGGTCAAGGGGCCAAGCCTTTATTTAGCGAAGGCAAGGGAAAGATGTGGTGATGATAAATGCGACAGGCAAGCACACGAATGCAAGCGGTATTAAAGTGAGATGCTGCACGCAAATGCAATCATGCAAAATTGATTTGTTTTCTTTTTATATTTGGCATTTTTTTTGTTTTATCATAAAAAAGATTTTTTTTTTGTTTGTAAATATGTACATTTTCTCTTTTCCATTTTTTTGTTGCTTTTATTATAAAATTTTTTTATTGCTAATGCCTGTCAAGCACCCAAATGGCACCCAACCTATACGAGAACAGGGGTTTCCTACTAACCTCCCAAATATCCTAAGTGCACATCTAGGTTGATTTGGGCCTCTAGACCCCTCGAATGATGATCCCGCCGGCTAAGACTTACCCTTATGACAATACCGTCATGCCATGCTTAGGCTCCCAGTCGCTTCCGACCACAGGGATTCACCCAAAAGGTGTTTGAGGTAAGAGATTTGCCCGACCCGGGTCTGTTTCCTCACAACTCTACATGGTATATGATGAAACACCCTGGAACCCCAATGACCAACCGCGCGACGCTGACCCGCAATCAGACGCCGTCGCACCCATAGGTGACGCGCTTGCATTGGCCTAAGCCCGAGGTTGAACAAGAAGACATCAAGGTGGTAAACAAGGGTCTTGACCAGCCAGAAACACGGAGACTCCTTCGCAGCGATAGCTTTTGTTTTTCAAAGTAGGCAACCAAATGTGTATATTAAAATAAGGTCGCAGACCCTGGGCAGTTTTCACCCTTCAGAAACTCCATCGAACCTTCATCTTTAGAGGGAGAAGGAAGAGTGTAGGGGATAAACCTTCTGAGAGGACCGACAAAGCCGTTAACCCGGCGAGCGAATAAGGGCCCATTAACTCTTTCCTTTCGGACAACTTCGGACCAAATCTCGAGCATTTACATTGCACGGCCCCTTTTGTGGATTCAGACTTTTTCTTTGAGGGGTTCCGTTTATCGCAACAGGCACGGTCACGACCAGGCTTTTCTCTTGATTTTGATTTTGTATTTCTTTTTGTGAGGGAGATATAGTCGTTTGACGTTTGTGGGCTCCCTTTTCGTATGCCTGCGGGGACACTGCCCTCTTCTCGTGCTCTGATCGATGCTCGAGGAAATGGATCCTACTCTTACCTTTGGGGTTTGAGTTTCGGTTTCTCATGCTCAGCGTTTTAAGGGCGCCGACTGTCTCATTTGGTCGAAGAGAAAAGAATAAAGATTACAGCTTCCGGAGATCTTCTGGGTGGGGCCCCACCATAGGTGATGCTACCGACTTTTTTGAATAAAATACATAAGTGAGCACATGTTAGCTTCCTTCGAGCGAGCATAGGCCGACGTGGCCGGACAGGGATCTCTACGGTTCTGGCAAACCAAGACTCGGTGCCTACCAAGTCTTAATGGGCCCTATCCTAACATGAAGGTTAGATGCAGGGACTTAACTACATGGTGACTGCCAGGCATCGGCATTTTAAATTTTCCATATTTTTAGTGGTTTTCGATATTTCTTTATTTTTGATGTTTTTTATCTTTTCATCATTTTTTTTTGTTTTGTGCTAAGGGTAATATTTCTTAAGATATAGCACATTCCAAGGGTGGGATAACTAGGTTCCTTCGGCGTTGATTAGCTTGTAGGCGTTGCCAGGGTACACAGCTTGAATTACAAATGGTACTTCCCAATTGGGTTGGAGCTTAGAACGCGGCCCTCCAGGTTTGACAAAAATTCTTTTTACGACCATCTCACCGACTTTGAATTTTCTCTCAACAACTTTCTTTTGGTAAAAGCGAGCGAGTCTATTTTGATACACACGCGCGTGTTCGGCAGCGGCCAGCCGCTTCTCATCCAAGAGTTCCAACTGGGCGAGGAGTGAATTACGACGATCGTCGAGGGGAAATTTCTCGTCCAATTGTACCCTGAGAGAAGGGATCAGAGTCTCATACGGGACTACCGCTTCCATACCATAAGTAAGGGCAAATGGAGTCTGCCCGGTGGGGGTACGGATTGAAGTGCGATAGGCCCATAGGGCTTCGATAAGTTTTTCTGGCCAGTCTGAAAACTTACTAGACTCGCAAGTTTTTTTGATGATTTTGAGCAATATTTTATTGGTGGCCTCCGTTTGGCCGTTACCTTGTGGGTAATAAGGCGATGAATGATGTAATGTAATTGCGTACCTTTTGCAGAGGTCGCATAGGTCCTGAGAAATGAACTGTGGCCCATTGTCGGTGACGATTATGCTTGGGACGCCGAATCTGGCGAGCATGTTCTTCATGATGAACTTGCAGACTGTTGACGCCTTGATTTCCGCATAAGCTTCGGCTTCGGCCCATTTGGTGAAGTATTCCGTCGTAGTAAGGATGAAAGATTTCTGCTTGGTGAGGGAATTGGGATCACCTAGGGGACCAATGATGTCGAATGCCCACATGGAGAAAGACCACGGGGAGGATATTGGATGAAGTGAGGAAGATGGTGAATGGATTTCATCAGCGTGAAGTTGACACTTGGCACACCTACGGACATAGACAGCACAATCCTCTTCCATAGTGGGCCAGTAAAAGCCTTGCCAAATGATCTTCTTGGCGAGCATCTGACTATTCACGTGGCCACCGCACACACCCGAGTGCATCTCCTCTACACATTTTCAAACCTCATCGTCACCAAGACATCTTAACATAATACCAGTAAGGCTCCTCCTATAGAGTAGACCTCCAACCAAAGTATATTTCTGAGCCACCCTTCTTATGGCTTTCTTGTCCTCTGTGGTGGCCCCTTCAGGATAAGATTGATCTTGGCAGTTTCTCTTCATCAGCCAGTTCTTCTTCAGCCTCTACCAACATGATTTCCCTCTTCTCAAGGATATCTTCCTGCAGGATCTTCCTTGCTATCCTGTCTTTGATATTTACGTAGGAAGCATCATCGATTGCAGGGGCGTGAAGTTTGTAGATGGAAATGGACTCAAACCATCTTCCTAGAGGGAACCTTATGGATGATGCCAACGAGGCGAGGGCATCAGCGAGAATATTCTGATGACGAGAGACATGAACAAAGATCAGTTTGGTGAACAGTTTGGCAAAGGCAGCAGTGAGTTCTTGGTATGGCTTGAGTTTGGGATCACGAGTGCGATATTTAGTGAGCACCTGGCGAAGGATGAGTTGACTATCACCTACGACTCGCAACTCAGTGATACGAAAAGAATGAGCGAGTTCTAGGCCAGCTAGAAGAGCTTTATATTCGGCTATATTGTTGGTAACTGGAAATTTGAGCTGGTATGCCAATGGAAATGTGAGGCCTTCAGGCGACAGGAGGGCGTCGCCCATTCCTCTCCCTTGAGATATCAGAGCTCCATCAAAATATAGCATCCACATTAGCTCATCTGATTGGTTGACGGACATTAGTTCCTCATCTGGAAACTCTGATTGGACGGGATCGAACTTAGGAAGAGGATGGTGAGCGAGATGCTCGGCTATGGCATAGCCTTTAATCGCCTTTTGCTGGATGTAGGTGATGTCGAACTGAGAGAGAAAACTTTGCCAGCGTGCTAGCCTATCCGTAAGGACGGATTTCTCCAGAAGGAATTTGATAGGATTCATTCGAGCAATCAAGTGGACCTCATGAGCCAAAAAGTAGTGCTTCAATTTCTGCACTACCCAAACGAGGGCAGCACAGGTTTTCTCCATGACGGTGTACTTCTGCTCACAGGGATTGAGAAGTTTGGACAAGTAATAGGTTGCCCGTTCCTTGCCTTCTTCATCAGCTTGTGCGAGGACGGCTCCCACGGAGTCATCCAAGACTGAGACGTAAAAGATCAGAGGTTTTTCTGGTTTAGGTGGAATGAGAACGGGTGGACTAGCCAGATATTCTTTCAACCCTTCAAAAGCTTTCTGACATTTAGAATTCCAGTGGAATTCTACTCCTGGCTTGGTCAACTCGTAGAGAGGTCTACACCTTTGTGAATGTTGGGACACAAACCGACGAATAAACTACAACCTCCCGATTAAACCTCGGACTTCCCTCAAATTCTTGGGAGGCGGCATATCCCTGATAGCCTTGGCTTTGTCAGGATCTATCTCGATCCCTCTTTTGCTCACAATGAAATCCAACAATTTACCCAACGACACACCAAACACACACTTTTTCGGGTTCATCTTCAATTGGAACTCCCTTGACCTCTGCAGGACCTTAGCCAAAACTTCTGGATGTTCCATCCTGGTCCTTGATTTCACCAACAAGTCATCCACATACACTTCCAGATATATGTGCATCATGTCATGAAATATGGCCATCATCGCTCTTTGGTAAGTAGCTCCAGTATTCTTTAATCCGAACGGCATGACCACGTAACAATATGTTCCCCAAGGGGTAGTGAATGACGTCTTTTCCTGATCCTCTTCTGCCAAATAAATTTGATTGTATCCTGAAAATCCATCCATGAATGAGAGGGTTTCGTAGCCTGCCGTGTTATCAATCAACACATCAATGTGAGGTAAGGGAAAATCATCTTTTGGACACGCGCGGTTAAGGTCCCGGAAGTCGATGCAAATCCTGACTTTCCCATCTTTCTTCATGACCGGGACAATGTTCGCCACCCATTGAGGATAAAGGACGACTCTAATGAACCTGGCTTTGTGGAGCTTATCAACCTCTTCTTTCATTTTCAAAGCCATCTGAGGGTGGAAACGCCTTAACCTTTGTTTTACCGAGACGGACCCTGGTTTTAGGGTTAAACGGTGTTCGACCAAGGTTGAATCTAGACCCGACATATCATCGTAGCTCCATGCAAACGTGTCCTTATATTCCTTGAGAATCTCAATTAATGCCTCTTCTTCAGAGGGTGGTAGGTTGTCACTTATGAGGATGATCCTAGGGTCTTCCTCAGTTCCCAAGTTGACTTCTTTGGTGGATTTTTCTACGGCGGTTGACGGCTCGTCGAATCTCTTTATTCCACTAGTGTACGCACCCGCCGCATCCTCATATTCTTCACCCTCATCGTCAGTGGGGCATTCTTCATCCGTGATCTCGTAGACTCCATACCCTTCATCAAATGCACCGTCGCCCTCACATTCTATTTCCGGTAGTCGGATGGGATTTTCTAACAACTGGGGGATGGCAAAAAGGGCCTGACACCTGGCGGCTAAATCCAGAAGGAATCGACGAGGGATCTGCCTACCCTTGGATCTCTTCCTAGGTACTACCCTTGACCTATCATTCCTAGATTGACTGATAATATTTACAGAAGAAGAGGAAGACAAAGAGGATGGTGTAGAATGTACAGGAGAAGACCCCTCAGAGGAGGGGTAGAAAAGGTCGCTCATCGGACCTTGGACGGGTGGTCCACAGGGCGGTACGTACCCGTGGGAGATGTAGGAGGTTTTCTCAACGAAGATGTGTTGTTGGGGAGTTTGAAAATTGATGTTTTTTTTCGTTTTCAATTTTAATGACAAAGCAGTGAAAAGAGATTGGAGGAGAGAGAAAAGTGGTTATGGCTAGAGGATTGTGAGGCTCATAGAGTAGATCATGGTTGATGACCTGGCGCGGGTTGAGAAGCTCGCGTAGGTATGTAAGCAGAGAAGGGGATCTGGGAAGATCATCAGACAATTGTCTGGCCCAGGAAGAAGATATCAGCAAAGACTGAGACGAGTGGATGGAGAAGATGGCGGGCTAATGAGCTGTCGACGGCAATGTTGAGGACGGATGAAAATCCGTCGATGACAGGGTCCTTCTGGCGAGGACGAGGATAGTTTGGAACCTTGGCAAGAGTGGTAATATTCTCTGGTATTTCGGAGATCAATGGTGGTCCTTCAAGCTGTGGAGGTGAGAACATCCTTTCTAGTGCAACAGAAATGTCCCGTATGTCGAACCATTTGTTCCACTCGCATTTCAGATCTTTGATCTTGCCTCTTTTGGTGATCCTTGGACATTTTTCAGCCAAATATACAGCATGTGATCCCCCATATGCTTCTCGTGGGTAATCTCCCATCTGAACAACGGGCCCTCTGTTGAAGTGGTTTGATAGAGTCCATGTGAGGGGCTTCCAATCTACCTTGAATGGTCCTTTGAAGCCTAGGCCAAACCTACGGTTCGGCCTAATTTCCTTTGGCGATTTGAGCCTACCCTGTAACTGTGCGCCCAAACCTTTACCCTGTTGGTAGCCGATGTTCCTCATAATCTCCCACCCTTTGGAGTGAAAAGGGAGATATGATGTTACGGTTGCCCTGACCGGCTCCTTTGGTGCTAGTGGAACGTGAGATGAATCACGTACGTCCAGTAGTGACAATATGGGCCGATGAGACGGCCAAACAGAGGGCAGAGAGGTGTTGATAGCATCCACTGTGTGAAGGACAGGTGTACTGACCACTTTAATAATCCTCCCATTGTAAGGAAACTTCAGATACTGATGGTTGGTGGAAGGCACAGCGTCCATGGCTTCGATGTAAGGGTGACCCAGTATAGCCTTGAATGTGGGGTCCATGTCGAGGATATGGAATTCCGTGGGAATTGACATGGGGCCTAGTTCTGCCTTCAGAATAATCATCCCCTGCGGCGACCTTTTGCTATTGTCATAAGCCATGACCGTGATCGAGGAAGGTCTTATTTGTTCCTCGTTGACCCCACACAACTGAAGGGTGTCCATGGAGATCACATTTATGGACGCACCCGTGTCGACAAGACACGGGTTTATGGATACCCCATTAATTTTAATTGAAATGCACAATGCATATTTTCGAGCTTCCTTGGGAGCGAGCTCATAGTTGTGGAACATGATGGCCGGTTGTGTGTCTGTTGGGGTCAGGACGGTCGAAATCTTCTCCACGGGGAGGTCCTCATTAACCATGACTTTTTAAAGATATTCCATCAAGGCCGCCTGGTGGGATGTGGATCTTTGAAGTAGCTCCAGGATGGAGATCCGAGCAGGCATCTTGTCCAAGTGTTTCAATAGATCATACTGTGTTCCAGGGATAGCCCTTTCTGGTTGTTATCCATCATCCTTCTCTGGCTGAGATTGCTCAGGATTCTGACTGTTGTGGGGGAAAACCCTGTGGAAAATCCTTCCACTCCGGAGCACCATCGCCTGCGGCTTTTGTACCTCTGTAGGGGTAGCAGTGGGTTTTAACAAGGATTTGAGGGGGACTGGTGGAGGAATGGTTGATGAAGCAGGGGTGATGACGGCAGCAGGGATTCTGATGAGGGGTTTGTTAGGTGGAGGCATGGTGGAGGTAGAGGGGATATCACACGGGTTATGAATGATAAGGGATCTGGAAGGTGGAGGCGGAGGCAAAGTGGAAGTGGGTAAGGTTTGAAACGGGTAATGGTTTTGAGGTGGATGGTGGGTGATGAGTGGCTTTATTGGCGGTGGTATGGTGGAGACATGCGGGGTTACGTACGGTTGACGGGTGATAAGGGGCTTAGAAGGGATATGGGCAAATGCGGTAGGGGTGGATGGTAAAGTGGGGGAGTGAGAGAAGATGAGAGGGTGTGAAGGCGTAGTGGTGAGTGTCGGTTGATAGGAGATCGGGGTGCGGATGAGAGGGCGTAATGGTAGTGGAAATGGTGAAGGTGATACTGACGTGGGTTGATGAGAGAGAGGTGCTACCCGGGCAAGGCAAGGGTGTTGCGTGATGATAGGATTGGCGGTAGAAAGAATGGAGGTACTTTCCTGGTACCACACCTGCTCTCTCCCGACTTCCGGGAAGGAGGAGATGGGGTTAACCTGATGATTGGGCTGTTGGTGCTCCGGTAATGGATTCTGGATTATGCCCATGTTGGGCTGTTGTTGTGGGGCCTGCTGAGGCTGTTGTTGTTGTTGTGGTTGCTGCTGCTGCTGCTGTTGTAACTGCTGTTGTGGCCTATGAGGAGGTCTCCTAGCCTTGAGAGCGGCGACGTATCGTCTCATTTCATCCCAATCTATTTGATGTTCATCATTCATATCGTGGATGTAATCTTTGAAATGGAAGCAGTAATCTACTGTGTGTCCTGGCTGCATGTGGTAGACGCAGTATTTGGAGGTATCAACATTCGGGGGCCACACGGGCCTTTCTCTGGGTAGGGCGAGTTGGTTTGATGCCATGAGGGCATTAAAAATGTCTGCTAAGGTTTCTAGCAATGGTGGATAGTAGGCTCTCTTGGGACCGACCGGCCTCCTTTGTTGCTGTTGGGGACCATAGTTCCCTGGGGGTGGAACTTGGTTGTACTGAAGCGGTGGTTGTTGTTGCTGGGGTTGACGTAATGGAGGCATATTATCCTGGGGTGGATTATTTTGGGGTGGAGGACGAAGAGGGAAAGGACCTGGTTGGAGGGGAAGTCGGGGCATTTGTGGAGGCCTTGGGTTGACTGCATAGTTGGCATTGTTGACCGCACCCACTTGCTCATTTGTCACGACCCCTTCTGTGGCTCCGCCCGGGACACCAGCGCCTGTCTTTCTGATCACTTTGGGCTTCGAAGACTCAAACATATTCATAATGGGGGAGTCTTTTAACTGGGTTTGGATGTACCGGGCCCTTTCATAGAGTTCCTCCATTGTAGTAAGTTTATTCATGGCCAGGACGTGTCTAAACTGTGGGGTTGCATTAGACACAATCATCTTCACTTGTTCGGGCTCGGAGAGGGTATCCCTTATTCTTTACGCCAGAGACCTCCATCTATCAGCATAGCGGATAAAATCCTCGTCGGGCTTCATCTTTTCGGCCACTAGGTCGGTAATGGAGAGTGAGGGACCGACCCTATCCCTATATTTCTGCAAGAACCTTATCTGGACTATTTCAAAATTCTCGGCCTCGCGGGGCTCCAAAGAATAGAACCACTCTAGCGCGGGACCATCCAATGATCTCCGAAAGAGGTATGCCAGGGACCTCTGATCGTTTTGCCAATAGGAGGATTCATACATGAAATCCTTGAGGTGAATGAAGGGGTTGCCGGTACCATTGTATCTGCGGTACGTGGGCATTTCGGAGGGAGGAAGATGAATGACGGGAAGGATTTGCAAAGCAACCTCCGGGGTGGCTTTCACGTCCACCATTCTTCTCAGATTTTGAAACTGCTCGTCCATGCGATTGAACCTATTGAGGAGCGATTGGGCAAGCTCCTCTGGAGGTGAAGGTGGCACTTGCCACTGGGGGAGAAACTGTCTCCCGGAGACTTGAGGGGGGAACGCCGAATGAGAGGGCGCTGTCGGACCGCCGACAGTTGGCCCTGGCTGAAGCGGTATGTGGGGAACAACGGGAGTTTGAGATTGTGACAAGAACTGAAATGAGGGTGGTTGTTGGCTCGCTTGTCCTTGAAGAGAGGGAGACTGGATGGCTTGCGCCAATGAAGGAGATGGAATGGCCTGCACGGACTCTTGGAGAGGTGCGATGGCCGGAATTGATTCCTGGGGCGTGGGGGAAACAGATTTCCCCTTCAGAATGGCCTGGAAGGCCCAGCGCTGTTCAGAGGTAAGCTCCGTGTTGGCGATGATGCCCAGTAAGGAAGAGATATCCTGTGGTGGGGACGTGTCCCCGGCAATAACTTGCATCTCATGCGAGGGCTCATGAGAAGGACCCGAGTCCATAGCATAGACTCGCGGGTCGGCTGACAAACCACAACTAGGGTGGTTCTCCTCAAAAGACTCATGAGCCATGCTCACAGTTTTCCCAGAACGCAAAAACATACACTAGCAAGCAGGTAGCATAGATTATCAAACAAGTGGATGCCTTTACGCCTTTTTTTGTTTTGATTTTGATGATTTTTTTGTGTTTTTAGCGAGATTCGAAGTTCACACAAAATAGGGACCCTAGTTTATTTTTGTTTCACCGCCGTGTCAGCTAGGGTCTCTCGTCTCACCACGAATGGGATGACTAACTCCGGGGAACTTCAATGGTACAACCAGCCCAGTGAATGAAGAGGGGATTCTTCGATGTCGGGGACTTACGGAGGTCCCAGTGGAGGAGATTCTAGTCCGTTGAGAGGAATTCTCAAACGGAGAGTCCTTCCTTCACCGGGAAAGGGTGATCCTTAGAAAAAATGAAAAAGGATATAAAAAGAGGGATGGATGTATGCAATGGAATGCTGACAGAGATATAGAGTAAGAAAACAACAGAAATAACAAACACATAATGAACACCCAACCAATCACAACTGACAGTGCTGCCGTGAGCACAACGGGGGCGCGCGAGGGCGCCAACGTGGAGAGGCACGGACGGTGCCGAACTTGCAAGGGTAGCCAAAAGGAAGCAGTAGAAGTTCCCACCGTGATCGCCAATCTGTGAGCGACGTCACACGGTTCGGGGAGCGAAGAAGACGCGAAGCGCGCGGGCTCCTCTTTGTTTGTTTTGCTGCAACACAGAAATAAGAGAAAAGAGAAGGGGCCACCACGGGAGATTGCTCCGGCGGGGCGAGCGGGACAAATGTAATATAGCAAGATATGGGGGTTAAACGGCCATAGCGGGAAGTGACTCGCCGCGGCCTCGGGGGGACGGGAATGGTGCAGAAATCAAATAGCAACAATTGAAATGGCTATTGGGGAAGTGACTCGCCGCGGCCTCGAGAACATGAGTAGATAAGAATATAACAGAATATAAGGAGAATATAAAGAACAGGAATTTAAACGGCCATTGGGGAAGTGACTCGCCGCGGCCTCGAGAATATGAATGGATAAGAATATAACAAAATATAAAGAGAATATAAGAACGGGAATTTAAACGGCCATTGGGGAAGTTACTAGCCGCGGCCTCGAGAATATGAGCAGATAAGAATATAATAAAATATAAAGAGAATATAAGAACGGAATTTAAACGACCATTGGGGAAGTGACTCGCCGCGGCCTCGAGAATATGAGCAGATAAGAATATAACAGAATATAAAGAGAATAGAAGAACGGGAATTTAAATGGCCATTGGGGAAGTGACTCGCCGCGGCCTCGAGAACATGATGTGATCGCCAGGGGCCAAAAGACCCCAAAATAAAGAAAGTGATCGCGCCTACCTCAAGAGCGGGAGATGGCGGGTTACTTCTTCCTCCCCCTTCGGCCGGCCGACGGAGAGGGCTTTCCTTGGGTACCCTTGCAAAACAACGACAAATAAGTAACGAGTGGATTAGAAAGATGAAGGTGTAGTATTCAAATCCTTGCGATAAAAATGACGAAATGATGGCAAGACACACACCTGGTTGGTGTTATCTTTTAAACCCCTCTCAGACTCGAGTAGGAGGAAAATGAGATGATGGATGCAAGAAGTATATAAGAAGAGGTGCCCTTATGAAGGGGGATAGAGGATGCGAGATGATGAATGTAAAAGAACTACGAAGAAAAGGAAATGATTGGCTTATTGGATGTACCGGTGGTGAAATCCGGCGGAGCTCCGGCAGCGTAGGGACGACGTGGAAGCGCAGTGGATGAAGACGACCTTCCTCTCGCGAGCGTGGGCACCCGAGAAGCCGGCAGAACCTCCACCTACAAAAGACCCCACGGGTTAGAAATGACTCCGGCAGCCTTTGGGCTCCGGCAGCCTATCGGACCTCTTAGAAGCTCCCTCGGAACTGAGGGGAGGGCCTCTATTTATAAGGCTCCGGAGGGTGGAGGCGTCCAGGACCCTGGACACCTCCATCAAGGCCGAAGTAATATTTTATTCTATTTTTATTCATTTTTTCCGAATATTTTAATGGAGGCATCCAGGGTCCCGGACGCCTCCATAAGTCCCACCGAACTCCGCCGAAAGTCGCATGCGGTTTAACACAACGCGTGGTTTTGGAGCGGCGACCCGTGATTTGGAAATGGGCGCATCCAGCCGGCTGGACGTCTCCACAATTTAGATTCTTTCAAACACGACAAACCGTCGATCGGTGGGCGGGGCCCCGTGAGTGAGTTGATGGAGGCGTCAAGGGTCCTGGACGCCTCCAAGAAATTATAATATTATTTTTTGTTTTGTTTTTTATGCCAACTGGCATTTTATATTTTATATTTTTATTTTCATGGAGGCGTCCAGGGGCCTGGACGCCTCCATAAATATATATATTTTTTATGTATTTTTTGTCTTAAAAAATAAATTAAAATGATGGAGGCGTCCAAGGGCCTGGACGCCTCCATTAAGACCCCCCGGGTCCGCTGAAAAGGCGTCGACAGCTCCCCGACAGGCACCCTTCCTGGTTTCGGAACCTTCCGATGCGTCTGACTGGTGTTGATGCCGTCCGAATGCTGCGACGAGACGATTCCGGATGCCGAAAAAGGCAGAAGAAGACCCAAGAAAAGGAAGCACTCAAGTGATTCAAAATGCGAAATCCACCGCGGGGCGTCGTATAGTAATATGAGACTTTCTCAGGAGACGTCAGGAATGGCGTGTCTACAATCTTATTAATGGCCCGACTATCCATACACATCCACCATGATTCTTCCTTCTTGGGAGTGAGAAGGGCCGGTATGGCACATGGGCTTTTGCTAATGCGAATGAAACCCTTCCTAATGAGTTCCTCTATTTGCCTCCGAAGTTCGGCATGTTCCGTGGGGTTGAGGCGGTAATGAGGAAGGTTGGGAAGGATGGCTCCCGGAACTAAATCAATTACGTGTTGCACATCACGCATGGGAGGGAGTTGGTCCGGGAGTTCTTTCGGGAACACATCATGGAATTCTTCTAGGAGATGCCGGACTTCAATGGGATGGGGGTTGAAAGGGGTGGGCTCTCCTAGGCAAATGACTACCGCACATAGAGGTGTCCCTTGAGCTATCTCCTCCTCAAGCTCTCTTTTGGTGATGAGGTGAAGATTCTTGGTCATTCCCAAAGTCTTATCTTGTTTGGGGTTTTGGGAGAGAGGTTGGGTTGGTGGGGTGGAGTTCCCCATGACTTGAGATTTGGTGGAGTGTTGACCTTGAGGGGGTGGGCTTTTCTTAGGCAAGGGACGTGGTGGGGAGGGATTAAGATGGATGCTCTTTCCCTCATGCTCAAAGGTGCATGTGTTGGTCTTACCCAAAATAGTGGCATCCACATCATAAAGCCACGGTCTCCCTAGTAGAATGCTACCTACTTCCATGGGGATAACATCACACCATATTTGGCCATGGTAGGAAGAAAAGGTGAGCGGCACAAGGCAGCGAGTGTTGACTGGGATGGAATTGTTGTTGATCCAAGAGACTCGGTATGGGATAGGGTGAGGAGTAATGGTAAGCCCAAGGAGCTTAACGGTGTCGGGAGACATGGCATTAACACAACTCCCATTATGTAAGATCACTTTTCTCACATGGTCCCCTATCTTAACAAAGGAGTGGAAGATTGAAGTTCGTCGCCAGTCCTCCTCTTGGGGCTTGGTGAGGGTGCATCTAATTACTCCTAGATGGGAGTCGGTAGATGGGGTGGTGTAGTCTATACCCGACTCATGGTATTGGGCCTCATACTCTTCTTCCCAATCTAGTGAAGCTTCATGGACCTCAACCATACTCTCAAGTTCCTCTTGGAGTGGGGGAGCTTCTTCCTCAATAAGTAAGCTAGACAACCCTTTGGATGGGCATTGCCCCGTAAAGTGGCCAAACCCTTAACATCTATAGCATTGTTAGCGCCCACTACCCGGGGTAGTTCCTCCAACATTTGGGCCCTTGGGATTCTCTTCCCTCCGTGGAGGGGGATGGCTAGGGGCGGGCTTGGTTGGAGTGATGGTGGGAGGGGGGTTGTAAGGCCGTAATGGGATATTTCCACTTGGGCTAGGGGCCTTCATGGGGGTGGTCGAAATGGTTCGTGGCCCCATGCTTTTAGGATCGGCCGATCGGGGAGTAACAAACCGAGGGATCCTAGAGAATCTCTCAACATCCCTAGCTATTTGGTAGGCTAGCTCAAGGTTGTCAACATCTCTCATGAAAAGTTCTCTCTTGATGTGACTTTGGAGTCCATTTCTAAAGCGGGACAAGGTGACGGCCGGGTCCTCATGAACTCCACACTTTAAAAGATAGGAGTCGAATTTCTCAATGTATTCAACCACGGTCTTCCCTTCTTGGGTGAGGCTTTGCCATTCATCTAAGAGCATTTGGTGGTAGGATTGGGGTAGATATTTATTTCTAAGTTGGTTCTTCATACCCTCCCAAGTGTCAATAGGCTCTTCCCGCCTAATCCTTATTAATCCTTCTTGGTTTAGCCAATAAGTTTTGGCTAATTTGGTGAGATGCATTTTGGCCAATCTTACTCTTCCTTGGTCGGACATTGGGTACCATTCAAAGTATTGGCCCATGGCGGTTTCCCATTCTAAGTAGATACTTGGTTCATGGGAACCATCAAAGTTTGGGGCCTCTACTTTGATCATCCTTAAGAGAGGGTCATCCGGGTCGTCCCGTGGACGCCTTTCATGATTTTGATGGTGGCGAGGCCTCTCATAGTCGTGGTAGGGATCAACATTCAAGTACTCCCTATTAATTTCAGCATGTGGAGGGTGGGCTCTTGGTCTATTGTTCCTTGGGTGGAACTCATCCCTATGAATTTCAACATGTGGAGGGTGGGCTCTTGGTTCATTGCTCCTTGGGTGGAACTCATGCTCTTCTAGCCGAGAAAGCCGACTAGATAGGGATTTAAGTTGGGCAAGGATGTTTGCAAGGGTAGCATCCATCCGGTTCATTTGGCCTTGGGGTTCCTCCCTAGGGGCATCTTGATTGAGTTGGGGATTGGGATCCATGGGTGGAATCGAAGAAGATGGATCGGGTCGGTAAATGACTCCACTACGGGTGGACATGCAATGCAATGGTCCTAGGACGTAGACTTGATAGAGATAAGTCTAAACTTACTCTGATATCAATTGATGTGACACAATCTAGGACTTAAGCAAGCAAGCACGATTCGTAATCAAACGGACCGATATTGGCGGCCTCTCTCCCGACGCTCACCCAAGTCCCGGGGTAACTTGGCGATGCCAAGTGGAGGATATGAGGGTTGGGCCCTTGCTGGTAAAGGGCCAGCAAGGTCAAGGTTTATTTCCCCAGGGGGTATGGCAGCCCAAATCAAGGGAGCCGACGTCGTGCCGAGGTCACGGGTTCCACTCTTCTTCCCACGATGGTCTCTTAAATCAAGGGGACTTAAGGATCGAGCTCTCACTCTCACGGCCAGCGGAGTTATGAACTAATATTGAACTAACAAGCTCTAAATAGAGCTAAGGTTGGAGCACTTACTTAACCGGTTTGAAGAAACCGGTCCTGTAAGACCCCAGAATTTTTATAAATTATTTTAGGAATATTTAATTATTTTCTAGAATTTGTAAATGCCTAAATAAATTAATAAATAGAATATTGGATCAATAAGTCATTATAAGGCCCAATTATGTTAAATAATTAACCTAGCCTATTTAAAGATAATCCAAAAGGTTAATGGACCAAGCCCATCAAGTTTGGCCCAGATTCTAAAAGGGCAATTAGCTTATTCACGTATTTTAAGAATAAATACTATTTGTATAAGATAATTATGTGGATAAACGAATAAAAGAGTTTTATGAAATTAAAACTATATACACGTTGAATGTAACGGTCTATCGGGCGACCGCCATAGCCCTGTAACGCACTAGACTGGATGCGTTACACTCTGTTAGTTCCGTGAAAGGAAGAACGAGCAAAAAGATTAGAACTTTGGGATCTTATCTATAAGAGATCGACTTGGGAGAGCTTATAACATTACTAAGGACTCTTAGGGATTAGGTTCTGGCAAATTAAGGACCCTAGAATCGATCTAATCTTCAAAACCCTATAAATAGGACCTAGTTCTGAACTGAGCGACCCTTACTTTTGGCTCGTGAAGAATCAAGGTAAGGAGTCATAATTTCAGGTAAGTTCCTTACAACTTTTTGTTTATAATACATTAGACTAATATCTCTCCAAATTTTGTGCTAGGAGATCAAGCAACCAAGGAGATAGAAGCTTCCAAAGTTGCTAATTCAACCTTAGCAACCCAGGAATCTGAACGCAAGTTCCCTGAAAATCCAGAGATTATGACGTTTAAACGAGGTAATTAGAGTTCAATCCTTTAGAACTTTTTGTTTCCAATAGTTTCATCTTCTTACCCTCAAAATTTCACATCCTTAGGGCAAGAGGCTGAGGAAAAAGAGCAGATTGAAGTTGCTGATTTATCACAAGAAGTACAAGGGACTAAGGGTAGCACCTAGCATCAAATTTGAAGTTTAAAGGTTTTAGAAGAGGTAGATTATCTCATGATTGGCAAAACAACTTGTTAGGAATAAAAACCCTCTGGTTGTGCTTGATTTCATGCATTCTAGACTAAGAATTTCATGATCTAATAGTTCTATACATTCATGCATCTCTTTACCCTAAATGGAAATTAAAAGATATTATCCTATCTATTCACTAAACCCATGCATATAGTTGGCCTATACTTCGTTATCACGACTAGGACAGTGGTAGTATTTTGATTTCCAGACATGTTATGTTTTCATAAACCTTTACTTAGTTTCCTGCCAGCAGATTCTCTGACGCACCAACGTAAGACCGTCACATGAATGTAACGGCCTTACGATAGACCGTCACACCCTATTGTGTTTTATTGTTCTATTATCTCTGACGCACCCTAGCAGGAGCGTTACACCACTGTAACGGCCCCTTGATAAACTGTCACAAGCACTGTAACGCGTCTATCCTAGACCGTCAGACCCCTGTGTTCTGCCAACCCAAGGCAAAATAATAACCAGTTAAGTTTACTTATAAATAAGCTTAGATAGCTAAGTTGGACCTGTTATCATGACTTCAAGTTTAGTTACTGATTCATAATCAAATTGTATGATTAATATGTCTTAGGTTATTTTAAGTTATGCTAATTTCATGTGCCAAAATTCTATAGTTTTATATTTAAATCATGATTTTCCAAATGTTGTATTGACGGAGTTTTCTCATGGTTTCACATCGTTACACGTTCTCTTTATCAATAGAGTCATTTCTTTAAGTATATGGCACATATTCCGGCATGTTGTCCATTAGTTACACTTTGCACTATAGGAACACTATTCTTGGACATGAGGACCTCTCTATTGGATATTCCTTCCAATGGACTAGGAAATCTCGTTTCAAGGCCTCCGTAATGCTCCGCGAGCCTGGGATTCCCACTAGGACGCCGAGTTGGTTGTACCATTAAAGCCCATTGATTGGATTACACTATCGATATTTTTGGTTATCAGTAATGTAACGGCTCTACGTTGGACCGTCAGGCACAAGTAACGGCCCAATATACGACCGTCACATTCAACTGAGTCCTATTTCTTGGTTCTGGATTCAGACTAATGTAACGGCCTAATACTGGAGCGTCACATCATGTAACGGCCCAGTACACAACCGTCACGCTGCTTGAGTATTTTAACCCAAGGTGGACCAAGGGTTGATATTCCAAGGTTTCTAGATGGACTATTGACGATCTAGAACTTATCATATTGATCAAGAAACCTAAAATAATGAATGGAAAATAAAGAATGTACCGTTATGCTGCCGATTTATTTCCATAAGCATAACCTTGCTTAAGTCATTCTTGATTTCTCATGATTCTTATTAAAGCATTCACTCATTGAATTATTGTTATCATGAGCTTATTGAACTTATTACATTCTTGACCATACTTTATTGTTACATGTGTGGAAAAAGCTTGATTTATACTTGAAGATGCGATCGAGCACTGATTGTGTTCAAGGGCTATATGCTTGTCACACCTCGAGCCTTTATTACAGCGGAAGACTCGCTCGGGGAGCGCGAACAGTCGGCATGGTAAGCCTCTTGCAAGCAAGAACGATTAGAGCGCAATACAATTACACACACAAATGCAATTGCACAATATATATTCAAAACTTCAACTTTATTTCATTACTAACTCAAGTACAACCACTAATTCAATTTCCATCATCTTTCATTCTACTAGACTCAAGAAATAGGAAGATTATATTGACTCAATCTAGACATTATAGACTTCCTAAGTCTTCGCTCATCTTTAATCAATCTCGAATCCGCTACTTGAATAATCCGAATCCGAACCCGACTCACTTTCATTTCCTTAAAAAGATTAGAAATAGGTAATGAGCACACTTGCCCAGTAGGTATCTTTGCATCAACATGAAGGCACTATTAAAATAATTAACATTTTTACTCTAGAGAAATAAGGTAAAATCATGCAATGCGATGATCACGCGATTAAATCAAAGTAACAGGACAATCATATAAGATGGAATGAGAACAAGAACGAACTAGCAAGAATATAACAAGAACATGATATTAGCCTTTCATGAACAAGAATATATCAAGAATGTACTAGCAAGCCACATAATCATCACTTTAGCATCTTATGCTAATGAGCAAGTGCTTCGTGAATTTATGTGGAATATCAAGCAAGAATGTCATGTCGTGTCGTGGATCTTCACTTATTTATAGAAATAGTACTCCCATCGCAATGCGACGCCAGTAGCATCATACCCCATGGTTTATAAAATAGTATGTTTCCGGCAATCAGCCGAGGGGACTAGCATAGAGCCCTTGAACACAATCAGTGCTCGATCGCATCTTCAGGTAATTTTAAGCTACTTCCACGCATGTAACAGTAAAGTATGGCCAAGAATATAAAAATTCCAAATAATGAAAATCAATGAATGAACGCTTCAATTTGAATATATGAGATCAAGAATGACTTAGACTATGGTATGCTTATGGAAATAAATCGACAGCATAACAGTACATTCTTTATTTTTCATTCATTATATTAAGTTCCTTGATCAATATGATAAGTTCTAGATTATCATTAGTCCATCTAGAACCTTAGAAAATCACCCCTTTGGTCAAACCTTGGGTTAACATATATAAGCTGTGTGACGGTCATCTACTAGGCCGTTACATAATGTGACGTGCCAGTAGTGGGCCGTTATAGTGATCCGAGTCCAGAAAGACAAAAATAGACTCAGAGAAATGTGACGGTCATGCAATGGGCCGTTACGTGAGCCTGACGGTCCAATACAAGGCCGTTACATTACTTGAATCAGAAAATAACGATAGTGTATTCTAGTTAATGGGTTTTAATGGTACAACCAACTCGGTGTCCTAGTGGGAATCCCAGGCTCGCGGAGAATTACGGAGGCCTTGAAATAAGATTTCCTAGTCCATTGGAAGGAATATCCAATAGAGAGGTCCTCAAGTCCAAGATTGTGTTCCTATAGTGCAAAGTGTGAACTAATGGTCAACATACCGGAGTATGTGCCATGTACTTATAGAAATGACTCTATTGATAGAGAGATACAAGTATCAACGTAAAAATCATGATGAAAACTCCGACAATACAATAGTTAAAAGAATCATGATTTAGAATACAAGACTATAGAATTTTGGCTTATGAAACTAACATAACTTAAAATATCATTAAGTTCCTGAAATCATGCAACCCCTATTATGAATAATTAAAATAACCTTAAATTCACATAATCAGGTGAAAACTCTAATCAACTAGGCTTAATAATAAGTAAGATTGACGAATCTTATTGTGTCTAGGGTTGACAGAACACAGGGCTTCTGACGGTCTATAAGTGGTGCGTCACAGTAGTGTAACGATCTATCGAATAGCCGTTACAGTAACGTAATGCTCCTGCATAGATGCGTCAGAGTCAACAGAGAAATCAATAGGCAATCAGGGACTATGACGGTCCATCGTATTGCCGTTACTTGAGTGTGATGGTCCTACTATGGTGCGTTACAGTATCTGCTGACAGACAATGATATGAAACCCAAGAGATCAACTCACATGATGTCTAAATCAAATACCATGTCTATACTAGGCATGATAACGAAGTATAGGCTATTTATATGCATGGGTTCCAGTGAAAATAGACAAGATGCATCTTTTGAAATTTCCAATTAGGGCTAAGAGATGCATGTAATGCATAGAACTAGTAAAACATGAAATTGATGATCTACCATGCATGAAATTCAATCAAATCAGAGGGCTTTTAGTCCTATAAAGTTGTTTTCAACGTTCATGAGATAACCTACCTCTTGTCTAGGCTTTAAAACTTCCAATTATGGTCTGAACACCGAGCCCTAGTTCCCTTCTTCCTGTGACTTTTCAGCGAATTCCTTGGGCTCTAACTCCACGACCTCTTGACCTAAAGATGTGAAATTTGGAGAGGAGTTAGTCTAATGTATTGTAAACAAATACTTCTAAAGAACTTACCCGAGATTATGACTCCTTACCTTGATTCCACTCGAGCAAAAGTAAGGGTCGCGCAGTTCAGAACTAGGTCCTATTTATAGGGTTCTAGCTAGGGTTTGAAGATTAGATCGATTCTAGAGTCCTTAATCTGTTAAAACCTGATCTCTAAGAGTCCTTAGTGGTGTTATGAACTCTCTCAAGTCGATCCCTAGTGGATAAGATCATCAAGTTTCCACCTTTTACAACTTCTTCCTCTTACGGAATCTGCAGGGTGTAACGGTCGAACGCAGGCGCGTTAGGTGAATGTGACGGTCTCGCGATAGACCGTTACAGTCAACGTATACAGAGTTCTAAATTAATAAAACTCTTTTATTCATTTATACATATAATTATCTATATAATTTGTTTTTGTAACGACCCGAGAATCCGATTACTGGGAAGGCCAGATAACCCGAGACTCGCACCGCCGCCCACGAGCCGGGAGGGCTCGGAAGGGCTAAAAGGAGTGTGGAGGCACAAAGAAATAGGAAATAAAGCAGGACAATTCAACAATTAACAGAAATAAATAAACAACTACTACAACAGAGTCCAGTCTAACAGAAAGTACAGTCTAAAGTAGTAAAACGTATCACATGCCAAGTGAACACTCGGCTCGGCAAGCTGGCAACTGAGAACCTCCGCCCCGCACCCTCGAACCGCGAGGAAGAACCGCTACACCTGAGAAGCAGGGAATGAGTCTCCAAAACAGAGACTAAGCAGGGATCCCGCGGAACCCCAACCGGAAACAACGGCGGTAGCGGAAAGGAGAGCTACAACTACAGCAGGAACAGCAAACCGGTGGCCGGTGAAAAACTCGGCACGACAGCTACTCCCACTGCCAGAAGGCAGACCTCGATCATGCAGTCGAAGCTACCGAACCACGCTAGTACCACCTACCGAAGTAAGAACACACGGCAACCACGCCGTAGAGGCCTGTCCCCCAGACACAGCCGACCTGGACACGCTGTCCAAGGTGCAACCCCGACCATCCGATCGCAGGTACCGCACAACAAGACCCAACCTCGGTAAAGCCACTAGCACTAATCTCATGACGCGAAAACCAACACAAGCGTCACGGCAAACCAACCGAAACTCAACGGTCAACACGACCGAAACCCGAAGGTCAAAGTCACGGAAACTGACAGTCTGTCACTCCGTACTCGACAGGAGTACCACCCACTAGAAGCACAGCCGGTAGCGTCCCCTGACGTCTTACACCGCACCGCAGGTGAACCGCCTGACGTGGTAGGTCCTACCCGAGGCGCGAACACCGTACAAGTAACCACAAACAAGTAACTAGCTGGGGTCATGCCCGTCGACATGGGTCCAACCGCCCCCAACCACGTGTGCACACACAGACCACGCGTCACTAGGTCTGGCCCTCTGATCGGTTTTCCCCCGTAGCCGGACTCTGGCTACCAACGAGGGGCCTACGCTAACCGGTCCACAAACCGCCTCAAAGGTGAGTGCCCGTACACCACTCCCAGGTGAGACCAGCACCTCGTACTGGTGGGCTACGACTAGTGGAGGGTCACTGAAGGAGTAGACTCTCAACTCAATGGAAAACAACGTCCGAATCCGACGACGTACTGGGACAACCCCGCATACCGGCCCCGTCGCACGATGACCATAGTCGGAGAAGAAACAGGACTCGCAGTCCACGGCCACGCACGCACCGTGCGCGAGAGTCGAGAAAACTCGAGTGGCACTTAAGCCACTGGACTCTGGACAGTCTTCTAGACACACTATAGCCAACGGTCCTTGAGTCACAAGACTCGGGGTCAAGACCGTTGCACGCAACAGCACAAGGCCGTCGATCTAGCCCAATCTCTAGGTCCAAAACCACGATATCACGAATACCGAGATAGCTCA
Source organism: Amorphophallus konjac (assembly GCA_022559845.1). Lineage (NCBI taxonomy): Eukaryota > Viridiplantae > Streptophyta > Magnoliopsida > Alismatales > Araceae > Amorphophallus > Amorphophallus konjac. The sequence goes on along the minus strand of CM040118.1, from coordinate 254,243,999 downwards.
CAAGCCACCAAGACTGTTCCCTCAGGAAGGGAACGCAAGGGACCACGGCCACATGGAAAAACACAGAGGCACAATTCCCAGGGCAGCACACAAGCCGCCTTGCCGATTTCCCATCTTGGAACAAGCGGGAAACCTCCAGCCCCAGGCCGGATAAATGGACTCGCAGTCCAAGGCCAAACACGTGGCCCACACGGGAATCACCTTCCAAAGAAACCCACGACATGCGGGGGAGACCCCACCGCACATACACCGACACACGGTGACACGATCTGGCATGAACACGGGAGCCCGGAACACCTGGGGTCACCTGGACCCACCAAGCCCACGAGCACGCTTATCGAGGTAGCACGGTACCTCCAGACACCCCAAAACACGGTAACAAAACCCACGGGGTGCCCGGGACACTCGCAAGGCCAAAGGTCGACCACTGGGTCACAACCGGGTCGACCGAAGACCAACACAATACAATCGGAACACTAGAAGGTCACCCGGACCCTTAAACTCACGGGCACGCTAATCGAGGTAACCCAAACCTCTGGACACCCAAAGACACGGTCACGGAACTCCATGGGGTGTCCAGGACACACCCGGCTCAAGGGGGGCACAATCAGCCGCAGACCGCCCGCCCCGGGCAGCCCGGATGGTCACTTCAATAACGCGCTATAGGTCCATAGCGCGTTCAAGCAGAACGCACTAGGAGCCTATAGCGCGACAAGGCAGGTCGCGCTATGTTTCCATAGCGCGACAGTCCAGAACGCGCCATAGCCCTATAGCGCGACAGGAACCGCCATACTATTCATCTTCTCCGATGAACGCGCCCCGTCGGGGCAGTGCGACCATCAAGAACGCGCTACTGGAGCATAGCGCGTTCTCAGTCCGCTCCCGAAAAATGGTGGAAACGCCCAAAAACTCCAACCACGCCCCCATGCCTCCACCGAAGAGGGGGAAATCAAGGGGGAAGCCCCCAAATAGCCCCTAGCATGCATCTAAGGCCTCGGATCGGCCAAAAATACCATAAAACGAGAGATCGGGCTCACACCCCAAAAATAAGCACTTTCCCCAAATCGCCCCGTTTAGCTCGCTCGGCTCACCACGGCCTACAAAACTCGCGGGAAAAGAAGTACGCGAGTCGAGGGTCCATCTCCCTACCTCCACCGAAGAAACGACGCGCTGTGGACGCCGCTCCATGAAGAAATCATCGTGAAACCCTCGCCGGCTCGCGATCGTGCCACCGAGCTTCCACGCGCCTCCTCCGCCTCGATCCTCACCTGTCCTCGCCCGCATCCTCGCCCGCGCCACCTCCACCTCGCCCCCGCCTCACTCCGTCGGCCGCCGGAGAAGAGAGGGGAGAAAGAGGGCGTGAGAGAAGAGAGAGGGAGGGAAGAGAGAAATGAGAGGGGGGGAGAGAAAAGGGTTAGTATAAATAGGAAAACCCGAATTTTTTGATAAATTCAGAAAATTACGAAAAATTACCTCCGCAATCCTCGGAAGGAACACAACGCAGTGGTAACGTCTCGGAGTCGGAGAACGCCATGGTTTACCCTGCAAAGAGTTCCGAAGGCCCATCAGGGAAAAACACGTGTAAAGCACAAAATACACTCCGAGACCCACTAAAATGATCCGAAAAATATCTGAAAAATTACAGCCCTCCCCCCTTAAAGGAATTTCATCCTCGAAATTCAGGACCTAGCACGAAGTCTCAGGGGATGAACACTGAACCAACTGACACGCTGTCAGAGCCCCAGCACAGAAAACCTCGATTCTCACGAAAACACCAATCCTGAGGGACACAGCCAGACTTACAGTTGCAAACAACACCTCGCTCCTCGCGCCGAGCACACTGGCCAACAGAGCAGGTATATACCAAAGGACACAGTCCGGCATCACCTCAGTCAATGCGAGAATCCACCATGGCGCCGCAGCCACGATCTCGCTCACCGAGGAAACACAACCCTCGTCACGAGAAACAGCTACTGATCCATCCAATGGTCAGCAGACAAATCGCACATCAGCTTTACAACCAGCTGATAGGTCGCACACACTTCTCAAGGGGACAACCAATACAGAGCCTCCACCAGCTCAAGCAGTCCTCTCCGCATACCGCAACCAGAACATTGGCTCAGCACCAAGAAACACCTCACACATGGCAAGCCGAAAGCCGGACATAACACTGTGCCAACTCTTGTCAAAAGACAAACTTCGACAAAGCCCAGATCCCGTCTGGAAAGGCACATCACAGAAACGACCACCAAAGGTCTCGTTGGCATACGACTCTCGCCACGCTTGAGCCCCAACAACCAGCATCTTCTGTCTCTGAAAAGACCATCCACTGGTCACCAACTGCTCGTCAACGGGAAACCTCCGCTTGCTCAGCTTCTTCCTTCTTTCCTGGTCCTCGACCGGGTCCGAAGGAAACATTCCAAACCTCGGCAAGCCATCCGTCGACTCACACACAGACTGATGCCGCATCTCGAGCAGCACTCCTCTCGGACTCCGCATCCGAACGCCAACTCGACCCTCTCGGGGAGCACGACGAAACCAAATGACGGATCCTGGTGTCTTCAGTCATCACCTCACTAGACTCAGACTCACAGGGGAGCCATCCCATGCTGGTCATCAAACCAGGGATAACCATTGCGACACCAACGTCCTATCAAGGACCACCAATCCGACGCCAATCTCAAAAAAGGCCTCCGCCCACAGGCGTCACTCATCCATCTGGTCTCATCAAATCCTTCGATCAATGCAAGTGGACACCTGCCAATCCCGATTCCGCCCTTACCACAGAGCCACGGGACACCACCTGAACAGTGCTCACGGGTCCCTAAGCAATAAACATCTCACCGTCACAATCCGACAAGACCGTAGAACCAACAGACACTACTGTGGTCGGTCACACGGTTAGGCTCATCAGCCACTCATAGCCATCAACCGGGACCCATAGTCTGCCAGAGACTGCTTCCCCAAAAATGATCTTATCCGAGGACACAACTGGGAACACAAGTCGGCACCAAGCCACCGACTCTGACCAACACGTCCTCAACCATCGTCAGGCGACATCCTCAACAACCTCATCCAGGTCCAACACCGACGCCTGACACGGCTTCCAACACAGGAACAGGTACTCATGCGGTGCACTAGTCAGCACTTTTCCCCAACACTCCATCCTGCCAGTGCCAACAACCATAATACCTCGAGCAACGGCACGGCAACAACACGTTTCACACCGAGGAACCCATCCTCCGATGCTTAACGCAAACTCAGGAATCCGCCCATAGCAACCAACGCTACGATCCTGAACCAATGGGTCACAAGCCCACCACGCTTCCGCTGCGCACTCTGATTCACGCGCACAGCCGAGAAAGCAAACACCACCCAACCAGCACTCGTCCTTCCGGAACAGCGCCAGCACCCTCACATGACAAGGGAATGGGCACGACTTCTCACAGGCAACCACCCTGCCAAGACAAGGAGCACGTCTCGCACGGACTTCATGGCACACAAGGCCAACCAATCCGAACACACAATGCAAGACGACGATCCTTAGCCGAACGCAATCTCTCCAACCAAAGGAGAAACCAGTGCACTTTCAACCAACAGAAGAACTCCACGCTCGACCTGACCTCGAACCTCGCGCACGCTGGAAACAGCACCATCTAGCACCAAGGAAAACCATCGCTTCCATCAGGTCAGCGCCTCCGACACACTCAACGAGTGTCACGTCGGACCACCATCACAGCATCTCTCGATGCATCATCGCTGCAATTCCTTGAACTGTAACACGGCATGCCAAGAGCCGCAACACGAGCCGTAACGACAACCGCCGACGCTCATCCTCGAGTCCCGAAACTCACCGCGGAACCTTCACACCTCAGACCAAATCCAAGGCGAACACACCACATTCGCACACAAGAGCGCAGGAGCAAGACTTACTGGGACACCACAGCCCAATCCTACCTCGAAATCCATAAAACAATCGGGACCGACACGTCATTTCTGACGCCACAGAGCACGACAAGGACATCAGGCTCGACAAATCAGCAGCTCACCGAGAAGACATTCCGCTCACCGGAGCACACTTCTCGATCAGAACACCCGCTCTGCCACCTTAAACCACAACCTGAACACCTCAGGGGCTGGATAAATCTCAAGCTGGAGTGGCCCACACCGACAGCAGCTTCCTCAGAGCACGCTCACGGCCACTTAACCACGAAAAATCCTCTCCAGCCACCTGACCACACCGCAGATTCCTCGAACGCAGCACCGCGAGCTCACACCTGCCAACAACCTCTGCCCAACGCAGCACAACCAGGGCCATCACCGATGAGAGAGAAGGCTCTCAACCTCAATCCTTAGACCCCATGCTGGCATGAAAGCCGCGGACAACAACCACCTTCACAGCGCTGCACAGCGCACCCAAGCTCTCAAGCGAGAAACAAAGCGGAAAAACAAGCACAAAACCCTATGCCAGCTGCCGACTGTACTAGACCTTATGGACTCTGATCACTGCAATATTTCGAATTCTTATGTACATCCACAACCACCGCTCTGATACCAGCTGTAACGACTCGAGAATCCGATTACCGGAAAGGCCCGATAACCCGAGACTCGCACCGCCGCCCACGAGCCGGGAGGGCTCGGAAGGGCTAAAAGGAGTGTGGAGGCACAAAGAAATAGGAAATAAAGCAGGACAATTCAACAATTAACAGAAATAAATAAACAACTACTACAACAGAGTCCAGTCCAACAGAAAGTACAGTCTAAAGCAGTAAAACGTACCACATGCCAAGTGAACACTCGGCCTGGCAAGCTGGCAACTGAGAACCTCCGCCCCGCACCCTCGAATCGCGAGGAAGAACCGCTACACCTGAAAAGTAGGGAATGAGTCTCCAAAACAGAGACTCAGCAGGGATCCCGCGGAACCCCAACCGGAAACAACGGCGGTACCAGAAAGGAGAGCTATAACTACAGCAGGAACAGCAAACCGGTGGCCGGTCAAAAACTCGGCACTACAGCTACTCCTACTGCCAGAAGGCAGACCTCGATCATGCAGTCAAAGCTACCGAACCACGCTAGTATCACCTACTGAAGTAAGAACACACGGCAACCACGCCGTAGAGGACTGTCCCCCGGACACAGCCGACCTGGACACGTTGTCCAAGGTGCAACCCCGACCATCCGATCGCGGGTACCGCACAATAAGACCCAACCTCGGTAAAGCCACTAGCACTAATCTCATGACGCGAAAACCAACACACGCGTCACGGCGAACCAACCGAAACTCAACGGTCAACACGACCGAAACCCGAAGGTCAAAGTCATGGAAACTGACAATCTGTCACTCCGTACTCGACAGGAGTACCACCCACTAGAAGCACAGCCGGTAGCGTCCCCTGACGTCTTACACCGCACCGCAGGTGAACCGCCTGACGTGGTAGGTCCTACCCGAGGCGCGAACACCGTACAAGTAACCACAAACAAGTAACTAGCTGGGGTCACGCCCGTCGACGTGGGTCCAACCGCCCCCAACCACGTGTGCACACACAGACCACGCGTCACTAGGTCTGGCCCTCTGACCGGTTTTCCCCCGTAGCCGGACTCTGGCTACCGATGAGGGGCCTACGGTAATTGGTCCACAAACCGCCTCAAAGGTGAGTGCACGTACACCACTCCCAGGTGAGACCAGCACCTCGTACTGGTGGGCTACGACTAGTGGAGGGTCACTGAAGGAGTAGACTCTCAAATCAACGGAAAACAACGTTCGAATCCGATGACGTACGGGGACAACCCAGCGTACCGGCCCCGTCGCACGATGACCACAGTCGGAGAAGAAACAGGACTCGCAGTCCATGGCCACGCACGCACCGTGCGCGAGAGTCGAGAAAACTCGAGTGGCACTTAAGCCACTGGACTCTAGACAGTCCTCTAGACACACTACAGCCAACGGTCCTTGAGTCACAAGACTCGGGGTCAAGACCGTTGCACGCAACAACACAAGGCCATCGATCTAGCCCAATCTCTAGGTCCAAAATCACGATATCATGAATACCGAGACAGCTCACAAGCCACCAAGACTGTTCCCTCAGGAAGGGAACGCAAGGGACCACGGCCACATGGAAAAACACAGAGGCACGATTCCCAGGGCAGCACACAAGCCGCCTTGCCGATTTCCCATCTTGGAACAAGCGGGAAACCTCCAGCCCCAGGCCGGATAACTGGACTCGCAGTCCAAGGCCAAACACGTGGCCCACACGGGAATCACCTTCCAAAGAAACCCACGACATGCGGGGGAGACCCCACCATACATACACCGACACACGGTGACACGATCTGGCACGAACACGGGAGCCCGGAACACCTGGGGTCACCTGGACCCCCCAAGCACATGGGCACGCTTATCGAGGTAGCACGGTACCTCCAGACACCCCAAAACACGGTAACAAAACCCACGGGGTGCCCGGGACACTCGCAAGGCCAAAGGTCGACCGCTGGGTCACAACCGGGTCGACCGGAGACCAACACAACACAATCGGAACACTAGAAGGTCACCCGGACCCTTAAACTCATGGGCACGCTAATCGAGGTAACCCAAACCTCTGGACACCCAAAGACATGGTCACGAAACTCCACGGGGTGTCCAAGACACACCCGACTAAAGGGGGGCACGATCAGCCGCAGACCGCCCACCCCGGGCAGCCCGGATGGTCACTTCAATAACGCGCTATAGGTCCATAGCGCGTTCAAGCAGAACGCGCTAGGAGCCTATAGCGCGACAAGGCAGGTCGCGCTATGTTTCCATAGCGCGACAGTCCAGAACGCGCCATAGCCCTATAGCGCGACAGGAACCGCCATACTGTTCATCTTCTCCGATGAACGCGCCCCGTCGGGGCAGCGCGACCATCAAGAACGCGCTACTGGAGCATAGCGCGTTATCAGTCTGCGCCTGAAAAATGGTGGAAACGCCCAAAAACTCCAACCACGCCCCCATGCCTCCACCGGAGAGGGGGAAATCAAGGGGGAAGCCCCCAAATATCCCCTAGCATGCATCTAAGGCCTCGGATCGGCCAAAAATACCGTAAAACGAGAGATCGGGCTCACACCCCAAAAACAAGCACTTTCCCCAAATCGCCCCGTTTAGCCCGCTCGGCTCACCACGGCCTACAAAACTCGCGGGAAAAGAAGTACGCGAGTCGAGGGTCCATCTCCCTACCTCCACCGAAGAAACGACGCGTTGTGGACGCTGCTCCATGAAGAAATCGTCGCGAAACCCTCACCGGCTCGCGATCGCGCCACCGAGCTTCCACGCGCCTCCTCCGCCTCGATCCTCACCTGTCCTCGCCCGCATCCTCGCCCGCGCCACCTCCACCTCGCCCCCGCCTCACTCCGTCGGCCGCCGGAGAAGAGAGGGGAGAAAGAGGGCGTGAGAGAAGAGAGAGGGAGGGAAGAGAGAAATGAGAGGGGGAGAGAGAAAAGGGTTAGTATAAATAGGAAAATCCGAATTTTTCGATAAATTCAGAAAATTACGAAAAATTACCTCCGCGATCCTCGGAAGGAACACAACGCAGTGGTAACGTCCCGGAGTCGGAGAACGCCACGGTTTGCCCTGCAAAGAGTTCCGAAGGCCCATCAGGGAAAAACACGTGTAAAGCACAAAATACACTCCGAGACCCACTAAAATGATCCGAAAAATTTCCGAAGAATCCGGGGCATTACAGTTTTTATCCTTAAATAATCTAAATAACCTTCTAGAAGATGGGCCAAACTTAATGGTTTTTGGGCCTTAGATGATGTGTACTTAGGCTTGGTTAATTATTTAACCTAATTGGGCCTTTAATGACTTATTAGTCCCAAAATCCATTTATTAAAATATTTAGGCCTTTATAAATTCTAGAAAATTATTTTATAATTCAAAAATTATTTATATAAATCCTGGGGCACTACACCCTCCCCCGCTTAGAAGAATTTGATCCCCAAATTCAAGACAAGGATTGTGGAGAGTGTACTTACAGTTAAATAATTCTGGAAATCTTTTTCTCATGGCTGCTTCGGTTTCCCATGTTGCTTCGTATGGCCACGTTTTCTTCCATTGAATTTTGACCATAGGGATAACTTTATTTCTTAATTGTCGCACTTCACGCTCCAAAATCTTTATTGGCGTTTGCTCGTATGTCATGTCCTTCTGAATCTCCAGATTGTCATAAGTGATAATATGGTCAGGATCGTATACATACTTCTTCAGCATGGAGACATGAAATACGTCATGACCCTCCTGCTAATTGTGGAGGTAAAGCCAATCTATAAGTCACTTCACCGACCCTTTCAAGAATTTCAAATGGGCCAATGAACCTTGGAGTTAGCTTTCCTTTAATGCCAAATCTTCGAATACCACGACCTGGAGAAACTTTCAAATATACATGATCTCCTACCTGAAACTCCAAGTCACGTCTTCGATTGTCGGCATAAGACTTTTGCCTATCTTGTGCCCTTTTCATTCTCTCTCAAATGAGCTTGATTTTCTCCGTAGAATCCCTGATAAGGTCGGGGCCTAAAAGTTATTTTTCCCCTATTTCATTCCAACATATTGGAGATCGACAACTTTTCCCATATAGAGCTTCAAAAGGTGCCATTTGAATGCTTGCTTGATAGCTGTTATTATATGTAAATTCCACCAGAGGCAAGTGATCCTGCCAACTTCCTCCAAAATCAATGACACAAGCCCTGAGCATGTCTTCTACCACCTGATTTGTTCTTTCCGTCTGACCATCAGTTTGTGGATGAAAGGCTGTGCTAAAATTTAATCTGGTCCCTAGTGAATGTTGTAGACCTTTCCAGAACTGTGATGTGAATCGAGGATCTCTATCTGATACAATAGTGACGGGGACACCATGTAATTTGACAATTTCATTTATGTACAATGCTGCTAGAATATCCACAGACCATCGACTCTTTATTGGTATGAAGTGTGTAGATTTAGTCAATCGATCTATGATTACCCATATGCCATCATGTCCACCTCTTGTCTTAGGTAAACCCATAATGAAGTCCATCCCTATACTCTCCCATTTCCATTCGGGAATATTTAAGAGATGTAATTTACCTGCAGGTCTAAAATGTTCAGCTTTAACTTGTTGGCAGGTTAGACAACGAGACACGAAGTCAGCTATTTCCCTCTTCATATTGGGCCACCAAAAGTTTCTTTTGAGATCCTGATACATTTTTGTACCTCCTGGATGAATGATGTACTTTGATTTATGTGTTTCTTCTCTTCCTTAACCTTTTTATTATTCTTCTGGGAACTTCCACCGTTCCCGCTCCTTGATCTTTTCTTGCTGTCACGGCTTTTGTATGGCTCCGTGATGCTAAACTTCTCCTTCTTATAATGCCGATCAGATCGTCGGCTAGATTCTTCTCCTTTTCCTTTCAACTTTTCGACCTTCTCTAAGGTCCTCTCGCATAGATATGCCCTCTGAACCATCTCCGCATAAGGGCGGATATTCTGTGTCCCAAGTTACTGAATGACACCGGGCCGTAACCCGTCCATAAATCGATTTGCTTTTAATAATTCCGTACTAATAAGGTGTGGTGCATATGGTGCTAGTCTTGAAAACTACAGCTCATATTCTGCCACCGACATCATCCCTTGACGAAGGGAGGCAAACTCCATGGCCTTCCTTTCCTTTACATGCTCGGAAAAATACTTGGTACGGAATAAAGTAAGAAAACCGTCCCATGTATGAGGTGCATCGGCCGGAGGTGCCGGAACTGACTTCCACCATGTACGGGCATCTTTATTTAGTTGAAATGTTGCTAGACGCACCTTCTCTTGATCAGTGCATTGAATAACATAAAATATCCTATTCATCTAATCGATCCAATTTTCTGCCTCATCGGGATTTGAAGATCCATAGAATCGCGGAGGATTTAGACTCCGGAAGTTGCGATGTAGGTCACCAGCCCTTGCCCCTGCACCACCTTGTGCTATAGTTTACAATGCCTGAGTGAGGCCGGCAACTGTTTGTTGCATACCGTCCCAATCTACGCGATGAGCCATTTGTAAAATAGGGTACCTGAGAGAGAAAAATAACAACTTGTTATTTCTCATGAGAATCAACCTTAAAGTTAATTAATTATCTTATCCTGGGCTCTACCCAATCCTCACATGGGTATGTAATTTCTTCCTTAGTTCATAGGTAGGGATCCTTAAACCTTGGACTTATCCTATGACATGATTCCTTTCCCTAAGTCCTAAGACTTAGGCTCTGATACCAACTTAACTGTCATGCCCCGAGCCTTTATTACATCGGAAGACTCACTCGGGGAGCGCAAACAGCCGGCATGGTAAGCCTCTTGCAAGCAAGAACGATCAGAGCGCAATACAATCACACACACAAATGCAATTGCACAATATATATTCAAAACTTCAACTTTATTTCATTACTAACTCAAGTACAACCAGTAATTTAATTTCCATCATCTTTCATTCTACTAGACTCAATAAATAGGAAAATTACATTGACTCAATCTAGACATTATAGACTTCCTAAGTCTTCGCTCATCTTTAATCACTCTCGGATCCGCTACTTGAATAATCCGAATCCGAACCCGACTCACTTTCATTTCCTGAAAAAGATTAAAAATAGGTAATGAGCACACTTACCCAGTAGGTATCTTCGCATCAACATGAAGGCACTATTAAAATAATTAACATTTTTGCTCTAGAGAAATAAGGTAAAATCATGCAATGCGATGATCACGCGATTAAACCAAAGTAACAGGACAATCATATAAGATGGAATGAGAACAAGAACGAACTAGCAAGAATATAACAAGAACATGATATTGGCCTTTCATGAACAAGAATATATCGAGAATGTACTAACAAGCCACATAATCATCACTTTAGCATCTTATGCCTATGAGCAAGTGCTTCGTGAATTTCTGTGGAATATCAAACAAGAATGTCATGTCGTGTCGTGGATCTTCACTTATTTATAGAAATAGTACTCCCAGCGCAATGCGACGCCAGTAGCATCATACCCCATGGTTTATAAAATAGTATGTTTCCAGCAATCAGCCGAGGGGACTAGCATAGAGCCCTTGAACACAATTAGTGCTCGATCGCATCTTCAGGTATAAATTAAGCTACTTCCACGCATGTAACAGTAAAGTATGGCCAAGAATATAACAATTCCAAATAATGAAAATCAATGAATGAATGCTTCAATTTGAATATATGAGATCAAGAATGACTTAGACTATGCTATGCTTATGGAAATAAATCGACAGCATAACAGTACATTCTTTATTTTTCATTCATTATATTAAGTTCCTTGATCAATATGATAAGTTCTAGATTATCATTAGTCCATCTAGAACCTTAGAAAATCACCCCTTTGGTCAAACCTTGGGTTAACATATATAAGCTGTGTGACGGTCATCTGTTGGGCCGTTATATAATGTGACGCGTCAGTAGTGGGCCGTTACAGTGATCCGAGTCCAGAAAGACAAAAATAGACTCAAAGAAATGTGACGGTCATGTAATGGGCCGTTACGTGAGCCTCACTGTCCAATACAAGGCCGTTACATTACTAGAATCAGAAAACAACGATAGTGTATTCTAATTAATGGGTTTTAATGGTACAACCAACTCGGCGTCCTAGTGGGAATCCCAGGCTCGCGGAGAATTACGGAGGCTTTGAAACAAGATTTCCTAGTCCAGTGGAAGGAATATCCAATAGAGAGGTCCTCAAGTCCAAGATTGTGTTCCTATAGTGCAAAGTGTGAACTAATGGTCAACATACCGGAGTATGTGCCATGTACTTAAAGAAATGACTCTATTGATAGAGAGATACAAGTATCAATGTAAAAATCATGATGAAAACTCCGACAATACAATAGTTAAAAGAATCATGATTTAGAATACAAGACTATAGAATTTTGGCTTATGAAACTAACATAACTTAAAATACGATTAAGTTCCTGAAATCATGCAACCCCTATTATGAATAATTAAAATAACCTTAAATTCACATGATCAGGTGAAAACTCTAATCAACTAGGCTTAATAATACGTAAGATTGACGAATCTTATTCTGTATAGGGTTGACAGAACACAGGGCTTCTGACGGTCTATAACTGGTGCGTCACAGTAGTGTAACGGTCTATCAAATAGTCGTTACAGTAACGTAACGCTCTTGCATAGATGCGTCAGAGTCAACAGAGAAATCAATAGGCAATCAGGGACTGTGACGGTCCATCGTATGGCCGTTACTTGAGTGTGACGGTCCTACTATGGTGCGTTACAGTATCTGCTGACAGACAATGATATGAAACCCAAGAGATCAACTCACATCATGTCTAAATCAAATACCATGTCTATACTAGGCATGATAACGAAGTATAGACTATCTATATGCATGGGTTCCAGTGAAAATAGACAAGATACATCTTTTAAAATTTCCAATTAGGGCTAAGAGATGCATGTAATGCATAGAACTATTAAAACATGAAATTGATGATCTACCATGTATGAAATTCAATCAAATCAGAGGGCTTTTAGTCCTATAAAGTTGTTTTCGCCGTTCATGAGATAACCTACATCTTGTCTAGGCCTTAAAACTTCCAATTATGGTCTGAACACCGAGCCCTAGTTCCCTTCTTCCTATGGCTTTTCAGCGACTTCCTTGGGCTCTAACTCCACGACCTCTTGACCTAAAGATGTGAAATTTGGAGAGGAGTTAGTCTAAAGTATTGTAAATAAATAATTCTAAAGAACTTAACCGAGATTATGACTCCTTACCTTGATTCCACTCGAGCAAAAGTAAGGGTCGCGCAGTTCAGAACTATGTCCTATTTATAGGGTTCTAGCTAGGGTTTGAAGATTAGATCGATTCTAGAGTCCTTAATCTATTAAAACCTGATCTCTAAGAGTCCTTAGTGGTGTTATGAACTCTCTCAAGTCGATCCCTAGTGGATAAGATCATCAAGTTTCCACCTTTTACAACTTCTTCCTCTTACAGAATCTGCAGGGTGTAACGGTCGAACGCAGGCGCGTTAGGTGACTGTGACGGTCTCGCGATCGACCGTTACAGTCAACGTATGCAGAGTTCTAAATTAATAAAACTATTTTATTCATTTATCCATATAATTATCTATATAATTTATTTTTATCCTTAAATAATCTAAATAACCTTCTAGAACATGGGCCAAACTTAATGGTTTTTGGGCCTTAGATGATGTGTACTTAGGCTTGGTTAATTATTTAACCTAATTGGGCCTTTAATGACTTATTAGTCTCAAAATCCATTTATTAATATATTTAGGCCTTTATAAATTCTAGAAAATTATTTTATAATTCAAAATTTATTTATATAAATTCTGGGGCACTACAATGCTAGTCCCCTCGGATGATTGTCGAAAACATACTATTATAAACCATGGGGTATGATGCTACTGGCGTCGCATTGCGCTGGGAGTACTTTCTCTATAAATAAGTGAAAATCAACAATACGGCATGACATGACATTCTTGTACATAACTTTCTTGCTTGATATTCCACAAAAATTCACGAAGTACTTGCTCATCAGCAAAAGATACTAGAGTGATGATTATGTGGCTTGCTAATACATTCTCGATACATTCTTGTTCTTGAAAGGCCAGTATCATATTCTTGTTACATTCTTGCTAGTTCGTACTTGCTCTCATTCTAACTTACTTGATCATCTTGTTACTTTGGTTTAATCGCGTGATTGATCGCATTCACATGATTTTTACCTTATTCTTTAGAGCTAAATTGTTAATTACTTTAATAGTGCCTTCATGTTGATGCGAAAATACCTACTGGGCAAGTGTGCTCATTACCTATTTCCAATCTTTTCAGGAGATGTAAGTGATTCGAATTCGGATTCGGATTATACAAGTAGCAGGTCCGAGAGCGAACGAAAGTATTGTCAAGATGAGAGTGAAGACTTAGGAAGGTCTATATTGTTTAGATTGAGTCTATGTAATTTTCCTATTTCTTGAGTCTGATAGATTGAAATAAGTTGAATTAGTGGTTGTATTTGAATACTTGATTATTATGAAATAAAGTTGGAGTTTGAGTAAATATTGTGCAATTGTAATTATGTGTGTGATTGTCTTACGCTCTGATCATTCTTGCTTGCAAGAGGCTTACCATGCCGGCTGTCCGTGCTCCCCGAGTTAGTCTTCCGCTGTAATAAAGGCTCGGGGCGTGACAGTAAAGTTGGTATTAGAGCCTAAGTCTCAGGACTTCGGAAGAAGAGTCATGTCGTTGGAAAAGTCCAAGGTTTAAGGACCCCTACCTATGAACTAAGGAAGAAATTTCCATACCCATGTGAGAATTGGGTAGAGCCCGGGATAAGATAATTAATTAACTTTAAGATTGATTTTTTTTCATTCCAATTTAATGAGAAATAACAAGTTGTTATTTTCTCTCAGGTACCTTATCTTACGAATGGCTCATCGTGTAGATTGGGATGGGCTTATGGAAGGTACTCTTCAAATCTGTTCTCATCATGCATTTATGTTATTTGATAATGGTGCCTCTCATTCTTTTATCTCCACTACTTTTGCTAAAACATTACCAATCGCATCAGTTCCCTTACCTTCAGATCTTGCTATTTCCACACCCTTAGGTTCTGGAACAAAGCTTACCGACTATTATTCTGATAGCGAAGTGATAGTAGAGGGTCACAATCTCCCCGCAAACTTAGTATGCCTTAACATGAAAGGTTATGATGCCATTTTAGGGGTAGATTGGCTTGTAGATCATGATGCTTATATCAATTGCCGAAATAGGATTATATCCTTTTGAAAGCCCGGTCTTCCGAGATTCTCTTTTCTTGGCATCAAGTACAAGAAGCATCATACTATCATATCTTCTATTCATGCTTGTAAACTTATCTCGCAATGATGTGAAGCTTTTCTTGCTTCTGTCATTGTTGCCGAATCCAAGGAGATTATCTTAGCCGACATCCCTATTGTAAATGAGTTCCCAGACGTGTTTCCATCTGAATTACCCAGTTTACCGCCCGAGAGGGAAGTGAACTTTACTATTGAACTCATTCCAGGAGCAACACTTGTTTCTATAGCCCCTTACAGGATGTCCCCCACAGAGCTTAAGGAATTGAAGAAGCAGTTGCAGGAACTTCTGGATAAGGGCTTCATCAGACCTAGCACATCCCCGTGGGGTGTGCCTGTCCTATTTGTCAAAAAGAAGGATGGTTCTCTCAGGCTATGCATCGATTACCGACGACTGAATCAGCTTACAATTAAAAATAAGTATCCATTACCACGTATTGATGAGCTCTTCGATCAGCTTTCAGGAGCAGAATATTTCTCTAAGATAGAGCTCAGATCAGGTTATCATCAGCTTAGAATTAAAGAAGAGGACATTTACAAATCGGCTTTTCGAAGTCGTTATGGCCACTATGAATTCGTAGTGATGCCGTTTGGGTTAACTAATGCCCAGCAGCATTCATGCAACTTATGAACAATGTCTTCTAGCCATATCTGGACCAGTTCATCGTCGTCTTCATTGATGATATCTTTATATATTCCAAGACAAAAGAGGAACATGAACAACATTTGAAATAGCTTTACAAACACTTAGAGAACACAAGCCTTATGCCAAACTTAATAAGTGTGAATTCTGGCTCGAGGAAGTCTCATTCCTAGGCCACATTATTTCAAAAGAAGGTATTATTGTGGATCCTTCTAAGGTAGAAGCTGTCAGAAATTGGAGCAGGCCAACGACTGTATCAGAAGTAAGAAGCTTTCTGGGTCTAGCTAGTTATTATAGAAGATTCATTAAGGACTTCTCAAAGATAGCAGTTCCTTTAAGTAGACTCACAAGAAAAGAAAATCCTTTTATCTGGTCAGAGGAATGTGAGAAGAGTTTCCAAACTCTTAAGAATCATCTTACCACAGCTCCTATTCTATCACTACCAATGGAAGGTGGTGGATTCGAAGTGTATACAGATGCATCTGACATTGGCTTAGGATGCGTTCTCATGCAGAATGGAAATGTAATATGTTATTCTTCAAGACAATTGAAACGTCACGAGGAAAACTATCCCGTACATGATTTGGAATTGGCAGCGGTTATTTTTACCTTGAAAATTTGGCGTCATTATCTTTATGGAGAAAAGTTCACGGTCTACTCGGACCACAAAAGCTTGAAATATTTATTCTCTCAAAAGGAGCTTAACATGAGGCAGAGGAGGTGGTTAGAATATCTCAAGGACTTTGATTTTGCTATTCAATATCATCCTGGCAAGGCTAATGCTGTAGCAGATGCACTCAACAGAAAATCAATGGGTATGCTATCAAGTCTTATGATAAGTGTAACTAACCTTGTTCCTCAATTTGCTCAGTTGAACTTAGATATTGACATAAAAGAAGAAGATTGTCTCATAGCTAATATCCGAGCTCAACCTACATTGATAGAAGATCTGGTCAAGCTGCAAAATGATGATCCTATATTACTGGAAATTAAAGCCAATATTGAATAAAGGTCGGATTTTTCTATTTCCAATGACGGAAGATTATTTCTTAAGGGCCGAATATGTGTACCAAATCATGAGGCTACGAAGAAACTAATCCTAGATGAAGCACATAATTCTAAATACATAATTCATCCAGGAGGAACAAAGATGTATCAAGATCTCAAAAGAAATTTCTGGTGGCCCAATATGAAGAGAGAGATAGCTAATTTCGTGTCCCGTTGTCTCACCTGCCAACAAGTAAAAGCAGAACATTTTAGACTCGCAGGTAAATTACACCCCTTGAGTATTCCCGAATGGAAATGGGAGAGTATAGGGATAGACTTTATTATGGGTTTACCTAAGACAAGAGATGGACACGATGGAATATGGGTAATCATAGACCGATTGACTAAATCCGCACACTTCATACCAATAAAGAGTCGATGGTCTGTGGATATTCTAGCAGCATTATACATAAAGGAGATTGTCAAACTACATGGTGTCCCAGTCACTATTATATCTGATAGAGATCCTCGATTCACATCACAATTCTGGAAGGGTCTACAACATTCACTAGGGACTAGATTAAATTTCAGCACAGCTTATCATCCACAAACAGATGGTCAAACGGAAAGAACGAATCAGGTAGTAGAAGATATGCTCAGGGCTTGTGCTATCAACTTTGGAGGTAGTTGGTATGATCACTTGCCTCTAGTAGAGTTTGCATATAACAGTAGCTATCAGGCTAGCATACGAATGACACCTTTTGAAGCCTTATATGGAAAAAGTTGTCGATCACCAATATGTTGGAATGAAATAGGGGGAAAAGTAATTTCTAGGCCCCGATCTCATCAGGGATTCTACAGAGAAGATCAAGCTCATTCAAGAAAGAATGAAAATGGCACAAGATAGGCAAAAGTCTTATGCTGACAATCGAAGACATGACTTGGAGTTTCAGGTAGGAGATCATGTATATTTAAAGGTTTCTCCAGTTCGTGGTATTCGAAGATTTGGCATTAAAGGAAAGCTAACTCCAAGATTTATTGGCCCATTTGAAATTCTTGAACAGATTGGTGAAGTGGCTTACAAATTGGTTTTACCTCCACAATTATCAAGAGTTCATGACGTATTTCACGTCTCTATGCTGAAGAAGTATCTATATGATCCTGAGCATATTATCACTTATGACAATCTGGAGATTCAGAAGGATATGACGTTCGAACAAAAGCCAATAAAGATTCTGGAACGGGAAGTGCGTCAACTAAGAAATAAAGTTATTCCTATGGTCAAGATTCAATGGAAGAAAATATGACCACATGAAGCAACTTGGGAAACCGAAGCCGCCATGCGGAAAAGATTTCCAGAATTATTTAACTGTAAGTGCACTCTCCGAAATCTATATATTAAATTTTGGGACGAAATTCTCTTAAGTGGGGGAGGGTGTAAAACCCCAGAATTTTTATAAATTATTTTAGGAATATTTAATTATTTTCTAAAATTTATAAAGGCCTAAATAAATTAATAAATAGAATATTGGATCAATAAGTCATTATAAGGCCCAATTAGGTTAAATAATTAACCTAGCCTATTTAAAGATAATCCAAAAGGTTAATGGACCAAGCCCATCAAGTTTGGCCCATATTCTAGAAGGGTAATTAGCTTATTCACGTATTTTAAGGATAAATACTATTTGTATAAGATAATTATGTGGATAAACGAATAAAAGAGTTTTATGAAATTAAAACTATATACACGTTGAATGTAACGGTCTATCGGGCGACCGCCACAGCCCTATAACGCACCAGGCTGGATGCGTTACACTCTGTTAGTTCCGTGAAAGGAAGAACGAGCAAAAAGATTAGAACTTTTGGATCTTATGTACAAGAGATCGACTTGGGAGAGCTTATAACATTACTAAGGACTCTTAGGGACTAGGTTCTGACAAATTAAGGACTCTAGAATCGATCTAATCTTCAAAACCCTATAAATAGGACCTAGTTCTGAACTGAGCGACCCTTACTTTTGGCTCGTAAAGAATCAAGGTAAGAAGTCACAATTTTGGGTAAGTTTCTTACGATTTTTTGTTTATAATACATTAGACTAATAGCTCTCCAAATTTCGTGCTAGGAGATCAAGCAACCAAAGAGATAAAAGCTTCCAAAGTTGCTGATTCAACCTTAGCAACCCAGGAATCTGAACGCAAGTTCCCTGAAGATCCAGAGATTAGGACGTCTAAACGAGGTAGTTAGAGTTCAATCCTTTAGAACTTTTTGTTCCCAATAGTTTCATCTTCTTACCCTCAAAATTTCACATCCTTAGGTCAATAGGCTGAGGAAATAGAGCAGATTGAAGTTGCTGATTTATCACAAGAAGTACAAGGGACTAAGTGTAGCACCTAGCATCAAATTCAAAGTTTAAAGGTTTTAGAAGAGGTAGGTTATCTCATGATTGGCCAAAATAACTTGTTCGGAATAAAAGCCCTCTGGTTGTGCTTGATTTCATGCATTCTAGACTAAGAATTTCATGATCTAATAGTTCTATACATTCATGCATCTCTTAGCCCTAAATGGAAATTAAAAGATATTATCCTGTCTATTCACTAAACCCATGCATATAGTTGGCCTATACTTCGTTATCACGACTAGGACAGTGGTAGTATTCTGATTTCCAGGCATGTTATGTTTTCATAAACCTTTACTTAGCTTACTGCCAGTAGATTCTCTGACGCACCAACGTAAGACCGTCACATGAATGTAACGGCCTTACGATAGACCGTCACACCCTGTTGTGTTTTATTGTTCTATTTTCTCTGACGCACCCTAGCAGGAGCGTTACACCACTGTAATGGCCCCTCGATAAATCGTCACAAGCACTGTAACGTGCCTATCCTAGACCGTCAGACCCCTGTGTTCTGCCATCCCAAGGCAGAATAATAACCAGTTAAGTTTACTTATAAATAAGCTTAGATAGCTAAGTTGGACCTGTTATCATGACTTCAAGTTTAGTTACTGATTCATAATCAAATTGTATGATTAATGTGTCTTAGGTTATTTTAAGTTATGTTAATTTCATGTGCCAAAATCCTATAATTTTGTATTTAAATCATTATTTTTCAAATGTTGTATTGACGGAGTTTTCTCATGGTTTCACATCGTTACACGTTCTCTTTATCAATAGAGTCATTTCTTTAAGTATATGGCGCATATTCCGGTATGTTGTCCATTAGTTACACTTTGCACTATAGGAACACTATTCTTGGACATGAGGACCTCTCTATTGGATATTCCTTCCAATGGACTAGGAAATCTCATTTCAAGGCCTCCGTAATTCTCCGCGAGCCTGGGATCCCCACTAGGACGCCGAGTTGGTTGTACCATTAAAGCCCATTGATTAGATTACACTATCGATGTTTTTGGTTATCAGTAATGTAACGGCTCTATGTTGGACCGTCAGGCACCAGTAACGGCCCAATACTGGAGCGTCACACTGCTTGAGTATTTTAACCCAAGGTGGACCAAGGGTTGGTATTCCAAGGTTTCTAGATGGACTATTGATGATCTAGAACTTATCATATTGATCAAGAAACCTAAAATAATGAATGGAAAATAAAGAATGTACCGTTATGCTGCCGATTTATTTCCATAAGCACAATCATGATTCTTATTAAAGCATTCATTCATTGAATTATTGTTATCATGAGCTTATTGAACTTATTACATTCTTGGCCATACTTTATTGTTACATGCGTGGAAAAAGTTTGATTTATACTTGAAGATGCGATAAAGCACTGATTGTGTTCAAGGGCTCTATGCTAGTCCCCTCGGATGATTGTCGGAAACATACTATTATAAACCATGGGGTATGATGCTACTAACGTCGCATTGCGCTGGGAGTACTTTCTCTATAAATAAGTGAAAATCCACAATATGGCATGACATGACATTCTTGTACATGACTTTCTTGCTTGATATTCCACAAAAATTCACGAAGTACTTGCTCATCAGCAAAAGATACTAGAGTGATGATTATGTGGCTTGCTAGTACATTCTCGATACATTCTTGTTCATGAAAGGTCAATATCATATTCTTGTTACATTCTTGCTAGTTCGTACTTGCTCTCATTCTAACTTACTTGATCGTCTTGTTACTTTGGTTTAATCGCGTGATTGATCGCATTCGCATGATTTTTACGTTATTCTTTAGAGCCAAATTGTTAATTACTTTAATAGTGCCTTCATGTTGATGCGAAGATACCTACTGGGCAAATGTGCTCATTACCTATTTCTAATCTTTTCAGGAGATGGAAGTGATTCGAATTCGGATTCGGGTTATACAAGTAGCGGGTCCGAGAGCGAATGAAAGTATTGTCAAGATGAGAGTGAAGACTTAGGAAGGTCTATATTGTTTAGATTGAGTCTATGTAATTTTCCTATTTCTTGAGTCTGATAGATTGGAATAAGTTGAATTAGTGGTTGTATTTGAATACTTGATTATTATGAAATAAAGTTGGAGTTTGAGTAAATATTGTGCAATTGCATTTATGTGTGTGATTGTCTTGCGTTCTGATCATTCTTACTTGCAAGAGGCTTACCAGGCCAACTGTCCGCGCTCCCCGAGTTAGTCTTCCGCTGTAATAAAGGCTCGGGGCATGACATGTCTCGCTCGGTGACATGGGTGAGCGGGGAAGCGTGGGTTCCCCACCCGCCGCGCCGGGGTAGCTTGCCATGTTTAAGCAATTACAACACTACACCCCATGCAAGGGGGGGATCTTGGGGAAGAGAAACCAATGGTTTCAATCAAACACTACCTCCCACAGGGAGGGGCTGTAAGCCGACCAGGTGGGGAGGGGGAAAAATGGAAATGGAAGCCAAACGGTGGACGAACCCGGTTCTACCCGCTCTTTGTGCTTGTGGACAGACAGTCGATGATGTTGATGCTGCAGCCACTCCAGATTTTTGTTGATGACGAGACCAATTGGAAATTCTTCATAAGTGACCCAGGAAGCCGTCCAAATTTTTTCGGAATTTCAGATGGTTGGTACGGATGCCAAACTGGGCTGGAGCATAGGCACTTATGAAGAATTTCAGATGGTTGGTACCCATGAAGAATTACGGATGGTTGGTACGGATGCCAAACAATTCCGGAATTTCAGATGGTGGTCCTAAGATAGTTTTGGAGCATAGGCACAAACATGGGCTCAGGTCTCTTGTCCTGACTGTCTCAGCACCACTGCAGCTGGAAGACGAAGAAGCTACGGATGCTCCAAAACTTAGAATCAGGCACCGCTGGTTTTGATGGAACCATCGTTGAGTCCTCTTCGAAACGAGACCAACGGAGATGCCAGAAGATGTCAGAGTAGGCCATTGGAACCTGAACAGTGACAGGATATCTGTGCAGTCTGAGAGGTAGCAGAACAGCGCACCAGGGGGAGGGAAAATGATAACTTTTAACTCCGGGTGCCAAACTGGGCTCTGCTTCTTGATTCCGGCAGTAGACTTGTCGAGGAAGAGCTCAGCCAAGACTTGCCTCCAGATCTTCACGAGAATGATCGTGGCGGCTTCTGAAATCAGCTTCAGGTTGATGCTCAGGGGGGAGATGCGCAGTTGGGGAAGATCGGCTGCTCAGGACGGCCACGAGCTCAGAATGTGATGAGACCACCGCCGTTGCGAAGACAACTGGGAGACGCTTCCAACGATGTCACTTGAGTCTTCAGGGACGCCATAATGAAGACGGGGTCACCGCTGCACTCTGCTGGTTCTCTGCAGGTCCTCAGTAATGAACAGGTTCGTCGATGTAGGTCCAAATGACAACCAAATGATAAGAAGAAGTGGTTGAATGGTGAAGGGTATTTGAAGAGTGGTGGGAGGGGAGTGTGGGGGAGGTATGGAGGGTGGCTAGGGGGTGGTGGAGGAGCTGGGGAAGGGGGAGGGTGCAGGGGCTTGCAGGTTTTAGCCAAGGTGGAGAGGGGATGGAGGGTGGTAGATGTTCTAGGTAGAATGAAATGGGGGGGGGGGGGGAAGGAGGGGAGGGGCGACCAGACCTAAGAGGGGGTGCTTGGGGGCACCCTAAGGCTTGGGGGATGGAGGGAAATTTTCCAAAAAATTCTCTTGGGAGCTGGAGGGTTGCATGGGGGAGGGGGAAGGGTGCTTGGGAAAGGGTAGTGGGGTGGTTGGGGGTTGGAGGTTGGCTTGGTGATTGGGGGTTCTTCTTTGGGACTAGGGTGGAGTAATGAGGAGGGTGTGGGGAAGGGGAGAGGCCTTAATGGGGGTAGGTGGGAGATAGAAGTGGTTGGGAGGGGAGGAGAGAGAGGGTAGGGGGCAACCCCCCCTTGTGGTGAGAGAGAGAGAGAGAGAGAGAGAGAGAGAGAGAGAGAGAGAGAGAGAGAGATGGGTGGGGATTCTCTCTCCTAGGGCTTCTCACCCAATATTGGATTCACACCACTAGTAATCTGAATTTTGAATTCTCAAATGGTAAACTTTTCATTCTTTTGAAATGGGGGAAATGGGGTCCTATATATAGGCAACCCTCATTTTACAAAAAATCCCTGACTCATGCTACAATGACAAATAAGCAAGGGGTAGGGGGCGCCCCTGGGCCAAGCCCACAGAATTGGGGCCCAAAAGCTAATCTAAATGACACTTAAACTTAGGGAAATAAATAAAAGACCTAGGGACATGACTCAAATAAAATGGAAAATACATCAAATGACTTAAATAGAAAGCATAAAATGGATAATTGGGCCTACGAAGAGTGAAGCCCGAGCTCAAATGACATCGGAGAGTGAAGATGACCCGAGCCAGAGGGAATCATGGGTGATGCCCCCATCCAGGTAGAATCACCCGTTTCTTGTCGTTATGCGTTGTTTGGATCCCTTCCAGCTTGTGGGAGGTTTATTTCATCGCTAGGAATGTTTCCCCTTCGTTTTAGGGCAAACGGGGCGTGGAAAGGCCGGGTTTGGCCATTCGCCCTATTTTCTCACCGTAACGCCTTGGCGGTCCTTTCAGAGATTGCAAGGGGTCATCTGGCGGTCCATTGGAGACCGCTAGGCTATAGGGGTTGTCGGTTTCAAGTTATGTCGATTCAGGTCTTAGCTGTCATGCGATAGACCATTTTCCTTTGCTTGCGGCCCATTGGAGGACCGCGAAGTTCTGTCAAGCGGTCCCTTGGAGACCATTAGGCTGGGTGTGTATGTCGGTTTAGCTAAGCGGTCGTACGATATACCGCAAGGCTTGCTGTGACGGTCTGAGAGATGACCGTTCAGCTTTGTTTATGTCGGTTCAACAGTTTTTAAGTCGGTTCAGGCTAACGGTCCTAGCTCCGACTGCATGGTGTCCTTGGCGGCCCTTTGGGAGACTGCTAGGCTCGGTGAAACGGTTCGAGATAGACCGTTTGCTGATTTGACTGGTTAAGTCGGTTCGGGGGTTGACTGGGCTAAGCGGCCAAGTGAATGACCGCTACAGTCATCTTGCGTCCCTTCGATAGACTGCGTGCCCCTTATGTTTTTGTAGTTTTGTTCGTTCAGGTCTCTGAGTGTAGCGATCATCTCCACGACCGTTTCACTCAGATGGCGGCCCCTTAGTGGACCGTTTGTGCCTTTGTGAATCCCTTTGGTGACCGTCACTGTTCTATGTTCTCTGTGTCAGGGTAGCGGCCCTTTGGCTGACCGCTTGGTTTGCCTAGCGGTCAGGTGAATGACCGTTTCTTCACAGAGTTCCATTATTTTGGCCTCCAATTGTTTTGGCTTAACCTAGTGGTTTGCCCATTGTCCCGTGGATATCTTGGATGCCCTATGAGGGTTGTGACCATGTTGTAGGGTAGCCAGGAGTGCCATTACATCGAGTAGTGTTATGTATTGCTTCACAGTCATGATTGGTTTCTGGTCAACCCGGTGTGATCCAGTGGTTGACATGTTACCTCGTGAATGTCTCGGTGGTCCTGTATGGATTGAGACATGGTTTTGGATGCCTTGAGGTACTGTCTTACCTCGGTTTGAGTGTCCATGTGTTTGAGGATCTTGGTGATTCCTCAAGTCTCCGTGATTCGTGTTATGCGGATGGGTGGATCCGGCAATCTTGTGCCGTATCCTTTATCTGTGTTTTACCGTGGTTTTGGCTTAGGGATTAGGCTGATTGGCGGCATGTTACCGCTTTTGTGCGACGATCTTGACCCCGAATCTTGTGACTCAAGGATCATTGGGTGAGAAGGTCTAGTTATCTATCCTGAGTCTGGAGGCAGCCTTGTGTACTATCTTGTGCTTTGTGCTTTGTAGTACGTACGACAGTGCATGCTTAGCTTGTCCTTACTACAGCACTGATGTTTTGGAGTCTTTGTTTCTAGTGAGCCTTCACTAGTCGTAGCCTGTCAACACTTTCCTGTGTGTCGGCCCACCTGGGAGTGGTGGCGTGGTGAGTTCTCGATATACAGTTTTTAGGCTAGTTTCCGTGGGCCCCCTTACTTTGCTGTAGCGTCCTACTGGGGGGAAAACTAGCTAGAGGCCTGGCTCAAGGCATTGAGCTTGTGTGTGCACACGTGGTTAGGGGCGTTTGGACGAGCGCAAACGGGCATGACCCTGACTAGTCACTCGTTACTGTTGTTCCTTGTACTCGGTTCTGTGAGTGTCTCGGTTACCGTCGTTCCCGGCGTATGGGAGATACTTGTGGCACAGTGTAAGATGTCAGTGGATGTATCTGACTGTTCTTCTAGTGAAGAGGTACTTCTATCACCTGACACTTAACTCATTATGTTTTTGTGACTGGTTCCTATCATGATTGACGTGACTTATCGGGTAGTCTGTGTTGGCTTCACCCGCGGTCCAGTCTTGTGTAGTGTACACGGCGGTGAGTTCGTGTATGTATGTGCCTTTAACTGAGTAGGTCTTTTGTAGGACTTTTACCGATTTTTGTAGGCTTCAACTTTGGAGCTAGTGCTTTGTCGATGGATCGGTAACACCTGACTTTGTGAGATTGGGGTTTGCCTTTCTGTTGCTGTTCAGAGTAGCTTAGAGAGCCGAGGTTTGTTCGGCAGCCGTGTTTCTATTCGGAATGGCTTTATTCTTTTCATTAGCTATCCTTACTCCTACTTTTTATAGCTTTACTATTGTAGTTTAGTACTGCTGTTACTTTTGCTCTTGCTTTACTATTTAGCGTTGTTGTCTTGTGTGTTACTGCGTTGTTTCCAGTGGGGATCTACGTGACCCCTACTGAGCCAGTGACACGAGGCTCACCCCTGACTTTTCAGGTGTAGTTGTGCTTCCTCGTGCTGTGAGTTTTGCTGTGCGGTAGTTCTGTTGCCAGCGTTGCCAGCGTCGGGCTTCCCCCAACTTGAGAGTACATTCTCTTTTCTGTTGGACTGTACTTGCCTTTTATTTGGACTGGACTCTGTTAATTTAATTTGTTAATTAAAAAAGTACTTTTATTTCTGCTACTTTAGCAAACATGATCATTGAAATATTAATTGCTTACTGCTTTATCTGGAAATTCAATGTACTCTACACACTCCTTTTATCCCTTCGGAGCTTTACCGCTCTTGGGAGGCCTCGCAGGTTCCAAGTTGTATCGGGTTTACTCGGTATCCAGACCCTGGGTCGTCTCACTTGTCATGCCTAGTTTCATATTTTTGGAGCTTTTGATCTTTTGAACTTTTGATCTTTTGAAATGAGCTTTCGGCTTTGCTTTGATTTACTCCTTCTTCCCTTTCCTTTTTCTTATACTGGCGCTTTTCCATATGGAATCAGGTCATAACGGACTGCCCCTATTTGAGACCTCCTCTCATCAGGGTGTCTAGATCAGTCATCGCCGCCTTATTTGTCTCCTGCCCCCTAGATTCAGCCGAAGAGAGAAATGGACAGGGACTTTTACTTCCCCCCAAGCATGGCTAAGGGAGAAACGGTGTTCGCACAAAATTGGGAAACCTGACCAGGGATGTCGTGAAGTGTGTGATTTGCCAACCTCGGAATGCTCCTTCCTGATCGAGGAAAGGAACACATCGCTACCGGGCCTTCATTAGCCTGACTCTAAGGGGAAAAGCGCTTAAGATACAACCCATTCTAGGCATGAGACAGCTCATCACCCTCCGCGTTGACTAGGCGATATGCATTCGTTGGATAAGCCTCTTTAACGACGAACGACCCTTCCCAGTTAGGTTGCAATTTAGACCTAGGACCTCCGGATCTAATAAATTTACGTTTAAAAACCATATCACCTACTTGAAATTTGCGCCCAATTACCTTCTTTTGGAAATAACGCGAAACTCTCTTTTGATAAACAGACACATGATCGGCCGCATTCATCCTCTTCTCATCCAATAGTTCCAGCTGGATGAGCAACGCCTCTCGACGTTCATCAAGATTAAGTTCCTTATCGAGATGTACCCTTAGGGAAGGGATCGAGATCTCATATGGGAGCACTACCTCCATCCCGTAAGTGAGAGCATAAGGGGTTTGCTTCGTAGGAGTACGGACGGAGGTGCGGTAAGCCCATAGAGCTTCCACTAATCGTTCAGGCCAATCTGAAAATTTGTGAGATTCACATGTTTTCTTTATGATGTTAAGAAGGGTTTTATTAGTAGCTTCAGCTTGACCGTTGTCTTGAGGATAATATGGAGATGAATGATGCAATGCAATATTGAACTTCTTACAGAGGTCCTAGAGCTCTTGAGAGATGAACTGGGTCCATTATCGGTGACGATGCTGCTTGGCACTCCGAACTGTGAGATAATATTGTTCAAGATGAAGCGCCACACCGTGGTAGCTTTAATCTCTGCGTACGCCTCTGCTTCGGCCCACTTGGTGAAGTACTCAGTGGCGGTAAGGATAAAGGATTTATGCTTGGTCTGAGAGTTGGGATCACCGAGTAGGCCAACAATGTCGAAAGCTCACATAGAGAATGGCCAAGGAGCGGAGAGAGGATGAAGAGATGAAGCAGGAGCATGGATTTTGTCAGCATGTAGTTGGCATTTAAGACACCTCCGGACATAGAGGGAGTAATCTTCCTCTAGAGTGGGCCAATAATAACCCTACCTAAGGATTTTCTTCGCTAGAGCCTAGCTATTGACATGACCTCCACACTCACTTGAATGCGCTGCTTCGGCCACCTTCCAAGCTTCATCGACATCGACACATCTCATAAGCATTCCATTAAGAGCGCGACTGTACAATTCTCTAGCAATGATAGTGTATTTCGAGGCAGCTCTTTTAATAGCCTTACGCTGTTCAGCACTTGCACCTTATGGGAACGATCCTTCTCTATAATATAGCTCGATTTCATGATACCATGGCAATTATTCTTCCTCCAAGATCTCTTCTAGCTCAGTTAAAGACACTTCCTTCAAATCTTCCTTTTCAGCCTTCGCCTCTACAGTTTTCCTAAGGTTGTCGTACCAAGGATCGCGAAGAGAGGGTGCATCCAATCTCTGGACGATGATGGTCTCATAACTCCGAATGAGAGGCAAGGATAAGGAGGAAGCGAGCGATGCTAAGGCATCTGCAAAGATATTCTGAGATCGAGGAGTATGGATGTAGATCAGTTTGTGGAATTGCCTAGCCAAGAGAGTGACCAAATCTTGATATGGCTTGAGCTTCGGGTCACGGGTGCGGTAAGTGGACAGAACTTGCCGCAGAAGGAGCTGAGAGTCTCTTATGATGTTTAAATAGTGCGCGCCTAAGAGGTAGGCGTGTTTCAATCCGGCCAAGAGAGCCTCATACCCGGCGATGTTATTGGTAGCAGGAAAACGAAGCTGATAAGCGAAGGGAATCGTTACCCCTTCCGGAGTAAGCAGAACAACACCTATCCCTCGGCCTTAAGAATTGAGGGCACCATCAAAGTGCAGAGACCAGAAGGGATGATGAGTAAGGACGGAGAGATGCTCATCAGGGAAATCATCCTGAATGGAGTCCGTGTAGGGAATAGGAAGATGGGCTTGATGCTCAACGATGGCATATCCTTTGATTGCCTTCTGAACAACGAATGTGATATCAAATTGAGAGAGGAAGCTCTGCTAGTGAGCTAACCGACTAGAAAGGATAGGTTTTTCTAAGAGATAGCGGATCGGGTCCATTCTAGAGATTAGTGTAACCGGGTGGGCTAGAAAGTAGTGTTTCAACTTCTGAGCTACCCAAACTAAGGCGGCACAAGTTTTCTCCATGGTTGGGTACTTGGCCTCTACGGGGCTAAATAACCTGGAGAGGTAATAAGCTACCCGCTCTTTGCCTTCATCATCTACTTGTGCTAGGACAGCTCCTAGGGAGTCCTCAATGATAGTGATGTATAGGATCAGGGGTTTCACAGGGACATGAGGTTGCAAAACTAGGGAATTAGACAAATACACTTTCAAGTCCTCATAGGCCGTTTGACAGTCTTGATTCCATTCAAACTTGACTCCCGCCTTTAGCAATTCGTAAAACGGGCGGCACCTCTAAGAGTGTTGGGATATAAATCTTCTAATGAAGTGCAATCGTCCAATCAATCCTCGAAGTTCCGTGATATTCTTGGGCGGAGGCATATCCATGATGGCCTTCGCTTTGTTAGGATCAATCTGAATCCTCCATTTGCTGACTATAAAGCCTAGCAGCTTCCCTGAAGAGACTCCAAAAATACACTTCTTTAGATTCATTTTCAGCTGGTACTCCCTAGCTCTCTGAAGCACCTTAGCTAGAATGGCGGGGTGTTCTTCTTTAGTCCTTGACTTCACCAAGATGTCATCCACGTAAGCTTCCATATACACATGCATCATGTCGTGGAATATAGCCATCATTGCCCTTTGATATGTGGCACATGCGTTCTTTAAACCAAACGGCATAACCACATAGTAATACGTGCCCCAGGGCGTGGTGAAGGAGGTTTTCTCTTGATCCTCAAGAGCGAGACGGATTTGGTTGTAGCCTGAATAACCATTCATGAACGATAGTGCTTCATACACGGCGGTGTTTTCCACCAAAACATCAATGTGAGGCAGCGGGAAATCATCCTTGGGACATGCTTTGTTTAGATCCCTGAAATCAATACAAATTCACACCTTTCCATCCTTCTTGATGACAGGGACTATATTCGCCACGCACTGAGGATATAAGATAACTCTAATGAATCTGGCCTTGTACAATTTATCGACCTCTTATTTTATGCTTAAGGCCATGTGCGGGTGAAATCTTCTTGATCTTTGTTTAACGGGTGTTGCCCCTAGCTTAAGCACCAGTCAATGTTCCACCAAGGAGGGGTCAAGACCCGGCATGTCCTCGTAAGACCAGGCGAAAAAATCGCTATACTCCCTTAAGACCTTGATTAAATCTTCTTCAACTGCTGAAGGGAGATTAGCAGCAATGATAATGGGCCTGGGGTCTTCTTCAGTTCCCAGATTTATTTCCTTCGTAGGTTCATCCACTGCTGACGATGGTTCATCAAATCTCTTTAAACCTTGCGCATGTAAACCAGCAGTGTCATCTACGTCGATGTCCTCAAAATCCACCGGGTCTTTTTCATCCATGACTTTATATACTCCTAATCCGTTGTCACTCCACACCTCGCCTCGCTCCTCATCTCCTTCGATCACAATCATCGTAGCTATGAACTTTAGGCATCTCAGAAGAGCATGACATCGTTGAACTAGATCCTCCAAGAACTTATCAGGAATGGATTTAGAATGATGCACCGGCGGGCGCGGCTCAGGCAAGGAAGGGTTGAACGACCTAGAACAAGATCCTACTTCTCTAGACTTAACAGACTCTACTACCCTAGACTCGACAGACCCTACGTCTAACCTAATGAGAGGTAAGCTGCAGGGGCCTCATGCCCCTGGGAGGAAGATGGAGAGTAGATAGCGTAATCTTCCACTGAAATCTCCATTTTAAATTTGACGTTTTTTTTTTGAGATCAATGGAGATCATGCCACAAGATGGCGGGGAAGGCAGAGGAGGAAGCCTAAGGGGAGATTTAGATGGGCAGAAGATGTCGAGGAAAGGGTCGGAGAAGGAGAAGAAATGAGTACATAAATTGATAGGCGGACATCAATCGCACGTCCTACCAATGATAAAATTGGTAGGAAGCTCCAACAGCAATGTATTGATTGATACAGGAGGTGAGTACGGTATAGATGCCATCTTTTGGAAGAATGAAAACAAGCGGGAAGGAGACCAAGTAAATATGATGAGTGAGCTCCCCCTTTCTCGCGAGCGGTAAGCTGGCTTCTTCGGCTCATAATGCACAAGCCATACCTCCTGGTCTCTTTGGCAACTTTCTTCTTCATAAAATAATCTTTCAAATGCTTGGCTGAAATCAATCATATCATCGACCGGCCCCTTGGGCAGCAATAGCGGGCTGTCGACTGTATGAGCTATATCTTCTTCCTTTGGCTGACTGGGTGAAGCTTTTAATGTGCCTGGCTGGAGGGGGCCGCTGACAAAATGCTTACGGTAGTCCCAAGTTAACAGTCCAGAGTCACCTAAGATTGAGAGTGAGGATTCTCGATAACCGAGGCCCCTCCTGTTCATCTTCTTACCTTTGGGGACCAGTTTAGTCCACCCTTGTAATTGTGCACCAAGGCCTCTCCCTGGCTGATAGCCCAATTTTAGTATCATATTCCATCTCTTAGAATCTCGTATCTGGGGCTTCATTTTGACGTCGACTGGCACAGTGGCGGGCTTGCATGGCGCATAGGCCCATGGAAAATCCAGGTCTAGAATTGAAATAACGGGCCGAGTGCTAGGCCATAGCGTTGGCAAGATCTTCTCGGAGATGGCCTAAACAGACTGGACCGTGGACATGCTCTTTACTTTGACCACCCTCCCTTGAAAAGGGAATTTAAGACACTGGTGGGTAGTGGATGGTATGGCATTAAGATTATCAATCCACGAACGACCCAAGATAGCCTTGAACATAAGGTCGATATCCAACACATAAAACTCAATCGGCATAGTGAGAGGCCCAAGCTCAGCCTGAATCGTGACTACCCCGTGACATGCCCTTCTGGAATTGTCGTATGCTGCAATAGTGGTCGGGGTCGGCCTTAGTAGATCTTCTGAAAAATTACATGCCCTTAAAGTGCTGAGAGGGCAGACATTAATAGAAGCCCCTATGTATACCAATGCTGCGTCTATGCTGACTTTGTTTAGAGTGGTAGAAATGCATAGCGGCATCTGTCATGCCTCAGGGGGTGCCAGTTCAGTCTCAGAGAAGGTAATTGCTGGCCCTTTGGAGATTGTGGCCAGGGCTGTTGGTAAGCTGTCCACTGCCATGTCTTCATTTACGATCACCTTCTGAAGGAAATTACGGAGTGCATCCTGGTGAAGTGTGGACCTCTTGATCAATTCCAGCATAGAAATCTTAGCAGGCACCCGGTCCAGATGATGTAACAAATCATATTGTGTCCCTGGCAGCGGATCTTCCTCCTCTTGATGAGCGGCCTGTTGCAAGGACTGAGGAGTGGGTGCAGGTGCACCGGGATAGGTCCTATGGAACAAACGCCCGCTCCGTAGGGCAAGGTTTTGGGTCGGCACGGCGTTAGATGGGTTCAAGATAAGCGGCTTGTTGGTCCCCGTGGGGTGGATGAATGAAGGAGTAGATGGCGTAGGGGTGACAGGAGTAGTGGCGATGATAACAGGTGTTATGGGGGTAGTGGGGATGACAGGCTGCGGAGGGATGATGGGTGAAGGGTTTGATGGAGGGATGGTGATGACGGGTACAGGAACTGGTAGCGGAGTGGAGATAGGCGGGACAATGGGTGAAGCGGAAGGTAGGATGAGGGGTTTGGCGATTACAGTGGATGGAGAGGTTTGATGGTTAAGCGGGAGGATGACGGGGGCATAAGGTAAAGAAGGGTTGCGGTAGCTGTGGTGGAGGGCTATGAGCCGGTGTACTGAGGCTTCGTCGTCATAGGACCACCCAGCGTCAGGAGCTGGGGGTTGAACGAGGTTGACTTGAGCCAGTGCTGATGGTTATGGTTGCGGAGCGGGCGGATGATTCGGCATGGGGTTTTGGTGGATCCCCAAGTCCTGAACGGGCTGTTGCTGTTGTTGTGGCTGCTACTGTGGCTACGGTGCTTGTTGCTGATGCACTTGCGGCCTCAGCGCTTGCCTTCTTTTCTCTTTTATTTCCACGATGGCCTTATGCATCTTGGCCCAATCAATGCGCTGTCTCTTCATGGAGATCATACACCAGATCTCAGAACTGATAACATCCCTTAATAGTGTGCCCGGGTTGCCAGTGGAACATGCAGTATTTAGATTGATCAACAGCCGGGTTCCAGTTGGGCCGTTCCAGAGGAAGTTGAATTGCATTTATTGACATGAGAGCGGAGAAAATCTCCGTGAGGGTTTCAGGCAACGGAGGATATTGTGATATCTTCGGAGCTGGGCGTTTATTGGTGTAACTGTTAGATCGAGGTACATTGTGGTATTGCGGAGGTTGTTGCGGCTGTTGTGGAGTGGGTAAAGTAGTTTGTGGAGCAGAAAAGGTCGGCTGGGTGTTTGGTGGAATAGGAAAGGTAGGCTGAGGATTTTGGGGAGCGGGGAATTGGGGATTACACGAGTTTTACGGGAAGCAGAACGGGGTGGACTGGTTCGGGAAGGGGAATGCAACGGCTTGCACTTGTTCGTTGGTTTGGACTCCCTCGGTGACAAGCCCATGAGGTTTTCTATTATACTTGGGCTTTTGGGCCTCGAAGAGAGAGTGGATATGGGAGTCCTTGAACTAGGTTTGAATAAACCTCGCCCGGGTATACAATTGGTGCATGTTGGCAATATCGTTCATGGGCAATATGTTGCGGAAAGTGGGTGTAGCATTGGATATTAGCAACTTGACCTTCTCCTCCTCCGGAATATGACCCGGCACACGGGCGGCCATCTGCCTCCATCTGTCGGCATAAGTAGCAAAGTCTTCATCTGCTTTCATCTTTTCGGCCACAAGATCGGTGAATGAATATTTCGGGCCGACCTAGCCTTGGCATCTTTGAATAAATTTCTCCTTGACTACTTTGAAGCTTTCAACGTCCTCCAAGGGCAACAAATACAACCATTCCAATGTAACTCCATCTAGAGATCGGCGGAATAAATACGCCATGAGGTGATCATCATACTGAAACTGCGTCGATTCATATATAAAGTCCCTCACATGAACAAATGGATTACTGTTTCCATCATACTTGCGGTACATGGGGAGCTCGGATTGGGGAGGGAATCGAATGTTGTGGAAGCGAAGAACTGGGATGTGTGCCAATGATTGTTGGCCAACCTGCTTTTGAAGGAAGTCGAGTTGTTGTTGCATGGCGGCCCATTTATATAGGAGTTCCTACTCCCGAGATGGAGTAGGTGGAGTGAAAAGAGCATGCTCAAGGCGAGGAGCTGAAGGATAAACTGAAGGAGGTGGAGGAGGCCCATATGAAGGATATTGGGCCGGAGGATGACCCAAATTGGAGTGGACATGGGCCGCCCCTTGCTGAGGGCGAACGAAATCAGTCGGGCCAACAAGGGCATATGGCATGGATGGGATGGGCCTATAAGAATCAATCTGGGTGGATGAGGGAAGGATGGTCTTCCCTTTATTAAGGATTTGAGGGGCCGATCTAGAGGACTGGCCGGTCTGCTTCCATATTGGAGAACTGAAGAATATTGGGCTGGGCCGGGGTAAGATTAATAGGAATGGGTGAAACCCCGGGCCCATCAGTCCTAGATTGTGAGATAGAGGTAGTGGACAGACCCTGTGTAATCATGGGAGACGGGGCACTGGACCCCTGTAAGGTCTGATAAAGGGCCTAAAGTTGGGCCGGATCCAATTGGGCCATCATCTGTAAGATGTGACTAGTAGGATTTGTTGTGCCCCTATGGTCACTTGAGTTCATATGGTCACTTGGGTCATTCGACATCATTCTATGGTCATATGAGTTCTAATGTATTCTTAGTTTTGATAATGGCTAAACACTATTAGTCATTGATGTTTTTCACCTTCATGTGATTGACATATGTGATGTTTTTGTTCATGATAGGTGCGCCAATGAATGGACAAGGAATCAAGTGGAAATGGTGAACGTGAACGCTGAATGTTGCGCCCTCGCACGTGGATCGACCTGCGCGGTCAGGTCGTGGGGGTTTCCGGGGGCGGAGCCCCCAGAACAAAATTTAGAAATGCTCAAAGCATATTCTATGTTGATTTCAATCCAAAAATACATGAAATTGATGAGGACATGAATATCTTGACTTATGAACATGTTTCATTGGTCTAACACTTCATTTTTGCAGGTATAGGTGTTTCCGGTCGACCTACACACCTTGGCCGGTCGACCAGATTTGCCAGAGCCTAAGAATTCCACGTTTTACAGGTTTCGGTCGACCGCCCCTGCCTTTCCGGTCGACCGGTTCTTCCAGAAACGAAACACTCCAGGAATTACAGATTTCGGTCGACCGCCCCTACTTTTCCGGTCGACCGGTTTTCCCAGAACCGACAAGTTGGAGATTTTACAGATTCCGGTCGACCGCCCCATGAATTCCGGTCGACCGCCAGCCCCGAGCCATCAATTGTTGACTTTGTTTCCAACTTCGAAAAGGGCCATTCAACATTGATTTGTTTAATCCTAAAGACACCTAATCCCCCACAAATTGTGGATCTGGTCTAGGGGGTGTCCATAGACCATTCAAGGTCTATAAAACTCTTGTAAGAGTGTTAGAAACCCTAATGCTTCAAGGGGCTTCTTGTGAGATCTAGGGTGGCTGCAAGGGAGGTTGCAAGAGAGCTTAGAGACGAGCTACTATTCACGTGAACAGTAGTTCGTGAAGGTGTTCTTCATCCAATCAAAGGGGAATCAAGCTCAAATCAAAGCCAGCAAACCTCAAGGAAGATTACATCAAAGCAAGGCTATCAAAGTGATCCAAAGAAGCTGGTTTGATTCAAGTTCTTCAAAGGAAATCATCTTCATCCATTCAAGTTCTTTACACCTCATTCAAGGTGATATTTCAAGCATTCAAACTCCTAGAAGCTAAAGAAGCAATCAAGGTTCAAGGTAGCTTTATCATCTCCTTCATTCATTCAAAGAAATTCAAAGAGAAGATCAAGAGAGAAGAATTGAAGGAAGAGGTGCTGTTCACGTGAACAGTACTCCGTGAAGAACATTCATCCAATCAAGGGTGAATCAAGAAGATTGAGTTGAAGCTAAGAGGAGCCTTGCTGCTGATCAACATTTCATACAAGGGCCAATTCATTTTCACTCATAACTCAATCTCTTGTCTTAGCTCATTCACATTTGTTTTATTTTCATTATTGTTTAAACATTGAAAGTGTGATTCATCCCTACCGGTGGTTAGTAGGAAGGCAATTGGAGGTTGTTCCAATTTGTGGTTGACATCCATACCAGGTGGTGAGTAGGAAGGCAATCGGTGGTTTCCGATTTGCGGTTTGGTGCACTGCACAAGTGAAGCCTCACCGGGTTTTGGTGAGGGGTGGACGTAGGACTGAGGATTCAGTCCGAACCACCTTAAAAATCCTGTCTAGTGTGGTTTACCTGTGTGATTGATTCATTCTAGATGCATGCTTAGGATCGAATTATTATATATCTTGCTTATCTTGCTAAGTGAATCATAGCATACTTGGAAGCTAGTTTCTATTCTGCTGCAATTCATTTTAACTAGCTGTTTAGAGGGCCGCATTACGAAAAGTGGAGCTGATCTATTCACCCCTCCCCTCTAGATCCGCTATCCACCACTCAACAGGATTATTGGAGGAGAGGGAGGGTTGCACACCCTCCATGGAGATAGAGAATGGAGGAGAGTTGGACCCCCTTCCCCAGATGAAACTTGAATGACCCGAGATGGATCCTCTAAGAGACCCTGAGGAAGAGATTCCTCGTGGGAACGAGGAAGATCATAGGAAGACATGTTGGACTTAAACAATGGGTTGGAATAAGACGTGAAAGAGGAATTGCCGCTAGGAGATGAATCGAAGGAATGAAAGCAACTCCACATGCAACGAAGTACCTTTAAAAAAAGCAAACAACACAAACAACCACAAATAAGTGACTAGACAAGATGGCTCCAAACTTATGCAAATAAGAGAGAGATGAGGCAACCAAAGTCAAACAAGTTGTAATGATGCACAAATTTTATTTATTTCTTCCTTTAGAACCTTAGTGATTTGCATTTAAAATGTTCTCTCCAACAATAGGTTCCCAATAGCAAGGATATTTGTGAACTTGGTTAACTCTAGGTGTAAACTCTCCCTTACTTATGCAACCTAGACACGGGGTGGCAAAGGTACAACCGAACCGGCGTCCGTGTGGGAATCCATGGCTCACGGGGACTTATGGAGGTCCTTGATGCGGTCACCTAGTCGACCCCAAGGAATATGGAGGCGAGAAGATCACACACCAAGGTGGGAATGCAACTATGATATGAGAGATGAATGACCCTATGTGCACCGGAGTGCATGCAATTTCTAGCCTATAAACTAACAACCAATATGCAAATAAAGATATGTATATATGCAACAACCAAGGGGGAGACCAAATAGCACCCATAAATAAGGAAATCAGCAAAAATTACAGAACTAATAGTAACCTTGATGTACGTACCTGTGATTGGAGAAACGGTCGAATGGGAGACTGCTAACAAGATACGACGGTCTATCGCTAGACCGCTTTAAAGCCAGAAATGGCCTGTAAGGAGACCGCCAGGGAACCAGGGAGCAGAAACCAACAGAAAATAAATGAGAAAGCCGAGGAAAATAGCAGGGCAACTAGGAATTACTAAGAACAGCAGGTCTAATAGAAACTCAGCACGATTGGCACTAGATGTCCCACCATGATCGCCAAAAAATTATGGTGTTGATGTTTTGTTTATGATTGATGGGATGTGGGGTGAATGTGAATGAAGTGGTGTGAATATGGTGTAATAAAAGTGTGTGTGAGCAAGTGGTGAACTAACTCAAGCAATCAACATAGAAATAGAGCAAGTGGGCATGTCATCAATGTTGCAGAAGTGAATAAGGAAAATAAAAACACACGCCGGGGAGTGGAGCAAAGGAATAAAGAAAAACACACACCGTAGGTGTGGAGCAACTAAAATAAAGAGGAAGCAAGAAATATGATGAACAAGATGACAAAAAGCCCAAATGATGGAAAGTGTGATCGCCACCAAAGTAAGTAATGCAGTGAAACTACAATAATTACCTTGGAAAGAGACGGTTGAAGTCACCCGCCCACGGGAGAGAGAAAACCCAGATGCTGCAGAGGAAAACGGTCTAACAGACGACTACTAGGAGACAGAAAATGAGCCTACGATATAATGCCTGAGATCCAAAAACGGTCTGCTGAATGGCCGCTAGAGCACCCAGAACAGAAGCTTGGAACTTGTATCTCCACCCCTCCTGGCTAGCCAGAAGAGCTCGGCCTCGTGCAATGAGTCATGTAAACCTGTAAAAGAGTGTAGACACTGATAAAAATAACCCAATTAGACCTTTGACAAGTGTAGTATCAATAATGCAATTAAGCTAAGATGCATAAAAGGAAGGGTGAATACCTGGGGGGTTGGTGATTTTTTAACCCCTTTGGGGCATGGAAAAGGATAGGAGGATGTTTGAAAACGTGATGTGAGTGCAGAGAACGTGGAGAAAGAAGAGGGAAGATGCTATGGATGCAAAGGGACAATAGACAAAACTAAAAAAAAGACTCAAACTTAGACCAAAGGAACTTGATACTCCCTAGGCTAGAAGCCTTGTGGACGTGGAAGTAGCTTCTCCCTGGTTGGAAGTGGCTCCAGAACGCAGCAGCACTTCGTGACAAACTCCAGAAATCTCCCCACTTCCAAGCCATGAAGTCAAGGGTTCTATTTATAGACCCCCAAACCCTAGGTTCGAGTTGGAGGGATAATGACATGAAAATAGGCCTGAAACTAGATAAACCTTAAGGATAATACTCCCAAGAGTCCATAGAAACAAATAGATACTTCTGAGAGCCTCTATCTAGAGAGAAATGAATAAACCAAGGACTCTAGTTCGACCACAGCGAAGTAGAGGAAATTAGATAGAGCAGGACTCTCTGTCTTCCTAAACGGTCTTGTAGGATCCAGAAAACGGACTAGCGATAGACCGTATGGCTCATTAGTCCAGAAAGAGATAAGATCAAAGAGACACAGTAGGACTCTCTGCATCCTAGCGGTCTAGCAAACGACCGCCAACGCCCGCCAAACGGTCGTACGATAGACCGCTAGGCTAGTAGATATGGCAAAAGACATAAATACCGATAAATCTATGAGTTAATCGACAAGATAATCCTTATTAGCCCTTATCCAGGCCCAATAAGCAGCAATAACGAGAAATCAAGGAAACTAGGCCCATCCAGGGAGAATAACCCATAAAATAGGCCCAGAAAATGGTGAACAACTCGGGACATCATAAAATAAATAAGCAGGTGACCCAACTCATTGGTAATAAAACGGGTGTCAATAGGGGGAAGAAGAAGAATCAAAAAAGAAGAATTGCTACTGTTCCCCGTGGCCGACTTTCGGCTTCCGGGAAGTCTGTGATGATTGGTGGCATTCGAGTATATTTGAATGGCTGCAGTGCTGAAGTTTTGTCGGACCACATTGTCTCGACAGTATCTACATGTTAGGTGTGCAATTGGATCTAGAGGGGGGGTGAATAGATCCAATTAGAAAATTATCCCCAATTAAAAATCTATTCCACTTGAAAACAATCAACCAGAAACTCAGATCTGACCAGATCTGAGAAGACAATAACAAAATCAACAGAAC
The DNA here is from genome assembly GCA_022559845.1 of Amorphophallus konjac. NCBI lineage: Eukaryota > Viridiplantae > Streptophyta > Magnoliopsida > Alismatales > Araceae > Amorphophallus > Amorphophallus konjac. Next base: position 254,204,774 of record CM040118.1, on the reverse strand, counting down.
TTAAGCTTTTCTCTGAAACATCAGATAATAGACTGAAATAAAAATTTGAATGACTGTAGCTCAAACAGACAGATCTGAACACAAGTAGGTTCACACAGACCTTAAGTCGAACACCTTGCCAATATAGAGGACAACAAGCTGATGAAAACATGAATTTAAACAAACACCAACTAGGTGACTCAGACAAACTATTTTTCAGCTAGCTGGTACTAGGCGGAAGTTGGAGTCCAAAACTCTCCTCAAGTGAAGTGTGCTAAGCACACCTTTTGATATACCAAAAGGAGCTTAACAGAACTAGGAGGATCATAAACTTGTGCAGTAGATAACAATATATCATTAAATTTTGAAAAGCATTCAACTCACAAAATAGCCTGTGAATAGATGTAGATGATAAGGAGCAACCACACAAGGCAAACCACTAGACAACAGATTTTAAGGTGGTTCAATCTGCACCCAGCAAACCTACATCCGGGACTCAACTGATTAAGGATTCCCTTGCACCAAGCAAGAGCGTGGAGAACCTCCACTACAAACGCTACCATACAACTTGGACCAAGGAAGACAAATCCATCACACCCTGATCTTGCACCCAGCAAGATCAGAACCACTGCCTAAGGCAGTAACTGGAGGAACCAATCCTCCCTTCCTCTGATGGTTCAGAGGAATATCTGTGAGTCATTTATTTCTGTCTGGTGATCTTGTTGATATATCTTGCCTGTTGATATATCTTGCTATTTCGTTGATGTCAAATCTATTGCCCATCTGTTGCCCTCATTCCTTAAGTCTTTATTTTTTATGGTTGTTACCCAACTATCTACTCAAGGGAGACCCAATTTCTTGATTCAATTCTCATATCTTAAGTTCAACGACTCATATTATTGCAATAATCAATGTAATACCCTGGATCTTTCGGATCAGAATTGAAGAGCTTTCAGAGCGATTTTGTGGGTCTCGGATAGTATTTTACGATCCACTCGGGTTTTTCCCCTGTATAGCATGCAGAACCCCGTGGAGAGTGAACCGTTGAGTTTTGAGACTCTGGGATGTTGCAGGGGCGTTTTGCTCTTCCCGAGGATCGCGAAGGCTATTTTTTCATATTTTCTGAGTTTATGAAATTTTGGGCCAAAAATCAGATTTTAGAAATATTTGAAATTTCTTCTTTTCTTTTCTATTTTACCACCTCTCTCTCTCCTCTCTCCTCTCACCGCCGCTCACTATCTCCCCCTCCGTTCTCTCTCCTCTCTTTCCCTCTCCCTCGGGCAGGCGACCGTGGCGGAGGTGGACGAGGCGAGGATGCCGTGGAGGTGTCATGGAGGGTGAAGGCGCGAGGAATGGAGCGTGGCGTAGGCGCGATCCCGTTCCGCAAATTCGAAGCTTAGGCAGGGTTCGTGACGCGGGACGAGCGCGTGCATGGGAATGTCGATGGCAGCTTCTGATGCGAACCTGGGAGTACAGCCTTATGGCACTATGCTCCACGTAGGGAGGGGATCATGGGGACGGGATTGATCAATACAAAACTACCCTCACGCAGGAGGGGGGAACACGGGGAAGGGGAAGTGGGCCTACTGCCCGGTGTCAGTCCTGCCGGACAGACCCCCTTTGTGTTGACTGGTACGCAGCGCACGGGGCTCCAAACGCGATGCCACTTGCTCCAAATCGTCGCTAATGAAGTGCTTCATGGCTCTGGAAAATTCGGTGAAGATCCAAGGTCGCTGGTGGGCGGGGCAGAGTAGACAAGCCGACCTGCGCAGTTCTACCTTGCTGGACAGGTTGGCGCAGTCGTAGTGCAAGCAGTGGTACTCTCACTATAGACCTCCAAACGAAGCGGGACCAGCGCGGTTGGATGGGGAACATGATGATCTACGTACCCTCAAAATATGACCACCATCAGATCATCGAGATGGGCATGGTCGCAACTGTGGTGAGCTTAAGTTTTCTGGGCGAGCAGACAGATAGGGGTGGGATGGCCGGGGTGGTACTCTCAGCAAGGAGATCGGAACGCAACAAAACCACCTGGGTTGGTTTCAGGACGCCGAGAGGTACAACTCTGATGAAGAAATGTAGTGCCCTAGAATTTATATAAATAATTTTTGAATTATAAAATAATTTTCTAGAATTTATAAAGGCCTAAATAAATTTATAAATGGATTGGCAGAAGTATAAGTCATTATAAAGCCCAATTAGGTTAAAATAGTTAACCTTAAGTTTGGCCCATGTTCTAGAAGGTTATTTAGCTTATTTACGAATTTTAAGGATAAAGACTAATTATCTAAGATAATTATATAGATAAATGAATAAAAGAGTGTTATTTATTTGAAACTCTATATACGTTGAATGTAACGGTCTATCGCGCGACCGTCACTTGCTTGTAACGCATGGGTCTACGACCGTTACACTCTGTGAAGTCCGCAAGTTGAAGAACTTATGAAAGATGGGAACTTGATGATCTTATCCACTAGGGATCAACTTGGGAAGAGTTATAACATTACTAAGGACTCTTAGAGATCAGGTTTTAGCAGATTAAGGACTCTAGAATCGATCTAATCTTCAAACCCTAGCTAGAACCCTATAAATAGGACCTAGTTCTGAACTGCGCGACCCTTACTTTTGCTCGCGTGGAATCAAGGTAAGGAGTCATAATCTCGGGTAAGTTTTTTTGAGGAATTTGTTTACAATACCTTAGACTAACTACTCTCAAAATTTCACATCTTTAGGTCAAGAGGTCGAGGAGTTAGAGCCCAAGGAAGTTGTTGAAAAGTCATAAGAAGAAGGGAACTAGGGCTCGGTGTTCAGACCATAATTGGAAGTTTAAAGCCTAGACAAGAGGTAGATTATCTCATGAACGGCAAAAACATCTTGATATGACTAAAAGCCCTCTGATTTTATTGAATTTCATGCATCATAGATCATAAATTTTATGTTTTCATAGTTCCATGCATTTCATACATCTCTTAGCCTTAAAAAGAAATAAAAGAAGTTATCTTGCCTATTCACTGGAACCCATGCATATAGATAGCCTATACTTCGTTATCATGCCTAGAATAGACATGGTATTTGATTTAGACATGATGTGAGTTGATCTCTTAGGTTTCATATCATTCTTTGTCAGCAGATACTGTAATGCACCATGGTAGGACCGTCACACTCAAGTAACGGCCATACGATGGACCGTCACAGTCCCTGATTGCCTATTGATTTCTCTGTTGACTCTGACGCATCTATGCAGGAGCGTTACATTCTCTAACGGTTAGTCGATAGACCGTTACACTCCCTGTGACGCACCTTGGCTAGACCGTCAGGTGCTTGTGTACTGTCAACTCAAGACAGATTAGAAACCTGCCAGATTTACTTACTATTATGCCTAGTTACCTAAGTTTTAACCTGATTACGTGACTTTGAGATTATTTAATCATTCATGATAGGTATTGCATGTTTTGGTATCTCACTATTACTTTAAGTTATGTTAATTTCATGAGCCGAAAACTCCATAGTTTTGTAAGTAGAAACATGATTTTTAATGATGTATTAATAGAGTTTTATCATGATTTCACATCGATATATATATATATATATATATATATATATATATATATATTCTTTCTCTATCAATAGAGTCATTTCTATAAGTACATGACACATACTCTGGTATGTTGACCATTAGTTCACATTTTGCACTATAGGAACATATTCTTGGACATGAGGACCTCTCTATTGGATATTCCTTCCAATGGACTAGGAAATCTTGTTTCAAGGCCTCCGTAATTCTCCGCGAGCCTGGGATTCTCACTAGGAGGCCGAGTTAGTTGTACCATTAAAGCCCATTAACTAGAATACACTATCGTTGTTTTCTGGATCTAGTATTGTAACGGCCTTACATTAGACCGTCAGAATCACATAACGGCCCATTGCATGACCGTCACATTTCTCTGAGTCTATTTTGATAGTTATGGACTCTGATCATTGTAACGGCCCTCTACTGGAGCGTTACATGATGTAACGGCCCAGAGAACGACCGTCACATTGCTTAAATACTTAACCCAAGGTTTGACCCAAGGGTTGATATTCCAAAGGTTCTAGATGAACTAATGATAGTCTAGAACTTATAATATTAATCAAGAAACTTAATATAAGGATTGAAAAGAGGAAAGAATGTACCGTTTGTTGACACCCATTTTATGACCAATAAGTTGGGTCATTTCCTTGTTTATCCATATGATGCTCCGAGTTGTTCACTCTTCATCGAGTCTCCTTGATTAGTTTGAAGCCTGTTTCTTGGGTCTTCTCCTTGGTTGGAGTGTGGTTTATTGTGGCCTTTTACTCGATGAGCTTAGCAAGCTTTGCACCTTTTTTATCCTCATTGTTAATAACGGTCCTCCATGGGGGCGTTACTTCCATATAACGCATGATCCCTGGGCCGTTACTTATTGAAGAGTCCTAAAGTTTGAAGCCTTTGTTCTAAAGCTTATCCTCTTGCTTATCCGTTGAATCTAACGGTCTGTCGTGCAGCTGTTATTTATTCCAACGTGTCTAGCCTTGGCCGTTACTTTCCTTCGAGAGTCCAACTTGTTTGATCTTCTTCCTGTTGATCTTATCTCTTTTGAGATAAGGTTGAATGTAACGGATGTTCCCTGGCGTGTTATTTTCATGTGGCGGTCTATCGACCAGACGTTACATCCAACAGAGAGTCCTGGCAGTTCACGACTTTTCTATGCTACTCCGTGGTCGAGATAAGAGCTTGGATTGTTGATTTCTCTTCCAAATCTGATCCTCAGAACCTTCTGTTTGTTTCTATGGACTCTTGGTGATATTATCTTCAGGGATTTTCTAAGAGTTATTCTCTTATCTTGCTGGATTATCCTCTACTCGACCGGAGAGTTTGAGGGTCTATAAATAGCACCCTTAACTTCATGGCCCGGAGGAGGAAGATCTGGAGTTCGCGTCAAAGTGCTGCCGCATTCTGGAGTCACATCTGACCAAGGGCAATTGTCTTTCACGTTCATCTGCTTCACGGTGAAGTGAGTATTCGTTCCATTGGTTTTCAAAGTTCATCATTACGTATTGTGTTCTTCCTCATCTCCCTTTCATCAAAAGCATTGTCCCTCTTCTTTTTCCACGTTCTCCCTGGTTTTTCATCATCTAAACATCCTCCTATCTTTTTAAAACACCCAGAGGGGTTAAAAAACAAAAACCTCCCTGGTACTTTCCTTTCCTGTTGCATGCTATTGAGTTTATTGAAGAATTGATGCTATATTGTTTAAAGGGCTAATCTGGGTTTGTTCTCTTGTGTTTTCACGTTCTTTGGCAGGTTTACAGGTTCACTACACGAGGGCCAAGTCTTCTGGCCGGCTGGAAGAGTTGGAGCTAAAAGAATCCACAAGCTATTACTGTAGGTTATTTGACGATCTTGTGTAGGCACATCAGATTCTTATAGCAGTTCATCGAGCGACCGTCACTTCTCAGTGACACGTGGGCTTTCGGCCGTTACATTCCGCTGATCTGCAGATTTCCTTGATTTTCTCTCTCCCGTGGGCGGGTGCTTCATCCACCTATTTCTAAGGTATTTTCAAGTCTCTGGCTTGTTTCTACTTTGGTGGCGATCACGTTCTTTCTTGGTATTGGGCATTAGCTTTCTCTTTCTCTCTCATATCTCTTATTCTCTTTCCTTGCTCCACCCTTGCGGTGTGTTTTTATTTGCTTTTGCTCCACGCCCCGGCGTGTGTTTTTCTTTATTTTCTTAGTTTAGTTTGATGATTGAGATAGCATGCCCATGCTAGAGCTTGTTCTGGTTGCCTAGGTTCATGGTTCACATGTCCTTGGGTTGATTGTGATCTTTGATTTTTGTTTATCATCTTTATCACAGATCAAAACAAAAAGAAGAAGAGAAGCAAAAAAAATCAACAGATAATTTTTTGGCGATCACGGTGGGACAACTTGTGCCAATCGTGTCTTGATCTCTGTTTAAACCTGCCATCATTCCCTTGTTTGATTGTCCTCGGATCTCCTTCTTACTTCATCTTATTTCTGGTCCTCTCGGTGTTCTGATGGCCCTCTGTCCCTGCGTTACTCCACTCTGATGCAAGGGCGTTGGACCGTTATACGCTTGATCCTACGTTACTCCACTCCACTTTCACGGATTTCCCTTTTATTTCTGGTTGTTTTTGGGCTCTCTGGCTCATCCGACGGTCCTGGTGCTCTGCGTTATATTACTTCTAGAGGTCTGGTCTTCGACCGTTATTATCTTCTGACGCAGGGTCTATAGACCGTTATACTCCAGACATGTACGCATCCCGAGGTGCATTACTTTCCGCAGTTTCTGCTGTGATTTCCTTGCTTGGGTGATATCTGACTTCCTCCCTGATTGTTCTACATATTTACATCATTGCGTGCATAATTGTTTGCTAGATTCTAGGCTAGATTTTGCATGCACTTCGGTGCACATAGGTTCATTCATACTTTCATACATTAGATTGCATTTTCCCACCTTGGTGTGCGGACCTCTCGTCTCCATATTCCTTGGGGCCGACTAGGAAATCACACCAGAGACCTCCATAAGTCCCCGCGAGCCGTGGATTCCCACACGGACGCCGGGCCGGTTGTAGCTTTTCCACCCCGTGTCTATGGTTGCATAAGTGAAGGAGTGGTCACACTTAGAGTCAAACCAAGCTTTACATCCATCTCCCGTCAGGAACCTATTGTTGAGAGCTCATATTAATCCATCCACTAAAGTTCCAAAGGAGAAATCCTAATAATCTTGAAGCATCATGTTAAACAACTTGGTTGACTTTGAGTGTCTTCATCTCTTGCTACTTACATCTTTGTGATAAATCGTCTAAGTTTGGTTGCTCATTGTGTGTTTGTGTTGTGTTTTTTACATCTTGTTAAGGTTATTCGTTGCATGTGGAGTTGTTTTCGTCAGTTAGAAGCACCTCCTAGGGTCAACTCATTCTCCAAGTTCTACTCAAATCCGCTCTTCGAATCCACCATGGCTTCTTTCAATCCTCCCCGTTCCCAAGAGGATTCTCTTCCTCAAGGGCTTCTTGAAAACCCTGCTAGGGTTACCTCGTTCTCTTCTGGAGAGGGGATGGCCCCTCTTCCGTCCTCTACCTCCATGGAAGGTGGTCAGGCTACCCCTTCCTTCTCTACTCCTTCTGCGGGCTCCATTCTCCAGATGATGGCCCAATTGGATCCGGCTCAACTCCAAACTGTCTATCAGGCCATGCAAGGATCCAATTACTCCCCTCCCACGATTATACAGGGTCAATCCAATCCTCTCATCCAGCCCACTCCAATTAATCTCACTCCGGTCCAACCCCGGACCATCACATTCACCGGCATGGAGACGGCCCAATCTTCCGCTTCGGCCCAACAATCTTTTGACAAAGGGAAGTCTCCTATCCCTTCTTTCACTCAGATGGATCATCACTTGTCTAGCCCACTTGTTCCACAAGTCCTGCTAGGTCCCTCCGATTTTCTGCACCCTCAGTCAGAGGTGGTCCAAGCCCACTCCAATCTGGGTCAATCTCGGGCCCAATATCCTTCTTATGGACCCCCTACGTCGGCCGCTTATCCTTCGGCTCCTTCTTATGGGCTCCCACCTCCTACTACAATTCACCCCTCTGCTCCTCAACTTCAAGCATCATCTCTTGCTACCCCTGCTCCATCCAGAGAGCAGGAATTACTTGATAAATGGGCCACCATGCAACAACAACTCGACTTCCTCCAGAAGCGGGTTGGCCCACAATCCTTGGCCGATGTTCTTGTTCCTAGTTTCCAGAACATCTGGTTCCCTCCCCAGTCCGAGCTCCCCAATTATAGAAAATATGACGGGAACGGCAATCCCTTTATTCACGTGAGGGATTTCTTATATGAATCGGCCCAATTCCAATATGATGATCGCCTTATGGCGTATTTATTCCGCCGATCATTGGACGGTGTTGCACTGGAATGGTTTTATTCTCTGCCATTGGAAGAAGCTGAGAGCTTTAAGGTAGTAAAAGACAAGTTTATTCAGCGGTTTCAAGACCGGGTCGGCCCAGAATATTCTTTTACAGATCTGGTGGCCGAAAAGATGAAAACAGATGAGGAGTTTGCCACTTATGCAGATAGGTGGAGGCAGATGGCCGCTAGAGTGCCCGGCCATATTCCGGAGGAAGAGAAGGTCAAGCTACTTATTTCAAATGCTACTCCAACCTTCCAAAACATCCTGGCAATGAACGACATAGCCAACATGCACCAACTATATAGCCGGGCGTGCTTTATTCAGACTCAGTTCAAGGACTCCCCTGTCCATTCTCTGTTCGAAAACCAAAAGCCCAAGTACGATAAGAAGCCACAAGGGCCGGTTACAGAAGGGGTCCAAACGAATGAGCAGGTTCAAGCTGTTGCTTTTCCATTCCAAAAAGCACCATTCCGCTTCCCTTAAAACCCCCGCACTCCACAAAATCCTGCTCCACAGAACTTCCAAATCACTCCACAAAACCCTCCGCCCACCTTCACCATTCCACAAAACACCTTTGCCGCACCACAGCAACCACCACCACCCCCGCAATACCACAACGTCCCTCCACCCAACGGCTATAACAACAACCCAAACAACAAGCGCCCGGCTCCCAAGAGGGCACAATATCCTCCGCTGCCAGAAACCCTCACGGATATTTTCTCGGCTCTTATGTCGGTTAATGCTATACAGCTTCCTCTGGAATGACCCAACTGGAATCTGACCATTGATCAGACGAAGTATTGTATGTTCCACAGGCAACCGGGACATACCATTGAAGGATGTTTTCAATTCCGGGACCTAGTATATGATCTTCATGAAGGACAGAGGATAGATTGGGCCAAAATACATACGGCCATTGTTGAGATTAAAGAAAAGAGAAGGCAGCCGCAGAGGCAGCAAGTGCAGCAGCATCAAGCACCACAGCCGCGGCAGCTGCCACAACAGCAGCAACCACAGCAGGTTCAGGATCTGGGGATCCATCAAAATCTGATGCCAAACCATCCGCCCGCTCCACAACCTCAGCCGCCGGCGTTGGCGCAAGTCAATGTAGTCTAACCCCCGACTCCTAACGCCGAGTGGTCTTTTGATGATGATGGTACTGCACCACAAGTAATGGCCCTCCACCATAACCACCGCAACCCCCTCACTCCTTCATTTATCCTCCCTACACACCCACCACCCTCTCCGCTTGTCCTTCCATTCACACCCGCACCAGCAAATCCGCCACCACCCACAGCGCCATCATACCCGCCATTAGTTACCCCCGCTACGTTCATAACCATCCCCTCATCCAATCCTCCGCCCGTCACCCTGCCTACACTCGTCCTCCCACCATCCGCACCATCCCCCATCATCACCCCACCTTCCGCTCATCCCACGCCACTCATCCAGCCACCATCTCTTGTTAACCCCAACATTACCTACCACCAAATCACCTCTCCTACGCAGTCTATTCCACTCATCCACCCTACCAGGCCAATAATATCACTCCCGACGCCGCGGCAAATTGCGCCCTAAGAAGCGGGAAGTTGTTCCATCGAAATTACCCCACTACCTCCAATCCCCAGTCTTCCCGGCCAACAGCCAAGCAAGAAGAAGTCGAACCTCTGCCAAGAACTCAGTATGACTTGCTACACCATCTGGACCGAGTGCCCGCCAAGATATTAGTTCTGGAACTTATCAAAAGGTCCACCCTGCACCAGGACGCTCTCAGGGATTTCCTACAGAAGGTGATGGTCAGCGAGGACATGGCAGTTGACAGCTTACCAACAGCACTAGCAACTATTTCTAAAGGGCTAGCAATTACATTCTTAGAAACTGAGCTAGCACCTCCAGGAGCTCGGCAGATGCCGCTCTGCATTACAATTATTCTGAATAAGGTCAGCATTGAGGCAGCACTGGTTGACACAGGGGCTTCAATTAATGTATGCCCACTCAGTACTCTCCGAGCTTGCAATATATCTAAAGAATTGTTACGACCTACCCCCACCACTATAGCAGCATATGACAACTCAAGGAGAGCATGTCACAGGGTAGTCACTATTCAAGCGGAGCTCGGGCCCCTTACTATGCCTGTGGAATTTTATGTGCTGGACATTGACCCCATGTTTACGGTGATCTTGGGTCGTCCATGGATTGATACACTCGGTGCCGTACCCTCCACCGCACATCAGTGCGTCAAATTCCCTTTCCAAGGGATGGTCGTCAAAGTCAAGAGCTTGTCCACGGTTCAATCGGTTAAGGCCATTTCAGAACAGATTCTTCCTACACTTTGGCCAAGCAGCCGACCCGTCATATCAGTGCTGGATTTGAACTTCCCTTGGGCTTATACACCTCCTAGGCCCATCACTACTCCAGTTAACATCAAGATGAAGCCCCAGATCCGAGACTCAAAAGGCTGGAACATTATACTAAAACTGGGCTACCAACCGGGGAGAGGCCTCGGTGCACAATTACAAGGAATGACGAAGCCCATACCCAAGGGAAGAAAGATGGGCAGGAGAGGTCTTGGCTACAAAGAAACCGCATTATCTATGATGGGTGATTCTGGGCCACTCACCTGGGACTACCGTCAACACTTTGTTCGAGGGCCTCTCCAGCCCGGCACATTAGCTCTGCAGCCAGCTCCGTCAGGGAGAAATACAGTATGTCCGATTGCCAGTCCACCGCCAGCACTGAAGAGGCCAGAAGATGATATGCTTGATTATGGTCAAGCCCTTCAGGGGTTGTTTCATGAAGAAGACTACCAGAAGAAGCAAGAGGCTCGGCTCGTGCAATGGAGGCCGAAGAAGCGGCCAGTCGATGATCCACGTGAGGAGGGGAGCTCGCCGATTGTCTTTTCTTGGTCTCCCTCCCGCTTTCAATCTCTCCTCCAGCAATGGGATTTCTTACCCCGTCTTCCTCCTATCATGGTAAATCCATCCTTCGTTGATCCGCCCGAAATTCTATTTATTCCTTGTGCTTGCGGGCATTGCCCGCCCATTGATCTATCCACTCTATTCACTCCTCCTCCTCCCAACGCCCAACTCCACGAGATGTGGTTCTCATCTTCTGATCCCTTCTTTGACTGTATCTTCCCCGAGCTATTCCCTATGCAGCTCCCGCCTCCTCCATCTTGCTGTGTAGTCTTTGTTGATCTCCAAAAAAAAACGTCAAATTTGAAACGGAGATTTCAGTGGAAGATTATGCTACCCTGTCTCCATCCTCATCCCAAGGGCACGAGTCCCCTGCTCCTTCCCTTCCACTAGGCCTCCTTTCTCCTAGGTTAGGATTAGGGTCTATCGAGTCTAGGGAAGTCAAATTAGTTAGGTCTAAAGAAGTAGGGTCTTGTTCTAGGTCGTCCAACCCTTCCTCCTCTGAGCCGCGCCCGCTTGCGCGTCCTCCCAAATCTGTTCCTGATAGGTTCTTGCAAGACCTAGCTCAGCGTTGTCATGCCCTTTTGAAATGTCCAGAATTTGTTGCTACGGCGATTATGATTGAAGAGTAAGAAGAAATAGAAGGGGCGTGGAGTGATGACGGACTCGGCATCTATGAAATCCTAGATGAAAAAGATCCGGTTAATGAGGACAGCGACGTAGATGACACTGCTAATCTGTACGCACAAGGACTTAAGAAATTCGACGAGCAGTCGTCAGCCGTGGATGAACCTACGAAGGAAATCAATCTGGGAACTGAAGAAGACCGAAGGCCCATCATTATTGCCGCTAATCTCCCTCCACAAGTAGAAGAAGATTTGATCAAGGTTCTAAGGGAGTATAGCGATTCCTTCGCCTGGTCTTATGAGGACATGCCAGGTCTTGACCCCTCTTTAGTGGAACATCGACTCGTGCTTAAACCAGGGGCAACACCTGTGAAACAACGGTCAAGAAGATTTCACCCCCACATGGCCTTAAGGATTAAAGAAGAAGTTGACAAGTTACATAAGGCCAGATTCATTAGAGTTGTTCTATATCCTCAGTGGGTGGCAAACATAGTCCCTGTCATCAAGAAGGATGGCAAGGTGCGTATTTGCATCGATTTCAGGGATCTCAATAAAGCATGTCCCAAGGATGATTTCCCGCTGCCTCACATTGATGTCTTGGTCGATAGTACCGCCGGGTACGAATCGTTGTCATTCATGGACGGTTACTCAGGATACAATCAAATCCGTCTTGCTCCATAAGATCAAGAGAAAACCTCCTTCACCATGCCCTGAGGCACATATTGTTATGTGGTTATGCCGTTCGGTCTGAAGAATGCAGGTGCCACCTATCAAAGGGCGATGATGGCCATCTTCCACGACATGATGCATATCTATATGGAAGCTTACGTGGATGACATTTTGGTGAAGTCAAGAACCAAAGAAGAACACCCCTCTATTCTGGCTAAGGTGCTGCACAGAGCTAGGGAGTACAAGCTTAAGATGAATCCGAAGAAGTGTGTATTCGGAGTCTCTTCAGGGAAGGTGTTAGGTTTCATAGTGAGCAAATGGGGGATCCAGATTGATCCTAACAAAGCATAGGCCGTCATGGACATGCCTCCGCCTAAGAACATTACGGAACTTCGAGGATTGATCGGTCGATTGCAATTCATTAGAAGATTCATATCCCAACATTCTCAAAGGTGCCGTCCATTTTATGAATTACTTAAGGCGGGGGTTAAGTTTGAATGGAATGAAGATTGTCAAAAGGCCTACGAGGACTTAAAGGAATATCTATACAATCCCCCGGTTTTGCAACCTCCTGTCCCTGGGAAACCCCTAATCCTATACATCTCGGTTATTGAAGACTCCCTAGGGGCGGTATTAGCACAAGTAGACGATGAAGGGAAAGAGCGGGCTGCTTATTACCTCTCTCGGTTGTTCAACCCATCTGAGTCCAGATACACTGCTATGGAGAAGACTTGTGCCGCCTTAGTGTGGGTAGCTCAGAAGCTTAAACACTATTTCCTTGCCCACCCAGTTAGGTTGATCTCAAGAATGGACCCGATTCGCTATCTCTTAGAAAAGCCCATCCTTTCTAGTAGGTTAGCTCGCTGGCAAAGCTTCCTCTCTCAATTCGAGATCACATTCATCGTTCAGAAGGCGGTCAAAGGATACTCCATCGCTGAGCATCTTGCCCATCTTCCTATTCCTCACACTGATTTTATTCAGGACAATTTCCCTGATGAGCATCTCTCAGTTCTCTCTCACCATCTCTTCTGGTCTCTGCACTTCGATGGTGCACTTAATTCTCAAGGCCGAGGGATCGGCGCTGTTCTGCTTACTCCCGAAGGAGTAACCATTCCCTTTGCTTATCAACTTCGAATTCCTGCTACCAACAACATCGCTGAGTACGAAGCTCTCCTGGCTGGATTGAAGCACGCCTATCTCCTAGGTGCGCGTTATTTGAACATCATCAGAGACTCTCAGCTCGTCTTACGGCAAGTTCTGTCCACTTACCGTACTCGCGACCCCAAACTCAAGCCATATCAAGATTTGGTCACGCTTCTTGCTAGGCAATTCCGTAAGCTAATCTACATCCATACTCCCCGTTCTTAGAACATCCTAGCTGACGCTCTAGCATCTCTTGCTTCTTCTCTATCTTTCCCTCTCAGTCGGAACATTGAGACTGTCGTCGTTCAGAGATTGGACGCACCCTCTCTTCAGGACCCGTGGTTCATCAACCTTAGGAAAGCTGTAGAGGCGAGGGCTGAGAAGGAAGATCTAAAGGAAGTATCTTTAATAGAGCTAGAAGAGATTCTGGACCAAGAGGAGTTGCCTTGGTATCATGAAATCGAGTTATTTTGCAAAGAAGGGTCATTCCCAGAACGGGCAAATGCCGAGCAACGCAAGTCAATAAGAAGAGCCGCCGCAAGGTACACCATTGTTGCAGGAGAACTGTACAGGCGCGCTACCAATGGAATGCTCATGAGATGCTTAGATGATGTTGAAGCTTGGAAAGTGGCTGAAGCAGCCCATTCTAGTGAGTGTGGAGGTCATGTCAATGGCCAGGCTCTAGCGAAGAAAATCCTTAGGCAGGGCTACTACTGGCCCACTCTAGAGGAAGATTGCTCCCTCTATGTCCGGAGGTGTCTTAAGTGCCAACTCCATGCTGATAAAATCCATGCTCCAGCTTCATCTCTCCATCCTCTTTCTGCTCCTTGGCCATTCTCTATGTGGGCTTTCGACGTTGTCGGCCTGCTCGGTGATCCTAATTCTCAGATCAAGCAGAAATCCTTTATCCTTACCGCCACTGAGTACTTCACCAAATGGGCCGAAGTCGAGACGTACGCAGAGATCAAAGCTTCAATGGTGTGCCGCTTTATCATGAAGAATATCATCTCGCGGTTCGGAGTGCCAAGCAGCATCATCACCGACAACGGACCCCAGTTTGTATCTCAAGAGCTCAAGGACCTATGTAAGAAGTTTAACATTGCATTGCATCATTCATCTCCATATTATCCTCAAGGCAACGGTCAAGCCTAGGCCACTAATAAAACCCTTCTTAAAATCATCAAGAAAACATGTGAATCCCATAAATTTTCAGACTGGCCAGAACGATTAGTGGAAGCTCTGTGGGCTTACCGCACCTCCGTCCGTACTCCCACGGGAAAAACTCCCTATGCTCTTACCTACGGGATGGAGGCGGTGCTCCCATATGAGATCTTGATCCCTTCCCTTAGAGTGCAGCTCGATAAAGAACTTAATCTCGATGAACGTCGAGAGGCGTTGCTTATCCAGTTGGAACTCTTAGATGAGAAGAGGATGAACGCGGCCGATCACGTATCCGTTTATCAAAAGAGAGTTTCGCGTTATTTTCAAAAGAAGGTAATCGAACGTAAATTTCAAACAGGTGATATGGTTTTGAAACGCAAATTCATTCGGTCTGCAGGCCCTAGGTCTAAATTGCAACCTAACTGGGAAGGGCCGTTTGTCGTGAAAGAAGCTTATCCAGGGAATGCTTATCGCTTAGTAAATGCGGAAGGTGAGGAGCTCTCTCACCCGTGGAATGGGTTGTACCTTAAGCGGTTCTTTCCTTAGAGTCTAATCAGTGCCACCCCGGGCAACAAGATGTTCCTCCTATTTCTCTAAAAAGGGTCCCGAGTAAAGGCAATCACACACTACACGACATCCCTGGTCAGGTTTCCCACTTTAAAAGACACCGTTTCTCCTTGGCCATGCTTTGGGGGAAAGTTAAAGTCCCCGTTCGTTCCTTCCATCGGTTGAATCTAGGGGTAGGAAGTGAATAAGGAGGTGATAACCAATCCAGGCACCCTGACGAGAGGAGGTCTCAAATAGGGGCAGTCCGTTATGACCTAACGCCACAAGCAAAAGAGCAATAAAAAGAAAGCAAAGGATTAATCTCTATGACAAAAATCAAAAGTATCATCTCGAAGGTCTATTGAATATGATTCCAAAGCTCCAAAAAGCAAGAAAGAAAAAGAAATCTAGGCATGACAAGAGTGGTAGTACAGTTCCCCGCGGGACGAATGAGCCCGGTCGCACGCATGCCTAGAGTGGACTAAGGTTCGATGACGGACACGAAGCCCCGGCGCAACAGACCAAATTTCTAATGGGTTGTCTGGAGAGGAACTCAAGTCCTAAAAACATCTAAGTCTGGCCTAAGCTTACCCCCGTGCTCTATTTTCCTTTTTCAGGATTGAAACTAGTACCCTGGGTATGGCCCTTGGAGAGGGGGATTTCCGCAGCCCACCACAAAGGCAGCCCAACAAGACCCACAAGGTCCAACCAGGCGAGCCCGCCCGAGTGATAGCCCACAGGGCCCACTTAGGGAAGAAAAGCCCAATAAATAAGACTCGAGGAACTAACTCTCCCCGGCGGCCTTCTAGGCTCGGAGGGCCCGA
Organism: Amorphophallus konjac; assembly: GCA_022559845.1. Classification (NCBI taxonomy): domain Eukaryota; kingdom Viridiplantae; phylum Streptophyta; class Magnoliopsida; order Alismatales; family Araceae; genus Amorphophallus; species Amorphophallus konjac. Next base: position 254,188,951 of record CM040118.1, on the reverse strand, counting down.
GACAATGGTCAGGTCCCAACGAAGGTCCGGCCTAAAGCCCTCTCCCCGTCCGAGAGAGATAGGCTCTGGCCGACCTATCCGACCCCACCTTCGCCGGGCCATGCCTATCGCTCGGACAAGAGCTAGCATCCCCGAGGCACGGTAAGGCCGGTTGATTATCCGCATGTGCAGCCGTTCAGAGTCCCCCGCCAGCGGGAGAGTCAGGGGAGCCGCCAGACTCCAAGGGGATAACGTTCCCACGATCAGGCCATGAAAGCCCCCGTTAAAGACGTAACTCCCGTCGGGAACCCCTCAGCTTGCAAGACTCTTGAAGGCGGCGCACTATTTAAGCAAGGGATACCCTCCGGAAGAAGGTAAGAGAAACAAGGCATTCACACACCCTAAGCTCCTGAGCACGATTCGCTTCACCCTTTGGTGGAGAGGATTCTCGTCCTCCCCCCATTATCGCTTCCACCATAGCTCTACTGACTTAGCCATCGGAGGGTTTTCCCCCAGGGAGATCCCCTGGGCCCTCTGATACGTTTCCCTCTCTTACAGATTCATCTTCTGGTGATCCATAGCCCGCTCAGGACTCAGCGCGAGATCTCGCCTCTTCATCTGGCGCCGTCTGTGGGAAACGCACGAAGAGCCAAGATGGTGAGAAGAAGCTCAGGGAGGAGATCCGCCGATGGGAAGGGTAAGGCTATGGCAGCGGCGGGAGGCGCCCCCTCTAGGGTCTCACAGAGCCCCCCCTCCAACGCCAGCATCCCCACCAACAGGCCACCACCCCCCCCGGCGGAGACAGGGGCACCCCTCGACGGTGGCGCCAACGCCTTCCAGGCCCTCAACGAAAAGATGGACGTCCTCGTGGAGCTCATGAGGGCCCAGGCGGCTAGGGACGCAAGGTCCCGCGCCCTGTCAGGAAGTCCCCCTCGAAGGAGTGCGACGCAGCACACCGCCGGAGGCCGCTTCACCCTCCGCGGCCGACAGCTCCTCCGCAACGACGTCGGAGGACCCTCGCATGCTCCGCCTACGGAGCAAGAGGCTTCCTCCACGCCGAGGAGAGGGAAGCAGGGGGCGAGGCCGCTGCGCCCGGGCACCAGTACCCCGGGAGATCGCCACGACGCCCCCCCCCAGCCCCACGGCGCGACCGCAGCCAGAGCTGTCTCTCCGGCTATGAGATTTTGAAAGACGATTCGCAGAGCAAGAGCGCGCCCTCCGCGCCCTGCAGAAGACCTCTTTCCCGGAGGACGAGGAGAAATCCCCTTTCTCCGAGTACATCTTGAAGGCAGAGGTCTCTCCTAGAGCCTCCATCCCAACCTTCAAGCTCTACGACGGCCAGGGCGACCCAGCCGACCACTACGATAGCTTCGACGTCCTGGTGACCCTGCATGGAACGCTGGATCCCATCAAATGCCGAGCCTTCGCGGCCACCTTGGTCCAAGGCGCTCAGGCATGGTTCCGGGCCCTCGCCCCTGGGTCCATCCGAGACTTCAGGCAATTTGGGCGAATTTTCAAGGAGAGTTTCGCCGGTAGCGCCCCCCCAAGGTCAGTAGCGGGGCTCCTGGCTCTCAAACAGGCGCAAGGGGAGAGGCTCCGGACTTACGTCCACCGATTTAAATCGGAAGCCCTCAGGATCCCCCGCCTGGATGTGGCCTCAACCACAACCGCACTGACCGGGGGCATCCGGGACGAGAATCTCCGCCGCGAGCTTGTCCTCCACCCTCCCTCGACCCTTGCCGAGCTAGTGACTCTGGCACTGCGCCACGCCGAGTGCGAAGAAGTACTCAGCGCCTGCCGAGACGCAATCGGCTCGGGTCGGGAGGGGGACAAGAAGCGGACCTCCGAGCCAAACCCTGGCTCGGGTAAGAAGCGCGATCGAGAAGGAGAGCGCAAGAGAAAGTACGAGCGGTACACCCCCTTGACCGCGCCAGTCTACGAGATCTATGAAGACATCAAAGACTCAGGACTTCTCCGCCAGCCCGAGCCAATGAGGTCGAAGAACCGCAAGCGGGACAGGCATTGCCTGTTCCACGGCGACCACGGGCACCACACCGGAGATTGCCATCAGCTCTAGGACGAGATCGAGCGCCTCATCCGTCTGGGGCATCTAGCCCGGTTCACGACCGGGCACAAAGAAGACCGAGACGCCGCAGAGGAGATCGACAACGCCACCCGAGGGGTCCACATCAACGTCATCTCCGGAGGAGCGGCATCGGGCGGCGATACCAGCCGAGGAAGGAAACATCATGCCGAGCGGGCCAGCCGAGCCTTAGAGCCCCCCAGAGGCCCGCCGATGGAGCCCCAGGTCATAGTCTTCTCCGACCAAGACCTGGAAGGGTTGAGCACCCCGCATGACGATGCCCTCGTTATCTCGGCCACGATAAATCACTGTAATGTAGACAGGATTTTGGTTGATAATGGGAGCGCCCCCGATGTATTATCTTATGACTGTTTTCTCAAGATGGGGGAAGACCCATCGAAGCTCCGCCCGATCCGAACGCCCCTTTGCGGGTTTAATGGCCTGGCCACCTACCCCGAGGGATCCCTAAGCCTGCCGGTCACTATCGGCACCCCACCCAAAACCGTTACGGTCATAGTGGACATCATAGTGATTAAAGGTATGATAGCGTACAATGCCATTTTCGGCCCGAAAATTCTCAGCCGAATAAAGGCCGTACCATCTACTATCACCAAAAAATGAAGTTTCCCACCAAAAATGGGTTGGGGGAAGTCCGAGGTAACCAGGCCACGGCTAGAAGGTGCTATAATATCTCGGTGGAAGCCTCAAGGCCGGACGGGAAGGATAAGGGCCCCAGGGGAGTCGAAGGAAAAGCCGTGACCACCGAGCCCGGTGGCGAGTTATTAACGGTATTCCTGAACGGTGACCCGGCCCTAGGAGTAAGGATCGGCACCGACCTACCACCAGAGGAACAGCAGCAATACAAGGAGTTTCTTTCTGAGTACGTTCGGGTCTTCGCTTGGTCCGATGATCAACTCCCTGGTATACCAGAGGAAACTGTGATGCACAAGCTCAACCTCGATACCACCGTGAGACCCGTACAGCAGCGGAGGAGGAAGCATGCGCCCGAGAAACAGGCGATCATCAAGGCGCAGGTCACCAAGGGACAAGAGACTGGTCTTTTTAGACCGGTCCTGTACCCGACGTGGCTAGCCAACGTCGTCCTGGTGCCGAAAACCATAGGCAAGTGGCGAATGTGCGTAGACTTCACCGATCTGAACAAGGCCACCCCCAAGGACTACTATCCGCTACCGAGCATCGACCAACTGGTTGACTCAACCTCGGGCAACGAGATACTCAGTTTTCTGGATGCCTATTCGGGTTATCATCAGATCCGAATGAACCCTGAAGATGTCGAGAGGACCGCCTTCATCACCGACTATGGCGTGTACTGCTACACCCGGATGCCCTTCGGATCGAAGAATGCTGGAGCCACATACCAGCGACTAGTCAACCATATGTTCGAGGGACAGTTAGGTCGGAACGTCGAGGCCTACATCGATGACATGCTCGTCAAGACCCCGAGGGCCCAAGACCACTTCACCGACCTCGCCGAGACTTTCGGCACCCTCCTGAAGTACAGCATGAAGCTCAATCCCGCCAAGTGCGCCTTTGGAGTAAGATCCGGGAAGTTCCTCGGTTTCCTGGTCACTCAGCGAGGGATCGAAGCCAACCCCGACAAGGTCCAGGCCATCCTGGACATGCGCCCGCCCACGTGTATTAAAGACGTCCAGCATCTGACGGGGCGTGTCACTGCTCTCAGTCGTTTCCTGTCCCGTGCGGCCGAACGATGCTTGCCCTTCTTCAAACTGATGAGGGGGCCCAAGGTAGCATCTGCTACGTTCGCATGGGATGGGGAATCCCAGACAGCGTTCGCCGAGCTCAAAGAGTTCCTGGCTTCGCCCCCGGTGCTTTCCAAGCCCGTCCCGGGCGAGGTCTTGTTGCTCTATCTCTCGGCGACGCCATCTATGGTCAGCTCGGTCCTAGTCAGAAATGACTCAGGAATCGAGAGGCCGATCTACTACACCAGCAAGGTGCTCAACGAGGCCGAGCGGAGGTACCCCGCAACCGAGAAACTCGTGCTAGCATTGGTTACCTCCGCAAAGCGCCTCCGACCCTACTTCCAGGGGCATCCCATAACCGGCGAGCCACTGAAGAAGATTCTGGCCCATCCCGAAGCCTCGGGGCGACTCATCAAATGGGCCATCATGCTCGGGACCTACGACATCTCGTATCAGCCACGATCAGCTATCAAAGGACAAGCGCTCGCCGACTTCATCGCCGAGAGCACCGTTCCGGTCGAGGACAGGCCTCCGACAGCAACTGAGCCAACCTGGGAGTTGTTCGTCGATGGATCGTCCAACTCGGTCGGCAGCGGCGCAGGGATCCTCCTAAAGTCCCCCGAAGGAATAGAATTGCAATACGCCCTGAAGTTCAACTTTCTGGCGTCCAACAATGCTTCTGAGTACGAGGCCCTTATCTTGGGAGCCCGCATGTCCCGACGGTTGGGGGCCGAGCGAGTCAGGATCCACACCAACCCCCAGCTAGTTGCAAGCCAGGTCAATGGCGAGTACGAAGCTCGGGAGGCACCTATGATCGAATACCTCCAGTTGGTCCGGAGCCTTGCCCAGCAGTTCGAGGAGTTCGAGGTAGTCCGAATAGCTCGGGAGCAAAACTCTCGGGCGGACGCCCTATCCCGACTGGCCTCCTCCCTAGACGCGGAAGGTACACGATCGGTCCTCCTAGAAGAGCTAGAGCGCCCGAGCATAGACTCGGAGCTCCTCGCCATTGACTCGGCCACTCCCGGTGACTGGCGCACCCCCTACCTGTCCTGGCTACGGGACTCCCAGGAGCCCTCCGACCCTTGGGAAGCCCCCCGAATGAAGTACCAAGCTCAGCGCTTCGTCATCCTCGACAACATTCTCTACCGAAGATCGTTCTCCGGGCCCCTTCTGAAGTGCCTCGGTCCCGACGAAGCAAGCCAACCTGTTGAAGAGATTCATCAAGGCCTGTGCGGAGCACATTCAGGAGGTCGGTCGCTGGCCAGAATCCTGCTAAGGCAGGGGTACTGGTGGCCTACCCTACAACGCGACTGCACGGCTTACGTACAACAGTGCGACCGTTGCCAGCGGTTCGACCATTTGGTCCATCAGCCGGCCACGGAACTTATCACCCTTACCGAGCCCTACCCTTTCGCTCGGTGGGGGATCGACATCCTTGGGCCATTCCCAACGGCTCAATCCCAGAAGAAGTTCATCATCGTCGCCATCGACTACTTCACCAAGTGGATCGAGGCTGAAGCTACAGCAAGGATCACCGAGACAGTCACCTGGGGCTTCGTTTGGAGATCGATCATCTGTCGCTTTGGCATCCCCCGAGTGATAGTGAGCGATAACGGGAGGCAATTCGACTCTCGGTACTTCCGAGACAGATGTGCCGACCTAAATATCCGCAACCACTTCACTTCGGTCGCCCACCCTCAGGCCAACGGGCTGGTTGAAAATGCCAGTAAAACCATCTTGAAGGGCATAAAAACCAGACTCGGCAAGGCTAAGGGTAGCTGGCTCGAGGAACTGCCTAGCGTACTATGGTCGCACCGAACGACCCCCAGGACGACAACCGGTGAGACCCCTTTTCAGCTGGTATATGGCACCGAAGCCGTCATTCCATTAGAGATCGCCAATCCGTCTCTCCGAGTGATCAGCTTTTCGCCCGAGGCAAACGAGCAGAAGTTGCTCGAGAACCACGACCTGGCAAACGAACTCCGAGAGATCGCGAACGTCCGAGCTACGGAATACCAGCGCCGCCTCACTCGGTACTACAACGCCAAGGTCCGGGGCAGACAATTCCGACCAGGGGACTTCGTCCTCAGGAAGACCGAAGCCTCTCGACCACTGGAGGCGGCGGGCAAGCTATCCCCCAACTGGGAAGGCCCCTACCGAGTGATCAAGACGCTCGGGAAAGGTGCGTACAGGTTGGCCACAATGGAAGGGGAACCCATTCCCCGGACATGGAACGCAACCACACTACGCAGATTTTATTTCTGAAAACTGTATCAACAAATCGGGTAAAATAAAACCCCCTTTTTGCATTCATTCAAGATAATTGTTGGTACATCAGAAATGCAACTGCCAATACATTACATAGTGAAAAGTAAAAATGCATCTAACACCACGGCAGACGGCCATCGCCCGGCCGACCCGGTCTTGACCTTCTCGCATCCAGCCACTAACTCTGCCTCGCGTAGAAACTGGCTCGGACAAGAGATGGTCGACCCAGTTGGCTCGGGTGGACCGTGACAAGGGTGACAGAGGGATGACAAGGAGAAGGCCACCTTTCACGCGAGGAAGGCTACCTTCCAAGTTGGCAACAACCTGGAAAAAGGAGCGCCGTGAAGGTCTCATCTCTGCCAATCCACCAACTCCATGGAGGCGAACAGAAAGCAAGCAGCCCCCGAAGAGTGAAAGAAATGAAGAACAAAAGAGAGAGAAAGAGGCTGCGGACAGAGGTGAGCCGCCTCCTCCCCTCCCACGGAGGGGAATGGCGGCCGGCATCCCTAACTCCCCCGTCCGCCCTCCATCTCAGCGTCCACCCGGAAGCCTTGCTGGAGCCATGAGGAGGCAAACGGCGTGCCCCCACACGTCGAAGCCCTCTCCAGATCCGCGTGGCGACCGTCGGACCCGTCTCATGCACGCGCGGCGACCGTGGGATCCGACCGACATTCCAGGATAGCTGGAACCGGCCGCTCCCCGTCGTCTGCAGCGTCACCTTCTGAAGGGTCCTCCATGCTCCGATCGCGGCGGCACAACGCAGAGCGAAAAAGAGGGAATAAGAGCAGACCGCCGGCGAGAGTCCTAAGTGTTAAGAGGGAAGGAGCACCCTTCGGTCCTTTTTATAGGCCAAGGGAGGCCACGCGCCTTAAATGACTGCCCCCTCGAAAACACGCTACAGGACCTCCCCTGGAAGGTCACCTCCAATTCCTCGGCCCCCGCCCTAGCGGGATTCGCGAAGCGCCTCAACTTTCAAAGCATGGTGGAATGAAAGGACGCCCCGCCAGAAGTCTCCCGAATCGGCATGCGAAAACGGTGCAAAGAATATCGGCACTTTCCAACTGCCCCCGATACGCCAGCCAATTCACGGCAAAGATAGCGATCAAAAAAGTAAGTTCTTTATTGCCTCCCATAAAGAAGTCCTCTTACAAAAGGAAAAACAGACAAAAAGGGGAAGGGGAAAAATAAAGCAAAATACATCAGGCCTCGGGCCCACTTTGAAGCTCAGGAACAGCAGTAGGGGACGCGTCACCCCCGGTACCTTCGGTGACGGCCGGCCCGGACACTGACCTCGCCTGTGCGAGAACTGTCCCGGTCGTGAGCCCTCCCGGAGCCTCCGGAGTTGGTGACCCCGCTGGAGGTGACTCCTCCGGTTCTTCCCCGGCCGAGGATGAGGAGCTGGAAACTGACTCATCCGAGTCATAACTCTGGCGTAAGGAAAATCGCCCCCGGCAAGGTGCTCATTGGCATAGCTCATCGCCCGGCGATAGCCCTGCCTGAATCCCTTTCGAGCACCCCGGTGGAGCGCTACCTCGTAGTAGGGGAGGGCAGCTTTAATCAAGTCGGCCGAGTAAGCTTCCGAGCCTTTGTAACGCTCGATCGCCTCTGCCTCGACCTGCCCTACCCTTCCGACAAGCTCAACCCGAGCCCGCTCCGCCTCGGCCGCACGCTCTTCCGCCCTCGCCAGACGCTCCTCTAGCTCGGTCATCCTCCGCTCGGCTTCGATCGTCCGGCCCTTCACCCGGGCTCGGTCCGCCTCGGCCTCAGCACGAAGGCGCTCCGCGTCCTCCGCCCGATCCTGCAGCTCGCCGCGCTCAAGCTCCCAGAGGCCATCCAGCTCGATGTGACGCTGACGCTCATCTTCCAGACGTTTGCTCTTCCTCTCGAGCGATTCTTGGGCCCTTGCTAGCTGCTCGGCCAGCGCCTCTGCTTCCCGTCGGCTCGACCGCGTCAACTCCCTGAATGCGAGGAACTCCCGCTGGAGCCCCTCATGCTCCCCCTCGAGCCGGGGTAGTTTTCCCTCGCATCCACCAAGGGTCCAGGCAAGCCTCGACCGTTCCGCCTCCGTCCGGGCGTGCGCCTCCGCCATCACGGCCGCTGTCCGAGCTATGACCAGGCCGCCCTCCATCAGGACATCAAGGACCCCGGCGGGAGTGTTGCGCCTTTCTCCCCCCCTCGTCCTCTCGGCGATCGACCGGCAGAACCGGTACAAGTCGCCCGAGATACCGAGCCTGTCCAAAGGCTCCGGCAAAGGGGACCGCTCCACCCTGGGCACCCCGCCAGAAGACCCTGTTCGGGCAGCGAAGCTGACCGCCCCGCGCGCCACGGTCGGTTGGGGTTGCGACGCCTCCCCGGGCGAACCCCCACCCTCGACCGGCGCCACGGGATCGACCGCACCAGAAACTTCCGGCACGTGGGGCTGCAATGCCCCCGCGGGCGAACCCCCATCCGCGCCGACCGATCCCTCGGTCCCAGCGCCAGCCACACCGGCATCGGCCCCCTCTGCCCCCGCAGAGGGGAGAGCCGACCCATCACCTCCCTCTGAGGGGCCCCTGGTCTCCTCGGCCCCCTCTCGCCCGGCGGATGGGAGAGCCAGCCCGGAGGGGTCGGCCCCATCCTGCCCCCAAGGGGGGAGCGCCGCCGAGCCAGAATCGCCCCCAACGGTGGTAGAAAGGCCGGCCTTCTTGGCCCTTTTACTGGCCTTCACGGCCTCCCGCAGTTTCCCCGCCAGGGGATCCTTGCGCTTCAGGCCGGTCGATCGAGAAGACCCCTCCGGGGCCACCCCCTTGCCCTTGTCTCGGGCCTGGGCACGACTCGCCGAGGCATCAGGTTCATCGGCTGCTGAGTCATCTCCCAGATCGATGACCTCGGCCGCCTCCTCCAGAGGCTCCCGCCTCACGTCTGCAACAAGGAGAAGCCCCAGTCAGGAGGAGGAAAGGAGCTACCACCCCAGAAAAAGAGCCTCAAGAGCTGTACCTGTCGACGTCAACCGCGAGAGAAGACACCATTCGATGTTCTCCGGCGTCACCAGCTCCTCGGTCGATCGACGATCCACCAGTAGACGGGCAGCCTGCTGCTCCACGTGGGGAGGGAATTCCTCCTGGCGAGGGGGCAGATTCGGATGAAAGTTGGGCGAGGTCCGACATCTCCAGATCTCGTCCGTCGCCACCGCCTTCACCCAGAAGAAGTGGGTCTTCCACCCCTTGTGCGAGGAGTCCTTCGCCGCAAGCGAGATGCAGCTCCTATTCCTCCGCGCCTGGATGAAGTAGAAGCCTTTCCCCGCCGACGGGTGCGCTTTCAACTCAAAGAAGAAATGGAAGAGGTTCAAGGAAGGAAAAATGTCGTGCTGACGACAAAGAATCCGGAAGGCCGAGAGCAGAAGATATGAGTTGGCCACCAACTGAATAGGCGCCAACCGGAAAAAATTAAGAAGCTGCAGCACGAAAGGATCGAAAAGGAGACGAAATCCGCTCTTCCAAGCCAGAAGAAAGGTGCAAATGTGCTCCCGGTGATCATCCAGAATCGTCTCATGCCGAGCGGCGGCAGCAAAGCTGTATCTGAGAGGCAGGCGAAAACGATGCTCCAGCCTCCGCAGCTCCGCTTCCCCCAACTCACTGCAGTTGGGGACAGGTTCCCGCCTCTCCGGCACAAGCTCCGGACTCTGATCCGCCATCGAGTCGGGGGAAGATCCCTCGTACGAGCTCAAAGACTCTGGGGGAGAAGGAAGTTGCCGGACCGCCTCTGCGATTATCCTCGCCAACTCCACGAATGCCGCCGCAAGGCTCCGCGTCTCCGCTGTGCTCTAACGGCGCATCAAGAAGCAAGGAAAGCCTAAAACCCTGGAAGCCTAGAACGATGAACAGCGCCCCCTAAAAACCCCTGAGGGTGGCGGCGCGCCGTTCCGTGCTCCGAGAAAAAGGGGGGGCCTTCGTTTCGAATCCGTCAGGATCATCATTACAGGCCTCGACGACCGCTATTAGCGGCTCCATAACGCCAATGGAATTCCACCCACCTGAGCCACGCCGGTCCAAAGCCTCGAAAAACTACTCATCCGAGCCTCCTTGGCTCGGGAGTAGGAGGGGGACAAGTGGAGAGGGGGATTTCCGCAGCCCACCACAAAGGCAGCCCAACAAGACCCACAAGGTCCAACCAGGCGAGCCCGCCCGAGTGATAGCCCACAGGGCCCACTTAGGGAAGAAAAGCCCAATAAATAAGACTCGAGGAACTAACTCTCCCCGGCGGCCTTCTAGGCTCCGAGGGCCCGAGACAACGGTCAGGTCCCAAGGAAGGTCCGGCCTAAAGCCCTCTCCCCGTCCGAGAGAGATAGGCTCTGGCCGACCTATCCGACCCCACCTTCGCCGGGCCATGCCTATCGCTCAGACAAGAGCTAGCATCCCCGAGGCTCGGTAAGGCCGGTTGATTATCTGCATGTGCAGCCGTTCAGAGTCCCCCGCCAGCTGGAGAGTCAGGGGAGCCGCCGGACTCCAAGGGGATAACGTTCCCACGATCAGGCCATGAAAGCCCCCGTTAAAGACGTAACTCCCGCCGGGAACCCCTCAGCTTGCAAGACTCCTGAAGGCGGCGCACTATTTAAGCAAGGGATACCCTCCGGAAGAAGGTAAGAGAAACAAGGCATTCACACACCCTAAGCTCCTGAGCACGATTCGCTTCACCCTTTGGTGGAGAGGATTCTCGTGCATCAGCTCTCTCCTCCCCCCATTATCGCTTCCACCATAGCTCTACTGACTTAGCCATCGGAGGGTTTTCCCCCAGGGAGATCCCCTGGGCCCTCTGATACGTTTCCCTCTCTTGCAGATTCATCTTCTGGTGATCCATAGCCCGCTCAGGACTCAGCGCGAGATCTCGCCTCTTCAGCCCTGGTAGAAACACCGTCATGAAAATCTGGGCCTTGGTCAGGGGTTGTCACCTCATTGCACGCCAACCTCGGGACTCTCAATACGATGCGGAGGGCTCGCGTTGTTAAGGGAAAGCCCTGGTTTTCAAAATCCAAAAACAACATATGTTTCAAAATCCAAAAACAACATATATTTCAAAATCCAAAAACATCATATATTTCAAAAATCCAAAAACAACATATATTTCAAAATCCAAAAACATCATATATTTCAAAATCCAAAAACATCATATATATTTCAAAATCCAAAAACATCATATATTTCAAAAATCCAAAAAACCACATATTTCAAAAATCCAAAAACATCAAATATTTCCAAAACACACAAAAATTCGAATATATTTTCCAAAATCCAAAAATACCATCATATGCATCGCATGCATCGCATTATTTCCATTATGTTTTTTCCCGCCTATTTAATAAGGCTCCACCCCTTGACCAAATATCAAGAAATGGCCATTTCGAGGCAAGGGGTTGAGTCTAAGAACAGATCTAACTTGCTCCATGTTTAAGTATGTGCAGAACGCAGGACCAAGAACAAAGCTAAAATCTCACAACTATGCAGGTTCAAGGCTGTGACGCGCCAGGTACAGGCCGTCACATTCTTTTAATGGTCCATGCTAGCCCGTTACATCTCTTCAGGTCTTCAGCAGCTCTCTCTCAGACGGCCTAGGGCACGACCGTTACTACTCCTAACGGTCCATCGTTGGACCGTTACTTCCTCCAGAGGATTTAGTTCTCAGAGCATACACTATAACGGCCTATCTCCCCACCGTTATCTCCTTGTAATGGCCCTGCTCAGATCCGTTACATTCTCCAGAAGCCCGGTTCTGCTGGTCGTTCTAACCAAATCAAGCCACAAGTTCATGTCCATTCAATTAAGGTAATCTTATCTTATTCACATGAATTTAATGCAACATGAGATTGATAAAAATTCCAACTCTGATTGTCAAATCACATCATTCATAAAAAGAAAATCAAACTACATTCAGCCTCTTATCCGTAAAAGGGCGGATCTTCCTCAACTCTTTCAGGTAGCCACGGCATGCTTCGTCATTCTCTTCTACTTCTTCTTGCCACGGACGCACCTTGCTGATCTCCCACATGGTCAGCGCGTTCCGTACTACTCTTTCATCTTCCTCGGTCCCCATCTTCCTAGGTAGAAGGGGAGGGTAGTGTGATAGTGCAGAAACTTTGGTTCGAGGAAGCCCGATCTGAAGATGGCACCGGTGTGGGTTGTAGATCGCCATGGTAGTATTTCCCACTAGCTGGAGGTCCAGGCCTTGACGCCGCGGTATTCTAAGAAGAGTGCTCCGAAGGATCCTTGGTCGCATGATAAATTTATCTGTTGGCAAGGTGTTGAAGAAGAGGCGCCATTCATCCCGTGTTTTCTTGTCCGCCGTCTTGCATTCAACCTGAGAAGAGAATCCAGATGCCCCTCCAATGAAGAAGAGAGGGTGGCTCCCGAAGATCCGGCTAGATGAAGTAATGTCCTCCTTTGATTGGAATTCAATTCTCACTCCTATCCAACACTCAAGGAGTATCATGGAGCCGAACAAAGGTCCTCCTAAGCAAGCCGAGCTGAGTCCTTCATAGAGGTATGAGAGGATCGTTTGAGAGATGGACATTCCCCGCCACAACCCACTAATAATGCTGAGATTTTGGGTATCTAAAAGGTGGTCGGTTGTAGTGAAAAGGAAAACTCCACATAAGCAAACCGCCACCGCCTTGGCTATTGCTTCGTGTCTCTCCCACTTGTTTTTACAATGAGACACTATCCATTGTGCTAAGGGTATCAAGTGTATGTGGTGTGGGCTGATCATGGTGCTCACGTCCTTTGGATTATGTATAAAGTCGCTCAAGATCAAGGACGGGTCAATAGGCTCAATCATGTAGTAAACTCGGTCTTCATCCCTCACCTTAGTCTTAGGAAGGGCTAGATAGGTTTCTACCTCCTCCAATAGGACTGTTGCTTCGAAGGAAGGGAAGATGAAGGTATGTGTTTGTGGATGCCACAACTCTATGAGGGCTGAAATACTAGGCCAATCTAATGTCAATTTCTGGACATTCTTGCCTAAAACCAAGTGAGGTTGGAGGTGCCATGCTTTGAGAATTGATGTAATCTCTAAAGGCAGTGCCTTTACCATGGGAGCCACCAACTTCAGATTAGAATAGCATCTTGGACCGGGGAGGGGCTAAGAAAAGAAGAAGATCATGAGGAAGAAGATGAAGTGCATGAATTTGTAAACTTGGTTAGGTCATGGAAGCTTACCACTCTTTGAGCATTGGAGCTTAGGTGCTTGGGAATTGAGGTCAGCCTTTGTAGCTCTCTGTACTCCTTTTTTGCAGCTATGGGTCCGGTGTAGACTTTCTCCTCCATAGCTATCACCTCGAAGCTTCTCTTCATCTTATTTCCTGCCCTTAGGAGGGGTTTTTCAGCCTTCTAGTGGAGAATTCAGAAAGATACGATTTTGTCTAAGTTTCCAAGTTTTAAAGGTTTGGTTTCGGCTTTAAAGAGATAAGATTCGGATTGGAAGGTTTTATCTTAAGTCTGGGAGGAGTCTAGAACGGATTTGAGGCTTCCTATTTCGGGTTTTGCCCCTTGCGGCTCAATATGTCTCAGAGTACAATTCATTATCTAACGGTCTGTCTCTAGACCGTCACTTTCCTCTGACGTGCCAAAGCTGGGCCGTCACATTTTCTGTGGGTTTAATTTGATCAAACCTGTTCTGTCAAGCTTAACGGTCTAGCATTAGACCGTTATATTCTTGTGACGCGTTCTCTCTGAGACGTTACATTCTCTGCTGATCAGTTTTGGCCTCTGCTTGGTCAATCATTCTCAACGGTCTTGCTCATGGCCGTTATCTGCCTCCTACGCACTGTGCCTGAACCGTCACATTTCCTGCATATTTGGTTAAGTCTATACATCCCCTTCATCATCCCATTCTGCATGCATTTATCATGTTGAAGTCTGTACATTCGTTCAAGTCCATGCATTTTTGAAGTCCATACACCGTTGATGAAGTCTGTACATCAGCTTCAAGTCCATACATCAGCTTCAAGTCTGTACATCAACTTCAAGTTCATACATCATTTTCGAAGTCTATACATTCCACATCTTCACCCAAGTCTATATATTCCACATCTTCACCCAAGTCTATACATCCCACATTCTTTGAAGTCTATACATCCCATTTGTTGAAGTCTATACGTCACATTCGTTGAAGTCTATACATCCCACATTCGTTGAAGTCTATACATCCCATTCATTTTGAAGTCCATACATCAGGTGCAAGTCTATACATCCTACATTTGTTGATGTCTATACATTCCCATACCTTCCCCAAGTCTACACATTCCATGTCTCCCCAAGTCTGTACAGTCTTCATTCAAAGTCCATACATTCTCCAAGTCTGTACAGTCTTCATTCAAAGTCCATACATTCTCCAAGTCTGTACAGTCTTCATCCCAAGTCTATACGTCCACACCGCTTCAAGTCTGTACATTCTTGATTCAAGTATATACATTGCCCAACGTGAGCACAAGCCCCAAGTCTGTACATCCCTTGTCCAAGTCCATACATCCTTGCTGCTGTGTTCATGAAGTCTATACATCATCTGGACGTCTGCACTCGAAGTCTACACATCGCTTTGGCAAGGTCTATACACACTGAGTACAGTTAGTACGTTTGTAGTTCAACATTGCTCTGCCATCTCTAACGGTCTAGCATTTGACCGTTACTTGTATATAACGCACCATCTCTGATCCGTTATTCTTCTTGCTGCTCAGTTCTTCAAAGTTGGGCTCTGTCCTTTCTAACGGCCTCCACCCGATGTGTTACTTGGTCTTGACGGTCTGGACATAGACCGTTACATTGTCTGCTGCTGTGACTTGAGCTATTTCTATCTGCCTCTATTTAGATCTGGCGGTTTGACATGTTTTTCATTTCCTGCCCATCCACACAGTCTCTCACCACCCACATTTCATCTTCATGCAAACATCCATTCTTTAACATACACTCATCCGTTCTTTAGCACATCCACATACATCCACCTGCATTACCAATCACACATTCTCACATTCATTCTTGCATTCATTCATGTTCATCTGTTTACATTCATATACGCATCCATTCATTCACACATTCACAAACAAAAAACCAAAAAGAACTTTTTATTCTCATTTTCATTTCATTTAAGTCATGTACAAGTAAAAATAAAAAGAAAAAATGCATCACTCGATCGGCTTGTCTTCCGGGCCACCGTCACTATCCCCTGTGCCCTCCGGCTGCCTGGTTGATGGTCCCATGGCACTATGCTCTCCCTCCTGCTGTCGTCTCTGATCCGCCTCCTCGTTCCTCCGATGGCCGGAAGAACTAGTAAAGTACCCTCAAAACCCACTGCTAGGGGCCGCGCTCTAGCTCCGACTGCTCGTCCCCGACTTCTTCCCTAGGAGACGGAGTGCATCCTTCAAGGCCCCAATCGCGTCCTTCATCTCGAAAGTCTACACTCGGAGTTGGTCTCGCTCACCTCTTAGGCGTACAGCATCAGCCCTAAGTCGCTCCACCTCTGCATCATCCGGACGTCGCGGGGTCTCCGCTCTCAATCGGGCCATCTCTGCCCGCACAAGCTCTGTCTCTGCTCGGGCTCACTCAGTCTCGGCCCGGCACCTCTCTATCTCTGCCTGGAGACGCTCTGCCTCCGTTCGAGCCAGCCTTGCCTCGGCCACTGCTACGGCTAGCTCTCTCACCTATAGTTTGCATTTCACCTAGTTAGTCACATAAGCATCTAAATTTCATAAAAGCATAAGCATTTGAGTATAGCATTTAGCATCTTACCTGCTCCGCGAGGGTGGCCTCTGCCTCCTTGGCCCGAGCAACCGCTCGAGCGAAGTCGGCATCCCGCTCAGCCCTGCCTCCGGCAGGCTGTGAGGATGACGATGGGGGATCCGGTCCCACTCTTTGGGCTCCCTCGGCCCGCTGCATTTAGAAGTCATGGTCAATCAATTGCATTTTCATCATTAGCATCATAAAGCATAATTATTTTAAGTCCAAGGTTCTAGGAATCTTACCAGGAGCTCCAAGGCAGTCCGGTACTCGTCCCGCTGCTAGACGGTGGCATGAAGAAGCCCCTCGAGCTCGGCTATCCTTCCCTCAGGGTCTAGCTGCATTTTTAGAAGCATGTGAGTCAGTGCATATAGGATAAATTTTTTTATAAAAGGCATTCAGAGTTTTGAGTTTAGATTTGCATACTGGTCGTCGGGTACCTCGGTACACCCGGTCCCCGTACAATCGAGTGAAGGCCTTCAAATACGCCTCATCGCTCTCATCCCGCTCTTTCACTGCTCTGCCCCGCTTATTCCAGTCATGGACGTACTTTGCTTTCCAGGCGCACCAATCTATGTCGCCGCTGATTCCCTTCGCTGATTTCCCTGGGTGGTCATCATTGCAGCGTGGGAAGGTCACCTCAGGCTGATGTAGTCCCCGAGTCCTCAGAATCAGCCGATAATGAAGAGGCTCGATGATATGGATGCAGCGCAACCATATGTCTCATCCCCGGTACGAGAGGGCTGCCTCTACCCATGGCTGTCCCTCGTAACTCTCGCCTCTATACGGGGTCCATCTCACCTGAAGCATGTTAATCCATCCATCAGCATGTTAGTCCGGTTATCATCATTTAAGAAGCATATAAAAGCATTTAAATCATTTTAGAAAGCATTTATGAGTTTTGGGCTTACCGCCGTGTGCGGGAAGGAATCCAAATCGTCCTGGATCGCCCGGGTTAATCTGATGATCGACCCTGGGTCCCTCGCGACCACCCATCGCCTGGCGATCGGGATGCGATCGGCGTGGAGTAGCGTGCCTCTCCCGATGCCCGGGAGGTACATGTAGCTCCAGATCTGTATTTAGAAGTTAAATCAGTCAACTGCATAATCATTTTCATAAACATTTGCAATAGAAGCATTTAAATTGCATTTACCTGTAGAAAAGGTGAGAAGCCGCCCAGCATCGTCTGCCGGTCCGTTGTGCTGAGAGACTCGAACAGGAAGGCTAGCACTGCCGCTCCCCAGGCATACTTTCCAACTCTGCCCAGATCCTCGAGCATCGGCAGCAGCCTACAGCTGATCACATCTACTCGAGTCGCGAACAAGAGCTTCCCGAACAATAGCATCAGGAACCGCCTCAGGGTGCGATCTCCCTCCGGTCCTGCCTCTACCGCCACTCGTGGGCGCACCTGGTCGATCACTCTACCCAGATGTTCCTCTGGTAACTCTCCCACGGCAATGGCTGCTCCTCTCAGTCCTAGGCTCTCCTGCAGAATTGATCTCGAGAGCTGGGATGACGTTTACCCCGGTCTGATCAAATCCAGCCCCAGCAGCTCCTAGGCCATCTCTCGGTAGTTTCTGTAAGTCCATCCTGTCACTGCGGCTCCATGGACTTGCAGCCCGGCAATCCTCGCCATGTCTTCTAGCGTGGGGATCATGTGACCCCACGGGAAGATGAACGCCCTACTAATCGGATCCCACCTCTCGTGCAAGGCGTACAGCAGAGGCGTGTCCATTCTGGTCACCTCGATGCTCAGCACCTTGGAAAATCCCATGCCGGCCAATCTCTCTCTCTGGTAATCGGGCAGTGCCTGGTACATCGCCTGGATCTGAAGCCAAGATATCCTCATCCGTCTCTTTCCCTGCATTCATTTAGAGCATAAGTTAGTCAAATGCATCATAAAATTATTGCATAGCATTTATAAAATGAAAACAAAACAAAAATTGAATAATTGAAAAACCTAAAAACAGTTCTGGCCTCTGGTGACTGTAACGGCCCTGGGATGGGGCGTTACTTGTCTCTAACGCATCAATGTTGGCGCGTTAGGCTTGTGACGGTTCCTGGAAGGACCGTCACATTCTCTGCTAGAGGGCGTTTTTCCCTCGCATTCTGTGGCTTTCCCACTTTGGCCAAAATGCCTACAATGGATCCTAATGGGTGCATAGACCCATTTTCTACCCCCCATTCACACATGCATGCACATAAGAACACAAAAAAATTAAAATTTTGAAAAATTTAGGGCGGAGGCCTACCTCATGGTCTTGGCCCCTCTTCCTCTTTTTTCTCTTGTTCCTTGGGTTCTCCCTCGTCCAGGGGAGCTTCTCCTTGGTCTTCCTCGGCCATTGGAGCCTCTTCTTCTACCCTTGGAGGTCTCCTCCTCGATTCTTCTTCCTCCGGCTGTCGTGCCACTTCACGTTCTATACGGCAGTGGAACCGCCGGATCGCCTTCTTCTTCCCTCTTTCCCTCTTCTTCATTGGCTGTGAGGCCTCGTCGCCGGCCATCTGTCTTGGGCGAAAGACGGTGGTCGCCGGTGGCTCTCGATTGGGGTTTCTTCTATGGATTGAATGTGACGAATGAATGAGGCCGTGGGCCGTTCGGTTTGTTTTTTTTTGAACGTTCAGGAAATGTGACGGTCTGTCGTCTGACCGTTACACTCTCTGACGCGTACTATTCTGATCGATACATGAATTTGAACTGTTTCATTGGAGAATGTGAACCGCTTAGTTTATGACGACTCTTCCCTGGCCGTTACTTTATGTGACGCCCTCTAAGTAGACCGTTACAAACTTGCAAGTTTCTTGATGAATGAAATAGTCTATTTGATGTTTAAATGATTGCATTTTCTGCCATAATATTCATTGTTGATGATTATCACACGTACAAATGGTTATGCCTTGTTTCATGCTCATATTGTTATTGGCTAACCTCTTTCTCATGAATGAAGCATCACGCTTTGTCGTTCATCAGGCAGGTAAGTCAGGTATTGTATCTCTTTCCCTTATCCATTAATGCATTACTATATATCTATGATATATTATCTCGAGCACCGGCTGGTCATTCGTGTGTTCCAGGATCTGATATTCCCCTTTAACAAAAATGATGATGATCTAAGTTCACATGTTTAATCGTTGGATAGGCCGTTAGGTTGGAAAATTTTGGGGATGATGGTTCTGTCTTGCACGCCGTGGTTGCAGATGGTGTCCTGACCCTGGTTTCTCCGGTCTAGCAATATTATTCTCAAGTATCTTGATATTTTAATCTTTCTTTGCATTCGTTTTAAAGATTTCTTTTTCTTTAGCCCAGCATGCATCATACGCATCTTTTGAGCATTCATGTGCTTCATCTGTTCAAGGTATCTCAATGATGGTGAATAGCTGTATTCTTGATCTCGAATGAGGAGAATTATTCCACTCTGAATTAGAAGGTTTCCTTTGATCTCGTCGCTCGATTTGGTTGGCTGAAGATTCCTATCTGGAGTTTAGTCGGTTCTCTTTCCTTTTCGTTGCCTCCGGCGACTAGCCGTGTTTCCTTTCCTTAGTTGTTAGTTCCTCCAGACATGTGTCCTTTGGTTGGCTTTTCCCTTGTGATCAGTTCAAAATTTTCCAGAAAGTTCCTATCGCTTGTTGGTAAAGAACGGGTGTCGTTTACCTTAACGCACACTTTTTCGTTTCACTCCGCTTCATTTCCGCTTCATCTCCATGTTCCATTTCATTTTCGCTTCACCTCCACTCGCTCCCCTGCAAAGAGGGCGTTAAGGAGGGGCATCTGTTGACACCCGTTTTATGACCAATAAGTTGGGTCATCTCCTTGTTTATCCATATGATGCTCCGAGTTGTTCACTCTTCATCGAGTCTCCTTGATCAGTTTGAAGCCTGTTTCTTGGGTCTTCTCCTTGGTTGGAGTGTGGTTTATTGTGTCCTTTTATTCGATGAGCTTAGCAAGCTTTGCACCTTTTTTTATCCTCATTGTTAATAACGGTCCTCCCTGGGGGCATTACTTCCATATAACGCATGATCCCTGGGCCGTTACTTATTGAAGAGTCCTAAAGTTTGAAGCCTTTGTTCTAAAGCTTATCCTCTTGCTTATCCGTTGAATCTAACGGTCTGTCGTGCAGTCGTTATTTATTCCAACGCGTCCAGCCTTGGCCGTTACTTTCCTTCGAGAGTCCAACTTGTTTGATCTTCTTCCTGTTGATCTTATCTCTTTTGAGATAAGGTTGGATGTAACGGACGTTCCCTGGCGCGTTATTTTCATGTGGCGGTCTGTCGACCAGCCGTTACATCCAACAGAGAGTCCTGGCAGTTCAGGCCTTTTCTATACTACTCTGTGGTAGAGATAAGAGCTTGGATTGTTGATTTCTCTTCCAAATCTGATCCTCAGAACCTTCTGTTTGTTTCTATGGACTCTTGGTGATATTATCTTTAGGGATTTGCTAAGAGTTATTCTCTTATCTTGCTGGATTATCCTCTGCTCGACCGGAGAGTTTGAGGGTCTATAAATAGCACCCTTAACTTCATGGCCCGGAGGAGGAAGATCTGGAGTTTGCATCGAAGTGCTGCCACATTCTGGAGTCACATCTGACCAAGGGCAATTGTCTTTCACGTTCATCTGCTTCACGGTGAAGGGAGTATTCGTTCCATTGGTTTTCAAAGTTCATCATTACATATTGTGTTCTTCCTCATCTCCCTTTCATCAAAAGCATTGTCCCTCTTCTTTTTCCACATTCTCCCTTGTTTTTCATCATCTAAACATCCTCCTATCTTTTTAAAATGCCCAAAGGGGTTAAAAAACCCAAACCTCCCTGGTACTTTCCTTTCCTTTTGCATGCTATTGAGTTTATTGAAGAATTGATGCTATATTGTTTAAAGGGCTAATCTGGGTTTGTTCTCTTGTGTTTTCACGTTCTTTGGCAGGTTTACAGGTTCACCACATGAGGCCCAAGTCTTCTGGCTGGTTGGAAGAGTTGGAGTTAAAAGAATCCACAAGCTATTACTGCAGGTTATTTGACGGTCTTGTGCAGGCACGTTAGATTCTTATAGCGGTTCATCGAGCGACCGTCACTTCTCAGTGATGCGTGGGCTTTCGGCCGTTACATTCCGTTGATCTGCAGATTTCCCATATTTTCTCTCTCCCGTGGGCGGGTGCTTCATCCACCTATTTCCAAGGTATTTTCAAGTCTCTGACTTGTTTCTACTTTGGTGGCGATCACGTTCTTTCTTGGTATTGGGCATTAGCTTTCTCTTTCTCTCTCATATCTCTTATTCTCTTTCCTTGCTCCACCCTTGCGGTGTGTTTTTATTTGCTTTTGCTCCACGCCCCGGCGTGTGTTTTTCTTTATTTCCTTAGTTTAGTTTGATGATTGAGATAGCATGCCCATGCTAGAGCTTGTTCTGCTTGCCTAGGTTCATGGTTCACATGTCCTTGGGTTGATTGAGATCTTTGATTTTTGCTTATCATCTTTATCACACATCAAAATAAAAAGAAGAAGAGAAGCAAAACAAATCAACACCGTTATGCTGTCAATTTATTTTATGAGCATAACCTTGTTTAATATCATTCTTGAATTCCTCCTATTGAAGCGTTCATACATTGATTTTCATTATTTGATATTGCTACATTCTTGGCCATACTTTATTATCATGCGTGGTAAGAGCTTGATTTATACTTGAAGATGCGATCGAGCACTGATTGTGTTCAAGGGCGCTATGCTAGTCCCCTCGGCTAATTGTCGAAAACATACTATTTTATAAACCATGGGGTATGATGCTACTGGCGTCGCATTGCGCTGGGAGTACTTTCTTTATAAATAAGTGAATTATCCACGGCTCGTGAAGTGAAAAATCACAACGCGATGCAGCATGATCAAGTTCTTGTACATGACTTTCTTGCTCGATATTCCACAGAAATTCATGAAGCACTTGCTCATAAGCATAAGATGCTGGAGTGTTGATTATGTGACTTGATAGTGCATTCTCGTTACATTCTTGTTCATGAAAAGGCCAATATCATGTTCTTGTTATATTCTTGATAAGTTCATTCTTGCTCACTCTATCTTACATGATTATCTCATTACTATGGTTTAATCCCGTGGTCATCGCATTGTATGATTTTGCCATATTTCTTTAGAGAAAAAATACTAATCACTTTAATAGTGCTTTCATGTTGATGCTAAGATACCTACTGGGCAAGTGTGCTCATTACCTATTTTCTAACATTTTTCAGGAGATGGAAGTAGTTTAGATTCGGATTCGGGCTATACTAGTGGCGGGTCCGGAAGTGAGTGAAAGTCTTGTAAAGCTACGAGCGAAGACTTAGGAAGTCTATAATGCTTAGATTGAGTCAATGTAATTTTCTTATTTCTTGAGTCTAGTAGAATGAAAGGTGATTATTGTAAAGGAATACTTTGATCATTTATGAAATAAAGTTGGAATTTGATTAAACTCTGTGCAATTGCATTTATGTGTGTGATTGTCTCACGCTCTGGTCGTTCTTGCTTGCAAGAGGCTTACCATGCCGGCTGTTCACGTTTCTCGAGCGAGTCTTCTGCTGTAATAAAGGCTCGGGGCGTGACAGTTAAGTTGGTATCAGAGCCTAAGTCTCAGGACTTAGGGAAAGGAATCATGTCATAGGATAAGTCCAAGGTTTAAGGACCCCTACCTATGAACTAAGGAAGAAATTCCATACCCATGTGAGGATTGGGTAGAGCCCGGGATAAGATAATTAATTAGCTTTAAGATTTATTTTGCTCATTCTAATTTCATGAGAAATAACAAGTTGTTATTTTCTCCCAGGTACCTTATCTTACAAATGGCTTATCGCGTAGATTGGGACGGTATGCAACAAACAGTTGCCGGCCTTACCCAAGCATTGCAAACTATAGCGCAAGGTGGCGCAGGAGCATGGGCTGGCGATCTACATCGCAATTTCCAGAGTCTAAATCCTCCGCGATTCTATGGATCTTCAAATCCTAATGAGGTAGAAAATTGGATCGATGAGATGAATAGGATATTTGATGTTATTCAATGCACTGATCAGGAGAAGGTGCATCTAGCAACATTTCAACTAAATAAAGATGTCCGTACATGGTTGAAGTCGGTTCCGGCACCTCCGGCCGATGCACCTCATACATGGGACGGTTTTCTTACTTTATTCCGTACCAAGTATCTTTCCGACCATGTAAAGGAAAGGAAAGCCATGGAGTTTGCCTCCTTTAGACAAGGGATGATGTCGGTGGCAGAGTATGAACTACAATTCTCAAGGTTAGCACAGTACGCATCACATCTAATCAATACCGATTTATTAAAGGCAAATCGATTTATGGACGGGTTACGACTCGGCTTCATTCAGCATCTCGGGACCCAAAACATCCGTACTTATGCGGAGATGGTCCAGTGGACATACTTGTGTGAAAGGACCTTAGAAAAGGTCGAGAAGTTAAAAGGGAAAGGAGAAGAGTCAAGACGACGTTCTGATCGGCGTCATTAGAAGGAGAAATTTAGTATCACGGAACCTTACCAAAGCCGTGATAATAAGAAAAGATCTAGGAGTGGGAATGGTGGAAGTTCCCATAAGCAAAAGAAAGTTAAGGAGGAGAAGGAGCAAGTCGCCACAGCTTGCACATTTTGTGAGAAATTCGGCCATTCGGCTGAGGAGTGTTGGAAGCGCCTTGGCGCTTGTTTACGTTGTGGAAGAAGGGAGCATCGCATGCCGGATTGCCCCCTTATGAAGGACCAATCCTCTGGTAATGGACACAGGAGGCAGGCTCGCCTCAATGCCGTTCTAGATGAACAGGAAGCGCCCAGGGATGATGGGCTTATGGAAGGTACTCTTCAAATTTGTTCTCGTCCTGCAGCTGTGCTAATTGATACTGGTGCCTCTCATTCTTTTATTTCCACTACCTTTGCAAAAATGTTGTCAATTGCATCAATTCCCTTACCTTCAGATCTTGCTATTTCCACACCCTTAGGATCTGGAATAAAGCTTACCCACTATTATCCTGATAGCGAAGTGGTAGTAGAAGGTCACAATCTCCCCCCAAACCTCGTGTGCCTTGACATGAAAGGTTATGATGCCATTTTAGGGGTAGATTGGCTTGTAGACCACGATGCTTATATCAATTGCCGAAATAGGATAATATCATTTCGAAAACCCGGTCTTCCGAGATTCTCTTTTCTTGGCATCAAATACAAGAAACACCCCACTATTATATCCTCACTTCACGCTTGCAAACTTATCTCGCGAGGATGTGAAGCTTTCCTTGCCTCTGCCATTATTTCAAAATCCAAGGATATTATTATAGTAGACATCCCTATTGTAAATGAGTTCCCAGATGTATTTCCATCCGAACTACCCAGTTTACCACCCGAGAGGGAAGTAAACTTCACAATCGAACTCATTCCAAGAGCAGCACCTGTTTCTATAGCCCCTTACAAGATGTCCCCCACAGAACTCAAGGAACTGAAAAGGCAGTTGCAGGAACTACTAGACAAGGGTTTCATCAGACCTAGCACATCCCCTTGGGGTGCGTCGATTTTATTTGTCAAGAAGAAGGATGGTTCTCTCAGACTATGCATCGATTATCGGCGACTGAATCAGCTGACAATTAAAAACAAGTATCCATTGCCGCGTATTGATGAGCTCTTCGATCAGTTTCGGGAGCAGAATATTTTTCTAAGATTGACCTCAGATCAGGTTATCATCAGCTTAGAATCAAAGAAGAGGACATTTATAAATCGGCTTTTCAAAGTCGTTATGGCCACTATGAATTCGTGGTAATGCCATTTGGGTTAACTAATGCCCCAGCAGCATTTATGCAACTTATGAACAGTGTCTTCCAGCCATACCTGGATCAATTCATTGTCGTCTTCATCGATGATATCCTGATATCCTCCAAAACAAAAGAAGAACATGAAGAACATCTAAGGATAGCTTTGCAAACACTTAGAGAACACAAGCTTTATGCCAAACTCAATAAGTGTGAATTCTGGCTCGAGGAAGTCTCATTCCTAGGCCACATTATTTTAAAAGAATGTATTACTGTGGATCCTTCTAAGGTAGAAGCTGTCAAGAATTGGAGTCGGCCTACGACTGTATCTGAAGTAAGGAGCTTTCTGGGTCTAGCTGGTTATTATAGAAGGTTCATTAAGGACTTCTCAAAGATAGCAATTCCTTTAACTAGACTCACCAGAAAAGAAAATCATTTTGTCTGGTCAGAGGAATGTGAGAAGAATTTCCAAACTCTGAAGAATCATCTTACAATAGCCCCTGTTTTGTCACTACCAATGGAGGGTGGTAAATTCGAAGTATATACGGATGCGTCTGGTATTGGTTTAGGATGTGTCCTCATGCAAAATGGAAAGGTACTCTGTTATTCTTCAAGACAATTGAAGCGGCACGAGGAAAATTATCCTGTACAAGATTTAGAATTGGCAGCATTTATTTTTACCTTGAAAATTTGGCGTCATTATCTTTATGGAGAAAAGTTTACGGTCTACTCAGACCACAAGAGCTTGAAATATTTATTTTCTCAAAAAGAGCTTAACATGAGGCAGAGGAGGTGGTTAAAATACCTCAAGGACTTTGATTTTGCCATTCAATATCATCCTGGCAAGGCAAATGCTGTAGCAGATGCACTCAGCAAAAACCAATGGGCATGTTATCAAGTCTTATGATTAGTGTAACCGACCTTGTTCCTCAATTTGCTCAATTGAACTTAGATATTGACATAAAGGAAGAATATTGTTTCATAGCTAATATTTGAGCTCAACCTACATTAATATAGGACTTGGTCAAATTACAAGATGATGATCCTATATTACTGGTAATTAAGGCCAATGTTGAACAATGGCAATATTTTTCTATTTCCAATGACGGAACATTGTTATTTAAGGGCCGAATATGTATACCAGATCACGAGGCTACGAAGAAACTAATCCAAGATGAAGCACATAAGTCAAAGTACTCCATTCATCCAGGAGGTACAAAGATGTATCAAGATTTGAAAAGAAGTTTCTAGTGGCCCAATATGAAGAGAGAGATAGCTGATTTCGTGTCTCGTTGTCTAACCTGCCAACAAGTTAAAGGAGAGCATTTTAGACCCACAGGTAAATTGCACCGCTTAACTATTCCCGAATGGAAGTGGGAGAGTATAGGGATGGATTTCATTATGGGGTTACCTAGGACAAGAGGTGGACATGATGGCATATGGGTAATCATAGATCGATTGACTAAATCTACACATTTTATACTAATAAAGAGTCGATGGTCTGTGGATATCCTGGCAGCATTATACATAAAAGAAATCGTCAAGTTACATGGTGTCCCTGTCACTATTGTATCAGATAGAGATCCCCGATTTACATCACAATTCTGGAAGAGCCTACAACATTCACTAGGGACTAGATTGAACTTCAACACAGCCTTTCATCCATAAACTGATGGTCAGACGGAAAGAACAAATTAGGTGGTAGAAGATATGCTCAGAGCCTATGCTATCGACTTTGGAGGTAGTTGGCACGATCACTTATCTCTAGTAGAGTTTGCTTATAACAATAGCTATCAGGCAAGCATACAAATGGCACCTTTTGAAGCCCTATATGGTAAAAGTTATTGATCACCAACATGTTGGAATGAAATAGGGGAAAAGCAATTTCTAGGCCCCGACCTTATCAGAGATTCTACGGAGAAAATCAAGCTCATTCAAGAGAGAATGAAAATGGCACAAGATAGGCAAAAGTCTTATGCCGATAATCGAAGACGTGACTTAGAGTTTCAGGTAGGAGATCATGTATATTTGAAAGTTTCTCCAGGTCGTGGTATTCGAAGATTTGGCATCAAAGGCAAGCTAACTCCAAGGTTCATTGGCCCATTTGAAATTCTTGAAAGGGTTGTTGTACTCCTGGTTTTGATGATGACAACGATAAGCTAAGTGATATAGACACTTAAGTTTTAATGAATGTTTAACAGAAACAAAAGGATGCAGGGTGCTCGATGCGTCAACGCCACTATGAAGCAGCGTCGACGCAGCGGCTTAAGAGACGTCAATATACAAGGCCAGACAGGCTTGAAGTACATGTTCGTGCATCAACGCCACCAACTGGCAGTGTGGACGTAGCAGTTCAAGTATCTCCTTGCAACCTCTGGAGTACCTTGGCAGCGTCGACGCTGCAGCTCGTTGGGTCGACGCAGCAGCTTGATGGATCGACAAGGTGACCAGAGGGTGGACGCAGCTGCACAATGCGTCAACGCACTCCTTGACGCAAGAAGGCTAAAGCCATCCAAATTTCAACTGCTGGAACAACAATGCGTCAACGCAGCATGATGAGAGCGTCGACGCAGCACGCCCATCTGCTGAAGACTTGATCACTAGATCATCAATGCGTCAACGCCACGGGTTGGAAGCGTCGACGCAGCAGTTAAAAAGGCTAGGCTGGTTGCTCGCTGGAATGTATCAATGCGTCAACACAGCAGGCTGATGGAGTCAATGCAGCAGACTTAAGTCTTCCTGGTAGAATGCCCTTGAAGGCTGCGTCAACCTTTTGGAGCAAGTGAGTTGACGCCACCAGACTGTGGTTGGTGATCGTGCTAATGAAGGGCACGTGATCCGAGGTGACTGGCTCGTGATCCCAGGATGGACGAGGTACCAGGATGCTGACACGTGGACTGAGGCCTCTTGGCGAGAATCGTGGAGAGCGCATGTCGCCCTAATCGCTGTTGATATATAAGGAAGACTCCTCTGTCTGAATTAGACTGATCGTGATCAACTAAAGCAGAGGAAGAGTGAGAGCTTCCACGATCCAGAAGAAGAAAGGAAAAGAAAAGAGAGAGAAGAGAAGAAGCATAATAGAAAGAAGAGAGAAAGAAAGAGATAGAGAGCTCGAGCAGAGTGAGAAGAGAAGCAAAGCTACTTGAATATTTGTTCATGCTGTACCATGGATCATATCCATCCCAGTTAGCTCTAGTTGAGAGCCACGGTTATGCTACCATAGATACAGTTTTCTGATTACTGTATTTTCCTTTTCTTAGTTTCGTTTACATTTCCTTGTGATTCTTCCGATTGCCCTGTTGGGGATTGGTTTCCTCCTGGTGGGTCAGGAGAAGGGAGATTTGATCTCCGGTCGAAAGTAGCTGGATGCTACTTGTGGATTCCTACTGGTGGGTCATGAGAAGGGAGATTTGATCTCCGGTTGCAAGTAGCTGGGTGCTGCTTGTAGGTTCCCTCCGGTTGGGAGGAAGAGGGGAGGTTGTTCCCCTGGTCAAGCTGTTTGGCAGCATTTGTTGCAGACTGAGTCTGCTGTGCTAGTGTTACTAGTGGAAGCCTCACTCCGGTTGGGAGTGAGGGGTGGATATAGGTCTGGAGGACCGAACCACCTAAAAATTATCTGTGCAGTGGTTTGCCTTGCATTAGCTCCATATCTTCTTCCTCCCATTCACAGGTTGTGCATGTTTGGCCTGTTGCATTATCTAGAGAGTTATTTTTGAGCATTATATTCTACTAAATGTGTTTGGGTTGTTTTACTCTGCATTCGTTTCTGGTTGATCAGGTGGCTGCATTGTTGCAGTCCAACTGTTTGTTCATTTGATTGCCTTATCATTTCATCTTGGAAAGCTCATTAGTTTTAATTCCGCATATCTGAGCTTTAGTTTTCAAAAAATTGGCCATATTTTCTAGAGGGATACATTCACCCCCCCTCTGTATCCAGGCCTAGCACCGTAACAATTGGTATCAGAGCGGTGTCTGCTTAGAAGGTCCAGCGACCTGCAGATCCGATCTTGCTGTCTTAGGTGCTAATTTGTTCTAGTGAATCATTATTCCTATTGCATTGAATCTACTTTCTATTTGTTTCAATGGCTCCTCCACCCGTCTTTAGTGGTTCTGATTTTAATCAGTGGCACGCTGCTCTCCATGTTTATGTTAATGCTGTTAATCCTGATCTGTGGAAATTAATTTCACAAGGTCCTCACACCTTACCTACGAAAGTGTCCAAATGGACCGACAGACACAGATCAAAGGACGGAGAAAATCAGGAAGCCTTTAATCTGATGAAAGCAGCTACTGACAGAGCTCTATGGTCTTGCTTTCATGATTGCAGGTCCGCTAAAGACATCTTGGATATGCTGAAGAAAATTCACAGGGCAAATGAGGACAGCTGTATGATGGCAGACAGATATAATCAAGGCAGCTGTCAAGATGAAGATGATGATGATAATGAGGTAAATCCCTTTGAAAACTATACTTCAGATGATTGGGAAAATACTTATGCTGACTTGTTGGGGCTATATGAAAAATTAAAAAGGGAACATAAGAAACTGAAAAAGGGTATTAGGTTAAACAGTGTAAATTCCTCTTCATGTCAAAATTGTTTAAAATTGAAACAAACAAATGATGATTCTATATCTGAAATTCATGAGCTTGAGAGTCAAGTTAAATTGCTAAGGAAAAAGATTCAGGATTCTGTTAACTCAGAACTAAGCAAGCTAAAATCTGAAAATGACTCTCTAAAACAATATGCTAAAGGAAATGATAAAGAATTTGCGAAACTCAAACAAGAGAATGATTTGCTGATTGAAAAAATGAATGCCATAAAATCTGTAAACATAGAATTACAGAAAGAGTGTGAAACACAACAAAGAGAAATGAAACAAACTGAAAATGGAAGAAAGTATGAAGTCAATTCAGAAGACCAGCTTCTAATAAATGAATTGGTTCAAAATGATAAGCTCAAAGAAGAAATTGAAAAATTGAAGCTGTTAAACAGTGCAATGTCTGAGAGACTTCTAACCTTAGAAAAAGGAAAAACGGTTTGTATTGAAACTCCTGAAAAATTGAGCAATCTAGAACAAGAAATTGAAAAATATAAAACTGCTAACAAGGTGTTAACTGAATGTGTGAATTGTAGTGAGCAAGAAATCGCCAGCTATGAGTTACAAATCACCTCCTTGGAAAATGAAATTCCTGACTTAAAAAATTCCTTGTCCAAATTTGTTCATGGTCAAGAAAATCTAGATAAACTGCTAGGTGTTAAGGTCAATTTTCAAAAAGAAGGGTTGGGCTATAATCCAACCAAGAAAAAGAATTTTGAAAATAAGATTCAAACTTCAGCTGTTCCAAATGTTGCCTCTGCTAGTTCAGCCAATCCTTCAGTGTTTTAATTTGCTGCTCAAAGAATTTTGATGCCAACTGAAAAACAAAAGGGAAAGAACAAAATGGCTTCTACTACTTACATGCATCCTGTTTTTAAATCTCATGCTAACAAGAAACTCATGTCATGCCTTAATTGTCATAAAGCTGGTCATCAAATGCATGAATGCAAATTGAAAGGAAGAGACGACATGAATGCCAGTGAAATGCATGTTAGGAAAACTCATGTTAGAATTCATGAGGTTCCGAAAAAGAAAATGTCATGTTATTACTGCCATATAATTGGTCATTTGATGCATGAGTGTGAATTAAAAGAACTGGATGATTTGAATGCTGAAATAATTAATGCTGAGAAACTTCATGATAAAAAATCTTCATTCCAGAAAAAGAAAGTTGAATGTCTGCACTGTGGCAAACTAGGACACAGCATTACACAATGCTGGTTTAAAGATGGTAAGAAAATGTCTTTCTTACATCATGCTAAATCCCCTGCAAACCGTAATGATGTTGATAGGAATAAAATTGCTGCAAATAGAAAATATTCTACATGTGTCAACTGTGGGAAGACAGGCCACAGGACCATTGAATGCTGGCATGCTCAGGGTAGTAAATTCAATTCTAAAACTGATAAATTCCCTGCCATTAGCAAAAAGTCTTTTGCATGTTATCACTGTGGGAAGCTAGGTCATAGAGTTGCTGAATGTTGGCTGGCCGGCTTCAGTAAACAAACCTTTTTCTCTGTCAATAAATTTCATGACAACAGTAATGTGCATAAAAAGAATTTGAAATCTGCTAATTCATGCCATTACTGTAGACAATTTGGTCATTCAATGAACAATTGCTACTTGATGAAATCTGATGACCATGTTGCTAGAAATGTGCTGAGAAAACCTGCTAGGAGTAATACTGTCATGTCAGGACCCAAGACTTCTTGGGTGCCTATCTGTGCAAAATAGTTTGTTTACCTGCAGGTGTGCCTTGGAAGCTGAAGAATAAAGAGGGGTAATAAACCAAGGCACTCAAGAAGAAAATCCCTAGGACTGAAATTTTCAGGTAAATTCTCTGCACTTCCTATAATGAAATTCACTGCATATCTTGTTCGATGTGTTCTTTCACACTTGTCATCTATTGAACACTATGAACATTCATGTCTCTCAATGCTCATACTTAATTGTCTGTTTAGACATTGAAAAGAGAATAAACTTGCATTCTAAAAATCTGAAAAGCTGAAAATTGATCCATGCATGCATGCTCACATTTAAAAATATGCTTTGTTTCTCATGAGCACATGTTAAGATATCAGTGCATAATTCAGATTGAGAATTGATTGGAAATCAGAACTGCATGTTGAATTATTATGACTGACCTCTGTGGTATATTAAATGGTAAGCTACCAAAAGGCAGGGAGATCTGTCTGGAGGTTCTTACTATGTGTGAAGTGGTCTTTTAGACCAAGTGCTCCGCCTAGTACCATGGGTCACCTTGCTTATTAGGGCAGTCTGAATGTGCATGTATCACAATCTCATAGATTCAATTTTCATGGCAAACATTGCATGATCTAAGGGGGAGTTAGCTTAAGATAAAATTCTTGGTGACAAAATGCTGAATAAAGTACAGAGCTGTTACTCCTGGTTGGAGGACTGAGTTAACTCAGTGTAGAAATAGAGTTAACGCACCAGACAGCTTATTCCTTGAGAACCTTGATGTGGAGTGTCTGTGGCTGGTAGAGTGAGTTGACGCTATGGTGAAACTGAGTTAACGCTGTGGGCAACTGGGTTCTGAAATTGAACAAATGGTTGTGATGTCTAGATGGATGAGTTGATGCAGTGAAGAGGGTGAGTTAACGCAGCTGTGCCTTATTGGAATCTCAGGGTTACATCTTCCTCTCTTTGGAAACCTCCCTCTCACATCAACTTGCTCTGTCCATATATCTTGTCCTTTTCGTTCTTATCCCACAATAAAGCTTCCTCGACATCAGTGTATGGGAAAAATCCTTAGAGCACTGAGATATGTAGATGATGTCTTAAATTCAGGGGGAGTTACAGTGATAATTCCTGTGAAATATGAGATATTTTCTGAATTGCTCTATGATATGTTAATGATAGGAGATCCATAATTCTTATGATGTTTGAATTCAAGAACTTTTGAACCCATTTAGGCACTATGTATGGAGCAAAAGCTGAACAATTTAATAAAACCAGGACCTCATCATCTCTCGATCCTTATTGTTCAAAAGTAAAGAAACCAATGTGTGTAGAGGAATTTAATAATTGTATTGATGATGAACTCAGAAAGTGTTTATAAACGCTAAAGATGCAATCTATTCACATGTAATATAATGCAGAGCAATGGTAGTTGTTCACTGAGAAATTAGCCCTATGCACCAAAGAAGTGCTGAAGAGCAAGTCATGAGGTGCGCTACTATCTCTGTCTTCAAGAGAAAAACAAATCATTCCAGAGCAATGGTAACTATCAACTTAGAAACTACCTTCAAGCACTTGAAGTGCTGATAGGCATGTCATGAAGTCAGCTGCCACCTCTGGTTAATCAATGCATAATAGTTTGCTATGCTGAGTAACCGGGGACTCGGGTGTCTGATAAACATGTGTACCCGTGTCAAAATGCTAGCAATACTTGACTGCAAATGAAAATGTAAAAAGATGTTGAAAATGCTGAAAATGTGAAAACAATTAAAACATGTGAGTTTGGTTGATCTGATGCTCCTTATTCAACTGAGTCTATCTTCAATGCCAGTTAAATTTCTCTCTATCTGAAAGGCTTCTTAAAATTGAAAGATATAAGGGACAGAAATGAAAATGGTTCTAGTGTGAAAAGAGCTCTATTTTTCTCCAGGCAGGTGGCTTTAGTGGTTCATGGCCTCTAATTCAATGTTTTAAGATTATCTCTTCTCTTTATCATTAAATGAATTAGAGCCTATTTACTTACATCTCTCTCATGGGAACTCGATCTGCAACACTTAAAATTTCTTGAATATAAGCCTGATTATCTTACTATCTTAGTACCTTAAGAAAATCCCTTGAACGGATGTCCCTCTGGCTACTTGTCTTGCTTCTTCTGTTCACATATGCCTCACTGCGTAGACGCAATGTCCCTTGGCGTCCACGCCTTGTGTCTTTCTGACTACTTGTCTTGTGTTTTCTACTCACATAAGCCTCACTGCGTAGACGCAATGTTCCCTTAGCGTCCACGCATTGCCTCTAATGCAACTTTCTTCAACCCGGTTCACCGACTTGAACCGGCTGAACCATTCACTAAAAGGGTCTTCGTAGTCTCTTTAAAAGAGTAGCTTGACCGCCACTCGTCTCCACTCTGTTCGAAACCCTTGGACGGCTTACCTTCCGTGTTCTCCAAACACCCTCCCACACCATTTCTTGTTTCCGATCATCTTCGGCAAGGGTGCTCAGTCGGGAAAGCTGTTGATGGAGCAGAACTTGAGGGATTCGAGTGCGACACAGTTGACGATGGACTCACTCACAAAGGATGCGCCTGATGCTCCAGTGGCCAACCCTCCAGAAGCGACACCATCTACAGCTATTTCCAGGAAGCGCAAAGGAAAGGAGAAGGAGAGACGTCCTCGGAGCCCTAGTCCACCGGTCAAGAGAAGAAAGTCCTCAAAATCGATTTCAGCTGAACCACGCACCTCTTCTGGTATAACGGGGAAGAAGAAATCCAGGTCTTCTGGTGTCATCAATATAAAAGAACCTCTCAAGGTTCTTATCCCCAGGTACATTCTAAGTTCCGATGAAGAGCTACTGACTGCATTTCCTGAGGTACGGCCTGCATTAGAATTTCAAGGCTGGTGGAAGTTTGTGACGAAGCACACTGTTTACTATCCTACACTCGTTAGGGAATTCTATCAGAATTTGAAATATGAACCGAAGATTCCCAAATTATCCTCCACTGTTAGAAATGTTCATTTTGAGTTAACTAGTGCCATGCTTGCTCGAGTTTGGAAAACACCAATGGGAGGAGCAAAGCTTCATTCATATGAGCTAGATGAACATGAGGTGTTTGCTGTTTTGACTGGGTTAACCAAAGACCCCTCTGACTTGAAACAGACATACCTATCCAGTCTGAAAGCTAATAGATTTATACCATCTGTCAGACTACTTCATCACATATGCACATCTATCATCACACCTCAAAGCAGTGGTAGAGAAAGAGTCACAGATATGCAGCGATTCCTGTTGTACTGCATGCTAAAGGAAGTTAAGATTTCTTTAACTGATGTGGTAGTTCAGACAATTGGAACTTATCTTCACCACTCTAGAACACTACCTTATGTAGCACACCTCACATCAATCTTCAAAAAGGTAGGAGTGGATTTTGGAACTGAAAAGAAACATGTTATCCCCAAAGGAAACATATATTCCATGTCTTACGTTCAGAGATTTGTGGGCTTCCAAGTCATTGATGGTAAGGCTGTTAGAATCCTTCCCAGTCAGAAATCAGCTCAATCAGAGACAGGATAGCCATCAAGAACAGTCACTATGGACGATAGTCAAGTAAACAGGACAGAGATACCAATTCCACCTGTGGTGAGAGAAGGCAGACCAGACGGTAGTTCAGTAAGAGAAGAGCATAAAGTTGAAGAAACATTTGTGAGATCATCAAGCCCTCAGTTGGAAACTGGGGAACCCAGTGGCTCTACACCTATAATGGAAATTTGTGTTTATAGGAGGCCTTTTCCAACTTCTGATGTAGCTCCACCACCAGCCACTGTTGAAGAGATGTTTGCTCACATGTCTATGATGCTGCAGCGTCAGGATGCAAAGATGGACAAGCTAATGGAGTTTACAAATTATCATCACAACAAACTGACTGCTCCGGTTATACAATTTGAAGTCTCTGTCTTATCCAAGTGGCAAAAATTCTTACACTCCAAGATGCTATCTGACCAAGCTACAAGGTCCGTCTTGAAAAACCTATCATCTCTACTTGACAAACTATCAACATTGGTGACCGACATACACAGCAATCAATCTTCATTTTGTCAATCCCTTGCCAAGATTACTGATCTTTGTTTTGATGTGAGGATTGCTGTTGAAACCATCAAGGGTCCTGTTAATGCTCTTCCCCAATGCATCAAAGATATTTTAAGCAAGATTGACACTGTCACAGACACGCTTAATTCTCTTGGAAATCTACTGAAGAACACCAAAAATGTCCAAGATGATATGTCCTCTGCTATTGCACATGTGAGGACCACACTGCAACATGACTTAGCTGCTATATCTCAAGACATTCGCACGTTGCTGGGCAGAGAGCAATCTACCACTCCACGATCTCACTCTACTCCAAGTCAACCACCAAGGGCTCGCGGATCTTCTTCCAGTCATGCCAGATTTTTCAATTGAGGCCTCGTGCCAGATCACATATTGCCCCCTTTATGATGATGTCAAAGGGGGAGAAAAGAGTTTAAAGCAGCTTGAGTTCTTTTTGTAATGACAAACGCATTGATGACAAATGCATATAGTTTACCTATGATTTATCCGTGATACAACTGTGATACAATGTAATGATACAACTGTGATACAATGTAATGAAGCTTCTTGAATCTTAGATACCTGTCCATGCGTTTGTTTGGTGCCTCATCCTTAAAACAGTCCAGAGTTGCCATCATCAAAAATGGGGAGATTGTTGTACTCCTAGTTTTGATGATGACAACGATAAGCTAAGTGATATAGACACTTAAGTTTTAATGAATGTTTAACAGGAACAAAAGGATGCAGGGTGCTCGATGCGTCAATGCCACTATGAAGCAGCGTCGACGCAGCGGCTTAAGAGATGCCAATATACAAGGAACAAAAGGATGCAGGGTGCTCGATGCGTCAACGCCACTATGAAGCAGTGTCGACGCAGCGGCTTAAGAGACGCCAATATACAAGACCAGACAGGCTTGAAGTACATGTTCGTGCGTCAACGCCACCAACTGGCAGCGTGGACGTAGCAGTTCAAGTATCTCCTTGCAACCTCTGGAGTACCTTGGCAGCGTCGACACTGCAGCTCATTGGGTCGACGCAGCAGCTTGATGGATCAACAAGGTGACCAGAGGGTGGATGCAGCTGCACAATGCGTCAACGCACTCCTTGACGCAAGAAGGCTGAAGCCATCCAAATTTCAGCTGCTGGAACAGTAATGCGTCAACGCAGCATGATGAGAGTGTCGACGTAGCACGCCCATCTGCTGAAGACTTGATCACTAGATCATCAATGCGTCAACGCCACGGGTTGGAAGCGTCGACACAGCAGTTAAAAAGGCTAGGCTGGTTGCTCGCTGGAATGTATCAATGCGTCAACGCAGCAGGCTGATGGAGTCAACGCAGCAGACTTAAGTCTTGCTGGTAGAATGCCCTTGAAGGCTGCGTCAACCTTTTGGAGCAAGTGAGTTGACGCCACCAGACTGTGGTTGGTGATCGTGCTAATGAAGGGCACGTGATCCGAGGTGACTGGCTCGTGATCCCAGGATGGACGAGGTACCAGGATGCTGACACGTGACTGAGGCCTCTTGGCGGGAATCGTGGAGAGTGCATGTCACCCTAATCGCTGCTGATATATAAGGAAGACTCCTCTGTCTGAATTAGACTGAT
Source organism: Amorphophallus konjac (assembly GCA_022559845.1). Taxonomy (NCBI): domain Eukaryota; kingdom Viridiplantae; phylum Streptophyta; class Magnoliopsida; order Alismatales; family Araceae; genus Amorphophallus; species Amorphophallus konjac. Next base: position 254,152,409 of record CM040118.1, on the reverse strand, counting down.
CGTGATCGACTAAAGCAGAGGAAGAGTGAGAGCTTCCACGATCCAGAAGAAGAAAGGAAAAGAAAAGAGAGAGAAGAGAAGAAGCATAATAGAAAGAAGAGAGAAAGAAAGAGATAGAGAGCTCGAGCAGAGTGAGAAGAGAAGCAAAGCTACTTGAATATTTGTTCATGTTGTACCGTGGATCATATCCATCCCAGTTAGCTCTAGTTGAGAGCCACGGTTATGCTGCCATAGCTACAGTTTTCTGATTACTGTATTTTCCTTTTCTTAGTTTCGTTTACATTTCCTTGTGATTCTTCCGATTGCCCTGTTGGGGATTGGTTTCCTCCTGGTGGGTCAGGAGAAGGGAGATTTGATCTCCGGTCGAAAGTAGCTGGATGCTACTTGTGGATTCCTCCTGGTGGGTCAGGAGAAGGGAGATTTGATCTCCGGTTGCAAGTAGCTGGGTGCTGCTTGTGGGTTCCCTCCGGTTGGGAGGAAGAGGGGAGGTTGTTCCCCTGGTCAAGCTGTTTGGCAGCATTTGTAGCAGACTGAGTCTGCTGTGCTAGTGTTACTAGTGGAAGCCTCACTCCGGTTGGGAGTGAGGGGTGGATGTAGGTCTGGAGGACCAAACCACCTAAAAATTATCCGTGCAGTGGTTTGCCTTGCATTAGCTCCATATCTTCTACCTCCCATTCACAGGTTGTGCATGTTTGGCCTGTTGCATTATCTAGAGAGTTATTTTTGAGCATTATATTCTGCTAAATGTGTTTTGGTTGTTTTACTCTGCATTCGTTTTTGGTTGATCAGGTGGCTGCATTGTTGCAGTCCAACTGTTTGTTCATTTGATTGCCTTATCATTTCATCTTGGAAAGCTCATTAGTTTTAATTCCGCATATCTGAGCTTTAGTTTTCAAAAAATTGGCCATATTTTCTAGAGGGATACATTCACCCCCCCTCTGTATCCAGGCCTAGCACCCTAACAAGGGTCGGTGAAGTGGCTTATAGATTGGCTTTACCTCCACAATTAGCAGGAGTTCATGACATATTTCACGTCTCCTTGCTGAAGAAGTATGTATACGATTCTGACCATATTATCACTTATGACAATCTGGAGATTCAGAAGGATATGACATATGAGCAAATGCCAATAAAGATTCTGGATCGGGAAGTGCGTCAATTAAGGAAAAAAGTTATTCCTATGGTCAAGATCCAATGGAAGAAAACATGGCCATATGAAGCAACATGGGAAACAGAGGAATCTATGCGTAGAAGATTTTCAGAATTATTCAACTGTAAGTACACTCTCCATAATCCATGTATTGAATTTGGGGACCAAATTCTTCTAAGTGGGGGAGGGTGTAGTGCCCCAGAATTTATATAAATGATTTTTGAATTATAAAATAATTTTTTAGAATTTATAAAGGCCTAAATAAATTTGTAAATGGATTAGCAGAAGTATAAGTCATTATAAGGCCTAATTAGGTTAAAATAGTTAACCTAGCCTATCGAATTATTATCCAAAAGGTTTAAGGACTAAGCCCATTAAGTTTGGCCCATGTTCTAGAAGGTTATTTAGCTTATTTACGAATTTTAAGGATAAACACTAATTATCTAAGATAATTATATAGATAAATGAATAAAAGAGTTTTATTTATTTGAAACTCTATATACGTTGAATGTAACGGTCTACCGCGCGACCAGCACATGCCTGTAACGCATGGGTCTACGACTGTTACACTCTGTGAAGTCTGCAAGTTGAAGAACTTATGAAAAGATGGGAACTTGATGATCTTATCCACTAGGGATCAACTTGGGAAGACTTATAACATTACTAAGGACTCTTAGAGATCAGGTTTTAGCAGATTAAGGACTCTAGAATCGATCTAATCTTCAAACCCTAGCTAGAACCCTATAAATATGACCTAGTTCTGAACTGCGCGACCCTTACTTTTGCTCGCGTGGAATCAAGGTACGGAGTCATAATCTCGGGTGAGTTATTTAGAGGAATTTTTTTACAATACTTTAGACTAACTACTCTCAAAATTTTACATCTTTAGGTCAAGTGGTCAAGGAGTTAGAGCCTAAGGAAGTTGTTGAAAAGTCACAGGAAGAAGGGAACTAGGGCTCGGTGTTCAGACCATAATTGGAAGTTTAAAGCCTAGGCAAGAGGTAGGTCATCTCATGAACGGCAAAAACATCTTGATAGGACTAAAAGCCCTCTGATTTGACTGAATTTCATGCATCATATATCATCAATTTTATGTTTTCATAGTTCCATGCATTTTATACATCTCTTAGCCTTAAATAGAAATAAAAGAAGTTATCTTGCCTATTCACTGGAACCCATGCATATAGATAGCCTATAGTTCGGTATCATGCCTAGAATAGACATAGTATTTGATTTAGACATTATGTGAGTTGATCTCTTAGGTTTCATATCATTCCCTGTCAGCAGATACTGTAACGCACCATGGTAGGACCGTCACACTCAAGTAACGACCATACGATGGACCGTCACAGTCCCTGATTGTCTATTGATTTCTCTGTTGACTCTGACGCATCTATGCAGGAGCGTTACATTCTGTAACGGTTGCTTGATAGACCGTCACACTCCCTGTGATGCGCCTTGGCTAGACCGTCAGGTGCCTGTGTACTGTCAACTCAAGACATATTGGAAACCTGCCAGATTTACTTACTATTATGCCTAGTTACCTAAGTTTTAACCTGATTACGTGACTTTGAGATTATTTAATCATTCATGATAGGTATTGCATGTTTTGGTATCTCACTATTACTTTAAGTTATGTTAATTTCATGAGCCCAAAACTCTATAGTTTTGTAAGTAGAAACATGATTTTTAATGATGTATTAATAGAGTTTTATCATGATTTCACATCGATATATATATATATATATATTCTTTCTCTATCAATAGAGTCATTTCTATAAGTACATGGCACATACTCCGGTATGTTGACCATTAGTTCACATTTTGCACTATAGGAACATATTCTTGGACATGAGGACCTCTCTATTAGATATTCCTTCCAATGGACTAGGAAATCTTGTTTCAAGGCCTCCGTAATTCTCCGCGAGCCTGGGATTCCCACTAGGATGCCGAGTTGGTTGTATCATTAAAGCCCATGAACTAGAATACACTATCGTTGTTTTCTGGATCTAGTAATGTAATGGCCTTACATTGGACCGTCAGAATCACGTAACGGCCCATTGCATGACCGTCACATTTCTCTGAGTCTATTTTGATAGTTCTGGACTCTGATCATTGTAACGGCCCTCTACTGGAGCGTTATATGATGTAACGGCCCAGAGAACGATCGTCACATTACTTAAATACTTAACCCATGGTTTGACCCAAGAGTTGATATTCCAAAGGTTCTAGATGAACTAATGATAGTCTAGAACTTATAATATTAATCAAGAAACTTAATATAAGGATTGGAAAGAGAAAAGAATGTACCGTTATGCTGTCAACTTATTTTATGAGCATAACCTTGTTTAATATCATTCTTGAATTCCTCCTATTAAAGCGTTGATACATTAATTTTCCTTATTTGATATTGCTATATTATTGGCCATACTTTATTATCATGCGTGGTAAGAGCTTGATTTATACTTGAAGATGCGATCGAGCACTGATTGTGTTCAAGGGCTCTATGCTAGTCCCCTCGGCTGATTGTCGGAAACATACTATTTTATAAACCATAGGGTATGATGCTACTGGCGTCACATTGCGCTGGGAGTACTTTCTTTATAAATAAGTGAATTATCCACGGCTCATGAAGTGAAAAATCACAACGCGATGCAGCATGATCAAGTTCTTGTACATGACTTTCTTGCTCGATATTCCACAGAAATTCACGAAGCACTTGCTCATAAGCATAAGATGCTGAAGTGTTGATTATGTGGCTTGATAGTGCATTCTCGTTACATTCTTGTTCATGAAAACGCTAATATCATGTTCTTGTTATATTCTTGATAAGTTCGTTCTTGCTCACTCTATCTTACATGATTATCTCGTTACTATGGTTTAATCGCGTGGTCATCGCATTGCATGATTTGCCTTATTTCTTTAGAGCAAAAATACTAATCACTTTAATAGTACTTTCATGTTGATGCTAAGATACCTACTGGGCAAGTGTGCTCATTACCTATTTTCCAACATTTTTCAGGAGATGGAAGTAGTTCAGATTCAGATTCGGGCTATACTAGTGGCGGGTCCGGAAGTGAGTGAAAGCCTTGTAAAGCTACGAGTGAAGACTTAGGAAGTCTATAATGCTTAGATTGAGTCAATATAATTTTCTTATTTCTTGAGTCTAGTAGAATGAAAGGTGATTATTGTAAAGGAATACTTTGATCATTTATGAAATAAAGTTAGAATTTGATTAAACTCTGTGCAATTGCATTTATGTGTGTGATTGTCTCACGCTCTGGTCGTTCTTGCTTGCAAGAGGCTTACCATGCCGGCTGTTCACGTTTCTCGAGCGAGTCTTCCGCTGTAATAAAGGCTCGGGGCGTGACAAGAAAGCTCGGCCATAAGACCGACAGAGAAGGCATGGCACGATCTGCAAGCTTGCTGCACACCCTGGGCGGACTGGTTCCCACAGGTTCTGCACAGTCGTAGGAGAACATGCACCACGACCTATGCTGAAGTTGAAATGATGCGAGATTGCCTCTAGAGCGAAGAGGACTCGGAGAATAATGAACCCATAGAAGGAGGCTAGGGCTGATTCGCACTGTTGACGTCGGTGTAGACTCTGCAAACCAAACCTCACATTCTGACTCAGGTTTGCAGGCATCAGAGGGAGGAGATCTTCACTTTCGAGGACGAGGGAGACGACGTGGGCTCGTGGTGTCACCGTGGACGAGTCTAGGTGATGGGGTGCATGGATGGAAGTGGGGAAGGGTGCTGGAGGAGGTTGGGTCATGAGTGACTAGGGTGGGCGGCAAACTAGGGTTAGGGTTGGGGGTGGGGGTGCACACTTGGGCTGGTTGAGAGGAAGAGGGGCGGCTACTTGGAAAGGGGAGAGATTTTAGGAGATTTTCCTTATCTTGGGGCTGATATGGCAGTAATTTTAGGAAAGAAGAAATTAATTTGGTGGAGGGAGGGAAGAAAAATAGGGAGAGGATTTGAATTTTGGTCAAGATAGGAAAGGGGATGAGGAGGGGGCTGCGCAAGATACGAAGGGAGGGGGAGTGAAAATAGGAAGGAGGAGATTATCTAGGAGGAGTAGGTCGGAAGGTGGCTGATGTGGCAAGAAGGCTGTGAGGTTGGATGAGGGCAGCGACCTAGGGAGGTGGAGATTGAGGGTAGTTCGACCAAGAGAGAGAGAGAGAAAGAATGAGAGAGAGAGGTGCGCCTAGGAGAGAGAGAGGGAGAGAGACCAACAAAATTTCTCGCAAAACTCATTTTTTCTTCAATAATTCACTAACTCAAATGAGGCCCTTTGGTCTCCTATTTATAGGAGAGGCCAAGGGTTACAAATGACCATACTTATCCCTAACAAATGAAAAAAATACCCCGCTATCCCCGGGGGTGAATTTAAGCTACCAGTGACCCATAATCGAGTTAGTCTCAACAATTGGCCCTTTGGGCCTTATTTAGCTGGCCCATGAAGGCTTTACATGACTTAAATGGACTCAATTTAGACTTAACTAAATACTAGTAAAGGGAAAATCATAATAAAAAGAGAAAAAAGTCCTAGCATTATTGGGCCTGACCGAATGGGTCATGGGACGGGAGTGATCTCCCCATCAAATGGGTTGAGGCCACTAAGCCCCCACCTAGATGTCCCCATCAGTTCGTGTGATGGTTTTTGGCATTTTCGGCGTGTGAGATATTTGGTGGAGGTAGGGGGATGAATGCTCTACCTATTTCCTACTTTTCCTCACGATTTCAAGCCGATAGGCATGCGTATGAGCGGGTTTTCCATTTTTAGGGGAAAAAGCATATTTTTGGGGTGTGATGCAAAATCATCGTTCAAGGTGATGGTTTTCAATTCAAATGCTATAATTTTAACCCCCAACTTGTCGGGATTCAATTCCTGCCAGTTTGGCTACGTTTGGCCGTGATTTGGGGCCGGTATGAGGCCGAATGCCCACGTGAGTCATTTTGGGTGGATTTGAGGAAATCGCCCGTTTCTTGTCATTTTGTGATTTGTTTGATCCCTTTCGGCTTGTGGAAGGTTTATATCTAGTATATGGATGTTTCTTCATCATTCTGGGACAATTGGGGCATGCAAAGATGGACTTTTGCGCTTTCCTACGATTTTCACACTGGTAGGAAGTAACGATCATACCAGAGACCGCTACTTGAGGTTGCGGCCAAAAGAGGACCGCTATATTCAAGAAATGGTGCATGGGGGACCGCTATCTATTTTCTTCAGTGTTTTAAGTTAGTTTAAGGTTGCAGTATTGCGACCGATCGCAACTTGGCAGTGACGGCCCTAGGGTTACCGCCATTTGGTCATTTGGCTTTTTAAGTCGGTTAGGTCGGTTCCAGGTAGCGGCCTTGCAGCTAACCGCCTCCTTGATGTAACGGTCAGGCTACGACCGCCACAAGGATGGCTTATTGTGAGTTTTTCGAGGCAGTTTGGAGATGGCGATCTCGCCAAGACCGCTACCTCAAGAGAGGGCCATAGGAAGACCGCCACTTTCAAGAAGCGGCCCTAGGCAGACTGTCTCCTGCCTATCTGGGTTTGCAAGTAGCGGCCAGGGTATGACTGCCACTTTGCTCGACTATGTGGTAGCGGCCAGGGAGATGACCCCCACCTGCCCATTGTGTTCTTTCATGTTGGTTTGGCTTCCGGTTGGTTTGGCTTCGACACCTTGGATAGCCCATTGTTCTGTGGATGCCTTTGACGTCCTATGAGGGCTGTGGCCATGTGATAGGGTGTTCGGAATTGGCATGATATCGAGTACTATGTCGTGTTGTTTCGAGGGTCATTATGGTTTCTAGTCAACCCGTTGTGACCCAATGGTTGACACGTGACCTCGTGAGTGTCTTGGCCATTTCTTGGGGATCGAGACTACGTTTTGGATGCTCATAGGTATTGCGTTACCTCAGTTTCCATGCTTATATGGTTAGAGGGCTCGGATGATCCATCATGTTCCATGTTTCTCATTATGCAGAATTGTGAGTCCGTTGAGCGGCCTTGGGGCTGTGGACTTTCATTAATGTCTGGATCCGGATGTTTTGTGCCGCTTCCATTGTGTGGTTTACTGTGGTCTTGACTTAGGGACGAGGTTGATTGGCGGCTTATTACTGCTTTGTGCGATGATCTTGACCCGAGGCTCGTGACTCAAGGATCGTTGTGTTAGCAAGTCTTGTTGACTGTCCTGAGTCTGGTGGTAGTTGTATGCTGCCTTGTGCTTCGTAGCACATGCAACAGGTACGTGCTTGACCTGTCTGAACATTGGTGTTTTGAGTCTCTGTGTCTAGTTAGCCTCCACTAGTCGTAGTCTCATGACACTTTCGTGTGTTGGCCCACCTGAGAGTGGTGGCAGGGCGAGTTCTCGATAGAGATGATTTTTAGGCTGGTTGCCGTGGGCCCCTTTGTCTAGCCATTAGAGTCTAACGGGAGGGGATAACCAGCTAGAGACCTGGCTCAAGACTTTGAGCTTGTGTGTGCACACGTGATCAGGGGCGTTGGACCAGCACCGACGGGCGTGACCCTGGCTAGTCACTCGTTACTATTGTTCCCTGGTTACTTGTTCGGTATCTAAGTTACCACGTTCGAGGCGAGTGGGAGAAACGCGAGGCATCGTGTAAGACGTTAGTGGATGCATCTGGCTTTTCCACTAGTAAGGAGATACTTCTATCACACGACACATGATTCGTGGTATATGTTGGTGGTTTCTAGACCCTGTGGTCTAGTGTGGGCTTTTGTCTCTGTGGACGAGCCTGCACGACTGAAATGTTGTGATGTGTCCTGGCTGTATAGCCAGAGTTTCTTTGTATCGATTCGGTGATTCCTGACTGTGAGTACGGGAATTGGTGTTTTACTGATAGGAGTAGTTTAGAGGGCCGAGGTTCTATCAGCTACCGTGTTTCCATTTAGTACGGGTTTCCTCTTTACTTTTACTATTGTTGTTCCTACTCTTGCTTTTGTTGTTGTTGCACTCCTGTTACTGTGTTCATTTTATGGTGGGGATCTACGGGACCCCTACTAAGCTAGTGAGACGAAGCTCACCCCTGACTATTCAGGTGTAGTTGTTCTTCCTCGTGCTTCGGAGGGGCAGTACGGTGGTTCTTAGTTGCCAGCTTTGCCAGCGTCGAGCTTCCCCCCGCTTGAGAGTACATTTCTCTTTTCTGTTGGACTGTACCTTAGTTGGACTGGACTCTGCTAGCTCTGTAGTTTAATTTATTTAATTAAAAATATAATTTTATTTCTACTAATTTAGCAATCTTGATCATAGTAATTAATTATTTATTACTTTATCTGGAAGTTCAATGTACTCTACCCACACCTTTCTTTACCTTTGGAGCCTTACTACTCTTGGGGGGCCTCTCAGGATCCAAGTGGTATCGGGTTTACCTGGTATCCGGATGCTAGGTCGTCACAGGTGGTATCAGAGCAAGTGGTGTGTGAAAGTACATGGGAATTCGAGATATCGCAATGATCAGAGTCCATAGGGTCCAGTACAGTCGACAGCTGGCATAGGTTGAGCTTTGCTTCTCGGGTGAGAGCTTGTGCGCGCTGTATTGGCACTGCATTTGTGGTTTTGCTCTCGTTAGGATCTAATGAAGAGTCCTTCTTTTTTCGTGGTGTTGGTCTCAGTTGTGCTGTGCTGGGCAGAGTTCACTGGCAGGCGTACATCTATGGTGCGACGTTTGAGTTTTCGGTGGTGAGATCAGGTGGCTGATGGGAATTATCATTGGTGTTGTAGCCATTCGTGTTCTCTTGTGGAGATTAATGTTGTTTTGGCCGTCCCAGCTTGAGATTTGGTCAGCCCCTGAGGTGCCAGGGTGTTAAGGTTGTGTTTGAGGTGGTCGTTTGGATGCCCTATTTGAGAAAGTGCTTGGGCGAGCAAAGGATTTCCTTCCTGGTGAGCTGTTGTTAGCCGAGTTTGATCTTTCTCATCTTGTCTTGTGGCATTGTCTTAAGGTTAACCTGAGGCTGGTGCTCTTTGCGGTTTCCACTATGGCAACTTGTGATCGAGTGTTGGCAGGATCAGTGCTCGAGGCGTGGTACAATACAGTTTTATGAATTGTGATGGCACCGAGAGGTGTATTAAGATGCGGATGTTGAGTTATCTGTGATGCCTATGTGTGATGTGTAGAGTGCGTAGCGGAAGCGTACGGGCTCATAACCCATAGGTTGAGGATCGTAGGGTTGGAAGATTCTGACCAGTCGAGAGGATTGTTTCCTCGATGTGAGATTGTCTTGGCTATGTGTGCCTTGATGATGTTGGTCGTCATGCCATTTGTTTGAGGCTTGTGGTTGTTGGCATTGGCAGGTTTGAGAAATGGGGAAATATGTCGGCGAACATGTTGGTTGATTACCCTTTCTTCTGCATTTCTTGGAAGTTATGCTCTAGGGACATGATTGTGGTCCTAGAGATGCATTTTCTGAGGGTTGTTTATGGGTCCTTGTTAGTAAGCTACGAGCGGCTGGCACGTATAGCCGTGTGGTCAACTGTAATTTTGCCTTGATGTGACCCAGTCTGTGGTCATGTCCCGTGGTTCTGTGTTGAGAATGGAGTTGGGGATTTGCGGGTGTTGTTGTGTGTTGGATTGTTGTTTGTGGTCAGCTTGGGAGGAGTTCCCTGTGAGTCTGAGTTTAGATTTGTGTGGACCGAGATCTTGTTGGTTGGTTTTGATGTACTCTCCTGAGAGGGTAGAGTTGGCGTGAAACTTGAATCAGATGTAATGTCTGAGTGAGGACCGATTTGATTGTGTTTGTGGTCCAGTGGTGTCATTAGCATTCTACGTGCCAGATTCGGTTGTTGTTATGGTGCGGAAGCCGATGGTTGGAGCTGTCAGTTGAGACGATTGTTTTCCTCGTGCGAGCTGATGCTTGTGTTGTCTGTCGAGTGTGAGATTTTGTCAGTGGCTGTGTCGTGGCATGGGTCGTGTCTCCTTGATCTGTATGACGGTAGCGATGATGCCATGTTTGGAGGTGCTAGACTTGTGTTCCATTATGTGTCATGCTCATTCTATGGATCGATATGCCTTGAGATCTGGAGCATGATGATCTTACTTGTGATCATGGTCTGGCTGTGTTCCTCTAAATCGTGTTTTCGAGAATTGTGTTATCGTGTTCGTGTGTTGAGGTTTGGCAGGTGCTTGGAGAGCGTTGCCAGCTTTATGGGTTGTTCTTCCCTTCTCCCTGTTGGCTCCTAAAATTTCAAGGACAAAATTTCTTAAAGGAGGGGAGGTTGTTGTTGGGTCTCCTCTGGAGTTGATCAGCAGTGTGAAGACTGATGTGTGTTGATTGTGTTTTGAATGATTGGCAATAGTAAAGTTGACTTGGTTGACTGTAGAGTTGACTTTGGTGACTTTATCTTGACCATGGTAATATTATGTATTTTGATGAATTTCTTATATCTCAGACCTCTTCATAAAACACCTCTGCACACACTTTGTTATTCTTCATTTAAGGTCAGTAGGTTAGTGCACACCTTGTATGACACTATAACAAGATCGGTGCATATCGGTTTTGGTCTTTGATAGGGTCGGTGCACGTCTGCATTATGATTGCATATAGTCGGTGCATGTTTTTGTAGAAACACATATAAGTCGGTGCAAGTTTTGCTGTGAGCATATAAGGTCAGTGCAGGCGTCTGTCTTGCACTAAGTAATGTCGGTGCAAGTAGTGCCTCTCACACTCCTCAAGTCGGTGCTAGTCGTCATTTTCACTTAGTGAGGTCGATGCAAGTTACCATGTGCATACAAAGTCGGTGCAGCATCTGCATTGAGCAAATAAGGTCGGTGCATTCTCTATTCTATTACACCTAAGGTCTATGTGTTTTTTGCCTTACACATAATAGGTCGGTGCATCGTTTTGCCATCTGCATGCAAAGGGTCGGTGCACTGTCTGCTTCATGCATATAAAGGTCTGTGCATGTTTTCATACATGCGCAATAAGGTCAGTGCACACTTGTATCCTGCATAACCAAAGTCAGTGCATTGTTTACCTTACGAGTGTAGATGGTCAGTGCACTCTCTATTCTATATCATAACAAGTCAGTGCTAGTCTACATCTCTTCATGTACTGAGGTTGATGTTAGTTGCTACTAAGGTCGAGACATGTGTATATCAGGTCTGTGCTAGCTGCATGATGTAGTCTGTGCTAGTTCTTCACTCTTGCATCTGTGCCTATAGACATGTGAATTGTCTAAGTACAGAACACGTGACTGATACTTTGTTCGTTACAATGACAGGTGAGACTCATGATCAAACACTTGACGCGTGTCCCAACTACCTGCGAACTTTAAGTCATGTGCAACTAAAGTACCAGGATAAAAGGCACGTGATTCAAGGTAAAAGACTAAATGATGTTCGTGACATGTGAAAAGCAACCCAATCGAGATGCTGCCACGTGGCCATCCCAAGTTCAGATCTGAACAAACTTTTGGGTGGGAAATGTGGTTTCCACGCGGTCATCATCTGCTACATTATAAAAGGGGGCAAATCGCCCAATCTCAAATAACACAGAAAAAGATAGAATAAAAAGAGAGAACAGCAGTAGCCAAGTCAAGAGGAACTTCCAGCAAGATACATAGAGAGTTTTGAGAGAGATTTGAGAGAAGAGCATAGAGTCATTTGAAGGGTGTGAGTCTGAGTTTCTCCAAGTCATTGTTTTCGGCTTCTTGGTACAGTACCAGAGCCGATCTGCTCTTTGTAAGAGCTACAGATCATTTTATTGTTTTCTATTTTTCTGTTGCTTCTGTTTTTCATTTTGAACACTTGTTATAGCAAGCTGTGAGTCAGCGGTGGGTAAGCTGTTATCCCCAGTGGTAGAGGAGGATTCCTCTGATAGCTTAAGCTGTAAGGCTCAGCGTGTCTAGGGAAGTTTTCCTCGAAACTGTGGATCAGCAGATTGGAAGCTGTGAATCAACAGTGAAGCCACACTTGGTTTAAGTGTGGGGTGAACGTAGATCTCTGCTGGAGATTGAACCACCTAAAAATTGCGTGTCTATGTTTGATTGTTTGTGATTGTTGCATTTATTCATCTGGTTGTTATCGTGTTCCTTTAGATTGATATATTGAGTATTCAAGAGTGTGAAGAAGGTATATCAAAAGGTACTACTCGAAGGGTAAGACAGACTTATCTGAAAAGTGGTTTATCTTGCGTGAGGACACTCATTGAGTTCAACCTCCGCCAAATACCTCTTCACATTTCATTTATCTGGAATTTAGTTCTGCTGATGTTGAGTTTTACTTGTCTATTTGAATTTACACATTCTCTCTATTGATAGCTCCCACGCAACATTTGAATACGTCTTCTGTTAATTCAGTGGCTCTTGTGATTCTTTGTCTAAATTGGCTGTTCTGATTAAGCAATTTTTAATTCCGCTCTTATCTACTTAATCTTGCTTTAAATTTTGGGTAGATCTATTCACCCCCCCTCTAGATCTATATCACGTGGTATCAGAGCCTAACTCTTCTGCAAGGACTAACATCCTGAAGAGATAGACATCATGGATGTTAGAGGAATGATAGCCGAAGGACAATCTACGACCAAGCCTCCATACTTTGATGGTTCAAACTATGCATACTGGAAGAACCGTATGCAAGTTTTCTTGAGGTCAAAAGATTTTGAACTCTAAAACGTTGTTAGCAAAGGCCCCTTCGAACTGTCTGAGGACAAGGATTTATGGACAAGAGAGCAGATCCGAAGATCAACACTTAACTGGAGCGCTATCAATGGCATCCAGTGTGCCCTTCATCCCACGGAGTTCTCCAGGATCTCATCATGTTCAACAGCTAAGGAGATGTGGGATAAATTGGAGGTTATATACGAAGGGCATCCCAAGTGAGAGAGACTAAAGCCAACATGCTAGTCTCTGAATATGAGGCGTTTGGGATGAGGCTGAATGAGACTATCATAGAGATGTATGCTCGCCTCATGATTATCACCAATGGACTCAGGAGTCTTGGCAAAGTGTACTCTGAATATGAGCTGGTGACAAAGATTTTGTGTTCCTTAACTTCGATCTGGCACACAAAGGCGACTGTTATTGAGGAGTCTAGGGACTTAAAGACTGCCAAGGTCGATGAGGTAATCGGTTCACTCATGACATATAAGATGAACTTTCCAAAGGTGGATGAGCAAGAGAAGAAGAAGAGACCCATTGCATTGAAGGCCAACTCCTGTAAAAGTCGGTCATCCAGCGACCACAGCTCCTCAGGGTCAGAGATTGAAGGTGATCAGCTTGCTATGCTGACTCGACAGTTCAAAAGGTTTCTGAGAAAAGAGGGAAGAAACTTTGGAAGAAGATATCATAGTGACAGAAGATAGACAAGGTATAAAACTAATCCTACCAAAAAGACTGACACCACTTTTTGCTATCATTACAGGAAAGCATGCCATATGAAGATAGAATGCCCGGAGCTCCAGAAACTGAAGGAAAAAGCAAAGAAGAGAAACCTGAATGGTAAAGCTATGATAAGTACTTGGAGCGATGAGGATTGGGCAATCTCAGCTGCACCTCATAGAGTGAAGGAGAAGGAAGTCAAGTATGCCTGATGGCCAGGGACTGTGATAGAGAAGAAGAAAATCATGAGGTAACATCTCCCTTCGAAAATTACACTCTTACTAATTGGGAGGATGCTTATGGTGAATTGTTAGATAAAGTTGATGATGTTAGAAAAGAAAATGGACAGTTAAAAAGAAAAGTTAATTCTCTTATTAATGATACTACCATGTCTGACATAATTGCATATCTTGAAACAGAAAATAACTGTCTAAAAAATTATGCTGCTGAAGTTGATGAGATAAAATCTGTTTTAATTGATGCTAGAAAGGAGAATGATATGCTAAAAAATATGATTGATGATTTAAAGTTGAAATTAAAAAATTATGAAAATAAAATGAAAATTGTCACTGAAAAGTATGAATATGTTTTCAGTGTTAATGTTGAATTGAAGAAATCAATTGAAAATCTTGAGAAAGAAAATGTGGATAAACAGAAAACCCTTGAGAGCATGACCCATGGTACAGAAAACTTAAATGCTCTTTTGGGAACAAAAGTGAATTTCAGAAAAGAGGGTCTTGGCTTCAATTCAACCGCTAAAAGAAGCTTTGAATTAAAAAATGATTTATTTGTAGCAGAAAAGGGAAAGAACACCCCTCTTATTAATATGGGCAGTGAAAATAATGTTAACATTTTTTTTGTAAAAGCTGCTAGTCAAAAAAAGCCCAGTGCTCAAGACAAGGGAAAATAAAAGGTGAATGTCTCCAGCAATTCACGCACACATAAGTCTACATCTCAGGGTAAACACCAGAATAGGGGTAAAACTTCTGCAACATCAAAACCCCAGAATAACTCAAATAGGTCTCCACAGAAAAACAACTGGAAGACACAACCCACTCCCATGCATTTTCCAGGTGGACCTACAACTGTCAGGAGTTCGGAAACTAACAGAAACCATCCCAGAGCTCAGACCTACCATACTTACCATATGCACAGCCATATCAGTTTAGTAGGTCTGGAAGGGATAGAGTTTATGGCAGGTTTGCATACCATTCAAATCCTACTCAGAACTACAGGCCTCAGAATAGAAATTGGTTTGGGCAATCCAGGACATGGAATCCAATGAAACACACTTCTTATGGTCAGCCTAGGACCAACCCAGGGTACACCTTGATAGGATCTAGTAAAGGTGCGCGAAGGATTCAGAGGGTGGGTGAATGAATCCCTCTATTAAAACCTTAACCTAATAAAAATTTAATTAATCCAAACACAAAGGCTTGATTAAGGCAAATCATAGACTTAAATGATTGATGTGCACTGGTAAACCTTGATAGCCAAATGAATCTAATAGAGCCTAGTCATGCATCTAATGATTCACAAGAGACAAGCAGACCACAAAGAACACAAGGAATTTTTAGATGGTTCGGTCTGCTGCCTGTAGACCTATGTCCATCCCTCACTCAAATCCGAGTGAGGCTTCCTGCTACCAGACAGCTTGAAACCGCTGTGCAATACAGCTTGCATCCGCTGAGCCTCACAGTTTGCTTACAAACGGCAGAGCAACACAGCTTGCTATCCAGAGGATCCCTCCTCTGACCACTGAGGATTACAGCTTAACCTCTGCTGCCACATAGCTTGAACAAAAGATCAAAATGAAATGAGAATGATGAAAGACAGTGACTGAAAGCTGACAATAAAATTCGATGAAAATCGCTCATGCAGGAGCAAACTGGACTGGATTTGATCCAATTACTAGTGGACAGACTATCAGTGATTCTTCTCACTATCTCACTCTTTCTCTATCTCTTTCTCCTTTTCTTCTGCTCTCTTAATTGGGCTGGCTATTGGTCTTTTTTTTTCTTTGATCTGTAACCTCGTATATTCCTAATTCTCTCTGATTGTTCTTCTCTTCAGACTTCAGAAAAGATTTTTTTTTTCATATTTTTCTTCTGTCTCGGAATCCCGTGCTCACACACTGGGCGTGTGGAGGGAGAACTCCCGCCCAAATGCTTCGAGGAGGCTCTCAACCACGTGTCACCATCTGAGCGTTGTAGCCTTCCACGTCGCAGTCTTTTGGAGGATGATCCATCTTGGATCACGTGCCCCTCCTTGGAGATTGGGATCACTCTGTCTTGGTTCTCCGGAGAGAAACCCTGTCAGAAGAACAATGGTCATTTAGTCTAACACTTAGCACAAGTTGCACCGACACGAATAGAGAGTAAGCATAACTTGCACCGAGATGTAGATATTCTGTTCAAGTGAACACTTGCACCGAGATGGCGAAGAAGAATGCACGGAAAGATGCAAGACAGAACTTGCACCGATATGTAGATATCATGTCCAAGTGAAAACTTGCACTGAGATGGTGGAGAGGAATGCACTGACACTAAATGACAAGACTGAACAGTTCGTGCTGGTCAAGAATTGCACGGACCTAAAAATTGCACCGACCCCGAGAGGTGAGATGCAAAGGCAAGATATGCACGGACCATGATGCGCATGATGCATTGAAATGCACTGACTCTAAGGTGACTAGGACAAAGTATGTACTGACTCTTAAAATATCTAGGACAAACGATGCACTGACTGTAAAGGGCAAGAGATGCAACCTGCACCAAATGGACCATACATAAATGATAGAATTGAAGGATTTAAACACCTTAATCTAAACATGATTCATAGAAAATCATTATCAAAACTAGGGTTCCAGCAATCTCCCCCTTTTTGATTATGACAACTATGAGTCATGTATGATTAAGCCATAAAAAAAAATTCAATTCTCAGCATTCAAATAAATGTGTTCACAGTCTGTTGGAGCATGCTCAGAATTTAATCACACGCAGACAAGATAGAAAATGCATTGAACACAACAGGTGTGCAAATGAACAAAATGCAAATATGCAACATGTAGGAATGAGAAGATGCTTCTGTGTGTATTAAGAAAACAAACATTAGTGTTTGAATGTACATCTCTTTTCACAAAAAAAGATATTGGAAACATCACATCAGCACTTTTTTTCTTGTCAATATCTCAGCCACATATATGAGGTCTTCTTTGCAGCATATACCCAGCAGCATACATGAGGTCTTCTTCTCCCCCTTTGTCATTATCAAATATGGGGAATTGGGAGATATTAGTGACCTCGGTAACTCCCCCTGTCTCTTGGAGGATATGCTGAACTGGAGCCAGAGATGGGAAGTCTGTTCATCAATGAGGTATGAAGATCTCTAATGGAGTCTGCCAGTTTATCGAGTTTTTGATGCACAATATTCCCCAGTCTTTCCACTAGGGAGGTGGTTGACTCTTGTTTGGTGATAGATTGCTTAACGGTCTCTGAGAGGGTCTGCAAATTAGACTAGACAACTTGAAACTTTTTGATGATATCTGGCTGACTGACCGCTATCTTGTTTAATGTGCCCTTTATTTGTTCAAGCTCAATTTTCAGATCAAAGGTATGGCTAAGAATTTTAGCCATATTGCTAAAGATGGAGATTTGGGTATCTTAAATTTTGCTGACCATGTCACCCACTCGAGTGCTGATACCCATAAGAGATTCTAAAATCTCTCGTACTGCTTCATCAATTTTTCGTTTGGCAATTAAAAACTCTATCCCTCGAACTTTCACAATCTTTTCCAGATGTTGCAGTCGGCCCTCTACTCTGTCCATTTGAAGAGTATGGAACAAAAACTATCTATTCATCAAGTCATTTTGATTGAGTACAATCTCTGTCAAATTAGACAACATCTGTGCAATATTAGGTTCAGCATTTGTTCCATGTGAACTCGAAGTGGAGGCACTAGAGTCTGGTAACTCAGTGTAATACTCATGTTGCTGTTCAGGAGGTGGAGGAGGTGGTATGCCAAGATTAATCAATTCTCCAAAATGTGGACCATATTCAGGAGCCTAAGAGAAAGATATTTTTGGATACATTCTGTGGTGAGGGGCAGGTCCCATAACAAATTATTGTGATTCTTCAGCTACCCCTGGATCTGGAGCAATTGGTTGCTCATGTGGAGCTTCTTCAGCAGGTCTTTGAGCTCCTTGTTGTTCATCTTCATGTTCATTGACCACAGACTCGGTAATTTCTTCATAAATCACTTCAGCAGCTTCTTTCATAACCTCGTCGACCAATTTAGCCATTTCCTCTTCATCTAGGATAATTTCCTTTTCTCTGTCACTAAGTTGTTCTTCTATTGGAGCCTCTTCCTGCGCCACCTCTGCTTGATTAGTGACTAGTCTTTCCTAAGATTGCTGTCCAAAAACATCAAATATGTCATGGATATGTTGATCTAGTTCCTGAATAATGTCCTCATCATGAACATCATGTTTAATTGTTTCATGGATTTGAGGTGCCTCAAGTGATGTATCTGCAGTTGTGTCCAGTTGCAGTTCCTGCTCATCAGAACCTTCAGTTGCTTGTACTTGAGCTGGAGGTTGATCCTCCCCCTGACAAATAGGTTCCAAAGGTGACTGAGCTGACTGACCTTTACTTTGAATCAACTTAAGAATGTGAGTTTCTTTGGATGAGGCTTGAGTGGGCTATTCAGACACTGACTCAACCTGGGTCTCTGTGTCACATTCCAATGGAGTATCCTCTGTAGAAGGAGTACTCGTTAGTTTAGTTCCTTTCTTCCTCATGAAGGTATTAATGAAGCACATGCTGTAGATGTTTATCTTGGGGATCGATAATACAACTTCACCATCTAGGGAGATGTTTTCCTCTTTAAAGATTACAGTCAAAGGGGCAGCATAGGGAAAATATGTTCTTGCCTCCTTGCAAGTTCCCATAACCTGAATGATTACTTGCGACAGACAGACCTTAATTTTCTTCAACAAACAATACAGAATAAACCGTTGGGAATCTGTCAGTCTTTCCCTTCCTCCAACTTGTGGAGTGATCATTGAGGTGAGAATGTGATGGAGTAGTCTCTTAGGTGCAGAAAATTTGTTGGTGCTGTAATGACCGAGCTTAGTCTGTTGATTGTCATGGATGTTTCTAGGCAAGTCAGTGATGAGGGCAAATGCATCATGTAGATTAAATGTAAACCCTCCTTCGACCTCTCCATCTACAAGAACTCTTAGAGTCATGTGTAGGGACTGCCTAGATAGCTCTATCACTTTTCCTTTGACCAGAGAGAAGACTATGAAATTATCAGCATCGTACCTCAAGTTGCTGTAGAATTCTGCTACCAGATTAGAGCAATACGCCCTATGCATGCCTAATACTTCTTTCCATTGTTGGAACTCAAACAACTCAAGCACCTCAGGGAACTTGGAGACCATTTCTTGATCAATGAAGTCAACATACCGAGGGGGTATAATCTTCCCGGTTTCCAATACTAGCAGAGGTTTCTCTGAGGCCTTAGTAGATGTATTTCCCTTCCTCGTGGTAGAAGTTGCTTTCTTCTGTCTTTTGTCCCTTGAGGTTGTACTGTGGCCACCGTGGACATGACATCTTCTGGCTGCGGCTTCTCCACTGCCTTCCTCTTCCCCTTGCTCACGGCTGACGAAGTAGACATGGTGGCAGCAAAGATGGAGGAAAGACAAAATGTGGAGAAGAAGGGGGGTGCACTGAGAGGAGAGAAAGGTTGGAGAAGCGAAGGGTTGCAGGTTGTGCACGCGCGAAAGAGACACGGAGCGGGAGGACGCTTCAGCTTCAAAAGAAAGGGTAAAATGGGTAAAGTAGATAGGGTTTCGTATAGAGGAATACAACCTACTTTACCAATCTTCAATAGATAATACCCAAAATACCCTTAACCTAAAATAAAAATGCCTTTCTTCATAGAGAAACGATTTACGGGATATGAGATTATATCTTACAGGGTAATTCTTCGCAAGATATCTCTATGAATTGAAGTCAATGAAAATAAAACAGCTTAATCAAGGAAACAACTCAGACAGATAGAATCTTTGATCTTACTCGACTTTTTCATTAGCCAAAACTATTCGAAAAACCCAATTTTTTTTATATTTTCCTTAGGCCCGAAGAAGTTAACTGAGAGAACTATTGGGTCAACCATATATATTTCATTACCCCTCTCTTTAAAAAAAAAACTTTTATTGAGTATTCCAGTATAACTGCACCTTTTTACACAAGGAGACATGTCGATCAAACACCAGAATCCCTAGCATTAATTATCATGACATAACCTATGAATTTCTTTGAAACAGATGGTCAGTTTCTCAAATGTCATGCCATTGCTCTGCCAAATTTTCTTTCATTATTTTATATAATGGCGTATTCCCTGTTCTTTTATCAGAGAAATTTCTTGAAAAAGGCGTAAGAATCATATAAACCTTAGGTTTTTAACAAGTTGGCTTATTACTAAAGACTTTCAGATATTAGACCTTCTACAGAGCAATTTCCAATATAGATTGTTTCACAATCATTGAGAAATCATTCATGGTTATTTGTGAGAATTATTCAGATAAGCTTTAATGTTCATACACTGTAAATTACTTCTCAATCTAGATCAGCAAGATGTTTTTAGTTCAGAGTGATCTGGACATTTAATTATTGAAGAGGGTAAAGGTGACAGTATATACATATACTACTCCCCTGACTAGAACAACCAGGAACATTTATAGAAGGCAGAGAGTGATAGGAGAGAGAGACCAAGGACAAGGTGAGGAGGATGGATTCCATATGTGAGCAAGGAAAGAGCATCTCCAAAGGCCACAACTTAAAAGGCCATCAACCCACCAGCACTTCTCTCTGTAAGTTAATTATCATCCAGCCTTCAGACAACCTTCTCAATCAAACTCAAGCTTACACCAATGATAGCAACCCGCAACAGTATTTTCAAATCCATCAGACACCACAAGATGACTCCCACTAGAGCATAGCACAGCCTCTCAAGATTTTAACCATCCACAAGGTAGCATCTAGCTTACTATACCAAAACCAGTGACACTCCACTAGAAGAGTAATCAGCTCCTAGCAGACTAGACACTTTGAGCTCAGCAGCAAATGAGATACCACACTCATGTTCTCTTTTTCAAAAGAATATACCTCTAATGACCAGCTACCTTAGATAATCTAAACTCCCCCTTAGAGTGTGCAGAGACTTCCATCAAACATTATTGTTTCTTCTTAATGTTCACAGAAATGCTACTCTAAGTGATGACATTGTATTAAATTGCATGCTCATGACAAGTTGATTTTACATGCAAGATTCCTAATCATTCAGCATGATCAATTTCAGAGTGAGACTCACTATCTAGCATTCATCACAAGATTGCACCAACTAACAACATGAATTAATGACATGACATTGATCACAGTAGAAGGATAGAGATCATGCAGGCAGTTCTAACTGAAAAGAAACAGATATAAACTAGGGAAAAAATTGAACTCAACTAACCTTTGTGTGCCTTGGTTTTATTATCCCTTTATTTTCCTTCTTCAAGGCACACCTGCAAAAAAGGATCAATTTGCGAATTTGGGGACCCAAAGACTCTTGGGTCTTATTAGTTGAGTGACACCTCTAGCAGGTGCACTCCAAGGTTTCCAAGTTTTTCTATCATCAAACTTCAAATCATGATAGTTATTCATGATATGACCTATTCTCCCATAATAATGACAGTGAATAGCAAAATTCAGGTTTTTCTTGACAGGATAAACATTGAATCTTTGTGGGTGGACTTTCGTTAAGATATTTCTACCATGGAAATTGGTACCCCTTTTTGCATGTCGGCATTCAAAGGCTCGATGGACAACTCTACCACATTTAAAACATGTAGAAATTTTTCTATTAAAGACAGTTTTGTTCTCAAGAAAATTCTCAAGTTTTGACTTCCTTTTTCCTCCCCGGGCATGCTAGTAGTGAGCTACAACTTGGCCCAGCTTCCCACACTGGAAGCAATGGATTTTCTTCTTCCTACTGAATGCATGGAGTTTTTCATGAATAATCTTAGCACTCAATTCATCTTGAACCATTATTCTACACTCATGCATATGATGACCCGATATGCCACAGTAATGACATGAGGTGTTCATTGTGTGTGCATGTGACTGGATGGGGAATTGCTTTGTACCATGCACAAGATCATGAGGTCTAACAGGTTCAGGAGAAGCTTTAACAGCAATGGATGAGAATTTGGTTTTCCTTTTACTTCCAGTCTTTTTCTGACTTCTTTCATTTTGTAAATTTTTATTCTTATTTTCAGTTCTCTGAGCAGTGAATTGGACAGGATTTTGGCGAAGCTGTTAAAGCTTTTTTCCAAGGTTTCCCGCTTCCAAGGGGAATATCTTCTTCCCTCATTACTCTAATTCCCAAGGTACATGAACCAAAATCTTTTAATGATTTCTGGCCTATTAGTCTGTGTAACTTCACATACAAAGTTATCTCCAAGATTATTTCAGAAAGATTGGCTCCTCTTCTGCCTAATATAATATCTAAGGAGCATGGTGCCTTTGTGAAAGGGCGGTTCATTTTGGATAATATATCCCTTGCTAAACAGCTGATGATGGACATCAACAGGAAAGTTAGGGGTCATAATATGATAATCAAGCTGGATATGGCAAAAGCATATGACAGAATTGAGTGGGATTTTCTATTAACAGTCATGAGAAAATTTGGTTTCAGTACCAGGTTCACATCTCTGATTGGTATGATTTTATACAATTGCTGGTTCTCAATAAATTTTAATGGAACTGTGTCTGGCTTCTTTAAATCCAGTAGAGGCATAAGGCAAGGGGACCCTATTGCTCCATATCTTTTCATTATAGCTTCAGAGGTTCTTAGCAGAGGTTTATCAGGACTGTTCCACTCTGGGGGGCTTAAGGGTTATATTGGGCCCAGAAGGACAATGCAAATTTCTCATTTGTTATATGCTGATGACACCCTAGTATTCCTTAATGCCAGCAAAAGGAACATAATGGCATTCCAACAGTTTATCAACAAATATGAAAGCTGCTCGGGACAAAAGATAAATGCAGCTAAGAGCTGCTTTATCCTGTCTGCAAAAGCTCCCCTATCATCAATTCAAGCTGTCCAGACTTTAACTGGCTATAAACATCAAGCTGCTGGATTCAAGTATCTTGGAATTCCTATTAAAAAAGGCAGATACATGTGTTCAGATTTCAAGTTTCTTGTTGATAGGATACAAACTAAATTAGAAGGTTGGCAATCAAAATTGTTGTCCCAAGCTGGTAGAGCAGTTCTTATTAACTCTGTCTCAAAAGTATGCCAATCTACCTTGCATCAGCCTGCTTCATTCCAAAGAAGATTATTAGTTTCATGGATAGCCAATGTGTTGGTTTTTTCTGGCAAGGAGAACATGGAATTAACCGCAGGCATTGGATTGCTTGGCCTAATATTCAGAAACCCCATATAGAGGGTGGCCTTGGAATAAGGAATCTACTATATGTTCAAATTACTTTTGCTATCAAGATGCTATGGAATATTATTCATGGTTCATCACTTTGGTCTCAATATACTAGACAAAGATTCCTCAAAACTCACATTGCTAACTGTAACATTCCATTTCCAGCACGTATGCCTCTAACTATTTTCAGGAAGGCCAGAGAAATTTTGCTAGAAAATAGCAGGTGGATTGTTGGGTCTGGAGTAAACATTGATTTCCTTAGGGACAACTGGACAGGTAATGGCCCTACTGTCAATGTTGATCAGGCCAGTACTAGAGATAATGGGAGGTCAATTCCCAATATTTCGGTTAGTGAGGTGCTTCGGAATAATCAACATCTGGCTTGGGGTTTCATTGGAAATGATAGTCAAATTCCTAATTTATAGCTTAACAGCGAGCCTGATATCTGTTTTTGGATGAGTACAACTAAAGGCAACTTTTCCATTAAATCAGCTTACAATATCATTCGTAGTAGAGGCATAGCAAGGCCTGCCTGGGCAAATCTGTGGCATTCAGCCTTTAATCCTCGAGTTGCTTTGTTCATTTGGAAGCTGATCCATCGGGCAATTCCAGTAGACAGTAGGGTTATTGATTGTGGTATCCAAATGGCTTCAAGATGCAGTTGCTGTTCTCAACCAGAGTATGAAGATCTTAACCATGTTTTTTTGAATGGAGAGTTGGCGGTAGAATTATGGGGCTGGTTACATCCAATAATTAGTAACAATGTATGGTTGGGTGATCAAATTACCAGAAGATGCTAGAATCTATTGTCTGCTACCAGAATGCATTCAGCCTTTGGCTTAGCGGGGATGTATTCTATATTCCTAATGCTTTGGGAACTATGGAAGCAGAGATGTGCATCAAAATATGAAGGGGTCCCCATCAATATTACTTCAATCAAAAGGAGGATCATCTACTCAGTTCAGATGGCATTAGATAAAATTATCTTTCACAGGTTTATTTCTCCTGCTCAACTCAGCTGTCTAGCATCATTTGGTTTGTTTCCGTGGGTGCAGATCAAGCAGCCAACTTTGGTTTACTGCAAATTGGCCACACATGGTTTTTCTTTGCATGTAGATGGGGCATCGAAAGGGAACCCTGGCAGAAGTGGTGGAGGCGGGTGTATTAGAAATCATAATGGTGATTTGATCTTAGGCTTTGCATTTTACTATGGAGTAGGTAAGAGCTTGATGGCAGAATGCAGGGCACTACATGATGGGCTAGCAATTGCAAAGCATGGTGGTATCAAGCTTCTTGCAATATATTCAGATTGTTCCCACTGCTAGTGGAGGCTTGTCGGAGTGGTAAATCCCCCAATTGGGCTATCTACCCGTGGTAGAGGGAAATCTTAAAGCTTCTTAATGAATGTGGAATTGAAATTCATCATGTTTTCAGGGAAGGTAATCAGGTAGCCGACTCTTTGGCCTCATATGCTTGCAGCATTGATACTAATATTGTATACACCAAAGAAAGGGAGCTACCGCAGCTGACTAATTGTGTCCTTAGAGTGGATAAGGTTGGTCTGCCCTCCTTACGCTGTCATTAAACTTCTGGTTTATCATTTCAGCTCTGATGTCTTACATTTCCTTTGAATTGTTCGGGCTTTCACTTTTAGCCCTTTCGGTTTTTCGGGGGTATGCCCCTTGATAGTGTATTCAGCTCTTTCTTTTAATAAAAATTAGGATCACAGGGTGAGCTAGGAGGAGTGAGAACACTCCCCCTCTCTGAGGGAGGGTGCACTCGATCGGTGCTCACTCTGATTGGTCGGTGTTGGTTCAAAAAAAAAAGCAGTGAATTGGAAAATAGATGAAGTAGAAGCTTTATCTTGTTCTGAGCTCTTAACAAAAACAATTTTCATTCGATTCCCATCAACCTTTTTCACAACTGGACTGTAACCCAGTCCCTCTTTCTGGAAATTCACATTGACTCTAAGCAACTTATTCAGATTATTCTTTCCTTTTACAAATTTTGCCAAGGAGTTCTTTAAGTCTTCAATTTCAGAGTTAAGGGTGATAAGTGTCTATTTTCTATGGTAATTCATCGCATGTACACCATTTTATGTGCATATAATTAGGCAATTATGCATATTTCATAGTTAACCTTAACTCCGCATTTAAATTGGAGCTTTCACGTAAATTGATTAATTTGGTGATATTATTTAATAAATTGAAGTTGAGGGCCATGGGCATTAACTCTCTATTGCATAACTATGAGCATTTGAGAATTATATGCACATTATGGTAATTTTTATGGACTAGATTGCAATTATGTGTGTGTAGGACACTGAAGGTAATTGCAAGAAACTCCGGGGGCAAAACTGTCATCACCACTTTGACCAAGTCAAAAGAACATATTTTGGTTGGAGGGAAAGGAAATTTCAAAAGTTTAAAATTGAGGAAAAGAAATACATATTTTGGTTGGAGGGAAAATTGAATTCAAAGTTTGAAATAAAGGAGAGACATGATGAGCCTTGGGAAAGGGGGGTGCCCAAAGTCCAATAAAGGGGGTGCCCAAAGTCCAAGTAAGGGGATTCCCACCTCCTTTTCCTTTTCCTCATACATCATGTTCTACCTAAATCCCAGCCATCCATCTCATTTTGATACAATCTTCTCCCTCCATTGACACAACTTTCCCTCTAAATAGCCCATGACAAGGAGGAGAAGGGGAGTTCTTCTTTTGGCAATTTTCTCTCTCTCCCTCTCACATTTTAGGTCGTCAATTTCTCCCTCTTCCGTCCCTCTTCTCCTCTTGTGTTCTTCATGAAAGTTCTTTATTTTTAAGCCCTCTACAACTTCTTCTTCTATATCATCTTCCAGTTCCTTCTGGTTTTCAAGATATCTTGTGTTTTTAGAAAATGCCCCTGAACTTAGTAACCAGGCCTGCTTCTCCTAAGGCAAGAGTTGAGATTCGCGTCAAACGGCGAAGGGATGTGCAGCACCATGTATTAAAAAATGATGAATGATAATGAATAATTAAGCAGGCAGAGTGAAGCTACTTGTAATTCGAAAGCTTAATTCCAGATGTGGGTAGAATCGAAAATCATCTTTAAGTGAATGGTAGAAGACTCATTCATCTAGACTGTTTGGTAGTCACTAGTCAAGTTACATCACTTCTACACAAAGGGATATTTAAATTAGAGTGTATCCTGAGGAAAGGTCTAAACACATGGGCTAATGAAATTTGTTCCGAACACATACTGCTTGAACTTGTAATACTCCAAAGTCAAAATCATCGTGCATAATATTCTTGCCATGAATTGTGACACATGAATGTTTGCTAGTCCTAATTCTATAATTGTTTACATTGCTAAGGGACTAACAATGTTCAAGTTGGGGGGTGTGATAAGTGTCTATTTTCTATGATAATTCATCGCATGTACACCATTTTATGCGCATATAATTAGGTAATTATGCATATTTCATAGTTAACCTCAACTCCGCATTTAATTTGAGCTTTCACGTAAATTGATTAATTTGGTGATATTATTTAATAAATTGAAGTTGAGGGTCATGGGCATTAATTCTCTATTGCATAACTATGCGCATTTGAGATTTATATGCACATTATGATAATTTTTATAGACTACATTGCAATTATGTGTGTGTAGGACACTGAAGGTAATTACAAGAAACTCCGGGGGCAAAACTGTCATCACCACTTTGACCAAGTCAAAAGCACATATTTTGGTTGGAGGGAAAATAAATTTCAAAAGTTTAAAATTAAGAAAAAGAAATACATATTTTGGTTGGAGGGAAAATTAAATTCAAAGTTTGAAATAAAGGAGAGACATGATGAGCCTTGGGAAAGGGGGGTGCCCAAAGTCCAAGAAAGGGGATTCCCACCTCCTTTTCCTTTTCCCCATACATCATATTCTACCTAAATCTCAGCCATCCATCTCATTTTGATACAATCTCCACCCTCCATTGACCCAACTTTCCCTATAAATAGCGCATGACAAGGAGGAGAAGGGGAGTTCTTCTTTTGGCAATTTTCTCTCTCTCCCTCTCACATTTCAGGCCGTCGATTTCTCTCTCTTCCGTCCCTATTCTCCTCTTATGTTCTTCATGAAATTTCTTTATTTTTAAGTCCTCTGAAACTTGTTCTTCTGCATCAGCTTCCAATTCCTTCTGATTTTCAAGCTATTTCGTGGTCTTCACTGTGTTGTCATGTTCATCTCCGAACTAGTGTTTCTTTCTGTTCTTTCCTAACTTGAGCTCTAAAATTCTCAAAATACTTGTAACCTTTCATTACACCCCTAATTAGTGCTTCATGTTCATATTTCGTGATGAGAAAAAAAAATTTATGATAGGACTTAGAGTCTTACTTGTGAGAGTAGGAAGTTAAAGGGGTGAATTAATTGGTTATGTCTTTAGCCTTTTCCTAAGAATACATCTGAAATTTTATTGAACTTGCACACAATTGCACAATAACAAGATTGGTAGATGACAAACATTAGGATGATGAGAATTTTGTTTAACACTTAGGTGATGATTGTTATTATGTCCATTCATTGAAAGTAATCGTGAGGAAAAAGCTACCTGCCAAAAAAAACATGGAAACTGCCCCTGAACTTAGTAACCGGGCCTGCTTCTCCTAAGGCAAGAGTTGAGGTTCGCGTGAAACGGCGAAGGGATGTGCAGCACCATGTATTAAAAAAATGATGAATGACAATGAATGAATAAGCAGGCAGAGTGAAGCTACCTGTAATTCGAAAGCTTAATTCCAGATGTGGGCAGAATCGAAAATCATCTTTAAGTGAATGGTAGAAGACTCATTCATCTAGACTGTTTGGTAGTCACTAGTCAAGTTACATCACTTCTACACAAAGGGATATTTAATTTTGAGTGTATCATGAGGAAAGGTCTAAACACATGGGCTAATGAAATTTGTTCCGAACACATACTGCTTGAACTTGTAATACTCCAAAGTCAAAATCATCGTGCATAATATTCTTGCCATGAATTGTGACACATGAATGTTTGCTAGTCCTAATTCTATAATCGTTTACATTGCTAAGGGACTAACAATGTTCAAGTTGGGGGGTGTGATAAGTGTCTATTTTCTATGGTAATTCATCGCATGTGCACCATTTTATGTGCATATAATTAGGTAATTATGCATATTTCATAGTTAACATCAACTCCGCATTAAAATTGGAGCTTTCACGTAAATTGATTAATTTGGTGATATTATTTAATAAATTGAAGTTGAGGGCCATGGGCATTAATTCTCTATTGCATAACTATGAGCATTTGAGATTTATATGCACATTGTGGGAATTTTTATGGACTAGATTGCAATTATGTGTGTGCAGGACACTGAAGGTAATTGCAAGAAAATCCGGGGGCAAAACTGTCATCACCACTTTGACCAAGTCAAAAGCACATATTTTGGTTGGAGGGAAAAGAAATTTCAAAAGTTTAAAATTGAGGAAAAGAAATACATATTTTGGTTGGAGGGAAAATTAAATTCAAAGTTTGAAATAAAGGAGAGACATGATGAGCCTTGGGAAAGGGGGGTGCCCAAAGTCCAAGAAAGGGGGTGCCCAAAGTCCAAGAAAGGGGATTCCCACCTCTTTTTCCTTTTCCGCACACATCATATTCTACCTAAATCCCAGCCATCCATCTCATTTTGATACAATCTCCACCCTCCATTGACCCAACTTTCCCTATAAATAGCCCATGACAAGGAGGAGAAGGGGAGTTCTTCTTTTAGCAATTTTCTCTCTCTCCCTCTCACATTTTAGGTCGTCGATTTCTCCCACTTCAGTTCATTTTCTGCTCATGCACCTTCATAAAAGTTCTTTATTTTTAAGTCCTAGACAAAGGGCCACAAAGTTAGCTTCGTATTTGTTTAGCTTAGATTCACACGCAATCAGCTGCTGTTGCAAAGCATCATTCATGTTCTTCAGATGTTCATTTTCTTGTTGAACCTTCATTTCATTGTAGTTATCATTTTCCTTCACAACAGATTTTTCTTTTTCAAATGATAGCCATCTTTCAGAGAGAACATTATTAAGAACCATTAGCCTTTTATTTTTATCTTTAAGATGCATATTTTCTTCAATCAGCTTATCTTGAAATTTATCATTTTCTTTCTTCTGAGCCAGCAAAGAATCATTTTCTTCTTTCAAGGAAGTGATTAAGTTTTTCTGCATATTATCATCAGAATCTAAGTCTTCAATTAATTCCTTTAAGAATGCACATTCATTGCACAAACCCTCATTTTCAGTTGAATTGTTTTTCAGGTTCTTATTCTCAGATTTTAATATGTCCAGCTCTCTCTTCAATTTCCTTCTATCAGATTTAATTCTATCATACTTGATCAACAAATATTCATTCAAATCTACCAAATCTTCAAATGAAAAATTGACAATGTCAGAGTTTACCTGTGACGAAGTTTCTTTAATTTGAATCAGATCTTCATCTGAAGCCATGACGTATTTCACTTCGTCCCGGCTCCTGCTGGCTGCTAACATGTCGAGCACTTCGGAGGCACAGTGGCAATTGATAATGCAAGAAAATTTATCAATATTTATCACCCCTTTTATTAGGTCCAGGGCACTCTGATTCTCAGAGAATTTTAGTCTGTTTGTAGCTTTTCATAAGGATCTATCCTTTGGAACTTCATAAGGGCTGTGTGCAATGATTTTCCACAGATCTGGATTAATTTGCATCACATGTTCCCTGAACTGGTTGAGCCAGTTATAAAAACCCAGACCCTCATATTTCGGGAGATCAACAATCGAGGACATCCTCAGATTATATTACAGAATTGAATGCAGGACAAATCGAAGGTAAAGATAAGGAACACAGATCAAACCAAAATGCACCGAGACAAAATCCAGGAAAGGATCTACAGGTCGTGAGACCCTCTGAGCAGACAACCTCTTTGATACCAATTGATAGGATCTAGCAAAGGTGCGCGAAGGATTCAGAGGGGGGTGAATGAATCCCTCTATTAAAACCTTGACCTAATAAAAATTTAATTAATCCAAACATAAAGGCCTGATTAAGGCAAATCATAGACTCGAATGATTGATGTGCACCGGTAAACCTTGATAGCCAAATGAATCAAATAGAGCCTAGTCATGCATCTAACGATTCACAAGAGACAAGCAGACCACAAAGAACACAAGGAATTTTTAGATGGTTCGGTCTGCTACCTTCAGACCTACGTCCTTCCCTCACACAAATCCGAGTGAGGCTTCCCTCTGCCTGACAGCGTGAAACCGCTGCGCAATACAGCTTGCTTACAAACGACTGAGCAACATAGCTTGCTATCCAGAGGATCCCTCCTCTAACCATTGAGGATTACAGCTTAACCTCCGCTGCCACACAGCTTGAACAAAAGATCAAAATGAAATGAGAACGATGAAAGTCAGTGACTGAAATCTGACAATAAAATTCGATGAAAATCTCTCACGCAGGAGCAAACTGGACTGGATTTGATCCAAGTACTAGTAGACAGACTATCAGTGATTCTTCTCACGATCTCACTCTTTCTCTATCTCTTTCTCCTTTTCTTCTGCTCTCTTAATTGGGCTGGCTGTTGGTCTTTTTTTTTCTTCGATCTGCAACCTCGTATATTCCTAATTCTCTCTGATTGTTCTTCTCTTCAGACTTCAGAAAAGATTATATATATATATATTTCTTCTGTCTCGGAATCTCGTGCTCACACACTGGGCGTGTGGAGGGAGAACTCCCGCCCAAATGCTTCGAGGTGGCTCTCAGCCACGTGTCACCATCTGAGCGTTGTAGCCTTCCACATGGTAGTCTTTCGGAGGATGATCCATCTTGGATCACGTGCCCCTCCTTGAAGATTGGGATCACTCGGTCTTGGTTCTCCGGAGAGAAACCCTGTTAGAAGAACAATGGTCATTTAGTGAAACACTTAGCACAAGTTGCACCGACATGAATAGAGAGCAAGCATAACCTGCACCGAGTCAAGATTTCCATTCCAAGTAAGAACTTGCACCGAGATGGCGGAGAAGAATGCACGGACAAAGAAAGATGGAAGATAGAACTTGCACCGAGATGTAGATATCATGTCCAAGTGAAAACATGCACTAAGATGGTGGAGAGGAATGCACTGACACTAAATGACAAGACTGAACAGTGCGTGCTGGTCAAGAATTGCACGAACCTAAAAATTGCACCGACCCCGAGAGGTGAGATGCAAAGGCAAGATATGCACGAACCATGATGCGCATGATGCATTGAAATGCACTGACTCTAAAGTGACTAGGACAAATGATGCACTAATCGTAAAGGGCAAGAGATGCAACCTGCACCAATTGGACCATACATAACAGATAGAATTGAAGGATTTAAACACCTTAATCTAAACATGATTCATAGAAAGTCATTATCAAAACTAGGGTTCCAGCACACCTCACCACACTATGAATGACAACAAAAATAGGAACAACAAAAAGAAAACAAACAAATCCACAAAGTAATCAGTTCCAACACAAATGTGGATACCTAAATGTTTGTTATCCTATCTTGACGATGTTTCTGTTATTTTGGGGCCCAAATATTTTTGGGTTCCAAACTACTCTACTTGATCCTTGATGCAGGTAGGCCTGGCAGCCAAGCAAAATTTGTGGTACATGGACAGTGGCTGCTCCAGGCATACGACGGGGGACAGGGCCAAATTTTGTATGCTGGTTGAAAAGAATGGAGGCCTTGTCACCTTTAGAGGCAATACCAAGGGTAAGATTGTCATATCAGAAAAGGTAGGTAAGTGCTCTACTTGTTGTATTGATGATGTTATGCTGGTAAAAGGTCTTGCATATAATTTGTTAAGCATTAGCCAGCTTTGCAACAAAGGTCATAGGGTAGTTTTTGACTCTACTAGTTGTAACATTTATGAGCCTAATTATGATAATGTTAAATTTTCTGACAAAAGAGTCAATAACATTTACCTAGTTGACCTAGATGATGTAGCATATTCAAACCTGTGCCTTATTGCTAATAAGGATGACCTAGCCTATCTTTGGCATTGTAGACTAGGTCATGCTAGTTATACAGTACTACACAAACTAAATACGCATTCCATGGTTAAAGGACCTCCTGAAATATCTTTTTAGATTGATAATGTTGTATGTGAGGCATGCACTCAGTCCAAATAGACTAGGGAGTCATTCACGTCTCGAACAGAAAGCATATCTTCTAAACCATATGAGCTAATTCATATGGATCTCTTTGGACCCACTAGATCAGCTAGTTTATCAAATAGAAGATATGGTTTCGTGTTAGTTTTTGACTTCTCTAGGTTTACTTGGGTGCTTTTCCTCACACACAAACATGAAGCATTTAATGAATTTCAGGAGTTCTATTTAAAAATATAATAGAATAACGAGAATTCCATTCAGAATATTTTGTCTGATCATGATGGTGAGTTTGATAACTCACAGTTTGATGACTTCTGTAGGGACAATGGTATAACTCACAGGTTTTCCTCTCCAAGGACTCTAGAGAAAAATGGCGTAGTAGAGAGGAGGAACCGGACCCTTGGGGAGATGGCTCGAACATTGCTGGAAGAAGGTAACCTATCAAGGAAATTTTGGGCTGAGGCAGTCAACACTGCATGCCATGTAGTCAACAGAGCCATGGTAAGGTCATTTACCAAGAAAACTCCTTATGAAATTCTCAGGGGTAAGAAACCTTCACTAGCTTATTTCAAGGTCTTCGGTTGTAAGTGTTTTATGCATGTCAATGCTAAAAGAGATCTTGAAAAATTTGAACCTAAAAGTGATCCAAGAATCTTTCGAGGATATTCAGAAACATCTAGAGCTTATAGGGTATACAATTTAAACTCTAAGACAGTAGAAGAATCTCCACATGTGGTCTTTGATGAAACAATGACTAAGCTTGAAAATAGTTTGTGCAGGAAACAGAATAATTGAGAAATTTTGAAAGATGAAAATTCTGCAGATCAGTCTAAAGATGATGATACAGAGGAGCCTGGTTCTCAGGGGGAGGTAACTAGGGATCAAGGTGACACAGGCCAAAGAAGGAACCTTCATTACTCAGTCCAAGTATATAAGGGATCTACTGAAGAAGTTCAAATTGGAAAACCTCAAGGAGATAACAGCACCAATGGGCACATCAACTAGCCTTGATGATGACCCAAAAGGTAAATTGGTTGACACTAAGCTGTACAAAGGTATGATCAGATCCCTTCTTTACCTTACTACATCTAGGCCTGATATACAATTTGATATGTGTTTATGTGCTAGATTTCAGGCTAGTCCTAAAGAGTCACATCTTAGTGCTGTTAAGAGGATTTTTAGATATCTGTCAGGCACCCAAGAACTAGGCCTTTGGTATCCTGCTAGGTGTGAGCTAGACCTACTAGCTTACACTGAGGCAGATTATGCTGGGTGTTGGATTGATAGGAAAAGCAGTAGTTGGTACTGCCAGTTCTTAGGTGGTTGTCTAGTGTCTTGGGCATCCAAGAAGCAATACAGTGTTGCTCTATCCACTGCTGAGGCATAATATGTCGCAGCAGGGAATTGTGCAGCCCAGGTACTCTGGATCAAGCACCAACTCACTGATTATCAGATAAAATTAGGATGCATTCAAATTTTATGTGACAATACTAGTGCTATTTGTTTGACTAAAAATCATGTTCATCACCCAAGGACTAAGCACATAGAAATTAAACACCATTTTCTTAGAGATGAAGTAAGCAAGAATGAGATTGAACTGAATTTTATTGAAACTAAAAAATAGATTGCTGACATATTTACTAAACCTTTAGGAAATGAAAGATTTAAATTCTTAAGAAGAGAATTGGGTTTATGTAAATTTCAGCATGATGATTAATTCTGACTTCATTCTTGTATTGATGTTTGGATTAGTTCTGAGAATGATTGTGTGTCAGCCTGTCGTTAAAGTTCTTGAATAAATGTTCTGATCTCTCTAGAGAATGTTGCAAGTCTGCTTGCTAATAGCTTTATCATTGTCATAGTTGAGTCATCTTGATTTCAGAGGCATATAAAATGATACATGGTGGAAAGATAGATTTTGTCTGTCTGAAAGCCCATACCATGTGTAGAGGACTATCCTCCGCTAGGTACCACGAATTAAGAGAGTCCATGCATTGCACCGCATTTCTTAATATTGGGTCTTGTGTATTGTGGATAATTGTGTCTGGATGCTTGAATAAACATGCATATAGACAGGGGGAGTCCTTGTTTAGAATAAGATTGTCTGTCCATGCTGCATTGTTTTGTCAGGGGGAGTCTGTTAAATCCTTATCTGTGTGTGATCAGTGTATTTTGAAACTTAAAGCTCCTATCATTCAAATTCTCTGCTCATATATAGAAACTTTTATCACTTGGTGTCCCTTGAACTCAATTGTATCAATTGGCATTGCTTGTGTTGGCCTGGTTAGGAAGGCAATCGAGAGGGGGCTGAATTGATTGCCCACCCTTTTGAACAAAATAAAATTTAACTACACAGATGGTAGAACAACGATGACACTTTCTCAATAGAATGCAAGGATTATGAAATGATAATTATAGCTTCTCCAAGTTCAGATTAATGTGCAATGATAATCAGCCAACCACTCAAAGCTTTCCAGCGCAAAACAATGATCACTCGGATAAAAATAACGATTTGGACAAATGATGAAACTCATAGCTCACCGATTCACACTCATTACACGAACGGATAAAGTATAACAGCAATCACACACAAAGCAACCCACGGCACAAGCAGTTTTTAGGTGGTTCGGATGCACCTAAGTGCCGTCCTACATCACCGCTCTCAACTCGAGAGGATTCCACTAACAACGCTGCACGATGGCAGCAACCACCACACACACACGGGAACGATGGCCCACCACACGTGGGTTCTCGCACGACAATGAGAGACCTCACACACGGAGCAAGCTCCGAAATCGTTTAAGAAGAAAAAGATATGAAAATACAATCCCCGGTTCAAGATTAACAATCTATGCTCCAAGGTAACTAAGAAAATAGATAGACAAGATCTTCCCCTTTGATATTCACGCAACTAGGAGATTAAATGGAAGGGTGCTATAGAATGGAAGCATAAGAGAGAAAGAAGTCGCCCCCCTTTGATGAAGTCCGCCAAAGCAAGGAGATGGTGGAGAGCAGCAGTGGCTTCCTTCCAGCTTCGAGCTCGGGGACAAAGGATGCAGAGCTTGGCGGCAGGTTCTTCCTTCCCCAGCAGAAGCACCGGTCCTCTCCTCCTTCTTCATGCAAAGATAGAACAAACTTAGCTCGTAAGAATGCTTCTATCATATGAAAATCGCAGCCACTATATAGTGGCACAATAGGATGTATAAATGACCACATGGCCCATGGGAAAACCTCTTAGAATCACACCCATTCAAGGGTAGAAACCCTAGGGACAATATGGTGAAAAGGGCAAGCCACTTGGATCTTATAATGGGCATTTCGAATTCAATCCGCAAACCACGAACCGGACATGCCTGAGTGGGTGTCGACACCAGGTGTCGACACCTACTTTCAGGTGTGCTGTCTCTTCACAAAAATTCACACCCAGGGTGTAGGTGTCAACACATGGTGTCGACACCTAGAACTAGGTGTTCTGCCAGACCAAAACACAAGGACCCAGGTGATGGGTGTCCACACCAGGTGTCGACACCTTTCACACAAGGTTCTGCCAATGTGAAAAATGAACCCCCAAGCAGCCAGGTGTCGACCCTTGGGGTCGACCCTTGCAGTTGGGAAAATGAAAACAGCTTTAGTCAGTCAATATAAGCCCAAAAACATGAACTAAGCATCAACCCCATTCAAGGTAGTATGAGTGGAATATGAAAGTTAAATTCTCACCAAGGGTCCACGGTTTGAGAGACATTTGAACCTGCATGTAGATGAATTGAAATACAACCATGTATACAAGTTCAGTCCATTTGAAATTCAACATGCATCAACTTCAAATTAGTTCCAACCCAACCTACTAATTAGTAAAATAAGGATCCAATTGTGGACAAGTTCAGTTCAGATTAGTAACTATCTCCTCGTCCAATTTATGTTCATGCAAGGCATGGCCATCTCCAACTCAATCACTTAACCCACTTTAAAAACATTTCTTTACACATAACTATCTCTTTAAGATGAACCTGCAGATGAGTAACTTAAGGATCCAGCTATGAGCTCAAGGGAATCACATATGACAAATAGATTCTTCATATGCTCACATATCAAATGTAATATAAGAAATCCATCATTAACACTATTTCAGCAAGCCTCCAATGTATACAAGCTCAGTTCAGAGAAGTCTGAACTCATATTGATATAACTCATAAATTTGTGAAGCAATCCAAGTCAAAACAAGATCTCACAATCTAATAGTCACAAAACCATAATATGCATTTCACTCTCAATTCATAGAACCCCATTCATGTGACCAGTCAAAAGATTCACATTCATCAAAAGATATTCAATGCAAATCATTTAGTGGTGAACAAAGTGTCTTCGTTAAAACACTCTGCAAAATACCCCGGGGCACAACAATCTCTCCCTTTTTGACGAAGATAAAACCCTTTGAAAAATCACAAGTATTTGCATGAAAGAACCAATTCCTCCGTTGCCAAAACAACCATGTTTTAACTTTCAACTTTCCTGAACCCATTCAAAATGTATGAAATCAACAGCTCAACATGCAAACTTTATTACTCCCCCTTTTTGTCAGAGTCAAATAGGGTATTATGAAAATCAAGGAATGAACATTCAAGCACATATGCATTCATTATTGTATATAGTATCAAGCATGTTCTATATGAACAGGTTAAGAACAATGCTATCGATTGAGAGCATGAGTTGCATGAACAATATTAAACGAGTAGTGCTTACAAAACGTGGTACTACATTACCCATGAAATATGACTGATTCAAAAGGTACATTCACACAATCACTCCCTAGGCATATATGTGAAGGATGAGTAATGAAATCTAAGCAATATGTATTTTTAGATTTTCCAATGAACATAAGTAATAACCTTTCCTCCCTACACTTCCATACACCGTGCTCGACTTTTGGTAGCTTCGCACAACCCCAAAATTATTTTCAATTGTTTTTGTTTTTAAATAACAAGATGACTAACCTTTTGATAGGGGTCATGCCCTTTGTTTCAGGGGCATTTCCCGGTTACTCAGTATCGTCACTGATGATAATGTGGATAAGATACTTTTCGATGCAAGTTTCCTCCTTTATTTCAGGGGGGATTCCCGACTACTAGGTGCCAAATCACACTTATTCAAATTTTTATGGGGGCTGACAACTTTTTCCTCACAAGACACGTGTTTTCTATGTAGGGGATCAAGAGCCCTCAAGTGTGTTGAGTGGAACAGGTGAAATCCTTATTAGATAGAATCATTTAATTCAATAGTGCAATTAATGTGAGAGATTGCATAGAATGTAAGAGATGAATTAGTCTATTCATTGTGATGTCTCCCCCTAAGTGTATACACATTTATAAAAAGAGCCTCCCAATTAATATGTGCCATGTAACAAACATGTCTATATCGATGCCATTTTATTTAGCAAGGGTAAAGGTCATAGGAGGTGTCAAAAGAGGGTGTTATTGTATATACATTCAAGCATGTATCAAAATGGAATACTCAAGCAAGTTGATTATCGGTACGTGGTGGAGAACGTAGGTCCGAAGACCACCATCGCGCATGAGGAAAGCTTCCAGTTGGACATAATCCAACTTTTGATAATCGCCATTTGATATACCAGAAATCATGGCATTCAGGCACACAAGTATGAAGTATATGCATTTATGTACATGCAGATGCGAAAAGATTAAAGCATGTATGAAAATCAAATTGTTATTCACTGTGATATTCATAAAAAGAAAGGTTTGAAATGTAAACTCCATGGAAAGGTTCCTTTTATGCAAAAACTAAAGCAGTATGCACAGTCTCATTATGAAAAGTGTGTATATACAAAGAAAATTTAAAAGATTTAACTATCTAACCTGCACACTCCTAATTCTCTCCTAAGAAAGCAAAACTAATCAGAGTTTAGAGGTTTTGTAAAAATATCTACAAGTTGGTGTTTTGTGTCAACAAAAACTAGCTCAAAATCACCTTTATTAATATGATCTCTTATGAAGTGATGTCTAACCTCAATGTGTTTAGTGCGAGAGTGTTGTACATGATTTTTAGACAGATTTATTGCGGACTTGTTGTCACACATGATGGAAGTATTTTTCAAACAAAAATCAAAATCTAACAATTGATGTTGGATCCATAGAACTTGAGCCGCACAACTGCCTGCAGCCACATATTCGGCTTCAACAGTTGATAAGGCCACACAATGTTATTTCTTTGAGGCCCATGAAACCATGCAGCCCCCTAGAAACTGACAGTGACCGCTTGTGCTCTTACAATCTATTTTACATCCAGCATAGTCAGAATCAGTGAAAGCATGCAAGTCAAAAGAATTATTCTAAGGATACCACAAACCAAGGTCATGTGTGCCATTCAAATACCTGAAAATTCTTTTCACGGCCGACAAATGAGAATCCCTGGGACAAGATTGATATCTTGCATAGAGACAGACACTAAAATGTATGTCAGGCCTACTAGCAGTCAGATATAACAATGAACCTATCATACCCCTAAAAAGTTTTTGATCAACTTTGTTACCTTTCTCTTCTTCCAATTTCAGTGAGGTGGACATGGGTGTAGCAAATGGTTTGGCAGTTTCCAGTTGAAATTTCTTTACTATTTCTTGTGTGTACTTTTTCTGGTTGATGAAGATGCCATCGTCTAGTTGTTTTATTTGAAGTCCCAGAAAGAAGTTCAGCTCGCCCATCAAGCTCATCTCGAACTCTCCCTGCATGAGTTGGGCAAATTCATCATTCATTTTCAAATCTGAGACTCCAAAAATTATGTCATCTACATAAACTTGAACAATCAAGGCATGTTCATCACAAATTTTAGTAAACAATG
This sequence comes from Amorphophallus konjac, assembly GCA_022559845.1. Lineage (NCBI taxonomy): Eukaryota > Viridiplantae > Streptophyta > Magnoliopsida > Alismatales > Araceae > Amorphophallus > Amorphophallus konjac. The sequence goes on along the minus strand of CM040118.1, from coordinate 254,113,430 downwards.
TTTGATCTATATTACCTTATTTGAAGCCCTTATCAATAAGAAATGAACTTAAACGATCATACCATGCCCGGGGAGCCTGTTTTAATCGATACAGTGCCTTATCCAATTTGTAGACGTGGTCTGGAAATTTTTCATCTTCAAAGCCCGGCGGTTGCTCCACGTATACTTCTTCCTTGATGATCCCGTTGAGGAAGGCACTCTTGACATCCATTTGAAATAGCTTGATGTTCCTGTGATAGGCATAAGCAAGTAAGATTCTCACAGCTTCTAGTCTAGCCACAGGAGCGAAAGATTCATCAAAATCTATACCAAATTCTTGGGAGTAGCCCTTGGCTACCAACCTTGCCTTATTTCTCACAACCACCCCATCCTCACTAAGTTTGTTTCAGAAAACCCATTTAGTTCCAATTATGGGATGATTATCAGGCCAGGGCACGAGGAACCATACCTGATTCCTTTCGAATTGGTGCAGTTCTTCTTACCTGGCAAGAACCCAAGAATTATCATTCAGAGCATCATCTAACGATTTAGGTTCAATGCTGGAAAGTAATGCTAAATTGTCATGAATTTCAACTTCCCTCATTGAAGCTCGTGTCTGAATTCCTTCATCCACATCACCAATCACATTATCCAAGGGATGGTCTTTAAGTGTTGTCCATTGGCGTGGTAGAGTCGGATGTACTTACTCCTCTTGTTGCTCTTGCTCTTTTTCTTCATCTTGATCTTGATATCTTGCCTCACCTTGTTTGCTCGACTCTCCTTTCTCAACATCACTCTCACCTGTAACCAGAAAATGATCATCATCATTCGATTTTTTCAAAGTGTATTCATCAACTACAACATGTGGACTCTCCTCGACAACAAGAGTTCTAGAATTATAAACACGGTAAGCTCAAGATGTTAGAGAATACCCAAGGAAAATCCCTTTACCACTCTTAGCATCAAATTTCTCCAAATTATCCTTACCATTGTTCAAGATATAACAAATGGATCCAAATAGTTTAAAATGTGATATGTTGGGTTTTTTACCTTTGTATAGCTCGTAAGGAGTTTTCTTAAGGATCGGTCTTACCATTGCCCGATTGGTAATATAGCAAGCAGCATTCACTGCCTCTACCCATAAATACCGTTCCACCATTTTTCTATGCTAGCTCTGCAAAAAGTTATTTATTTCCCGTCATGTGCCTGGAGCATCTGCTGTCCAGGTACCATTTATTCTCTGTCACCTTCATGCAGACCTGCACCAATAAGCAAACGAGCTCATTTTGATTTGGATACCCAAGCAAGCTTGGTCCCTTGATGTTAGCATTCACAAAAGTTTCACTATACTTGCTGAAAAACATGTCATCATCATACTTCATTAGTTGGCATATGTACATGGCATACCCTACTCTCCCACAATAAAAACAAGATGGTCTCTTCCTAGCAAAATTTTTCTTGTTATTTACATGTGTAGAAGTATAGGGGAAACGAGAATTAACAGTTTGTGTATCATTGTGTGTCTGTGAACACTCTCCATGATATGGTGAACTCTTAATAGCATAACGAAAAGCATTTTTGTTGCCATGCATGAAATCTAAACTCTTCACACCTTGTTTTTCCTTTCTCTTCAACATCTATTCATTAGCATTTTTCATTTCATCCAAATATGTGATGAGTTTTTCATTTCTCTTCTTCAATTCTTCCCTGACTTTCTCACATTCGACCATTTTAACATTCAATTCTTCCAGCTCCTTTTTTAACTTATCATGCTTTTCTTGGATTTCATCTTTAATTTTGAGTTCATTTTGTTTCTCTACCGCTAAGCATGAAATTTCATCTTCAAACAAAAGTAATTTTGATTCCAGAGTATCATTGGCATGTTTGAAGTTTTTAACTTGCATGACAAATAAACTACATTTCTCACATGAATTAGGTGAGTGCATTATTTCATGAACTTTCTTCCTTAGGGTTCTATTCTCATTTTTGACTCGTTTGTATTTTTCATCCAATTCCTCATATGCAAGTTCTCATTGTTCATTTGTGATAAACTTTGAATCAGAAATTACCCGTTCTTGATCGCTCTTGGCCATGAGACACATATTCTTCACCAGTTCTTCAATGTCTTCTTCTTCATCGGATGTAGGCTCATCCTCGTCCTCATCGCTCCACGTTGCTTTCATTGCTTTTGGCTTCTTGCCCTTAATCATTTTTCCTTTCTTCTTCTGCAACTCGGGGCATTCACCTCTCATGTGCCCCATCTTCTTGCACTCGGACCACATTACTCAGCCGCTTTTAGTAGTTCATTCCTTTGCTTCGACTGCTTCTTTCCTTTCTTGAACTTTTCGCCAAATCTTCTCCTTTGGCGCAGAAACTGTCTAACTCTTCTTGTCAACATGGCAACTTCCTCATCGTCAGTGGTTCCCATTGAATCCTCTTGGCTTGAGATGGACTCCAGGTTTGCCTTTAATGCGATGGACTTCTTCTTCTTCGTGTCCTCTTCCGTCCTCTTTATGTTAATCTCATTGGCCATTAAGGACCCTATGAGCGCATCCACGGTGAGGGTAGACAAATCCTTCGAATCCTCTATCACGGTTGCCTTGGTGTGCCTGCTTGGTGATAGGGACTTCAACACTTTCATTACCAAATCCGTATCTTTAAACTCCCTTCCGAGTGACTTCAACCCATTTGTGATCTCCATGAGACGTGCGAACATCTCAGAGATATTCTCTTCCTCTTTCATATAGCATAACTCGTAATCTCGGATCAACATGTTCTCTTTCATTTCCTTGACCTCTGTGGTGCCTTCATAAATTAGCTTGAGCTTGTCCCACATTTCTTTCGCGCTGCTGTACATAGAAACACGAGCATATTCATTCGGGTGAATATCACACTGAATAATATTCAATGCATTAAAATTCACAGTGGCCTTCTTGATACTGTCATCAGTCCACATTTCCTCATCCGGGGGTAAAGTGTACGGACCATTCTTAATGACAGTCCATATTTCATGACTTTGAGCAGGTAGAAAGACAATCATCCTATTCTTCCAATAGGGGTAGTTACTACCATCAAAGAAATGTGGCCTATGAATAGAATGTCCTTCGGGCATTAACCCCTTGTTAAGATTGTTAGCTATTCCTAACAGATCTTTCTAAACCGCGAGGTTTCTAGATGAAAACAGAGCCGAGGCTCTGATACCAATTGTTGGCCTGGTTAGGAAGGCAATCGAGGGGGGGGGTGAATTGATTGCCCACCCTTTTGAACAAAATAAAATTTAACTACACAGATGGTAGAACAACGATGACACTTTCTCAATATAATGCAAGGATTATGAAGTACGAATTATAGCTTCTCCATGTTCAGATTAATGTGCAATGATAATCAGCCAACCACTCACAGCTTTCCAACGCAAAATAATGATCACTCGGATAAAAATAATGATTCGGACAAATGATGAAACTCATAGCTCACCGATTCACACTTGTAACATGAGCGGATAAAGTATAACAGCAATCACACATAAAGCAACCCACGGCACAAGTAGTTTTTAGGTGGTTCGGACGCACCTAAGTGCCGTCCTACATCCACCCCTCTCAACTCGAGAGGATTCCACTAACAACGCTGCACGACGGCAGCAACCACCACACACACACAGGCACGACGGCCCACCACACGTGGGTTCTCGCATGACGACGAGAGACCTCACACACGGAGCAAGCTCCGAAATCATTTAAGAGGAAAAGGATATGAAAATACAATGCCCAGTTCAAGATTAACAATATAATCTCCAAGGCAACTAAGAAAATGGATAGACAAGATCTTCCCCTTTCATATTCAAGTAGCTAGGATATTAAATGTAAGGGTGCTATAGAATGGAAGCATAAGAGAGAAAGAAGTCGGCCCCCTTTGATGAAGTCCGCCCAAGCAAGGAGATTGTGGAGAGCAGCAGCAGCTTCCTTCCAGCTTCGAGCTCGGGGATGAAGGATGCAGAGCTTGGCGATAGGTTCTTCCTTACCCAACAGAAGCACCGACCCTCTCCTCCTTCTTCCTGCAAAGATAGAACAAACTTAGCCCGCAAGAATGCTTCTATCATATGAAAATCGCACCCACTATATAGTGGCACAATAGGATGTATAAATGACCACATGGCCCATGGGAAAACCTCTTAGAATCACACCCATTCAAGGGTAGAAACCCTAGGGACAATATGGTGAAAACGGCAAGCCAATCGGATCTTATAATGGGCATTTCAAATTTAATCCGCAAACCACAAACCGAACATGCCTGAGTGGGTGTCGACACTAGGTGTCGACACCTACTTTCAGGTGTACTGTCTCTTCACAAAAATTCACACCCTGGGTGTATGGTGTCGACACCTAGAACCAAGTGTTCTGCCAGACCAAAACACAAGGACCCAGGTGATGGGTGTCGACACCAGGTGTCGACACCTTTCACACAAGGTTCTTCCAATGTGAAAAATGAACCCCCAGGCAGCCAGGTGTTGACCCTTGGGGTCGACCCTTGCAGTATGGAAAGTGAAAATAGCTTTAGTCAATCAATATAAGCCCAAAAACATGAACTAAGCATCAACCCCATTCAAGGTAGTATGAGTGGAATGTGAAAGTTAAATTCTCACCAAGGGTCCACGGTTTGAGAGAAATTTGAACCTTCATGTTGACGAATTGAAATACAACCATGTATACAAGTTCAGTCCATTTGAAATTCAACATCCATCAACTTCAAATTAGTTCCAACCCAACCTGCTAATTAGTAAAATAAGGATCCAGTTGTGGACAAGTTCAGTTCAGATTAGTAACTATCTCCTCATCCAATTTATGTTCATGCAAGGCACGGCCATCTCCAACTCAAACACTTAACCCACTATCAAAACATTTCTTTACACATAACTATCTCTTCAAGAAGAACCTGCAGATGAGTAACTTAAGGATCCAGCTATGAGCTCAAGGGAATCACATATGACAAATAGATTCTTCATATGCTCACATATCAAATGTAATACAAGAAATCCATCATTAACACTATTTCAGCAAGCCTCCAATGTATACAAGCTCAGTTCAGAGAAGTCTGAACTCATATTGATATAATTCATAAATTTGTGAAGCAATCCAAGTCAAAATAAGATCTCACAATCTAATAGTCACAAAACCATTATATGCATTTGACTCTTAGTTCATAGAACCCCATGCATGTGACCAGTCAAAAGATTCACATTCATCAAAAGATATTCAATGCAAATCATTTAGTGTAGAACAAAGTGTCTTCATCAAAACACTCAGCAAAATACCCTGTGGCACAACTGTAATGCCCCGAAAATTTTATAGAATGTTTCTGAAGTATTTTAAATTTTTATAGACCTAAATGGGTTTATAAATGAATTTCTGGGTTTAATAAATCGTTATTAAGGCCCAAGTGTGATAACAAATTTTATCATCATCTCTTCACATTGGCACCCATCAAGCTATTGAACAGACTGTTGCAAATTTCTTCTGGGGTTCATCAACCCAAGGAAATAAGAAGCATTGGAGATCCTGGAAAGCTATTTGTCAACCTGTTTCGCAAGGTGGCCTTGGTATAATGTCTCTTAGACATATGGAGGTTGCTTTGAGAGTAAAGATGTTGTGGCAGGCATTGCACTCAAATTCCCTATGGGCTGTTTACTTTAGAGCAAAATACATTAGGAACTGTCCATTAGCCAAGGTTCAATTCAACAACATGAGAGGTTTTGAAAAAAGGTGTTGGCTTAAGGCGAAAAACCTCATCATCCAACATAAAAGGGTGGTTGTGGGTGATGGTAGTCAAGCCAATTTCTGGTATGACAGATGGCTAGGTAACTCCACCCTTGCTGATCTGATATCTGAAAATAACATTCCCAACCCTAAACTGACTGTCCGTGAATGTTTATCACATCAGATAGTGGAAGACTCAGTTTTGAAAAGCAGGATCCTCCCTACTGAAATATGCAATGCTCTTAGGAGTGTAAACCTTAATCAAGAGCAGGATCTAGCTGCTTGGAGCCTTTCTTCTTCCGGGAATTGCAGTATAATCTCCACCTACAAGTTCATCTGCAGCAGCAACAGATTACAAGTCAACAATCAATGGACCCGATTATGGTCTCGATGGCTCCCTACCAAGGTATCAGTCAACATGTGCAAAATTCTGAATAGGTGCCTCCCTCTGGATACCAATATACAACGGGTGGGTATCCACCTATGTTCCAAATGTTACTGTTGCAAGAGAGCTCATGTTGAAGACTATAATCATTTATTTCTGTAGAGTGATTGGGCCTCACATACTTGGTCTTATTTTAATTCCATAGGTTTGCAAGCTGAAGGAAACTCTGTTAGCTCCATCATTCTAAACACTATATGCAATTCTCAGTAGAAGTCCCTCTTCGGTCTCTTCACCCTAGCAGCTATTGGTGTTGGCATATGGGAGATATGGTGCGCTAAAAATTCTGTAAAGTATGATGGGAAAGAAATTTCAAAACAGGGACTCATCCACAAAATATGCTTCAAAGTTAAGGAGATTTGCCAAGCTGCTGATCTTGGTGAAGCCAATAACAGTAAAATTAAAATTTTAGAAGCTTTTGGCCTGCTGAATTCCAAATGCATACAACATCAATTTCTGGCCATCAAATGGATTTGTCCACCTTGGCCATCTCTCAAGCTAAATACAGATGGTGCCTCAAAGCAAAATGGTGAATCTGGAAGAGGTGGGATCATAAGAGATCACAAAGGAAGCGTTCTTCTTGCTTTTGCCCACTTCTATGGAATATCTAACAGTATCATTGCCGAGGCCCGTGCTCTCCTGGATGGTATTAAATACTTAAGAACAACTGGTTCAAAGCCCAGCATTATTGAATGTGACTCGAAAACTCTTGTCCACATCATAAACAGACAAGCTCAATGCCCTTGGTCCATCCTCACCTATGTCAGAGAGATCTGGAGCATGCTTACTCATGAGGATTCCATCACTCATATCTACAGAGAAGGGAACACAGTGGCGGATTCATTGGCTTCTTTAGCATGTACTTTGAAATGTAGTTCCTTTTATTCTTACCATGAGCTTCCCTCTCTTATAAAGGGTGCAGCTCGGCTAGATAAGCTAGGCATGCCTAGCGTTCGAGTGATGTAATTGTAATATCTGACTAATTCTTATTTCTATAAAATCTCCCCCCTAATGGAAAGGTGATGGAGTGGGTAAAATCCACTTCTCCCCCTTTCCCTAGGCAGGGCTTTACACAAAAAAAAAATTAACCTAGCCTATTTAAACAAAGCACAAAGGACTTAAGGACCAAGCCCATGATGTCTGACCCATATTCTAGAAGGTAATTAGCTTATTCACGGAATATAAGGATAAATACTCATTGTATGGATAATTAAATGGATAAACCGAAAATAGAGTTTGAATTAAATTCAAGTTTGGCACCCAATAGTAATGGCGGTCTATCGTGAGACCGCTAGGGAACAGTTGGCGGTCCAGTCCTAGATCGCTAATTTCTGTCAGTTCCGTGAGTTGAAGAAAGAGCAAGATTGGACTTTTGACGTTTTATCTTCTAGAGACCGAGGTGGGAGGACTAGTAAGCATCTTAAAGACTCTCAGAAGTTGGGATAGTACCAACTAGGGACTCTAGAATGGATCTAATCCATGAAACCCTAGCAAAAACCTATAAATAGACCCTAGATTGCACTTGCGCGACCCCCATGTTTGGCTCATGTGGAACTAAGGTAAGACGGCTTTAATTCAAGTAGGTTATTTTGAGGTTTTTATTCCTAATACTAAGGACTAACTTGCCTCAAAATTTTGTGCTAGGAGATCAACCCATCAGGAAGATAGAGGCACCCAAGGTTGCTGGTTCCACATCAACGACCCAGGAGACTATGCAACGGTGTGGTGAAGATCAGGAAATTAGGGACCCAAAACGATGTATTTAGAAGTTGCACCTTTAAAACTTTTTATTCTCCTTAGTATCTTCTTCTTACCCTCCAAATTTCACGTCCTTAGGTCAAGAGAATTAGAAGTTAGAGGAGTGTGAAGTTACTGATTTATCACAGGAAGTGCAGAACTAGAGTTGACTTCCCGTCCGAAATTCAAAGTCTAGAGGTGTTTCCAGAGGTAGGTCATCTCATGAACGGCTAAAACGTTATTCTAGGATTAAAAGCCCTCTTGTTGCACTTGATTTCATGTATTGTATACGTATATTTTCATGTTTTAATAGGATCTATACTTATAGTGTAGCATACATGCATTTTTCTTAGCCCTAAATGAACTAAATTAGTTCTCTTGTCATAATACATGAATCCTATGCATATTGTTAGATTATTCTTCGTTCTACCATGATAGAAGAAGTTTTATATATGTTGATTTCCAGATATGATGTGTTTTAGTTAGCATCTAGTTGCACATGTTTAGTTTCTCTGTAAACAGAAGTTAGACGGCCTAAAAATGGACCGCCAGAATTGGTTAGCGGCCCTACGATAAACCGCTAACAGGTGATTAGCAGCCAATATATGTACCGTTTGTGTTCATGTGATTTCACCATTATAAAACCACAAGCGGACTTACGATAGACCACTTAAGCCCTACAAACGGCTGTAATTTAGACCGTTTGCGACCCTGAGATTCTGTATTTTGGTTAATCCGAAACCTAATGCAGGATTACCCTATCTATTATATGACAATCATAGTTAGTTAAGTTTTATCCTTGATTCTGGCATTGTTTATGTATATATAAAGATTTCTAGTAGATTTTATGTTCTTTATGGTACTTGAGATTATTTTTAACATAAGTTGACTTTATGCCAAAATCATATACTTTTGTAATTAAATACATGTTTTTAAAGTTAGATGATTCATGGTTTACCTAGATCACTGTTTTAATGATCTCTTTCTCATCTATAGAGTCATTTCCATAAGTACATGGCATATATCCCGGTATATGACCATTAGTTACACCTATGCACATTAGGCACACAATCTTGGACTTTATAACCTCTCCTTTGGATATTCCTTCCAACGGATTAGGAAATCTTGTTTCAAGGCCTCCGTAATTCTCCGTGAGCCTGGGATTCCCTCCAGGTCGCCGAGTTGATTGTACCATTAAAGTCCATTATCTAGAAAGCACTTATACCGGTGTTTTATATTTCTGGAACTTAGCGGCCTTATGGTTGACCGCTAGAGTCTGCTAGCGGGCCTTATCTAGACCGCTAGCGGATCGTTGATGGTTTTTTCTTTGACCGCTAAAGACTCAGATAATATGTTTAAATATCGAACAGTCTTATCCTTAACGGTCCAGAATTAGACCGCTTTCTCCATGAAAGGGCCCAGTAAACGACCGTTATTTCCTGAGTATAGTTAACCTGAGGTTTAACCCAAGGGTTAATATTCCTATGATCCTAGATAGTCCAATTGATTATCTAGAGCCTGTCACATTATTCCAAAAATACCTAAGTAAATTGTGAAAGTTAAGAAATGTACCATTATGCTGTCGATTTATTTCCACGGCATAACCAAGTTATCAATGTGTTTATTGAACTCTTATTCTCAATAGAAGCATTCTTATTTTGTTTCTTTATCATGGAACTATCATTGAAATTATACAATCTTGGCCACATTATTGTTATATACGTGGAAGTAACTTGATTTATATGTGAAGATGCAGTTCAAGCACTAATTGTGTTCAAGGGCTCTATGCTAGTCCCCTCGGCTGATTGTCGGAAACATACTGTATAAACCATGGAGTATGATGCTACTGGCATCGCATTGTGCTGGGAGTACTTTCTTTATAAACAAGTGTAAATATCCACAAAAGTCACAAAAATCTACATGAATTCATGAACTACTTGTTACTAAGTGAAGAGTACATTCTTGCTTGTTACATGACTTGCTAGTACATTCTTGTTATATTCTTGTTCATGAAAGGCCAATGTTACATTCTTGTTGGATTACACTTGAATTGAGCAAGTATGATTTAATCGCATTATACTCAATTCATATTCTCATATCTCAAGATTGATCTTGTCTTGTTACTTTGGCTTTAATCGCATGTTTAGTCATATGTTCATGATTTATCTTTTTCTTTGGAGCTAAAGAAATTAATTACTTTAACATTGCCAATCATGTTGATGCGAAAATACCTACTGGGTAAGTGTGCTCATTACCAATTTTTCAATCTTTTCAGGAAGTACCAGTGGGTCAGATTCGGATTCAGGTCATCCCAGTGATGGGTCCGAGAGCGATTAAAGAGTGAAGACTTAGGAAGTCAAAATGTCTAGATTGAGTCTATGTAATTTTCTCTTATTAAATCTAGCAAATTTAAGAAAGTCAATGTCTCATGTACTTGAAGTATTGTTGTTATTATTAATAAAATGAAGGTTTGAATGTTATTGTGTAATTACTTTGTGTGATTGTTTTACGCTCTATTTATTCTTGCTTGCAAGAGGCTTACCATGCCGGCTGCTCGCATTCCCGATTGTTTCCACTGCATAATCTCGGGGCGTGATTGTTAAGTTGGTATCAGAGCCTAGGCATAAGTAAGTCCTAGGAAAATGTCATGTCATAGGTTATGTCCAAGACTTAGGGACCCATACCTATGAACTAAGGAAGAAATTTCCTCACCTATGTGAGAATTGGGTAGAGCTCGGGAAGAGATAGTAAATTAGCTCTAGATTAACCCTTTTCCATGAGAGATTAATGATTTGTTATTTCTCTTAGGTATAATATTATCTCAATGGCTCATCGCGTAGATTGGAACGGTATGCAAGAGACCGTTGCTGGTCTTACTCAAGCATTGCAGACTATGGCATAAGCTGGCGCCGGAGCAAGGGCTGGAGATTTATATCACAACTTTCGGAGTGTAAACCCTCCACGATTCTATGGTTCTTCAAATCTAAACGAAGTAGAGAATTGGATTGATGAGATGAACCGCATATTTGAGGTCATGCAATGTGCTGACCAAGAGAAAGTGCCTCTAGTGACTTTTCAACTTAACAAAGATGCACGTACATGGTGGAAGCTGGTTCCGACACCGCCAGCAAATGCACCCCATACATGGGAAGGTTTTCTTACGCTATTCTATGCCAAATATTTTTATGAGCACGTCAAGGAGCGGAAGGCTATGGAATTCGCTTCTTTGCAGCAGGGCATGTTGTCGGTAGCAGAATATGAGCTTCAATTTTCCAGGCTGGCGTCGTATGCTCCTCATCTAGTCAGTACCAACTTACTAAAGGCTAATCGGTTCATGGATGGTTTAAGACCAAGTTTTATTCAGTAGCTCGGAACTCAAAATATCCGTACTTATGCGGAGATGGTCCAACAGACATATCTGTGCGAAAGGACCTTAGAAAAGGTCAAAAAATTAAAAGGAAAAGGTGAAGAACCGAGCCGAAGATCAGATCGGTGTGATAAGAAAGGCAAGTTCAGCATCACGGAGCCCTATAAATCCCGTGATAGCAAGAAGAGGTCCCGGAATGGGGGTGGTAATTGCTACCATAAAAATAAGAAAGTCAAGGAAGAAGATAAGCAGGTTGCCACGGCCTGTACTTTCTGTGAGAAGTTCGGTCATTCAGTCGAAGAATGCTGGAAGCATCTCGTTGCTTGTTTACGTTCTGGCAGCAGGGAGCACCGCATGCCGGATTGCCCCCTTATGAAGGAACTATCTTTTGGAAGTGGACATAAGCGTCAGGCTCGTTTAAATGCTATTCTGGAAGAGGAAGAAGCGCCCCCAAATGATGGGCTTATGGAAGGCACCGTTCACATTTTTTCCCATCCTACTTTTGTACTATTCGATATTGATGCTTCTCATTCCTTTATATCTAACACCTTTGCAAAGACCTTGCCAGTTTCATCAATTCCTTTACCTTCGGACCTTGCTATTACTACACCTTTAGGTCCCAGAACTAAACTTACCAACTATTATCCTGATAGTGAGGTAGTGGTAGAAGGTCACAATCTTCCTGCAAATCTCGTATGCCTTGATATGGAGGGCTACGATGCTATTCTGGGTGTGAATTAGCTAGTAGACCACGACGCCTACATTAATTGCCGCAACAGAATTATCTCTTTTCGAAAACCTGGTCTTCCAAGGTTTTCCTTCCTTAGTATCAAATATAGGAAGTATTCTACCATAATTTCATCTCTACACGCTTGCAAACTTATTTCGCAAGGATGTGTAGCTTTTCTTGCTTCTGTAATCCTCACCGAATCCAAGGAGATTATTTTAGAAGACATCCCTATTGTCAATGAGTTTCCTGATGTATTTCCATCAGATTTACCCGGTTGGCCACTCGAAAGGGAAGTAAACTTCTCCATTGAAGCCATTCCCGGAGCAGCACCTGTTTCAATAGCTCCTTACAGGATGTCCCACACGGAACTTAAGGAATTGAAGAAACAGCTTCAGGAGTTATTGGACAAGGGATTCATTCGACCTAGCACATCACCTTGGGGTACGCCAGTTCTATTTGTCAGGAAGAAATATGGATCTCTCAGATTATGTATCGATTACCGGTGATTGAATCAGCTTACTATCAAGAAATAAGTATCCGTTGCCGCGTATCGATGAGCTCTTTGATCAAATTTAAGGAGCAGAATACTTCTCCAAGATAGACCTTAGGTCAGGATATCATTAGATCAGGATTAAAGATGAAGACATTTACAAAACTACTTTTCGGAGAAGATGTGGCCACTATGAATTTGTGGTAATGCCATTCGGGTTAACTAATGCCTCGGTAGCTTTTATGCAACTGATGAATAATGTCTTCCAACCTTATCTTGACCAGTTTGTAGTCAGCTTCATTGATGACATCCTTATATATTCCAAGACTAGGGAAGAACGTGAAGAGCACTTAAGGATAGCCTTGTAGATACTAAGAGAAAACAAACTCTATGCGAAGCTTAGTAAGTGCGAGTTCTAGCTAAAGGAAGTCTCATTCATCGGCCATATTATTTCGAGGGAAGGTATCATTGTCGATCCTTCTAAGGTGGAAGCTGTTAAGAATTGGAGTTGGTCAATGACCGTGTCAAAATTAAGAAGCTTTCTAGGGCTAGCTGGCTAATACAACAGATTTATTAAGGATTTCTCTAAGATCGCTGTTCCTTTGACTAGACTTACAAGAAAAGAAAATCCTTTTGTATGGTCGAAGGACTACGAGGAGAGTTTTCTAACTCTTAAGGATCACCTCACGACAACCCCTATTCTAACATTGCCCGTTGAGGGTGGTGGATTTGAAGTCTATACGGATGCATCTGGCATTGGCCTAGGATGTGTTCTCATGCAAAATGGGATCGTGATTAGTTATTCCTCATGATAATTGAAGCGTCATGAAGAGAATTACTCTGTGCATGATCTGGAATTAGCTGCGATTATTTTCGCTTTAATGATTTGGCGACATTACCTTTATGGAGAGAAATTCACTATATTTTCAGATCATAAAAGTCTGAAGTATCTTTTTGTTGTGCCCCTGTGGTCTTGATGTTGTGCCCCTTAGGCACAAGCATGTGCTATGTTGATTTGATGATAGCAATGCTATTTTGTTTTGATGATAGCAACAAAGTGAGTGCATTTCTGTGCATTCTTTATTCTTGAGCATTCTGCATATGATAGCAACATGAATGAAGATGAAATAATGTTTTGATTGCATTGTCTATACATTTCTTTGTTTAGTCTGCTTGTTTCCCTTTCCAGATGGGTCGACTCCCCAGTTTTGCATGTCTGTACATTGCATTTGCTCATGCCTAAGAGTTTGTACATTCATGTGCACAGTTCATGCTACCAAGTCTACACATTGCTGGTGCGAGTAGTTAAGTCCATACATGGCTAAGTCTGTACATTGGATGTGTTACAGACAAAGTCTGTACTTTCGTCACCATGCACATCTGACTTGAAGTCTGTACAGCCCAAGTCTGTACAGAGTCTTATTCATTCGTGTGTTTCATGAATATTCAAGTCTGTACATCGATGCATGCTTTGAAGTTCAAAGTCTATACAGTGCACTGTTGTGGTTGTGCATCGTTTAGAACAAGTCCACACACTGCACTGTAGCTGCACGAAGTGATGTAAAGTATATACATCGCATCATGCATTCATTGTTAAAGTCTATACAGACTTCAGCGTCTCGTTCATGCATTGTTCATGAAGTCTGTACAGTGGACTATGTCTTTGTGCATCATGTTAAGTCTATACATTGCACTGTTCATGCACAGAGTCTGTGTCTCATGCATCGTCTATGCAAAGTCCATACATTGCATTCAGAGTCTGTACAGCGTTCGTCTCAGCCACCATCTCATGCTGCATCTTAGGCAAGTCTGTACATTGCACTGTAGCTGCATTGTTTCACCTGAAGTCTGTGCATTGTCTCAGCCACCGTCTCATTCAGCATCTCACGCTTGCAAAGTCTATACACTGGTCAGTGGATGCAAGTCTATACATTCGACTGTTCAGCCTGTGACCAAGTCTGTACAGCCAGGGAGACTGTTAAGTCTATACACTCATTCACTGTAGCTTGCACGAGGTGAAGTCTGTAAATTGGCCTTAGCTTTCCAAGTCTGTACATTGGCCTCCATGCCTCAAGTCTATACATCGAACTGTTTGGCCAAGTCTGTACATCCTTCAGTGAACTTCGAAGTCTATACATTGAAGTCTGTAAATTGGCCTTAGCTTTCCAAGTCTGTACATTGGCCTCCATGCCTCAAGTCTATACATCGGACTGTTTGGCCAAGTCTGTACATCCTTCAGTGAACTTCGAAGTCTATACATTGAAGTCTGTAAATTGGCCTTAGCTTTCCAAGTCTGTACATTGGCCTCCATGCCTCAAGTCTATACATCGGACTGTTTGGCCAAGTCTGTACATCCTTCAGTGAACTTCGAAGTCTATACATTGGAAGCCTTTACCTACGTTGCACTTCAAAGTCTATACACTCGCTGTCTTCCATTGTTTCAAGTATGTACAGCCTTTTCGTTGGAAAGTCTATACATTGGCTGCTGAATGATCTTCAAGTCTATACAGACCTTGAATCGCTCAAGTCTGTACATCGGCCTGCTATCTTTGGCAAGTCTTCACATCGTGAAGTCTATACACTCAACTCCTTCACACTTCAACAAGTCTGTACAGCGACTGTCTTCACCTAGGAAGCCTGTATAGTCGTTCACCTTGTGAAGTCTATACATTTGATGTGCATGGTCTTCAAGCATTTAGGATGTATGTACATTGGTCTGCTTTGCATTGCATGAAGTCTATACATTTGTCTACATTGCATTGCATGAAGTATATACATTGCACGAGCTGAATGCTTTCTAAGTCTATACATTGCATTGCATTGCATGAAGTCTATAAACTGCATTGCATTGCATGAAGTCTATAAACTGCATTGCATTGCATGAAGTCCATACACTACACGAAGTCTGCACATCGTGTGCTGCATGCTCGTCTAGTCTATACACTGGCTAGTCTGTACAAGACTGCAAGTCTATACACTGGCTGCTGCATTCTCATGAAGTCTACACATCCGATAGTGTAAGTCTATACATCGCCCAGTGGCATGCTTGCATAGTATGTACAACGCCTGCTTTACACACTCAAAGTCAACACATTGAATGTTAGCATGCTCGCACACACTAAGACCATACATTGAATAAAGTCTGTACAGTGTCTCACATATACAAAGCCTGAACATCGCCTCATGCATTATCTTCAGCAAAGTCTGAACATTGCTTCAGAGATAGCTTCAGTCAAGTCTATACATCGACTGGCAGTCTTCATGCTAAGTATATACATTGCTTCACAACGTGAAGTCTATACATGCCTTGTCCTCACATTGCAAGTCTACACACTGCAGTGCCTTCATTAAAGTCTGTACAGGGTTTATACTTAACCTGATAAACTGATGACTTATTCGTCTGTCCGACAGGTGCCTCTGCTTGTGAAGCTTAAGGAGGGCACGTGATCCGAGGCTGGAAGACCTGACCAGATGATGACATGTGTGCTGAAGCAAGTCTGGATGTTGCCACGTGGTCCAAAATATTTGGGCAGGAACTGTGGAGAACACGCGCCCAGGGGCAGCTGCTGCTGCTGCTGCTGCTGCGTACATAAGGAAGCCTTCTTCCACAGAAGAAAACTGATCGAAGTGACGAAGTCTATATAGAGAGAATAGAAGCCAAGAAGCAGCACTGAGCCACGATCAAAAGACAAGAAGGAAAAACAGAGAGAAGAAGAAAAGAGAAGAGGGCAGAAGAAGAAAAAGGACAGCAGAGAAGAGAAAGATTGCATGAGCTGAGAAGAAGAAAGAAGAGGAAGAAAGGAAGATAGGAGATTGTTCTATTAAAGATCTGTTCAGTCTGTTCGTGGATCAAATCCAGAACGACTATGCTCATTAAGAGCTATATTTCTTGCGTTTCATTTCCAGCTCTTGTCGCTGTGCTTTTTATGTTTTCTTATTTTTCCTTTTGTTACTCCTGTTGCTATTGTTCTTCCGATTCTCAGTAGTGAGGTCAGGTTCCTCCTGTGGACTCAGGAGAAGGGAGATCTGATCTCCGGTTCTGGGCTTGTGGGTTGCAAGTCCAGGGGTCCCTCCTGGTCTGGAGGAAGAGAGGTCTGTGACCTCTGGTTTGCTGGTGACTGGGAGTCACTGGTGGGGTCCCTCCTGGTCTGGAGGAAGAGAGGCTTCGGTCTCTGGTTTCCAAGTGGCTGGGAGTCACTTGCGGTGTCCCTCTGGTCTGGAGGAAGAGGGGAGGCTGTTCCCCTGGTCAAGCTGTGTGACAGCAAGTGTTCGCAGACTGAGTCTGCTTGTTTCTAGCGTTAGCTAGTGAAGCCTCACTCCAGTTTGGAGTGAGGGGTGGATGTAGGTCTGGAGGACCGAACCACCTAAAAAATTACTTGTGCAGTGGTTTGCCTTGCATTAGCTCCATGTCTTCTACCACCCTTCACAGGTTGTCTGAGCTTTCATATTGCTATATGTGCTACAGGTTGATTACCTTCTTCTGCTTCCGCTTGTTAATTATTTAGGCGCGCACTTCATATTTATTCCTTGGTTCAAAAGATTATTTGATCAGATATTCAGATTGTCTATTCGCCTTGATAGCATTCTAGATTTTATTGAGCGAAAAGTTTTTAAGGGTGGGATTCATTCACCCCCCCCTCTGAATCCAGCGCACCGATCCTATCAATTGGTATCAGAGCCAGGTTTGCTTAGAAGGTCCAGCGACCTGCAGATCCGATCTTGCAGTCTTCGATGCTAATTTATTTTTAGTGCATCAATATTCCTGTTGCATTGAATCTATCTGCTATCTGTTTCAATGGCTTATCCACCCATCTTTAGTGGTTCTGATTTCAACCAGTGGCACAGTACTTTACGTGCTTATGTTAAATCTGTTGATCCAGACCTGTGGAAAGTGATTTCACATGGTCCTCATAAATTACCAAAGAAAAAGTCCAAATGGACTGATTGTCACGAATCAATGTATGAGGAGAATCAGACAGCTATAAATCTGATGAAAGCAGCCACTGACAAATCCTTTCACTCATGTTTCCTTGATTGCAGATCTGCAAGGGATATGTTGGAGATGATGAAGAGAGCCGGGAAAGGAAATCAAACAAGCTGCATGATGGCCAACAGAAGTAATCAAGGTGGCATCGATCAAGGCAGCAATCAAAGTGAAGACGATAATGATGAGGAGGTAAACCCTTTTGAGAACTATACCTTGGATGATTGGGAGAATTCATATGCTGAATTATTAGAGTCTCATGAACAGTTAAGAGAACAATACAAAAAATTGAAGAAGAATAGTAGGTCAGACAGTTTCAATTCTCCATGTAAAAACTGTGCTGAACTGAAAAATGCTCAGATGCTTTTATGTCTGATATTCAAATGTTGAAGAAAAAAATTTCATTGCTGAAAATTGAAGATCAAGATCATGTAAAAGAAATCTCTGAACTTGAAAAGAAGCTTAGCCTAGCTAGTCATGATTCTATTCAGAGTAAGGATTTGCTGAAAGAACTTGAATGTGTTAAATCTTACTTAAACAAGATGAAAAATGAGAATGACTCTTTCAGAAAGTTTTCCAAAGAAAATGAAGAACAATTAGAGAAACTTAAACGAGAGAATGATTTGTTGATTGAAAATTTTAATGCCATAAAATCTGTAAACATAGAATTACAGAAAGATTTTGAAAAACAACAAAAGGAATTGAAGGAGTTTGAAGCTAGGAGAGAAAGCATGGTTAACTCAGAAGATCAGACTCTAATAAATGAGTTAATTCAGAATAACAAGCTTAAGGAAGAAAATGAGAAGTTAAAATTGCTGAACTCTTCAATATATAAAAGACTTCTTACTTTGGAGAAAGGGAAAGTCATATGTACAAACGAGACTGAAGAGGTAGATGAGCTGAGAAAGGAAATTGAAGAATACAAAACAGCTAACAAGGTTTTGAATGAAGCTGTCAATTGTAGTAAACAAGAGATCGCTAGTTATGAAATACACATTGCATCTCTTGAAAATGAAATTCAGGATTTGAAAAGCTCTTTGTCTAAATTTGTTGATGGATAAGAAAATCTGGACAGGTTGTTAGGAGTTAAGGTTAATACTCAAAAGGAAGGGCTAGGCTACAACAATGTCAATAAAAAGGCTTTCAAAAACAAGCTAATGACATCTTTCATCAAAGCTTCAGATGTAGCCACCACCTCAGAAAATAAACAACCAAATGTTCAGAAGAATCAGAAAAAAATTGGAAAAATGGAAAAGGTCAGTCATGTGAAGAAAGGATTGAATCACATTGAAAATATGCATGCTGTAAAACACACTGATACACATAGACATGCACATAAAAGGGAAATCATGAAATGTCATTACTGTCACAAGATTGGCCACTTGATGCATGAATGTAATTTAATGAAATCAGATGATCTGAAAGCTAGAAAAATGCATGGTAGGGATTCGCAGGTCAAGTTCTCTGTCCCTCAGAAAAAGAGTGTCACATGTTTTAATTGTGATAAAGTAGGACACACTACTGCTCATTGCTGGTTTGCAAGTGGTAAGAAAAAATCATGTTCATTTCATAAAAAATACTTTACAAATCAGTATGTTTTTAATAAGAACAAATCTGTTTCAAAGGACTAGCACATCATCTGTTTTAACTGCAACAAAAATGGTCACAAGGCCTCTAAATGCTGGTCAGGTTCCTTTAGAAGAAATTCTCTCAATTGCTCTCACTACGGAAAGCATGGCCACACAGTCAAGGACTGTTGGCATGCTCAAGGGAAAAATTTCATTTCTGAAAGGTTTAAATTCCCTGTAAACACAAATGCTCTCAGAAAGAACAAAGTTGTTTTTAAAAGGAAAAACTTTGAATATTTTGATTATGGAAAATAGTTTGGTCATGCAAATAACAGAAATTTCCATGCCAATGCACATAAAATTCATGTTCATAATGATGTGCATAAAAGGAACCTAAAGTCTGTTTTTTCATACTATAACTGTTGGAAGCCAGACCATAGAGCTGCTAACTGTTGGCTGGCTGATTTTAGTAAACAAAATTCTCTCTCTGTTAATAAGTTTCATGACAACAGTAATTAGCATAAAAAGAACTTGAAATCTGCTGCATCATGTCATTACTGTGGTCAAATAGGTCATTCAATGAATAATTACTATTTGATGAAATCTAATGACCTACATGCTGAAAAATTGTTTAGAAAACCTGTTAGGAATGTCACTATTAATTCAGGACCCAAGACCTCTTGGGTACCTGTTTCTGCAAAATAGTTTGCTTTGCAAGTGTGCCTCGGAAGCTGAAGAATAAAAGGGGTGAATAAGCCAAGGCCCTCAAAAGAAAACCCCATACTGAATTTTTCAGGCAAATTCTCTGCATTTCCTATTGTGAAATTCATTGCATATCTTGTTTGATGTGTTCTTGCACATTTGTCATCTATTGAACACTATGAATATTCATGTCTCTCAATGCTCATTCTGAATTGTCTATTTAGACATTGAAATGAGAATAAACTTGCATTCTGAAAAATCTGAAAAGCTGAAATTTGATCCATGTATGCATGCTCACATTTAAAAATCTGCCTTGTTTCTCATGAGCACATGTTGAGATATCAGTGCATAATTCAGATTGATAATTGATTGGAAATCTGGACTGCATGTTGCATTATCATGCATGACCACTATGGTATATCAAATGGCAAGCTACCTAAAGGCAGGAAAATCTGTCTGGAGGTTATTACTATGTGTGAGGTGGTCTATTAGACCAAGTGCTCTGCCTAGTACCATGGGTCATTTTGCTTAATAGGGCAGTCTGATTGAGCTTGAGTAACATTGTCATATGTTCAGTTTTCAGTGCAAACATTGCATGTTTTCAGGGATAGTTAATTGCATGTCTTTGCATAGCAAACAATGTTGAGTCTTTGCATGTCTTTGCATACATGTAGTTAATTGCATTGCATTTCTTGAAAAATGCCAAAGAGAGTAATTGAATGCATAGTGTCAGGGGGAGTCAATGCATTGCATATAGATTGTCAAATGCATAAACTTGTCTGAAGTCATTGCATGTTTTCCTTGAAAATCCTGAAACATGCCACACTTCCTGATAGCTTGCTTGATGTGCATAACCTTTTCCCCATTGATTTTAATTGACAAACCTTGATCATAACAGAAATCACTGAGCTTCAAAAATACTCACTCTTCAAAATATCTTCTATCATTTGATGATTCAGAACTCTATCAGTCTTTCATGAAGATTTACATGGGCTATCTCGATCATAAATCTGAAAATACTTGAACTAGGAGTCTTCTATTATACGTTTTTATGAATATCTGAAATAACTCAGGTGGTTTAAGTTTAATGTATTCAATGAGTTTGACTTTAAAATCTCTTAAAAAATATCTGAATCATGTTTAATAAACTTTAACCATCTATTTCATGCTGTGTCTTGTAAAATCTTCTGAAATCTGCACTATTGAATTCATGGCTTTAATTGGTTAAGTACATGAAATTATTATTGATTTGAAGCAAATGAATTTTTTTGAAATGTCTGAAGGGTAATTTCTGTCAGAGCAATGACTTTGGTCACTGAGAAACACATGTCCAAAGGACTGTGTCATGAGGTGCCATAGTTAACTCTGCTTAAGAATGAGAGTTAATCAGGCTGAGCAATGGCATGCACACTGAGAAATACAACTCACTCATCAAGAAATGATTTGGAGTGTGTCATGATGTGTAAATGCTACCTCTGTTCATATAAAGCATGACTGTCAGTCACACTAAGTGCTTAGGGATATTGGTCTCTGATCAAGGTATATCCTCTAGTTACAAGGTGTGCACTGAACTAGAGTGCTCGTAAAATTTGTAGCATGAAAAATTGTTGAACAAATTGTAATATCTGAATATTGATGCTAAAATCAAATTGCTACAACCCTAGACAAAATCACATGACTTCAAAATCGCTTGATCTCAATACTAGTGCATGTAATTCCGAAAGAAGTCAGTAAATTTGATTGTGTAGGACAAAGGGAGGATAATCAAGATATAATTATGAGGGCTTGGTTCATTTTTATTAAACCCTGATTTTAGATATCAATACAGGATTTTATTGATAAACTTTGCATACATCATGTTTAAACCATGCTGATCAATAAAATTCATTCATAAGCCCTTATAATGGAAGACTTTGAAAAATTATGTTTTGGATTTATGAGATTGATATCTCCTTGAAAATCTTGTTGAATTATTTCTGTTTGGAGCTTATTTGTAAATCTGATTATTTGAACCTCTTCTGCTCATTGTCCTTGGTTCATTGACCTGAACTTCTCCTTGATTGCCCCTGTGGTCTCCTTCTCATCCATCTCATAAGATTCCACTTATTTAGGGGGAGCTTCCATGTCATATGCATCATGCTGCATAGAAACTCTTAAAGGGGGAGAATTGTGATCTTGCATTTTGGTATCTCCATCTGTATCTGCATTCATACCTTCCCATGGTTCATTTTGATTATATCAAAGGGGGAGATTTTTGCAAAAGGGGGAGATTTTTATTCAATCATTGCATGCTGGTTTCGTTTGCTCTCTCAAACTTATGTCTTTTTGCTGAAGTCAAAGGGGGAGAATGTTTTGATATGAGTTAGTGTGACTCATAGTGTTGCCATCATCAAAAAGGGGGAGATTGTTGTGCCCCTGTGGTCTTGATGTTGTGCCCCTTAGGCACAAGCATGTGCTATGTTGATTTGATGATAGCAATGCTATTTTGTTTTGATGATAGCAACAAAGTGAGTGCATTTCTGTGCATTCTTTATTCTTGAGCATTCTGCATATGATAGCAACATGAATGAAGATGAAATAATGTTTTGATTGCATTGTCTATACATTTCTTTGTTTAGTCTGCTTGTTTCCCTTTCCAGATGGGTCGACTCCCTAGTTTTGCATGTCTGTACATTGCATTTGCTCATGCCTAAGAGTCTGTACATTCATGTGCACAGTTCATGCTACCAAGTCTACACATTGCTGGTGCGAGTAGTTAAGTCCATACATGGCTAAGTCTGTACATTGGATGTGTCACAGACAAAGTCTGTACTTTCGTCACCATGCACATCTGACTTGAAGTCTGTACAGCCCAAGTCTGTACAGAGTCTTATTCATTCGTGTGCTTCATGAATATTCAAGTCTGTACATCGATGCATGCTTTGAAGTTCAAAGTCTATACAGTGCACTGTTGTGGTTGTGCATCGTTTAGAACAAGTCCACACACTGCACTGTAGCTTCACGAAGTGATGTAAAGTCTATACATCGCATCATGCATTCATTGTTAAAGTCTATACAGACTTCAGCGTCTCGTTCATGCATTGTTCATGAAGTCTATATAGTGGACTGTGTCTTTGTGCATCATGTTAAGTCTATACATTGCACTGTTCATGCACAGAGTCTGTGTCTCATGCATCGTCTATGCAAAGTCCATACATTGCATTCAGAGTCTGTACAGCGTTCGTCTCAGCCAGCGTCTCATGCTACGTCTTAGGCAAGTCTGTACATTGCACTGTAGCTACATTGTTTCACCTAAAGTCTGTGCATTGTCTCAGCCACCGTCTCATTCAGCGTCTCACGCTTGCAAAGTCTATACACTGGTCGGTGGATGCAAGTCTATACATTCGACTGTTCAGCCTGTGACCAAGTCTGTACAGCCAGGGAGACTGTTAAGTCTATACACTCATTCACTGTAGCTTGCACGAGGTGAGGTCTGTAAATTGGCCTTAGCTTTCCAAGTCTGTACATTGGCCTCCATGCCTCAAGTCTATACATCGGACTGTTTGGCCAAGTCTGTACATCCTTCAGTGAACTTCGAAGTCTATACATTGAAGTCTGTAAATTGGCCTTAGCTTTCCAAGTCTGTACATTGGCCTCCATGCCTCAAGTCTATACATCGGACTGTTTGGCCAAGTCTGTACATCCTTCAGTGAACTTCGAAGTCTATACATTGAAGTCTGTAAATTGGCCTTAGCTTTCCAAGTCTGTACATTGGCCTCCATGCCTCAAGTTTATACATCGGATTGTTTGGCCAAGTCTGTACATCCTTCAGTGAACTTCGAAGTCTATACATTGAAGTCTGTAAATTGGCCTTAGCTTTCCAAGACTGTACATTGGCCTCCATGCCTCAAGTCTATACATCGGACTGTTTGGCCAAGTCTGTACATCCTTTAGTGAACTTCGAAGTCTATACATTGGAAGCCTTTACCTACGTTGCACTTCAAAGTCTATACACTCGCTGTCTTCCATTGTTTCAAGTATGTACAGCCTTTCCGTTGGAAAGTCTATACATTGGCTGTTGAATGATCTTCAAGTCAATACAGACCTTGATTCACTCAAGTCTGTACATCGGCCTGCTATCTTTGGCAAGTCTTCACATCGTGAAGTCTATACACTCAACTCCTTTACACTTCAACAAGTCTGTACAGTGGCTGTCTTCACATAGGAAGTCTGTACAGTCGTTCACCTTGTGAAGTCTAGACATTTGATGTGCATGGTCTTGAATCATTTAGGAAGTCTGTACATTGGTCTGCTTTGCATTGCATGAAGTCTATACATTTGTCTGCATTGCATTGCATGAAGTATATACATTGCACGAGCTGAATGCTTTCTAAGTCTATACATTGTATTGCATTGCATGAAGTCTATAAATTGCATTGCGTTGCATGAAGTCCATACATTGCACGAAGTCTGCACATCATGTGCTGCATGCTCGTCTAGTCTATACACTGGCTAGTCTGTACAAGACTGCAAGTCTATACACTGGCTGCTGCATTCTCATGAAGTCTACACATCCGATAGTGTAAGTCTATACATCGCCCAGTGTCATGCTTGCATAGTCTGTACAACGCCTGCTTTACACACTCAAAGTCAACACATTGAATGTTAGCATGCTCGCACACACTAAGACCATACATTGAATAAAGTCTGTACAGTGTCTCACATATACAAAGTCTGAACATCGCCTCATGCATTATCTTCAGAAAAGTCTGAACATTGCTTCAGAGATAGCTTCAGCCAAGTCTATACATCGACTGGCAGTCTTCATGCTAAGTATATACATTACTTCACAACGTGAAGTCTTTACATGCCTTGTCCTCACATTACAAGTCTACACACTGCAGTGCCTTCATTAAAGTCTGTACAGGGTTTATACTTAACCTGATAAACTGATGACTTATTCGTCTGTCCGACAGGTGCCCCTGCTCGTGAAGCTTAAGGAGGGCACGTGATCCGAGGCTGGAAGACCTGACCAGATGATGACACGTGTGCTGAAGCAAGTCTGGATGCTGCCATGTGGTCCAAAATATTTGGGCAGGAGCTGTGGAGAACACGCGGCCAGGGGCTGCTGCTGCTGCTGCTGCGTACATAAGGAAGCCTTCTTCCACAGAAGAAGACTGATCGAAGTGACGAAGTCTATACAGAGAGAATAGAAGCCAAGAAGCAGCAGTGAGCCACGATCAAAAGAGAAGAAGAAAAACAGAGAGAAGAAGAAAAGAGAAGAGGGCAGAAGAAGAAAAAAGAGAGCAGAGAAGAGAAAGATTGCGTGAGCTAAGAAGAAGAAAGAAGAGGAAGAAAGGAAGAGAGGATATTGTTCTATTGAAGATCTGTTCAGTCTGTTCGTGGATCAAATCTAGAACGACTATGCTCATTGAGGGTTATATTTCTTGTGTTTCATTTCCAGCTCTTGTCGCTGTGCTTTTTATGTTTTCTAATTTTTCCTTTTGTTACTCCTGTTGCTATTGTTCTTCCGATTCTCAGTAGTGAGGTCGGGTTCCTCCTGTGGACTCAGGAGAAGGGAGATCTGATCTCTGGTTCTGGGCTTGTGGGTTGCAAGTCCAGGGGTCCCTCCTGGTCTGGAGGAAGAGAGGTCTGCGACCTCTGGTTTGCTGGTGACTGGGAGTCACTGGTGGGGTCCCTCCAGGTCTGGAGGAAGAGAGACTTCGGTCTCTGGTTTCCAAGTGGCTGGGAGTCACTTGGGGTGTCCCTCCGGTCTGGAGGAAGAGGGGAGGCTATTCCCCTGGTCAAGCTGTGTGGCAGTAAGTGTTCGCAGACTGAGTCTGCTTGTTTCTAGCGTTAGCTAGTGAAGCCTCACTCCGGTTGGGAGTGAGGTGTGGATGTAGGTCTGGAGGACCGAACCACCGAAAAAATTACTTGTGCAGTGGTTTGCCTTGCGTTAGCTCCATATCTTCTACCACCCTTCACAGGTTGTCTGAGCTTTCATATTGCTATATGTGCTGCAGGTTGATTACCTTCTTCTGCTTCCGCTTGTTAATTGTTTAGGCGCGCACTTCATATTTGTTCCTTGGTTTAAAAGATTATTTGATCAGATATTCAGATTGTCTATTCGCCTTGATAGCATTCTAGATTTTATTGAGCGAAAAGTTTTTAAGGGTGGGATTCATTCACCTCCCCCCCCCCCTCTGAATCCAGCGCACCGATCCTATCACTTTTCACCCAGAAGGAATTAAATATGCGACAACGTAGATGGTTGGAGTATCTCAAGGACTTCGACTTTACAATTCAATATCATCCAGGGAAAGCAAATGTTGTAGCAGACGCTCTTAGCAGAGGACCAAAGGCTACTCTAGGAAGCCTCAGGAAAGGTATGAATTGTCTTATCAAAGATTTCTCTCACTTGAATCTTGATATTGATAGGGAAGAAGATGGATGTATAATTGCCAGTATAAGGTCTCAACCTACATTTATTCAGGATATAGTCAAATTACAAGAGAATGACCCTGCATTGATGGAGATCAAAGATAATATTGATCAGAGACCAGAATTTTCTATCTCAAAAGATGGAATATTACTATTTAAAGGTAGGATTTGCATGCCAAATCATAATCACACTAAGAAATTAATCTTGGAAGAGGCACATAAGTCAAGCTCTGTTGTTCATCCTGGTGCTACCAAGATGTATCAAGATTTGAAAAGAAACTTTTGGTGGCCCAACATGAAGAGAGAGGTAGCAGATTTTGTGTCACACTGTTTCACTTGTCAATAGGTCAAGGCAGAACATTTAAAACCCGCTGGTAAATTATACCCCTTGAATATTCCCGAGTGGAAGTGCGAAATTATAGGGATGGATTTTATCATGGGCTTGCCTAAGACAAGAGGCGGACACGATGGTATATGGGTGATCATAGACCAATTGACTAAGTCTGCACATTTTCTACCGATCAAAAGTCGATGGTGTGTGGATGTACTAGTAGCATTATACCTGAGGAAAATTGTCAAATTGCACGGTGTCCCTGTCAGCATCATATCTGACCGAGATCGTCGGTTTACATCATAATTTTGAAAGGGTCTACAATATTCATTAGGGACCCGACTGAACTTTAGCATCACATTCCATCCACAAACTGATGGTCAAACAGAAAGGATAAATCAAGTGGTGGAAGATATGCTCAGGGCTTGTGCTATTGACTTTGGAGGAAGTTGGCATGATCACTTGCCTCTAGTGAAATTTTCATACAACAATAGCTATCAAGCCAGTATACAGATGGCACCATTTGAAGCTCTATATGGAAGAAGCTGTCGATCCCCTATTTGTTGGAATGAAGTAGGAGAAAGGTAATTCTTGGTCCCGACATTATTAAGGATACTACCGAGAAGATAAAACTCATTCGAGAAATACTTCAAATGGCACAAGACAGGCAGAAATCGTATGCTGACAATCAAAGGCGTGACTTGGAGTTTCAATTAGGTGACCATGTGTTCCTTAAAGTTTCTCTAGGTCGAGGTATTTGAAAATTTGGGATTAAGGGCAAGCTTACTCCAAGATTCATTGGCCCCTTTGAGATTCTCGAAAGGGTTGGTGAAGTTGCATATAGAATTGCTTTGCCCCCTCAATTAACAGAAGTTCATGATGTATTTCACGTCTCAATGCTCAAGAAGTATGTTCCTGATCCTTTCCATGTCATCACTTACGACAATCTGGAGATTAAGAAGGACTTAACATACGAGCAAAAGCCAATAAGGATTATTGAACGGGAGGTACGTCAACTACGGAATAAAACTATTCCTATGGTCAAGATCCAATGGACCAAATTATGGTCTCATGAAGTGACATGGGAAACGGAAGAAGCTATGCACAAAAGATTTCTGGAATTATTTGAATGTAAGTACACTCTCCATAAATTCATGTATTGAATTTGGGGACCAAATTCTCTTAAGTGGGGGAGGGTGTAATGTCCCAAGAATTTTATAGAATATTTCTGAAGCATTTTAAATTTTTATAGACCTAAATGGATTTACAAATGAATTTCTGGGTTTTATAAATCATTATTAAGGCCCAAGTGTGATAACCAATTAACCTAGCCTATTTAAACAAAGCCCAAAGGACTTAAGGACCAAGCCCATGAAGTTTGGCCCATATTCTAGAAGGTAATTAGCTTATTCACGGAATATAAGGATAAATACTCATTTTATGGATAATTACATTGATAAACCGAAAATAGAGTTTGAATTAAATTCAAGTTCGGCGCCCAATAGTAATGGCGGTCTATCGTGAGACCGCTAGGGAACAGTTGGCGGTCCAGTCCTAGACAGCTAATTTATGTCAGTTCCGTGAGTTGAAGAAAGAGCAAAAAGATTAGATTTTTGACGTTTTATCTCCTAGAGACCGAGGTGGGAGGACTAGTAAGCATCTTAAGGACTCTTTGAAGTTGGGATAGTACAACTAGGGACTCTATAATGGATCTAATCCATGAAACCCTAGCAAAAACCTATAAATAGACCCTAGGTTGCACTTACGCGAGCCCCATGTTTGGCTCATGTGGAACTAAGGTAAGACGGCTTTAATTCAGGTAGGTTCTTTTGAGGTATTTATTTCTAATACTAAGGACTAACTTGCCTCAAAATTTCATGCTAGGAGATCAACCCATCAGGAAGATAGAGGCACCCAAGGTTGCTGGTTCCACATCAACGACCCAGGAGACTGTGCAACGGTGTGGTGAAGATAAGGAAATTAGGGACCCAAAACGAGGTATTTAGAAGTTTCACCTTTAGAACTTTTTATTCTCCTTAGTATCTTCTTCTTACCCTCCAAATTTCATGTCTTTAGATCAAGAGAATCATAAGTTAGAGGAGCGTGAAGTTACTGATTTATCACAGGAAGTGCAGAAGTAGGGTTGACTTCCCGTCCGAAATTCAAAGTCTAGAGGTGTTTCCAGAGGTAGGTCATCTCATGAACGGCTAAAACGTTATTCTAGGATTAAAAGCTCTCTTGTTGCACTTGATTTCATGTATTGTATACGGAGAATTTCATGTTTTAATAGGATCCATGCGTCTAGTGTAGCATACATGCATTTTTCTTAGCTCTAAATGAACTAAATTAGTTCTCTTGTCATAATACATGAATCATATGCATATTGTTAGCTTATTCTTCATTCTACCATGATAGAAGAAGTTTTATATATGTTGATTTCCAGACATGATGTGTTTTAGTTAGCATCTAGTTGCACATGTTTAGTTTGTCTGTAAACAGAAGCTAGACGGCCTAAAAATGGACCGCCAGAACTGGTTAGCAACCCTACGATACACCGCTAACAGGTGATTAGTGGCCAATATATGGACCGTTTTTGTTCATGTGATTTCACCATTATAAAATCACAAGCGGACTTACGATAGACCGCTTAAGCCCTACAAACGATTATAAATTAGACCGTTTGCG
Organism: Amorphophallus konjac; assembly: GCA_022559845.1. Classification (NCBI taxonomy): domain Eukaryota; kingdom Viridiplantae; phylum Streptophyta; class Magnoliopsida; order Alismatales; family Araceae; genus Amorphophallus; species Amorphophallus konjac. The sequence goes on along the minus strand of CM040118.1, from coordinate 254,084,245 downwards.
ACCCTGAGATTCTATATTTTGGTTAATCCAAAACCTAATGCAGGATTACCCTATCTATTATATGACAAACCTAGTTAGTTAAGTTTTATCCCTTATTCTGGCATTGTTTATGTATATATAGAGATTTCTAGTAGATCTCCTGTTCTTAATGGTACTTGGGATTATTTTTAACATAAGTTGACCTTATGCCAAAATCATATACTTTTGTAATTAAATATATGTTTCTAAAGTTGGATGATTTATGGTTTACATTGATCACTATTTTAATGATCTCTTTCTGATCTATAGAGTCATTTCCATAAGTACATGGGATATATCCCGGTAAATGACCATTAGTTACACCTATGCACATTAGACACACAATCTTGGACTTGATAACCTCTCCTTTGGATATTCCTTCCAACGGAATAGGAAATCTTGTTTCAACACCTCCGTAATTCTCTGTGAGCCTGGGATTCCCTCCAGGATGCCGAGTTGGATGTACCATTAAAGCCCATTGTCTAGAAAGCACTTATACTAGTGTTTTATATTTCTGGAACTTAGCGGCCTTATGGTTGACCGCCAGACTCTGCTAGCGGGCCTTATCTAGACCGCTAACAGATCCTTGATGGTTCTTTCTTTGACCGCTAAAGACTCCAGATAATATGTTTAAATATCGAACAGTCTTATCCTTAACAGTCTAGAACTAGACCGCTTTCTCCATGAAAGGGCCCAGTAAACGACCGCTATTTCTTTAGTACAGTTAACCCGAGGTTTGACCCAAGGGTTAATATTACTATGATCCTAGATTGTTCAATTGATTATCTAGATCATGTCACATTATTCTAAAAATACTCAAGTAAATTATGAAAGTTAAGAAATGTACTGTTATGCTGTCGATTTATTTCCACGGCATAACCAAGTTATCAATGTGTTTATTGAACTCTTATTCTCAATAGAAGAATTCTTATTTTGTTACTTTATCATGGAACTATCATTGAAATTGTACAATCTTGGCCACATTATTGTTATATACGTGGAAGTAACTTGATTTATACGTGAAGATGTAGTTCGAGCACTGATTGTGTTCAAGGGCTCTATGCTAGTCCCCTCGGCTGATTGTCAGAAACATACTATATAAACCATGGGGTATGATGCTACTGGCGTCGCATTGCGCTCGGAGTACTTTCTTTATAAACAAGTTAAAATATCCATGGAAATCACGGAAATCTACATGAATTCACGAAGTACTTGTTACTAAGTGAAGAGTACATTCTTACATGGTACATGACTTGCTAGTACATTCTTGTTATATTCTTGTTCACTAAAGGCCAATGTTACATTCTTGCTGGATTACACTTTAATTGAGCAAGTATAATTTAATCGCATTATACTCAATTCATATTGTCATATCTCAAGCTTTATTTTGTCTTATTACTTTGGCTTTAATCGCATGTTTAGTCGTATGTGCATGATTTATCCTTTTCTTTAGAGCTAAAGATATTAATTACTTTAACATTGCCAATCATGTTGATGCGAAGATACCTACTGGACAAGTGTGCTCATTACCTATTTTTTAATCTTTTCAAGAAGTACCAGTGGGTCGGATTCAGATTCAGGTCATCCCAGTGATGGGTCCGAGAGCGATTAAAGAGTGAAGACTTAGGAAGTCAAAATGTCTAGATTGAGTTTATGTAATTTTCTCTTATTGAATCTAGCAAATTTAAGAAAGTCAATGTCTCATGTACTTGAAGTATGGTTGTTATTATTAATAAAAATGAAGGTTTGAATGTTGTTGTGCAATTACTTTGTGTGATTGTTTTGCGCTCTGTTTATTCTTGCTTGCAAGAGGCTTACCATGCTGGCTGTTCGCGTTCCCGATTGTGTCCGCAGCATAATCTCGGGGCGTGACAACAACAGCTTGGATCCACTTCTATCATTTGGTGTCATTTCCACTTCTTGATATCCCTCGAGAGCTGATTCTGTGCTTCAATATCAATTCCCTTATCCTGAATAGATGACAGTCTTACAATCAGTTCATTACTTTAAGCAGCAACTATCATATGTCTCCTACAATAAGAATCATGTTTGCTTCATGAATAAAATGACGGTTTAATCTTAATAAACTGTAGAGTTTAAAAACTGTACTCAAAAGATAAGGTGATAGAAAATTGGTTATAGCTCTCAACCTCTTTCTCATGTTGTGATAGATAAGATCTTTACAGTATCTGAAAATGAAAGACTTAGTGAAATCTAGGTTGAGAAACTTAGATAGTGTATTGTTTTTAAACAGGTCACTTTGAACAATTAAAAGGGTAGCAAAATGAAAAGCATTCTTAAAAGAAATGAAAAATCTATTAGTAGAGCAATAACTGAACTGCACTGAGAAACTGAGTACTCCATTAGTGAAATGGATACAAATTCATGTCATGAAGTGCTTCATGTTAACTATGTTCACATGATCAAATCTATAGAATTGGTTTCACTGAGTAGCTGGGGGTACTAGCGTCGAATAAACGTGTACCCTTATGCAAAAAGGTGTAAACATGACTGTTGTTTTTGATCAGAGACAGATACGGTAGTCTGTGCTTAGTAACTGGGGGTACTGGTGTCTAACCCACGTGTACCCTTAATGTCAAAGGCATAGATGATACGTGTCTGTTCAACAAGCTTATTTTTAAACAATCAAAAGTTAAAAAAGGTTTGATGTATCCCTTGCAATTCCTATTTTACTAAGTGTCAAATTGTTTAACCTCAATACATATCCTCTGGAGTATTCCTTACTCCTTGTTTCCTGATGGCAAAGGGGGAGAGAAAAAGCACTTCGTGGTATTTTGATTAAGGGGGAGTTCTATTCCAGGATAATCTTCATGGTAGATATGTTTAGGAAGAGTGTCTAGTGTTAGGAAAATTTTGGGGGAGAGTTTCTTCAGAGGGTAGAGACACTTGGCAAGTTCAGGGGGAGAGCTGGGCATATTTGGCTTGGTTATGGCAAAGGCGGTGATTAGAACTTTAATCATTGTCAGCATTCCACTATGTGTGTTTGTCTGGTGGATTGTTTGACTGTGCTTCATGTTAAATACATCTTTTATTGGATTAAACTTGTCTCATCAAAATACATCATAATTTTGGGTGTTGCCATCATCAAAAAGGGGGAGAATGTTGGGTCTCTTCTGGAGTTGATCAGCAGTGTGAAGACTGATGTGTGTTGATTGTGTTTTGAATGATTGGCAACAGTAAAGTTGACTTGGTTGACTGTAGAGTTTACTTTGGTGACTTTATCTTGACCATGGTAATATTGTGTATATTGATGAATTTCTTCTATGTCAGACATCTTCATAAAACACCTCTGCACACTTTGTTATTTTTCATTTAAGGTCAGTAGGTCAATGCACACCTTGTATGACACTATAACATGATCGGTGCATGTTTTGCAGAAGTATGTATAAGGTCAGTGCAGACTGCATTATGTGTAACTAAGGTCGGTGCATATTAGTTTTGGTCTTTGATAGGGTCGGTGCACATCTGCATTGCGATTGCATATAGTCGGGGCATGTTTCTGTAGAAACACATATATGTCGGTGCAGGTTTTGCTGTGAGCATATAAGGTCAGTGCAGGCGTCTGTCTTGCACTAAGTAATGTCAGTGCAAGTAGTGCCTCTCACACACCTCAGGTCGGTGCTAGTCGTCGTTTTCACTTAGTGAGGTCGATGCAAGTTACCATGTGCATACAAAGTGGGTTCAGCATCTGCATTGAGCAAAGAAGGTCGGTGCATTCTTTGTTCTATTACACCTAAGGTCTGTGCATTTTTTGCCTTACACATAATAGGTCGGTGCATCATTTTGCCATCTGCATGCAAAGGGTCGGTACACTGTCTGCTTCATGCATATAAAGGTCTGCACATGTTTTCATACATGCGTAATAAGGTCAGTGCACACTTGTATCCTGCATAACCAAAGTTAGTGCATTGTTTACCTTACGAGTGTAGATGGTCAGTGCACTCTCTATTCTATATCATAATAAGTCAGTGCTAGTCTGCATCTCTTCATGTACTGAGGTCGATGTTTATTGCTATTAAGGTCGAGACATGTGTATATCAAGTCTATGCTAGCTGCATGATGTAGTCTGTGCTAGTTCTTCACTCTTGCATCTGTGCCTATAGACATGTGAATTGTCTAAGTCCATAACACGTCACTGATACTTTGTTCGTTACAATGATAGGTGAGACTCATGATCAAACACCTGATGCGTGTCCCAACTACATGCGAACTTTAAGTCACGAGCAACTAAAGTACAAAGATAAAAGGCACGTGATTCAAGGCAAAAGGCAAAATGATGTTCGTGACACGTGATAAGCAACCCAATCAAGATGCTGCCACGTGGCCATCCCAAGTTCAGATCTGAACAAACTTTTGGGTGGGAAACTTGGTTTCCACGCGGTCATCATCTGCTGCATTATAAATGGGGGCAGATCGCCCAATCTCAAATAACATAGAAAAAGAGAGAACAACATCAGCCAAGTCAAGAGGAACTTCCAGCAAGATCCAGAGAGAGTTTTGAGGGAGATTTGAGAGAAGAGCATAGAGTCATTTGAAAGGTGTGAGTCTGAGTTTCTGCATGTCATTGTTTCTGGCTTCTTGGTATAGTACCAGAGCCGATCTGCTCTTTGTAAGAGCTACAGATCATTTTACTATTTTCTATTTTTTTGTTGCTTCTGTTTTCCATTTCGAACTCTTGTTATAGCAAGCTGTGAGTCAGCGGTTGGTAAGCTGTAATCCCCAGCGGTAGAGGAGGATTCCTCTGATAGCTTAAGCTATAAGGCTAAGCGTGTGTTGGGAAGTTTTCCCCGAAGCTATGGATCAACGAATTGGAAGCTGTGAATCATAAGTGAAGCCACACTTGGTTTAAGTGTGGGGTGGACGTAGATCTCTGGTGGAGATCGAACCACCTAAAAATTGCGTGTCTATGTTTGATGGTTTGTGATTGTTGCATGTATTCATCTAGTTGTTATCGTGTTTCTTTAGATTGATATATTGAGTATTCAAGAGTGTGAAGAAGTTATATCAAAAGGTGCTGCTCGAAGGATAAGATAGACTTATCTAAAAAGTGGTTTATCTTACGTGAGGACACTCATTGAGTTCAACCTCCGCCAAGTACCTCTTTACATTTCATTTATCAGGAATTTAGTTCTACTGCTGCTGACTTTTACTTGTCTATTTGAATTTACTCATTCTCTCTATTGATATCTCCCACACAACATTTGAATACGACTTCTGTTAATTCAGTGGCTCTAGTGATTCTGTGTCTAAATTGGCTGTTCTGATTAAGCAATTTTTAATTCCGCACTTATCTGCTTAATCTTTCTTTAAATTTGGGGTAGATCTATTCACCCCCCCTCTAGATCCAAATCAGTTGTAATACCTGGGATCTTTCAGATCGGAATCGGAGAGTTTTCGGAGCGCTTTTGTGGGTCTTAGATCGTGTTTTATGATCCACTCGGGTTTTGAGACTCTGGGATGCTGCAAGTGCGTTGTGCTCTTCCCGAGGATCGCAGAGGCTATTTTTTCATATTTTTCTGAGTTTATGAAATTTTGGGCCAAAAATTGGATTTTAGAAATATTTGAAATTTCTTTTTTATTTTCTATTTAACCCCTCTTTCTCTCCTCTCTCCTCTCACCATCGCTCACTCTCTCCCCCTCCGTTCTCTCTCCTCTCCCTCTCCCCCGGAAGGCCGACCGTGGCAGAGGTGGACAAGGCGAGGACATCGTGGTGGTGTCGTAGAGCGTGAAGGCGCGAGGAATGGAGCGTGGCGTTGGCGCGATCCAGTTCTGTGGATTCGAAGCTTAGGCGGGGTTCGTGTGATGGTTTTCGACATTTTCGACGCACGAGATCTTCGGTGGAGGTAAGGGGATGGATACTCTACCTATTTACTACTTTCCCTCACGATTTGAAGCCGATAGGCGTGAGTATGAGTGAGATTTCCATTTTTATGGGAAAAAGCATGTTTTTGGGGTGTGATGTGAAATCGTCGTTCCAGGTGATAGTTTTCGATTCAAATGCTATAATTTGAACTTCCAACTTGTCGAGATTCAATTCCCGCTAGTTTGGCTGCGTTTGGCCGTGATTTGGGACAGGTCTGAGGCCGGATGCCCACGTGAGTCATTTTGGGTGGATTTGAGGAAATCGCATGTTTCTAGACGTTTTGTGGTTTATTTGATCCCTTCCGGCTTGTGGAAGGTTTATATCGAGTCTATGGATGTTTCCCCATCATTTTGGGATGATTGGCGCGTGGAAACACGGAGTTTTGCTCTTTCCTAGGGTTTTCGCATCGGTAGGAAGTAGCGATCGTACCAGAGATCACTACTTGAGGTGGCGGCCAAAGGAGGACTGCTATATTCAAGAAATGGTAGAAGGGGGACCGCTATCTTTTTTCTTAAGTGTTTTAAGTCAGTTTCGAGTTGCGGTCTTGCGACCGACCGCAACTTAGTAGTGGCGGCCCTAGGGTGACCCCCATTTGGTCATTTGGCTTTTTAACTCGGTTAGGTCGGTTCCAAGTAGCGGCCTTGCGGTTGACCGCCTCCTTGAAGTAACGGTCAGGCTACGACCGCCACAAGGATAGCTTATTGTGAGTTTTTCGAGGTAGTTTGGAGATGGCGATCTTGCCAGGACAGCTACCTTCAAGAGATAGCCATAGGAAGACCGCCACTTTCAAGAAGCGGCCCTAGGCAGACCGTCTCTTACCTATATGGGTTTGCAAGTAGCGGCCATGGTATGACCGCCACTTTGCTCGGCTATGTGGTAGCGGCCAGGGAGATGACTGCCACCTGCCTAGAGTGTTCTTTTGTGTTGGTTTGGCTACGACCCGTTGGATAGCCCTTTGTTCCGTTGATGTCTTGGACGTCCTATGAGGACTGTGGAAATGTTATAGGGTGTTCGGAATTGCCATGATATCGAGTACTATGCTGTGTTTTTTCGAGGGTCATTATGGTTTCTAGTCAACCCAATTGTGACCTAGTGGTTGACACGTGACCTCGTGAGTGTCTCGGCTATTTCGTGGGGATCGAGACTATGTTTTGGACGCTCAGAGGTATTACGTTACCTCAGTTTGCATGCCTATGTGGTTAGAGGGCTCAGATGATCCATCATGTTCTGTGTTTCTCGTTATGCGGAATTATGAGTTCGTTGAGCGGCATTGGGGTCGTGGACTTTCATTAATGTGTGGATCCGGATGTTCTGTGCCGCTTCCGTAGTGTGGTCTACTATGGTCTTGACTTAGGGATGAGGCTGATTGGAGGCTTATTACCGCTTTGTGCGATGATCTTCACCCGAGTCTCGTGACTCAATGATCATTATGTTAGCAACTCTAGTTGACTGTCCTGAGTCTGGTGGTAGTTATGTGCTACCTTATGCTTCGTAGTACGTGCAATGGGTACGTGCGTGACCTATCCGTACTTCGGTGTTTTGATTCTCTGTGTCTAGTGAGCCTCCACTAGTCGTAGCCTGCGACACTTTCGTGTGTCAGCCCACCTGGGTGTGGTGGCGGGGCGAGTTCCCGATAGAGATGATTTTTAGGCTGGTTACCATGGGCCCCTTTGTCTAGCCGTTAGAGTCCGACGAGAGGGGAAAACCAGCTAGAGGCCTGGCTCAAGGCATTGAGCTTGTGTAGGCACACGTGGTCAGGGGTGTTAGACCAGCGCTGACAGGCCTGACCCTGACTTGTCACTCGTTACTGTTGTTCCTTGGTTAGTTGTTCGGTATCTCAGTTAAAGCGTTCGAGGCAAGTGGGAGATATCTGAGGCGCAATATAAGACGTCTGGGACACATCTGGCTTTTCTACTAGTGAGGAGGTACTTATGTCACATGACACATTATTCGTGGTATATGTTGGTGGTTTCTAGACCGTGTGGTCTAGTGTTGGGCTTTTGTCTCTGTGGATGAGCCTGCATGACTGAAATGTCGTGATGTATCCTGGCTGTATAGCCAGAGTTTCTTTGTATTGGTTCGGTGATTCCCAACTGTGAGTACTGGAATTGGTGTTTTACCGATAGGAGTTGTTTAGAGGGCCGAGGTTCTATCGGCTGCCATGTTTCTGTTCAATACGGCTTTCCTCTTTACTTTCACTATTGTTGTTCCTACTCCTTCTTTTGTTATTGTTGCACTATTGTTACTGTGTTCGTTTTGTGGTGGGGATCTGTGGGAACCCTACTGAGCCACTGAGATAAGGCTCACCCCTGACTTTTCAGGTGTAGCTGTTCTTCCTCATGCATCGGAGGTGCAGTGCGGTGGTTCTTAGTTGCCAGCTTTACCAGTGTCGGGCTTCCCCCGACTTGAGAGTACATTTCTCTTTTCTGTTGGACTGTACCTTAGTTGGACTAGACTCTGCTAGCTTTGTAGTTTAATTTGTTTAATTGAAAATGTAATTTTATTTCTGCTAATTTAGCAATCATGATCATAGTAATTATTTGTTTACTGCTTTATCTGGATGTTCAATATACTCCACCCACACCTTTCTTTCCCTTCAGAGCCATATTGCTCTTGGTAGGCCTCTCAGGATCCAAGTGCTATCGGGTTTACCCGGTATCCAGATGCTAGGTTGTCACAATCAAAAAGGGGGAGAATGTTGCATTCTGTGTGTCTTGATGATGTCAGTACAATATAAATCATAAGTCAATCAGTCTGAATCAAATAAATTGAATCCCTAAATGCTTTGGTGGCTCATACTGCCTAAGTGTTTATTTTATCAATTGTAGGTTGACAGAGTGGTACATGATGTTCAAGAGAAGAAGAAATTCAAAAACTAACACTCAAAAGATCTAGCCAAATTTAGACATCTCATAAAGTCAATTCTCAAAAAAGCCAATGGAATTTAGAAGAAAACAAACCGACTTGGCAAAATTTAAGTCAACAATTACCCTATTAATTCAGTAAGAGTCTAAGGAAGAGTCGACCCCAATTTGTAAATGCTCTGTATTGATTCCAGCAGCCTTGATGGGGTCGACCCTGTCCAGCATCAGAGTCGACACTAAGAAAGAACTTGTTCTTAAGATTAAAGACTGCGTCAACGCAGTAGTAGCCTGGAGTTGATGCAGCTCACAAGAAATCCAATAGCCTATCGTCAGGAATCACATGAGGTCGATGCAAGAAAGCCACGACATCGACACGACCCTATATTTACACATGCTCTTTTTCAAGCGATCGAATATAGAGTCGACTCCAAGCTCAAGTAAAGCCGACTCAGTGGCTGTCTATCAAGCAAAATCAAGACACATCGGATAATAGAGTCGATGCAAGGATCACCACGGAGTCGACATAAATAGCAATCTTATGTTCAGAAATAAGAAGGTGTCGACTCTCAGAGTCAACCCTATAATTCATATGTTCTGTCTTGGCATATCCTACAACAAAGCGTCGATGCTATGAAGGATGTGTGTCGACGTAGTCCGCCTTGTCCAGTGAAGCTCGTGAGGAATTTAAGTGAACCACATGCCTTCAACCTCCCTTTATTGAATCATGATCCAATACATGTGGCTGGACTCTAGAAGGTTCCAAACTGTTGTTGTGTCCCTGAACTTTTGATGATAGCAAGCACTATAAGTCATCCTGTGTTTGCATGAAAATTGAACGATGATGATGCATTTGGTTACTGCACTATGCATAACTATGCTTTGAATACTGTGCATTTGGTTACTGTGCATTGGGTTTGATGATGTCATTTGTGTTGATTTGATGCATTACTGTTGTTGTTGCATTTGGCTGTGATATAGTCTGTCACGCCCCGAGCCTTTATTACAGCGGAAGACTCGCTCGAGGAACGCGAACAGCCGGCATGGTAAGCCTCTTGCAAGCAAAAACGATCAGAGCGCAAGGTAATCACATATAAGAATGCAATCGCACAATATTTACTCAACTTCAACTTTCATTAATAATTAAATCCAATATTCAAATACAACCACTAATTCAACTTCCATCATGCTAGACTCAAGAAATAAGAAATTACATAGACTCGATCTAAACAATATAAACTTCCTAAGACTTCGCTCATTCTTTATTCACTCTCGGATCCGCTACTTGAACATTCCGAATCCGAACCCGACTCACTTCCATTTCTTGAAAAAGAATGGAAATAGGTAATGAGCACACTTGCCCAGTAGGTATATTCGCATCAACATGAAGGCATCATTAAAGTAATTAACATTTTAGCTCTAGAGAAATAAGGTAAAATCACGCGAATGCGATCAATCATGCGATTGAACCAAAGTATGTAAGATAGAATGAGAGCAAGTATGAACTAGCAAGAATGTTATAAGAACATGATATGGCCTTTCATGAACAAGAATGTAACGAGAATGTACTAGCAAGCCTCATAATCATCACTCCAGTATCTTTTGCTTATGAGCAAGTACTTCGTGAATTTCTGTGGAATATCAAGAAAGTCAAGTATCAATCATGTTGTATTGTGTTGTGGATTTTCACTTATTTATAAAGAAAGTACTGCCAGCGCAATGCGACGCCAGTAGCATCATACCCCATGGTTTATAATAGTATGTTTCCGACAATCAGCCGAGGGGACTAGCATAGAGCCCTTGAACACAATCAATGCTTGATCGCATCTTCAAGTATAAATCAAGCTTTTTCCACGCATGTAACAATAAAGTATGGCCAAGAATGTATAATTCTAACAAGCTCTTGATAACAATAATTCAATGAATGAATGCTTTTAATAAGAATCATGAGAAATCAAGAATGACTTATACTATGTTATACCTATGGAAATAAATCGGCTGCATAACGGTACATTCTTTATCTTCCATTCATTATATTAGGTTTCTTGATCAATATGATAAGTTCTAGATCATCAAGAGTCCATCTAGAAACCTTAGAATATCAACCCTTGGTCAAACCTCGGTTAAAATACTTAAGCATTGTGACGGTCGTGTACTGGGCCGTTACATGATGTGACGCTCCAGTATTGGGCCGTTACATTAGTCTGAATCCCAAACCAAGAAATCGGACTCAGTTGAATGTGACGGTCGTATATTGGGCCGTTACATGTACCTGACGGTCCAATATAGATCCGTTACACTACTGATAACCAGAAACATCCATAGTGTCATCTAATCACTTGGGTTTTAATGGTACAACTAACTCGGCGTCCTAGTGGGAATCCCAGGCTCGCGGAGAATTACGGAGGCCTTGAAACATAATTTCCTAGTCCATTGGAAGGAATATCCAATAGAGAGGTCATCATGTCCAAGAATAATATTCCTATAGTGCAAAGTGAACTAATAGACAACATACCGGAATATGTGCCATGTACTTGGAGAAATGACTCTATTGGTAGAGAGAATGTGTAACAATAGAACATCATGATAAAACTCCGTCAATACATCTTTGGAAAATCATGATTTAGATACAAAATTATAGAATTATGGCACATGAAATTAACATAACTTAAATTAACTTGAGATACCTTAATTATGCAATTTCTATCATGAATCAGTAGATAATCTTAAAGACATGAAATTAGGTCAAAACATAGATAACTAGGCTTATTTATAAGTTAACTTGACTGATTTTCAATTATGTCTACGATTACCCTGACAGTCTAGAATGGGTGCATCACAGTGATTGTGACGGTCTATCGAGGGGCCGTTACAGTAATGTAACGCTCCATCTATGGTGCGTCAGAGACAACATAGTAATCTAAATACAACAGAGAGTGTGACGGCTTATCGTAAGGCCGTTACAGTCTGTGGCGGTTTAAGTATGGTGCGTCAGAGTCCCTGCTAATAGTATAATGAAATAAAAAGACTATGATTTGAAACCATGTCATGTTTTGAAAAGATTTAACTACCCCAATCATGACAAAATGATGTAAAGGTCATCTAGATGCATAGGTTGCAGTGAATTGACAAGATAATATCTTTGATCTTTGATTAGGGCAAAGAATATGTATGTATGCATAAACTCACTAAAAACATGGAATTCATAGTCTATAATGCATGAAATCAAGTACAATCAGAGGTCTTTTATCCCTAACAAGATGTTTTTGCCAATCATGAGATAACCTACACTTTTATCTGAGCTTTAAACTTTTAATTTGAGTCTGAAAGACGTGCCCTAGTTCTCTTTTTCCAGCGATTTTCCAACAACTTCCTACTGCTCTATCTCTCCAACCTCTTGTCCTAAAGATGTAAAATTTTGAGGGTAAGAAGATGAAACTAAGGTGAATAAAAAGTTCTTAAGGATTGAATTCTAATTACCTCGTTTAGACGTCCTAATCTTTTGATCTCTAGGGGGTCCTTTGCTCTGAATCCTGCGTTACTATGGTCGAACCAGCAACTTTGGAAGCTTCAATCTCCTTGGTTGCTTGATCTCCTAACATGAAGTTTGGAGAACTATTAGTCTAAAGTATACTAAACAAAATCTTCTAAAAGGATGGCAGAGTAAACTTTTATCACAGGCTTGTAGGGTTGTCCTCATTCACTCTGTGTTGTCATCGCTGGCAATATACTCAGCTAGTGCTGTTTCAGTTCCTTGCACCATCCAGAGACAGATTGGCAAAATGTGTGCTAATTTTTTTTGGCAAGGTGTTGACACTTCACATAGGAAGCATTGGGTTTCATGGGACAGAATATGCAATCCTATTGCTAGTGGCGGTCTGGGAATTAGAAGTCTTCCTGATATTCAGATTTGTTGCCAAGTTAAACTCCTGTGGCTTTCACTGTTCAATAATTCTCTTTGGGCTCGGTTTGTTAGGTGTAAATATTTGCAAGGCTACCATATTTCTGACTGCACCTCTCCATATCCAGCTGGGATTAGAACTAGAGACTTTATAAAGGCTAAAACTATTCTACTTACTGGTCTTCAGATGATCATTAAAGATGGTTCATCTATTAATTTTTTTAAAGATACTTGGTATAAACATAAAGCTTTATTTGACCAGGCTCCTTTTCAATCTATTCTTGAGGACTGCTCTGTAAGGGTTGTTTTAACAGATTTACAACATAATGCTTGGAGTCATATAACTGATCAACAGACTCGGTGGGACCTTCAGAATATTATTCTACAGAATGGCAGGGATATCCCCATCTGGTCCTTATCAAATTTTGGAAAGTTCAGCATCAAATCCACATACAGGTTTATAAAGGGGCAAATGATACAGCAGAGCAGTTCAGGTTTCCTCCGAGGGCTACTTTATTCTGTTGGAAGCTCATACAGCAGGCGGTCCCAGTTGACAACAGAGTATAATCAAGTGGTGTACATTTGGCATCTTGCTACTCCTGTTGTCAATCCTCTAAGAATAAAGAAGATGAAGACCATTTATTTCTGAAAAGTGAACCTGCTGTCTTTCTTTGGAATAAGTTTGGGTCTCTCTTAGCTGACTCTAAACTGGATTCATCAAACTTCTGCTCGTGGCTAGAACAAATCATCACAGACATCCATATTACTTCCCCTAAAGGCTTTATAGCTCTTCTGGTGGTGATTTTGATATCTTGGGAGACATGGAAATACCGATGCTTGGTCAGGTATGAAGGTTGTTCTTCCAATATCCTAAGGGTGGCTGATAATATTCTTTTGGAGATTAAACAAATTGTGCAGCAAACCAATTTCAGACATGGTATTAGTTCTGATTACTGGAACTCGATTCATGAATTTGGTATTGATGTTAACATCAAACGGCCGGCAACTTCTATTATTAGATGGAAACCCCCTCTGTTAACTACTCTCTCAATGTCGATGGGGCTTGTAAGGGTAATCCAGGGCCGGCTGGAGGTGGTGGCTGCATCTGAAATCCCCATGGTCAAGTTTTGTTGAGTTTCTCCTATTTTTACGGTAATGGTTCAAATATGATTACTGAAGGAAGAGCGCTTTTGGATGGCCTGCGCCTTGCCAGACTGCATTCTATTCCATTGTCAATCATATATACGGATTCCATGGTAATGGTTGATTTGTTATCCAATAAGAAGGACCCCCCTTGGTCTCTTCTTCCATGGTGGGCAGAAATTCAACAAGCCTTCTATATGTGTGGTTGCCCCATCATTCACACCTACAGAGAAATCAACCAGGTTGCTAATGCTCTTGCTAATCATGCTATCTTCATCGGTCACAATAAGGAGTTCCACTCTTTTAAAGATCTGCCCATCCTAGCCAAAGCTTATGCTTTAGCGGATGCCTCTTCTGTTCCTAATTTTCGTAGGAGTTTTGTATAGGCTTTTTTCAGCTTCATTCTACTAGAGACTTGGTCTCTTCGGCCTCTAATGAATTGTACATGTTCTATACAAAAGTAATAAAATCAGCATTTAGTGGTTTGTTTGGTGGAGTGAGAACATTCCCTTCTTCTGGAATGGGGGTGCACTCTCCCTTCGGCCACTTGATGACTTTGTGCTTGAAAAAAAAAATCTTCTAAAGAACTTACCCAAAATTCTATCTCCTTACCTTGATTCTTCACGAGCCAAAAGGGTCGCTCAGTTCAGAACTAGGTCCTATTTATAGGGTTTTAAAGATTAGATCAATTCTAGAGTCCTTAATTTGCCAGAACCTAATCCTTAAGAGTCCTTAGTAATATTATAAACTCTCCCAAGATGATCTCTTGCAGATAGGATCCCAAAGTTCTAATCTTTTTGCTCGTTCTTTCTTTCACGGAACTGACAGGATGTAACGCATCAAGACTGGTGCGTTACATGTCTGTGGCGGTCGCACGATAGACCGCTACATCCAATGTGTACAGAGTTCAACATCAATCAAACTCTTTTGTTAATTATCCATATTATTATCCATAAAAATGGTATTTATCTTTAAAATAGGTAAATAGGCTAAATAACCTTCTAGAACATGGGCCAAACTTAATGGGCTTGGTCCTTAACCCTTTTGGATTTATTTAAATAGGCTAGGTTAATTATTTAACATAATTGGGCCTTATAATGACTTATTAATCCAATAATCCTTTTATTAGTCTATTTAGCCTTTATACATTTTTAATAAATTCCAGAAAATTTAATAAATAATCCAGAAATTATTATATAAATTCTGGGGCACTACATAGTCTTTATACATGCAGTCAGTTCATAAGATCGATGCACATGACTCTGATATGCAACTAAGGTCGATGCTAATGTAGAACACATGCATAGTAAGGTTGACACTTGTTTCAGTCTATTACATACTAAGGTCGGTGCTAGTGTGTACTAGTACTCACTAAGGTCGGTGCTAGTGTGTACGAGTACTCACTAAGGTCGACGCTAGTGTGTATATGTTTCTCACTAAGGTCGACGCTAGTGTGCATATGTTTCTCACCAAGGTCGGTGCATGTTTTGTGTATGTGTGAAAGGTCGGTGCATGTTTTGCTACAAGGTCTGTGCACATTTTCACCTAGTGTTAACTAAGGTCGGTGCATGTTCTGGTTCAACGGACAAGGTCTATGCACATGTGGTTCCAGGGTCGGTGCATGTTCTGCATAAGGTCTGTGCACATGTGGTTTCAGGGTCGGTGCATGCTCTGCTCAAGGTCTGTGCCCATGTGGTTCCAAGGTCCGTGCATATGTGAACTCAAGTCTGTGCACATGAAGAACTCAAGTTTGTGCACATGAAGAACTCAAGTTTATGCACATGAAGAATCTAGGTCTGTGCATGTTTGCCTTCAACATAAGGAAGGTCTGTGCACATGTGAAACAAGGTCTGAGCATACTAGTTTAAGGTCTGAGCATACCAGTTGAAGGGTGTCACGCCCCGTACTCTATACCATCGAGGTATTGTCTGCTTTGGCCTATCGGCCTCACGGTTTTGTCCCTTTCTAATAGTGATCGGCTCCAGAATGAGGGACTTCCCGGGCAGGTCTCACCTATCCCAGTACTACTCCCCATTAAGCACGCTTAACTTCGGAGTTCTTTACAAGAACTGAGCCGATACTTCAAAAGGCGTCTCGATGATATAGAGTACAACTTAGCTATACTTGAGGGTGTTACAATCTACCCCTCTTATATAGGCGACGTCCTCGTCGCAGGGCACACAAAGCACGCAATCACGCAATCAAACCCCCAGGCAGGTAGGACTCTAGAGGTGGCCCCTACAGGCTCAAGAGGTGGCTCCCACTATGTAGCACTTTGTCCCATTGCGGGTTCAAGAGGTGGCTCCCATAGCGTAGCACTTTACCCTGTATGGCACTTAGTTCCCACACTTCCAACTAGGGTATGTCTCTGATACCATTCTGTCACGCCCCGTACTCTATACCATCGAGGTATTGTCCGCTTCGGCCTATTGGCCTCACGGTTTTGTCCCTTTCTGATAGTGATCGGCTCCAGAATGAGGGACTTCCCGGGCAGGTCACCCATCCCAGTACTACTCCCCATTAAGCACGCTTAACTTCGGAGTTCTTTACAAGAACTGAGTAGATACTTCAAAAGGCGCCTCGATGATATAGAGTACAACTTAGCTATATTTGAGGGTGTTACAAAGGGTCTGAGCATACCAGTAGAAGGTTGATGCTAGTGTGTCAAGGATTCATACCATGTCAGTGCATCATATGTGTATAATGGTTAGTCAAATCAGTGCATCTTCATCATCAATGCATATACATTAGTTTATACACCTCTGATTTGAATGTTTGACTAATATGATGTTGACTAAGTTTGCATTTGATTATGATAAGAAAGTGTTTGATGAAATGTCTCAAAGAACCTGGTATTGGCAGAAGTCTGGATCTGAAGAATTAACAACCCTTTATCCATGGACAAATTAACAGCAACAACAAGCTCATAGTCAGAAGCCCAGAAAGAGAACAGAGAAAGAGAACTGACTTGTCTAAACTCCTCAAGACAAGAAGATTTCAAGCAATAAGATCAGCAGTTTAATATAGCAGCGGTAGTAGCAATAATAGATCAAAGCTCATAATTGATACATCAACATTGAAGCATTGATTAGAGCCAGGAGGTCAAAGGTTCAAGTACACTTTTGTCAGTAAGGTCGATGCTTCAAGAAATGTCAACTTCGAACTTAAGTCCAAACATGTTAAGGGAGTTCGAACCAGTAAAGTCCTTCACTGTCACGGGAACCCTGGAAAGCAGTAAGTGGGCACGTGATCCCAGAATGGCGAGAAGAATGGCATGTGGTCCCAGAAAAGCACATGATTGGGGATGAGATCCAAGGCTCAATGATTGGAAGAATATTCTCATCCTGCCACATGGATCAATGAAATACTTGGATCAAAAAGGCTCTATCCAAAGAGAATTTCGGCGCCCCTGTTCTATAAATAAGGATTCTCCTCATCCAGATGAAAAAAAAAAGTCAGGAGAGCCACAAGAGAAGAGCTGTGATTAGAGGAGAGAAGACAAAAAGAGCAGAAGAATAGGAGAGGAGAGTGAGCCAGTGTGAGAGCAGAAGAAAAGAGAAGGAAAGAGAGAGTTCAAAAAAGAAGGTCGTGAAGAAGAAAGAGTGTGTAGCCAGTGCTAAGATTGAAGATCTGTTCATGTATTAACTCGTGGATCAAATCCAGAGTCATTGTGCTCCTCGGAGCTATATCTATTTTTTGTTTTTCCTTTTGGTTTTTCCATTGTCCTCTTCCATTCATTTTGTGTTATTTCGATTCCCTGTTATGGGATCGGGGTTCCTCCTGAGGATTCAGGAAAAGAGAGATTTATCTCCAGTTTCCCTCTGGGTGTCAGAGGAAGGGAGACTATGTCTCCGGTCGTAAGTGGTAGTGTGCTACTCGTGGTTTCCCCTGCGGATTGGAGGAATGGAGGATTGGTCCTCTGGTTCTGATCTTGTGGGTGACAAGGTCAGGTTTCAGATCCTGTGGGTCGCAGGATCGGTGTTGAGGGATTTGTTTCTCTCAGGGCAAGCTGTTAGGCAGCGTCTGTTGTAGACTGAGTTTGCGTCTTGCTTTCTAAGGGAATCCTCACTCAGGTTTGAGTGAGGGGTCGATGTAGGCATACTGGTGTCTAGCCAAACCACCTAAAAATCTTGTGTGTTGTGGTTTGCCATGTGCGTCTGTTCCATATCTTCTACCTCCTTCATAAGGCAACTAGTTTCATTGTCCCCCACGATGTGCTCTTGATTATATGTGTTTAATTTGCTTATACTGAAGGTGTTTCTAAGTTGAGTACTCTTGATAGTGGCAGTGGGTTTCATAGTAGTAGATCTTTGTACTAGTCTTCATCATGTTGCACTTGGTTCTTCACGTAGTATTTGATGCTTGCTTAGTATTCGAGTGTGCTCCTTAATAGAACATCTATTTAGATTGAGTCATTTGGTTTTTTTTCCGCACGAATCCTTCAGAGAAAGTTTTTAATTATGAATTTTTTTAAGGGGATTCATTCACCCCCCTCTGAATCTCAGCCTTGCACCCTTACATTCTAACAATTGGTATCCGAGCAGGTTTCTGATTCATTAGATCCAACGATCTATAGAGGATCATGCTATCTTATTGGTGCATCTGCTATTATAAACTGATGTGTCCAGTGCTTCATATGTGTTCAGTTTACTACTTTGAATTGGTTTTTATTATCTCAATGGCTCATCCTTCTATATTCGAAGGTGCTAATTTCAATGACTGGTTAGGCGGCCTATGTGTTTATGTGAACTCCTTTGATTCTAATTTATGAAGTCTTATGTCTAATGGCCCCCATAAATTGCCTCATGATCAGACCAAGTGGTCTAATGAGGACAAATTGAAGAACCGTGATAACATCAAAATTCTTAATATCTTGATGGCTGCAGTTAATATTGACAAATTTTCTTTTGTTTTCAGGTGCACCTCTGGAAAGGAATTTTTGGAAAAATTAATTGCCATCAATGAAAAGAAGGAAGAACAAAAATGTTTGATGGTCAGTGGAGGTGATCGAAGTAGTGATCAAAATGAGGATTCACTCACTCAGGTAAGCTCCGGATCTGAAGAACTTTCTTTTGATGAATTGATGAAAATGTATGAAGAGCTTTATGATAGATATATAGAAAACAAAATTTGAAAATAAAAATTTGAAAAACAAAGTTGATCAGAACAGTTCTAAATCCTCTTGTGAAAACTGTGTGAAGTTGAACAATTCTTATGATGATTGCTTGTCTGATGTTCATTTACATAAGAAACAATTGCTTTGTAGAAATCAGAAAATGAAGAGCTCTGGAATAAAGTATCTGAACTAGAGAAAAGAATGAGTTTAAAAATTGATGATCAAACCTTTGGAATTGGACTAGTTCAGAATGAAGGACTAATAAAAGAAATTGAAAGTCTGAATGAACAAAATAAGAATCTGATGGTGTTAAACATTGTTATGTCTGAAAGACTTATTACTTTTGAAAAAGGAAAATGTGTTGTTGATATTGAGTCTGAAAGACTGCATGTTTTGGAAAAAGAGATAGGGAGCTACAAAATTGTGAACCTTATGCTAAATGAAAAGTCTGATGCTCATGAGGAAGACATCCTAAGTTATGAGTTGTAAATTTCTTCATTGGAAAATCAAATCTTAGATCTGAGTAACTCTCTGTCTAAATATGTGAATAGAAAGGAAAACTCATTCGAAAAGGAGGTTAATAATTAGAGAGAGGGGATAGGCTATACCTCTGGGAACAAAAATGTCATGAGGAATCAGCTATATTCCATTTTTGTGTGAAGTTCAGAAGATGTTGGCACCTCTAATGCTTTCCCTAAACAATTTGATGCTCAGAAAATTCAAAAATAAAATAAAAAATAGAAAACCAAAAACAAATTGCATCAACTACAGAAGATGAAATTCAATGACATGCATTCTAAGAACACTCATGTAAAAGATTATGCTCCAAAGGAAATGAATGCATCATGTCATTATTGTGGTAAGCATGGACATCATATGCATAATTGTTTTGTCATGAAATGGGATGATGAAATACATGCTAGGAATTTTCATGGTAAAAAACATCCTGCTGATCAGAAGAGAAAAACTCATTGTTTTCACTGCGGGAAAATAGGCCACATTGCGACTCATTGTTGGCATGGCCTGGGAAGAAATGTTCATTCAAAACCTATTAATTTTCCTGCTTATAAAAAGACTTTTGTCAGAAATGAATCTGGTTCTAGTAATAAGCATATTGTGTGCTTTCACTATGGAAAGAATGGCCACGCAATCAAGAACTGTTGGAATGTTCAGAGAAAGAAATTTAATTCTGAATTTGTTAAATTTCCTGCAAATCAAAATAATTCTGGAAGAAATAAATCTATTTTTAAAAGAAGAACTTCTGCATGTTTTAACTGTGGAAAACCAGGCCACCGAGCATCACATTGCAGGATGGTTGGTAATAAAAGGCAAAATGCTCATGTGAATAATAGAAACTTTCATGCTAATGCACATAAATTTCATGCTCATGTTAATGTGCACAATAAAAACACAAAATATGTTATATCATGTCATTACTGCGGACAGTCTTGGCACTCTATGAATGATTGCTCTTTAATGATGGTTGATGATCTGAAGGCCCAAAAATTATGGAAGGCACCTATCAAAAGTGCCACTAACCATTCAGGACCCAAGAATTCTTAGGTACCTAAAAATATATAATGAAGAACTATTTTGCAGGTGTGCCTTGGGGATGAGGAATAAAAGTGGTTCAATAAACCAAGACACCCGAGTATGGTAAAACCACAATTCTGCATTTTTTTCAGGTTTGATTATTTGAGCTTTCAATAATCTCCTTTCAGACAATTGCATATCATGCTTGATCTGTCAGTCAGAAACTCATGCATACATACTTAAATTCTCATCTGAAATTTGCACTGTTGTCCATAAGTCCTCATGCATATGTTAAATCACTTGTGCTTAGAACTGATCATTGTCTGAAAATTTGAATTGCATGTGTTTGATGATTGCAGATGTCATTTGCATTAGGTCATGATGCACATATCACACAAACACTGTATATCCATTGCATGCTACTATCATCTACATTTATGTGTGTTTAGAATACTATCATGAGCTTAGTTAAATAAAGCCCTGCATGGCCTTCATGTCATATTTGATGGTTCAATGCATTTAGTTAGAGGAAGTTCTTGCATCTCATGTTTAACTCATGTGAATTTGGTTTTATGCATGACCTGATGTTATATTAAATGGTAAGCTGGAAGAAGGTCAGATCCTTTCTGACTAGAAACCCACATCATGCATGAGGTGGTCATATGACCTATGTTCTTCGCCCGGTACCATTGGTCAATTTTGCACTTAGAACAATTTTGGTGACCATGAGGATAATGCATTAAATTCCCTTTGTAATCTTTCATTGCATTTGCTGCATTTAGAGCTCACTTATATAGTGCATTAGACAGGGGGAGTCAGTCAAGATAATCTCTGTGATGGGGATATCACCTCCCGTGCCCACACTCACGGCTCGTCTCCTCGCCCCGGAAGCGTCCGACATGGTCTAGTCATTTATCTTAAGTCATATGTTGTATTTCCTCATTTTTATTTGAGTCATACCATTGTAATTTTCCTTTTATTTGAGTCATGTACCTAGGTTAATGAGTCATCTACCTAAGTTAAGAGTCATAGGGTTGATTAGATTAGTTAACGGACCCAATTCATTGGGCTAGGCCTAGGGCGCCCCCTACCCCCTTGGTTATTTGTTATTGTAGCAAGAGTAAGGGACTTTTTATAAAATGTGGGTTGCCTATATATAGGACCCCATTCCCCCCATTTGAAGTCAATGAAAGAGTATTTGAATTTTTAGGTGTCTAATTTAAATCTTCTTCTTTTGGAGAGAATCCAATTGAGTGGGTGAGAAGCCCTTATCCCCCCTCCCTCTCTCTCCCTCTCTCTCTCTAAGGGGTTCACCCCATTCTCTATCTCCTCCCCTCCCAACTACTTTCTCTCTCCTTCCCCTCCATTAAAGATACTCCAACTCCCGACACCCCGCTTTACTCCACCCCAACCCCAAGAGACCCCCACCCAATCCTAGCTCCACCAAACAACTCCAAACTACCCACTTCCCTTCCCAAGAAAGCCTCCACCTTCCCAAGGCTGAACCCACCCCTCCCTAGGCCAAATTTTAATTTCCCACCTCCCTCCCATTCTTCCGCAGCCCCTTTGGGTCGCCCCTCTCCAGCCCTCCCAACCTAGGGTGGCCCCCCCCATCCTCCCCCTCCATTCCTCAAAGAGCATCCCCCATCTCCCCTCCCTCTCCACCTTGCAGAAAACCAACGTCTTGAAGAGCTGGCCTGTCACGTCCCGACGCGGAATATCGACGGCGCGACGAGTCGTAAACACGCATGTCGATCAGAGCATGTACAATTTTATTTCTAAAGTCAGAAATGAACGGAAAAATGATACTTTTATTCCATCAAAATGAAGTTTACATCACTAATTCATAAGCCATAAAGGCAATTACAAACTTCCAATCCCAAAGTACATCATTCTTGTAAAACACTAATGATCTACATAAACCTAGGTAAAAAGGAAAACACTCTTTCACTCTTGTCCATTCCCTTGTACATTTTCATTTCCTGCAACAATTAACCAAAACGTAGGGTGAGCTAAAAGCTCAGTAGGATTTTATATCTCTATGAACCAGGCAATCTTTAAGTATTAACAATTTAAACAATTTCCTAAATTGTATCGGGAAGTGTATAAACATGAATGAAATTCCAAGTAATTGAGATGATATGATATCAAGATGAATTTTTAAGTAATGACTTTGAGCAAGTAAAGAATTTCATGAAATTGGCCATTTTCACATAAGTCAAGTAATTCATGTAATTTTTCAAGTAAACAAGTAACAAGTAAACAAGTACGAATAGTGGAATACCGTATCAAGTAAATCTATCATGCACTTCGGTGCAATGCCACACCATTGGTCAATCAACTCCCATGGGCACAAGTACTTTCGGGCGCTCCCCCCAGGACCAGACCGGGCCCCATTAATGCCAGGCATTGAGTCATATGGATCCGAAGATCCCAAGTACGTTTAGACATCCACTTTAATGTATATGGCCAAGAATATGCTGTTTGTAATAAGCACAGATTTGACACAATTTCAGAAGTTGCAAGAAAAGTGGATAACAATTTAACGCATAATGTTTAACGACATTAAGTCGTGGAGTTCAAAAATGAACGGTAAGTAGGAAGAAAATCAAGTAATTAGAGTTTAATAGAATTAATTTGATTCCATGGTTTAATCTTATGTGCATTTGATTTACAAGTGTTTAGACATGTTTACAGGAAGTTTTTGTTCATTAAAAATGTATTAGTTAGCCAAAACGGTGATTTATTATAATAATCGGAATTTTATTATGAAAATAACTTTTTATGTTGAAAATAATTCTAACTTGCTGAAAATAATATTAACATGCTGAGAATGATTTTCATATGTTACCTTACTGGTAAGATGATAAAAATAAAATTTTCATGCTGGATTTAATTTTTACATGCTGAAAATTAATTATTAACATGCTAAAATTAATACTTAACATGCTAAAATAATCAACTTACTGATAAGATGATAAGATAAGTTTACCATGCTGATTACAGAAATATTCTGATAACAACATAATTTTTATCATGCTAAAAATCATTTTTCTCCATTGATTTGCTAATTATTTGATAGGAAAATAGAATTATCATGCTAAAAAATAGTTTTAATACACTGAAAATAATTTGAGCATGCTAGAATAATTTTACTATACTAGAAGAATTTTTATCATGCTGGAAGTAATTTTCATGCATCAATTTACTAATTATTTAATAGGAAATTAAGTTTTATATGCACAAAAATAGTTTTAAATAGATTTTAACATGCTAAAAATAATTTTTATATCGCAGTATGTATAAAATAATTTTATCATATTGGAAGTCACTTTTAACATGCTGGAAATAGTTTTAACATGTTGGAAACAATTTTTAGTATGTATAAACTAATGTGGTGAAAATCAGATTTTTACATGTAAAAATAATTTCATTCAACAAAAATAAATTTTTAACATGCTGTAAGAATTAAAACATGCTAATCTTACATTTTCTTACTTTTGGTGACTAATTACGTACAATTAACGTGGACTTCCAAAAGATATAGTTCCTATTGTAAAGTGACTTAAGTTTAGTCCCACATTGGAAACAAATTTTAGTATGTATAAACTAATGTGGTGAAAATCAGATTTTTACATGTAAAAATAATTTCATTCTACAAAAATAAATTTTTAACATGCTGTAAGAATTAAAACATGCTAATCTTACATTTTCTTACTTTTGGTGACTAATTACGTACAATTAACGTGGACTTCCAAAAGATATAGTTCCTATTGTAAAGTGACTTAAGTTTAGTCCCACATTGGAAGTTACAAAAACTTGCATAGCTTTATATATTGGAGAGCTCACCGTTGGGTCAGGACCCAAGGGGCATAGGATGTGGGCTTGAATTTGCGGTGCGGTCAAGGCCAATTATATATATATATATCGTTCTGGAAATTTGGTGCAATTTCCGATCCAGTATCTTGATCGGTCTTTCTTCATAAGATAAGTCCTTTTGGAGTTTCAATTCTTCAAACCGAATAACATGTGAGGGATCATAGACGTATTTCCTTAGCATAGATACATGGAATACGTCGTGTACACCGGCCAGTTGAGGAGGTAAGGCCAGCTTGTATGCTACCTCGTCGATTCTCTCCAAAATCTCGAAAGGGCCGATAAATCTCGGACTTAGCTTTCCTTTGATGCCGAATCTTCTAATTCAACGGGTGGGTGAGATCTTTAAGAAGACATGCTCCCCCACTTGGAATTCAAGGTCTCTCCTCTGATTGTCGGCATAGCTCTTTTGCCTTGATTGGGCGACCTTTAACCTTTCTTGTATTAACTGGAGTTTGTCAGTTGTGTCTTGTACAATGTCGGGACCAAGCAATCCCTTGTCACCAACCTCGCTCCAGCATAGAGGCGATCTGCAACTTCGGCCATATAATGCTTCGAATGGTGCCATTTGAATACTCGACTGATAGCTATTGTTATAAGCGAACTCAGTCAGCGGTAAATGTTCATGCCAACTACCACCGAAGTCAATCATGCAGGCTCTCAACATATCTTCAATAATTTGATTCGTCCTCTCAGTTTGTCCGTCCGTCTGAGGGTGAAAAGCCGTACTAAACCTTAGTCTAGTACCCATTGACGATTGTAAACTCTTCCAGAAATGAGAGGTGGATCTCGGATCTCGGTCCGAAATAATAGAGCTTGGAATACCATGCAGTCTTACTATCTCCTTGATATATAAAGCGGCTAGAACATCCACAGTCCATCTAGTCTTGATAGGTAGAAAGTGAGCGGACTTAGTTAACCGATCAACAATTACCCATATAGCATCAAAACTATTTCGGGTCTTCGGTAATCCAACAATGAAGTCCATGCCGATACTATCCCATTTCCATTCTGGTATTTCAAGAGGCTTGAGCTTGCCAGCCGGTTTGAGGTGTTCGGCCTTGACTTGTTGACAAACCAAACATCGGCTTACGAACTCGGCTACCTCTCTCTTCATATTAGGCCACCAGAATGTTCTCTTGAGGTCTTGGTACATTTTTGTAGCACCAGGGTGAATAGTGTACATTGACCGATGTGCTTCTTCTAGGATTTTACCCTTGATAGTAGAACAATCGAGTATACAAGTTCTTCCTTTGAATAATAGCCTTCCATCATCAGCCATAAGGAAATCCGATCATTGATCTAATTTGTCTTTAATTTCCACGATCAACGGATCATCCACTTGCCGTTCCTTGATTTTCGAGAGTAACTCGGGTTGGAGTCGAATATTTGCAATAAAGACTCCGCCTTCCTTCTCCTCCATATTGAGGTTTAAGTTGGCCATTTCTTCAAGTAGATGCCATTCTTTAACCATCATGCTTGATAGTAAAGCCATTGGTTTTCGGCTAAGTGCATCAGCTACGGCATTGCCTATCCCAGGGTGATATTGTATAGAGAAGTCGAAATCCTTTAAATATTCCAACCACCGTCTTTGTCTCATATTGAGCTCCTTTTGAGAAAATAAATATTTGAGACTCTTGTGATCAGAATACACCGAAGAATTCAAATAATTAGGGGTTCGGAGGTCCAAAATGCAAAATACTGACCTGGTCGGCGTGCCAATCATTCCAACAGGATTTGGGAGGTACACGTGACTTGTGAGAGCTGGCGGAATCCAAACCGGATATCCGGAGTGATCCCGACGCTCAAATAACTAAGTTAGTTTGCAAAACTAAGTTAGTTTAGAAGAATTCAGATAATTAGGGGTTCGGGGGTCTAAAATGTAAAATGCTGGCCTGATCGGCATGCTGATCGTTCCAACAGGACTTGGGAGGTAGACGTTACTTGTGAGTGCTGACGGAATCCAAATCGGATATCCGGTGTGAGCCCGACGCTCAAATAACTAAGTTAGTTTTCAAAACTAAGTTAATTTAGAAGAATTCATATAATTAGGGGTTCGGTGGTCCAAAATGTATAATAGTGGCCTAATCGACGTGTCGATCGTTCAAAGAGGACTTGGGAGGTAGACGAGACTTGTGAGAGCTGACGGAATCCAAATCGGATATCCAGTGTGAGCGCGACGCTCAAATAACTAAGTTAGTTTTCAAAACTAAGTTAGCTTAGAAGAATTCAGATAATTAGGGGTTCGGGGGTCTAAAATGTAAAATACTGGCCTGATCGATGTGCCGATCGTTCCAACAAAACTTTGGAGGTAGACGTGACTTGTGAGAGCTGACGGAATCCAAATCGGATATCCGGTGTGAGGGCGACGCTCAAATTACAAAGTTAGTTTAGAAGAATTCAGATAATTAGGGGTTCGGGGATCCAAATCACATATCCGGAGAGTGAGCTCGACGCACAAATAACTAAGTTAGTTTAGAGGAATTCAGATACTTAGGGGTTCGGAGGTACAAAATGTAAAATACTGGCCTGATCGATGTGCCGATCGTTCCAACAATACTTGGGAGGTAGACGTGACTTGTGAGAGTTGACGGAATCCAAATCGTATATCCGGTGTGAGCCCGACGCTCAAATAACTAAGTTAGTTTTCAAAACTAAGTTAGATTAGAAGAATTAAGATAATTAGGGGTTTGGGGGTCCAAAATGTAAAATACTGGCTTGATTGGCGTGCCGATCGTTCCAACATTTCTTGGGAGATAGACGTGACTTGTGAGAGCTGACGGAATCCAAATCGGATATCCGGAGTTAGCCCGACGCTCAAATAACTAAGTTACTTTTCAAAAATAAGTGAGTTTAGTAGAATTAAGATAATTAGGGGTTCGGTGGTCTAAAATGCAAAATACTGGCCTGCTCGGCGTGCTGATCGTTCCAACAGGACTTAAGAGAGGTAGACGTGACTTGTGAGAGCTGACGGAATCCAAATCGGATATCCGGTGTGAGCCGACGCTCAAATAACTAAGTTAGTTTAGAAGAATTCATATAATTAGGGGTTCGGGGGTCCAAAATGTAAAATACTGGCCTGATCGGAGTGCCTATCATTCCAACAGGACTTGGGAGGTAGACGTGAATTGTGAGAGCTGACGGAATCCAAATCGGATATCCGGTATGAGCCCGACGCTAAAATAACTAAGTTAGTTTTCAATACTAAGTTAGTTTAGAAGAATTCAAATAATTAGGGGTTCGGAGGTCCAAAATGCAAAATACTGACCTGATCGGCGTGCCAATCATTCCAACAGGATTTGGGAGGTACACGTGACTTGTGAGAGCTGACGGAATCCAAACCGGATATCCGGAGTGATCCCGACGCTCAAATAACTTAGTTAGTTTGCAAAACTAAGTTAGTTTAGAAGAATTCAGATAATTAGGGGTTCGGGGGTCTAAAATGTAAAATGCTGGCCTGATCGGCATGCTGATCGTTCCAACAGGACTTGGGAGGTAGACGTTACTTGTGAGTGCTGACGGAATCCAAATCGGATATCCGGTGTGAGCCCGACGCTCAAATAACTAAGTTAGTTTTCAAAACTAAGTTAATTTAGAAGAATTCATATAATTAGGGGTTCGGTGGTCCAAAATGTATAATAGTGGCCTAATCAACGTGTCGATCGTTCAAAGAGGACTTGGGAGGTAGACGAGACTTGTGAGAGCTGACGGAATCCAAATCGGATATCCAGTGTGAGCGCGACGCTCAAATAACTAAGTTAGTTTAGAAGAATTCAGATAATTAGGGGTTCGGGGGTCTAAAATGTAAAATACTGGCCTGATCGACGTGCCGATCGTTCCAACAAAACTTTGGAGGTAGACGTGACTTGTGAGAGCTGACGGAATCCAAATCGGATATCCGGTGTGAGGGCGACGCTCAAATTACAAAGTTAGTTTAGAAGAATTCAGATAATTAGGGGTTCGGGGATCCAAATCACATATCCGGAGAGTGAGCTCGACGCACAAATAACTAAGTTAGTTTAGAGGAATTCAGATACTTAGGGGTTCGGAGGTCCAAAATGTAAAATACTGGCCTGATCGATGTGCCGATCGTTCCAACAATACTTGGGAGGTAGACGTGACTTGTGAGAGTTGACGGAATCCAAATCGTATATCCGGTGTGAGCCCGACGCTCAAATAACTAAGTTAGTTTTCAAAACTAAGTTAGATTAGAAGAATTAAGATAATTAGGGGTTTGGGGGTCCAAAATGTAAAATACTGGCTTGATTGGCGTGCCGATCGTTCCAACAGAACTTGGGAGATAGACGTGACTTGTGAGAGCTGACGGAATCCAAATCGGATATCCGGAGTTAGCCCGACGCTCAAATAACTAAGTTACTTTTCAAAAATAAGTTAGTTTAGTAGAATTAAGATAATTAGGGGTTTGGTGCTCCAAAATGTAAAATACTGGCTTGATCGGTGTGCCGATCATTCCAATAGGACTTTGGAGGTAGACGTGAGTTGTGAGAGCTGCCGGAATCCAAATCGGATATCCGGAGTGAGCCCGACGCTCAAATAACTAAATTACTTTACAAGAATTCAGATAATTAGGGGTTCGGGGGTCCAAAATACATAATACTGGCCTGATCGATGTGCCGATCTTTCCAAAAGGCCTTTGGAGGTAGACGTGACTTGTGAGAGCTGACGGAATAAAAATCAGATATCCAGAGTGGGCCCGACGCTCAAATAACTAAGTTAGTTTTCAAAACTAAGTTAGTTTAGAAGAATTCAAATAATTAGGGGTCTGGGGTCAAAAATGTAAAATGCGGGCCTGATTGACGTGCCGATCGTTCCAACGGGACTTGGGAGGTAAACGTGACTTGTGAGAGCTGACGGAATTTAAATCAAAAATCCGGTGTGAGCGCGACACCGAAATAACTAAGTTAGTTTTCAAAACTAAGTTAGTTTAGAAGAATTCAGATAATTAGGGGTTCGGGAGTCCAAAATGTAAAATATTGGCCTGATCGATATGCCGATAGTTCCAATAGGACTTTGGAGGTAGACGTGACTTGCGAGAGCTGACGGAATCCAAATCGGATATCCGGAGTGAGCCCGACGCTCAAATAACTAAGTTACTTTTCAAAACTAAGTTAGTTTAGAAGAATTCAGATAATTAGGGGTTCGGGGGTCCAAAATGTAAAATACTAGCCTGATCGATGTGCCGATCGTTCCAACATGACTTGGGGGGTAGACGTGACTTGTGAGAGCTGACGGAATCCAAATCGTATATCCGATGTGAGCCCGACGCTCAAATAACTAAGTTAATTTTCAAAACTAAGTTAGATTAGAAGAATTAAGATAATTAGGGGTTTGGGGGTCTATAATGTAAAATAGTGGCTTGATCAGCGTGCCGATCATTCCAATAGGACTTTGGTGGTAGACGTGTGAGAGCTGACGGAATCCAAATCGGATATCCGGAGTGAGCCCGACGCTCAAATATCTAAGTTAGTTTACAAGAATTCAGATAATTAGCAGTTCGGAGGTCCAAAATGCATAATACTGGCCTGATCGACGTGCCGATCTTTTCAAAACGACTTTGGAGGTAGACATGACTTGTGAGAGCTGACGGAATCTAAATCGGATATCCAGAGTGAGCCCGACGCTCAAATAACTAAGTTAGTTTACAAGAATTCAGATAATTAGCGGTTCGGAGGTCCAAAATGCATAATACTGGCCTGATCGACGTGCCGATCTTTTCAAAATGACTTTGGAGGTAGACATGACTTGTGAGAGCTGACGGAATCCAAATCGGATATCTAGAGTGAGCCCAACGCTCAAATAACTAAGTTAGTTTAGAAGAATTAAGATAATTAGGGGTTCGAGGGTCTAAAATGCAAAATATTGACCTGATCGGCGTGCTGATCATTCCAACAGGACTTGGGAGGTAGACGTGACTTGTGAGTGCTGACGGAATCCAAATCGGATATCCGGTGTGAGCCCGACGCTCAAATAACTAAGTTAGTTTTCAAAACTAAGTTAATTTAGAAGAATTCAGATAATTAGGGGTTCGAGAGTCCAAAATTCAAAATATTGGCCTGATCGATATGCCGATAGTTCCAATAGGACTTTGGAGGTAGACGTGACTTCCGAGAGCTGACGGAATCCAAATCGGATATCCGGAGTGAGCCCGACGCTCAAATAACTAAGTTAGTTTAGAAGAATTCAGATAATTAGGGGTTCGGAGGTCCAAAATGTAAAATACTGACCCGATCGGCGTGCCAATCGTTCCAACAGGATTTGGGAGGTAGACGTGACTTGTGAGAGCTTACGGAATCCAAATCGGATATCCGGAGTGAGCCCGACGCTCAAATAACTAAGTTAGTTTTCAAAACTAAGTTAGTTTAGAAGAATTCAGATAATTAGGGGTTCGGGGGTCCAAAATACAAAATACTAGCCTGATCGGCGTGCTGATCGTTCCAACAGGACTTGGGAGGTAGACCTGACTTGTGAGTGCTGACGGAATCTAAATCGGAGATCCGGTGTGAGCCTGACGCTCAAATAACTAAGTTAATTTTCAAAACTAAGTTAATTTTGAAGAATTCATATAATTAGGGGTTCGGGAGTCTGAAATGCAAAATAGTGGCTTGATCGGTGTGCCAATCGTTCCAACAGGACTTAGGAGGTAGACGTGAATTGTGAGAGCTGACAAAATCCAAATCGGATATCCGGTATGAGCTCGACGCTCAAATTACTAAGTTAGTTTTCAAAACTAAGTTAGTTTAGAGGAATTCAGATAATTAAGGGTTCGGAGGTCCAAAATGTAAAATACTGGCCTGATCGGTGTGCCGATCGTTCCAACAATACTTGGGAGGTAGACGTGACTTGTGAGAGTTGACGGAATCCAAATCGTATATCCGGTGTGAGCCCGACGCTCAAATAACTAAGTTAGTTTTCAAAACTAAGTTAGATTAGAAGAATTAAGATAATTAGGGGTTTGGGGGTCTAAAATGTAAAATACTGGCTTGATCGGCGTGCCGATCGTTCCAACATAACTTGGGAGATAGACGTGACTTGTGAGAGCTGACGGAATCCAAATCGGATATCCGGAGTTAGCCCGACGCTCAAATAACTAAGTTACTTTTCAAAAATAAGTGAGTTTAGTAGAATTAAGATAATTAGGGGTTCGGGGGTCTAAAATGCAAAATACTGGCCTGATCGGCGTGCTGATCGTTCCAACAGGACTTGAGAGAGGTAGACGTGACTTGTGAGAGCTGACGGAATCCAAATCGGATATCCGGTGTGAGCCCGACGCTCAAATAACTAAGTTAGTTTAGAAGAATTCATATAATTAGGGGTTCGGGGGTCCAAAATGTAAAATACTGGTCTGATCGGAGTGCCAATCATTCCAACAGGACTTGGGAGGTAGACGTGAATTGTGAGAGCTGACGGAATCCAAATCGGATATCCGGTATGAGCCCGACGCTAAAATAACTAAGTTAGTTTTCAATACTAAGTTAGTTTAGAAGAATTCAAATCATTAGGGGTATGGAGGTCCAAAATGCAAAATACTGACCTGATCGGCGTGCCAATCATTCCAAAAGGATTTGGGAGGTACACGTGACTTGTGAGAGCTGACGAAATCCGAACCGGATATCCGGAGTGATCCCGACGCTCAAATAACTA
Organism: Amorphophallus konjac; assembly: GCA_022559845.1. Lineage (NCBI taxonomy): Eukaryota > Viridiplantae > Streptophyta > Magnoliopsida > Alismatales > Araceae > Amorphophallus > Amorphophallus konjac. The sequence continues at coordinate 254,052,251 of CM040118.1, read as the reverse complement.
AGTTAGTTTGCAAAACTAAGTTAGTTTAGAAGAATTCAGATAATTAGGGGTTCGGGGGTCCAAAATGTAAAATACTGGCCTGATCGACGTGCCGATCGTTCCAACAGAACTTTGGAGGTAGACGTGACTTGTGAGAGCTGACGGAATCCAAATCGGATATCCGGTGTGAGGGCGACGCTCAAATTACAAAGTTAGTTTAGAAGAATTCAGATAATTAGGGGTTCGGGGATCCAAATCACATATCCGGAGAGCGAGCTAGACGCTCAAATAACTAAGTTAGTTTTCAAAACTAAGTTAGTTTAGAGGAATTCAGATAATTAGGGGTTCGGAAGTCCAAAATGTAAAATACTGGCCTGATCGGTGTGCCGATCGTTCCAACAATACTTGGGAGGTAGACGTGACTTGTGAGAGTTGACGGAATCCAAATCGTATATCCGGTGTGAGCCCGACGCTCAAGTAACTAAGTTAGTTTTCAAAACTAAGTTAGATTAGAAGAATTAAGATAATTAGGGGTTTGGGGGTCCAAAATGTAAAATACTGGCTTGATCGGCGTGCCGATCATTCCAACAGAACTTGGGAGATAGACGTGACTTGTGAGAGCTGACGGAATCCAAATCGGATATCCGGAGTTAGCCAGACGCTCAAATAACTAAGTCACTTTTCAAAAATAAGTTAGTTTAGTAGAATTAAGATAATTAGGGGTTTGGTGCTCCAAAATGTAAAATACTGGCTTGATCGGCGTGCCGATCATTCCAATAGGACTTTGGAGGTAGACGTGACTTGTGAGAGCTGCCGGAATCCAAATCGGATATCCGGAGTGAGCCCGACGCTCAAATAACTAAGTTACTTTACAAGAATTCAGATAATTAGGGGTTCGGGGGTCCAAAATAAATAACACTGGCCTGATCGACGTGCCGATCTTTCCAAAAGGCCTTTGGAGGTAGACGTGACTTGTGAGAGCTGATGGAATAAAAATCAGATATCCAGAGTGGGCCCGACGCTCAAATAACTAAGTTAGTTTTCAAAACTAAGTTAGTTTAGAAGAATTCAAATAATTAGGGGTCCGGGGTCAAAAATGTAAAATGCGGGCCTGATTGACGTGCCGATCGTTCCAACAGGACTTGGGAGGTAAACGTGACTTGTGATAGCTGACGGAATTTAAATCGGAAATCCGGTGTGAGCGCGACACTGAAATAACTAAGTTAGTTTTCAAAACTAAGTTAGTTTAGAAGAATTCAGATAATTAGGGGTTCGGGAGTCCAAAATGCAAAATATTGGCCTGATCGATATGCCGATAGTTCCAATAGGACTTTGGAGGTACACGTGACTTGCGAGAGCAGACGGAATCCAAATCGGATATCCGGAGTGAGCCCGACGCTCAAATAACTAAGTTACTTTTCAAAACTAAGTTAGTTTAGAAGAATTCAGATAATTAGGGGTTCGGGGGTCCAAAATGTAAAATACTGGCCTGATCGATGTGCCGATCGTTCCAACAGGACTTGGGTGGTAGACGTGACTTGTGAGAGCTGACGGAATCCAAATCGTATATCCGATGTGAGCCCGACGCTCAAATAACTAAGTTAATTTTCAAAACTAAGTTATATTAGAAGAATTAAGATAATTAGGGGTTTGGGGGTCTAAAATGTAAAATAGTGGCTTGATCAGCGTGCCGATCATTCCAATAGGACTTTGGTGGTAGACGTGTGAGAGCTGACGGAATCCAAATCGGATATCTGGAGTGAGCCCGACGCTCAAATAACTAAGTTAGTTTACAAGAATTCAGATAATTAGCGGTTCGGAGGTCCAAAATGCATAATACTGGCCTGATCGACGTGCCGATCTTTTCAAAACGACTTTGGAGGTAGACATGACTTGTGAGAGCTGACGGAATCTAAATCGGATATCCAGAGTGAGCCCGACGCTCAAATAACTAAGTTAGTTTACAAGAATTCAGATAATTAGCGGTTCGGAGGTCCAAAATGCATAATACTGGCCTGACCGACGTGCCAATCTTTTCAAAACGACTTTGGAGGTAGACATGACTTGTGAGAGCTGACGGAATCCAAATCGGATATCCAGAGTGAGCCCGACGCTCAAATAACTAAGTTAGTTTTCAAAACTAAGTTAGTTTAGAAGAATTAAGATAATTAGGGGTTCGGGGGTCTAAAATGCAAAATACTGGCCTGATCGGCGTGCTGATCATTCCAACAGGACTTGGGAGGTAGACGTGACTTGTGAGTGCTGACGGAATCCAAATCGGATATCCGGTGTGAGCCCGACGCTCAAATAACTAAGTTAGTTTTCAAAACTAAGTTAATTTAGAAGAATACATATAATTAGGGGTTCGGGGGTCCAAAATGCAAAATATATGCCTGATCGGTGTGCCAATTGTTCCAACAGGACTTGGGAGGTAGACGTGACTTGTGAGTGCTGACGGAATCTAAATCGGATATCCGGTGTGAGCCTGACGCTCAAATAACTAAGTTAGTTTTCAAAACTACGTTAATTTAGAAGAATTCATATAATTAGGGGTTCGGGGGTCCAAAATACAAAATACTGGCCTGATCGGTGTGCCGATCGTTCCAACAGGACTTGGGAGGTAGACGTGAATTGTGAGAGCTGAGGAAATCCAAATCGGATATCCGGTATGAACTCGACGCTCAAATTACAAAGTTAGTTTTCCAAACTAAGTTCGTTTAGAGGAATTCAGATAATTAGGGGTTCGGAGGTCCACAATGTAAAATACTGACCTGATCGGTGTGCCGATCGTTCCAACAGTACTTGGGAGGTAGACGTGACTTGTGAGAGCTGACGGAATCCAAATCGTATATCCGGTGTGAGCCCGACGCTCAAATAACTAAGTTAGTTTTCAAAAATAAGTTAGATTAGAAGAATTAAGATAATTAGGGGTTTGGGGGTCCAAAATGTAAAATACTGGCTTGATCGGCGTGCCGATCATGCCAATAGGACTTTGGAGGTAGACGTGACTTGTGAGAGCTGTCGGAATCCAAATCGGATATCCGGAGTGAGCCCGACGCTCAAATAACTAAGTTAGTTTACAAGAATTCAGATAATTAGGGGTTCGGGGGTCCAAAATGTATAATACTGGCCTGATCGACGTGCCGATCTTTCCAAAAGGACTTTGGAGGTAGACGTGACTTGTGAGAGCTGACGGAATCAAAATCGGATATCCAGAGTGAGCCCGACGCTGAAATAACTAAGTTAGTTTTCAAAACTAAGTTAGTTTAGAAGAATTCAAATAATTAGGGGTTCGGGGTCAAAAATGTAAAATACGGGCCTGAACGACGTGCCGATCGTTCCAACAGGACTTGGAAGGTAAACGTGACTTGTGTGAGAGCTGACGGAATTTAAATCGGAAATCCGGTGTGAGCGCGACGCTGAAATAACTAAGTTAGTTTTCAAAACTAAGTTAGTTTAGAAGAATTCAGATAATTAGGGGTTCTAGAGTCCAAAATGCAAAATATTGGCCTGATCGATATGCCGATAGTTCCAATAGGACTTTGGAGGTAGACGTGACTTGCGAGAGCTGACGGAATCCAAATCGGATATCCGGAGTGAGCCCGACGCTCAAATAACTAAGTTAGTTTTCAAAACTAAGTTAGTTTAGAAGAATTCAGATAATTAGGGGTACGTAGGTCCAAATGCAAAATACTGACCCGATCGGCGTGTCAATCGTTCCAACAGGATTTGGGAGGTAGACGTGACTTGTCAGAGCTTACGGAATCCAAATCGGATATCCGGAGTGGGCCCGACACTCAAATAACTAAGTTAGTTTTCAAAACTAAGTTAGTTTCGAAGAATTCAGATAATTAGGGGTTCGGGGGTCCAAAATACAAAATACTAGCCTGATCGACGTGCTGATCGTTCCAACAGGACTTGGGAGGTAGACGTGACTTGTGAGTGCTGACGGAATCTAAATCGGATATCTGGTGTGAGCCTGACGCTCAAATAACTAAGTTAGTTTTCAAAACTAAGTTAATTTTGAAGAATTCATATAATTAGGGGTTCGGGAGTCTGAAATGCAAAATAGTGGCCTGATCGGTGTGCCAATCGTTCCAACAGGACTTAGGAGGTAGACGTGAATTGTGAGAGCTGACGAAATCCAAATCGGATATCCGGTATGAGCTCGACGCTCAAATTACTAAGTTAGTTTTCAAAACTAAGTTAGTTTAGAGGAATTCAGATAATTAAGGGTTCGGAGGTCCAAAATGTAAAATACTGGCCTGATCGGTGTACCGATCGTTCCAACAATACTTGGGAGGTAGACGTGACTTGTGAGAGTTGACGGAATCCAAATCGTATATCCGGTGTGAGCCCGACGCTCAAATAACTAAGTTAGTTTTCAAAACTAAGTTAGATTAGAAGAATTAAGATAATTAGGGGTTTGGGGGTCCAAAATGTAAAATACTGGCTTGATCGGCGTGCCGATCGTTCCAACATTTCTTGGGAGATAGACGTGACTTGTGAGAGCTCACGGAATCCAAATCGGATATCCGGAGTTAGCCCGACGCTCAAATAACTAAGTTACTTTTCAAAAATAAGTGAGTTTAGTAGAATTAAGATAATTAGGGGTTCGGGGGTCTAAAATGCAAAATACTGGCCTGATCGGCGTGCTGATCGTTCCAACAGGACTTGAGAGAGGTAGACGTGACTTGTGAGAGCTGACGGAATCCAAATCGGATATCCGGTGTGAGCCCGACGCTCAAATAACTAAGTTAGTTTAGAAGAATTCATATAATTAGGGGTTCGGGGGTCCAAAATGTAAAATACTGGCCTGATCGGAGTGCCTATCATTCCAACAGGACTTGGGAGGTAGACGTGAATTGTGAGAGCTGACGGAATCCAAATCGGATATCCGGTATGAGACCGACGCTAAAATAACTAAGTTAGTTTTCAATACTAAGTTAGTTTAGAAGAATTCAAATAATTAGGGGTTCGGAGGTCCAAATGCAAAATACTGACCTGATCGGCGTGCCAATCATTCCAACAGGATTTGGGTGGTACACGTGACTTGTGAGAGCTGACGGAATCCAAACCGGATATCCGGAGTGATCCCGACGCTCAAATAACTAAGTTAGTTTGCAAAACTAAGTTAGTTTAGAAGAATTCAGATAATTAGGGGTTCGGGGGTCTAAAATGTAAAATGCTGGCCTGATCGGCATGCTGATCGTTCCAACAGGACTTGGGAGGTAGACGTTACTTGTGAGTGCTGACGGAATCCAAATCGGATATCCGGTGTGAGCCCGACGCTCAAATAACTAAGTTAGTTTTCAAAACTAAGTTAATTTAGAAGAATTCATATAATTAGGGGTTCGGTGGTCCAAAATGTATAATAGTGGCCTAATCGACGTGTCGATCGTTCAAAGAGGACTTGGGAGGTAGACGAGACTTGTGAGAGCTGACGGAATCCAAATCGGATATCCAGTGTGAGCGCGACGCTCAAATAACTAAGTTAGTTTAGAAGAATTCAGATAATTAGGGGTTCGGGGGTCTAAAATGTAAAATACTGGCCTGATCGACGTGCCGATCGTTCCAACAAAACTTTGGAGGTAGACGTGACTTGTGAGAGCTGACGGAATCCAAATCGGATATCCGGTGTGAGGGCGACGCTCAAATTACAAAGTTAGTTTAGAAGAATTCAGATAATTAGGGGTTCGGGGATCCAAATCACATATCCGGAGAGTGAGCTCGACGCACAAATAACTAAGTTAGTTTAGAGGAATTCAGATACTTAGGGGTTCGGAGGTCCAAAATGTAAAATACTGGCCTGATCGATGTGCCGATCGTTCCAACAATACTTGGGAGGTAGACGTGACTTGTGAGAGTTGACGGAATCCAAATCGTATATCCGGTGTGAGCCCGACGCTCAAATAACTAAGTTAGTTTTCAAAACTAAGTTAGATTAGAAGAATTAAGATAATTAGGGGTTTGGGGGTCCAAAATGTAAAATACTGGCTTGATTGGCGTGCCGATCGTTCCAACAGAACTTGGGAGATAGACGTGACTTGTGAGAGCTGACGGAATCCAAATCGGATATCCGGAGTTAGCCCGACGCTCAAATAACTAAGTTACTTTTCAAAAATAAGTTAGTTTAGTAGAATTAAGATAATTAGGGGTTTGGTGCTCCAAAATGTAAAATACTGGCTTGATCGGTGTGCCGATCATTCCAATAGGACTTTGGAGGTAGACGTGAGTTGTGAGAGCTGCCGGAATCCAAATCGGATATCCGGAGTGAGCCCGACGCTCAAATAACTAAATTACTTTACAAGAATTCAGATAATTAGGGGTTCGGGGGTCCAAAATACATAATACTGGCCTGATCGATGTGCCGATCTTTCCAAAAGGCCTTTGGAGGTAGACGTGACTTGTGAGAGCTGACGGAATAAAAATCAGATATCAGAGTGGGCCCGACGCTCAAATAACTAAGTTAGTTTTCAAAACTAAGTTAGTTTAGAAGAATTCAAATAATTAGGGGTCCTGGGGTCAAAAATGTAAAATGCGGGCCTGATTGACGTGCCGATCGTTCCAACGGGACTTGGGAGGTAAACGTGACTTGTGAGAGCTGACGGAATTTAAATCAAAAATCCGGTGTGAGCGCGACACCGAAATAACTAAGTTAGTTTTCAAAACTAAGTTAGTTTAGAAGAATTCAGATAATTAGGGGTTCGGGAGTCCAAAATGTAAAATATTGGCCTGATCGATATGCCGATAGTTCCAATAGGACTTTGGAGGTAGACGTGACTTGCGAGAGCTGACGGAATCCAAATCGGATATCCGGAGTGAGCCCGACGCTCAAATTACTAAGTTAGTTTTCAAAACTAAGTTAGTTTAGAAGGAATTCAGATAATTAGGGTTCGGAGGTCCAAAATGTAAAATACTGGCCTGATCGGTGTGCCGATCGTTCCAACATTACTTGGGAGGTAGACGTGACTTGTGAGAGTTGACGGAATCCAAATCGTATATCCGGTGTGAGCCCGACGCTCAAATAACTAAGTTAGTTTTCAAAACTAAGTTAGATTAGAAGAATTAAGATAATTAGGGGTTTGGGGGTCCAAAATGTAAAATACTGGCTTGATTGGCGTGCCGATCGTTCCAACAGAACTTGGGAGATACGTGACTTGTGAGAGCTGACGGAATCCAAATCGGATATCCGGAGTTAGCCCGACGCTCAAATAACTAAGTTACTTTTCAAAATAAGTTAGTTAGTAGAATTAAGATAATTAGGGGTTTGGTGCTCCAAAATGTATAATACTGGCTTGATCGTGTGCCGATCATTCAAAACGACTTTGGAGGTAGACATGACTTGTGAGAGCTGACGGAATCTAAATCGGATATCCAGAGTGAGCCCGACGCTCAAATAACTAAGTTAGTTTACAAGAATTCAGATAATTAGCGGTTCGGAGGTCCAAAATGCATAATACTGGCCTGATCGACGTGCCGATCTTTTCAAAATGACTTTGGAGGTAGACATGACTTGTGAGAGCTGACGGAATCCAAATCGGATATCTAGAGTGAGCCCAACGCTCAAATAACTAAGTTAGTTTAGAAGAATTAAGATAATTAGGGGTTCGAGGGTCTAAAATGCAAAATATTGACCTGATCGGCGTGCTGATCATTCCAACAGGACTTGGGAGGTAGACGTGACTTGTGAGTGCTGACGGAATCCAAATCGGATATCCGGTGTGAGCCCGACGCTCAAATAACTAAGTTAGTTTTCAAAACTAAGTTAATTTAGAAGAATTCAGATAATTAGGGGTTCGAGAGTCCAAAATTCAAAATATTGGCCTGATCGATATGCCGATAGTTCCAATAGGACTTTGGAGGTAGACGTGACTTCCGAGAGCTGACGGAATCCAAATCGGATATCCGGAGTGAGCCCGACGCTCAAATAACTAAGTTAGTTTAGAAGAATTCAGATAATTAGGGGTTCGGAGGTCCAAAATGTAAAATACTGACCCGATCGGCGTGCCAATCGTTCCAACAGGATTTGGGAGGTAGACGTGACTTGTGAGAGCTTACGGAATCCAAATCGGATATCCGGAGTGAGCCCGACGCTCAAATAACTAAGTTAGTTTTCAAAACTAAGTTAGTTTAGAAGAATTCAGATAATTAGGGGTTCGGGGGTCCAAAATACAAAATACTAGCCTGATCGGCGTGCTGATCGTTCCAACAGGACTTGGGAGGTAGACCTGACTTGTGAGTGCTGACGGAATCTAAATCGGAGATCCGGTGTGAGCCTGACGCTCAAATAACTAAGTTAATTTTCAAAACTAAGTTAATTTTGAAGAATTCATATAATTAGGGGTTCGGGAGTCTGAAATGCAAAATAGTGGCTTGATCGGTGTGCCAATCGTTCCAACAGGACTTAGGAGGTAGACGTGAATTGTGAGAGCTGACAAAATCCAAATCGGATATCCGGTATGAGCTCGACGCTCAAATTACTAAGTTAGTTTTCAAAACTAAGTTAGTTTAGAGGAATTCAGATAATTAAGGGTTCGGAGGTCCAAAATGTAAAATACTGGCCTGATCGGTGTGCCGATCGTTCCAACAATACTTGGGAGGTAGACGTGACTTGTGAGAGTTGACGGAATCCAAATCGTATATCCGGTGTGAGCCCGACGCTCAAATAACTAAGTTAGTTTTCAAAACTAAGTTAGATTAGAAGAATTAAGATAATTAGGGGTTTGGGGGTCTAAAATGTAAAATACTGGCTTGATCGGCGTGCCGATCGTTCCAACATAACTTGGGAGATAGACGTGACTTGTGAGAGCTGACGGAATCCAAATCGGATATCCGGAGTTAGCCCGACGCTCAAATAACTAAGTTACTTTTCAAAAATAAGTGAGTTTAGTAGAATTAAGATAATTAGGGGTTCGGGGGTCTAAAATGCAAAATACTGGCCTGATCGGCGTGCTGATCGTTCCAACAGGACTTGAGAGAGGTAGACGTGACTTGTGAGAGCTGACGGAATCCAAATCGGATATCCGGTGTGAGCCCGACGCTCAAATAACTAAGTTAGTTTAGAAGAATTCATATAATTAGGGGTTCGGGGGTCCAAAATGTAAAATACTGGTCTGATCGGAGTGCCAATCATTCCAACAGGACTTGGGAGGTAGACGTGAATTGTGAGAGCTGACGGAATCCAAATCGGATATCCGGTATGAGCCCGACGCTAAAATAACTAAGTTAGTTTTCAATACTAAGTTAGTTTAGAAGAATTCAAATCATTAGGGGTATGGAGGTCCAAAATGCAAAATACTGACCTGATCGGCGTGCCAATCATTCCAAAAGGATTTGGGAGGTACACGTGACTTGTGAGAGCTGACGAAATCCGAACCGGATATCCGGAGTGATCCCGACGCTCAAATAACTAAGTTAGTTTGCAAAACTAAGTTAGTTTAGAAGAATTCAGATAATTAGGGGTTCGGGGGTCCAAAATGTAAAATACTGGCCTGATCGACGTGCCGATCGTTCCAACAGAACTTTGGAGGTAGACGTGACTTGTGAGAGCTGACGGAATCCAAATCGGATATCCGGTGTGAGGGCGACGCTCAAATTACAAAGTTAGTTTAGAAGAATTCAGATAATTAGGGGTTCGGGGATCCAAATCACATATCGGAGAGCGAGCTAGACGCTCAAATAACTAAGTTAGTTTTCAAAACTAAGTTAGTTTAGAGGAATTCAGATAATTAGGGGTTCGGAAGTCCAAAATGTAAAATACTGGCCTGATCGGTGTGCCGATCGTTCCAACAATACTTGGGAGGTAGACGTGACTTGTGAGAGTTGACGGAATCCAAATCGTATATCCGGTGTGAGCCCGACGCTCAAGTAACTAAGTTAGTTTTCAAAACTAAGTTAGATTAGAAGAATTAAGATAATTAGGGGTTTGGGGGTCCAAAATGTAAAATACTGGCTTGATCGGCGTGCCGATCATTCCAACAGAACTTGGGAGATAGACGTGACTTGTGAGAGCTGACGGAATCCAAATCGGATATCCGGAGTTAGCCAGACGCTCAAATAACTAAGTCACTTTTCAAAAATAAGTTAGTTTAGTAGAATTAAGATAATTAGGGGTTTGGTGCTCCAAAATGTAAAATACTGGCTTGATCGGCGTGCCGATCATTCCAATAGGACTTTGGAGGTAGACGTGACTTGTGAGAGCTGCCGGAATCCAAATCGGATATCCGGAGTGAGCCCGACGCTCAAATAACTAAGTTACTTTACAAGAATTCAGATAATTAGGGGTTCGGGGGTCCAAAATAAATAACACTGGCCTGATCGACGTGCCGATCTTTCCAAAAGGCCTTTGGAGGTAGACGTGACTTGTGAGAGCTGATGGAATAAAAATCAGATATCCAGAGTGGGCCCGACGCTCAAATAACTAAGTTAGTTTTCAAAACTAAGTTAGTTTAGAAGAATTCAAATAATTAGGGGTCCGGGGTCAAAAATGTAAAATGCGGGCCTGATTGACGTGCCGATCGTTCCAACAGGACTTGGGAGGTAAACGTGACTTGTGATAGCTGACGGAATTTAAATCGGAAATCCGGTGTGAGCGCGACACTGAAATAACTAAGTTAGTTTTCAAAACTAAGTTAGTTTAGAAGAATTCAGATAATTAGGGGTTCGGGAGTCCAAAATGCAAAATATTGGCCTGATCGATATGCCGATAGTTCCAATAGGACTTTGGAGGTACACGTGACTTGCGAGAGCAGACGGAATCCAAATCGGATATCCGGAGTGAGCCCGACGCTCAAATAACTAAGTTACTTTTCAAAACTAAGTTAGTTTAGAAGAATTCAGATAATTAGGGGTTCGGGGGTCCAAAATGTAAAATACTGGCCTGATCGATGTGCCGATCGTTCCAACAGGACTTGGGTGGTAGACGTGACTTGTGAGAGCTGACGGAATCCAAATCGTATATCCGATGTGAGCCCGACGCTCAAATAACTAAGTTAATTTTCAAAACTAAGTTATATTAGAAGAATTAAGATAATTAGGGGTTTGGGGGTCTAAAATGTAAAATAGTGGCTTGATCAGCGTGCCGATCATTCCAATAGGACTTTGGTGGTAGACGTGTGAGAGCTGACGGAATCCAAATCGGATATCTGGAGTGAGCCCGACGCTCAAATAACTAAGTTAGTTTACAAGAATTCAGATAATTAGCGGTTCGGAGGTCCAAAATGCATAATACTGGCCTGATCGACGTGCCGATCTTTTCAAAACGACTTTGGAGGTAGACATGACTTGTGAGAGCTGACGGAATCTAAATCGGATATCCAGAGTGAGCCCGACGCTCAAATAACTAAGTTAGTTTACAAGAATTCAGATAATTAGCGGTTCGGAGGTCCAAAATGCATAATACTGGCCTGACCGACGTGCCAATCTTTTCAAAACGACTTTGGAGGTAGACATGACTTGTGAGAGCTGACGGAATCCAAATCGGATATCCAGAGTGAGCCCGACGCTCAAATAACTAAGTTAGTTTTCAAAACTAAGTTAGTTTAGAAGAATTAAGATAATTAGGGGTTCGGGGGTCTAAAATGCAAAATACTGGCCTGATCGGCGTGCTGATCATTCCAACAGGACTTGGGAGGTAGACGTGACTTGTGAGTGCTGACGGAATCCAAATCGGATATCCGGTGTGAGCCCGACGCTCAAATAACTAAGTTAGTTTTCAAAACTAAGTTAATTTAGAAGAATACATATAATTAGGGGTTCGGGGGTCCAAAATGCAAAATATATGCCTGATCGGTGTGCCAATTGTTCCAACAGGACTTGGGAGGTAGACGTGACTTGTGAGTGCTGACGGAATCTAAATCGGATATCCGGTGTGAGCCTGACGCTCAAATAACTAAGTTAGTTTTCAAAACTACGTTAATTTAGAAGAATTCATATAATTAGGGGTTCGGGGGTCCAAAATACAAAATACTGGCCTGATCGGTGTGCCGATCGTTCCAACAGGACTTGGGAGGTAGACGTGAATTGTGAGAGCTGAGGAAATCCAAATCGGATATCCGGTATGAACTCGACGCTCAAATTACAAAGTTAGTTTTCCAAACTAAGTTCGTTTAGAGGAATTCAGATAATTAGGGGTTCGGAGGTCCACAATGTAAAATACTGACCTGATCGGTGTGCCGATCGTTCCAACAGTACTTGGGAGGTAGACGTGACTTGTGAGAGCTGACGGAATCCAAATCGTATATCCGGTGTGAGCCCGACGCTCAAATAACTAAGTTAGTTTTCAAAAATAAGTTAGATTAGAAGAATTAAGATAATTAGGGGTTTGGGGGTCCAAAATGTAAAATACTGGCTTGATCGGCGTGCCGATCATGCCAATAGGACTTTGGAGGTAGACGTGACTTGTGAGAGCTGTCGGAATCCAAATCGGATATCCGGAGTGAGCCCGACGCTCAAATAACTAAGTTAGTTTACAAGAATTCAGATAATTAGGGGTTCGGGGGTCCAAAATGTATAATACTGGCCTGATCGACGTGCCGATCTTTCCAAAAGGACTTTGGAGGTAGACGTGACTTGTGAGAGCTGACGGAATCAAAATCGGATATCCAGAGTGAGCCCGACGCTGAAATAACTAAGTTAGTTTTCAAAACTAAGTTAGTTTAGAAGAATTCAAATAATTAGGGGTTCGGGGTCAAAAATGTAAAATACGGGCCTGAACGACGTGCCGATCGTTCCAACAGGACTTGGAAGGTAAACGTGACTTGTGTGAGAGCTGACGGAATTTAAATCGGAAATCCGGTGTGAGCGCGACGCTGAAATAACTAAGTTAGTTTTCAAAACTAAGTTAGTTTAGAAGAATTCAGATAATTAGGGGTTCTAGAGTCCAAAATGCAAAATATTGGCCTGATCGATATGCCGATAGTTCCAATAGGACTTTGGAGGTAGACGTGACTTGCGAGAGCTGACGGAATCCAAATCGGATATCCGGAGTGAGCCCGACGCTCAAATAACTAAGTTAGTTTTCAAAACTAAGTTAGTTTAGAAGAATTCAGATAATTAGGGGTACGTAGGTCCAAATGCAAAATACTGACCCGATCGGCGTGTCAATCGTTCCAACAGGATTTGGGAGGTAGACGTGACTTGTCAGAGCTTACGGAATCCAAATCGGATATCCGGAGTGGGCCCGACACTCAAATAACTAAGTTAGTTTTCAAAACTAAGTTAGTTTCGAAGAATTCAGATAATTAGGGGTTCGGGGGTCCAAAATACAAAATACTAGCCTGATCGACGTGCTGATCGTTCCAACAGGACTTGGGAGGTAGACGTGACTTGTGAGTGCTGACGGAATCTAAATCGGATATCTGGTGTGAGCCTGACGCTCAAATAACTAAGTTAGTTTTCAAAACTAAGTTAATTTTGAAGAATTCATATAATTAGGGGTTCGGGAGTCTGAAATGCAAAATAGTGGCCTGATCGGTGTGCCAATCGTTCCAACAGGACTTAGGAGGTAGACGTGAATTGTGAGAGCTGACGAAATCCAAATCGGATATCCGGTATGAGCTCGACGCTCAAATTACTAAGTTAGTTTTCAAAACTAAGTTAGTTTAGAGGAATTCAGATAATTAAGGGTTCGGAGGTCCAAAATGTAAAATACTGGCCTGATCGGTGTACCGATCGTTCCAACAATACTTGGGAGGTAGACGTGACTTGTGAGAGTTGACGGAATCCAAATCGTATATCCGGTGTGAGCCCGACGCTCAAATAACTAAGTTAGTTTTCAAAACTAAGTTAGATTAGAAGAATTAAGATAATTAGGGGTTTGGGGGTCCAAAATGTAAAATACTGGCTTGATCGGCGTGCCGATCGTTCCAACATTTCTTGGGAGATAGACGTGACTTGTGAGAGCTCACGGAATCCAAATCGGATATCCGGAGTTAGCCCGACGCTCAAATAACTAAGTTACTTTTCAAAAATAAGTGAGTTTAGTAGAATTAAGATAATTAGGGGTTCGGGGGTCTAAAATGCAAAATACTGGCCTGATCGGCGTGCTGATCGTTCCAACAGGACTTGAGAGAGGTAGACGTGACTTGTGAGAGCTGACGGAATCCAAATCGGATATCCGGTGTGAGCCCGACGCTCAAATAACTAAGTTAGTTTAGAAGAATTCATATAATTAGGGGTTCGGGGGTCCAAAATGTAAAATACTGGCCTGATCGGAGTGCCTATCATTCCAACAGGACTTGGGAGGTAGACGTGAATTGTGCGAGCTGACGGAATCCAAATCGGATATCCGGTATGAGACCGACGCTAAAATAACTAAGTTAGTTTTCAATACTAAGTTAGTTTAGAAGAATTCAAATAATTAGGGGTTCGGAGGTCCAAAGTGCAAAATACTGACCTGATCGGCGTGCCAATCATTCCAACAGGATTTGGGTGGTACACGTGACTTGTGAGAGCTGACGGAATCCAAACCGGATATCCGGAGTGATCCCGACGCTCAAATAACTAAGTTAGTTTGCAAAACTAAGTTAGTTTAGAAGAATTCAGATAATTAGGGGTTCGGGGGTCTAAAATGTAAAATGCTGGCCTGATCGGCATGCTGATCGTTCCAACAGGACTTGGGAGGTAGACGTTACTTGTGAGTGCTGACGGAATCCAAATCGGATATCCGGTGTGAGCCCGACGCTCAAATAACTAAGTTAGTTTTCAAAACTAAGTTAATTTAGAAGAATTCATATAATTAGGGGTTCGGTGGTCCAAAATGTATAATAGTGGCCTGATCGACGTGTCGATCGTTCAAAGAGGACTTGGGAGGTAGACGAGACTTGTGAGAGCTGACGGAATCCAAATCGGATATCCAGTGTGAGCGCGACGCTCAAATAACTAAGTTAGTTTTCAAAACTAAGTTAGTTTAGAAGAATTCAGATAATTAGGGGTTCGGGGGTCTAAAATGTAAAATACTGGCCTGATCGACGTGCCGATCGTTCCAACAAAACTTTGGAGGTAGACGTGACTTGTGAGAGCTGACGGAATCCAAATCGGATATCCGGTGTGAGGGCGACGCTCAAATTACAAAGTTAGTTTAGAAGAATTCAGATAATTAGGGGTTCGGGGATCCAAATCACATATCCGGAGAGTGAGCTCGACGCACAAATAACTAAGTTAGTTTAGAGGAATTCAGATACTTAGGGGTTCGGAGGTCCAAAATGTAAAATACTGGCCTGATCGATGTGCCGATCGTTCCAACAATACTTGGGAGGTAGACGTGACTTGTGAGAGTTGACGGAATCCAAATCGTATATCCGGTGTGAGCCCGACGCTCAAATAACAAAGTTAGTTTTCAAAACTAAGTTAGATTAGAAGAATTAAGATAATTAGGGGTTTGGGGGTCCAAAATGTAAAATACTGGCTTGATTGGCGTGCCGATCGTTCCAACAGAACTTGGGAGATAGACGTGACTTGTGAGAGCTGACGGAATCCAAATCGGATATCCGGAGTTAGCCCGACGCTCAAATAACTAAGTTACTTTTCAAAAATAAGTTAGTTTAGTAGAATTAAGATAATTAGGGGTTTGGTGCTCCAAAATGTAAAATACTGGCTTGATCGGTGTGCCGATCATTCCAATAGGACTTTGGAGGTAGACGTGAGTTGTGAGAGCTGCCGGAATCCAAATCGGATATCCGGAGTAAGCCCGACGCTCAAATAACTAAATTACTTTACAAGAATTCAGATAATTAGGGGTTCGGGGGTCCAAAATACATAATACTGGCCTGATCGACGTGCCGATCTTTCCAAAAGGCCTTTGGAGGTAGACGTGACTTGTGAGAGCTGACGGAATAAAAATCAGATATTCAGAGTGGGCCCGACGCTCAAATAACTAAGTTAGTTTTCAAAACTAAGTTAGTTTAGAAGAATTCAAATAATTAGGGGTCCGGGGTCAAAAATGTAAAATGCGGGCCTGATTGACGTGCCGATCGTTCCAACGGGACTTGGGAGGTAAACGTGACTTGTGAGAGCTGACGGAATTTAAATCAAAAATCCGGTGTGAGCGCGACACCGAAATAACTAAGTTAGTTTTCAAAACTAAGTTAGTTTAGAAGAATTCAGATAATTAGGGGTTCGGGAGTCCAAAATGTAAAATATTGGCCTGATCGATATGCCGATAGTTCCAATAGGACTTTGGAGGTAGACGTGACTTGCGAGAGCTGACGGAATCCAAATCGGATATCCGGAGTGAGCCCGACGCTCAAATTACTAAGTTAGTTTTCAAAACTAAGTTAGTTTAGAGGAATTCAGATAATTAAGGGTTCGGAGGTCCAAAATGTAAAATACTGGCCTGATCGGTGTGCCGATCGTTCCAACATTACTTGGGAGGTAGACGTGACTTGTGAGAGTTGACGGAATCCAAATCGTATATCCGGTGTGAGCCCGACGCTCAAATAACTAAGTTAGTTTTCAAAACTAAGTTAGATTAGAAGAATTAAGATAATTAGGGGTTTGGGGGTCCAAAATGTAAAATACTGGCTTGATTGGCGTGCCGATCGTTCCAACAGAACTTGGGAGATAGACGTGACTTGTGAGAGCTGACGGAATCCAAATCGGATATCCGGAGTTAGCCCGACGCTCAAATAACTAAGTTACTTTTCAAAAATAAGTTAGTTTAGTAGAATTAAGATAATTAGGGGTTTGGTGCTCCAAAATGTAAAATACTGGCTTGATCGGTGTGCCGATCATTCCAATAGGACTTTGGAGGTAGACGTGAGTTGTGAGAGCTGCCGGAATCCAAATCGGATATCCGGAGTGAGCCCGACGCTCAAATAACTAAATTACTTTACAAGAATTCAGATAATTAGGGGTTCGGGGGTCCAAAATACATAATACTGGCCTGATCGACGTGCCGATCTTTCCAAAAGGCCTTTGGAGGTAGACGTGACTTGTGAGAGCTGACGGAATAAAAATCAGATATCCAGAGTGGGCCCGACGCTCAAATAACTAAGTTAGTTTTCAAAACTAAGTTAGTTTAGAAGAATTCAAATAATTAGGGGTCCGGGGTCAAAAATGTAAAATGCGGGCCTGATTGACGTGCCGATCGTTCCAACGGGACTTGGGAGGTAAACGTGACTTGTGAGAGCTGACGGAATTTAAATCAAAAATCCGGTGTGAGCGCGACACCGAAATAACTAAGTTAGTTTTCAAAACTAAGTTAGTTTAGAAGAATTCAGATAATTAGGGGTTCGGGAGTCCAAAATGTAAAATATTGGCCTGATCGATATGCCGATAGTTCCAATAGGACTTTGGAGGTAGACGTGACTTGCGAGAGCTGACGGAATCCAAATCGGATATCCGGAGTGAGCCCGACGCTCAAATAACTAAGTTACTTTTCAAAACTAAGTTAGTTTAGAAGAATTCAGATAATTAGGGGTTCGGGGGTCCAAAATGTAAAATACTAGCCTGATCGATGTGCCGATCGTTCCAACATGACTTGGGGGGTAGACGTGACTTGTGAGAGCTGACGGAATCCAAATCGTATATCCGATGTGAGCCCGACGCTCAAATAACTAAGTTAATTTTCAAAACTAAGTTAGATTAGAAGAATTAAGATAATTAGGGGTTTGGGGGTCTAAAATGTAAAATAGTGGCTTGATCAGCGTGCCGATCATTCCAATAGGACTTTGGTGGTAGACGTGTGAGAGCTGACGGAATCCAAATCGGATATCCGGAGTGAGCCCGACGCTCAAATATCTAAGTTAGTTTACAAGAATTCAGATAATTAGCAGTTCGGAGGTCCAAAATGCATAATACTGGCCTGATCGACGTGCCGATCTTTTCAAAACGACTTTGGAGGTAGACATGACTTGTGAGAGCTGACGGAATCTAAATCGGATATCCAGAGTGAGCCCGACGCTCAAATAACTAAGTTAGTTTACAAGAATTCAGATAATTAGCGGTTCGGAGGTCCAAAATGCATAATACTGGCCTGATCGACGTGCCGATCTTTTCAAAATGACTTTGGAGGTAGACATGACTTGTGAGAGCTGACGGAATCCAAATCGGATATCTAGAGTGAGCCCAACGCTCAAATAACTAAGTTAGTTTAGAAGAATTAAGATAATTAGGGGTTCGAGGGTCTAAAATGCAAAATACTGGCCTGATCGGCGTGCTGATCATTCCAACAGGACTTGGGAGGTAGACGTGACTTGTGAGTGCTGACGGAATCCAAATCGGATATCCGGTGTGAGCCCGACGCTCAAATAACTAAGTTAGTTTTCAAAACTAAGTTAATTTAGAAGAATTCAGATAATTAGGGGTTCGAGAGTCCAAAATTCAAAATATTGGCCTGATCGATATGCCGATAGTTCCAATAGGACTTTGGAGGTAGACGTGACTTCCGAGAGCTAACGGAATCCAAATCGGATATCCGGAGTGAGCCCGACGCTCAAATAACTAAGTTAGTTTAGAAGAATTCAGATAATTAGGGGTTCGGAGGTCCAAAATGTAAAATACTGACCCGATCGGCGTGCCAATCGTTCCAACAGGATTTGGGAGGTAGACGTGACTTGTGAGAGCTTACGGAATCCAAATCCGGAGTGATTCTTCACGAGCCAAAAGGGTCGCTCAGTTCAGAACTAGGTCCTATTTATAGGGTTTTAAAGATTAGATCAATTCTAGAGTCCTTAATTTGCCAGAACCTAATCCTTAAGAGTCCTTAGTAATATTATAAACTCTCCCAAGATGATCTCTTGCAGATAGGATCCCAAAGTTCTAATCTTTTTGCTCGTTCTTTCTTTCACGGAACTGACAGGATGTAACGCATCAAGACTGGTGCGTTACATGTCTGTGGCGGTCGCACGATAGACCGCTACATCCAATGTGCACAGAGTTCAACATCAATCAAACTCTTTTGTTAATTATCCATATTATTATCCATAAAAATGGTATTTATCTTTAAAATAGGTAAATAGGCTAAATAACCTTCTAGAACATGGGCCAAACTTAATGGGCTTGGTCCTTAACCCTTTTGGATTTATTTAAATAGGCTAGGTTAATTATTTAACATAATTGGGCCTTATAATGACTTATTAATCCAATAATCCTTTTATTAGTCTATTTAGCCTTTATACATTTTTAATAAATTCCAAAAAATTTAATAAATAATCCAGAAATTATTATATAAATTCTGGGGCACTACATAGTCTTTATACATGCAGTCAGTTCATAAGATCGATGCACATGACTCTGATATGCAACTAAGGTCGATGCTAATGTAGAACACATGCATAGTAAGGTTGACACTTGTTTCAGTCTATTACATACTAAGGTCGGTGCTAGTGTGTACTAGTACTCACTAAGGTCGGTGCTAGTGTGTACGAGTACTCACTAAGGTCGACGCTAGTGTGTATATGTTTCTCACTAAGGTCGACGCTAGTGTGCATATGTTTCTCACCAAGGTCGGTGCATGTTTTGTGCATGTGTGAAAGGTCGGTGCATGTTTTGCTACAAGGTCTGTGCACATTTTCACCTAGTGTTAACTAAGGTCGGTGCATGTTCTGGTTCAACGGACAAGGTCTATGCACATGTGGTTCCAGGGTCGGTGCATGTTCTGCATAAGGTCTGTGCACATGTGGTTTCAGGGTCGGTGCATGCTCTGCTCAAGGTCTGTGCCCATGTGGTTCCAAGGTCCGTGCATATGTGAACTCAAGTCTGTGCACATGAAGAACTCAAGTTTGTGCACATGAAGAACTCAAGTTTATGCACATGAAGAATCTAGGTCTGTGCATGTTTGCCTTCAACATAAGGAAGGTCTGTGCACATGTGAAACAAGGTCTGAGCATACTAGTTTAAGGTCTGAGCATACCAGTTGAAGGGTGTCACGCCCCGTACTCTACACCGTCGAGATATTGTCTGCTTTGGCCTATCGGCCTCACGGTTTTGTCCCTTTCTAATAGTGATCGACTCCAGAATGAGGGACTTCCCGGGCAGGTCTCACCTATCCCAGTACTACTCCCCATTAAGCACGCTTAACTTCGGAGTTCTTTACAAGAACTGAGCCGATACTTCAAAAGGCGTCTCGATGATATAGAGTACAACTTAGCTATACTTGAGGGTGTTACAATCTACCCCTCTTATATAGGCGACGTCCTCGTCGCAGGGCACACAAAGCACGCAATCACACAATCAAACCCCCAGGCAGGTAGGACTCTAGAGGTGGCCCCTACAGGCTCAAGAGGTGGCTCCCACTATGTAGCACTTTATCCCATTGCGGGTTCAAGAGGTGGCTCCCATAGCGTAGCACTTTACCCTGTATGGCACTTAGTTCCCACACTTCCAACTAGGGTATGTCTCTGATACCATTCTGTCACGCCCCGTACTCTATACCATCGAGGTATTGTCCGCTTCGGCCTACTGGCCTCACGGTTTTGTCCCTTTCTGATAGTGATCGGCTCCAGAATGAGGGACTTCCCGGGCAGGTCACCCATCCCAGTACTACTCCCCATTAAGCACGCTTAACTTCGGAGTTCTTTACAAGAACTGAGTAGATACTTCAAAAGGCGCCTCGATGATATAGAGTACAACTTAGCTATATTTGAGGGTGTTACAAAGGGTCTGAGCATACCAGTAGAAGGTTGATGCTAGTGTGTCAAGGATTCATACCATGTCAGTGCATCATATGTGTATAATGGTTAGTCAAATCAGTGCATCTTCATCATCAATGCATATACATTAGTTTATACACCTCTGATTTGAATGTTTGACTAATATGATGTTGACTAAGTTTGCATTTGATTATGATAAGAAAGTGTTTGATGAAATGTCTCAAAGAACCTGGTATTGGCAGAAGTCTGGATCTGAAGAATTAACAACCCTTTATCCATGGACAAATTAACAGCAACAACAAGCTCATAGTCAGAAGCCCAGAAAGAGAACAGAGAAAGAGAACTGACTTGTCTAAACTCCTTAAGACAAGAAGATTTCAAGCAATAAGATCAGCAGTTTAATATAGCAGCGGTAGTAGCAATAATAGATCAAAGCTCATAATTGATACATCAACATTGAAGCATTGATTAGAGCCAGGAGGTCAAAGGTTCAAGTACACTTTTGTCAGTAAGGTCGATGCTTCAAGAAATGTCAACTTCGAACTTAAGTCCAAACATGTTAAGGGAGTTCGAACCAGTAAAGTCCTTCACTGTCACGGGAACCCTGGAAAGCAGTAAGTGGGCACGTGATCCCAGAATGGCGAGAAGAATGGCATGTGGTCCCAGAAAAGCACATGATTGGGGATGAGATCCAAGGCTCAATGATTGGAAGAATATTCTCATCCTGCCACATGGATCAATGAAATACTTGGATCAAAAAGGCTCTATCCAAAGAGAATTTCGGCGCCCCTGTTCTATAAATAAGGATTCTCCTCATCCAGATGAAAAAAAAAAGTCAGGAGAGCCACAAGAGAAGAGCTGTGATTAGAGGAGAGAAGACAAAAAGAGCAGAAGAATAGGAGAGGAGAGTGAGCCAGTGTGAGAGCAGAAGAAAAGAGAAGGAAAGAGAGAGTTCAAAAAAGAAGGTCGTGAAGAAGAAAGAGTGTGTAGCCAGTGCTAAGATTGAAGATCTGTTCATGTATTAACTCGTGGATCAAATCCAGAGTCATTGTGCTCCTCGGAGCTATATCTATTTTTTGTTTTTCCTTTTGGTTTTTCCATTGTCCTCTTCCATTCATTTTGTGTTATTTCGATTCCCTGTTATGGGATCGGGGTTCCTCCTGAGGATTCAGGAAAAGAGAGATTTATCTCCAGTTTCCCTCTGGGTGTCAGAGGAAGGGAGACTATGTCTCCGGTCGTAAGTGGTAGTGTGCTACTCGTGGTTTCCCCTGCGGATTGGAGGAATGGAGGATTGGTCCTCTGGTTCTGATCTTGTGGGTGACAAGGTCAGGTTTCAGATCCTGTGGGTCGCAGGATCGGTGTTGAGGGATTTGTTTCTCTCAGGGCAAGCTGTTAGGCAGCGTCTGTTGTAGACTGAGTTTGCGTCTTGCTTTCTAAGGGAATCCTCACTCAGGTTTGAGTGAGGGGTCGATGTAGGCATACTGGTGTCTAGCCAAACCACCTAAAAATCTTGTGTGTTGTGGTTTGCCATGTGCGTCTGTTCCATATCTTCTACCTCCTTCATAAGGCAACTAGTTTCATTGTCCCCCACGATGTGCTCTTGATTATATGTGTTTAATTTGCTTATACTGAAGGTGTTTCTAAGTTGAGTACTCTTGATAGTGGCAGTGGGTTTCATAGTAGTAGATCTTTGTACTAGTCTTCATCATGTTGCACTTGGTTCTTCACGTAGTATTTGATGCTTGCTTAGTATTCGAGTGTGCTCCTTAATAGAACATCTATTTAGATTGAGTCATTTGGTTTTTTTTCCGCACGAATCCTTCAGAGAAAGTTTTTAATTATGAATTTTTTTAAGGGGATTCATTCACCCCCCTCTGAATCTCAGCCTTGCACCCTTACATTCTAACAATTGGTATCCGAGCAGGTTTCTGATTCATTAGATCCAACGATCTATAGAGGATCATGCTATCTTATTGGTGCATCTGCTATTATAAACTGATGTGTCCAGTGCTTCATATGTGTTCAGTTTACTACTTTGAATTGGTTTTTATTATCTCAATGGCTCATCCTTCTATATTCGAAGGTGCTAATTTCAATGACTGGTTAGGCGGCCTATGTGTTTACGTGAACTCCTTTGATTCTAATTTATGAAGTCTTATGTCTAATGGCCCCCATAAATTGCCTCATGATCAGACCAAGTGGTCTAATGAGGACAAATTGAAGAACCGTGATAACATCAAAATTCTTAATATCTTGATGGCTGCAGTTAATATTGACAAATTTTCTTTTGTTTTCAGGTGCACCTCTGGAAAGGAATTTTTGGAAAAATTAATTGCCATCAATGAAAAGAAGGAAGAACAAAAATGTTTGATGGTCAGTGGAGGTGATCGAAGTAGTGATCAAAATGAGGATTCACTCACTCAGGTAAGCTCCGGATCTGAAGAACTTTCTTTTGATGAATTGATGAAAATGTATGAAGAGCTTTATGATAGATATATAGAAAACAAAATTTGAAAATAAAAATTTGAAAAACAAAGTTGATCAGAACAGTTCTAAATCCTCTTGTGAAAACTGTGTGAAGTTGAACAATTCTTATGATGATTGCTTGTCTGATGTTCATTTACATAAGAAACAATTGCTTTGTAGAAATCAGAAAATGAAGAGCTCTGGAATAAAGTATCTGAACTAGAGAAAAGAATGAGTTTAAAAATTGATGATCAAACCTTTGGAATTGGACTAGTTCAGAATGAAGGACTAATAAAAGAAATTGAAAGTCTGAATGAACAAAATAAGAATCTGATGGTGTTAAACATTGTTATGTCTGAAAGACTTATTACTTTTGAAAAAGGAAAATGTGTTGTTGATATTGAGTCTGAAAGACTGCATGTTTTGGAAAAAGAGATAGGGAGCTACAAAATTGTGAACCTTATGCTAAATGAAAAGTCTGATGCTCATGAGGAAGACATCCTAAGTTATGAGTTGTAAATTTCTTCATTGGAAAATCAAATCTTAGATCTGAGTAACTCTCTGTCTAAATATGTGAATAGAAAGGAAAACTCATTCGAAAAGGAGGTTAATAATTAGAGAGAGGGGATAGGCTATACCTCTGGGAACAAAAATGTCATGAGGAATCAGCTATATTCCATTTTTGTGCGAAGTTCAGAAGATGTTGGCACCTCTAATGCTTTCCCTAAACAATTTGATGCTCAGAAAATTCAAAAATAAAATAAAAAATAGAAAACCAAAAACAAATTGCATCAACTACAGAAGATGAAATTCAATGACATGCATTCTAAGAACACTCATGTAAAAGATTATGCTCCAAAGGAAATGAATGCATCATGTCATTATTGTGGTAAGCATGGACATCATATGCATAATTGTTTTGTCATGAAATGGGATGATGAAATACATGCTAGGAATTTTCATGGTAAAAAACATCCTGCTGATCAGAAGAGAAAAACTCATTGTTTTCACTGCGGGAAAATAGGCCACATTGCGACTCATTGTTGGCATGGCCTGGGAAGAAATGTTCATTCAAAACCTATTAATTTTCCTGCTTATAAAAAGACTTTTGTCAGAAATGAATCTGGTTCTAGTAATAAGCATATTGTGTGCTTTCACTATGGAAAGAATGGCCACGCAATCAAGAACTGTTGGAATGTTCAGAGAAAGAAATTTAATTCTGAATTTGTTAAATTTCCTGCAAATCAAAATAATTCTGGAAGAAATAAATCTATTTTTAAAAGAAGAACTTCTGCATGTTTTAACTGTGGAAAACCAGGCCACCGAGCATCACATTGCAGGATGGTTGGTAATAAAAGGCAAAATGCTCATGTGAATAATAGAAACTTTCATGCTAATGCACATAAATTTCATGCTCATGTTAATGTGCACAATAAAAACACAAAATATGTTATATCATGTCATTACTGCGGACAGTCTTGGCACTCTATGAATGATTGCTCTTTAATGATGGTTGATGATCTGAAGGCCCAAAAATTATGGAAGGCACCTATCAAAAGTGCCACTAACCATTCAGGACCCAAGAATTCTTAGGTACCTAAAAATATATAATGAAGAACTATTTTGCAGGTGTGCCTTGGGGATGAGGAATAAAAGTGGTTCAATAAACCAAGACACCCGAGTATGGTAAAACCACAATTCTGCATTTTTTTCAGGTTTGATTATTTGAGCTTTCAATAATCTCCTTTCAGACAATTGCATATCATGCTTGATCTGTCAGTCAGAAACTCATGCATACATACTTAAATTCTCATCTGAAATTTGCACTGTTGTCCATAAGTCCTCATGCATATGTTAAATCACTTGTGCTTAGAACTGATCATTGTCTGAAAATTTGAATTGCATGTGTTTGATGATTGCAGATGTCATTTGCATTAGGTCATGATGCACATATCACACAAACACTGTATATCCATTGCATGCTACTATCATCTACATTTATGTGTGTTTAGAATACTATCATGAGCTTAGTTAAATAAAGCCCTGCATGGCCTTCATGTCATATTTGATGGTTCAATGCATTTAGTTAGAGGAAGTTCTTGCATCTCATGTTTAACTCATGTGAATTTGGTTTTATGCATGACCTGATGTTATATTAAATGGTAAGCTGGAAGAAGGTCAGATCCTTTCTGACTAGAAACCCACATCATGCATGAGGTGGTCATATGACCTATGTTCTTCGCCCGGTACCATTGGTCAATTTTGCACTTAGAACAATTTTGGTGACCATGAGGATAATGCATTAAATTCCCTTTGTAATCTTTCATTGCATTTGCTGCATTTAGAGCTCACTTATATAGTGCATTAGACAGGGGGAGTCAGTCAAGATAATCTCTGTGATGGGGATATCACCTCCCGTGCCCACACTCACGGCTCGTCTCCTCGCCCCGGAAGCGTCCGACATGGTCTAGTCATTTATCTTGAGTCATATGTTGTATTTCCTCATTTTTATTTGAGTCATACCATTGTAATTTTCCTTTTATTTGAGTCATGTACCTAGGTTAATGAGTCATCTACCTAAGTTAAGAGTCATAGGGTTGATTAGATTAGTTAACGGACCCAATTCATTGGGCTAGGCCTAGGGCGCCCCCTACCCCCTTGGTTATTTGTTATTGTAGCAAGAGTAAGGGACTTTTTATAAAATGTGGGTTGCCTATATATAGGACCCCATTCCCCCCATTTGAAGTCAATGAAAGAGTATTTGAATTTTTAGGTGTCTAATTTAAATCTTCTTCTTTTGGAGAGAATCCAATTGAGTGGGTGAGAAGCCCTTATCCCCCCTCCCTCCCTCTCTCCCTCTCTCTCTCTAAGGGGTTCACCCCATTCTCTATCTCCTCCCCTCCCAACTACTTTCTCTCTCCTTCCCCTCCATTAAAGATACTCCAACTCCCGACACCCCGCTTTACTCCACCCCAACCCCAAGAGACCCCCACCCAATCCTAGCTCCACCAAACAACTCCAAACTACCCACTTCCCTTCCCAAGAAAGCCTCCACCTTCCCAAGGCTGAACCCACCCCTCCCTAGGCCAAATTTTAATTTCCCACCTCCCTCCCATTCTTCCGCAGCCCCTTTGGGTCGCCCCTCTCCAGCCCTCCCAACCTAGGGTGGCCCCCCCCATCCTCCCCCTCCATTCCTCAAAGAGCATCCCCCATCTCCCCTCCCTCTCCACCTTGCAGAAAACCAACGTCTTGAAGAGCTGGCCTGTCACGTCCCGACGCGGAATATCGACGGCGCGACGAGTCGTAAACACGCATGTCGATCAGAGCATGTACAATTTTATTTCTAAAGTCAGAAATGAACGGAAAAATGATACTTTTATTCCATCAAAATGAAGTTTACATCACTAATTCATAAGCCATAAAGGCAATTACAAACTTCCAATCCCAAAGTACATCATTCTTGTAAAACACTAATGATCTACATAAACCTAGGTAAAAAGGAAAACACTCTTTCACTCTTGTCCATTCCCTTGTACATTTTCATTTCCTGCAACAATTAACCAAAACGTAGGGTGAGCTAAAAGCTCAGTAGGATTTTATATCTCTATGAACCAGGCAATCTTTAAGTATTAACAATTTAAACAATTTCCTAAATTGTATCGGGAAGTGTATAAACATGAATGAAATTCCAAGTAATTGAGATGATATGATATCAAGATGAATTTTTAAGTAATGACTTTGAGCAAGTAAAGAATTTCATGAAATTGGCCATTTTCACATAAGTCAAGTAATTCATGTAATTTTTCAAGTAAACAAGTAACAAGTAAACAAGTACGAATAGTGGAATACCGTATCAAGTAAATCTATCATGCACTTCGGTGCAATGCCACACCATTGGTCAATCAACTCCCATGGGCACAAGTACTTTCGGGCGCTCCCCCCAGGACCAGACCGGGCCCCATTAATGCCAGGCATTGAGTCATATGGATCCGAAGATCCCAAGTACGTTTAGACATCCACTTTAATGTATATGGCCAAGAATATGCTGTTTGTAATAAGCACAGATTTGACACAATTTCAGAAGTTGCAAGAAAAGTGGATAACAATTTAACGCATAATGTTTAACGACATTAAGTCGTGGAGTTCAAAAATGAACGGTAAGTAGGAAGAAAATCAAGTAATTAGAGTTTAATAGAATTAATTTGATTCCATGGTTTAATCTTATGTGCATTTGATTTACAAGTGTTTAGACATGTTTACAGGAAGTTTTTGTTCATTAAAAATGTATTAGTTAGCCAAAACGGTGATTTATTATAATAATCGGAATTTTATTATGAAAATAACTTTTTATGTTGAAAATAATTCTAACTTGCTGAAAATAATATTAACATGCTGAGAATGATTTTCATATGTTACCTTACTGGTAAGATGATAAAAATAAAATTTTCATGCTGGATTTAATTTTTACATGCTGAAAATTAATTATTAACATGCTAAAATTAATACTTAACATGCTAAAATAATCAACTTACTGATAAGATGATAAGATAAGTTTACCATGCTGATTACAGAAATGTTCTGATAACAACATAATTTTTATCATGCTAAAAATCATTTTTCTCCATTGATTTGCTAATTATTTGATAGGAAAATAGAATTATCATGCTAAAAAATAGTTTTAATACACTGAAAATAATTTGAGCATGCTAGAATAATTTTACTATACTAGAAGAATTTTTATCATGCTGGAAGTAATTTTCATGCATCAATTTACTAATTATTTAATAGGAAATTAAGTTTTATATGCACAAAAATAGTTTTAAATAGATTTTAACATGCTAAAAATAATTTTTATATCTCAGTATGTATAAAATAATTTTATCATATTGGAAGTCACTTTTAACATGCTGGAAATAGTTTTAACATGTTGGAAACAATTTTTAGTATGTATAAACTAATGTGGTGAAAATCAGATTTTTACATGTAAAAATAATTTCATTCAACAAAAATAAATTTTTAACATGCTGTAAGAATTAAAACATGCTAATCTTACATTTTCTTACTTTTGGTGACTAATTACGTACAATTAACGTGGACTTCCAAAAGATATAGTTCCTATTGTAAAGTGACTTAAGTTTAGTCCCACATTGGAAACAAATTTTAGTATGTATAAACTAATGTGGTGAAAATCAGATTTTTACATGTAAAAATAATTTCATTCTACAAAAATAAATTTTTAACATGCTGTAAGAATTAAAACATGCTAATCTTACATTTTCTTACTTTTGGTGACTAATTACGTACAATTAACGTGGACTTCCAAAAGATATAGTTCCTATTGTAAAGTGACTTAAGTTTAGTCCCACATTGGAAGTTACAAAAACTTGCATAGCTTTATATATTGGAGAGCTCACCGTTGGGTCAGGACCCAAGGGGCATAGGATGTGGGCTTGAATTTGCGGTGCGGTCAAGGCCAATTATATATATATATATCGTTCTGGAAATTTGGTGCAATTTCCGATCCAGTATCTTGATCGGTCTTTCTTCATAAGATAAGTCCTTTTGGAGTTTCAATTCTTCAAACCGAATAACATGTGAGGGATCATAGACGTATTTCCTTAGCATAGATACATGGAATACGTCGTGTACACCGGCCAGTTGAGGAGGTAAGGCCAGCTTGTATGCTACCTCGCCGATTCTCTCCAAAATCTCGAAAGGGCCGATAAATCTCGGACTTAGCTTTCCTTTGATGCCGAATCTTCTAATTCAACGGGTGGGTGAGATCTTTAAGAAGACATGCTCCCCCACTTGGAATTCAAGGTCTCTCCTCCGATTGTCGGCATAGCTCTTTTGCCTTGATTGGGCGACCTTTAACCTTTCTTGTATTAACTGGAGTTTGTCAGTTGTGTCTTGTACAATGTCGGGACCAAGCAATCCCTTGTCACCAACCTCGCTCCAGCATAGAGGCGATCTGCAACTTCGGCCATATAATGCTTCGAATGGTGCCATTTGAATACTCGACTGATAGCTATTGTTATAAGCGAACTCAGTCAGCGGTAAATGTTCATGCCAACTACCACCGAAGTCAATCATGCAGGCTCTCAACATATCTTCAATAATTTGATTCGTCCTCTCAGTTTGTCCGTCCGTCTGAGGGTGAAAAGCCGTACTAAACCTTAGTCTAGTACCCATTGACGATTGTAAACTCTTCCAGAAATGAGAGGTGGATCTCGGATCTCGGTCCGAAATAATAGAGCTTGGAATACCATGCAGTCTTACTATCTCCTTGATATATAAAGCGGCTAGAACATCCACAGTCCATCTAGTCTTGATAGGTAGAAAGTGAGCGGACTTAGTTAACCGATCAACAATTACCCATATAGCATCAAAACTATTTCGGGTCTTCGGTAATCCAACAATGAAGTCCATGCCGATACTATCCCATTTCCATTCCGGTATTTCAAGAGGCTTGAGCTTGCCAGCCGGTTTGAGGTGTTCGGCCTTGACTTGTTGACAAACCAAACATCGGCTTACGAACTCGGCTACCTCTCTCTTCATATTAGGCCACCAGAATGTTCTCTTGAGGTCTTGGTACATTTTTGTAGCACCAGGGTGAATAGTGTACATTGACCGATGTGCTTCTTCTAGGATTTTACCCTTGATAGTAGAACAATCGAGTATACAAGTTCTTCCTTTGAATAATAGCCTTCCATCATCAGCCATAAGGAAATCCGATCATTGATCTAATTTGTCTTTAATTTCCATGATCAACGGATCATCCACTTGCCGTTCCTTGATTTTCGAGAGTAACTCGGGTTGGAGTCGAATATTTGCAATAAAGACTCCGCCTTCCTTCTCCTCCATATTGAGGTTTAAGTTGGCCATTTCTTCAAGTAGATGCCATTCTTTAACCATCATGCTTGATAGTAAAGCCATTGGTTTTCGGCTAAGTGCATCAGCTACGGCATTGCCTATCCCAGGGTGATATTGTATAGAGAAGTCGAAATCCTTTAAATATTCCAACCACCGTCTTTGTCTCATATTGAGCTCCTTTTGAGAAAATAAATATTTGAGACTCTTGTGATCAGAATACACCGAAGAATTCAAATAATTAGGGGTTCGGAGGTCCAAAATGCAAAATACTGACCTGGTCGGCGTGCCAATCATTCCAACAGGATTTGGGAGGTACACGTGACTTGTGAGAGCTGACGGAATCCAAACCGGATATCCGGAGTGATCCCGACGCTCAAATAACTAAGTTAGTTTGCAAAACTAAGTTAGTTTAGAAGAATTCAGATAATTAGGGGTTCGGGGGTCTAAAATGTAAAATGCTGGCCTGATCGGCATGCTGATCGTTCCAACAGGACTTGGGAGGTAGACGTTACTTGTGAGTGCTGACGGAATCCAAATCGGATATCCGGTGTGAGCCCGACGCTCAAATAACTAAGTTAGTTTTCAAAACTAAGTTAATTTAGAAGAATTCATATAATTAGGGGTTCGGTGGTCCAAAATGTATAATAGTGGCCTAATCGACGTGTCGATCGTTCAAAGAGGACTTGGGAGGTAGACGAGACTTGTGAGAGCTGACGGAATCCAAATCGGATATCCAGTGTGAGCGCGACGCTCAAATAACTAAGTTAGTTTTCAAAACTAAGTTAGCTTAGAAGAATTCAGATAATTAGGGGTTCGGGGGTCTAAAATGTAAAATACTGGCCTGATCGACGTGCCGATCGTTCCAACAAAACTTTGGAGGTAGACGTGACTTGTGAGAGCTGACGGAATCCAAATCGGATATCCGGTGTGAGGGCGACGCTCAAATTACAAAGTTAGTTTAGAAGAATTCAGATAATTAGGGGTTCGGGGATCCAAATCACATATCCGGAGAGTGAGCTCGACGCACAAATAACTAAGTTAGTTTAGAGGAATTCAGATACTTAGGGGTTCGGAGGTCCAAAATGTAAAATACTGGCCTGATCGATGTGCCGATCGTTCCAACAATACTTGGGAGGTAGACGTGACTTGTGAGAGTTGACGGAATCCAAATCGTATATCCGGTGTGAGCCCGACGCTCAAATAACTAAGTTAGTTTTCAAAACTAAGTTAGATTAGAAGAATTAAGATAATTAGGGGTTTGGGGGTCCAAAATGTAAAATACTGGCTTGATTGGCGTGCCGATCGTTCCAACATTTCTTGGGAGATAGACGTGACTTGTGAGAGCTGACGGAATCCAAATCGGATATCCGGAGTTAGCCCGACGCTCAAATAACTAAGTTACTTTTCAAAAATAAGTGAGTTTAGTAGAATTAAGATAATTAGGGGTTCGGTGGTCTAAAATGCAAAATACTGGCCTGATCGGCGTGCTGATCGTTCCAACAGGACTTGAGAGAGGTAGACGTGACTTGTGAGAGCTGACGGAATCCAAATCGGATATCCGGTGTGAGCCCGACGCTCAAATAACTAAGTTAGTTTAGAAGAATTCATATAATTAGGGGTTCGGGGGTCCAAAATGTAAAATACTGGCCTGATCGGAGTGCCTATCATTCCAACAGGACTTGGGAGGTAGACGTGAATTGTGAGAGCTGACGGAATCCAAATCGGATATCCGGTATGAGCCCGACGCTAAAATAACTAAGTTAGTTTTCAATACTAAGTTAGTTTAGAAGAATTCAAATAATTAGGGGTTCGGAGGTCCAAAATGCAAAATACTGACCTGATCGGCGTGCCAATCATTCCAACATGATTTGGGAGGTACACGTGACTTGTGAGAGCTGACGGAATCCAAACCGGATATCCGGAGTGATCCCGACGCTCTAATAACTTAGTTAGTTTGCAAAACTAAGTTAGTTTAGAAGAATTCAGATAATTAGGGGTTCGGGGGTCTAAAATGTAAAATGCTGGCCTGATCGGCATGCTGATCGTTCCAACAGGACTTGGGAGGTAGACGTTACTTGTGAGTGCTAACGGAATCCAAATCGGATATCCGGTGTGAGCCCGACGCTCAAATAACTAAGTTAGTTTTCAAAACTAAGTTAATTTAGAAGAATTCATATAATTAGGGGTTCGGTGGTCCAAAATGTATAATAGTGGCCTAATCGACGTGTCGATCGTTCAAAGAGGACTTGGGAGGTAGACGAGACTTGTGAGAGCTGACGGAATCCAAATCGGATATCCAGTGTGAGCGCGACGCTCAAATAACTAAGTTAGTTTTCAAAACTAAGTTAGTTTAGAAGAATTCAGATAATTAGGGGTTCGGGGGTCTAAAATGTAAAATACTGGCCTGATCGACGTGCCGATCGTTCCAACAAAACTTTGGAGGTAGACGTGACTTGTGAGAGCTGACGAAATCCAAATCGGATATCCAGTGTGAGGGCGACGCTCAAATTACAAAGTTAGTTTAGAAGAATTCAGATAATTAGGGGTTCGGGGATCCAAATCACATATCCGGAGAGTGAGCTCGACGCACAAATAACTAAGTTAGTTTAGAGGAATTCAGATACTTAGGGGTTCGGAGGTCCAAAATGTAAAATACTGGCCTGATCGATGTGCCGATCGTTCCAACAATACTTGGGAGGTAGACGTGACTTGTGAGAGCTGACGGAATCCAAATCGTATATCCGGTGTGAGCCCGACGCTCAAATAACTAAGTTAGTTTTCAAAACTAAGTTAGATTAGAAGAATTAAGATAATTAGGGGTTTGGGGGTCCAAAATATAAAATACTGGCTTGATTGGCGTGCCGATCGTTCCAACAGAACTTGGGAGATAGACGTGACTTGTGAGAGCTGACGGAATCCAAATCGGATATCCGGAGTTAGCCCGACGCTCAAATAACTAAGTTACTTTTCAAAAATAAGTTAGTTTAGTAGAATTAAGATAATTAGGGGTTTGGTGCTCCAAAATGTAAAATACTGGCTTGATCGGTGTGCCGATCATTCCAATAGGACTTTGGAGGTAGACGTGAGTTGTGAGAGCTGCCGGAATCCAAATCGGATATCCGGAGTGAGCCCGACGCTCAAATAACTAAATTACTTTACAAGAATTCAGATAATTAGGGGTTCGGGGATCCAAAATACATAATACTGGCCTGATCGACGTGCCGATCTTTCCAAAAGGCCTTTGGAGGTAGACGTGACTTGTGAGAGCTGACGGAATAAAAATCAGATATCCAGAGTGGGCCCGACGCTCAAATAACTAAGTTAGTTTTCAAAACTAAGTTAGTTTAGAAGAATTCAAATAATTAGGGGTCCGGGGTCAAAAATGTAAAATGCGGGCCTGATTGACGTGCCGATCGTTCCAACGGGACTTGGGAGGTAAACGTGACTTGTGAGAGCTGACGGAATTTAAATCAAAAATCCGGTGTGAGCGCGACACCGAAATAACTAAGTTAGTTTTCAAAACTAAGTTAGTTTAGAAGAATTCAGATAATTAGGGGTTCGGGAGTCCAAAATGTAAAATATTGGCCTGATCGATATGCCGATAGTTCCAATAGGACTTTGGAGGTAGACGTGACTTGCGAGAGCTGACGGAATCCATATCGGATATCCGGAGTGAGCCCGACGCTCAAATAACTAAGTTACTTTTCAAAACTAAGTTAGTTTAGAAGAATTCAGATAATTAGGGGTTCGGGGGTCCAAAATGTAAAATACTAGCCTGATCGATGTGCCGATCGTTCCAACATGACTTGGGGGGTAGACGTGACTTGTGAGAGCTGACGGAATCCAAATCGTATATCCGATGTGAGCCCGACGCTCAAATAACTAAGTTAATTTTCAAAACTAAGTTAGATTAGAAGAATTAAGATAATTAGGGGTTTGGGGGTCTAAAATGTAAAATAGTGGCTTGATCAGCGTGCCGATCATTCCAATAGGACTTTGGTGGTAGACGTGTGAGAGCTGACGGAATCCAAATCGGATATCCGGAGTGAGCCCGACGCTCAAATATCTAAGTTAGTTTACAAGAATTCAGATAATTAGCAGTTCGGAGGTCCAAAATGCATAATACTGGCCTGATCGACGTGCCGATCTTTTCAAAACGACTTTGGAGGTAGACATGACTTGTGAGAGCTGACGGAATCTAAATCGGATATCCAGAGTGAGCCCGACACTCAAATAACTAAGTTAGTTTACAAGAATTCAGATAATTAGCGGTTCGGAGGTCCAAAATGCATAATACTGGCCTGATCGACGTGCCGATCTTTTCAAAATGACTTTGGAGGTAGACATGACTTGTGAGAGCTGACGGAATCCAAATCGGATATCTAGAGTGAGCCCAACGCTCAAATAACTAAGTTAGTTTAGAAGAATTAAGATAATTAGGGGTTCGAGGGTCTAAAATGCAAAATACTGGCCTGATCGGCGTGCTGATCATTCCAACAGGACTTGGGAGGTAGACGTGACTTGTGAGTGCTGACGGAATCCAAATCGGATATCCGGTGTGAGCCCGACGCTCAAATAACTAAGTTAGTTTTCAAAACTAAGTTAATTTAGAAGAATTCAGATAATTAGGGGTTCGAGAGTCCAAAATTCAAAATATTGGCCTGATCGATATGCCGATAGTTCCAATAGGACTTTGGAGGTAGACGTGACTTCCGAGAGCTGACGGAATCCAAATCGGATATCCGGAGTGAGCCCGACGCTCAAATAACTAAGTTAGTTTAGAAGAATTCAGATAATTAGGGGTTCGGAGGTCCAAAATGTAAAATACTGACCCGATCGGCGTGCCAATCGTTCCAACAGGATTTGGGAGGTAGACGTGACTTGTGAGAGCTTACGGAATCCAAATCGGATATCCGGAGTGAGCCCGACGCTCAAATAACTAAGTTAGTTTTCAAAACTAAGTGAGTTTAGAAGAATTCAGATAATTAGGGGTTCGGGGGTCCAAAATACAAAATACTAGCCTGATCGGCGTGCTGATCGTTCCAACAGGACTTGGGAGGTAGACCTGACTTGTGAGTGCTGACGGAATCTAAATCAGAGATCCGGTGTGAGCCTGACGCTCAAATAACTAAGTTAATTTTCAAAACTAAGTTAATTTTGAAGAATTCATATAATTAGGGGTTCGGGAGTCTGAAATGCAAAATAGTGGCTTGATCGGTGTGCCAATCGTTCCAACAGGACTTAGGAGGTAGACGTGAATTGTGAGAGCTGACGAAATCCAAATCGGATATCCGGTATGAGCTCGACGCTCAAATTACTAAGTTAGTTTTCAAAACTAAGTTAGTTTAGAGGAATTCAGATAATTAAGGGTTCGGAGGTCCAAAATGTAAAATACTGGCCTGATCGGTGTGCCGATCGTTCCAACAATACTTGGGAGGTAGACGTGACTTGTGAGAGTTGACGGAATCCAAATCGTATATCCGGTGTGAGCCCGACGCTCAAATAACTAAGTTAGTTTTCAAAACTAAGTTAGATTAGAAGAATTAAGATAATTAGGGGTTTGGGGGTCTAAAATGTAAAATACTGGCTTGATCGGCGTGCCGATCGTTCCAACATAACTTGGGAGATAGACGTGACTTGTGAGAGCTGACGGAATCTAAATCGGATATCCGGAGTTAGCCCGACGCTCAAATAACTAAGTTACTTTTCAAAAATAAGTGAGTTTAGTAGAATTAAGATAATTAGGGGTTCGGGGGTCTAAAATGCAAAATACTGGCCTGATCGGCGTGCTGATCGTTCCAACATGACTTGAGAGAGGTAGACGTGACTTGTGAGAGCTGACGGAATCCAAATCGGATATCCGGTGTGAGCCCGACGCTCAAATAACTAAGTTAGTTTAGAAGAATTCATATAATTAGGGGTTCAGGGGTCCAAAATGTAAAATACTGGTCTGATCGGAGTGTCAATCATTCCAACAGGACTTGGGAGGTAGACGTGAATTGTGAGAGCTGACGGAATCCAAATCGGATATCCGGTATGAGCCCGACGCTAAAATAACTAAGTTAGTTTTCAATACTAAGTTAGTTTAGAAGAATTCAAATCATTAGGGGTATGGAGGTCCAAAATGCAAAATACTGACCTGATCGGCGTGCCAATCATTCCAACAGGATTTGGGAGGTACACGTGACTTGTGAGAGCTGACGAAATCCGAACCGGATATCCGGAGTGATCCCGACGCTCAAATAACTAAGTTAGTTTTCAAAACTAAGTTAGTTTAGAGGAATTCAGATAATTAGGGGTTCGGAAGTCCAAAATGTAAAATACTGGCCTGATCGGTGTGCCGATCGTTCCAACAATACTTGGGAGGTAGACGTGACTTGTGAGAGTTGACGGAATCCAAATCGTATATCCGGTGTGAGCCCGACGCTCAAATAACTAAGTTAGTTTTCAAAACTAAGTTAGATTAGAAGAATTAAGATAATTAGGGGTTTGGGGGTCCAAAATGTAAAATACTGGCTTGATCGGCGTGCCGATCATTCCAACAGAACTTGGGAGATAGACGTGACTTGTGAGAGCTGACGGAATCCAAATCGGATATCCAGAGTTAGCCAGACGCTCAAATAACTAAGTTACTTTTCAAAAATAAGTTAGTTTAGTAGAATTAAGATAATTAGGGGTTTGGTGCTCCAAAATGTAAAATACTGGCTTGATCGGCGTGCCGATCATTCCAATAGGACTTTGGAGGTAGACGTGACTTGTGAGAGCTGCCGGAATCCAAATCGGATATCCGGAGTGAGCCCGACGCTCAAATAACTAAGTTACTTTACAAGAATTCAGATAATTAGGGGTTCGGGGGTCCAAAATAAATAACACTGGCCTGATCGACGTGCCGATCTTTCCAAAAGGCCTTTGGAGGTAGACGTGACTTGTGAGAGCTGATGGAATAAAAATCAGATATCCAGAGTGGGCCCGACGCTCAAATAACTAAGTTAGTTTTCAAAACTAAGTTAGTTTAGAAGAATTCAAATAATTAGGGGTCCAGGGTCAAAAATGTAAAATGCGGGCCTGATTGACGTGCCGATCGTTCCAACAGGACTTGGGAGGTAAACGTGACTTGTGATAGCTGACGGAATTTAAATCGGAAATCCGGTGTGAGCGCGACACTGAAATAACTAAGTTAGTTTTCAAAACTAAGTTAGTTTAGAAGAATTCAGATAATTAGGGGTTCGGGAGTCCAAAATGCAAAATATTGGCCTGATCGATATGCCGATAGTTCCAATAGGACTTTGGAGGTACACGTGACTTGCGAGAGCAGACGGAATCCAAATCGGATATCCGGAGTGAGCCCGACGCTCAAATAACTAAGTTACTTTTCAAAACTAAGTTAGTTTAGAAGAATTCAGATAATTAGGGGTTCGGGGGTTCAAAATGTAATACTGGCCTGATCGATGTGCCGATCGTTCCAACAGGACTTGGGTGGTAGACGTGACTTGTGAGAGCTGACGGAATCCAAATCGTATATCCGATGTGAGCCCGACGCTCAAATAACTAAGTTAATTTTCAAAACTAAGTTAGATTAGAAGAATTAAGATAATTAGGGGTTTGGGGGTCTAAAATGTAAAATAGTGGCTTGATCAGCGTGCCGATCATTCCAATAGGACTTTGGTGGTAGACGTGTGAGAGCTGACGGAATCCAAATCGGATATCTGGAGTGAGCCCGACGCTCAAATAACTAAGTTAGTTTACAAGAATTCAGATAATTAGCGGTTCGGAGGTCCAAAATGCATAATACTGGCCTGATCGACGTGCCGATCTTTTCAAAATGACTTTGGTGGTAGACATGACTTGTGAGAGCTGACGGAATCTAAATCGGATATCCAGAGTGAGCCCGACGCTCAAATAACTAAGTTAGTTTACAAGAATTCAGATAATTAGCGGTTCGGAGGTCCAAAATGCATAATACTGGCCTGACCGACGTGCCAATCTTTTCAAAACGACTTTGGAGGTAGACATGACTTGTGAGAGCTGACGGAATCCAAATCGGATATCCAGAGTGAGCCCGACGCTCAAATAACTAAGTTAGTTTTCAAAACTAAGTTAGTTTAGAAGAATTAAGATAATTAGGGGTTCGGGGGTCTAAAATGCAAAATACTGGCCTGATCGGCGTGCTGATCATTCCAACAGGACTTGGGAGGTAGACGTGACTTGTGAGTGCTGACGGAATCCAAATCGGATATCCGGTGTGAGCCCGACGCTCAAATAACTAAGTTAGTTTTCAAAACTAAGTTAATTTAGAAGAATACATATAATTAGGGGTTCGGGGGTCCAAAATGCAAAATATATGCCTGATCGGTGTGCCAATTGTTCCAACAGGACTTGGGAGGTAGACGTGACTTGTGAGTGCTGACGGAATCTAAATCGGATATCCGGTGTGAGCCTGACGCTCAAATAACTAAGTTAGTTTTCAAAACTACGTTAATTTAGAAGAATTCATAAAATTAGGGGTTCGGGGGTCCAAAATACAAAATACTGGCCTGATCGGTGTGCCGATCGTTCCAACAGGACTTGGGAGGTAGACGTGAATTGTGAGAGCTGAGGAAATCCAAATCGGATATCCGGTATGAACTCGACGCTCAAATTACAAAGTTAGTTTTCCAAACTAAGTTCGTTTAGAAGAATTCTGATAATTAGGGGTTCGGAGGTCACAATGTAAAATACTGACCTGATCGGTGTGCCGATCGTTCCAACAGTACTTGGGAGGTAGACGTGACTTGTGAGAGCTGACGGAATCCAAATCGTATATCCGGTGTGAGCCCGACGCTCAAATAACTAAGTTAGTTTTCAAAAATAAGTTAGATTAGAAGAATTAAGATAATTAGGGGTTTGGGGGTCCAAAATGTAAAATACTGGCTTGATCGGCGTGCCGATCATGCCAATAGGACTTTGGAGGTAGACGTGACTTGTGAGAGCTGTCGGAATCCAAATCGGATATCCGGAGTGAGCCCGACGCTCAAATAACTAAGTTAGTTTACAAGAATTCAGATAATTAGGGGTTCGGGGGTCCAAAATGTATAATACTGGCCTGATCGACGTGCCGATCTTTCCAAAAGGACTTTGGAGGTAGACGTGACTTGTGAGAGCTGACGGAATCAAAATCG
This sequence comes from Amorphophallus konjac, assembly GCA_022559845.1. Lineage (NCBI taxonomy): Eukaryota > Viridiplantae > Streptophyta > Magnoliopsida > Alismatales > Araceae > Amorphophallus > Amorphophallus konjac. Next base: position 254,013,181 of record CM040118.1, on the reverse strand, counting down.
GATATCCAGAGTGAGCCCGACGCTGAAATAACTAAGTTAGTTTTCAAAACTAAGTTAGTTTAGAAGAATTCAAATAATTAGGGGTTCGGGGTCAAAAATGTAAAATACGGGCCTGATCGACGTGCCGATCGTTCCAACAGGACTTGGAAGGTAAACGTGACTTGTGTGAGAGCTGACGGATTTTAAATCGGAAATCCGGTGTGAGCGCGACGCTGAAATAACTAAGTTAGTTTTCAAAACTAAGTTAGTTTAGAAGAATTCAGATAATTAGGGGTTCGAGAGTCCAAAATGCAAAATATTGGCCTGATCGATATGCCGATAGTTCCAATAGGACTTTGGAGGTAGCCGTGACTTGCGAGAGCTGACGGAATCCAAATCGGATATCCGGAGTGAGCCCGACGCTCAAATAACTAAGTTAGTTTTCAAAACTAAGTTAGTTTAGAAGAATTCAGATAATTAGGGGTACGGAGGTCCAAATGCAAAATACTGACCCGATCGGCGTGTCAATCGTTCCAACAGGATTTGGGAGGTAGACGTGACTTGTCAGAGCTTACGGAATCCAAATCGGATATCCGGAGTGAGCCCGACGCTCAAATAACTAAGTTAGTTTTCAAAACTAAGTTAGTTTCGAAGAATTCAGATAATTAGGGGTTCGGGGGTCCAAAATACAAAATACTAGCCTGATCGACGTGCTGATCGTTCCAACAGGACTTGGGAGGTAGACGTGACTTGTGAGTGCTGACAGAATCTAAATCGGATATCCGGTGTGAGCCTGACGCTCAAATAACTAAGTTAGTTTTCAAAACTAAGTTAATTTTGAAGAATTCATATAATTAGGGGTTCGGGAGTCTGAAATGCAAAATAGTGGCCTGATCGGTGTGCCAATCGTTCCAACAGGACTTAGGAGGTAGACGTGAATTGTGAGAGCTGACGAAATCCAAATCGGATATCCGGTATGAGCTCGACGCTCAAATTACTAAGTTAGTTTAGAGGAATTCAGATAATTAAGGGTTCGGAGGTCCAAAATGTAAAATACTAGCCTGATCGGTGTGCCGATCGTTCCAACAATACTTGGGAGGTAGACGTGACTTGTGAGAGTTGACGGAATCCAAATCGTATATCTGGTGTGAGCCCGACGCTCAAATAACTAAGTTAGTTTTCAAAACTAAGTTAGATTAGAAGAATTAAGATAATTAGGGGTTTGGGGGTCCAAAATGTAAAATACTGGCTTGATCGGCGTGCCGATCGTTCCAACATTTCTTGGGAGATAGACGTGACTTGTGAGAGCTCACGGAATCCAAATCGGATATCCGGAGTTAGCCCGACGCTCAAATAACTAAGTTACTTTTCAAAAATAAGTGAGTTTAGTAGAATTAGGATAATTAGGGGTTCGGGGGTCTAAAATGCAAAATACTGGCCTGATCGGCATGCTGATCGTTCCAACAGGACTTGAGAGAGGTAGACGTGACTTGTGAGAGCTGACGGAATCCAAATCGGATATCCGGTGTGAGCCCGACGCTCAAATAACTAAGTTAGTTTAGAAGAATTCATATAATTAGGGGTTCGGGGGTCCAAAATGTAAAATACTGGCCTGATCGGAGTGCCTATCATTCCAACAGGACTTGGGAGGTAGACGTGAATTGTGAGAGCTGACGGAATCCAAATCGGATATCCGGTATGAGACCGACGCTAAAATAACTAAGTTAGTTTTCAATACTAAGTTAGTTTAGAAGAATTCAAATAATTAGGGGTTCGGAGGTCCAAAGTGCAAAATACTGACCTGATCGGCGTGCCAATCATTCCAACAGGATTTGGGAGGTACACGTGACTTGTGAGAGCTGACGGAATCCAAACCGGATATCCGGAGTGATCCCGACGCTCAAATAACTAAGTTAGTTTGCAAAACTAAGTTAGTTTAGAAGAATTCAGATAATTAGGGGTTCGGGGGTCTAAAATGTAAAATGCTGGCCTGATCGGCATGCTGATCGTTCCAACAGGACTTGGGAGGTAGACGTTACTTGTGAGTGCTGACGGAATCCAAATCGGATATCCGGTGTGAGCCCGACGCTCAAATAACTAAGTTAGTTTTCAAAACTAAGTTAATTTAGAAGAATTCATATAATTAGGGGTTCGGTGGTCCAAAATGTATAATAGTGGCCTGGTCGACGTGTCGATCGTTCAAAGAGGACTTGGGAGGTAGACGAGACTTGTGAGAGCTGACGGAATCCAAATCGGATATCCAGTGTGAGCGCGACGCTCAAATAACTAAGTTAGTTTTCAAAACTAAGTTAGTTTAGAAGAATTCAGATAATTAGGGGTTCGGGGGTCTAAAATGTAAAATACTGGCCTGATCGACGTGCCGATCGTTCCAACAAAACTTTGGAGGTAGACGTGACTTGTGAGAGCTGACGGAATCCAAATCGGATATCCGGTGTGAGGGCGACGCTCAAATTACAAAGTTAGTTTAGAAGAATTCAGATAATTAGGGGTTCGGGGATCCAAATCACATATCCGGAGAGTGAGCTCGACGCACAAATAACTAAGTTAGTTTAGAGGAATTCAGATACTTAGGGGTTCGGAGGTCCAAAATGTAAAATACTGGCCTGATCGATGTGCCGATCGTTCCAACAATACTTGGGAGGTAGACGTGACTTGTGAGAGTTGACGGAATCCAAATCGTATATCCGGTGTGAGCCCGACGCTCAAATAACAAAGTTAGTTTTCAAAACTAAGTTAGATTAGAAGAATTAAGATAATTAGGGGTTTGGGGGTCCAAAATGTAAAATACTGGCTTGATTGGCGTGCCGATCGTTCCAACAGAACTTGGGAGATAGACGTGACTTGTGAGAGCTGACGGAATCCAAATCGGATATCCGGAGTTAGCCCGACGCTCAAATAACTAAGTTACTTTTCAAAAATAAGTTAGTTTAGTAGAATTAAGATAATTAGGGGTTTGGTGCTCCAAAATGTAAAATACTGGCTTGATCGGTGTGCCGATCATTCCAATAGGACTTTGGAGGTAGACGTGACTTGTGAGAGCTGCCGGAATCCAAATCGGATATCCGGAGTGAGCCCGACGCTCAAATAACTAAATTACTTTACAAGAATTCAGATAATTAGGGGTTCGGGGGTCCAAAATACATAATACTGGCCTGATCGACGTGCCGATCTTTCCAAAAGGCCTTTGGAGGTAGACGTGACTTGTGAGAGCTGACGGAATAAAAATCAGATATCCAGAGTGGGCCCGACGCTCAAATAACTAAGTTAGTTTTCAAAACTAAGTTAGTTTAGAAGAATTCAAATAATTAGGGGTCCGGGGTCAAAAATGTAAAATGCGGGCCTGATTGACGTGCCGATCGTTCCAACGGGACTTGGGAGGTAAACATGACTTGTGAGAGCTGACGGAATTTAAATCAAAAATCCGGTGTAAGCGCGACACCGAAATAACTAAGTTAGTTTTCAAAACTAAGTTAGTTTAGAAGAATTCAGATAATTAGGGGTTCGGGAGTCCAAAATGTAAAATATTGGCCTGATCGATATGCCGATAGTTCCAATAGGACTTTGGAGGTAGACGTGACTTGCGAGAGCTGACGGAATCCAAATCGGATATCTGGAGTGAGCCCGACGCTCAAATAACTAAGTTACTTTTCAAAACTAAGTTAGTTTAGAAGAATTCAGATAATTAGGGGTTCGGGGGTCCAAAATGTAAAATACTAGCCTGATCGATGTGCCGATCGTTCCAACATGACTTGGGGGGTAGACGTGACTTGTGAGAGCTGACGGAATCCAAATCGTATATCCGATGTGAGCCCGACGCTCAAATAACTAAGTTAATTTTCAAAACTAAGTTAGATTAGGAGAATTAAGATAATTAGGGGTTTGGGGGTCTAAAATGTAAAATAGTGGCTTGATCAGCGTGCCGATCATTCCAATAGGACTTTGGTGGTAGACGTGTGAGAGCTGACGGAATCCAAATCGGATATCCGGACTGAGCCCGACGCTCAAATAACTAAGTTAGTTTACAAGAATTCAGATAATTAGCAGTTCGGAGGTCCAAAATGCATAATACTGGCCTGATCGACGTGCCGATCTTTTCAAAACGACTTTGGAGGTAGACATGACTTGTGAGAGCTGACGGAATCTAAATCGGATATCCAGAGTGAGCCCAACGCTCAAATAACTAAGTTAGTTTAGAAGAATTAAGATAATTAGGGGTTCGGGGGTCTAAAATGCAAAATACTGGCCTGATCGGCGTGCTGATCATTCCAACAGGACTTGGGAGGTAGACGTGACTTGTGAGTGCTGACGGAATCCAAATCGGATATCCGGTGTGAGCCCGACGCTCAAATAACTAAGTTAGTTTTCAAAACATAGTTAATTTATAAGAATTCAGATAATTAGGGGTTCGAGAGTCCAAAATGCAAAATATTGGCCTGATCGATATGCCGATAGTTCCAATAGGACTTTGGAGGTAGACGTGACTTCCGAGAGCTGACGGAATCCAAATCGGATATCCGGAGTGAGCCCGACGCTCAAATAACTAAGTTAGTTTAGAAGAATTCAGATAATTAGGGGTTCAGAGGTCCAAAATGTAAAATACTGACCCGATCGGCGTGCCAATCGTTCCAACATGATTTGGGAGGTAGACGTGACTTGTGAGAGCTTACGGAATCCAAATCGGATATCCGGAGTGAGCCCGACGCTCAAATAACTAAGTTAGTTTTCAAAACTAAGTTAGTTTAGAAGAATTCAGATAATTAGGGGTTCGGGGGTCCAAAATACAAAATACTAGCCTGATCGGCGTGCTGATCGTTCCAACAGGACTTGGGAGGTAGACGTGACTTGTGAGTGCTGACGGAATCTAAATCGGAGATCCGGTGTGAGCCTGACGCTCAAATAACTAAGTTAATTTTCAAAACTAAGTTAATTTTGAAGAATTCATATAATTAGGGGTTCGGGAGTCTGAAATGCAAAATAGTGGCTTGATCGGTGTGCCAATCGTTCCAACAGGACTTAGGAGGTAGACGTGAATTGTGAGAGCTGACGAAATCCAAATCGGATATCCGGTATGAGCTCGACGCTCAAATTACTAAGTTAGTTTTCAAAACTAAGTTAGTTTAGAGGAATTCAGATAATTAAGGGTTCGGAGGTCCAAAATGTAAAATACTGGCCTGATCGGTGTGCCGATCGTTCCAACAATACTTGGGAGGTAGACGTGACTTGTGAGAGTTGACGGAATCCAAATTGTATATCCGGTGTGAGCCCGACGCTCAAATAACTAAGTTAGTTTTCAAAACTAAGTTAGATTAGAAGAATTAGAATAATTAGGGGTTTGGGGGTCCAAAATGTAAAATACTGGCTTGATCGGCGTGCCGATCGTTCCAACATAACTTGGGAGATAGACGTGACTTGTGAGAGCTGACGGAATCCAAATCGGATATCCGGAGTTAGCCCGACGCTCAAATAACTAAGTTACTTTTCAAAAATAAGTGAGTTTAGTAGAATTAAGATAATTAGGGGTTCGGGGGTCTAAAATGCAAAATACTGGCCTGATCGGCGTGCTGATCGTTCCAACAGGACTTGAGAGAGGTAGACGTGACTTGTGAGAGCTGACGGAATCCAAATCGGATATCCGGTGTGAGCCCGACGCTCAAATAACTAAGTTAGTTTAGAAGAATTCATATAATTAGGGGTTCGGGGGTCCAAAATGTAAAATACTGGTCTGATCGGAGTGCCAATCATTCCAACATGACTTGGGAGGTAGACGTGAATTGTGAGAGCTGACGGAATCCAAATCGGATATCCGGTATGAGCCCGACGCTAAAATAACTAAGTTAGTTTTCAATACTAAGTTAGTTTAGAAGAATTCAAATCATTAGGGGTACGGAGGTCCAAAATGCAAAATACTGACCTGATCGGCGTGCCAATCATTCCAACAGGATTTGGGAGGTACACGTGACTTGTGAGAGCTGACGAAATCCGAACCGGATATCCGGAGTGATCCCGACGCTCAAATAACTAAGTTAGTTTGCAAAACTAAGTTAGTTTAGAAGAATTCAGATAATTAGGGGTTCGGGGGTCCAAAATGTAAAATACTTGCCTGATCGACGTGCCGATCGTTCCAACAGAACTTTGGAGGTAGACGTGACTTGTGAGAGCTGACGGAATCCAAATCGGATATCCGGTGTGAGGGCGACGCTCAAATTACAAAGTTAGTTTAGAAGAATTCAGATAATTAGGGGTTCGGGGATCCAAATCACATATCCGGAGAGTGAGCTCGACGCTCAAATAACTAAGTTAGTTTTCAAAACTAAGTTAGTTTAGAGGAATTCAGATAATTAGGGGTTCGGAAGTCCAAAATGTAAAATACTGGCCTGATCGGTGTGCCGATCGTTCCAACAATACTTGGGAGGTAGACGTGACTTGTGAGAGTTGACGGAATCCAAATCGTATATCCGGTGTGAGCCCGACGCTCAAATAACTAAGTTAGTTTTCAAAACTAAGTTAGATTAGAAGAATTAAGATAATTAGGGGTTTGGGGGTCCAAAATGTAAAATACTGGCTTGATCGGCGTGCCGATCATTCCAACAGAACTTGGGAGATAGACGTGACTTGTGAGAGCTGACGGAATCTAAATCGGATATCCGGAGTTAGCCCGACGCTCAAATAACTAAGTTACTTTTCAAAAATAAGTTAGTTTAGTAGAATTAAGATAATTAGGGGTTTGGTGCTCCAAAATGAAAAATACTGGCTTGATCGGCGTGCCGATCATTCCAATAGGACTTTGGAGGTAGACGTGACTTGTGAGAGCTGCCGGAATCCAAATCGGATATCCGGAGTGAGCCCGACGCTCAAATAACTAAGTTACTTTACAAGAATTCAGATAATTAGGGGTTCGGGGGTCCAAAATAAATAACACTGGCCTGATCGACGTGCCGATCTTTCCAAAAGGCCTTTGGAGGTAGACGTGACTTGTGAGAGCTGACGGAATAAAAATCAGATATCCAGAGTGGGCCCGACGCTCAAATAACTAAGTTAGTTTTCAAAACTAAGTTAGTTTAGAAGAATTCAAATAATTAGGGGTCTGGGGTCAAAAATGTAAAATGCGGGCCTGATTGACGTGCCGATCGTTCCAACAGGACTTGGGAGGTAAACGTGACTTATCATAGCTGACGGAATTTAAATCGGAAATCCGGTGTGAGCGCGACACTGAAATAACTAAGTTAGTTTTCAAAACTAAGTTAGTTTAGAAGAATTCAGATAATTAGGGGTTCGGGAGTCCAAAATGTAAAATATTGGCCTGATCGATATGCCGATAGTTCCAATAGGACTTTGGAGGTACACGTGACTTGCGAGAGCAGACGGAATCCAAATCGGATATCCGGAGTGAGCCCGACGCTCAAATAACTAAGTTACTTTTCAAAACTAAGTTAGTTTAGAAGAATTCAGATAATTAGGGGTTCGGGGGTCCAAAATGTAAAATACTGGTCTGATCGATGTGCCGATCGTTCCAACAGGACTTGGGTGGTAGACGTGACTTGTGAGAGCTGACGGAATCCAAATCGTATATCCGATGTGAGCCCGACGCTCAAATAACTAAGTTAATTTTCAAAACTAAGTTAGATTAGAAGAATTAAGATAATTAGGGGTTTGGGGGTCTAAAATGTAAAATAGTGGCTTGATCAGCGTGCCGATCATTCCAATAGGACTTTGGTGGTAGACGTGTGAGAGCTGACGGAATCCAAATCGGATATCTGGAGTGAGCCCGACGCTCAAATAACTAAGTTAGTTTACAAGAATTCAGATAATTAGCGGTTCGGAGGTCCAAAATGCATAATACTGGCCTGATCGACGTGCCGATCTTTTCAAAACGACTTTGGAGGTAGACATGACTTGTGAGAGCTGACGGAATCTAAATCGGAATTCCAGAGTGAGCCCGACGCTCAAATAACTAAGTTAGTTTACAAGAATTCAGATAATTAGCGGTTCGGAGGTCCAAAATGCATAATACTGGCCTGACCGACGTGCCAATCTTTTCAAAATGACTTTGGAGGTAGACATGACTTGTGAGAGCTGACGGAATCCAAATCGGATATCCAGAGTGAGCCCGACGCTCAAATAACTAAGTTAGTTTTCAAAACTAAGTTAGTTTAGAAGAATTAAGATAATTAGGGGTTTGGGGGTCTAAAATGCAAAATACTGGCCTGATCGGCGTGCTGATCATTCCAACAGGACTTGGGAGGTAGACGTGACTTGTGAGTGCTGACGGAATCCAAATCGGATATCCGGTGTGAGCCCGACGCTCAAATAACTAAGTTAGTTTTCAAAACTAAGTTAATTTAGAAGAATACATATAATTAGGGGTTCGGGGGTCCAAAATGCAAAATATATGCCTGATCGGTGTGCCAATTGTTCCAACAGGACTTGGGAGGTAGACGTGACTTGTGAGTGCTGACGGAATCTAAATCGGATATCCGGTGTGAGCCTGACGCTCAAATAACTAAGTTAGTTTTCAAAACTACGTTAATTTAGAAGAATTCATATAATTAGGGGTTCGGGGGTCCAAAATACAAAATACTAGCCTGATCGGTGTGCCGATCGTTCCAACAGGACTTGGGAGGTAGACGTGAATTGTGAGAGCTGAGGAAATCCAAATCGGATATCCGGTATGAACTCGATGCTCAAATTAGAAAGTTAGTTTTCAAAACTAAGTTCGTTTAGAAGAATTCAGATAATTAGGGGTTCGGAGGTCCACAATGTAAAATACTGACCTGATCGGTGTGCCGATCGTTCCAACAGTACTTGGGAGGTAGACGTGACTTGTGAGAGCTGACGGAATCCAAATCGTATATCCGGTGTGAGCCCGACGCTCAAATAACTAAGTTAGTTTTCAAAAATAAGTTAGATTAGAAGAATTAAGATAATTAGGGGTTTGGGGGTCCAAAATGTAAAATACTTGCTTGATCGACGTGCCGATCATGCCAATAGGACTTTGGAGGTAGACGTGACTTGTGAGAGCTGTCGGAATCCAAATCGGATATCCGGAGTGAGCCCGACGCTCAAATAACTAAGTTAGTTTATAAGAATTCAGATAATTAGGGGTTCGGGGGTCCAAAATGTATAATACTGGCCTGATCGACGTGCCGATCTTTCCAAAAGGACTTTGGAGGTAGACGTGACTTGTGAGAGCTGACGGAATCAAAATCGGATATCCAGAGTGAGCCCGACGCTGAAATAACTAAGTTAGTTTTCAAAACTAAGTTAGTTTAGAAGAATTCAAATAATTAGGGGTTCGGGGTCAAAAATGTAAAATACGGGCCTGATCGACGTGCCGATCGTTCCAACAGGACTTGGGAGGTAAACGTGACTTGTGTGAGAGCTAACGGAATTTAAATCGGAAATCCGGTGTGAGGGCGACGCTGAAATAACTAAGTTAGTTTTCAAAACTAAGTTAGTTTAGAAGAATTCAGATAATTAGGGGTTCGAGAGTCCAAAATGCAAAATATTGGCCTGATCGATATGTCGATAGTTCCAATAGGACTTTGGAGGTAGACGTGACTTGCGAGAGCTGACGGAATCCAAATCGGATATCCGGAGTGAGCCCGATGCTCAAATAACTAAGTTAGTTTTCAAAACTAAGTTAGTTTAGAAGAATTCAGATAATTAGGGGTTCGGAGGTCCAAAATGCAAAATACTGACCCGATCAGCGTGTCAATCGTTCCAACAGGATTTGGGAGGTAGACGTGACTTGTCAGAGCTTACGGAATCCAAATCGGATATCCGGAGTGTGTCCGACGCTCAAATAAATAAGTTAGTTTTCAAAACTAAGTTAGTTTCGAAGAATTCAGATAATTAGGGGTTCGGGGGTCCAAAATACAAAATACTAGCCTGATCGACGTGCTGATCGTTCCAACAGGACTTGGGAGGTAGACGTGACTTGTGAGTGCTGACGGAATCTAAATCGGATATCCGGTGTGAGCCTGACGCTCAAATAACTAAGTTAGTTTTCAAAACTAAGTTAATTTTGAAGAATTCATATAATTAGGGGTTCGGGAGTCTGAAATGCAAAATAGTGGCCTGATCGGTGTGCCAATCGTTCCAACAGGACTTAGGAGGTAGACGTGAATTGTGAGAGCTGACGAAATCCAAATCGGATATCCGGTATGAGCTCGACGCTCAAATTACTAAGTTAGTTTTCAAAACTAAGTTAGTTTAGAGGAATTCAGATAATTAAGGGTTCGGAGGTCCAAAATGTAAAATACTGGCCTGATCGGTGTACCGATCGTTCCAACAATACTTGGGAGGTAGACGTGACTTGTGAGAGTTGACGGAATCCAAATCGTATATCCGGTGTGAGCCCGACGCTCAAATAACTAAGTTAGTTTTCAAAACTAAGTTAGATTAGAAGAATTAAGATAATTAGGGGTTTGGGGTTCCAAAATGTAAAATACTGGCTTGATCGGCGTGCCGATCGTTCCAACATTTCTTTGGAGATAGACGTGACTTGTGAGAGCTGACGGAATCCAAATCGGATATCCGGAGTTAGCCCGACGCTCAAATAACTAAGTTACTTTTCAAAAATAAGTGAGTTTAGTAGAATTAAGATAATTAGGGGTTCGGGGGTCTAAAATGCAAAATACTGGCCTGATCGACGTGCTGATCGTTCCAACAGGACTTGAGAGAGGTAGACGTGACTTGTGAGAGCTGACGGAATCCAAATCGGATATCCGGTGTGAGCCCGACGCTCAAATAACTAAGTTAGTTTAGAAGAATTCATATAATTAGGGGTTCAGGGGTCCAAAATGTAAAATACTGGCCTGATCGGAGTGCCTATCATTCCAACAGGACTTGGGAGGTAGACGTGAATTGTGAGAGCTGACGGACTCCAAATCGGATATCCGGTATGAGCCCGACGCTAAAATAACTAAGTTAGTTTTCAATACTAAGTTAGTTTAGAAGAATTCAAATAATTAGGGGTTCGGAGGTCCAAAATGCAAAATACTGACCTGATCGGCGTGCCAATCATTCCAACAGGATTTGGGAGGTACACGTGACTTGTGAGAGCTGACGGAATCCAAACCGGATATCCGGAGTGATCCCGACGCTCAAATAACTAAGTTAGTTTGCAAAACTAAGTTAGTTTAGAAGAATTCAGATAATTAGGGGTTCGGGGGTCTAAAATGTAAAATGCTGGCCTGATCGGCATGCTGATCGTTCCAACAGGACTTGGGAGGTAGACGTTACTTGTGAGTGCTGACGGAATCCAAATCGGATATCCGGTGTTAGCCCGACGCTCAAATAACTAAGTTAGTTTTCAAAACTAAGTTAATTTAGAAGAATTCATATAATTAGGGGTTCGGGGGTCCAAAATGTATAATAGTGGCCTGATCGACGTGTCGATCGTTCCAAGAGGACTTGGGAGGTAGACGAGACTTGTGAGAGCTGACGGAATCCAAATCGGATATCCAGTGTGAGCGCGACGCTCAAATAACTAAGTTAGTTTTCAAAACTAAGTTAGTTTAGAAGAATTCAGATAATTAGGGGTTCGGGGGTCCAAAATGTAAAATACTGGCCTGATCGACGTGCCGATCGTTCCAACAGAACTTTGGAGGTAGACGTGACTTGTGAGAGCTGACGGAATCCAAATCGGATATCCGGTGTGAGGGCGACGCTCAAATTACAAAGTTAGTTTAGAAGAATTCAGATAATTAGGGGTTCGGGGATCCAAATCACATATCCGGAGAGTGAGCTCGATGCACAAATAACTAAGTTAGTTTTCAAAACTAAGTTAGTTTATAGGAATTCAGATAATTAGGGGTTCGGAGGTCCAAAATGTAAAATACTGACCTGATCGATGTGCCGATCGTTCCAACAATACTTGGGAGGTAGACGTGACTTGTGAGAGTTGACGGAATGCAAATCGTATATCCGGTGTGAGCCCGACGCTCAAATAACTAAGTTAGTTTTCAAAAGTAAGTTAGATTAGAAGAATTAAGATAATTAGGGGTTTGGGGGTCCAAAATGTAAAATACTGGCTTGATCGGCGTGCCGATCGTTCCAACAGAACTTGGGAGATAGACGTGACTTGTGAGAGCTGACGGAATCCAAATCGGATATCCGGAGTTAGCCCGACGCTCAAATAACTAAGTTACTTTTCAAAAATAAGTTAGTTTAGTAGAATTAAGATAATTAGGGGTTTGGTGCTCCAAAATGTAAAATACTGGCTTGATCGATGTGCCGATCATTCCAATAGGACTTTGGAGGTAGATGTGACTTGTGAGAGCTGCCGGAATCCAAATCGGATATCCGGAGTGAGCCCGACGCTCAAATAACTAAGTTACTTTACAAGAATTCAGATAATTAGGGGTTCGGGGGTCCAAAATACATAATACTGGCCGGATCGACGTGCCGATCTTTCCAAAAGGCCTTTGGAGGTAGACGTGACTTGTGACAGCTGACGGAATAAAAATCAGATATCCAGAGTGGGCCCGACGCTCAAATAACTAAGTTAGTTTTCAAAACTAAGTTAGTTTAGAAGAATTCAAATAATTAGGGGCCCGGGGTCAAAAATGTAAAATGCGGGCCTGATTGACGTGCCGATCGTTCCAACAGGACTTGGGAGGTAAACGTGACTTGTGAGAGTTGACGGAATTTAAATCAAAAATCCGGTGTGAGCGCGACACCGAAATAACTAAGTTAGTTTTCAAAACTAAGTTAGTTTAGAAGAATTCAGATAATTAGGGGTTCGGGAGTCGAAAATGCAAAATATTGGCCTGATCGATATGCCGATAGTTCCAATAGGACTTTGGAGGTAGACGTGACTTGCGAGAGCTGACAGAATCCAAATCGAATATCCGGAGTGAGCCCGACGGTCAAATAACTAAGTTACTTTTCAAAACTAAGTTAGTTTAGAAGAATTCAGATAATTAGGGGTTCGGGGGTCCAAAATGTAAAATACTAGCCTGATCGATGTGCCGATCGTTCCAACATGACTTGGGGGGTTGACGAGACTTGTGAGAGCTGACGGAATCCAAATCGTATATCCGATGTGAGCCCGACGCTCAAATAACTAAGTTAATTTTCAAAACTAAGTTAGATTAGAAGAATTAAGATAATTAGGGGTTTGGGGGTCTAAAATGTAAAATAGTGGCTTGATCAGTGTGCTGATCATTCCAATAGGACTTTGGTGGTAGACGTGTGAGAGCTGACGGAATCCAAATCGGATATCTGGAGTGAGCCCGACGCTCAAATAACTAAGTTAGTTTACAAGAATTCAGATAATTAGCAGTTCGGAGGTCCAAAATGCATAATACTGGCCTGATCGACGTGCCGATCTTTTCAAAATGACTTTGGAGGTAGACATCACTTGTGAGAGCTGACGGAATCTAAATCGGATATCCAGAGTGAGCCCGACGCTCAAATAACTAAGTTAGTTTACAAGAATTCAGATAATTAGCGGTTCGGAGGTCCAAAATGCATAATAATGGCCTGATCGACGTGCCGATCTTTTTAAAATGACTTTGGAGGTAGACATGACTTGTGAGAGCTGACGGAATCCAAATCGGATATCCAAAGTGAGCCCAACGCTCAAATAACTAAGTTAGTTTTCAAAACTAAGTTAGTTTAGAAGAATTAAGATAATTAGGGGTTCGGGGGTCTAAAATACAAAATACTGGCCTGATCGGCGTGCTGATCATTCCAACAGGACTTGGGAGGTAGACGTGACTTGTGAGTGCTGACGGAATCCAAATCGGATATCCGGCGTGAGCCCGACGCTCAAATAACTAAGTTAGTTTTCAAAACTAAGTTAATTTAGAAGAATACATATAATTAGGGGTTCGGGGGTCCAAAATGCAAAATATATGCCTGATCGGTGTGCCAATTGTTCCAACAGGACTTGGGAGGTAGACGTGACTTGTGAGTGCTGACGGAATCTAAATCGGATATCCGGTGTGAGCCTGACGCTCAAATAACTAAGTTAGTTTTCAAAACTAAGTTAAGTTAGAAGAATTCATAGAATTAGGGGTTCGGGGGTCCAAAATACTGGCCTGATCGGTGTGCCGATCGTTCCAACAGGACTTGGGAGGTAGACGTGAATTGTGAGAGCTAAGGAAATCCAAATCGGATATCCGGTATGAACTCGACGCTCAAATTACAAAGTTAGTTTTCAAAACTAAGTTCGTTTAGAAGAATTCAGATAATTAGGGGTTCGGAGGTCCACAATGCAAAATATTGACCTGATCGGTGTGCCGATCGTTCCAACAGTACTTGGGAGGTAGACGTGACTTGTGAGAGCTGACGGAATCCAAATCGTATATCCGGTGTGAGCCCGACGCTCAAATAACTAAGTTAGTTTTCAAAAATAAGTTAGATTAGAAGAATTAAGATAATTAGGGGTTTGGGGGTCCAAAATGTAAAATACTTGCTTGATCGGCGTGCCGATCATGCCAATAGGACTTTAGAGGTAGACGTGACTTGTGAGAGCTGTCGGAATCCAAATCGGATATCCGGAGTGAGCCCGACGCTCAAATAACTAAGTTAGTTTACAAGAATTCAGATAATTAGGGGTTCGGGGGTCCAAAATGTATAATACTGGCCTGATCGACGTGCCGATCTTTCCAAAAAGACTTTGGAGGTAGACGTGACTTGTGAGAGCTGACGGAATCAAAATCGGATATGCAGAGTGAGCCCGACGCTCAAATAACTAAGTTAATTTTCAAAACTAAGTTAGTTTAGAAGAATTCAAATAATTAGGGGTTCGGGGTCAAAAATGTAAAATACGGGCCTGATTGACGTGCCGATCGTTCCAACAGGACTTGGGAGGTAAACGTGACTTGTGAGAGCTGACGGAATTTAAATCGAAAATCCGGTGTGAGCGCGACGCTGAAATAACTAAGTTAGTTTTCCAAACTAAGTTAGTTTAGAAGAATTCAGATAATTAGGGGTTCGAGAGTCCAAAATGCAAAATATTGGCCTGATCGATATGCCGATAGTTCCAATAGGACTTTAGAGGTAGACGTGACTTCCGAGAGCTGACGGAATCCAAATCGGATATCCGGAGTGAGCCCGACGCTCAAATAACTAAGTTAGTTTAGAAGAATTCAGATAATTAGGGGTTCGGAGGTCCAAAATGTAAAATACTGACCCGTTCGGTGTGCCAATCGTTCCAACAGGATTTGGGAGGTAGACGTGACTTGTGAGAGCTTACGGAATCCAAATCGGATATCCGGAGTGAGCCCGACGCTCAAATAACTAAGTTAGTTTTCAAAACTAAGTTAGTTTAGAAGAATTCAGATAATTAGGGGTTCGGGGGTCCAAAATATAAAATACTAGCCTGATCGGCGTGCTGATCGTTCCAACAGGACTTGGGAGGTAGACGTGACTTGTGAGTGCTGACGGAATCTAAATCGGATATCCGGTGTGAGCCTGACGCTCAAATAACTAAGTTAGTTTTCAAAACTAAGTTAATTTTGAAGAATTCATATAATTAGGGGTTCGGGAGTCTGAAATGCAAAATGGTGGCTTGATCGGTGTGCCAATCGTTCCAACAGGACTTCGGAGGTAGACGTGAATTGTGAGAGCTGACGAAATCCAAATCGGATATCCGGTATGAGCTCGACGCTCAAATTACTAAGTTAGTTTTCAAAACTAAGTTAGTTTAGAGGAATTCAGATAATTAAGGGTTCGGAGGTCCAAAATGTAAAATACTGGCCTGATCGGTGTGCCGATCGTTCCAACAATACTTGGGAGGTAGACGTGACTTGTGAGAGTTGACGGAATCCAAATCGTATATCCGGTGTGAGCCCGACGCTCAAATAACTAAGTTAGTTTTCAAAACTAAGTTAGATTAGAAGAATTAAGATAATTAGGGGTTTGGGGGTCCAAAATGTAAAATACTGGCTTGATCGGCGTGCCGATCGTTCCAACATAACTTGGGAGATAGACGTGACTTGTGAGAGCTGACGGAATCCAAATCGGATATCCGGAGTTAGCCCGATGCTCAAATAACTAAGTTACTTTTCAAAAATAAGTGAGTTTAGTAGAATTAAGATAATTAGGGGTTCGGGGGTCTAAAATGTAAAATACTGACCTGATCGGCGTGCTGATCGTTCCAACAGGACTTGAGAGAGCTAGACGTGACTTGTGAGAGCTGACTGAATCCAAATCGGATATCCGGTGTGAGCCCGACGCTCAAATAACTAAGTTAGTTTAGAAGAATTCATATAATTAGGGGTTCGGGGGTCCAAAATGTAAAATACTGGCCTGATCAGAGTACCTATCATTCCAACAGGACTTGGGAGGTAGACGTGAATTGTGAGAGCTGACGGAATCCAAATCGGATATCCGGTATGGGCCCGACGCTAAAATAACTAAGTTAGTTTTCAAAACTAAGTTAGTTTAGAAGAATTAAGATAATTAGGGGTTCGGGGGTCTAAAATACAAAATACTGGCCTGATCGGCGTGCTGATCATTCCAACAGGACTTGGGAGGTAGACGTGACTTGTGAGTGCTGACGGAATCCAAATCGGATATCCGGCGTGAGCCCGACGCTCAAATAACTAAGTTAGTTTTCAAAACTAAGTTAATTTAGAAGAATACATATAATTAGGGGTTCGGGGGTCCAAAATGCAAAATATATGCCTGATCGGTGTGCCAATTGTTCCAACAGGACTTGGGAGGTAGACGTGACTTGTGAGTGCTGACGGAATCTAAATCGGATATCCGGTGTGAGCCTGACGCTCAAATAACTAAGTTAGTTTTCAAAACTAAGTTAATTTAGAAGAATTCATAGAATTAGGGGTTCGGGGGTCCAAAATACAAAATACTGGCCTGATCGGTGTGCCGATCGTTCCAACAGGACTTGGGAGGTAGACGTGAATTGTGAGAGCTAAGGAAATCCAAATCGGATATCCGGTATGAACTCGACGCTCAAATTACAAAGTTAGTTTTCAAAACTAAGTTCGTTTAGAAGAATTCAGATAATTAGGGGTTCGGAGGTCCACAATGCAAAATACTGACCTGATCGGTGTGCCGATCGTTCCAACAGTACTTGGGAGGTAGACGTGACTTGTGAGAGCTGACGGAATCCAAATCGTATATCCGGTGTGAGCCCGACGCTCAAATAACTAAGTTAGTTTTCAAAAATAAGTTAGATTAGAAGAATTTAGATAATTAGGGGTTTGGGGGTCCAAAATGTAAAATACTTGCTTGATCGGCGTGCCGATCATGCCAATAGGACTTTAGAGGTAGACGTGACTTGTGAGAGCTGTCGGAATCCAAATCGGATATCCGGAGTGAGCCCGACGCTCAAATAACTAAGTTAGTTTACAAGAATTCAGATAATTAGGGGTTCGGGGGTCCAAAATGTATAATACTGGCCTGATCGACGTGCCGATCTTTCCAAAAAGACTTTGGAGGTAGACGTGACTTGTGAGAGCTGACGGAATCAAAATCGGATATGCAGAGTGAGCCCGACGCTCAAATAACTAAGTTAATTTTCAAAACTAAGTTAGTTTAGAAGAATTCAAATAATTAGGGGTTCGGGGTCAAAAATGTAAAATACGGGCCTGATCGACGTGCCGATCGTTCCAACAGGACTTGGGAGGTAAACGTGACTTGTGAGAGCTGACGGAATTTAAATCGGAAATCCGGTGTGAGCGCGACGCTGAAATAACTAAGTTAGTTTTCCAAACTAAGTTAGTTTAGAAGAATTCAGATAATTAGGGGTTCGAGAGTCCAAAATGCAAAATATTGGCCTGATCGATATGCCGATAGTTCCAATAGGACTTTAGAGGTAGACGTGACTTCCGAGAGCTGACGGAATCCAAATCGGATATCCGGAGTGAGCCCGACGCTCAAATAACTAAGTTAGTTTAGAAGAATTCAGATAATTAGGGGTTCGGAGGTCCAAAATTTAAAATACTGACCCGTTCGGTGTGCCAATCGTTCCAACAGGATTTGGGAGGTAGACGTGACTTGTGAGAGCTTACAGAATCCAAATCGGATATCCGGAGTGAGCCCGACGCTCAAATAACTAAGTTAGTTTTCAAAACTAAGTTAGTTTAGAAGAATTCAGATAATTAGGGGTTCGGGGGTCCAAAATATAAAATACTAGCCTGATCGGCGTGCTGATCGTTCCAACAGGACTTGGGAGGTAGACGTGACTTGTGAGTGCTGACGGAATCTAAATCGGATATCCGGTGTGAGCCTGACGCTCAAATAACTAAGTTAGTTTTCAAAACTAAGTTAATTTTGAAGAATTCATATAATTAGGGGTTCGGGAGTCTGAAATGCAAAATGGTGGCTTGATCGGTGTGCCAATCGTTCCAACAGGACTTAGGAGGTAGACGTGAATTGTGAGAGCTGACGAAATCCAAATCGGATATCCGGTATGAGCTCGACGCTCAAATTACTAAGTTAGTTTTCAAAACTAAGTTAGTTTAGAGGAATTCAGATAATTAAGGGTTCGGAGGTCCAAAATGTAAAATACTGGCCTGATCGGTGTGCCGATCGTTCCAACAATACTTGGGAGGTAGACGTGACTTGTGAGAGTTGACGGAATCCAAATCGTATATCCGGTGTGAGCCCGACGCTCAAATAACTAAGTTAGTTTTCAAAACTAAGTTAGATTAGAAGAATTAAGATAATTAGGGGTTTGGGGGTCCAAAATGTAAAATACTGGCTTGATCGGCGTGCCGATCGTTCCAACATAACTTGGGAGATAGACGTGACTTGTGAGAGCTGACGGAATCCAAATCGGATATCCGGAGTTAGCCCGATGCTCAAATAACTAAGTTACTTTTCAAAAATAAGTGAGTTTAGTAGAATTAAGATAATTAGGGGTTCGGGGGTCTAAAATGCAAAATACTGGCCTGATCGGCGTGCTGATCGTTCCAACAGGACTTGAGAGAGCTAGACGTGACTTGTGAGAGCTGACTGAATCCAAATCGGATATCCGGTGTGAGCCCGACGCTCAAATAACTAAGTTAGTTTAGAAGAATTCATATAATTAGGGGTTCGGGGGTCCAAAATGTAAAATACTGGCCTGATCAGAGTACCTATCATTCCAACAGGACTTGGGAGGTAGACGTGAATTGTGAGAGCTGACGGAATCCAAATCGGATATCCGGTATGAGCCCGACGCTAAAATAACTAAGTTAGTTTTCAATACTAAGTTAGTTTAGAAGAATTCAAATCATTAGGGGTTCGGAGGTCCAAAATGTAAAATACTGACCTGATCGGCGTGCCAATCATTCCAACAGGATGTGGGAGGTACACGTGACTTGTGAGAGCTGACGGAATCCAAACCGGATATCCGGAGTGATCCCGACGCTCAAATAACTAAGTTAGTTTGCAAAACTAAGTTAGTTTAGAAGAATTCAGATAATTAGGGGTTCGGGGGTCTAAAATGTAAAATACTGGCCTGATCGACGTGCTGATCGTTCCAACAGGACTTGGGAGGTAGACGTTACTTGTGAGTGCTGACGGAATCCAAATCGGATGTCCGGTGTGAGCCCGACGTTCAAATAACTAAGTTAGTTTTTAAAACTAAGTTAATTTAGAAGAATTCATATAATTAGGGGTTCGGGGTTCCAAAATGTATAATAGTGGCCTGATCGACGTCTCGATCGTTCCAAGAGGACTTGGGAGGTAGACGAGACTTGTGAGAGCTGACGGAATCCAAATCGGATATCCAGTGTGAGCGCGACGCTCAAATAACTAAGTTAGTTTTCAAAACTAAGTTAGTTTAGAAGAATTCAGATAATTAGGGGTTCGGGGGTCCAAAATGAAAAATACTGGCCTGATCGACGTGCCGATCATTCCAACAGAACTTTGGAGGTAGACGTGACTTGTGAGAGCTGGCGGAATCCAAATCGGATATCCGGTGTGAGGGCGACGCTCAAATTACAAAGTTAGTTTAGAAGAATTCAGATAATTAGGGGTTCGGGGATCCAAATCACATATCCGGAGAGTGAGCTCGACGCTCAAATAACTAAGTTAGTTTTCAAAACTAAGTTAGTTTGGAGGAATTCAGATAATTAGGGGTCCGGAGGTCCAAAATGTAAAATACTGGCCTGATCGGTGTGCCGATCGTTCCAACAATACTTGGGAGGTAGACGTGACTTGTGAGAGTTGACGGAATCCAAATCGTATATCCGGTGTGAGCCCGACGCTCACATAACTAAGCTAGTTTTCAAAACTAAGTTAGATTAGAAGAATTAAGATAATTAGGGGTTTGGGGGTCCAAAATGTAAAATACTGGCTTGATCGGCGTGCCGATCGTTCCAACAGAACTTGGGAGATAGACGTGACTTGTGAGAGCTGACGGAATCCAAATCGGATATCCGGAGTTAGCCCGACGCTCAAATAACTAAGTTACTTTTCAAAAATAAGTTAGTTTAGTAGAATTAAGATAATTAGGGGTTTGGTGCTCCAAAATGTAAAATACTGGCTTGATCGGCGTGCCGATCATTCCAATAAGACTTTGGAGGTAGACGTGACTTGTGAGAGCTGTCGGAATCCAAATCGGATATCCGGAGTGAGCCCGACGCTCAAATAACTAAGTTACTTTACAAGAATTCAGATAATTAGGGGTTCGGGGGTCCAAAATACATAATACTGGCCTGATCGACGTGCCGATCTTTCCAAAAGGCCTTTGGAGGTAGACGTGACTTGTGAGAGCTGACGGAATAAACATCAGATATCCAGAGTGGGCCCGACGCTCAAATAACTAAGTTAGTTTTCAAAACTAAGTTAGTTTAGAAGAATTCAAATAATTAGGGGTCCGGGGTCAAAAATGTAAAATGCGGGCCTGATTGACGTGCCGATCGTTCCAACAGGACTTGGGAGGTAAACGTGACTTGTGAGAGCTGACGGAATTTAAATCGGAAATCCGGTGTGAGCGCGACACTGAAATAACTAAGTTAGTTTTCAAAACTAAGTTAGTTTAGAAGAATTCAGATAATTAGGGGTTCGGGAGTCCAAAATCCAAAATATTGGCCTGATCGATATGCCGATAGTTCCAATAGGACTTTGGAGGTAGACGTGACTTGCGAGAGCTGACGGAATCCAAATCGGATATCCGGAGTGAGCCCGACGCTCAAATAACTAAGTTGCTTTTCAAAACTAAGTTAGTTTAGAAGAATTCAGATAATTAGGGGTTCGGGGGTCCAAAATGTAAAATACTGGCCTGATCGATGTGCCGATCGTTCCAATAGGACTTGGGGGGTAGACGTGACTTGTGAGAGCTGACGGAATCCAAATCGTATATCCGATGTGAGCCCGACGCTCAAATAACTAAGTTAATTTTCAAAACAAAGTTAGATTAGAAGAATTAAGATAATTACGGGTTTGGGGGTCTAAAATGTAAAATAGTGGCTTGATCAGCGTGCCGATCATTCCAATAGGACTTTGGTGGTAGACGTGCGAGAGCTGACGGAATCCAAATCGGATATCCGGAGTGAGCCCGACGCTCAAATAACTAAGTTAGTTTACAAGAATTCAGATAATTAGCGGTTCGGAGGTCCAAAATGCATAATACTGGCCTGATCGACGTGCCGATCTTTTCAAAACGACTTTGGAGGTAGACATGACTTGTGAGAGCTGACGAAATCTAAATCGGATATCCAGAGTGAGCCCGACACTCAAATAACTAAGTTAGTTTACAAGATTTCAGATAATTAGCGGTTCGGAGGTCCAAAATGCATAATACTGGCCTGATCGACGTGCCGATCTTTTCAAAACGACTTTGGAGGTAGACATGACTTGTGAGAGCTGACGGAATCCAAATCGGATATCCAGAGTGAGCCCGACGCTCAAATAACTAAGTTAGTTTTCAAAACTAAGTTAGTTTAGAAGAATTAAGATAGTTAGGGGTTCGGGGGTCTAAAATGCAAAATACTGGCCTGATCGGCGTGCTGATCATTCCAACAGGACTTTAGAGGTAGACGTGACTTGTGAGAGCTGACGGAATCCAAATCGGATATCCGGTGTGAGCCCGACGCTCAAATAAGTAAGTTAGTTTTCAAAACTAAGTGAGTTTAGAAGAATTCATATAATTAGGGGTTTGGGGGTCTAAAATGTAAAATACTGGCCTGATCGGCGTGCTGATCGTTCCAACAGGACTTGGGAGGTAGACGTGACTTGTGAGAGCTGACGGAATCCAAATCGGATATCCGGTGTCAGCCCGACGCTCAAATAACTAAGTTAGTTTAGAAGAATTCATATAATTAGGGGTTCGGGGGTCCTAAATGTAAAATACTTGCCTGATCGGAGTGCCGATAATTCCAACATTACTTGGGAGGTAGACGTGAATTGTGAGAGCTGACGGAATCCAAATCGGATATCCGGTATGAGGCCGACGCTCAAATAACTAAGTTAGTTTTCAAAACTAAGTTAGTTTAAAAGAATTAAGATAATTAGGGGTTCGGAGGTCCAAAATGTAAAATATTGGACTGATCGGCGTGCCAATCATTCCAACAGGATTTGGGAGGTAGACGTGACTTGTGAGAGCAGACAGAATCCAAATCGGATATCCGTAGTGAGCCCGACGCTCAAATAACTAAGTTAGTTTTCAAAACTAAGTTAGTTTAGAAGAATTTAGATAATTAGGGGTTCGGAAGTCCAAAATGCAAAATACTGGCCTGATCGGCGTGCTAATCATTCCAACAGGACTTGGGAGGTAGACGTGACTTGTGAGTGCTGACGGAATCCAAATCGGATATCCGGTGTGAGCCCGACGCTCAAATAACTTAGTTAGTTTTCAAAACTAAGTTAATTTAGTAGAATACATATAATTAGGGGTTCGGGGGTCCAAAATGCAAAATATATGCCTGATTGGTGTACCAATCGTTCCAACAGGACTTGGGAGGTAGACGTGAATTGTGAGAGCTGACGAAATCCAAATCGGATATCCGGTATGAGCTCGACGCTCAAATTACTAAGTTAGTTTTCAAAACTAAGTTAGTTTAGAAGAATTCAGATAATTAGGGGTTTGGGGGTCCAAAATGTAAAATACTGGCCTGATCGGTGTGCCGATCGTTCCAACAGTACTTGGTAGGTAGACGTGACTTGTGAGAGCTGACGGAATCCAAATCGTATATCCGATGTGAGCCCGACGCTCAAATAACTAAGTTAGTTTTCAAAACTAAGTTAGATTAGAAGAATTAAGATAATTAGGGGTTTGGGGGTCCAAAATGTAAAATACTGGCTTGATCGGCGTGCCGATCATTCCAATAGGACTTTGGAGGTAGACGTGACTTGTGAGAGCTGACGGAATCCAAATCGGATATCCGGAGTGAGCCCGACGCTCAAATAACTAAGTTAGTTTACAAGAATTCAGATAATTAGGGGTTCGGGGGTCCAAAATGCATAATACTGGCCTGATCGACGTGCCGATCTTTCCAAAAGGACTTTGGAGGTAGACGTGACTTGTGAGAGCAGACGGAATCCAAATCGGATATCCAGAGTGAGCCCGACGCTCAAATAACTAAGTTAGTTTTCAAAACTAAGTTAGTTTAGAAGAATTCAAATAATTAGGGGTTCGGGGTCCAAAATGTAAAATACGGGCCTGATCGACGTGCCGATCGTTCCAACAGGACTTGGGAGGTAAACGTGACTTGTGAGAGCTGACGGAATCCAAATCGGAAATCCGGTGTGAGCGCGACGCTCAAATGACTAAGTTAGTTTTCAAAACTTAGTTAGTTTAGAAGAATTCAGATAATTTGGGGTTGGGGGTTCCAAAATCCAAAATACTGGCCTGATCGGCGTTCTGATCGTTCCAACAGGACTTGGGAGGTAGACGTGACTTGTAAGAGCTCACGGAATCCAAATCGGATATCCGGTGTGAGCCCGACGCTCAAATAACTAAGTTAGTTTTAAATCTAAGTTAGTTTAGAATAATTCAGATAATTAGGGGTTTGGGGGTCCAAAATATATAATACTGGCCTGATCGGCGTACCGATCTTTCCAACATGACTTGGTAGGTAGACGTGACTTGTGAGAGCTGACGGAATCCAAATCGGATATCCTGAGTTAGCCCGACGCTCAAATAACTAAGTTAGTTTTCAAAATTAAGTTAGTTTAGAAGAATTAAGATAATTAGGGTTTCGGGGGTCCAAAATGAAAAATAGTGGGCTGATCGGCGTGCCGATCGTTCCAACAGTACTTGGGAGGTAGACGTGACTTGTGAGAGCTTCCAGAATCCTGATCGGATATCTGGTGTGAGCCCGACGCTCAAATAACGAACTTAGTTTTCAAAACTAAGTTAGTTTAGAAGAATTTAGATAATTAGGGGTTCAGGGGTCCAAAATGTATAATACTGGCCTGATCGGCGTGCCGATGGTTCCAACAGGACTTGGGAGGTAGACGTGACTTGTGAGAGCTGACGGAATCTAAATCAGATATCCGGTGTGAGCCCGACGCTGAAATAACTAAGTTAGTTTTTAAAACTAAGTTAGTTTAGAAGAATTCAGATGATTAG
The DNA here is from genome assembly GCA_022559845.1 of Amorphophallus konjac. Classification (NCBI taxonomy): domain Eukaryota; kingdom Viridiplantae; phylum Streptophyta; class Magnoliopsida; order Alismatales; family Araceae; genus Amorphophallus; species Amorphophallus konjac. The sequence continues at coordinate 253,988,700 of CM040118.1, read as the reverse complement.
GGGTTCGGGGGTCCAAAATGTAAAATACTAGTCTGATCGACGTGCCGATCATTCCAACAAGACTTGGGAGGTAGACGTGACTTGTGAGAGCTGACGGAATCCAAATCGGATTTCTGGTGTGAGCCCGACGCTCAAATAACTAAGTTAGTTTAGAAGAATTCAGATAATTAGGGGTTCGGGGGTCCAAAATGTAATATATTGCTTGATCGTCGTTCAGATCGTTCCAATAGGACTTTGGAGGTAGACGAGATTTGTGAAAGCTGACGGAATCTAAATCGGATATCCGGAGAGACCCCGACGCTCAAATAACTAAGTTAGTTTTCAAAACTAAGTTAGTTTAGAGGAATTCAGATAATTAGGGGTTCGGAGGTCTAAAATGTAAAATACTGGCCTGATCAATGTGCCAATCGTTCCAACAGGACTTGGGACGTAGACGTGACTTGTGAGAGCTGACGGAATTCAAATCGGATATCCGGAGTGAGCCCGACGCTCAAATAACTAAGTTAGTTTAGAGGAATTCAGATAATTAGGGGTTGGGGGTCAAAAATGAAAAATTCTGGCTTGATCGGCGTGCTGATCGTTCCAATAGGACTTTGAAAGTAGACGTGACTTGTGAGAACTGACGGAATCCAAATCGAATATCCGGAGTGAGCCCGACGCTCAAAGAACTAAGTTAGTTTTCAAAACTAAGTTAGTTTAGAAGAATTGAGATAATTAGGGGTTCGTGGGTCCAAAATACAAAATACTGGTCAGATCGACGTGTCGATCGTTCCTATAAGAATTTGGACGTAGACGTGACTTGTGAGAGCTAACGGAATCCAAATCGGATATCCGGAGTGAGCCCGACGCTCAAATAACTTAGTTAGTTTAGAAGAATTCAGATAATTAGGGATTCGGGGGTCCAAAATGTAAAATACTGGCCTGATCGACGTGCCGATCATTCCAACAGGACTTGGGAGGTAGACGAGACTTGTGAGAGCTGACAAAATCCAAATCGGATATCCGGTGTGAGCGCGACGCTCAAATAACTAAGTTAGTTTAGAGGAATTCAGATAATTAGGGGTTCGGGGATCCAAAATGAAAGACACTGGCCTGATCGGCGTGTCGATCGTTCCAACAGGACTTGGGTGGTAGACGTGACTTGTGAGAGCTGACGGAATCTAAATAGGATATCCGGGGTGAGCCCGACGTTCAAATAACTAAGTTAGTTTTCAAAACTAAGTTACTTTTGAAGAATTTAGATAATTAGGGGTTTGGGGGTCTAAAATGCAAAATATTGGCCAGATCGATGTGCCGATAGTTCCAATAGGACTTTGGAGGTAGACGTGACTTGCGAGAGCTGACGGAATCTAAATCGGATATCTGGAGTGAGTTCGACGCTCAAATAACTTAGTTTTTAAAACTAAGTTAGTTTAGAAGAATTCATATAATTAGGAGTTCGGGGGTCCAAAATATAAAATACTGGCATGATCGACGTGCCGATTGTTCCAACAGGACTTGGAAGGTAGACGTGACTTGTGAGAGCTGGCGGAATCCAAATCGGATTTCCGGTCTGAGCGCGACGCTCTAATAACTAAGTTAGGTTAGAAGAATTCAGATAATTAGGGGTTCGGGGATCGAAAATATAAAATACTGGCCGGATCGGCGTGCCCGATCGTTCCAACAAGACTTGGGTGGTAGACGTGACTTGTGAGAGCTGACGGAATCTAAATCGGATATCCAGGGTGAGCCCGACGCTCAAATAACTAAGTTAGTTTAGAAGAATTCAGATAATTAGGGGTTTGGGGGCCCAAAATGTAAAATACTGGCATGATCGGCGTGCCGATCGTTCCAACATGATTTGGGAGATAGACGTGACTTGTGAGAGCTGACAGAATCAAAATCGGATATCCGGAGTGAGCTCGACGCTCAAATAACTAAGTTAGTTTTCAAAACTAAGTTAGTTTAGAAGAATTCAGATAATTAGGGGTTCGGTGGTCCAAAATATAAAATACTGGCCTGATCGGCGTGCCGATCGTTCCAACAGGACTTGGGAGGTAGACGTGAATTGTGAGAGCTGACGAAATCTAAATCGGATATACGGTCTGAGCCCGACGCTCAAATTACTAAGTTAGTTTTCAAAACTAAGTTAGTTTAGAAGAATTCAGATAATTAGGGGTTCAGAGGTCCAAAATTTAAATACTGGCCTGGTCGGTGTGCCGATCGTTCCAACAGTACTTGGGAGGTAGACCTGACTTGTGAGAGCTTCCAGAATCCAGATCGGATATCTGGTGTGAGCCCGACGCTCAAATAACGAACTTAGTTTTCAAAACTAAGTTAGTTTAGAAGAATTTAGATAATTAGGGGTTCAGGGGTCCAAAATATATAATACTGGCCTGATCGGCGTGTCGATGGTCCCAACAGGACTTGGGTGGTAGACGTGACTTGTGAGAGCTGACGGAATCAAAATCGGATATCCGGTGTGAGCCCGACGCTCAAATAACTAAGATAGTTTTCAAAACTAAGTTAGTTTAGAAGAATTCAGATAATTAGGGGTTCGGGGATCGAAAATATAAAATACTGACCTGATCGGCGTGCCGATCGTTCCAACAAGACTTGGGTGGTAGACGTGACTTGTGAGAGCTGACGGAATCTAAATCGGATATCCAGGGTGAGCCAGACGCCCAAATAACTAAGTTAGTTTTCAAAACTAAGTTAGTTTAGAAGAATTCAGATAATTAGGGTTTTGGGGGCCCAAAATGTAAAATACTGGCATGATCGGCGTGCCGATCATTCTAACATGATTTGGGATGTAGACGTGACTTGTGAGAGCTGACGGAATCAAAATCGGATATCCGGAGTGAGCTCGACGCTCAAATAACTAAGTTAGTTTTCAAAACTAAGTTAGTTTAGAAGAATTCAGATAATTAGGGGACCGGTGGTCCAAAATAGAAAATACTGGCCTGATCGACGTGCCGATCGTTCCAACAGGACTTGGGTGGTAGACGTGAATTGTGAGAGCTGACGAAATCTAAATCGGATATCCGGTCTGAGCCCGACGCTCAAATTACTAAGTTAGTTTTCAAAACTAACTTAGTTTAGAAGAATTCAGATAATTAGGGGTTCAGAGGTCCAAATTTTAAATACTGACCTGATCGGTGTGCCGATCGTTCCAACAGTACTTGGGAGGTAGACCTGACTTGTGAGAGCTTCCAAAATCCAGATCGGATATCTGGGGTGAGCCCGACGCTCAAATAACGAACTTAGTTTTGAAAACTAAGTTAGTTTAGAAGAATTTAGATAATTAGGGGTTCAGGGGTCCAAAATATATAATACTGGCCTGATCGGCGTGTCGATGGTTCTAACAGGACTTGGGAGGTAGACGTGACTTGTGAGAGCTGACGGAATCTAAATCGGATATCCGGTGTGAGCCCGACGCTGAAATAACTATGTTAGTTTTTAAAACTAAGTTAGTTTAGAAGAATTCAGATAATTAGGGGTTCGGGGGTCCAAAATGTAAAATACTAACCTGATCGACGTGCCGATCATTCCAACAGGACTTGGGAGGTAGACGTGACTTGTGAGAGCTGACGGAATCCAAATCGGATATCCGGTGTGAGCGCGACGCCCAAATAACCAAGTTAGTTTAGAAGAATTCAGATAATTAGGGGTTCGAGAGTCCAAAATGTAAAATTGATGTGGCACAGCCCAAAGACCGCTAAATATGATGAGATGACCCTAGGACTTAGACCCGCAAGTATACAAGCGCTCAATGATTCTCACAATGACGATTTTTGCTCACTCGGCTCACACGTTCACCCGATGGGTCCGAGAGATGATGGTGAGGGTCCGAGGCGGGACCCAATTGTCCTAATGGATTTACAATGCTAAGGCTGACCCCCTATGGGCCTGGGAGACCCAGCTTTGTGGGTGGCTGGCCCGCAAGGCGGGTGTTGGGTGGCACTCACTCACGGGCCGCGGTGGGCACGATATCGCTTAAAATTAAGTCCGAGCGCTCTCTTACCGTCCGACGGGCATTCAAGGCAATACTACATTTGCAGAAATGAAGCTACAAGGGTGTGATCAGAAGCTCACCTGATCGGTGTGAAGACACCGATCCCGTTCGGAGACGAGGGCGCGCCGGGAAGCGTGGGTAAAGACCCGACGCCGCGGCGATGGTGCTTGACCTGAAAATTTAAAGAGTTTACAACACTACACCTCACGCAGGAGGGGTGATCTTGGGGTGGGGATTGATCTTAATACACCCAAAACTACCTCCACGCAGGGAGGGGCCTTCAGCCGGCCAAGCGGGGAGGGGAATGAGCGAGATAGAATCGACTTTCCGAGCTTCCTCGGTTCAGCCTTGCTGCAGAGCTGCTGGACAGGTGACCGGAGACGATGCTGTCACGGGGTCCACGGAGCTCGGATCTCGATGAGACCTGCACCAAAAGTTTCCTAACTAGAGATAGGTAAGGCTTGAATTTTTGGGTGACCTCCAGATCTGGGGGCTGACTGTTCCGGCGGCTGGAAGGTGGCTGCAGTTCTGGTCTCTGGCCGAACACGATCTGAAACAGCAGGTTGAAGAAGCTGCCACGACCGCTCCTGAGCTCGAAATCTGGCACCGCCAGACTCGTTGGAACCGTGGACGAGTCTACTTTGCATCAAAACAAACAGGAAAGTCTTATGATGTCGGAGATGAACTGGGTGTCCAGAGGAGTGGAAGGTGGTCGGTGCAGACTGTGAGGAGGCAGATCGGCGTGGTTGTGGTAGAAAATTGATATCTCTGGTTGTCGGACGCCGAACGGGGTTCCGCCTTCTGTTCCTGGACGCTGACAGGGGGAGGAAGATCTTTGTAGAAGGCCTCGAAGGCTGGTTCCTTCAAGGTTCGTCGTGGGAGAGCCTGCCCTGTCGTTCTGGCCCCTGGCCTGAGAGGTCCTGCGCAGTCGAGGGAGAATGGTTTCTGCGGACAGCTCGGAGCTCGGATGCCGAGGAAACCACCTCGCCTTGAAAGCTAACTCGCAGACGAATCCAGCAATGTAGGCCTCGCCTCCTTAGTCGTTGAGGGATGGTCGTGGCCTCCTCTGCAAGTTGCTGTAACTCTGCTTCCTGAAACAGGGTTAGAATGAGGAGAAGAAGAAGGGGTGGGGAAGGGAATGGCCAAGAGAGAAAGAGGTGTAAGGTGGTTCTAATGGCTATGGGAGGGAGATGAGAGGTGTTTTAGGGGTTGTGGAGGCTAGGGAGATGGAGGTGGGGAGGGCGAAGTGGGGCTGGAGAGGGGGCTGGTCTGCTAGTGATGGTGGTGGGAAGGTGAGTGTGCACAAGGGGAAGGGTGAGTGAGAGGGAGGGTGGGGGCGAACTTGGCCCAAGGGGAGGGGTATGGGGCGGTCAAGGCAATGGAGGGAAGGGTTCAAATTCGAAATTGGTCTTGGAAGGGGTGGGATTTGTGTGGGGAAGTGGGGGATTGTGTTGGGAGGTGGTAGAGTTACTTTGGGACAAGGAGAGGGGAGTAAATGAGGGGCTATGGGGAAGTGGAGGGCCTTAATGGAGGTGGGTGAGGTAGTGGAGGTGGTTGGGGCTTGGGATAAGTGAGGGGGAAGGAGGAGAGAGAGAGGGGGTCGAACTCCCCTTGGGGAGAGAGAGACTGAGAGAGAGAGTGAGAGAGAGAGAGAGTAAAAGAGAGAGATCTTGAGAGGTGGAATGAAGTGATTCTCAATATTTTCATCAAAAGTGAGTACATGGAGGGAGATGGGGGCTATTTATAGGCAACCCATCTTTACAAGATAAAAATAACTCTGCCATTTAAGGCAAAAGACCAAACATGTCCTAGACTCAGTCCAATAGGCCCAAACTAAGGTATTAGGGTCCAATTAGACCAAATAGGGGAAATGGACTAGTACAACATGACATAATAAAAGGAAATACATGCAACATGACCCAATAAAAGGAAAACTGCATATGATAAGACTCAATAAAAGGAAGATACATAAGATGAGAATGAGTCGACCCAAATCAAGGGTGTGCAGGCGACCCGAGCCATAGCGAGTGTCGTGAGATGTCCTCATCAAATCCCCAGGGGTGGGGAGAACTCGACCCTGTCGAGTGTGGGTCTGCCTGGCTGTCATAGTGCTCCAGAATGTCGGGATCTAACCGCAGCAGGTCCTCCCGGCTCACCCAAGTATCCTCCGTTGGGGAACGGTTCTTCCACCTAACCAAGTAGCGCTGATACACCTTGTGCATCGTAATGATGCTCTGCTCATCCAGTATTGCCTCTATCTGCTCTCGTCGGTCTCTTAAGCTGGGAAGTGGAGTCCCTCCGGGAGTGTCTCTCATAAGGGGGGGTAAAGGCTCAAGCTCCTCACTGGGTTCCACCGCGGGGCCTTTGTAGGGTACCAGGTCCGCCACGTTGAAGGTAGGGTGCACCCCATAGCTCTCTGGTAGGTCAATCTCATAAGCATTGCTGCCAAGTCGTCGTAGAACTCGAAAGGGTCCCGACCCTCGTGCCCTCAACTTGGAGGCAGGCCCGGGAAGGAGCCGCTCCGTCCTCACCATCAGCGGGTCTCCCACTTGGAATTCACAGTGGCGCCGGTGAGCATCTGCCCGTCTTTTGTAAGCCTCATTGCTTTTCCCTATATGCTTGCGGATGTCATCATGCAACTCTTTGATATGTTGTGCAAAGGACTCAGCTGAGACTGACACCCTAGCATGTGTGGGAAGGGGAATGAGATCCGAGAGCTTTCTAGGCCTAAAACCATGCACTACCTCAAATGGACTTTTGCCTATTGACCTATTGACGGAATCATTGTAGGCAAACTCGGCCTGAGACAAGAGGAGATCCCAATTCCCATGGTGACCCCCCACAAGACAACGAAGCAAGTTCCCAAGGCTTCGGTTGACGACCTCAGTCTGGCCGTCGGTTTGAGGATGGTAAGCAGTGGAGAATTTGAGGAGGGTCCCCATCAAGTGCCATAGAGTCTTCCAAAAGTAACTAGTGAATTTCACATCTCTATCGGACACAATAGTCTTAGGTAATCCATGGAGTCGGACTACCTCATCAAAGAATAACCGGGCGACCCTAGAGACATCAGAGGTCTTGGAACAGGGGATAAAGTGGGCCATTTTTGAGAACCTGTCAACTACTACAAAGATGGAATCATGTTTGCGCAAGGTCTTTGGTAGGCCAAGAATGAAATCCATGCTTAAATCCTCCCATGGTCGATCGGGTATGGGTAGAGGTGTGTAAAGCCCGGTGTTTTGTCTTACTTGATTGGCGGATGCACAAATGCGGCATTGTCCCACAATGTGGGCCGCATCCTTCTTGAGGCTGGGCCAGTGGAATTGCCTTTCAAATAACTCTATGGTTTTGTGGACCCCAAAGTGACCAGCTAGGCCACCACTATGTAACTCCCAAACTAGGAAGTCCCTAAGTGAAGTCCGAGGTATGCAAAGCCTATCCCCCTTGAACAGATATCCATCTTGAAGTATGAACCCCTCATATTCCTTGTGTGGCTGGGTGGAAAGAGTGTTGTAGTGAGTCCCAAAGTCGGGGCAATGTGGGTATTCCCCTTTGATTCTCTCAAATCCGGTTACCTCCACTTGGACGGTGGAGAGTAAGGCTACCCGCCTACTTAGTGCATCGGCGGCACGGTTCTCACTACCCATCTTGTATTTGAGGACAAAGGTGTAGGCTTGAATGTATTCAACCCATCGGGCATGTCGGGCATTGAGTTTTTATTGGGTGTTGAGATACTTCAAAGCCTCATGGTCCGAGAAGATCACAAACTCCTTGGGTAGGAGATAGTGCCTCCAATGCCGAAGGGATTGAACCACGGCATAAAGTTCTTTGTCATAAGTGGAGTACCTAGTCCTAGCCTCACAAAGTTTCTCACTAAAATAGGCTATCGGGTGACCTTCTTGGCTAAGAATGTCCCCAATCCCTACCCCGGATGCATCACAAGTGACTTCAAAGACTTTTGAGAAGTCGGGTAGGCAAAGGACCGGGGCTTGGGTCATCTTTTCCCTGAGCTCAAGGAAGGCTTTTGAGGCTGCCCTAGTCCACACAAAGGTGCCTTTCTTGAGGCAATCCGTGATAGGAGTGGTGATTGTGCTAAACCCACGGATGAATCTCCTATAGAAGGTAGCTAGCCCGTGAAAGCTCCGAGCCTCATGAAGGGTCTTGGGTTCGGGCCACTCAAGAATAGATTGGACCTTTTCGGGGTCTATGGATACTCCTTGGGATGAGACAATAAATCCTAGGAAGGCTAGTTGAATGGTCAAGAAATGACACTTCCCGGGGTTGGCAAAGAGACTCTCTCTCCTAAGAATGGTGCACACTTGTTTGAGGTGATCGAGGTGGGCTTCCTTGGATTGGCTATATATGAGGATGTCGTCAAAGTAGACAACTAGAAAGATACCAATGAAGGGCCGGAGGACCTCGGTCATGAGGCACATGAAGGTGCTTGGTGCATTAGAAAGGCCAAAAGGCATAACAAGCCATTCATAGAGACCGTCCTTAGTTTTAAAGGTGATTTTCCACTCGTCCCCGGGCCTAATGCGGACTTGATGGTAGCCACTTTTGAGATCAATTTTGGAGAAGATGGTGGCTCCCGCTAGCATGTCTAGCATGTCATCAAGCCGAGGGATGGGGAATCTATATTTGACCGTTATCTTGTTGACGGCTCGGCTATCTACACACATGCGCCAAGTCCCATCCTTTTTGGGTGTAAGAAGAGCCGGGACGGCACAAGGGCTTTTGCTAATTCGGAGGAAGCCCTTCTTGATGAGCTCCTCAATTTGCCTCCTGAGCTCGGCATGCTCGGTGGGGTTGAGGCGGTAGTGTGGGAGGTTGGGTAAGGTAGCTCCGGGCACAAGGTCGATGGCGTGTTGCACATCACGCATGGGTGGTAGCTTGTCTGGAAGCTCCTCGGGAAACACATCATGGAAGTCCTCCAAGAGTTGTTGAATTTCTATGGGGTGTGGGTCGGTTGGGGTGGACTCCCCGAGGCAAATGACAATGGCACACACTTGTTCTCCTTGGTTGACTTCTACCTCAAGCTCTTCCCTAGTGATCAGGTGTATACTCCTAGGAGGCTTGTTGATCATGGTAGGGTTAGGGCTTGATGGGGTGGGGTTTGGTGGGTTTGGAATAGTGGGGAGGGTAGGGGTCCCCTCAAGGGAGGGAGATGCCTTCTTGGGAAGGGGGCGAGGTGGAGAAGGGTTGAGTTGGATTTTCTTCCCCTCATGAATGAAGATGCAAGTGTTTGTCTTTCCTAGAAAGGTGGCATCTATATCGTAGATCCACGGTCGTCCTAGGAGTATACTCCCAACTTCCATTGGTAGGATGTCACACCACACTTGGCTTTGATAAGATTGGAATGTGATGGGGACAAGGCAACGAGCACTAACGGGTATGGAGGTGGTATCAATCCATGCTACTCTATATGGGTGGGGATGTGGGGAGGTGATAAGGCCCAAAAGTTTGACGGTGTCGGGTGACACTACATTCACACTACTTCCATTATCCAAGATGACCTTCCTAACATGGCTCCCTATCCGTATGTAGGTATGGAATATGGTGTTTCTCCTCCAATCATGCTCTTGGGTTTGGGTGAGGGTGCATCTAACCACTCCGAGGTGGGAGTCGGTGGGTGGAGGAGGTTGTTCTTGGTTGCTCTCCATGTAGTGGTTCTCATACTCCTCCTCCCATTCAAGAGAGGGTTCATATACCTCAACTTCTCCTTCAAATTCAGCTTGGGGTTGGGGGTTGGTCTCCTCTATGAGTAAGTTTGATGCTCCCTTGGTGGGGCATTGATTGGCAAAGTGTCCATACCCATAACACCTAAAGCATTGCTGCCCACTTTGATGGTTTGGGGTCATCTTAGTGTGAGGGAGAGTGGGTATCGGATTGGGCCTATTGGGAGTTGTGTTTAGGGGCCCACTTGTGGGGTGGAGTGGTGGAGTGGCATTCGGAGGGGTGACCCGTGTGAGAGGAGCTCCCATGGGTGTAGGAAGGAGACCTCTTTGGGGTGGTGGGGGGTTAGCCCGAGGTGCCATGGTTTTAGGATCCATCCCCCGAGGGGGAACCATTCGTGTGTACCGAGAGAATTTCTCGGCATCCCGAGCGACTTGGTAGGCTTGCTCTAAAGTGGTTACTTGACGCATGAATAATTCTTTTTTTATATGAAATTGAAGCCCATTCCTAAAGCGGGAGAGTGTGACGGAGGGGTCCTCTTGGACTCCACACTTGAGGAGGTAGTAGTCAAACTTTTCAATGTACTCCATAACGGTCTTTCCTTCTTGGGTCAAGGCTTGCCACTCATCTAGGAGGTTTTGATGGTAGGAGGGTGGGACATATTTGAGTTTGAGTTGGTCTTTCATGGCCCCCCATGTGGTGATTGGAGCTTCCCTCCTAACTATCCTTAAGGCCTCAACATTCATCCAATGAGTCTTGGCTAGTTTGGTTAATTGCATCTTTGCAAGCCGGACTTTCCTATCCTCGGTCATTGGGTACCAATCAAAATATTGATCCATGGCTGCCTCCCAATCTAAGTAGATGCTCGGATGATGAGATTCATCAAAAGTGGGAGCATCGACTTTCACAAGTCTCATTAGTTGGTCATCCGGGTTGTCCCGGGGAGGTCTCTCATTTCTTCTAGGGGGTGGGTCCCTTTCCGGTTCGGGAGGGTGGTCATGGTTGAGTCCTCCTATGGCTGGCTCCACATGTGGAGGGGGATCTTTCCTATCTCCTTCCCTTGGGATAGGCCTATTTTCCTCAATTTATTCTAGCCGGGCCGTAATATCGTCAAGCCTTCCCATAATATTGGTCATGTATTCCACAAGAAACCTCATTTGGTCGGGAAACTCATGCTCATTGTGAGGGGGATTTTCTTGGGGATTGGGATTCATGGTGTTATTGGAAGAAGATGAATTGCCTTGATAATGAGTTCCACTACGAGTGATCATGCAAAGTTGGGTGGGCTATGCAAGGGTGTGCGAATGCACCTAAGAAAAACTTAGTGTGACCCAAGACTAGACTTGTAAGGACAAGCCTATGACCGCTCTGATACCACTTGATGTGGCACAGCCCAAAGACCACTAAATATGATGAGATGACCCTAGGACTTAGACCCGCAAGCATACAAGCGCTCAATGATTCTCACAATGATGATTTTTGCTCACTCAGCTCACACGTTCACCCGATGGGTCCGGGAGATGATGGTGAGGGTCCGAGGCGGGACCCAATTGTCCTAATGGACTTACAATGCTAAGGCTGACCCCCAATGGGCCTGGGAGACCCAGCATTGTGGGTGGCTGGCCCGCAAGGCGGGGTGTTGGGTGGCACTCACTCACGGGCCGCGGTGGGCACGATATCGCTTAAAATTAAGTCCGAGCGCTCTCTTACCGTCCGACGGGCATTCAAGGCAATACTACATTTGCAGAAATGAAGCTACAAGGGTGTGATCAGAAGCTCACCTGATCGGTGTGAAGACACCGATCCCGTTCGGAGACGAGGGCGCGCCGGGAAGCGTGGGTAAAGACCCGACGCCGCGGCGATGGTGCTTGACCTGAAAATTTAAAGAGTTTACAACACTACACCTCACGCAGGAGGGGTGATATTGGGGTGGGGATTGATCTTAATACACCCAAAACTACCTCCACGCAGGGAGGGGCCTTCAGCTGGTCAAGCGGGGAGGGGAATGAGCGAGATAGAATCGACTTTCCGAGCTTCCTCGGTTCAGCCTTGCTGCAGAGCTGCTGGACAGGTGACCGGAGACGATGCTGTCACGGGGTCCACGGAGCTCGGATCTCGACGAGACCTGCACCAAAAGTTTCCTAACTGGAGATGGGTAAGGCTTGAAGTTTTGGGTGACCTCCAGATCTGGGGGCTGACTGTTCCGGCGGCTGGAAGGTGGCTGCAGTTCTGGTCTCTGGCCGAACACGATCTGAAACAGCAGGTTGCAGAAGCTGCCACGACCGCTCCTGAGCTCCAAATCTGGCACCGCCAGACTCGTTGGAACCGTGGACGAGTCTACTTTGCATCAAAACAAACGGGGAAGTCTTCTGATGTCGGAGATGAACTGGGTGTCCAGAGGAGTGGAAGGTGGTCGGTGCAGACTGTGAGGAGGCAGATCGGTGTGGTTGTGGTAGAAAATTGATATCTCTGGTTGTCAGATGCCGAACGGGGTTCCGCCTTCTGTTCCTGGACGCTGAGAGGGGGAGGAAGATCTTTGTAGAAGGCCTCGAAGGCTGGTTCCTTCAAGGTTCGTCGTGGGAGAGCCTGCCCTGTCGTTCTGGCCCCTGGCCTGAGAGGTCCTGCGCAGTCGAGGGAGAATGGTTTCTGCGGATAGCTCGGAGCTCGGATGCCGACGAAACTGCCTCGCCTTGAAAGCTAACTCGCAGACGAATCCAGCAATGTAGGCCTCGCCTCCTGAGTCATTGAGGGATGGTCGTGGCCTCCTCTGCAAGTTGTTGTAACTCTGCTTCCTGAAACAGGGTTAGAATGAGGAGAAGAAGAAGGGGTGGGGAAGGGAATGGCCAAGAGAGAAAGAGGTGTAAGGTGGTTCTAATGGCTATGGGAGGGAGATGAGAGGTGTTTTAGGGGTTGTGGAGGCTAGGGAGATGGAGGTGGGGAGGGCGAAGTGGGGCTGGAGAGGGGGCTGGTCTGCTAGTGATGGTGGTGGGAAGGGTGAGTGAGAGGGAGGGTGGGGGCGAACTTGGCCCAAGGGGAGGGGTATGGGGCGGTCAAGGCAATGGAGGGAAGGGTTCAAATTCGAAATTGATCTTGGAAGGGGTGGGATTTGTATGGGGAAGTGGGGGATTGTGTTGGGAGGTGGTAGAGTTACTTTGGGACAAGGAGAGGGGAGTAAATGAGGGGCTATGGGGAAGTGGAGGGCCTGCCATTTAAGACAAAAGACCAAACATGTCATTTAAGACCAAACCCATCTTTACAAGACAAAAATAACCCTGCCATTTAAGACAAAAGACCAAACATGTCCTAGACTCAGTCCAATAGGCCCAAACTAAGGTATTAGGGTCCAATTAGACCAAATAGGGGAAATGGACTAGTACAACATGACATAATAAAAGGAAATACATGCAACATTACCCAATAAAAGGAAAATTACATATGATAAGACTCAATAAAAGGAAGATACATAAGATGAGAATGAGTCGACCCAAATCAAGGGTGTGCAGGCGACCCGAGCCATAGCGAGTGGCGTGAGATGTCCTCATCAAAAATACTGGCTTGATCGGCGTGCCGATCGTTCCAATAGGACTTTGAAGCTAGACGTGACTTGTGAGAACTAACGGACTCCAAATCGAATATCCGGAGTGAGCACGACGTTCAAATAACTAAGTTAGTTTTCAAAACTAAGTTAGTTTAGAAGAATTCAGATAATTAGGGGTTCGGGAGTCCATAATGTAAAATACTGGCCAGATCGACGTGCCGATCGTTCGAATAAGAATTTGGAGGTAGACGTGACTTGTGAGAGCTGACGAATCTAAATCGGATATCCGGAGTGAGCCCGACGCTCAAATAACTAACTTAGTTTTCAAAACTAAGTTAGTTTAGAAGAATTCAGATAATTAGGGGTTCGGGGGTCCAAAATATAAAATACTAGCCTGATCGACGTGCCGATCGTTCCAACAGGACTTGGGAGGTAGACGAGACTTGTGAGAGCTGACGAAATCTAAATCGGATATCCGGTGTGCGCGCGACGCTCAAATAACTAAGTTAGTTTAGAAGAATTCAGATAATTAGGGGTTCGGGGATCCAAAATGCAAAATACTGGCCTGATCGGCGTGTCGATCGTTCCAACACTTGGGTGGTAGACGTGACTTGTGAGAACTGACGGAATCTAAATCGAATATCCGGAGTGAGCCCGACGCTCAAATAACTAAGTTAGTTTTCAAAAGTAAGTTAGTTTAGAAGAATTCAGATAATTAGGGGTTCGGGGGTCCAAAATACAAAATACTGACCAGATCGACGTGTCGATCGTTCCTATAAGAATTTGGAGGTAGACGTGACTTGTGAGAGTTGACGGAATCTAAATCGGATATCTGGAGTGAGCCCGACGCTCAAATAACTAAGTTAGTTTAGAAGAATTCAGATAATTAGGGGTTCGGGGGTCCAAAATGTAAAATACTGACCTGATCGTCGTGCCGATCATTCAAACAAGACTTTGGAGGTAGACGAGACTTGTGAGAGCTGACGAAATCCAAATCGGATATCCGGTGTGAGCGCAACGCTCAAATAATTAAGTTAGTTTAAAAGAATTCAGATAATTAGGGGTTCGGGGATCCCAAATGCAAAATACTGGCTTGATCAGCGTGTCGATTGTTCCAATAGGACTTGGGTGGTAGACGTGACTTGTGAGAGCTGATGGAATCTAAATCGGATATCCGGGGTGAGCCCGACGGTCAAATAACTAAGTTAGTTTTCAAAACTAAGTTAGTTTAGAAGAATTTAGAGAATTAGGGGTTCGAGGGTCTCAAATACAAAATATTGGCCTCATCGATGTGCCGATAGTTCCAATAGGACTTTGGAGGTAGACGTGACTTGCGAGAGCTGACGGAATCTAAATCGAATGTCCGGAGTGAGCCAGACGCTCAAATAACTAAGTTAGTTTTTAAAACTAAGTTAGTTTAGAAGAATTCAGATAATTAGGGGTTCGGGAGTCCAAAATGTAAAATACTGGCCTGATCGACGTGCCGATCATTCCAACAGGACTTGGAAGGTAGACGTGACTTGTGAGAGCTGACGGAATCCAAATCGGATATCCGGTTTGAGCGCGACGTTCTAATAACTAAGTTAGTTTTGAAGAATTCAGATAATTAGGGGTTCGGGGATCCAAAAGGCAAATAACTGGCCTGATGGGCGTACCGATGGTTCCAACAGGACTTGGGATGTAGACGTGACTTGTGAGAGCTGAAGGAATCTAAATCGGATATCCAGGGTGAGCCCGACGCTCAAATAACTAAGTTTGTTTTCAAAATTAAGTTAGTTTAGAAGAATTAAGATAATTAGGGGTTTGGGGCACAAAATGTAAAATACTCGCATGATCGGCGTGCCGATCGTTCCAACATGACTTGGGAGGTAGACGTGACTTGTGAGAGTTGACGGAATCCAAATCGGATATCCGGAGTGAGCCCGACGCTCAAATAACTAAGTTAGTTTTCAAAACTAAGTTAGTTTAAAAGAATTTAGATAATTAGGGGTTCGGGGGGTCCAAAATACAAAATACTGGCCTGATCGGCGTGCCGATCAATCCAACAGGACTTGGGCGGTATATGTCAATTGTGAGAGCTGACGAAATCTAAATCAGATATCCGATATGAGCCCGACGCTCAAATTACAAAGTTAGTTTTCAAAACTAAGTTAGTTTAGAAGAATTCAGATAATTAGGGGTTCGGAGGTCCAAAATGTAAAATACTAGCCTGATCGGTGTGCCGATCGTTCCAACAGTACTTGGGAGGTAGACATGATTTGTGAGAGCTTCCAGAATCCAGATCAGATATCAGGTGTGAGCCCGACGCTCAAATAACAAACTTAGTTTTCAAAACGAAGTTCGTTTAGAAGAATTTAGATAATTAGGGGTTCAGGGGTCCAAAATGTATAATACTGCCCTGATCGGCGTGCCGAAGGTTCCAACAGAACTTGGGAGGTAGACGTGACTTGTGAGGGTTGACGGAATCTAAATCGGATATTGGGGGTGAGCCCGACGCTCAAATAACTAAGTTAGTTTTCAAAACTAAGTTAGTTTAGAAGAATTCAGATAATTAGGGGTTTGGGGGTCCAAAATGTAAAATACTGGCATGATCGGCGTGCCGATCGTTCCAACAGGACTTGGGAGATAGACGTGAGTTGTGAGAGCTGACGGAATCCAAATCGGATATCCGGAGTTAGCCCGACGCTCAAATAACTAAGTTAGTTTAGAAGAATTAAGATAATTAGGGGTTCGGGCGTCTAAAATACAAAATACTGGCCTGATCGGCGTGCTGATCGCTCCAACATGAGTTGAGAGGTAGACGTAACTTGTGAGAGCTGACGGAATCCAAATCGGATATCCGGTGTGAGCCCGATGCTCAAATAACTAAGTTAGTTTTCAAAACTAAGTGAGTTTAGAAGAATTCCTATAATTAGGGGTTCGGGGGTCCAAAATGTAAAATACTGGCCTGATCGCCGTGCTGATTGTTCCAACAGGACTTGGGAGGTAGTCGTGAGTTGTGAGAGCTGACGGAATCCAAATCGGATATCCGGTGTGAGCCCGACGCTCAAATAACTAAGTTAGTTTAGAAGAATTCATATAATTAGGGGTTCGGGGGTCCAAAATGTTAAATACTGGCCTGATCGGAGTGCCGATCATTCCAACAAGACTTGGGAGGTAGACGTGAATGGTGAGAGCTGACGGAATCCAAATCGGATATCCGGTATGAGCCCGACGCTAAAATAACTAAGTTAGTTTAGAAGAATTCAGATAATTAGGGGTTCGGAGGTCCAAAATGCTAAATACTGGCCTGATCGGCGTGCCAATCATTCCAACAGGATTTGGGAGGTAGACGTGACTTGTGAGAGCTGACGGAATCCAAATCGGATATCCGGAGTGAGCCCGACGCTCAAATAACTAAGTTAGTTTTCAAAACTAAGTTAGTTTAGAAGAATTCAGATAATTAGGGGTTCGGGGGTCCAAAATGCAAAATACTGGTCTAATCGGCGTGCTAATCGTTCCAACAGGACATGGGAGGTAGACGTGACTTGTGAGTGCTGACGGAATCCAAATCGGATATCCGGTGTGAGCCCGACCCTCAAATAACTAAGTTAGTTAACAATACTAAGTTAATTTAGAAGAATTCATATAATTAGGGGTTCGGGGGTCCAAAATGCAAAATACTGGCTAGATCGGTGTGCCGATCGTTCCAACAAGACTTGGGAGGTAGACGTGAATTGTGAGAGCTGACGAAATCCAAATCGGACATCCGGTATGAGCTCGACGCTCAAATTACTAAGTTAGTTTTCAAAACTAAGTTAGTTTGGAAGAATTCAGATAATTAGGGATTCGGAGGTCCAAAATGTAAAATACTGGCCTGATCGGTGTGCCGATCGTTCCAACAGTACTTGGGAGGTAGACGTGACTTGTGAGAGCTGACGGAATCCAAATCGTATATCCGGTGTGAGCCCGACGCTCAAATAACTAAGTTAGTTTTCAAACTAAGTTAGATTAGAAGAATTAAGATAATTAGGGGTTTGGGGGTCCAAAAGGTAAAATACTGGCTTGATCACGCCGATCATTCCAATATGACTTTGGAGGTAGACGTGACTTGTGAGAGCTGACGGAATCCAAATCGGATATTCGGAGTGAGCCCGACGCTCAAATAACTAAGTTAGTTTACAAGAATTCAGATAATTAGGGGTTCAGGGGTCCAAAATACATAATACTGGCCTGATCGACATGCCGATCTTTCCAAAAGGACTTTGGAGGTAGACGGGACTTGTGAGAGCTGACGGAATCCAAATCGGATATCCAGAGTGAGCCCGACGCTCAAATAACTAAGTTAGTTTAGAAGAATTCAAATAATTAGGGGTTCGGGGTCCAAAATGTAAAATACGGGCCTGATCGACGTGCCGATGGTTCCAACAGGACTTGGGAGGTAAACGTGACTTGTGAGAGCTGACGGAATCCAAATCGGAAATACGGTGTGAGCGCGACGCTCAAATAACTAAGTTAGTTTTCAAAACTAGGTTAGTTTAGAAGAATTCAGATAATTAGGGGTTTGGGGGTCCAAAATGTAAAATACTGGTCTGATCGGCGTGCCGATCGTTCCATCAGGACTTGCGAGATAGACGTGAGTTGTGAGAGCTGACGGAATCCAAATCGGATATCCGGAGTTAGCCCGACGCTCAAATAACTAAGTTAGTTTTCAAAACTAAGTTAGTTTAGAGGAATTAAGATAATTAGGGGTTCGGGGGTCTAAAATGCAAAATACTGGCCTGATCGGCGTGCTGATCGTTCCAACATGAGTTGAGAGGTAGACGTAACTTGTGAGAGCTGACGGAATCTAAATCGGATATCCGGTGTGAGCCCGATGCTCAAATAACTAAGTTAGTTTTCAAAACTAAGTGAGTTTAGAAGAATTCATATAATTAGGGGTTCGGGGGTCCAAAATGTAAAATACTGGCCTGATCGCCGTGCTGATTGTTCCAACAGGACTTGGGAGGTAGTCGTGAGTTGTGAGAGCTGACGGAATCCAAATCGGATATCCGGTGTGAGCCCGACGCTCAAATAACTAAGTTAGTTTAGAAGAATTCATATAATTAGGGTTTCAGGGGTCCAAAATGTTAAATACTGGCCTGATCGGAGTGCCAATCATTCCAACAGGATTTGGGAGGTAGACGTGACTTGCGACAGTTGACGGAATCTAAATCGGATATCCGGAGTGAGCCCGACGCTCAAATAACTAAGTTAGTTTAGAAGAATTCAGATAATTAGGGGTTCGGGGGTCCAAAATGCAAAATACTGGTCTAATCGGCGTGCTAATCGTTCCAACAGGACATGGGAGGTAGACGTGACTTGTAAGTGCTGACGGAATCCAAATCGGATATCCGGTGTGAGCCCGACCCTCAAATAACTAAGTTAGTTTACAAAACTAAGTTAATTTAGAAGAATTCATATAATTAGGGGTTCGGGTGTCCAAAATGTAATATACTGGCTAGATCGGTGTGCCGATCGTTCCAACAAGACTTGGGAGGTAGACGTGAATTGTGAGAGCTGACGAAATCCAAATCGGACATCCGGTATGAGCTCGACGCTCAAATTACTAAGTTAGTTTTCAAAACTAAGTTAGTTTGGAAGAATTCAGATAATTAGGGATTGGGAGGTCGAAAATGTAAAATACTGGCCTGATCGGTGTGCCGATCGTTCCAACCGTACTTGGGAGGTAGACGTGACTTGTGGGAGCTGACGGAATCCAAATCGTATATCCGGTGTGAGCCCGACGCTCAAATAACTAAGTTAGTTTTCAAACTAAGTTAGATTAGAAGAATTAAGATAATTAGTGTTTGGGGGTCCAAAAGGTAAAATACTGGCTTGATCGGCGTGCCGATCATTCCAATATGACTTTGGAGGTAGACGTGACTTGTGAGAGCTGAAGGAATCCAAATCGGATATTCGGAGTGAGCCCGACGCTCAAATAACTAAGTTAGTTTACAAGAATTCAGATAATTAGGGGTTCGGGGGTCCAAAATACATAATACTGGCCTGATCGACATGCCGATCTTTCCAAAAGGACTTTGGAGGTAGACGGGACTTGTGAGAGCTGACGGAATCCAAATCGGATATCCAGAGTGAGCCCGACGCTCAAATAACTAAGTTAGTTTAGAAGAATTCAAATAATTAGGGGTTCGGGGTCCAAAATGTAAAATACGGGCCTGATCGACGTGCCGATCGTTCCAACAGGACTTGGGAGGTAAACGTGACTTGTGAGAGCTGACGGAATCCAAATCGGAAATCCGGTGTGAGCGCGACGCTCAAATAACTAAGTTAGTTTTTAAAACTAAGTTAGTTTAGAAGAATTCAGATAATTAGGGGTTTGGGGGTCCAAAATGTAAAATACTGGCCTGATCGGTGTGCCGATCGTTCCAACAGGACTTGGGAGATAGACGTGAGTTGTAAGAGCTGACGGAATCCAAATCGGATATCCGAAGTTAGCCCGACGCTCAAATAACTAAGTTAGTTTTCAAAACTAAGTTAGTTTAGAAGAATTAAGATAATTAGGGGTTCGGGGGTCTAAAATGCAAAATACTGGCCTGATCGGCGTTCTGATCGTTCCAACATGAGTTGAGAGGTAGACGTAACTTGTGAGAGCTGACGGAATCCAAATCCGATATCCGGTGTGAGCCCGATGCTCAAATAACTAAGTTAGTTTTCAAAACTAAGTGAGTTTAGAAGAATTCATATAATTAGGGGTACGGGGGTCCAAAATGTAAAATACTGGCCTGATCGCCGTGCTGATTGTTCCAACAGGACTTGGGAGGTAGTCGTGAGTTGTGAGAGCTGACGGAATCCAAATCGGATATCCGGTGTGAGCCCGACGCTCAAATAACTAAGTTAGTTTAGAAGAATTCATATAATTAGGGTTTCAGGGGTCCAAAATGTTAAATACTGGCCTGATCGGAGTGCCGATCATTCCAACAGGACTTGGGAGGTAGACGTGAATTGTGAGAGCTGACGGAATCCAAATCGGATATCCGGTATGACCCCGACGCTAAAATAACTAAGTTAGTTTAGAAGAATTCAGATAATTAGGGGTTCGGATGTCCAAAATGCTAAATACAGGCCTGATCGGCGTGCCAATCATTCCAACGGGATTTGGGAGGTAGACGTGACTTGTGAGAGTTGACGGAATCTAAATCGGATATCCGGAGTGAGCCCGACGCTCAAATAACTAAGTTAGTTTAGAAGAATTCAGATAATTAGGGGTTCGGGGGTCCAAAATGTAAAATACTGACCTGATCGACGTGCCGATCGTTCAAACAAGACTTTGGAGGTAGACGAGACTTGTGAGAGCTGACGAAATCCAAATCAGATATCCGGTGTGAGCGCAACGCTCAAATAATTAAGTTAGTTTAAAAGAATTCAGATAATTAGGGGTTCGGGGATCCCAAATGCAAAATACTGGCTTGATCAGCGTGTCGATCGTTCCAATAGGACTTGGGTGCTAGACGTGACTTGTGAGAGCTGATGGAATCTAAATCGGATATCCGGGGTGAGCCCGACGGTCAAATAACTAAGTTAGTTTTCAAAACTGAGTTAGTTTAGAAGAATTTAGAGAATTAGGGGTTCGAGGGTCTCAAATAGAAAATATTCGCCTGATCGATGTGCCGATAGTTCCAATAGGACTTTGGAGGTAGACGTGACTTGCGAGAGCTGACGGAATCTAAATCGAATGTCCGGAGTGAGCCAGACGCTCAAATAACTAAGTTAGTTTTTAAAACTAAGTTAGTTTAGAAGAATTCAGATAATTAGGGGTTCGGGGGTCCAAAATGTAAAATACTGGCTTGATCGACGTGCCGATCATTCCAACAGGACTTGGAAGGTAGACGTGACTTTAGAGAGCTGACGGAATCCAAATCGGATATCCGGTTTGAGCGCAACGTTCTAATAACTAAGTTAGTTTAGAAGAATTCAGATAATTAGGGGTTCGGGGATCCAAAAGGCAAATAACTGGCCTGATGGGCGTGCCGATGGTTCCAATAGGACTTGGGATGTAGACGTGACTTGTGAGAGCTGAAGGAATCTAAATCGGATATCCAGGGTGAGCCCGACGCTCAAATAACTAAGTTTGTTTTCAAAATTAAGTTAGTTTAGAAGAATTAAGATAATTAGGGGTTCGGGGGTCTAAAATGCAAAATACTGGCCTGATCGGCGTTCTGATCGTTCCAACATGAGTTGAGAGGTAGACGTAACTTGTGAGAGCTGACGGAATCCAAATCAGATATCCGGTGTGAGCCCGATGCTCAAATAACTAAGTTAGTTTTCAAAACTAAGTGAGTTTAGAAGAATTCATATAATTAGGGGTTCGGGGGTCCAAAATGTAAAATACTGGCCTGATCGCCGTGCTGATTGTTCCAACAGGACTTGGGAGGTAGTCGTGAGTTGTGAGAGCTGACGGAATCCAAATCGGATATCCGGTGTGAGCCCGACGCTCAAATAACTAAGTTAGTTTAGAAGAATTCATATAATTAGGGTTTCAGGGGTCCAAAATGTTAAATACTGGCCTGATCGGAGTGCCGATCATTCCAACAGGACTTGGGAGGTAGACGTGAATTGTGAGAGCTGACGGAATCCAAATCGGATATCCGGTATGAGCCCGACGCTAAAATAACTAAGTTAGTTTAGAAGAATTCAGATAATTAGGGGTTCGGATGTCCAAAATGCTAAATACAGGCCTGATCGGCGTGCCAATCATTCCAACGGGATTTGGGAGGTAGACGTGACTTGTGAGAGTTGACGGAATCTAAATCGGATATCCGGAGTGAGCCCGACGCTCAAATAACTAAGTTAGTTTAGAAGAATTCAGATAATTAGGGGTTCGGGGGTCCAAAATGTAAAATACTGACCTGATCGACGTGCCGATCGTTCAAACAAGACTTTGGAGGTAGACGAGACTTGTGAGAGCTGACGAAATCCAAATCGGATATCCGGTGTGAGCGCAACGCTCAAATAATTAAGTTAGTTTAAAAGAATTCAGATAATTAGGGGTTCGGGGATCCCAAATGCAAAATACTGGCTTGATCAGCGTGTCGATCGTTCCAATAGGACTTGGGTGCTAGACGTGACTTGTGAGAGCTGATGGAATCTAAATCGGATATCCGGGGTGAGCCCGACGGTCAAATAACTAGGTTAATTTTCAAAACTAAGTTAGTTTAGAAGAATTTAGAGAATTAGGGGTTCGAGGGTCTCAAATACAAAATATTGGCCTGATCGATGTGCCGATAGTTCCAATTGGACTTTGGAGGTAGACGTGACTTGCGAGAGCTGACGGAATCTAAATCGAATGTCCGGAGTGAGCCAGACGCTCAAATAACTAAGTTAGTTTTTCAAACTAAGTTAGATTAGAAGAATTAAGATAATTAGGGGTTTGGGGGTCCAAAAGGTAAAATACTGGCTTGATCGGCGTGCCGATCATTCCAATATGACTTTGGAGGTAGACGTGACTTGTGTGAGCTGACGCAATCCAAATCGGATATTCGGAGTGAGCCCGACGCTCAAATAACTAAGTTAGTTTACAAGAATTCAGATAATTAGGGGTTCGGGGGTCCAAAATACATAATACTGGCCTGATCGACATGCCGATCTTTCCAAAAGGACTTTGGAGGTAGACGGGACTTGTGAGAGCTGACGGAATCCAAATCGGATATCCAGAGTGAGCCCGACGCTCAAATAACTAAGTTAGTTTAGAAGAATTCAAATAATTAGGGGTTCGGGGTCCAAAATGTAAAATACGGGCCTGATCGACGTGCCGATGGTTCCAACAGGACTTGGGAGGTAAACGTGACTTGTGAGAGCTGACGGAATCCAAATCGGAAATCCGGTGTGAGCGCGACGCTCAAATAACTAAGTTAGTTTTCAAAACTTAGTTAGTTTAGATAAATTTAGATAATTAGGGGTTCGCGGGTCTAAAATACAAAATACTGGCCTGATCGGAGTGCTGATCGTTCCAACAGGACTTGGGAGGTAGACGTGACTTGTGAGAGCTGACGGAATCCAAATCGGATATCCGGTGTGAGCCCGACGCTCAAATAACTAAGTTAGTTTTTAAAACTAAGTTAGATTAGAAGAATTCAGATAATTAGGTGTTTGGGGGTCCAAAATGTATAATACTGGCCTGATCGACGTACCGATAGTTGCAACAGGACTTGGTAGGTAGACGTGACTTGTGAGAGCTGACGGAATCCAAATCGGATATCCTGAGTGTGCCCGATGCTCAAATAACTAAGCTAGTTTTCAAAATTAAGTTAGTTTAGAAGAATTAAGATAATTAGGGGTTCGGGGGACCAAAATGAAAAATACTGGGCTGATCGACGTGCCGATCGTTCCAACAGGACTTGGGAGGTAGACATGACTTGTGAGAGCTGACGGAATCTAAATCGGATATCCGGTGTGAGCCCGACGCTCAAATAACTAAGATAGTTTTCAAAACTAAGTTAGTTATGAAGAATTCAGATAATTAGGGGTTCGGGGATCGAAAATATAAAATACTGTACTGATCGGCGTTCCGATCGTTCCAACAAGACTTGGGTGGTAGACGTGACTTGTGATAGCTGACGGAATCTAAATCGGATATCCAGGGTGAGCCCGACGCTCAAATAACTAAGTTAGTTTTCAAAACTAAGTTAGTTTAGAAGAATTCAGATAATTAGGGGTTTGGGGGCCCAAAATGTAAAATACTGGCATGATCGGCGTGCCGATCGTTCCAACATGATTTGGGAGGTAGACGTGACTTGTGAGAGCTGACGGAATCAAAATCGGATATCCGGAGTGAGCTCGACGCTCAAATAACTAAGTTAGTTTTCAAAACTAAGTTAGTTTAGAAGAATTCATATAATTAGGGGTTCGGTGGTCCAAAATACAAAATACTGGCCTGATCGGCGTGCCGATCGTTCCAACAGGATTGGGTGGTAGACGTGAATTGTGAGAGCTGACGAAATCTAAATCGGATATCCGGTCTGAGCCCGACGCTCAAATTACTAAGTTAGTTTTCAAAACTAAGTTAGTTTAGAAGAATTCAGATAATTAGGGGTTCAGAGGTCCAAAATTTAAATACTGGCCTGATCGGTGTGCCGATCGTTCCAACAGTACTTGGGAGGTAGACCTGACTTGTGAGAGCTTCCAAAATCCAGATCGGATATCTGGTGTGAGCCCGACGCTCAAATAACGAACTTAGTTTTCAAAACTAAGTTAGTTTAGAAGAATTTAGATAATTAGGGGTTCAGGGGTCCAAAATATATAATACTGGCCTGATCGGCGTGTCGATGGTTCTAACAGGACTTGGGAGGTAGACGTGACTTGTGAGAGCTGACGGAATCTAAATCGGATATCCGGTGTGAGCCCGACGCTGAAATAACTAAGTTAGTTTTTAAAACTAAGTTTAGAAGAATTCAGATAATTAGGGGTTCGGGGGTCCAAAATGTAAAATACTAACCTGATCGACGTGCCGATCATTCCAACAGGACTTGGGAGGTAGACGTGACTTGTGAGAGCTGACGGAATCCAAATCGGATATCCGGTGTGAGCGCAACGCCCAAATAACCAAGTTAGTTTAGAAGAATTCAGATAATTAGGGGTTCGAGGGTCCAAAATGAAAAATACTGGCGTGATCGGCGTGCCGATCATTCCAATAGGACTTTGAAGCTAGACGTGACTTGTGAGAACTAACGGAATCCAAATCGAATATCCGGAGTGAGCCCGACGTTCAAATAACTAAGTTAGTTTTTAAAACTATGTTAGTTTAGAAGAATTCAGATAATTAGGGGTTCGGGAGTCCAAAATGTAAAATACTGGCCAGATCGACGTGCCGATCGTTCCAATAAGAATTTGGAGGTAGACGTGACTTGTGAGAGCTGACGAATCCAAATCAGATATCCGGAGTGAGCCCGACGCTCAAATAACTAACTTAGTTCTCAAAACTAAGTTAGTTTAGAAGAATTCAGATAATTAGGGGTTCGGGGTCCAAAATGTAAAATACTGGCCTGATCGATGTGCCCATAGTTCCAACAGGACTTGGGAGGTAGACGAGACTTGTGAGAGCTGACGAAATCTAAATTGGATATCCGGTGTGAGCGCGACGCTCAAATAACTAAGTTAGTTTAGAAGAATTCAGTAAATTAGGGGTTCGGGGATCCAAAATGCAAAATACTGGCCTGATCGGCGTGTCGATCGTTCCAACACTTGGGTGGTAGACGTGATTTGTGAGAACTGACGGAATCTAAATCGAATATCCGGAGTGAGCCCGACGCTCAAATAACTAAGTTAGTTTTCAAAAGTAAGTTAGTTTAGAAGAATTCAGATAATTAGGGGTTCGGGGGTCCAAAATAGAAAATACTGACCAGATCGACGTGTCGATCGTTCCTATAAGAATTTGGAGGTAGACGTGACTTGTGAGAGATGACGGAATCTAAATCGGATATCCGGAGTGAGCCCGACGCTCAAATAACTAAGTTAGTTTAGAAGAATTCAGATAATTTGGGGTTCGGGGGTCCAAAATATAAAATACTAGCCTGATCGACGTACCGATCGTTCAAACAAGACTTTGGAGGTAGACGAGACTTGTGAGAGCTGACGAAATCCAAATCGGATATCTGGTGTGAGCGCAACGCTCAAATAATTAAGTTAGTTTAGAAGAATTCAGATAATTAGGGGTTCGGGGATCCCAAATGCAAAATACTGGCCTGATCGGCGTGTCGATCATTCCAACAGGACTTGGGTGGTAGACGTGACTTGTGAGAGCTGATGGAATCTAAATCGGATATCCGGGGTGAGCCCGACGGTCAAATAACTAAGTTAGTTTTCAAAACTAAGTTAGTTTAGAAGAATTTAGAGAATTAGGGGTTCGAGGGTCTCAAATACAAAATATTGGCCTGATCGATGTGCCGATAGTTCCAATAGGACTTTGGAGGTAGACGTGACTTGCGATAGCTGACGGAATCTAAATCGGATATCCGGAGTGAGCCAGACGCTCAAATAACTAAGTTAGTTTTTAAAACTAAGTTAGTTTAGGAGAATTCAGATAATTAGGGGTTCGGGGGTCCAAAATGTAAAATACTGACCTGATCGACGTGCCGATCATTCCAACATGACTTGGAAGGTAGACGTGACTTGTGAGAGCTGACGGAATCCAAATCGGATATCCGGTCTGAGCGCGACGTTCTAATAACTAAGTTAGTTTAGAAGAATTCAGATAATTGGGGGTTCGGGGATCCAAAAGGCAAATAACTGGCCTGATGGGCGTGCCGATGGTTCCAACAGGACTTGGGATGTAGACGTGACTTGTGAGAGCTGAAGGAATCTAAATCGGATATCCAGGGTGAGCCCGACGCTCAAATAACTAAGTTTGTTTTCAAAATTAAGGTAGTTTAGAAGAATTCAGATAATTAGGGGTTTGGGGGTCCAAAATGTAAAATACTGGCCTGATCGGCGTGCAGATCGTTCCAACAGGACTTGGGAGATAGACGTCAGTTGTGAGACCTGACGGAATCCAAATCGGATATCCGGAGTTAGCCCGACGCTCAAATAACTAAGTTAGTTTAGAAGAATTAAGATAATTAGGGGTTCGGGTGTCTAAAATGCAAAATACTGGCCTGATCGGCGTGCTGGTCGTTCCAACATGAGTTGAGAGGTAGACGTAACTTGTGAGAGCTGACGGAATCCAACAGGACTGATCGGCGTGTCGATGGTTCCAACAGGACTTGGGTGGTAGACGTGACTTGTGAGAGCTGACGGAATCTAAATCGGATATCCGGTGTGAGCCCGACGCTCAAATAACTAAGATAGTTTACAAGAATTCAGATAATTAGGGGTTCGGGGATCCAAAATACATAATACTGGCCTGATCAACATGCCGATCTTTCCAAAAGGACTTTGGAGGTAGACGGGACTTGTGAGAGTTGACGGAATCCAAATCGGATATCCAGAGTGAGCCCGACGCTCAAATAACTAAGTTAGTTTAGAAGAATTCAAATAATTAGGGGTTCGGGGTCCAAAATATAAAATACGGGCCTGATCGACGTGCCGATCGTTCCAACAGGACTTGGGAGGTAAACGTGACTTGTGAGAGCTGACGGAATCCAAATCGGAAATCCGGTGTGAGCGCGACGCTCAAATAACTAAGTTAGTTTAGAAGAATTCAGATAATTAGGGATTTGGGGGTCCAAAATATAAAATACTGGCCTGATCGGCGTGCCGATCGTTCCAACAGGACTTGGGAGATAGACGTGAGTTGTGAGAGCTGACGGAATCCAAATCGGATATCCGGAGTTAGCCCGACGCTCAAATAACTAAGTTAGTTTAGAAGAATTAAGATAATTAGGGGTTCGGGTGTCTAAAATGCAAAATACTGGCCTGATCGGCGTGCTGATCGTTCCAACATGAGTTGAGAGGTAGACGTAACTTGTGAGAGCTGACGGAATCCAAATCGGATATCCGGTGTGATCCCGATGCTCAAATAACTAAGTTAGTTTTCAAAACTAAGTGAGTTTAGAAGAATTCATATAATTAGGGGTTCGGGGGTCAAAAATGTAAAATACTGGCCTGATCGCCGTGCTGATTGTTCCAACAGGACTTGGGAGGTAGTCGTGAGTTGTGAGAGCTGACGGAATCCAAATCGGATATCCGGTGTGAGCCCGACGCTCAAATAACTATGTTAGTTTAGAAGAATTCATATAATTAGGGGTTCGGGGGTCCAAAATGTTAAATACTGGCCTGATCGGAGTGCCGATCATTCCAACATGACTTGGGAGGTAGACGTGAATTGTGAGAGCTGACGGAAACCAAATCGGATATCTGGTATTTGCCCGACGCTAAAATAACTAAGTTAGTTTTCAAAACTAAGTTAGTTTAGAAGAATTCAGATAATTAGGGGTTCGGAGGTCCAAAATGCTAAATACTGGCCTGATCGGCGTGCCAATCATTCCAACAGGATTTGGGAGGTAGACGTGACTTGTGAGAGCTGACGGAATCCAAATCGGATATCCGGAGTGAACCCGACGCTCAAATAACTAAGTTAGTTTTCAAAACTAAGTTAGTTTAGAAGAATTCAGATAATTAGGTGTTCGGGGGTCCAAAATGCAAAATACTGGTCTAATAGGCGTGCTAATCGTTCCAACAGGACATGGGAGGTAGACGTGACTTGTGAGTGCTGACGGAATCCAAATCGGATATCCGGTGTGAGCCCGACCCTCAAATAACTAAGTTAGTTTACAAAACTAAGTTAATTTAGAAGAATTCATATAATTAGGGGTTCGGGGGTCCAAAATGCAAAATACTGGCTAGATCGGTGTGCCGATCGTTCCAACAAGACTTGGGAGGTAGACGTGAATTGTGAGAGCTGACGAAATCCAAATCGGACATCCGGTATGACCTCGACGCTCAAATTACTAAGTTAGTTTTCAAAACTAAGTTAGTTTGGAAGAATTCAGATAATTAGGGATTCGGAGGTCCAAAATGTAAAATACTGGCCTGATCGATGTGCCGATCGTTCCAACAGTACTTGGGAGGTAGACGTGACTTGTGAGAGCTGACGGAATCCAAATCGTATATCCGGTGTGAGCCCGACGCTCAAATAACTAAGTTAGTTTTCAAACTAAGTTAGATTAGAAGAATTAAGATAATTAGGGGTTTGGGGGTCCAAAATGTAAAATACTGGCTTGATCGGCGTGCCGATCATTCCAATATGAGTTTGGAGGTAGACGTGACTTGTGAGAGCTGACGGAATCCAAATCGGATATTCAGAGTGAGCCCGACGCTCAAATAACTAAGTTAGTTTACAATAATTCAGATAATTAGGGGTTCGGGGGTCGAAAATACATAATATTGGCCTGATCGACATGCCGATCTTTCCAAAAGGACTTTGGAGGTAGACGGGACTTGTGAGAGCTGACGGAATCCAAATCGGATATCCAGAGTGAGCCCGACGCTCAAATAAGTAAGTTAGTTTAGAAGAATTCAAATAATTAGGGGTTCGGGGTCCAAAATGTAAAATACGGGCCTGATCGACGTGCCGATCGTTCCAACAGGACTTGGGAGGTAAACGTGACTTGTGAGAGCTGACGGAATCCAAATCGGAAATCCGGTGTGAGCGCGACGCTCAAATAACTAAGTTAGTTTTCAAAACTAAGTTAGTTTAGAAGAATTTAGATAATTAGGGGTTTGGGGGTCCAAAATGTAAAATACTGGCCTGATCGGCGTGCCGATCATTCCAACAGGACTTGGGAGATAGACGTGAGTTGTGAGAGCTGACGGAATCCAAATTGTATATCCGGTGTGAGCCCGACGCTCAAATAACTAAGTTAGTTTTCAAACTAAGTTAGATTAGAATAATTAAGATAATTAGGGGTTTGGGGGTCCAAAAGGTAAAATACTGGCTTGATCGGCGTGCCGATCATTCCAATATGACTTTGGAGGTAGACGTGACTTGTGAGAGCTGACGGAATCCAAATCGGATATTCGGAGTGAGCCCGACGCTCAAATAACTAAGTTAGTTTACAAGAATTCAGATAATTAGGGGTTCGGGGGTCAAAAATACATAATACTGGCCTGATCGACATGCCGATCTTTCCAAAAGGACTTTGGAGGTAGACGGGACTTGTGAGAGCTGACGGAATCCAAATCGGATATCCAGAGTGAGCCCGACGCTCAAATAACTAAGTTAGTTTAGAAGAATTCAAATAATTAGGGGTTCGGAGTCCAAAATGTAAAATATGGGCCTGATCGACGTGCCGATCGTTCCAACAGGACTTGGGAGGTAAACGTGACTTGTGAGAGCTGACGGAATCCAAATCGGAAATCCGGTGTGAGCGCGACGCTCAAATAACTAAGTTAGTTTTCAAAACTAAGTTAGTTTAGAAGAATTCAGATAATTAGGGGTTTGGGGGTCCAAAATGTAAAATACTGGCCTGATCGGCGTGCCGATCATTCCAACAGGACTTGGGAGATAGACGTGAGTTGTGAGAGCTGACGGAATCCAAATCGGATATCCGGAGTTAGCCCGACGCTCAAATAACTTAGTTAGTTTTCAAAACTAAGTTAGTTTAGAAGAATTAAGATAATTAGGGGTTCGGGGGTCTAAAATGCAAAATACTGGCCTGATCGGCGTGCTGATCGTTCCAACATGAGTTGAGAGGTAGACGTAACTTGTGAGAGCTGACGGAATCCAAATCGGATATCCGGTGCGAGCCCGATGCTCAAATAACTAAGTTAGTTTTCAAAACTAAGTGAGTTTAGAAGAATTCATATAATTAGGGGTTCGGGGGTCCAAAATGTAAAATACTGGCCTGATCGCCCTGCTGATTGTTCCAACAGGACTTGGGAGGTAGTCGTGTGTTGTGAGAGTTGACGGAATCCAAATCGGATATCCGGTGTGAGCCCGACGCTCAAATAACTAAGTTAGTTTAGAAGAATTCATATAATTAGGGTTTCAGGGGTCCAAAATGTTAAATAGTGGCCTGATCGGAGTGCCGATCATTCTAACAGGTCTTGGGAGGTAGACGTGAATTGTGAGAGCTGACGGAATCCAAATCGGATATCCGGTATGAGCCCGACGCTAAAATAACTAAGTTAGTTTAGAAGAATTCAGATAATTAGGGGTTCGGAGGTCCAAAATGCTAAATACTGGCCTGATCGGCGTGCCAATCATTCCAACATGATTTGGGAGGTAGACGTGACTTGTGAGAGCTGACGGAATCCAAATCGGATATCCGGAGTGAGCCCGACGCTCAAATAACTAAGTTAGTTTTCAAAACTAAGTTAGTTTAGAAGAATTCAGATAATTACTGGTTCGGGGGTCCAAAATGCAAAATACTGGTCTAATCGGCGTGCTAATCGTTCCAACAGGACATGGGAGGTAGACGTGACTTGTGAGTGCTGACGGAATCCAAATCGGATATCCGGTGTGAGCCCGACCCTCAAATAATTAAGTTAGTTTACAAAACTAAGCTAATTTAGAAGAATTCATATAATTAGGGGTTCGGGGGTCCAAAATGCAAAATACTGGCCAGATCGGTGTGCCGATAGTTCCAACAAGACTTGGGAGGTAGACGTGAATTGTGAGAGCTGACGAAATCTAAATCGGACATCCGGTATGAGCTCGACGCTCAAATTACTAAGTTAGTTTTCAAAACTAAGTTAGTTTGGAAGAATTCAGATAATTAGGGATTCGGAGGTCCAAAATGTAAAATACTGGCCTGATCGGTGTGCCGATCGTTCCAACAGTACTTGGGAGGTAGACCTGACTTGTGAGAGCTTCCAGAATCCAGATCGGATATCTGGTGTGAGCCCGACGCTCAAATAACGAACTTAGTTTCCAAAACTAAGTTAGTTTAGAAGAATTTAGATAATTAGGGGTTCAGGGGTCCAAAATATATAATACTGGCCTGATCGGCGTGTCGATGGTTCCAACAGGACATGGGTGGTAGACGTGACTTGTGAGGGCTGACGGAATCTAAATCGGATATCCGGTGTGAGCCCGACGCTCAAATAACTAAGATAGTTTACAAGAATTCAGATAATTAGGGGTTCGGGGGTCCAAAACACATAATACTGGCCTGATCGACATGCCGATCTTTCCAAAAGGACTTTGGTGGTAGACGGGACTTGTGAGAGCTGACGGAATCCAAATCGGATATCCAGAGTGAGCCCGACGCTCAAATAACTAAGTTAGTTTAGAAGAATTCAAATAATTAGGGGTTCGGGGTCCAAAATGTAAAATACGGGCCTGATCGAAGTGCCGATCGTTCCAACAGGACTTGGGAGGTAAACGTGACTTGTGAGAGCTGACGGAATCTAAATCGGATATCCGGTGTGAGCCCGACGCTCAAATAACTAAGTTAGTTTTTAAAACTAAGTTAGATTAGAAGAATTCAGATAATTAGGTGTTTGGGGGTCCAAAATGTATAATACTGGCCTGATCGACGTACCGATAGTTCCAACAGGACTTGGTAGGTAGACGTGACTTGTGAGAGCTGACGGAATCCAAATCGGATATCCTGAGTGTGCCCGACGCTCAAATAACTAAGTTAGTTTTCAAAATTAAGTTAGTTTAGAAGAATTAAGATAATTAGGGGTTCGGGGTCCAAAATGAAAAATACTGGGCTGATCGACGTGCCGATCATTCCAACAGGACTTGGGAGGTAGACATGACTTGTGAGAGCTGACGGAATCTAAATCGGATATCCGGTGTGAGCCCGACGCTCAAATAACTAATATAGTTTTCAAAACTAAGTTAGTTTTGAAGAATTCAGATAATTAGGGGTTCGGGGATCGAAAATATAAAATACTGGCCTGATCGGCGTGCCGATCGTTCCAACAAGAATTGGGTGGTAGACGTGACTTGTGACAGCTGACGGAATCTAAATCGGATATCCAGGGTGAGCCCGACGCTGAAATAACTAAGTTAGTTTTCAAAACTAAGTTAGTTTAGAAGAATTCAGATAATTAGGGGTTTGGGGGCCCAAAATGTAAAATACTGGCATGATCGGCGTGCCGATCATTCCAACATGATTTGGGAGGTAGACGTGACTTGTGAGAGCTGACGGAATCAAAATCGGATATCCGGAGTGAGCTCGACGCTCAAATAACTAAGTTAGTTTTCAAAACTAAGTTAGTTTAGAAGAATTCAGATAATTAGGGGTTCGGTGGTCCAAAATACAAAATACTGGCCTGATCGGCGTGCCGATCGTTCCAACAGGATTGGGTGGTAGACGTGAATTGTGAGAGCTGATGAAATCTAAATCGGATATCCGGTCTGAGCCCGACGCTCAAATTACTAAGTTAGTTTTCAAAACTAAGTTAGTTTAGAAGAATTCAGATAATTAGGGGTTCAGAGGTCCAAAATTTAAATTCTGGCCTGAACGGTGTGCCGATCGTTCCAACAGTACTTGGGAGGTAGACCTGACTTGTGAGAGCTTCCAAAATCCAGATCGGATATCTGGTGTGAGCCCGACGCTCAAATAACGAACTTAGTTTTCAAAACTAAGTTAGTTTAGAAGAATTTAGATAATTAGGGGTTCAGGGGTCCAAAATATATAATACTGGCCTGATCGGCGTGTCGATGGTTCTAACAGGACTTGGGAGGTAGACGTGACTTGTGAGAGTTGACGGAATCTAAATCGGATATCCGGTGTGAGCTCGACGCTGAAATAACTAAGTTAGTTTTTAAAACTAAGTTTAGAAGAATTCAGATAATTAGGGGTTCGGGGGTCCAAAATGTAAAATACTAACCTGATCGACGTGCCGATCATTCCTACAGGACTTGGGAGGTAGACGTGACTTGTGAGAGCTGACGGAATCCAAATCGGATATCCGGTGTGAGCGCGACGCCCAAATAACCAAGTTAGTTTAGAAGAATTCAGATAATTAGGGGTTTGAGGGTCCAAAATGAAAAATACTGGCTTGATCGGCGTGCCGATCGTTCCAATAGGACTTTGAAGCTAGACGTGACTTGTGAGTACTAACGGAATCCAAATCGAATATCCGGAGTGAGCCCGACGTTCAAATAACTAAGTTAGTTTTTAAAACTAAGTTAGTTTAGAAGAATTTAGATAATTAGGGGTTCGGGAGTCCAAAATGTAAAATACTGGCCAGATCGACGTGCCGATCGTTCCAATAAGAATTTGGAGGTAGACGTGACTTGTGAGAGCTGATGAATCCAAATCAGATATCCGGAGTGAGCCCGACGCTCAAATAACTAACTTAGTTTTCAAAACTAAGTTAGTTTAGAAGAATTCAGATAATTAGGGGTTCGAGGGTCCAAAATGTAAAATACTGGCCTGATCGATGTGCCCATAGTTCCAACAGGACTTGGGAGGTAGACGAGACTTGTGAGAGCTGACGAAATCTAAATCGGATATCCGGTGTGAGCGCGACGCTCAAATAACTAAGTTAGTTTAGAAGAATTCAGATAATTAGGGGTTCGGGGATCCAAAATGCAAAATACTGGCCTGATCGGCGTGTCGATCGTTCCAACACTTGGGTGGTAGACGTGATTTGTGAGAACTGACGGAATCTAAATCGAATATCCGGAGTGAGCCCGACGCTCAAATAACTAAGTTAGTTTTCAAAAGTAAGTTAGTTTAGAAGAATTCAGATAATTAGGGGTTCGGGGGTCCAAAATAGAAAATACTGACCAGATCGACGTGTCGATCGTTCCTATAAGAATTTGTAGGTAGACGTGACTTGTGAGAGCTGACGGAATCTAATTCGGATATCCGGAGTGAGCCCGACGCTCAAATAACTAAGTTAGTTTAGAAGAATTCAGATAATTAGGGGTTCGGGGGTCCAAAATATAAAATACTGGCCTGATCGCGTACCGATCGTTCAAACAAGACTTTGGAGGTAGACGAGACTTGTGAGAGCTGACGAAATCCAAATCGGATATCTGGTGTGAGCGCAACGCTCAAATAATTAAGTTAGTTTAGAAGAATTCAGATAATTAGGGGTTCGGGGATCCCAAATGCAAAATACTGGCCTGATCGGCGTGTCGATCATTCCAACAGGACTTGGGTGGTAGACGTGACTTGTGAGAGCTGATGGAATCTAAATCGGATATCCGGGGTGAGCCCGACGGTCAAATAACTAAGTTAGTTTTCAAAACTAAGTTAGTTTAGAAGAATTTAGAGAATTAGGGGTTCGAGGGTCTCAAATACAAAATATTGGCCTGATCGATGTGCCGATAGTTCCAATAGGACTTTGGAGGTAGACGTGACTTGCGAGAGCTGACGGAATCTAAATCGGATATCCGGAGTGAGCCAGACGCTCAAATAACTAAGTTAGTTTTTAAAACTAAGTTAGTTTAGAAGAATTCAGATAATTAGGGGTTCGGGGGTCCAAAATGTAAAATACTGGCCTGATCGACGTGCCGATCATTCCAACATGACTTGGAAGGTAGACGTGACTTGTGAGAGCTGACGGAATCCAAATCGGATATCCGGTCTGAGCGCGACGTTCTAATAACTAAGTTAGTTTAGAAGAATTCAGATAATTGGGGGTTCGGGGATCCAAAAGGCAAATAACTGGCCTGATGGGCGTGCCGATGGTTCCAACAGGACTTGGGATGTAGACGTGACTTGTGAGAGCTGAAGGAATCTAAATCGGATATCCAGGGTGAGCCCGACGCTCAAATAACTAAGTTTGTTTTCAAAATTAAGTTAGTTTAGAAGAATTAAGATAATTAGGGGTTTGGGGCCAAAAATGTAAAATACTTGCATGATCGGCGTGCCGATCGTTCCAACATGACTTGGGAGGTAGACGTGACTTGTGAGAGTTGACGGAATCCAAATCGGATATCCGGAGTGAGCCCGACGCTCAAATAACTAAGTTAGTTTTCAAAACTAAGTTAGTTTAAAAGAATTTAGATAATTAGGGGTTCGGGGTCCAAAATATAAAATACTGGCCTGATCGGCGTGCCGTTCAATCCAACAGGACTTGGGCGGTATACGTCAATTGTGAGAGCTGACGAAATCTAAATCGGATATCCGATATGAGCCCGACGCTAAAATTATTAAGTTAGTTTTTCAAAACTAAGTTAGTTTAGAAGAATTCAGATAATTAGGGGTTTCGGAGGTCCAAAATGTAAAATACTAGCCTGATCGGTGTGCCGATCATTCACATAGTACTTGGGTGGTAGACATGATTTGTGAGAGCTTCCAGAATCCAGATCAGATATCTGGTGTGAGCCCGACGCTCAAATAACGAACTTAGTTTTCAAAACGAAGTTCGTTTAGAAGAATTTAGATAATTAGGGGTTCAGGGGTCCAAAATGTATAATACTGGCATGATCGGCGTGCCGATGGTTCCAACAGAACTTGGGAGGTAGACGTGACTTGTGAGGGCTGACGGAATCTAAATCGAATATTGGGGGTGAGCCCGACGCTCGAATAACTAAGTTAGTTTTCAAAACTAAGTTAGTTTAGAAGAATTCAGATAATTAGGGGTTTGGGGGTCCAAAATGTAAAATACTGGCCTGATCGGCGTGCCGATCGTTCCAACAGGACTTGGGATATATACGTGAGTTGTGAGAGCTGACGGAATCGAAATCAGATATCCGGAGTTAGCCCGACGCTCAAATAACTAAGTTAGTTTTCAAAACTAAGTTAGTTTAGAAGAATTAAGATAATTAGGGGTTCGGGGGTCTAAAATGCAAAATACTGGCCTGATCGGCGTGCTGATCATTCCAACATGAGTTGAGAGGTAGAAGTAACTTGTGAGAGCTGACGGAATCCAAATCGGATATCCGGTGTGAGCTGGATGCTCAAATAACTAAGTTAGTTTTCAAAACTAAGTGAGTATAGAAGAATTCATATAATTAGGGGTTCGGGGGTCCAAAATGTAAAATACTGGCCTGATCGCCGTGCTGATCGTTCCAACAGGACTTGGGAGGTAGTCGTGAGTTGTGAGAGCTGACGGAATCCAAATCGGATATCCGGTGTGAGCCCGACGCTCAAATAACTAAGTTAGTTTAGAAGAATTCATATAATTAGGGGTTCGGGGGTCCAAAATGTTAAATACTGGCCTGATCGGAGTGCCGATCATTCCAACCGGACTTGGGAGGTAGATGTGAATTGTGAGAGCTGACGGAATCCAAATCGGATATCCGGTATGAGCCCGACGCTAAAATAACTAAGTTAGTTTTCAAAACTAAGTTAGTTTAGAAGAATTCAGATAATTAGGGGTTCGGAGGTCCAAAATGCTAAATACTGGCCTGATAGGCGTGCCAATCATTCCAACAGGATTTGGGAGGTAGACGTGACTTGTGAGAGCTGACGGAATCCAAATCGGATATCCGGAGTGAGCCCGACGCTCAAATAACTAAGTTAGTTTTCAAAACTAAGTTAGTTTAGAAGAATTCAGATAATTAGGGGTTCGGGGGTCCAAAATGCAAAATACTGGTCTAATCGGCGTGCTAATAGTTCCAACAGGACAAGGGAGGTAGACGTGACTTGTGAGTGCTGACGGAATCCAAATCGGATATCCGGTGTGAGCCCGACCCTCAAATAACTAAGTTAGTTTACAAAACTAAGTTAATTTAGAAGAATTCATATAATTAGGGGTTCGGGGGTCCAAAATGCAAAATACTGGCCAGATCGGTGTGCCGATCGTTCCAACAAGACTTGGGAGGTAGACGTGAATTGTGAGAGCTCACGAAATCCAAATCGGACATTCGGTATGAGCTCGACGCTCAAATTACTAAGTTAGTTTTCAAAACTAAGTTAGTTTAGAAGAATTCATATAATTAGAGATTCGGAGGTCCAAAATGCAAAATACTGGCCTGATCGGTGTGCCGATCATTCCAACAGTACTTGGGAGGTAGACGTGACTTGTGAGAGCTGACGGAATCCAAATCGTATATCCGGTGTGAGCCCGACGCTCAAATAACTAAGTTAGTTTTCAAAACTAAGTTAGATTAGAAGAATTAAGATAATTAGGGGTTTGGGGGCCCAAAAGGTAAAATACTGGCTTGATCGGCGTGCCGATCATTCCAATATGACTTTGGAGGTAGACGTGACTTGTGAGAGCAGACGAAATCCTAATCGGATATTCGGAGTGAGCCCGACGCTCAAATAACTAAGTTAGTTTACAAGAATTCAGATAATTAGGGGTTCGGGGGTCCAAAATACATAATACTGGCCTGATCAACATGCCGATCTTTCCAAAAGGACTTTGGAGCTAGACGGGACTTGTGAGAGCTGACGGAATCCAAATCGGATATCCAGAGTGAGCCCGACGCTCAAATAACTAAGTTAGTTTAGAAGAATTCAAATAATTAGGAGTTCGGGGTCCAAAATGTAAAATACGGGCCTGATCGACGTGCCGATCGTTCCAACAGGACTTGGGAGGTAAACGTGACTTGTGAGAGCTGACAGAATCCAAATCAGAAATCCGGTGTGAGCGCGACGCTCAAATAACTAAGTTAGTTTTCAAAACTTAGTTTAGATAAATTCAGATAATTAGGGGTTCGCGGGTCTAAAATACAAAATACTGGCCTGATCGGTGTGCTGATCGTTCCAACATGACTTGGGAGGTAGACGTGACTTGTGAGAGCTGACGGAATCCAAATCGGATATCCGGTGTGAGCCCGACGCCCAAATAACTAAGTTAGTTTTTAAAACTAAGTTAGATTAGAAGAATTCAGATAATTAGGGGTTTGGGGGTCCAAAATGTATAATACTGGCCTGATCGACGTACCGATCGTTCCAACAGGACTTGGTAGGTAGACGTGACTTGTGAGAGCTAACGGAATCCAAATCAGATATCCTGAGTGAGCCCGACGCTCAAATAACTAAGTTAGTTTTAAAAATTAAGTTAGTTTAGAAGAATTAAGATAATTAGGGGTTCGGGGGTCCAAGTAAAAAATACTGGGCTGATCGGCGTGCCGATCGTTCCAACAGGACTTGGGAGGTAGACGTGACTTGTGAGAGCTGACGGAATCTAAATCGGATATCCGGTGTGAGCCCGACGCTCAAATAACTAAGTTAGTTTTCAAAACTAAATTAGTTTAGAAGAATTCAGATAATTAGGGGTTCGGGGGTCCACAATGTAAAATATTGGCTTGATCG
This sequence comes from Amorphophallus konjac, assembly GCA_022559845.1. Taxonomy (NCBI): domain Eukaryota; kingdom Viridiplantae; phylum Streptophyta; class Magnoliopsida; order Alismatales; family Araceae; genus Amorphophallus; species Amorphophallus konjac. The sequence goes on along the minus strand of CM040118.1, from coordinate 253,949,900 downwards.
GCGTGCCGATCGTTCCAATAGGACTTTGGAGGTAGACAAGACTTGTGAAGGCTGACGGAATCCAAATTGGATATCCGGAGAGAGCCCGACGCTCAAATAACTAAGTTAGTTTTCAAAACTAAGTTAGTTTAGAAGAATTCAGATAATTAGGGGTTCGGAGGTCCAAAATGTAAAATACTTGCCTGATCGGCGTGCCAATAGTTCCAATAGGACTTGGGAGGTAGATGTGACTTGTGAGAGCTGACGGAATCTAAATCGGATATCCGTAGTGAGCCCGACGCTCAAATAACTAAGTAGTTTTCAAAACTAAGTTAGTTTAAAAAAATTCAGATAATTAGGGGTTCGGAGGTCCAAAATGCAAAATACCAGCCTGATTGGCGTGCCAATCGTTCCAACAGGATTTGGGATATAGACGTGACTTGTGAGAGCTGACGGAATCCAAATCGGATATCCGGAGTGAGCCCGACGGTCAAATAACTAAGCTAGTTTTCAAAACTAAGTTAGTTTAGAAGAATTCAGATAATTATGAGATCGGGGGTCCAAAATGCAAAATACTGTCCTGATCGGTCTGCTAATCCTTCCAACAGGACTTGGGAGGTAGACAAGACTTGTGAGTGTTGACGGAATACAAATCGGATATCCGGTGTGAGCCCGACGCTCAAATAACTAAGTTAGTTCAGAAGAATTCAGATAATTAGGGGTTCGGGGGTCCAAAATGTAAAATACTGGCATGATCAGGGTGTCGATCGTTCCAATATGACTTTGAAGGTAGACGTGACTTGTGATAACTGACGGAATCCAAATCGAATATCCGGAGTGAGCCCGACGCTCAAATAACTAAGTTAGTTTTCAAAACAAGTTAGTTTAGAAGAATTCAGATAATTCGGGGTTCGGGGGTCCAAAATACAAAATACTGGTTAGATCGACGTGTCGATCGTTCCTATAAGATTTTGGAGGTAGACGTGACTTGTGAGAGCTGACGGAATCCAAATCGGATATCCGGAGTGAGCCCGACGCTCAAATAACTAAGTTAGTTTAGAAGAATTCCGATAATTAGGGGTTCGGGGGTCCAAAATGTAAAATACTGACTTGATCAACGTGCCGATCGTTCCAACAGGACTTGGGAGGTAGACGAGACTTGTGAGAGCTGAAAAAATCCAAATCGGATATCCGGTGTGAGCGCGGCGCTCAAATAACTTAGTTAGTTTAGAGGAATTCAGATAATTAGGGGTTCGGGGATCCAAAAAGTAAAATACTAGCCTGATCGGCGTGTCGATCGTTCCAACAGGACTTTGGTGGTAGACGTGACTTGTCAGAGCTGACGGAATCTAAATCGGACATCCAGGGTGAGCCCGACGCTCAAATAACTAAGTTAGTTTTCAAAACTAAGTTAGTTTAGAACAATTTAGATAATTAGGGGATAGGGGGTATAAAATGTAGAATATTAGCCTGATCGATGTGCCGATAGTTCCAATAGGACTTTGGAGGTAGTCGTGACTTGCGAGAGCTGACGGAATCTAAATCGGATATCCGGAGTGACCGGACGCTCAAATATCTAAGTTAGTTTTCAAAACTAAGTTAGTTTAGAAGAATTCATATAATTAGGAGTTCGGGGATCCAAAATATGAAATACTGACCTGATCGACGTGCCGATCGTTCCAACATGACTTGGAAGGTAGACGTGACTTGTGAGAGCTGACGGAATCCAAATCGGATATCCGGTCTCAGCGCGATGCTCTAATAACTAAGTTAGGTTAGAAGAATTCAGATAATTAGGGGTTCGGGGATCGAAAATGCAAAATACTCGCCTGATCGGCGTGCCAATCGTTTCAACAAGACTTGGGTGGTAGACGTGACTTGTGAGAGCTGACGGAATCTTAATCGGATATCCAGGGTGAGCCCGACGCTCAAATAACTAAGTTAGTTTAGAATAATTCAGATAATTAGGGGTTTGGGGGCCCAAAATGTAAAATACTGGCATGATCGGCATGCCGATCGTTCCAACATGACTTGGGAGGTAGACGTGACTTATGAGAGCTGACAGAATCTAAATCGGATATTCAGAGTGAGCTTGACGCTCAAGTAACTAAGTTAGTTTTCAAAACTAAGTTAGTTTAGAAGAATTCAGATAATTAGGGGTTCGGGGGTCCAAAATACAAAATACTGGCCTGATCGGCATGCCGATTGTTCCAACAGGACTTGGGAGGAAGACGTGAATTGTAAGAGCTGACGAAATCTAAATCGGATATCTGGTATGAGCCCGACGCTCAAATTATTAAGTTAGTTTTCAAAACTAAGTGAGTTTAGAAGAGTTCAGATAATTAGGGGTTCAGAGGTCCAAAATACAAAATACTGGCCTGATCGGTGTGCCGATCGTTCCGACAGTACTTGGGAGGTAGACTCAACTTGTGAGAGCTTCCAGAATCCTGATCGGATATCTGGTGTGAGCCCGACGCTCAAATAACGAACTTAGTTTTCAAAACTAAGTTAGTTTAGAAGAATTTAGATAATTAGGGGTTCAGGGGTCCAAAATATATAATACTGGCCTGATCGGCGTGCCGATGGTTCCAACAGGACTTGGGATGTAGACGTGACTTGTGAGAGCTGACGGAATCTAAATCGGATATCCGGTGTGAGCCCGACGCTGAAATAACTAAGCTAGTTTTTAAAACTAAGTTAGTTTAGAAGAATTCAGATAATTAGGGGTTCGGGTGTCCAAAATGTAAAATACTTGCCTGATCGACGTGCCGATCGTTCCAACAGGACTTGAGAGGTAGACGTGACTTGTGAGAGATGACGGAATCCAAATCGGATATCCGGTGTGAGCGCGACGCTCAAATAACTAAGTTAGTTTTCAAAACTTAGTTAGCTTAGAAGAATTCAGATAATTAGGCATTTGGAGGCCCAAAATGTAAAATACTGGCCTGATCGGCGTGCTGATCGTTCCAACAGGACTTGGGAGGTAGACGTGACTTGTGAGAGCTGACGGAATCCAAATCAGATATCCGGTGTGAGCCCGACGCTCAAATACCTAAGTTAGTTTTTAAAACTAAGTTAGATTAGAAGAATTCAGATAATTAGGGGTTTGGGAGTCCAAAATGTATAATACTGGCCTGATCGGCGTATCGATCGTTCCAACAGGACTTGGTAGGTAGACGTGACTTGTGAGAGCAGACGGAATCCAAATCGGATATCCTTAGTGAGCCCGACGCTCAAATAACTAAGTTAGTTTTCAAAATTAAGTTAGTTTAGAAGAATTGAGATAATTAGGGGTTCGGGGGTCCAAAATGCAAAATAATGGACTGATCGGCGTGCCGATCGTTCCAACAGGACTTGAGAGGTAGACGTGACTTGTGAGAGCTGACGGAATCCAAATCGGATATCCGGTGTGAGCCCGACGCTCAAATAACTAACTTAGTTTAGAAGAATTCAGATAATTAGGGGTTCGGGGGTCCAAAATGTAAAATATTGGATTGGTCGGCGTGCCGATCGTTCCAATAGGACTTTGGAGGTAGACGTGACTTGTGAGAGTTGACGGAATCCAAATCGGATATCCGGAGTAAGCCCGACGCTCAAATAACTAAGTTAGTTTTCAAAACTAAGTTAGTTTAGAAGAATTCAGATAATTAGGGGTTCGGGGGTCCAAAATATAAAATACTGGCCTGATCGGCGTGCCGATCGTTCCAACAGGACTTGGGTGGTAGACGTTACTTGCGAGAGCTGACAGAATCTAAATCTGATATCCGGGGTGTGCCCGACGCTCAAATAACTAAGTTAGTTTTCAAAACTAAGTTAGTTTAGAAGAATTTAGATAATTAGGGGTTCGGGCGTCTAAAATGCAAAATATTAGCCTGATCTATGTGCCGATAGTTCCAATAGGATTTTGGAGGTAGACGTGACTTGCGAGAGTTGACGGAATCTAAATCGGAGATCCGGAGTGAGCCGGACGCTCAAATTGCTAAGTTAATTTTCAAAACTAAGTTAGTTTAGAAGAATTCATATAATTAGGAGTTTGGGGGTCCAAAATATGAAATACTGGCCTGATCGACGTGCCGATCGTTCCAACAGGACTTGGAAGGTAGACGTGACTTGTGAGAGCTGATAGAATCCAAATCGGATATCCGGTCTGAGCACGACGCTCTAGGTTAGAAGAATTCATATAATTAGGGGTTCGGGGATCGAAAATGCAAAATACTGGCCTGATCGGCGTGCCGATCGTTCCAACAAGACTTGGGTGGTAGACGTGACTTGTGAGAGCAGACGGAATCTAAATCGGATATCCAGGGTGAGCCCGACGCTCAAATAACTAAGTTGTTTTCAAAACTAAGTTAGTTTAGAATAATTCAGATAATTATTATCCGAATTCTTCTAAACTAACATTGTTTTGAAAACTAACTTAGTTATTTGAGCGTCGGGCTCACCCCGGATATCCGATTTAGATTCCGTTAGCTCTCACAAGTCACGTCTACCACCCAAGTCCTGTTGGAACGATCGGCACGCCGATCAGGCCAGTATTTTGCATTTTGGATCCCCGAACTCCTAATTATCTGAATTCTTCTAAATTAACTTAGTTATTTGAGCGTCGCGCTCACACCGGATATCCAATTTGGATTCCGTCAGCTCTCACAAGTCACTTCTACCTCCGAAGTAGTCCTGTTGGAACGATCGGCACGTCGATTAGGCCAGTATTTTACATTTTGGACCCCCGAACCCCTAATTATCTTAATTCTTCTAAATTAACTTAGTTTTGAAAACTAACTTAGTTATTTGAGCGTCGGGCTCACACCGGATATCCGATTTGGATTCCGTCAGCTCTCACAAGTCACGTCTACCTCCCAAGTCCTGTTGGAACGATCGGCACGTCGATCTGGCCAGTATTTTACATTTTGGACCCCCGAACCCCTAATTATCTGAATTCTTCTAAACTAACTAAGTTTTGAAAACTAACTTAGTTATTTGAGCGTCGGGCTCACTTCGGATATCCGATTTGGATTCCGTCTGCTCTCACAAGTCACGTCTACATCCCAAGTCCTGTTGGAACGATCTGCACGCCGATCAGGCCAGTATTTTGTATTTTGGACCCCCGAACCCCTAATTATCTGAATTCTTCTAAACAAACTTAGTTTTGAAAACTAACTTAGTTACTTGAGCGTCGGGCTCACTCTCCGGATATGTGATTTGGATTCCGTCAACTCTCACAACTCACGTCTACCTCCCAAGTCATGTTGGAACGATCAGTACGTCGATCATGCTAGTATTTTACATTTTGGGCCTCCAAACCCCTAATTATCTGAATTCTTCTACACTAACTTAGTCATTTGAGCGTCGGGCTCACCCCAAATATCAGATTTAGATTCCGTCAGCTCTCATAAGTCACGTCTACCACCCAAGTCCTGTTAGAACGATCGGCACGCCGATCAGGCCAGTCAGTATTTTACATTTTGGATCCCCGAACCCCTAATTATCTGAATTCTTCTAAACTAACTTAGTTATTTGAGCGTCGCGCTGACACCGGATATCCGATTTGGATTCCGTCTGCTCTCACAAGTAGCGTCTACCTCCGAAGTCCTGTTGGAACGATCGGCACGTCGATCAGGCCAGTGTTTTACATTTTGGTTCCCCGTACCCGTAATTATATGAATTCTTTTAAACTAACTTAGTTTTGAAAAATAACTTAGTTATTTGAGCGTCGGGCTCACCCCGGATATCCGATTTAGATTCCGTCAGCTCTCACAAGTCACGTCTACCTCCCAAGTCATGTTGGAACGATCGGCACACCGATCAGGCCAGTATTTCACATTTTGGACCTCCTTGGACTCGAGTTTTACCTATCCTTGGACTCAGGTTTTTACCTAGGAAACTAAAATCTTAGGCTCTGATGGCACGAAGACTGTCACGTCCCGAGCGCGGAAGATACTCGGATGCGTGACGCGTCTATATAGATCGTGTTATTAGAGCAATAGAATTTTTGACATACATAATTACGGAGTACGCAAAAAACTAATAAAATCTATTAATCTCAATAGTCCAAGTGATGATTATTTGATTAACCAAAGGAATTAAAGATAGTCCATGACAAATTCCAAATTTAAAATTCAACACTAGGCTACATGTCTTAACACGGTTTAGACAACTAAACTGACATATTGGAAATACAAGGTAGGATCAAGTGAATTCAAAAGACGTGACTAGCTAATGATAGGCGAGTGGCATTCTAGCACTCTTCACTCGCTCTCAATCCCATTCTTGTCGCTATCTGAATCACCTGAAAATGTTAGGAAGCAACTGGATGAGCGAATCGCTCAGTAGGAATTACATCTCAAATTTGAGCAATCTTTAAGTGATTTACAGTTTGCATGTATTATCAGTATGGCTACGCATGATGTACGCGTAAGAAAATCAGGTATATAGGTCTATGCACGATGAACAATAAGAGATCAAGAACTGCATGGAGAGAGTATCACATGAATTCAAGTAATTGACAAGCAGTATTTCAAGAACTTATAGCTGTAGATGCCACTTTTGGGCAAGCAAGAACTCATGTACCAATATGAACTCAGGTGCAAGTATATCTCAGGTACGAGCAAGTAAAAATTCAATTCAAGCAAGTAATATAAAGTACGTGTCAGTAGAATTGGCTATTTCAATAATGCAAGTAATCTGCCCTTTCTCGGGCCACAAGTCAAGTATTGCCCGTTCCGGGCCACGGAAGTCAAGTCAAAAAAGTAAAGAGAGTAAGTGTGGAGTTTCTCAAGTCAAGCAAGTACTCCGGTGCAAAACTAAACACCGTGGTCAATAAACTCCCATTGGCACAAGTACCTTCCGGTGCTCCTCCCAGGACCAGACCGGGCCCTATACCCACAGCATTTCATGTATTACTTTTGACATCCACTCTCATTTATAGCCAATATGGAATTTTAAGAAATTAAGAAATGTAGTATTACTGACAAAGATTAACTAGTCATTTAGTTATGGAGGACTCTAGAGGTGGCCCCTATAGGCTCAAGAGGTGGCTCCCGTCGTGTAGCACTTTGCACCGTACGACCTCAAGAGGTGGCTCACACAACGTAGCACTTTGTCCCGCATGGCACTTAGCTCCAACACTCCCAAATGGTAGTTTAAGAGGTTCAAGGTTTAACCATATATGATATACACAAGTAGATTTTCATGGAATGGAATTCAAGAATGTGCTTGTACGAATCATGAGATAGATCAAGATCAGAGGCTGTAATCACTGAATTGGCGGCCGGGGTACAGCCCCTGTTTCAGGGAATTGGCGCTTGGGGGATGACCCCCTATTCAGGCAATTGGCGCCTGGGGGGAGGACCCCCTCTTTAATGAATTGGCGCCTGGGGTATGGCATATCTTTCAAATTTTTCATTTTTTCAAAATTTATATATCGATGGTGGAATTGGCGCCTGTCCAGAGAGTCTTCAACTAATTGAAGACTTGCTGGCCGTCGCTAACTGATGAATTGGCGCCCTAGCTTGGGGCGCCAATTTCATTGGGTGATTTTCACCCAGTGCGTACGTTCTGTGACTCAAAGCATTGTTCATTCCGAAAAAGTTTCTCGAAAACAAGAAGTAAAGACATGAACAGGTAGTGTAAATTCTCGGGAGTTCAGAAACGCGTTCATGTATAATTATTGGGTTTTGGTTTTACAGATATGAATTTTCTAATGCTGTGTTCTTAATTTCTCTAAAAATACAATTGGCGCCCTTCCGAGTAGTCTTCATTTAATTGAAGACCCTTCGGGATGTCACTAATTGATGTACAGGTTCAACTAATTGATGACACTGCGTAGGGTCACCAATTGAGTTGTTTTTCAAGTGGGTTATGCTTCGTATCAGAATGGTACATTATTGATACAAGTTACTATTTATCTTTCTAAAGTTTCTCTGAATCATGAATCAAGGACATGGACAGGTAGAGGAAATTATCAGGATCACAGAAGTATATTCAGGTAAAATTTTCATGGTTCAGTTTAATAGTTATGGATTTTTGAATGTGTTGATTTACTAATTACTGGAAATTCCAGAAATGGAATTGATGACATTGCACATGGTCTTCAATAATTGGTGACCATGCAAGTAGTCTTCAATTGTGTAATTGGCGCCCTAGTCGGGGGCGCCATTTACATGTGGTTGGTTCACTATTCATCAGTATAAAAGTGTTCTGAATCAGGAAGTAAGGGTACGGGCAGGTAGAGAAAAATGTCAGGATCACATAAACATATTCATGCAGAATTTTCATGGTGTAGTTCAATAGTTATAAATTTTTGAATGCGTTGAATAAATAATTACTAGAAAATTTGGAAATGGAAATGACGACACTCTGAAGTGTCTTCATTTAATTGGCGCCCTGGCTGGGGGCGCCCCTTAGGGAATTGGCGCCCTGGTCAGGGGCGCTATTCACCAGATGGTTGGGCTTTCTAGGATTTTAAAACTCAGGTAGCAGAGGTTATTAAGACTAAGGCTAAAACATGATTATTAAGACTATAAAACTAGTGTAATAAGATATGTTCAAAACTCATGAAATCATGATAACAGATTTTGTTTAAAACTCATAAAATCATGGTAACCGATGGTGTATAAAATCATATATGATGGTGTAACAGGATATTAAAATATGTGTAACATGGTATATACATGGTCATTTCTTGATCACGGTAAAGGCAGGTAATATAGCATGGATAATGAGTTAATCTAACTCTAAGCATGTGTAAGTTAACCTATTTAGCTACTAGTTAGGCAAGGAATTGAGAACACCTACCTTTTTGACGTGATTACGAGGTACAGATGACAGAATAGAAATCAAGGAAGATGTCACACGTTCTCCGCCGCCGTAAAGCTCCAGCAGCAAGACGTAGACTAATGTGACACACCCTTGGACTTAAGCAAGCAAGAACATTCGCATTCAAATGGACCGATATGGGCCACCGCTCTCCCGTCGCTCACCCAAGCCCGGGGTGAGTTGGCGATGCCAAGTGGAGGATGTGAGGGTTGGGCCCTTGCTGGTAGAGGGCCAGCAAGACCAAAGTTTGTTCCCCAAAGGTGTGGAGGCCCAATTCAATGGAGCCGACAAAGTGCCGAGGGCACCGGCTTCACTCTTCCCCACGGTGATCTCCCAAAGCAACGGGGCTTGAGGATCGAGCTCTCACTCTCACGGCCAGCGGAACTATGAACTAATATTGAAAGACAAGCACTAAATTGGAGCTAGGTTTGAGCACTTACTCGACCGGTTTGAAGAAACCGGTCCCGCTCGGAGACGAGGGCGAGCGGGGAGGCGAGTGGATTTCCACACGCCGCGTCGGGACAGCTTGACATGTTCAATCTATTACAACACTACACCTCTCGCAGGAGGGGGACCTTGGGGTGGGGGTTAGTTGACATTACAACCAAAACTACCTCCACACAGGGCTTCAGCCGGCCAAGCGGGGAGGGGAACTTGGACTAAAAGTAAAGATAGATGTCGAAGCCGGTTCTGCCTGCTCTCTGCGATATGGGACAGACTGACAGAGTTGTGGCCACAGAACCTGATCTGGAATTTTTCTGATGACGGGACTAGTGGGGAATTCTTCGTAACTGGATCGGGAAAACGTCTGAATTTTTACGATTTCTTCTGGCGCCAACGCTGGTCTGGGTGAAGGCTCGAGCAGGGTGGTAGCTTCTCGGAACTGGCTGCTTCAGGTTTCCAATAGCAGGAAGAAGAGGATGCCATGACCGCTCCCAAACTCAGAATCAGGTGGCGCTAGAGCCGTTGGAACCGTTGACGAGTCCTCTTCGAAGCAAAACTAGCGGGTAAGCCAAACGTTGTCGGAGAAGACCAGTGGGCTCTGAACGCTGATGAGAGGTCGGTGCAGACTGTGGGGAAGCAGAACCGCGCACCCGGGGGAGAAAATTGATAACTCTTGGTTCCGGATGCCAAATTGAGCTCTGCTTTTTGGAGATGAAAGAAGACTCATAACAGAAGACTTTTGATGAAGAACTCTTGCTCAGATTCCCAGTAGGATGGCCGCTGTAGATCTTCCACTCTGGTTCTGGTCCTCTGCCTCAGAAGTCTTGCGCAGTCGTGATAGATCGCCTCCTCCGAACAGCTCCGATCTTGGAAGTCGGCGGGACTACCACCGTTGGAAAGCTGACTGGGAGACGCTTCCAACAATATATGGTATGCCCTCTGAAGCTTCCAGGTGAAGACGTGGCAGCCTCTGCAACTGGGCACTCCTCTGCTGCCTACGAACTGAAAACGGTAGGTTGAAGATGGTGGGGGGAAATGGGGTATATGGGAGGTGGAGTGAGGGAGGATGAGTGTGGGGAGAGCCCTGGCTGTGGGTCTAGGAGGGGGTGTTCCAAGGTGTGGATGGGGGAGAATGGGGTCTGGAAGGTGGTGTTTGCAGTGGGTGAGAGGGGAGCAGTGAATTTGGGATGGGTGGGGGAGAGAGAAGGAGAGATCTCTCTCTAAAATTTGAAAATGGACCAATGTGGTTAATGTGGCTTTGGGGATGGGAAGGGTTGTGTTGGGAAAGGGAAGGGGTGCTTGGGGAGTGGGGACTTCTCCCTTGGGAGATGAGAGGGTGCTTAGGGAAGGGAGTTGAGTAGGTGGTGGTTGGGTGGTGGAGTGGGCATTGGGGGGAAGGTCTCTTGGAACTAGGGTGGAGTAATGAGGGTGGGGTAGTTGGGAGGATGAGTAATGAGGGGGAGAGAGAGAGAATTCATGATGTGGAGGAGAGAGAGAGAGGAGATGAGAGAGAAAGTGGCGCCCTCCTCCTTGAAGAGAGAGAAGAGATAGAGAGAGAGAGAGGTTTGGAGAATCCACTCCAATATGACACTAGAACTCACTTGATTTAAATTGATCATAAAAAGGTTGTTACAAATGAAAGAGGGGAGGGACTATTTATAGACTCCATACTTTTCCTAAGACAAAAATAGCCCTGACAAACCCTCAATTGACTAGCATGTCCCAAGGGGGGGCGCCCCTGGGCCTAGCCCATTAGTTGGGCCCAATAGCTTAACATACCAACATAATGACACAAGACCTAGGGACATGACTCAAGTAAAATGAAAATTACATCAAATGACTCAAATAGAAATTACATAGGACTCAAAATTAAATAACTAGACCATGCCGGATGTAACCGGGGAGAGGAGATGAGCTGTGGACGTTGGCATGGGAGGTGATGTCCCCATCATACTCCCAGGGTGCGGAGAACTCGACTCCATCGAGTAAGTGTCATTCCCACCTCGGAGGGTGTAGAAGTGGTACTGCCCTCAAGTCTTCCGAACGAGACCGATCCATCCATCTGCCGAGATAGCGCTCGTATACCTTGCTCCTGGTGGTAGTGACATATTCATCCAATATTCGTTCAATGCGCTCACGCTGGGCTCTCTTGCCTGGTGGTCTCTCCTCACGGGTGGGTGCTCTCTCAACGGAGGGAATAGACTCAATATCCTCACTAGGTACCACCGTGGGTCCCTTATATGGCACTAGGTCGGCTACATTGAATGTGGGACTCACTCCATACTCCTCGGGGAGATCTAACTCATAGGCATTAGCGCCAATGCGCCTCAGGACCTGGAAAAGACCAGCCCCACGTGGCCTCAGTTTGGAGATGACTCCCGGGGAGAGCCTCTCCTTCCTCACCATCACAAAGTCACCCACGTGGAATTCTTGGTGATGCCGAAGGGAGTCAGCCTGCCTCTTATAGATCTCATTTTCCTTGCGAATGTGCTTGCAAAGGTTTTCATGCAATTTTGTGTATGTTGACATTCTAGGGGTGATGGGTGGACCTGAGCAACCAAAAGTAGACCAATCATGCTTTGACGCCAAGAAGACTTTGATGGAATGGGGAGGACCGAGGCATCCATAGGTGATCCGGTCATGCATGGGGGTGACAAATGCTGGGGGACCCGGACATCCATGAATACTCCTATCATGCCTACGACTCATGATGAGTGAAGGTGGACCACTACATCCGAATTTGGACCACTCATGCTTTCTACTCGACATGTGGGTGATATGAATGAATGGACCCAACATAGTGTCCATGCCAAGGGATGTGGTAAGCCTAGACACATGCATGCTCTTCCCGAAGGTGACTTCCATGTGTATAGGTGTGGGACAACCTTTGAACTCCCATTGGAAAGGATCGAATGGATCTAAGAAGGTGGTCATCAAGGGGTAGGGCACAACCTTATTACCTAGGGATATGTGGCCCAAGGTCATGGCTCCCAAGGTGTAACCCGGGTCTAGGATGGGGTGGATTGGGTCAAACATGGTGGGTTGGGATAGGGAAAGGTGGGTGGTGGATAAGGTGGTTGGGTCCCATGGGTTCTTTGACCCCCATTGGAAGGGATCAAAGGGATCATAAAAATGGTTATCGAGGGGGAGGGGCCCTATGTCCCCAAGATCCTCAAGTGGTGGTGGGTCATCCTCCTCTAATGAGATAAATGGGCCGAAGTTCTTTGTGAGTGGGTCGACCACGAGTGGAGGGCTCGACGTTCTACCCGAGATAAGCAACTCTAATTCGTGGATAGCATCGGGCTCATGGGGTATAGGGAGGAATAATAGGAGGTCACTAGTGTAGCAACACATGGTGCACATTGAGGTGATGGACCCAATACATAGGTGTAGGAGGTCTAGGCTCCTAGGTTGTTGGGTCATGGGAGTCAACATGCCAGTCAATTCTAATTGCCATGCTAAGCCTTTGAGAAGGTCCTCTAAGGTTTCCACTTGGTAGGATGTTTGGATTGTGGTGTGATAGGATGGGAAGGGTATAATGGGAAGGTTTTGCTCTATGGAAGGGCAAACATAGGACATGATGGGGTGAATTGGTCTCTCCTTTAGCCATCTAGCTAGGGGCCCATCTATGATTATAGTGCCTTTTGTGAAGGTTTGTGGCTCTTGAAGATCCAGATTATTTGAAGTGGTGAAGGGTTGAGGGTCTTCCTCACCATTGGTGTGAACTCGGGCTTCCTTATGGGTGGGGAGAGGGTCTGGGCTAGCAACTATTCTTATGTGAGTGGGTGTGGCCTCCTTTCTCAAGGGAATGGGAAGGTCTTTTGGAGATGGGGTGATGATGGTTGGGGCATGGTGCATCCGGGGTGGTGAGTGAGGTCGAACTTGGGTTGGGAGTGGAAGTAGTGGTGGCCTAGGTTGGGGTAGGGTTAGGGTAGGAAGAGGAAGATGGGTGGGTTGAGTGGTTTTGGGAAGATTGTCCTTGGGAGGAGTGTCCTTGTTGGGGGACGATGGCGGGGTAATGGTGGTCGGGGTGGGAGATGTTTCAACCACTAGGGACATAGGAAGATGTTTCCTTGTGGGGCATTGTCCGGCGATGTGCCCCAATTGGTGGCACCTATAACATTCCGGCTCGCACTTACCCAGGGTTATTTCACTCACTTCTATCTCCATTGGGCTCTTTCCCTTTTGAGAAGGGGTGAGGTGAGGGGTGGTGGAGGGGACCAATGGGGCTTGCGTGGTGTGGGTTGTGAGATGGGATTTTGGTTGGGTTATGGGGAATTGAGGAATTAGAGCCTTGGGTTGGCCGGGTGGGGATGGTGGAGTAGAAATGCTCCTTGGGCTTTGGTGATCCGGGTAGGAGGGAAAAACATATCTAGCCCTAAGTTGATCCTTCATGTCCTCCCATGTGGTGAGGGGAGCTTCCCTTCTAATTATCCTTAAGCTTTCAATTTTTAACCAATGAGTTTGAGCCCTTTTGGTTAGTTGCATTTTGGCACATCGAAACTTCCTATCCTTGGACATGGGATTCCTCTCAAAGTAATGGTCCATTGATGCCTCCCAAACTAAATAGTCATTAAGATGAGTTCCATCAAAAGTGGGAGGTGGGGGACATGTCCTTCTATCGTCCGTCCTTGGGGCGGGCCCATTTTCTCCAAGTTGGTTGAGTCGACCCGATATGTTATCAAGCCGCTCATTGGCATAGGTCAAGGCCTTCATGAGGTAGTTGACATGGCCAGGGAGGTTTTGTGTGTTAGTGGTAGGCATCCCTTGGTGGTTTGGACTTATGAAGAGGGCTGATTGGTAAGGTCGGTATGAGGTGGCTATACTAGTGGACAAGAGCGATGCACTAGAAGACTCTAATGTATATTCGCGTCCTAGGACCAACTTGATAGAGATAAGTCGTGAACTTGCTCTGATACCACTTTGATGTGACACACCCTTGGACTTAAGCAAGCAAGCACATTCGCATTCAAATGGACCGATATGGGCCACCGCTCTCCCGTCGCTCACCCAAGCCCGGGGTGAGTTGGCGATGCCAAGTGGAGGATGTGAGGGTTGGCCCTTGCTGGTAGAGGGCCAGCAAGACCAAAGTTTGTTCCCCAAAGGTGTGGAGGCCCAATTCAATGGAGCCGACAAAGTGCTAAGGGCACCGGCTTCACTCTTCCCCACGGTGATCTCTCAAAGCAACGGGGCTTGAGGATCGAGCTCTCACTCTCACGGCCAGCGGAACTATGAACTAATATTGAAAGACAAGCACTAAATTGGAGCTAGGTTTGAGCACTTACTCGACCGGTTTGAAGAAACCGGTCCCGCTCGGAGACGAGGGCGAGCGGGGAGGCGAGTGGATTTCCACACGCCGCGTCGGGACAGCTTGACATGTTCAATCTATTACAACACTACACCCCTCGCAGGAGGGGGACCTTGGGGTGGGGGTTAGTTGACATTACAACCAAAACTACCTCCACACAGGGAGGGGCCTTCAGCCGACCAAGCGGGGAGGGGAACTTGGACTAAAAGTAAAGATAGATGTCGAAGCCGGTTCTGCCTACTCTCTGCGATATGGGACAGACTGACAGAGTTATGGCCACAGAACCTGATCTGGAATTTTTCTGATGACGGGACTAGTGGGGAATTCTTCGTAACTAGATCGGGAAAACGTCTGAATTTTTACGATTTCTTCTGGCGCCAACGCTGGTCTGGGTGAAGGCTCGAGCAGGGTGGTAGCTTCTCGGAACTGGCTGCTTCAGGTTTCCAATAGCAGGAAGAAAAGGATGCCACGACCGCTCCCAAACTCAGAATCAGGTGCCTCTAGAGCCGTTGGAACCGTTGACGAGTCCTCTTCAGAGCAAAACTGGCAGGGAAGCTAAACGTTGTCGGAGAACACCAGTGGGCTCTGAACTCTGATGAGAGGTCGGTGCAGACTGTGGGGAAGCAGAACCGCGTACCCGGGGGAGAAAATTGATAACTCTTGGTTCCGGATTCCAAATTGAGCTCTGCTTTTTGGAGATGAAAGAAGACTCAGAATAGAAGACTTTTGATGAAGAACTCTTGCTCAGATTCCCAGTAGGATGGCCGCTGTAGATCTTCCACTCTGGTTCTGGTCCTCTGCCTCAGAAGTCTTGCGCAGTCGTGGTAGATCGCCTCCTCCGAACAGCTCCGATCTTGGAAGTCGGCGGGACTACCACCGTTGGAAAGCTGACTGGGAGACGCTTCCAACAATATATGGTATGCCCTCTGAAGCTTCCAGGTGAAGACGTGGCAGCCTCTGCAACTGGGCACTCCTCTGCTGCCTGCGAACTGAAAACTGTAGGTTGAAGATGGTGGGGGAAAGTGGGGTATATGGGAGGGGAAGTGGGGGAGGATGAGTGTGGGGAGAGCCCTAGCTGTGAGGGGGTCTAGGAGGGGGTGTTCCAAGGTGTGGATGGGGGAGAATGGGGTCTAGAAGGTGGTGTTTGCAGTGGGTGAGAGGGGAGCTGCGAATTTGGGATGGGTGGGGGAGAGAGAAGGAGAGATCTCTCTCTAAAATTTGAAAATGGACCAATGTGGTTAATGGGGCTTTGGGGATGGAAAGGGTTGTGTTGGGAAAGGGAAGGGGTGCTTGGGGAGTGGGGAATTCTCCCTTGGGAGATGAGAGGGTGCTTAAGGAAGGGAGTTGAGTAGGTGGTGGTTGGGTGGTGGAGTGGGGATTGGGGGGAAGGTCTCTTGGAACTAGGGTGGAGTAATGAGGGTGGGGTAGTTGGGAGGATGAGTAATGAGGGGGAGAGAGAGAGAGAGAATTGATGATGTGGAGGAGAGAGAGGGAGGAGATGAGAGAGAACGTGGCGCCCTCCTCCTTGAAGAGAGAGAAGAGAGAGAGAGAAGAGATAGAGAGAGAAGGGGAATCCACCCCAATAGAGAGAGACAGAGAGGTTTGGAGAATCCACTCCAATATGACACTAGAACTCACTTGATTTAATTTGATCATAAAAAGGTTGTTACAAATGAGAGAGGGGAGGGACTATTTATAGACTCCATACTTTTCCTAAGACAAAAATAGCCCTGACAAACCCTCAATTGACTAGCATGTCCCAAGGGGGGGCGCCCCAGGGCCTAGCCCATTAGTTGGGCCCAATAGCTTAACATACCAACATAATGACACAAGACCTAGGGACATGACTCAAGTAAAATGAAAATTACATCAAATGACTCAAATAAAAATTACATATGACTCAAAATTAAATAACTAGACCATGCCGAATGCAACCGGGGCGAGGAGATGAGCTTTGAACGTGGGCATGGGAGGTGATGTCCCTATCATAGACTTCACGTTTTCTGAGGGAACGAAGGATAATATTCCCTTCTGTAAGTAGCACTAAATGATGGCAGTAGCCTCGGACAGTGCTACAGAGGGAATTAGTTACAGGGAATCGCAAAGCATTGGTTTACTACCTTGCGGGTCTGGCTGAGTAGACATGGTGCTTTGTCAGCTAAATGGGGTTATTCGTGCCTCAACCTTCTAGAAACACAGATTAAATGACGCCCTTGTAAGGGGTAGTCTATTAATCTAGGTGGTACTATTCATGTGAATGACGCCCTTGCAAGAGGGCGTTAATACTTGACAAAACTGCCACTTTCACGTGTTGGCCTTCATGGTGTATATACATATATTAATACTATAATGGCATGGGGCCCCAAGGGAAATGGCGCCTCCTTATATGGTCTTCAATTTGTTAAATGGCGCCCTGGTAAGGGGCGCCAATTCTATTGGTTGGAAAAGTGGAGACCCACTCACGTACTACCCATGTGCCATATGTTAAAGTTATCTTGTACATTTATATAATAACCCTCTCATGGTTTGGTTCTTTATACAAAGCCTCTCATTATAAGATTCTTTAGGAAGAAGTTCCTTACATATTATGCATAAAGTGGTGGGTTGTACATTTATATACTAGTGCCCATAAGGCTTGGTTCTTTACATAAACCCTTCATGATTCTTTATGGCATAAAGTAAGATTGGCTTGTATATTTATATTATAGTCCTCATGAGGTTGGGTTCTTTATTTAAGGCCTTTGATGCGGGATGGACAGAGAGACCCGACTCTAACCGATGCGAACCTCAGACTCTAAGTGTTGACGCGACCAGCGACACACGAACAATAGAGACACCTTGGCCAGACACTAAGAGTTCCTATGGGCTATACGTCGCAAACAGAAATGCGAGCTCACTCGTCGTCCCAAGCGAGGGAAAGCGTGGATCCGCGCGGTTGAGAAACCAGCAGAGTCAAGGGTGGTCGTCTCACTTCTATGCTCGGATCGAGTCACGGGACGGGTTCACTCACTTTCTCACAGCGGTGACATGAACTCACGAGAAATCCTAACGCACTCAAGTAGCGGCATACGATCGTATACTAGGAAAGCAAATGCCAAGAAGTTAAGACTGTTACCTCCACGCACCCGGCGTGGGGAAGACAACCCCGGCCAAAGTCGAACTCCCGGTTAACAATAATTAACAATAATAAATTTAACCCACTCCACACATGGAGGTAATAGGTCACATGTGGGGCCCAGGAGTATCGAGTTTGGGACGCTCCGTCGGTGCCGACAAGCCTCGATTTCGTGGTGCCCGGACGGCGCATTCCGCGAGTTATGGGGCCCACGTGCTGCTCGAGCCTCCGAATTGGGCGGGGTGGGTCCCGCTGTGAAGAGGACTGCTGGAGGGGCGATCCCTAGGAGAGGGTCACCCTGGTTCACCTCGTGGAAGGTGAGGCGGCTCCGATCTTCAATTATTGAAGTTGCTGTCCACGGATCTGAACTTCTGTTTCAAACCCGCGCACTCCAGCGACAGAAGTTACGGTGACCAGCACGGACGTCGGATCGGCTCGAAACTGGTGCCGTTGGAAAGCTGACTCGAAATCCTTCGACTCTCCATTGCTCTAGGATTTTTGTTGGGGCCGTATTTTTGATGGTGGAATTTTGAACAGGGCTGCTCTCAGTCTCAGATCTGGCCGAGCAGAATTGGATCTACCAGAGAGTTGGCGTTGACCGCGACTCATACTTCGGATCTGGGTGTTGGGTTCTTCATGAAAGTTGGAGAGGGGAAAGAGAGGAAGACGGGGATATTTTTTGTGTAATTTACGGTGGAGGTTTGGTTGGGGAAATGGAATTTCTAACACTGGGTGGTCGGATCTGGACTGCAGGGACAACACAGATTTGAGAAAAGACAGAGATTTTTCAAAAATATGAACGAGATCTAAAATTCTCAAAAAAATTCGTGGAAGGGGGATTAGGTGGATAGAATCCCCAAAAAAAATTGTAACTCATTCAGACGTGGGGAAGGTGGGTTCATGGGGGAATTACTTGGCTGCTATGACACAGGACAGAACACAGGCAGATCTGGAGGGCTGGGGAACACGAAATGGAAAAAATAGAAAATGAAGGCTAAAAAATTGGGAAATTTTTATGGGATGTGGGATGGACCTCAGGAACTCACCCTCAAAATTTGGAACCCAACAGATCATGAGGTTGAGAGTTAAAATTCCGGGAAGAGCGTGCTATCTTGGTTGGACAGAACTACGGTGACGATGGTGGCAGTGCAACAGCGGCTCGTTGGCGGCAGCGGCGGCAACGGCGATCTTCACGAACTGATACCGGAGGCGTCACACCTCAGAATACAGCCTTCCCAGTTGCAAGAAGGGGGAGAAGAGAGAGAGAGGGGCGGCCCTTGCTCTTTGGAAGAAATTCTCAATAATTCTTGCATTAATTCCACCAAAATGAGAATTACAAGCCTTTTATGTGAAATGCAAAATGACACTAACTATCCCTAGATCTAGGATTGGGGAGGGGTAAATGGGGGAGTGCACATTTAATTCTCCCATGTGGTTTGGAACCAAAGAAAATAAAATTTCAAATCCTATTATTATATGCTAAATGGGGGGTGCCCTCTTGACTTCCAAGCTTCCAACTTGGACTTTGTTAACACCATGTCCCCCCCTTGGTCCAACTCTTCTAGAAGCCCACCTTGGATGTTTGACTGGCCCCACATGGGCCATAGAGCTGAGGTGGATCAATGGAAGAGGGGATAGGGGGCCCATGGGACCCAGGTGGTCCCATTTTACAAATAAACCCATTCTACTATCCTTATTACAATCCAAATAAAACCAAACAAACACACATTACACACAAATAAAATCCCAATAAAATACTATAACTACTAATACTCAAGGTGGAGACTCCAGACTGTCTCCGAGCCAGAGGGAAGTCGATGTAGCTCGAGTGCTGCTGCGCGTACGGTACCGACGGATCGCCGTATCGTATCTCTCGCTAGCTCGGGTCTCCGCGCCAATTCTCCCCGGGTGGGAGAAACTCAACCCTGTCGAGTAAGGGTCTGCATCGCTCAGGTAGCGCTCTAGTAGGTCCGGATCTATCCTCTGCAACTCTGCCCGGGTGATCCAAGCATCCTCGGTGGCGGGTCGCCCTCTCCATCGCACTAGGTAGCGCAGGTAGGATCCACTCCTGGTAACATTCTCCTGCTCATCCAGTATATGATCTATATTGTGACGACCGGAGATCCGGATACCGGGAGGAGCCCGATACCATTAGAATCCCGAACCGCCGCCCACGAGCGGGAGGCTCGGAAGGGCTACAAAGGAGTGTGGAGGTACAAAGAAATAGGAAATAAGGCAGGACAATTCAACAATTAACAGAAAAGAATGAACAACTACAACAAAGTCCAGTCCAACAGAAAAGTACAGTCTAAAGCAGTAAAACGTACCACATGCCAAGTGTACACTCGGCCCGGCAAGCTGGCAACTAAGAACCTCCGCACAGCCCCCCCGAACCCCGAGGCAGAACCGCCGCACCTGAAACGCAGGGGTGAGCCTCCTGTCACTGGCCCAGTAGGGATCCCGCGGAGCCCCAACTGAGAAACAACGGCAGAAGGAAAGCTACGCTAGCAAGACGGCAACGGAAAGAAGTAACCACGAAAGCAGGAAAGTAACTACGGTGGCCGACAAAACCTCGTCTCTACAGCTACTCCTACTGTACCAGAAAACACAACCTAGTCTCCCGTCCGGGGACAACCAAGCCACGCGCCCGACCACCCGATCCCACGATCGGGGACCACCAGACACGAACCGCCCTAGCCATGCTACTAGGAAAATGCCACGCTACCTCCGTAGCGGAGGCTTGCGGGCTTGGCGGAGGTACCGTGTTTTTGGGTGTCTGGAGGTACCGTGTTACCTCGATAAGTGTGCCCGTGGGCTTGGCGGCTCCGGGTGACCCCAGGTGTTCCGGGCTTCCGGGTTCTTGCTAGATCGAGTCACCGTGTATCAGTGTGAGTGCGGCGAGGTTTCCCCGCACGTCGTGGTTTCTCCGGGAGTTGGTTTTGAGTGGGGCATGTGTGTGGCCTTGGTCTGCGAGTCCAGCTGCCCAGCCTGGTGCTGGAGGGTTCTCACTTTTCCCAAGGTTGGAAAATCGGTGTGGCAGCTTGCGGGCTGCCTTGGGAATCGTGCTTCTGTGGTTTTCGCGTAGGCCGTGCCTATGGCCTGTGAAGTGCGAGTCCATGTCCTAACTTGGGACTGGAGGTTTCCTGAGTTCCCAGGTGGGGGAATGGTCTCGGCGATTGCGATTCGCCTCGTGAGTCATCGCATTGTGGTTTTGGACCTAGGGATTAGGCCAGATTGATGGCTCAGTGCTGTCGTGTGCAACGGTCTTGACCCCGAGTCTTGTGACTCAAACGCCGTTGGGTTTCGTAGGTCTAGTGGACCATATGTAGTCTGGTGGCGTCGTGCCACCTGTTACTCCATGTTACTCGCAATGGGTGCGTGCGTGATTTTCTGTGTCCAGGTTCTGTGACACGTCCACTAGTCGTAGCTTTCCCACGGCACGCGTGTGCTGGCTCGCCTGGGAGTGGCTGAGCGGCGTACCCGAGAGAGGCGGTGAGTAGGCTGGTTACAGCAGGGACCCCGCGTACTTCCGAGTCCGGGTTTAGGGGGAAATACCAGCTAGAGGACAGGCCTAGGGCGTACGGTCTGAGTGTGCACACGAGGTTGGGGGCGTCGGACGGCGCCGGCAGGCGCGACCCCAACTAGTCCTTGTTATGTGGTACTGGTTACTGAGTGTGTCTGAGTCTCACGCCTGGGGCGTCGTAGCTAGACACTTGTGACGCGGTGTAAGATGTCAGGGGACGCATCCGGTCGTTCTTCTAGTGGGTGGTGCTCCTGTCACGCGACGTGAGGTGTTGTGTACCGGGTTCTGTTTCCGTCCGCGAGACGGGACTTCGTGAGTGGTTTCGAGAGTGTTCCCGGAGTCGAGGACTGGGGTTTCCGGTGAGTGTCACCGAGGGCCTTTCTCCAGACAGTGTTGTGTTCACGACGGTGAGGTCGTGACCGTGTTTCCTGACCGTGTGGTTTTGGCTTGGGCCCTTTTCGGAGGGCAGGCCTCCGCTACGGAGGTAGCGTGGTGTTTTCCTAGTAGCATGGCTAGGGCGGTTCGTGTCTGGTGGTCCCCGATCGTGGGATCGGGTGGTCGGGCGCGTGGCTTGGTTGTCCCCGGAGGGGAGACTAGGTTGTGTTTTCTGGTACAGTAGGAGTAGCTGTAGAGCCGAGGTTTTGTCGGCCACCGTAGTTACTTTCCTGCTTTCGTGGTTACTTCTTTCCGTTGCCGTCTTGCTAGCGTAGCTTTCCTTCTGCCGTTGTTTCTCAGTTGGGGTTCCGCGGGATCCCTACTGGGCCAGTGACAGGAGGCTCACCCCTGTGTTTCAGGTGCGGCGGTTCTGCCTCGGGGTTCGGGGGTGCTGTGCGGAGGTTCTTAGTTCCCAGCTTATCGGGCCGAGTGTACACTTGGCATGTGGTACGTGTTACTGCTTTAGACTGTACTTTTCTGTTGGACTGGACTCTGTTGTAGTTGTTCATTCTTTTCTGTTAATTGTTGAATTGTCCTGTCTTATTTCCTATTTTTTTGTACCTCCAAACTCCTTTTTAGCCCTTCCGAGCCTCCCGCTCGTGGGCGGCGGTTCGGGATTCGAATGGTATCGGAGTACCGGAAAGGAACCGGCGCGTCTCGAATCTCGGCCCGCCAACCCACGAGTCCGGAGACTCGGAAGGGTAGAAAGGAGTGGTGTGGGGTACAAGAGAAGCTGCAACGACCACAGAGATAGCACAATAATCTAAAATAAAACGCACAGAATGATATGAATAAATAAACTGCTACAAGGTCCACAGTGTCTATTGTCCAAAAGAAAGTACAGTCAACATAAAAGAAAGTACAACTACACGGGACATCCCCCGGAGTACAACTACACGGGGCATCCCCCGGCTCTGGCAGACTGGCGACTAACCCTGACTAAAAGAGCCACGCTGAAACTCGGCCGTGCCTCTCGAAGACCCCGCCTCACCTGAAAAGCAGGGGTGAGCCTCATTTCATTAGCCCAGTAGGGATCCCGCGAATCCCCACCTCGCACGAGAAACGAGAAAGCAGAAGGTAACCCTACCTAACAAGAGCACGGTGAAGCCAACAAGCTAGAGTAACTAAATGGAAAAGCCGTCTACTCTAACAGCACCGTACTACTGAACCTCGGTCTAATAAAACACGAGTCCACGCCTGCCAGTGAACAGGAGCACTGTCCACAAGAAGAACGACCGGAAGCGTCCCCTGACGTCTTACACCGCGTCACAAGTGTCTGGCTACTACGCCCCGAGCGTGAGACTTAGACACGCAGCAAGTACCACAACAAGGACTAGCTGGGGTCACGCTCGTCAGCGCGTGTCCTAAGCCCCAAACTACGTGTGCACACACAGACCATCTGCTCTAGGTCGGGTCCTCTAGCTGGTTTCCCCCCCCCACCGGACTCTGGTGGCAAAGGCAAGGGGCCCTACGGGAACCAGCCTAAAAACCGCGTCACACTGGGTCTCGCTCTCCACCACTCCCAGGTGGGTCCACACACGCGTACGCAGGGAGCTACGACTAGTGGACAGGTCACTGGAAGTAAGGACCAACTCACGGAAACCGTCGGCTACACACTAACACAGATTCTCGATAACCAAACTGTAGGTACGGATGTCGGGGACACGCATGAAGTCCGAGCGTCCCTCAAGTCACGCAGCAACCCTACCGAGGCAACTAATCCTCCGGGAAGAACCCCGGGTGCCCCTGTGGCTCTCACTGGGTGCTCATGGCATTTCTCGGCCACACGCCACCACCGGGTCCAAAACTCACCCAACCGGAGGTGAAACTGTTGACATAAAACGCGGCTCGGGAAGGGGGATTAACATGCTAGGGACCCAGAGCGCGACACTGTCGCGCTATGGTCCCCTAGCGCGATCCCTGAAGAACGCGCTAGTAGAAGCTAGCGCATTCTCCAAGAAGGCGCTAGCCGAAGCTAGCGCGTTCTGTTGAACGCGCTAGGGAAAGGTAGCGCCTTCTTGGAGAACGTGCTAGCTTCTGCTAGCGCGTTCTTCAGGGATCGCGCTAGGGGACCATAGCGCGATAGTGTCGCGCTCTGGGTCCCTAGCACGTTAATCCCCCTTCCCGAGCCGCGTTTTATGTCGACAGTTTCACCTCCGGTTGGGTGAGTTTTGGACCCGGTGGTGGTGTGTGGCCAAGGGATGCCATGAGCACCCAGTGAGAGCCACAGGGGCACCCGGGGTTCTTCCCGGAGGATTAGTTGCCTCGGTAGGGTTGCCACGTGACTTGAGGGACGCTCAGACTTCATGCGTGTCCCCGACATCCGTACCTACCGTTTGGTTATCGAGAATCTGTGTTAGTGTGTAGCCGACGGTTTCCGTGAGTTGGTCCTTACTTCCAGTGACCTGTCCACTAGTCGTAGCTCCCTGCGCACGCGTGTGTGGACCCACCTGGGAGTGGTGGAGAGCGAGACCCAGTGTGACGCGGTTTTTAGGCTGGTTCCCGTAGGGCCCCTTGCCTTTGCCACCAGAGTCCGGTGGGGGGGAAAACCAGCTAGAGGACCCGACCTAGAGCAGATGGTCTGTGTGTGCACACGTAGTTGGGGGCTTAGGACACGCGCTGACGAGCGTGACCCCAGCTAGTCCTTGTTGTGGTACTTGTTGCGTGTCTGAGTCTCACGCCCGGGGCGTAGTAGCTAGACACTTGTGACGCGGTGTAAGACGTCAGGGGACGCTTCCGGTCGTTCTTCTTGTGGACAGTGCTCCTGTTTACTGGCAGGCGTGGACTCGTGTTTTATTAGACCGAGGTTCAGTAGTACGGTGCTGTTAGAGTAGACGGCTTTTCCGTTTATTTACTTTAGCTTGTTGGCTTTACCATGCTCTTGTTAGGTAGGGTTACCTTATGCTTTCTAGTTTCTCGTGCGAGGTGGGGATTCGCGGGATCCCTACTGGGCCAATGAAATGAGGCTCACCCCTGCTTTTCAGGTGAGGCGGGGTCTTCGAGAGGCGCGGCCGAGTTTCAGCGTGGCTCTTTTAGTCAGGGTTAGTCGCCAGTCTGCCAGAGCCGAGGGATGCCCCGTGTACTTGTACTTTCTTTACTGTTGACTGTACTTTCTTTTGGACATGAGACACTGAGGACCTTGTAGCAGTTTATTTATTCAAATCATTCTGTGCATTTTATTTTGGATTATTGTGCTATCTCTGTGGTCGTTGCAGCTTCTCTTGTACCCCACACCACTCCTTTCTACCCTTCCGAGTCTCCGGACTCGTGGGTTGGCGGGCCGAGATTCGAGACGCGCCGGTTCCTTTCCGGAACTCGGACCCTCGGGTCGTCACAGCTGGTATCAGAGCCACGTTGGTTGTGGAGGTGCATCGGAACTTGGAACGAATTGCAGTAGTCCAGAAGGTCCATGAATGTCCTGTACAGTCGGCGACTGGCTTAGGGTCGTGTGTTGAGACCAACACAACACAATCGGAACGCTAGAAGGTCACCCAGACCCTTAAACTCACGGGGACACAAATCAAAGTAAACGGACCTCCGGACGCCCAAAGACACGGTCACGGAACTCCACGGGGGTTTCGTTACCGTATTTTTGGGTGTCTGGAGGTACCGTGTTACCTCGATAAGCGTGCCCGTGGGCTTGGCGGGTCCGGGTGACCCAGGTGTTCCGGGCTTCCGGGTTCTTGCTAGATCGAGTCACCGTGTATCGGTGTGAGTGCGGCGAGGTTTCCCCGCACGTCGTGGTTTCTCCGGGAGTTGGTTTTGAGTGGGCCATGTGTGTGGCCTTGGTCTGCGAGTCCAGCTGCCCAGCCTGGTGCTGGAGGGTTCTCGCTTTTAACAGGGTTGGGAAATCAGTGTGGCAGCTTGCGGGCTGCCTTGGGAATCATGCTTCTGTGGTTTCCGCGTAAGCCGTGCCTATGGCCTGTGAACCGCGAGTCCATGTCCTAACTTGGGACTAGAGGTTTCCTGAGTTCCTAGGTGGGGGAATGGTCTCGGCGATTGTGATTCGCCTCGTGAGTCATCGCATTGTGGTTTTGGACCTATGGATTAGGCCAGATTGACGGCTCAGTGCTATCGTGTGCAACAGTCTTGACCCCGAGTCTTGTGACTCAAAGGCCGTTGGGTTTCGTAGGTCTAGTGGACCATCTGTAGTCTGGTGGCGTCGTGCCACCTGTTACTCCATGTTACTCGCAATGGGTACGTGCGTGGTTTTCTGTGTCCACGTTCTGTGACACGTCCACTAGTCGTAGCTTTCCCATGGCACGCGTGTGCTGGCTCGCCTGGGAGTGGCTGAGCGGTGTACCCGAGAGAGGCGGTGAGTAGGCTGGTTACCGCAGGGCCCCCGCGTACTTCCGAGTCCGGGTTTAGGGGGAAATACCAGCTAGAGGACAGGCCTAGGGCGTACGGTCTGAGTGTGCACACGAGGTTGGGGGCGTCGGACGGCGCCGGCAGGCGCGACCCCAACTAGTCCTTGTTCTGTGGTACTGGTTACTGAGTGTGTCTGAGTCTCACGCCTGGGGCGTCGTAGCTAGACACTTGTGACGCGGTGTAAGACGTCAGGGGACGCATCCGGTCGTTCTTCTAGTGGGTGGTGCTCCTGTCACGCGACGTGAGGTGTTGTGTACCGGGTTCTGTTTCCGTCCGCGAGACGGGACTTCGTGAGTGGTTTCGGGAGTGTTCCCGGAGTCGAGGACTGGGGTTTCCGGTGAGTGTCACCGAGGGCCTTTCTCCAGACAGTGTTGTGTTCATGACGGTGAGGTCGTGACCGTGTTTCCTGACCGTGTGGTTTTGACTTGGGCCCTTTTCGGAGGGCAGGCCTCCGCTACGGAGGTAGCGTGGCGTTTTCCTAGTAGCATGGCTAGGGTGGTTCGTGTCTGGTGGTCCCCGATCGTGGGATCGGGTGGTCGGGCGCGTGGCTTGGTTGTCCCCGGACGGGAGACTAGGTTGTGTTTTCTGGTACAGTAGGAGTAGCTGTAGAGCTGAGGTTTTGTCGGCTACCGTAGTTACTTTCCTGCTTTCGTGGTTACTTCTTTCCGTTGCCGTCTTGCTAGCGTAGCTTTCCTTCTGCCGTTGTTTCTCAGTTGGGGTTCCGCGGGATCCCTACTGGGCCAGTGACAGGAGGCTCACCCCTGCGTTTCAGGTGCGGCGGTTCTGCCTTGGGGTTCGGGGGTGCTGTGCGGAGGTTCTTAGTTGCCAGCTTGCCGGGCCGAGTGTACACTTGGCATGTGGTACGTTTTACTGCTTTAGACTGTACTTTTCTGTTGGACTGGACTCTGTTGTAGTTGTTCATTCTTTTCTGTTAATTGTTGAATTGTCCTGCCTTATTTCCTATTTCTTTGTACCTCCACACTCCTTTTTAGCCCTTCCGAGCCTCCCGCTCGTGGGCGACGGTTCGGGATTCGAATGGTATCGGGCTCCTCCCGGTATCCGGATCTCGGGTCGTCACAGTTGCTCTGATACCAACTGTGACGACTCGAGATACGGATATCGGGAGGAGCCCGATACCATTCGAATCCCGAACCGCCGCCCACAAGCGCGAGGCTCGGGTACGCCCTAGGCCTGTCCTCTAGCTGGTATTTCCCCCTAAACCCGGACTCGAAAGTACGTGGGGGCCCTGCGGTAACCAGCCTACTCACCGCCTCTCTCGGGTACGCCGCTCAGCCACTCCCAGGCGAGCCAGCACACGCGTGCCGTGGGAAAGCTACGACTAGTGGAAGTGTCACAGAATGTGGACACAGAAAACCACGCACGCACCCATTGCGAGTAACATGGAGTAACAGGTGGCACGACGCCACCAGACTACAGATGGTCCACTAGACCTACTAAACTCAACGGTCTTTGAGTCACAAGACTCGGGGTCAAGACCGTTGCACACGACAGCACTGAGCCGTCAATCTGGCCTAATTCCTAGGTCCAAAACCACAATGCGATGACTCACGAGGCGAATCGCAATCGCCGAGACCATTCCCCCACCTGGGAACTCAGGAGACCTCCAGTCCCAAGTTAGGACATGGACTCGCGGTTCACTGGCCATAGGCACGGCCTACGCGGAAACCACAGAAGCACGATTCCCAAGGCAACCCCCAAGCTACCACACCGATTTCCCAACCCTGGGAAAAGCGAGAACCCTCCAGCACCAGGCTGGGCAGCTGGACTCGCAGACCAAGGCCACACACATGGCCCACTCAAAACCAACTCCCGGAGAAACCACGACGTGCGGGGAAACCTCACCGCACTCACACCGATACACGGTGACTCGATCTAGCAAGAACACGGAAGCCCGGAACACCTGGGGTCACCCGGACCCTCCAAGCACATGGGCACGCTTATCGAGGTAACACGGTACCTCCAGGCACCCAAAAATACGGTAACGAAACCCACGGGGTGTCCGGGACACTCACGAGGCCAAAGATCGACCACTGGGTCACAACCGGGTAGACCGGAGACCAACACAACACAATCAGAACGCTAGATGGTCACCCAGACCCCTAAACTCACGGGGACACAAATCAAAGTAAACGGACCTCCGGACGCCCAAAGACACGGTCACGGAACTCCACGGGGTCCCCGGGACACACACGGCCCAAGGGGAGCGCGATCAGCCGCAGACCGCCCACCCCGGGCAGCCCGGCTGGTCACCTCCAAGAACGCGCTACATGTGCATAGCGCGTTCAGTCAGAACGCGCTATACATACCTAGCGCGTTCAACAAGAACGCGCTACAGGTCCATAGCGCGACCAGACCAGGTCGCGCTATGATCCTATAGCACGACAACCCTGAACGCGTTGGGGCCCTATAGCGCGATAGGAACCGCCAAACTGTTCATCTTCCCCAATGAACGCGCCCCATCGGGACAGCGCGACCATCAAGAACGCGCTACTGGAGCATAGCGCGTTCTCAGTCCGTGCCCGAAAACGGTGGAAACCGTGGGAAAAACCATTCCACGCCCCGTCCACCCCCAGGTGAAGGGGAAACAAAAGGGGAAACCATCCCCAAGCCCCTAGGCATGCATCTAAACCCCTGGAACGGCCAAAAACACCGTAAAACGAGAGATCCGGCTCACACACCCAAAAACATGTATTTTCCCCAAATCGTCCCGTTTAGCCCGCTCGGCTCACCACGGCCTACAAAACTCGCGGGAAATGAAGTACGCGGGTTGAGGGTCCATCTCCCTACCTCCACCGAAGAAATGACGCGCCGTGGACGCCGGTCCACGAAGAAAACACCGTTGAAGCCTCGCCGTTCCACGAACCCGCGGCCGAGCTTCACCACGCCTCCACCGCCTCGATCCTCATCTATCCTCGCCCGCGCCGTCCCCGCCTCGCCCACACTCCACCCCGTCGGCCGTCGGAGAGAGAGGGAGAGAGGAGAGAGCGTGAGAAGAGAGAGGGAGAGAAGAGAGAAATGAGAGATGGGGAGAGAGAAAAGGAGGTTAATATAGAAAATCCGAAAATTCTCCAAAAATTCCAGAAAATAGAAAATCACGTTTCCGCGATCTTCGAAACTCACCGATCACAACGGTACCACTCGCGCCCTGGTGAACGGCCCGGTTCACCCGCAACGAGGTTCCGAAGGAATTACCGAAACACACACCGGGAATTAGAAAACACACGCGGAAAAACCGCAGAACGCTTCCGGGCCTCCGAAACAACTCCGGATCGTGCCGATCCGAACACGAAAGATGTCCGAAACAAAATTTCAGACACAACGGAGTCGGACACTCCGAGAAACCAGATCCGGGACCCAAGAACAAGGATCCGAAAAATCCGGGGCATTACATATATGCTCTCGTTACCGTGAAAATGAGGCTGGTGGTGGACACTTAGGTGTGGGGTCACTCTCAATGGGAGGAGATGGCTGGAAAGGCTCACTAGGGATCACCGTTGGGTCCCTATAAGCAACTAGATCCGACACATTGAAAGTAGAGCTTATACCATATTCCTCAGGTATGTCCACAACGTACGCATTGGATCCAACGTGTTTCAACACTCGAAATGGACCAGCTCCGCAAGCTTGCAATTTCTTGACGGTTCTAGAGGGAAACCGTTCAGGTCTAACCCTGATCATGACATAATCACCCTCCTGGAACTCACGGTGGTGTCTATGGGCATCGGCTAACTCCTTATACCGTGCATTGCTGGCCGTAATGTGACGACGGATGTCGTCATGCAGACTCCTAACATACCTAGTAAAAGACTCGGCAGACTCTGACACTCGTGCATGAATGGCATGGGAGCAAGATCCACTAGCTTCCTTGGCCTACGACCTGTGGCAATCTTGAATGGACTCATACCTGTAGACCAATTTACCGAATCATTATATGCAAACTCAGCCAGTGGTAGCATGAGGTCCCAATCCCCTACACGGTCCCTGACGAGAAACCTCAAAAGGTCACCCAGACTCCTATTGACCACCTCGGTCTGACCATCTGTCTGGGGATGATATGTAGTGGAGAACTTGAGGTGAGTACCTAACATACGCCACAGTGTCTTCCAAAACTTACTGGTGAACCTAACATCACGGTCAGACACTATGGTACGAGGCAACCCGAACTTGCACACCACATGAGTAAGGAAAAGACGGGCTACCCTCGAAGCATCCGAAGTCTTCGAGCAGGGAATGAAAAGAGCCATCTTTGAGAATCGATCTACTACCACATAGACCAAATCATGCTTCCTAGAGGTGTATGGCAATCCTAAGATAAAATCCATGCTAACATCATGCCACGGGGCATCAGGCACGGGGAGAGGTGTGTAAAGGCCAGAGCTTTGCTTCTTCATTTTGGCTGTAACACATGTACGGCACTGGGCCACAAAGTGAGCCACATCTCTCTTCAAGCTCGGCCAATAGAATCTATGCTCGACAGCCTCGATAGTCTTGTTCCGACCGAAGTGGCCGGCTAGACGTCCCGCATGTAATTCCCATACTAAGAAGTCATGAACCGAAGTTCGGGGAACGCAAAGCCTGCCTCCTCGAAAGAGGTAACCCTCCTGAAGCACATAATCAATATGATCTCTCGAGGGTCCGGCCTGGAGAGCGGCAAAGATCTGACCAAAGTCAGGACAATCAACATAAACCTCTCTCATCTTCTCTAGCCCTATAACCTCGGCACTCATGGTAGTCAGCAAACATGCTCGCTGACTCAAGACATCAGCCACCTTGTTGTCCACTCCAGCCTTGTGTTCAAGCACGAATGTGAACTGCTGGAGATACTTGACCCATCTGCTGTGACGCACATTAAGCTTCTTTTGCGCATGGAGGAACCTCAAAGCCTCATGATCGGAGTACAAGACAAACTCCTGATGTAATAGATAGTGCCTCCAATGCCTAAGAGCCTGAACAACTGCATAGAATTCTTTATCATAAGTGGAGTATCACAGTTTCGCGTCATTCAGCTTCTCACTGAAATATGCGACCGGGTGGGCCTCCTGACTCAACACTCCTCCAATCCCTACACCCGACGCATCACAAGAGACCTCAAACACCTTCGAGAAATCTGGTGATCGAAGGACTGGTGTTTGGGTCATGCGTTCCTTGATGTCCTTGAAGGCAGCAGCAGCGGCCTTCGTCCATACAAACGTGCCCTTCCTAATGCAGTTCGTGATCGGGGCAGTGACGGAGCTAAATCCGCAGATGAAACGACAATAGAACGTCGCGAGGCCGTGGAAGCTGCGGACATCATAGATCGTACGGGATTCCGGACACTCAACAATGGCCCGGACCTTCTCCGGATCAGCGGAGACCCCAGTACTAGACACAATAAAACCCAAGAAGGTAAGCTGAGAAGTCATAAAGGCACACTTCTGTGAGTTTGCAAACAACTGCTCTCGCCTCAAAAGTAGGCAGGTAGATGGTCCAAGTGGTCCCCTTTAGTGCGACTATAGATAAGAATATCATGAAAATACACTACCACAAAGACTCCAATGAATGGTCGAAGGACCTGAGTCATGAGTCGCATGAAGGTGATAGGGGCATTGGTCAACCCAAAGGCCATAACCAACCACTCATATAGATCATGCTTGGTCTTAAATGTGGTCTTCCACTCATCACCTGACATAATCCTTACCTGATGATAGCCACTCTTAAGATCGATCTTCGAAAAGATAGTGGCACCTGCCATCATGTCAAGCATATCATCTAGGCGGGGAATAAGGAACATGTACTTCACGGTGATTTTGTTGATGTCATGACTATCAATACACATTCTCCACGTGCCATCTTTCTTTGGGGCGAGTAATGCGGGAACAGCACACGAACTCATGCTGTCCCGAACAGACCCTCTCTGCATCAGCTCATCGACCTGCCGCTTTAGCTTGACATGTTCCGTGGGACTCATGCGATAGTGAGGGAGATTGGGCAATGAGGAGCCCGGAATCAGGTCAATAGCATGTTGAATATCCCGCATAGGTGGGAGTCCCTCGGGAAGCTCTTCGGGAAAGATATCAGCAAACTCCTGCAGAATGGGGATGACGTCGGGTGGGAGTTCACCCTCGGACTTTTGCTCCACCTCACGGACCATGAGCAAACACAGGGCTGTCCCTACGAGCCTCCCGCTCCATTTCTTGGGAGCTAATCAACATCAACCTCCTAGATGGGGGCTCGCCTATGCCAGAAGTAATGGTCATGGCCCTGTTGAGTGGTGATAGGTAGATCTAGAGGGGAGGGGTGAAAAGATCAGCCCCTTTTTGCCCTTCTTTGGGGAAATAAAAACTTGATTTAACACAATTGATTATGAGACAGATATTGGCTAACAGCTAAGAAGCTAGATACACACATGATGTCTGGAATCGGTCCTATCAAGCTTCTACAGTTGGAACAAAAGAGAAATCAAACCACAAGACAAGATCTTTAAGGTGGTTCAGTCCCAATCTAGATAAGTCCACCCCTCACATAATACCGTGAGGCTTCACTGGTGCTAACACACACCCGCTGATTCATTCATAGCTTCTTACAGCGAGAAGCACTCTCACACTCCGCTGCCACACAGCTTGAGTTATCACAACCCAAAACACAGACCGGTGTCAACACCGTCTGTCTTCCTACACTCAGGTAGGGATGAAATGCTATGGAGTTTATTTTAAGAAAAGCAAACTGAAAATGAAACCACCGGATAGAGTATCGTAGTAAAACACAATGAGAATGAAGTCTCCTGTCTGGGAAAGAGCTTGAGGAGTCCTTGGCTTTCTTCTTCTTCTTCCTGGATCTTCACCACCACCCTTGAGGAAGAAGGTTGATTAAGCTTCAAGCTTTTTAAGAGATCTGGATGGAGCTTCATGAAACCCTTCTGCTTGTAAGAAGATCTTCCATCGTGAGGAAGAGGATCATCTTCTTCTTCAAGTGCTCACACCAGCAGCATCAGGAAGGAGGCTAGCTTCCTCAGCAAGTCTTCCAGCTTTTCATTTTTCCTCTTGCTTGCCTTGCCCATCTTCGAACTGGAGCTCATGCTCCTCATATATTGGTGTCCTAGGGCGACACCAACGTTATCCGCTTTTCAAGCAACACCCAGAATGTCACATCCACATTATTTGACATGCTTCCATTTGCATAGTTGACTTCTATTCTATCAAGTCTATAGGAATGTGGGTAGGTAGGAGACCATAGCAGCCAAGGTACGATCTTCTTCAGAGGATGTCTTTGCCAAATGACAGTCGTCTGACACAGAAGCACTTTGACGGCTTTTTCCAGAGCAAACGGATCCTCTGGATTAAGTTCCGGATCTTGAAGACAGCTTCCGTCGGATTCAGATCCGTTCTGGTAGAACAAGAGTGTGTCGACACTTTCCTAGCAGTGTGTCGAGACATCCCATTGAAAGCCTTGAAGAATCGTTCTAGTTGAACGTAGATGTGTTGACACTTTACACCCAGTGTGTCGAGACATCCCTTTGAAAGCCCTTGAAGACAGCTTCTGCCAGTTTCAAACACGTTCTGGTTGAACGTTGATGTGTCGACACTTCACACCCAGTGTGTCATGTGAGTCATGTGCAGAGTTGTTGCAAGAAGGTGTTGAGACAGAAGTGCCAAGTGCCTCTATTTTCACACGAGTGTGTCGACACTTTTCACTCAGTGTGTCGAGACATTAGTGAGTCCAGAGTCTTAGACAGAACGGCTTCAGCTTGATTTCTTCTGGATGTGTCGAGACATGGGTTAGATGTGTCGACACATTCTTTTATGCCGTTGCTCAAGCATTGGAAATCTAATACAATCTCTTCTAGATTTGTCGGGACATCGCTAGGCCGTATCGAGACATCACTTAGAGAGATTCTTCTGCACTTGATTAGTCAATACATCAAACCAAAATAAGTAAGATATTTCTCAAATATCTATTAATGATTTATGATCTGTTATCATCAAAACCAGGGGACACACCATTCTCCCCCTTTTTGATGATGACAACCATGAATCATTATATCCAATCATTTATATAGCAATATAATCAAATTGGTTTGAGGGGCCGTCAACCAAGGGAGATTGATCCATTCACACAACAACTGAATGTTAGCATTTTTCAACATATAGCATTTTCAACAACAACAACAAAAAGCTTGATTCATGGATTAACCAGGGTTTTGTACAAATCAAGCAAGGATGTGTGTTCAAGCAGTTACATTTGAAAATCTAAATGCAAAAGCTAACTACATGCTAGATGTTTGATGATGCTTGTCTTCTCAGAATGTCTTCGGTACTTCTCCCCCTTTGTCATCAGTAAGGAGGGGGTGAAGGAGGAGGCTGCTGTGGTGGAGGCATGGTGCTGGTGCTGGCCAGGTGAAGGATCTGTGCCTCTTGGAACTCATGTTGCAGGTGGGAGATGGCTGTCTTATAGAGTCAATCCTATGATTTAACTGCTCATCCCTTTGGCCGACAAAACGGTGTTAAGTTCTGGACGTTTTCTTTGATGTCCTTGAGCCAAGTATACATCATCTAACAAATGTATTCTGTTTCAGCCCTCTGCTGGGAGCCTTGTGATGGGAAACGAGAAGAGGTGGCTTCTGTTTGAGGAGGAGGACACCATTCATCACCTGCGTCCTGCAGGGTTGGTTGGAGTTGAGCTTTATGCAGACGAATGAGCTCCAAGATTTCAGTACCAACCATATCCAGTTTGTTGTACACGACGTCCATCCTGGCCTCAGCTTTGGTGGTGCTGTTGACTGCTCTAGCTGTGTCAGTAAACTGTGTCGGCAAGCTTGGAGGAGGCATCAAGTATGTTATTGGTGTCAGAATACAGTTTCCCTTTCAACCTTTGGGAAGCATCCAGTAAGCGAGAAGTAGTGGCATTGATGGTTTTCTCCTGATTGGAGGTGACATCAAGAGATCTGTTGATCTCTACGGTCACATGTGCTCGGATGGATGTAGTTGCGCCAGCCGCTTGTGCTCTGATGGATGTAGTGGCGCCAGCCACTTGTTCAGCTAGCTGATTGGATGACTCCATCAGTTTGGCACACTTAATGTTGAAATTACCTTGATCCTCTCGGATGTCATAGGCGTGCATGACCATCTCAGCAGTTTTCTCCTGGGTTTCAGTGTGGATCTCTCGTAGTCTTTTCATGATTTTGCCTGCTCATTCACACATATTTATCAAGGAGTTCATGAAGCTTTTCATCCTTTCATCTAACTTATGTTTGTCGTGCACAAATTTCTCCCATCTGCTGGTATGGACTTGCTCAAAATGGAGTTGTCTGGCTTCAATTCTATCCACCTGCAGACTGAGTTGACGAAAGGAGGAATTCAGACTCCCAAATTGAGCAGTGAGGAATTGAATTTGTGCAGGGTGAATATCCATTAGACTGCCAGTGGCACCAAAAGCAAGACCTTGTGAGGTGGAGGCCTTGGTATGAAATTCAGGAGGGGCATCCCTGGCACTAAACACTCTAGGCTCATTGTTTGGAGACAGAGGAGGTTGGATGCCAAAAGCCATCATCATCCCAAGCTGGTCCATGGGATCTGCAGACTGCTGCTACTGAGGGGCCTACTCAAAGTGGATATCTGCATGGAACATTTCCTCATGCTGATCTAACCGTGCATCTGAAGTTGGCTGGTCCTGTGCTGGCTGATCCTGTGCATGCTGTTCCTGTGCAGGATGTTCCTGTGTAGGCTGGGCCTGTGGAGCTGGCTGTACTGGAGGGTCAGGTAGATGGCCAGGCAGATTCCTTACTAGTTTATCACCTTCCTTTTTGAAGTGAATGTAATTTTCTATAAACCTCATGTTGTAAACATTTCTCTGGGGATTGGTATGGACTTTTCATTTTCAAGAGGGATGCCAACCTTCTGAAAAATAGCAGTTAGGTGTGCAGCATAAGGCAGGCTGTACCGGTTGCAAGTGCAACTGTCCATAATCTGGAGCATGATCTCAGGTAAACAAACATGGTAATAGTTGAATAAGCAGTAAAACAGGAACCTCTGGGTCTCTATAAGTCTACTTCTGCCACCCCCTTGTGGGGTAATCATGGTAGTGAAAATGTGATGCAGAAGTCGCAGTAAGGGGGGAAACCGGTTTGTGTCAAAGTATTTGACAAGTAGTTGAGTAGCATCCTGAGGGTCTCGAGGCTTTCTTGTAAGGAGGGTGTAAGCTGCAGATAGATCAATCTAAACTTCAGATTCTATTTCTCCATCCTGGGGTATGTGTAAAGCCCAATGAAGAAACTTGGTGGTAAGCTTGATGGAGACCCCCTTGACCTCAGTCCGAAGGACTTTCTTGTTTTCATCAAAAAATAAGTTCTTGTAGAACTGCTGAACTAGAAATGGGTAGTATACCCTGTAATCAGACATAAACCATCTCCAACCTTGGAACTCAAACAGCGACAGTAGTTCAGGAAAATTCTCAAGCATCTCACGGTCACTAAAATCCACATACCTAGGGAAGAGAATCCAGGAGGGATCACTCTCTTCTTCCCTGACGGAGGTAGCAGCACTGGGCTTCGGAAGAGCAGATTGAGCTTTGGCCTTCCCTTTTTCTTTGGCGGACAGCCGTGGCCGCTTGGCCTTGGGTTGCGGCGGCGAACCCTTGTCTGTGTTGGACCCCTGGGCCTCAGCAGCCCTTTTCCTAGCTGGTTCTGCAGCAGGGCGGTCCCCAATACTCTTGGATCACCCTTATGTGTGATCTTTCGAGGCAGCGGCCTTCTTGGAGGAAGACGCGTCTTTCTTCTTGCCGCGGGTGACCGGAGGAGCCATGGAGAGTGGACGGGAAAGGAGGAGATGAGAGGAAACGGAGGGAGTGCAAGAGCGAGCTGGGGCTATCGTGCACAAGAGAACGGAGAAGGAGCGAGGGCGTCGACCTCCACGGTGGATGTGCAGATTCACCGGAGATCGTATGCGGGAGTGAATAGGGTTAGAAAAGGACAAATGGTAGAGATTGATTGTCACCGTCGAGTGAAATAGGGAAAGTTGAGAAAAAAAAATTTCAAGTTTTAAAATAACACCCCTGGAGTAAGAAATGGCGTATATACCCCTATGTTAAGTTCAGATGGTTTAAAGCTTATAAGCTCATTTTTGAGTAATGAAAGTTTTAGAAAAACCATTTTTGCAACAAATAATATGACTTAAACATTTGAGAAAGTTAAGAGAATGGAACCAAGCCCATTTGACTTACTCATCACATACATTTGGCATAATTGGAAAACGAGGATAAGTAGGTATTGAAAATAAACAAAAACCTTTTAGTTCTGAAGCAAGGTGTAAAGTCAACCCCAAACCATTTTTTTTAATTTTAATGACAGTCCGATAAAGTATTCACTTTTTGACTCAAGGAAACACATTGATTAGACGCCAGAGTCCCTGGTTACTCAGTGTAGCTCATCTTTCTGAATTTTTTGTGAACAGAGTTGACAACCTTCATCATGACTAGATTAACCTTCATTTCATTGATGGAGGATCTAATTTTTTTGAAGATGAAGTCATTGCTCTGAAAGTACAGCAACATGATTTTTAGAGGCGTATTCTCTAGTAGACTTCAAGTTAAGAACATGTTTAAAGACAATACATGCCAATTATTTCAAAACCCAAGGAGCCTAGGTGCAGTGAACTTTCAGACACAGGGGCAAAGGTCATTTTCAAGGACTTAAGAAATGTTTCAATCCTATTATGAATGCAAGCTTGGTAGAACTCAATGCGAAAATGAGGATTATAAACAAGAAATCTTTAATAGGAGTAATACAAATGAACTCACCCAGGGTTGTATAGATGAATGAAAACATTCTCAACTCCCCCTCACTTAATGCTCGGTGAAAAGTGAAGGTTCAGAGGCAAAAGATTTGAGGTGAAAATGAAAGAAGCAATGGGAAGAAGGAGTCAAGGAAACTCTCCATTTGATCTTCAAAACCAAGGCGGCTGTGAGACGGTCTCGACACATGACTTGAAGGTGGCGATCAGAACAACAGGTTCTAAGCTGCATGTCTCGACACATATCAGTGGGGTGTCGACCTGTTCAACAGGCATTATTCAGCATGTCTCGACACATTTCAGTGGTGTGTGTCACTTTTCAAGGGGTTCTGTCCTGCATGTCTCGACACCTGACTGTACATCAAACTATTCTCTGCTAGCTTCTGTGAGTCTTCATTTCTGACAGACACCTGCCATCTTTTACTACTAGTGCCTCTGACTTTCTTCTTTTAGACTCTCATTCAAGAATGGTTTTACCTTATGCTGCCACTGAGAAGTGCTTTATTGGATGCTAAAGCTTTAAACTTGCTTATGCACTAGAGATCAAATATGCAGATAGCAATATGCAATTTTGACTCATGGTACTTGGCGAAGGCCTGTCCTCACGCATGAGGAGAGTTTCCTGACAGGCGTAACCTGTCATTTCACTTCTCAACATTTGATATACCATGCAATCAGAAGATGTAATGCCCCGGACCTTTCGGATATTTTTCGGGTATTTATCGGGCCTGGATCCGTGGGTTTCGGATCGCTTTTGCGGGTCCCGGATCGCATTTTTGTAGTTTCCGCGTATTTTGCCGGTCGGACCTTCGGAACCCCGTGTAGGGTGAACCGTCGTGTTCTCTGACTCCGGGACGTTACCGCTGCGATGTACTCTTCGCGAGGATCGCGGAGGTAATTTTTCTATATTTTTCTGAATTTTCAGATTTTCTGGATTTTTCCCTATATAAACCCCTTAACCTTTTCTCTCTCCCCATCTCTCATTTCTCACCCTCTCTCCCTCTCTCTTCTCTCACGCTCTCTTTCTCCCCTCTCTTCTCCGACGGCCGACGGAGCGAGGCGGGGGCGAGGTGGAGGCGACGCGGGCGAGGACGCGGTCGAGGACGGGTGAGGATCGAGGCGGTGGAGACGTGGCAATGATCGGGGGCGCGTCCGTGAGCCGGCGAGGGTTTCGCGATGATTTCTTCGTGGATCGATGTCCACGGCACGTCGTTTCTTCGGTGGAGGTAGGGAGATGGACCCCCAGCTCGTGCGCTTCCTTTCTCTCAAGTTTTGTAGGCCGTGGCGAGCCGAGTGGGCGTAATCTGGGATTTTTGGGAAAATCCATGTTTTAGGGCTCGTGAGCCGATCTACTGTTTCATCGCATTTTTGGTTGATCCGAGGCCTTAGATGCATGCTAGGGGCTATTTGGGGGCTTCCCCCTTATTTTCCCCCTCCCCCGTGGAGGCATGAGGGCGTGGGACGATTTTTGGGTCATTTCCCGCTGTCCCGCTCTCGAGACGGTGTGACAGTCCTTCCAGTGACCGTCATAGGCTGTGACGCTCCAGGGTGGGTGCGTTACATGCCGTGACGCCCCAAGGAGGGTGCGTCATAGGGTCAAGTTTCGTGGTCAGGTCGCCGGTCGCTCTGATGGTCTTACGATAAACCGTCAGAGGGTGTGACGCACCTGGACCTAACCGTTACATCCGTGTTTCATAATTTTGACCGATTGGGGTCCTGAGACTCTGACGCACCAGGGGTGGACTGTCAGAGCTCTGTGACGCCCTAGCTAGGGTGCGTCAGAGTTGACGTATCCCTTCTTCTAACGTGCATAGGTAGGTCCGTTAGGGGTTGTGACGCCCCAGGGGTGTGCGTCACAACCTGTTTTGGTATTTCTTCTAACGCACCAGGCTTGGTCCGTTAGAGGCTGTGACGCCCCAGGGTGGGTGCGCCACAGCCAGTGTTGCCCGTTTCATGTAACGCTCCTATGTTGGGCCGTTACAGTGCTATGGTGGCCTAGCTTTGGACCGTTACAGCTATGACGGCCCAAAGATGGACCGTCAGGCACTGTGTTATGCCGAAGTGGTACTTCGTACTTACCGCGATCGTTTCGCGTTGCGTAGGTCCCTGGTCGACCCGGTTGGGACCCAGTGGTTGACCTGCAGTCTTGTGAATGTCCCAGACACCCTGAGGGTTCTGTGCGGGTCTTGAGGGTGTCGAGAGGACCGTGCGACCTCATTCAGCGTACCCGTAGGTTTGAGAGTCTGGGTGACTCCTCGTGTTTCGGGCTTTTGTGTTACGCTTGATCGAGTCACTGTGCGTCGGTGTGAGTGCAGCGAGGGTTCCCCGCACGTCGTGAGTTTCTTCGGGAAGAGGTTTCCGAGTGGGCCATGAGTAAGGCCTAGGATTGGGAGTCCAGTTGCCCATCTTGGGGCTCGAGGGTTCCCACTTTTCCCAGAGAGTGGGATTCGGTTTAGCAGCCTGTGAGCTATCTTGAGAACCGTGCTTCTGCGTTTCTGCGTGGCCGGGTGCGTGGCCCGTGGACTGTGAGTCTCGTTTCTTCTCCGACCGTGGTCACGTGCGACGGTGCTGGTACGTGGGACGGTCCCCGTACTTTGTCAGATTCAGACGTTGTTTTCTGTTGACTTGAGAGTCTACTCCTTCAGTGACCCTCCACTAGTCGTAGCATGCTTACGCATTTAGCGGTCCCACCAGGGAGTGGTGGAGAGGCTACCCTGAGGACGGTTTTTAGACTGGTTTCCGTCGGGCTCCACCTATTGCAGCCAGAGTCCGGCTGAGGGGAAAACTAGTTAGAGGCCAGACCTGAGACGCATGGCCTGTGTGTGCACACGTGGTTGGGGGCAGTTGGACCCGCACTGACGAGCGTGACCCCAGCTAGTCACTAGCTTTGTGGTTACTTGTACGGTGTCCTGGCCTCCGCCGGGGGCTATCGTGCCAGGCTGACACTTGCGGTGCGGTGTAAGACGTCAGGGGACGCTACCGACTGTGCTTCTAGTGGGAGGTACTCCTGTAGAGTCGGAAGTGACAGACTGACTGTCAGTCTCTGTGACTTCGACCTTCGGGTTTCAGGTCGTCGGTCGCTCTCACGGTCTTACGATAAACCGTTAGAGGGTGTGACGCGCCTGGACCTGACCGTTACATCCGTGTTTCATGATTTTGACCGATTGGGGTCCTGAGACTCTGACGCACCAGGGGTGGACCGTCAGAGCTCTGTGACGCCCTAGCTAGGGTGCGTCAGAGTTGACGTATCCCTTCTTCTAACGTGCCTAGGTAGGTCCGTTAGGGGTTGTGACGCCCCAGGGGTGTGCATCACAACCTATTTTGTTATTTCTTCTAACGCACCAGGCTTGGTCCGTTAGAGGCTGTGACGCCCCAAGGTGGGTGCGCCACAGCCAATGTTGCCCGTTTCATGTAACGCTCCTGTGTTGGGCCGTTACAGTGCTGTGGCGGTCTAGCTTTGGACCGTTACTG
The DNA here is from genome assembly GCA_022559845.1 of Amorphophallus konjac. Taxonomy (NCBI): domain Eukaryota; kingdom Viridiplantae; phylum Streptophyta; class Magnoliopsida; order Alismatales; family Araceae; genus Amorphophallus; species Amorphophallus konjac. The sequence goes on along the minus strand of CM040118.1, from coordinate 253,908,660 downwards.
CCTGTGACGGCCCAAAGATGGACCGCCAGGCACTGTGTTATGCCGAAGTGGTTCTTCGTGCTTGCCGCGATCGTTTCGCGTTGCTTAGGTCCCTGGTTGACCCAGTTGGGACCCAGTGGTCGACCTGCGGTCTTGTGAATGTCCCAGACACCCCGAGGGTTCTGTGCCCGTGTCTTGAGGGTGTCGAGAGGATCGTGCTACCTCGTTTAGCGTACCCATAGGTTTGAGAGTCCGGGTGACTCCTCGTGTTTCGGGCTTTTGTGTTACGCTTGATCGAGTCACTGTGCGTCGGTGTGAGTGCGGCGAGGGTTCCCCGCACGTCGTGAGTTTCTTCGGGAAGAGGTTTCCGAGTGGGCCATGAGTAAGGCCTAGGATTGGGAGTCTAGTTGCCCAGCTTGGGGCTGGAGGGTTCCCACTTTTCCCAGAGAGTGGGATTCGGTTTGGCGGCCTGTGAGCTATCTTGAGAACCGTGCTTCTACGTTTCTGCATGGCCGGGTGCGTGGCCCGTGGACTGTAAGTCTCGTTTCTTCTCCTACCGTGATCACCGTGCGACGGTGCTGGTACGTGGGATGGTCCCCGTACTTCGTCGGATTCGGATGTTGTTTTCTGTTGACTTCAGAGTCTACTCCTTTAGTGACCCTCCACTAGTCGTAGCCTGCTTACGCGTTTAGCGGTCCTACTAGGGAGTGGTGGAGAACCCTCAAGATGGTTTTTAGACTGGTTTCCGTCGGGCCCCACGTCTTGCAGCCAGAGTCCGGCTGAGGGGAAAACCAGTTAGAGGCCAGACCTAAGACGCATGGTCTGTGTGTGCACACGTGGTTGGGGGCGGTTGGACCCGCGCTGACGAGCACGACCCCAGCCAGTCACTTGCTTTGTGGTTACTTGTACGGTGTTCTTGCCTCCGGCAGGGGCTATCGTGCCAGGCGGACACCTACGGTACAGTGTAAGACGTCAGGGGATGCTACCGACTGTGCTTCTAGTGGGAGGTACCCTTGTCTTGTCGGGAGTGATAGAATGACTGTCAGTCTCTGTGACATCAACCTTTGGGTTTTTGGTCGTGTTGACCGTTGAGTCCAAGTTGGTTCACCGTGACACGTGTGTCAGTTTTCGTCCCGTGAGACTGGTGCTAGTAGCTTTACCGACGTTGCGTCTTGTTGGTGCGGTGTCTGCGACTCGGTGGTCAGGGTTGCACCTTGGACAGCGTGTCCAGGTTGGCCATGCTCTGGGAGACATGCCTCTACGGCGGGGTTGCCGTGAATTTTTACTTCTGTAAATGGTACTTGTGTGGTTCGGTAGCCCCCGACCGTGAGATCGGGGTGTGTTCTCTGGTACAGTAGGAGTAGCTGTAGTGCCGAGTTTTGACCGGCCACCGGTTCCCTGTTCCTGCTATCGTTGTTGCTTTCCTTTCCACTACCGCCGTTGTTTTCGGTTGGGGTTCCGCGGGATCCCTGCTGAGTCTCTGTTTTAGAGACTCATCCCTTCTTTTCAGGTGTGGCGATTCTTCATCGACGTTCGAGGGTGTTGTTCGGAGGTTCTCAGTCGCCAGCTCATCGGGCCGAGTGTTCACTCGGCATGTAATACGCTTTACTGCTTTAGACTGTACTTTCTGTTAGAATGTACTCTATTATAGTTGTAGTTGTTTATTTTTTTCTATTGCTTGTTGAATTGTCCTGCTTTATTTCCTATTTCTTTGTGCCTCCACACTCCTTTTAGCCCTTCCGAGCCCTCCCGACTCGTGGGCGGCGGGTCAAGATTCGAATGGTATCGGGCCTTCCCAGTATCCGGATCTTGGGTCGTTATAGCGGGTATCAGAGTAGTGGTTGTGGACGTACATAGGAATTCAAAATATTACAGTGATTAGAGTCCATCAGGTTCAGTACAGTCGGTAGCTGGCTTAGGGATTTGCGTTTGTTGTCTGCTTCGTTTCTCGCATGAGAGCTTGAGTGCGATGTGCGGCGCTGTGAAGGTGGTTGCTGTCGGCGGCTTTCGTGGCAGCATGGGGTCTAAGGATTGAGGTCGAGAGCCTTCTCCCTCATCGGTGGTGGCCCTAGTTGTGCTGCGTTGGACAGAGGTTGCTGGCAGGCGTGAGCTCGCGGTGTTGCATTTGAGGAATCTGCAGCGTGGTCAGGTGGCTGGAGAGGATTGTTCGTGGTTAAGTGGCCGTGAGCGTCTGAGGGAGCTGCTGTCGGTTTTGGCCACTCCAGCTTGAGGTTTGTCCAGCCCCTGAGGTGTTTAGATCGTTGTTTAAGGTGTCGGAGCGGGTACTCTGACCGAGTGGTGCGCTCGAGCATGGTGTTCTCGTTGTGCTCTGTGGCGACAGAAATGACGTGGTGGTCCCAGTTGTTTTGCGGATTTTGAGGCAGGATTGGGCTGTGGTGTCCCAGTAAATTCTTGCTCCTGCGCTCTTGCGTGCGAATGGGTGGTGTTCGCCTCAGATTTGAGTGAGATGTGAAGTTCCGCACTAAGTTTCGGGACTCGAGGATGAGCGTCGGCGATTGTCGATTATGGCTTGTGTTGCGGCTCTTGGCGTGGTGTGCTGCGGTTCGAGGAATTACAGTGGTTGTGCATCGAGGAATGTTGTGATGGTGGTCCAACGTGACGCTCGTTGAGTGTGTCGGAGGCGCTGACCTGACATGGTGATGGTTTTCTCAGTGCTGGAAGGTGGTGTTCCCAGCATGCGCGAGGTTTGAGGTCAGGTCGAGCGTGGAGTTCTTCCGTTGGTCAGAGGAGTGTCGGTTTCTCCTTTGGTTGGAGAGATTGTGTTTGCCTAAGGTTCGTCGTCTTGCAGTGTGTTCCCAGATTGGTTGACCTTCTTCGCGTGCCATGAGATCCGTGCGAGACGTGTCCTGTGTTTTGGCAAGGTGGTTGTCCGTGAGAGTCGTGCCCAATTTACCTGGTGTGCAAGGGTGCTAGCGCTGTTCCGGAAGAACGAGTGCTGGTTGGGCAGTGTTCACATTCTTGGCTATGCGCGCGTGGATCAGAGTGCGCAGCGGAAGCATGGTGGGCTCATAACCCACTGGTTTGGGATCGTAGTGTTGGTTGCTACGAGCGGATTTCCTGAGGTTGCGTTGAGCATTGGAGGATTGGTTCCTCGGTGTGAGACGTGTTGTTGCCGTGCCATTGCTCGAGATATTATGGTTCTTGGCACTTGCAGGATGGAGTGTTGGGAAAAAATGTTGGCAAGTGTGCCGCATGAGTACCATGTTCCTGTGATGGAAGCCCTGTCAGGCGTCGGTATTAGACCCGGATGGGGTTGTTGAGGATGTCGCCTGACGGAGGTCGAGGACGTGTTGGTCAGAGTCGGTGGCTTGGTGCCTGACTTGTATTGGAGGTTGTGTCCTCGGTTGAGATCGTGTTTTGAGGAAGTGATCTCTGAGAGATTTTGGGTTCCGGTTGGTAGCTGCGAGTGACTAGTAAGGCTAGTCTCCTAGTCGACCACGGTAAGATGTGTATTGTTAGGGACCCATTGTGCATTGGTCGTGGTGCTGGCGACCTGGTTGCCGTAATTTTGGTTGGCACTTTCTCCCCTAGAGACATGTGCCATGAATTATTCCGGTGGTGTCCCATAGCTCGGTGGTGAGGGTAGAATCGGGATTGGAAAGTGTCCACTTGGATTAGTCGAGAGATGTGATGAGACAAGACAGAAGAGTGACGCCTGTGGGCGGAGGCCTTTTAGTGAGATTGGCGTCGGATTGGTGGTCCTTGATGGGACGTTGGTGTCACAATGGTTATCCCTGGTTTGGTGACCAGCATGGGATGGTTTCCCTATAAGTCTGAGTCGAGTGAGGTGATGACCGAAGACATCAGGATCTTATCATTTGGTTTCATCGTGCTCCCCTGAGAGGGTCGAGTTGGCGCGATGATTGAGTTCAAATGCGGAGTCCGAGAGGAGTGCGGCTCGAGATGTGGTATCGGTCTATGCGTGAGTCAACGGATGGCTTGCCGAGGTTGGGAATGTTCCCTTTGGATCTGGTGGAGGACCAGGAAAGAAGGAAGAACCTGAGCAAGCAGAGGTTTCCCGTTGACGTGTACCTAGCGATCAGTGGATGGTCTTTTCACAAACAGAAGATGTTGTTGGTTGTGCATCGCGAACGGTGATGGCCGTGTGCAGGTGAGACCTTTGGTGGTTGTTTCTGTGATGTGCCTTTCCGGACGGGATCTGGGCTTTGTCGAAGTTTATCTTCTGACAGAGTTGGCATAGTGTTATGAGTATCATTTCCAAGGGTTTAGTTCAATCAAGATGTGTTCTTGGTGTCTTTTCTCTCTTTTCAAACATCATAGCATTGTCCCTCTCCATCTCCCACGTTCTTGCACTTGCTGCATTCATTGAAAATATCCTCCCATCTTTTAAAACGCCCCAGAGGGGTTACAAAACCAACCTCCCTGGTATTTCCCTTTCCTTTTGCATGTTCTTAAGTTTCTTGGATTTATTGATACTACCTTGTCTAAGGGCTAATCTGAGTTGTTTTTCTTGTGTTCTACACTCTTTCGCAGGTTTACAGAGTCCATATCACGAGACCCAAGCTCTCTGGCCGACTGGAAAGCTTGGAGATCAAAAGATTCCCAATTTCTTATTCTGCAGAAGCTCTGACGGTCTGGCACAGGCGCGTTAGAGTGTTGTAGCAGTCTATCGTAAGACCGTCACACTTGCTGTGGCGCATCTTCCCTCGACCGTTACATCTGACGGAGCTGCAGTTTGCTGGTTGTTCTCTCTCCCGTGGGCGGGTGCATCATCTTCCTATTCTAAAGTATTTATCAGGTATTTGACTTATTTCTACCTTGGTGGCGATCACATCTTTCCTTAGTTTGGGCATTATCTTTCTCTTTCATCATATCTCCTCTTTACTTTGCTTGCTCCACCTATACGGTGTGTTTTCCTTTATTCCTTATTCCATGCTCCGGTGTGTATTTTTCTTTATTTGCTTATCTTAGTCGTGATTGAGATAGCATGCCCATGCTAGAGCTTGTGTTGGTTGCCTAGGTTCATGATTCGCATGTTCATAGGTTGATTGATTTCATTACTTGGCTCATTATTTGCTCATAGTTGGCATCATAGCCCATCTTGCAAAAGAAGGGACACATTAAAACCAACAATCTTTTGGCGAGCACGGTGGGACATCTAGTGCCAATCGTGCTTTGAATCTCTATTAAACCTGCTTCCCTTTGTTTGCCCTTGTTGCTCTGGTTTTTCCCCGGATTTTCCCTCTATTTCTCTGTTGTTTCTGGTTCTCTGGCTCCTCTGACGGTCTCCTATGAATGTGTTACATTTCTGTGACGGCCTGGTCTTCGTCCGTCACACTCCTCTGACGCAGGTAGTCTAGACCATCACATACTCCAGATAGGTACGCATCTCGAGGTGCAGTTTACTTTCACAATTTTTACTGTGATTTTCATGCTTCGGTGCTACTTGGTCTCCTCCTTGGTTGGTTCACATATTCATATCATTGTGTGCATATTTGATTGCTAGATTCTAGGCTAGAATTTGCATGCACTCCTCCGGTGCACATAGGTTCATGCATATTTTCATACATTAGACTGCATTCTCCTACCTTGGTGCGTGGACCTCTCGTCTCCATATTCCTTGGGGCCGACTAGGAAAGCACATCAGGGACCTCTATAAGTCCCCGTGAGCCGTGGATTCCCACACGGACACCGGGCCGGTTGTACCTTTCCTACCCGTGTCTAGGATTGCATAGGTGAAGGAGTGATTACATTTAGAGTCAACCAAGCCACACATCCTTTCCTATTAGGAACCTACTTGTGGAGAGCACATCCTAATCAAATCACTAAGGTTCTAAAGGAAGAAATCATAAAAATCTTGTTGCATCATCTAAGTAACTTGGTTGAATTTGAGTGTTGTCATCTCGTTTTCACTTGCATCTTTGTCAAGAGTTATTTAAGCTTGATCACTCATTGTGTGTTTGTTGTGTGTTGTTTACTTTTGTTAAAGGTTTTTCGTTGCATGTGGAGTTGTCTTCGTCCATTAGAGTCATCTTCTAGGGTCAATTCCTTCTCCAAATTCTACTCCAATCCGCTCTTCGAACCGATCATGGCTTCTTTCAATCCTCCCCATTCCCAAGAGGATTCTCTTCCACAAGGGCTTCTTGAAAACCATTCTAAGGTTATCTCATTCCCGTCTGGATAGGGGTCCGCCCCTCTTCCATCCTCCGTCCCTATGGAGGGCAGCCAATCCACTCCTTCCTTCTCTTCTCCTTCTGCTGGCTCCATTCTCCAAATGATGGCCCAGTTGGATCCGGCCCAACTCCAGGCTGTCTACCAGGCCATGCAGGGGTCCAATACCCCACATCCCATGATTGCGCAAGGCCAATCTAATCTTTCCATCGACCAGTCTAGAGTTGGTGGGCCCTCCATCCAGCCCACTCCAATTGATCTTACTCCGGTCCAACCTCGGACCATCACCTTTTCTGGTATGGAAAGGGGCCAATCTTCCACTTCAGCCCAGCAATTTTCTGATAAGGGAAAGTCTACTCTCCCTTCTTTTATCCAGGTGGATCATCACATGCCCAGCCCATCGGTGCCACAAGTCCTTGCGGGCCCTTCAGATTTCTTACGTCCTCAGTAAGGGGTTGCCCAAGTCCATTCAAATCTGGGTCCGTCTTTGACCCAATATCCTTCTTATGGGCTCCCTACCTTGGCTGTTTATCCTTCTGCTCCTTCTTATGGGCTTTCACCTCCTACAACAGTCCATCCTTCTGCTCCTCAATTTCAACCTTCGTTACCCCTACTCCATCCAGGGAGCAGGAACTACTTGATAAGTGGGCCGCCAGGCAACAACAGATTGATTTCCTCCAAAAGCGGGTTGGCCCACAATCCTTGGCATATGTTCCAGTCCCCAGCTTCCAAAACATCCGATTCCCTCCGCAATCCGAGCTCCCTAATTACCGCAATTATGATGGGAACGGCAATCCCTTTATTCATGTGAGGGACTTTTTATATGAATTGGCCCAATTTAAGTATGATGATCGCCTCATGGCGTATTTGTTCCGCCGATCATTGGATGGCGTTGCACTGGAATGGTTCTATTCTCTGCCGCTAGAGGATGCCGAGAGCTTCAAAATAGTGAAAGACAAGTTCATCCAACGGTTTCAAGATAGGGTCAGTCCAGAATATTCTTTCACATACTTGGTGGCCGAGAAAATGAAGCCTGATGAGGAGTTTGCAACTTACGTTGACAGATGGAGGCAGATGGCCGCCAGGGTGCCAGGCCATATTCCGGAGGAAGAGAAGGTCAAGCTACTTATTTCCAATGCTACTCCGACCTTCCGAAACATCTTGGCGATGAATGATATAGCAAACATGCACCAACTTTATAGCCAGGCGCGGTTCATTCAAACGCAGTTCAAAAACTCTCCCATCCACTCGCTCTTTGAGAACCAAAAGCCAAAGTACCACAAGAAACCTCAAGGGCCTGTCACCGAGGGGGTGCAGACCAACGAACAAGTCCAAGCCATTACCTTCCCTTTCCAAGCCGTACCTTTCCGCTTTCCGCAAAACCCCCGCACTCCTCAAAACCCTGCTCCATAAAACTTCCCAGCCATTTCACAAAATCTGCCGCCTACCTTTGCCACTCCACAAAATACCTTTACCGCTCTACAACAACCTCCATAGCCTTCATAATACCATAATGTCCCTCCACCCAACGGCTACAACAACAACAACAAGCGCCCGACTCCTAAAAGAGCACAATACCCACCCCTGCCAGAAACCCTCACGGATATTTTCTCGGCTCTCATGTCTGTTAGTGCTATACAACTCCCTCCGGAACGGCCCAACTAGAACCCGGCCGTTGATCAGACAAAGTACTGTATGTTCCACAGGCAGCCATGACATACTATTGAAGGGTGTTTTCAGTTCAGGGATTTGGTCTATGACCTCCATAAAGGACAAAGGATTGATTGGGCCGAAATACATAGGGCCATTACGGAAATTAAAGAGAAAAGAAGGCAACCGCCGAGGTAGCAAGTGCAGCAACAACAGGCACCGCAGCCGCAGCAGCAGCCGCAACAGCAACAGCAGCCGATTCAAGACTTGGGGATCCATCAGAACCCAATGCCGAGCCATCTTCCCGCTCCACAGCCTCAGCCACCGGCGTCGACCCAAGTCAATGTAGTTCAACCCCCAGCCCCTGATGTCGGGTGGTCCTTTGATGACGACAACTCTACGCCGCAAGTCATGGCCCTTCACCACAACTTCCGCACTCCTTCCGCTCCCACCATCCTTACATACCAAAACCCTTCTCCGCCTGCTACACCGTTTGTCCTTTCATCTATTCCGACTCCACCGCCCGTCTCTCACACATTACTCACCCCCGCTACCCCCACACCTCCATCAAACCTTCCACTCATTACACCTCCGCCTACCTTTATATCCCCACTTCCCCTCACCCATCATTCTTTCCGCCACACCCTCTTCCACACCACTCATCCACCCCACCGGGCCTATTAAGTCACTTATCTTGAGCCCATTCGAGGCCGCGGCAGCCTATAACTTCACCTTGCGGAGCGGGCGCATGTTTCACCGTAATTATCCTTCCACCTCCAATCTCCAGTCTTCTCAACTGGCTGCTGAACAGGAAGAAGCCGAGCCGTTACCAGGAACCCAATACGATCTGTTGCATCACTTGGATTGGGTTCCCGTCAAGATATCTGTGCTGGAGCTTATCAAAAGATCTACCCTTCACCAAGATGCTCTCAGAAACTTCCTTCAAAAGGTGATGGTTAGTGAAGACGTGGCAGCCGACAGTTTACCTACGGCATTGGCGACTATTTCTAAAGGACCAGCTATAACCTTTTCTGAAACCGAGCTAGCACCACCAGAAGCTCGATAAATGCCGCTTTGCATCACCGTTATCTTGAATAAAATCAGCATTGATGCGGTGTTAGTTGATACAAGGGCATCTATCAATGTGTGCCCGCTCAGCACTCTCAGGGCATGCAATCTGTCAGAATAACTTCTACGCCCGACCCCCACTACTATAGCTGCTTATGACAATTCTCGGAGGGCATGTCACGGGATTGTTACTATTCAAGCCGAGCTTGGGCTTCTCACCATGCCCATTAAATTCTATGTGCTGGACATTGACCCCATGTTCAAAGCTATCTTGGGTCGACCGTGGATCGACACTCTCAGTGACGTACCCTCCACCGCGCACCAATGTCTCAAGTTCCCTTTTCAAGGGAGGATGGTTAAAGTAAAAAGCTCATCCATGGTCCAGTCTGTCAACGTTATTTCAGAGAAGATTCTTCCCACATTATGGCCCAGCAGTCGGCCCGTTATTTCGGTACTAGATCTGGATTTCCCCTGGGCTTATGCACCATACAAGCCCGCCGCTACACCTGTCAATATCAAAATGAAACCCCAGATCCGAGATTCCAAGGGTTGGGATATCATATAGAAGCTAGGTTATCAACCGGGGAGAGGCCTCGGTGCGCAGTTATAAGGGCGAACTAAGCCAGTGCCCAAAGGAAGAAAAAATGAGTCGGAGAGGTCTCGGTTATCGAGAGTCCGCACTCTCAATGATGGGAGACTCAGGGTCACTTACATGGGATTGCCGCCAACACTTTATAAAAGGACCCCTCCAGCCGGGTACACTGAATCCCCCACCAGTACAATCAGAAAAGAAAGATACAGCTTGCACAGTTGCTAGTCCACCTCTGCTACCATAAGGGCCTGTTGATGATATGCCAGATTTCAGTCAGTCATTTGCCAGAATGTTCAGCGAGCCAGATAGTTATGGTCAGAAGGAGGATCAGGAGGTGCGGCTCGTTTAGTGGAAACCAAAGCCACATGGCCGTCTACAGAAGGAGGGGAGCAAGCCCATTATCATTTCTTAGTCTCCCTCCCGTCTCACATCTCCATTTCAACAATTGGAACCCATTCCCCGTTCACCCCCGATTATGGTCGATCCGTATTTTATGGAAAGATCACCTGAAATCTTGTTTGTTCCATGTGCATGTGGGTGCTGCCCACCCGTTGATCTGTCAACTCTATTCACCCCTCCTTCCCCCACCGCCCAGCTCCATGAGATGTGGTTTTCATCTTCCGATCCATTCTTCGATTGCATCTTCCCCGATTTGTTCCCCATGCAACTTCCTCCTCCTCCATCCTGCTGTATGATCTCCACTGATCTCCAAAAAAAACGTCAAATTTGAAACAGAGATTTCGGTGGAAGATTACGCTATCTTGTCTCCATCCTCCTCCCAGGGGCACGAGTCCCCTGCTCCTTCCTTTCCCCTAGATTTACTTTCTCCTAGGTTAGGCGTAGGGTCTGTCGAGTCTAGGGAAGTAGGGTCGATTAGAACTAGAGAAGTAGGTCCTCTTCTAGGTCGTCTAATCTTTCCGAGCTTGAGCCGCGCCCGCTTGTGCGTCCTTGCAAATCCATTCCTGATAGGTTCTTGCAAGATCTGGCTCAGCGATGTCATGCTCTTTTGAAGTGTCCAGAGTTTGTCGCCACGGCAATCATGATAGAGGACGAAGAAGAAATAGAAGGGGTGTGGAGCGATGACGGACTCGGTGTGAAGTCTTAGATGAGAAAGACCCGATTGATGATGAGGACAGCAACGTAGATAACACTGTCGATCTGTATGTGCAAGGATTAAAGAGATTTGACGAGCCATCGTCAGCAGTGGATGAACCTACGAAGGAAATTTGGGAACTGAAGAAGACCCAAGGCCCATCATTATTGCCGCTAATCTCCCTCCGCAAGTGGAAGAAGATCTAGTCAAGGTTCTAAGGGAGTATAGTGATTCTTTCGCTTGGTCTTATGAGGACATGCCGGGTCTTGACCCCTCTTTAGTGGAACACCGACTCATACTTAAACCAGGGGCAACACCCGTAAAACAGAGGTCGAGAAGATTTCACCCCCACATGGCCTTAAGAAATTAAAGAAGAAGTTGATAAGTTATACAAGGCCAGGTTCATTAGAGTTGTTCTATATCCCCAGTGGGTGGCGAACATAGTCCCTATTATCAAGAAGGATGGAAAGGTGCGTATTTGCATCGATTTCAGGGATCTTAATAAAGTATGTCCCAAAGATGATTTCTCGCTGTCTCACATAGACATCCTGGTCGATAACACCACCGGGTACGAAGCTTTGTCATTCATGGACGGTTACTCAGGTTATAATCAGATTCGTCTCGCTCCGGAGGATCAAGAGAAAACTTCCTTCACCACGCCCTGGGGCACGTACTGCTACGTGGTTATGCCGTTCGGTCTGAAGAACGCAGGTGCCACCTATCAGAGGGCAATGATGGCCATCTTTCACGACATGATGCACATTTACATTGAAGCCTACGTGCATGACATCTTGGTGAAGTCAAGAACCAAAGAAGAACACCCCTCTATCCTGGCTAAGGTGCTGCAGAGAGCTAGGGAGTACAAGCTGAAAATGACTCTGAAGAAGTGTGTTTTTGGAGTCTCTTCAGGGAAGTTGCTAGGCTTTATAGTTAACAAACGGGGTATCCAGATTGATCCTAATAAAGTAAAGGCCGTCATGGACATACCTCCGCCAAAGAATATTACGGAACTTCGAGGACTGATTGGTAGATTACAATTCATCAGAAGATTCATATCCCAACATTCTCAGAGGTGTCGCCCATTTTATGAATTGCTAAAGGCGGGAGTCAAATTTGAATGGAATTAAGATTGTCAAAAGGCCTACGAGGACCTAAAAGAATATCTATCAAATCCCCCGATTTTGCAACCTCCTATCCTTGGGAAACCCCTAATCTTATACATCTCGGTTATTGAGGACTCCTTAGGGGCGGTCTTAGCACAAGTAGACGATGAAGGAAAAGAGCGGGCAGCTTATTACCTCTCCAGGTTGTTCAAACCCGGCCGAGGCTAAATACACCGCTATGGATAAGACTTGTGCCGTCTTAGTGTGGGTAGCTCAGAAGCTCAAACACTACTTCCTTGCCCACCTAGTTAGACTGATCTCTAGAATGGACCCGATCCGCTATCTCTTAGAAAAGCCTATCCTCTCTAGTAGGTTAGCTCGCTGGCAAAGCCTCCTATCTCAGTTTGATATCACGTTTGTCGTTCAGAAGGCGGTCAAAGGATACGCCATCGCTGAGCATCTTGCCCATCTCCCGATTCCCTACACGGACTCTATTCAGGATGACTTCCCTGATGAGCATATTTCTGTCCTGACTCATCATCCCTTCTGGTCGTTGCATTTCGACGGTGCACTCAATTCTCAGGGCCGAGGGATAGGCACTGTTCTGCTCACTCCGGAAGGAGTGACGATTCCTTTTGCTTATCAACTTCAATTTTCTGCTACCAACAACATCGCCGAGTATGAAGCTCTCCTAGCTGGATTGAAGCACGCCTACCTTCTAGGCGCGAGTTACTTAAATATCATAGGGGATTCTCAGCTCGTCCTGCGGCAAGTTCTATCCACTTACCGCACCCGTGACCCTAAGCTCAAACCATATCAAGATTTGGTCATGCTCCTTGCTAGACAATTCCGCAAATTGATCTACATTCATACTCCCCGGTCTCAGAACATTCTAGCGGATGCTTTAGCATCCCTCGCTTCATCTCTATCTTTTCCTCTCAGTCGGAGTACTGAGACTATCGTCGTTCAGAGATTGGACGCACCCTCTCTTCAGGATCCTTGGTATGTCAACCTTAGGAAGACTGTGGAGGTGAGGGCTGAGAAGAAAGAGTTGAAGGAAGTATCTTTGACAGAGTTAGAGGAGATCCTGGAGGAGGAAGAGTTGACCTGGTATCATGAAATTAAGTTGTTTTGCAAAGATGGATCGTTCCCGGAAGAGGCAAATGCTGAGCAGCGCAAGTCAATAAGAAGAGCCGCCTGAAGGTATATTATCATTGCTGGAGAACTATATAGGCGCGCTACTAACGGGATGCTCATGAGATGTTAGGATGATGATGAAGCTTGGAAGGTGGCCGAAGCAGCCCATTCTAGTGAGTGTGGAGGTCATGTTAATGGCCAGGCTCTAGCGAAGAAGATCCTTAGGCAGGGCTATTATTAGCCCACTTTAGAGGAAGATTGCTCCCTCTATGTCGGGAGGTGTCTTAAATGCCAACTCCATGTTGATAAAATTCATGCTCCAGCTTCATCTCTTCATCCTCTATCTGCTCCTTGGCCGTTCTCGATGTGGGCGTTCGACATTGTCGGCCCGCTCGGTGATCCCAATTCTCAGATCAAGCAAAAATCCTTCATCCTTACCGCCACTTGGTACTTCACCAAGTGGGCTGAAGTCGAAGCGTACGTAGAGATTAAAGCTACCACGGTGTGCCGCTTCATCATGAAGAACATTATCTCACGGTTCGGAGTGCCGAGCAACATCGTCACTGACAACGGACCCCAGTTCGTCTCTCAAGCGCTCAAGGACATATGTAAGAAGTTCAATATCACATTGCATCACTCATCTCCATATTACCCACAAGGCAACGGTCAGGCCGAAGCCACTAACAAAACCCTTCTCAAGATCATAAAGAAAATATGCGAATCTCATAAGTTTTCTGATTGGCCGGAAAGATTAGTGGAAGCTCTATGGGCTTACCGCACCTCCGTTTGTACTCCTACGGGGCAAACTCCCTATGCTCTCACTTACGGGATGGAGGTGGTACTCCCACATGAGATTTTGATCCCTTCCCTAAGGGTACAGCTCAATAAGGGACTTAATCACGATGAACGTTGAGAGGCGTTGCTCGTCCAGCTGGAACTCTTAGACGAGAAGAGGATAGATGCGGCAGATCACGTATCTGTTTATCAAAAGAGAGTTTCGCGTTATTTTCAAAAGAAGGTAATTAAGCGTAAATTTCAAAAAAGGTGATATGGTTTTGAAACGTAAATTCATTCGGTCCGCAGGTCCTAGGTCTAAATTACAACCTAACTGGGAAGGGCCGTTCGTTGTAAAAGAGGCTTATCCAGGGAATACTTACCGCTTAGTGAACGTAGAAGGTGAGGAGCTCTCTCACGCTTGGAATGGGTTGTACCTTAAGCGTTTCTTTTCTTAAAATCTAAACCAGTGCCACCCCGGTAGCGAGATGTCCGTTCCCTTCCTTGCGAAAAGAGGACCCCGAGTTCGGCAATCACACACTACACGACGTCCCTGGTCGTGTTTCCCACTTTGTAGACACTGTTTCTCCTTGGCCATGCTCTGGGGGGAAAGTCAAAAGTCCATGTCCGTCTCTTTCTTCGGCTTAATCCAAGGGCAAGAGGTGAATAAGGAGGCGATGATCAATCCAGGCACCTTGACGAGAGGAGGTCACAAATAGGGACAGTCCGTTATGACCTGACGCCACATGGAAAAGGAAAAGAGCAAAGAAAAGGAGCAATCTTCTTGACAAAAGTAAAAGTCTATCTTGAAAGTCCATCAATTATCAATTCCAAAGCTCCAAAAATAATATAAGCTAGGCATGGCAAGAGTGGCAGTACAGTTTCCCCACGGGACGTTATGAGCCCGGTCGTATGCGTGCCTAGAGTGGACAAAGGTTCGATGACGGACGCAAAAGCCCCAACACAACAGACCAAGTCTCTGAATAGGTTGACTGGAGAGGAACTGAAGTCCTAAAAAGCTTCTATATCTGGCCTAAGCTTTTCCCCGTGTTCTATTTTTCCTTTTCAGGACTAAGACAAGTACCCTGGGTATAGCCTTGGCAGAGATACCGTCACGCGAGTTAGGCCCTGGCTAGGGGTTGTCCCCCTATTACACGCCAACCTCAGAAACTCTGAACGGAATAGGGAGGACCCTCCTTCCTAGGGAGGCACAAGTTTTTCAAAATCCAAAAAAAAAATCATATATCTCAAAATCCAAAAAAAATCTCAAAATCTAAAAAAAAATCATATATCTCAAAATCTAAAAAAATCATATATTTCAAAATCCAAAAAAACCATATATTTCAAAATCCAAAAAAATCATATATTTTAAAATCCAAAAACATCAGATATTTTCAAAAACTCACAAAAATCCAAATGATTGCAAAAATTCTTTAAAAAATACCATCATATGCATTGCATGCATTGCATTGTTTCTTATATTCTTCACCTATTTTAATAAGGCTCCACCCCTTGACCAAATATCAAGAAATGGTCAAATTCTAACTTGCTTTAGGCAAGGGGTTGAGTCTAAGAACAGATCTAACTTGTTTCTTGTCTAAGTGTGTGCAGAACGCAGGTTCAAGCCCAAGATTGCAAATTTCTAGGTTCAGGTCTGTAACGCACCAGTCTTAGACCGTCACAGCCTTGTAACGGTCACCATTTGACCGTCACAGCCTTCTGAACTTTGAAATCCATTGGCTCTCAGCAAACCCTCTCTGACGCGTCCTCGATCGACCGTCACTTCCCTCTAACGGTCTATCTAGGACCGTTACATTCTACAGAGAACAGAAACTCAATTTTCTGAGTTCACTCCTTCTGACGGCTCATCGTAAGACCGTCAGACTATTGTGACGGCCCTATGTAGGACCGTTACAGATTCCAAAAACTCTGCTTTCAGCCCAAGTTCAAGCAACAAACTCATGATTCCATCAAATAGGGCACTTCAATATCATTCCATTAAGTTCAATAATACATAAAATTGATTGATAAAACTTCAAGTTCATAAATATCATAAGAAATCTCAAGCTACATTCAATTTTCTATCCTCAAGAGGGCGGATCTTGCGCAATTCTTTCACGTAGCTACGGCATCTCTCGTCGTCCTCTTCCACTTCTTCTTGCCACGGGCGCACTTTGCTGACCTCCCACATGGTCAGTGCGTTCCAGATCGCTCTCTCATCTTCCTCGGTGCCCATCTTCCTAGCAAGAAGGGGAGGGTAGTATGATAGTGCAGGAACTTCGGTTCGGGGTAGCCCAATTTGAAGATGGCACCAGTGCGGGGTGTAGATCGCCAAGGTAGTGTTCCCCACTAACTATAGATCAAGGCCTGGTCGCCGTGGTACTCTAAGCAAGGTGCTCCGCAAAACTCTTGGACACATCATGAACTTCTCTATTGACAAAGTATTGAGAAAGAGGCGTCATTCAACTCGTGTTTTCTTGTCCGCCATCTTGCACTCAACCTGTGAAGAGAAACCGAAGGCACCTCCAATAAAAAACAAGGGGTGGCTCCCCAGGATCCGACTGGCTGAAGGTATGTCTTCCTTGGGTTGGAATTTGATTCTCACACCCATCCAACACTCAAGGAGTATCATAGAGCCGAAAAGAAGTCCTCCTAAGTAAGCTGAACTAAGTCCTTCATAAAGGAATGAAAGGACCACTTGAGAAATAGACAAACCCCGCCACAATCCGCTGATGATGCTAAGGTTTTGGATATCTAGGAGGTGGTCGGTGGTAGTAAAAAGGAAGACTCCGCATAAGCAGATTGACACGGCTTTGGCTATGGCTTCGTATCTCTCCCACTTATTCTTACAATGAGAGACTATCCATTGAGCCATCGGTATCAAGTGAATATGGTTTGGGCTGATCATGGTCCTTACATCCTTCGGGTTGTGTATGAAATCGCTTAAGATCAAGGATGGGTCAATAGGTTCGACCGTATGGCACACTAGATCTTCGTCCCCTGCTTTGGTCTTAGGAAGGGCTAGGTATGTCTCTACCTCCTCCAATAGGACTGTAGCTTCAAAGGAAGGGAAGAGGAAGGTGTGTGTTTGTGGATGCCATAACTCTATAAGGGCTGAAATGCTTGCCCAATCTAAAGATAATTTCTGGAAGTTCTTGGCCAAAACTAACAAAGGTTGGAGGTGCCATGCCCTAAGGATGGATATAACTTCTAAAGGGAGTTCATTGACCATGGGAGCCACCCACTTTAAGTTGGAGTAACACCTTGGACCAGGAAGAGGCTAAAAAAAGAAGAAGAAGAAGAAAGAAGAATCATAAGTGGTATAGAAAAGTGCAAAAATTGATGAACTTTTGAAGTCAATTGAAACTTACCACTCTTTGGGCACTTGAACTCAGATGCTTGGAGATAGATGTCAACCTTTGCAGTTCCCCATGCTCCTTCTCGGCTGCTTTAGGGCCGGTGTAGACTCTCTTTTCTATGCCCATCGCTCCGAAGCTTCTCTTCATGATGTTCCTTGCCCTTTGATGGAGTTTTCAACCCTTGTAGCAGAGAATTAATGAAAGCTGCGATTTTTGGGCTTGTTCCTAGTTTATAAAGGTTTGATTTTGGTGCTAGGATGATAAGATTGGGGTTAGAAAGCCTTATCCTAAGCCTAGGAGGGTTCTAGTATGGATTAAGGTCTTCTTGTCTCGAGGTTGGGCTCTCACGGCAGAATCGGTGTCGGAGTATAGTTTGTTCTATGACGGTCTATCGTAAGACCGTCACATCATTCTGACGCTCCATCTTTGGACCGTCACATTTTCTGCTACGCGTTGTTAGCTCAATCTCGCTCTGTCATGTCTGACGGTCTAATATTAGACCGCTACAGATCTCCGACGCTCCATCTCTGGACCGTCACATTTCCTGCTACACATTTTTAGCCCAATATCATTATGTCATGTCTGATGGTCTAGTCTATGACCGTCACCTTATTCTGACGCTCCATCAGTGGGCCGTCACATTTCCTGCTATACTATTTTCAGTCCACCCTCTGTCGTCTCTGACGGCCTGATCTTGGTGCGTTACATGGGTCTGACGCTCCTACACTAGACCGTCACACCTTCTGCTGTAGGTTTCTGTTCTTTCCCTTTTCCCTTTGGTCTGACCTGCCGGTCTTACACTTCATCCATTCATTCACACTTTCATTTACATTCCCATCCACGCATTTATTTTCACCCATTCATTCACACATCCATACTCACATTCATCCATTCATTCATACACACATAAAATAAAATAAAAACATAAAAAAGATTTTTCATTTCATTCCATTTCATTCACATAAGTCATGTACAAGTATGGGTGTCAAAGAAGAAAGAAAAAACAAGTCACTCGGCCGGTCTATCTTCCGGGCCGTCACTATCGCCAGTGCCCTCATGCCGCTTTGCTGGTGGCTCCTAGACGCTGCTCTCCTCCCCCCGATGTCATCTCTAGTCTACCTCCTCATTCCTCCGATGGCCGGAGGAGCCGGTGAAGTAGTCTCAGAATCCACAGCTAGGTGAAATGCTCTGGCTCCTACTGCTAGTCCCCGACTTCTTCCCTAAAAGTCGAAGGGCCTCTTTCATAGCCGCAATCACGCCCTTCATCTCGATGGTCTGCACTCGGAACTGATCTCGCTCGCCCCTCAAGCGCGCAACGTCAGCTCTAAGTCGCTCCACCTCCTCATCATCCGCACGCCGGCGGGTCTCTCCTGCGCTCAGTTTGGCAACCTCCGCCCGGAGATGGGCAGCCTCGGCTACCGCTGTAGTTAGCTCTCTCGCCTGCATTTTGCATTTTGCATTGTCAATCCATTAAGCATTTGGTGTTTGCATCATAAGCATTTTAAGTCTAAAAGAAGCATAAGGGTTTAGATTCTTACCCGCTCCGCGAGGGTTGCCTCCGCCTCCTCGGCCCGAGCTACCGCTCGAGTAAACTCTACATCTCGCTCAGCCCGTCCCCCGGCAGGCTGTGAAGAGGAGGACGGTGCATCTGGTCCGGTCCTCTGGGCTCCCTCGGCCCGCTGCATTTAGAAGTCAAAGTTAGCCATTTGCATCATAAGCATTTAAGTCTTAAGTGTAGAAACTCACCAAAAGCTCCAAGGCAGCCCGATACTCGTCTCGCTGCTGGATGGTGGCATGAAGGAGTCCCTCGAGCTCGGTTATTCTTCCCTGTGGGTCTGCATTTAGAAAGCATATGTCAGTGCATATAGAAGCATTAATTTAAATAGACAGAGTTTTGAGTTTAGAAGTTCATACCGACCGTCGAGTGCCTCTGAACACCTGGTCGCCATACCGGTGGGAGTAAGCCTTGAGGTACGTGTCGTCGATGTTCGCCTGGTCTTTCACCACCCGGCCTCTTTTGTTACAATCATGCACATATTTGGCCTTCTGGGCACACCAGTCGACATCACCGCTAATGCCCTTCGAAGACTTGCCCGGGCGTTCATCGTCACGGCGGGGGAAGGTCACCTCAGGCTGGTGTAGTCCCCGAGTCCTCAGGATCAACCGGTAGTGCACGGGCTCGATCACGTTGATGCAGTGAAGCCATATGTCTCGCCCGCTGTATGCCAGGGACGCCTTCACCCAAGGCTGTCCCTCGTAACCCTCATCCCCGTATGGGGTCCATCTCACCTAAAAATCATTCATGAGCATTTAGAAGCATTCACATATAATCAAAACCCATTTAGATGCATTTAGAGCATTTAGAAAGTTTAAGTTCGGAGCTTACCGCTGTGTGCGGGAATGAGTCGAGATCATCCTGGATGGCCCGGGTCAGCCGGTTGATCGATCCCGTGTCCCTCGCTACCACCCACTGCCTCGCGATGGGGATCCGCTCGGGATGTAGCTGACTACCTCGCCCAATCCCCGGGAGATACACGAAGCTCCAGATCTGCATTTAAAGTCGAGTGTCAGTAAATTGCATCATTTTACATAATCTCATCTAGGGTTCAGCATTTACCTTTAGGAAAGGCGAGAAGCCACCCAGCATCATCCGTCGGTCTGTGGTGCTGAGCGACTCGAAGAGGAAGGCAAGCGTTGCCGCTCCCCATGCGTACTTCCCCACTCTGCCCAAATCCTCTAGCAGTGGCAGTAGCCTGCAGCTGATCACGTCGACTCGGGTCGGAAAAGGTAGCTTTCCAAACAATAGCATCAGGAATCGTCTCAGGACTCGGTCTCCCTCTTGTCCTGCCTCTGCCGCCACTCGCGGGCGTACCTACTCTATCACTCGATCTATATGCTGCTCGGGGAGCTCACCGATTGCTATAGCCGCTCCTCTCAGTCCCAAGCTGTCCTGTAGTCTCGACCTCGAGAGCTGGGATGATGTGTGCCCCGGCCTGATCAGATCTAAGCCCAGTAGCTCTTGGGCCATCTTCCGGTAATCTCCAAATGTCCACCCGATCACTGCTGCTCCGTGGACACGCAATCCAGTGATCCTCGTCATGTCTTCTAAAGTGGGGATCATGTGGCCCCATGGGAAGATGAAAGCCCGGCTCACAGGGTCCCATCTCTCGTGCAGTGCGTACAAGAGTGGGGTATATGTCCTCGTCACCTCAATGCTAAGCACCTCGGCGAATCTCATCTTGGCTAACCTCTCCCGCTGGTACTCGGGCAAAGCCTGGTACACTGCCCGTATCTGAAGCCAAGAAATCCAGGTTCTTCTTTTCCCCTGCACAATTAGAAGCATTAAGTCAGTCATTTAATCATAATTTCATTGCATTGCATAAATAAAAATGAAAACAATAAAAAATTTAGAAAACTGAAAAATCCAAAAAAAATTATTTTTGTCTCTGGTTGCTCTGACGGCCCTAAGGTGATGCGTCACAGTGCTCTAACGCAGCTGGGGTGGTGCGTCAGGCCCGTGACGGTCGCTGCAACGACCGTCACGTTCTCTGCAACGGGGCATTGTCCCCTTCATTTTTTTGGCTCCTAAAATGGCCATAGGAGGCCTACAAATGTTCCTAAGGGGTCCCCAGACCCATTTCTACCCTCCAAACACACATGCATACAACAAAAATTAAAAATTGAAGTTTTTTTTGGGAAATCGGCCTACCTCGGGTTCACGGTCCTTCTTCTTCTTCTTCTCCCTTGACGTGGTCGCCTCCTCACCGATGGCCCCTCCCATGGCTTCTTCGGCTTCTTCCACGGTCATTGGAGGGACTTCCTCCGTTGGTTCGTTCGTCGGAGGGCTCACCGCCAGTGGGGTTCCTTCTCGGTCCACCCGAGCCCTAAATCGCCGGATGGCCATCTTTTTCTTCCCCTTTTCCCTTTTCTTCGGTGGCTGAGACGGCTCGTCGCCGGTCATTGTTCCGGTGGATGAGGTGGTCGAGGGTGTTGAGGTTTTGGTGTTGAAGTTTTTTTGGTTCGTTTGGGCGTTTGTGAGCGAGTGGAGGAAACGACCGTTCGATTTTGTTTTTTTGAACGCTCAGGTAATGTGACGGTCTATCGTGAGACCGTCACACTACTCTGACGCATCCTCTATGGACCGTTAGGTCATTGTAAATGATGTCTTGAAGGATGTGAACCGCCAGACTCTGACGACCCGAGGTGGATCCGTCAGGGACGTCTAACGCACCCTTACTGGATCGTTACATGCTTTAGAGTGTTTGATAGATGATGATGCTTTGTTTATCAGAAAATTCATGTTTATATGATTATCTTGTCTATGCAATTCATGCTTATTGATGGTTATGCCTGGTTCTATGATTTATATTGTTAATGGCTAACCCTTTCTTGTTGCAAAATTTAAGTCATCATATTTGTCATCCGCTCTCCAAGAAGGTAAGTCAGGTATTGTATCCCGATTCCCTTTGTCCCTTTATGCATTACTATATGTTATGTATGATATACTATCTTGAGAACCGGCTGGTCATTCATGTGTTCTGGGATCTTATGTTCCCCTTACACAAAAATGATGATGCTCTAAGTACACGTGATTAATCGTTGGATAGGCCGTTAGGTTGGAAAAGCTTGGGGACGATGGTTCTGTCTTACACGCCGTGGTTGCAGATGGTGTCCTGACCCTGGTTTATCCGGTCTAACAATACTATTCTCGAGTATCTTATTATTTTATTCTTTCTTTGCATTTGTTTTAAATGATTTCCTTTCCTTTAGCCCAGCATGCATCATACGCATCTTTTGAGCATTCATGAACCTTCATTTGTCCAGGTGTCTCAGTGATGGTGAATAACTATGTGTTTAATGATATCGAATAAGGAGAGTCATTCCTCTCTGAATTGGAACGTTTCCTTCGGTCTACTCGCTTGATTTGGTTAGCTGAAGATTCCTGTCTGGAGTTTAGTTAATCGTCTCTTTCCTTTCCGTTGCTCCGGCCGCTGGCCGTGTTTTCCTTTCCTTAGTTGATAGTTCCTCCAGACATGTGTCCTTTGGTTGCCTTTCCTTGTGATTAGTTCGAAGCTTTCTGGAAAATTCCTGTCGCTTGTTGGTTGAGAACGGGTGTCGTTTGCCTTAACGCCCGCTTTTTAATCCACTCCGCTTCATCTTCGCTTCATCTCCATGTTCCATTTTCGCTTTCGCTTCACCTCCGCTCGCTCCCCTGTAAAGAGGACGTTAAGGAGGGGCATCTGTTGACACCCGTTTTATGACCAATAACTCGGGTCATCTCCTTGTTCATTCTATATGATGCTCCGAGTTGTTCACCTTTATTGAGCCTTCTTGGTCAATTTGAGGTCTATTTCATGAGTCATATCTCCTTGGTTGGGTTTGGTTCCTTATCCCTTTCCGCTGGATGAAGCTTAGCAAGCTCTCATTTTTTTGAACTCTATTATCTCTAACGGTCCTTTGATGGGACGTTACAGTACTCTAACGCATCCACCATGGTGTGTTATGTCCTTCCAGAGTCCATAGGCTTAAGGCTTCCTTTCAAGCTTATCTTTTGTCTATCCGTTGGGTGTGACGGTCTATCGTGGAGCCGTTACATTGGTTGTGACGCATCTACCCTTGACCATTACATTCATCTAGAGTCCTACGTTCGCAAACTTCTCCCGTTGATCTTATCTTATAGTGGATAAGGTTGTGTGACGGTCCAAGACTGGAGCGTTACATTAGTGTGGCGGTCTATCGTGCGGCCGTTACATCCAACAGAGAGTCCTGGCAAGCCTGGCCTTCGCTCTGCTATTTCCGTGATCGAACTAAGAGTTTGGTTGGAGGGTTTCTCTCTCGATACTCATCCTAAGAAGCTTCCGTTTGATTCTGTGGACTTTGGGGAGTATTATCTTCAAGAGTTTGCTAAGAAACGTCCTACTTTCTAGCTAGATTATCTCCTAATTCGAACCTAGACTTTAAGGGTCTGTAAATAGAACCCTTGACTTCATGGCTTGAAGAGAAGACATCTGGAGTTCGCGTCGAAGTGCTGCCGCATCCTGGAGCTAGCACCAACCAAGGAGAGCTGCTTCCCACGTCCATCTACTTTCAAAGTTCAGGGAGTATCGTTTCCAAGGGTTTAGTTCAGTCAAGATGTGTTCTTCTTTTCTCTCTTTTCAAACATCATAGCATTGCCCCTCTCCATCTCCCACATTCTTCCACTTGCTGCATTCATTCAAAACATCCTCCCATCTTTTAAAACGCCCCAGAGGGGTTAAAAAACCAACCTCCCCAGTATTTCCCTTTCCTTTTGCATGTTCTTAAGTTTCTTGGATTTATTGATACTACCTTGTCTAAGGGCTAATCTGGGTTGTTTTTCTTGTGTTCTACACTCTTTTGCAGGTTTACAGAGTCCATATCACGAGGCCCAAGCTCTCTGGCCGGCTGGTAATCTTGGAGATCAAAAGATTCCCAATTTCTTATTCTGCAGAAGCTTTGACGGTCTGGCACATGCGCGTTAGAGTGTTGTAGCGGTCTATCGTAAGACCGTCACACTTGCTGTGGTGCATCTTCCCTCGACTGTTACATCTGACGGAGCTGCAATTTCCTGGTTGTTCTCTCTCCCGTGGGCGGGTGCATCATCTTCCTATTCTAAGGTATTTATCAGGTCTTTGACTTATTTCTACCTTGGTGGCGATCACATCTTTCCTTAGTTTGGGCATTAGCTTTCTCTTTCATCACATCTCCTCTTTACTTTGCTTGCTCCACCTATACGGTGTGTTTTCATTTATTCCTTATTCCACGCTCCGGCGTGTGCTTTTCTTTATTTGCTTAGCTTAGTCTTGATTAAGATAGCATGCCCATGCTAGAGCTTGTGTTGGTTGCCTAGGTTCATGATTCGCATGTTCATAGGTTGATTGATTTCATTACTTGGCTCATTATTTGCTCATAGTTGGCATCATAGCCCATCTTGCAAAAGAAGGGACACATTAAAACCAACACATATATTACCTCAAGACGGTCCCACATTTCTTTTGTAGTGGCGCATGTAGACACTCTTGAGAATTCTATTAGGTGAAGGGAGCACTGCATTATGTGCTTTGCACCCCAGTTCAACGTTGATCTCCAGATTTGCTCCTTTGTCCTATATCCTCATCTTCAGGGAGCTCAAACGGTCCTTTGCTAATAATAACTCGCCAAGCCTCATGATCATGAGCTCTGATAAAAACTTGCATACGGTTTTTCCAGTAAGGATAATTTGTCCCAATGAAAAAGGGAGGTCTATTTATGGAATGCCCTTCGGGCATTGGACTCTTAGTCGCCATATCACCAGCTCTCTCAAGGTCTTTAGACCACATATAGAGAGACTAGCTCCGATACCACGTGTTGAGTAGTGATCGGCGGATCTAGAGGGGAGGGGTGAATAGATCAGCCCCTTCTTTGCCCTTCTTTACGGAAATAACAGCTAAATAAAAACTAAGAGCAGTAAGGCAAGAAATAGTTGCTAGCTAGTGAGCTAAAGGCAAGTGTGATGATCAATAGCGTTCCTACCAAGCATCTAGCGTCAAGCCACAATAGACAACAAACCACAGAACACAGATTTTTAAGGTGGTTCAATCTCTATCTAGAGACCTACGTCCACCCCTCACTTCAACCAAGTGAGGCTTCACTATGTAAAAGCACTACCGCTGATTCATAGCTTCTAACAGAGAGAAGACTCTCTCTAACCGCTGCCAAACAGTTTGAGGGTATCCAACCCAACACCCACGGACCAATGAACACACTGTCCATCTTCCTACTCGCAGGTAGGGAGCAAATATAAGAGTATGTGTTTTGAGAAAAACAAAACCAAAAGTTGATGAACCACACAAGGTATAGCAATGAAACTCTATGGGAGAAGAGAACTCCTATCTGGTGAAGAATAGACGAAGCCTGGCTTCTCTTCGTCTTGTTCCTAGGTCTTCACCACGATCGCAAGAGGAATGATGGATAAGCTCCTTAGCTTTTACTGCCAGCTGATGAAGCTATGGATAGATGCTATCTTCTTTGCTGTGAGAGCTCCTGAAGTGGAAGAAGACAGTCTGCAGCGTTGCCCTTACGCCAGTGACACCAGGAAGGAGAGGTCTCTCAGAGCTTGCTTTACCGTTGCTCTTCACCTTCTCTTCTTCTTCTCCTTTTTCTCTGTGTGCAGTCTCTTGCGTGAACTGGAGCTCCTACTGTCTTCTATATCGGTGGCTCACGACATCTCCTACATTGTCCCCTGCAGAGACCATACCCAGAAAGTCGCATCCACATTACTTGATTTGCTTCCTCAGCTCCGTTGACCTTTGTCTACCATGCTTGCTAGTACGTGGGTAGGTAGGGAACCATATCTACAGCGGTACCAGCATCTGGAGGATTTCTCTGCCAGTCAATAAGATCTTCGGACAAGGTGAGCTTCCAGACTGCTTTTCAAGTGCGAACAGATCCTCCAAGACCGATTGCGGATCTTGGAAAGCAGACGCGACGGGATCCAGATCCGTTCTGGAAGAACATGAATGTGTTGACACTTTCAGACAAGGTGTCGACACGTCCCTTTGTCTGCTTGAGGGTACTGGCTACCTTTATACTGTCGACCCCTTCACACGGGGCATCAACATAAAGTGTCGAGACTGTGTGTTAGATAGAGTTGTAGTCCACTTTGCTGAACTGAAGGTGTTGACACTCTTTTACAGGGTGTCGACACGTTGTGCCAAACAGAGCCCAAACAGAAACGGCTCAAAGTCAATTTTCTTCTTGACGTGTTGAGACTTTGTCACAGGGTGTCGACACGTTGCTCATGCCAGAGCTCAAATAGAGACGGTTCTAACTTGGTTTCTTCATGACGTGCCGACACGTCCAGATGACAGGTCGACACTTGAGAGTCCTTCACTTGAGCTTGTCCAAATATAACTTAAACAAAATCATTAATCACACCGCATGAATTCAACAATGAATTGTGGCTTGTTATCGTCAAAACTAGGGGACATAACACAGGCAACTTTTTCCTCAAGATTGCCTTTCGTGTGACTGTAAGAATTCGAGCATCCATAGAGTGTTAGGAGGAATTTCCAAATCTCTATGGTTAACCATCATTGCTCATGTTGTGTGCAAAGTGTGGGAGTTTTGCCTCGAGTGTATTTTGTGAGTCATGCTAACAACATAGCTATGACTCTTCCCCTTGACGGATGTACTCACCAAAAATTACTTTCCCCCCTTAGAATATGTCGTGATGGATATATACCCAAAACCGGGGCAGCATTATTTAGCAAGGAAGCATGGTACCAGAAAATTCAAAGGAAGGGTATTAAGATATCTTATAGACAAGCATGCAAGCAGGGCAATCAAGCATTCAAGATCAAGAGCATGCCAGAGAGCTTCTTTTTTTCTCTCTTTTTTTTGTATATACATATATCATTATCATAGACGAATACTATATCGATGTATTATTTGTGGGTATAAGATCAATGCCGAAGCAAGGGAGAAAGAGTTTCATGCATTGAGGTGAACCCGGGTGGGGCCGAGAATAGGACAGCAGGCTTTGAGGGAAAGTCTAAGCGGAGAGCAAGAGAGCGGACTTCGGACGAAGTCTAAGCCGAAATTGGAAGAGCGGGCTTTGACCGAAGGTCGAAGCCAAAATCAGGAGAGCAGGTTGTATAAGCCAAGGATAGCAGGAAAGCAGGCTGGGTAAGCCAAAGGATAGTAGGAGAGCATGCCGTCTAAGCCGACAGATATTAGGAGAGCAGGCTGTAAAAGCCAAAACTGGGGGAGCAGGCTTCAACTGAGGGTCTAAGCTATTGAGTTATATTGGTTATGTCACGCTCCAAAGCGGAATATCGGGACGCGGTAGTAGAAAGTTAAAATATGTTGATTTCTAGGCATGCTGTGCTTTGGGCTAGCACTTAAACAACACCAAAAATAACATAATAACCAAGAGATGGAATTAAACCTAATTAACCATTTATTCCAACTTACGGAAACATAAAAGATCCAATATCCACCAACTGAATATTCAATTACAACTCTTGGATAACACTACAACTCTCAGACTCAAACTATCTAGGGACAACTCCAGACGGCTTTCTAGCTGGCTCGCTCCAAGGTCTTCACTCCTGCCCATCCCCATCCGTTTGTGAGTCCTCACCGGAGCTATCAGAAATAGGGGGAAAAATTGGGTGAGCGAACGCTCAGTAGGTAATAGCAGGCATAGTGTAAGTAATTAACAATTTAATTTAATTCCACTACATAAAATAAATGGTGATAAAACAACCAACACAATAGAATGAAGCAATATAGAATTGAGATATCATTTCCATGTACTTGGCCGATCAAGTAAATAAACAAGCAAGTCAAGTAGAAGTAATCCCATGTAGCAATTTCCAAGAATATTGAAATGAACGAATGTCGCAGATATCACGCTAGTCATGCACTCGGTGCAATGCCTCACCATGTCATTACAACTCCCCGGGGCACTAGTACTTTTCGGGCGCTCCTCCCAGGACTAGACCGGGCCCTTATGATGCGTTGGCATTGATTTGTTGGATCCAAGATCTCAAGTAACCATCTTAGACATCCATTTGCAATCGGCCAGAATTTCAAGGTCAAGCTGTGTAACTTAATCTCTAAGATGAAGTGATATTTCATGATTGACTGAGAAGTCAAGAGATCTGGAATAGAATACAAGCAAAACACATGAAAACCAGTTCTTGATGTAAACGGTCATGCTAGGCCGCCTAGATGCGAAAACGGTCTAGGCTGGACCGCTTAAAGGCTAGATGGGCCAAAGGGTCCAAGCCGAGAATGAAAGAGTAGGCACGGTCCAATGGGGGCCGTCATCAAGACTAGACGGTCCGATATGGGCCGTTTACAAACTAAGGTCGACGCACATAGCAAGAAGGTCGATGCACAGGCCAGTTGAACGTGGTCATCCGAGGACCTTTTAGAATCTCAGGCGGTAAAACCCAGGCCGTCTGATGACATAAACGGTCCCCCAAGGGGAGCTATCTGAAGAACAGACCCGACTCCGGGCTTGGGCATAAGCAAGCGATTCGGTCGAGTTAACATGTGCATGATTTGAGGTACAACCTATCCGGTATCCTAGTGAGAATCCCAGACTCGCGGGGGCTTACGGAGGTCCCATAATAGAGGTCCTAGTCCGACGGAAGGAGTATCCGGCGAGAGTCTCACCTATTACAAGAATTGAGAGTTTAAAACATCAGAAAATAATGTATCACGGTCAGTCAGTACCACCGGAGTGGAGTGACTGTCAGAACAATCCTAGTATTATTACTCCAATTCCAAGATTAACATTTATGCCTCATTAATTGATAAGAACACTGAGGGAATTATGATTGGAAAGGAGATATCAATCAAGAACAATAAGGGAATTAGATCAAATGTTCCATAATTTACCAGTTCTTTGTGTGAGTTTCTGACCTGCACATGCATAGCTTAACAAGAAATGACATACTTAACACATGGAATAAATCAATCTGCGAGACATACGCGGTCTAACTAGAGCCGCTGGACAGGGTCTAGCAGTCTATCGCTAGGCCGCTCAGAACATGTAAGTCCAAAACCCTACACGCCTTACGCGGTCTATCGATTAGCCGCTAGGGTTTCCAAGCGATCTAGAGAGAAGCCACATGCCCATCTGCACGGTCTATCATTGGGCCGTCTACGAATAGGGGGTGTCAAACACAAAATAATATAAACAGTCAAGCCACTACCGCCGACCCCAGACCTGGTGGTCTATCGTGAGGCCGTTCAGTATTGTACGGTTCCTATAAAACCGTGGCCTGTTCGCCGTTCCGGTGCCCGGGGAACATCCGACGGGGCTCACTAACAACAAGAAATCTAGTCGATATAGAGCATAGAAATTGGGCAAAAGCATACCACTAGAAAGAGAATGAAAAGATGCATGCCATGGATTGATTAATTGAAACTCAAGCCTGCTAACCTAGCCTTTAATCGAAGATAACAATGGTAACCGTAGTTTTAACATGCTCCGACTAAAACAACTAATACTCGCATGATATAGAACAAAATTTAAGGATTTTGGTATCAAATGAAAGAGGGCTTAGAGACGAATCCAATGATGTATTAAGTTTTGGGTTTGGTCTACTAGAACCTACCTTAAACAAGGAAAAAGAGGGGACGACGACATCGGCCGCGATAGAAAACCCCTTCAAGAGATCACCGGAATACGCCCTCGTCCTCGCACCTCGCCGGCCGCAACTACCAAACGTCGATGCTAGGAGGCCTTAGGGTTAATTTTAAAGGATTAATCAATTTATAGAGGGATCGATCGAGAGGATAGAGTCCACGACTCCGGTCGCGCGTGATTCGCGCATTGACCCGGTCATGTTACCGCCCTCGCCTAAAATTTCAAATTTTTTAGTCAGGGTTTTGGTGAGAAAATTGAGGAGAAACGACCTACACATCGTGGCCGTTCGATTGGGTCCGATCTGAGCTCAAATGGTCGAGAAACGGGTCCAAATTAGATGATCCAAGGCCCGATAGGGTAAAACGCGGATTTAGCCCTAATTCTCTTAATTCGATTGGCTTAAAATTTTATTTAAGGTTTCCTGCAGAAGACAAATTGCCTAATTTTTTAGTCCTCTACATGATTATAATTTTTTTGGATTTTTGTAAATTGTTTAGAATTTTACCTATCATATTTTCCATAGGATTTCTTGTTAATTTCCCGTTATTTTATCAAATGCTCTACCGGGTGCTACACCCTCCCCCACTTTAAGGAATTTGGTCCTCCAAATTCACTGCACTTATCGAAATGGAGAGTAAGGTAACTGACCTTCGAATAAATCGGGGTATTGCTTTCGGATAGCGTCTTCAGACTCCCATGTAGCTTCTTTAGTTCCACGTCGGCTCCATTGAACCTTGACCATAGGTATGGAACGATTCCTGAGTTGCTGTTCCTTCCGATCCAAAATCTTGATTGGCTTTTCTTCATACGTCAAATCTTTTTTTAATTCCAGGTCCGCATGTTGAATGATGTGAGTGGGGTCATAAACATATTTCCGCAACATAGATACGTGGAAAATATTGTGTACTCTAGAAAACTGAGGTGGTAAAGCAAGTCTGTAAGCAACTTCTCCCACTCTCTCCAAAATCTCGAAAGGGCTAACATATCTCTGACTTAGCTTGCCACAGATGTCGAACCTTCGAATTCCTCTCATTGGCAAAACCTTCAAGAATACATGTTCGCCTATTTGAAACTCCAAGGCTCTTCTTCTGTTATCAGAATAACTTTTCTGTCTCGATTGTGCCACTTGCAGACGATCTCGGATAATGCGGATGTTCTTGGATGATTCTGAAATGAGATCCGGGTCCCAGCCATTTCTTCTCCCCTACCTCATCCCAACACAATGGTGATCGACAACTCCTCCCATAAAGGGCCTCGAACGGAGCCATCTGGATACTGGACTGGTAACTGTTAATGTAGGCGAACTTGATCAAAGTCAAGTGCTCATACCAACTGCCTCCAAAATCAATCATGCAAGCTCTTCACATATCTTCAATGTTAGTTCTTTCAGTCTGTCCATCTGTCTGAGGATGAAAGGCGGTGCTGAAATTCAGACAGGTTCCCAAGGACTCTTACAGTCCTCTCCAAAAATGCGAAGTGAACTGGGGGTCTCTATCTGACACAATGCTTACCGGTACTCCGTGCAGTCTTACAACTTCCTTCATATACTGGGCAGACAAAACATCAACTGTCCACTTTGACATAATGGATAACAAATGAGCGGACTTAGTCAGTCTATCAACAATGACCCATATTGCATTGAATCCACCACGAGTTCTAGGGAGACCCATGATAAAGTCCTTGTCGACACTTTCCCACTTTCATTGTGGTATATCGAGCGGCTTTAACTTCCCTGCAGGTCTGAAATGTTCAGCCTTGATTTGCTGACATACTAAGCTACTCACAAATTCTGCCACTTCCTTTTTCATACTCGGCCACCAAAAGGTCCTTTTTAAATCCTGATACATCTTAGAACCTACAGGGTGAAAAGTATACTTGGACCTATGGGCTTCTTCTAAAATCTTGCATTTTGCTTCTGCCACATCAGGAACACATATTCTTCCTCGAAACAATAACCGGCCGTCATCGGCTAACATAAAATCTGGTCTATTTCTCATATTTTCCTTGACTTCTACCAACATAGGATCATTTTCTTGCAGGGACTTAATTTTCGTTATTAATTCTGGACGAAGCTGAAATTGAGCAATCATGACCCGATCCTTGCTAACATTGAGATCCAAATCAAGGTTTGCCGACCCAGTCGACCCGCGGGACGGGTCGGGTCGGCCGGGTCGCACAGCGACCCGGTCCGCTCTCTCAGGCTATCAACGCGTGATTTTTTAATTTTTTTTAAAATTTTTAATAAAATTTTATTTAAAGATTAAATGTTATATACATTTAAAAATATTAGAATGTAGAGTTTTTTTTAATGATAATAGATCCATACTAAATTACAGATAATTAATTATATAAAAATAACATATTACACCGCTTAATTAAACATCCTATTATATATAATACTTTAAAAAATTATTTAAATTATTTAATATGTTAAAGTAAACAGTGACATAATAATGACATTCATTCATGAAGTATAAAATACAAAAACTCACTCATCCTCCTCATCTGTGAAGCCCGAATCCCAAAGCTCATCATCAGATACACGAGAGACTGATCACCCGTATAATATAACTCTATCCTAGTGGGTGGAGGGACATGTGGGTGGGACTGAAAATATGTAACCATCTGCACAAATGATGGGTCGTGTGCTGCGGTGGAGGGTACATGAAAATCTGTAAAAAAAAGTCCTCACTACATCTATAGCTTCAATTCTATCATGTGCGACTGGTGCTGGTGCTGGTGCTGCTCGAACTCTAGACGTGGAGGAAGATCCTGCTCCGCCATGTGCTCCTGGTGGGGGTACCCTGGACGTAGAAGAAGATGCCATGGGTGTGCTACGAGAACTGTATCTATCCTGTAACTGTGTCCGAAAGGAATGTCGGACATCTCCCGGAACTCGGACGCATGCACGAACATCGCGTCGCACTCTCGCAAGGTGCTCCGCAAACCTGTGTATGCCGGTGACGTGATGTTCGCAGTATCTACAGTGCACATGTCCATCACCCTCAACAGAGTATCCATGCTCCCACGTAGGGTGACGTCGTCCGTCCATGATGACCTGCAAATAATGTAAAAGTTTACATTAGTAATTTCAATGATAAGTACAAAACTCAAGATATGAAGAAATTTATAATTAATTATTAGTTAGTTATAAATATAACCAAATGATACATACTCATTAAGAGTATGGACCCAAATTGGGCCAGTGCCCATCTCCAAACAATCTGACATTAAAAGTGTTCCGCAGATAGGACAGATACTCTTCATAGCGCATTGAACCTGAATAGTTCTCCCAGTACATGCGTACGTAGTATTCATATTGCTGCGAACCTTGTGCGTACACGACCTCTACTGGCATAGCTGCGGCATAAGGATATGGATACGATCGGAAAATTTAACTACTGCTATCTGAGTCGCCATGATACATCGACTGCTGCGGTCATGACCGTCCATACGAGCTTCCAGATCCCTTGGAGTCATGTGTGCTCATCCTCTCAAAATCAGACAACATGCCTTGATAGCTAGTACTATCTGCAGCTGAACTTCCATAGTAGGGATCCCAATGATCAGCTGCCCGCCTCGTCCCTGCCGGTGGAGCACCGTGGTCCTCATCTTGCGTGGCATGTGTGAAGTGCTGCTCCTCTGTCCATGCGGCATGTTGATGGCCCCCACGACCTCTACTATGACCACTGTTGTACTCTCTGGCACCAGCACTAGTATCCTCATGACAACTCCGTTGACCACCTTGAGAACCGCCACCTTCATGGGATGAAGACCCTGTCGGTGTACTATCATCATCGGAGTCATGACTCCCACTGATGCGGGGCTCAATAGAGGGCTCGGGAGTATCGTCATCTGCATTGGGATCTAATGTCTCCATGTCTGTAATATCTATCGGATTTAATGGTGGTCCCTTGTCCTTCTTGCTGCTGAATAATGTGGTCCATGATGATTTTTTCTTCTGTGGAGCAGGGGGCGGCTTACCTACTGCATGTTGTGACCCTCTAGATGCCTGAGAAGCAGAAACCTAGTTAGATAATTTTTCAATTTACTTTCTATTGTGTAAGTCTGTATGTATACCTGAGACGACTGACTAGGTGCCTTAGACGTTGAGTGTCATGGCGCAGCAGACTGATATGGTTGTTTCGATGCTACCGAAGATTACACAATTGAAAGAATAATATATTCAATTACCAATGAAATACAACATATAAATGTAGAAATGATAATATAATTTCAACTCTCTTAATGAGGAACTTCCCCTAGCCTCTCTTGAAGTGGATAACCTTCTGGGTTTCGCAGATATTGAATGCCGCGGTGCAACAACCCGGGACCACTGTTCTCTCGCAATGTTATCTTTTGTCGGACCGACCTGTAATATATTTCTTACATCATCATACATCAATATATGACTACGCTATCTAATGAAATATGCGATTCGATTTTCATATATTAATTCACCTGAGCTGTCACTTGACGCTCAATTGTTAGAGGTTGCATCAATCACTCCCATGTTGTATCATCGTATGCATACGATGTGCCTCCACCCCCAATGACGACGTCTTCATCCAAATTAACTTCATCATCACATCCCGTTGCTGACTCGTCACCACCCAACTGCACATGGATGTCATCTCCCTCCCCCACTACCTCTTGTACAGCTGATGCGAGAAAAGTATTAGGCCGTGGTGTCTCGCCTGGTTCTTCAGCCTCCTCGTCCAATTCTACCTCACCACGCTCGGTTGTGGCTCTTGCAACCCATGCTACCATAGGGTCATCATCGTCTCGCAAGTACACAACATCCGTTGGGTCGTAATCTCCATCTCCTCTCCTTGTATCCATTTGCACATGCCGGACCTTTAGCCTCATCTTGTAATGAACATACACCATTTTGTCTAGCCTGTGGTGTGTCAGCCTATTCCTCATCTTAGTATGCAAGATGGAGAACGTCGACCAATTCCGCTCACACCCACTCGACGAGGATGTTTGCGATAGAACTCTCACCGCGATCTTCCTTAATACGGGTGCACTTGTGCCGTAATTTAGTCACCACTCAGCTGTGTTTAAGACAGATCACGTACAATATAATAATTAGATGTAAAAATTACTTCTCGAGATATAGAAGGTACATTGTGAAGACACATTACCTGGATCAAGTCTGTCACGACTGGCCACGGCATTAGGTGTCGTAAATGAACCAATTGTCTCTCTAAATATTTTCATCTACATTATCGAAAAATATTAAGTGTATATTTCATTTCATATTCTCAGTGGTAAAATATCTAAGTATACCTCATTCAACGCATCAGCAGCATCTGTTGGGGTGAAAGACAATCGGTCTACCATAATGTTGACCGATTCTATCAAAGTATCGTTATAAGCAAGGCCCCGAGCATATTGAAAGGCCGGATGTAGATAGTACGCTACAATCGCAAGACAATGAATTACATATTAGTATCAACTGAAGATCACAGCTCATTTATTGGACGAGAATGTAAGTGTTTACCTGCCATGTGAAGATCACGGCTCATTTGTCTGTCCCATCTGTCCTCTACAATCTCTAGGATGGTGGGTCCATATTTTTTGGACGTTGTAAGGATCTTCCGCTTGGCAGCTTCTATTTTGATGTACACCAACCCCATGGTTGGTACTCTATCATCATCCACACATCGCAGTATCTCATACAGTGGCTCTATCAATGACACTAATACCTTCACTCTATCCCAAAAATTAGAGGTGTTGACAATCCCCTCGACCTCCGCCCCTTCACGTGAAGCAGCAAAAGAGGAACTCAGCCAGGTCTCACCTCTAAACATTTGCTTCAACGCATCTTTATGTTTTAGTAGGCTCTGCAATGCGATATAGTTGGTGGCAAATCGTGTGATGCCAGGCCTCAACAGTTTGCCGCCACAATGCTCCCTCATCCATGCCAATACAAGTGTGTGGTTGTAGATATATTTCGTGATTTTTTGTGCTACCTCGACCATAGATTTGACCACACGAAGCTGCCCAATCTCCTTTAGCATCAGATCTACAGAATGTGCTGCATAGGGGGTCCAAAAAATGTGCCGTATATTTTTCATTAGCTCCTCCCCAGCCTTCTTATAGTTCGACCCATTGTCAGTCACCACTTGTACAATGTACTCCTCCCCAATCTCAGTCACCACTTGCTCCATCAATGATAAAATATATTGGTGACTGTGAATTTGACCAGACGCATCCACTGATTTGTGAAAGAAAACATGTCTGTCACAATAAACAAGGAAGTTGATCAGGCTAGATTTTGTGGTACCTGCCCATCCATCACACATCAGTGTGACTCCGTACTTTTTCCATTTCTGTTTGAATGAGTCAATGTAACTCTTGATTTCAGCAACTTGTTCATCAAGATATACGCCGACCAATTCTCTCGCTGTAGGCGGCTGCACGTGTAGCCCAAGGACCTGAGCTTCCTGAAACATTGGCTTGTAGTAAGGGCTATTGGCTGCATTGAAAGGCAGACCCGCGTGGTGTCACCATTTTGCAACGGCCTAACCAAGTTTCCATTTAGGCCCCTTCTGGCCATATGCATCGTCCATCCACGTTTGCTTGCCATGCTCTCGGGATAGTACACCGGGCTCCACATCTTCAATGTTGATCGATTATGTTCTTTT
This sequence comes from Amorphophallus konjac, assembly GCA_022559845.1. NCBI lineage: Eukaryota > Viridiplantae > Streptophyta > Magnoliopsida > Alismatales > Araceae > Amorphophallus > Amorphophallus konjac. The sequence continues at coordinate 253,872,936 of CM040118.1, read as the reverse complement.
TCTTTGTGTCTCCGAGTTACCAGTCAAGAAACTCCGTATCCCCCGTGGTTGTCGAGTCGTAGATGAACCACCACTCCCTGATGCTCCGGTCCTCCCCCCCTCGCGACTTCGGACTCTCGTCTCCTTGGGATGTCTTGACTCTTCCCTCCTCTGATGTAATGCCTCACGGAACTCGGCTTCGTATGGATCATTCAGCATGACATACACATTAGCCTGCTCAGTACGTGCTTGTTGGTCTTCGTCATTGGGTGTCCATGCACATTCGTCCTTATCGCTACCGCTTGCTCTTCCGCTCAATGCCGCTTGATCTCTTTTTTCTTTTTTTCCTTTTCTTGCGTCTCAGCTCTCTTCTCCCGCAGGTGCCTGGCCATTGCAAGTTTCACATCTCGAGACACATAGGTACACCAAGCAACCTCAGAGTATCCTGCACCGGCTCCTCCTGCCAAATACTTCTTCAACCGAGACACCCCTCCTCCCCGGTGTTCTATTTTACAATAGTTGCAACGCCAACACCGTCGGTTGCCATCCAACATAACTCCGTGTGACCATCCAATATCATTTGGTCGTTCCCTAGGAGCCATAGAGTGCTTAACTGTATCTCCTAAATTTAAGAAATATAAATTATAAAAAATATATTATTTTAAGTCTACAACTAACAATGAAAATAATATCATTATTTCTACAACATGCAAGACTAAATTCAATATTTAATACATCTCAATATAATTTAGTTCAAAATAATATCATTATTTCTAAAACATGCATATAATGTTAATTTTTTTATTTAATACATCTACATTTACTTTAAAAATATTTGTAAAATATTTATCTCTAATTATATATTTAAATTATAAACATCTCTAATTAAATTATATTATACATCTAAATTAACTTTAAAATTATTTTTAAAATATTTATCACTAATTATAAATTTAAATTATAAACATCTCTAATTAAATTACATTATACATCTAAATTAATTTTAAAATTATTTATAAAATATTCAACACTAAATTTATATTTACAATAAAAACATCTATACTTAAGTTACATTATACATCTAAATTAACTCTAAAATTATTTGTAAAATATTTATCAATAAAATTATATTTAAATTCAAAACATCTCTACTTAATCTAAATTATAAATATTAACTTTAATTTTATGTAAATTTTTTATCACTACAGATATATTTAAATGAAAAATATATTTAATTTTTTTAAAATAAAATATCATATTATTTTACGTCTACAACTAATAATGAAAATAATATCATTAATTCTACAACATGCAAGACTAAATTTTAAATTTAATACATCTCAATGAAATCTAATATTTAAACATGAATTAAATAATACATCAAAAATAAATTTATTTCTACAACATGAATTAAATAATATTTATATTATTTCTGCAACATGAATTAAATAATACATCCAACAAAATTATTTCTACAACATGAATTAAATAAAAATTATATTATGTCTACAACATGAATTAAGCATTACATCAAAAATAATTTTAAACAATCTAACAAATTGTATTCTTACATTTTTTAAACTAAGAAAAAATATAAAAATATAAAAATTAAATTATTTTTTATTCTCTTCTCCTCCCCCCCTCCCCCACCCCCACCACCGCCCCTGGCCGCCCCTGCCCCACCCCCATCGTCCCCCACCCCCACCACCGCCTAGTACCCCCCTCCCACCTCCGACGGCCACCACCGCCCCCCCCACCACCTCTCCCACCACCGGCGGCCCCCACCGCCCAGATCGCGCCCCCCCCTCCACCACCACCCACCCCTCTATCCCACCTCCTGCGGCCCCCAACCGCCCAGAATGCCCCCCCTCCCACCACCCCCACCCTGACCACCGCCCAGTTCCCCCCCCCCCCCCGACCACCACCGCCCCTCCACCACCTCTCCCACCTCCAGCGGCCTCCACCGCCTAGATCGGCCCCCATCGACGTTGATCGCCCCCCCCCCACCCCTCCCTCCCCCACCTCCGGCGGCCTCCACCGCCTAGATCGGCCCCCACCGACGTTGATCGCCCCCCTACCCCTCCCTCCCCCACCTCCGGTGGCCCCCCACAGGCGCAGACTATTTAACAAAAAAAAAAATTTCACCTACCTCCGATCGCCGCCATGAGCCCCCCAAAGCCGCCGTCCACCGCTCTGACCGCCGTCCAACGCCGCTCGCCTGTGGGAGGGATGGAGGAAGAGCCTCCCCTTCGGCCCGTTAAATGGGCGAACCGAGTCGGGTTTGGGGAAGTGACTCGCCGCGGCCTCGAGAATATGAGCAGAATATAACAGAATATAAAGAGAATATAAGAACGGGAATTTAAACGGCCATTGGGGAAGTGACTCGCCGCGGCCTCGAGAATATGAGCAGAATATAATAGAATATAAAGAGAATATAAGAACGGGAATTTAAACAGCCATTGGGGAAGTGACTCGCCACAGCCTCGAGAACAAGATGTGATCGCCAGGGGCCAAAAGACCCCAAAATAAAGAAAGTGATCGCGCCTACCTCAAGAGCGGGAGATGGCGGGTTACTTCTTCCTCCCCCTTCGGCCGACCGACGGAGAGGGCTTTCCTTGGGTACCTTTGCAAAACAACGACAAACAAATAACGAGTGGATTAGAAAGATGAAGGTGTAGTATTCAAATCCTTACGATAAAAATAACGAAATGATGGCAAGACACACACCTGGTTGGTGTTATCTTTTAAACCCCTCTCGGACTCGAGTAGGAGGAAAATGAGATGATGAATGCAAGAAGTATATAAAAGAAGAGGCGCCCTTATGAAGGGGGATAGAGGATGTGAGATGATGAATGTAAAAGAACTACGAAGAAAAAGAAAGGATTGGCTTATTGGATGTGCCGATGGTGAAATCCGGCGGAGCTCCGGCAGCGTAGGGACGACGACGTGGAAGCGCGGTGGATGAAGACGACCTTCCTCTCGCGAGCGTGGGCACCCGAGAAGTCGGTAGAACCTCCACCTACAAAAGACCCCACGGGTTAGAAATGACTCCGGTAGCCTCTGGGCTCCGGCAGCCTATCGGATCTCTTAGAAGCTCCCCCAGAACTGAGGGGGTGGGCCTCTATTTATAGGGCTCCGGAGGGTGGAGGCGTCCAGGACCCTGGACACCTTCATTAGGGCCAAAATAATATTTTATTCTATTTTTATTTATTTTTTCTGAATATTTTCATGGAGGCGTCCAGGGGACCGGACGCCTCCATAAAGGCCCACCGAATTCCCACCGAATTCCCACCGAAAGCTGCACGCGGTTCGGCACAACGCGTGGTTCTGATCGGCGCCCGTGATTCAGAAATGGGCGCGTCCAGTTGGCAGGATGTCTCCACAATTTAGATTTTTTCACACACGACAAACTAACGTTCGGTGGAGGGGCCCCATGGGCAAGTTGATGGAGGCGTCCAAGGTCTCGGACGCCTCCATAAATATATTATTTTTATTTGATTTTTATTTTATTTTTTATGATTATTGATATTATTTTTATTATTTTTGCATTGATGGTGGACGCCTCCATGATTTTGATTTTTTTTATTTTTTGGTCATTGATGGAGGCGTCCAGGCGCCTGGACACTTCCATGATTTTGATTTTTTTATTTTTTTTGGTCATTGATGGAGGTGTCTAGGCGCCTGGACACTTCCACGATTTTTCACGGAAAAATTCAAAAAAATGTAAAAAAATTCATAAAATTAGGAAATCACCAGAGTAATTAAAAATGTGAAGGCCGACTTGGGGTATCATAGTGTAATATGAGATTTACTCACGGTAACATCAAGAACGGCGTGTCTACAGCTGCTCCGCCTTGGCGTCTACTTTGCAAGGGAGTGACACGTAATGGAATGGTATCGAAGTGGAGTGAAATGGAGTGGGAATGGACTGATAAGTTGATGCCAAGGTGTGATGAGACACGCTTTTGACATTACTGTTTAGAATTTTTCCTGGAGTTTCAGAGAGGCGACCTTGAAGAAGGACTTTCAAATTTTGACCATTGCTTCGACAAGGTTAAAATAAGGGAGGGTGAGATGTGCACTCAGGCACAAAAATAAAGGAGACCAACTTCTCGGTGTGAAAGTACCTGGGTCATAAACCTGTAGGTTTCACCTTTGGGGAGCTGTTACCAGCCAATGTGGAAGTGCTGCGGCCAAGGTGGGTCAAACAAAGCAAAGGAATATCTGAGGGTCTGTCCAAACAAGGGTCTCCTTTGGAAGAGCAGCGTAGGGCCGCTTCAAGGAAACTCAGTATTTCATTTGGAATGGAATATCTCATATTTGTAAGAATTGGAGCACAACGGCTTTCACAATAGAATCACTCGAATGATCTTCCGCAATAAATTCAAAGTCCTATATGAATGCATGCTGGGTTTAAAGAAAAAATTAAAACAAACTAAAATAGAAAATAGCCAAGGATAATATTGTCAACTTGTTAAGAATGGGTCAGGATACCGATCCGGTGAGCTGATATTGGGCTGGGACCCGTTTATCCACGCACCGACTCACTGAATGGAACCGTCGTCCCCATGCTATCACAAGTTAATGGCATATCCGTACAACCCAAATTCTTCCGGGATCATCACTGTTTTTGTTGAAGGGGAACTCAAATCCCAGATTCGTTCGGGCCGCAAGGTCCTTGACATGTTCTAGTAGCGTAGGTATCATATACTATGATGCATGACATGGTGGGACCAACCATCGAAAGGTGGGACAGGAGATAGGACAAAGATGTCCGTTAGTAAAACCTTCACAGGCCAGCATGGATTAATAACATCAGAAAGTAACAAAATCGTAACAGAATCGCACCAAAATGCAAAGGAGATCTAGCCAAAATCCTGACACTGACCACTAATGTGACATGTTCTGTCCTGTAGCGATCTTCCCTTCCTACACTTCTTCTCTTGCACCAAGTTGTTTCGAGGCACGCTTCACGAGACCTTGCCCTAAACAACAGGGAACTACGCCTCGCACGGAGGGATCCCCTTTTCTCTTTCTTTTGGGCGCGTCCAGGCGTGAGGACGCGTCTTAACCTTCAAATTTAAATTTAAAGTGTCGGGCGGTCTTTCTTCTCCCATGCCTCACCCGCAAACGAGCCCGCCTTCCGCCGAAACTCGCTTGCCCCCTTTTCGTCTTCCTCCTCTTTTGATCGATGGAGTTCGGTGGGCCCGACCATGGTGAAGGTGGAGAGGGACGAGGAACTCCTCGCCCGAGGAGGGACACGCAAGAACACGGAACGGCGTCCATGGAGGAGGAAGGGCCGCTTCGGGCCCCCGAGGGACCCGAGGGGCCTGATGGTGCGGAAGGAGGTGAACACGGTTTGGTAGGTCCTCAGATCTTCTCATTTGATCCATTTTGAGTTTTGAAGCGAGCCGTGCGAGGGGGGAAAGGGTTCGGCGAGTGTTGCACTCAAATGATGGACGCGTCCTAGACAGGGGATGCATTCTTAGTTATGATGCGAGGCCCTTCTTTCTTGGTGCAGGACATGGCGAGGACCCTGGGCCTGGCCGATGAGTGGGCGAGTGCAGACGAGCCGAGCCGTGCCAGGAAGGGGAGTCGCGGCAAGGCGAAGCTCGAGGATTGGCGCATACGTCTCCCTGGACAGCAAGGGAGCGTATTGGTGCAGGACAGTGCCGACTTCCTGCGGCAGCAGAGAGAGAGTTATGCGGGGCTTCCCCAAGCCGGGGATACGCGTGACGTCAACGGCTCGCGTGCCCAATTAGCCGAGGTCAGGCGGTAGCTGGCCGCCACTCAACAGGAACTGTTGCTCCTGGTAAGCTAAGTGCTGCATTTTCTGTTTTTAAATGTGGAGCTTAGCTGACGGCTGTTGTTTGTTCGTTCCAGCGTGCCCAGCAGACATCGATGGTGGGAGTAGCTGGCGCCGCATCTTCTAGTTCCTCGGCCCCTTTTCTTGAGATTGTCTCCCTCCGGGAGCAACTTACTGGTGCAGTGGCTCGGGCTGCCCGGGCGGAAGAGGAGCGTGATGCCTGGGTGGCGACTGTAGCAGAGCTGCGACATCGCGGTGAAGAGAGACCTTCTCCAGACATCCTGGAGTTAAGGGTTCTTCTGCATATGACGAGGAGAGAGGCAGAGAGAGAGAGTCGAGAGAAGGGCCGAGCGTCAGCGGGATCAGACCGAGAGGAGGGCCTTGGAGGCCCAAGTGAGGGAGCTCCAGCTGGGCCTTCAGGCCGTCGTGCAGAGGCTAGGAGGGATGGAGACGCGCTACGAGAGAGCGTGAGAGTTCGGGGAGCGACTGCGCCAGTCTGGTCGCTTTGTCGCTAGTGGCTTCTTCGCCACGCCAGGGGAGGAGTAGCGAGTCATTGCTATGGAGCCGGCGCCACGAGGCGAGGCGGGTGCTACTGCACGGGGATCTTGGAGGCTTCTGGGGGACCCTCACCTCAGGGGAGAGGAGAGGAACGCCTAGAGGGACGAGCATGAAGATAATGGCAAGAGTTGGCGAGCTAGTGGACCCGCCTCCTCTCTATGATTGTAGTGTTTATGACAGCTTATGTAGAATTATGAATGGAGTGATTTGATTTTCTGCTACTTGTTTGTTCTCTTGTGCGTTCCTTCTTTCCTACACTTCTTCTCCTTTGCACTGTTCCCATGTGATGGGTTTGTCGAGACTCCACCCCGAGCGAAGAATCGCGTCTTGTTGTGACCATTTTCCACGGGAATCTGCCGTCGAAGTCAATAATGATGGCCCTAATCCCTTTTCCCGGATGTTGTGTCAAATTTTGTGGACGTCCTCCAAAACATGATAGGGTATCCCTAGACAACATAAGGGGCTAGTCGTCATATTCTTCGTCCAATCAATCACCATGTGCGAGCGGTGAAGTGACACACGGGACCGCATGGTAGGTGCCTCATTACGAGGGCTATCATTAAAGGTGATGGAGGCAATATTGGCCTGTACTCCTTCCATTTCTATAAATTCTTGTCCCTTTTATCCTCCCAGGTATATCGAGAGCTAACTCGAGGAGCACAAGTTCTCACGGGAGAGGAGGAGTTCAAAATTCCGAGAGCAGGTCCAGTGGTAGTAGTTCCAGGAGGCTTTCGGACCTCGAAGGGCACTTTAGTGAAAGAGCCCAATCACAACTCGTAAGTTGAGCTTTCCTGCCCTTTTCTCATTCTTTCTTCCTTCCTCTTGACAACACCCTTCTCCATTTCTTATGCACGCACAGAGTGTGATGAAATCACACATTTCATGGGAGTTAGCAGTGGCCGCATACAGGGGTCTCCCGGATTTTCAGAAGGCCAGGCTAGACGTGATGGGATTTGGTGCCTTTCTTCGGATCGAGCCGATCCAGCTCGACCTGGTCCTGATCCAAGCTTTGTGTGAGAGATGGGACCCAGTGAGTCAGGCATTCCTGATGTCCTGGGGGCACATGGTGCCCAGCTTGGAGGATGTGGTCCGGATCACAAGCCTGAAGGTGGAGGGCGAGGCAGTGAGCGGGGTCACTTATGCGGATTACCGAGAAGGTGCTCGGAAGCTACTGGGTTTGGACCTAGATTGTCGGAAAAACAGGTCGGTAGCTAGGGCGTCCCTCATGGATGCATTAGGGCTCACCGACACTTGTCGGCAGGACGATGAATCCTCAGAAGAGTTCATGGAAAGGATGGAAATAGGATGCCGTGCCGTGTACTGCACAGATTTCGGCAACTGGGAAAGATGCAACATAGATTTGAGGAGATTTCTCCTCTTCCTTTTGGGGAGATTGGTACTGAGCTCGAAAGGGACGGTATCCAATGTCGCTTCCTGGAGCTGCTGTCAGACCTTGAAAGAGTAGGGTACTACGCCTGGGGAGCTGCCATACTGGCGCACTTGTTGCAGGCCTGTTCCAAGAAGCGGATCGTGAGATGGCTGTGAGTGGTTTTACACCATTTATCCAGGTATTTTTGGTTTTGCTTGTTTTGTATTTTTTTGTGTTTTTGCAAGGTACTGATGACCTGCGCCGAGCAGCTGTGGAGCTATTATTACCTCCCCATGGGGAGAGCTCGACATTGGCGACCCGCGATGGTGCCGCTAGCCAGGCGGTGGGAACCCATCATGAGTGCGGCACCCCTAACCTACCAACTGATGGTGCTAAGGCGGGAGCTACAGGAGTTCCCTACAGCGATGGTAAACTGGAGACCCTACTCAGACATGGTCGATGTCGACCAGCCGTGGGTTCTAGCAAGTCGTGCCCGGTTCGGACGGGAATTGTGGATGCACTGCCTGAATGAAATCGAGCCGCTTCGGCTACGATTGGTTATTAGGACTTTGGGACTGGCTCAAGAATGGGTGGATTCAGCTGCGCCACCTCGCGTCGGGAGAGAGACGCGAGCACCGGCGACCTTCATTGACTGGCGTGTGCGATTCCCCGAACAGTACGAACACTGGCAACGGGGTGGCATAATCGTGGAATCGCAGGCACGGGATAGCGAGGATTACTTGCGTCTATACAAGACAAGGTACGCAGAGCGGTTCTAACCCCGGGGACTTGTGGAGGTAGGTCTCTCTTTTTCTCTTTTCTTCTTTCTCCTTTTTTTAGTTTTCTGGTGGAAATGCTGACTCGTATGGCTGCAGGATATCCGTGATACGATGATAGCGACTTTACGAACTCGCTTGGCAGAGATGGAGCAACGGTTGGGCGATGCCTCAACGAGCGCCTTGGTAGGTGTACAGTGCGTTCCTAATTAAAACCCCAGATTCCAGATGTTGGCTGCTAATTCACGTGGTCGTAGCATGCCCAGATTGGCGCGGCTTCCCCAGCGATGGGAGTAGGTGGTGCCTCTTCCTGCTTGTGGATTCCCACCTCAGAACTTGACTTGCTTCATGAGCAACTTGCTCACGCCACGCAGCGTGCTGCGGAGGCAGAGGGGATGCTCTCTATACAGGTAAAAGTTTCAGTGTTGAGTTCTCTTTGTTTACGCCTTATCGCGTATCTGAGATGGTACACTCGGCAGGAAAAGGAGACGGAAGAAGCGCTTGCCCAAGCTGCGCAGAGGGAGGCTAGGATAGCAGAACTGGAGAGGGAACTGCGGCGTCATCCTGATGATGACTCATCTAGGGATGCTATGGAACTGAGGATCACTCTCCAGTTGGAGAGGGAAGACCGTAAGAGATTACGGGCAGAGAGAGAAAGAGACGTAGGGAGAGAAAGAGCCAACAGATTGACTGAAAGGGAGGAACGAAGGGCCATGGAGGCCCAGTTGTTCGAACTCCGAACCAGCCTTGGTCTTGCTGAACAGTGGCTGAGAGATGGTGAGGAGTGCTACCGAAGAGCACGAGAGCGTGGTTTTCGTGTTGGTAGCTTCTCTGTTGCTTCCGTGGATCAACGCCGGGGTGTAGGAATAGGAAGGGGAGTACAGAGCGGTAGGAGTACCGCTTTTCGTAGTTGGGTAGCACCTTTGAGAGCGTTTTACCCGGAGAGTAGTGGGACGAGTAATGCAGAGAGAGAGCGCGGAACTTGATGTAATTTTTTTTATTTTTTGGAATAAAATACAAGGTTCGGTTTGTTTGGTTTTCATCTTTGCTTCTGTTGCTTGAATCCCTGCACACATCACTGAAACAAACAAATCAGAATTTCTGTTCTGACTTGGCCCCTTGCTCAATGAGCAAATGGTCACTTTGACTATCCTTGATAACTGGTCAAGGGGCCAAGCCTTTATTTAACGAAGGCAAGGGAAAGATGCGGTGATGATAATTGCGACAGACAAGCACACGGATGCAAGCGATATTAAAAGTGAAATGCTGCATGCAAATGCAATCATGCAAAATTGATTTGTTTTCTTTTTTATATTTGGCATTTTTTTGTTTTATCATAAAAAAGATTTTTTTTTTGTTTGCTAATATGTACATTTTCTCTTTTCCATTTTTTTGTTGCTTTTATTATAAAAAATTTTTGTTGCTAATGCCTGTCAAGCACCCAACCTATACGTGAACAGGGGTTTCTTACTAACCTTCCAAGTATCCTAAGTGCACATCTAGGTTGATTTGGGCCTCTAGACCCCTCGAATGATGATCCCGCCGGCTAAGACTTACCCTGATGATAATACCGCCATGCCATGCTTAGGCTCCCAGTCGCTTCCGACCACAGGGATTCACCCAAAAGGTGTTTGAGGTAAGAGATTTGCCCGACCCGGGTCTGTTTCCTCACAACTCTAGATGGTATATGATGGAACACCTTGGAACCCTAACGACCAACCGTGCGACGCTGACCCGGAATCAGACGTCGTCGCACCCATAGGTGACGCGCTTGCATTGGCCTAAGCCCAAGGTTAAACAAAAAGACATCAAGGTGGTAAACAGGGGTCTTGACCATCCAGAAACACGGAGACTCCTTCACAGTGATAGCTTTTGCTTTTCAAAGTAAGCAACCATATGTGTATATTGAAATAAGGTCGCAGACCCTGGGCAGTTTTCACCCTTCAGAAACTCCATCGAACCTTCATCTTTAGAGGGAGAAGGAAGAGTGTAGGGGATAAACCTCCTGAGAGGACCGGCAAAGCCGTTAACCCGGCGAGTGAATAAGGGCCCATTAAGATCCTTTCGGACAACTTCGGACCAAATCTCGAGCATTTACATTCCATAGCCCCCCCTTTTTTTGTGGATTCAAACTTTTGCTTTGAGGGGTTCCATTTATCGCATCAGGCACGGTCACGACCAGGCTTTTCTCTTGATTTTGATTTTGTATTTTCTTTTTGCGAGGGAAATATAGTCCTTTGACGTTGTGAGCTCCCTTTCGTATGCCTGCGGGGACACTGCCCTCTTCTCGTGCTCTGATCGATACTCGAGGAAATGGATCCTACTCTTGCCTTTGGGGTTTGAGTTTCGGTTTCTCATGCTCAGCGTTTTAAGGGCGCCGACTGTCTCATTTGGTCGAAGAGAAAAGAATAAAGATTACAGCTTCCGGAGATCTTCTGGGTGGGGCCCCACCGTAGGTGATGCTACCTACTTTTTTGAATAAAATACATAAGTGAGCACATGTTAGCTTCCTTCGAGCGAGCATAGGCCGCCGTGGCCGGACAGGGATCTTCACGGTTCTGGCAAATCAAGACCCGGTGCCTACCAAGCCTTAATGGGCCCTATCCTAACATGAAGGTTAGATGCAGGGACTTAACTACATGGTGACTGCCAAGCATCGGCATTTTGAATCTTCCATATTTTTAGTGGTTTTTGGTATTTCTTTGTTTTTGATATTTTTTATCTTTTCATCATTTTTTTTGTTTTGTTCTAAAGGTAGTATTTCTTAAGATAAAGCCCATTCCAAGGGTGGGATAACTCGGTCCCTTCGGCGTTGACTAGCTTGTAGGCGTTGCTAGGGTACACGGCTTGAATTACAAATGGTCCTTCCCAATTGGGTTGGAGCTTAGAACGCGGCCCTCCAGGTTTGACAAAAATTCTTTTTATGACCATCTCACCGACTTTGAATTTTCTCTCAACGACTTTCTTTTGGTAAAAGCGAGCAAGTCTATTTTGATACACACGCGCGTGTTCGGCAGCGGCCAGCCGCTTCTCATCCAAGAGTTCCAACTGGGCGAGGAGTGAATTATGACGATCGTCGAGGGGAAATTTCTCGTCCAATTGTACCCTGAGAGAAGGGATCAGAGTCTCGTACGGGACTACCGCTTCCATACCATAAGTAAGGGCAAATGGAGTCTGCCCGGTGGGGGTACGGATTGAAGTGCGATAGGCCCATAGGGCTTCGATAAGTTTTTCTGGTCAATCTAAAAACTTACTAGACTCGCAGGTTTTTTTGATGATTTTGATCAGTGTTTTATTCGTGGCCTCCGCTTTTTGTTTTGATCGGTAAACTTGTAACTATTATAGTAAAGTAAAAATGTGTACAATGAGTGAGCAATGTCTAGACAAACCTAGACTGATTGCTCTAGAGGTAATCAGCCGTGCCACAACAGACGTGGTCTACAGTGGGGAAGGTACATAAAAATACTATAACTAGGGCAGAGCTAGTAGCCAATCAATTTGTACCTCCATGTCTTACAAAGTGAGGTTCCCCATTATATGAAAGACAATTGTCCAGAGTTAAGGTATGCTGAAGTTATAGCGTTTGAATATCTGTTTCTCCCTGAAGGTAAGTCTATCAACCTTGTGTTCATTTTCCAAACAACATCTGGTTTCATATAGGATTTCAATTAGTAGCTTTGCATATCCCATATTCTTATTCTCAAAGATGCGAAGGCATCTCTCTCTCCAAATCCACCATATAGTACATCGGAATAATAATTTGATAAGCTTGGTGAGATAACCTTTGTTAGGAAAATTGGCCGCAAGAGATTGTAGCTCACATAAGATTGTATTCTTTGGTTCCCTGTTGATATCAAATCTTTGTAAGATTTCATTCCATAGATCTTTGGAGTATTTGCATGAGAAGAATAGGTGGTCAATACTTTCCTCTGCCCCTTTACAAAGCATACACATATTTGCAAGTGAAAACCCTTTTTTCTGAATAATGTCCAAAGTCAGTAACCTGAGGTGAAGTGCTTGCCAGCAACATAAGGAATGCTTGTGGCATAGTGGCCTGCCCCAAGCCCAGCTCTCCGGATACCATACAGGGTGTTTTTGCCTTATTTGATTCCATGCCGAAGTACAAGAAAAATTGCCTTTGTCATGAATCCAAATCACTGTATCAGTGGGCTCATTAGCCAGGGGGATAGCTGAAATAACTGGCCAAAGCTCAAACATGTGAATGGAGGTTGGAGTCGGGAGATTCCATGTTCCATTAGAAATAAAGTCAGAAACAGTACTATTCACATTACCTCCCAGATCTTGCCTGATCCGATCTCCATAAAGCTGGAATATGCTTTTACCATTGACCCACGGATCGTACCACATGCTAAGTGAACTTTTAATGGAGATAGAAAATTGGATTTGTTTGAGTAACCATGTTCTCATTTGAAGGATACCTTTCCAAGCTGTAGAATGGTAGGACTTTGCTTGAATGTGCCAAAAGTTACATTTGGATATATATTTACTATGTATCCAATTTATCCACAGACTGTCCTTTTTATGTAATATGTCCCAACACTGTTTCATCAAAATAGCTTTGTTCCAATCAGCTAGTCGTCGTAAATTTAGCCCCCCTTCTTTTTTTGGTCTACAAATAATATCCCAATTTATCATATGAGGTTGTCAGCCCCCACCACTTTTGGAATGAGAGCTAGGAAAGTGTTGTTGAATTGTTTGTAGAGATGACCCGTTCTGAAGAAGTGAAGGCAGGTGTTGATCACATCCTGACCAATTATTTGCCATGTTGATTGGTAGAATTCCGCTGGAAATCCGTCTGGACCAGGACTTTTATTTTTTGGTGATTGGAAGATGACTTTCTTAATTTCTTCAAGGGTGAATTCAGCATTGAGAATTACCCTATCTTCTTCAGAGAGTTGTAGAGAAGGGTTGATGTCACTAGCTTCCTGCAAAGAAGATTGGTTAAGTAGCTGATAATAGTAGTCAATGGTGTGCTCTTTTACGTGATTACTGTCATTGATGGTATTTCCATGGTGATCTTTAAATTGTCTGATATGGTTTATGGTTCTTCTGGCCGCCATGCTAGCATAAAAGAATTTTGTATTGGAATTGCCCAACGTCAGCCAGTTTTCTCTTGATTTCTGCCTGATAAAGTTTTCCTCGACTGCTAGAGCATGCAAATATTCTTTTCTTGCCTCGTTCTCCTGTTGGATGCAGTCATTATCAAAGGGGCTAACACGGAGATTAGTCTGAGCTTGGTGAAGGTTCCTCTTAGAAGTGGCCACTATGTTCTGGATATTGCCAAATGTGTTCCTGTTCCAATCCTTAAGAGCAAATTTGCAAGCCTTAAGCTTCATACAAAGCACATGTGGAGGAGACCCTACTACCGGAGTGTCCCAGGCAGATGTAATGACTTTAAGAAATTCTGGATGAGAGGCCCACATGTTGTAGAACCGAAATGGGAGCTTGCTTCTCATAATTTCTTTATCTGTATTGATAAACATGGGTGTATGGTCAGAAAAATATTCATTCCCGTATTCAGCCCAACTGAGACAGTCCAATGAGAGTTGATGAGACATCTATCTAGACGTGCCATGATTTTGCGTTGAGCTTCTCCCCTGTTGGTCCAGGAGAACTTATTGCCACAGTAGTTAATGTCCTCAAGTTTTGAGTGTTGAATGCATAGGTTGAACTCCTCCAACATGGATTCCGTTATCATTCGCCCACCCTTTTTCTCATGGGGGTATCTAATTGTGTTAAAATCACCTGCTATCATCCAAGGAGAATGGATGTTGTTGGAAAGATAGATAATATCATTCCATAAGCTTCTCCTTTCATTTGCACAGTTGGATGCGTAAACACCGGTAATTGTGAATTCTAGAAGGTTCAGCTTGTTCTTGCATCTCAAATGAAGGAATTGACTGCTACCTGAACCCAACTGGGCATCAATGATATTGTGGTTCCAAAGGATCCAGACTCTTCCTTTGCCACCATACTCGTCATTGGTAACAACTTCAGCTTCAGGCCAAATTAAGTTTTTAAAATGCAGAGTATGACAAGGGTTTATCTTAGTTTCAACTAGGATAGCCAAGGCATAGGCTTTGCTTCTGATCATCGTATTTAACTCTCTACATTTCTCCCTCTTATTGAGGCCTCTGACATTCCAAGTAATAATCTTCATAAAGAAAAACTAGAAGAAAGGGGGTGTAAAGTTAGGCACTTTTGGGGATTGTAGCCCGACCGTCGGCATCTCTACTCTTCGTTCTTGTTTTTTTCCTGTCCATCTCATCCACAGCCTGCAAGCTCTTAAAAGAGGAATGATGTGGCTTGGCTAGGTTGATAGTGGAACGATGTGGAGCAAGATGAGCTTGCATACTATAATTGCTAGCATGTGGTCCCGAATGCATATCTGCTTTAAGTTTACGTGGGACTGGTGCTGCCTGAGGTTCGTCCTCCTGAAGCTTGACAGGAGGCACTGAGCTCGCAACAGGAAGAACATTGACGGCATCACTTTCACAAGATAACTCCATATAGTCATCTTCCAAAGCACCACTAGCAAGAGCACTAGTAGGTGGCGGGTCCGAAGGGCCAACATTCTCTTGGCTTTTGCGATCATAGGGCAGCCCATTCACATGCGCTAGAAGTTGTTCTTTATGAAGAGGAATGGAGGTGGCATCCTCAAGGTGTTCATGTAATGTGCAGCAGCAAGAATCTTTTGCGGTCCCCCCAAGTGGAGATGAGTCCAAAGGGCCTACAACCTCTTGGCTCTTGCGATCAAGACAATGCCCATTCACATGTGCTAAGTGGTGTGCCTTGTTAAAGGTAAGAGAGGGGGCAGCTTGTTGGAGTTCACGTGCAGGCTTGTAGCTGCAAGAGTGAGCGGTCCCCCATCACTAGTAAGGCCATCATGTGAATGCGCTGATTGCAAAGGACAAGCACATGGTTGGTTTGCGGCCCCCCCAAGAAAGCAAAAGGCACAAGATGCTCCTTTGATGAGGACGTCATGTGATCGAGCTTCACATGTTGCTGGCCGTTACCGTGTGGGTAATAAGGCGATGAATGATGCAATGCAATTGCGTACCTTTTGCAGAGGTCCTGTAGGTCCTGGGAAATGAACTGTGGCCCATTGTCGGTGACGATTGTGCTTGGGACGCCGAATCTGGCGAGGATGTTCTTCATGATGAACTTGCAGACTGTTGACGCCTTGATTTCTGCGTAAGCTTCTTCGGCTTTGGCCCATTTGGTGAAGTATTCCGTCGCAGTAAGGATGAAAGATTTCTGCTTGGTGAGGGAATTGGGATCACCTAGGGGACCAATGATGTCGAATGCCCATATGGAGAAAGGCCACGGGGAGGATATTGGATGAAGTGAGGAAGATGGTGAATGGATTTTATCGGCGTGAAGTTGACACTTGACACACCTACGGACATAGACAGCACAATCTTCTTCCATAGTGGGCCAATAAAAGCCTTGGCGAATGATCTTCTTGGCGAGCATCTGATTATTCACGTGGCCGCCGCACACACCCGAGTGCGTCTCCTCTACACATTTCGAAACCTCATCGTCACCAAGACATCTTAACAGAATACCAGTAAGGCTCCTTTTATAGAGTAGACCTCCAACCAATGTGTATTTCTGAGCCACCCTTCTTATGACTTTCTTGTCCTCTGTGGTGGCCCCTTCAGGATAAGACTGATCTTGGCAGTATTTGACGATTTCATAGAACCATGGTTTCTCTTCATCAGCCAGTTCTTCTTCGGCCTCTGCCAACATGATTTACCTCTTCTCAAGGATATCTTGCTGCAGGATCTTCCTTGCTATCCTGTCTTTGATATTTACGTAGGAAGCATCATCGATTGCAGGGGCGTGAAGTTTGTAGATGGAAATGGACTCAAACCATCTTCCTAGAGGGAACCTTATGGATGATGCCAACGAGGTGAGGGCATCGGCGAGAATATTCTGATGACGAGGGACATGAACAAAGATCAGTTTGGTGAACAGTTTGGCAAAGGCAGCAGTGAGTTCTTGGTATGGCTTGAGTTTGGGATCGCGAGTGCGATATTTAGTGAGCACCTGGCGAAGGATGAGTTGACTATCACCTACGACTTGCAACTCAGTGATACGAAAAGAATGAGCGAGTTCTAGGCCAGCTAGAAGAGCTTCATATTCGGCTATATTGTTGGTAACTGGAAATTTGAGCTGGTATGCCAATGGAATGTGAGGCCTTCAGGCGACAGGAGGGCGACGCCGATTCCTCTCCCTTGAGAATTCAGAGCTCCATCAAAATATTGCGTCCACATTGGCTCATCTGATTGGTTGACAGACATTAGTTCTTCATCTGGAAACTCTGATTGGACGGGATCGAACTTGGGAAGAGGATGGTGAGCGAGATGCTCGGCTATGGCATAGCCTTTAATCACCTTTTGCTGGATGTAGGTGATGTCGAACTGAGAGAGAAAACTTTGCCGGCGTGCTAGCCTATCCGTAAGGACGGATTTCTCCAGAAGGAATTTGATAGGATTCATTCGAGCAATCAAGTGGACCTCATGAGCCAAGAAGTAGTGCTTCAATTTCTGTACTACCCAAACGAGGGCAGCACAGGTTTTCTCCATGACGGTGTACTTCTGCTCACAGGGATTGAGAAGTCTGGACAAGTAATAGGTTGCCAGTTCCTTGCCTTCTTCATCAGCTTGTGCGAGGACGGCTCCCACAGAGTCATCCAAGACTGAGACGTAAAGGATCGGAGATTTTCTGGTTTGGGTGGAATGAGAACGGGTGGACTAGCCAGATATTCTTTCAACCCTTCAAAAGCTTTCTGACATTTAGAATTCCAGTGGAATTCTACTCCTGGCTTGGTCAACTCGTAGAGAGATCTACACCTTTGTGAATGTTGGGACACAAACCGACGAATAAACTGCAACCTCCCGATTAAACCTCGGACTTCCCTCAAATTCTTGGGAGGTGGCATATCCCTGATGGCCTTAGCTTTGTCGGGATCTATCTCGATCTCCCTTTTACTCACAATGAACCCCAGCAATTTACCCGATGACACACCAAACACACACTTTTTCGGGTTCATTTTCAATTGGAACTCCCTTGACCTCTGCAAGACCTTAGCCAAAACTTCTGGATGTTCCATCCTGGTCCTTGATTTCACCAATAAGTCATCCACATACACTTCCAGATATATATGCATCATGTCATGAAATATGGCCATCATCGCTCTTTGGTAAGTAGCTCCAGTATTCTTTAATCCGAACGGCATGACCACGTAACAATATGTTCCCCAATGGGTAGTGAATGACGTCTTTTCCTGATCCTCTTCTGCCAAACGAATTTGATTGTATCCTGAAAATCCATCCATGAATGAGAGGGTTTCGTAGCCTGCCGTGTTATCAATCAACACATCAATGTGAGGTAAGGGAAAATCATCTTTTGGACACGCGCGGTTAAGGTCCCGGAAGTCGATACAAATCCTAACTTTCCCATCTTTTTTCATGACCGGGACAATGTTCGCCACCCATTGAGGATAAAGAACGACTCTAATGAACCTGGTTTTGTGGAGCTTATCGACCTCTTCTTTCATTTTCAAAGCCATCTGAGGGTGGAAATGCCTTAACCTTTGTTTTACCGAGACGGACCCTGGTTTTAGGGTTAAACGGTGTTCGACCAATGTTGAATCTAGCCCCGGCATATCATCGTAGCTCCATGCAAACGTGTCCTTATATTCCTTGAGAATTTTAATTAATGCCTCTTCTTCAGAGGGTGGTAGATTGTCACTTATGAGAATGATCCTAGGGTCTTCCTCAGTTCCCAAGTTGACTTCTTTGGTGGATTCTTCTACGGCGGTTGACGGCTCATCGAATCTCTTTATTCCACTAGCGTATGCGCCCGCCGCATCCTCATATTCTTCATCCTCATCGTCAGTGGGGCATTCTTCATCCGTGATCTCGTAGACTCCATACCCTTCATCAAATGCACAGTCGCCCTCATATTCTATTTCCGGTAGCCGGATGGGATTTTCTAACAACTGGGGGATGGCAAGGAGGGCTTGACACCTAGCGGCTAAATCCAGAAGGAATCGACGAGGGATCTGCCTACCCTGAGATTTCTTCCTAGGTACCACCCTTGACCTATCATTCCTAGATTGACTGACAATATTTACAGAAGAAGGGGAAGACGGAGAGGATGGTGTAGAATGTACAGGAGAAGACCCCTCAGAGGAGGGGTAGAAAAGGTCGCTCATCGGACCTTGGACGGGTGGTCCGCAGGGCGGTACGCACCCATGGGAGATGTAGGAGGTTTCCTCAACGAAGATGTGTTGTTGGGGAGTTTGAAAATTGACGTTTTTTTTTTCGTTTTCATTTTTAATGACAAAGCAGTGAAAAGAGATTGGAGGAGAGAGAAAAGTGGTTATGGCTAGAGGATTGTGAGGCTCATAGAGCAAATCATAGTTGAAGACCTGGCGCGAGTTGAGAAGCCCGCGTAGGTATGTAAGCAGAGAAGGGGATCTGGGAAGATCATCAGACAATTGTCAGGCCCAGGAAGAAGATATCAGCAAAGGCTGAGATGAGTGGATGGAGAAGATGGCGGCTAATGAGTCGTCGACGGTAATGTTGAGACGGATGAAGATCCGTCGATGACAAGGTCCTTCTGGCGAGGACGAGGATAGTTTGGAACCTTGGCAAGAGTGGTAATATTCTCTGGTATTTCGGAGATCAATGGTGGGCCTTCAAGCTGCGGAGACGAGAACATCCTTTCCAGTGCAACGAAAATGTCCCGTATGTCGAACCATTTGTTCCACTCGCATTCCGGATCTTTGATCTTGCCTCTTTTGGTGATCCTCGGACATTTTTCAGCCAAATATACAGCATGTGATCCCCCATATGCTTCTCGTGGGTAATCTCCCATCTGAACAACGGGCCCTCTGTTGAAGTGGTTTGATAGAGTCCGTGTGAGGGGCTTCCAATCAGCCTTGAACGGTCCTTTGAAGCCTAGGCCAAACCTGCGGTTCGGCCTAATTTCCTTTGGCGGTTTGAGCCTACCCTGTAACTGTGCGCCCAGACCTTTTTACCCTGTTGGTAGCCGATGTTCCTTATAATCTCTCACCCTTTGGAGTGAAAAGGGAGATATGATGTTGCGGTTGTCCTGACCGGCTCCTTTGGTGCTAGTGGAACGTGAGATAAATCACGTACGTCCAGTAGTGACAATATGGGCCGATGAGACGGTCAAACAGAGGGCAGAGAGGTGTTGATAGCATCCACTGTGTGAAGGACAGGTGTACTAACCACTTTAATAATCCTCCCATTGTAAGGAAACTTCAGGCACTGATGGTTGGTGGAAGGCACAGCGTCCATGGCTTCGATGTAAGGGCGACCAAGTATAGCCTTGAATGTGGGGTCCATGTCGAGGACATGGAATTCCGTGGGAATTGACATGGGGCCTAGTTCTGCCTTCAGAATAATCATCCCCTGCGGCGG
Organism: Amorphophallus konjac; assembly: GCA_022559845.1. Classification (NCBI taxonomy): domain Eukaryota; kingdom Viridiplantae; phylum Streptophyta; class Magnoliopsida; order Alismatales; family Araceae; genus Amorphophallus; species Amorphophallus konjac. The sequence goes on along the minus strand of CM040118.1, from coordinate 253,852,968 downwards.
CCTTTTGCTATTGTCATAAGCCGTGACCGTGATCGAGGAAGGTCTTATTTGTTCCTCGTTGACCCCACACAACTGAAGGGTGTCCATGGAGATCACATTTATGGACGCACCCGTGTCCACAAGACACGGGTTTATGGATACCCCATTAATTTTTATTGAAATGCACAATGCATATTTCCGAGATTCCTTGGGAGCGAGCTCGTAGTTGTGGAACATGATGGCCGGTTGTGTGTCTGTTGGGGTCAGGACGGTCGAAATCTTCTCCACGGGGAGGTCTTCATTAACCATGACTTTTTGAAGATATTCCATCAAGGCCGCCTGGTGGGATGTGGATCTTTGAAGTAGCTCCAGGATGGAGATCCGAGCAGGCGTCTTGTCCAAGTGTTTCAATAGATCATACTGTGTTCCAGGGATAGCTATTTCTGGTTGTTCTCCATCATCCTTCTCTGGCTGAGATTGCTCAGGATTCTGACTGTTGTGGGGGAAAACCCTGTGGAAAATCCTTCCACTCCGGAGCACCATTGCCTGCGGCTTTTGTACCTCTGTGGGGGTAGCAGTGGGTTTTAACAGGGATTTGAGGGGTAGTGGTGGAGGAATGGTTGATGAAGCAGGGGTGATGACGGGAGCATGGATTCTGATGAGGGGTTTGTTAGGTGGAGGCATGGTGGAGGTAGAGGGGATATCGCGCGGATTATGAAGGATAAGGGGTCCGGAAGGTGGAGGTGGCGACGAAGTAGAAGTGGGTAGGGCTTGAAGCGGGCAATGATTTTGAGGTGGGTGATGGGTAATGAGTGGTTTTGAAGGTATTAGTGGTGATATGGTGGAGAAAGACGGGGTTATGTATGGTTGACGGATGATAAGGGGTTTAGAAGGCGTATGGGTAAATGTGGTAGAGGTGGATGGTAAAGTGGGGGAGTGAGAGAAGATGAGAGGGTGTGGAGGCGTAGTGGAGAGTGTCAGTTGATAGGAGATCGGGATGCGGATGAGAGGGCGTAATGGTAGCGGAAACGGTGAAGGTGATACTGACGCGGGTTGATGAGAGAGAGGTGCTACCCGGGCAAGGCAAGGGTGTTGCGTGATGATAGGATTGGCGGTAGAAAGAATGGAGGTACTTTCCGGGTGCCACACCTGCTCTCTCCCGACTTCTGGGAAGGAGGAGATGGGGTCAACCTGATGATCGGGCTGTTGGTGCTCCGGTAATGGATTCTGGATTATGCCCATGTTGGGCTGTTGTTGTGGGGCCTGCTGAGGCTGTTGTTGTTGTTGTGGTTGCTGCTGCTGCTGCTGTTGTAACTGCTGATGTGGCCTATGAGGAGGTCTCCTAGCCTTGAGAGCGGCGACGTATTGTCTCATTTCATCCCAATCTATTTGATGTTCATCATTCATATCGTGGATGTAATCTTTGAAATGGACGCAGTAATCTACTGTGTGTCCTGGCTGCCTGTGGTAGACGCAGTATTTGGAGGTATCAACATTCGGGGCCACACGGGCCTTTCTCTGGGTAGGGCGAGTTAGTTTGATGCCATGAGGGCATTAAAAATGTCTGCTAAGGTTTCTGGCAATGGTGGATAGTAGGCTCTCTTGGGACCGACCGGCCTCCTTTGTTGCTGTTGGGGACCATAGTTCCCCGGGGGTGGAACTTGGTTGTACTGAAGCGGTGGTTGTTGTTGCTGAGGTTGTGGTTGTTGTTGCTGGGGTTGACGTAATGGAGGCATATTATCCTAGGGTGGATTATTTTGGGATGGAGGACGAAGAGAGAAAGTACCTGGTTGGAGGGGAAGTCGGGGCATTTGTGGAAGCCTTGGGTTGACTGCATAGTTGGCATTGTTGACCGCACCCACTTGCTCATTTGTCACGACCCCTTCTGTGGCTCCGCCTGGGACACCAGCGCCTGTCTTTCTGACCACTTTGGGCTTCGGTGACTCAAACATGTTCATAATGGGGGAGTCTTTTAACTGGGTTTGGATGTACCGAGCCCTTTCATAAAGTTCCTCCATTGTAGTAAGTTTATTCATGGCCAGGACGTGTCTGAACTGTGGGGTTGCATTAGACACAATCATCTTCACTTGTTCAGGCTCGGAGAGGGTATCCCTTATTCTTTCCGCCAGAGACCTCCATCTATCAGCATAGCGGAAAAAATCTTCGTCGGGCTTCATCTTTTCGGCCACTAGGTCGGTAATGGAGAGTGAGGGACCGACCCTATCCCTATATTTCTGCAAGAACCTTCTCAGGACTATTTCAAAATTCTCGGCCTCGCGGGGCTCCAAGGAATAGAACCACTCAAGCGCGGGACCAGCCAATGATCTCCGAAAGAGGTATGCCAGGGACCTCTGATCGTTTTGCCAATAAGAGGACTCATACATGAAATCCTTGAGGTGAATGAAGGGGTTGCCGGTACCATTGTATCTGCGGTACGTGGGCATTACGGAGGGAGGAAGATGAATGACGGGAAGGATTGGCAAAGCAACCTCCGGGGTCGCTTTCACGTCCACCATCCTTCTCAGATTTTGAAACTGCTCGTCCATGCGATTGAACCTATTGAGGAGCGATTGGGCGAGCTCCTCTGGAGGTGAAGGTGGTACTTGCCACTGGGGGAGAAACTGTCTCCCGGAGACTTGAGGGGGGAACCCCGAATGAGAGGGAGCTGCCGGACCGCCGACAGTCGGCCCCGGCTGAAGCGGTATGTGGGGAACAATGGGAGTTTGAGATTGTGACGGGAACTGGAATGAGGGTGGTTGTTGGCTCGCTTGTCCTTGAAGCGAGGGAGACTGGATGGCTTGCGCCAATGAAGGAGATGGAATGGCCTGCACGGACTCTTGGAGAGGTGCGATGGCCGGAGTTGATTCCTGGGGCGTGGGGGAAACAGATTTCCCCTTCAGAATGGCCTGGAAGGCCCGGAGCTGTTCAGAGGTAAGCTCCGTGTTGGCGAGGACGCCCAGTAAGGAAGAGATATCCTGTGGTGGGGATGTGTCCCCGGCAATAACCTGCACCTCATGCGAGGGCTCATGAGAGGGACCCGAGTCCATAGCATAGACTCGCGGGTCGGCTGACAAACCACGACTAGGGTGGTTCTCCTCAAAAGACTCGTGAGCCATGCTCACAGTTTTCTCAGAACGTAAAAACATACACTAGCAAGCAGGTAGCATAGATTATCAAACAAGTGGATGCCTTTACGCCTTTTTTTGTGTTTTGATTTTGATGATTTTTTTGTTTTTAGCGAGATCCGAAGTTCACACAAAATAGGGACCCTAGTTTATTTTTGTTTCACCGCCGTGTCAGCTAGGGTCTCTCGTCTCACCACGAATGGGATGACTAACTCCGGGGAACTTCAATGGTACAACCAGCCCAGTGAACGAAGAGGAGATTCTTCGATGTCGGGGACTTACGGAGGTCCCAGTGGAGGAGATTCTAGTCCGTTGAGAGGAATTCTCAAACGGAGAGTCCTTCCTTCACCGGGAAAGGGTGATCCTTAGAAAAAATGAAAAAAGGATATAAAAGAGGGATTGATGTATGCATTGGAATGCTGACAAAGATATAGAGTAAGAAAACAACAGAAATAACAAACATATAATAAACACCCAACCAATCAAATTGACAGTGTTACCGTAAGCACAACGGGGGCGCGCGAGGGCGCCAAGGTGGAGAGGCACGGACGGTGCCGAACTTGCAAGGGCAGCCAAAAGGAAGCTGTAGAGGTCCCACCGTGATCGCCAATCTGTGAGCGACGTCACGCGGCTCGGGTGAGCGAAGAAGATGCGGAGCGCGCGGACTCCTCTTTGTTTGCTGCAACACAGAAATAAAAGAAAAGAGAAGGGGCCACCACGGGAGATTGCTCCGGCGGGGCGAGCGGGACAAATGTAATATAGCAAGATATGGGGGTTAAACGGCCATAGCGGGAAGTGACTCGCCGCGGCCTCGGGGGGACGGGAATGGTGCAGAAATTAAATAGCAAGAATTGAAACGGCCATTGGGGAAGTGATTCGCCGCGGCCTCGAGAATATGAGCAGATAAGAATATAACAGAATATAAGGAGAATATAAAGAGCGGGAATTTAAACGGCCATTGGGGAAGTGACTCGCCGCGGCCTCGAGAATATGAATAGATAAGAATATAACAAAATATAAAGAGAATATAAGAGCGGGAATTTAAACGGCCATTGGGGAAGTGACTCGCCGCGGCCTCGAGAATATGAATAGATAAGAATATAACATATAAGAACAGGAATTTAAACGGCCATTGGGGAAGTGACTCGTCGCGGCCTCGAGAATATGAGCAGAATATAACAGAATATAAAGAGAATATAAGAACGGGAATTTAAACGGCCATTGGGGAAGTGACTCGCCGCGGCCTCGAGAATATGAGCAGAATATAACAGAATATAAAGAGAATATAAGAACGGGAATTTAAACGACTATTGGGGAAGTGACTGCCGCGGCCTCGAGAATAAGATGTGATCGCCAGGGGCCAAAAGACCCCAAAATAAAGAAAGTGATGCGCCTACCTCAAGAGCGGGAGATGGCGGGTTACTTCTTCCTCCCCCTTCGGCCGGCCGACGGAGAGGGCTTTCCTTGGGTACCCTTGCAAAACAACGACAAATAAATAACGAGTGGATTAGAAAGATGAAGGTGTAGTATTCAAATCCTTGCGATAAAAATAACGAAATGATGGCAAGACACACACCTGGTTGGTGTTATCTTTTAAACCCCTCTCGGACTCGAGTAGGAGGAAAATGAGATGATGGATGCAAGAAGTATATAAGAAGAGGCGCCCTTATGAAGGGAGATAGAGGATGCGAGATGATGAATGCAAAAGAACTACGAAGAAAAGGAAATGATTGACTTATTGGATGTGCCGATGGTGAAATCCGGCGGAGCTCCGGCAGCGTAGGGACGACGTGGAAGCGCGGTGGATGAAGACGACCTTCCTCTCGCGAGCGTGGGCACCCGAGAAGTCGGCAGAACCTCCACCTACAAATGACCCCACGGGTTAGAAATGACTCCGGTAGCCTCTGGGCTCCGGCAGCCTATCGGATCTCTTAGAATCTCCCCCAGAACTGAGGGGGTGGGTCTCTATTTATAGGGCTCCAGAGGGTGGAGGCGTCCAGGACCCTGGACACCTTCATTAGGGCCAAAATAATATTTTATTCTATTTTTATTTATTTATTCTGAATATTTTCATGGAGGCGTCCAGGGGACCGGACGCCTCCATAAAGGCCCACCGAATTCCCGCCGAAAGCCGCACGCGGTTCGGCACAACGCGTGATTCAGAAATGGGCGCGTCTAATTGGCAGGACGTCTCCACAATTTGGATTTTTTCACACCCGACAAACCGACGTTCGGTGGAGGGGCCCCGTGGGCAAGTTGATGGAGGCGTCCTGGGTCCCGGACGCCTCCATAAATATATTATTTTTATTTGATTTTTGTTTTATTTTGTATGATTATTGATATTATTTTTATTATTTTTACATTGATGGAGGCGTCCAGGCAAGTGGACGCCTCCATGATTTTGATTTTTTTTATTTTTTGGTCATTGATGGAGGCGTCCAGGCGCCTGGACACTTCCATGATTTTGATTTTTTTATTTTTTTTTGTCATTGATGGAGGTGTCCAGGCGCTTGGACACTTCCATGATTTTTTACGGAAAAATTCAAAAAAATATAAAAAAATTCATAAAAATAGGAAATCACCAGAGTAATTAAAAATGTGAAGGCCGCCTTGGGATATCATAGTGTCTACAGTAACATCAAGAACGTGTCTACAGTACTCAATAGAGAAATCGAGATCCTTCAAATACTCAAGCCACCTTCTCTGCCTCATATTAAGTTCCTTTTGAGAAAACAAGTATTTAAGGCTCTTATGGTCAGAGAATACAGTAAAAGCCTCTACATATAAATAGTGCCTCCAAATTTTCAGAGCAAATACTACGGCAATGAGTTCCAAGTCATGGACGGGATAATTCTCTTCATGCTTCCTCAATTACCTTGAGGAATAAGCTATCACCCTGTCATTCTGCATAAGCACACAACCCAAGCCAATGCCTGAAGCGTCCGTGTAGACCTCGAATCTTCCTTCCCCAGAAGGCAAAGCCAAAATAGGGGCAGTGGTTAAACAATCCTTCAGAGTTTGGAAACTCCGCTTACAATCCCGACCACTCAAACCGATTCTCCTTGCGTGTCAATCTAGTCAGGGGTACGACAATTTTGGAGAAATCATTTATGCATCTCCGATAGTAACCTGCTAGGCTTAGAAAACTTCTTACTTCAGTGACATTCACAGGCCTATTCCAGTCTCTTACTGCCTCTACCTTCGAGGGGACAACAGAAACTCCCTCCTTAGTGATAATGTGTCCTAGAAAGGACACTTCTTGCATCCAGAAGTCACATTTACTAAACTTGGCGTACAACTGGTGATCTCTTAACAATTGCAATGCCATCCTCAAGTGCTCAGCATGCTCTTCTTCACTCTTAGAGTATATCAAAAAATCATCAATAAACACCACGACCCACTGATCTAGGTAGGGTCGGAACACGCTATTCATCAACTGCATGAAAGCTGCAGGAGCATTCGTTAGTCCAAAAGGCATTACTACAAATTCAAAATGCCTGTACTTGCTACGGAAGGCAGTTTTAAAGATATCCTCGTCCTTGATCCGCAGCTGGTGATATCCCGATTGAAGATCGATCTTAGAGAAATATTGTGCTCCTGCTATCTGATCGAATAGTTCATCTATCCTCAGCAATGGACACTTGTTCTTGACAGTAAGTTGGTTCAGTTGCCGGCAGTCAATGCACAGTCTCAACGAACTATCCTTCTTTCGTACAAACAACACGGGGGCTCCCCACGGTGATGTACTCGATAGGACGAAAAAACCCTTTCTCGAGCAACTCCATCAATTGTCTCTTTAATTCTCTCAACTCCGCAGGAGACATATGGTACGGAGCCTTAGAAATAGGAGATGCGCTAGGAATTAGATCAATAGAAAAGACTACCTCTCTCTCAGGCGGAAGTCCTGGCAATTCCTCAGGAAAGACGTCTGGAAAATTCCGGACAATAGGGATATCCTTAATCTCAGACTCCTTCTTATCAGTTAAAGAAACTAGGGCTAGAAAAGCCTTACATCCCTTCTTCATTAACTTCTCAGCTCGAAGAGTTGAAATGAGCGGCACAGATCTAGAGTGCCTTACCCCAACAGAAGAAAGCTCGGGGTGTCCAGAAAAAGACACAGAGCTGGATCTACAATGAACACTGGCCTCATTTCTAGCCAACCAATCAGCTCCTAGGATTACATCATAATCCTTCATTGCCATACAAACCAAATCAGCTGGCATATTCTGCCCACTAATCAGGATCTTACTAGAAGGGTAGTAATACTTAATTGCCGAACCTGAACCAATCGAAGTTGAAATTTCCAATAGAGAATTCATCAATACCGATTTCACAGTTAAGGATTTAGCAAAACTCTGAGAAATAAAAGAATGCGTCGCTTCGGTATCAAATAGAACAAATGATGGCTTATCAAAGATAATAAGTATACCTTCAACAAGTCCACCCTCCTCGGTGGTTTTAGTCTTAGTTTCCTGTAGAGCCTGAAGCTTGCCCTGTCGCTTCTGACCTCCTTGCGGCTTGTTTGGAGTAGCTTGGTCAAACAAGAGGGGACACTCAGGTATACTATCGTCCCGGCTTCCACAACGTAAACAGGCGCCTAGCTTGCGCCAACACTCCTCCATCCTATGACCTGGCCGGTCACAAAACTTGCAAATGGTTTTAGACTGGGCAGCCGAACCTGCCTTCTTATCGTCGTTCCTCGACTTCTTATCCTGTGAGAAACTTGACCCACCATTGGGCCTCTTCTTGCCATTGTTGGGTTTAAACTTACCCGAACTAGTGGTCTGCTCTTTCTTATGGTTCTTTCCTCAGAACCTCTCGGTCATCTCTAATGTGTCCTCCAGAACTTGAGCTTTTCGGACAATTTCTGCATAGGTAGAGATCTCCATCGGTGCCAACTGGTTGATGTATTGAAGCTTCAACCCGTTCATAAAACGCTTGGCCTTCATCTTCTCGGTGGACACCAAGTGCATTGCATAGCGAGAAAGTCTAGAAAACTGAGCTTCATATTCTGCAATTGACAAGTTTCTCTATTTCAGAGCAGCGAACTCTGCCGCCCTCCTCTCCTAAACACGATCTGAAAAATACTTGTTATTAAAATGTTCCTTGAATTCGTCCCACGTCGCACGCATATTTCCGAGCGTAGCTTCTACCGCCTCCCACCAAGCGCGTGTGTCACGTTCTAGCTGAAATGTTGCCAACAGAACTCGATCCTGGTCATTGCACTGCATTACTCTAAAAACCCGCTCTATCTCCTTCAGCCAGTTCTCGGCTTCATCGGGATCCCGGGTGGGGCTGAGAATAGGACAGCAGGCTTTGAGGAAAAGTCTAAGCGGAGAGCAAGAGAGCGGACTTCTGACGAAGTCTAAGCCGAAATTGGAAGAGCGGACTTTGACCGGAGGTCTAAGCCAAAATCAGGAGAGCAGGCTGTATAAGCCAAGGATAGCAGGAAAGTAGGCTGGGTAAGCCAAAGGATAGCAAGAGAGCAGGCCGTCTAAGCCGACAGATATTAGGAGAGCAGGCTGTAAAAGCCAAAATTGGGGGAGCAGGCTTCGACAGAGGGTCTAAGCTATTGAGCTGTATTGGTTATGTCACGCTCCGACGCGGAATATCGGGACGCGGTAGTAGAAAGTTAAAATATGTTGATTTCTAGACATGTTGTGCTTTGGCCTAGCACTTAAACAACACCAAAAATAACATAATAACCTAGAGATGGAATTAAACATAATTAACCGTTTATTACAAACTTACGGAAACATAAAAGATCTAATATCCACCAACATAAAACAATTACATAACAACCGAATATTCAATTACAACTCTTGGACAATACTACAACTCTCAGACTCAAACTATCTAGGGACAACTCCAGACGGCTTTCTAGCTGACTCGCTCCAAGGTCTTCACTCCTACCCATCCCCATCCATTTGTGAGTCCTCACCGGAGCTACCTGAAATAGGGGGAAACACTGGGTGAGCGACCGCTAGCATGCAGAGTGTAAGTAATTAACAATTTAATTTAATTCCATTGCATAAAGTAAATGGCGATAAAATAACCAACACAATAGAATGAAGCAATATAGAATTGAGATATCATTTCCATGTACTTGGCCGATCAAGTAAATAAACAAGCAAGTCAAGTAGAAGTAATCCCATGTAGCAATTTCCAAGAATATTGAAATGAACGAATGTCATAGATATCACGCTAGTCATGCACTCGGTGCAATGCCTCACCATGTCATTACAACTCCCCAGGGCACTAGTATTTTTTGGGCGCTCCTCCCAGGACCAGACCGGGCCCTTATGATGTGTTGGCATTGATTTGTTGGATCCAAGATCCCAAGTAAACCATCTTAGACATCCATTTGGAATCGGCCAGAATTTCAAGGTCAAGCTGTGTAACTTAATCTCTAAGATCAGGTGATATTTCATGATTGACTGAGAAGTCAAGAGATCGGGAATAGAATATAAGCAAAACACATGAAAACCAGTTCTGGATGTAAACGGTCATGCTAGGCCACCTAGATGCGAAAACGGTCTAGGCTGGACCGCTTAAAGGCTAGCTGGGCCAAAGGGTCCAAGCCCAGAATGAAAGAGTAGGCACGATCCAATGGGGGCCGTCATCAAGACTAGACTGTCTGATATGGGCCGTTTACAAACCAAGGTCGACGCACATAGCAAGAAGGTCGACGCATAGGCCAGTTGAACGCGGTCATCCGAGGACCACATAGAATCTCAGGCGGTCATGCCCAGGCCATCTGATGACATAAACGGTCCCCCAAGGGGCGCTATCTGAAGAACAGACCTGACTCCGGGCTTGGGCATAAGGAAGCGATTCGGTCGAGTTAACAGGTGCAGGATTTGAGGTACAACCTGCCGGCGTCCTAGTGGGAATCCCAGGCTCGCGGGGGCTTACGGAGGTCCCGTAATAGAGTTCCTAGTCCGACGGAAGGAGTATCCGACGGAGAGTCCCAACTATTACAAGAATTGAGGGGTTAAAACAGGAAAACAATGTATCTCGGTCAGTCAGTACCACCGGAGTGGAGTGACTGTCAAAACAATCCTAGTATTATTACTCCAATTCCAAGATTAACATTTATGCTTCATTAATTGATAAGAACACTAAGGGAATTATGATTGGAAAGGAGATATCAATCATGAACAATAAGGGAATTAGATCATATGTTCCATAATTTACTAGTTCTTTGTGTGAGTTTCTGACCTGCACATGCATAGCTTAACAAGAAATGACATACTTAACACATGGAATAAATCAATCTGCGAGACATATGCGGTCTAACCAGAGCCGCTGGATAGGGTCTAGCGGTCTATCGCTAGGCCGCTCAGGTCATGTAAGTCCGAAACACTACACGCCTTACACAGTCTATCGATCAGCCGCTAGGGTTTCCAAGCGGTCTAGAGAGAAGCTGCCTGCCCATCCGCACGGTCTATCGTTGGGCCGTCTATGACCAGGGGGTGTCAAACGTAAAACAATATAAACGGTCAAGCCACGACTGCAGACCCCAGACCTGGCGATCTATTGTGAGGCCGTTCAGTACTGCGCGATTCCTGTAAAACTATGGCATGTTCGCCGTTCCGGTGCCCGGCGAACATCCGACGGGGCTCACTAACAACAAGAAATCTAGTCGATATAGAGCATAGAAATTGCGCAAAAGCATACCACTAGAAAGAGAATGAAAAGATGCATGCCATGGATTGAGTAATTGAAACTCAAGCCTGCTAACCTAGCCTTTAATCGAAGATAACAATGGTAACCCTAGTTTTAACATGCTCCGACTTAAAACAACTAATACTCGCATGATATAGAACAAAATTTAGGGCTTTTGGTATCAAATGAAAGAGGGCTTAGAGATGAATCCAATGATGTATTAAGTTTGGGGTTTGGTCTACTAAAACCTACCTTAAACAAGGAAGAAGAGGGGACGACGACGCCGGCCGTGATAGAAAACCCCTTCAAGAGATCGCTGGAATACGCCCTCGTCCTCGCACCTCGCCGGCCACAGCTACCAAACGTCGATGCTAGGAGGCCTTTGTTGGCCTGGGGGCTTTGTCCCTCTTCTCTGGCATAGGAGGCTTCTCCGTATGTACCCTACCCCAGAACAAAAAATGGGTACCTACGCCTGCTTGAAGATTAGCATGATCATCGACAGAGGATGGTATCCGGGAAGCGAGTCGTTGGAGTCATATGTCACCATCGTCGAGCACGTTTTATCTCTCCATGTACTTATATTCGGCCCATGTGAGGGTACTTTGCTAATTTTCTGGTAGCTTGTACTTTGACTAAAGAAATATAAATTCTTCGATTCTGAGCCAATATTGATGTGTACCTTTTACTAGAGTTCTTCTGCATGCTTTCCTGGGCGATCCTCCGTGCTCGTCTTCCATAGTGCTTGTGTCCTCCGCGGGGACCCTCGGGTTACCTTCTTGTTCTCAAGGGGAGCGGTGCTCGCCTTTAGGGAACCCTTAGGTTACCACTTCATTTTCAAGGGGAGCAGTGCTCGTCTCTAGGGAACCCTTAGGTTACCTTCTTGTTTTCAAGGGGAGCGGTACTCGCCCTTAGGGAACCCTTAGGTTACCTTCATATTTTCAAGGGGAGCGGTGCTCGCCTTTAGGGAACCCAAAGGTTACCTCTTTATTTTCAAGGGGAGCAGTGCTCGCCTTTAGGGAACCCTTAGGTTGTTGTGCCCCTTAGGAACAAGCATATGATATTTTATTTTGATGATAGCAACACAGTGATTGTGCTTAGTATACATTGCCCTGCTGCATTGCATGCGTTCAGAGTCAGTACATTGCTTAAGTCTGTACAGGGTATTTCATGCATGCTATCAAGCCAGCACAAGTCCATATATCCGCATGCTATCAAGTCCACACAGTCTATACATTCAAATGGCATGTTTGCATGCTATAAAGTCTGTACAGAGTCTTTGTAGTGTCTGGCTAGAAAGTATGTACATCGGCTTGTTCATGCATTCATCTCAAGTCTGTACATCCACCAGCTGAACTGAGCAAAGTCTATACATCCGATAGTTCAGCTCATGGCTAAGTCTGTACAGCCAGTGCATATGTTAAGTCTATACACTGCATCTTTACCTACGTTCTGAACTGAGCAAGTCTATACACTCCTTATCTTTACCTACGTTCAGAACACCAAGTCTGTACAGCGGTTGCCTTGCACTAGCAAGTCTATACATTGGTTGCTGCATGCATTTCTTCAAGTCTGTACATCGTTGGCTAATGCATGCATCGTCTTTCAAAGTCCATACATTGTCCTGTAGCTTGCACGAAGTAAAGTCTGTACATTGTCCAACGTCTCACTCAGTGTCTAAGTGAGTGTGAACATTGCATCGCTAAGTCTATACAATGCATCGTCTCATGCATCGTCTTTCAAGTCTATGCATTGTAAGACCAAGTCTGTACATTGAGCGTCTCATGTTGCGTCTCTTGCAAAGTCTGTACATCGGTTAAGTCTATACATCCCTTAGCTAGAACTGTGCAAGTCTATACATCGCTGCATAGACTATGTCTATACATCCCCGTATATTCATGCATCAATTAGCAAGGTCTGTACAACCTTCTTGGCACATACACGTGATCAAGTCTATAAATTGTCTGTTGCATAACACAAAAGTCTATACAGACTTAGACTTAGTCCATGCATCATAGCAAGTCTGTACATCGTCCGTCTCACTCAGCGTCTCATGTGCATTCGGCAAGTCTGTACATTACATCATGTGCTTCATGCAATTAAGTCTGCACATCGTCAGTACAGTCTATACACTTAGCGTCTCATGTGCATATACAAAGTCTATACATTGTCCACTTGTAGCATTAGCACAAGTCTGTACAGCCTGTGTGCTTCATAACGCCAAGTCTATACATTGGCTAGCTGCACAAACACAAAGTCTGCTCATTCGTTGTTGCAAAGTCTGAACATTCTTCAATAGGAATATCCATGCATTCATTCGTTGTGCATACTTTGTTTAAGTGCATTCTGCATAACAAACCAGCAAGTTTGTACATTGCTGTCGCATGCACACGAAGTCAAACGGCATGTCAGTGCATTCATTCTTGTTGTGCATACTTCACCTTGTGCACACTGCATCACAGTTCGTGCATCAAGTTTGTACATTGCCTTTGCACAAGGTCACACTAAGTCTATACAGTCTGTGTGTTTCATGTACTTGTGCATCGTTCACTCTAAGTCTATACATTGCTTCATGCATTGCACGAAGCCTGCACATTGTGTGTTGCTTTGCCTTAGCTTTGCATTCACAAAGTCTGTACATGCCATAGTCTTGCATACGTGAAGTCTGTACATGCTTTAGCGTTGCCTTCATAAAGTCTGTACAAGGCTTCAACCTTAAACTAATAATTCTATTCGACTGACTGATAGGGACTCTTTGCATAGCTTAATGAAAGGCACGTGATCCGAGGCTGGAAGGGCTGACAGGATGATGACACGTGGCCAAATCATTCGGGCGGGAACTGTGAAAGACACACGCCCTAGCTGCTACTATATATATGAAGCTTCTTCCTCAGGAGAAGTCTGATCGGAGAAGAGGCGAGTGTGACTGAAGCAGAGAAAGAATAGAGAGCCTGCACGATCCAGTAAGAAAGAGAGAAGAAGCAGAAGAGAAAGAAAAAGAGGAGAGGCAGTGAGATCGAGAGAAGAGGAGAGCAGTCTGAAGATTAGTCTTCACTGGACCGTGGATCAAATCCAGGCCAGTCAGCTCTGTTGAGAGCCACATTGTGTTTCATCGCATACAGCTTTCTGTTGCTGTTTGTTTCCTATTTTCTTGTTTCATCTGTTACCTTTCTTCAAGCTGTTAGTCAGCGGTTGCAGTGGAGGACTCCACTGGACAGGTCAAGCTGTAATTCCTCAGTGGGCGAGACTTGGTCTCGGACAGCAAGCTGTGTTGCTCAGCGGGCAGAGGAGGATTCCTCTGGACGGGTTAAGCTGTAGTCCCCAGTGGTTGTAGGTAAGCTGTGATGCCCAGCGGTTCAAGCTGTGAGTCAGCAGTAATCCACACTCGGGTTTGAGTGTGGGGTGGATGTAGGTCTGGAGGACCGAACCACCTAAAAATATCTTGTCTAATGTGTGATTGTTTTGTGGTCTGCATCGCTTCTATGTTTCTGTTCTTTGCGCAGTAGATGTTTGCTTAAGACGGTTCTTCAGTTCTGGCTAGTATTTGCTTTGTGCCCTCTATCTGTTCAGCAGAAGTTTTCATTCCGCATTTGAATCTGCTGCAGTAGTTTTTAACGGGTGACTGATCTATTCACCCCCCTCTAGATCACCTTTAGCGTCCCAACAATTGGTATCAGAGCCTAATTCTTTGTGCAGGACTAACATCCTAAATTGGAACGGCCATGGATGCTAGAGGGTTAACAGCAGAGGGACAGTCCACTACAAAGCCATCATTCTTCGACGGATCCAACTACCCATATTGGAAGAACCGGATGCAGGTCTTCCTCAGAGCCAAAGACTACGAGATCTAGAAGATTATAAGCAAAGGTTTCTATGAGCTACATGAGAATGAGGAATTGTGGACCAAAGAAGAAATCCAGAAATCTACCCTGAATTGGAGCGCCATCAATACCATTCAGTGTGCACTCCATCCCACTGAATTTGATAGAGTGTCATCCTGCAAGACGGCAAAGGAGATGTGGGATACTCTTGAGGTCATTTATGAGGGAACGTCTCAAGTGAGAGAGACACGGGCTAATATGTTAGTGACAAAGTATGAAGCATTTCGGATGAAGCCCGGTGAGACAGTGACCGAAATGTATGCTCGTCTGACCATTATAACAAATGGTCTAAGAAATCTGGGAAAAAGCTATACCAATCATGAAGTTGTGAGGAAGATCCTTCGATCGCTGACTCCAATGTGGCATACCAAAGTGACTATGATTGAGGAGTCAAAAGATCTACAAAAGATGAAACCTACTGAGCTGATAGGCTCTTTGATGGCGTACGAGATGAATCTTCTACAAGCTGAAGAGCTCGAATACAAGAAGCCTATTGCTCATAAGGCCAAGCATAGCTGTTCAAAACAGTCCAGATGCAATGGATCATCCAGTGATCGGAGCCTATCTGGATCGGAGCTTGAAAAGGATGAACTAGCTATGATTACAAGAGAGTTCAGAAGATTTCTTAGAACAGAAGAGAAAATTGTCTACAGAAAACACCACAACATGAAGCAAAACAGGTATAAATTTAACCCTGCTGAAAAATCTGACGATAATACTTGTTATCATTGCAGGAAGACTGGCCATATGAAGGCTGATTGTCCAGAGTTACAAAAAATCAAAGGAAGACCATGGAAGAAAGCACCAAAGGGAAAGGCCATGGTCAGTACATGGAGTGATGAGGAAGAAGGCACGCTAAGCACTTCCTCAGATAGTGAGAAACAAGAAAAGGACAGCTGCTTGATGGCCAGGAATGGAGAAGAAGAAGAGTCTGATGAGGTATCATCCCCTTTCGAACATTATACTATTTCTGATTGGGAAGATGCTTATGGAGAACTGTTAGATAAAGCGAATGATATTAAGAAGGAAAACAGACTCTTGAAGAAGAAAATGAATTCTCTGGTTAATGATAAAACACTTTCTGATAAAGTTGCATGTTTACAATTAGAGAATGACAAATTTAAAAGTGCATGTTCTGAGTTTGATGAATTAAAGCATGTTTTGATTGATTGTAGGAAAGAAAATGAGTTGCTGAAAAATGTCATTGATGAGTTGAAATTGTTAATTCAGAAATTTGAAAATGAAATAAAGATTTCAATTGAAAAATATGAAGCTATCTTGTCAGTGAATGTTGAATTGAAGAAAACTATTGAAAATCTGGAAAATGAAAATTCTGACAAAAAGAAAATCATTGAAAGCATGACCCAAGGAACAGAAAATCTTAATGCCGTGCTAGGGTCAAAAGTCAACTTCAAAAAGGAGGGTCTCGGTTTTAATCCCACAGCTCAAAAGAGTTTTGAACTAAAAACCATTTCATTCGTAGGTGAAAAGAATAAAGGACCACTCATAAAAATGGTCAATGAAAAATCTGCTTTCAATAATGTACAATCAAAGGTGTCCAGTGCTAAGGACAAGGGAAAGCAGAAAGTTGTAGAGCCTAGAGCTGCATGCTCTTCTCCCAAGGGTAAGTCCAAGGCTAGGGGTCAGCCAGCTAGCACATCAAAACCCCAGTCCAAGGCTGCTAAGTCTCCACCACCATCAACTGCTCAGAAAAAAACCCAATATAAGTCAGTGCAGAAACCTAGAGGGTCAAAGGTGGCAAGGAGACCAAGTGCAGCTAGGAACCAGTTTTCACATCCCTATTTCCCTCGAGCCCAAGTCTATCATCACAATCACTCACAACTACTTAATAGGTTTGGGTGGAATCATGTGTACATGAGGTCTAGGTATCAGAATTTCCACATTCAGCCCTATAGATCTCAGCCAGCTAGGAGATGGGATAGTCACTTTAGGACATGGAGTCCTAGTCAACAGGTGTTCTATGGTCAGCCTAGGACCAATTTGGGCCACAACTTCCAGTACACTCATTGGCCAAGGCACTGGCAGAAAAACAACAATGTTTCTAATAAACTGAATGCCAGGACCACACAAAAACCAACACAACACCAGAAAAAGAAAGTTAAACATGTTGGTGCTGAGAAAAAGAAAAATAACAAAAAGAACTCTCAAGCTGTAGAATCCACCAAACCATCCACTTTCACACAAATGTGGATCCCTAAACAGCTTTTGTCATATTTTCACTCTCAGATGTCTATTTCTGTCTTGGGGCCCAAACTATCTTGGGTTCCAAAATCTGCTCCCTAAGTGTGTTTGCAGGTATGCCTGGTAGCCGGGAACAAAATGATGAAACAGGAATAGCTACTCCAGGCATATGACAAGAGGCAAGGCCAAAAATTCTAAAAGCTGAAAGAAATTGGAGGCCTTGTCAACAATCTGAAGCAACACCAAGGGTAAAAATAAATCAGTCAGGTAAAGCAGGTAAGTGATTTACCTTCAGAATTGAAAAAGTCATGTTGATTTGGTTGTTTAATTTTTGATGTTCTCTTCTTGTCTAGCTGATCAGTCTGCATTCCAGACTTAACTACTGAATTTAATTATGCACATATCTGATGCTCTTCTCTTGCCATTTATTGCACTGTGTACATAAGATGCTAGATGCACTGCACAACCACTTTTGTAGTCAATGCATACACTGCACCGAGTTTACTTAAACACATGTTCATGGTTGTTCATACATTGCATCGAGTATGCTTCTCTCATGTTTGTGCATGTATGTACTTTGCACTGAGCTCACTTATTCATGTGTTGCACTGAGTTTGTATGGTTCATTTAATGCATATAGTTGATGCATGTGTTCAATGTCTGCATATATCATTTGCATCAAGGAATTTGTTTAATGCATATAGGACTACTTTGCACTGCATTTCTTTGCATGACCACTATGGTATATACGGTCCAGTCTTCATATAGAGTAGTGTACTGCATATCATTGAATTTGAAAATTTTAAAAAGAAATGACTCATTGCATAGCATTTTTTTTGCATCATGGTGTCAGGGGGAGCTGAGAGTTATGTTCAGTACGTTGAATCTTTTTCACTCCTCATTGTTCCCACTCACTCCATTCATAATCTTTGACATCAGATGCTCTTGGACTTTCATGCCTATTGCTATCACTTTTTAACAATTGCCATTATTTCCCTAACCTTCACTGAACAACAGTATTGCTTCTGGTTTAGTGCATTGAGATGTGGTCATTGTAATTATTCATTTATAAGAATCACACTTGCAAATTGAGAGGAACTAAAGGTTTAACCTTTATAAATTGAAGAGTTAAGTGTCTGCACTTCAGAACTTGAGATAAAAGAAAACTTTTATAGCTCTTAATCTTTGTCTCATGGTTAGAATAGAAAAAGTTTTTTTTAATGCCTGAAAGTGTTAAATTGGAAATGTCTAGAAAAGGTAAATAGAGTGTGTACTGTTTTTAAACAATCACTCTAAAAGAAATAAGGGCAGCAGTAAATAAGATCATCAATGTAAAGAGCTGAACACAGTGACAGAGCAATGGCTGAATTGTACTGAGAAACTGTAATCTCCTCCAAAGAAGCAGGAGAATTCATAAGTCATGAAGTGCTTCAAACTATCTCTGTTCATAGGGTCAAATCTATAGGGGGAGTCTTCACCAAGTAATTGGGGGTACTGGCCTCTGATCAAGGTGTGCCCTTAATGTTAAAGGTGAAAATTGTTCCTTGTAGGCCTTGATCTGAAATAGATGTAGTAGTTTATGCCTAGTAACTGGGGGTACCTGCCTCTGATCAAGGTGTACACCTAATGTCAACAGCATAAATGTCACTGGTCTATTCGCTTAGCTCAGTTTCTGAAAAATTAAAAAAAAAGTGAAAAACAAACTGATGCAACCCTTTGAAATCAAAAGTCATTGAGTGTAAATTATTTTTTTCTCAATACATATTCATGTTGCCTTTCTTAAACTTCCATGTTTAATCACAAAGGGTATTGTTTCTGACTTATCTATTAAAGCCATGTGCCCTACATTCATTACTATAAATGGAGTCTATAACTCTTTTTCAGTGGTCAATTGCTTTACTCTATCTTTATCACTGTTAAACCTGAATTCTTTCAAGACCGTAAATTACTGATTCTTATGCTTTAACAGTTGTCTATAATCATGGTCACTTTCTGAACCAATGCATCAGCTGTTGTCTGTTGACCCTCCTACCTTCTCTACCTTTTGAATATCTGTTTCATCCATCCATATTCCTTCTCAAAGGGGGAGAAATAATTTCAGGGGGAGTTATTCATTCAGGGGGAGTTTGAGCTGTTCTAAGGGAAATCTTCAATGTATTCTGCATGTTGCACTCATGTTTTTCTTTCTTTTTGATCATGTCAAAGGGGGAGAAAATTTGGTTGGTGACTCACTGTCACTTTGTTGCCATCATCAAAAA
The DNA here is from genome assembly GCA_022559845.1 of Amorphophallus konjac. Lineage (NCBI taxonomy): Eukaryota > Viridiplantae > Streptophyta > Magnoliopsida > Alismatales > Araceae > Amorphophallus > Amorphophallus konjac. The sequence goes on along the minus strand of CM040118.1, from coordinate 253,833,858 downwards.
GGGGGAGAATGTTGTGCCCCTTAGGCACAAGCATATGATATTTTGTTTTGATGATAGCAACACAGTGATTGTGCTTAGTATACATTGCCCTGCTGCATTGCATGCGTTCAGAGTCAGTACATTGCTTAAGTCTGTACAGGGTATTTCATGCATGCTATCAAGCCAGCACAAGTCTACACATCCGCATGCTATCAAGTCCACACAGTCTATACATTCAAATGGCATGTTTGCACGCTATAAAGTCTGTACAGAGTTTTTGTAGTGTCTGGCTAGCAAGTATGTACATCGGCTTGTTCATGCATTCATCTCAAGTCTGTACATCCACCAGCTGAACTAAGCAAAGTCTATACATCCGATAGTTCAGCTCGTGGCTAAGTCTGTACAGCCAATACATATGTTAAGTCTATACATTGCATCTTTACCTACGTTCTGAACTGAGCAAGTCTATACACTCATTATCTTTACCTACGTTCAGAACACCAAGTCTGTACAGCGGTTGCCTTGCACTAGCAAGTCTATACATTGGTTGCTGCATGCATTTCTTCAAGTCTGTACATCGTTGGCTAATGCGTGCATCGTCTTTCAAAGTCAATACATTATCCTGTAGCTTGCACGAAGTAAAGTCTGTACATTATCCAGCGTCTCACTCAGTGTCTAAGTGAGTGTGAACATTGCATCGCTAAGTCTATACAATGCATCGTCTCATGCATCGTCTCATGCATCGTCCTTCAAGTCTATGCATTGTAAGACCAAGTCTGTACATTGAGCGTCTCATGTTGCGTCTCTTGCAAAGTCTGTACATCGGTTTAGTCTATACATCTCTTAGCTAGAACTGTGCAAGTCTATACATCGCTGCATAGACTATGTCTATACATCCCGTCTGTTCATGCATCAATTAGCAAGGTCTGTATAACCTTCTTGGCACATGCACGCGATCAAGTCTATACATTGTCTGTTGCATAACATATAAGTCTATACAGACTTAGACTTAGTCCATGCATCATAGCAAGTCTGTACATCGTCCGTCTCACTCAGCGTCTCATGTGCATTCGGCAAGTCTGTACATTGCATCATGTGCTTCATGCACATTGTCAGTATAGTCTATACACTTAGCGTCTCATGTGCATATGCAAAGTCTATACATTGTCCACTTGCAGCATTAGCACAAGTCTGTACAGCCTGTGTGCTTCATAACGTCAAGTCTATACATTGGCTAGCTGCACAAACACAAAGTCTACACATTCGTTGTTGCAAAGTCTGAACATTCTTCAATAGGAATGTCCATGCATTCATTCGTTGTGTACTTTGTTTAAGTGCATTCTACATAACAAACCAGCAAGTTTGTACATTGCTGTCGCATGCACACGAAGTCAATACAATTGTTAACGACATGTCAGCATTCATTCTTGTTGTGCATACTTCACCTTGTGCACACTGCATCACAGTTCGTGCATCAAGTTTGTACATTGCCTTTGCACAAGGCCACACTAAGTCTATACAGTCTGTGTGTTTCATGCACTTGTGCATTGTTCACTCTAAGTCTATACATTGCTTCATGCATTGCACGAAGCCTGCACATTGTGTGTTGCTTTGCCTTAGCTTTGCATTCACAAAGTCTGTACATGCCATAGTCTTGCATACGTGAAGTCTGTACATGCTTTAGCGTTGCCTTCATAAAGTCTGTACAAGGCTTCAACCTTAAACTGATAATTCTATTCGACTGACTGACAGGGACTCTTTGCATAGCTTAATGAAAGGCACATGATCCGAGGCTGGAAGGGCTGACAGGATGATGACACATGGCCAAAACATTCGGGCGGGAACTGTGAAAGACACACGCCCTAGCTGCTGCTATATATATGAAGCTTCTTCCTCAGGAGAAGTCTGATCGGAGAAGAGGCGAGTGTGACTGAAGCAGAGAAAGAATAGAGAGCCTGCACGATCCAGTAAGAAAGAGAGAAGAAGCAGAAGAGAAAGAAAAAGAGGAGAGGCAGTGAGATCGAGAGAAGAGGAGAGCAGTCTGAAGATTAGTCTTCACTGGACCGTGGATCAAATCTAGGCCAGTCAGCTCTGTTGAGAGTCACATTGTGTTTCATCGCATACAGCTTTCTGTTGCTGTTTGTTTCCTATTTTCTTGTTTCATCTTTTACCTTTTTTCAAGCTGTTAGTCAGCGGTTGCAGTGGAGGACTCCACTGGACAGGTCAAGCTGTAATTCCTCAGCGGGCGAGACTTGGTCTCGGACAGCAAGCTGTGTTGCTCAGCGGGCAGAGGAGGATTCCTCTAGACGGGTTAAGTTGTAGTCCCCTGCGGTTGTAGGCAAGATGTGATGCCCATCGGTTCAAGCTGTGAGTCAGCAGTAATCCACACTCGGGTTTGAGTGTGGGGTGGATGTAGGTCTGGAGGACCAAACCACCTAAAAATATCTTGTCTACTGTGTGATTGTTTTGTGGTCTGCATCGCTTCTATATTTCTGTTCTTTGCGCAGTAGATGTTTGCTTAGGACGGTTCTTCAGTTCTGGCTAGTATTTGCTTTGTGCCCTCTATCTGTTCAGCAGAAGTTTTCATTCCGCATTTGAATCTGCTGCAGTAGTTTTTAACAGGTGATTGATCTATTCACCCCCCTCTAGATCACCTTTAGCGTCCCAACATAGGTTACCTCTTTATTTTCAAGGAAGGCGGTGCTCGCCTCTAGGAAGCCCTTAGGCTACCTTCTTGTTTTCAAGGGAACGGTGCTCGCCTCTAGAAAATCCTTAGGTTACCTTCTTGTTTTCAAGGGGAGCGGTGCTCGCCTTTAGGGAACCCTTAGGTTACCTCTTTATTTTCAAGGGGAGCGGTGCTCGCCTCTAGGAAACCCTTAGGCTACCTTTTTATTTTCAAGGGGAGCGGTGCTCGCCTCTAGGAAACCCTTTGGCTACCTTTTTATTTTCAAGGGGAGCGGTGCTCGCCTCTAGGAAACCCTTAGGCTACCTTTTTCTTTTCAAGGGGAGTGGTACTCGCCTCTAGGAAACCCTTAGGCTACCTTTTTCTTTGTTCGTGGGCAACTTGCCCTAGTGGAGTATGGCTGGTGACGTTTTATTGGAAGAACTTCCTGAGGTTGACGGAGTTCCACATCCTGGGCACCACTCTCCCCCCAAGCGTCACCAGCCTGTACGCTCCTTTGCCGAGTGCTTCTGATACCCGGTATGGGCCTTCCCAGTTGTTGGCCCAGAGAGATGGAGGACAAGAAGGGGGGTTGAATTGTCCCCTTGCCTAGATGACAGATTGTAAAAACTTTCTTAACTGATTACAACATATATAAAATTAACTACGTTGATTAACTAACACTCAAGTGAGATTAAAGATATTCTCTCAAGCTTTCCGATCTCTCTCGAATAGTTAATGCAACTAATCCGGAAAATTACGCTCAACATAGATAACGGAGGTAGCAATGTGCGATGATGCAGTGAATTAAAAATCTAATTGATGGACCTGTGAAGGAAGATAGAGGAAATGGTCAACCTCATAGTCAATCACACGAGACACAAGATTTTTAGGTGGTTCGGGACCACGACGGGCTCCCTACGTCCACCCCTCATCCAACCGGGTGAGGCTTCACTATACGCTACTTTCGTAGCAACACGGGGACGAACCCCAACCACACACATGCTACTTCTGCAGCAATAACCACATGGGGACAAGCCCCAACACGCTGCCACTGCAGCACACACACACACACATTCGGGGAACGTACCCCGGACACGACAACCACACGGAGTCGCAGCTCCGTCCACACACAACAACACATGGGGAATCTTTCCCCACAAAAACCCCGCACACGCGGAGATACAACTCCGCCCACACACAAGTGTTCTTGGTTTAATGAAAAGGAAAGATATACAATAAACCCTCAAACAGATATCTATGCTGAAATGAACAAATTGAGATGAGAGAAGAAGAATCCCCCTCAAATCTTCCGTGAAATCACGTCCAAAGGACCGATGGGATGCGTCGAACGATCTATCCGGCGAGTGGAAGCTTTTACGTTCGTAGGAGATGCCCAAGGAGAACTTGTCTTCAACAGCTTTGGTCGAAGGTGCATCAAATCGGCAGATGAGGCTTGGTCTTGGTGTCCTCCACTTCTTCTTCTTCCTCCTCCAGGTGGGGCGGCACCCTCCTCTTCCATTTTCCTCTTTTCCTGCAACCACGAATGAAGAACATAAGCTCAATGGTTATTTCATCCGATGGAAATCGTACCACATATATATATATATGCTAAGACAGAATATGGAAATGAAGGAGCAAGAGATCCCCCTTTAGATTCTTCAATGCAACTAAAAGATAGAATGGAAGGGTGCACTTAAAAAGGATAACCCAAAGAGTAGAAGCAACCGTCCCTTGTAGATCTGAACGCCGAGGTTGCAGATGGTGGAGAACAGCCGCAGTCACCACCAGATCTGAGCTCAGGCTCTTGAACGCGATCCATAGCAGCCTCTTCTTCCTCCTCCACAAGTGTGCGATGCCCTCTCCACCGCTCCTGCAAGAGTAGAACAATATCAACCCAAGTGCATGTTTCATCTGATGGAAATCGTAACATACATATAGGGCATCGAATGGGTGAACAAAAGACCACAAAGCCCATGTTAAAACTCTCTCAAATGCACTCCTAATGGTAGGGTATAACCCTAAGGACATTAGGGTAATATACCACCCCAATCGGACCTTTAAACCCATGGTTCGAAACAAAACCCGGAAACCCAATCCAGACGTAGCAGACAAAGTGTCGACCTCTAGGGTCGACACTCGTCTCAACGAGTTCTGCCAGAACATATATAAAAAGAAATTGAGATACGAGTGTCGACTTATGGGGTCGACACTTTTCACCAAGAGTTCTGGCCTGTGAAGAGACATAACATTCGTGGTGAAAGTGTCGACTCTTGAGATCGACACTTTTTCACGAACATTCTATTTTCACAGAAATGAGCAAACTTACCAGAAAGTGTCGACCTACGAAGTCGACACTTTTTCCCGTGAGTTCTACCTTTAGCAAAACAACAAAACCCTGGTGAAAGTGTCGACTCCATGAGTCGACACTTTCTGTCAGCGTCCTTTCAACGCAAGGCAGAAGCTCAGTTAATAAGTGCTTAGGTCGACACTTTTCCTTACAGTAGAAATACATCAATAACACCAATAGAAAGCTCCACAATTCAAATACATATATCAAGGTTGATCAAGGGAGTTCATAAAACTCAGATTAACTTGGCAAATCATGATTTCTACCCAAAACATACCATTCACACTTAGATCCAAATAATCATGTATTCATACCTTGGCCTTGAGAGTTTGAATGAAGAACTTCACAAATAACTTGCATTTAATGTGAACAAATCACTTAAGTTAGTCTATCAAAATCAAGCCACTGAACTTCCATATAAAACTTGTTGAACTATAACCATGTGTGAGGATGGGTTTTCATATGGCCAACCATGAAACCGCGGGCTTTCATTTCAGTTAAGGTTGAGGCATGACAAGCCCAACTTAAACACAACCACACACAAACTCCATCTATGTATGAAGGCATACATCAATTTCATAGCAAGCTGCACTCATACCACAAACTGCAAAGGAATGATCATAGCCATAACTAAAACAACGATAGCACTTACCAAATGATCAAATGAGTCTTCCAAGGCATCGGAAAGCCATTTTCAATTAACACAAGGATCACAGTTGCAGTCCAAGGAAAACTGAACTTGCACAGTCTAATGCAAGCTAACACAACAAAACTAAAGCTTTCATATCAACTTTCCACATGATCAAACAGGCATGAAGGACACATGTAAAACCATATTTAAGGTTACCAAAACTGTCAAATTCAAGGACATGAAATTCAGTCCGAAACTTCCACGTTCAGTTTAAGAATTTAGGTTCAGTTTATTGACAGCTATTCATATTGTCAATCATGCTTGTCAGCACATATTTATCAAAATATGATTCAACCAAGCTGCACACAGAATTCCATCTCAGATCAAAACAATCAAGTTCTGTCCTATTAAGTCAAGCACAATCAAAACCAATTTGAACTTAACTTATCCACACCTAGTATGAGTAGACACAAGTTCATATGATATTACGAGAACAAAAAGATTGCCTTAGCAGTCCAATGTACAGCAGTTCAATCCAATCAAATGAACTAGTCAACAGAATAGCATACAAGAGGACAGATCAGTGCATGTGAGATATAGAAGGTGTCGACACTCAGCAACCCAGTGTCGGCACTTTGTTAAAGCAGTGAACCTGGCCATCCAAATGCAAGTATATACATGGAGAACTGTTAAGGCCAGTCAACCCAAGAGCATCCTAACCTGTAAAGCAGAATATCAACATGTGAGCTCGTTTATCATGAAAATGCCATTAAGCATAAAACACATAATATATTGGAATCATCAAAACCATTGTCAAAGACAACGAGGGGGCACATAGAACCCAACACCAGTTAGGTGCAAGTTTTCCTCCGGCTCCTCGCGGGTCAGCCACGCTTGCTCATCGTAGGATCAAATCTCCGGGGAAGAAGTGTCGCTCCTTAACTCGAGCATTGTAATACTGCGCCAGCTTCTGTTGATATGCCACAAGCTTTATCTGGGCGTTGGTTCTTCTTTCTTCGAGCAAGTCTAGATTTTCTCGCATTGCCTCGTTGTTCCTGGCCTCGTCAAAATGTCCCACTCGTAACGAGGGGTTGGATATCTCCACCGGGACTACTGCCTCAGCTCCGTAGGCGAGATGAAAGGGCGTCTCCCCGGTGGCGGCTCTAGCGGTGGTCCGGTGAGCCCATAGGAGGTTGGGGATTGAATCAATCCATGCATCGCCTGCTTGGTCTAGGCGATTCTTGATGCCGTGGAGTAGAGTTCGGTTGGCATTTTCCACCAACCCATTGGCTTGGGGATCTCCCACTGAGGTGTAGTGGTTCCAGATCCCGAACTCCGAGCACTTCTCCTGAAAGGTGGTGCTCGCGAACTGTCTGCCGTTGTCGGTAGTGAGAACCCTGGGGATCCCAAACCGGCAAATGATGCTCCATAGCACGAATTTCCAAGCCGCTTCGCTTGTTATTTTTCCCAATGGCTCGGCTTCGATCCATTTGGTGAAGTAGTCGATGGAGACTATGAGGAATCTCTTCCTCCCTTGTGCCTCAGGGAAGGGCCCCAGTATGTCGATCCCCCACCGCGCAAACGGGCGAGGCTCCGTCAAGGCGTGGAGCTGCGACGCCGGCTGGTGGTGCAGGTGGGAGTACTTCTGGCATTGGGGGCACCTTCGAACGTAGTTGACGTAGTCTTGCTGCAAGGTGGGCCACCAATACCCTTGTCGGATCAGCATCCTCGCGAGTGCTCGCCCCCCCCCCCCCACATGGCTTCCGCAGAGTCCTTCGTGGACTTCCTGGATGGCCTGGTTGTCATGCTCCGACGCGGAATATCGAGACTACCAGTAGAAACAATTAATAATAATATGTTGATTTACAGACATGCTATGCTAAAGCTAAAGGGATCAATACCACACCATGAACAGAAATAATTCCATCAACTAAATAAACATCAAATGCTCCACAATCCAATTACATCATCCTTCAAACCAACTTAAGAAAACTTACATAACAACACTTACTTGACACAATTACAATTTAGCTGACTTCATAACTACAACTCTTACAAGACACACTTTCTAGATCATAACTAGACACAAAGCATCCATAACAACTCTTCGAAAACTCCAACTGGCTCGCTCCAGGGTTGTCACTCTTGCCCATCCCCATCAGTCCGCGAATCCTCACTTGAGCTACCTGAAAGGGGGGAAAACAACTAGGTGAGCGAACGCACAGTAGGTAATAATAGGCAAGTTTAAGTAATTAACCATCTAATTGCATTTATATGTGCGAAAAGAAAAGAACGAAATGAAATGGTGATGTGACAAGTAACACAAGTACGAGATCATGAACATAACGTAACTTGAAATTGGCCAACAAGCAAGAATTAATCAAGTCAAGAAGATTCAATTGAGAGATTATGTTGTAGACATCACGCTAGTCATACACTCGGTGCAATGCCTCACCATGTCATTCAAACTCCCCGGAGCACAAGTACTTTTCAGGTGCTCCTCCCAGGACCAGACCGGGCCCTTATGATGCGTTGGCATTGATTTAGTGGATCCAAGATCCCAAGTTATGTCTAGACATTAATCAAGTTAAATGGCCAATAATGTCAAGGTATAACTTACCTCGAAAAACCCAAGGATAAGTCGAAGAGATACTTTGACCAAAAAGTTCAAATTATCAAGAACCGACAGGTCATTGTATTCAAAGACGAACAACCATGGAAATCATTTTCTGGAAGATGCACGGTCCATGTGGGCCGCTCAGAGAAATGGATGGTCGGTATATGGACCGCGCTAAAGGGATTGGGCTGAACGAACTGCCTAATAGAAGCCAAAGATAAACGGTCTACTATGGGCCGCTCAAATTATAGGACGGTCACAAGTGGGCTTTTCAATAGATATGAACGGTCTACACTGGGCCGTTCACGACGGGAAAGATCTGAAGCCCACGACGACAGTAAGCGGTATGGATTGGGCTGCTCAGTAACTGAACGGTCCATATCTATTGAAAAGCCGGGCTGCTCAGTAACTGAACGGTCCATATCCACGCTAAAGAATGAGCGGGCCGATACGATCCATTCAATTACTGGGCCTGACTGGCAACTAGAAATCCACCCAAAATGGCTCCGGGCTGCCATAAGTGGGGCAGAACTGAACCAGGGTCCAGCCCACTATCCACTGGTCAACCTAGGGCTTATTGGGTCGATCAAACCATGATTTGGTCAAAGATGAAACAAGGTTAATCGACCAACAAGAAATGGCATTTGCTAGGAATGCACGGTCTCTAATGGGCCGCCTATTGAGTTAAACGGTCTGATTCCGGCCGTTCAAAACTCGGTCAGTCCAAATTGAGCCGTGACTCACAATACATCAATCCAAGCGGTTCGATCACGTGAACAGGTTCAGGTCATGGTGGTACAACCTGCCCGCGTCCTAGTGGGAATCCCAGGCTCGCGAGGGCTTACGGAGGTCCCGTAATGAAGGTCCTAGTCCGACGGAAGGAGTATCCGGCGGAGAGTCCCAACCATTACAAGGAATAGAGGCTAGTAAAACATCGGAAACCAAGTATAGCGGTCAGTCAATCCTACCGGAGTAGAATGACTGTTAAACAATCATAATAACGATTTCAATTATCAATGGATCATAACTAAGATTAACTTTATTGGAAAAGATGAATCAAGATCAAGTGAGAACAACTTGCAAGAATTCATAAATGTTTACTTCCATAAATTCCAGTTTATCATGTGTGTTGCTAACTTACCATTAGCCACTAATCTACTAAAACAAATCATGTTGAATTATAATGAAGCAGTTCTGTATTGCTGGGTTGTCCGTGCCGAGCTGCTCATATGCCTCGGCGGTCGCATGACAGGCCGTGCACGCCCTCTCAGGTCCGAAGGCCTGCTGGGGATGAGTGGTCTGTAGAGTGCCACTGGGGAAGGTGAACGGTCTGGAACTGGTCGCCTAATGACAGGGCGGTTAGGGGTCTGCCGCTCGTTCCACGAAACATATCGGAGATAAAAGCACATGAACGGTCAATCATGGGCGGTCTATCGAGAGGCCGCGCAACTCAAGGGGTCTTCTGCTACCTTTGCCTTGCCCGCCTCCGGCGTGTCCGGCTAGGGTTGGCGAAAACAGTTAAATACGCACAACATAGAGCATGAAATTTAGGGCTTTTACTATCAATAGAACAAGCACGAAAAGTTGTATAAGATAGCCTGATCAATTAAAGGTTTAGTGCATGCGATCCCTACTTAAACGAAGTGAGACATGGCTAACCCTAATTCTAGCATGCCTCCACTAAAACTCAAAATTCTCGCGAGAAACTAAATAACATTTAGGGATTTTTAGACCAAAAGAAACAGGACGGGACGATGCTTCTATCCATACATAACACTTAGGGTTTGGCTTGCTATCACCTACCTAAATCAAAGGATGAAGGGGGAAGAAGAACTCCGATCGCGCTAAGAACATGCCGCCGATGATCATCAGAATTCACCCTCGTCTGAGCTCCTCACTGGCTGCCACAACATCCAAACTATTCTAGGGTGTCTGAGGTTTGATTTTATGGGGCTAATTGGTCCCTAGAAAGATCGACCGGGGAGATAGAGTCCTCCCAATCGTGGACGTGCGCGATTCGCGCAAGACCGGGTCAATCCGCCACTCCGCCGCCAAATTCCACTCCTAGGGTTAAGGTTTCAGAGAATAACCAGAGGGGAAATGATCTCTTAATCCTAGCCTTTCATTTGCATCGGATTTTAGCTTAAATGATCGGGTATTGGGCTCAAATTTCACGTTTTAAGGTCCGATTAGACTAAATGTGGGTTTGGGCCTTAATCTGCTAATTCGACATATTTAAGAATTTTATTTGGGTTGGACGCAGAAGATAAATTTACTAAACGTTTTATCCTCTACAAGATTCTAATTTTTTCATATTTTTATAAAATGGTTGAAATTTTACTTATCCTATTTCTTAAAGAATTTCTTATTCATTTTCTCGAAATTTTTATTCATTAATATACCGGGGTGCTACACCCTCCCCCACTTTTAAAGAATTTGGTCCTCCAAATTCACAACACTTAATAAAAATGGGGAGTGAGATAGGTCACCTAGAATAAGTCGGGATACTGCTTCCGCATGGTATCTTCTGACTCCCAAGTAGCCTCTTCAGTTCCACGTCGACTCCACTGTACTTTAACCATGGGTATGGAACGATTTCTGAGTTGCTGCTGCTTATGATCCAAAATCTTGATAGGTCTTTCTTCATAAGTCAAATCTTCCTTCAGCTCCAAATCCGCATGCTGAATGACATGAGTGGAGTCATACACATATTTCCGCAGCATAGACACATGTAAGACATTGTGTACTCCTGATAACTGAGGTGGTAGTGCTAATCGGTAAGCAACCTCTCCCACACTTTCTAGAATCTCGAATGGACCAACATATCTTGGACTCAGCTTGCCATGAATACCAAACCTGTGAATCCCTCTCATGGGAGAAACTTTCAAAAACACATGCTCACCAACCTGAAATTCCAAGGCTCTTCTTCTGTTGTCGGCATAGTTCTTCTGTCTTGATTGTGCTACTTACAACCGATCTCTGATAATACGGATACTCTTAGACGATTCAGAGAAGAGATCTGGTCCCAGCCATTGCATCTCACCTACCTCCCCCCAACATAATGGAGATCGATAGCTTCTTCCATACAAAGCCTCAAACGGAGCCATTTGAATACTGGACTGATAACTAGTGTTATAGACAAATTCAATCAAAGCCAAGTGATCACTCCAACAACCTCCAAAATCGATCATGCAGGTTCTAAGCATATCTTCCACTGTCTGGTTGGTTCTTTCAGTTTGTCCGTCTATTTGTGGATGAAAAGCAGTATTGAAATTCAGACGGGTTCCCAAAGATTCTTGCAATCCTTTCAAAAAATGTGAGGTGAATCTGGGGTCTCTATCAGACACAATGCTGACTGGAATACCATGGAGTCTTACAATTTCCTTCATATACAGAGCCGCCAAGACGTCAACTGTTCATTTAGACTTAATGGGTAAGAAATGAGCAGACTTTATCAATCTGTCGAAGATCACCCATATTGTATCAAATCCACTACGAGTCCTACGTAGACTCATGATAAAATTCATGCCAATACTCTCCCACTTCCATTGAGGTATATCAAGTGGTTTCAATTTCCCTGCAGGTCTGAAATGCTCAGCCTTGACTTACTGACACACCAAACATCTACTCACAAATTGTGCAATTTTCTTTTTCATATTCGGCCACCAAAAGGATCTTTTCGAATCTTTAAACATCTTAGTACCTCCAGGATGAATAGTGTATCTGGATCTATGAGCTTCTTCGAGAATCTTATTCTTTATTTCAGCTACATCAGGTACACAGGTCCTTCCCTGAAACAACAATCTGCCATCGTCAGCTACCAAGAAATCAGGTCTGTTACTCAAACTCTCCTTGATCTCTACCAACTCTGGGTCATTGTCTTGCAAGGACTTGATTTCTATCAAGAATTCTGGTTTAAGTTGAATATGAGCAATCGTAACTCGGTCCTTGTCAACATTGAGATCCAAACTAGCTAACTGCTCCAACAGTCTCCATTGTTGCAACATGAGATGTGACAACTTAGCTATTGGCTTGCGGCTCAAGACATCCGCCACTACATTCCCCTTTCCAGGATGATACTCTATGGAGAAGTCAAAGTCTTTTAAATACTCAAGCCATCTTCTCTGCCTCATATTATATTCCTTCTAAGAAAATAGATACTTCAGACTCTCATGGTCTGAGAACACTATAAATGTCTCTCCATACAAGTAGTGCCTCCATATCTTCAAGGCGAACACTACAGCTGCTAGTTCCAAATCATGAACATGATAGTTCTCATCATGCTTCCTCAACTGCCTAGAAGAACAGGCTATCACTTTCCCGTGCTGCATGAGCACACAACCAAGACCAATGCCTGAAGCATCAGTGTACACCACAAAACCTCCTTCCCCATATGGTAAAGTAAAAATAGGGGCAGTAGTTAAACACTCCTTCAAGGCCTGAAAGCTTCTCTCGGACTCTTCTGAACAATCAAATTTGTTCTCTTTGTGGGTTAATCTAGTTAAAGGCACCGCGATCTTGGAGAAATCCTTAATAAACCTCTGGTAATAACCTGCTAGGCCTAGAAAACTTCTAACTTCAGTTACATTCGTAGGCCTATCCCAATTCTTCACTGCCTCTACTTTCGAAGGGTCAACAGAGATACCTTCCTTTGTAATAATATGCCCTTGAAAGGACACTTCTTGCAACCAGAAATCACACTTACTAAACTTGGCGTATAGCTGATGGTCTCTCAATATTTGCAACGCCATCCTCAATTGTTCATCATGCTCCTCCTTACTCTTAGAATAAATCAAGATATCATCGATAAACACCACTTCCCACTGATCAAGATAGGGTCGACACACATTGTTCATCAACTGCATGAAAGTTGCAGGTGCATTCGTTAGTCCAAAAGGCATTACTACAAATTCAAAATACTCATACCTGCCACGGAAGGCCATCTTATAGATATCCTCTTCCTTAACCCGCAATTGATGGTATCCTGATTGAAGATCAATCTTAGAAAAATACTGAGCTCCTACTATCTGATCAAATAATTCATCAATCCTCAACAATGGATAATTATTCTAGATGGTCAACTGGTTCAATTGCCGATAATCGATGCACAACCTCATCGAACTATCCTTTTTCCGGACGAACAATACTGGAGCTCCCCACGGGGATGTACCTGGACGAATGAACCCCTTCTCAAGTAATTTCATTAACTGCTGCTTCAATTCCCTCAGGTCCGTAGGGTTACGATAAGGAGCTTTAGAAATAGGGGTCACGCCAGAAATTAAATCAATAGAAAAGATAACCTCTCTCTTAGGTGAAAGTCCTGGCAATTCCTCAGGAAAGACATCTGGAAAGTCTCGGACGACAGGAATGTCCTTAATCTCGATCTTCTTCTCAGGGGTCACATAAACAAAGGCTAGAAAAGCCCGACATCCTCTCATCATTAACTTATCAGCTCGAAGGGCCGAAATAAGTGGCACAGACTCATGGTGCCTAACTCCTATAAAAGAAAGTCCAAGGTGTCTAGAAAAAGACACAGAACTAGAACTACAATGAACATTGGCATCATACTTAGTCAACCAATCCGCTCCTAAAACTACATCATAATCCTTCATATCCATACAAACTAGATCAGCTGGCAAGTTCTGTTCATTAATCATAACCTTACTAGAAGGATAGAACTACTTAATTGCTGAACTGGAACTAATAGGGGTTGAAATCTCTAACGAAGAATTCATCAAGACCAGCTTCACAGATAAGGACTTAGCAAATTTCCGAGAAACAAAAGAATGAGTGGCACCGGTATCAAAGAGAACGAATGCTGGCTTATCATGTATAATAATACCTTCAACGAGTCCACCCTCCTCGGTGGTTCCGGCATCATCTTCTTGTAGGGCTTGGAGCTTGCCCTGTTGCTTCCTGTTTCCTTGTGACTTGGTCGCAGTAGCTTGATCTGACAAAAGGGGACACTCAGGAATACGATGGTCCTGTGGACGCACTTTTATTTATTAATTAGGATCTATGGTTATTGGGTTTATTAAGTGCGAGGGCGTGCCAGTCACCTAAGTGACGATTTATTGTGTGCTCGATCTGACTAATCAGACGATTGTGTGATTCGTGTCGGGACCAAAACCCGCCGCTCCATAAAGGTCACAGCGTCATTTACATCCCCTCAGAGAGGGGAACACCCTTGATTAATCGTCGGGAAAAGGGGCTCATGGCCAGAAAACTATATCGAGAGAAACAAGCCGATAGGGGTCTCGAATCAGTCGGAAAGCCCGATGTCTAGGGAAGCAAGCATTCGAAATATGTCGGTCACTCAAGGGACCATTTTGATATTCAGACGACCGTCCGGCTTCAGAAAATCATGATCGTCACGGGAAAATCGGAGCATATGTATGCCGGGGTACAGCAAATTTATTGTTCAAAGGGACGGGAAATGTTCAGTTAAATCCCGGTTAGAGCGGTCGGAAACCGATAAGTTTGTCGGCCCAGTGCAAGATCAAGCTACGACCATACTGCGGTGGGCCCCCCGTGGTTGAAGTCGGGCTCGCGTGGGCATCGTCAATATTTTCGGTGCCGAGGGGGAGCAGGGAAGATGTCCTGGGACCAGATCTGAGAACCGATATGTGTTCGAAGAGAGCGGGCTATAGGCCGAGGATATGGTACGGCAATGACCATGATCGGGGCGGACCCGAGGTCTAAGCATGGCCCACGGAGGCCTTATTGATATTCCCATGCAAAGGGTCCGGGGACGACGAGAGCCTTCTCATCCCATTCAGAATTTGTCGGTCACTCATGGACCACTTTATGTTCGGACAAAGGTCCGTATTTGTAGCATAAGAGACGGTGACAAACCGTACAAATATCTACCGTGAGTACGACAAGTTTATTGCAAGAGTGGGATTAGATCCCGGTATATATGTCGGTCACTAACGGACCGTTCGTCGTTCGGACGAGAGTCCACATTTGAAGCATCGAAGACGACGATAAAATCGTGCAAATGTATGGCGTAGACACGACAAGTTTAACGTGGGGTTGCGGGATTAGATCCAGGGAGAAGCGGGTCGAGTTAACGAACTATTGGCCCGAGATGTGTTCAGATCACGACCATGTCGGAGGTTCCGAGGTCCACGTCCGATACCACAAGGCATCATTGATTTTCTCTTTGCACCCAGTCCGGGGGAGTGAATTGTTAAGTGTGAAGCCCAAATTCGCCAACGTGCGGCCTTGCACGCGGATCGACCTTGCATTAATTTTAATTAAGGTTTGGGTGATGGAGTTCCTTTCATTCATTTTTTATTAATGGCATTGATCTTTTGCATTCCTTTCTTTGTTTGAACCTTTCTCTCTTTTTTATTTGCCCCCCCCCCCTTTTATACTAAAGAGAAACAAAGGGATGGCGCCGCTTTAAGATGGGTGAAAGGGGGACTTAAACCGGTGCGGCAAAGGGGCGCGCCGGAATAGGGGGTGAACCTGGAGAGATTTTTGGGCTCGCCGGATGTGGCCACGCCGCTTTAAGGGGGAATACAAGGGGCGCGCCGGGTAAGGGTGGCAAGGGGAGCGCGCCGTTTTAGAGTTCAAAGGAGGAAATGGGGCACGCCGTTTTAAGATGAACATTGAAGGATGGATGCACGCCGATTTAGGACGTTAAAAGGGGTGGCGCGCCGGTTCTGGCCATGCCGTAATAGAATGTGCAAGGGAGGGGGCGCGCCGTTTTAGGGAGGTAAGCAGGGGAGCGCGCCGTTTCTGGATTCAAAGAGGGAGCTGAGGGCTTTTGTGAGTGGGGCTAAAACGGTGCGGGGGAACAGTAACCGCGCCGGATTAGCCTCTCCCGAGGGTTTAGTTCATTGCTTTTGACTGTGTCTTTCTTTTCTTTCACCTGCAAGCCGGTTTGATGGTTGGTTTGTTCATCCATTTGGAAGATTAAGTTGATGAAAAGGGGGTTTAATCATTTTAGTCGTTTATTGAGGTGAATTAGCATGGATGCTTAAGTGTTCGTTCAGGGGGGTTTAGTTCATAGAGTTTATTGTGTATTGGATTAAAAGCTCAGTTTGTTCTTCAGAGGCTCAATTTGTTCACTTGTTCTTGTGTGTTCTTAGCCCCTGGCGAAAATCGGGCAGCACCTCCCCGGGACCGGGACTTGCCAGAGAGAAGCGAGAGCCACCACAAGGATTACTCCCGGGTAAACTCTCAAAATGCGGAACGGCCTCACGGCGGTCCGTTAGCCCAAGTGTGAGTGTGGAACGCTCGAGGGCCAGCCTACGAGAGCGACCACGACTCACAGGCGATGATTTAGATGTTTGCCATAGAAGGTTGTAGCTCTTCATCCCACGGACGGGTTCCCCAAAGGTCGCGCCACGGAGAGGTAGACCTCCGAGGTCCCTGGATGATAAGAAGATCGAGAGGAAAGGGAAGAGATCACAACAGTGGAAGGCTACGCATGCTCAGAGAACCCATTCTTTTCATTCATCCTCAAGGGAAAAAAAGGGGAACATTGCAAGGGAGAAGAGGGAGAATACATCGACTGGGGATGAAGGAGATACACCGGTGGGGGAGAGGGGATGGAGCACAAGCTCCTCCCCTCCCCCCCAGCTCACCTCTCGCTCTCACCCTCACTCTTTCACTCTTTCCCTCACCTCTCCGGCATGGATGGATGAAGTTTTCTTCTCTTCGGGTGGCCTTCTCCTCTTTCTTCCCCCGCCCTCCGGGGGTTTCAGCCTCTCTCGTTGAACGAACCAATCCCCCTTTTTCCTCCGGTGGAGTGTGCCTTTCTTTTATATGAGTCAGGATGGGAGCGGCCCTCCCTTCTTTTCTTCTTCACCTTCTCCTGCTCGCCGATCTTGAGTGGCCTGCGGATAGGGGAAGCAGTAGATTAGGGAAGTTGCCTCCACGGGATCGGCCGACGGTGACCGACGAAGCAGTGAAGTCCGGTGTGGGGCTCGAAGCTTGCCATTCCAGGGAGCTTGAGGAGCTCAGGTGGTTGGACGTTGGTCGGACGCAGGAGACCTGGCCATTTCAGGTAAGTTCTCTTTGTTTGGGCCCGAAAACAGGGGATCGGACTGATGACGGGATGGGATGTCTCGGAGGTAAAACGGCGCGGAGGGATGGTGATCGCGCTGGACTAAACCCAAGTGAAATTGGCACGCCGTTTTTGGCATTCGAAGGCAAAACTTTTGAAAATGGGCATAACGGGTCCTTCAATATTAGCGCGCCGTTTCAACTTTTTGGCCTTCAAAATGGCCATGCCGTAGTAGCTCTCGAAGGGATAGCTTTGCATATGGGCGCCGTTTTAATGCAACACAAGTGGCGCCGTTTTAAGCATCAAAGGGGGAAGGCCCCTTTGACATGAGCGCGCCGGATAGCCAAAGAAAAAAAGGGGGCGCGCCATTTTGAGAAGGGGGGGGGGCGCCGTTTTAAGGCCCCTTCGTGTCGTTTTAAGCACCAAACGGATTCTTTTCGAAGTCACGGCCGTTTATATGAATGTCGGCATTCCCAGAACGTTCCGGTTGCGATGTATGGCCTCCATAATATTCCGTTTGCAGCCTCTGGGGCTCAGTCCCAGACTTTACGTGACTTTCGGTGCATGCCGAGACTGTGCCGGAGTTCCTGACTTTTCTCTGATCCAGCTCTCGGCGTGGCCGGTCGGAGAGTTGTAGCCGTATCTTCCACCTGCGAGGCTTCCTTAACGGGTAGCGGACCACTAAGCGAGTTCTCGTCCTGATCGGGCGAGGCATGAGGTTTATTCTACATTTCCGTCTTTGGCTCGCTCTCGAGTGTCGAGACATGCATGCCGTATGATCCTCATCGACATTTTTCAACGTCCACAAATGCGGGACTCGTGGGCGGCGCAATCGCGGGATGAGTGCACGAGGCCCGCGAGTGTAGAGTTCTTCGACAGGACGTCTGTTCTTCCGAGCCAGTGGGATGCTAGTCCGGTGTGCATTCACGGGAAAGCGCTCACCCCTTCAGCGAAGGGTTGAGGGAATCGCTTCACCGCATATACACGCGGACCGACATGTCTGAGTGGAAGTTTGGTCATCGGAATGGGGTGAATGCCGAAGCAAGAAGGAGGGGCCCATGTGTCGCCCTAGGCGAGAGGCCCAAAATGACTTAGATGAGGCCAATCCCATAGGGGGCTTGGTGACTCGTGCTGGGTTTAGGAAAGTTGTTCATTCATTGACTCGAGCGGAAGTTCCGAGCCAAGCAAGGAGGGGTTCCTTTTGTGTTCATGGACTTGGACGGAAGGTCCAAGCCAAGCAAAGAGCATGCATTTTTATTTGTGGACTGGGACGGAAGGTCCGAGCCAAGCAA
This sequence comes from Amorphophallus konjac, assembly GCA_022559845.1. Taxonomy (NCBI): domain Eukaryota; kingdom Viridiplantae; phylum Streptophyta; class Magnoliopsida; order Alismatales; family Araceae; genus Amorphophallus; species Amorphophallus konjac. The sequence goes on along the minus strand of CM040118.1, from coordinate 253,815,308 downwards.
ATGGGGTCCTTTTTGTTCATTGACTTGGACGGAAGGTCCAAGCCAAGGGTTTATTCGTCGGTGGGACTGGAGATTGCAATATTGGGGTGGTTTGTTCATTGACACGGGGTTAGTGCCAAAGCAAGGGTCTTTTTATTCATGGAACCAGACGAAAGGTCCGGGCCACAAGTTTGTTCATCGATGCCGACGAGGAGTCGGGGACCGACACGGTCTATTCATTGGCACGGGGTTAGTGTCAAAGCAAGGGTCTTTTTGTTCATGGAACCAGACGAAAGGTCCGGGCCACAAGTTTGTTCATCGATGCCGACGAGGAGTCGGGGACCGACATGGTTTGTTTATCTTTTCTTCTCTTCATCAGTGCCGACGGGGTGTCGGGAGCTGATAGAGTTTATTTGTCTCTTCATCTTTTCATCAGTGCCGACGGGGTGTCGAGAGCTGACCTAGTTTATTGGTCTCTTTGTCTCTTCGTCAGTGCCGACAGGGTGCCAGGAGCTGACATGGTTTGTTGGTCTCTTTGTCTCTTCATCAGTGCCGACGGGGTGTCGAGGGCTGACCTAGTTTGTTTGTCTTTTCTTCTCTTCGTCAGTGCCGACAGGGTGCTGAGAACTGACATGGTTTATTGATCTCTTCTTCTCTTCATCAGTGCCGACAGGGTGTCGGGAGTTGACAGGGTTTGTTTGTCTCTTCTTTTCTTTGTCAATGCCGACAGGACGTCCGGGGCTGACGTGGTTTGTTTGTCTCTTCTTCTCTTTGTCAGCACCGACAGGGCGTCGAGAGCTGATGTGGTATGTTTGTCTCTTCTTCTGTTCATTAGTGCCGACAGGGCATCGGGAGCTGACGTGGTTTGTTGGCCTCTTTGTCTCTTCACCAGTGCCGACAGGGTGTCGGGAGCTGACATGGTTTGTTGGTCTCTTTGTCTCTTCATCAGTCCTGACGGGGTGCCGGGAGCTGACATGGTTTGTTTGTCTCTTTGTCTCTTCATCAGTGCCGACAGGGTGTCGGGAGCTGACAGGGTTTGTTTGTCTCTTCTTCTCTTTGTCAGTGCCGACAGGGCATCGGGAGCTGACGTGATATGTTGGTCTCTTCTTCTCTTCATCAGTGTCGACGGGGTGTCGGGAGCTGACCTGGTTTGTTGGTATCTTTGTCTCTTCATCAGTGCCGACAGGGTGTCGGGAGCTGACGTGATATGTTGGTCTTTTCTTGTCTTCGTCAGTGCCGACAGGGTGCCGAGAACTGACGTGGTTTATTGATCTCTTCTTCTCTTTATCAGTGCCGACGGGGTGCCGGGAGCTGACAGGGTTTGTTTGTCTCTTCCTTTCTTTGTCAGTGCCGACATGACGTTGGGGCCTGACGTGGTTTGTTTGTCTCTTCTTCTCTTTGTCAGCGCCGACAGGGCGTCAAGAGCTGATGTGGTATGTTTGTCTCTTCTTCTGTTCATCAGTGCCGACAGGGCATCGGGAGCTGACGTGGTTTATTCATTGGCATGGGGTTAGTGCCAAAGCATGGGTCTCTTTGTTCATGGAACCAGACGAAAGGTCTGGGCACTGGTGTTATGCGTCAATGGGACTGAAAATATTTTGATCTCCGGCGGGACTTGACGAGTCGACATCCCTCGGAGGCTTTGATGATGATTTTTCTCTCTTCTTTTTTTTCTTTTTCTCTCTTTTTTTTTCTTCTTTGCCCTTCTCTTTTTCTTCTTCTCTTCTTCTTCTCTTTTTTTTCTTCTTTTTTTTCTTCTCTTCTTTTTTTTGTTCTTTTTTTTTTAAACAACTTTGGATAGCTGTCGGCACAGACACCGATAATGAGATAGCTGTCGGCTAAACGTCGATAATGACATAGCTGTCGGCTAAACGCCGATAGTTAGATAGCTGTCGGCTAAGGGCCGATAATTTAAAGCTGTCGGCTCAAGGGCCGATGATTAGAAGCTGTCGGCTCAGGGGCCGATAATTGAAAGTTGTCGGCTCTGGGGCTGATAATTGAAAGCTGTCGGCTCAGGGGCCGATAATTGAAAGCTGTCGGCTCAGGGCTGATAATTGAAAGCTGTCGGCTCAGGGCCGATAATTGAAAGCTGTCGGCTCAGGGCCGATAATTGAAAAGTGAGCCACGAGGGCAGAGAGGAGGGTTTATTCCTTTAACGGTCTGGACGGTGGGTCCAAATTGAAAGGGATTCGTCACCCGAAGGGACGGGGAGGAGAGTTTGTTGATTCGACAAGGATGTTCGTCACCCGGAGGGACGGGGAGAAGAACTTGTTGATTCAATGGCCTGGACGGGAGGTCAAAATCAAAAGGGGTATTCGTCACCCGAAGGGACAGAGAGAAGAGTTGGTTCATGTAACGACCTGGATGGAAGGTCCAAATCAAAAGGATTGTTCGTGACCCCAAAGGGACGGAGGGGTGGTCAAGTCGCTGACACGGGCTAGTGTTAGCGCAAGGAAAAGGGGATGATTCCTTACCCGAATGGCAGGCTCGGGCCAGGGTGAAAGGTTGTTTCGCTATTTAATGCGCCGGGGGTACCAGCTGTATGAAGGGTCTTTTAATTCTTTGGCTGGACGAAAGGTCCGAACCAGAGTGGAGAGAATTCTTTCTGTTCTCCGGCTGGACGGTAGGTCCGAGCCAAAGTGGAAGGATCTTTTTGTTCTCTAGCTGGACGGAAGGTCTGATCTAGAGTAGAGAGAATCTTTTGCTCTCTAGTCGGACAGAAGGTCCGATCCAGAGTGGAGAGAATCTTTTTAGTTCTCTAGCCGGACGGAAGGTCCGATCTAGAGTGGAAAGAATCTTTTTGTTCTCCGGTTGGACGGCAGGTCCGAGCCAAAGTGAAAGGATCTTTTTATTCTCTAGCCGGACGGAAGATCCGATCTAGAGTGGAGAGAATTCTTTCTGTTCTCCGACTGGACGGCAGGTCCGAGCCAAAGTGAAAGGATCTTTTTGTTCTCTAGTCAGACGGAGGGTCCGATCTAGAGTGGAGATAATCTTTTGCTCTCTGACTGGACGGCAGGTCCAAGCCAAAGTGAAAGGATCTCTCTTTTATTCTCCAACCGGACGGAAGGTCCGATCTAGAGTGAAAGGATCTGTTTGTTCTCTAGCTGGGCGACAAGCCTACACCAAAGTGAAAGGATTTGATGTTCTTCAATGCGCCGGGAGTACCGGCTGTGAAGTCCGAACCCGGGAAAGTGGGCCACGAGGGCCGGAGTTGATGTTGCAGAAGTAGGCTGCGAAGGCTGCAATTGGGGAAGTGGGCTATAGAAGCCGAAGTTGGGAGGTTAGCAGGCCGTAGAGATGGGAAGTAGGCCATGGGTGTCACGCCCCGAACAAGGCGGAAATATCGGGACGTACAGTCAGAGGCAAGCAGGAAAGAGAGAGAACTAATCTAAATACACAAGTGCTATGGAAAGGAAATACTAAATGATCATTAAACAACCAAACTGATACAATAATCTCAAATGCAACTTAATACAACTTGGAATAACAACCACTAAGACTCAACAACAACTGAAACTAAATGATCTCCAAACACAACAAACAATAAGTACACCGCTAACACACTAGAACTGATACACTCAAGACATCACTCCTGCCCTTCCCCGTCGGTAAGCGCGTCACCTGAGAAGCCTGGAAAGGGGGAAACAACGGGGTGTGAGCTAACGCTCAGTAGGAAATAACAGACATGTATAAGTGATTAACAGTTTAATTACATTTTCAAAATATCATGCTACAAACGATAATGCAATAAACAACGGTAATAACAAGATCTTGCAAGGTCAAGAAATACAATTGATAATGATTATCAAGGATAACAGATACAAGAATTTACTACAGGAGATATAACAATGAGATATGAGTAAGGAATTGGCCAACAAGCAAGTATTTTAAACATCTAACCAAGTATGATCAAGTAACAAGTAACAAGTACAAGATATTTTTGTCGTAGACGCCAACACTCAGGCAAGTACTTCGGTGCAATGCCCCACCTTGTCATTAACATCCCATGGGCTCACTAACTTTCGGGCGCTCTCCCCAGGACCAGACCGGGCCCTTATGATGCGATGGCATTGATTTACTGGGCCCAACGTCCCATCCGTCCAGACATTCAATCAATTTTAATGGCCAATTAATCAGAGGAATTTCTGCCATAAGTTCAGATTTAAAGGACTAACCTTGTCCTTGGATTCAAGAGTACAAAACACGGTCAAACTCATCTCCAAGAGATGTGCGGTCGTAACAGAACCGCTTGAAGGATATCTACGGTTCATACAGGACCGTACATACAAGAACTGGGCTGAAACTCAACCCGTGAGGGCAAGAAACGAACGGCTGACAGCAGGCCGCCCTAAGGTAAGAACAGTGCAATATAGGCCGCTCATGTCCAGAAGACATTAAGGCCCAAGAATGAAATATACGGTCCATACTGGGCCGTATAAAGATATGCGGTCACGATCGGCCCGCCTAAGAGGTTATGCGGTCACATGATAACCGCGCATGCCTCTATTTGATCCAAGACTTAAACCAGCGGTTTAAGCTCACAAAACAGGGTATGCTGGTGTTAACCAGGTTCTAATCATGATTATAATGATGTTCCAAGATGACGGTAAGACCGCCGGATAGAGTTTCCGGGGGTAAAACCGAGACTAGTACGCTAATCGGCCAATCGGCTTCGCATAAAGTGGGAAAGTTAAACATGCTGTTCTACTGTAGTACAGCAGCTAAACAGCAAGTTAACAGTCATATTAATCCTAATGCCAAGCTAATTTAGCAGGGATTAGGTTATATATTAATCCAAGATGCCAAGAAAATAATTTAAGATGATAACGAGTTCGCGTAAGTCGCGTAGGCACGAATGACAAGCAATAATCAGAAATTTAGTTGCATATTTAAACAGTTATTAAATGGGTTTCTATTTCACTAATTACCCTTAATGACATGCAAATGAATGCATTAGAACATAAATTAAGTCACTCTCTGTGGGGATAAACGGTTCTATATGGACCGTACAACTTACTGGGCATTCCGGGGCCGAACAGGGGTCACTCTGTGACACAGGGAGATGGACGGTTCCTCAGGGGCCGTCCATGGGTTTCTAATTATAAATTGTCATTTGAAACTAAAATGGATGCATCATAATAATTACTAAGTCAATTACTGGGTAGATAAACGGTTCTCGGTGAACCGCACAACTATCAGGCTTAACGGGGGCTAAACGGGGGCTGAACGGGGTTCAAACTGGCCTCAGGGAGTTGGGCGGCTCTCCCTGGGCCGCCCAAGTAGTTGGGCGGCTCTATCTGGGCCGCCCAAGGGGTTGGGCGGTCCTGGCAGGGCCGCCCATCCCTGGGTTGTGCGGCCAGTAAAGGGCCGTATAAGTATATGTGGTCCATTCTGGACCTTATATCCAGATATGTGGTTCCTTAGGAACCGTTCAACCTGGGATGAGTGGTTCTTGAAAAACCGTTTATATAAGGGCATGCTAGGGTCAAAATTGGTCAAAAGGAGGGCTGGAGTTGGACGGTCTATCGTAAGACCGCCCATCTCTGGGTCTACGCCGGTCATCCCTGCCGCGTCCGGTGAACACCGGGAGCTAGGGTTTGGATAGGGTTACACTAAAATGATCATAACTAATGCAATTGGACTCCAAATAAGGGGATTTTGGTATCAATGGAAAGCTAATACAAAACTCTACCTATCTGCAAGGTCAATTTCATGATCAATTACTGGAATCGAGATCTATTAAGGTAGGAACACAAGAAACCCTAATTCTGACATGCTGTGACTAAAACGTTAAATTCTCTCTACATACAGAATGAAATTTGGGGATTCTTGGCTCAAATGAAAGCTACTTCGATGGTGAATCCAACCATATAAGATATGTTTCATGAGGATTAAGATTAATACTTCGAAAGCATAAATCAATTCGGATGAACACATCAAGAACACATCAAACTAGGTCTAAAACATGCTGTTACTATAACTAGAAATTCTCTACACATGCTTCATTAAACATAGGGCTTTCTACGTTAAATGAAAGCTAAGATCATGCTTATCATATCATATAAGTTAATTTAAGTTTAGTCTGTTACACCTACCTGAATCGAAGATTGAAAACGGGGCTAGAAATGAAGAACGAACTAGAATACCCTTCAGAAAAGCCTCGACTGCTCTCTACACACCTGATAAAAATTGGGGCTTTCAGTCCCAATGGATAGATCTCGTCGAGAGGATCAATTTCCTATACTCATGATCAAGTTTTGGTTGAGAATGCCTACCTTAATTGAAGAAACAAGGGAGGAAGATGGAAGTCGACGGCCTGCCAACACACCTACAAAGATCGCCGGAATTCTCCCCAGATCTGGATCCTCTGCCGACACCACAGCAACCAAAAGAAAGAGGACTCGTAGAGCTTTCTATGTATAGCTCATAGGCCTTCTGGAGAGTTCTGTGCTGGGAGTATTCGGCCGTGGAAGAGACGTGTTAGAAACGGCACCGTGATTGTTGACTTGAGCAAACGCGGCCGAGAGCGCCGCCTAGGGTTAGGTTTTCGCTAAATTTATTGGGGGCTTTTGATCCTTAGATCCTCACCGTTCATTTGGCTCTGGTTTGAGCTCATTTGGTCGAGAATTGAGCCTTAATTTCGTGTTTTAATCCAAGGTTAGGTTTGGGTCAAAAAGTGTGCAATTAAGGGCTTAATCTCTAAATAGATCCCACCACGGATTTATAATGACCCAAAGCCAGAAGATAAAATTGCAATCTACATCGACCTTAACCTGTTTACTATTTTTCTGAATTTTTATAGAGTGGTCGAAATTATCATTATTCTATTTCTAAGGAATTAAATATTAATAAATCCGAATTTCAATTATTAAATCCATAAAAATGCAAATTCTTAATTAACAAGAGCTAAATAAATATATTAAATCTAATAAAATAATTCGGGGTCTTACACCCTCCCCTACTTAAAGGAATTTGGTCCTCCAAATTCACTGCACTAACACTGCGAGTAGGGATAGAGATCGCTCACCTAGAATAAGTCGGGATACCGCTTCCGCATAGTCTCTTCAGACTCCCACGTAGCTTCTTCGGTCCCACGCCGACTCCACTGAATCTTGACCATCGGTATTGAACGATTCCGGAGTTGCTGTTGCTTCCGGTCCAGAACCTTTATCGGTCTTTCCTCGTAGGTCAGATCCTCCTTCAGCTCGAAATCCACATGATGTATAACATGAGTGGGGTCGTACACATACTTCCGTAACATAGAAATATGGAAGACGTTGTGCACGCCAGACAATTGAGGCGGTAAGGCCAGCCTGTATGCCACCTCTCCCACTCTATCTAGAATCTCGAACGGACCAATGTATCTCGGACTCAGCTTGCCATGAATGCCAAATCTTCGGATCCCTCTCGTCGGAGAGACCTTTAAGAATACATGCTCGCCAACCTGAAATTCCAATGCTCTCCTCCTGTTGTCGGCATAGCTCTTCTGTCTTGATTGAGCCACTTGTAACCGGTCCCGGATAATGCGGATGTTCTGTGAAGATTCTGAGACAAGATCCGGTCCAAGCCACTGTTTCTCACCTACCTCGTCCCAACACAACGGGGAACGACAACTTCTGCCATACAAGGCTTCAAATGGAGCCATCTGGATACTAGACTGATAGCTGTTATTGTAGGCGAATTCAATTAGTGCCAAACGCTCATTCCAAGTACCACCAAAGTCAATCATACATGCCCGCAGCATATCTTCCACTATCTGATTGGTTCTCTCCGTCTGCCCATCTGTCTGCGGATGGAATGCCGTGCTGAAATTCAGACGAGTACCCAAAGACTCTTGTAGTCCCTTCCAGAAATGAGAAGTGAATCTAGGGTCTCGATCAGATACTATATTCACTGGAATACCATGCAACCTCACCACTTCCTTCAAATACAAAGCTGCTAGAACATCAACTGTCCATTTAGATTTAATGGACAAGAAATGGGCTGACTTTGTCAGTCGGTCAACAATCACCCAAATTGCATCAAATCCACCACGAGTTCTAGGCATACCCATGATGAAATCCATGCCAATACTCTCCCACTTCCATTGGGGTATGTCGAGTGGTTTCAATTTCCCTGCTGGTCTGAAGTGCTCAGCTTTAACTTGTTGGCAAACTAAGCATTTACTTACGAAGTCAGCGATTTCCCTCTTCATATTCATCCACCAAAAGGATCGCTTCAAATCTCTGTACATCTTAGTGCCTCCGGGATGAATGGTGTATCTGGATCTATGAGCTTCCTCAAGAATCTTGTTCTTTACTGTAGCTTCATCAGGTACACAAGTTCTGCCTTTAAATAATAATCTACCATCATCAGCCAACCCGAAATCAGGTCTGCTGCTCAAGCTTCCCTTGATCTGTACCAGCTCGGGATCATTATCTTGCAAGGACTTGATCTTCATCAATAATTCAGGTTTAAGTTGAATCTGAGCAATCAAAACCCGATCATTGTCAATATTAAGATCCAGACTAGATAACTGTTCCAGTAACTTCCATTCTTGCAACATGAGACTTGACAATCTAGCTACTGGCCTCCGGCTTAATGCGTCTGCCACAACATTGCCTTTGCCAGGATGATACTCAATAGAAAAGTCGAAGTCCTTCAAATACTCCAACCATCTGCGCTGCCGCATATTGAGTTCCTTCTGAGAGAACAAATACTTCAAACTCTTATGGTCTGAAAATACCGTAAAAGATTCTCCATACAGGTAGTGCCTCCATATCTTCAAAGCAAAGACGACTGCTGCAAGTTCCAAATCATGAACAGGATAATTCTCCTCGTGCTTCTTCAACTGCCTAGAAGAGTAGGCAATCACCTTCCCATGCTGCATGAGTACACAGCCTAAGCCAATTCCTGAAGCATCAGTATAAACGACAAATCCTCCTTCACCAGAAGGTAAAGCCAATATAGGTGCAGTAGTCAAACAATCCTTTAGAGTCTGAAAGCTTCGCTGGCAATCGTCTGACCAATCAAACTTGTTCTCCTTGCGGGTTAACCTTGTCATAGGTACCGCAATCTTAGAGAAATCCTGGATAAACCTTCGATAATAACCTGCCAGGCCAAGAAAACTTCTAACTTCCGTCACACTGGTAGGCTGCTCCCAATTCTTCACTGCCTCAACCTTCGAAGGATCCACAGAAATACCTTCATTGGTGATAATATGTCCGAGAAAGGACACTTCTTGCAACCAGAATTCACACTTACTAAACTTGGCATAAAGTTGATGATCTCTCAATAACTGCAATGCCATCATCAGATGTTCAGCATGCTCCACTTCACTCTTGGAATAGATCAAGATGTCATCAATAAATACCACAACCCATTGATCAAGGTAGGGCCGAAATACATTGTTCATCAACTGCATGAAAGCTGCCGGAGCATTCGTTAGACCAAAAGGCATAACGACAAATTCAAAATGACCATACCTGCTGCGAAAAGCTGATTTATGGATATCCTCCTCCTTAATCCGCAACTGGTGATATCCAGATCGAAGATCGATCTTAGAGAAATATTGAGCTCCCGCTATCTGGTCAAACAACTCATCAATCCTCGGCAGTGGATATTTGTTCTTGACAGTCAACTGGTTTAACTGCCGATAATCGATGCATAATCTCATCGAGCCATCTTTCTTCCGAACAAACAATACAGGGGCTCCCCACGGAGCCGTACTAGGACGAATAAAGCCCTTCTCGAGTAACTCCATCAACTGTTGCTTCAACTCTCTCAGTTCCGCAGGAGACATACGGTAAGGAGCCTTGGAAATAGGAGATGTGCCCGGAAAGAGGTCAATAGAGAAGATAACTTCCCGCTCAGGAGGAAGTCCTGGTAATTCCTCTGGAAAGACATCAGAAAAATCTCGGACAATAGGAATGTCCTTGATCTCAATCTGCTGCTCAGGGGTTGCACAGATAAAGGCTAGAAAAGCCTCACATCCTCGCCTCACCAGCTTATCAGCTCGAAGAGCCGAAATAAGCGGTACGGAGTTATGGTGCTTAACTCCCACAAAAGAAAGTCCAGGGTGTCTAGTAAAAGACACAGAGCTAGAACTACAATGAACGTCAACCTCATGTCGAGCCAACCAATCTGCTCCTAGGATTACATCATAATCCTTCATATCCATGCAAATTAAATCAGCTGGAAAGTTCTGCTCACCAATCAAAACCTTACTAGAAGGATAGAAATGTTGGATTGCTGTTCTAGTGCCAATAGGGGTTGAAATCACTAACGGAGTATCCATCATAACCGGTTCCATAGATAATGACTTAGCAAAACTCTGAGAAATAAAGGAATGTGTTGCACCAGTATCAAAAAGAACAAATGCTGGCTTGTCGAGTATAATAAGAGTACCTTCGACGAGTCCACCATCTTCGGCTGTTTCCGCTTCTTCTGCATACAAAGCTTGGAGCTTCCCTTGCGGTTTCTTGAAGACTTGCGGTTTTGCCGGTGTTGTTTGCTCCGCTATCAAAGGACAGTTGGGGATACGGTGCTCTTTGCTTCCACATCGCAAACAGGCGCCCAGCTTGCGCCAGCATTCCTCCACCTTGTGACCTGGACGATCACAATACTTGCATATGCCCTTAAACGGAACCATAGGGCCAGGCTTCTTATCTTCATACTTCGGCATCTTGCCTTTCCATGATCCGGACCCGCTCCACGAACTAGGTCCACTAACATGCCTCTTCTTAATATACCCGGGTTTGATAATCCGGGAACCCGTAGGTTGCTCCTTCTTCGCACCGCTTCCACGGATTCTCTCCGTCATTTCGAGGGTATCTTCCAAAACTTGAGCCTTTCTCACCATCTCGGAATAAGTGGAAATCTCCATTGGTGCCAGTTGGTTGATATAATGCAGCTTCAGTCCGTTGAGAAAACGCTTCGCCTTCATTTTCTCGGTGGAAATAAGGTGTATAGCATATCGAGAAAGCCGTGCAAATTGAGCCTCATACTCCGCCACGGACAAACCTCGTTGCTTCAAAGCCGCGAACTCTGCCGCTTTCTTCTCTTGCACTCGGTCAGAAAAATACTTGCCGTTGAAAAATTCCTCGAACTCCTCCCACGTAACCTGATGATCACCGAGAGTCGCCTTGATAGAATCCCACCAAGTACGTGCATCACGCTCCAATTGAAATGTCGAGAGAAGGACACGCTCCTGGTTGGTGCATTGCATAACTTCAAATATTCTCGCCATCTCATCTAGCCAGTGCTCGGCTTGGTCGGGGTCGGTCGAACCCGCGAATCTAGGCGGATTCATTCCGCGGAAGTTCCGGTATAGATCACCGGTGCCATGTGGTGCCGCTCCTGCCTGAGCCACTTGCTGAAGGGCCTGGGTAAGGCCTTGAACCGTGCGCTGCAGGTTCCTCCATTCGGCGCGATCAGCTGCCATCTACACGAGAAATAGATTACTTAGGTTTAATCAAGATGGATAATTACACGATTAAGAAACGAACTTAACCCAAGTTTCTACCCATTCTCACCAGGTCAGGTCCTAGACTTTAACAAGATTAGGGGTCTAATGCACCTAGACACAACCAAAACTCGGTACCTGGCGGAGATAACCGATCCGAAGACCACTCGCGCAAGTATGCGACCTTCCGATAGGCGTAGCCTAACGTTCGGACAACATCTTTTGATATACCGGGTTATTGGGATGCCATGCAAGAACTTAGAAAATCTAGAACTTAAGAACTTAAGAAACCTAGGAATGTGAAACCTAGGCTCTGATACCAACTTAACTGTCACGCCCCGAACAAGGCGGAAATATCGGGACGTACAGTCAGAGGCAAGCAGGAAAGAGAGAGAACTAATCTAAATACACAAGTGCTATGGAAAGGAAATACTAAATGATCATTAAACAACCAAACTGATACAATAATCTCAAATGCAACTTAATACAACTTGGAATAACAACCACTAAGACTCAACAACAACTGAAACTAAATGATCTCCAAACACAACAAACAATAAGTACACCGCTAACACACTAGAACTGATACACTCAAGACATCACTCCTGCCCTTCCCCGTCGGTAAGCGCGTCACCTGAGAAGCCTGGAAAGGGGGAAACAACGGGGTGTGAGCTAACGCTCAGTAGGAAATAACAGACATGTATAAGTGATTAACAGTTTAATTACATTTTCAAAATATCATGCTACAAACGATAATGCAATAAACAACGGTAATAACAAGATCTTGCAAGGTCAAGAAATACAATTGATAATGATTATCAAGGATAACAGATACAAGAATTTACTACAGGAGATATAACAATGAGATATGAGTAAGGAATTGGCCAACAAGCAAGTATTTTAAACATCTAACCAAGTATGATCAAGTAACAAGTAACAAGTACAAGATATTTTTGTCGTAGACGCCAACACTCAGGCAAGTACTTCGGTGCAATGCCCCACCTTGTCATTAACATCCCATGGGCTCACTAACTTTCGGGCGCTCTCCCCAGGACCAGACCGGGCCCTTATGATGCGATGGCATTGATTTACTGGGCCCAACGTCCCATCCGTCCAGACATTCAATCAATTTTAATGGCCAATTAATCAGAGGAATTTCTGCCATAAGTTCAGATTTAAAGGACTAACCTTGTCCTTGGATTCAAGAGTACAAAACACGGTCAAACTCATCTCCAAGAGATGTGCGGTCGTAACAGAACCGCTTGAAGAATATCTACGGTTCATACAGGACCGTACATACAAGAACTGGGCTGAAACTCAACCCGTGAGGGCAAGAAACGAACGGCTGACAGCAGGCCGCCCTAAGGTAAGAACAGTGCAATATAGGCCGCTCATGTCCAGAAGACATTAAGGCCCAAGAACGAAATATACGGTCCATACTGGGCCGTATAAAGATATGCGGTCACGATCGGCCCGCCTAAGAGGTTATGCGGTCACATGATAACCGCGCATGCCTCTATTTGATCCAAGACTTAAACCAGCGGTTTAAGCTCACAAAACAGGGTATGCTGGTGTTAACCAGGTTCTAATCATGATTATAATGATGTTCCAAGATGACGGTAAGACCGCCGGATAGAGTTTCCGGGGGTAAAACCGAGACTAGTACGCTAATCGGCCAATCGGCTTCGCATAAAGTGGGAAAGTTAAACATGCTGTTCTACTGTAGTACAGCAGCTAAACAGCAAGTTAACAGTCATATTAATCCTAATGCCAAGCTAATTTAGCAGGGATTAGGTTATATATTAATCCAAGATGCCAAGAAAATAATTTAAGATGATAACGAGTTCGCGTAAGTCGCGTAGGCACGAATGACAAGCAATAATCAGAAATTTAGTTGCATATTTAAACAGTTATTAAATGGGTTTCTATTTCACTAATTACCCTTAATGACATGCAAATGAATGCATTAGAACATAAATTAAGTCACTCTCTGTGGGGATAAACGGTTCTATATGGACCGTACAACTTACTGGGCATTCCGGGGCCGAACAGGGGTCACTCTGTGACACAGGGAGATGGACGGTTCCTCAGGGGCCGTCCATGGGTTTCTAATTATAAATTGTCATTTGAAACTAAAATGGATGCATCATAATAATTACTAAGTCAATTACTGGGTAGATAAACGGTTCTCGGTGAACCGCACAACTATCAGGCTTAACGGGGGCTAAACGGGGGCTGAACGGGGTTCAAACTGGCCTCAGGGAGTTGGGCGGCTCTCCCTGGGCCGCCCAAGTAGTTGGGCGGCTCTATCTGGGCCGCCCAAGGGGTTGGGCGGTCCTGGCAGGGCCGCCCATCACTGGGTTGTGCGGCCAGTAAAGGGCCGTATAAGTATATGTGGTCCATTCTGGACCTTATATCCAGATATGTGGTTCCTTAGGAACCGTTCAACCTGGGATGAGTGGTTCTTGAAAAACCGTTTATATAAGGGCATGCTAGGGTCAAAATTGGTCAAAAGGTGGGCTGGAGTTGGACGGTCTATCGTAAGACCGCCCATCTCTGGGTCTACGCCGGTCATCCCTGCCGCGTCCGGTGAACACCGGGAGCTAGGGTTTGGATAGGGTTACACTAAAATGATCATAACTAATGCAATTGGACTCCAAATAAGGGGATTTTGGTATCAATGGAAAGCTAATACAAAACTCTACCTATCTGCAAGGTCAATTTCATGATCAATTACTGGAATCGAGATCTATTAAGGTAGGAACACAAGAAACCCTAATTCTGACATGCTGTGACTAAAACGTTAAATTCTCTCTACATACAGAATGAAATTTGGGGATTCTTGGCTCAAATGAAAGCTACTTCGATGGTGAATCCAACCATATAAGATATGTTTCATGAGGATTAAGATTAATACTTCGAAAGCATAAATCAATTCGGATGAACACATCAAGAACACATCAAACTAGGTCTAAAACATGCTGTTACTATAACTAGAAATTCTCTACACATGCTTCATTAAACATAGGGCTTTCTACGTTAAATGAAAGCTAAGATCATGCTTATCATATCATATAAGTTAATTTAAGTTTAGTCTGTTACACCTACCTGAATCGAAGATTGAAAACGGGGCTAGAAATGAAGAACGAACTAGAATACCCTTCAGAAAAGCCTCGACTGCTCTCTACACACCTGATAAAAATTGGGGCTTTCAGTCCCAATGGATAGATCTCGTCGAGAGGATCAATTTCCTATACTCATGATCAAGTTTTGGTTGAGAATGCCTACCTTAATTGAAGAAACAAGGGAGGAAGATGGAAGTCGACGGCCTGCCAACACACCTACAAAGATCGCCGGAATTCTCCCCAGATCTGGATCCTCTGCCGACACCACAGCAACCAAAAGAAAGAGGACTCGTAGAGCTTTCTATGTATAGCTCATAGGCCTTCTGGAGAGTTCTGTGCTGGGAGTATTCGGCCGTGGAAGAGACGTGTTAGAAACGGCACCGTGATTGTTGACTTGAGCAAACGCGGCCGAGAGCGCCGCCTAGGGTTAGGTTTTCGCTAAATTTATTGGGGGCTTTTGATCCTTAGATCCTCACCGTTCATTTGGCTCTGGTTTGAGCTCATTTGGTCGAGAATTGAGCCTTAATTTCGTGTTTTAATCCAAGGTTAGGTTTGGGTCAAAAAGTGTGCAATTAAGGGCTTAATCTCTAAATAGATCCCACCACGGATTTATAATGACCCAAAGCCAGAAGATAAAATTGCAATCTACATCGACCTTAACCTGTTTACTATTTTTCTGAATTTTTATAGAGTGGTCGAAATTATCATTATTCTATTTCTAAGGAATTAAATATTAATAAATCCGAATTTCAATTATTAAATCCATAAAAATGCAAATTCTTAATTAACAAGAGCTAAATAAATATATTAAATCTAATAAAATAATTCGGGGTCTTACAATGGGGGCCAATGGTTGGGTTGCACGAGCCGAAATCGGAAAGGCAGGCTACAGAAGCCGAACTTCATTTTTTTTAACTATTATTTCCTTTATTCATGCAGGCATTCATCAGCAAGCATAACATAAAAATAAATAAGACAGCTCCCTCTATAGGGAATAGGATAGGGACATCGCCCATAATTCATAGACATGGTGCGGGCCACGAGGCATAACTAAGGGGTGGTGCGCCCGTCAAGAGGATATCGCATGTCTTGCATGCACAGCTTAAATTCACGCATTTCACCTGAGGCAATTCTCTATGGAGTGGAGGAGCAAACGTGTGAGCAAAGGGCCCTAAACATAGGGATATGCAGGTTTTCTAAGCAACACTCGAGGGTTACCCTAGCGCCTACACATGGGTTTCAGGCTCTCGATTTTGATAGCTTCGCACAGCCCCCATTTGTTTATTTTGGTAGCGGATTTCACCGTTCGGCGCGAGTCTCCTCATTTGTTTCAGTGGGGATTCCCGGCTATAAGGATTCGTCCTTATTATAATTCTATTGCGGATTTCACCATTCGACGCGAGTTTCCTCATGTGTCTCAATGGGGATTCCCGGCTATTAGATTTCATCCTTATTGAAATTCGCTTCACCTTTTCACGCGAGTCTCCTCATGTGTCTCAATGGGGATTCCCGGCTACTAAGATTCACGTTTCTCCCTTTTTTTCTTTGCATCATTTTTTTTCGTTCTTTTTTTCTTTAAGTGGGGGTAGGCAGCTTTTTCCTCACGATTACCCTTCACGCGAGTGCAGAAATTCAAGCATCCGTAGAGTGCTAAGAAGAAAGTCGGGCAATCCCTGTGGTTGAAGACCATTGAACACATTAAATGTGAAGTGGGGAGTGTTGCCTCGGGTTTATTTTGTGAGTGGGGCTCAGCAATTTAGCCATGACTCTTCCCCTTGACGTGTGCACCCGCTATAATTGGGTTCCCTTCGAGCGTATGCCGTGACGCACGTGCATCCAGAATCGGGGCAGCGTTATTATTTAGCAAGGAAACAAGGTCCTAGAAAATTCCAAGGACGTGTCTTATTCTATATTACAAGCAAGCATGCAGGCAGGGCAGCCGAGCATTTTTTTGGTCTCTTTTTTGTCTCTTTTTTTTCTTTTTTTTTGCGTAAGAACATACTGTCGTTACATATAAGTGTATTGGTAGTAAAAGGTATTAGGGGAGTAGGCCGCAAGAACCGAAATTGGGGAAGCAGGCTATGAGAGCCGGAATTGGGAAGCGAGCCGCTAGAGCCAAAATTAGGAAGCGGACTACGAGAGCCGAAGGTTGGAGGGGCAGGCATTGAGAGCCAAAATTGGGAAGCATGTCACGAAGGCCAAAGGGAAGCAGGCTACAAGAGCCAAAATTGGGAAACGGGCTGCAAGAGTCGAAATTGGGAAGCGGGCCGCGAGAGCCGATGTCGGGAAGTGGGCTGCGAGAGCCGAAGCTGAGAAGCAGGCTACAAGAGCGAAAATTGGGAAACGGGCTGCAAGAGCCGAAATTGGGAAGCCGGCCGCGAGAGCCGATGTCGGGAAGCGGGCTGCGAGAGCCGAAGCTGAGAAGCAGGCTACAAGAGCCACAGGGAAGCGGGCTACAAAGGCCGAAATTGAGAAAGCCGGCCCTGAGAGTCGAAGTTAGGAAGCAGGCTACAAGGGCCAAAATTGGGAAATAGGCTGCAAGAGCCGCAGATAAAGGTCTCTATTTTTTGTTCTCTGGCCGGGGCAGAATCCGAACCAGAGTGAAAGGTTGATTCTTTTTTTCTCTAGCTGGGGAAGGGTCCGAACCAGATTGAAAGGTTGATTCTTTAATTCTCTGGCCAGGGAAGGATCCGGACTAGGGTGAAAGGTTGATTCTTTAATTCTCTGGCCGGGAAAGGATCTGAACCTGAGTGAAAGGTCGATTCTTTTTTATTGGGAAGCTGTCGGCTAGGAGCCGATAATGGGGTAGCTGTCGGCTTAGGGGCCGATAATGCGAAGCTATCGGCCAAGAGGCCGATAAATAGAAAGCTGTCGGCTCAGAGGCCGATAAGGGGATAGCTGTCGGCTCGGAGGCCGATGAATAGAAAGCTGTCGGCTTAGAGGCCGATAAGGGGATAGTTGTCGGCTCGGAGGCCGATAAGTGAAGTAGCTGTCGGCTCAGGGGCCGATGATTGGATAGCTGTCGGCTCAGAGGCCGATGAATAGAAAGCTGTCAGCTTAGAGGCCGATAGTGGTATATCTGTCGGTGTAACGCCACATCGATGGAAGGTTTTGTCGGTTTAACGCCCCGTCGGTGGAAGGTTTAGTCGGTTTAACGCCCCGTCGGTGGAAGATTTAGTCGGTTTAACGCCCCATCGGTGGAGGGTTTAGTCAGTTTAATGCCCCGCTGGCAGAAGGTTTAGTCGGTTTAACGTCCCGTCGGTGAAAGGTTTAGTCGGTTTAACGCCCCGTTGGCGGAAGGTTTTGTTGGCTTTAGACGAAAAGTCGTGACACCAACCCCATGAGAAGTCCATTTGCTGGATGGCTGGAGGTAGAAGGTGAAAGACCACGTCTGCCTCAAGGCTTACTTTCTTTTCTTCTCTTCTTCTTTCATGCGGGGAGGCAAGTGGAGAGACCACGTATGCCTGATGACTGTTCTTTTCTTCTCTGCTCTTCTTTTTATTGTGAAGAGGTGGGTTCAAAGACCACGTCCACTTCATGACTGTTCTTTTTGTTCTGCTATTCCTTTCTCATTGATGCCCTCGGACTGGGGTGTATTCTTTTAACGTGCCCCCAGGTTGGAGTGTTGCTTTTCTTCATTTGCCCCCCAGGTCCGGGGGTGTATTCTTTATAGCTTCTATGCCCCCTCTGCAGGGTGTGTTTCTTCTTCACGTGGCCCTAGGCCGGGGTGTATTCTTTATGGCTTCTATGCCCCCAGGCGGGGTAGAGTCTTTTGCTTCTTATGCCCCCACGACGGGGTGTAGTCTTTGCTTCTGATGCCCTAGAGCGGGGTAGCGTCTTTGCGGCCTCTATGCCCCCAGGCGGGTTGTCTGTTTCTTCTTCAGATCCCCATAAGTCGGGGTATATTCTTTACAACTTCCATGCCCCGTGGTGGGGTATGTTGCTTCTTCAAATGCCCCTAAGGCGGGGTACGCCTCTCTTCATATGCTCTCATGGCGGGGTATGTTTCTCCTTCAAATGACCCTAAGCTGGGGTGCCTCTTCTGCTTCCTATGCCTCCAAAGGGAGGTATCTTCCTCTTCACATGCCCCCGGCATGGGGTGTATCTTTTGCTTCACACACCCCTCGTGGGAGCACGTGAAATAAAGCTACCCTTCCCCTTCAGGGGTGGATTCTTATCGTGCCCCCAGGCCGGGGTAGATTCTTCTGCTTCTCCGACCCCAGAG
Source organism: Amorphophallus konjac (assembly GCA_022559845.1). Lineage (NCBI taxonomy): Eukaryota > Viridiplantae > Streptophyta > Magnoliopsida > Alismatales > Araceae > Amorphophallus > Amorphophallus konjac. The sequence continues at coordinate 253,796,536 of CM040118.1, read as the reverse complement.
AGGGGTATATTTCTCTTCGTATTCCCCTAAGCCGGGGTGTAAACTTTGCTTTATGTGCCCCCAAGTCGGGGTGGATTCTCTTCATGTGCCCCCGGGCCGGGGTGCAACTCTATTTCTTCTTATGCCCCCAAGTCGGGGTAGATTCTTCTCACATGCCCCCGAGTCGGGGTGTATTCTATTCATGTGCCCCCTAAGCGGGGTGTATCTTTTTCTTCTTACGCCCCAGAGCGGGGTGGATTCTTTTTTTTCTACCCCGACACACTGGGGGATGTTTGCTTCTTGTGCACCCAAAGTGGGGAGTATTGCTGCTTTTGATGCCCCCAAGGTGGGGTGTATTTTTCTTCTTCAGATCCCCATAAGCTGGGGTGCATTCTTTACGGCTTCTATGCCCCCGTGGCGGGGTATGTTGCTTCTTCAAATGCCCCTGAGTCGGGGTGTATTCTTTTGTTTCTTTCACCCCAATGGTGGGGTGGATGAATGCTCTCTTCTAGATTCGTGGCCGTGCTCGGCCTCATTGCTATAAAGCATTCCCCACGGCGGGTAGGAATTCATCAAGCTATAGTTGCGACTTGCCGGATCTTTTAACAGCCACTCGAGGGGTCATCTTATGTCAGATAGGGGCAGCTGGGAGGAGGAATAGGCCGGGGCATTGCACCGCGGGCTTGGACCCTCCTAGAGCCGGGCGGGATGCCGTCCTTCTTCTCGTTCTCTTGGTTGGCCATGCTTGCCAGTTTTTTTGTCCTTTCTTTTCTTCTCTTCTTCTTCTCTTTTTTTTGTGTAATAGACCAAGGTGGGTGTGCAGGAGAGCGCTCACCCCCTCAGAGAGGGAATGAGTGGTTCGCTCCACCGCATCAATCCCACAGTGGTAATCTTTGTTCAGCGCAGGTCCCGACGGATATGGACGTACAACCCTCTCTCGCCAATTCTTTCTCTTCTTTTTTTTTACTTCTTTTCTTTCTTCTTTTAGCGGCCTTCATGATTCCTGCAAGCTGCATATGCCTCGGAGTAGTGTCCCCGAGGTCACAAAGACAATTGCGCCTAGTCCGGCTTTTCTCCTCATAGGGCTGGCGAAGATAACACCTACAATTCATCAAAGCGGGCAAATATTGTTTATTAGGAGGCCATGAGGCCCCGAATCCCGGTGAAGAGATGAAGGGTGGTTCCAGTCCCACCGGGCGTGCCAGACTTGTGGATGCACTTTTTATTTGAAATCGTTGTTTGTTCGTTTATTGAGGTAAATTAGCATGGATGCTTAAGTGTTCGTTCGGGGGGGTTTAGTTCATAGAGTTTATTGTGTATTGGATTAAAAGCTCAGTTTGTTCTTCAGAGGCTCAATTTGTTCACTTGTTCTTGTGTGTTCTTAGCCCTTGGCGAAAATCGGGCAGCACCTCCCCCTGACCGGGACTTGCCAGAGAGAAGCGAGAGCCACCACACGGATTACTCCCAGGCAAACTCTCAAAATGCGGAACGGCGTCACGGCGGTCCGTTAGCCCAAGTGTGAGTGTGGAACACTCGAGGGCCAGCCTACGAGAGCGACCACGACTCACAGGCGATGATTTAGATGTTCGCCATAGAAGGTTGTAGCTCTTCATCCCACGGACAGGTTCCCCAAAGGTCGCGCCATGGAGAGGCAGACCTCCGAGGCCCCTGGATGATAAGAAGATCGAGAGGAAAGGGAAGAGATCACAATAGTGGAAGGCTACGCATGCTCAGAGAACCCATTCTTTTCATTCATCCTCAAGGGAAAGAAAAGGGGAACATTGCAAGGGAGAAGAGGGAGAATACATCGACGGGGGATGAAGGAGATACACCGGTGGGGGAGAGGGGATGGAGCACAAGCTCCTCCCCTCCCCCCCAGCTCACCTCTCGCTTTCACCCTCACTCTTTCACTCTTTCCCTCACCTCTCCGGCATGGATGGATGAAGTTTTCTTCTCTTTGGGTGGCCTTCTCCTCTTTCTTCCCCCGCCCTCCGGGGGTTTCAGCCTCTCTCGTTGAACGAACCAATCCCCCTTTTTCCTCCGGTGGAGTGTGCCTTTCTTTTATATGAGTCAGGATGGGAGCGGCCCTCCCTTCTTTTCTTCTTCACCTTCTCCTGCTCGCCGATCCTGAGTGGCCTGCGGATAGGGGAAGCAGTAGAGTACGGAAGTTGCCTCCACGGGATCGGCCGACGGTGACCGACGAAGCAGCGACGTTCGGTGTGGGGCTCGAAGCTTGCCATTCCAGGGAGCTTGAGGAGCTCAGGTGGTTGCACGTTGGTCGGACGCAGGAGGCCTGGCCATTTCAGGTAAGTTCTCTTTGTTTGCGCCTGAAAACAGGGGATCGGACTGATGATGGGATGGGATGTCTCGGAGGTAAAACGGCGCGGAGGGATGGTGATCGCGTCGGATTAAACCCAAGTGAAATTGGCGTGCCGTTTTTGGCATTCGAAGGCAAAACTTTTGAAAATGGGCATAACGGGTCCTTCAATATTAGCGCGCCGTTTCAACTTTTTGGCCTTCAAAATGGCCATGCCGTAGTAGCTCTCGAAGGGATAGCTTTGCATATAGGCACCGTTTTAATGCAACACAAGTGGCGCCGTTTTAAGCATCAAAGGGGGAAGGCCCCTTTGACATGAGCGCGCCGGATAGCCAAAGAAAAAAAGGGGGTGCACCGTTTTGAGAAGGGGGGGGCGCCATTTTAAGGCGCCCCGTTTTAAGGCCCCTTCGTGTCGTTTTAAGCACCAAACGGATTCTTTTCGAAGTCGCGGCCGTTTATATGAATGTCGGCATTCCCCGAACATTCCGGTTGCGATGTATGGCCTCCATAATATTCCGTTTGCAGCCTCTGGGGCTCGGTCCCAGACTTTACGTGACTTTCGGTACATGCCGAGACTGTGCCGGAGTTCCTGACTTTTCTCTGATCCGGCTCTCGGCGTGGCTGGTCGGAGAGTTGTAGCCGTATCTTCCGCTTGGGGGGCTTCCTTAACGGGTAGCGGACCACTAAGCGAGTTCTCGTCCTGATCGGGCGAGGCATGAGGTTTATTCTACATTTCCGTCTTCGGCTCACTCTCGAGTGTCGAGACATGCATGCCGTATGATCCTCATCGACATTTTTCGACGTCCACAGGTCCCTACTACCACAACGCAGGCAGGCACCCAGCTTGCGCCAACACTCTTCCATCTTGTGACCTGGACGGTCACAATACTTGCACACGCCCTTAAATGGCACAATCGGGCCAAGCTTCTTGTCTTCATTCTTCGGCATCTTGCCCTTCCACGAACCAGACCTGCCATTAGGCCTCTTCTTGCCATTACCAGGTTTGACACTCCCGGAACTAGTAGCTTGTTTTTTCTTAACACCCTTTCCACTGATTCTCTCCGTCATTTCTAAGACTTGAGCTTTCCTGACCATCTCCGCATAAATTTGAATTTCCATTGGCACTAACTGGTTGTTATACTGCAACTTCATCCCATTGAGAAAACACTTAGCCTTCATCTTCTCTGTAAATATCAAGTGAGTTGCATAACGAGATAACCGAGAGAACTGAGCTTCGTACTCGGCTACAGAAAGATTCAGTTGTTTCAAAGTAGCAAACTCAGCCGCTTTCTTTTCTTGCACTCTATCAGAAAAATATTTGCTATTAAAGAGTTCCTCAAACTCCTTTCAGGAAACTTGTCTATCTCCAAGGGTAGCCTTCACAACATCCCACCATGTTCTTGCATCACGCTCCAGCTGGAAGGTCGTTAAAAGAACAAGCTCCTGATCGTCACACTACATCACTTCAAAGATCCTCTCCATCTCTTTTAGCCAATGCTCAGCTTCATCGGGTTCGGTCGAGCCTCCAAAACGTGGGGGATTCATCCCACGGAAGTTTCGGTGCAGATCGCCAGCTCCGTGGTTCGCTGCTCGTCCTTGGGCCACTTGCTGCAAGGCCCGAGTAAGTCCTTGAACCGTTCGTTGCATGTCTCGCCATTGCACACGCTCTGCCGCCATTGGAACATCCTACACGTGGAATAAATTATTTTAGGGTCGTTAAGAAGGGAATCTTAGAATTAGATTATTAACTCAACCCAAGTCTCTACCCAAATCTCACTAGGTTGGGTTCTTAGAATTATAACAAGGTTATAGGTTCTACGACATTACTTAGGATCCTAGAACTTAGAAAACCTAGGAATATTAGAAACCTAGGCTCAACTCGATCCGTGGCATGGGGAAGCTATCTTTGGGCGTGGCTTTGTTAAGGTCGGTGTAGTCCACGCACATCCGCCACTTCCCGTTGCTCTTGGGGACTAGGACTACGTTGGCCACCCAATCTGGATACTGGGTAGGCCGGAACAGTCCTGACCGTAATTTCTCGCCCACTTGCTGCCTGATGATGGCTTGTTGCTCGAGGTTACACCGTCTTCGGCGTTGCTGTACCGGGCGGCAGTTAGGGTCCAACCTTAGTTGGTGCGTGATGACCTTCGGGGGAATTCCGAGGAACTCGTCCTAGGACCAAGCGAACACGTCCTGATTGGCTGCGAGGAAGCTTGCGTACACTTGTTTATCGTGCTCGGACAAGGTGGCGCCAATCTTCAGTGATCTGCTTGGGTCGTCCCCAACTTGGATGAGGTATAAGTCCTCGGCTGGCGCGCTCGTGCTCGGACCTAGATCTTCGGTCCTCTCCTTCTTTTCTTGTGGTGCATCTTCGGGGCATCGGTCGCGGGTGGAGATAAGGTAGCACCTCCTGGACTCCCGTTGATCACCCCAAACTTCCACTACCCCGTGGGGGGTGGGGAACTTAAGCTTCTGATGGTAGGAGGAAGGGATGCCTCGAAGCGTGCCCAGGATTCCTCGGCCGATGATGGCATTATATCCTATCATTGCACGGACCATAGTAAAGTCGGTGAGGAATGTTACCTCTTTCGGTGCCATCCCGAACGTGATCGGGAGCGAGATACGCCCTTCTGGGCGGACAGTCGTGCCAGAGAATCCATACAGTGGCGTGTGTAATGGCGCGAGTCGTGACACATCCACACCCATGAGTACAAGATACTCATATGCGATAAAGTCAGGTCCACTTCCATTATCTACCAGGATGCGGCACACAGTACATTGATTGATGGTAGCGGAAACCACCAAAGCATCAGAATGGGACGTCGTGATGCCTTTAAGGTCATCCTTGGAGAAGACTATGGGGTCTCATGGGTGGCCTGAAGGGGAAAGCTCCCTTGGGGTTTCGTCGCCTTGATCTGCCATGTTGATCACCGTCGCGTACCGACACCTTCTGCTCGCACTGTCTCCCCCCGCAGCGGTCCACTCAGAGATCATCATGATCTCCTTTCCGTTGGGCTGATTGTCGATCGAGGGAGGCGTCTTTTGTCATCTATCGGTGTTTTTAGTGAGGAACTTATCGAGGAGCCCTCTGCGTACAAGGTCCTCGATGGCATCCTTCAGATTGATGCAGTCGGCAGTGTCGTGGCCATGGTCCCGGTGGAAGCGGCAGTAGTTCTTCTTATCCCGTGAGTTGGGATCCAACTTCATCCACAAGGGCCACTTGAGGAATGGCTCCTCGCGAATCTCCATTAGGATCTGGTCGGGCGAGGCCGTCAAGGGTGTATAATGACAGTAGCCACCTCTTTCCTTCTCGGCGCGGTCGCGGTGGTCCCCGTCGCGCCGCTCTCGCTTGCTCCGACCCTCGCACGGTGGGTCGGCGGCTCTTTTGCGGTCGAGCTGGTCGGTCCCGGCCGCGCGGCGCAGGGCCACGGTGTTCTCCTCGCAATGTGCGTGCTTTTGGGCTAGTGCGAGGAGGTCTGGAGGGGTCGTCGGGGCTTTGACTCCGAGTGCGCGTCGGAGGATGTGGTCTCACGTCCCCTGAGTGAGCGCCGTGGTCGCGATGCCGACGTCGAGATGGGGGATCCGGAGTGCCTCCGCGCGGAAGCGAGAGACGAAGTCCCATAGCGCCTCTTCCCTCCCCTGCCTGAGGGCGAGCAGGGTCACTACAGACTCAGCTACCTTTCGGCATCCCACGAAGTTCTCCTTGAATAGCTTCTTGAGCTGCTGGAATGAGGAGATCGTCCCGGCTGGCAGGGACTCGAACCATGCTCGGGCGTTCTCCCGAAGGGTCGTGACGAACGCCCGGCACTTCACGATGTCCGAGGCCCGGTGAAACACCAGGTGGGACTCGAAGCCGTGCAGGTGGTTGGCCGGGTCGGTGGTGCCGTCGTAGGAGGCGAATGACGGCAGTTGGAGCTTTGGCGGGTGGGGGCTTCCATGATTTCCCTTGAAAAGGGAGTGTGGAAGTCCTGGTTGTCGTCGATGAGGCCGCGGTTCTTGGCAGCCAGGAGGACGTCGTCTAGGTACTAGACCTTATCCTCTATTTCATCGAACCGTCGGAGCCGGTGGTCCATCTCCGGGTTGGAGTGGAGTGGGATGCGTCCCCTAGACGCGGGCACGCTGCGCGATAGCCGGGTTCTTGCGACGGAGGCATGGGATGCCTCCCGTATCTGCCAGAAGTTCTCACCGGCCTGGTCTCCCTCGCCCTCCCATCGCTCGGGTGGGGCGTTTTGGGGCCTCTGGTCCCGGAGCTCTCGGTAGAATTCCGCCAGGGCTCGGATCTCCTGGCGAAGCTCGTCTAGGTCAGATGGGGTGACCTCTTGTCAGTGGTGCGCGGAAGGAGTTTCCGGCGATCCCCGACGAGAGTTGGGTCCCTGATGGGAACCCCGCCCCCGGTTGCTGGCGTTGCGGAGGCTTCCACGGGGTGCCATAGCTTTTTGCTCGTGATTCCCACAAACGGCGCCAAGAAGTGTAGCGGCAGGAAAATGGTTCCTAGGCCACGTACCACCTTCTCTATTTATTTGTTGGGGAAGTCATTGTAAGGTTCCACACAGCACCCTCGGGCAACGCAGCAGATAACAAAAATTTTATTTGCCCGATCCCGTCTTCATGGAATCCCAGATCCATGCTCTGATCGACGTTTTAATCGCCCCAACCCCTAACTATGGGTTGCGTATTTATACCTTGCGCGGAACGACGCTGTCCGCAGTGCCCGATGCAGAATACCGAGCCGCACAAATACACGGCCTCTAGAGCTGATCCACACGGATCCTTGCGCAACGACGGCACCCCCCCGGCACGACCTTCCCCGACCCTTTCACCTTCTGGAAAGAGAGAGAGCAAGAGGGAGGAAGAGGGGAGGAGCTAATCCTCCTTCTTTAGCCTTAATGCTTGATTAGCCAAGAGAGGAGAGGACGCTCTCGTAACATGTCTATATATAGGATTTTGGCCATTTCTTAAAGAACCCATAAGGATCGAAATCGTATATATATCCTTTTATTATTGTACATATATATTAAGCCCTCTTTTAAAGTGCTTTCCAAAAGGAATTAAAGGGAATTATTATATGCATTTGTACAGTAATAATCCGTCACCCAAGAATTTATTGTGTATGATCCTCTAGGCCCTTAGTCACTCTAGTTTAAGGCCCATTAACTTCTAATTCCTAATTAGAAGTAAATTAAATTTATTGTTCGCTTCTATTAGAGCCGAATAACAGTTTAATTTATTCCGAACCTTTGATCACGTTGGGTAAAGTAAATCCGCGTGATCCTAGAGGACGCCGGGTTTAAACCAGCCGGTCTGGTACCTGTAAGTCCACAATTACCGCATCGATATAATCCCTCGCTCCTTCTATGAGTCTGATACGATCGAGGGTATGGTTTCTGTCAAACCCCATGATCGTGCCATTTGACTATGACCTCCTTAAAGTGTATGACGTCCGTTCTAAACGAACTCGTACGACCCTGGCCAGGGATTTAACGGAGCATCAATGTGATGACCCATTAACTGTCTAATATATACCCGACAGTGAGTGATCCCCTCTTGACCATTGATGATCTTCACACGTCTCTGTGGACGCACTTTTCATTCGTTTATTACGCTCGGCCTCTTCAGGAATGGTTTATTCGTCTATTAAGTGCGTGGACATGCCAGTCACAAAGTGACAATTTATTCGGGCTCCGAAGAGCCCATGGTGCGCTCGATCTGACTCGGTCAGACGATTGTGTAGTTCATGTCGGGACCAAAACCCGCCGCGCCATAAAGGTCACGGTGTCATTTACATCCCCCATACGAAGGAACACCCTTGATTAATCGTCGGGATTCAGGGCCTCATGGCCAGGGATTTAATTACATGAAAGGTCTATTACGAGATATTGAAATCCTCGCGCGAGGGCGAGAAGAAAAAAAAACCATTCGAGATCATGTCGGTCGTGTACTGACCATTTAATGTTCGGACGAATGTCCGGCTCGAGAAAAGCGCGATCGTCGCGGAAAAACCGGAGCATATGTATACCAGGATATGGCAAATTTATTGTTCAGAGGAACGGAAGACATTCAGCTAAGCCTCGGTTGGAGCGGTCAAAAACCAGTAAATCTGTTGGCCCGGTGCAAGAGCAAGCTGCGACCATACTGCGGTGGGCCCCCTGCGGTCGAAACAAGACTTGCATGAGCGTCATTAATATTTCCGGTGCCAAGGGGCAACGAGGGAATATCCCTTGAAGCGGCTGGAAAGCCCTATGTCTAGGGAAGCGGACGTTCAAAATGTGTCGGTCATTCGGGAGACCGTTTAATATTGGGACGGGTGTCTGGCTTGAGAATATTGTAATCGTCGCAGAAGGACCTAGAACATATGTATGCCGGGACACGGCAAACATATTATTCCGAGACCCTGAAAACATTCGGTTAAATCTCGGTTAGTGTAGTAGGAAACCAATGAGTTTGTTGGCCCGGTGCAAGATCGAGTCAGGACCATGCCGGGGGCGCCTCCCGCGGTCCAAACGGGGCTTGCGTGGGCATCATTAATGTTCTTGGCGCCGGAGGGCAGTGAGGAAGAGTCCCGGGACTAGATTCTAAAACCGAAAACGTGTTTAAAGGGAGCGGGCCATAGGCCGAGGATATGGGTCAGACAGTGACCATAATCGGGACGGACCCGAGGTCCCAGCATAGCCCACGAAGGCCTTATTGATATTCCCATGTGTAGGGTCCAGGGATGATGGGAGCCGTCCCGTTCTATTCCGATTTCTGTCGGTCACTTGCGGACCACTTGATATTCGGACAAGTGTCCATATTGAAGGTACGACGTAGATAGAAGCAACCCCGTACAAACGTACGACGAGTTCACGGCAACTTCAATGAAAGAGCGGGAACAAATCCCATTAGGATGAATCCGATTCGACAGGCTATTGGGCCAGAGCAATGCCGGGTTACGACCATGTCGGGATGGGAACCGTCGGCCATATCGGTCACGCATGGACCTTTTCATGTTCGGACACCGGTCCGTAATAGAAACGCGGCGGAAATCGAGGTGAACCCTGCGGCAATTTTAGTAGCGGCTCGGAAGGGATCCGGCCCGAGAAACGAGTCCGGTTTAATTGGAATATCGGCCCGAGGCGAGGTCAGGTCATGGCTATTTTGGGATAATTCTCAAGACTCAGGCCCAACCTGGAAGGGCGGCATTGTTGTTCCTTCGGCACCGGGTCACGGGAGAGACGGGGGGCTGCGATATACGTTTTGTCATTTTTTTATCTGGGTTTCAAATTTTATATATATATATATATATATATATATATATATATATATATATATATATATATTATCGGTTATTTCCCTTTTTATATACTTGTTATGAATGATTTTATCCATGTTGTTTATTATTATTATTATATTTTCCATTTTTTACCATTATTATTACTAATTCACATTTTTTTATTTATTTCATATATATATTGAGATTTATTTATTCATCATAGTTTTTAGTTTTTACTAATTTATTATCGTTAATATTATTATTACTATTATACATATTTTATAGAGAGAGAGTGGGCCGCTGGAGGGCCAAAAAGGGGTGTACCGGCGAAGGCAGGGAGAGCGTGCCGGCGAAGGGGCTGGGAGAGTGTGTCGGCGAAGGGGCAAGCGGGCATGCCGGCGAAGGGCGTGGAAGCGCGTACCGGCGAAGGCGATGGAAGCGTGCCAGGGAACGAAGAGGAGGCGTGCCAGCGAAGGGCGATGTAGGGTGTACCGGCGAAGGGCGTGGGGAGCAGGTCGGCGAAGGGCCAAGCAAGGCGTGCCGGGGAAGCTGGGCTGGGGGCGTGCCGGCGAAGGGCGCGGCTGGGTGTGACGGGGAGGGACGTGCGGGTGTGCCGCTGAGTGTAGGGAGAGCGTGCCGGTGAAGGGGTCGCGGAAGCGTACCGGCGAAGGTGGCTGAAGGGGGCGTGCCGGCGAAGGGCGCGAGCAGGCGTGCAGGCGAAGGGCGTGCCGGTGGCTAGAGGGTGTACCGGCGAAGGTGGCTGAAGGGGCGTGCCGGCGAAGGGCATGGGGAGCCGACTCCTCTTCCATTCTTATGTCTTTTCTCTTTTCCTTTTCTCTCTTGATTTTATTAAGTTTGTGTGGGCCTCTTCTCTCTTTCTCTTGATTATCTTCCATTCTTACTCTCCTGAGGACGGATGTTCGAGTTGCTTAGTCATTATTTGATTCGGCTCTCTTTGAGTTGATTATTACGGTTCCCTTGCCTCGGTTAAAGTGTTTTACTGTTGTTCTTTTTATTTGCTTGTTACTTTCTTTTAGTCCTTTTTAACGTGTGGTCGTTCCATTTGTTTGTTGCTTCCTTTTATCCTTTTAATATGTTATCGTTTCTAACGAAAATTTGACAGCATCTCCCCTTGACCCGAGCGTAAGGGAGATACAGGGAACGCGCCCACATGGAGTGGCGGAACCCGACAACTGGAGGTGGGCGCCCGAGAGCGGCAACACCTTTAATAAAACTTCAGAAAACCCGAAAGAAACGGCAAGTGGGAGACCTCTCCAAGGCTAGCCGGGGGTGCACCGGGCAAGAGGTTGGGGGTGTGTCTGCGAAGGGCCGCTGGGCGTACCGGGGAAGACCCACAGGGGTGTGCCGGCGAAGGGCTTGGCCACGGCGTGCCGCTAAGGGGGGGGTGTACCGGCCAGGGAACTGTGACGGGTTGGGGGCGTGGGCCGTGCCGGGGAAGGCTCCCAGGGGTTGTGCAGGTGAACAGGGGCACCAAGGCGTGCCGCTGGGGGTTCAGCGTGTGTCGGGTTGGTGGAACCACAGCCCACCGGGCAAGGTGGAAGGCTGGGCATGCCGGCCAGAAGGGCTAAGGGTGGACCGGGGATGTTGGTTGGCTAGGCCGAAGGAAATCTTCGCAGGAGGGAGAGAGGCTCAAGGGGCCTCAGGATAGAAGCGTTGGGCCTGGGTGTCCAAGGAGAAACGGAATGGCGTCTCCCTTTAGGCAAATGAGTAAAAGTAGCAACGGGGAGGTGGAAGGGCAGCAGGCCCTCTCCCCCTTTTTCTTCTTCTCTTCTTTCTCTTCTTTTTCTTCTTCTCTTCAGGCGGCGGTGGTGGGTGGAGCGGCGAGCCCTCTCCCCTCTCTTCCTCTCTTCCCTCTTCTTCTCTTCTCCTTCTTCTCCTCTTTTTCTCTTTCTCCTCTTCCCTTCTCCTCTTTTCCCTTTCTCTTCTTCTCTTTGCGTGGACAACGGAGGATGGAGCAACAGGGGGGAAGCCTCCCCTCCTCTTCTTCTTCTCTTCTTCTCTTCTTCTTCTTCTCTTCGCACGGATGGCGGTGGACGGAGTAGCAGGAGGGAGCCCTCTCCCCTCTCTTCCTCTCTTCCCTCTTCTTCTCTTCTCCTCTTCACTCTTCTACGTCTGCCTCTTTGTCCGTCTCTTTTTCTCTCCTCTCTTTGTTCGCAGTGAAGGAGAGGGGTTTTTATACCCCACACGGCGGAAGCGTTCGAAGGCGGGCGGCATCCAAAGTGCATTTAATGGGAGTTGACTCCCTTGTCCTGGGTGGCAGGAGGAGTAGGCAACGTGGCCCAACCTCCGGCCGACACCTCGGGCAACCCACTGCGTGCCAAGGATACGCAGGGCATGGGCGTCACGTCTTTCGGCCGTTGAAATGCCTTCACGCTGTGCCGCTGGCGGGCTCAATAAGTGTGCCGTAGGAGGGCCAAAAAAGCGTGCCGCTGAAGCCCCAAAGGGGCGTGCCGCTGAAGCCCCAAATGGGCGTGCCGCTGAATCCCCAAATGGGCGTGCCGCTGGAGCCCCAAACGAGCGTGCCGCTGAAGGCCATTGGGGGCGTGCCGCTGAAGGGCTAAATGGGCGGTTCTGAGCCCGTTGTGAGCGCGAGTTGTGGCCCCTTTGATTTTCTCCGAGGTCCATGGATTGTGGTGCTCTTGGTGGTTAATTTCTCTTCACTGTCGTGACTCTGGAGACAGCCTCACGGCAGTGTGTGCATGTTCGGGGAATCTGGATGACCAGTCTCTCAGGGGTTTCTTCACTGGGTTCCGTTGTTGATGCTGGGCCGAACAGGATATCTGGGCGTGCAATTTTTGGTGTCCACAAATGTCCCCCACCAACGGGTAGCGCAGGCGAAGGATGAGCCAGGCGGTGCCCGCGGGTGTACTAGTCTCTTTTTCTCTTCGTCGGTGCCGACAGGGTGTCGGGCATTGACACGGTTTATTGATCTCTTCGTCTCTTCGTCAGTGCCGACGGGGTGTCGGGAGCTGACCTGGTTTGTTGATCTCTTTGTCTTTTCGTCAGTGCCGACGGGGTGTCGGGAGCTGACCTGGCTTGTTGGTCTCTTTGTCTCTTCGTCAGTGCCGACAGGGTGTCGGGAGCTGACTTGGTTTGTTGGTCTCTTTGTCTTTTCGTCAGTGCCGACAGGGTGCCTGGAGCTGACATGATATGTTGGTCTCTTTGTCTCTTCGTCAGTGCCGACAGGGTGTCAGGAGCTGACCTGGTTTGTTGGTCTCTTCATCAGTGCCGACAGGGTGCCGGGAGCTGACCTGGTTTGTTGGTCTCTTTGTCTCTTCGTCAGTGCCGACAGGGCGCCGGGTGCTGACATGATTTATCGGTCTCTTCTTCTCTGTTATTCTTCTTCCCTTCTCTCTCTTTTTTTTTCTTCTTTTTTTTTCTTTTCGTCTCTTCTTTTTCTTCTCTTCTCTTTTTTGTCATCCTTTTTTTTCTCTTCTCTCTTTTTGTTGTTGTTTTTCCCTTCTTTTTTCTCTCTTTTTTTTGAAGAACTCCGGGTGGCTGCTGGCGTGGATGCCAATGATATGAGAGCTGTCGGCACAGCGGCCGATAATTAAAAGCTGTTGACATGGGGGCCAATAATTGAAAAGTTGTCGACCCGAAGGCCGATGATGAAAAGCTGTCGGCTCAGGGGCCGCTAATCGAAAGTTGTTGGCATGGGAGCCAATAATTGAAAAGCTGTCGACCCGAAGGCCGGTGATGAAAAGCTGTCGGCTCAGGGGCCGATAATTGAAAGCTGTTGGCATGGGAGCCAATAATTGAAAAGCTGTCGACTCGAAGGCCGATGATTAAAAAGCTGTCGGCTCAGGGGCCGATAATTGAAAGCTGTTGGCATGGGAGCCAATAACTGAAAAGCTGTCGACCCGAAGGCCGATGATTAAAAGCTATCGGCTCAGGGGCCGATAATTGAAAGTTGTTGGCATGGGAGCCAATAATTGAAAGATGTCGGCTCAGGGGCCGATAATTGAAAGCTGTCGGCTCAGGGGCCGATGAGTGAAAAGCTGTCGGCTCAGGGGCCGATGATTAAAAAGTTGATGTCGGCTCAGGGGCCGATGATTAAAAAGTTGTCGGCTCAGGGGCCGATAATTGAAAGCTGTCGGCTCAGGAGCCGATGATCGAAAAGCTGTCGACTCAGGAGCCGATAAGGGAAGTCAAAACAGCCAAGGCTGGGAGCGGGCTTAAAGAGCCGAAATTGGGAAAGCGGGCTGCAAGAATCGAGATTATGGGAAGTGAGCCGCGAAGGCCGAATTCTGGGAAGCAGGCTATGAGAGCCGAATTCTGGGAAGCAGGCTGCAAGAGTCAAAGATATTGGGAAGCGGGCTGCAAGAGCCGAAATTATGGGAAGTGGGCCGTGAAGGCCGAATTCTAGGAGGCAGGCTATGAGAGCCAGAATTGGGAAGCAGGCCACGAGGGCACAAAGGGAAGTAGGGGGTATGAAGGCCGAGGGGAAGCAGGCTACGAGAGCCAAAGCTGGGGAGCGGGCCGTGAAGGCCGAAATTATAGGGAGCAGGCTACAGAAGTCAAATCGGGGAAGCAGGCTACAAGAGCCAAAATTAGGAAGCGAGCTGCAGGAGCCGAGATTATGGGCAGCGGGCCGTGAAGGCCGAATTCTGGGAAGCAGGCAGTGAAGGCCAAATTCTAGGAAGTAGGCTGCAAGAGCCAAAGATGTTGGGAAGCAGGCTGCAAGAGCCGAAATTAAGGTAGCGGGCCGTGAAGGCCGAATTCTGGGAAGCAGGCAGTGAAGGCCGAATTCTGGGAAGTAGGCTGCAAGAGCCAAAGATGTTGGGAAGCGGGCTGCAAGAGCCGAAATTAGGGCGCAAGATGTGAAAGCCCAAATCGGGGCAGCGGACTATAGAAGCCGGAGTTGGGAGATTAACGAGCCGCGACGGCAAGAGGTAGGCCATGGGGGCCAAGATTGGGCTCTACGAGCCAGCGCAGGGAAAGTAGGCTTTGATAGCCGAAATTGAGTTTATTGTATACACACATTTTTATTATTTATTATTTATTATTTATTATATATATATATATATATTTTTATTATATATAATTTTTTATTCAAGCATGCAAGCATTCATTAGCAAGCATATCATAGATATGAGTAAGGCAGCTCCCTCTATAGGGGATAGGATAGGGACATCGCACGTAATTCGTAGATGCGGTGCGGGCCGCGAGGCACAATCGAAGGGTGGTGCACCCGCCAAGAGGATATCGCATGTCTTGCATGTATAGCCTAAATTCACGCATTTCACCCAAGGCAATTCTATGTGACGTGGCAGTGCAAATGTGTGAACAAAGAGCCCTAACCATAGGGATATGCAGGTTTTCCTGGTGACACTCAAGGATCACTCCAGCGCCTACACATTAGTTCCAGGCTTTCGACTTTCGGTAGCTTCACACAGCCCCCATTTGTTTATTTTGGTAGCGGATTTCACCGTTCGACGCGGGTCTCCTCATGTGTCTCAATGGGGATTCCCGGCTACTAGGATTTATCCTTATTGTGATTCGCTTCACCATTTCGCGCGAGTCTCCTCATTTGTTTCAGTGGGGATTCCCCGCTACTCGAATCTGCGTTTCTCTCTCTCTTCTTTCTTCTCTTCTTCTTTTTTTTCTCTTCTCTCTCTTTTTTCTTTTTTTTTACAGTGGGGGTAGGCAGCTTTTTCCTCACGATTACCTTTCACGCGAGTGCAGGAATTCATGTCTCTGTAGAGTGCTAAGAAGAAATTCGGGCAATCCCTATAGTCGAAGGCTATTGAACACATTAAGTGCTAAGTGTGGGAGCGTTGTCTCAGGTTTATTTTTTGAGCTGGGCTTAGCGATTCAGCCATGACTCTTCCCCTTGACGTGTGCACCTACCATAATTGGGTTCCCTTTGAGCGTGCGCCGTGACGCCCGTGCATCCGGAATCGGGGTGATATTATTTAACAAGGAAGCACGGTCCTAGAAAATTCCAAGGAGGTGTATTATTCTATATTAAGCAACCATGCAAGCAGGGCAATCATGCATTCTCTTCTTTCTTTTCTCTTTCTTTTTTTTGTGTTCGTTTTGTTGTTTTCTTTTTGTTTTATTTTGTTTTGTTTCTTTTTTTGTTTTGTTTTGTTTGTTTGTTTGTTTTTTTGCATAAGAAAATATTACTATTACGTATAAGTGTAGTGGTAGTAAAGGTATTAGGGAAGCAGACCACGAACGGCTGAAAGGACATTGGGGAAGCGGGCCGTGAAGGCCGAAGTTGATATTGGAAGTAGGCCACAATAGCCAAAAATCGAGGAGAGCGGGCTGCGAGAGCCAAATTATGGGAAGCATGCTGCAGGAGCCGAAGTTGGGAAGCGAGCTGCAGGGGCTGAAGTTACGGGAAGCGGGCCGTAAAGGCCGAATTCTGGGAAGCAGGCCGTAAAGGCCGAATTCTGGGAAGCAGGCTGCGAGAGCCAAAGATATTGGGAAGTGGGCTGCAGAAGCCGAAATTGGGAAGCGGGCCATGAAGGCCGAATTCTGGGAAGCAGGCCGCAAGGGCCAAATTCCGGGAAGCAGGCTGTGAGAGCCAAAGATATTGGGAAGCGGGCTGCAAAAGCCGAAATTGGGAAGCGGGCCGTGAAGGCTGAATTCTGGGAAGCAGGCTGCGAGAGCCAAAGATATTGGGAAGCGAGCTGTAGGAGCCGAACTTATGGGAAGCGAGCCGTGAAGGCCAAATTCTGGGAAGCAGGTCGTGAAGGCCGAATTCTGGGAAGCAGGCTGCAAAAGCCAAAGATATTGGGAAGTAGGCTAAAAGGCCAAGGGATATTGGGAGCAGGCTGACAAGCCGAGAGATGTTAGGAGTAGGCTGTAAAGCTGAAAAGATATCGGAGAGCGCGGTGGGACGAGTGGATTAATCATGACAGTGGGCCTTGGCTGGAATGACTGAGCCAAAGGGCGTCGGGTAGTAGGATACGTGAGCCGAGGAGAAGGGTTTGTGAAGCGGTGGGTTCGAAGACCACGTCTGTCTCATGTCTCTTTTTTTTCTTCTTCTTTTGTGTGGGGAGACAGGTGCAAAGACCATGTCTGCCTCGTGACTCTTTTTTCTCTTCTTCTCTTCTTCTGTTATGGAGAGGCGGTGCAAAGATCATGCTTGCCTCATGGTCATTTCTTTCTTTTCTTCTCTTCTTTTGTGTGAAGAGGCGGGTTCAAGGACCGTGTTCGCCCTGTGACTGTTCTTTCTCTTCTTCTCTTCTTCTTTCATGGAGAGGCAGGTGCAGAGACCA
Source organism: Amorphophallus konjac (assembly GCA_022559845.1). Taxonomy (NCBI): domain Eukaryota; kingdom Viridiplantae; phylum Streptophyta; class Magnoliopsida; order Alismatales; family Araceae; genus Amorphophallus; species Amorphophallus konjac. The sequence continues at coordinate 253,779,741 of CM040118.1, read as the reverse complement.
TGTTCGCGTCGTGACTGTTCTTTCTCTTCTTCTCTTCTTCTTTTATGGAGAGGCAGGTGCAAGGACCATGTTCGCCTCAAGTCTCTTTTTTTCTCTTCTCTTCTTCTTTTGTAGAGAGGCAGGTGCAGAGACCATGCTCGCCCCGTGACTGCTCTTTCTCTTCTTCTCTTCTTCTTTTATGGAGAGGCAGGTGCAAGGACCATGTTCGCCTCATGTCTCCTTTTTCTCTTCTCTTCTTTTGTAGAGAGGCAGGTGCAAAGACCATGTTTGCCTCGTGACTGTTCTTTCTTTTCTTCTTTTGTGGAGAGGTGGGTTCAAGGATCATGTTCGCCTCATGACTGTTCTTTCTCTTCTTCTTTTATGGAGAGGCAGGTGCAAGGACCATGTTTACCTCGTGACTGTTCTTTCTTTTCTTCTCTTCTTCTTTTATAGAGAGGCAGGTGCAAGGACCATGTACGCCTCGTGACTGTTCTCTCTCTTCTTCTCTTCTTCTTTTGTGGAGAGGCAGGCGCAAAGACCATGTTTGCCTCGTGACTGTTCTTTCTTTTCTTCTTTTGTGGAGAGGCGGGTTCAAGGACCACGTCTGCCTTATGTGTCTCTTCCTCCTTTTCTTCTCTTCTTTTGCGTGATGAGGCGGGCTCGAGGACCATGTCTGCCTCATGTGTCTTCTTTTGGTTCTGCTCTTCTTCTTTTGTGTGAAGAGGCGGGTTCAGGAACCAAGCCTGCCTCATATGTCTCTTCTTCCTTTTCTTCTCTTCTTTTGCGTGATGAGACGGGCTCGAGGACCACGTCTGCCTCATGTGTCTTTTCTTCCTTTTCTTCTCTTCTTTTGTGTGATGGGCGGGCTCGAAGACCACGTCTGCCTCATGTGTATTCTTTCTTTTCTTCTCTTCTTTTGTGTGATGAGGCGGGTTCGAAGACCACGTCTGCCTCATACGTGTCTTTTTCTTTATTCTGCTCTTCTTTTCTCATTAATGCTTCCACGCTGGAGTGTATTTCTCTTAACGTGCCCCCAGGTTGGGGTATAGCTTCATTTGGTATGCATCCCCCCTGAGGGGGTGTGTTTTGCCTCTTCGTTTCTGTGCCCCTAGGCGAGGTGTATTTTTTTGGCTTCTATGTCCCCAGACCAGGGTGTGTTTTTTTTTAATACCCCCGAGGCGGGGTGTAGCTCTCTTCAAATGCCCCCATGGTGGGGTATACTCTTCACGGCTTCTATGCCCCCAGGTGGGGTATGTTTCTTCTTCAAATACCCCTAAGCCAGGGTGGACTTCTCTTCATATGCCCCTGAGCTGGGGCGTGTTCTTTATAGCTTCTAGGCCCTCGAGGCGAGGTATGTTTCTTCTTCATATACCCCTGGTACGAGGCGTGTTCTTTTCAAATGCCCCCAAGCCGGGGTGTACTCTTCACGGCTTCTATGCCCCCAGGCGGGGTATGTTTCTTCTTCATATGCCCCTGGTACGGGGCGTAGCTCTCTTCAAATGCCCCCAAGATGGGGTGTATCTTTTGCTTCTTATGCCCCCCTGAGGCCGGGGTGTATCTCTTTACGGCTTCTATGCCCCCGAAGCAGGGTATGTTGTTTCTTCAAATGCCGCTTGGGCGGAGTATATCTTTCTTCTTATGCTCCCAGATCGGGATGTATATCTCTTTGTTTCTGTGCCCCGGGTCGGGGTAGATGCTTCTGCTTCTTATGCGCCAAGGGCGGAGTGTATTTTTGTGCCCCCAGGCTGGGGTAGGTGCTTCTGCTTCTTATGCGCCAAGGGCGGAGTGTGTCTCTTTCTGTGCCCATAGGCTGGGGTACATTCTTCATGTTTCTCATACCCTTTTCACAGGGCGTATTCTCTTGCTTCTCATATCCCTAGATCGGGGCGTATATTTCTTCTTCTGACGCCCCTAGGTCGGGGTATATTCTTTCTTCATGTGCTCCCTGGTCGGGATGTATGCCTCTTTGCTTCGGTGCCCCCGGGTGGAGGTGTACTCTGTCTCTTTGCTTCTGCGTCCCCCAGGCGGGGTATGTTTCTTCTTCAAGTGCCCCTGAGCCGGCGCATGTTCTTTATGGCTTCTATGCCCCCTGGCGGGGTATATTTCTTCTTCAAATATCCCTAAGACGGGATGTATTCTTCTCTTTCTTATGCTCCTGAGGCGGGATGTATCTTCTTCAAATACCCCTAAGCCGGGGCGTGTTCTTTATGGCTTCTATGCCCCCTGGCGGGGTATGTTTCTTCTTCAAATACCTCTAGGTCGGGGTGGACTTCTCTTCATATGCCCCTGAGTCGGGGCGTGCTCTTTATAGCTTCTAGGCCCTCAAGGCAAGGTATGCTTCTTCTTCAAATACCCCTAAGACGGGGGTGTGATTCCTGACTTCATATGCCCCCGACGTGGGGTATATCTTTTGTTTCTTCTGCTCACGAGCCGGGATGTAGCCTCTTGGCCTCATATGCTGCCGAGGCGAGGGGTATGTTGCTTCATGTGCCCCCGGGGGGGATGCATTTTGCCTCTACTGCCCCGTGGCAGGGTATATCTCTTGGCTTCTTACGCCCCCAAGGTGGGGTGTATTTTCTTCCTATGCCCCCGGGGTGGGGTATATCTTTCGCTTCTTATGCCCCCCCTTGAGGCGGGGTGAAGTCTTTACTTCAAATGCCCCTAAATCGGGGTATAGTTTTGTCTCATATGCCCCTGGAGCAGGGGTGTATTTCTCTTCATGTGCCCCTGGGAATTCTGCCCCGACACGCTGGGGAATGTCTTCATGTGCCCATGTATTTATCTTTGTTGCTTGTTGTGCCCCCAGAGGGAGGTGCCTTTCTCTTCATGTGCGCCGGGCACCGGGTGTATCTTTGCTTTTTTTTATATGCCCCCGAGGGGGGATTCTTCTTCTTCTGCCCCGACACACTGGGGAATGTCTGCTTCTTGTGCCCCCAAAGTGGGGTGGATTCTCGACGGCTCCTGTGCCCCCGTTGGTGGGGTGTATTCTTTGTTGCTTCATGTACCCCCGAGTCGGGGTGGATTCTCTTCATGTGCCCTCATGGCGGGGTGTACTCTCTTTATGTGTCCCCAGGAGTGGGGTGTGGTTTGCTTCCTGTGCACCCAAGCAGGGTGTATCGCTGCTTACAATGTCCCCCGAGGCGGGGTATCCTTCTTCTTCAAATACCCCTAAGCCGGGGCATATTCTTTATGGCTTCTATGCCCCCATAGCGGGGTGTGTTTCTTCTTCATATGCCCCTAAGCCAGGGTGCAACTCTATTGCTATAAAGCATTCCCCACAGCGGGCAGCTATTCACTAAGCTACAATTGTGGCTCGTTGGGTCTTTTAACAACCACTCGGGGGGCCGTTTTGTGCCGGATAAAGGCAGCAGGAAGGAGGAACGAGCGGGGTCATTGCACCGCGGACTCGGGACCTCCTAGAGTCGGGCGGGATGCCGGGTTTCTTCTTGCTCTTTCAGTCGGCGATGCTGGCCAACTTTTCTTCCTTTCTTCTCTCTTTCTCTCTTTTTTTTCCTCTTTTTTTTCTTTTTTTTTTTTCTCTTCTTCTTGTATGATTGACCAGGGTGGAGGTGTTGGAGAGCGCTCACCACCTTAGGGAGGGGATGAGTGGTTCGCTCCACTGCATCAACCCCACAATGGTAATCTTTGTTCAGCACGGGTCTCGACGGGCGTGACCGTACAACCCTCTCTTGCCAATTCTTTCTCTTTTTTTTGCTTCTTTCTTTTCTCTTTTTCTTCTTTTCTTCTTTTCTTCTCTTCTTCTCTTCTTCTTTTCTTCTCTTTCTTTTTGAGGAAAAGGGGGGTTTGATTTCCCCTCCCTTCTCTTCTCTTTCTCTTCTCCCTTTTTTTTTTATAACAGCCCCCATGATTTTTGGAAGCTGCATATGCTTCGAAGCAGCGTCCTCGAGGCCACGAAGACAGCTGCACCGAGTTTGGCTTTTCTCCCCATATGACTGGCGAAGACAGCACCTGCCATTCATGAAAGCAGGCAAACATCGTTAATTAGGAGGCCATGAGGCCCTAAATCCCGGTGAAGAGATGAAGGGTGGTTTAGGTCCCACCGGGCGTGCCAGACTTGCGGACGCACTTTTCGTTCGTTTATTACGCTCGACCTCTTCGGGAATGGTTGATTCGTCTAATAAGTGCGTGGGCGTGCCAGTCACAAAGTGACAATTTATTCGGGCTCCGAAGAGCCCATGGTGCGCTCGATCTGACTCGGTCAGACGATTGTGTAGTTCGTGTCGGGACCAAAACCCGCCGCGCCATAAAGGTCACGGCGTCATTTACATCCCCCATACGAGGGAACACCCTTGATTAATCGCCGGGATTCAGGACCTCATGGCCAGGGAATTAATTACATGAAAGGTCTATTACGAGATATTGAAATCCTCGCGCGAGGGTGAGAAGAAAAAAAACCATTCGAGATCATGTCAGTCGTGTACTGACCATTTAATGTTCGGACGAATGTCTGGCTCGAGAAAAGCGCGATTATCGCGGGAAAACCGGAGCATATGTATACCAGGATATGGCAAATTTATTGTTTAGAGGAACGGAAGACATTCGGCTAAGCCTCGGTTGGAGCGGTCAAAAACCAGTAAATCTGTTGGCTCGGTGCAAGAGCAAGCTGCGACCATACTGCGATGGGCCCCCCGCGGTCGAAACAAGACTTGCATGAGCGTCATTAATATTTCCGGTGCCAAGGGGCAACGAGGGAATATCCCTTGAAGCGGCTGGAAAGCCCTATGTCTAGGGAAGCGGACGTTCAAAACGTGTCGGTCATTCGGGAGACCGTTTAATATTGGGACGGGTGTCTGGCTTGAGAATATCGTAATCATCGCAGAAGGACCTAGAACATATGTATGCCGGGACACGGCAAACATATTATTCCGAGACCCTGAAAACATTCGGTTAAATCTTGGTTAGTGTAGTAGGAAACCAATGAGTTTGTTGGCCCGGTGCAAGATCGAGTCAGGACCATGCCGGGGGCGCCTCCCACAGTCCAAACGGGGCTTGCGTGGGCATCATTAATGTTCTCGGCGCCGGAGGGCAGTGAGGAAGAGTCCCGGGACTAGATTCCAAAATCGAAAACGTGTTCAAAGGGAGCGGGCCATAGGCCGAGGATTGGGTCAGACAGTGACCATAATCGGGACGGACCCGAGGTCCCAGCATAGCCCACGAAGGCCTTATTGATATTCCCATGTGTAGGGTCCAGGGATGACGGGAGCCGTCCCGTTCTATTCCGATTTCTGTCGGTCACTTGCGGACCACTTGATATTCGGACAAGTGTCCATATTGAAGGTACGACGTAGATAGAAGCAACCCCGTACAAACGTACGACGAGTTCACGACAACTTCAATGAAAGAGCGGGAACAAATCCCATTAGGATGAATCCGATTCGATAGGCTATTGGGCCAGAGCAATGCCGGGTTACGACTATGTCGGGATGGAAACCGTCGGCCATATCGGTCACGCATGGACCTTTTCATGTTCGGACACCGGTCCGTAATAGAAAGGCGGCGGAAATCGAGGTGAACCCATTCAAATGTCTGCCGAACGTGCGGTAATTTTAGTAGTGGCTCGGAAGGGATCCGGCCCGAGAAACGAGTCCGGTTTAATCAGAATATCGGCCCGAGGCGAGGTCAGGTCGTGGCTATTTTGGGATAATTCCCAAGAATCAGGCCCAACCTGGAAGGGCGGCATTGTTGTTCCTTCGGCACCGGGTCACGGGAGAGACGGGGGGCTGCGATATAGGTTGTCATTTTTTTATCTGGGTTATATATATATATATATATATATATATATATATATATATATATATATATATATATATATATATATATATATATATATATTATCGGTTATTTCCCTTTTTATATACTTGTTATGAATGATTTTATCCATGTTGTTTATTATTATTATTATATTTTCTATTTTTTTACCATTATTATTAATAATTCACATTTTTTTGTTTATTTCATATATATATTGAGATTTATTTATTCATCATAGTTTTTAGTTTTTACTAATTTATTATCGTTAATATTATTATTACTATTATACATATTTTATAGAGAGAGTGGGCCGCTGGAGGGCCAAAAAGGGGTGTACCGGCGAAGGCAGGGAGAGCGTGCCGGCGAAGGGGCAAGCGGGCGTGCCGGCGAAGGGCGTGGAGGCGCGTACCGGCAAAGGCGATGGAAGCGTGCCGGGGAAGGAAGAGGAGGCGTGCCGGCGAAGGGCTATGTAGGGTGTACCGGCGAAGGGCGTGGGGAGCAGGTCGGCGAAGGGCCAAGCAAGGCGTGCCGGGGAAGCTGGGCTGGGGGCGTGCCGGCGAAGGGCGCGGTTGGGTGTGACGGCGAGGGACGTGCGGGTGTGCCGCTGAGCGTAGGGAGAGCGTGCCGGTGAAGGGGTCGCGGAAGCGTACCGGCGAAGGTGGCTGAAGGGGGCGTGCCGGCGAAGGGCGCGAGCAGGCGTGCCGGCGAAGGGCGTGCCGGTGGCTAGAGGGTGTACCGGCGAAGGTGGCTGATCGGGCGTGCCGGCGAAGGGCATGGGGAGCCGACTCCTCTTTCATTCTTATGTCTTTTCTCTTTTCCTTTTCTCTCTTGATTTTATTAAGTTTGCGAGGGCCTCTTCTCTCTTTCTCTTGATTATCTTCCATTCTTACTCTCCTGAGGACGGATGTTCGAGTTGCTTAGTCGTTATTTGATTCGGCTCTCTTTGAGTTGATTACGGTTCCCTTGCCTCGGTTAAAGCGTTTTACCGTTGTTCTTTTTGTTTGCTTGTTGCTTTCTTTTAGTCCTTTTTAACGTGTGATCATTCCATTTGTTTGTTGCTTCCTTTTATCCTTTTAATATGTTATCGTTTCTAACGAAAATTCGGCAGCTTCTCCCCTTGACCCGAGCGTAAGGGAGATACAGAGAACGCGCCCACATGGAGTGGCGGAACCCGACAACTGAGGTGGGCGCCCGAGAGCGGCAACACCTTTAATAAAACTTCAGAAAACCCGAAAGAAACGGCAAGTGGGAGACCTCTCCAAGGCTAGCCGGGGGTGCACCGGGCAAGAGGTTGGGGATGTGTCGGCGATGGGCCGCTGGGCGTACCGGGGAAGACCCACAGGGGTGTGCCGGCGAAGGGCTTGGCCACGGCGTGCCGCTAAGGGGGGGGTGTACCGGCCAGGGGACTGTGCCGGGCTGGGGGCGTGGGCCGTGCCGGGGAAGGCTCCCAGGGGTTGTGTAGGTGAACGGGGGCACCAAGGCGTGCCGCTGGGGGTTCAGCGTGTGTCGGGTTGGTGGAACCACAGCGCACCGGGCAAGGTGGAAGGCTGAGCATGCCGGCCAGAAGGGCTAAGGGTGGACGGGGGATGTTGGTTGGCTAGGCCGAAGGAAATCGTGGCAGGAGGGAGAGAGGCTCAAGGGGCCTCAGGATAGAAGCGTTGGGCCTGGGTGTCCAAGGAGAAACGGAAGGGCGTCTCCCTTTAGGCAAATGAGTAAAAGTAGCAACGGGGAGGTGGAAGGGCAGCAGGCCCTCTCCCCCTTTTTCTTCTTCTCTTCTTTCTCTTCTTTTTCTTCTTCTCTTCAGGCGGCGGCGGTGGGTGGAGCGGCGAGCCCTCTCCCCTCTCTTCCTCTCTTCCCTCTTCTTCTCTTCTCCTTCTTCTCCTCTTTTTCTCTTTCTCCTCTTCCCTTCTCCTCTTTTCCCTTTCTCTTCTTCTCTTTGCGTGGACAACAGAGGATGGAGCAGCAGGGGGGAAGCCTCCCCTCCTCTTCTTCTTCTCTTCTTCTCTTCTTCTCTTCTTCTTCTTCTCTTCGCACGGATGGCGGTGGACGGAGTAGCAGGAGGGAGCCCTCTCCCCTCTCTTCCTCTCTTCCCTCTTCGCACAGACGGTGGCGGTGGGTGGAGCGACGAGCCCTCTCCCCTCTCTTCCTCTCTTCCCTCTTCTTCTCTTCTCCTCTTCACTCTTCTGCGTCTGCCTCTCTGTCCGTCTCTTTTTCTCTCCTCTCTGTTCGCAGCGAAGGAGAGGGTTTTTTATACTCAACACGGCGGAAGCGTTCGCAGGCGGGCGGCGTCCAAAGTGCATTTAATGGGAGTTGACTCCCTTGCCCTGGATGGTAGGAGGAGTAGGCAACGTGGCCCAACCTCCGGCCGACACCTCGGGCAACCCACTGCGCGCCAAGGATACGCAGGGCATGGGCGTCACGTCGTTCGGCCGTTGAAATGCCTTCACGCTGTGCCGCTGGCGGGCTTAATAAGTGTGCCGTAGGAGGGCCAAAAAGGCGTGCCGCTGAAGCCCCAAAGGGGAGTGCCGCTGAAGCCCCAAATGGGCGTGCCGCTGAATCCCCAAATGGGCGTGCCGCTGGAACCCCAAACGAGCGTGCCGCTGAAGTCCAGGGGCTGTGCCGTTGAACAGCCCAAGGGCGTGCCGCTGAGCAGGGCAAGGGGCGTGCCGTTGAACAGCTTAAGGGTGTGCCGCTGAACAGGGCAGAGGGTGTGCCGCTGAAGCCCCAAGGGCGTGCCGTTGAAGGCCATTGGGGGCGTGCCGCTGAAGGGCTAAATGGGCGGTTCTGAGCCCGTTGTGAGCGCGAGTTGTGGCCCCTTTGATTTTCTCCGAGGTCCATGGATTGTGGGGCTCTTGGTGGTTAATTTCTCTTCACTGTCGTGACTCTGGAGACAGCCTCACGGCAGTGTGTGCATGTTCGGGGAATCCGGATGACCAGTCTCTCCGGGGTTTATTCACTCGGTTCTGTTGTTGATGCTGGGCCGAACAGGATATCTGGGTGTGCAATTTTTGGTGTCCACAGTCTCCTGAAATGGTTAATGACTCGGCAATTCATGACTTATGGTTAAAGTCACTTAGCCAAGTAATTAAACCATTCCAGTCCTCGTGTAAGATCTGATCAATGTCTCAGGTCAAAGGACCAACGATGCTACTGAGATAGTTGGATCTTCAGTTGACATTAGGTATAATCAACCATCTGAAGATCCAATAGTGGATCAGTTCAGTGCACTTCCTCTCAGGACGTACACCTACACATATGTGTTGGTGCCCCGCACCAATGACCATGAGACTGGTCACTAACACATCATGTGTACTGGTTTAATAGATAATCAAAGTCCCCCAGTGATTACCCTCCAACCAAGAACAGTTTAAGGTATGCGTCCATGTAAAGTCAGTCTCATGTTTGAGATCCCATCTCGAGCTAACTTTACAACCACATATTCTAGGGACATCGTAAAGTAATACACAATCGCATATTTACGCTCAAATATCACTTTATTAATAATGAATAAGATCGTACATCTATCTGGTCTACCCGACCCTAAATTGGCCTGTAGCACACCAATATTAACAATCTCCCACTTGAATTACAGCCAATTGCCCACAACTTTGAGGCCCATCTTATCCCGATGGCGCTCAAATACAGTATGTGTCAAAGGCTTAGTTAGTTGATCTGCTATATTGTCTTCTGACGGTACACGCTCTACCGCCACATCTCCACGATCAACAATCTCCCGAATAAGGTGGAAGCGCCTGAGATATGCTTCGACCTTTGGTGAGATCTCGGTTCCTTCGCCTGGGTGATAGCCCCATTATTATCACAAAATAATAGGATGGGAGCTGATATCTCAGAAACTATGCCAAGTTCCAATATGAATTTCTTCATCCAAACTACTTCCTTAGCAGCTTAATCTACAGCAATATATTCTACCTCCGTCGTCGAATCTGCAGTCGTATCTTGCTTGGAGCTTCTCCCATTGACTGTCCCTCCATTCAACATGAATACAAACCCAGACATGGATTTGCAGTCATCTGGATCTGACTGGAAACTAGAGTCTGTGTAAGCTCTAAGCTGTAAGTCCTTTCCTCCATAAAATAGAAAAAGATCCTTAGCCCTTCGCAAGTACTTAAGGATCCCTTTTACTGCCTCCCTGCTCTTCGCCTGGATTTACTTGATATCTACTGACAATGCTCAAAGCATTGGCAACATCATGCCGTGTACATAGCATTGCATACATGATTGACCCTATGGCCGAAGGGGTACCTTATTCATGTGTGCCACCTCCTTCGATGTTTTAGGGCTTATCCCCTTAGATAGGTAACTTCCATGTCTCATAGGAATGAGACCTCTCTTGGAATTTTCCATCCTAAACCTTTTGAGGATAGTGTCTATGTACTAGGATTGGGATAATCCTAGCATCCTTTTAGATCTATCTCGATAGATCCTTATGCCCAGCACATATGATGCTTCTCCCAAATCCTTAATGGAGAAGGTCTTGGATAACCAAGACTTAGTTGATGTCAACATCCCTACATCATTCCCAATGAGTAAGATGTCATCAACATAAAGGACCAAGAAGGTCACAGAGCTCCCACTGACCTTCTTGTAAACACAGGGTTCATCTTCATTCCGAATGAAGTTGAAAGATTTGACAGCCTCATCAAATCTTAAGTTCCAGCTTCGAGATGCATGCTTTAATCCATAAATTGACCTTTGAAGTTTGCATACCTTATTAGGATATAGCTTGGAGGTGAATCCTTCAGGCTATACCATGTACACCTCTTCTGACAGATTTCCATTAAGAAAAGCTGCCTTCACATCCATTTGCCAGATCTCATAATCCAGGTATGCAGCAATGGCGAGAAGGATTCTGATTGACTTAACCATGGCTACTGGTGACAATGTCTCGTCATAGTCAATGCCTTACCTTTGACGATATCCTTTCGCCACTAGTCTAGCCTTGTATGTGTCAATCTGTCCATCTGCTCCGATTTTCCTTTTGAAAATCCATTTGTAACCGATAGGGACTTTCCCTTCAGGTACATCAACTAAGTTCTAAACTTTGTTGGTGTACATGGACTGGATCTATGAATCCATTGCCTCTTGCCATTTCTCGGAGTCCGCACTACGGATTGCATCATGGTACGATTGAGGATCTTCATCCTCATCGATACATACCTTAGATGACCCCTCTGAGACATGTCCAACATATCTCTCAGGTTCTCTCGGTAGTCTACCAGATCTCCATAGTGTCAGTGTTTCACTCTGAATAGGATCAACCGATACAGTCTCATCTAATGAGTCTATGTCTACGGGTTGTGGTTCTTGGACCTCATCCAATTCTATCTGGCTGCCACTATTTTTCTGGAGTAGATATTCTCTTTCCAGAAATATAGCTCTCTTAGCCACTAAGACCCTTTGCTCAGAAGGGTGATAGAAATAATATCCAAACGGCTCTTTTGGATATCTCACAAACCTACACTTATCAGTTCTCGACTCAAGCTTATCACTATTGTTCTTCTTTACATGAGCAGGACACCCCCAAATTTTAATGTGATTAAAATTTGATTTCCTGCCCTTCCATATCTCATATGATATAGAAGGAACATATTTACTTGAGATCCTATTCAATAAATAAGCCGCAGTCTCTAATGCATAGCCCCACAGAGATAAGGGTAGTCCTGACATAGACATCATGGATCGGACCATGTCTAACAAGGTCATGTTTCTCCTTTCGGATACACCATTATGTTGTGGTGTATACGGTGGAGTCCACTGAGAAATAATTCCATTGTCTTTAAGATAAGAAGTGAATTCATGGCTAAGGTATTCACCTCCTCGATCCGATCGAAGAGCCTTAATACTCTTGCCAGTCTGTTTCTCTACTTCAATCTTGTATTCCTTAAACTTCTCAAAGGCTTGTGATTTATGCCTCATTAAATAGACATAGCCATATCTCGAGAAGTCATCAATAAAAGAAATGAAATAGAGGTGACCCCCTTTTGCCTCCATGGACATGGGTCCACACACATCCGAGTGTATGAGCTCGAGAAGGTCAACAGCCCTCTCACCATGTCCACTAAAGGGATCATTGGTCATCTTCCCCATGAGACACGACTCACATGTGTCAAATGGCTTGTATTCGAATGTATTCAAATACCCATTTGAGTGTAGGTGAGATACTCTTTTCTCGCCTACATGACCAAGCCTGCAATGCCATAGATATGCAGAAATCACTTCATCAGTATTGAAAACTTACATAACATTAGAACGTGTATCTAATACATAAAGACCATTGACTAATGAACCATTGGCTATAACCAAACCATTATTCATTATAGAGCACCCAGTGCCATTAAAAGCTAATATATATCCAATGTTATACAAACCAGAGATTGAAATAATGTTCTTAATAATATTAAGAACATAATAACAGTCATTCAGCACCAGAATGACTCCTAAATGTAAACTAGGACATGCAGTCTGTTGTGCCCCTGTGGTTTTGATGATTGGTTGATTGGTTTTGATGTGAGTTAATCACTTGATTATTGGTTTTGTTGTGAGTTAATCACTGTGTAGGGGGTCCGCCAGTCGCTCGAGGGTGCCGGGTCAATAGTCTTAAGCTCGGATTCGATGCTCAGTTGCCCGAGCGCTTCGAGGAAGACCGATCGTATACTGGCGGGGTCGGGCGAGGAGGCCAGTCGAGAGAGGGTGTCCGCTCGGGAGTTTTCCTCCCGGGCTATTCGGACTACCTCAAAGCTCTCGAAAAGTTGGGCCATCCTTTTTACCGCTTGGAGGTACTTGACCATTTGTCCTTCCCGAGCTTCGTATTCACCGTTGACTTGGCTAGCGACCAATTGGGAGTCAGTGTGGATCCTGACTCATTCGGCCCCCAATCTCCGAGCCATCCTGGCTCCCGAGAGAACGGCTTCATACTCTGAGGCGTTGTTGGATGCCTGGAAGTTGAACTTCAAGGCGTACCGTAGCTCCGCTCCTTCGGGGGACTTGAGGAGAATGTCGGCGCCGCTTCCTGTTGAATTGGAGGATCCGTCGACGAACAGATCCCAGGTAGGCCCGGTTGCTGGTGGAAGTGCCTCTTCAATTGGGACCGTGCTTTCAACGATGAAGTCTGCGAGAGCTTGTCCTTTAATAGCCGAGCGAGGGAGATACGAGATATCGTAGGCCCCGAGCATGATGGCCCACTTGACAAGGCATCCCGAGGCTTCAGGGTGAAAGAGAATCTTCTTCAGGGGTTCGCCGGTCAATACGACGATGGGGTGCCCTTGGAAGTAGGGTTGGAGGCACTTGGCTGAGGTAACCAACGCTAGCACGAGTTTCTCGGTTAAGGGGTACCTTCTTTCAGCCTCATTAAGCACCTTGCTGGCGTAGTAAACGGGTCTCTCGACTCCTGCGTCGTTCCTGACCAGGATCGAGCTTACAGTAGAAGGGGTTGCCAAGAGGTAGAGGTGTAGAGCTTCGCCTTGGACTGGTTTGGACAGCACTGGAGGCGAGGCCAAGAATTCCTTGAGTTTAGTGAATGCCTTCTGACATTCCTCGTCCCAAGCAAACGTAGCAGATGCCATTTTGGGTCCCCTCAGCAATTTGAAGAAGGGTAGGCAACGTTCGGCCGCCCGAGACAGGAAACGGTTGAGTGCAGCAATGCGCCCCGTAAGGTGCTGGACGTCCTTGATGCAGGTGGGTGGCCGCATGTCCAGGATGGCCTGGACCTTGTTGGGGTTGGCCTCAATTCCACGTTGAGTGACCAGGAAGCCTAGGAACTTCTCGGGTCTGACTCCGAAGGTACACTTGGTGGGGTTGAGCCTCATGTTGTGCTTCAGGAGAGTGTCGAAGGTCTCGACTAAGTCGGCGAGGTGGTCTTCGGTCTTGGGCGTCTTGACGAGCATGTCATCAATGTAGGCCTCGACGTTCCAACCGAGCTGCCCTTCGAAAATACGGTTTATCAGTCTCTGATATGTTGCTCCAGCGTTCTTTAACCTGAACGGCATCCGAGTGTAGCAGTGTACGCCGAAGTCGGTGATGAAGGCGGTCTTATCGATGTTTTCCGGGTCCATCCTGATCTGATGGTAGCCGAAGTAGGCGTCCAGGAAGCTGAGTAGCTCGTTGCCAGAGGTTGAATCGACCAGTTGATCGATGCTCGGCAGCGGGTAGCAATCCTTCGGGGTAGCCTGGTTGAGATCGGTGAAGTCCACGTATATCCACCATTTCCCAGAAGCCTTTGGTATCAGGATGACGTTGGCGAGCCATGTAGGGTACAGAACCGGACGAAAGAGGCCAATCTTCTATCCCTTGACGATTTGCTCTTTGATGACCGCTTGCTTTTGTGGGGAGTGCTTTCTCCTGCGATGTTGTACTGGCTTTGCGGTTGGGTCGAGGTTGAGCTTGTGCATCACCACGTCTCCCGGGATCCCGGGAAGGTGCTCATCAGACCATGCAAAGACTCGGATGTACTGCGTGAGGAAATCCTTATATTTTTCTTGTTTCTTAAGTGGGAGCTCGGCTCCAATCTTTACTCCTAGGGTCGGGTCACCGTTAAGGAAGACCGTTAGCAACTCCCCGCCAGGCTCAGATGTTGCAGGTCCCTCCTCGGCTCCCTTTATCCCCTTATTCTTCCCTTCCGGCCTAGTGGCATCAACTGAGACTATATAGCACCGTCTAGCCAATGCCTAGTTACCGCGAACTTCCCCCACGCCATATTTGGTCAGGAACTTCATCTTTTGGTGAAAGGTAGAGGGCACCGCTTTCATTCGGCTGAGAATGCCTCGGCCGAAGATGGCGTTGTATGCCGTCATCCCCTTAATCACGATGAAGTCTACCATAACTGTAACAGTTTTGGGCGGGGTGCCGATAGTAACAGGCAGACTCAGTGCTCCCTCGGGATAAGTAGCCTGGCCCTTGAACCCACAGAGAGGGGTTCAGATCGGGCGGAGTTTAGATGGATTCTCTCCCATTTTGAGGAAACATTCATAGGACAATACATCAGGGGCACTACCATTGTCGACTAAGATTCTGTCCACGTTACAATGGTTTATTGTGGCCGATATAACGAGAGCGTCGTTGTGCGGGGTGGTTAGCCCTTCCAGGTCCTGGTCATAGAATACCAGGGCCTGTGGTTCGCTAGCCGGCGGAGCCGCAGGTGCCTCAGCAGAGGCTCGGCTCGCCCGCTTGGTATGACGCTTCCATCCTCAGCTGGTATCTCCGCATGATGCCGTCCCGCCCGCGATGACGTTGATGTGGACTCCGCGGGGGGCATTATCAATCTCTTCAGCGGTGCCTCAGTCTTCCTTTTGCCCAGACACATACCGAGATAGGTGTCCTTGGCGGATGAGGCGCTCGATCTCATCTTGAAGTTGATGGCAATCGATGGTGTGATGCCCGTGGTCGCTATGTAACAGGCAGTGCTTGCGGTGATTGCGATGCTTGGTCTTCATGGGCTCGGGTTGGTTGAGGAGACCCGAGCCTTTGATGTCTTCATAGATCTCGTAGACGGGGGCGGTAAGTGGGGTATACCGCTCGTACTTCTGGGACGGCTCTTTTCGATCTCCATCCTGGTTCCGCCTCTTTCCTTGTCCCGTCCCTTGCTCAGACGGTCTCTTCTTGTTCCCCTCCCGACCCGAGCCTATTGTGCCTCGACAGGCGCTGAGTACTTTTTCGCACTCGGCGTGACGCAGAGCCAAGGTCACTAGCTCGGCGAGGGAGGTAGGGGATGAAGCACTAGCTCGCGCCGTAGGTTCTCATCGCGGGTACCCCCGGTCAAGGTGGTGATGGCAGAGGCCACTTCTAGGCGGGGGATGCGTAGGGCTTTCGATTTAAATCGGTTAATATAAGCCCTTAACTTCTCCCCCTATTCTTGTTTGAGGGCCAATAATCCCGCCACTGACCGGGGTGGACCGCTGTCGGTGAAGCTTTCTTTGAATACTCGCCCGAATTGCTTGAAGTTGTGGATGCTGCCGTGGGCGAGGGCTCTGAACCAAGCCTGGGCGCCCTGAACCAGAGTGGTCACGAACGCTCGGCACTTGATCACATCGGATGCCCTATGTAAGGTCATCAGGGCATCGAAGCTGTCGTAATGGTCGGCCGAGTCTCCCTGGCCATCGTACGACTTGAAGGTTGGAAGTGAGATTCTGGGAGATATCTCTGCCTTCAAGATGTAGTCAGAGAATGGGGATCGCTCCTCATCCTCCACAGGAGAGGTCTTCTGCAAGGCACGGAGAACGTGCTCTTGCTCTGCGAAACGCCTCACGAAGTCTCGCAGTCGGAGAGAGAGTACCGGTTGTCGGTGTTCCGAGGGGCTGGGGGGCGCGCTTGTATGCTGCCCCGACACTCCTCAAGGGCCTCGTCGCCCGGGAATGGTTTGCGTGCTCCGGTTTTCTCCCTCCTCGGGGTTGAGGAGGCTTCTTACTCTCGGGGAGGGGCGTGCGATGGTCCTCCTGACACGTTGCGGATGAGCCGCTGCCCCCGGAGGATAAAACGGCCTCCAGCAGTGTGCTGGGAGGCATCTCCACATGGGGGGCTTTTCCTTGGGAGCTGTGACTTCTCCTCCCTGGCCGCCTGGGGTCTCATGAGATCCACGAGGACATCCAGTTTTGCGTTGAGGGTTTCGAGGGCGTCGGTGCTCCCGTCGGGAAGTTGTTCTCCCGCCACCGATGGAGGCAACTCGTTGGCTTGGTTGCCGGATGGGGAATGCTCCGTGGGGAGGGAAGGTGTGCCTTCCTCTGTTACCAGAGCTTTTCTCGTATCGACAGCACTCCTCCTGCCAGAACTTCTTCGCACCATGATGGCTCTTTGTGCGTTTCCCACATATGGCGTTAGATGAAGAGGGGCGATCTCGCGCTGCTCCTGAGCGGGGAGGAAGATGACCACATACCCTTGAAGTATAAACTGTAAGAAGGGAAACCAGTCAGAGGTGCCCAGGGATAGATCCCCGGGGAAGACCCTCCGATGCTTAAGTCAGTACAGGTAGTAGATCACATATGCGAAGAGGAGAATTAGCAGGAAAGTGGGAGCGCGAGATTCCTTTCCACCAAAAGGTGAAGTGGTTCCTGCTCAGGCTTACTTGGGTGTGCTTAAGCTTACTTGGGCTCTTCCATCGCAGTTGGGCATGTCCTGTTTAAATAGTGGTCGGTTGTGCGAATTGATCCCTGTAAGCAGAGGGGTTCCAGGGGGGTTACGTCCTTCATGCGGGCTCCTTACGGCGCTCGGACTCTTGGTTTCCTTTATCCCCTTGAGCTTCCTGCCATTAAAGGATTCACAACGACTGAATCATTAAGCTTCCATCAGTGAGCCCGAGCGAATGGCACTTGTTCAGGAGTGGTCTCCCGAGAGATAAGTGCTGGGTCGGGACAAGGAATAGGGGGCTCCAAGGGAGCTTTCCCGATCGACTGATGCTCGGACTTTCCAACCCGAAGGCCGCCTAGGATGTGCTTGTACCGAGTGAATTTTTGAGCTTCATAATAAGTGGGCCTGAGGGCTACCACTTTGGGGAGTTGAGTCTTGTTCGGTCCGGTTTGGACCTCATTTGGCCTCTCCGTACGGGCGGTGAGATTTCCCCTCTCCACTAATCATAAGATTTTATAGCTTTCCCATTGATTTTCTTTTGAGTGCATCCGCTACAGCATTAGCTTTGCTAGGATGATATTGAATAGCAAAATCAAAGTCCTTTAGGTATTCCAACCATCTTCTTTGCCTCATATTCAGCTCCTTTTGGGAGAACAAATATTTCAAACTTTTGTGGTCTGAATAAAACGTAAATTTCACTCCATAAAGGTAGTGACGTCAAATTTTTAAGGCAAATATAACATCCGCCAATTCTAAATCATGCACAGGGTAATTTTCCTCGTGACGCTTCAATTGTCTTGAAGAATAGCAAATTACCTTTCCATTTTGCATAAGAACGCACTCTAGGCCAATGCCAGACGCATCCGTATAGACTTCAAATCCATCACCCTCAACTGGCAATGATAATATAGGGGCTGTCGTGAGATGTTCCTTAAGAGTTAGGAAACTCTTTTCACAGTCCTTCGACCATACAAAAGGATTTTCTTTTCTTGTAAGTCTTGTCAAAGGAATAGTAATTTTAGAAAAATCCTTGATAAATCTCCTGTAATAGCCAGCTAGCCCTAGGAAACTTCTTATTTCTGACACAGTCGTTGGCCGGCTCCAATTCTTAACAGCTTCCACTTTAGAAGGATCCACAGTGATACCCTCCTTTGAAATAATATGGCCAAGAAATGAGACTTCCTTAAGCCAGAACTCACATTTACTAAGTTTGGCATAGAGTTTGTGTTCTCTTAGAGTCTGCAAGGCTATTTTCAAATGTTCTTCATGTTCTTCCTTTGTCTTGGAGTAAATAAGAATGTCATCAATAAAGACGACTACAAACTGGTCCAGATAAGGTTGGAAAACTTTATTCATGAGTTGCATAAATGCTGCTGGGGCATTGGTTAACCCGGACGGTATTGCAACAAACTCATAATGACCATGACGGCTTCGAAAAGTAGTTTTGTATATGTCTTCATCTTTAATTCTGAGCTGGTGATAACCTGACCTGAGGTCTATCTTGGAAAAATACTCCGCTCCCGAAAGCTGATCAAAGAGTTCATCGATACGCGGCAACGGATACTTGTTCTTAATTGTAAGTTGATTTAGTCGCCGGTAATCGATACAGAGCCTGAGTGATCCTTCCTTCTTCTTGACAAAAAGGACTAGCGCACCCCAAGGGGATGTGCTAGGTCGTATGAATCCCTTGTCCAATAATTTCTGAAGCTGCATCTTCAATTCCTTAAGCTCTGTGGGGGACATCCTGTAGGGAGCTATAGAAACAGGTGCTGCTCCGGGAATGAGTTCAATAGAGAAGTTTACTTCCCTTTCGGGTGGTAAACTGGGTAAATCTGATGGGAATATATCAGGAAACTCATTTACAATGGGGATGTCTGCTAAGATGATCTCGTTAGACTTGGTAACAATCACAGAAGCGAGAAAAGCTTCACATCCTGGCGAAATAAGTTTGCAAGCGTGAAGGGAAGAAATGATGGTAGGATGTTTCCTATACTTGATACCAAGGAAGGAAAATCTTGGAAGACCTGGTTTGCGAAAGGATATTATCCTATTCTGACAATTAATATCGGCATCATGATCCACAAGCCAATTTACCCCTAGAATGGCATCATAGCCTTCCATGTCAAGGCATACGAGGTTTGCAGGTAGATTTTGACCTTCCACCCTTACTTCACTATTGGGGTAATAATTTGTGAGTTTGGTTCCAAGGCCTAAAGGTGTAGTAATAGCAAGGTCTGAAAGTAAGAGAACTGATGAAATTGGCAATATTTTTACAAAAGCAGTGGATATGAAGGAATGAGAAGCACCGGTATCAAATAGCACAAATGCAGGACGGGAATAAATGTGAACAATACCTTCCATAAGCCCATCATTTGGGGGCGCTTCATTATCTTCCAGAACAGTATTGAGATGAGCTTGTCTCTTACGTCCACCGCCAGACGATTGTTCCTTCATGAGAGGACAGTCTAGCATGCGATGCTCACGGCTGCCACCTTAAACAAGCACCGAGGCGCTTCCAGCATTCCTCAACTGAGTGGCCGAACTTTTCACAAAAGGTGCAAGCCGCCATGACTTGCTTATCCTTCTCCTTTACTTTCTTATTCTTCTGGGAGTTACTCCTGCTCCCGTTCCTCGAACTCTTCCTGCTATCACGAGATTTGTAGGGCTCTGTGATGCTAAATTTCTCCTTCTTACTACGTCGATCCGACCGTCGGCTTGACTCTTCACTTTTGCCATTTAATTTTTGACCTTTTCTAAGGTCCTTTCACAGAGATACGCCCGTTGGACCATCTCCGCATAAGTACGGATGTTTTGGGTCCCGAGCTGCTGAATATAACCGGGTCTTAACCCGTCCATAAATCGATTGGCCTTCAATAGGTTGGTACTGACCAGATGAGTCGCATATGGCGCTAGCCTGGAAAATTGCAGTTCATACTCGGCAACTGTCATCATTCCCTGACGTAGAGAAGTGAACTCCATAGCCTTTCTCTCCTTAACATGTTCTGAAAAATACTTGGCACGGAATAAGGTAAGAAAGCCTTCCCATGTGTGTGGTACATCAGCTAGAGGTGCTGGAACCGACTTTCACCAAGTACGTGCATATTTGTTGAGTTGAAAAGTAGCTAGGTGCACTTTTTTCTGGTCTATACACTGGATGATGTCAAATATACAGTTCATTTCATCGATCCAGTTCTCGGCCTCGTCTGGATTCGAAGAACCATAGAAACGTCGAGGATTTAATCTTCAAAAATTATGATGCAAGTCCCCAGCTCTTACTCATGTGCCTGCTTGGGATATCGTTTGCAGCGCCTGAGTGAGGCCCATAACAGTCTGCTGCATATCATCCTAGTCTACGCGATGAGCCATTATAAGAATAAGGTACCTGAGAGAATAACAAATTGTTAATTCTCATGAAAATTTGAAAGGGTTAATCTAAAGCTAAATTATTATCTTATCTCGGGCTCTACCCAATTCTCACATGGGTGGGGAATTTCCTCCTTAGTTCATAGGTAAGGGTCCTAAAACCTTGTACTTATCCTATGACATGACTTTTCTCCCTAAGTCCTTGGACTTAGGCTCTGATACCAACTTAACTGTCACGCCCCGAGCTTTTAATACAGCGGAAGATAATTTTGAGAATCATGAACAGCCGGCATGGTAAGCCTCTTGCAAGCAAGAATAATCAGAGCGCAAGACAATCACACATAAGATGCAATTGCACAATAATTTAATCAACTTCTCCTTCCATTAATAATAAGAATGATAAAAATCTAAGTACATAGACGATTCCAAATCTAGTTGACTCAATAAAGAAAAAATTACATGAACTCGATCTAGACATTATTGACTTCCTAAGTCTTCTCTCTCAATTTTATGAGACTTTCATTCGCTCTCGGACCCATCACTTGAATAACTCGAATTTGAATCCGAACTACTTGCATCTCCTGAAAAGATTGAAAAGTAGGTAATGAGCACACTTGCCCAGTAGGTATCTTCGCATCAATATGATTGGCAATATTAAAGTGATTAGCGTTTTAACTCTAAAGAATAAGGTAAAATCATGTGAATGCGGTAAATCATGTAAATAAACCAAAGTAACAAGACATGACCAAGTTAAGATATGATTGAGCAAGCATGATCAAGCAAGAATGTAATTATGGCCATTCAAGAATGTAACAAGAATGTACTAGCAAGTCAAGCAAGAATGTACTCTTCACTTAGTAACAAGTACTTCGTGAATTTCTGTGGATATTTTCACAAGTCGTGAATATTTCCGTGAGTGCCGTGGACATTTCACTTATTTATAAAGAAAGTACTCCCAGCGCAATGCGACGTCAGTAGTATCATATCCCATGGTTTATAATAGTATGTTTCCGACAATCAGCCAAGGGGACTAGCATAGAGCCCTTGAACACAATCAGTGCTCGAACCGCATCTTCAAGTATAAATCAAGCTACTTCCACGCATGTAAATAATGTGGCCAAGAATGTACAAATTTCAATCATAGATTCCTGATAAAGTATCCAAAAATACGAACGCTTCTACAAGAAAATAAGGAATTTCAATAATTACCTTAAATAACTAGGTTATGCCATAGAAATAAATCGACAGCATAACGGTACTTTTCTTAACTTTCATAATTTAGTCAAATCATTCTTGATTAAGGTGACATGTCCCAAAAATTCAATAGTCTTTCTAGGATCATATAGATATTAACCCTTGGTCAAACCTTGGGTTAATGGAACTCAGGAAATTTAGCGGTCTATAACTGGGCCGCTATATTTACATGGCGGTCTAGTATTGGGCCCCTAGAATGGGCTAAATCCAGAAAGAAATCAATTGGACTCAGATGACGTGGTGGTCAGATACTGGACCGTTAATGGGCTTTAGCGGTCGAGTATTGAACCGTTACAGAATCAAAATCATAAAATATCGGTAGTGCTTTCTAGACAATTGGGTTTTAATGGTACAACCAACTCGACGTCCTAGTGGGAATCCCAGGCTCGCGGAGAATTACTGAGGCCTTGAAGCAAGATTTCTTAGTCCATTGGAAGGAATATCCAAAGGAGAGGTTATCATATTCAAGATTATGTTCCTATAAGTACAAAGTGTGTAACTAATGGCCATATATTGGAATATACGCCATGAACTTACAGAAATGACTCTAAGATAGGAATAGAATGTGTACAGTGAGAAACCAACTGTTGACACCCGTTTTATGACCGATGAGTTGGGTCATCTCCTTGTTCATTTTATATGATGCTCCGAGTTATTCACCCTTGTTGAGTCGTCTTGGTCATTTGAGGTTTCTTTCATGGGTCATTTCCTCCTTGGTTGGGTTTGGTTCTTCATCTTTGTTAGCTGAAAGTTGCTTGGCAAACTCTCCTCTCCATTTTTCATCTTTTTGGTATTTAACGCATCTCTCTTAGCGCGTTACAATAATCTAACGCACCTCTCATGGACCGTCACATCATGCCAGAGTCCTTAAGTCTAAGGCTTCTTTCAAAGCTTATCTATTGATCTATCCGTTGAGTGTGACGGTTTATCGTGCGGCCGTTACTTTCATTGTGACGTGTCTATCTTGATCCGTTACGTGCTTCAGAGTCCTCCTTTCGAAAACTTCGCCCGTTGGTCTTATCTTTCAGGGGATAAGGTTTTATAACGGACTAATCATAGTGTGTTACCTTCTTGTGGCGGTCTATCGAGCGACCATTACATCCATCAGAAGTGTTCTAGCAGAACTGCTCTTTCTTTGCTACTCCGTTGCCGAATTAAGAGTTTGATCTTGTGATTTCTCTTCCAAATATGATCCTTAGAACCTTCTGTTTGATTTTATGGACTCTTGGGAATATTATCTTCAAGAGTTTACCAAGAAACCTCTTCCTTTTTAGCTGGCTCATCCTCAACTCGAACCAAGAGTTTGGGGGTCTATAAATAGGACCCTTGACTTCATGGCTTGAGGAGGAGATTTCTGGGGTTCGCGACGAAGTGTTGTCGCATCCTAGAGCCAGAACCAACCAAGGAAGGCTGCATCCCACGTCCATCATCGTCCTAAGTCCAGGGAGTATTAGCTTTAAGGGGCTAGTTCAGTCAAATTCAATCTTTTAGTTGTTTTTCCATCTTCTATCATCCATGGCATGTTCCCTCTCCTTCCCCCACGTTCTTTCTCTTGCTGCATGCATCTAAATCCTCCTCCCATCTTTTAAACACCCCATAGGGGTTAAAAAAACCAATCACCCCCGATATTCTCCCCTTCCTTTTGCATGTTCTTCAATTCTTTTGATTTATAGCTACTACACTTTACAAAAGCTAATCTGGGTGTTTTTCTTTGTTGTCTATATTCCTTTGCAGGTTTTCCAAGGTTAAGACACGAGGCCCAAGCTTCCTGGCCGGCTGGGAAGTGTGGAGATTCAAAGATTCCCAATTCCTTTTCTGCAGATCTCTGACGGATCAAGGAAGGAGCGTTACGATTCTCTGGCGCATCTACACTAGTCCGTTACACTTCACAGGGTTGCAGATTACAGTTCCTGGTTTTCTCTCTCATGCGGGTGGGTGCTTCATCTACTTATTCTAAGGTACGCTCCAAGTCCTTGGCTTGTTATTTACCTTAGTGACGATCACGTTCCTTCTTAGTTGGGCAATAGCTCTCTCTCTCTTCACATCTTTTCCTTTAATTGCTTGTTCCACCCCTTGCGGTGTGTTTTCTATTCCTCTTGCTCCACGCTCGGCGTGTGTTTTATTTCTCCTTTAGTTTAGTTCCTTGGTTGAGATTGCTTGCCCATGCTTAGAAGTCATGATGGTTGCATAGGTGTATGTTGTGCATGCCTATTGGTAGATCGATTACATTATTCCACATATCTGCATAATTGATCACCTCATCTTGCAATAAAGGAATCATCACACCAATCATAAATAATAACCAACAGAATTTTTGGCGATCACGGTGGGACGTCTAGTGCCAATTGTGCCTTTTGATCTTTGTTAAACCTGCCATCCAGTTGTTCCTTCCTTTGCTCGTGTCTTCCCCGGATTTTCCTTTTATTTCCTGCCGTTTCTGGTTCCCTGGGCTCTCTGGCGATCGTATCCTAGTGCGTCACATTATTGAAACGGTCCATCCCTGGACCGTCAGGCTTTCTGACGCGGGTGCATACGATCGTTACTCCAGTTACAGGTACGCGTCCCAAGGTACAGTTTATTTCCGTAGTTTCTACTGTGATTTTCATGCTTAGGTGCTACTTGGTCTCCTCTTGCGTTGGTTTACATATTCATATCATTATGTGCATATTTGATTACTAGATTTTAGGCTAGAACTTGCATGCACTCCGGTGCACATAGGTTCATGCATATTTTCATACATTAGATTGCATTTTCCTACCTTGGTGTGTGGACCTCTCGTCTCCATATTCCTTGGAGCCGACTAGGAAATCACATCAGGGACCTCCATAAGTCCCCGCGAGCCGTGGATTCCCACACGGACACCGAGTCGGTTGTACCCCTCCCATCCTGTATCTAGGATTGCATAAGTGAAGGAGGGATTACATTTAGAGTCAAACCAAGTCACATATCTTTCCCCTATTAGGAACCTATTGTTGAGAGCACATTTTGATCAAGTCACTAAGGTTCCAAACGAGAAAATCATAAGAATCTTGTTGCATTATCTAAATAACTTGGTTGACCTTGAGTGTTTTCGTCTCTTTTTCACCTACATCTCTGTTAAAGTTATCTAAGCTTGGTCACTCATTGTGTGTTGTGGTGTGTTGTTTACATTTTGTTAAGGTCTTTCGTTGCATGTGGAGTTGCTTCCGCTCTCTAGAGACTTCATCACCTAGGGGCAATTCCTTTTTCAAACTCTACTCCAATCCTCTTTTCGAGACCGCCATGGCCTCTTTTGATCTCCCCCATTCCCAAGAGGAGTCTCTTCCTCAAGGGCTTCTAGAAGACCCCTCTAGGGTCATCGCATTCCAACCCGGGGAAGGGCACATCCCTCCTTCATCCTCCATCCCCATGGAGGGCACCCAATCCACTCAGTCTCTTCCTACTCCTTCCGCCAATTCCATTCTCCAAATGATGGCCCAATTGGATCCGGCCCAACTTCAAGCTGTCTACCAGGCCATGCAAGGGTCCAATGCCTCACCTTCCACCCTCGTGCAAGGTCAGTCCAATCCCTCCATTGTTCAAACTAGGGCCGATGGGTCCGCCATCCAGTCTGTTCCAATCGACCTCACCCCGGTCCAACCTAGGACCCTCAGGTTCTCTAGTCTGGAAACCGGCCAGTCTTATGGTTCGGCCCAGCAATTCTCGGATAAGGGAAAGATCGTTGTCCCTTCTTCTTTTTCAGCAGATCATCATATGTCTGGCCCATCTATGCCACAGGTTCCTATTGGCCCGAATGATTTCATGCGCCCTCAGTAAGGGGCGGTCCAAGTCCACACCAACATGGGTCTTCCTTCGACCCAATATCCTTCTTATGGGTCACCTCCTCCATCCGTTTATCCCTCTGCTCCTCAGATTCCATCTTTCACTATCCCTACTCCGTCCAGGGAGCAAGAATTACTCGATAAATGGGCCGCCATGCAACAACAACTCGATTTCCTCCAGAAGCGGGTTGGCCCACAATCCTTGGCAGATGTTCCAGTCCCGAGCTTCCAAAACATCTGATTCCCTCCGCAATTCGAGCTCCCTACCTACCGCAAGTATGACGGGAACGACAACCCCTTTATCCATGTGAGGGATTTCTTATATGAATCGGCTCAATTTCAGTATGATGATCGTCTTATGGCGTATCTGTTCCGTCGATCACTAGATGGGGTTTCACTAGAGTGGCTCTACTCTCTGCCACTAGAAGATGCCGAGAGTTTCAAAATAGTGAAAGACAAGTTCATCCAACGGTTTCAAGATAGGGTCGGTCCAGAATATTCCTTCACAGACTTGGTGGGCGAGAAGATGAAGCTGGACAGTGTTAGCATGCCCCGTGCCTGCAGGAGCAACTATGCTCTTGACAAAGCCCGGCTGCCTAGTGTTAGATTGTTTTAGTCCTCACTTTTGTGGTCTTTCCGGGGGTATGCCCCGCCTGGGAGTTATGTAAAAATCTCCACCATTTATATAAACACTTGGTTGGTAGCTGGTCGCCCGGGGAAGTGATTCCTTCTTGCCCCGCTGGGGCTTGGGGCACTTAGCTGGTGCTGACCCTACCACCTCCTTTTGGCTTAAAAAAAAAAAAGAAGATGAAGCTGGACGAGGAGTTTGCTGCATATGCTGATAGATGGAGGCAGATGGCCGCCAGGGTGTCGGGACACATTCCGAAGGAAGAGAAGGTCAAGCTACTCATCTCTAATGCTACCCCGACCTTCCGTAACATCCTTGCCATGAATGGCCAACATGCACCAACTATATAGCCGGGCGCAGTTTATTCAAACACAATTTAAGGACTCCCCCATCCACTCGCTCTTTGAGAATCAAAAGCCTAAATACACAAGAAACCTCAAGGGCCTGTCACCGAGGGGGTCCAGACCAACGAACAAGTTCAAGCCGTTACCTTCCCCTTCCAAGCCGCTCCATTCCGCTTTCCGCAAAACACCCGTACTTTCCAAAGTCCCGCTCCACAAAACTTTCAACCCGCTCCACAAAATCCTCCGCCTACCTTCGCCGCTCCACAAAGCACCTTCGCCGCTCCACAACAACCTCTACAGCCTCCGCAATACCACAACGTCCCTCCACCCAACGGCTACAATAACAACAACAAGCGCCCGGGACCTAAGAGAGCCCAGTATCCTCCTTTGCCTGAGTCCCTCACAAACATATTTTCGGCTCTCATGTCAGTTAGTGCAATCCAACTTCTTCCGGAACGGCCTGTCTGGAACTCGGCTGTTGATCAGACAAAGT
Source organism: Amorphophallus konjac (assembly GCA_022559845.1). Lineage (NCBI taxonomy): Eukaryota > Viridiplantae > Streptophyta > Magnoliopsida > Alismatales > Araceae > Amorphophallus > Amorphophallus konjac. The sequence goes on along the minus strand of CM040118.1, from coordinate 253,753,032 downwards.
ACTGCATGTTCCATAGGCAGCCGGGACATACTATCGAAGGATGTTTTCAGTTCAGGGATTTGGTCTATGACCTCCATGAGGGACACCGTATTCATTGGGCCGAAATGCACAAGGCCATTGTTGAGATTAAAGAAAAAAGAAGGCATCCGCTGAGGCAGCAAGTGCAGCAGCAATAGGCACCACAGCCGCAGTAGTAGCCACAGCAGCAACCGCAGCCGGTTCAAGACTTGGGGATCCATCAGAACCCAATGCCGAACCATCCTCCCACTCCGCAGCCTCAGCCACCGGCACCGGCTTAGGTCAATGTAGTTCAACCCCCGGCTCTTGACGCCGGGTGGTCTTTTGATGATGACGGCTCCACGCCGCAAGTCATGGCCCTCCACCACAACTACCACAGCCCTTCTGCTTCCACCATCCTCACACCCACATATCAAAACCCTCCCCCGCCTGTTAGACCGCTTGTTCTTGCATCCACTTCCACCCCACCACCCGTCTCTCGCACTTTGCTCACCCTCGCTATCACCACGCCTCCATCTAACCCTTCGCTCACTACACCTCCGCTTACCCTTACACATGCACCCGCTGTCACCACGCCTCCATCTAACCCTCCGTTCATTACCCCTCCGCTTACCCTCACACCCCCACTTCCCTTCGCACCCACTACCACCAACCCTCCACCCATCATCCTGTCATCACCACCCGCTACCCCCTCTCCCACTCCCATCATTTCTACCACACCCTCTTCCGCACCATTCATCCACCCCGCCGGGCCTACTAAGTCGCTTATTTTGAGCCCGTCTGAGGCTGCTGCAGCCTATAACTTTGCCCTATGGAGCGTGCGCATGTTTCACCGCAATTATCCTTCTACCTCCAATCCCATGTCTTCCCAACCGGCAGCTGAGCAAGAGGAAGCCGAGCCACTGCCAGGTACCCAATATGATCTGCTACATCATTTGGATAGGGTGCCCGCCAAGATATCCGTGCTGGAGCTTATAAAGAGATCTATCCTTCATCAAGATGCTCTCAGGAATTTTCTTCAAAAGGTGATGGTTAGTGAAGACATGGCCGTTGACAGTTTACCTACAGCACTGGCAACTATCTCCAAAGGACCGGTAATTACATTCTCTGAAACCGAGCTAGCTCCTCCAGAAGCTCGGCAAATGCCGCTTTGCATCACTATTATCTTGAACAAAGTCAGTGCCGATGCAGCATTGGTTGACACCGGGGCATCTATCAATGTATGCCCGCTCAGCACTCTTAGGGCCTGTAATCTGTCAGAAAAACTTCTACGCCCGACCCCCACTACTATAGCTGCTTATGACAATTCTCGAAGGGCATGTCATGGGGTTTTTACTATTCAAGCTGAGCTTGGGCCTCTCACTATGCCCATTGAATTCTATGTGCTGGACATTGACCCTATGTTTAAGGCTATTTTGGGTCGTCCATGGATCGATACTCTTAGTGTTGTACCTTCCACCACGCATCAATGTCTCAAATTCCCTTTTCAAGGGAGGGTGGTTAAAGTCAAAAGCCTATCCTCGGTCCAGTCTGTCAAAGCTATATCAGAAAAGGTTCTGCCTACACTATGGCCCAGTAGTCAGCCCGTTATCTCTGTGTTGGATCTGGATTTTCCTTGGGCTTATGCACCATGCAAGCCCGTTACCGCACCTGTTGACATCAAAGTGAAACCCCAGATCCGAGATTCCAAGGGCTGGGACATTATATTGAAATTGGGCTACCAACCGGGGAGAGGCCTCGGTACGCAATTACAAGGGCGGACTTCGCCCATTCCTAAAAGAAGAAAAATGAGTAGACGAGGTCTCGATTACCGAGAGTCTACACTCTCAATGATGGGTGATTCAGGGCCGCTTACATGGGACTACCGCCAACACTTTGTTAAAGGCCCTCTCCAGCCAGGAACACTTCAGCCGCAGCCAGCATAATCAGAGAAGAAAAATACAGCATGTACAATTGCCGATCCACCTCTGCTGCCAAAGGGGCCTGTCAATGATATGCCAGATTTCAGTTAGTCATTTGCTAGAATGTTCAGCGAGCCAAATGGCTATGGTCAGAAGAAGAAGCAGGAGGTACGGCTTGTTCAGTGGAAACCGAAGCCAGCATGCCATCTGCGGGAAAAAGCGAGCCTTCCAATTGTTGTTTCTTTATCTCCTTCCCGCCTGCGCGCATTGGTCCATGCGCTGGACTTTACTCCTCGTCCTCCTTCGATTATGATTGATCCACTTTATCCAATATCTCCATTCCGGCACGACCTGCCGACGGAATTCTCAATAAGTCACTCTCCTTGCGAGCGTTCCCCACCTCTTAATTCCCCATCTTCTATCTTTTCCTCATCCGATTCTCCCCTCAATCTTCTCTATTCCTCTCTTCTCACGCTTCCTCCTCTACCATCTCCTCCATCCTACTATGTGATCTCCACTGATCTCCAAAAAAAACGTCAAATTTGAAACGGAGCTTTCAGTGGAAGATTATGCTATCTTGTCTCCATCCTCCTCCCAGGGGCACGGGTCCCCTACTCCTTCCTTTCCACTAGATCTTCTTTCCCCTAGGTTAGGCGTAGGGTCCGTCGAGTCTAGGGAAGTAGAGTCAGTTAGGTCTAGAGAAGTAGGGTCATGTTCTAAGTCATCCAACCCTTCCTCTTTTGAGCCGCGCCCCCTTGCGCATCATTCCAAATCCATCCCTGATAGGTTCTTACAAGATCTAGCTCAGCGGTGTCATGCTCTTTTGAAGTGTCCGGAGTTTGTCGCTACGGCGATCATGATAGAAGATGATGAGGAAATAGAAGGGGTGTGGAGCGACGACGGACTCGGTGTGTATGAAGTCCTGGATGAGAAGGACCCGATCGATGATGAGGACAACAATATAGATGACACTGCCGATCTGTATGCGCAAGGGTTAAAGAGATTCGACGAGCCATCATCGGCAGTGGATGAACCTACAAAGGAAATAAATTTGGGAACTGAAGTAGACCCAAGGCCGATCATTATTGCCGCTAACCTCCCTCCGCAAGTGGAAGAAGATCTGATCAAGGTTCTAAGAGAGTATAGTGATTCTTTCGCCTGGTCTTATGAGGACATGCCGGGTCTTGACCCCTCTTTAGTGGAACACCGACTCGTGCTTAAACCAGGGGCAACACCCGTAAAATAGAGGTCAAGAAGATTTCACCCCCACATGGCCTTAAAGATTAAGGAAGATGTCGATAAATTATATAAGGCCAGGTTCATTAGAGTTGTTCTATATCCCCAGTGGGTGGCAAACATAGTTCATGTTATCAAGAAAGATGGAAAGGTGTGTATTTGTATTGATTTCTTGGATCTTAACAAAGTATGTCCCAAGGATGATTTCCCATTGCCTCACATCGATGTCCTGGTGGATAACACTGCCGGATATGAAGCTTTGTCATTCATGGATGGTTACTCAGGTTATAACCAGATCCGTCTCACTCCGGAAGATCAAGAGAAAACTTCCTTCACCACGCCCTGGGGCACGTACTGCTACGTGGTTATGCCGTTCGGTCTGAAGAACGTAGGTGCCACCTATCAAAGGGCGATGATGGCTATATTCCACGACATGATGCATATCTACATGGAAGCTTATGTGGATGACATCCTGGTGAAGTCAAGAACTAAAGAAGAACATCCTGTTATTCTGGCTAAGGTGCTACAGAGAGCTAGAAAGTACAAGCTGAAAATGAATCCGAAGAAGTGTGTTTTCGGAGTCTCTTCAGGGAAGCTGTTAGGCTTTATAGTTAGCAAACGGGGGGTCAAGTTCGAATGGAATCAAGATTGTCAAAAAGACCTATGAGGACTTAAAGGTCTATTTATCCAATCCACCGATTTTGCAACCTCCTGTCCCTGGGAAACCCCTAATCCTATACATCTCGGTCATTGAGGACTCTCTAGGGGCGATTTTAGCACAAGTAGACGATGAAGGAAAAGAGCGGGTAGCTTATTATCTCTCCCGGTTGTTTAACCCGACTGAGGCCAAATACACCGCTATAGAGAAGACTTGTGCCACCTTAGTGTGGGTAGCTCAGAAGCTCAAACACTACTTCCTAGCCCACCCAGTTAGGTTGATCTCTATAATGGACCCGATCCGCTATCTCTTAGAAAAGCTTATCCTTTCTAGTAGGTTAGCTCGCTGGCAGAGCATCCTCTCTCATTTCGATATCACGTTCATTGTTCAGAAGGCAGTCAAAGGATATGCCATCGCTGAACATCTTGCCCATCTTCCCATTCCGTGCACATATTCTATTCAGGATGATTTCCTTGATGAGCATCTCTCTGTCCTTACTCATCATCCCTTCTGGTCTCTGCACTTCGATGGTGCACTCAATTCTCAAGGCCGAGGGATAGGCGTTGTCCTGCTCACCCCAGAAGGGGTGACGATTCCTTTTGCTTATCAACTTCAATTTCCTGCTACCAACAACATCGCCGAGTATGAGGCTCTCCTAGCTGGGTTGAAGCACGCCTACCTTCTAGGCGCGCGTTACTTGAATATCATAGGGGACTCTCAGCTCATCCTGCGGCAAGTTCTGTCCACCTACCGCACCCGTGACCCTAAGCTCAAGCCATATCAAGATTTGGTCACGCTCCTGACAAGGCAATTCCGTAAGTTGATCTACATCCACACTCCCCGATCTCAGAACATTCTAGCTGACGCCCTAGCATCCCTTGCTTCCTCTCTATCTTTCCCTCTCGGTCGGAGTACTGAGACTATCGTCATTCAGAGATTGGACGCACCCTCTCTTCAAGATCCTTGGTACGCCAACCTTAGGAAGACTGTAGAGGCGAGGGCTGAGAAGGAAGAGTTGAAGGAAGTATCTTTGATGGAATTAGAAGAGATCTTGGAAGAGGAAGAATTGCCCGGGTATCATGAAATCGAGTTGTATTGCAAGGATGGATCGTTCTCGGAAGGGGCAAATGCCGAGCATCGCAAATCAATAAAGAGAGCCGCCTCAAGGTATACTATCGTCGCAGGTGAACTATACAGACGCGCTACCAATGGGATGCTCATGAGATGCTTAGACGATGATGAAGCTTGGAAGGTGGCTGAAGCAGCCCATTCTAGTGAGTGTGGAGGTCATGTTAATGGCCAGGCTCTAGCGAAGAAGATCCTTAGGCAGGGCTGCTATTGGCCCACTTTAGAGGAAGATTGCTCCCTCTATGTCCGGAGGTGTCTTAAATGCCAACTCCATGCTGATAAGATCCACGCTCCAGCTTCATCTCTTCATCCTCTATCTGCTCCTTGGCCATTCTCTATGTGGGCGTTCGACGTTGTCGGCCCGCTCGGTGATCCCAATTCTCAGATCAAACAAAAATCCTTCATCCTTACCGCCACTAAGTACTTTACCAAGTGGGCTGAAACCGAAGCATACGCAGAGATTAAAGCTACCACGGTGTGCCGCTTCATCATGAAGAACATCATTTCGCGGTTCAGAGTGCCAAGTAGCATCGTCACCGACAACGGACCCCAGTTCGTTTCTCAAGAGCTCAAGGACCTATGTAAGAAATTCAATATTACATTGCATCATTCATCTCCATTTTACCCACAAGGCAACGGCCAGCCCGAAGCCACTAATAAAACCCTTCTTAAAATCATCAAGAAAATATGTGAATCTCACAAATTTTCCGATTGGCCAGAGAGATTAGTGGAAGCTCTATGGGCTTACCGCACCTCCGTCCATACTCCCACGGGGTAAATCCCCTATGCTCTCACTTATGGAATGGAGGCGGTGCTCCCATATGAGATCCTGATCCCTTCCCTAAGGGCACAGCTCGATAAGGAACTTAATCTCGACGAACGTCGAGAGGCGTTGCTCGTCCAACTGAAACTCTTAGACGAGAAGAGGATGAATGCGGCTGATCACGTATCCGTTTATCAAAAGAGAGTTTCACGTTATTTTCAAAAGAAGGTAATTGAGCGTAAATTTCAAAAAGGTGATATGGTTTTGAAACGTAAATTCATTCGATCTGCATGTCCTAGGTCTAAATTACAACCTAACTGGGAAGGGCCGTTTGTTGTCAAAGAGGCTTATCCAGGGAATGCCTATTGCTTAGTGAACGCAGAAGGTGAGGAGCTCGCTCACGCTTGGAATGGGTTGTATCTTAAGCGTTTCTTTCCTTAGAGTCTGAGCCGGTGCCACCACGGTAGTAGGGTGTCCTTTCCCTTTTAAAAGAGGACCCTGAGCGCGGCAATCACACACTACACGACATCCCTGGTCGGGTCTCCCACTCTGTAGACACCGTTTCTCCTTGGCCATGCTTGGGGGAAAGTCAAGGTCCCAGTCCGTTTCTCTCTTCGACTGAATCCAGGGGCAAGAGGTGAATAAGGAGGCGACGACCAATCTAGATGCCCTAACAAGAGGAGGTCTCAAATAGGGGCAGTCTGTTATGACCTGACGCCACAAGAAAAAAGAAAAGAGCAAAGAAAAGGAGCACTCATCGTGACAAGAGCAAAAGTCTATCTCGAAAGTTCATCAATCATAATTCCAAAGCTCCAAGAAGAAAATGGAAAAAGTTAGGCATGGCAAGAGTGGCAGTACAGTTTCCCCGCGGGAGGTATGAGCCCGGTCGTATGCTTGCCTAGAGTGGACAAAGATTCGATGACGGACACAAAGCCCCGGCACAATAGACTGAATCTTTGGATGGGTTGTCTGAAGAGGGACCCAAGTCCTGAAAACTTCTATATCTGGCATAAGCTTATCCCTGCATTCTATTTTTCTTTTTAGGACCAAAGCAAGTACCCTGGGTATGGGCCTTGGCAGAAGCACAGTCACGCAAGTTAGGTCCTGGCCAGGGGTTGTCACCCACATTGCACGCCAACCTCGAAAACCCTCAATGGAATAGGGAGGACCCACGCTCCTAGGGAGGCACTGGTTTTCAAAATCCAAAAAAAATCATATATTTCAAAAAACCAAAAAAAATTATATATTTCAAAATCCAAAAAAATCATATATTTCAAAATCCAAAAAAATATAATATTTCAAAACCCAAGAAAAAAAATCATATATTCCAAAAAACCAAAAAAATCATATATTTTTAAAATCTCACAGAAATCCAAATAATTGCAAAACTCCAAAAATACCATCATGTGCATCGCATGCATTACATTGTTTTCATTACATTTTCCGCCTATTTAATAAGGCTCCACCCCTTGACCAAATATCAAGAACGATCAAATTCTAACTTGCTGAAGGCAAGGGGTTAAGTCTAAGAACAGATCTAACTTGTTTTTTATCTAAGCGTGTGCAGAATGTAGGTTCAAAGCCTGAAGATTCGAAGCCCGCGAGTTAATAATTTCTGACACTGTGACGCGCCTTCAGTGGACCGTCACACCATTCCTAACGGACCAATACTGGCCCGTTACCTCCTTTTGGCCTAGTTCTCTATTCTCAGAAATATCATTCTTTAACGCGTCTGTCTTAGTCCGTTACTTCATCCTAACGGACTCATGTTGGCCCGTTAATTCCTTCGGAACATAGTTTTTCTGGGTCCTTCTTCTAACGGATTCTATCCAGTCCGTTATGGTATGGTGACGACCCTCCTTAGATCCGTTACGTTGCATAGAAACTCTATTTTACAGAACAAGTTCAGTTCAATTGCGCAATCAATTCATTATCTTTCAAGAATATAACTTTTATTTTATTTTCAACTAAACTCATTGTACATCAGGTGGTTGATAAAACTCATGCTCTTCATTACATTAAAAACAAAATTCAAAGAACATTCATTTTCCTATCCGCATGAGGCCGGATCTTGCGCAACTCGTTCACGTAAGCATGATGCACCTTGTCGTCTTCTTCCACTTCCTCTTGCCACGGGCAGATTTTGCTGATCTCCCACATGATCAGCGCATTCCGGATCACTCTCTCATCCTCCTCAGTCCCCACCTTTCTAGCTAGAAGGGGAGGGTAGTATGCAATTGCAGGAACTTCGGTTCGGGGTAACCCAACTTGAAGGTCGCATCGGTGAGGGTTGTAGATCGCCATGGTAGTGTTCCCCACTAGCTGTAGATCTAGGCCTGGCCGCCGTGGTACTCTAAGTATGGTTCTCCGAAGAATGCTTGGCCGCATTTCGAATTTCTCCATCGGCATTGTGTTGAGGAAGAGGCGCCATTCATCACGTGTTTTCTTGTCTGCTGTTCAGCACTCCACCTGTAAAGAAAACCCAAAGGCACCTCCAATGAAGGATAGAGGGTGGCTCCCGAAGATCCGGCTAGTTGTGGTCAAGTCCTCCTTGAGTTGAAATTTAACTCTCACTCCCATCCAACACTCAAGGAGTATCATTGAACCAAAAAGAGCTCCTCTAAGGCAAGCCGAGTTAAGTCCTTCATAAAGGTATGAGAGGACCGCTTGTGAAATGGACATTCCCCGCCATAACCCGCTAATAATGCTCAGATTTTGGATATCAAGAAGGTGGTCAATGGTAGGAAAAAGAAAGACCCCGCATAAGCACACCGACACGGCTTTTGCTATGGCTTTGAATCTACCGCTTTTGTTCTTGCAAAAGGCGGTTATCCATTGTGCCATTGGTATCAAGTGAATTAGCTTTGGGCTAATCATGGTCCTAACATCTTTGGGGTTATGTATGAAGTCACTTAAGATTAATGAAGGGTCTATAGGCTCAACCGTGTGGCATATTAAGGCTTCATCCCCTACTTTGGTCTTAGCAAGTGATAGGTAGGTCTCTACCTCCTCCAAAAGGATTGTGGCTTCAAAGGAAGGGAAGATGAATGTATGAGTTTGGGGATGCCATAGTTCTATAAGGGCTGAGATGCTTGCCCAATCCAAGGACAGCTTGTGGAAGTTCTTCCCTAGGACAACTAAGGGTTGAAGGTGCCATGCCCTTAGGATGGAGATGACCTCTAATGGAAGTTCCTTAATCATGGGAGCCACCCACTTCAAGTTGGAATAACACCTCGGGCCAGGAAAAGGCTAAAAGAAAGAAGGAGAAGACGAGAAGAAAAGAGAGATCATAAGTGTAGAAAAATTGAATCTTTTGACTGAAATTGCAAAACTTACCTCTCATAATGGATTTGAACTGAGGTGTTTGGGGATGGAAGTTAACCTTTGTAACTCCCCATGCTCTTTTCTGGCAGCTTTGGGCCCGGTGTAGACCCTTTCCTCCATGGTAAAGGCCCCGAAGCTTCTTTTCATGGTGTTCTTGGCTATTTGATGAGTTTTTTGAACTTGTAGCAGAGAAATAATGTGAGTTGCGAATTTAGGGCTTGATCCTATTTGTAGATCCTTAGTTTTGGTGTTAGAATATGGGGACTAGGATTAAGAAGTCTTATCCTAGGTCCAGGAGAGTCCTAGCATGGATTTAGCCGCTTTCCATCCAACTTCGGATGATCTTGAGAGAGTCCCGTTCGGATTCTGCTGCTGTTTAGTGTAACGGTCTATCGTGGGACTGTCACACTACCCTGGCGCGCCATGGTGGGTTCGTCACATTCTGTCATCCACCGCTTTTCATTCTATTGTCTCTAACGGCCCTGTTTGGTCCGTTAAGTATCCCTGACGCACCAGAATTGGTCCGTCACACCCTGTGTTCACCTGTTTTTCTCTGTCAGTTCTAAAGGCTCTAGCATGGTTCGTTACGTACCCTGGCGGTCTGCAGTGGTCCGTTACGTTGTCTGCTACAGGTTATAGATCCATTCGTTCCCTCTCTTTCTGGCCAAATCTGCCAGTCCCATTTACACACATTCACCCATCCATTTCCACACATCCATTCCATTCACTCATCCATTCCATTCACACATCCACACATCCACATAAACTGAAAAACAACAAAATAATAATAATAAAATTCCATTCCATTTTTTCATTCCACCAACTATCATATACATGTGTATGATCAACAAAAGAACAAAAATAAGAACACATCACTCGGCCGGTCTATCTCCCGGGCCCTCACTATCCCCAGCACCCTCTTGCCGCTTGGCTGGCGGCTCCATGGTACTGTGCTCCTCCTCTCGCGATCGTCTCTGATCTGCCTCCTCGTTCCTCCGTCGATCGGAAGAACTAGCTAAGTAGTTGCCTACCGATCCGCTCGGCACTCCATTCCGCGTGCCTCCCGCTGTAGCACTCCGGGATGCACTCCGCTCAGGTCCACGACCTATCATCCGTACTGTTCGCTCTACGGCCCGGAGCTCGGTCTTCAAATCATGAACCTGGAGTCGTGCCTCCCGAGCCTCAGTCCGGTATCTCTCGAGATCTGCTGTCTGGGTAGATGCCCGCTCTAATTCTCCGCTCAGTCGGGTCACCTCTGCCTGAAGGCGCCCCGCCTCCGCTCGAGAGCGCTCTAGCTCTGCTCGAGTCCGCTCGGTCTCTGCTCGGGCTCACTCCGTCTCGGCCAATGCCACGGACAGCTCTCTCGCCTGCATTAGCATTTGCATCAGCATCATGGTCTGCATATGCATAAATCATAAAGCATTTTAGGGTTTGGTTTCTTACCTGCTCTGCGAGGGTAGCCTCGGCCTCCTCGGCTCGAGCTATAGCCCGGGTAAACTCCGCATCTCGCTCAGCCCGTCCCCCGGCAGGCTGTGAAGATGAGGACGGTGCATCTGGTCCGGTCCTCTAAGCTCCCTTGGCCCGCTGCATTTAGAAGTCAAAGTCAGTTAATTATCATAAGTATGAACATTCATTTAAGTCCAAGGTTAGGAAGTTTTACCAGAAGCTCCAAAGCAGCCCGATACTCGTCCCGCTGCTGAACCGTGGCAAGAAGTAGTCCCTCGAGCTCAGCAATGCATCCCCGTGGGTCTAACTACATTTAGAAGTTACAAAGTGTCAAGGCATATAGAAATAATTCATGGCATAGCAAAGTCTGAGTTTAGAGTTTATACTGGTCGTCGGGTACCATGAAAAACTTGGCCACCGTACCGCTGGGCGTAGGCCTTCAAGTACACCTCGTTGTTATCAGCCCGCTCGGTCACTACCCTGCCCTTCTGCTTCCAGTCCTCAATATACTTTTTTGCTCGGCCGCCCCAATTTATATTGCCGCTGATCCCTTTGGAAGATTTCCCCGGCCGCTCGTCATTTCGACGAGGGAACGTCACCTCCGGCTGATGCACCCCTCGTGTCCTCATAATCAAGCGGTAGTGAAGAGGCTCGATCACATTGATGCAATGAAGCCAGATGTCCCGTCCTCCATAGGCTAAGGAAGCCGCCACCCACGGCTGCCCCTCATGTCGCTCATTCCGGTACGGTGCCAGCGCACCTGAAAGGCCAGTTAAGTTCATGTCAGCATTTTAGAAGCATTTAGAAACAGATAGAAGCATATAGGAAAAGTTTGAGAATTTATCGATGCATGCGGGTATGAGTCAATATCATCTTGGATCGCCCGGGTCAACCTCTTGATCGACCCCGTGTCTCGAGCTACCGACCACCGCCTCGCGATAGGAATCCTCTCCGGATATAGCTCGGTCCCTCGCCCGATCCCGGGTAGGTACAGGAAGACCCAGATCTACATTTGGCAACATGCATCAGTATAAGCAGTTTATAGCATGTATCAGCATATAAGCATTTAATAAGCATTTAGCAAGCATTTAGAAAGCATTTAGAAAGCATTTAGGGCATTTACCTGTAGAAAAGGCGAGAAGCCGCCTAGCATGGTCTCCCGATCTATCGCGCTGAGGGAGTCGAATAAGAAGGCCAAGATAGCCGCTCCCCACGCATATCTGCCCATTCTATCCAGGTCTTCTAGTAGTGGAAGGAGCCTACAGCTGATGATGTCGGCTCAGGTCGGGAATAGGAGCTTCCCGAATAGCAGCATCAGAAAGCACCTCAGCACCTTATCCCCATCCGGTCCTGCCTCCGCCGCCACACTCGGGCGCACCTGCTCGACCACTCGGCTGATGTGCTGCTCGGGTAATTCTCCAACCGCGATGGCCGCTCCCCAAGGTCCCAAGCTCTTCTGCAGCACCGATCGTGATAGCTGGGACGACGGATATGCCCTTCCCTCATCAGATTCAGCCCTAGCAGCTCTTGGGCTAGCTCTCTGTAGTCGCCATATGTCCATCCCGTCACTGCTTTGCCAAGCACCCTCAAGCCACTGATCTGCGCCATGTCTTCCAAGGTCGGGAGCCCATGGGAAGATGAAGGCCGTGCTAATCCGATCCCACCTCTCATGCAGTGCGTACAAGAGTGTTGTGTCCACTCTCGTCACCTCAATGCTGAGGACTTCCCCGAAGCCCATAGCAGCTAGTCTCTCCCTTTGGTATTCCGGTAATGCCAAGTAAACTGCCCGTACTTGGAGCCATGTGATTCTCGTTCTCCTCTTCCCCTGCACACATTTAAGTCATTAGTTAGTCATTTAGTCATGCATTGCATTGCATTTAGCATAAACAAAAACAACAAAAAAATTAGATAAGCAAAAAACTAAAAAATGACATTTCCTGATTCTGGTTCCCCTGACGCACCAGTGGTGGCGCGTCAGGGGGCGTAACGGTCACTGAAACGACCGTTACGTTCCCCTAAAACGGGCATTGTCTTCTTTGTTCTTCCAGCCCATGGGAATGGCCAATATGGCCTACAAAATACCCTAATAGGTCCCCAGACCTATTTCCTCCCCCCTAAGCACACATCCATGAAATTGAAATTTGAAAATTAGGGTTTTGGGCGATTTTTGGCCTACCTCCGGGTCTTGGCCGCGTTTCTTCTTCTCCGACGCAATGGGCTCGTCCTCGCCGCCGACAGCTTCTTCGGCATGTTCTTCTTCCTCCCTAGTGCCTTCTAGGGCCAATTGGGGGTGTTCTCCTGTTGTTTGGGCCGCCGTCGTTTCCCCCTCCTCCGGCGAGCTCGCCACCGGAGGATCCTCCTCCCTAGCCATATACGCTTCTGGAGGCGTTTGATGGCGAGCTTCTTTCTCCTACTCTCCCGCGTCATCGTCGCTGGTCGTCGGTGGTCACCGGTGAGGTTTTGGAGAGGGCTTTTGCTCTGGGGTTTTTTTTTTGGGTTTAGGGCGTGATTAGCACAAATGAGATCGAAACAGGGCTCGGTTTGTTTTTTTGCAAACTCAGGAAATGTAACGGTCTATCGTGGATGCGTTACAGTTCTCTGACGCACTAAAATGAGTCTGTTACATTATTGAATCTTTTTTATTGAGAAATGAGAACCGGTGGACTCTAACGGATCATCATAAATCCGTTACATTATTTTAAACGCCTCAACCCTAGTCCATTAGGTACTTAGGGCATTTTTATTGAAAATTATGAACCAATGAGATATAACGGATCGAACTAATCCATTAAATTTATTCTGGCGCTCCTACAGGAGTCCATTACACTCTTGAATGATGATCGTTTCTTGCTTAATGGTTTCTTGTCTTATTTATGGAATGGTTATGCCCTATTTTTTTATTCTTTTTTATTACTGTTGATGGCCAACCTTTTCAGTAAAGCAAGATTGTCACATCACGCCCGCCGTGTAGGTAAGTCAGGTATTGTATTTCAATCCCTTATCCCTTTATGCATTACTATATGGTATCTATGATATGTTATCTCAAGAACCGGCTGGTCATTCATGTGTTCTGGGATCTGATGTTCCCCTAAAATAAAAACGATGATGATCTAAGTGCACATGTTTAATCATTGGATAGGCCGTTAGGTTGAAAAAGTTTAGGGACGATGGTTCTGTCTTGCACGCTGTGGTTGCAGATGGTGTCCTGACCCTAGTTTCTCCAGTCTAGCAATATTATTATCGGGTATCTTCTTATGTTATCTTTCTTTGCATTTGTTTTAATGATTTCTTTTATTTTGCCCAGCATGCATCATACGCATCTTTAAGCATTTATGAGCCCTCATCTGTCCAAGGTGTCTCAGTGATGATGAATAGCTGTGTTCTGTGATCTTGAATAAGGAGAGTCATTCCACTTTGAATTGGAAGGTTTCCTTTGGTCTCCTCGCTTGATCTGGTTAACTGAAGATTCATGTCTGGAGTTTAGTTGCTTGTCTCTTTCCTTTCCGTTGCTCCGGCCGCTGGCCGTGTTTTCTTTTCCTTAGTTATTAGTTCCTCCAGACATGCGTCATTTTGGTTGGCTATTTCCTTGAGGCTAGTCCGACGTTTTCTGAAAGATTCTTATCGCTTGTTGGTTGAAGACGGGTGTCGTTTGCCTTAACGCCCGCTTTTCAGTCCACTCCGCTTCATCTCCATGTTCCATTTCACTTTCGCTTCATCTCCGCTCGCTCCCCTTGCAAAAAGGACGTTAAGGAGGGGCATCTGTTGACACCCGTTTTATGACCAATGAGTTGGGTCATCTCCTTGTTCATTTTATATTATGCTCCGAGTTATTCACCCTTCTTGAGTCATCTTGGTCATTTGAGGTTTCTTTCATGGGTCATTTCCTCCTTGGTTGGGTTTGGTTGTTCATCTTTGTTAGCTGAAAGTTGCTTGGCAAACTCTCCTCTCCATTTTCATCTTTTTGGTATTTAACGCATCTCTCTTAGCGCGTTACAATAATCTAACGCACCTCTCATGGACCGTCACATCATGCCAGAGTCCTTAAGTCTAAGGCTTCTTTCAAAGCTTATCTATTGGTCTATCCGTTGAGTGTGACGGTTTATCGTGCGGCCGTTACTTTCATTGTGACATGTCTATCTTGATCCGTTACGTGCTTCAGAGTCCTCCTTTCGAAAACTTCGCCCGTTGGTCTTATCTTTCAGGGGATAAGGTTCTGTAACGGACTAATCATAGTGTGTTACCTTCTTGTGGCGGTCTATCGAGCGACCGTTACATCCATCAGAAGTGTTCTAGCAGAACTGCTCTTTCTCTACTACTCCGTTGCCGAATTAAGAGTTTGATCTTGTGATTTCTCTTCCAAATCTGATCCTTAGAACCTTCTATTTGATTTTATGGACTCTTGGGAATATTATCTTCAAGAGTTTGCCAAGAAACCTCTTCCTTTTTAGCTGGCTCATCCTCAACTCGAACCAAGAGTTTGGGGGTCTATAAATAGGACCCTTGACTTCATGACTTGAGGAGGAGATTTCTGGGGTTCGCGATGAAGTGCTGCCGCATCCTAGAGCCAGAACCAACCAAGGAAGGCTGCATCCCACGTCCATCATCGTCCTAAGTCCAGGGAGTATTAGCTTTAAGGGGCTAGTTTAGTCAAATTCAATCTTTTAGTTGTTTTTCCATCTTCTATCATCCATGGCATGTTCCCTCTCCTTCCCCCACGTTCTTTCTCTTGCTGCATGCATCTAAATCCTCCTCCCATCTTTTAAACACCCCATAGGGGTTAAAAAAACCAATCACCCCCGGTATTTTCCCTTTCCTTTTGCATATTCTTCAATTCTTTTGATTTATAGCTACTACACTTTGCAAAGGCTAATCTGGGTGTTTTTCTTTGTTGTCTATATTCCTTTGCAGGTTTTCCAAGGTTAAGGCACGAGGCCCAAGCTTCCTGGCCGGCTGGGAAGTATGGAGATTCAAAGATTCCCAATTCCTTTTCTGCAGATCTCTGACGGATCAAGGAAGGAGCGTTACGATTCTCTGGCGCATCTACACTAGTCTGTTACACTTCACAGGGTTGCATATTACAGTTCCTGATTTTTCACTCTCCTGCGGGCGGGTGCTTCATCCACCTATTCTAAGTTATGTTCCAAGTCCTTGGCTTGTTATTTACCTTAGTGGTGATCACGTTCCTTCTTAGTTGGGCAATAGCTCTCTCTCTCTTCACATCTTTTTCTTTAATTACTTGTTCCATCCCTTGCGGTGTGTTTTCTATTCTTCTTGCTCCACGCTCGGCGTGTGTTTTTATTTCTCCTTTAGTTTAGTTCCTTGGTCATTGCTTGCCCATGGTTAGAAGTCATGATGGTTGCATAAGTATATGTTGTGCATGCCTATTGATAGATCGATTACATTATTCCACATATCTGCATAGTTGATCACCTCATCTTGCAATAAAGGAATCATCACACCAATCATAAATAATAACCAACACCAACGTTCAATCTCGTTCATACAAACACTTAAACCATAATTCAATACAAGACTATAAGGTTTTTGGCAAAAAACTATCATATGTTTAAAATAATCCTAAGAACCATAAAGAACATGAAATCACTGTTATGAATCAGTAAAATAAAACTCAGAGTAGTTCATAATATTAAGACAGGTTAGAACATAGTTAAATAGGCTTACTTATAAGTTAAATGGACTGTTCTTGATTCTATCTCAGTTGACAGAAAATAGAACATTGGCGGTCTATCACAGAACCGTTATAGGAAGTTGGCGGTTTATCGTAAGGCCGCCAGAGAGATAAAAATGGTCTATTTCTGATCTGCCAGAGATTTCATAAAAATCGAGTTTACAGAGTGTCTAGCGATTTATCGTAGGGCCGCTGCACGAGGTTGGCTGTCGAACCTTAGGCCGCTAGAGCACGACTGACAGTAAACTTAAATAAGAAGAAACTATGTCTAAACACATCATGTCTGTAAATCAACATATTTACAAAACTTCTACATGATAGAACGATAAATAGGCTACAGTATGCATGGGATTCATGTATCATGACAAAAGAAATACTTTAGTTCATTAGGGCTAAGATATATGCATGCATGACACACTAAGTGCATAGGTCCTATTGAAACATGAAATTCTCCACACATAAAGTATGAAATCGAGTAAAACCAGAGGGCTTTTATCCCTAGAATGATATTTCAGCCATTCATGACATGACCTACCTCTGCTAAGACTCCTAGTCTTGGACTTTTGGACTGGAAGTTAACCCTAATCCCGAACTTCCTGTGGTAAATCAGCAACTTCACGCTGCTCTAACTCCTTATTCTCTTGACCTAAGGACATGAAATCTGGAGGGTAAGAAGTAGATATTAATGGGAACAAAAAGTTCTAAAGGCACTAATGCTAATTATCTCATTTTGGTATCCTAATTTCTTGATCTTCACCGAACTTTTGCACAGTTTCCTAGGTCGCTAATGTGGAACTAGCAACTTTGCAGACTTCTATCTCCTTGTGTGCTTGATCTCCTATCATGAAATTTTGGGAGATGTTAGTCCTATATATTAACAATAAAAGTTTCTAAAGAACCTACCTGAAATAACATCGTCTTACCTTGGTTTCATGCGAGCCAATGTAAGGGTCGCGCGGGTCAAAACTAGGTTCTATTTATAGGGTTTTGCTAGGGTTTGAGGATTAGATCGATCCTAGAGTCCTTATTAAACCTTAGATCGATTCCTGAGAGTCCTTAAAATGTTTACTAATCCACCCATCTCGATCTCTAGGAGATAATTCATCAAAAATCTAATCTTTTTGCTCTTTCTTCATTTCAATGAACTGACAGAATTAGCGGTCGCTTAATGAGCCGCTTGATGGCATTTAGCAGTTGCACGATAGACCGCTATAAATCTTGGGCGCCGAATTTGAAATGAGTTCAAACTCTAATTTTGGTTTATCCATTTAATTATCTATTCAAGGTGTATTTATCCCTAAATTCCGTGAATAGACTAATACCTTCTAGAACATGGGCCAAACTTCATGGGCTTGGTCCTTAAACCCTTTGGACTTCAATTAATTAGGCTTGGTTAATTGTTTATCATAATTGGGTCTAAATAATGATTTATTTAACCTAATATTTATTTATTAATTCATTTGGACCTTTAATAATTCTAGAAATTTCCTAAATTCATCAAAAATAATTTATAAAAAATCGGGGGCATTACAACTCATCCGAGCCCAATCTTGGCTCGGGAGTAGGAGGGGGACAAGTGGAGAGGGGGAAAATCTACCGCCCGAGAGCACGGCTCAACTAGGTCCAATTCGACCAAACTAGGCCCAGCTCCCCAAAGTGACAGCACCATTTTGGGCCCACTTACTTCAAGCCCAAAAACTCACTTGGAGCAGCACTTCCTAGGCGGCCCTCAGGTCCAGAAGTCCGAGCGACAGAACGGTCGAGAGATCCCCTGCGGGGACCTGATGTGGCCTACCCAAGCTATACACTCATCGCTCGGGACAAAACCCCGAGCGAACACCTCTGGCTCGGGCCGACTGTCGGAAGCTCATCCTGGCGTCCGTTACGAGCAGGGAACTCCAAAGAGTAGGGGAGGGCAAGTGTCCTCTCGCCATAAAGGAGCCCACTACATGGACGTAACCCCCCCCCCCCCCCCCGAAGCCCTCTCAGCTCCCGGGACGATTACGTTAAACGGATTGCTATATAAACCCCAGGGAGACCCTCCGAGGAGGTAAGGCAATGATCTTGAGAGAAAACCACCACACTTCTTGGTGGAGAATAATCTCGCGCCCTCTCTCTCTCCTACCCTCTCTCTTCACATTCATGCTCTATTGCACTCGCTGACTTAAACATCGGAGGGTTTACCCTATGGACTCCTCCATGGGTACCTCTGATCCGTTTCCTGCCTTACAGATTCATACAGACGTGGTGACCGTGACCGAAAGATTCCTCCCGGATCTCACGGCTCAAGATCAGCGCGAGATTACGCCTCTTCAGACCACATGGGAGAATTATTTCATGTCCCTTGTTTGCCCCTCCCTAACCCTAGATCTAAGGATAGTTTAGGTCTTTTATCTATTTCTATATAAGCCTTGTATTTCCACATTTCATACAATTAATGAAAGAAAAAATCAGCATTTTTGCTCCAAGCCCTAGGGCGCAGCCCCCTCTCTCCTCTCTCCCCTCTCCCCCTTGGAGCTGTGAAAGCTCTGATCTTCTGAGGTGTGAAGTCTCCCTATGAACCCCTCTCTGAGTGAGAAGCTCAGCACCGCCGCCGCCGCCGCCATCGAGCTGCCGTCGCACCACCACCGCCAACCGTCTCCGATCTGTTCTCTACTGGATAGCAAGCTGAGGCCGAAATTTTATCTTCCAATCCATAGATCTGTTCGATCTCAAATTTTGAGGGTTTGTTCCCCCTATCATCCCCCATCTCCAGTTTAAATTTCGTGTCATTCTGCATTTTTTTACTATTTTTCCCAGTAATTTAGTTTTTCCCCAGCAATCTGCCAGTTTGTAGATCTGCGGGATAGTAGTCTGTTGTTATATTTTTCTCGCCCCCTTAGCCATCTCCAAAAATTACCAAGAAATTCAGGCGTGATCCTCACATCCCCCCCTTCCACTTATAATTTTTCCAGAGTCTTGATCCATTGTTTTTATTTTGGTCAAAGTTCATCCTCAGACAGATCCTTTTCTGTCCTGTGTGGTCTAGGTTCCGAGCCAGAGGTAGTTACAGTGTTACAGTCATTTTTATTTCAAATCTGTTTGTTGGATAAACCTGAAATTAATTTTTGTTGTACCCCTTCGAGTCTAGTTTCCAACGGTAGCAATTTTACCTCGATTCGACACCGGATCTGGGTGCAACAATTATTTTCGTGGAGGCGCACAATTCTGTCCCGAGAACAGGCCAGTAGAGCAGTCCGCCGGCTAATTCCAGTAAAATACGCCGGCTCACATTCGACGACCGCCGCTCCCGGAGATCGATCGGCAACCCCCCAGCAGCGTCCCAGCCAGCCACCGCAGCAAGGAGACGCCCGAGCACCGCCGTCCTAGCAGCCGGACCCGCCTACTATCCTGCGGGCCCCGCAGAACCGAGTTGGACCAACAGCCCGTCTCAGGCCCGAGAGCCTTCCGACTTGCTGCCCGTCAACCCGAGTTCGCTACTCCCGGGTCCCACGTGTAGCCCTTTACCTCCCTGCGTGGAGTGGGCAACTAAATTCACTGCTGTAATTATTTATTTACTGTACACCGGGAGTACGAGTTTCGACCGGGGTCGTCTTCCCACGCCCGGACCGTGGAGGTATCGTGTCCGCTCCCTACTTTGGCATTTTGCTTATCTTGTATATTTTCATATGCCGCTGCATGAGTGATAGGAACTTAGCTCGTTATAATTTTATCACCGCTACGAGAGTGAGTGAGTGGAACCTGTCCCGTGACTCGATCCGAGCACGCGGAAAAGCCGATATCCGAGACTCATTGCTGGTTTCTCAACCCCGCAGATCCACGCGTTTCCCTCGCTTAGGGACGTCCGCGAGCTAGAGTCCCAGGTTCGCATTCTGTCCCGCATCAAATTGGTATCAGAGAGGGTTGAGTCTAGGGTAGTCTTGTCTTAGGAGTCACATTGCACCCTTTACCCGGTATATTAAAAGGTGTCTCTGGAACGATAGGTTACGCCTATTGGGAAGGTACACACTTGCGTGAGTGCGATCTTCGGATCAAACCTCCGCCACGTACCGGATACTGGTTGAGTCTAGGTTTGTAGTCGAGTCTGCATTCTAACTTTACATTGTTGTTGTAGGATCGTGTCTAGTCCATTAGGGAGTCAGTTTGACTTGTCATGAATGTTTGCATGCCCAGTCACAGGGGACCCAATTTCCATCTTTCGCAACTATGGCCAATCCCTACGCCTAAGTCCCAATTAAAATGATACACACCCTCATGGATAGGATGGATAAGCATGACCGAGACACGCGGGAATATTTCTGCCATGTTGAGGCTAGGCTTACTGCCATAGAGGATAGGATGGATGCTACCGACCGATCTCTCCAAGGTCTGGTTGGACAAGTCTCCGCCCTAGAGGAAGCCCCGATCAGACCCGTCCAAGGCAACAAGTCTGTGTCTGAGTATATTCGGGACTTTGATGAGTACATGTTGGGAGTTGGAGAGGAGAGCACCACGACCACATTGTGCTTCCGGAAGGGTATGCGGCTTCACTACCAGTTTGAATTGTTTTGCCGCGATGTGACCACTCTAGAGCATGCTTATCAGGTCACTCTAGAGGTTGAGCCTTTCGAGTCAAGGTTTGATGCTGCCCTACGACGAGTATCTACCTGTCAGCAGAGAGCCGAGCCGGTCGGACTGCCACATGAGCCCACGAGGCAGGACACTCCTACCCTAGGGCCTCACCCGCCCCTGCCGGGGAACCCTTCCCCCTCACTCACAGACTCCCACACTTGCGTCGCCTCAGCTGGAGCCATACGTCCTTCCCGAGGGTGAACTTGTCATTGGGGAACCTTTAGCTAGCTGGTTAAGGAAGGGCCTAAGTCTGGAAGCTTCGATCCCTTACTACCCATCCTTGGAGCCAACACTTCCCATAGTTCCCATTAACTCATTTCACACCACTTTTCAGTCCTTTTGCTTTGTAGAGAGTGTGAAGGATCTTCTTAGGAGTTTAGATTGTCAATGGGAGTTGACATGTATGTTGGCCTTAGGGTCTGATCAACCCAATAGTCATAGCTTCATGTTCCATGCTTTGGGGTCCATTATCTCGGTGTACACCATGGGTCATATCACCTCCGAGGTTCTGTTGTTCTTTCCCATACTCGATGAGCTTGACTTTGCCCCCTCTTATGGTGTTGCCGTCCCGAGGGATGACCCTTACTTTCTCCATGAGATCCCTATCCCATTGACCATCATGAATGAAGGTGACCATCTAAACCTTCACGAATTCCAAACATGGGACTGTGTAGTGAAGGAACTCATATCGAGGGGTCACCCATTCTTTGATCCCTTCGATCCCTACCCTAGTGTGCCCCTTAACCCACCATATCTACTCTACTTCTTTAGGGAAATTCACTATCACACCCCTTCTCCACGAGCCAGTCCACCTACACTCTGCAAGGAGCCCGTTCATTGGGGTACGGAAGAAAGTGACTTTGGCTCTCCTAACCCACCCAAACTTCCCAAATCCAAAGGGCCGTCAGTGTATGAATGGTGCATGTTATGATGTCTAGGATTCCATTCCACCAATATTAGGTTGCGTCGTGTGTATGCATGGCACGCATTCGGATGTCCTAGTCCACCATTGCATATGTATGGGTCAGTCTAACAGTAGGTTTGTTTAGGGTCTTGTGTGAGTCTGTGTTTTTTCTTTATTTGTTCAGAGTCTGTACATACATGTGTCGAGCATATTAGGAGTCGCATAGTCGGTCTAATGTCAGCTCGCGATGTCAGTCCCTATCGAGTGTGAGGCAAGTCGGGTCTACTGCGTACGTTGTAGACTTGCCGGAATTTGGGATCGGCTCTACCTCAATATCTCGGATCTAGTCACATATAGGGACTCTGTGGTGATTCCTAGTGAGTCATTGGGCTGTCTCCTTCCTTCGAGAGTGACCCCACCCCGGAGTGTCCACCACTGGCCTCATTCCTACATTACATGTGCATATCGAATATATACGGGATGAGCAGGTGACGATTACTTGGAGTGGAGCGTACTCCGCGCTACCCGGTACCGTGACAGATCCGCAGGAGCCACACGAGTAGCCGCCCCTTACTCGACAGGGTCGAGTTCTTCCCACCCAAGGAGAATTGATGGGAATCAACGCCAGGTACTAACATTTTATTTTTGCATTTGGATCCTTTTGTTTGTATTTATATCCTTGTGTTAATTGTATGGCAATTATAAGCCAATGTGTTAGTCTTTAGAAATCTTTGGGTTTCTTTACAAAAGGCCACGTAGGCCCTGCAGGACCCCCACCCTCTTTTCCATTGGTCCACTTAGGCCCATGGGCCCAATAGGTTGGTCTTTGGTCCAAGGTAGAGGATTGACCAAGAAGAAAATTTCAAATTTTCTTCCTTGCCCACTTGCCATGGGTGCCCCCCCCCTTTATAATTTTTTATTTTGGTCATTTTGACCACATGGGAGAACTATTTCCTATCCCTTGTTTGTCCCTCCCTAACTCTAGATCTAAGGATAGTTTAGGTCTTTTATCTATTTCTATATAAGCCTTGTATTTTCACATTTCATACAATTAATGAAAGAAAAAATCAGCATTTTTGCTCCAAGCCCAAGGGCGCAGCCCCCTCTCTCCTCTCTCCCCCTTGGAGCTATGAAAGCTATGATCTTATGAGGTGTGAAGCCTCTCTATCAACCCCTCTCTGAGTGAGAAGCTCAGTGCCGTCGCCGCCACCGCCATTGAGCCGCCGTCACACCACCACCGCCAACCATCTCCGGTCTGTTCTCTGTTGGACAGCAAGCTGAGGCCGAAATTTTATCTTCCAATCCGTAGATCTGTTCGACCTCAAATTTTGAGGGTTTGTTCCCCCTATCACCCCCCATCTCCAGTTTAAATTTCGTGTCATTCTGCCTTTGTTTACTATTTTTCCCAGTAAATTAGTTTTCCCCCCAGCAATCTGCCAGTTTGCAGATCTGCGGGATAGTAGTCTGTTGTTGTATTTTTACCACCCCCTTAACCATCTCAAAAAATTTCAAAAAAATTCAGACGTAATCCTCACATCCTCCCCTTCCACCTATAATTTTCCCAGAGTCTAGATCCATCATTTTTATTTTGGTCAAAGTTCATCTTCAGACGGATCCTTTTCTGTCCTGTGTGTTTTGGGTTCCGAGCCAGAGGTAGTTACAGTGTTACAGTCATTTTTATTTCAACTCCATTTGTTGGATGGATCTGAGATTAATATATGTTGTAGCCCTTCAAGTCTGGTTTCCAACAATACCAATTTCGCCTTGATCTGACACCGGATCTGGGTGCAACAATTATTTTCGTGGAGGCGCGCAATTCTGTCCCGAGAACAGGCCAGCATAGCAGTCCGCCAGCTAATTCCGGTAAAATACGCCGGCTCACATTCGACGACCGCCACTCTCGGAGATCGATCGGTAACCCCCCAGCAGCGTCCCAGCCAGCCGCCGCAGCAAGGAGACACCAGGGCACCGCCGTCCCAGCAGCCGGACCCGCCTGCTATCCCGCGGGCCCCGCATAACCGAGCCGGACCAGCAGCCCGTCTCCAACCCGAGAGCCTTCCGGCTTGCTGCCCATCAACCCGAGTTCGCTATTCTCGGGTCTCACATGTAGCCCTTTACCTCCCTGCGTGGAGTGGGCAACTAAATTCACTGCTGTAATTATTTATTTACTGTACACCGGGAGTACGAGTTTCGGCTGGGGTCGTCTTCCCACGCCCGGAGCGTGGAGGTTCGTATCCGCTCCCTACTTTGGCATTTTGCTTATCTCGTATATTTTCATATGCCGCTGCATGAGTGATAGAAACTTAGCTCGCTATAATTTTATCACCGCTGCGAGAGTGAGTGAGTGGAACCCGTCCCGTGACTCGATCGGAGCACGCGAAAAAGTCGATACCCGAGACTCATTGACGGTTCCTCAACCGCACAGATCCACGCGTTTCCCTCGCTTAGGGACATCCGCGAGCTAGAGTCCCAGGTTCGCATTCTGTCACGCATCACTGAGCATTCGCTCATCAGTGTTTTCTCATATTTTTTCAAGTAATAATGAAGATGACTGCAACCAAGATGGGTAAGGGCAAGAGTGAAGAGAGCTTCGGCAAATTTAGTTGAACCTTCTAAGTCTTGCATCGAGCCGAGTCTAGCTAGTTTGAGAGTCTTCTTGTAGTTTTTCTTTTATTGAGTCTTTTATTTGAGTCAACTCGTAATAAACTTATATTTAGAATTTCAATGGAAGTATGTTTTAGTTATATTGTGCCTTTATGATTGCTCTGATTGACACGACTGCATCGCTGCCACATTCCGAGCAATGCGTTTCGCTGCTATCGGTTCGGGATGTAACAAAAGTGGTATCAGAGCCTAGACTTTTTTAAATCCCTAGGTCATTAAGTCCAAGTTATAGGTTGAATTGTCCTTGTCAGTTACCCTATAGGAACCCAGTGAGATTTGGGTAGAGCCATGGGCTAACCAACAAAAATTTATGTTTTTCTTAAGATAAAAGTGATCCAAAGGCATGAATAATTATTGTTTAAAAATTATTTTGTAGGCTAAGATGGCTGTCGAGTGTGCTCAATGGAGAGAGATGCAGCGTACCGTCCAAGGTTTGACTCAGGCGTTGCAATAAGTAGCACAAGGCGGAGCTCATCATAGAATGGGGGACTTGTATCGGAGCTTTCAAGGAATGAATCCCCCTAGGTTTAGTGGGTCTACTGACCCGGATGAGGCCGAGAATTGGGTTCGAGAGATAGAAAGGACCTTTCGGGTCATGCAATGTACTGATCAAGAGAATGTTTTATTGGGGACATATCAACTAGAACGAGATGCCCGGGCATGGTGGGAGTTGGTAGAAGTAATTTTGCCTGACAACCGAGTAACGTAGAATGAGTTCTTGGAACACTTTAACAAGTATTTCTCCGAGAGAATCCGAGAGAAGAAGACTATGGAGTTCGCATCACTAAAGCAACGTAATATGTCGGTTGTGAAATATGAAGCGTAATTTTCTAGGTTAGCTCGCTATGCACCCCATTTAGTCTATACGAAAAAGATGAGAGCTAAGAGATTTATGAACGGGTTGAAGATATAATTCATTCCTCATTTAGCATCATTGGAGATCGAATCATACATCGAGATGGTTAAGAAAGCACAACTGTTAGAAGATGCTATGGAAATGGCCGAAGGCATCAAGGGGAGGCTTGCTAGGAAGGATTTGGCAAATGGTTCCAATAATAGTGAACCTGTGAATGGAAAGAAAAGGCTGAATGAAGGGAATGGCCCAAACGAAGATAATAAACCCAGGAACAAGAACCAAGAGATTGTCCCAGTTAAGGAAAGATGCGAGCATTGCGATAAAGGTAATCATCGAACGAAAAATTGTTGGAGGAAGCTTGGCAGGTATATACGTTGTGGAAGCGGAGATCATAGGATTGCCTGTTGTCCTTTAATGAAGGAGCAAGCGGCGCGAGATGAGCAACAAGATGAACCAAGGCGACACAACAGGCTGCAAGCATTATAAGGTAACCATAAACCCTGCCTTATTTACAATTCCATGTATGGACATGGTGGTCATGATGATAAGAGTAGAATGTATATCTTAGATTAGTGACTTTATATCCCACTGTGTGGGAAAGGAATCATGTGAATTTGGGGACCAAATTCTTTTAAGTGGGAGACGGTGTAGCACCCCATTAAAATTATAGAAAATAAAATTCATCTATAACCTGAATTAATAAAATATATATACATATTCCAACCCAAATAGAGTAAAAGCTCAATCACATAAAATATATTACCTGGACCTTAGAACCTAAAACTAGTAGGCCTCAAGGAGTAAGAAGCGTCGTGGGTGGATAAAGGGGCTTTTGTAAGTATAATGGGATTCTCCTTTAAACACACACATAGGGAGTTATTAAGGGGTTTAGTATATATGTTATTATGGACTTTTTTTAAAAGCCAAACCCTTACGTACGCGCAGGATGCATGGAAGTGGTAGGGTGTGTAGGTAAAGCTAAACTAAATAAGCCAAACCCAATTTTAGAAGCTTCTTATGTTGAATAGGCTTATATTAAAACTAAAAACCAATAAAAGAGATCTATTACTAATCACACAAAGCCCATCCCTTATGGGCCTTAAAAACCCAAAAGTTAAAGACCCTCTTATGTATTAGCACATGGGTCCAAAACAGTAGTTCACTCCATAAGACGTAATTGACCTTTATGATAAAAATCTGATACCAACAACCCCTTTACGTATTAGCACGTGGGCCATAGGTCTTAATAGGCCTTTATGACAAAACTATTACCAACTAGTTGAACCTTTGTGCTCTGTTCGAAGGGTTGACCTATGCATAGTAGGAAACTTTAAGGTTGTGGCAATCAAATGAGGACAACGACGTTGAATGAGATAGGGCCATCACGTTAGCATAGCAAATGGGCTTCAAGAGTTTTTATTTAACCCATTTACAAATTGGGTTTTCCCATAAGATAGAGTGAAGGGCTCTCCATTTAGATAATAGGCCTCCCGTAGGATGGGTTGAGGGCTTTATAACAAACACCTATAAATATAATAAGCTTCCCATTTAAACCTATATCGATACTAAAAGGGCCCTTAGCAAGTGGGCTCCCTTGATTAAACATATAAATGTTAAGAGGCCATGAGCTTTATATTTAACACATATAATGGGCTTTATACGACAAACCGTAGTAAGACTCCTAGGGGATTTATCCTATAAATAAGACCCCTTCGAAGTAGCATAACCTCATTGTTGCGAAGAGAACATTGTGGGAGGAGGCTCTGCTGTTGTTGCAGAAGAAGGTCGTCGGTGGGATCTTCTTCTTCCTATAACCGTCTGCTTCCTCTTCGTCCGACTCCGTTCGTCATCTCCCACGATCAAAGGTGGGTTTTCTCTGTCTAGATCAAACATTAAAACCCCAGCATGCACGCGGCATAGATTATCATTCATCACCTTATTCCATGCTTCTGTAAAGTTTTCTTTTCTCTCCCTGCGTTCTGCATGTTTAATCCGGCCTGACATTGGCTTTGGGTAATTAAATAAACACACGCATCTTTAAAAATCTATAATGAGGAAACTATGCCAATTAAAAATCTTGATATGTATATTTTTGGAATCCCCATAATTTTATCTTAATTTTCATATTTTTAGATCCATGAAAAACTTCATATATTAAAAGTGACTCTGTTCAATGAACAACAATGATCTTGTTACATCGTATGAATATACCCACCTTTAAAATTTTATATCTATTAAACTAGGTAAGATAAAATCTGGATATGCATATGGTTAGAATCCTTATATTTTTTTTTATTTTTCATATATTTTAATTTATTGAATTCTCGCTAATTAAAAAGTGGCACTATTCACTCTAAATGAACAGTAATGTGTTAAATGAATAGTAACCATTGCTTTTGATTACACCTCCACCGTAGGATGCACTCTCACCTTTTTAGAAGTTTTC
Organism: Amorphophallus konjac; assembly: GCA_022559845.1. NCBI lineage: Eukaryota > Viridiplantae > Streptophyta > Magnoliopsida > Alismatales > Araceae > Amorphophallus > Amorphophallus konjac. The sequence goes on along the minus strand of CM040118.1, from coordinate 253,725,388 downwards.
ACCTAATCTTACTATACACCTATTTATCTTTATACCTTATGTATTCTTTTCCCTTGTTCTCTTTATTCTTTAAAAATCACCGGCTCTACCATTAATCTCTCAATATATATATATATATATATATATATATATATATATATATATATATATATAAATGAAATATTAATATTAAATGTGTGTCCATACCCATGACGCCAATAGTAACCATAAACATCCTTTTAAAGAGACGCTATTTTTCTAAGACTTTTAAATTATATAGAAATAAATATGAATTGACGTCTTTACAAAGATACGCGATTTCCTTTGTGCCTACACTGTTCACAGAATTAGCAACCACCGTAGTGGGCGCGGATTCTGTAATTGGCGGCGGCCTTGGTGGACGCCATTTATCCCATATTTTGTGAATGTCCTGGTTTTATGTGATTTATCGTAAGGTCATTTTTGTCCAAAGATTCTGCCCTTGAATTCTTGAAAATCTGTGAATCTACCTTAATGTTCCTACAATGGCTTAGTCCTTGAAATTCCTTTGATCATTATACATGATATGAATATTGTCTAAAAATTTATACGAGGCTATGGGTCCAATTTGACATTCAATGTTAAAACGTTATTTGATAGGGGCCCAGATCTGATAAAGCCCAATGATAGGCATATACCGGTACTATAAGTGATCGGGTGTGGCATTGCACCCATGATAAGCAAGATTTGATCTAGACAATTCCAATGTGATATGATATGTTCTTTACTTGATATGATACGATATTCAACTTGGCTCGAAAAGGGAAAAACTTCGTTATTGATAATTCTGGAATGGTTATACATTTTCATGATACCTTATTCGCAATACATCTTCTATATACTTGTTCCTATGAGATATGCTCTTGAAACTTTCTCTTCATGCTCTATTTTCATGCCTAACTATAATTCTTGTTACATTCTCGATATTATCCTGCACTCTATTATACATGATCATGGCATATTGCATAAATCATTAATTATTTTAAGTAAGTCTGGATTAGAGATATAATCCTTACTGAGCGTTCGCTCACCTAATATTTTTCTATATTTTTTCAATTAATAATGAAGATGAATGCAACCAAGATGGGCAAGGGCAAGAGTGAAGAGAGCTTCGGCAAATTTAGTTGAACCTTCTAAGTCTTGCATCAAGTCGAGTCTAGCTAGTTTGAGAGTCTTCTGGTAATTTTTCTTTTATTGAGTCTTTTATTTGAGTTAACTCGTAATAAACTTATATTTGGAATTTCAATGAAAGTATGTTTTAGTTATATTGTGCCTTTATGATTACTCTGATTGACACGACTGCATCGCTGTCACGTTCCGAGTAATACGTTCTGCTGCTATCGGTTCGGGACGTGACAAAAACCTTCTTTCATATTTTGGTTAGTTATTGTAGGGAGATTGACTTATTTTCCCTCTATTATTTTCAGGTCAGTGGCTATTCCAAATAGGAGGTTGTATGTGCCTCCTAGGATGGGTAATGTGAGCACATAATGTTCACCTGTGAGTATAGGGCCCGTTGCTATTAGCAAAGTGCCCGCAGGTGTAAGCACACAACCATCATTTTTCTGCGGGAAATGTGAGTCAACATGGTCCAAGCCAGTAGTAATAGCGAGGGCAGTTGCCTTTTCGGTCCAATTTTTGGGTGATGCAACGACTTTTTGGGTGCACACTCTTTTGTGCATATTGACTAACTATTATAGGATGTAATGTTTGTTAAATGGCGTGATATAAAACTTTTAAACACAATAAAACTCACATAACTGTCGCCTTTGCAAGTTCACAAGTGAACGTTGTAACGTGTAACGTTTCAGTAAATGGAAACGTTATACACATATTAACGTAAACACATTAAGAGGGATTAAAAGGGAGGCCATCACGTATAGACGTGGGGAGGGTCTTCTATGGCCTATAAATAGACCCCTTGGTCAACCTAAACACTACACAACTACAAGAGCAACAACGTGAAAGTTCTCCTAATTTTTCTTCCCCTTTTCTTTCCTCCACAGTTTTTATTTCTTTTGTGCTAAGTTCTTGAAAGTTGGGTTGAGATTCGCTAAAGTTCTTTTCGAGGACGTGCTGACGAAAGAGAGGGTGTTGCCTACCCGGGGTCGTCGTATCTCTAGGAGATTATTGCCACGAGGACCGCACGTTGGTCGACAATAAGTTCTCTTAGTTCAGCGACATCGCGCTTCGACCAAAAGATGTTTCCTAAACCTCTTAATTTATTTTATTTTGTGCTAATAATCTTAATTTTTCAGCATATATTTCTAACAGTGCTTGGGTTTTAGCAGTGACATATCAGATGTCCTATGCAATGTTTTGTAATCACAATTGGTTACTAGCTATAATGACTTTAATCATATTATGCCAGTTGGTTACTGTAATGACTTTTCAAGTCAATGACATATGCTCAATGAGATAATTAAAGGTTCAGGATATGTTCAGTTATGAGATAAGAATGTGTTCTATGGTTTGAGAATATGTTCAGTGGTCTGAGATATGTGCACACTTTCAATCACAGGCTTTTATCTTGTTTAAGTAGGAAGCTCTTTGGGTTTAAACCAGTCATGTGCAAGAAAATAATCTCTCGAAGAGTAAACTGTCTGTGCAGAGAACTAACTAGTCATAATAAAAGAAAGAGCTATTTGTGGTAGAACCAAATAGAACACAGACAGTTTACTCTTCGAGATGGTCAGGTACCACAAAATCTAGCCTGATCAACTTCCTTGTTTATTGTGACAGACAGGTATTCTTTCACAAATCAGTGGATGCGTCTGGTCAAATTCACAGTCACCAATATATTCTGTCATTGATGGAGCAAGTGGTGACTGAGATTGGGGAGGAGTACATTGTACAAGTGGTGACTGATAATGGGTCGAACTATAAGAAGGCTGGGGAGGAGCTAATGAAGAAAAAACGGCACATTTTCTGGACCCTTTGTGCAGCACATTGTGTAGATCTGATGCTGAAGGAGATTGGGCAGCTTCGTATGGTAAAATCTGTGGTCGAGGTGGCACAAAAAATCACGAAATATATCTACAACCACACACTTGTATTGGCATGGATGAGGGAGCACTGTGGCGGCGAACTGTTGAGGCCTGGCATCACACGATTTGCCACCAACTACATCGCATTGCAGAGCCTATTGAAGCACAAGGATGGGTTGAAGCAAATGTTTAGAGGTGAGACCTGGCTGAGTTCCTCTTTTGCTGCTTTACGTGAAGGGGCGGAGGTCGAGGGGATTGTCAACACCTCGAATTTTTGGGAACGAGTGAAGGTATTAGTGTCATTGATAGAGCCACTGTATGAGGTTCTACGATGCGTGGATGGGGATAGAGTACCAACCATGGGGTTGGTGTACAGCAAAATAGAAGCAGCCAAGCGGAAGATCCTTACAACGTCCAAAAAATATGGACCCACCATTCTAGAGATTGTGGAGGACAGATGGGACAGACAAATGAGCCGCGATCTTCACATGGCAGGTAAACACTTACATTCTCGTCCAATCAATGAGCTGTGATTTTCAGTTGATACTAATATGTAATTCATTGTCTTACGATTGCAGCGTACTATCTACATCCGGCCTTCCAATATGCTCGGGCCCTTGCTTATGACGATACGTTGATAGAATCGGTCAACATTGTGGTAGACCGATTGTCTTTCACTCCAACAGATGCTGCTGATGCGTTGAATGAGGTATACTTGGATATTTTAACATTGACAATATTAAATGAAATATACACTTCATATTTTTTGATAATGCAGATGAAAACATTTAGAGAGGGAATTGGTTCATTTGCGACACCTAATGCCATGGCCAGTCGTGATAGACTCGACCCAGGTAATGTTCCTTCACAATGTACCTTCTATGTCTCGAGAAGTAATTTTTACATCTAATTATTATATTGTACGTGATCTGTCTTAAACACAGCTGAGTGGTGGCTAAATTACGGCACAAGTGCACCCGTATTAAGGAAGATCGCAATGAGAGTTCTATCGCAAACATCCTCGTCGAGTGGGTGTGAGCGGAATTGGTCGACGTTCTCCTTCTTGCATACTAAGCTGAGGAATAGGCTAACACACCGCAGGCTAGACAAAATGGTGCATATTCATTACAACATGAGGCTAAAGGTCCGGCATGTACAAATGGATACAAGAAGAGGAGAGGGAGATTACGACCCAACGGATGCTGTGTACTTGCGAGACGATGATGACCCTATGGTAGCATGGGTTGCAAGAGCCACAACCGAGCGTGGTGAGGCAGAATTGGACGAGGAGGCTGAAGAACCTGGCGAGACACCACGTCCTAATACTTTTCTCGCATCGGCTGTACAAGAGGCAGTGGGGGAGGGAGATGACACTCATGTGCATTTGGGTGGTGACGACTCAGCAACGGGACGTGATGATGAAGTTAATTTAGATGAAGACCTCGTCATTGGTGGTGGAGACACATCGTATGCGTACGATGATACAGCATGGGAGCGATTGATACAACCTCCAATTTTTGAGCGTCAAGCGCCACCTCAGGTGAATTAATACATGAAAATCAAATCGCAAATTTCATTAGATAGCGTAGTCATAGATTGATGTATGATGATGTAAGAAATATATTGCAGGTCGGTCCGACAAATGACAACATTGCGGGAGAACAGTGGTCCCGAGTTGCTGCACCGCGACATTCAATATCTGCGGAACCAAGAAGGTTATCCACTTCAAGAGAGGCTAGGGGGAGTTCCTCATTTAGAGAGGTGAAATTATATTGTCATTTCTACATTTGTTAATATATAATTCATTGGTACTTGAATATATTCTTCTTTCAATTGTGTAGTCTTCGGTAGCATCGAAACAACCATCTCAGTCTGCTGCGCCCCGACGTTCAACATCTAAGGCTAAGCCACCCAATCAGTCTTCTCAGGTATACGTACAGACTTACACAATAGAAAGTAAATTGAAAAATTATCTAAGCAGGCTTCTGCTTCTCAGGCATCTAGAGGGACACAACATGCAGCATGTATGCCGCCCCCTGCTCCACAGAAGAAAAAATCATCATGGACCACATTATTCACCAGCAAGAAGGACAAGGGACCACCATTAAATCCGATAGATATTGCAGACATGGAGACATTAGATCCCAATGCAGATGACGACACTCCCGAGCCCTCTGTTGAGCCCCGCATTAGTGGGAGTCATGACTCCGATGCTGAGAGTACACCGACAGGGTCTTCATCCCATGGAGGTGGTGGTTCTCAAGGTGACCAACGCAGTCCTCGTGAGAATACTAGTGCTGGTGGTAGAGAGTACAGCAGTGGTCATAGTAGAGGTCGTGGGGGCCGTCAACATGGCGCATGGACAGAGGAGCAGCACTTCACACATGCCACGCAAGATGAGGACCACGGTGCTCCACCCGCAGGGACGAGACGGGCAGCTGATCATTGGGATCCCTACTATGGAAGTTCGGTTGCAGACAGTACAAGCTATCAAGGCATGTTGTCTGATTTTGAGAGGATGAGCACACATGACTCCCAGGGATCTGGAAGCTCGTATGGACGGTCATGGCCGCAGCAGCCGATGTATCATGGCGACTCAGATAACAGTAGTTCATTTTTCCCATCGTATCCATATCCTTATGCCACAGCTACGTCAGTAGAGGTCGTGTACGCACAAGGTTCGCAGGAGTATGAATACTACGTACGCATGTACTGGGAGAACTATTCAGGTTCAATGCGCTATGAAGACTATCTGTCCTATCTGCGGACCACATTTAATATCAGATTGTTTGGAGATGGGCACTGGCCCAGTTTGGGTCCATAGTCTTTATTAGTATGTATCATTTGGTTACATTTATAACTAACTAATAATTAATTGCAGATTTCTTCATATATAGAGTTCTGTACTTGTCATTGAAATCACTAATGTAAACTTTTACATCATTTGCAGGTCATCATGGACGGACGACGTCACCCTGCGTGGGAGCATGGATACTCTGTTGAGGGTGATGGACATGTGCACTGTAGATACTGCGAACATCGCGTCACCGGCATACACAGGTTTGCGGAGCACCTTGCGGGAGTGGGACGCGATGTTCGTGCATGCGACCGAGTTCCGGGAGATGTTCGACATTCCTTTCGGACACAGTTACAGGATAGATACGGTTCTCGTAGCACACCGATGACATCTTCTTCTACGTCCCAGGTACCTCCACCACGAGCACAGGGCGGAGCAGGATCTTCCTCCACATCCAGAGTTCGAGCAGCACCAGCACCAGCACCAGCACCAGCACCAGCACCAGCACCAGTCGCACATGATAGAATTGAAGCTATCGATGTAGTGAGGACTTTTTTTACAGATTTTCATGTACCCTCCACCGCAGCACACGACCCATCATTTGTGCAAATGGTTACATATTTTCAGTCCCACCCACATGTACCTCCACCCACTAGGATAGAGTTAGATTATACGGGTGATCAGTCTCATGTATCTGATGATGAGTTTTGGGATTCGGGTTTCACTGATGATGAGGATTAGTGAGTTTTGGGATTCGGGTTACACAGATGAGGAGGATGAGTGAGTTTTGGGATTCGGGCTTCACACATGGACGAGGATTAGTGAGTTTTTGTATTTTATACTTCATGAATGAATGCCATTATTATATCACTGTTTCCTTTTACATATTTAGTAATTGAAATAAATTTTTTTGTATTATATATAATAGGATGTTTAATTAAGCAGTGTAATATGTAATTTTTATATAATTTATTATGTATAATGTAGCATGGATCTATTATCATAAATAAACTTTACATTCTAATATTTTTAAATATATATAACATTTAATCTTTCAAAAAAAAATTATTAAAATTTTTAAAAAAAATTCACAAAAAATCGCGTCGAGAGCCAAAGGGGCGGATCGGGTCGCTGTGCGACCCGCCCGACCCGACCCGTCCCGCGCTGAGACCGGGTCGACCGGGTCGGGCGGGTCGGCAAACCCTGGGTAGAACTAACATTACAACATTAACATCAATTGTGTTAAACCTTGTAGAAAATTCAATTGTCTACATCTCCTTACGTCAGTTGTGAACATCTCACGACAACGATAATGATACGTGACACGTACATCAATGGTTCTTCACATGACACTTAAACTCTCATGGAAAATAAAAAAATATTCATAACTGCAATGATATATCTGCTCAGTAAAGTAAAATTCTTGTAAATTTTATCTTATGGTCTAAATCTTCAACTTTTTTTTTTAAAAAAAAAAAGCTCTTGCAAGGCTACAATCTAATACTCAAGATTTATAGGCAAATGATAAAAATCATTCACGCAATTATAGTAGTCACGAGTGTTTCCTACCTATAAAATATCACAGAATTAATAGTTGATTATAGAAATCGTATAATCCTATTATCTAAAACAAAGTAAAACATAAGTAAAATTAACCGGAGCAAAAGTGGAGTTGATACTGCTTACCCCCACCCATCTGGACACCCATAAATCACCGTTCTTTACTTTTTTTAACGAGTTAAATGTTTTACATGACCATTGATAGAAACGCAAGGAAGGTTCAACTTGTCCATGAAATATTCGGGAAAAAATCTCAGTGGATAAAATCTGACACATGTTCAGATTTGAAACATAAAAAAAGAAAGTGAATGAAGAGAAGGGAAGATGACGGTGGGCTGAATCTGAGTAGCGGAGTTGAACGATAGAATTGGCTAGTCGATTTATCCTTTATCCCAAGCTTCAGCGTAGAACCGACAAGGTCGTAAGGGGGGGGGGGGTTGAGAAGGGGATGGGAACAAATGATTTCCTCCTCTTGTATCTTTTTTAATACAAGAACATGAGAGTTAAAAGGAGTATTTTCGCTAAACAACGACCGTCTAACAGAAGATGTTAAAATCTTTGGGCGTCTTTGATAACCGACTACTGTGAGGGGGAGGGCGAGCAGAGATGGGGTCCATCGATTAATCGGTGTCAGCTAATCGAGAGACAAAACTGTTGTCAAAGATGCCCTCGTAGAATATTCGCATTCGTGTCGACGTATCGATATATCTGTTAATATATTTTCGAGTACGATAAATTTATAATTTTATGTTTAACAATAATTTATCTATCTGTAAAAATATAATAAAATTATGATGGGACAGGGTAAGTGCACCGTTGGCAATCCTGTTCGGATAGGCGAACTTGGGAGAGGGAGAGCCTTATCCTCTTCTCCACCTCTCCGGTAACACCACTAGTAGTAGTAGCAGACTAGCAGTAACCAGCAAAATCCCGGCGGGTAAGGTTGGCAAAACCCAATCCGAGGTGGCCGGAGGAAGATGGCGGCGGCCTCTTCCCTTCTCTCCCCTTCGTCGCCTCCGTCGCTCTGCTGCCTCCCGTGGATGTTGCCGCTCCCTGCCGTGTTCTCGTCCTCCCCTCCTCCGCTCTCGACCCCTCCTCGGCGGAGGGGCGGGCTCCGCCCTAGGCTTAGGGCTGCGTCCGGGGACGGTAGCAGCGTCGCCGCACCCGTGGTGGAGTGCGGCGTGGGGCAGCTGCGGCTGGCGGAGATTCACGGGTCGTGCACCGCGTGGCGGTGGAGGGGGTTCGACATCAACTACATGGTGAAGGGTGCCGGCGGCCCCCCACTCCTGCTCGTCCACGGCTTCGGCGCCTCCGTCGCCCATTGGCGCAGGTATTGATTGATCCAGAAACCCTGACGTGTTTAATCTGGGCCAACAGCTGCAGCATTTAACTGAATTATTAATGGGTAAACCGTAGCACTATTCCCAACCTTCCTTCCTTCCTTTGTTTTTTTCTCTTTCATTATTTTTTGGAATCGGATGCTGTGTGGATTTGATTGATTCTAGATGCATTGAATCTAGGTTTTGTAGTTGAATGAGTGTGCAAATTCTTTTGAGAAGGTTGAGCCGAGCGGACAAACAGATGTCCTCAATGCGCCAGATTAGGGTACCCTTTGGTTGCTTGTTAGTAGCTCACTTGCATTGGAGGTGAGTTCATGAAGGTGAGTTACACGTAAGTCTGCTGAAATTGTGATATTTTGGTTGCTTGTAACTCACCTTCAAGAAGTCAGTTTTATTATGTCGTTGTGTGTAACTAACTTTCATGAAATCAATTTTGTTTGTTTGGTTAGATGTAGGTACTGAGACAGAGGTAGTGTTTTAGATTTAATAGAGGGAGGTGAGTTACATAGAAGTCTCTTCCGTGTTCTTTTTTTAAGAAGTTACTTCAGCTCATTTTGGGATCTTTTAAGGAGGTGAGTTTTGATTTTTTAAAACCTTCAAAGAACCAAACTACCGGAAGTGGGGTGAAGTAACTTCTGACCTCACCTTCAGGCATATTTATTTACTTCAAATTGACCTATAAAGACTCTGGAGGGTGGGAGTGATTGATATGTACAGTCGTAAGAACAGGCATGTAGACAGTTTTTCGCTTGCCCGTTGAACAAGTATGATTTGTTTCTATTAATTTGCTATCTTCATTCCACCTTCCAAAAATTTGCTATCTCCATTTCATTCAAGTGGAAACAAATCGACCTGCAGTGTTTGGGCAAGGAGTTGATGGGACAGGGTGGCTATGCCTAGATCTTTTACCATATACACACACTTCTGCTGGCAAGACCATACATTGAGGCGCAGGTACTCATCTAGAGTGTTGCCAGGCTTCTCCAGGCATCATGTTGTTGTGCTTCTACAATCCTATCAAAATTTACAGCAGCCACAAGGCCTTTTCTCTCTTTGTCTCCATGCAAGATTTCACGGCGGTGGGTCAATTTTCCTCTTAGTATGGTTTGCCACCTCATCTATTCCTTATCCGTATAGAATTGAGAACTGTGGGGAGTGCTAATTACAAATAGCAGGACTCATGTTGTTTTTCTCCGGGTTTTTGATTTAGCAACTCCTTTGGTGAGGACACGAGAGCTTGGGCCCGTTTTGACCCGGCATTCATGTCCTGATGACGGAGGACTCCACATGCCATGCAGGTTGTCCAGGCATCTATTTGACTCGGAGGTGATTGAGAGTTGTAGGGCTTCGGACGACGAGCCCACCGAGTCTAGTTTCAGTCCATTAGGGGTCCATTTGAGTCCTTTTTTTATTTTTCTGTATTTTTAGTCCAAAGTTCACAAGATTTTTAGAGTACCAGAGATATTTGGGTCAATTAGTAGGTTAGGGTTTCACTATTGGGATTAGCCCAAATCCATATTTAAGTTGTTTGCTCTTGTTACTTGGAAAATAGAAATGAAGATGTTTAGAATTTGGGATCACAGCCGTCGTCGTCTTCTCCCGTGAAAGGATCCAGGTGCGGCGCGAAGCCCTAGGACGTGAAGCCCCTCCCCGATCTCCCTCTCCTCCGTCTTCTTCCTCCTTTCTCCTCACCACCATCGAATCCCCCCCTCCCATCTTCTTCCTCCTCCTTTCTCCTCTCCCCATCGTATCCCCCCCTTCCCCATCTTCTTCTTCCTCTATTCTCTCCACCAACGAATCCCTCTTCCTCCACTCTCACAGTTCGCAGCCGCCCAAGAAAGGTCACTGGCGGCCTTCCCCTTCCTCGACGCTGGCGAAGCAGCTGCGGCGTCAACCACCTCGCCACTGCTGCACTCTGCCCTTGCAAAAGGGTGCTGCTGAGAGCCCTTGTTTCCCGCCGTCGCGAGCGGCCAGCCACAGCTGCTGTCTCACCGTCTGCTCTACCCCATCACCGGCCTCCCTCCGATCTCACTACCGCTGCCACCGCCCAGCCGGCTAACCTCCACCCTAGCACGCCCGCTGTTCGCCCTCTTCCCCTGCCCCGTGCCAGCACCGCCACCACCGGCGTTGCCATTGAACCCGCCACCGTCGACGTCGCCAGCTGCCGAGGTCCCCACCGGCGTTCAGGTTTGCCCGCCGGTGACCCCTGTTATCTTCCTGTCGTCGCGCTCTCTCTCTCTCTTCCCTCCATCTCTCTCGATCTCCTCTAGCCGAGTAGCAGAAGATGGGTTTGAAAAAAATCAATAGAATAATATTCCATAAAAGAAGGGAGAACAGGGAAAATCAAAAGAAAAAGGAGCAAATGATTTTTTTTTAAAAAAGAAAGAGAACAAAAAAAATATAGTAATAGAAGAAAAAGAAGAAATCACAACCTCGTCTCGTCCCGCATCAAGACCGCTCCAGCTTGTTGTAGCCCTACTCGTCGCGCTACGTCTTTGTCCCGGCGTACCCTCATCGTCATCTCCAACCATCGGGTGCTGCCCGTCAACCCACTCTGCGTCCCGGGTTCCGCTTGTAGCCTATTATCTCCCTGCGAGGAGTGGGTCTTAATTTGGTATTGTAATTTTATATTGATTGTACTCGGGACACGTGAGTCGGCCGGGGTCCTTTTCTCACGCACTAAGTGTGGAGGTACGTGCATTTCCATTCTTAGCACTTGCTTATTTAGTATTGGCTTTAATTTGCTGCCGACGTGAGTGTAGGCTCCTAACCCGTTACTTTTGTCACTGCTGGAGAGTGAGTGCGAGATCCTATTCCTAGAGGCTCTATCTGGACCTTGGTCGTGGACCTGAATTACCCTAGACAACGGTAGTTCCTCAACTACCACGGTCCCAGGTTTCCTCTTTGTGAGGGACGACTTACGAGCTTTACTTCTTGTTTGGACGGAGTTAGCTCCTTGGGATATGCTATAGTGTTGGTTCTTTGTTGTCCTTTAGTGTTTATTGTTGATCGCATCATCATCTAGTTAGAGTGTCCCGTCTCTCACGCGTCGTCCGACATCAATTTTGGTATCAGAGCCTAGGTCGCACTCTAGGGTAGTCACCTCACTGTCCTTGCTTTAAAAAAAAATACATCCCTTCATATCTTAGTGTGACGTTGCATCCTAGTTTAGCCTAGTCCTGTGTCATATGCCTATACGCAGCGGTGTTGAGTACCACTTGCTAGCACCGATGTCTGGGTCACACCCGAGTACGTCAGGTTTGCACTCGGACCGTCAGGGAGGTTCTGACTTGGGTGACTGAACTTTAGATGATTAAGCAAGACCTATTTGGGAGCTTGGTCGGCATAGGGGATAGGATCACCCAGTCCGACCGTACCGTCCAGGGGATGGTTGGTCGCATCACCGCCTCGGAGGGTGCCACTCGGGGCCCAGAGCATGAGCGACCGACGGAACATTCAGATCCTCAGCATCCTCACCCTCGACCCGCACCTCGGCCCGCACCTCAGGCTAGGTCGCAGTCTCACCCTCAGCCTGCGGCCCACGCCGCACCCCAGCCACCACCCCCTAGGGCAGCCTATGCCGATATTTGGCGTGGTCGTGATGATGATTTTGACCGAGGGTCATTTGAGGGGGTAGATGAGACTCCTCAGGATTTTGCTGCCCAGAGGAACAAGAGGTATGATAGTAGGCCTGATCAGGAGTATGATGAAGAACAGAGGGTGTATCGTGATCAGGGCTAGGACATTCGAAACGCTCATCTTGAGGTTTCCAGCTTTGACGGCTCTTTGCAACCACAGGTTTATCTTGATTGGGAATCCCTGATGAACTGTTATTTTGATTGGTTGGGAATGTCTGACTCCAAGAGAGCCTTCTTCGCCAAGACGATGTTGAGAGGTCGAGCTCAGACCTATTGGACGAACCTAGAGGACTGTCTTGCGCAGAGATATGAGGACCCCATTGACTCATGGGAGGAGATGAAGGTGAGGCTTCGGGAGAAGTATGTCCCCATGACGTACCGACACTGGTTGATTGATAGGTGGCAGAGCATCACTCATGGCTCTAGATTCGTTTCTGAGTATATTGATGAGTTTGATGAGCTCCTGCTTGGGTGTGGAGCTTGCGAGGAGGTTGCACTGGCCCTGTCCCGATTCCGGAGAGGACTTCGTCGGGTTTAGCAGCAGGAGTTGTTCCGTCAGCGCGTGACGACCATCGACCATGCCTATCAGGTCGTACGTGAGATGGAGCAGTTCGGGGTGGATAGGGACTTGCCCCCTCGGGCAAGACCCACATATCAGCGTCCCCTTGACTAGCGTGTTGCCCCAGGGTCATCCCAGAGGAGTCTTGCCTTCAGACCCCCCGAGGTCCCACGTCAGGACCCACCCCCTCCCCCTCGTCCTTTTCCCCAGTGGGATGTTGTGCCCACCCTACCTACTCCCCATACTCGACCCCAGCTTGGTGTCCCACCTGTCAGGCGAGATGAAAAAGGAAAGGCCCCCATGGTTGGAGATGTGTCTCAGGACGGCAGTTCTCGTAATCACTGCTTTTGACGTCAGGGGTTAGGCCATTATGCTAGTTCTTGTCTTACTAGAGCCCTAGCCATTGAGAGCATGGGTCCGGTGGATTCTCCACCTGCCCTTGTAGAGGTGAGTTATGAGGCTGGAGCTAACATAGCCAATGAGTTTCAGTTGAAGGATGATATAGTCAGCGGTACCCAGGGTATTAGCATTGAGGACGTGCCAGTTGACGATAGGCTAGGGGTCGTTTGTTGCATTTTGACCCAGCCTAAGGAGATCGATGACTGGCGTCGCACTGCGATCTTCCATACTTACTGTCGCCTTAGTGGTAAGGTTTGTAGGGTCATTATTGATAGTGGGAGTTGCATTAATGTAATCTCCACTCGTACAGTCTCGCACTTGGGTTTGACTCCTGTGGATCATCCTCGACCCTACCATGTGTCCTAGGTAGATACGACGTCCATTCTTGTTCAGTCGTGGTGCCTTGTACCCGTACATCTCCATTCATATGAGGCTCAGATTTGGTATTACTATAGACGCCTAATTTCGGACATCCCGCGGATCTCCAATGGGCCCTCGTGCGAATGACGCTTGATTGTTGTATTCATTTTTACCGGTGTTTAAGTTTTAAGCCCAGCCCATAGCCTTTTGGCTATTGGGCCTCGTCCATATAACGTGCCCAACACCATAGGTCTGGGCGGTCAAAGCCCTGGCCGCCCCCAGTCCTGGGCGACCAGGGCGATGGTCGCCCTCCCCAGGAAGGTGGCCAGAGTGCTGGCCGCCCTCCTCCTCAAGGTGGCCAACGATTTGGCCGCCTTCCCCCTGTTTACTTGGTCAGAGAACGTGGCCCAGCTCGTGGCCACATTCTCTCCCTCGTTCCGCACGATCTCCACCCACGTTTTGTAACTCCCGGCTTGTTGAACCAAGACTCTACCACCTCCAGTACGAAGGATTTTGGGGGGGGGGAGGAGGAGAGATTTTGGGGGGAGAGGAAAAGAGGGGAGAAGAGTTGGAGATTTGGAGGGGAAGTTCGGAGTTGGCACACGGAGGAAGAACGGAGGAGAACACACGGAACTTCATCCGAGAGGCTGCTCCCTCTTCCTTCGACCTGGTTGGAACTTCTCTACTTCTGATTCTCTGCTTCCCACTTGCATCTCGACTTCCAGGTGAGTATAGCATTGCATGTAGTATTCTTCTAGGCCCCCCCCTACGTAAGAGGTTTTCTTCCTAAAAACAAAGGGGAGGTGGATGGTCGAAAGTCTCGGCCATCCTTCCTTCCCACCCCCCCCAGGTACTTTGCCATCATTTTCTTGCGTCTTCCATTTACTAGATCATATACTACACTATTAGTTTCACTAATGGCTTTCTTCTTTGTGTTTCTTTGAGCTACGTTGCAGGACTTCAGCACAAGGGACGAGCAGGGCTCCTTGCCCTTGGCCGGCCGAGGACAAGAGGAAACCCACGTCTCTTCATCTTGAATATCTCCCCGCGATCAACACCCTGCGAGGTCCAGGTAAAACGACCTCTGGCGATCACGTTTTGACTCTTTTTTGTTCCTCTGTAGGACCCTCGCACGGAGACATCTTATCTACGACCAATCCTAACACACCCACCACGAGGCACGTCATTCCTCACATTCCTGACATCTCCGGGCGCCTACAAGCGAAGTGGCGATCACGGTGGTCCTCTAGTGCCTACTGTAAGTCCCTCATGCTTGAAGTCAAAGATTAGTGCAATCATGTTTGTACATTAGCTCTTCCGTAGCTCGGTTTTTTAGTTTTCTGAAACTCGAACAGTAGGAGGCCAGACTCCTGGCCGCCTAGCTCCCTGGGCGACCAACCCAGTGGCCGCCCAGGCCCCCATCTGGACGACCAGTACTCTGGCCACCCTGGGCTCCAGGCGACCATCGCCCTGGCCGCCCTCATCCCTGGTAGGAGGCCAGCACCCTGGCCGCCCTCTCCACTGGGCGACAGTCGATTTGGCCGCCCAGTTCTGTAGGCGACCATCACTTTGGCCGCCTTCTGCCTTCTCCATACTCCTTCCCCGTATAGTAGTGATATGTATGCTCCAGATCTGTTCTTCCTCTCTTAACTCTGCTTGTTTGTGCATTGCGTGATTAATTTCTGCAGGTTAATCTACGGGTTCTAGTTTAGGAAGAGCTGGCACCACCCCTTTTAGGAGTATTGAACCCTCTCGTTGGTATTGAACCCTTCACCTGGGGATTCCCACTCGGGTGCAATCGGTTCAGTCCAATCGGGAACCTCCGTGAGTCCTCGCGAACCGTGGATTCCCACACGGTCGCCAGGCGGGTTGTACCATGGAAGTCCTACTAGTCACCTTGGGTTGAGTGAAGTTTCTGCTAGGCTCCCGGAGCTCATTTCCCAACACCCTTAGTTTTCCTCCTCTTCTCCGAGTGAATCAAAGAAAAAGAAAAAAAAAGTAGAAAGTGGAAATTAGGAAATCTAAAAAAATTGTTGGGCGTTGTTTGTGCCTATACTTGGTTGTGTTCGGAAAGCATTAATTCCCTTTCCCCCTCCTCCAAAATCTTTCATTTTATTCATTTTAAACCAACTAACAATTGGTTTAGGATGGAGAGAGTTTATTCAAACGCGGGCTATGAGGAGGAATTTTCGCCTCAATTCGATTCTGGAATTAGGGGCAATCCTCTATTTCAGATAGAGGATAATGGTTTGGATGCCTTCATAGGCATGTTTTCGGCCACACCAAATGAGGCCGCCCACGCCGATTCGGCTTCTTCTTCCCCGAGCGACCATGGCCGTGGTAGCCCGCGGGCTCCTACATTATCTCCGCACGACGATCAGGAGCTGATTAGCATGCTGTCCCGTTATTCCCCCGCGGATTTGGCCACGATGGCCTCCCGTGGGAAGGCTCCGGCCGTCCCACACCTATCTACACATGTTACACCTTCTCGCGCTCAAGTTCCTTTCCAAGGGTCCACGAGCCGGCCCATTTCCGAAACTTCAATCCAATTCAGCTATCCAACACCTCCACAAAGGGTTCCTTCACCCCCAACTCCACCAATCATGGGTGCCCCTTTGAAAGGGATGGACCCCTCACTCCGGCAGGAGATCCAAAGCTACATTCGGCAAGCGGTGGCCGAAAGTATGCCCAATTCGCGTCCCCACTCGCTAGCCCAATATTGCAAGCTTCTTAATGCTTATTTCCCACCCGGATTTAAGCCTCCCAAGTATAGGCGGTATGATGGCACCACTGACCCTCATCATCATCTTTCGGGTTTCCTTATGGACTCACACCAATGGCTACACGATAGGGTCTTGTTAGTCCATCTGTTTCAAAAATCCCTCGAGGGCGGGGCCCTACGTTGGTTTGCTTCCTTGCTGGTTATTGATCTCATCAACTTTGATATAGTTTCCGAGCGATTCCTCGCTCACTTTGGTCACATGTCATCCATTTCCCCCACATTATTTGACCTAGTCACGGAGAAGATGAAGCCCGACGAGGACTTCATTAGTTTTGCAAACCGATGGAGGATTATGGCTGCTAGGACGGAGGTTCCTATTCCCGAATCACAGGCCGTCACCATGTTAGTGAACAACGCCACTCCACAGCTTAGGGCTATCCTAATGCTTAGTGAGCTCCACATACTTTTCACCAACTCTACAACTGAGCTCGGATAGTTCAAGCTCAGGTAAGGGACTCTACCTTACCTCCTTTCTTTGAGCCTCGCACCAAGGGTAGAAAGACCCCGACTGTCCCTACCACCGAGGGTGTCACCATAAATGAACAAGTCAATGCAGTTGGCCAGTCCTTCAAGACCAACAATCGCCAAGCCTCTCATCCCACTCAGGCTACTGCTAGCCAGGGGCAAGGTAATCCCAAGCCCTATTCCAATGTCCCTCCACCTCAAAGCTACGACCCCCCTAGGCCAAAAAGGGCTACTTATCCTCCGTTGCCTGAAACTTTAGGTGACATCTTCTTTGCCCTTATGTCCTCAGATTCTATTCAGCTTCCCCCTCAACGAGAGCGGGTCCCTCCCAACGCCGATACCTCCCGATATTGCCCATATCACCGAACTCCCGGCCATGATATATTCAACTGCTTTCAATTCCGGGATTGGGTATATGATATGAATGATGAGGGAAGAATCAATTGGGCAGATGTGAAGCTAGCTATTGCCAACCTCAAAAAGCCTAATAGGGACCTCGGCATTGTGCATAACCCCTTGCCAACTCATCAACCAACAAAAGATCCATCTACCTCAAAGCAGCACGAGTGGGTGAACACGGTGATCGGAATGGAACCACGAGTTCTTAGAAGGACTCAGATGTGGGGCATAGAAGGATTCCCGGGTTGGTACGGGAAGATAGAAGTAGAAGCTCACGAACCCTGGGCAAACATCAACATGTTCTCTCAATCCCGAAACTTGATCTCACCACCTAGCCAGTCACCGAGTACCACCCAAAACTCACTCACCCTAATCAACCTTCCTCAAATACCACATCAAGAGCCCTATGTTTCTCCACAAGCTCTGTTAGTGCAGGAGCGCCCGTTGGTCCTCCTAAAGCCACCTCAGCCAAAATCGGTCCCTCCTCCTTCTCCTGTAGAATCTGGAGACGATTCGGCCTCCCTCTCATATATCTTTGGCTCTCCAGCTCCTTTACAGCTCATTCGCCCAAAACCTTTGGAACAGAATGACCCGAAGGAAGCTTCGATCAATGTCACTCTCCGGAATCGCATCATTCCCCCATCTCAAAGACAATCCCAACCGGAGGAAGGGGTTAATTCTCAAAGCCCTCCCGTGGAGTATGACATTCTCCAGCATCTGGACAGGACCCGTGCTAAGGTTTCTATCCTAGAGCTCCTTAGGAAATCTCCGTCACACCAAGTCACTCTACTTCAATTCCTTCAGAAGATCATGGTCAATGAAGATCTCCCAGCAAGTGGTGTGACTGAGGCTATCATGGCCCTTACATGCGGACCATCTATCTTATTTTCTGATAAAGACCTTGCTCTGCCAGAAAGCAGGTCACTCCCGTTGTGCCTCACCGTTACTCTCAACGGAGTTAAAGTTGACTCCGCCCTCATAGACACGGGAGCATCAATCAATGTGTGTCCCATGAAGACCATTAAGAAGATTGGCCTCCAGGAAGAAAATCTAGAAGAGGTATGCACCACCATCTCATCTTACGACAATTCCAAAAGGTGCGCAAAAGGGAAGGTGAGCCTCCAACTTGGTTTAGGACCGATGGTTATGACATCGGATTTCTTTGTCCTCGATGTCGACTCTGCATATAAGGCCATCCTAGGATGGCCTTGGATTGAGCAAACCCTTGGGATTCCATCAACAGCCCACCAGTGCTTTAAATTTCCTTACAATGGTAGGATAATCAAGATCAGGAGTATCCCGCTAGTGGAAACTCTTAATGCCATCACTTCCGAGCAGATTCCCTTCATGACTATTCCAGATAAGGGCAAGAAACCCTTTCTCTCCATAGAGGGCGCGGTGGGGCCTTCTGCTTTAGGTCCACCCGATTCCCCTCTCCTTCCTCGGCCAATCACACAGCACAACATCCCTCCGGGTAAAGGATGGGAGATCATGGCCAGGATGGGCTTCACCATGGGTAAAGGCCTAGGTCAGCTCGAACAAGGACCCACGCATAGAAGAAAACTCCGGGTTGCTAAAGGTCGCGTAGGTTTGGGCTATTCTCCTTGAAGTTCTACAAAGAAAAGAAACTCCACCCGATTCATCACTTGAGGAAGATTTTGGTCTCCTCTCTCTCTTCCATCTGGATAAACCTCCCGACAAGGTTTCTTCCTCGGGCATCTTCCTTGCTAAGAATAGGCCCGCGCCTGTCCTCTTTATTCCCTTTCTATTCCATCCACCATTTCCTCCGCTCCTCACTTATCCGGTCATGGGGCAACCTACACATCAGGTTTGCACTTTCACTCGTGACTACAAAAAAAAACGCCAATTTTCAAACGTGGGCCTGCTAGTTCACTATTGAGGAAACGGCCTCCTTGGAAAATGGCTCTCTCGGCCAAGGGCCGACTCTTTCCACCTTGAACTCCCTTCCACAAGATTCTCTTGTACATAGTAGGGTAGAGTCTAAGTTAGATTCAGATTTGTACATAGCGTCTTTCCCTTCCAGAAAGTCTAGTGTCCGTCAGGTTCCCGCGCGCTATATCAGCCAGCTGGCTGGTAAATGTGCGCAGCTTTGTCAGGTCTCTGAATTCATTTCCACTCCCATTTCCTTAGGGGCAGTCGAACTAGATGGATCTCCAGCAGATGACGGTCTAGGGGTGTACGTTTTAGAAGAAGAGGATGACACAGAAGAAGAAGAAAAGCCATTAGAAGATGGTAGTGATCCGATAGCTTCCTTCGTCGATGGAACCAAGAGATTTGATGAGCCTAACGTCTCCATTGACAAATCCACCAAGGAAATCAATCTCGGCACCGAGGATGATCCAAAGATTATATTGATAAGTGCCAATTTAACTGATGAAGAGGAAGCTGCGCTTGTGGTGGTTCTCAGGGAATTTCCCGATGCTTTCGCTTGGTCCTATGAGGACATGCCGGGTCTGGACCCGTCCTTAGTTGAACATCGTCTGGTCTTGAAATCCGATGCTCGAGCTGTCAAACAGAAGTTAAGGCGACTTCATCCGAAGCTCGCACTCAAGGTCAAAGAAGAAGTGGACAAGCTCCATAAGGCCAAGTTCATCAGGGTAGTTTTGTATCCGCAATGGGTAGCTAACATCGTCCCCGTTATGAAGAAGGACGGTAGGGTCCGCATCTGTATAGATTTCCGTGACCTTAATCGTGCTTGCCCGAAGGACGATTTTCCCCTTCCACACATAGATGTCCTGGTGGACAACACCGCCGGCTATGAGATGCTCTCCTTCATGGATGACTTCTCGGGGTATAACCAGATCCGCCTAGCGGAGGAAGATCAGGAGAAGACATCTTTTACCACTCAGTGGGGGACCTACTGCTACGTCGTCATGCCCTTCGATCTTAAGAACGCAGGAGCGACCTATCAAAGGGCAATGATGGCTATCTTTCATGACATGATGCATACTTATATGGAAGTTTATGTGGACGACATTCTGGTCAAGTCCAGAACCAGGAGTGGCCACGCAGAAATCCTCCGAGCAGTTCTCCAACGGTCACGGGAGCACCAACTTAAATTGAACCCCAAGAAATGTGTGTTCGGGGTCTCTTCAGGCAAGCTTCTAGGGTTCATTGTCAGCAAGAGAGAAATTGAGATCGACCCTAACAAAGCTAAGGCTATTGCCGAGATGCCTCCTCCCAAGAACATCAAAGAAGTCCGCGGTTTGATCGGGCGTTTGCAATTCATCAGGAGATTTATATCTCATCACTCTCAGCGATGCAAGCCCTTCTACGACATGCTAAAAGGAGAGGCTAGATTTGATTGGAATGACAAATGTCAAAAGGCCTTCGATGACCTGAAGAGTTATCTGTTAAATTCTCCCGTCCTGGCACCCCCGGTCCCAGGTCAGCCTTTATTGCTCTATGTTTCTACCATTAATGAATCTGTTGGAGCAGTATTGGCCCAATATGACGATGCTAAAAGAGAATGCACAGTCTACTATTTGTCCAAACTGTTCAATGAAGCCGAGCAGAGATACACTCCTATGGAGAGGACTTGCGCGGCTGTCGTCTGGGTCGCCCAAAAGCTGAAACACTATTTCCTTGCACATGAAGTCAAGCTATTGGCGCGAATGGATCCTATCAAGTACTTGCTGGAAAAGCCTGCCCTAACCAATCGTTTGGTAAGATGGCAGAGTTTTCTCAATCAATTCGATATCATCTACTTCCATCAGAAGGCGGTCAAGGGGCACGCCATTGCCAAGCACCTTGCCCATCATCCACTCCCTACATTCTCCCCCGTCGATGAGAGTTTCCCGGACGAAGAGTTAGGAGCCATTATAGATGGTGAGCCTTCGTGGATCCTCTACTTCGATGGTGCATTTAATTCCAAGGGCTGTGGAGTCGGAGCCGTACTCCAGTCCCTGGAAGGTGTCATTATTCCTTGTGCTTGTCAGCTGACCTTCCCTGCCACAAATAATGTGGCTGAATATGAGGCACTCCTCATAGGCTTAAAGGTGGCACTGGCACTCGGAGTTAAGGAGCTCCGGATCATCAGAGATTCTCAGCTCATACTCCGGCAATCCCTCAGCAAGTACCAAACTCGGGACCCGAAACTGAAACCCTACCAAGACCTGGTTGGCAGGGTAGTCTGGCGGTTCAGGAAGCTCACCCTGGTGCACACTCCTAGAGCTCAAAACACTCTAGCCGATGCTCTGGCGTCTCTGGCTTCTTCTCTTCCAATCCCTGGCGAAAAGCCGTCATTCTCGGTCATCGTGCAAAGGATGCACACTCCTTCACATTCTGATCCCTGGTTCCAGCAATTCTCTGAGCCCTCTTCTCAGGTCCATGTCATTTCCCATGAGCCTGAGATCGATCTAGAAGACGGCAACCCTTGGTTCTTTGATATTGAAAACTATCTCAGGGATCGCTCCTTCCCCAATTATGCCACTGCTTCCGATCGGCGTGCCATTCGCCGAGCCGCGGAGCGTTTTGCCATTATAGGTGGTCTCTTGTATCGCAAATCTCTCAATGGAGTTTATCTCCGCTGCCTCGATGAGACTGAATCTCGAGCTGTTGTCGAAGCTGCACATTCCAGCGAATGCGGTGGCCATGTGAATGGTCGCATGCTTGCTCAGAAACTTCTTCGTCAATACTATTGGCCTACCATGAATGAGGATTGTGCCCATTTTGTCCGCCATTACGCTAAATGTCAACTCCACGCGGACAAGGTCCATGCTCCTTCATCCTCACTTCATCCCCTCATAGCTCCTTGGCCTTTCGCCATGTGGGCATTTGACGTAGTTGGTCCCCTGGAGGATAGAACCGGAGAAATCCGAAGAAAGTCCTTCATTCTCACCGCTACCAAATATTTCACGAAATGGGCGAAAGCTGAGGCGTTCACGGAAGTCAAAGCAGCAACGGTGGTCAAGTTTATCAAACGCAACATCCTTGCAAGGTTTGGCGTTCCCCGTGACATCGTCACCGACAACGGACCGCAATTCACATCCCAGGAGCTCCGCGATATGTGTGGTAAGTATGGCATCAATTTGCATCATTCGTCTCCATACTACCCACAAGGAAACGGACAAGCTGAAGCTACAAATAAAACTCTCATTAGAATCATCAAGAAAACTTGCAAGTCTCACCACTATTCAGACTGGCCAGATCGCCTCATTGAGGCCCCCTGGGCTTACCGCACTTCCGTCCGAACTCCCACGGGTCAAACCTCGTACGCACTTACTTTTGGGACAGATGCGGTACTCCCATATGAAATATTCGTTCCTTCACTAAGAGTGCAGCTGGACTCCGAGCTCGATCCCGAGCAACGTCGAGAAAACCTATTAGCCCAGCTGGAACTATTAGATGAGAAACGGATGATCGCAGCCGATCATGCACAAGTATATCGCAAGAGAATTGCACGTTACTATGCCAAAAAAGTTCTAGAGAGAAAATTCAGGGTAGGTGAATTGGTTTTGAAAAGGAAAATCACTAAAACCACCGGTTTAAATGCAAAATTTCAAGAAAATTGGGAAGTTCCTTTTGTTAGTAAAGAAGTCTACTCGGGTAACGCCTACAAATTGGTAGACTCCGAGGGCGTGGAGCTAACATATCCATGGAATGGGGTATATATCTCAAGAAATTTTATTCATGAGACCTTGTACATAACTATTCCAAAACACAAAAATTTCAAAATTTCAAAACAAACAAAAAAAGAAGAAAATCTAAATCGACGCTTGGTGATCGCCACGCAGTCCAAAATCAGTTGCATCAACCCTTCATGTTAGACAGGGACCGTCAAGATGTGGTAAGCATGGTTGGCAGTTTCGGCCGAAACCGATACGTTTCGGCCGAAACGTATTGGTTTCGGCCATATCCGATACAAAAAAGGCCATATTCACTGTAGCATCCGAAACTTAAAAGGTGGTATCGGTTGTCCCTTATTGCTGTCTCCCCCCCCCGAAACCCCATCTACCCAGCCTGTTTCGGCTGAAACCCTCCCCCCTGCCTGTTGCCGTTGTGCTGCTGCCGCTGCGCTGCTGCCGGGTGCTGCTGCTGCCGCCGCTGTGCTGTTGCCTGCTACTGTCGTGCTGGATTGCTGCGGCTGTTGCGCTGCGGCTGGTGTTGCTGCCTTGCTGGCTACTGCGGCTGTTGCTGCTGCCTGCTGCGGGTGGTGCAGCTGGTGCTGCTGCTTGCTGCTCTTGCTGTTGCTGTAGCAGCCAGGCCAGGCCGCCAGGGAGTCGCGCTGCTGCTGCTGTTACTCCCACCGCGGCACCGCCAGCACCGCCCTATTGCCACCTTGGGACCGCCGGACTGCCCAACCTTGCTGCTAGCCTGCTGTGCACTTGGGGTTGTAAGTAATTTTTTTACCTTAATTTGTTTGTGCAACTCTAATTAGTTCAGATTTCAAAGTAAACCTTAATTAGATACTTAAAATTGCATTCAATATTAATTAACCCCTAATTCATGTAAAAAATTTGGGGCTTTAGTCTAATTCGACTTTCTTGGTCACAATTGAAGGTTAGATAACTTTCATTGACGAATTTGGGGTGCCTTTATGATGGGATTATATTTTTAAGAAGGGTAATTAAGGCTTAATTAGTTCATAAAAATTAGGGCTTTTGTCTAATTTGAGTTTCTTAGCTACAATTGAAGGTTAATTAAGTTTGATTGGTGAATTTGGGGTGGGATCATGCTGGGATGTCATTTTTTTGAAGGGTAAATGGGGCTTAATTAGTAATTAAGGCTTAATTAGTTTAAAAAATTTGGGGCTTTTGTCTAATTCGAGTTTCCTAACTACAATTGAAGGTTAATTAAGTTTGATTGATGAATTTGGGGTGCGATCATGCTGGGAATCCCACCTTTTTATGAAGGGTCATTAAGGGTTATTTGATAATTAGGGCTTAATTATCTCATAAAAATTGGGGCTTTCGACTAATTTTGCTTTATTACCCACAATTGAAGCTCAATTAAGCTTCGATGACTAATTTGGAGCTCTCTCATGTTGAATTGCCTTTTTTTCATTGTACTTACAAGAGATTGTCTTTGATTGTCTTAATGCAGCATCATGCCTAGACGTCAGTAAACACAGGAGCAGCAAGGGCAGGAGGATCCGGGGTGGCCCCACATGTTCTTAGTTGATGCTAAGAGAAGGAGGGTTAAATGTAATTACTGTGGTAAGGAGATGTATGGCGGAATTACCAGAGGCAAGCAACATTTGGCAGGGGTACGGGGAGAGGTGAGACAATGCGACCACTGTCCACGAGAGGTGCGAGAGGAGATGCGCCAGTGCCTTTTGGGGAAAAAGGAGAGGGTGCAACAAAGGGCTGAGGATGAGGAGGAAATTGCTGAGGAGATTTCTGGCAGAAGGGTTAGGAGGGATGATGATGAGGAAGGCACTGAAGATTCTGATCCGTAGCTGACTGAAGCAAGGGAGCGTGAAGAAGCCGCTCGAAGGAAAGGAAAGGCACCCATGGGTTCAGGAGGGACCTACACCAGTACAGCTGCACGACGTCCTGATGTTGCTGCCCCGCCCCCGCAGACGCAGAGAGCAGGCCCCATGGACAGTTATCTTCACAGAAGGCCCCAGGCTACACAACCTAAGATCAAAAGTGCATTAAGAGGGGTCAAAAAATCTGCAGAAGTTGCAGGGCATGCATTTAAAAGCATATGTAAATGATTTTTTCGTGCAGGTGTCCCTGCACATGCTGCTGAAAGTGAATATTTTCAACCTATGTTGGATGCCATAGCAGATGCTGGCCCTGGCTTGAAGGCGCCGTCACGTCGGGACATATATGGGCGTGGCCTTGAGGGAGAGGTTGAGGAGCTCCATCAGTGGGTTGAAAGCTTCAAGCATATATGGATGGAGAGATAATGCACTATTATATGTGATGGTTGGACTGGTACCACGAAAAAGTCCATGATTAACTTTTTGGTGTATTGCATCGAAGGTACAGTATTTGTAAAATCTGTAGATGCATCAAATTTTGAAAAAAATGCCAATTATTTGTTTCATTTGATGGACAACATGGTAGACGAAATTGGTAAAGAAAATGTTGTACAAGTTGTGACTGATAATGAAGCCAGTTATAAGGCTGCAGGGAGGAAATTGATGCATAAGCGCAGGCATTTATATTGGATCCCATGCGCAGCACATTGTCTTGATCTCATACTTGAAGACATAGGGAAGGACAAACATGTGAAGAAGACGGTTGAAAGGGCACAAAAGATTACCCAATATATTTATGGCCATCCTAGGATATTGAACATGTTCAGGGAGCATGCAAGTGGGGGGCGGGATATTATCCGTGCAGGGCCAATTAGATTTGCTTCAAATTTCATTTCTTTGGAGTCTCTGCATAGGTATACTATTGAACTCAATTATTACTTCTTTATCCTTATAGTTATGATCCGTATTTGATTCAAATTTTATTTCTTTGCACAGGTATAAGAATGAGTTGAAAGCTTTCATGTACCACAATGCCCTGCGGGAATACATCGACAAGGGCAATGTTGATGCTCAGATGGATTATTTGGATGTCTGTCAAATCGTGGACAACAACAAATTCTGGGGCAGAGTAACACGATACATGAAAGTAGTCACCCCCCTCGTTAAGGTCCTAAGATTGGTGGATGGCGATGACAAGAATGATATGGGATATCTGTATGAGGCCATGGACCGTGCGAAATTAGAGTTGCAGGAGTCCCTTCCCAAAGAACATGCAAAGTGGTGGAAGATTATTGACCATAGATGGGACACCACATTACACCACGACTTGCATGCAGCTGGTGAGTGATTATTTGTATTCATATATTATTGACCATACATTAACTATATACAAATGCAGGTTATTTTCTGAACCCTCGATTAATGTACAATGCCAATGCACATGTTGATGCCGAGGTGCTTCAAGGCACTTTAAAAGTCATTGGTCGTTTATCGAG
Organism: Amorphophallus konjac; assembly: GCA_022559845.1. Lineage (NCBI taxonomy): Eukaryota > Viridiplantae > Streptophyta > Magnoliopsida > Alismatales > Araceae > Amorphophallus > Amorphophallus konjac. Next base: position 253,699,138 of record CM040118.1, on the reverse strand, counting down.
GACACAAGATAAGAGGCTTCAGGCGGAAGTAGAGGTTGGCCTGTTTGATAACTTTGATTTCATGAATAAGAGGTATAGAATTTACTTACGTAGTAATGCTAATCTGTTATGTAATTTTTGTAGATGACCTCCTATAGAATGAGAAGTGGGACGTATTCTGACTCCCAATTGCAATACGCAGTGGGAAAAGTGAGCCCAGGTATACTTCATCTTTGTGCTTTCTTTGCAATTACATCTTCCTTAATTAATTTTTATTTACATCTTATATTTATTTGTTTATGGTTGGTTGGTGTAACAGCTAACTGGTGGATCATGGTGAACAATAGAGAATTGGGCAGTTCTGCATTGGCTTTCATTGCAATCAGGGTGTTGAGTCAAACCACATCAGCAAGTCAATGTGAAAGGAATTGGAGCACATTCAGCCTTATACACTCAAAGGTTCGCAATCGGCTTAAGGCTGATCGGTTAGAGAAATTAGTGTACTGCCACTACAATATGAGGTTGAGAATAAAGAATATGAGGTTGAGACAACATCTGCGAGACAAACGCGTCGCCGAGGATGCCGCCGCAGAGATTGATGTGGATGCCTTATTTGATGATGATAATTCCTTGCAGTCTTGGGTGGAGACACGAGAGCAGGTTGATGAGCCCGTTTTTGATGTTGATGATAGAAGATGGGCAGAGGGCATACTTGATGAAGATGAGGCAAGAGATCCCGAATTAAGAAGCAAATCAAAGAGGGCCAGAGATACTCATGCGCACCAGTCTAGGGTGGTTGATGACACTGAGGAGCTGTTCGAGTTTGAGCCTGCTAGACACTCAGATACAGATAGCAGGCCAGTCACTCCTAGAATGTCCTCCTTAAGAAGAAGTACATCAGTGCATGGGCAAACTGAGAGGGCAAATGCTGCTGCTCGAGAGGACCCAGCAATTGAGGAGTTGAAGCAGATTTATGTGAGGCACACGCCAAGGGGAAAAGGACTCGTGTCAAAGTTGATTGAAAAAAGCACTCCAAAAGAGAAAAAAGCATCCTCAAAGGTTAAAAGGCGACTGGTTTCTTATGATTCTGATGATGATGATGATTATCCCGGAGGTGTTGCAGGTGGTACTAGTGCTGCAGGTGGTACAGGTGATGCAGGTGCTGCTGGTGGTACTACTGGATATAGTCAAGGTCAACACGGATATGGTTCACCAGGTTACGAAGGTGGCCAACAGGAAGCAGCTATTTATGGGGCCCAGAATTATGAACCATCATTTCAGTTCCATCCATATCCGACCAGTGACTCTTCTCTTCCTCAAGATTCCTATGTTGATACTGGATTCGAATCAAGCCAACCAAACACTCCAAGAGGGATCCAAAGAGGGATGCAGGACTTGGCTACCTCATTGTTTGGTTATAGTGAATATAGACCGTACATGCAACCTGGTTATGGGTATCGACATCAAGGGCCAGACGATGAGGGAGAAGGTTCTTCTAGTAATTATTATCCATATTATGTAAGAATCAATGAATTTTTGTAACATTTATTTTGTCTAAATTGGTTTATTGTACTGCTTCTATTAATGTACAATGGAATATGACTTTAACTTTCACATGTTCAACGTTTGAAGTTGAATTTTTGTAGTTGTCTACTTCAAGGTTATTGCATTAACTTATACAGTCAAATGCATGTGTAATGATTTTTATGATTTTTGTGATTTTAAGTGATTATTTATATTTTTTATGATTTTTTTCAGATTTTTTAGAATTAAATTTAATTTTTTTAACCTGTTATATGGGTTTCGGCCGGTTTCGACCGAAACCGAACCCGAAACCGAGTCGACTCGGTTTCGGACCCGGGCGAAACCGAGTCCGAAATCGAGTTTGCCATCCTTGGTGGTAAGTATCGGGTCTTGGTCTGCCAGAACCGTGGAGATTCCTGTCCAGCCACATCGGCCTATGTTTATAAGAAGAGAAAAAAAAATAACTTGCACACACTCACGTGTTTATCCAAAATGGGTAGCATCACCTTTGATGGGGCCTCTACCGAAGGTCTCCAGCTAAGCGGCACTCTTTTGTTCCTCTTCTTTTCGACCAAATGAGACAGCCGACACCCTTAAAATGCTGAGCATGTGAAAGCTGAAGTACAAGATCCTTAAGGCGAGAGTAGGATCTATCCCCTCGAGTCCGGGTCAGAGCACGAGAAGAGGGCAGTGTCCCCGCAGGCATAAAAAGGGGAATTCCATAGCAAAATGACAATATTTTTCTCCCCGAAAAGAAAAGAAAAAGAAAGGAAAAATTATGTATATGTGACAAAGTCACATGAAAAGCTTGACCGTGGCCGTGCTTGACCCTAGTAGATGAAACCCCTCCTATTCAAATAATCAAATTAAAAGTTTCACACAGCAGGGGTATCTAACGTCATAATGCTCGGGGTATGGTCCAAAGTTGCCAAAAAGAGAAAGTCGAGTAGGCCCACACTTAGCTCGCCGGGTTAACGGCTTTGCCAGGTCCTCTCAGGAGGTTTACCCCCTACATTCTTCCTTCTCCCTTCAAAAGACGTAAAACTTGATGGAGGTCCTGAAGGATGAACCCCGTCTGGGTTGCATCCTTATTTAACAAAATACACTTATGGTTGTTCACTTCTAAGCAACAGAAGCCATCGCTGCGAAGGGGTCTCTGTGTTTCTGGTTGGTCAAGACCCCTATTTACCACCCTTAACGCTTTCTTATGTTACCTCGGGCTTAGGTCAATGCAAGCGCGTCACCTATATGTGCGACGGCGTCTGATTCCGGGTCAGCGTCGCGCGGTTGGCCGTTAGGGTTCCAAGGTGTTCCATCATATACCATCTAGAGTTGTGAGGAAATAGACCCGGGTCGGGCAAATCATTTACCTCGAACGCTTTTTGGGTGTATCCCTATGGTCGGAAGCAATTGGGAGCCTAAGCTTGGCATGACGGCATTGTCATCAGGATAAGACTTAACCGGCGGGACCATCATCCGAGGAGTCTAGAGGCCCAAATCAACCTAGATGTGCGCTCAGGATACCTGGGAGGTAATTTAGAAAACCCTCATCTCCATGTAGGTCAGGTGCCATATGGGTGGTCACCAGGCGTCCCAAAAATATATATAACGTCAGAACAAAACACAAAAAATCAATACATTCAAATCCCAAAAAAAAATCTGAAAATTCATAACTAAAAAAAAATACATATAAGTACAAAACACAAAAAATTCCAAAAGTTCCAAAATCTAAAAAAATGTTTTGCATCCGCATGAGCATTGCATGATCATAATTCCTTTTTTGCTTACATTTTGCCTGCTTGCATGCGCATATCACATTTCTCTTTTTTTTCCTAAATCTTGTTAATAAGATTTAGCCCTCTGACCCTGTATCGAGAAAGGTACTATTTGCTTTGGCAGGGAGGGGGCTAAAAACATACTACACTAACCTTTTCCCTTTGGTGTGGTTGAAACAGGTAGAAGGGAAGACGACATCAAGCTAAATCAAGACAAGTACACTGAAGAAAGCTCATTTCACTGCCAAACATGTCCATCACATTCCATTGAAACAACATCCTAAGGGCATACCCCCAGTGTACAAAAGGGGCAGCTGCTATCCAGCTGCAAAGATCTCTCTCTCTATCTTCTCCTAATCTGTGCCAGTGCGAGGTCGACTCCGCCGGCTGTCAGCCTCGTCTCCGTCTCCGCCTCCTGTGTCTCGCAGCCGTGAGGGCCGCGAAGCTCTCGAACCCGACGCGGCTGGCTGGACCGTTCCCTGTCCTGCAGGAGACCGCATCAGACCCATAAGATCGTCCATGGTGAAATGGACATCTCCCAAAGATTGCAGTGACTCGGAAGGAGTCGCAGGCCTAACTCCCTCTCCTGGGGCACCCCTGCCCTGGTACCTCCGCATCACCCGTCGTCGCAAGGCCTCTAGCTGATCGAGAGCCTGCTGCTCCCGAACTGCCATCGCCATCTCTCGAGCACGCGCCTCGGCTTCTCTTTCCTTCGCCTCGGCAAGGCGACCCTCGATCCTCTCGACGGAACTCAGCTCTCCTAGACGTCGGGTCAACTCCTCTATCCGTGCACCTTGCTCTTGCCGGATGGCCCGGTCGGCCGCCAGCTCCTTCTTCTGCAGAAAACGAACAGTCATGTAAGAACATGCAAAGATGATAAAGAAGAGAACTACTTTCAACTTGAGTGCTAGGTTCTCACCGCCTCGGCCAGCTCGGCCTCTCGCTCCTCGGCTCGCTCAATAGCCCCAGCTAGGCGATCCTCCAGCTCCTCCAGGGCACCGGCTCGAAATGAAGGGCCAGCTTCCCCTCCTGCTCTCACCCGCACGTAGGCCAATTTCCTCGCTGGCACGGCAAGGGGCAAATGGTCAGTCAAGCTCAATCAATTCCAAATTACAAATCAATCAATTTGTTTTGACTTACCATCTCTCGGATCTCGTGTCGCAAGTTCACTATCGTCTGATTAAGGACACTTATCCGATCCTTGAGTATCTTCACAGCCTCAGTCTCTGACATCTACACACCACAGCCTCAAGCTCGCTTAGCACTTTGTTTAAAACAAGAAACATCACAATTGAAAGCTAAAAGAGCTACTCACCTCTCGGGTGTCGAGACGAAGCCGTCTGGCATACCGGTCATGATAATCTGCCAAGTAAATCTCGCTACTCCTCACGGTCCGGTCATGCTCCAGTGAGGGGCCGTCCTGTAGTGCCTCTGCCTCTCTGCGGTAGCGGGAGGCCCAGTCCTGATCGCTCGCCGAAGTCCGGCGACGTCCCCGGTCCGATTCATGCTCAGCTGGAATCGCCACTGGCGGCTGATCCCATCCCAGTGTCCGCTGCACTAAGCGAAGGAAGAGCGGCTCCCTCAGGTTCACGTAGAACAACACTGTATCCCTGCGGAACCAAGATCGCCCATCCCTCACCCAAGGCTGAGTAGTGATGTTCTCTGTCGTATAAGGGGTCCAAATCACCTAACACATCAAAGAAGAAAAAAATGAATGTTTTGCTAATTGAATACACAACAAATGCTAAAACAAATCACACCACTATTTTCCAAAACACTTACCTGGTGGGGAGGGTACTCATCTAGTGCCGTCCTGAGGTAGGAGAGTCTAGTGGCCACTAAGCACCGATCCCGGACCATCTCCTATCTAGCCATTAAGGGAACCACCTGCATTAGGGCTCGCGGGATCTTGCCGCGACCTAGAGGGAACCGTGTGTACCCCCAAATCTGAAACCACAAAAGAACAATTAATCAATCAATCAAACTTTTGAATCAACATGCCTAGAAAGGGGTAGACTTGTACCTATAAGAAGGGCGTGAAATCTCCCAGGTTCCCTGAACCTGGGCGTACTGGATCCAAGTGGGCGAAGAGGTGCGCCAGCATCGCTCTCCCCCACGCAAGCTGAGGTCCCTGTTCTAGATCCTGCACCAGTAAGAGATACTTTAGATTCACCTTGTTTGAAGCGGTAGCAAACAACAGTCTCCCAAAGAAGTACAAGAAGAAAAGTCGCAACTCCTGCTGCTCGCTCCTCACCTGGGATCTGAGCCTCTGTCTCACTCGCCCTAAGTACGCATCTAAGTCCTCTAGCGGCCCGCGTGTCATCTTCGCGAGCCCCATCGCAGCGCTGATCTTCCCAGGCGGAAGAATAGTCATCGGCCTCTTGGATCGAACAAGCTGAGGCCCGAGCAAGTCTTCTATTTCCTCACAATAATCTCTCAGCTCGCGGCCGAGCATCGGGGCCCCCGCCACTGGCAACCCCGTCAGGAAAGCTACATCCTCAAGCGTGGGGATCATGTGACCCCACGGCATCACAAACGCTCTGCAGTTGTCCATCCATCTCTCCCGTATCGCAGTCAGGAAGGTGGCGTCCACCTGGAAGGGTCGGATCCTGAAGAACGGGGCCAAAACCCATTCTATCCACCCTCTCTCGTTGCCCAAGAGGAAGGGCATGGTACCAAGCCCATACCAAGTCCCATGTGACTCGGGCTCGTATCCTCCTTGGACCCTGCGCGCATTAGAAAGAAGAATACAAACAAATCATCAGATCTTCCAAGTCATTTCGCCCTTTTCTCACATCTTTTTTCCACTTCCACAAGCCCTGGGAGCAGGGCGACCAAAGTGTTGGTCGCCTATGTCCCTGGGCGGGCAAACCCCTGGCCGCCCTCACCCCAGCAGTGGGCGACCAACGACCTGGCCGCCCAGGCTTGTGGGCGACTAGGACCCTGGCCGCCCACTGATTCATCCCCATTCGAACCTCCCTCCGACCTCCATCTCCCCATTAAACACATAAACACAAGAAGATCTAATGAATGCCAAGCAGAGGTACGAAGCTTACCTTCCTGCGCTGCCCTCCCTTCTCTTGATCGGGCTCGCCATCATCCAAACCCTCGCCATCATCATCATCTTCATTGTCGCCTTCGGCTGGCCCCTCATCAGGGGTAGCTCCTTCTCCATCACTCCCATCACCTCTGTTCTCCTCCAAGTCTGCAGAGACTGTGACCGAAGAAGATGAGCTCCCCGTAGCTTCAATTTCCTCTTCCTCCTCACTCGAAGAAGAGGGATCGGGCACAATATCAAGCCGAGCTCTTCTACTTCTCCCCATCTCTCAGATTAGAAGATCTAAGTGGCTAGAATCTCACTCAAGCAAGGATCTTACACTCCAAGTTCTCTAGCTCTCAAGACGTCCACAACAAGGGTCGCCCAAATGAAGGGGGCGGCCATCCCTTTTTGACCAACCCTCAAAGCAGAGGGCGGCCAAGGTCCTGGCCGCCCTGCCTTTAGTGAAGGCGACCAAGACCTTGGCCGCCCTCCTCCCTGTTCAGCCAAAAAAATATAAAAAAATGGAAAACCAACAAAAAATCATGCAAATCCAATCCCAAATTCATCCACAACTTTATTTCATCCATCCAGTTCCATAACCATTCATTCAATCATTTTCCCTATAGAAAAGAGCAAAAATACAAAATACAACAAAAAAGTTCATTTGTTTTAACATAATCCTAAGGAAGAAAAATGGTGAACAAGATCTAATCAGACCCGCCTCCTCATGTAAAACTCATTCACCGTTGGCCTGAAGTTTTAAAGGTAGCTCACGTAGCGCCTCAAGTCATGTTTGTCCTCTTCCACGTCCACTTTAGCCTTCACCGTGGTGGCATGGCGCCTCCACGCCTTCCGGATCTTGCTTAGTCGCCGTGGATCCGCATCGGTCCCCAGAAGGCGCTTGGCAATCAATCCTCCTCTTGAAGCCGCCCATGGGATCCGTCTGGGTATTTTTTCTCCCACCTGGCGATGGCAGCGGTGCCCTTGGTACAACACTAAGTCCTCGGCCCCCACAAGCCATAACTCCTGCTCGGATGATCCACAAATTTTGAACTCATGTCGATACATCATCGGCACGAACACAAAATCATCCTCAGATAGGAAATTCAGGTAGTTGCGCCAGTCATCTCTGGTCTTCAGTAGTGACGTCCTACATATCACTTGATCCTCAGGACCAAAGATGGCCCTCGCAGGGTAGATGGCGCTCTTCTCAAAGATCCTGGAGGTAGTGGTCGCCTCGCTGTCGAAATCGAAACTCAAGTGGACTTCCATCCATAGCTGCAGAAGGTATAAACTCCCCATGGCGCTGCCACCTAGACTCATCTGAGTCAACCCGCAATACATGTGAGCCAGCACGGCTCGAGAAAGAGAGTATCCTGTCTACAAGAGAGTCAGGGGCCCCATATACTCTCGCCTCAACACGTCGCCGGACGTAGGAAAGAGTAACGCCCCGCCTAAGCACAACGTCACGCCTCGCATCAGTCGATCGGCATCCACTTCTTTATCCTTCACATGGCTCACAAGCCATCCGACTAAGCGGTCAACTAAGATCCCTCGTTGGTCCGTCATCCGACGAACCTCGTGCTTATCTCTCACAATTTCTGCCAGGATCTCATCCCAGGGAGGAAGGTCAATCAGCTCGCCCGCCTCCAAGTCTCCCCACTGGAAGATGAAATCCAGTTCTTCTACCAACACCGAGGCTTCGAACTCAGTGATGAGGGCATCACTCACGATTCCCTCTGGCTTGGCACCTCTCTCCCTCCCGGAGGCAGCTAGGGAGCAGCCCTTCTTCTGGATTGGACCTTAGTACTTACCATTGGGTCATCTTGTTGTTTTCTCCTTTTTACTTGAGTCATAATCATATAATTTACCTTTTATTTGAGTCTTGTACCTAGGTTATCCAGTCATTTCTCTAAGTTCGAGTCTCATTAGGCTATGGTGCTTGCTATTGGGCCTATTTCTTTGGGCTAGGCCCATGGGCGCACCCCCCCTTCCTTGGTTATCTGTTAGTATGTTAAAAGTCAGGGTCTTATATGTAAAAGTGGGTTTCCTATAAATAGGACCCCAATCCCTCTTTTGAAGGATAATGAAGTATTGTTGAAAATTGCCACTTAAGTGCTCTTCTCTCTCTCTCACTAGCTCTCTCTCTTCCTCTCTCTCTAGGGGGCGAACCCCACTCTCTCTCTCTCCCCCTCCCTTGGGCGAACTAGCCCCTTCACCTTCCCCTCCCCCTGCCACCTCAGCTGCCACCTCACCCTCCACCCCTTCACCTCCCCTAGGCCACTTAATACCCCATTTACTCCCACCACTCCCCAAGCAACCCTTCCCCTTCCCCATACAACCTTCCATCTTCCCAAGAGGAATCCCCACTTCCCAAGTATCTCTCCACATCCCCAAGGCAGCCCCTTCCCATTCCCTAGACTACCATTAACCCTCCATTAACCCACCACTCCAAATCCAAAGGCAACATCCCCACTCCCCTAGACCATTTGCGCCCCCACCCCCATCCTTGGCCGCACCCCTCTCCCCTCCCCTCCACCTACCAGCTGCGGCCATCTCCCCCCCCTCCCTCTTGGATCTCTCCTCTCCCCCTTGCTCAACCCCTCTCATCACCCTAGAAGCATCCCACCCCACCCACCATCCACACCTCTCCACCTCCATTGCTAACCCCCACCTACCCCAACCAAGTTCTTCCACCCCTCTCTTCCCCTTTGATCAGTCTACAGGTGGCAGAGAAAGGGCTGTCTTGCAGAAGCTGTCACGGAGTCATACGGCGACCTCTGAAGACGTACCATACATTGCTGGAAAGGTCGACCAGTCGGCTTCGGAGGCGAGGCGGTCTCATCCCATTCCGAGTTCGGGGCTGTCCGGGAGAGCCATTCTCCCCTGACTGCGCTGGACTCCCTCTGCAGAGTACCTGAACCCGGTTAGAAGCTGCACCACGACAAACGGCGAAGGATTCAGACTACGAGCTCTTCTACAAAGTTCTCCTTCCTCAAGTCCTCTATCAGGATTAAGAAGTAGAACTGCGTTCGGGGTCCGGAGGCCAGAGTTCTCGTTTTTCTCCCTCGGCAGGTCGGGTCTGCCTCCCACAGTCTGCAGCGACCTGCCCCCACTCTTCTGAGCCTCCCCTTCCTCACCGACATCAGACGGCTTCCCCGTCAATTTTGCTGCGAAGAGGGCTCGACCACGGTTCCAGAAACTCCAGCGGCTCGTGATTCAGAGCTCGGGAGCGACCGGGGTAGCTTCTGCAAGTCGTTGTTCGTATCAGGTAGTTCCTGCGGCCAGAATCTGCCACCCTGTTCGAAGCTCGACCCGGACCAGCAGCTGCAGTAGAAGAAATCGTGAAAATTCTGGGTCATCCGCGTACTAGATACGAAGATCCCCACGCTGGTCTCGCCTCCGAAAAAATTCTGGAACGCGATCTACAGCCCCGGGACCGTCTGGCAGTCAGCCATCACAGCCTGCACGTGGAAACAGCCTCGGCTTCCCTCTTCCGTTCTCCGACGATTCTCCCGTCCCCGCCTAGCCGGCTTACCGCCCCTCCCTGCGTGGAGGTAGTGTTTGATTGTATTTGATCATCCCTTCCCCGAGGTCACCCTCCTGCGCGAGGTGTAGTGGTTGTATTAAGTTGAACAGGTTGAAGCTTCATCGGCGCAGTGTGCGGGGACCCACACTTCCCCGCTCGCCCTCGTCTCCGACCGGGGTTGGTTTCCTCAAACCAGCCAGGTGAGCCTCTACCCTTGCTCATTTACTCCTGTTCATTTCATATCTGCGAAACTTATCTACTGGTCGGTGAGAGAGTGCTCGATCCCGGAGCCACCAGCCCTTGTGTGGTCACCGTGGATGATAGTGAGCGAGTGACCTAGTGCCCCCAAGGCACCCGACCGCCCTTGTTTGTGGGCTTCATATCCTCGGGAGGGACAACCTTAGCGGTGCTGGTCCTCTAGCCAGCCAGGAGCTTTCTCCACAATCTCGACTCGGCATCACCGAGTCACCCCGGGAAACGTGTGCGCGCGGTGTGACGGCGACTCTCAAGTTGCTCCCAATCTTGTGGTTGTGATTGCGAATTAAGTCCTAGAGATCAAATTTCTATTGCTGCATATCGTGTCACATCAAATGGTATCAGAGCAACTTTTAGACTTGTCTCTACAAGCCTAGGTCCTAGGGCAATTGCATTACCATCCCGTGTCGGTCACCTTGTCATTGTGCATGTCCACCCGTAGGGGTACCATCTACCGGACCGATCCTTCTACTTCCGATCCACCTATGGATTCCAATTTCCAAGGCACCCAAAACATCCCTAGGGAAGCTCCCCAAGCTCCTATGGATCGACTTGAGGCTGCCATTCAAGCCCTCACGGAGCAAATGAATAGTTTTTCCACCCGATTAGAGAGATTAGAAGAAACTAGGGCCCCACCTAGGAATCATGTCCAAAGGGCTCCTCCTCCGCGGGTTGAACATGAGAGGGTCTAGAGAATGAGTGGTATCGTGAGCAAGAGAGAGCTCCACAACCTCGGTACCATGAGAGGCGACCACGAGAGGATCCGGATGATTTCCTCTTAAGGATGATTAAAGTGGAAGCCCCGAATTTTGACGGGTCTCATAACCCTAGTGCCTATAAAGAATGGGAGCATGGCATGGACCAATATTTTGATTGGTACCCCATGTCCGAGGAGAGAAAGGTTAGGTTGGCCAAGATGCACCTTCTTAAGCTAGCCAAGACCTATTGGCTAAATGTAGAAAGCCAAAGGAGAATCAGGCGTGAGGAACCCATTGACACTTGGATGGACATGAAAGTCCAGCTTAGGAGTAAATATCTTCCCAACTCCTATAGCCAACTTCTCCTTGATGAATGGCAAAGCCTTACCCAAGAGGGAAAGACTGTGGAAGAGTATGTTGAGAAATTTGACTCATATCTCTTAAGGTGTGGTGTCGTCGAAGAACCAGCCGTCACTTTATCCCGGTTTAGGAATGGTCTCCTTCCCCACATCAAACGGGAGCTTTTCATGAGGGAAGCTCATGCCTTGAGGTTGCCTATCAAATAGCCCGTGATGTAGAAAGGTTTTCTAGGAACCCAAGGTTTGCCCCCCCCAAGGGCTCGGGACCCCGTCCCAACCTGCCTCCTCTGTTGCGAACACCTCCTCCCAGTGGGGGAACCCCCACTCGGCCCTACCCCCAGCCAACCAATCCTACCCCCACAAAGGCCACTCCACCCAACCCTCCTCCCCGAAGGGAGGAAGTCTCCAAAGGGAAGACCCCAGGGAGTAGTACGATTAAATGTTTTCAGTGCCATGGTTATGGCCACATAGCCTCCCAATGCCCTTCCAAGGGGTTGTCGAGCCTTGTTATTGAGGGCGGGCCTACCACATCCCAGGAAACCCATGAGGATACTGTTGAGGAGTACGAGGCTGCTTTAGGGTGGGAAGAGGAATACGAGGAGCAATTCTTTGAGGAAGGTGTAGAAGATGACCCTCACTCCACCCACCTAGGGGTGATAAGGTGCACCCTTACCCAACCTCAAGAGGTCGACTGGCGGAGGACTTCCATTTTTCACACCTTCATCAAAATCGGGGACCATGTTAGGAAGGTCATCCTAGACAACGGAAGTTGTGTCAACGCCGTGTCCCCGGACACTGTCAAGCTCCTAGGGCTTACCCCAACACCCCACCCCAAACCATATCGTGTATTATGGATAAACAACCATTCCCTACCCGTCAACACATGTTGTCTTATCCCCATCACCTTTTCATCCTACCAAGGACAAATATGGTGTGACATCATCCCTATGGCTGTAGGAAGCATCCTACTAGGGAGACCTTGGATATATGATGTTAATGCTACCATCTATGGGAAAACGAACACATACACCTTTGAACACGAGGGGAAGACCATTCGCCTCAACCCTTCCCCACCCCGTAAGGAACCACCCTCCAAGGGAATTCTCCCTACACCACCCCAAAGCCCAGGGGTCTCATCACCCCCAACCCAACCAACAAGTCAACCGTCCACCCATGGGAGCCCCACCAAGGGCCTACACCTCATCACTAGACAAGAACTCGAGGAAGAGGTAGCTCTCGGAACACCCGTATACGCTGTAGTCATATGCCTCGGGGAACCCACCCCCTTCAACCCTCATCCCGTGGAAATCCACCCTCTCCTAAAAGAATTCAAGGATGTGTTCCCCGAAGAGCTCCCCGATCAACTGCCACCCATGAGGGATGTCCAACATGCTGTTGACCTTGTCCCAGGGGCCACTCTCCCAAACCTTCCCCACTATCGCCTCAACCCCACTGAGCATGCTGAATTGAGGAGACAAGTGGAGGAACTCATTAGAAAAGGCTTCCTCCGTCTTAGCAAAAGTCCTTGTGCTGTCCCAGCCCTCCTCACACCAAAGAAAGATGGGACATGGCGAATGTGTGTCGACAGTAGGGCCATCAACAAGATCACAGTCAAATATAGGTTTCCCATACCTAGACTTGACGATATGCTTGACATGCTAGCCGGAGCCACCATTTTTTCCAAAATAGATCTCAAAAGTGGCTACCATCAGGTTAGGATAAGGCCAGGGGATGAATGAAAAACTGCCTTTAAAACCAAAGATGGGCTCTATGAATGGCTAGTGATGCCTTTCGGGCTTTCAAATACCCCGAGTACCTTCATGCGTCTCATGACGGAGGTCCTTAGACCTTACATAGGAGACTTCCTAGTGGTCTATTTCGACGATATCCTTATCTACAGCAAGACCAGGGAAGCCCACTTCAACCACCTTAGGCAAGTCTGCACTGTCCTTACGAAAGAGAGTCTCTATGCCAATCCAGGAAAATGCCACTTCCTGACTGAGTCCATTACTTTCCTTGGGTATATGGTTTCCACTAAGGGAGTGTCCATGGACCCCGAGAAGGTCCGAGCTATCCTTGACTGGCCGGAACTCCGCACCCTCCATGAGGTTAGGAGTTTCCATGGTTTGGCCACCTTTTACTGAAGATTCATCCGTGGGTTCAGCACAGTTACAGCCCCTATCACCGACTGCCTTAAAAAGGGGACCTTTGTGTGGACCAAGTCGGCTTCTAGGGCCTTCCAGCAGCTCAAAGAGAGGATGACCCAAGCCCCAGTATTATGCCTCCCTGACTTCTCCAAAGTCTTTGAGGTAACTTGTGATGCTTCTGGGGTAGGAATCGGCGGAATCCTCAGCCAAGAAGGACACCCAGTAGCCTACTTTAGTGAGAAGCTGTGTGACGCCAGGTTGAAATACTCTACCTATGACAAGGAATTCTATGCGGTGGTGCAATCCCTCCGCCATTGGAGGCACTACCTCTTGCCCAAGGAATTTGTCATATTCTCCGACCATGAGGGCTTAAAATACCTCAACTCCCAGCAGAAACTGAATGCCCGGCATGCCTGATGGGTCGAGTACATCCAGGCCTACACATTTGTGATCAAACATAAGGCCGGGAGTGAAAACCGTGCTGCTGATGCACTCAGTAGGAGGATCTCCCTGTTAGCTACCATTCAGGTAGAAGTAATAGGGTTCGATCGGGTTAATGAAGAATATCCAAACTGTCCCGATTTTGGACATATCCATGCCATCCTAATCACCCATTCGCCCCAGGAACACCAGGGTTTTATCCTAGAGGACGGATTCATCTTCAAAGGGCATAGACTCTGCATACCTAGAACTTCACTGCGGGATTTATTAGTCTGGGAATTACATGCTGGAGGTCTGGCTGGGCACTTTGGGGTTCACAAAACCATTGCCTTGGTTGAAGGACAGTTCCATTGGCCCAGCCTCAAAAGGGATGTGGCCAAAATTGTGGGGCAATGTCGTACATGTGCGACTGCTAAGCAAGTTAAACAGAACACGGGCCTATACACCCCTCTTCCCGTCCCGGATCGGCCATGGCAGGACCTGAGCATGGACTTCGTATTAGGACTACCTCGGACCCAGAGGAAACATGACTCCATCTTTGTTGTAGTGGACAGATTCTCAAAAATGGCCCACTTCATCCCCTGTTCTAAAACCTCTGACGCCTCCCATGTGGCCCGTCTGTTCTTTGATGAGGTAGTCCGCCTCCATGGCTTGCCCAAGACCATCATTTCAGATAGGGACGTCAAATTCACCAGCTACTTTTGGAAGACCCTCTGGCATCTAATGGGGACCCTGCTTAAATTTTCCACGGCCTATCACCCTCAAACCGATGGCCAGACCGAAGTCGTCAATCGGAGCCTAGGGAATCTCCTGCGGTGCCTTGTTGAGGACCGCCCTGGAAATTGGGATCTCATTCTACCTCAAGCCGAGTTTGCATACAATAATTCCACCAATAGGTCCATAGGCATGAGTCCTTTCGAAGCTGTGCATGGTTACAAACCCAGGAAGCCAACAGATCTCATTCCCCTACCCCCTCATGCTAGGGTATCCATCACTGCTGAGTCTTTTGCACAACACCTTAGAGAGTTGCATGAAGATATTCGCAAAAACATCCACAAGAGCAATGAGATTTACAAGAAGTCAGCTGATTCCCACCGCCGCCACCAAGAATTCCAAGTTGGTGATTTTGTGATGGTGAGAACTGAGAGGCTATTCCCTGGGAATACCTCTAAGTTGAGGTCTCGTGGAGCCGGCCCCTTCCAGGTGCTGAGACGACTTGGCACCAATGCTTATGTGTTGGACCTCCCTAAAGAATACGGAGTAAGTCCCACATTCAATGTGGCTGACCTGGTACCCTACAAGGGCCCCACGGTGACACCCAGTGAGGAGATCCAGCCTACTCCACCCCTTGAGAGCGCCCCCACACCTCAGAGAGCTCCACCCAACTTGAGAAACCAGCGTGATAAAGTGGAGCGGATATTAGATGAACAGGTCACCAACACAAGGAGCAAGGCGTATGAGCGATACCTGGTCAGGTGGAAGGGACGACCACCCTCGGACGATGTCTGGGTGAGTCGGGAGGATCTCCAGCAGCTGGACCCCGATCTTCTAGAGCAGTACCGCAGCAGGGAGGGCCTTTACTCGACAGAGTCGAGCTCTTCGCAGCCCGGGAGAATTGATGAGGGCATCACTCACGATTCCCTCTGGCTTGGCACCTCTCTCCCTCCCGGAGGCAGCTAGGGAGCAGCCCTTCTTCTGGATTGGACCTTAGTGCTTACCATTGGTTCATCTTGTTGTTTTCTCCTTTTTACTTGAGTCATAATCATGTAATTTGCCTTTTATTTGAGTCTTGTACCTAGGTTATCCAGTCATTTCCCTAAGTTCGAGTCTCATTAGGCTATGGTGCTTGCTATTGGGCCTATTTCTTTGGGCTAGGCCCATGGGCACACCCCCCCTTCCTTGGTTATCTGTTAGTATGTTAAAAGTCAGGGTCTTATATGTAAAAGTGGGTTTCCTATAAATAGGACCCCAATCCCTCTTTTGAAGGATAATGAAGTATTGTTGAAAATTGCCACTTAAGTGCTCTTCTCTCTCTCTCACTAGCTCTCTCTCTTCCTCTCTCTCTAGGGGGCGAACCCCACTCTCTCTCTCTCCCCCTCCCTTGGGCGAACTAGCCCCTTCACCTTCCCCTCCCCCTGTCACCTCAGCTGCCACCTCACCCTCCACCCCTTCACCTCCCCTAGGCCACTTAATACCTCATTTACTCCCACCACTCCCCAAGCAACCCTTCCCCTTCCCCATACAACCTTCCATCTTCCCAAGAGGAATCCCCACTTCCCAAGCATCTCTCCACATCCCCAAGGCAGCCCCTTCCCATTCCCTAGACTACCATTAACCCTCCATTAACCCACCACTCCAAATCCAAAGGCAACATCCCCACTCCCCTAGACCATTTGCGCCTCCACCCCCATTCTTGGCCGCACCCCTCTCCCCTCCCCTCCACCTACCAGCTGCGGCCATCTCCCCCCCCCCCTCCCTCTTGAACCCCCCCCCTCCCTCTTGGATCTCTCCTCTCCCCCCTGCTCAACCCCTCTCATCACCCTAGAAGCATCCCACCCCACCCACCATCCACACCTCTCCACCTCCATTGCTAACCCCCACCTACCCCAACCAAGTTCTTCCACCCCTCTCTTCCCCTTTGATCAGTCTGCAGGTGGCAGAGAAAGGGCTGTCTTGCAGAAGCTGTCACGGAGTCATACGGCGACCTCTGAAGACGTACCATACATTGCTGGAAAGGTCGACCAGTCGGCTTCGCAGGCGCGGCGGTCTCATCCCATTCCGAGTTCGGGGATGTCCGGGAGAGCCATTCTCCCCTGACTGCGCTGGACTCCCTCTGCAGAGTACCTGAACCCGGTTAGAAGCTGCACCACGACAAACGGTGAAGGATTCAGACTACGAGCTCTTCTACAAAGTTCTCCTTCCTCAAGTCCTCTATCAGGATCAAGAAGTAGAACTGCGTTCGGGGTCCGGAGGCCAGAGTTCTCGTTTTTCTCCCTCGGCAGGTCGGGTCTGCCTCCCACAGTCTGCAGCGACCTGCCCCCACTCTTCTGAGCCTCCCCTTCCTCACCGACATCAGACGGCTTCCCCGTCAATTTTGCTGCGAAGAGGGCTCGACCACGGTTCCAGAAACTCCAGCGGCTCGTGATTCAGAGCTCGGGAGCGACCGGGGTAGCTTCTGCAAGTCGTTGTTCGTATCAGGTAGTTCCTGCGGCCAGAATCTGCCACCCTGTTCGAAGCTCGACCCGGACCAGCAGCTGCAGTAGAAGAAATCGTGAAAATTCTGGGTCATCCGCGTACCAGATACGAAGATCCCCATGCTGGTCTCGCCTCCGAAAAAATTCTGGAACGCGATCTACAGCCCCGGGACCGTCTGGCAGTCAGCCATCACAGCCTGCACGTGGAAACAGCCTCGGCTTCCCTCTTCCGTTCTCCGACGATTCTCCCGTCCCCGCCTGGCCGGCTTACCGCCCCTCCCTGCGTGGAGGTAGTGTTTGATTGTATTTGATCATCCCTTCCCTGAGGTCACCCTCCTGCGCGAGGTGTAGTGGTTGTATTAAGTTGAACAGGTTGAAGCTTCATCGGCGCAATGTGCGGGGACCCACACTTCCCTGCTCGCCCTCGTCTCCGACCGGGGTTGGTTTCCTCAAACCAGCCAGGTGAGCCTCTACCCTTGCTCATTTACTCCTGTTCATTTCATATCTGCGAAACTTATCTGCTGGTCTGTGAGAGAGTGCTCGATCCCAGAGCCACCAGCCCTTGTGTGGTCACCGTGGATGATAGTGAGCGAGTGACCTAGTGCCCCCAAGGCACCCGACCGCCCTTGTTTGTGGGCTTCATATCCTCGGGAGGGACAACCTTAGCGGTGCTGGTCCTCTAGCCAGCCAGGAGCTTTCTCCACAATCTCGACTCGGCATCACCGAGTCACCCCGGGAAACGTGTGCACGCGGTGTGACGGCGACTCTCAAGTTGCTCCCAATCTTGTGGTTGTGATTGCGAATTAAGTCCTAGGGATCAAATTTCTATTGCTGCATATCGTGTCACATCACTCAGGGAAGACAGGTGTGTGCGTATCTGGATGCCACAGCTCGATCAATGCCGTCAATGACTCCCAGTTCCACCGCATGCTGTTGAAGCGCTTCGCCATGATGACCAACCGGATCAGATGCCACTGATGCATGAATACCCTCATGGCGGGAGTAATCATATCCATCAAGCCTTGAAGCTAGCCGTAGCGACGGGCATGTCTTGCCCCAGGAAAAGCAGGCACAGGCTACATCATTTAGAAGAAGAGGAGAGAGATCGATCAATAAACATGCCAAACCCTATCAAAGAAAGAACCCAAAACAAAAATTAAAACAACAAAAATAATTTTGCTCACAAGCCATACCTTGCCCTGCTTCACAAGATTGCTTAAGTGGCCGGGCACGTCAGAGAGAACGCCAAGTTCGTGATCTCCTGATGGGGTGGAAGAAGGCGCCATTGTCTATTCCTCCTTTGGAACCACTCCTTTGCTTCAATTCTTTGGTCAACTGCGGAGTAGAATCATGCCCCGTAGCCCCTTATAGGCTAAGAGTCCCCCCCTAGCTCGAACTCCCACAGTTTGGGATAAGACTAGGGAGGGCGGCCAAAACGATGGCCTCCCACCCCGGCCTGGACGACCAGGACCCTGACCGCCCAGCCCCTGGGGTAGCCAACCAACTAGTCACCCTTTTTCCCTCCCTTGTGAAGCTATGTTCAATCGATTATACATGGTTTGTTATGATAGATTAATAGTTCATTGAATGAAATGTGTTTATTGTCATATTCCTATTTATCATTGATGAACTTTACTGACGTGTGCTAATACAGCTGCAAGTCTCCACATTTATGGGACCAGAAGGCGATGAGGCCTTGTTACCTTGCACCTTAGGTAGAACGCCGGAGGCTCATAGCTTCGAGCGTATAAACTCTTGAGTTCCTCTAAAAAAAATCGTGAAGAGTTTATACTCCTTAAGCTATTCGATGGCCGCCTGCTGCCTAACACGGGATGACGGACTTCCCGAATTCTCGACTATGCTTAATTACATTGTGGGACGATGGACCCTATCCGGATCCAGACCACGTCTGTCACCGAGCATAGGATGACAGACTTCTTGAACTCTTGACCGATTCGTTCGGAGGCAGGCAAATAAATCTCCGACTTTGCATTAGTTAGGTTTTTTCATTTTAAACCCAGCATGCATCATATAGGTTTTTTAGCCCCATTTGAAAGAAAAAAACCAAAAAAAGATATATGCATAAAAAGGAAAACAAAAATACATCCATCTCATCTGGAAGCTGTGATGCAGAAGCAGGGAGGCCACGTTGATCTGACCAACGTGGGGTCCTCTGGTCCCCGCACCTGGTTTTTTTGAGTCCCTCGGTTTTTACCGAATTTATGCGAATGAGTCTATGTGATTCCACTCCGATTTGACCAGCAGAAAATATGTTTTATGCAAGGCCGTTTTGAGTACCTCGCGATTCAACGAGTCATTATATTCCCTTATCCTGATACCTTTTACTTGACTTTGCTTAGGTCTTGTATCTCCTTGAGCACTGGATGCGACCATCCCCTCAAGTCCCGCACAGCGCCATGCTAGGGGGCCCCACGTGGCTGCAGATACAAGTTCTCTTAGATTGACTGTCCTTCTTTACCTTTGCCAATGACTTATTTGATTACTTGGTGCTCACGCGACCCTGCGTGAAGCTTATTTTTCGCTCAAGAATCTCTTTGAGCGTGTTGCTCTTATTAGGCTTGTTTCTTTACCGAAACACCCATTTATCAGTCCGCCGCGCTCCCTTGCAAAACGGGCGTTCCGGAGGGGCATTTGTAGACGTCTAATTTCGGACATCCCGCGGATCTCCAATGGGCCCTCGTGTGAATGACGCTTGATTGTTGGACTCATTTTTACCGGTGTTTAAGTTTTAAGCCCAGCCCATAGCCTTTTGGCTATTGGGCCTCGTCCATATAAGGGGCCCAACACCATAGGTCTGGGCGGCCAAAGCCCTGGCCGCCCCCAGTCCTGGGCGACCAGGGCGATGGTCGCCCTCCCCAGGAAGGTGGCCAGAGTGCTGGCCGCCCTCCTCCTCAAGGTGGCCAACGATTTGGCCGCCTTCCGCCTGTTTACTTGGTCAGAGAACGTGGCCCAGCTCGTGGCCACATCCTCTCCCTCGTTCCGCACGATCTCCACCCACGTTTTGTAACTCCCGGCTTGTCGAACCAAGACTCTACCACCTCCGGTACGAAGGATTTTGGGGGGGGGGAGGAGGAGAGATTTTGGGGGGAGAGGAAAAGAGGGGAGAAGAGTTGGAGATTTGGAGGGGAAGTCCGGAGTTGGCACACGGTGGAAGAACGGAGGAGAACGCACGAAACTTCATCTCGGAGGCTGCTCCCTCTTCCTTCGACCTGGTTGGAACTTCTCTACTTCTGATTCTCTGCTTCCCACTTGCATCTCGACTTCCAGGTGTAGCATTGCATGTAGTATTCTCCTAGGCCCCTACGTAAGAGGTTTTCTTCCTAAAAACAAAGGGGAGGTGGATGGTCGAAAGTCTCGGCCATCCTTCCTTTTCACCCCCCCCCAGGTACTTCGCCACCATTTTCTTGCGTCTTCCATTTGCTAGATCATATACTACACTATTAGTTTCACTAATGGCTTTCTTCTTTGTGTTTCTTTGAGCTACGTTGTAGGACTTCAGCACAAGGGACGAGCAAGGCTCCTTGCCCTTGGCCGGCCGAGGATGAGGAAGATGAAACCCACGTCTCTTCATCTTGAATATCTCCCCGCGATCAACACCCTGCGAGGTTCAGGTAAAACGACCTCTGGCGATCATGTTCAGGCTCTTTTTTGTTCCTCTGTAGGTACCCTCGCACGGAGACATCTTATCTACGACCAATCCTAACACACCCACCCCGAGGCACGTCATTCCTCACATTCCTCACATTCCCGACATCTCCGGGCGCCTACAATTACGTCTTGCCTATGGAGGTCGGGAGTATTATCTTGGGCAGGCCATGGATCTTTGACGTGGATGCGACCCTCAATGGTCGATCCAACACCTGTGTCTTCGACCATGGTGGCCAGCATATCACCATTCAGCCCTCCCGACCACGAGATCCTCCCTCGCAGGAGAGCTCCCCACCTAGTGCCCCCGCTGCTACTGGCTCCTCTCAGCCACCCACTAACGCTGCATACAGTGTGTTACGCAACAAGGCACTACTTCCACCCATAGAGCTCCCCAGTCTAGTAGCACATCTACACCTGGTGTCTATGTTGAGTGCTCCTCCCCCCCAGGACCTTATAGTTGATTGCTGCTCGGGAGTTTGAGCAGGATCTCCTTGAGTATGACACTATCCATGCTTAAGTGGAGAGAGAGATAGTGGATGATGACTATGAGGAGGCACCTAATGAGCACCTTGCCGAGGTTGCTTCTCTCCTCTAGGAGTTTGGGGATGTCTTTCCTACGGACCTTCCGGATGGGTTATCCTCAATGCATGACATCCAACACGCCATTGATTTGGTTTCGGGGTCTACGTTACCCAACCCGTCACATTATCACATGAACCCAGCTAAGCATGTTGAGTTACAGAGGTAGGTTGAGGAGTATCTGAGGAGGGGTTCCGTGAGGAAGAGTATGAGCCCTTGTGTTGTTCCCGCACTGTTAGCTCCAAAGAAAGATGGCACTTGGAGGATGTGTGTGGATAGTTGTGCGATAAATCGTATCATGGTGAAGTATCATTTTTCCATTCCCTGCTTGGATGACATGTTTGATATGTTGGCAGGAGCCATAGTATTTTCGAAGATCGATCGAAAGAGTGGTTATCACCAAGTCCGGATTCGACCCGGAGATGAATGGAAGACGACCTTCAAGATGAAAGATGAGCTTTATGAGTGGTTGGTCATGCCCTTCGGGTTGTCCAACACGCCTAGTACCTTCATGCAGTTGATGACTCAGGTGTTGCGACCATTCATTGGGGTGTTCATGATCTTCTACTTTGATGATATTCTTATTTACAGCCGCACTAGGGATGATCATATGGGCCACCTACGCCAGGTGTGTCTCACCTTTCATTGTGAGAGCTTGTATGGCAACCTCAAGAAGTGTGCCTTCATGACAGATTATGTTACTTTCTTGGGGTTCATTGTTTTTAGTGAGGGTGTCTTTACTGACCTGGAGAAGGTTAGGGTGATCGTAGAGTGGCCTGAGCCACAATCTATCCATGATGTGCACAACTTCCATGGCTTGGCTACTTTCTATTGTCGATTCATACGTGGGTTTAGCACTGTTACGGCTCCGATTACTGATTGTATTCGGAAGGGAGCCTTTGTTTGGACCAAGGCTACTGCTTCAACCTTTCGTGACATCAAGGAGCGGATGACCCAGACACCTGTACTTCGACTGTCTAACTTTTCAAAGGTGTTTGAGGTCTTATGCGATGCTTCTAGTGTCGGCATAGGTGTAGTGTTGAGTCAGGAGGGTCACCCCATTGCCTACTTCAGTGAGAAATTGAATGATGCAAAGCTAAAGTACTCCGCCTTTGATAAGGAGTTTTATGCGGTAGTGCAAGCTTTGAGACATTGGAGGCACTATCTACTACCGCATGAGTTTGTGTTATACTCGGACTATGAGGCCCTCAAATTTCTCCATGCTCAGAAGAAGCTCAACCCCCGACACAGTCCATGGGTATAGTATCTTCAAGCCTATATGGAGAGGGGCAAATTAGCGGCCCAATAAACACACGAGTGAGAGCGGCCCAACCAGGTCAAACCTGACCCAAATAGGCCGAGCTCTCCACGTGACAGCCCCAATAACGGGCCCACTTATCTAAAAAGCCCAAAGTCGTTCGGACCAATACTTCCTAGGTGGCCTCTCGGCCCGGAAGTCCGAGCAATCGTCGAGCAGGAAGTGCCCAAGCGGTGCCCGAGCGTAACCGAACCAGGGAAGATCGAGAGTCGATGAAGGGGGAGACCAAACGATTGGGCCCGAAACGGCCGAGTAACGCCCCCTATACTCTCTGGCTTCTCCGAGCTCCCTAACGGAGGAGAGCACTATATAAACCAAGGGAAACCCTCCGATAAGAAAAAAGGTGATCCTGAGTACTCAACATCACACCCACTGGTGGAGAGCGATCTCGTGCCTTTCACTCTTTTCTCCTACTCCCTTTCCACCTACGCTCTATCACTTCGCTGACTTAAGCATCACAGGATTTTCCCCAGGGTCTCAACCCTGGGCTCCTCTGACCCGTTTCCCTCTTTGCAGATCCTCGATCGTGGTAACAACGACATAGGTTCATCCAAGATCGTGTGGCTCAGGACAGTGCGAGATCACCCCTCTTAATCTGGCGCCGTTTGTGGGAAACGAACAAAGAGCCAATAGGTGTGAAGAAATTGCAGTAGGAGAAGCGTCGGCGGAAAAGGGAAGGCACTGGCAGTCGAAGAGAGGGAGCCCGCGACCTCGCACCCTTCGACGGGCGCCCCCTCTAACGACCAAGCCAACAACCCACCTTCGCCGATCGAAGGGGAACAATTCGCTCCCGGGAACCCAGACGCCCTCCAAACCCTCAAAATGCTAAAATGGATGTCCTCGTTGACTTGATGAGGACCCAGATAGCTGGAGAGGAGAGCTCGCGGCTTCCCTGGACGAATCACCCCTGCGCGGGGGCCTCCCGGATGACGGCCGAAGGATGCACCGTCCGGAGTGAGCGGGGCGGACCTTCGTAGCCCCCACCTCCGGAGCAAGAAGCCTCCTCTAGCCCAAGAAAGAGGAGGTCCGAGCTCAATCAACAACGCACCAAGGAGGACGTTCCAGACCCGGAGCGCCAGGGAAACACTCGGAGCCCCCCGGCCCCATCCCGACGACAGGGGGAACTATCCCTCCAACTGCGGAGCTTTGAGCGACTTTTTGTTGAGCAGGAGCGCGCCCTTCGCGCCGTCCAACAGAACACCACCAAGGAGGATGAGGAGCGATCCCCATTCTCCGACCAGATATTGGAGGTAGAGATTTCACCCAGAGTCTCTCTGTCGACCTTCAAGTCTTACGACGGCCAGGGCGACCCGGTCGACCACTATGACAGCTTTGACGCCCTGATGACCTTGCACGGGACGTCCGACGCGGTCAAGTGCCGAGTGTTCATGACTACTCTAGTCCAAGGCGCACAGTCATGGTTCTGAGCGCTCGCCCCCGGAAGCATCACCAGCTTCCGACAATTCGGGCGACTGTTCAAGGAAAGTTTCGCTGGCAGCGGCCCTCCAAGGTCGATAGCGGGATTACTAGCCCTCAAGCAGGCGCAAGGGGAAAAGCTGTGGGCTTATATTAACCGCTTCAAAGCGGAAGCTCTGCGCATCCCCCGCCTGGATGTGGCCTCTGTCATCACCGCACTGACCGGAGGCACTCGCGATGAAAATCTCCGGCGAGAATTGGTGCTCCACCCTCCTTCCTCCCTCGTCGACCTTATGACCTTAGCTCTGCGTCATGCGGAGTGCGAGGAGGTCCTCAACGCTTGCTGAGATCCCGCAAGCTCGAGGCGAGAGGGAGAAAGAAAGAGGTCGTCCGACCAATCTTCCGGGCAGGGGAAGAGGAGGAATCAAGAGGGCGATCGAAAGGAACCCCCGCGCAAGTTCGAGCACTATACTCCTCTATCTGCCCCGGTCTATCAAATTTATCAAGAAATAAAGGACTCGGGACTACTCCGGCGTCCCGAGAGCCGATGAAGACCGACCCGAAGCGTCGGAGTCGTCAGAAACACTGTCAGTTCCATGACGATCATGGCCACCATACGGGAGATTGCCACCAGCTCAAGGACAAGATCAAAAGTCTCATCCGCCAGGGCCACCTCTCCCAGTACGTGACCGAGCGGAGGGAGGACCGCAAAATCCCTCCCGAAGAAATAGACAATCGCCCCCGAGGGGTCCACATAAATGTCATCTCAGGTGGATCAGCCTCGGGTGGAGATAGCAGCCGAGGAAGAAAGTGTCATGCCGAGTGAGCCAGCCGAGCTTCCGAGCCGCCTAAAGCTCCGCCCCGGGTGACCGACCAGTAGGCCTTGGTCTTCTCGGACCAAGTCCTCGAAGGAGTAGTCACCCCACATGATGACGCCCTTGTTATCTCGGCCATGATAAACCATTGTAACGTGGACCGGATCTTAGTGGATAATGGCAGTGCCCCCGACGTTTTGTCGTACGAGTATTTGCTAAAGATGGGTGAAAATCCGTCAAAACTGCGTCCGATTCGAACCCCCCTCTGTGGGTTCAATGGCCAGGTGACCTATCCTGAGGGAGCCCTAAGTCTACCTGTTACTCTCGGTACCCCGCCCAAAGCCGTAACCTTTATGGCAAACTTCGTAGTGGTCAAGGAGATATCGGCCTATAATGCCATTTTTGTCCGAGGCATCCTCGGCCGAATAAAGGCAGTGCCCTCCACATACCACCAAAAAATGAAGTTTCCCACCAAATACGGCACCGGGGAAGTCCGAGGCAATCAGGCAATGGTTAGAAGGTGCTACATGATCTCAGTGGAAACCGTAAGACCAGAGGACTAGGGCAAAGGGCTCGGAACGATTGAAGATAAAACGGCAAGCAAACCCGGGGGAGAGCTACTGTATGTTTTCCTTAGGAACGATCCGGCCCTCGAAGTAAAAATCGGGGCAGATTTACCTCCCGAACTACAAACTAAATACAAAGACTTTCTTTCGGAGTATGTGCATATTTTTGCTTGGTCTGACGAGGATCTTCCTGGCATTCCCAAGGAGACGGCAATGCACCACCTCAACCTCGACCCTGCGGTGAAACCAGTACAACAACGAAAGAGGAAGCATGCCCCTGAGAAACAGGCGATTATCAAAGAGCAAATCAACAAGGGGAAGAAAATTGGGTTATTTAAAACGGTCTTTTACCCTACTTGGCTCGCTAACGTCGTCCTGGTACCCAAAACTTCGGGCAAATGGCGGATGTGCGTCGACTTCACCGACCTCAACAAGGCCACTCCGAAGGACTGCTATCCGTTACCGAGTGTCGACCAACTCGTCGATTCAACCGCGGGTAACGAATTTCTCAACTTTCTGGATGCATATTCTGGATATCACCAGATTCAAATGAGCCCCGAAGACATAGAGAAGACCGCCTTCATCACCGACTTCGGCGTCTACTGCTATAACCGGATGTCGTTCGGGTTAAAATACGTCGGAGCTACTTACCAAAGGCTGGTCAATCAGATCTTCGAGGACTAGATCGGGCGGAACGTCGAGGCCTATATCGACGACATGCTTGTAAAGTCACAAAAGGCCGGGGACCATTTCGCTGACCTGGCCGAGACCTTTAGCACCCTCCAGAGGTACCAAATGAAGCACAATCCCGCCAAATGTGCCTTTGGAGTTAAGTCCGGGAAATTCTTGGGCTTCCTGGTGACCCAGTGAAGGATCGAAGCCAACCCCGATAAGATCCAGGCCATCCTGGATATGCGACCGCCTACCTGCATCAAAGATGTACATCGATTGACTTGCTAGATTGCTGTGCTAAACTGTTTCCTGTCCCGAGCCGCGGAACGTTGCCTGCCCTTCTTCAAATTGTTGAGAGGGCCGAAATTGGCAACTTCCACATTTGCCTGGGACGAGGAATGCAAAAAGGCGTTCACCGAGCTTAAGGAGTTTCTGGCGTCACCTCCTGTATTATCCAAGCCATTGCCGGGGGAGACTCTATATCTTTATCTCTCGGCAACACCATCCACAGTGAGCTCGGTTCTCATTTGAGACGACCAAGGAAGACAAAGGCCCGTCTATTACGTCAGCAAAGTGCTCCTGGACGCCGAAAGGAGGTATCCCGCAACCGAGAAACTCGTGCTAGCGTTGGTTACCTCGGCCAAGCGCCTTCGGCCGTACTTCCAGGGACACTCCATTGTGGTGCTAACTAGCGAGCCTATGAAGAAAATTCTGACCCATCCAGAAGCCTCGGGTCGACTGGTCAAGTGGGCAATATTACTCGGGGCCTATGATATTTCTTATTGGCCCCGCACCACCATTAAGGGACAAGCTCTCGCCGATTTTATCGCCGAGTCCGTTGTCCCTCCAAGAGAGACGTCCGAACCTACGGCCGGCCCGGCCTGGGATCTCTTCGTGGACGGGTCTTCCAATTCAACCGGCAGCAGAGCTGGCATCCTCATCACATCCCCAGAGGGTGTCGAGCTCCAGTATGCTCTGAAATTCAACTTCCAGGCTTCCAACAACGCCTCCGAATACGAAGCCCTGATTTCGGGGCTAGGATGGCGAGGCGTCTGGGAGCCGAGCGAGTCAACATCTACACCGACTCTCAGTTGCTCGCTAGCCAAATCCATGGAGACTACGAAGCTCGGGAACCAAAGATGGTCAAATACCTTCACCTGGTGAAAGAGATAGCCCGATCATTCGAGAGCTTCCAGGTAATCCAAATAGCTCGGGAGGAAAACTCCCGAACGGATGCCCTCTCTCGATTGGCCTCTTCCATCACCTCAGAAGGGACCAGATCCGTCCTACTCGAAGAGTTGGACCGACCACGCGTGGAAACCGAAATCGTAGCAACCGTACAGGCATCACCCGACGACTGGAGAGCCCCATACGTAGCCTGGCTAGCTGACTCTCGAGAGCCCGATGACCTCGAGAGGCCAGGAGACTCAAATATCAAGCTCGGCGATTCGTCTTATTCGACGGAAATCTTTACCGACGATCCTTCGCCGGCCCCCTCCTCAAGTGCCTTAGCGCCCCGGAGGCTCAGTAAGCCGTTGAAGAAATTCACGAAGGGATCTGCGGAGCACACCAAGGGGGGAGGTCGATAGCGAGGATTTTGCTGCGCCGAGGTTATTGGTGGCCCACCCTCCAGCGCGATTGCTCCACACACGCTCAGAAGTGTGACCGCTGTCAGAGGTTCGACCACCTGATCCACTAGCCAGCCTCGGAGCTCATAACTCTAACCGAGCCATACCCTTTCGCTCGGTGGGGAATTGATATCCTTGGCCCCTTCCTAGTGGCTCGGGCTCAGAAAAAGTTCCTCATCGTCGCCATCGACTACTTCTTCAAATGGATCGAAGCCGAGGTGATGGGAATCAACACCAGGCACTAACTTTTATTTTTGTATTCGTGTCCTTTAGTTTGCTTTTATATCCTTGGGAAAACACATGTGCAATTGTAAGACTTGATAAGCCACTTTGTCATTCCTTAGGATTCTTTGGGTTTTTGTGCAAAAGTCCAGTGGGACCATCAAGGAGCCCCCATACCCTTTCCTATTGGTCCACCTAAGCCCTAGGGGTCCATGTGGGGCTAGTCAAAGGTCCAAGGTGAGCTTCTAGATGGTTTGACATTCAAAGGGGACAAATGGACTAAAAAGTCCAAGATGCCTTCCTTCCTTTCAAAGGAGTGTCCCCTCCATATGTAATTTATTTATTTTGGGTTTTTGACCACATGGGGGAAGAAAATGGCCTCTCTCCCACGAAATTCCCATCCCCCCACCCCTTTCCATTCTCTATATAAGCCTATGTATAGTGTCATTAGAAGAATTAATGAAGAATTAAGCATTTTTGCCAAGAGCAAGCCCAAGGGGCACCCCTTATGTCTCTCCTCTCCCCCTTGCAGCAGTGATTGCTGCCCATTCTAGGGTGTGAAGCCCTCATCTTGGTGTGACTCCAAGATCTCCAACCTCTGCTGGATGCGACTTCCGGCCGCCGCCTTCCGTTTGTGCCGCCATCACGCCGCCACCGCCATCGCCGGAGTTCTGTCTCCATCAGGACAGAACCTCTTCTCCGAAATTTTATCTTTTGTTCTTGTTGTCTGTTTGAGCCCTAATTTTGAGGGTTTGTTCTGTCCATCTTCCTTAACCTCCAGTTCAAGTTTCGTGTCATTTGGAAGTCATTAGGTATTTTTTCCATATTTTTGTTTGTCCTCTCAGTAATCTGCCATTTTGCAGATCTACGGGACAGAGTCACCTTGTCGCATTTTCCCCACCCCCTTACAAATTTTCTAAAAATCCCAAAAAATTACTCAGTGTTCCACACATATATCCCCTTCCACCATAATTTTCGTGGAGTCTAGAAAAATCATTTTCCTTTTGGTCAAAGGTCAGTTTCAGGCAGATCCCTTGCTGCCCTGTGTGTCTGTCAGTCCGAGTCAGAAAAAGAAACAGTCATACAGTCATTTTCATTTTCAATCCGTCCACTGGATGGAGCTGTCAAAATTATATGTTGTAGATCTATGAGTGCTCTTTCCAACGGTACCAGCCACGCCTCGATCGGCCTCCGGATCTGAGCGTCGTAATTCGTGTCGCCGAGACCTGCAGATCTGTTTCCTGTGCAAGCCCGAAATTACAGTCCAGAAGAAAATTCAGAAACAAATATCAAAGGTCAACTTCAGCGACCGCCCCTTCAGAGAGTCGATCAGGGACATCCCGCCATCGTCCCAGCCAAGCGGCGCCTCCCGAAGATCTCAGGAAGGCGACGTTCCCTTGAAAACCGTTGCTTGCTGTCTAGTGAGTCAACAACCGAGTTGACGCAGCACCGAGTTGGAATAGTGCCGAGTCGGACCAGCAGGCCGAGTTCGTGCCGTACGCACCTCCAGATTGCTGCCCGTCAACCCAGGGTCGGTCCTCCCGGGCCCCACTTGTAGTCCTTTACCTCCCTGCGTGGAGTGGACAATAAAATTCACTGTTGTAATTAACTTTTGCCGTTGTTACCGGGAGTTACCGTACTTGGCCGGGAACGTCTTCCCCACGCCCGAAGCGTGGAGGTACACTCGCTACCCTCCTCATAGGCATTGCTTTACTCGTATATTTTTGTATATGCCGCTGCATGAGTGATAGATTATCTAGTTTGTTATCATTTTATGACCGCTGCGAGAGCGAGAGTGAGTGATCGTCCCGTGACTCGACCCGAGTTAACGCGGAAAGGCTGATACCCGAGACTCACTGCCGGTTTCTCAACCGCGCACGGTCCCACGTCTTCCCTCGCTAGGGACACCCGCGAGCTAGAGTCCCAGGTCGCGTGTCCGTCCCGCATCACGAGGCTACCGCCAAGATAATGGAAGCTAATATGGAGTTTCGTGTGGAGGACGATCATTTGTCGTTTTGGCATCCCTCGGGTGATTGTGAGCGACAACGGTCGGCAATTTGATAGCGCTTATTTTAAGAATAAATGTGCCAACCTAAATATTCGCAACCACTTCACTTCGGTAGCCCACCTCCAGGCTAACGAGTTGGTCGAAAATGCCAACAAAACAATCCTTAAAGGCATAAAGACCGGGCTCGGTAAAGCCAAGGGTAATTGGCTCGAGGAATTGCCTAGCGTATTATGGTCGTACCAAACCACTCCAAGAACTACCACGGGCGAAACTCCATTTCAGCTAGTCTATGGCACCGAGGCAGTCATCCCACTAGAGGTCGGTAGCCCGTCCCTTCGGGTTATCAACTTCCTGTCCGAGCCTAATGAGCGGAAGTTGCTGGAAAACTTGGACCTAACCGACGAAGTACGCGAGGTCGCAAGAATCTGAGCGACGGAGTACCGGCGACGCATGATTCAGTACTACAACGCTCGGGTCCGAGACAGGCAGTTCCAACCAGGAGACCTCGTTCTCAGGAAGGCCGAAGCCTCTCAACCACTGGAGGCGGTGGGAAAGCTAGCCCCTAATTGGGAAGGCCCCTACTGAGTGATCGAGATGCTCGGGAAAGGAGCATACCGACTATCTACCATGGAAGGGACGCCAATCCCTCGGACTTGGAACGCTGTAGCCCTGCGGAAATTCTATTTCTGAGTTCATCCATACATGTAAGAAACCAATAAAGACATTAAACTCTCCATTTCATTAATGTCAAAATTTTGGTACATCAGATGGGCCGTAGCCAGCAGAATGTGCATATAAAAAAAAATCTGGTACAACACGGACCGATGACTCGGTGCGGATGAGGTTAGCGGCTCCAAGCCGAGCCACTGACTCCACTCAGTGTGGAAATTGACTCGGATAAGGGGACAGCTGACTTTGTCTGCTCGGGAAGTTCGGAGGCGATGGTATCAGTAGAAAGGAAAAGAAAAGGAAAATATGTCCGGGCACCAGAAAATAAGAGAAGGCCTCCTCTGCCAACTCTTTGGAAGAGGGAGCAGAATAAAGCTAACAAAAGATGGTGCGGGCAAAATGAAACATAAAGCAAGCACCCTCTGAGTGGTGCGAGCAAGGAAAGAGGAGGAGCAGAAGAGGTGAGGAAGGAGCAGGGCAAGACCATAGCGCTAAAATGCCCTCCCTCTCTCGGACTCCTCCCGCTTCTACCTTCCTCGTAAATAGGGGCGGCGGTCCAGAGGTCGGGAGGGAGCACGTCGCCATGCGCTCGCCATTCTTGCATGCCGCCCACCATTCGCCTACCATTCTTCCACGCCGAAGTCACCCAGACGCCACCGCCAAAGCCTTTGTCAACGTCAGCCTCCATATTCCACCGGAGGACGGCAACGGAAGAGAAGGCGATATCGGTTTTCACCGTAGAGAGAAAGAAGAGTAGGAGACTCAGCAAAGCCTCTGTTTCAGCGTGAAGAGGAAGAGGCGCCCTTCGGGACCTTTTTATAGGCCGGAGGGGGAAACCCCTGCCTTAATTGAACCTCTCCTCGAAAACACGCAAGGGACTATAAAGTGAAGTCGAATATCTCCCCGAGGAGTAATTATGCCCCCCTGCCATTAAACTCTCTCTACGGGAATGCGCAAAAGGACAGGTCAATTAAAGCGCCAAAAGACGGAGAAGTGCCAGATAAGCACTTTTTGATCAACCGATCGGCATATGACCAGATTTTTCGGCGGAAGGATCGGACAAAATATTTGATTTACTGACGACTGCAGATATCAAACTCAGTCAAACACGGCAAGAAGCATTCGGGTACGCTCTGAAACTTACTGCCGTTATATTTCAAGAAAAAGAAAATACACGATGAAGTTTCCAAAAAAGGCCCCCATACAAAAAAAGAAAAGGGGGAATGGCCAGTAAAGCAAATACTGCCTAATCGATCGAGATGGGAGAAGAAGGGGAGGTCGGCGATCGTTCCAGAAGCCCGGTAATCGGAAGGCCCGCGGCACTCGGCCCTGCTCTTACGGTCATGTGCGGCTCATCCTCGGCTCCCTCGGTGACGGCCGGCCCAGACATTGATCCCACTTGTGTGGGAACTGTCTCGGTCGCGTGCCCTCCCGAGACAGCCTGACTCGGAGAGCCCTCGACCTCGGGAGCGGAACTGTCCTCGCTGCCATCCTCGCCCCTCGACGCCGTAGAAGAGGGAGGAGTCGAGCCTCCTTCATCCGAGTCATACTGCTGATCGGGAAGAAAGACGAGCTCGCCCAAGACCTGTCGCCGTGCCTCCCTGACGTCCCGATCGAAGCCTTGGGTGAAACCCTTCCGAAGCCCCCGGCGATAACTCGGCTCGTAGTAGGCGAAGGCACTCATCTTCTGGGCCTCGAGGTAGTCCTTCGAGCTCAAATATCGCTCGACGGCCCTCGCCCCAACCTCTGCTTCCCTCACCTCGAGCTCGGCCAACTTTGCCTCGATCCCAGCTAGCTTCATTTCGGCTTCAGCCTCTTTCGCCTCGGCCTCAGCCCGTATTACCTCGGCCTCCTCCCTCGCTCGATTAGCTTTCAGGAGACGGTTCCTGAGCTCATCCCGCTCGGCCTCCCACTACCTCGAGCTCGATACATGGAAGTGGCGCTCCTCTTCTAGGAGGCGAGTTTTTAGCTCGGCAGTGCGGCGAGCCTAGGACAATTGCTCGGACAGAGACCGCATGCCCTCCTGATGCGCTTGATCCTACGCATGGAGCGGGACCACCTCCCTCCGGAGGACCCCAAGCTCGGAAGACAGTTGTTTGGCCTTCCGGTCGGACTCGGCGCGACCTTTGGCCTGAGCCATCTCGCTGCTCTCCATCTTCATCCAGTGACCGGCTATCTCCGCCTCTAACTGGCTCATGAACAAGCCGCCCTCCATCAACCTCTCGAGGAGCATCGAAGGGGGGCATCGCCGAAACTCTTCCTGGACGGACGGAGACTCCAGCTCTGGGCAATGCTGGTACAGGGAAGTCTGAATGACAAACCGCCCCTGCTGCGAAGCGGAACTCCTCCGAGGCGGAATCTGCACGGGGATATCTCCCCCAGCGACTCCCGAGCTCGACACAGCAACGCTCGGCCCAGTCGGGACCTCGGTACCAACCTCTTCCCTGCGCACCCCCGTAGCTCGGTCTGACACTCAGAGCCGACCTCCGCTCCTCGTGCCCCCGCAGACTCGGCGGCGACATCCTCGACCGACTCGTGTCTCTCCGACATGGCAGCTAACGAGCCCGAGCAATGGGTACCCTTGGCCAGAGACTCCCCCGTTGAAGGAGGGACCTTCGTCTTCTTCCGCCTACTCCTCTCGACGATCAGGTCATTCATCGCCCCCAATAGCAGCGGCGCTCCTGGAGCTTTCCGTTTGGATCCTCGTCGCCCCGACTCGTCCTCCCGAGCGACTCGTTTGCCCTTATCTCGGGCGGAAGAGGGATCCTCGGGAGCCCTAGGCGCATCTGAGGCGGCGGCCTCCATTCGCTCAGCGACCTCCGGCTCTGGTGACGGTTCCTTGTCCTCGCCGCACCTCGCGTCTGTTCCCTAGAAGGCATCTCGTCAACAAAGGCTCCACAACGTGCAGCAAAGGGTTCTGAGATCTTTACCATCAGGCAGTGCCCGACGAGAAAAGCCTTCGACGAAGGCCGGAGTCAACAGCTCGGCGGTCGACCGACGATTGTCCTGCAGAATTTGGATCTCCTCCTCCAACTTCGGGGAAATCGTTGGAGGATTCTCGAGAAGAACCGGCTGAAGTTTCGACTCAACAGGGAAATCCCACATATGGCCACCCTTGGTGAATCCCACCCAGAAAAATTGAGTCTTCCACCCCTTGTGCGAGGAATCCCGAGGGGAGAGAGTCACACAACTCCCCCCCTCCTCGCCTGAACAAAAAAGAAGCCCTTCCCAGCATGGGCGTGCTTCTTTAGCTCAAAGAAGACGTGGAAACGATCTAAAGAAGCGGCAATGCCGCACGAGCCATAGAGGGCGAGAAAAGAAAAAATGAAGGTATAGGAATTCAAAACCAGCTGGACAGGAGCCAGCTGGTAGAACTTCAGAAGCCCGACAACAAAGGGGTGGAGGGGAAGGCAGAAGCCGCACTTCCAAGCCAGAAGAAATATACAGAACATGCCTGAGCGAGTGTCCAGGCAAGACTCATGGGTTTGTTCTGAGAAAAGAAATATCGCCAAGGTAACCTGAAGCGAATCTCAATCTCCTTCACCGCGGACTCTATCAGTTCGCTACGAGGATGGTCGCCAGACGCAGGCTCCGAGGCTACCATGCCTTGCTCGAACTCCTGGATTTCGGCTTCAATATCATGGTCCGCCATGGAAGAAAGGGAAGACGAAGATGGGACACTAGAATCAGATGAGCTAGCTGGAGGGGGGAGTTGACGGATGGATTCCGCAGTGATCTCTGCTAACTCCGCAAAAGCCTCTGCGATCGTCCGCTCCCTCTAGCCGCTTATCCGGTGCATGAACCCTCCCTTGAACTTGCGGGCACGAAGAGGAAAAGCCTAAGCGGAGGAAACGTAAGGCGCAAGCACAAGCCTTTATTTATAAAGAGCCAGGCGATCCCAAGTGCTACCGCTGCGACGTTTCAAACTCCGAGACGGGCGATTTTCGAGCCTTAAAGCAGTGCATCATCATCAGGCTCAGGCCCCCATGCGATAGGACAGTCGTATCTTCGGCCCCTAAACGTAATCGGCCAATACACCGCCGAGCCAACACGATGTCGGCACGATCGGGGCCCCCATCTTTTCGAACTAGGACAGCCACACAAACGGCCCCTGAGCTTCGAAGCCGGGAAAGCTCACAAATGGTCGATCCCCAACCGAGCCACCAATGCTACCCGGATATATTCTACTCTCCAAGCCAGATCACCAGGCTCGGGAGTAGGGGGAGACAAGTGGAGACGGGCAAATTAGCGGCCCAATAAACACACGAGTGAGAGCGGCCCAACCAGGTCCAACCCGACCCAAATAGGCCCAGCTCTCCAAGTGACAGCCCCAATAACGGGCCCACTTATCTAAAAAGCCCAAAGTCGTTCGGACCAATACTTCCTTCCTAGGCGGCCTCTCGGCCCGGAAGTCCGAGTAATTGTCGAGCAGGAAGAGCCCAAGCGGTGCCCGAGCGTAACTGAACCAGGGAAGATCGGGAGTCGATGAAGGGGGAGACCAAACGATTGGGCCCGAAACGGCCGAGTAACGCCCCCTATACTCTCCGGCTTCTCCGAGCTCCCTAACGGAGGAGAGCACTATATAAACCAAGGGAAACCCTCCGATAAGAAAAAAAGGTGATCCTGAGTACTCAACACCACACCCACTATTGGAGAGCGATCTCGTGCCTTTCACTCTTTTCTCCTACTCCCTTTCCACCTACGCTCTATCACTTCACTGACTTAAGCATCGGAGGATTTTCCCCAGGGCTCCTCTGACTCGTTTCCCTCTTTGCAGATCCTCAATCGTGGTAACAACGGCACAGGTTCATCCAAGATCGTGTGGCTCAGGACACAACGCGAGATCACCCCTCTTCACTAGACATTCATCCTCATACATCGGGCGGGTGTGGAGAATTGTGTGGCAGACGCACTGAGCTGTCGATCCTCACTTTTATCTGTTGTCCGCACAGAGGTCACGGGGTTTGAGAGGCTTCGAGAGGAGTACCCTGATTGCCCTAACTTTGGTCCGATCTACATGGCGCTCCATTCTTGACCCTCTAGAGAGTACAATGATTACATCCTTCAGGAGGGTTATCTTTTTCATGGGGATAGGCTGTGTGTTCCGCTGATCTCTATTCGCGAGTTTCTTATTTGGGAGGTTTATATGTGAGGTCTCGCCGGCCACTTTGGTCGGAATAAGACCATTGAGTTTGCAGAGTATTGGTTCTTTTGGCCCAATCTAAAGCGCGATGTAGCCCGCATTGTGGCCAGTGTCGCACTTGCGTTGCAGCCAAG
Source organism: Amorphophallus konjac (assembly GCA_022559845.1). Taxonomy (NCBI): domain Eukaryota; kingdom Viridiplantae; phylum Streptophyta; class Magnoliopsida; order Alismatales; family Araceae; genus Amorphophallus; species Amorphophallus konjac. The sequence goes on along the minus strand of CM040118.1, from coordinate 253,663,358 downwards.
TAGCGAAAGCAAAATACCGGTTTGTACATTCCCCTCCTTGTGCCAGATCTCCTGTGGCAGGATGTCAGCATGGATTTTGTCCTAGGGTTGCCACGAACGGACTGTCGGCACGATTCCATTTTGGTGGTGGTTGATAGGTTCTTCAAAATGACTCATTTTATCCCCTATACCAAGACCTCTGATGCGTCGAAGGTAGCTCGTCTCTTCCTAGTTGAGTTTGTCCGTTTGCGTGGGTTACGCAAGACTATTATTTCGGACAGGGATGTGCGATTTACGAGTTATTTTTGGAAGACCCTATGGCATCTCATGGGCACCAAGCTCAAGTTCTCCATAGCTTACCACCCTCAGACCGATGGGCAGACTGAGGTAGTTAATACGAGTCTAGGTGACCTTTTGCGATGTCTAGTTGGGGAGCACGAGCGAGGTTGGGACTTGATATTACCGTCAGCAGAATTTGCATACAACAATTCGGTCAATAGGTCTACTGGCATGAGTCTCTTTGAGATAGTTACTGGCTATAGACCTAGGAGGCCCATAGATCTTGTCCCCATGTCCATTCAGGCCCATGTTTCAGAGTCGACCGAATCATTTGCGGAGCATATTAGGAGTTTGCATAATAGTGTCCGTCATCATATAGAGATCAACAATGAGCACTATAAGGAGATGGCGGATACGCATTGACGCCCACGTGAGTTCCAGGAGGGTGATTACGTCATGGTCAGGGTTAGGCCTGAACGGTTCCCTTCGGGGGCCGTAAAGAAGTTGCATGCCCGTGGAGCCGATCCTTTTCAGATTTTGAAAGTAGGGTCGATTGCTCATGTTGTTGATCTACCAGACAACTATGGTATTAGTTCCACATTTAATGTTTCAGATTTGGTATTCTATTGGGACCCGATGGTGATACCCAGCGAGCTTTCTGGGCCATTACATCCTCTTGCGAGTGACCCACACAGGAGTGTCCACCTTCAGCACCTCTACCTGTTCGGCGTAAGCAAATTGAGCATATATATTGGATGAGCAGGTTATCACCTCTAGGGATGGAGCGTACCAACGCTACTTAGTGCGATGGAGGGGTTGTCCTTCAACCGATGACACGTGGCTCACGAGGGATGAGCTGCAACAGATCGACCCCGACTTGTTAAAGCGGTGCCAGAGCGACAGAGAACCTTACTTGACAAGGTTGAGTTCTGTCGAGCCAGGGAGGATTGGTGAGGACACGAGAGCTCGGGTCCGTTTTGACCCGGCATTCATGTCCCGACGACAGAAGATCCCACGTGCCACACAGGCTACCCAACCATCTATCTGGCTCGGAGGTGATTGAGAGTTGTAGGGCTTCGGACGACGAGCCCACCGAGTCTAGTTTCAGCCCATTAGGGGCCCATTTGAGTCTTTTTTTATTTTTATGTATTTTTAGTCCGAATTTCACAAGATTTTTAGAGTACCAGGGATATTTGGGTCAATTAATAGGTTAGGGTTTCACTATTGGGATTAGCCCAAATCCATATTTAAGTTGTTGTTCTTGTTACTTGGAAAACAGAAATTAAGATGTTTAGAATTTGGGATCACAACCGCCGTCATCTTCTCCCGTGAAAGGATCCAGGTGGGGTGCGAAACCCTAGGGCGTGAAGCCTATCCCCGATTTCCCTCTCCTCCGTCTTCTTCCTCCTTTCTCTTCACCATCATCGAATCCCCTCCTCCCATCTTCTTCCTCCTCCTTTCTCTTCTCCCCATCGTATCCCCCCCTTCCCCATCTTCTTCTTCCTCTGTTCTCTCCACCAACGAACCCCTCTTCCTCCACCCTCATAGTTCGCAGCCGCCCAAGGAAGGTCACTGGCGGCCTTCCCCTTCCTGACGCCGGTGAAGCAGCTGCGGCGTCAACCACCTCGCCACCGCCGCGCGCCTCCCTCGCAAAAGGGTGCTGTTGAGAGCCCCTATTTCCCGTCGTCGCGAGCGGCCAGCCACAGCTGTCGTCTCACCGCCTGCTTCACCCCATCACCGACCTCCCTCCGATCTCGTCGCTGCCATCGCCATCCTCCGCCGCTGCCACCGCCTAGCCGGCTAACCTCCGCCGTAGCACGCTCACCGTACGCCCTCTTCCCCTGCCCTGTGCCAGCACCGCCACCACCGACATCGCCATCAAACATGCCGCCCTCGATGTCGCTGGCCACTGAGGTCCCCACCGGCGTCCAGGTCTAGCCGCTGACGACCCCTGTTCTCTCCCTGCCGTCGCACGCTCTCTCCTTCTCTTCCCTCCCTCTCTCTCTATCTCCTCTGGCCGAGTAACAGAAGTTGGGTTTGAAAAAAATCAAAAAAAAATTCTTTAAAAAGAAGGGAGAACATGGAAAATCAAAAGAAAAAAGGGCAAATGATTTTCTAAAAAAAATAAGAGAGAAAAAAAGAAAAAATCATACAAGAAAAGAAGAAATCATAGCCTCGTCTTCGTCCCACATCAAGACCGCTCCAGCTTGTTGTAGCCTTGCTCGTCGCACTACGTCTTTGTCCCGGCATACCCTTGTCGTCATCTCCAACCATCAGGTGCTGCCCGTCAACCCGCTCTGCGTCCTGGGTTCCGTTTGTAGCCTATTATCTCTCTACGAGGAGTAAGCCTTAATTTGATAGTGTCATTTTATATTATTTGTACTCGGGACACGTGAGTCGGCCGGGGTCCTCCCACGCACTAAGCGTGGAGGTACGTGCATTTCCCTTCTTAGCACTTGCTTATTTAGTATTTGCTTTAATTTGCTACCGACTTGAGAGTAGGCTCCTAGCCCGTTACTTCTGTCACCGCCGGAGAGTGAGTGCGAGATCCTATTCTCGGGGGCTCCATCTAGATCTTGGCTGTGGACCTGAATTATCCTAGATGACGGTAGTTCCTCAACTACCACGGTCCCACGTTTCCTCTTTACGAGGGACGACTTATGGGCTTTACTTCTTGTTTGGACGGAGTTAGCTTCTTGGGATATGCAGTAGTGTTGGTTCCTTGTTGTCCTTTAGCTCCGCTTTGGAAAGGGGTTACACCGTGGTTAACCACTGTTTAACCCTGGGTATGCATCCGATTGTGCTTTGATTGCAGGCCAAGGCTAACCCTTGGATGAGGTGGGATAACCACGGGATAATCCCGGGTTTCGAATCCCACCTCGTGAGGTGGGTTCCGTCTGTCCCGGGTTGGCCTTTACCTTCCTGCCCCTATTGCCCCTGTCGCCTGTCGTATGTCGCTTCGGGGAAGGGAAACGGAGGGAGTGGCGGAGGAGCTTGGGGTCGCAGAGAAGGATCGGAGCAGGGACCACCGCTTCAGGTGCAGCGCGCAACGGTCGCTCGGCTCTGCGACGCCGGTGAGGCGGCGGAAGGAGGACGCGAGAGCGGACATCGGATCGACGTCCCGGATGAAGGGGTAGATCGGGGGGTCGATGAGGTCGGGGGAGGGGAGCCCGTGGGAGCTTGTCGTGCCCGACGGAGGAGGGGTTCAGGGCGTAGACCTGGCTGCTGCCGCCCTTACAGCCATCGGCGAGCTTGAGAAGAACGCGATCCCGGCCGCCGCCGCCGCCACTGCGTCGCCTTCCCCGACTCCCCCCCGCCCCCCGTCGGACGCGATCCGTCAACTGCCGCTGCTAGGGTTCCGCACTGGAACCATCTCCGGCGCGATCGAGAAGAACATCACGATCCCTAGCAGCGGCGTGAGAGTGAGGGGAGGGAGAGAGAGAATGAGTGAGAATAGTAACATTTAATAAAAAAATCATAAACAAGGGGTAATTATGGTATTTTCGTTGTCATGATTATAGAGTTAACCCAATTATTATCAAATTACACCGGAATAAAAGTATGTTAGCCCACTTCTTTATTTCCAAGTTAACTATCATTCTATCAAATTAAAATCGGATTAATCCACGACTAAGTTAATCGGGTTTACTTAACCCCCAAAAAAGATAACCCCTTTCCAAAGCTAAGCTTAGTGTTTATTGATCGCGTCATCATCTAGTTAGAGCGTCTCGTCTCTCACGCGTCGTCGCACATCACCCATCACCAGTCGAATTAGGTTAAATTTAACCTAATAATGATTAACTTTATCTGGTAAGTCTTCCCCAATTTCTTTATTTATTTTTTCGGCTAATTATGCTGAATATGATGACGAGGAAAGTGATAATGACAGTATGGACCACATGGGCAAATTTTATCCCTAATCATGACTTCTTTTTGTTTGCGTTGTAGTATTACATCCTCTATTCCATTCTAATCTAAAAGTTACTCAATCTTTCCATGATTCCAGAAATGTTGGAGTATTGGCCGAGAATTTCACTGTTTATGCCATTGACCTGCTTGGATTTGGTGCGTCTGATAAGCCAGCAGGATTTGCTTATACAATGGAAGTATGGGCCCAGGTATGATGCTGATTATCTAAATTCGATTGGTTACTAGGGTCTCTGGTGCTGTGCATTTGCCATTTATATTGGACTTGTTGCACTCTCTGTAGCTGATTCTGGACTTCCTGGACGAAGTAGTTAGGAGACCAACAGTTCTGATTGGAAATTCTGTTGGAAGCCTTGCATGTGTTATTGCTACATCAGGTTCGTTAACAATTTAGACAAATTAGGCCTTTCTGGATAAGATTCTTTTCTTTTCCGTGTTTCTTTTCAAACAGAAGGCAAGCCTTTTCATTCTTCTAACCAACCTGGTTTCCAACTATGGTCAAAACTTGTGGGACTCAAGTCCTAAGCTGACCCTACGATGATTAGAGTCATGACCATGATGGCATTATTGATTGGAGAGACATCACGCTCGTCAAGATTTCTTTGTTGATGCTTTACACTTCCTCGTGCATCACTGACAATCATTCACTTTTTACCAAACTAGAATCTTCAAGAGGGCTGGTCCGAGGGCTTGTTCTTCTAAACTGTGCAGGTGGCATGAACAACAAGGCCATTGTTGATGATTGGAGAATTAAGCTGCTTTTACCTTTGCTTTGGTTATTTGACTTATTATTAAAGCAACAGCAGATTGCATCAGCTCTCTTTAATCGTGTAAAACAAAGGTAGGTCTAGCTCTCATTCTTAGTTTATTCTACATATGCAAACAATAATATTATGCTTTATTCCTTTGGTTGAAACAGAGAGAACCTTAAGAACATCTTACTGTCAGTGTATGGACACAAGGACTCTGTTGATGATGATCTAATTGAGGTAGCATGAGCTTCTACAGATTTGCTTTAGTGAGCTATTATTTTATTCTGTGTCGACGCAAAATAGATTACTGATTGCAAACTCCAATATGCAGATGATTCAAAGACCGGCAAGTGATGAAGGAGCTCTTGATGCATTTGCTTCTATTGTGACGGGCCCTCCTGGCCCAAATCCTGTATCCTTGATGCCAAAAATATCCCTTCCTGTTCTAGTTTTATGGGGTGACCAAGATCCATTTACCCCTTTAGATGGCCCTGTGGGAAAATATTTCTCTTCTCTTCCCTCTCAGTTATCAAACGTAAGTTTATATGTTCTAGAAGGAGTTGGCCATTGCCCCCATGATGACAGACCAGATTTGGTCCATGAGAAGTTACTCCCTTGGTTGTCTGGTCTTCCCAAATCATAGATATTCGTCTTGGTTTATTTTCTCTGCATTGGCTACCCAATGCACCAATGATTAATGATTTTAATGGCCATTCGGCATTTAATTCTCACTGTTATGCTGGGAAACATTGATGGTTCAGAAATTTCATCATGCATGCCAGAGAATCAGCGCAGGTATCTTCACTAGTATGGGTGGATTGTTGCCCCCATTAAATCCTTCATTTTGAACATGGAGCTAATACAAATGCCCACAACTTTGTGAAGCAGGGGACCGAACACATGAATTTTCCAGGGCTTTCTAGTTCACATACCCACTTATTATACTTATTCTTATTGGCTCATATCGTAGTTTAGTGATTCATAATGCAACATGCAGAGTGGAGATCATAGGGTTCATCTATTGATGTCCTGTCTTGTAACTTGTAAGAATGTCGGCAATGTATATATCTGATCCAGTTAAACGATGGAGAGGATGAGGCCTTTAGTGTGTTTCCTTTCTTCCATGCCATTTGTTCCTCGGCTGTTTGTGCGTTTGTGAAATATCTTCAGTAGGATTTTAATCCATCCTGTAGTTCAATGTTGATGCCTGTGGCCCCTATTTTTGAATAATATCCTTTTTCTTTTCTTTTCTTTTCAAAGGATGATTTAGTGGGGAGGACACCATCTGTTCAGTTGCTCACACGGATTAAAGAGGTAATTCACATGTCATTCCTCATACCGTACAGCCTGCATTGACTGGAGTGAATTCAAGTTATATGTTGTAATGCTAGCTTGAATCTTAATGGTTATCAGTTTTTCTGTTAGTTCCGGCTTGCATGATAAGCCTTTTGGTAGACCCAGAAGCTCTGCTAGTATGAATCCTAAAAGTGGAAGATAAAAAATGCTAATTTTACGACACAGGTTAGTATGGTTTTGGAGAGGGGGATTTCTGTAGTCCATCTAAGAGCAGTCAAACTAGGTCCATCAGGACCAAACGAGGTTCAACTCATCCAAGTGACAGTACCACAGAGCCCACTTAGGTTAAAAAGTCTAATAAGATTACCCGGGATCTCATCTTTCCTCGGCGGCCCTTAGGTTCGGAAGGTCCGAGCGTCGATCAGAACGGAGGAAGATCTATGCCCGAGTTATTCCCTCATTGGGATAGAGGCAAGCGCTCAGCGTCCACTCCGACCTATCTTCATCCGAGCTATGTCTATCGCCCGGACAGGGTTGGCACCTTTTATGCTCGGACCGACTGACGATTGTTTATCCGCGTTGTCGTTGAGAGTCCTTTATGAGTAGGAGTTTATGAGGATAAGAGATTCATGATCCCTCAAGGTTATGAAGATCTCACGATGATGACGTAAAGATCTCACGATGAGGACGTAACTCCCGCCTGAAATTCCTTAGCTTACGGGACTCATAAGATGAGCACACTATATAAACCAGGGACTCCCTCTAGTGAAAGGTAAGGGCAATACACGTCTAAAATCTCCTGAGCAGGAACCACTTCACCATCTTGGTGTTGGGGGATCTTGTGCACCTCTTTCTATCTCCCTCCCTATCTTCCACCATTGCTCTATTGACTTAATCATCGGAAGGTTTTCCCCAGGGAACTATCTCTGGGCCCCTTGATCCGTTTCCTTTTCTCTGTAGTTCACTATTCGGTGATCATCCTCTCAGCTTAGGACAAGCGTGAGATCACGCCCCTTCATCTGGCACCGTCTGTGGGAAACGATCAAAGAGCCAGTATGGTGCGAAGAAGTTCAGGGAGGAGGTCCGCCGGCGACAGGGGAAAGGTCATGGTGGCGGCGGGGGAAGGCCCCTCTCAAGTCTCTCAAAACCCCCCTTCCGGTGCCAGCACTCCCGCCAACGGACCGCCCCCTCCCCCCGCGGCGGTAGGGCTGCCGCTTAACGGCGGCGCTGACGCCTTCCTAGCCCTCAACTTAAAACTGGACGTCCTCGTGGAACTCATGAGGACCCAGGCGGCCAGGGATGGAAGGTCATGCGCCCCTCCGGAGAGCCCTCCCCACGAGAACGTGTCCCAGCACATCGCCGGAGGCCGCTTCACCCTTCGGGGCCGGCATATCATCCGTAACAGGTCAGGAGGATCTTCACACGCCCCCCCTCCGGAGCAGGAAGCCTCGTCCACGCTGAAGAAGGGAAAACCTGGGGCACACCGTCCGAACCTAGAGACCGAAGTCCCTGGGAACGCCAATACAGCCCCCCCAGCCTGACGACGCAGTGGCAGCTGGAGCTATCTCTCTGACTGCGAGAATTCGAGAGGCGTTTCGTAGAGCAGGAGCGCGCCCTACGCGCCCTACAGAAGGACTCCTCCGCGGAGGACGAGGAGAAATCTCCGTTCTCCCACTATATCTTGAAGGCAGAGGTATCTTCTAGAACCTCCATCCCGACCTTCAAGTTCTATGACGGCCAGGGCGACCCGACCGATCACTTCGACAGCTTCGACGCCCTGATGACCCTTCATGGAGCGTCCGACGCCATCAAATGTTGAGCCTTTGTGACCACTTTGGGTCAAGGCGCCCAAGCATGGTTCCGGGCCCTCGCCCCCGGATCCATCTGAGACTTCAAGCAATTCGGGCGAGTATTCAAGGAGAGTTTCGCTGGCAGCGGTCCCCCAAGGTCGGTAGCGGGCCTTTTGGCCCTCAAACAGGCGCAAGGGGAGAAACTTCGGGCTTACATTACCCGATTCAAATCGGAGGCCCTGAGGATCCCCCGCCTGGACATCGCCTCGGCCATAATCGCGCTGACCGGGGGTACTCGCGACGAGAACCTCCGCCGTGAGCTTATCCTCCACCCTCCCTTGACCCTTGCTGCGCTAGTGACTCTGGCATTGCGCCATGCCGAGTGCGAAGAAGTGCTCAGCGCATGCCGAGACGCAACCGGCTCGGGTCGGGAGGGGGACAAGAAGCGGGCACCCGAGCCAAACTCGGGTCCGAGGAAAAGGCGGAACCAAGACGGGGAACGCAAGGAACCGTCATGAAAGTACGAGCGGTACACCCCCTTAACCACTCCGGTTTACGAGATCTACGAGGACATCAAAGGCTCGGGCCTCCTCCGCCAACCCGAGCCAATGAGGTCGAAGAACCGCAGTCGCAGCAAGTATTTCCTGTTCCACAGCGACCACAGACAACACATCGGCGACTGCCATTAGCTCCAGGATGAGATCGAGCGTCTCATTCGTCAGGGGCACCTCTCCCGGTTCGTGGCCGGGCACAAAGAAGACCGAGTCGCCCTAGAGGAAATTGATAACGCTCCCCGAGGGGTCCACATCAACGTCATCGCCGGAGGAGCTACATCAGGAGGAGACAGCGGCCGAGGAAGGAAGGGTCATGCTGAGCGGGCGAGCCGAGCCATCGAGCCTCCCAGGGCCCCGCCGAGTGAGTCCCAGGTCATAGTCTTCTCCAACAAAGACCTGGAAGGGCTAAGCACCCCGCATGACGACGCCCTAGTCATATCGGCCACAATAAATCATTGTAACGTAGATATGATTCTAGTTGACAATGGAAGTGCCACTGATGTATTATCCTATGAATGTTTCCTTAAGATGTGGGAGGATCCATCTAGACTCCGCCTGATCCGAACCCCTCTTTGCTGGTTCAATGGCCAGGCCACTTATCCCGAGGGAGCCCTAAGCCTGCCGGTTACTCTCGGCACCCCACCCAAAATCGTTACGGTCATGGTGGACTTCATAGTGATCAAAGGTATGATAGCATACAACGCAATCTTCGGCCGGGGAATCCTCAGCCGAACGAAAGCGGTGCCTTCTACCTATCACCAAAAGATGAAGTTCCCCACCAAAAATGGGTTGGGGGAAGTCCGAGGCAACCAGGTCATGGCCAGAATGTGCTACAATATCTCGGTTGAAGCCATAAGGCCGGACGGGAAGAACAAGGGCCCCCGGGAAGTCGAGGAAAAATCCGCAACCGTCGAGCCTGGAGGTGAATTGCTAGCAGTTTTCCTAAACGACGACCCGACCCTGGGAGTAAAGATCGGAGCCGACCTAACATCTGGAGTCCAACAGCAATACAAAGAGTTTCTTTCCGCGTACATCCGGGTCTTCGCATGGTCTGATGATCAACTCCCTGGGATACCGGAGGAAACGGTGATGCATAAGCTCAACCTCGACCCAACCATGAAGCCCGTACAACAACGCAGAAGGAAGCACGCGCCAGAGAAGCAGGCGATTATCAAGGAGCAAGTCACCAAGGGGCAAAAGACTGGTCTTTTTAGACCGGTCCTGTACCCGACGTGGCTGGCTAACGTCGTCCTGGTGCCAAAAGCTTCGAGAAAGTGGCGAATGTGCGTGGACTTCACCGACTTGAACAAGGCTACTCCAAAGGACTGCTATCCATTACCGAGCATCGACCAACTGGTTGACTCAACCTCGGGCAACGAGATACTCAGCTTCCTGGATGCCTATTCAGGTTACCATCAGATCAGAATGCACCCCGAAGACATCGAGAAGACCGCCTTTATCATCGACTTCGGCGTACACTGCTACACCCGGATGCCTTTCGGGTTGAAGAATGCTGGAGCCACGTACCAGAGGCTGGTCAATCATATGTTCGAGGGACAGCTCGGTCGGAACGTCGAGGCCTATATTGACGACATGCTCGTGAAGACCCCCAAGGCCGAGGACCACTTTACCGGCCTAGCGGAAACCTTCGACACCCTCCTGAAGTACAACATGAAGCTCAATCCTGCCAAGTGCGCCTTCGAAGTAAGGTCCGGGAAATTCTTGGGCTTCTTAGTCACCCAGCGTGGGATCGAGGTCAACCCCGACAAGGTCCAGGCCATCCTGGACATGCGCCCACCCACCTGCATCAAAGATGTTCAACGCCTTACCGGGCGCATTGCCGCGCTCAGCAGATTCCTGTCCCGTGCGGCTGAACGATGCCTACCCTTCTTCAAACTGTTGAGGGGGCCTAAAATGGCATCTGCTACATTCGCGTGGTACGAGGAATGCCAAAAAGCGTTCACCGAGCTTAAGGAGTTCCTGGCTTCGCCACCGGTGTTTTCCAAGCCCGTATCAGGCGAAACCTTGCATCTCTATCTCTCGGCGACTCCATCATAGTTAGCTCGGTCCTAGTCAGAAATGACTCGGGAGTCGAGAGACCGGTATACTACACCAGCAAGGAGCTCAACGAGGCCGAAAGAAGGTACCCCACAACTGAGAGACTCGTGCTAGCGTTGGTTACCTCGGTCAAGCGCCTCCGACCCTATTTCCAAGGGTACTCCATCACCGTGCTGACCGGCGAACCATTGAAGAGGATCCTCGCTCACCCTGAAGCCTCGGGACGCCTCGTCAAGTGGGCCATCATGCTCGGGGCCTACGATATATCGTATCGGCCTCGCTCGGTTATCAAAGGCCAGGTGCTCGCTGACTTCATCGTCGAGAGCACCATCCCGACTGAAGAAAGATCTCCGTCCGCGCCCGGGCCGACCTGGGAGCTGTTCGTCGACGGATCCTCCAACTCAGCCGGGAGCGGCGCCGGGATCCTCCTAAAGTCCCCCGAAGGAGCAGAGCTACAGTACGCCCTGAAGTTCAACTTCCAAGCATCTAACAGCGCTTCCGAGTATGAGGCCCTCATATCGGGAGCCCGCATGGCCCGGCGGTTAGGGGCTGAGCGAGTCAGGATTCACATTGACTCCCAACTGGTCGCTAGCCAGGTCAACGGCGGTTATGAAGCTCGAGAAGCACCGATGATCAAATACCTCCAGCTGGTCAAGACCGTGGCACAACAGTTCGAGAGTTTTGTGGTAGTCCGAATAGCTCGGGAGGAAAACTCCCGAGCGGACGCCCTCTCTCGGCTGGCCTCCTCTCTTGACCCCGAGGGTACTCGATCGGTCCTTCTCGAAGAGTTAGAGCGGCCGAGCATCGATTCGGAGCTCCTAGCTGTTGACTTGGCCTCCCCGAGCGACTGGCGTACCCCGTACCTGTCATGGCTCCAAGACTCTCAGGAGCCTCCCGACCCTCAGGAAGTCCGAAGATTGAAGTACCAAGCTCGGTGGTTCGTCACTCTGGATGGCGCTCTCTACCGGAGATCCTTCTCCGGTCCTCTCTTGAAGTGCCTCAGCATCGACGAAGCCAACCGAGCGATCGAAGAAGTTCACGAAGGTCTGTGCGGAGCGCATTTAGGAGGTAGGTCGCTCGCCAGGATCTTGCTACGGCTAGGTTACTGGTGGCCCACTTTGCAGCGCGACTGCTCGACCTACACACAACACTGTGACCGGTGCCAGCGATTTGACCACTTGGTCCATCAGTCAGCAGCAGAGCTCGTCACCCTAGCCGAGCCTTATCCTTTCGCTCGCTAGGGAATCGACATCCTCGGGCCATGCCCCACGGCCTAGGCCCAGAAGAAGTTCATTATCGTCGCCATCGATTATTTCACTAAGTGTATCAAGGCCGAAGCCACAGCAAGGATCACCGAGACAGTCGTCTGGAATTTCGTCTGGAAGTCGATCATTTGTCGTTTCGGCATCTCCCGGGTGATAGTGAGCGATAATGGTCGGCAATTTGATTCTCATTATTTCCGAGACAGATGTGCCGACCTTGGCATTCGCAATCACTTCACCTCGGTCGCCCACCCTCAGGCTAACGGGCTGGTCGAAAATGTCAATAAGACTATCTTAAAAGGCATCAAGACTAGGCTCGGCAAAGCCAAGGGCAACTGGCTTGAGGAATTACTGAACATACTTTGGTCACACAGAACGACTCCCAGAACGGCAATCGGTGAAAGCCCCTTTCAGCTGGTATACGGTACCGAGGCCGTGATCCCGTTGGAGATTGGCAACCCCTCCCTCCGAGTCATCTGCTTCTCGTCCGAGGCAAACGACCAGAAACTGCTCGAAAACCTCGACCTAGCAGATGAAGTCCGAGAGATTGCCAGCATCAGAGCAACAGAATACCGACGCCGCCTCACTCGATACTACAACGCCAAGGTCCGAGATAGACACTTTCAACCGGGAGACTTCGTCCTCAGGAAAGCCGAAGCCTCTCGACCACTTGAGGCGGCGGGCAAGTTATCCCCTAATTGGGGAGGCCCCTACCGAGTGGTCGAGACACTCGGAAAAGCAGCATACCGTCTATCCACGATGGAAGGAGAGCTCATCCCTCGGACCTGGAACGCGACTACATTACGCAAGTTCTACTTCTGAATATTGAGCATTGTGCAAACGACATGAGATAAAACAAAAGGCTCATTTCTTTTATTCAAACAACCCGCTTGTACATCAGGAAGGCCGAAGCCAGGAAAATACATGTCAAAAAAGTAAAAAATCCATCTGGCGCCGCCGTATGAGCCCATCGCTCGGCTGACTCAGATGATCTTCCTGCGTCCAGCCACTGACTCTGCCTTGTGTAGAAACTGGCTTGGATAAAGGATAGTCGACCCCGTTGGCTCGGGCAGCTCGGGACAAAGGTGACATAGGGATTAGGAAGGAGAAGTGATGCGGGACGAGACACGGACACGACAAGCTCGCGATCGTCCCTTGATGAGGGAAGCGTCGGACGTGCACGGTTGAGAAACCGGCAAGAGCTAGGGTGGTCGGCTCGCACTTTCGTGCCCGGATCGGGTCACGGGACGGTCTCGCTCACTCTCTCGCAGCAGCGGTGATATGAAATTATAGCGAGCTAGGTCCTAAAACATGCTCTCTAGCAGTGGCATAAACAAGCATATGTGAAATCAAGCAAAATGCCAAGTAAGGAGCGAAGATGATACCTCCACGCGCTCGGCGTGGGGACGACGGACCCGGCCGAAACTCGTACTCCCGGAACAATATTACACAATATTACAGAAATGCAAGCCGCTGCCCACTCCACGCAGGGAGGTAAAGGGCTACACAATGGGGTCCGGGAGGACCGAATTCGGGTTGACGGGCGGCTTCTCGCGTTGATTCGGCAACACCCGAACACGTGACGGTGGGGGCCCACGTGCTGTCCGGAGGGGCCGTGTGAGACTCGGTGGCACTGCTGTAGTGGTGGATGCCCGGAGGGTCGCTCCTTGGGATGGCGGCACGCTGGTTCGCCGGCCGGAGGCCCGGCGGCTCCGTTCGGCACCGGTCGAAAAACCCGATCGGAAATCTGCCGGTTCTGTATTTCGGCGCGCGCTCCGGCGAGAATGGGCGCTGCGATCAGCCCCGATGTCGGATCGACACGAGACTGGCGCCGTTGGAAAGATAGCTTGAAGTTCTTCAACCTAGGCCCAAAGATCTGGCCTGGATCTGCTCGGATCTTGACTTATGGAATTTTCAATCTCCTGTTGTACAGTAACCGAAGACTCAGACCTGCAGAGAACTTGACTATGGATTGCCTTTGACCGCGAGGTAGACGTCCGAATCTGGGGTTGTGTTCTTCAGAGAAGTTGTTGGAAATGGAGTTGGGAAGACAAAAAAATTGGTTTGGACACGTTTGGATGTGTCTATGATTTTCTGTGATTTGTTTACTGGACGAAGGTCGGATCTGGGATCTGACTGAAAGTACTGTAGCTCCGGTAGAACATGAATTATTAAAAATAGGTAGAAGGATGATAAAAATTTAAGAAAAATTGTGGTGGTAGGGGACGATGGACAGAACACCCAGTTAAATTGGGAGGTCTAAAAAAATTCAAAAGGGTGGTCGAAGGTGGAGAACTCAGGGCTACTGTCACTGTAGACAGTGACAGAACAGATCTGAGATTGAGAGTTGAACGAAATGGTAAAGATATGAAACGGTGGCTTTTGAACCTGGATTTTTTTGTGGAGAATGGGCTAGAAGATAGGAACCAACTCTCAAAATTTTAAATCGATCTGAGCTCGTGGCTGGCTTCAGGAATTCACGAACTGCACCTCTGTCCAGCAGGACAGAAAATCGAAGACGATCCCGTGGCGGCTCGAAGGCGGCACGAACGGCGGCGGCGGCGGCACCAATGAAGATCAGAGGTTGAGAGGGGGAGATAGAAGATTGATACACTCTAGAACTTGAGGTTTAAGGAGAAGAACACCAGGGGGAGAGAGGAACAAGAGCACACCCTTCAATGGCTCAAGCCAATTTTACAAATTTTTCTTCATTAATCTCTAATGACACTATACATAGGTTTATATAGAAAATAGCAAGGGGTGGGGGGGCTGATAATTTCGTGGGAAATATGTCATTTTCATCCCCCATGTGGTCAAAACTCAAAAAAAATAAATTACATATGAATGGAGCACTCCTTTGACTAGGTAGGTAAGGTGGGTGGCCTACCTTTGAAATTTTAACCCCTTTGTCCCCCATGTGGTCAATTAGCATTCAAACCTTCTAGATGGCCACCTAGGATGGTTGACCAGCTCCACATGGATTAGGTGGACCAATGGGGAAGGGGAGGGGGCCCCCTAACTGGACCTACTACACATTTGCACAAAAACTCACACAATCCAAGGGAATGACGCATTGGCTTACAAAGCCGTACAATTGCGCTTATACTTTCCCATGGATATAAAAATAAACTAAAGGACACAAATGTAAAATAAAATGTACATGCTCGACGTCGATTCCCATCAAGAAGGCTACCTTCTAAGTTGAACTTGGAAGAGAAGGGGGAGAGGCAATGCATATGAAAGCATCCTCCCCGTCAACCTGCCAACTCTTTGGAAGAAAGAGAGTGCAGGCACCCTCCGAAGAGTGAAAGAAAGGAGGAGCAGAGCAGAAGAGGGAAAAAGAGGCTGCGGGGGGGTAGAAAGAAACCAGCAGAGCTGGACGAGGAGGCAGGGGAAAGCCCGGAAAGGAGGGAGCTTAATTGGCTTCCTCCTCCCCTCCGTGGAGCGAGCAGGAAGGGACGGGCGGCAGGGATGCCTGATGCCCCCATCCGTCCACCATCTCGCCCCCCTGTAAGCGCCGCCGGAACTGATAAAAAGAAGACGACGTGCCTCGACACGTCGAACCCTCTTTAAGTCTGTCCGCTGGCCGTCGAACCCTCTTTAAACCCGAAGCAGCGAGAACTCTCTGCCCCCCGTCGTCGGCAGCCTCATCTTTCGGAGCATCTTCCATGCTCCAAGTACAATGGCACAACGCTACGTGAAGAAAGAATGCGAAAAGAATGTCAGGGAAACCCCTAAGCGGTGGAGAGGAAGGGATGCCCTTCAGACCTTTTATAGGCGAAGGAAGGCTATTTGCCTTAAATGATTCTCTCCTCGAAAACACATCAAAGGGATCTCTCCCTACGAACTGTCACCTCAAACTTCTCATTTTTCGCCCCAGCGGGATACACGAAGCGGCCAGGCATTCAAAGCATGAGAAAACGAAAAGACACCCTATTAGACGCTCACCCAACCATCAGGCAAGATCCACGCAGAAAGTATCGGCTCTTTCCAGCCACTACAGATATGCTGAACAAAATACGGCAATGGCGATATGGAACAGATAAGTCTTCATCATAACGCTATTGCCTTATCTATTTCTCTACACAAAAGAGGAAGTTTTTTTTCTTCAAAAAGGAAAAAGACATACAAAAATAGGAAGCAAAGTAGATACATCAGGCCTCCGGCCCACCTTGAAGCCCGGAAGTGGAGGGCTCAGACGGTCTGCCCCCGGCATCTTCGGCGACGGCCGACCCTGGCACTAACCTCACCGGCGTGGGAACTGCCTCGGTTGCGTGCCCTCCCGAGGCATCCGGAGTTGGCGACCCCTCGAACGAAGAGCCACCGGGATCCTCTTCATCCTGTGCCGAAGCAGAGGAACTGGAGGATGACAAGTCCGAGTCATAACGATGCCCGGACGGGAAGTCAACTACTCCGGACGCCTGCTCCTCGGCGTAAGAGACGGCCCGGTCGTAGCCTTGCTTGAACCCCTTGCGGATGCCCCGGCGAAGTCCTAACCCGTAGTAGGGGAGGGCAGCCTCCTTAAGGTCGACCCGGTAGGCCTCTGAGCTTTTGTACTGCTCGAGAGCCTTCGCACCGGCCGATCCCACCCTACCAGCGGGCTCGGTCTTCTCCCGCTCCGCCTCGGTTGACTTTCGCTCGGCCTCAGCCGTCCGCTCTTCGGCCTCCGCTGCCTGCTTCTCCGCCTCGGTCCGATCAGCCTCGGCTTCCTGCCGAAGGCGCTCGGCTTCCTCCGCTCGGTCTACCAACTCTACACGTTCGGTCTCCCACCGGCCATCCAGCTCAACGTGTGCAAGGCGCTCCTCTTCAAGAAGCCTGTTCTTCCTCTCGAGCGATTCACGGGCCTTGGCTAGCTGCTCGGTTAGCGCCCGAGTCTCCACCTGGCTCGACCGCACCAGCTCCCTGACTGAGGAAAGCTCCCGCCGAAGCCCATCATGCTCCTCGGCAAGCCGAGCCAACCTCCTGTCAGACCCACTGAGGGTCCAGGCCAGGTTCGCTCGCTCCCACTCCGACCGAGCGTACGCTTCTGCCAGAGCTGCCCCCATCTGGGCCAGGGCCAGGCCGCCCTCCATAACCCCAGCGAGGGCCACAGATGGAGAGTACTGCCTACCTCCCCCCCTCACCTTCGCGGCTATACCGCGGCATACCTGGTGCAGAGGGCCCGAGATACCAAGCCTCTCCAAGGCCGCCGGAATGGAGAACCCCCCATCGCCCGGTGCCCCACCGAGTGGCTCAGACCGAGCCCCAGCCTCGGTCGCCTCTTGCGCCTCGGCCGGATTTTCTTGCGGCCCCCCAACCTGGACTGGCTCGGCACCTGCACCACCACCTGAAGCGCCAGCCTCGGCCACGGCCCCAGCATCCCCTACCTCGACCACGGCCCCCTCGGCTTCTACCGAGGGGAGAGTCGGGCCGGCACCGTTGCCAGTCGCAAGAACAGCTCCGGCCCCCTCGGCTCCGGCAGAAGGAAGAGCCGAGCCTGCATCATTGCCGCCCGCAGGAGCAGCCCCAACCTCCTCGCCCCCCTCTTGCTCGGCGGGTGGGAGAGCTCGCCTGATAGGGTCGGCCCCATCATGCTCGGCGGAGGGGCGAGCCGCGGCAAGGTCGCCTTCGACTGCTGGTACGACCCCGGCCTTCTTGGCCCGCTTCCTGGCCCTCGCGGCGGCCCGGATCATGCCTTCCACGGGGTCCTTGCGCTTGGACCCCCGCGGCCTGGAGGATTCGCCCTGGGCCGCCCCCTTGTCCTTATCTCTGGTTCGGGAGCGACCCGGGGGAGCAGCCGATTCATCAGCAGCCGAATCATCACCAAGCTCGATCACCTCTGCGGCCTCCTTCAAAGCCTCCTGCCTGGTGTCTGCACGAAGAGAAAGACATATTCAGGAAAAGAAAAATGACCCCCACATCCAAAGGAGAGCCTAGTTTGTGGCACCTGAGCCCGACGGATGCAGCCTCGTAAGAAGACACCGCTCGATATTCTCTGGAGTAACCAGCTCTTCGGTGGATTGGCGGTGCTTCAGCAAGATGGCAGCATATTTCTCCACATGTGGAGGGAACTCATCCTGCCTGGGAGGGATATTCGGGTAGAAATTGGGGATTATTGGACACCTTCAAGTTTCCTCCACTGAACAAATCTCCACCCAGAAGAATTGAGTTTTCCACCCGTAATGCGAAGAATCCTTCGCCGCCAAGGAGATACAACTCCTATTCTGTCTCACCTGGATGAAATAGAAGCCCTTCCCGGCCGAAGGATGTGCTTTCAACTCAAAGAAATAGTGAAAGAGGTCCAAGGAAGGAGGAACTCCACACTAGCGGCAGAGAATGCGGAAGGCGGAAAGGAGAAGATAAGAGTTGGCTACCAACTGAATGGGCGCCAACAGAAAAAAATTGAGAAGCTGAAGAACGAAAGGTTCGAAGGGAAGGCGGAACCCACCCTTCCACGATAGAAGGAAAGTACAGATGTGGCCTGTACGAGAGTCCAAGCTCGTCTCGTGTGGGGAAACTGCGACAAAGCGGAACTTGTGGGGTAGGCGATACTGGTGCTCCAGCCTTCTCACATCCGCCTCCCCCAGTTCACTACAGTTCGGAACCGGCGCCTTCACCACTGGCTCGTCCTCCCACTCCTCAGCATCCGAGCGCTGGTCCGCCATGGAACCCGGAGTAGACTTTGAGGAAAGGCGATCTCGGGACCCCGAAGATTCCGGGGGGAGAGGAAGCCGCCGGACTACCTCCGCGGTTATCTCCGCCAACTCCACAAACGCCGCTGTAAGCCTCTGCTCTCCCGTCGCGTCCTCACGACGCATCGAAGAGCCCAAAAGTAAGAATGGAGGAGAGCCAAAATCCTAAAGACGGAGGAAATATGGAATGACAGCAAGCGCCCAACGCCTATATCCCCACGCGGGAGGCAGCGCGTCGTTCCGACCTCCGAGAAAAGGGGGCCCCTTCAGTTCAAATCCATCAGGATCATCATTATTACGGGCCCAGGTGACCACGGCACGTGGCTTCCTAACACTGCCAGATCTCCACCCACCTGAGCCACGCTGGTCTAAAACCCTAACAGCTACTCTTCCGAGCTTACTAAAACTCGGGAGTAGGAGGGGGACAAGTGGAGAGGGGGATTTCTGTAGCCTATCTAAGAGCAGCCAAATTAGGTCCATCAGGACCAAACGAGGCTCAGCTCATCCAAGTGACAGTCCCATAGGGCCCACTTAGGCTAAAAAACCTAATAAGATTACTCGGGATCTCATCCTTCCTCGGCGGAAGGCCCGAGCGTTGGTCAGAATGGAGGAAGACCCATGCCCGAGTTATCCCCTCATCGGGATAGAGGCAAGCGCTCAGCGCCACTCCGACCTATCTTCATCCGAGCTATGCCTATCGTCCGGACAGGGTTGGCACCTTTTATGCTCGGACCGACCAACGATTGCTTATCCACATTACCGTTGAGAGCCCTTTATGAGCAGGAGTTTATGAGGATAAGTGACCCATGATCCCTCAAGGTTATGAAGATCCCACGATGAGGACGTAAAGATCCCATGATGAGGACGTAACTCCCGCCTGAAACTCCCCAGCTTACGGGACTCATAAGGTGAGCACACTATATAAACCAGGGACTCCCTCCAGTGAAAGGTATGGGCAATACACGCCTAAAATCCCCTGAGCAGGAACCACTTCACCACCTTGGTGTTGAAAGATCTCGTGCACCTCTTTCTACCTCCCTCCCTATCTTCCACCATTGCTCTACTGACTTAAGCATCGGAGGGTTTTCCCTAGAGAACCATCCCTGGGCCTCCTGATCCGTTTCCCTTTCTTTACAGTTCACTATTTGGTGATCATCCTCCCAACTCAGGACAAGCGCGAGATCACGCCCCTTCAGGTTTGAAGTGGGAGCTCGCCAATCCTGGAGATGCACAAGCTGGCATGTTCCTCCCTTGCTGTCCTTCGCTCACCAATAGCTTGAACATTTTGGAGAGTTGACTTGGACTATGATGGGGAATGTCCGAATGGACACTCTCCATCCCATCTGTCAGAAGAGCTCATCACATTTTGCAACAAAAAAAATCTTCAAAAAAGTAAGGGTTTTAGTATAAAATGTGCTGGGATCGGATGAATGGGATGGATGTCTCTCATCCGCTGGATGGATGCTTCCCATTGCGTCATCCAAGTTTCTCCCCCATTTTTATACTCATCAGTTGGTTTTTATGTAATATCCTTGTCACGCGCAAAAAAAATATCAATTCTACCAAAAAAATGTAAATGGAATTCTTAATCCTCTCCGTAGAAATAAAAGAATCAAACTCATATTGATTCAACAAAAAGGAAAAAAAAGGCAGTTTTTCATCTATTATTCTATATCAAACACTTTTATCGCCGTACTTGTAATTACACATTTTTTTGATGAACACCTTTTTAGGGTTTTTTCCCCCAAACATTTGAATGGTTTATTCCTAATTTTCTGGGGTGTTCATCCAAACAATTTGAGATTGTGAGGTGTGGTTGGTGAATGGAATTGCATCTTGTTTCAAATGATCTTATGAGAAATTCTTTTCAACATATCAAGATCTGCATCCGGATACAGCAGCAGGCCGTATGCTCAATTATGATTGTTAACCCTTCTCCAGTAGCTTTTTTTGGCATGTCCATGTGGTGGGTGAACGGACCCAATCACGATTGGGATTACTGGTCTCGGATGCATCTTATCATTCTGACATGGCTTGCAAGTTTGAACTCTGAAATTTCGGCAATTTCTTACTTGGGAAAGAAAGAAAGGTTCGACAAAGACCTACAGGTAAAAGTTCTCAGGGGTAGCCATGTTTGGATCCCATCATCTGTTCTGATCTCAAACCTGTTTAGTTCGTGAACTTTCTTCGTTCCCTTGTGACTATACAGAGTTGGAATGGCACAATGCATGCGTTTTATATCTCCCTTGAAAATGAGCCCACAGGAAGCATAGTCAGTTCTCTATCTTAGAAGGTGTCAAGTATTTGGGTCATGGAGAGGGGAAAATTTGTGGCCATTGTTTCTTGGTCCAAAAGTCCACAAAGACCTGATCAGCCCACTAAGTGGTAGTCCACCTCTACGGGTTAGGCCCACTTATGAAGAGCCCGAAGGTCAAGGGTCCAAAGCGTGCCGTATAGCCTCGGCACGGTCGGTCATGCAAAAGATTTTCCTTAAGCTCGGGAGGAACCTCAATGCGCCGCCGACCTGAACTAACAGAAGGCTATCAATGCAAACTTCCTCGACTAAACTCGAGATAGGAGTAAAACTTGGCAATCTTGGCCCCCTGAAAGGGATAACTTTTACCTAGAGGAGGAAAGACTTGCGGCAGGGCCCCCGCCCTCTTCGATTAGGGAAAGTCTATCTAGGGTAGACATTTATCCCGTGCAACAGAAGGCGAATCTCCCGCGAGCATACGAGAGCGGAGAAGATGGAAGGACTAAGAGAAACGCGAGAGTCCTTCAACGGTAGGAATATGTACCGAAGGTCGTAACTCTCCCACTCCATGATTCTTTCGTAACCTCTGTGAATTCACTAAGGGAGGTCACCACTATTTAATCCCAGAGATTCCTTCCGTAAAAGGTAAGAGAGATTATAGCCCCTCAACTGGTGAAGAGTAATCTCGTGTCCCCCGTTTTTTTCTTATTTTCCCTGCATTCAGTTCTTAGCCACACTGACTTAGGCATTAGAGGATTTTCCCTGGGATCTCAATCCCAGGCCCCTTAACCTTTGCCCTTCCTACGCAGATTTCTACCGGAGGTGGCCAACGAGATCTATTCGGTGGGTTCAATTCCACCGGATCGGAAGGTCTACGATGAGGTACGAGATCTTGCCTCTTCATCTGGCGCCGTCTATGGGAAACGAACGAGAAGTTAATATGGTGCGTAAGAGCAACAGTAGAAGGGTGAATCGTGATAAGGGAAAAGCCCTGGTGGCTGGCGACCAGGAGCTTGCGCCATCCCACTCCACAATTGGCCCCGCCACTGACACAGAAGCCAACGCCGCTCCTGCACAGTTAAACCAAAGAGTAGCCGGTCGTAGTGGATCCTGAGGCCTTCCGTTCCCTCAATGTTGTTGAGTAAATGTTGTTTTGATGATGTCTCACTATAAGTCATTGGTCAATTAATTTTGGAACTCATGAAACACCTTTTGAATGACTAGGTATCAAGTGTATAAAAAAGGTCAACCTCACCATGAACAGTGTCGACCTCACTACTTCATCAAGCGGCCCGTGTGTTAAAGTCATTAAAGCGGTGTCGACCTCAAATCCTCAGGAGGTCGACCTCAAGTCGTCACCGAAGCCGTTGTAGAAGATCGTCACAAGGGTAGTGTCGACCTCAGTCTCTCAGAGTGTCGACCTCAGACCCTCACAGCAAACAGTTCACTTGTTGATCTTCATGGCTGCCTCGACCTCATCATCAGGCGTGTCGACACCTGCAAGCTTCCAAGCCAAAAGAGTCAACTCTGAGTGTCGACCCCTTTTCGCGAACGCTCTGTTGTGCCACACCGTGTCGACCTCACCCTCAGGAAGTGTCCTCACGATCGCAACCAGCACTCTGGAAAGCGGCTAGCGCAAGTAGTGTCGACCTCACCTTTACAGGAGGTCGACCTCAGGATCATTCCAGAAGCCGTTATTAACAAGATTTTGTGAAGTAGTGTAGACCTCACCTCTCAGCAGGTCGACCTCACTGAAGAAGAAGCTCAAAGTCTTCTGACAGATCTGTCTCTTCGTAGATAGTACAGAGGGGAGAAAGGTCCGACGTAAACCTCTAAAAACACAGACTTTGAGGTATGAAGAAGATTCCTAGGACACTCAAAACATCCCTGTCATCATAAGTGTCCATGACAAGTTCTTACTCCAAATATCTGTTAGTACAAACACCTTGGTAAAGTCCTTCTGTCTGCCAGTCCTGTCCCCTGCACCAGCCAGCAAAGAGTGTGTCTGAAAGGAGAAAAATCTCTGGACAAAGGACGTCTCTTCTGCTAACAGAAATAAAGGTTCTGCAAGTTTTTTTGGTCAAACACTCTGTCTATTCTAGCTATTCAAAATCACTAAAGAAATGGAGGGAAAGTCTTCTGCCTCTTGAAGCCTATAAAATGGACGCCCCTCTTCACATTTTGAGCTGTTGCCTTTGCAACCATAAGCCTCAAGGAGCCTCAGACGTGGGAACCAGAGAGAAGAAAAAGAAAGAGAGATACTGCCCTGAGCTTCCAAAGAAAGAGTTGGGAGGTAGAGAAGAAAAAGAGTGCAACCAAGCCATCCACTTTAGCCTTGCGGTTCCAAAAGTTTTAGTTCTTTTCTTTCATCTTTGTGCTTCTTCATTTTCAACATCTTGTGTGTGAGGTATGTCACCGTGTAAGCTGCAGTTGCAGCGTGTGTGTGTTTTTCTCCTTGCTTTGTTTTTATTCCTTCCTCGTGGGATTTCATCTCCGTGTGTATTGAGGACTTGTCCTCGTGTATGTGTGTGTGTGTTGGGGCTAGTCCCTGTGTTCAACTGGTTTCCAGCGTGTGTGTGTGTGTGTGTATTTCTTTTGGCCAAAGAGAGTGGAAGCCTTACCAAGTTGGTAAGGGGTGGATATATGTAATACCCTGGATTCTTTCAGATCTTTATCGGAGAGCTTTCGGATCGCTTTTGTAGGTCCTGAGTTGTGTTTTACGATCCACGTGGGTTTTTCTCCCGTACAAGTTACGGAACCCTGTGGTGAGTTTACTGTTGAGTTCATCGACTCGAGGACACTATAGTTGCGTTATGCTCCTTCCGAGGATCACTTAGACTATTTTTTCGTATTTTTCTGAATTAGTGAATTTTCGGGCTAAAAATCGGATTTCACGAAAATTAGGAAATTCCTAATTTCCTATTTCTTTCTTAACCCTTTTCCTTCCTCTCTCCTCCCTCACGTCTCTCACTTTCTCCCTCTCATTCTCTCTCCTCTCTTCTCCTCTCTCCGCGGGGCGCACAACCGTGGCGAGGTGGGCGAGGCAGGAACGTCGTGGAGTTATCATGGAGCGTGCTGGTGCAAAGGATGGAGCGTGGCGTTGGCGCGATCCCTCGGTGGATTCAAAGCCGACGTGGCATGGTTCGTGTGACGGTTTCAGCACGGTTTAGTCATTTCGGCGCGCGAGAACTTCGGTGGAGGTAGGGAGATGGATACCCTATTTCTCTTCTGCGTTCCCTCGCGATTTGGAGCCGAACGGTGTGAATATGAGCGGGTTTTATCATGTTTGGGTGAAATCATGCTTCGGGGGATGTGAGACGAGTTTGCCTTTCCTGGCGATGGTTTCTAGCCTAGTTCGTTTCATTTGAAACCCTGGCATGTTAGCATTTCATTCCCGCCAGTTTTGTTGTAATTGGTTGTCGTTTGGGACCGGTATGAATCCGGGAACCCATGTGACTCATTTTGGGTCGATTAGGTAGAATCGCCCATTTCTTGTCGTTTATGCTTCGTTTGGATCCCTTCCAGCTTGTGGGAGGTTTATTTCATCCCTAGGATTGTTTCCCGTTTTAGGGCAAACGGGGCGTGGAAAGGTCGGGTTTTGGCCATTCCTTCTGTTTTCTCGCCGTAACGCCCGTGTGGTCCTTCTAGAGACCGTTTTCATGCCTTAAGCGGTCCAGTGGTGACCGTTTTATGTTAAGTCGGTTCAGGTTTAAGCGGCCTTACGATAGACCATTTCTGTTGGCTTGCAGTCACTTGGACGACCGCTAAGCTCTCTGAAGCGGCCCAAGTAGGACCGCTACTTTCCGTGTTATTTTGGCTAGGTCGGTTCGCTGGCTAAACGGTCGTGTGATAAACTGCAATGCTAGCTGTGACGGTTTGTGGATGACCGCTAAGCTTCGTTAGAATTTGGTCAACGGTTTTAAGTCGGTTCAGGCTAGCAGTCTAGCTCCGACCGCATGGTGTTCTTGGCGGCCCTTTGGGAGACCGCCAAGCTTTGTGAAATGGTTCAAGGTAGACCGTTTAGTGGTTTGACTCGTTAAGTCGGTTCGGGGGTTGACTGGGTTGAGCGGCCAGGTCCATGACCGCTACAGTCACCTTGCAGCCCTGAGGAGACCGTCTTGAGTAAATAATGGCCTCAGATAGACCGCATACCCCAATGCTTTTGTAGTTTTATTCGTTGAGTCTTCTGAGTGAAGCGGCCATATCCTTGACCGCTTAACTCAGTGAGACGGTCCATGTATAGACTGTTTTTAGCTTCGTGCGGCCCTTTTTATGACCGCCAAGCGTCTGTGTCCTCTGTGTGAGGGTAGCGGCCCTTTGGCTGACCGCTTGGCTTGCCTGGCGGCCTGGCATGTGACCGTTTCCTTCCCAGAGTTCTATTTTTCCAATGGTATGGCCTCCAATTGTCTTGGCCTGACCTTGTGGTTTGCCCGTTGTCCCGTGGATGTCTTGGACATCCTATGAGGGCAGTGACCATGTTGTGGGGTGGCCGGGAGTGCCATTATATCGAGTAGTATTCCGTATTGTTTCATAGTCATGATTGGTTTCTGGTCAACTGGTGTGATCCAATGGTTGACATGTAACCTCGTGAATGCCTCGGTAGTCCTGTATGGATCGAGACATGGTTTTGGATGCCGTAAGGTACTGTCTTACCTCGGTTTGCATGTCCATGTGTTTTGAGGGTCTTGGTGATCCCTCATGTCTTCGTGATTCGTGTTATACAGATGTGTGGATCCGGCTGTCTTGTGCCGTTTTCCTTTATAAGTGTTTGACCGTGATTTGGCTTAGGGACTAGGCTGATTGGCGGCGTGTTACCGCTTTTGTGCGACGATCTTGACCCCGAGTCTTGTGACTTAAAGATCGTTGTGTCAACAGGTCTAGTTGTTGTCCTGAGTCTGGCGACAACCTTGTGTACTGCCTTGTGCTTTGTGCTTCGTAGTACGTGGGATAGTGCGTGCTTAGCCTGTCCATACTCCAGCACTGATGTTTTGGAGTCTCTATGTCTAGTGAGCCTCCACTAGTCGTAGCCTGACGACACTTTCCTGTGTGTCGGCCCACCTGGCAGTGGTGGCGAGGTGAGTTCCCGGTTGACGATTTTTAGGCTAGTTTCCGTGGGCCCCCTTGCCTTGCAGTAGCGTCCTACTGGGGGGGGGGGGGGAACTAGCTAGAGGCATGGCTCAAGGCATTGAGCTTGTGTGTGCACAAGTGGTCAGGGGCGTTTGGACGAGTGTCGACGGGCGTGACCCTGACTAGTCACTCGTTACTGTTGTTCCTTGTACTCGGTTCTGTGAGTATCTCAGTTACCGTTGTCTCAGGCGTGTGGGAGATACTTGTGGCATAGTGTAAGACGTCAGTGGACGCATCTGGCTATTCTTCTAGTGAGGAGGTACTTCTGTCACATGACACCTGACTCATTGTGCTTCGTGACTTTTCCGGGTAGTCTGTTCTTGGCTTCACCCGAGGTCAGTGTAATGTAGAGTACACGACGGTAAGGTTGTATATGTTTGTGCCTTTGAGTGTGTAAGTCTTTTCTAGGGCTTTTGCCTATTTCTGTAGGTTTTCGCTTTGGAGCTAGTGCTTTGTCAATGGATCGGTAACGCCCGACTTTGTGAGATCGGGGTTCGCCTTTCTGTTGTTGTTCGGAGTAGCTTAGAGAGCCGGGGTTCGCTCGATAGCCGTGTTTCTACTCGGTACGGCTTTACTCTTTCTTTTAGTTGTTCTTACTCTTGCTTTTACAGCTTTACTGTTGTAGTTTAGCACTGCTATTACTTCTACTCCTGCTTTATTGTTTAGCGTTGTTGTCTTGTGTGTTACTGTATTGTTTCCAGTGGGGATCTGCGGGACCCCTACTGAGCCAGTGACACGAGGCTCACCCCTACTTTTCAGGTGTGGTCGTTCTTCTTCCTCGTGGTTCGAGGCGTTGTCCGATAGTTCATGATTGCCAGCTTTGCCAGTGTCGGGCTTCCTCCGACTTGAGAGTACGTTCTCTTTCCTTTTGGACTGTACTTACCTTTATTTGGAATAGACTCTGTTAATTTAATTCGTTAATTAAAAAAGTAATTTTATTTCTGCTACTTTAGCAAACCTGATCATTGAAATATTAATTGCTTACTGCTTTATCTGGAACTTCAATGTACTCTACACACTCCTTTTATCCCTTCGGAGCTTTACCGCTCTTGGGAGGCCTCACAGGATCCAAGTGGTATCGAGTTTACTCAGTATCCGGACCCTGAATCTTCACAACGTAGGTGTGCCAAGGTGCAGCCGAGCCACCTTAAAAGCCTTGTGTAGTGGTTTGCCTTCCATATCGTCTATCCCCTCTTCACAGGTGACTTGTTTTGTCAAGAGTATCTCTTATCTCTTTACTCCGATTATTCCACCACTTGTCTTTGCTTGTGATAACCATGGTGCCATCTTTTTAACTTGTTTGTAGAAATCGAAAAGTTGGTATAGGATCTATTCACCCCCCTCTAGATCCTCTCATACTGTCCAACGGCTGGTATCAGAGCAGGTTCCCTAGAGATGTGGTCCAACGATCCAGGGAGATCTGATGGGAACGTCCCTCGTAACTACATAGCTGAGGGTCATGCCATCAATCGTCTGCCATTTGTCGATGGAATAAATTATCTTTATTGGAAGAACCGTATGGAAGTTTTTCTGCGTGCCCAGGATCATTTGCTGTGGCGTGTTGTGAGTAAAGGTCCTTTTGCACTGCCCGAAGTAGACAACACTTGGACACCAGACCGGGTTAAGAAATCCACAACAAATTGGAGCGCCATGAATATCACATGCAGTGCGTTGTCCACCCCACTGAATACTCAAGAATATCCACTTGCAAATCTGCAAAAGAAATGTGGGATATGCTTGAGCTAATTTATGAGGGTACATCTGAAGTCAGGGCCACCAAGGCCAACATGCTAACCACTGACTATGAAATGTTCAGAATGAAACCTAACGAATCCATTTTTGAGATGTATGCCAGGCTCACCCAGTTAACTAATTCCTTAAAGTCATTGGGAAAAGAATATCCTAACAGTGGACTGATTAGGAAGATTCTTAGATCTCTCACCCCAGCATGGCACACTAAGGCCACGGTGATTGAAGACTCAAAGGACTTGTCTGCTATCACAGTGGACAGGTTGATAGGTTCGCTCATGACATATGAGCTTAACTTGAAGAGAAGTGAAGAAGACGTCAAGCCCAAGAAGACCATGGCTCTCAAAGTTGTTGAGAGCACAGATGGATCCGATGAGGACAACGGAGATGACCTTCCAGAGGATAGCACAGCTGACCATGCCTTACTCACGAGGGAATTCAAGAAGTTCCTGAATAGACGAGGCAAATTCCAAAAGAGGAAGAAGGCTCTGTCGGTAAGTAAAAACTCCAATGTAAGACTTACTCATGCCAAAAATTCTGACAATGTTATTTGCTATCAATGTAGGAGAGCAGGACATATGCGAGGAGAATGCCCTGAACTGATTAAGCAAGTGTCCAAGGCCAAGGGAAAGAAGCCCAAAGCCATGGTCTCCACCTGGAGTGATGATGAAGAGGAAAATGAGAGTCCCTCTGTCGATGAAGATGAGGATGACTTCTATCTCATGGGCGATGAGAGTGAGGATCAGGTAAACAACTTTTTTGAAACCTTTTCAATTGAGGATTGAGAAGATGCATATGCTGATCTACTTGAGAAGTATGAAACGTATAAAAAGGAGAATACGCATTTGAAGAAAAAGATCAACACTCCTTCCTGCTCATGATAATCCTGCCAACAAAGAGTTAGAAACATTAAAAACTGAAAATGATGAACTGAAAAAATAAGCTAAAGCTCTTGAAACCACTTGCTCAGATCTGATAGGATTAAAGGAAGAAAATGATGCTCTTAGAAAATAGCTAAGCCAGACCAACCTGAAATGTAAAGATTGGGAGAAAGAGAACAAACTCAATATTGAAAAATGTTGTGCCCTGACTAGCGGCAATCAAGAGGGGATGGGTGAATTGATTGCTCCAAAAAAAACTTACAACGACGAGATGCTTGTTAAAAGAACATTGACAGCAGATTTTAAGGAATGTTAAGCAAACAAGCACTCACTCTGACACGAACATGGTCTCTCTCATGAACGCGTGTAGGAGAATGTAGCAGAACACTATTAGATGAAAAGATCACTCGACTTAGCGTTGGGCCCACTCGTAAAAATAAGCGATATAGCAAACCACAAAGAAGCTTAGGATTTTTAGGTGGTTCGCGTTCACAACCGTGTCCCCTACGTCCACCCCTCACCGAGTGAGGATTAACGCTCCACTAAGATGAGAGCCACACACGCTGTATGCAACAGCAACAACACACATGGCAGTCGAGCTGGGCCACCAAACCACACACACACACGCTTGTGTCACAGTTCACAAGCAAACACACAAAATCCGAGTTCAAGGAGATAATGATTATAGCAATTATTGAAGATAGATAAGAGCAGTTGGGGAATTAATAGCAAACAGAAATTTCAGTGGATAGAGCTCCCCTTTTCATTTCATCGAACATGCTTAAGCTTTTCTACAGGATGAAGAATGTTCTTCGGAGATGGCAGACGATTCTTGGCTTCAACATGCGTACCACTTGATTAACCACGCAACATTCAACAAAGCCTTGTAGGGAAGATGTAACACAACTCTTCTCCTTCAATATTTGCCCCGAAATCGATCTGGAGAAGGTGTCGTAGCTACTGCCGCCGCCCTGCACAATAGGAAGAACAAAATAGTGTATTACCTTTAAAAGCTTAGATCTGGACGCCCTAGAAGCTTCTATTTATAGAGAAAACAAGTTTCCACAGTTGTGGAAGACTTGAGGACCACGAACCAATCAACTGAGAGCATTTGGAACGGAGTGGGTAGGGTTTCGAGCTAGGAACACAAAAGTCACGATCGGCGGCGCCGCAGAGGTGTCGACACCGTGGCCAAGGCCATAACAGAAAACTGCCGGCCAGTGCAGTTCAAGGTCGGTGTGTCGACACCGGGTCTAGGGCCATAGCTGAAAATCAGCCGGCCAGTGCATATTGAAGTGGGTGTCGACACCTGGT
Source organism: Amorphophallus konjac (assembly GCA_022559845.1). Lineage (NCBI taxonomy): Eukaryota > Viridiplantae > Streptophyta > Magnoliopsida > Alismatales > Araceae > Amorphophallus > Amorphophallus konjac. Next base: position 253,633,465 of record CM040118.1, on the reverse strand, counting down.
GTCGACACCTACTTCCCAGGCCAAATAAGACCAGAACTGTTGGGATGGGGTGTCGACACCAGGTGTCGACACCAGCATCCTGAGTGTATGGAAAATAAGACTAGGCAGAATATTTGGATTTTGGTGTTGACACCAGGTGTCGACACCAAGGCTTTTTGAATTCAAAAAGACCCAATCATGCTAGAACAAAAAGCTACAACCTCACCGGGATTTTGCCATTATAAATGGGGTGTTAGTGGATCTTCCAACCTGCAAGAACACCAGAAGAAAATTAGATTTGTATTGGCATTCATAGTACAAATCCGCTCATGCATTTCACCTTATGTCATGAGCCTTTGAAAGTTTAAGGAAGCTTACCCCTGAGGCATTTTCCATGTTCTAACCTGTGAGATAGGAAGGCTTATTTCCATGTGATTTCCATTGACCATCCATGAAGAGTTTAGCTACGCATTCCATTAATCAAGCACAAATTAGCACATAGATTTGGATGCATACCTTTACCCATCCGATCCACCTTGTATTGTGATCCTGTGAGAAACTCACACATGTGGCAATCTTTGCTCAACCCAACGGTTTCCAAAATCCAATTTCAATACACAACTGATTTAGGATATCACATATCAACCCAATAATCAAACATGAATTTCCCATTACATAATACAAGAGCTCATCGATTCATTCATCAAGAGAATCTAGAGAGTAATGCAGTAAACCCTTCAGACACATTGCATTGGTCATCATCAAAACTCTTTGAGCCACACATCATAATCTTGGGCGCAACAATATCCCCCTTTTTGATGATGACAAAAATGCTATGTGCTACTGTTCAAAAAGATGAGATTGATCAGCATGTAAGGGATATAAGGACCATGTGCAATCCAAGTGATAGTGCATCAAGCAACCATGTTAGCCTTATCAAGAAGTTGATCATTCATGCAATGAACCACAAGCTTCCAAGTAAGTTGATCGGAATGGCAACAATAACAAAAAGATTCCACAACCATAATTAGCAATTTCATTAGAAGATATGTGAAGATATGTGAACCATGAAACTCCTTGACCAAAAAACTAAACATGCCATGCCATGCCATGAAATGACCAAACAAGACTCATAGACTCGATTTCTAACAAAGTGCATGTGAACATTCATGCAGGCATGCACGCATGCAACACACATAAGCAACATGGTAGCTACATAGATAAGAAACATAGTAGCAACATAGAGACATAGTAGCAACATAGAGATACATATATCTCCCCTTTTGGCATCAACAAAAATAGGGGGGAATCGGGACACAAGTAGCATTGCCAGCATGTAACAATAGGATTCAGTCCGACCCGGAGGAAGGTGGAGGAGGTGGATGGCGAATGTGATCAGCTATGGTAGTGAACTGGGCCGTTTGAGCATCCATGGCAGTTTTAAGAGCATCAAGGGAAGTATTGATGGACTGAAAAGCTTGGAGATACGTGGTGTGATGAAGCTTTAATTCCGCCACATCCTGAGTGAGAACGTCCACCACCTCCCTGAGGTGACCCACCTCACCACCCATAGTCTCCATCGAGAGTTGTAACCCAGATATGTCCGTGGAGGCTGCGTGAGTTCCGAAGGTGCCACCTTGTTCATGTTGAGCATCGGCCTCTTCATCATCAGAAGCATCATCAGGGTCCTGCTCTGGCATAGCTTTGAGTGTCCGAACTAAGTGACCTTGAGTCGTCCTTACATAGCCCATGCTCTTGCAAATTGAATGAACAGTGTAAATGTCTGCTTCCCGTAGTGTTTGACATGGTTTGTCTTTCAGTGAGATGTTGGCCGCACGAAAGACAACAGTTAAGGCGGCTGCATACGGAAGAGTTCTACTGCGGTTTTAGGTACAGCTAGTTATATGATCAAGTAGAATCGAAGGAAAATTGATCGGCTCCTACTGCAGTAGACAATATAAAAGAAACATTTGCTGATCTGTGACCTTTTCTCTATCTCCAGCCTTAGGAAGTAATATGGTTGTCAACATGTAATGGAGAATGCACTGTAGAGGGGGAAAATGGTTTGCATTTAAGTCACTAACGGACCTGTCCTTCATTTCTTCTCCTGTCATTAGCTCATAAACCTTGTGTTCGGCATGCATTGCATTCTCATAAGTATCACCAGCATTGGGCAAATCAAATGCACATGCGAGAAAACATTTTGAAAGAGTGATAACTTGGCCATTTACGATAGTCGTATACTTGCTGTTGTTGACCACCATGTTACCATAAAATTGGAGCACTAGAGAATGGTAGATTTTTCAGTGGTTGGACATAAACGAACCCAAATTCGGCTGAGCCTCTATCAACGGTAGCAGTTCGGGAAGTGCTTTGTGCCGATCTTGAAAATCAACAGCCCATGGTCATAGAACTTTTCTATCCATCATTTTAAACTGTGCAGGCGTGGGCTTCTGCTGGAGGGCATGATGTTCATCAGTCTTAGCCTTGACTTCCTTCTTTCTGCGAGATTTCTTCAACCTTTTCCTTACCCGACGCATGGCTCTTTGGAGCCATTGGAAACCACTTCGAACGGAGACAAAGGAGGAAGAAAATGGAATGTTCTGTTCAACGATGGAGCCCTTACCTCGGATGGAAGGTCTCTCCACAAGGTCACCCACGTTCCAGGGGACAATGGCCGAAGGAAGCGTCCGCGGATGCTCAGCAAGGCGGGGGCGTGGGTGCTGCGGCATCGTCCGCTCTCTCTAGGGCTAGAAGGGGCTTGTGTTCTTGCAAGGAGGGGTGTGGGGAATAAGGGAGGGCGGCACGAGATATGGAGGGGCTTTAGGGCATGAAGGAGAGAGGGTTCGATCGGGATCGAATAGGGTTCGAACCCCACAGGCCGGTTTGCGGAATGGGTCGCGACTGGACGGTGTCGACACCAGGTGTCGACACTGGTTTAGCCCTGTTCTGCCCGCGAAGAAAAATGAGAGCCCGGTGGCTGATGTCGACACCATGTGTAGACACCGCCCAGTCTTCATATTTGAAGATTTCAACATTCAGTTTTAGGGGGATTTTGAACTCCAAGGAATAAGGCTTGAAACCAAATTGACTTTGGAATGAATTTGAGCAACTCAAATGATAGAATGCTTGGGTTAGTCAATTTGGGGAAGTTCAAAAACATAATCAATCACACACACCAATTTATAATTCCAACCTTCTCGGGCCTTGTGTCAACCCGTTCCTTCATGTGGTTGTGCTTTAATCATCAAGGAGTATGAAGTCATAGGAAGCCAAGGAGTGCATATCTAGGTTTTTATAACAAAGCACACACCATGCATTGACATTCCACAGTCAAGCAATAAAAACACAATACATATAGTAACATGATGCATATGCATGACCAAAGGAAATAACAAATGCAAGGATCTAATAGTGACATAAAGTAAATGCAAATGCATGAAATGAGACAAAACAAATGCAAGACATTCACTAACCTTCTAAACGACAAATGCCCAATTCTCTCCTAAATGAAGTGAATTTATCTTCATTAAGAGGTTTAGTGAAAATATCTGCAATTTGATTATTTGTATCAACAAACTGAATTTCGACGTCACCTTTGCTTACATGATCACGTAGGAAATGATGCCTAACTTCAATATGCTTAGTGCGAGAATGATGCACGGGATTTTTTGAAAGATTTATTGCTGAGGTGTTATCACATAGAATGGCTGTGTTTTTAAGTGTGATGCCAAAGTCAATCAACTATTGTTGTATCTAGAGCACTTGGGCAACACAACTACCTACGGCCACATATTCGGCCTCGGCGGTTGATAATGCCACATAATTTTATTTCTTGGAAGTTCATGAAACCAAGCAACCTCCAAGGAACTGGCAGTACCCACTTGTGCTCTTTCGGTCTATTTTGCAACCCGCGTAATCAGCATCTGAATAACCAACCAATTCAAGACATGAACTATGTGGAAACCATAGTCCTAGTTCACAAGTGCCAGCAATATATCTAAAGATGTGTTTCACGGCCGACATATGAGACTCTTTAGGATTTGATTGAAATCTTGCACATAAGCATACTGCATATTGAATGTCGGGCCTGCTGGCAGTCAGATATAGCAAGGATCCTATCATGCTCCTGAAAAGGGTTTGATTGACGGCCTTACCTTGCTCATCATGGTCAAGCTTTAATGATGTGGACATGGGAGTTGGTTGTGGCTTGGTTGCAGTTAATTGGAATTTCTTGAGCAGCTCCATAGCATATTTCTTTTGGCTTACGAATAAACCATCTGTCGTCTGTGTCACCTACAATCCCAAGAAAAATGTTAGCATTCCCATAAGGCTCATTTCAAACTCACTTTGCATTAATTTTACAAAGTCTTCACTGAGAGCATCATTAGTGGAGCCAAAAATGATGTCATCCACATACACTTGAACGATGAGAATTTCCTTACCATCCAATTGTGTAAAAAGGGTCTGATCGACATTACCTCGTTTGAATCCATTTTGAATGAGGAATTCACTTAACCGTTCATACCATGCATGGGATGCTTGTTTCAGACCATAAAGAGCTTTGTCTAGCTTGTATACGTGATCTGGATGCTCCGTGTCTTCAAACCCCGACGTTTGCTCCACATACACGTCCTCCTGGATAGCCATTTAAGAATGCACTCTTAACATCCATTTGAAATAATTTTATATTATTGTAATATGCAAATGCCAAAAGAATCCTCACTGCCTCTAGTCTTGCTACTGGAGAAAATGACTCATCAAAATTAATTCCTAACTCCTGGCTATAACCTTTGGCTACAAGCCTGGCCTTGTTCCTAGTTACCACCCCTTGATCGTTTGTTTTGTTTCAAAAGATCTACTTTGTTCCGATCACTGAGTGGTCTCTAGGACGTGGCACGAGGAACCACACCTTGTTCCTTTGGAACTGGTGTAGTTCTTCTTGCATAGCCATGATCCAGGAATCATCTTTTAAGACATCTTCTATGGAGTGAGGTTCAGATTGTGAAAGTAAAGCTATGTAATCCAAATTTTCAACTTCCCTGAAGGAGGATCGCGTCCTTATTCCTTCTTCTACATTGCCAATGACAACCTCCGGCGGATGGTTCTTTGCAAAAGTCTATTGGCAGCTGTTGTTCAATTTGATTTTCCTGATTTCCACCAACTTCTTGTTGTTCTTCAACTTCCGGTTTATCAACTTTCTTTAACAATTTTTCTGTATCATCATCTTTTGATTCTTCTTCCTGCAAGATAGACTTTTCATTAGTATCCTTGGATGATGATTCATCAACAATGATATGGGAACTTTCCTCAACTACAAGAGTTCTCAAGTTATACACTCGATAGTCTCTTGAGATAAGGGAGTATCCAAGAAAGATCCCCTTGTCACTCTTGGGATCAAACTTTGCCAAGTCCAACTTACCGTTGTTGTGGATGTAACAAATGGAGCCAAAAGGTTTGAAATAAGAAATATTCTGTTTCTTACCTCGATATAGCTCATAAGGTGTTTTCTTTAACAATGGCCTTACCATGGCTCGGTTGATTATGTAGCAAGCAGTGTTCACAGCTTCGGCCCAGAAATACCTCGGCAAGTTGTTCTCATTTAGCATAGTCCTGGCCATTTCATCTAGTGTCCTGTTCTTTCTCTCAACTACCCCATTTTGCTCGGGGGTCCTTGGTGCGGAGAAATTGTGCATATATCCTTGAGCCCTACAGAAATTGCTGAACTCATGATTATCAAATTCCTTACCATGATCACTCCGCACGGCCTTGATGCAACATCCTCTTTCATTCTGAACCAACCTGTAAAATGCTTCAAACTCTATCAAGGCATCACTTTTATGAGAGAGAAAATGTACCCATCTATATCTTGAAAAGTCATCTACAATCACAAACCCATATAGCTTACCACCCAAGCTATGTGTTTTGCTTGGTCCAAATAGATCAATATGGATCAATTCAAGGGGCCTAGAGGTGGTTACATCATTCTTACATTTGAAAGAGGTTCTGGTCTGCTTGCCCCTACTACAAGCCCCACAGATTTTTTTCATCAACAAGCTTCAGCTTGGGTAAACCAACAACCAAATTATTTCTGAACAATTTTAACATTACATTAAAACTGGCATGCCCAAGACGGCGATGCCAAAGCCAAGCATCATCAGTGTTTTTAGCAACTAAACACAGATTGTTATGTGAGGCATCATCAAGATCAATCATATATACATTATTGTGTCTAAACCCTATGAACTTTATTTCATGAGAGTTTCTATCTACCACAGTGTAGTGAGTAGAATCAAAAGACACATTGCATCCCTTGTCACAAAGTTGACTTATGCTTAGGATATTGTGATGCAAACCTTTCACAAGCAAAACATTTTCAATGGCGTGAGTTTGTGATGTGGCACAGCCCAAGGGATAAATGAAGACTTAATGAACCTAAGACCTAGACCCGCAAGCATACAAGCACAGTCAATGATCTTACCTTAGCGGCTCACTCGCACGGCTCGGCGCACACGATCTCCCGATGGTGACCGGGAGATGATGGCGTGGGTCCGAGGTGGGACCCAATCGTTTCTGAAGACCTAGCGGGGTTAGGCTGACCCCTAAGGGCCTGGGGTTCCCAACATCGTGGGCGGTCGGCACGCCGGGGCGTGGGTTGGGGGGCACTCACTCACGGTCCGCGGTGGTCACACTTATGGTGGTGTGCGAGTCCGGGCTTTCGTCTCACCGACCGATGGCAAGTAAAGACTATACTAAATAAGCAAAGGTTGCAACCAGCCAAGGAGGTATCAGATGCTGACCTGACCGGTGTGAAAACACCGATCCCGACCGGAGACGTGGGCGCGTCGGGAAGCGTGGGCATACGCCCGGACGCTGCAGAGATGGTTCTTGATCTGAAAATAAGTGGGTTACAACACTACACCTCTCGCAGGAGGGGGATCTCGGGGTGGGGGTTAAGAGATTTACAACCAAACACTACCTCCACGCAGGGAGGGGCTATAAGCCGGCCAGACGGGACTGGAAGTGAAGCTAGAAAACCGTTGTGCAGAGCTCCGCCGGTGTTATCAGCTTCTGGAACCGTCGGACAGACAATCGAAGATGGCGTCGCCACGGTCACTACCGAGCTCCGAATAGGCTGCAACTGGTTCCAAAAATCTCTGACTTGACCCAGGAGGACGTCTGAATTTTCTTGGAATTTCGTGACGATTGCTGGTCGGGGCAGAGCCTGGAACAGGGCTGGCCTACACTGGTTCTGGTTGCTCCCAGGGTGATGCTGCTGGAAGACGGGGGCGCCACGAACAGTCCCGTGCTCTGTTGGAGGTGAGACTAGTACCGTTGCGATCGTGGCCAAGTCTTCTTTTCATCGGGACCAACGGCACCGTCGGAAGATGTCAGAGCTGATCGTGGAGGCCTGAACAGTAGGGGGGTGTCGGTTTAGGCTCAGAGAAACTGACCTGGCGCACCTTGGAGAGAAAATTTGGAACTTTTGATGCCAATGTCCCAAATTCGCTCTGCTTCTTGGAGATGACAGAGGACTTGTAGGGGAAGCCCTCAGCCAGGTGGCGCTCCAAGAATCACCGGAATCAGACCGTGGGAGCCTCTGCGATCCTTCTCTAGTTGTCTGCCTGGGAGGAGCTGCGCAGGTCGCCGAGATTTGCTCCTCCGGGCAGCTCCGAGGTCGGATGGTGGCGGGGCTACTCTCGTTGCGAAGCTGACTGGACGACGATTCCAACGGTGTATGATGCGCCTCCTGAAGCCCCCAGATGTCACCGTGGCACGCTCTGCAAATTGAGGGTTCTCTGCTGCGTGCGACCTGAACCAGGGCTACTAGTGGTGGGGGCTATGGAGGGGGAGGGAATGGGTGAGGGGAGGCTAGGGATTGAGGGAGTGATGGTTGGGGAAGAGGGAGGGACGTTTCTGGAGGTCTCTTGGGGCTGAGGGGCAGCGATGGAGGGGGGGAGATGAAATTCCAATTTGGATTGGGGATGGGAAAGGGAGTGAATGGGTGTCTAGGGAAGGGTGGGTTTGAAATTCGAATCTGAATTGGGGATGGGATGGGGAATTAATGAAGGGCCTGGGGAAGAGTGGGGGATGTCTTGGGAAGAGGGAGGGGTGTCTTGGGAAGTGGGAATGGAGTGAGATATGAATTTGAATTAGTCTTGGGAGGGGTGATGGTGGGTAAAGAAGGGCCTAGGGAAGGGTGGGGGATGCCTTGGGAAGAGGGAAAGGTGTCTTGGGAAGTGGGAGTGGAGGGAGATTCAAATTTGAATTAGTCTTGGGGGATGTGATGGGGAGTAAAGATGGGCCTAGGGAAGGGTGGGGGATGCCTTCTTGGGAAGAGGGAAAGGTGTCATGGGAAGTGGGAGTGGAGGGAGATTCGAATTTGAATTAGTCTTGGGGGATGTGATGGGGAGTAAAGATGGGCCTAGGGAATGGTGGGGGATGCCTTCTTGGGAAGAGGGAAAGGTGTCTTGGGAAGTGAGAGTGGAGGGAGATTCGAATTCGAATTCGAATTAGTCTTGGGAGAGGTGAGTAGAGAGAGAGAGAGAGAGAGAGAGAGAGAGAGAGAGAGAGAAGGAGAGTCACACTCCAACTAGAGGGGGAGAGAGAATTCACTCAAAGTGGATCTTAATTCTCAAGCATCAAGTGTTACAAATGGGAGGGGGTTGGATCCTATTTATAGGCACCCAACTCTTTACATGACCGAAATGCCCTTAGCATTTACACAAAAGACCAAAGCTATCCTAAACAACCAACATGGGCCCAAACTAGGATACAAAAGCCCAATTAATACAAAACAAGGGAAATTGGACTCATGACCACATGACTCAATAAGGAAAATACATAAATAAGACCTCAAAGAAATGAAGATAACATGCGATCATTATAGCCAGACATCCTTAAAGTGATGCAGGCGATCCGAGTCAAAGAGAGCACTGTGAGATGCCCTCATCAAATCCCCCGGGGTGGGGAGAACTCGACCCCGTCGAGTATGGGTCAGCCTGGCTGTGGTAGCGCTCCAAAATGTCCGGGTCAAGGCGCAGCAGATCCTCCCGGCTCACCCAAGTGTCCTCTGTCGGGGAATGGTTCTTCCACCTCACCAGGTAGCGCTGATACACCTTGTGCCTGGTAATGGTGCTATGCTCATCCAGTATTGCCTCTACCTGCTCACGTCGGCCTCTCAAGCTAGGAAGTGGTGTCCCACCGTGGGTGTCTCTCTCAAGGGGGGGTAAAGGCTCAAGCTCCTTACTGGGTCCCACTGCGGGGCCCTTGTAGGGTACCAGGTCTGCCATGTTGAAGGTAGGGTGTACCCCAAAACTCTCAGGTAGGTTCAGCTCTTAGCGTTACTGCCAAGTCGTTCCAGAACATGAAAGGGTCCCGAACCTCGTGCCCTCAACTTGGAGGCAGGCCCCGGAAGGAGTTGCTCCGTCCTCACCATCACCGAGTCTCCCACTTGGAACTCACAGTGACGCCGTCGAGCATCTGCTTGCCTTTTGTAAGCCTCATTGCTTTTCCCTATATGCTTGCGGATGTCATCATGCAACTCTTTGATATGCTATGCAAAGGACTCAATTGAGACTGACACTCTAGGATGTGGGGGAAGGGGAATAAGATATGAAGACTTTCTAGGCCTATAACCATACACGACCTCAAATGGACTCTTACATATGGACCTATTGACGAAATCATTATATGCAAACTCGGCCTGGGGCAAGAGGAGATCCCAATTCCCGGGGTGGTCCCCAACTAGACAACGGAGCAAATTCCCAAGACTTCGGTTGACGACCTCAGTTTGGCCGTCGGTTTGAGGGTGGTAAGTAGTGGAGAATTTGAGGAGGGTTCCCATCAGATGCCAGATGATTTTTCAAAAGTAACTGGTGAATTTCACATCCCGGTCAGACACAATGGTCTTAGTAATCCATGGAGTCGGACTACCTCATCAAAGAATAAATGGGCGACCCTAGAAGTATTCGAAGTCTTGGAGCATGGGATAAAGTGGGCCATCTTAAAGAACCTGTCAACAACTACAAAGATTGAATCATGTTTGCACAAGGTCCTAGGCAGGCCAAGGATAAAGTCCATGCTCAAGTCTTCCCAAGGTCGGTCTGGGATGGGAAGGGGTGTGTAAAGCCCAGTGTTTTGTCTCACTTGCTTGGCCGATGCACAAATGCGACACTGTCCTACAATGTTGGCCACATCCTTCTTGAGACTGGGCCAAGGGAATTGCCTCTCAACTAGCTCTATGGTCTTTTGGACCCCAAAGTGACCAGCTAGGCCACCACTGTGCAACTCCCAAACTAAGAAGTCCCAAAGTGAAGTTCGGGGTATGCATAGCCTAGCTCTCTTGAAAAGATACCCCTCTTGGAGTATGAATCCCTCATGTTCCCTGTGGGGTTGAGTGGAGAGGGTGCTATAGTGAGTCCCAAAGTCGGGGTAATTTAGATATTCCCCTTTGATTATCTCAAACCCCATGACTTCCACCTGGATAGTGGAAAGCAAGGCCACCCGCCTACTCAGCGCATTAGCGGCGCGATTCTTACTACCCATCTTGTACTTGAGGACAAAGGTATAGGCCTGAATGTATTCTACCCAACGGGCATGACGGGCATTGAGCTTTTGTTGGGTGTTGAGGTACTTCAAGGCCTCGTGGTCCGAGAAAATCACAAACTCCTTGGGTAGGAGATAGTGCCTCCAATGCCGAAGGGATTGAACCATGGCATAAATCTCTTTGTCATATGTGGAGTACCTAGTCCTAGTCTCACAAAGTTTCTCACTAAAATAGGCTACTGGGTGACCCTCTTGACTAAGAATGCCTCCAATCCCTACCCCGGATGCATCACAAGTGACCTCGAAGACTTTAGAGAAGTCGGGTAGGCAAAGGACCGGGGCTTGGGTCATCTTTTCCTTGAGCTCTAGGAATACTTTGGAGGCTACCCTAGTCCACACAAAAGTGCCCTTCTTGAGGTAATCCGTGATAGGAGCGGTGATAGTGCTAAACCCACGAATGAATCTCCTATAGAAAGTGGCTAGCCCGTGAAAGCTTCGGGCCTCATGGAGAGTCTTGGGCTCGGGCCACTCAAGAATGGCTTGGACCTTCTAGGGGTCCATGGATACTCCTTGGGATGAGACAATAAATCCTAGGAAGGCTAGTTGATTGGTCAAGAAATGACACTTCCCGGGTTGGCAAAGAGGCTCTCTTTCCTAAGAACGGTGCACACTTGTTCGAGGTGATCGAGGTGGGCTTCCTTGGACTGGCTATATATGAGAATGTCATCAAAGTAGACGACAAGGAAGATGCCAATGAAGGGCCGGAGAACCTCGGTCATGAGACGCATGAAGGTGCTTGGTGCATTGGAAAGGCCAAAGGGCATCACAAGCCACTCATAGAGACCGTCCTTGGTCATAAAGGCGGTCTTCCACTCGTCCCCGGGCCTAATGCGAACTTGGTGATAGCCACTCTTGAGGTCAATCTTGGAGAAGATGGTGGCTCCAGCAAGCATGTCTAACATGTCATCTAGCCGAGGGATGGGGAACCTATACTTGACCGTTATCTTGTTGATGGCTCGGCTATCCACACCCATGCGCCAAGTTCCGTCCTTTTTGGGTGTGAGAAGAGCCGGGACGGCACATGGGCTCTTGCTCATGCGGAGGAAGCCCTTCCTGATGAGCTCCTCAATTTGCCTCCTAAGCTCGGCATGCTCGGTAGGGTTGAGGCGGTAGTGGGGGAGGTTGGGTAAGGTAGCTCCGGGCACAAAGTCGATGGCATGTTGCACATCGCGCATGGGTGGTAGCTTATCAGGAAGCTCATCGGGGAACACATCATGGAAGTCCTCAATGAGTTGTTGGATTTCTTTTGGGTGTGGGTCGGTTGGGGTGGATTCCCCAAGGCAAATGACAATGGCACACACTTGTCCCCCTTGGTTGACTTCTTCCTCAAGTTCTTTCCTAGTGATGAGGTGTAGGCTCCTAGTAGTCCCAATGGTCAAACTAGAGCTAGGATTTGATGGGGTGGGGACTCACAATCCAAGGCCTTACTCATGGCCCACTCGGAAACCTCTTCTCGAAGAAACTCACAACGTGCGGGGAACCCTCGCCGCACTCGCACCGATACACTGTGACTCGGTCAAGCGTAACATAAAAGCCCGGAACACAAGGAGTCACCCAGACTCTGAAACCCATGGGCACGCTAAACGAGATAGCACGGTCCTCTCGACACCCTCAAGACACGGACACAGAACCCTCGGGGTGTCTGGGTCATTCACGAGACCGCAGGTCGACCACTAGGTCCCAACCGGGTCGACCAGGGACCTACACAACGCGAAACGATCGCGGCAAGCTCGAAGAACCACTTCGGCATAACACAGTGTCTGGCGGTCTATCTTTGGGCCGTCACAGCTGTAACGGTCCAAAGCTAGGCCGTCACAGCACTGTAACGGTCCAACATAGGAGCGTTAAACGAGAAAGCATCGATGGCTGTGGCGCACCCACCCTGGGGCGTCACAGCCTCTAACGGACCAAGCCTGGCGCGTTAGAAGACAGAACAAAACAAGTTGTGACGCACACTCCTCGGGGCGTCACAACCCCTAACGGACCTACCTAGGCACGTTAGAAGAGGGGATACGTCAACTCTGACGCACCCTAGCTAGGGCGTCACAGAGCTCTGACTGTCCACCCCTGGTGCGTCAGAGTCTCAGGACCCCAATCGGTCAAAATCATGAAACACGGATGTAACGATCGAACCCAGGCGCATCACACCCTCTGACGGTTTATCGTAAGACCGCCAGAGCGACCGACGCCCTGCCGACACTACAAACCACTGTGACCCACCCCTCTTGGGGCGTCACGGCATGTAACGCACCCACCCTGGGGCGTCACAGTCTGTGACGGTCACTGGAAGGACCGTCACATCATCCCAAGAGCGGGACGGCGGGAAACGATCCAAAAATCGTTCCACGCCCCCATACCTCCACGGGAGAGAGGGAAAATAAGGGGGAAGCCCCCAAATAGCCCCTAGCATGCATCTAAGGCCTCAGATCGCCCAAAAATGCGATGAAACGGTAGATCGGCTCACGAGCCCTAAAACATGGATTTTTCCCAAAAATCCCTAAATACACCCGCTCAGCTCACCGCGGCCTACAAAACTTGCGAGAAAGGAAGCTCACGAGCTGGGGGTCCATCTCCCTACCTCCACTGAAGATTTCGCGCGCCGTGGACGCCGATCCACGAAGAAATCACCGTGAAACCCTCGCTGGCTCACGAACGCACCCCCGAGCATCACCACGCCTCCATCGCCTCGATCCTCGCCCGTCCTCGCCCGCATCCTCACCCGCGCCGCCTCCACCTCCCCCCCGCCTCGCTCAGTCAGCCGCCGGAGAAGAGAGGGGAGAAAGAGAGCGTGAGAGAAGAGAGGGGAAGGGAAGAGAGAAATGAGAGGGGAGAGAGAGAAAGGGTTAATATATATAGAAAAACCCAAAAATTTCAGAAATTCAAAAAATTACGAAAAATTACCTCCGCGATCTTTGGGAGGAGCACAACGCGCCGGTACAGTCCCGGAGTCGGAGAACGTCACGGTTCGCCCTGCACAGAGTTCCAAAGGTGCATCAGGGAAAAATACGTATAAAACACAAAATACACTCCGAGACCCACTAAAATAACCGAAAAAAAAATCCAAAATATCCGGGGTATTACAACCCTTCCCCTTAAAGGAATTTCATCCTCGAAATTCAGGACAACCGCGGGAACACGGGGGAAGAACGCCGTAACTCACTGACAACGCCGTTAGAGCCCGAGCACAGAAAACCTCGATTCACACGAAAAGCTCCGGACCTGAGGGACACAGCCAGACTTACAATCACGAACAACACCTTGCTCCGCGTGCCGTGCACATCGGCCATCAGAGCAGGCACACCAACAAACGCAGTCTGGCGTCACCTCAGTCACAACCAACCCAATCATGGCACCGTTGCCACCATCTCGCTCACCGAGGAAACACAGTTCTCGTCAGGAGAAACAGCTACCGATCCATCCTATGGTCGGCGGATAAATCGCACGTCAGCTTCACAGCCAGCTGACCGATCGGACTCCCTCTCAAGGGAACAACAAATATAGAGCCTCCCCCAGGTCACACAGCCATCTCAACAGACCGCAACTAGAACATCGGCTCAGCACTAAGAATCACCTCACAGATGACAAACTGAAAGCCAGACATAAAACTTTGGAAGTAGATGGACATGGGAAGCAGCTCTCCTTGGTTGGTGCTAGCTCCAGGATGCGGCAGCACTTCGACGCGAACTCCAGATGTCTCCTCTTCAAGCCATGAAGTCAAGGGTTCTATTTATAGACCCTCAAAGTCTAGGTTCGAATTAGGAGATAATCCAGCTAGAAAGTAGGACGTTTCTTAGCAAACTCTTGAAGATAATACTCCCCAGAGTCCACAGAATCAAACAGAAGCTTCTTAGGATGAGTATCGAGAGAGAAACCCTCCAACCAAACTCTTAGTTCGATCACAGAAATAGCAGAGTGAAGGCCAGGCTTGCCAGGACTTTCTGTTGGATGTAACGGCCGCACGATAGACCGCCACACTAATGTAACGCTCCAGTCTTGGACCGTCACACAACCCTATCCACTATAAGATAAGATCAACGGGAGAAGTTTGTGAACGTAGGACTCTAGATGAATGTAACGGTCAAGGGTAGATGCGTCACAACCAATGTAACGGCTGCACGATAGACCGTCACACCCAACGGATAGACAAAAGATAAGCTTGAAAGGAAGCCTTAAGCCTAAGGACTCTGGAAGGACGTAACGCACCATGGTGGATGCGTTAGAGTACTGTAACGCCCCATCAAAGGACCGTTAGAGATAATAGAGTTCAAAAAAATGAGAGCTTGCTAAGCTTCATCCAGCGGAAAGGGATAAGGAACCAAACCCAACCAAGGAGATATGACTCATAAAATAGACCTCAAATTGACCAAGAAGGCTCAATAAAGGTGAACAACTTGGAGCATGATATAGAATGAATAAGGAGATGACCCGACTTATTGGTCATAAAACGGGTGTCAACAATATGAAGGGACAACACAAGTACGTGCGACTAAGGCTAATATGTGATTTTTTGAATATGAAAAATTCAGAATAAAATAGGATAAATCTATCTGAAATGTATGCTAGGCTAACCATGCTCACTAATGGTTTAACTGAGCTAGATAAGACCTATTCCGAGCAGAAGATTGTGAGAAAGATACTAAGATCCCTAACTCCTGCATGGCATACAAAGGCAACAGTGGTAGAAGAATCAAAGGACTTGGATACCATCAAGATAGAAGAACTCATAGGGTCCCTGATGACCTATGAAATGAATTTGAAGAATAAAGAGGTTGAGTTAAGTAAGCAGAAGCCTCTGGCTCTCAAGGCTGGGCCAAGCACCAAGGACATCTCTGAAGATGAAGAGCCTTCAAGTAGCAACTCTGAAGAGGACGAGGTTGCTATGTTGACAAGAAAGTTCAGAAAATTTTTAAGAATGGAAGGTAAAGGCTTCACAAAGAGGAAGCCTCAGGTAAAAAGAAGTTTCAGGCCAAGACCTGAAAATGTTAAGAAGTTTGACAAACTTGTCTGCTATTCTGGTAGGAAACCAGGACACATCAAGTCTAAGTGTCCAGAAGGAGTTAAGAAAACAATGCCTAGGTGGAAGGGTAAGAAGAAACAGGCCATGGTATATACATGGAGTGATAAAGAAGAGGAAGAAAATGAAGATAGCTCCTCTGAAGAGGAGAAAGATGATCTCTGCTTGATGGCCATTGGCGAAAAGAATAGTGAGGTAAGCTCTCCTTTTGAACAATTCTCTACTAATGATTGGGAGGAAGCTTACTTTGAATTAATGGATAAATATGAAGTGTATAGAAAAGAAAACAAAGCCCTAAAGAAGAAAATTGACTCCATTGTGCACGATCAAACCCTTAAGGAAAAGATTACTTCCCTAGAAACTGAAATTGAGGATCAAAGAAAAATGAATGAAAATCTAGAAGAGGGAAGAAAAGAAATGAGGGATTTGTAAGATGAAAATGAAAGCCTAAGAGATGAAATTGATGAGTTGAAGCTAAAAATGCAAGCTATGTAAAAGACCGTTCTATGCAATGAAAAATCTGATGCTTTTAATCAAGTCAACTCTCAACTATTGAAAGTAAATGAGAAACTTCAAAAAGACCTAGCAGATAAACAAACAGCCCTTGAAAAATTTGTTGATGGAAGTGAGAACTTGAATGCTCTACTAGGGACTAAAACGAACTTCAATAGGGAAGGGCTAGGATATGAGCCAACTAAGAAAAAGGCTTTTGGCTTAAAAACTACAACTTTTGTTTGATCCTCTGAAGCATCAACTTCAAAAACAACACCTAGCCTAAATCAAGAAAAGGCAAAAAATAAGGGAAAAGAGAAAATGGGAGAGCCTATAAAGAACAACCCGGAAAAACTCCAAAAGGCTCACCAACAACACCAAGCAGGCCGACACCAACCCAAGTCCAAGTCTGCACATCCTAAGGGTAGAAAGAATTTCAACAATGGCACAGGTCGGCACTACCCTAAGGACAGGTCGACACCCTCATGGTCAACCACCCGTCAGCTCCCTAACTATGCACCGACAGGTCGACACTCAAGTTACAGGGACCCGAGACGTCTCTCAAACAGAGACCGTTATAAATGGGTTGAATGGGAGACAGGTCGACACTTTCATGATAGGAGGTCGACACATCCACCAAACAGAGACCGTCATAGATGGTCAGAACAGGGGACATGTCGACACTTCACCTCCTACAGGTTGACACCTTCATGGGTCTGGATAGTTATGAACCTTATTATCATAGGTTTACCCAACCTCAACACCCTAGGTACTGTGACACCTCCTACCCCTCTAGACCAACCAGCTGGAATAGATGGTCTAAAAAACAATCCTCTTCCAACATTCCTAAAACCCGTAAAGCCCAAGAAGCTAAAAGAGAGAAACAGAATGTTAATGAAGAAAAGAAGAACAAGAACTTCCAACCAAGCAAGGAAAACAAGAATGTTAAGAAAGTTTGGATTTCAAAACCTATGTTATCTTATTTTGCTGAGATGAGAAGATCATTGGGACCCAATTATCCTTGGGTTCCAAACATTGTTACTTAATTCCCTGTGCAGGAGTGTCTTGCAGCTGTACACAATCGTTGGTACCTTGATAGTGGCTGCTCAAGACACATGACTGGGGATAGAACCAAATTCTGTCACTTGGTAGAAAAGGAAGCTGGACATGTAACGTTTGGAGGGAACAACAAGGGAAAGATCATTGGTACAGGTAAAGTTGGTAAGCATTCCTCCAACTCAATTGATAATGTATTGCTTGTTGATAGTTTGGAATATAACTTGTTGAGCATAAGTCAACTTTGTGATAAAGGTCATACTGTAGTCTTTGACTCTAATGAATGTAAGATCTTGCACCCTAATTCAAAAGAAACCAAGTTTTCTGGTAAAAGAGTCAACAATGTGTATATGATTGACCTAGATGACCCTTCTCACATAAATCTTTGTCTTGCTGCACCTAAGTCTGAATTAGCATATTTGTGGCATCGTAGACTAGGTCATGAAGCTACAATGCACTTCATAAATTGGTGAATCATTCCATTGTTAAAGGGCTACCTGAAATTAAATTCAAACTGAACTCTAAAATCTGTGATGCATGTAAACAGTTAAACCACTTGAAAATAAACTAGGAAGTCATTTAAAAGCAGAACTGAAAGCTTATCATCTAAACCACTTGAACTAATTCACATGGACTTGTTTAGTCCAACCAAAACAGCTAGCTTAAGTGGTAAAAGATATGGCTATGTTTTAGTAGATGACTTTACTAGATTCACATGGGTGTTTTACCTTGCACATAAAAATGATGCATTTGATGAGTTTTAGGCACTCTTCAAGCAAGTAAAGCAAGACGGTAAGTTAAAAATTTTCAACATACTTTCGGACCATGGTGGTTAATTTGACAATGCTGATTTTGATAATCTTTGTAGAACTGAAGGAATAAATCATAGATTTTCATCACCAAGAACCCCTGAACAAAATGAGGTGGTCAAGAGAAAGAACATAACTCTCATAGAGATGGCACGCACAATGCTTGCTGAAAAGTAACTACCAAGGAGATTTTGGGCAGAAGCGGTAAACATGGCATGCTATATCATCAATCGCTCAATGGTAAGGCCATTCACTAAAATGACTCCTTATGAGTTGCTCAAAGGTAAAAAGTAATCTCTTTCTCACTTGAGAGTATTTGGTTCAAAGTGTTTTGTTCACAACCATGATAACAGAGTTTTGGACGAGTTTGAGCCGAAGATTGAAGAAATCATTTTTCTTGGATACTCAGATAGGTCTAGAGCTTATAGAGTATATAATCTTAAGACCCTATGTGTGGAAGAGTCACCTCACATCACTTTTGATGAGACTAATGATGAAAACTCTTGTAGGAAAGATGATGATGGGGAATTTCTAAATGTAAAAGGAAAATAAGATCTTCCACACGAGGAGACACAAGAAAATGAAGACCAATGAGAGTCAAGCAATGCTCCAGTCAATGATGCAGATAGAGGTAACACTCAAACTGATATAAGAATGTTAAAAGGCCATCATTTAGAAAACATCTTAGGTAATCTGCATGACCCAACTAAAATTAGGTCTCATTTTAGAATTATGGATGAAATTGTACAACTTGCTCTTGTGTCCCAAACTGAGCCTAAAAACATTGTAGAGGCCTTAAAAGATGACAGCTGGATAAATTCCATGCATGATGAATTAAACCAGTTTGAAAGAAACAATGTGTGGCATCTTGTTCCTAGGCCCCAAGAGAAATCTGTCATAGGTACTAGATGGGTCTTTAGGAACAAACTAAGTGAAGATGGTAAGATAGTTAGAAATAAAGTCAGATTAGTGGCTCAGGGGTATATAATCAAGAGTTTGGCATAGACTTCGAAGAGTCTTTTGCCCCTATAGCCAGATTAGAGGCCATTAGAATTTTGCTTACTTTTGCATGTTCTCATAAAATCAAACTGTAGCAAATGGATGTTAAGAGTACTTTTCTGAATGGTTTAATAAAAGAAGAAGTATATGTAGAGCAACCCTGGTTAAAGACCATGTTTATAAGTTGGACAGGGCTCTATATGACCTGAAGCAGGCACTCAGAGCTTGGTATGATAGACTAAGCTAATTCCTCACCAAACAAGGCTACATAAGAGGTAATGTAGACCAAACACTATTCACTAAGAAACAAGGTAATGACATCCTGTTGGTTCAGATTTATGTAGATGATATAGTGTTTGGGTCCACAAAATCTCAAATGTGTGAGGATTTTGCTAAACTCATGACTAATGAGTTTGAAATGAGTCTTCTGGGTGAGCTTCAATTCTTTCTTGGCTTGCAGATAAATCAAAGCAATGAAGGTTGTTTCATTAATGAAGTCAAATATGTGAAAGAGTTGCTGAAAAGATTTGACTTGACCGACTGCAAACCATTAGGAACTCCAATGGGGACTGCCACTTCACTAGATGCAGATAGAGAAGGTACACTTGTAGATGCAAAGAAGTATAGAGGTATGATCGGTTCATTACTTTATTTAACTGCATCTAGACCAGATATTCAATTTAGTGTTTGCCTTTGTGCTAGATTTCAGTCTAGTCCTAGAGAGTCCCACTTGACTGCTATCAAGCGTATCTTTAGATACCTTGCTGGCACACAAAATCTAGGATTATGGTATCCTGCATCTTGTGAGCTTTCACTTATTTCATATTCAGATGCAGACTATGCAGGTTGCAAACTGGATCGCAAGAGCACTAGTGGCTATTGCCAATTCTTGAGTGGGTGTTAGGTTTCTTGGGTCTCCAAGAAACAATACTCGGTTTCCCTCTCCACTGCAGAGGCAGAATATGTTGCTGCAGGGAGTTGTGGCACCCAAGTGCTGTGGATCAAACACCAACTCCAAGACTATCTAATAGATGTTTGATGTGTTCTCTCATTTTGTGTGATAACACAAGTGCTATAAACCTTACAAAAAATCCAGTCATGCACTCTAGGACTTAGCATATAGAAATTAGGCATCATTTCATTAGGGATGAAGTCCTTAAAATCATTTTGAGCTCCATTTTGTTGACTCAGAAAATCAGATTGCAGACATTTTCATAAAACCTTTAAGCAATGACAGGTTTTCAACCTTAAGGAGAGAGCTAGGTCTATGCAGACCTCAATCAACTCAGGTTTGAGCTATTTACTCCTTTTTGATGCTCAAGATACTTGCCTTTGCTATGATGGTTGCTAGTTATCCGATTTATCTTGAAATGGTCTATTGGTTGAATGAATTGTTTCATGAATGATGGTCACATTCAGGGGGAGCTTGTGTGCATTTTGATTGCTTTGAATTGCATATCATACTATGACTACATGGTATCTCAAATGCTGAGTTGTGGAAAGACAAGCTACGCCTGTCAGGAAACTCTCACCATGCGTGAAGGACTGACCACCGCCAAGTACCATGATTCAGAATTGCATATTAAGATCTGCATAATTAATCTTTAGTGCATGAGCATGTTTAAAGCTTGAGCATTAAATAAAGCACTCCTCACTGGCAACAAGAAGGCAAAATTTTTTTTATGACTGCCTGAAATCAAAAAGTCAGAGGCACATGTATTAAAAATTGACAGAAGTATTTCAGAAATGAAGCAATCATAGAAGGATAAGAATCAGATACACTGGCTGAAAAAAAAAGGGTATTGAACAGGTCGACACATTCTGGTGATGTGCTGACACATGCATTTGAAATGCCCAAAGAATGGGCTTCTGTTCTCCATCAGCAGGTCAACACCTTCATAAAGTTCAATGCACATCTGAACTAAGGTCGATGCTACCCCAGTGCACATATGAATGAAGGTCGATGCACATATGAATGAAGGCCAACACTAATTAGAAGTGTCGACACCTTCATAGGAAGTGTCGACACTGTTGCTCAGCCACTCAAGGGTGTGTGATCCAAAGGAGAGTCATTCTGTCTACTCACCCTACTTTATCATTGCCTTCTTCATTTCTTCATCACGTCTTTTGCTTCTGAACCATTGCTTAGTCACCGGTCATTAATTTAGGGGGAGTTGAGAAAGTTTTAACTCTTTCATACAACCTTGGCTAAGTTATTATGTTCTATCTCTATTAAAGAAATGGTTTGATGTTTATAACCCTCAATTTGATTGATAATTGTGTTAAGCTACACCAACCTTGCACTCTTAATAGGGTTAAAACATTCTTCAAAGTCTTTGTTAATAACCACTACCAAAGCTTCTGAGAGATAATTGTAAAAGGGATTCTTTGGTTAAAGAAATGTTAGTTTGTATTATCCTTAAACAAGTCACATAAATTGAAGCCATCTAGAGAATATGCCTCCTAAAACCATATTGCAATAATTTCAGAGTCTTTCAATTCCAGGTCCGTCTATTGGATGGTGTGCGAAGGGTCATATACGTACTTTCGCAACGTAGACACATGGAACACATTATGAATGCCTGATAGTTGTGGGGGTAACGCCAGTCTATAGGCAACTTCACCCACTCTCTCCAAGATTTCGAATGGGCCAACAAACCTCGGGCTGAACTTGCCTCGGATTCCAAATCTTCTAATTCCTCTTGACAGTGAAACTTTTAGAAACACATGCTCTCCAACCTGAAACTCCAAATCCCTTCTTCTGTTATCAGTATATCTCTTCTACCTGGATTGAGCAATCTTCAGATGATTTCTAATGACTTGAATGTTCTTGGATGACTCTTAAACAAGATCTGTTCTGAGCCATTGCTTCTTGCCGATCTCTTCCCAACAAAGAGGGGATCTACAACTTTTTCCATACAAAGCCTCAAATGGTGCCATCTGAATGTTGGACTGGTAACTGCTGTTGTAGGCAAACTCAATCAGACATAAATGTTCATGCCAATTGCCTCCAAAGTCAATCATACAAGCTCTCAACATGTCTTCGACAATCTGATTTGTTCTCTCAGTCTACCCGTCAGTCTGAGGGTGAAAAGCAGTACTGAAGT
Organism: Amorphophallus konjac; assembly: GCA_022559845.1. Lineage (NCBI taxonomy): Eukaryota > Viridiplantae > Streptophyta > Magnoliopsida > Alismatales > Araceae > Amorphophallus > Amorphophallus konjac. The sequence continues at coordinate 253,611,401 of CM040118.1, read as the reverse complement.
TCAAACGAGTTCCCAACGATGCTTGCAGACCTTTCCAAAAGTGAGAGGTAAACCTAGGGTCTCTGTCGGATATGATGGACATAGGGACTCCATGCAACCTCACTATTTCTTTCATATACAGGGCAGCCAAAACATCCACAATCCACTTAGATTTAATAGGAAAAAAGTGCGCGGACTTAGTCAGACGATCAAAAATCACCCAAATTGCATCAAAACTACTACGAATTCTAGGCAAGCCCATAATAAAATCCATGCCGACACTCTCCCACTTCCATTGTGGTATTTCGAGAGGCTTTAAGTTTCCAGGAGGCCTAAAATGGTTGGCTTTAACTTGCTGACAAACTAGACACTTCCTTACAAATTCGGCCACTTCTCTTTTCATGTTCGGCCACCAGAAAGACCTCTTCAAGTCTCGATACATCTTCGTAGCTCCGGGATGAATTGTATACTTGGACTTATGAGCTTCCTCGAGAATCTTTTTCTTCACTTTTGCAGAATCAGGAACACAAGTTCTACCTCGGAACAATAATCTACCATCATCGGCCAACACAAAATCCGGTCGACTAGCCATCTGTTCTTTAATTTCTACTAGCAACGTGTCATTATCCTATAGTTGCTTAATCTCTGCCCGCAACTCTGACTGAAGCTAGATATGAGCAATCATAACCCGCTCTTCCTTCTCGGTGACATTAAGATCTAGGCTTGCAAACTGCTCTAACAACTTCCATTCTTGAAGCATCAAACACGCTAATCTAACCATCGGCTTCCTGCTCAAAGCATCTGCCACAACATTCCCTTTCCCGGGATGATATTCAATAGAGAAGTCAAAATCTTTTAAGTACTCGAGTCACCTTCTCTGCCTCATATTCAGCTCCTTCTAAGAAAATAAGTACTTTAGGCTCTTATGATCTGAATACACTGTGAAAGTTTCTCCATATAGGTAATACCTCCAAATATTCAGAGCAAACACAACTGCCGCTAGCTCCAAGTCATGAACAGGATAATTCTCCTCGTGCTTTCTTAGCTGCCTGGAAGAATAAGCTATCACTTTCCCTTGTTGCATCAACACATAGCCTAAGCCAATTTCTGAAGCATCGGTGTATACTTCGAAACCTCCTTCTCCATAAGGCAAGGCTAAAATCGGGGTTGTGGTCAAACACTCCTTCAAAGTTTGAAAACTCTTCTCACAATCTTCCGACCACTCGAATCGATTCTCCTTACGAGTTAATCTAGTCAAGGGCACTACAATTTCCGAGAAATCCTTAATGAACCTCTGACAGTAGCTTTCTAGGCCTAAGAAACTCCTGATCTTAGTTGCATTTACAGGCTTTTCCCAATTACGTACTGCCTCCACTTTAGAAGGGTCTACCAAAATTCCATTTTTAGAAATAATATGCCCCAGAAAAGATACTTCTTGTAGTCAAAACTCACACTTACTGAACTTGGCATATAACTGATGATCCTTTAGCATTTGCAACGCCGTCTTCAAGTGTTGTTCATGCTCCTCCATGCTCTTGGAGTATATAAGAATATCATCGATAAATACTACAACCCACTGATCTAAGTAGGGTTGGAACACACAGTTCATCAGCTGCATGAAAACGATAGGAGCATTTGTTAGTCCAAAAGGCATAACAACAAATTCAAAATGCCCATACCTGCTACGGAATGCCGTCTTAAAAATATCCTCATCCTTTATCCTTAACTGGTGATATCCTGATCTGAGATCGATCTTTGAGAAATACTGAGCTCCAGCTATCTGATCAAATAGCTCATCGATCCTTGGTAATGGTTACTTGTTCTTCACGGTGAGCTAGTTCAGCTGGCGATAATCAATACATAGTCTCAACGAACCATCCTACTTCCTTACGAAGAGTACAGGAGCACCCCACGGGGGAATACTCGGATGAATAAACCCTTAGTCAATGGAGAAAACCACCTCCCTCTCAGGAGGAAGACCTGGCAATTCATCAGGGAACACTTCCGGGAAATCCCGGACAACCGAGATATCCTTCAACTCAACTTCCTTTTTATCGGTTAAAGAGATCAATGCCAAGAATACCTGACACCCTTTCCTTAACAACTTATCTGCCCGGAGTGCCGAAACAAGTGGCACAGACTTAGGTAGCCTAGAGCCATAAAAGAAAAGCTCAGGGCATCCGAAGAAAGATACCACTCCCGATTTACAATGGACACTAGCCCCATGTCTAGCTAACTAATCAACTCCTAGAATCACATCACATAATCTTTCATCTTCATGCATACCAAATCAGCAGATAAGTTACAATCATTAATCAAAACTTCACTAGAGGGGTAATAGTATTTAACCTCTGACCCCAAACCAACAGGGTTTGAAATCACAAGATGAGAATCCAATGATACCGGTTTCACAAATAAAGTCTTACCAAATTTTGAGATATAAAAGATTGAGTAGCTCCAGTGTCGAAAAGTACAAATGCTGGCCTAGAAAGAATAGTAAGGGTACCTTCGACAGTAGCTCCTTCCTCGGTAGCCTCGGTATCAGTCTCTACATCTTGAAGGGCTTGGAGCTTGCCCTGCCGCCTATGACTCCCCTGCAGCTTGTCAGATGTCGCCTCAGTAATGAGGGGACACTCAGGAATACGATGGTCCTTGCTACCACATCTTAAACAAGTGCCCAGCTTGCACCAACATTCTTCCATCTTGTGATCCGGACGTTCACAATACTTGCAGACTGCTTTAGATGGAGCAGTCGATCCGGCCTTCTTCTCACCTTCCTTCAGTTTCTTGTCCTTTGAAAAACTCAGCCCGCCATTGGGCCTCTTCTTGCCATTGGTGGGTTTGAAATTCCCGGAGCTAGGAGTCTGCTCCCTCTTCTTGTCTCGACCTCTTATTCGGTCTGTCATCTCCATAGTGTCTTCGAGAACTTGGGCCTTCCTCACAATCTCAGCATAAGTACGGATCTCCAAAGGTGCTAGTTGGTTGATGTACTGAAGTTTCAATCCGTTCAAAAATTGGTTAGCCTTCATCTTCTCTGTAGATAGCAGATGCGATGCATAGCGAGATAATCTGGCAAATTGCACCTCATACTCAGCAACAGATAAATTTCTCTGCTTGAGAGCAGTGAACTCCGCCGCTTTCTTCTCTTGCACACGATCTGAGAAATACTTGCTGTTAAAATGCTCCTTAAACTCATCCCACGTTGCCCGCCTATTGTCGAGCGTGGCTTCCACAGCTTCCCAACAAGCCCGTGCATCGCGCTCCAGTTGAAAAGTCGCCAAAAGGACTTGGTCCTGATCACCACATTGTATAACTCTGAAGATACGCCCCATCTCCTGTAGCCAATTCTCGGCCTCGTCTGGGTCTACGGATCCGCCAAAATGAGGGGGATTCAGGCCTTGAAAATTTCTTTGGAGATTGCCAACTCTGTGATGTGCGTCGCCTTGTGTTACCTACTATAAGGCCTGGGTCAGGTCCTGCACTGTGCGTTGCATGTCTCGCCACTGCGCGCGTTTAGCTGCCATTGCGGAAAATTCCTACAGCGTAAAAGGGAAATTAATTAAGAACATTCTACCGAATTCATTTTCTTAGAGTTTGTAAATTAACTTAACTTGAGTCTCTACGCCACCTTACTAGGTTGGATTTGACTTTATTAATGTCACGGGTTCTATGACACTACTAGAAACCTAGGGTCTAAAGAAAACCTAGGCTCCGATACCACAAAAACTGTCATGCCCCGACGCGGAAAAATCGGAACGCAGCAGTTATATCATTCATGTCAATGAGAGCACACATTACCACAAGAGACCATACATCAAGGCCAATAATTAAAATGCAAATAACTAAACTTTATTGATAATAAGGATGGAATGTACTTATTACAATGACATCTTGTAGACTTTCACTAACACTTACATCAACCAAAAGAAAGAAAAAATACATAGACCCTGAACTATCAGGATTCGACGACTAACTAGGACATTGACTCAAAACATGATTAGAAGGCTCGCTCCATAATCACTCGTTCCCATCCCCGTCGGTGTGCACGTCCTCATCCGTATTACCTGAAAAGGATTGGAATGAAAGGGGTGAGCGAAGCTCAGTAGGACTTTATATCTCTATCACCAGGCACAGTTTAAGTGATTAATCATTTTTGCATGTATAATAATGCAATAAAAGAATGATAACAGTCAAATGGCAAGCGATGAATAACCGATAAGAGAAAGAAAAGACAGATTTCATGTAAGGAACAAGCGCAAGTATAACAAGAACTTTCCACGAGGTTTCAAGTAAGTTTTAATGTGAACTGGCCATAACAAGCATGCATGTGAAAAATTTTCAAGTGATTGAGTGAAGTAGAATGTCATAGACCATCACGCTAGTCATGCACTTCGGTGCAATGCCACACCTTGTCATTACAAACTGCCTGGGGCACAAGTACTTTCGGGCGCTCCTCCCAGGACCAGACCGGACCCTTTATGATGCGTTGGCATTGAAGGGTTGGATCGTAGATCCCAATCTAGACATTCACCACATTGAATGGCCAAGAGTTCCAAGGTTTAAGCTCATGAAACTTACTTTTATGATCAAGAGAATTTCCAAGGAAAGTTGGAATAAGATATCATAGGAAATGACTCGAGTGTCCAAAGTGACCATGAGCCAAGGCAAGACTTCTCAGTCCAAGGCCATCCTTGGCACGACTGCTATCACAAAAAAATCACGGAAAACACGTTCAGTCTTAAGGTTTGTGGTCATTACTTGGACCGCAAGGATGAAACTAACGGTCTTGTTCTAGACCGTTTCTAGATTGAGTAATATCAGGGCTTTCAAGTGGACGAAAAGGGGTCCTCAATTCAGCTTGAGGCAAAGTGGGTCCAAACCAGGGTTCAGCCCACGAAGCCAAGGTCCACAGTGACTATTTGGTTAGGTCAGAGTTGAATAGGTTCATGAATAATCTGACTAACCGAAGCCAGCTTCTAACCAGGCCAAGGAAATCCTAGCGGTCTAACCCTGGGCCGCAAAGGGATGCTTAGCGGTCTCCAAGAGGGCCGCTAGAGGTTCAGAACAATCCGATTATTGGACTACCCCTAAAACGCGAATCAAATCAAATCCGTGGGTTTTGGTCTTGGTGGTATAACCTGTCCGGCGTCTTGGTGAGAATCCCAGGCTCACGGGGGCTTACGGAGGTCTCATAATAGTGGTCCTAATCCGACGGAAGGAGTATCCGGTCGAGAGTCCCGACTATTTCAAGATTGAGGCTATCTAAAATACGGAAAACGTGAACGGTGCGGTTAGTCAATCCCATCGGAGTGGCATGACTGTCAAACAATGGCATCAGAACCATAATATCAGCAATTTAGAAGTGGCAAAAGTTTAAGATCAAGGAATTAATAACCAAACTTATTCTACCAATTTACATAGTTGGCCAACGGTGATAATCAAAGGAGATTTTCATGTAGATAGTGGAAAATTGAATTTACAATTTCATGATACCAAGTTAATACTACGTTCTGCATCACTACTTGTCAAAATTTCATGCTAACTAGGGTAAGTCTTTATTCCAAAAACGTATAAAAATAGGCTATTTAAATCTCTATGTAAGAGGCCAAAAACGGTCTACAGGGAGGCCGCCTGACGGATCAAATGGTTTGCCTTATGGTCGTTTAATATTATACATATATATATATATATATATATATATATATATATATATATATATATATATATATATATATATTAAAACTCACGGTGGCCAAGCGGTCTACCGCGCGACCGTTTGTGAACCAAGCGATCGTTGGAAGGGCCGCTTGCCTACCCGAGACTCGCCAACGGCGAACCCCGACACACCATGAACAAAACTCCGATTTCTAGCGATACGATAAATATAAATTGGGCATAAGGGTACCATTGGAAAGAGCATTGAAAGACACATAAGGTAGCATGCTTTAATTTGAGTTTAGAGTGATTTAAATAAACATAAAACGGACTAACTTGAAAAGTAACCCTTCAGGTATACCTCTGAGTAATCGATGAAATTGGAACAACATAGTGCATGGAATTTAGGCAAATTGGTATCAAATGAAAGAGCTCGGAAAGATGAACATATATTTTGTTCTTAGTTCAGCCTGAGAGAAGCCTACCTTTAATTGATGTAAAAGGAAGAAGAAAAAGGTCGTCGGAACCCTAATTAGGCTGCTCCTAGAAAGCCGAAATACGCCCACGTCCGGCCACGATCGACCACGCCGCCAGCCGCCGGAGCAAATAGGGTTCTTAGGGATCAAAAGCCCTCTATTTAAAGGATCTACGGATGCTTCTAGTGATCGAATTAGGGTGAAGAGTCCGAAGAGGAAAAACGGCGAGCAAATCGGGGGTAATCTAATATGCCGCCGCCGTCGCCAAATGAAAGGTGTAAGGTTAGGGTTTTCAGAGAGGAATCGGTCCTCTATAGTTGGGCTAGGATTTGGCTCCGATCAGAGCCCAATTGGGCAAGAATTAAGGTCCAATTAAGGAAGTTTAGTTTGTTCTTAAAAAGAAACGATTTTTAGCTTAAAACATGAAATTGGGCCTTAACAAATTTTATTCTGGGTTCCTTTCTGAAGACAAAGTTGCTGGAAATCAAATTTTACATAAGATACATATTTTTCCATGTTTAATAGAATTAAAAAAACTGAGCTAAGAAAAATAATTAAATAATATGGTGATATTTAATATAAAAAAGTTCAAGATGCTACATACACACAAGCTCAATGCCTTGAGCCAGGCCTCTAGCTAGCTTTCCCCCCCAGTAGGACGCTACCGTAAGGCAAGGGGGCCCATGGAAACTAGCTTAAAAACCGTATATCGGGAACTCACCCCGCCACCACTCCTAGGTGGGCCGACACACAGGAAAGTGTCGTCAGGCTACGACTAGTGGAGGTTCACTAGACACAGGGCTCCAAAACATCAGTGCTGAAGTACAGACAGGCTAAACATGCACTGTCGCACTTACCATGAAGCACCAAGCGCAAGACACAAGGTAGCACACCGGACTGCCACCAGACTCAGGACAGACAACTAGACCTGCTGACACAACGATCCTTGAGTCAGGAGACTCGGGGTCAATATCGTCGCATGAAAGCGGTAACAAGCAGCCAATCAGCCTAGTCCCTAAGCCAAAGCACGGTAAACCACATATAAAGGAAACAACACAAGACAACTGGATCCATACATCCGCATAACATGAATCACGGAGACCTGAGGGATCACCAAGACCCTCATAGCACATGAACACGTAAACCGAGGTAAGACAGTACCTCAAGGAATCCAAAACTATGTCTCGATCCATACAGGATCACCGAGACATTCACGAGGTCACATGTCAACCACTGGATCACACCGGGTTGACCCGAAACCAATAATGACTCTGAAGCAGTACAGAACACTACTCGACATAATGGCACTCCTGGCCACCTTACAACATGGTCATAGCCCTCATAGGATATCCAAGACATCCACGGAACAATGGACAAACCACAAGGTCAGGCCAAGACAATTGGAGGCCAACATATCAAGAAAACAGAACTCCAGGAAGGAAACGGTAACATGCCAGACCGCTAGGCAAACCAAGCAGGCAGCCAAAGGGCCGCTATCCTTACACAGAGAATACAGACACTTGGCGGTCATGTAAAAGGCCGCACAAGGTCACAAACGGTCTATACATAGGCTGTCTCACTAAGCTAAGCGGTCTAGGATATGGCTGTTACACTCAGAGACTCAAACGAACAAAACTACAAAACCATAGGGGCATGCGATCTACCTCAGGGCCGCAAGGGGGACCCTAGTGGTCACGCCTTTGACCGCTACGCCCAGTCAACTCCCAAACAGTGAAACCGACTTAACCAGTCAACAGAGCTTAGCGGTCACCCAAAGGGCCGCCAAGGACACCATGCGGTCAGAGCTAGGGCCGCTAGCCCGAACCGACTGAAAAATCGTTGAACCGACATAAACAAAGCCTAGCGGTCTCCCAAAGGGCCGCCAAGGCCATCCTTGCGTTCTATCGCGTGACCGCTTGGCCAAACCGACATATCACACATAGTCTAACGGTCTCTAATAGACTGTTTCACAGAGCTTAGCGATCCTCCAATGGGCCGCTAGCCATCACAAACGGTCTATTGCATGACCGCGAAGACCTCAACCGACATAACATGAAACCGATAAACCCCATAGCCTAGCGGTCTCCAATGGACCGCCAGACGACCCCTTGCGGTCTTTGAAAGGACCGCCAAGGCGTTACAGCGAGAAAAATAGGGGAATGGCCAAATCCGGCCTTTTCATGCCCCGTTCACCCTAAAACAAAGGGGAAACAACCCTAAACACGATATACACCTTCCACAGTCCGGAAGGGATCCAAACAATGATAAAACGACAAGAAACGGGCGATTCCAACAAATTGACCCAAAATGAGTCACATGGGTTCCCGGGCTCATACCGGTCCCAAATGACAACCAATCACAACAAAAGTAGCAAAAATGAAATGCTGACATGCTAGGGGTTCAATTAAAACTAATTAGGCTAGAAACCGTTGCCAAAAGAGGCGAACACTGTTGTGTCCACTGGTTTTGATGATAACAAATCATAAATCATTAGTAGATAATGGAGGAATATCTAACATGTTCTCTAGTTTAATGAATAGACTAAACAAGTGCAGAAGAAATTTCTCTAAGTGATGTCTCGACACCGTATGATGATGTCTCGACACATCTAGAAGAGATCGTGTTGATATACGAATGGTTGAGCTCCTGCAGAAAAGATTGTGTCGACACATCTAACCAATGTGTCGACACCCCCAGAAGAAATCAAGCTGAAGCCGTTGTCTGTCTGGCCTATGGATTAATTGATGTCTCAACACACTGAGTGAAAAGTGTCGACACATCAGTGTTCGACCAGAACGATTTTGAAATCGACAGAAGATGTCTTCAAGTTATTCAATGGGATGTCTTGACACACTGTGTGGAAAGTGTCGACACACTCGTGTTCGACTAGACTGGGTCTGAACCTGATAGAAGCCATTTTCATGATCCGGAACTTGTCCTGGAGGATCCGTCCAGTCTGGAAAAAGCCGTCAAAGAGGGTACTCTGTCGAAGGATGATGGTCTGGTAGAGAAATCCCCTGAAAGGACTGTACTTTTGCTGATATGGTCTCCCACCTACCCACATATCTGCAGACTTGACAGAAATAGAGTCAACTTGGCAAATAGAGGCAAATCAAATTATGTGCATGTGACATTCTGGGTTTTGCTTAAAAAGTGGACAATGTTCGTGTCGCTGAAGACACCTAATATATTAGGAGCATGAGCTCCAGTTCGACAGGAAGGCAAGCAAGTAGAGAAAAGAATAGCTAGAAGCTTGCTGATGAAGTTATCTTCTTCCTGGTGATGATGCCTACGTGAGTGCAACAAAAAGAAGACGATCCTTTTCCTCACGATGAGAGGACTCCTTGCAAGCAGGAAGGTCTTATGAAGCTCCATCCAGAACCCTTGAAAGATGAAAGCTAGATCATCACCCTATCACAAGGGTTGTGGTGAAGAACCAGGAAGAACAAGAAGAGAGCCAAGGACCCCTCAAGCTCTTTCCCAGACAGGAGACTTCTTTCTCATAGTGCTTCATTACAATACTCTATCTGGTTGTTTCATTTTCAGTTTGCTTTTCTTCAAAACACACTTCATATTATTTGTTCCCTACCTATGAGTAGGAAGACAAATGGTGTGGTAACCGGTCTGTGTGTTTTGGGTTGTGATCCCTCAAGCTGTGTGGCAGCGGAGTTGTGAGAGTGTATCTCTCTGATTGAAGCTGTGAATCAGCGGATGTGCTTTTGCACTAGTGAAGCATCACCATGTTGCGTGAGAGGTGGACGTAGGTCTCTAGATTGAGACCGAACCACCTTAAAGATTGTGTCTTGTTGTTTGGTTTCCTTTTTGTTCAAGCGGTAGAAGCTTGGTAGGACTGTTCATGGATATCATTTGTGTGTCCAGCTTCTTAGCTATTAACTAAATATCTATCTTATCATCATTTGTGTTAGATCCTTTTTTATTTCCACAAAGAAGGGCAAAAAGGGACTGATCTATTCACCCCTCCCTTCTAGATCTACCTATCACCACTCAACACGTGGTATCAGAGCTAGTCTCTCTGTATGTGGTCTAACGACCTTGAGAGAACTGGTGATATGGCAACTAAAGGTCCTATGGCCGAAGGACATTCCGTATATAGACCTCCCTTTTTCACTGGGACAAATTATCCTTACTGGAAAAACCGCATGCAGGTCTTCATTAGAGCCCAGGATCATGAAGTCTGGCGAGTGATCAGCATGGGACCATTTGAGTTACCTCCGGACGAAGATACATGGACAAAAGAACAGATCAGGCAATCAACGCTGAAATTGGGTGCCAAGCACATCATGCAGTGCTCCCTTCATCCAACAGAATACTCAAGGGTGTCAACTTGCGCTACTGCAAAGGAAATGTGGGACCGCCTTGAGGTAATATATGAAGGGACACAGTAGGTACGTGCAACCAAAGCAAACATGTTAGTGTCTGAATATGAAAAGTTTAGAATGAAATCTGATGAGTCCATTTCGGACATGTATGCTAGGCTAACCGTGCTCACTAATGGCTTGACTGAGCTAGGTAAGACATATTCTGAGCAGGAGATAGTAAGAAAGATTATGAGATCACTAACTCCTATTTGGCATACAAAGGCCACAGTGGTTGAAGAATCAAAAGTCTTAACTACCATCAAGGTAGAAGAACTCATAGGGTCCCTGATGACCTATGAGATGAATCTGAACAACAAATAGGCTAAGGTAAGTAAAAAGAAGCCTCTGGCTCTTAAAGCTGGACCAAGCACTAAGGACTTATCTAAAGATGAAGAGCCCTCTAGTAGCAACACCGAAGAGGATGCAGTTGCTCTATTGACAAGGAAGTTCAAAAGATTTTTAAGAAAGGAAGGTACAAGCTTCACTAAGAAAAAGCCCCAGGTAAAAAGTGGTTTCAGGCCAAGACCTAAAATAGTTAAAAAGTCTGAAAAGCATGTCTGCTACTCTTGCAAGAAACTAGGACACATCAAGTCTGAGTGTCCAGAAGAAGCTAAGAAAGCTATGCCCAGGTGGAAGAGCAAGAAGAAGCAGGCCATGGTGTGCACTTGGAGTGATGAAGAAGAGGAAGAGACTGAAGACAACTCCTCTAGGGAAGAAAAAGATGATCACTATCTAATGGCCAAAGGATAAAAAGGCAGCGAGGTGAGCTCTCCCTTTGAACATTTCTCTACTGATGATTGGGAAGAAGCTAACTTCGAATTGATGGATAAGTATGAAGTGTACAGAAAAGAAAACAAAATCTTAAAGAAGAAGGTTGACTCCTCTGGCTAAGATAAAACTCTAAATGAAAAGATAATCTCTCTAGAAACTGAAATTGAAGATCTCAGAAAAATGAATGAAAATCTTGAAGAAGGAAGAAAAGAGATGAGAGTTTTGGAAGATGAAAATGAAACACTAAGAGATGAACTTGATGAATTGAAATTAAAAATGAAAAACTTCAGAAGGACCTAGTAGATTGTAATACCCCGATTTTTCAAGAAATTAATTAGAAATTCCTTAATAAATAGAATAAGCTAAATTTTGACCATTTTATAAAAATCCAGAAAAATTATATTCTTGTAGAGGATAACACGTTTAACAAACTTATCTTCTGTGACCAACCCAAATAAAATCTGTAAATAGGTCGAATTAGTGGATTAAGTCCAAATTAAACACTTTGTTAACCATGTTATGTTAGATGGACGCAGTCTATTACCACTGAGAGTGGATCTAGAGGGGGGTGAATAGATCTAATGTCTAATTTTAAAACACATATAAGGCTCTAATGCGGAATTTAAGCCGATCTACAATATCTCTAACTAGAATGCTGGATCTGAGCAGAAGCAATTCAAACTGTAAAGATAATCAGGAAATCCAATCACAACAGTTCATAGACAATCGCACAAACACAGGACACCCAAGAGTTTTAGGTGGTTCGGTCAGGAGACCTACGTCCACCCCACACTCAACTGAGTATGGCTTACTGTTGCGCAACACAGTTTGCGTCCGCTGGGCAGTACAGCTTGGCCTAGAACCGCTGATACACAGCTTCGCTGGGCTTTACAGCTTGCCGACCAGAGGAACAAATCCTCTGAAACCGCTGGGCGATACAGCTTAGCCGTCAAAGACCTGGTCTCGCCTGCTGAGGATTACAGCTTCACATGTCCAGTGGAAACCTCCACTGCAATTGCTGGGTCACAGCTTGATAACAAAAGAGTTCGAAAAACAAAGACAGAAAACATACGAAAATAGGAAACCCCAAGAGGGAATGTAGCTCTCAATGAGCAAATCTCAGCTCTGGTATCTGAACCAAGAGTCTGAGTAACATCCTCTCAATCAAAACTCTCTCAACTCATCTCTCTCAATCTTCTCTTCTTTCTCTCTTTTTCTTTTCTCTGCTTTTCTTCTCTGTGGATCTCGGTGGCTCTCTGCTGCTTCAGACTTTCAGTCTCACTGTACAGACTTTACCACTCGATCGATCAGCCTCCTTCTGAAGAAGAAAGCTCATATATATACAAGCAGCAGATTGGATAAGGGCGCGTGGCTTCCACATTTCCCGCCCAGAGAATTCGCCAGATCCGAGGAAATTTCATCCACATGGCAGCATTCTGGATGGGCTGCTTCCACGTGTCACCATCTGGGCACCTCGTCCTCCTTGGATCACGAGCCATGTCATCAATCTCAGCCATGAGTCCCTGTCAGACAATCGAACAGAGTTATCAGTTTAAGTCTAAAACCTTGTACAGACTTTGTAAAGTGTAATGCATTGTATAGACTTCACTGTATAGACTTTGTGAATGCGAATGCAATGTACAGACTCTGCAATGTATAGACTTCATATATGCAGTGCTATGTGATGTACAGACTTCCTATATGAAGGCAACCGCTGTACAGACTTGCTGAAGTGTAATGTAATGTGCAGACTTTGAAGAACATTTAGCATCCAATGTATAGACTTACGCAATGTAAAGACTTGGACAGACAACTGAACGATGTATGGACTTCAACTCAAAGGATGCACAATGTACAGACTTGAATGCATATGCGATGTGCAGACTTCATGATATGCATGAGACTCTAAGGAAGACGGACGATGTATAGACTTAGCCAGCCTTTAGCTCGATGTATAGACTTGCTCGTTGTACAGACTTCATGAACGATGTATAGACTTGCCAAGGGAACGGCTGTACAGACTTGAGCAAAGTAAAGCAATTGAATGTATAGACTTTGGCAAGGGAATGGCTGTACAGACTTCAACTCAGCTGTGATGTATAGACTTGCAGGGGCAACGTCGGTAAAGCTACCAGTGTATAGACTTGCGAGTGCAACGTCGGTAAAGCTACCGATGTATAGACTTGCGAGTGCAACGTAGGTAAAGCTATCAATGTATAGACTTCGAAGTTGAACTCGTGGATGTACAGACTTCACCGATGTATAGACTTTGAAGGTTCAACTGGTGAATGTTTAGACTTCACCAACATATAGACTTGGAAGTTCACTGATGGATGTACAGACTTCACCTCGAGCAAGCTACAGTGCAGTGTATGGACTTTGAACAATGATGCATGATGATGTATAGACTTCAGTTCGTGCAAGCTACAGTGCAGTGTATGGACTTGAAGAATGATGCATGACGCTATACAGACTTCACTTCGTACAAGCTACAGTGCAGTGTATGGACTTAAAGAATGATGCATGACGCTGCAGGACAACAGCCAATGTATAGACTTTGCAGATGCAAGCAATGTAGCAATGTGTAGACTTTGGGCTATGCCATGCAATGTATAGACTTTGAGCACAAACACCACAATGCAATGTATAGACTTTGCCCAATGCATAAGACGCTAAGTGAGACGGACAGTGTATAGACTTGGATCTGGGGGAGTCGACCCATCTAAGAAGGGGGTCGACCCACTTCTATCCAGACTATGCTGAGAGTGATGATGCATGGATGTATAGACTTGTGTTCTCAACGATGCACAAACACAACACAATGTAATGTATAGGCTTTGAGTGTATAGACTTTTGTGTGTGTGTGCAATGTGTAGACCTGTGAAATGCATAAAACACACAGACAATCTGATAAAAATAATTTCATCAAAACATAAGCAGTTGACAATCAATCAAAACAAGCTGTTGCCAATGAAGTGAAGCATATTGTCAACATCATCAACACAGAGGAGTCACAACAATCTCCCCCTTTTTGATGATGGCAACACCCTATCATATAGAATAGCAACATCATGTCATACATATGTATTTTGATGAAAGACATGAATTGTTAGTCAGATTTGTCATGCAGATGCTATGAATGCATTCTGAAATGAAAACAGCTCCCTGCTAACAAGATCTCCCCCTTTACCATAACATGATGCATACACTCCCCCTGGAATTCAACAAACAAACAATATTCCCCCCCTTTGCCATCAACAAAGAGGAGGGAAAGTGATTACAAGGGAAGGAACAAGAGAGATCATCTGACTGGCATTCTGAATAAGTAGTTCAGGAATAAGCATTCTAAAGCACAGAGTCTTCAGTCATATGAATTTAGAAACTGCTTTGAGATAGAATTCTGGTTTAAAGGTTATAAATTTTAAGTTCATGCACTACAATCAATGGATAAGTTTTCTGTGCATGATAAAATAATAAACCAGAATCACATTTACATGAGATATTCAGTTTCAAAAATATCTTACTTTCATAGACTCAGTAGAAAAATGGGTAAGAGATACCAGGTCATGTATTGCAATTAAACAAATTGACATCCCTGAAATTTCTTTTGAAGGAACAGAATTTTCAATATTATTTCATTAAGGGCATTCAGGTACCATTTATTTTTTTTACGTAAGGGTATACGTTTATCAGACGCCAATACCCCTAGATACTCAACATGATGGACCATTCTGCCTATGATCAAACTCAATAAAATTGATTTACACCTTTTTGTGTGAGGGTACACGTTTATCAGACGCCAGTTACCCCTAGGTACTCAGTGAAACCACCCTACTATTTTGATCATTTTATACAGAGATAGCTGATACACCTCATGACTTAAGTATAGTCCATTTCTTTGATGGATCACTTAGTTTCTCAGTATTTTACCAGTCATTGCTCTGCCAATGTTATTTTTTAATTAATTTTCAATTATTTTTTAATATCTTTCTTAGTTGTCCTTTATTTGTTTCAGAATGACTTGTTTAAGGACAATACACATACTTAGCTTCTCTAACATGATTTCAGGTGAGTTTTCAGATTTCAGATATTATTGGCTTTGTCTGACATGAAATAAGATAAGGGTTGAGAGCTTTATCAATTTTTAACTTTCTTATTTACTGATTGCAATCTTTAAACTTTAAAGTTTATAAAATTTAAACCATTAAGTCAGTTTTCAAGCAATTAAAGTTCTTATAAATGAAGAAGTCTGTTTTCTATTGCTTAGGAATCAGAACTGACTAACAGATTGCCATATGTCAGATTTAACTCATTCAGGGTCAAGGAATTGAATTTCAATAAATTTGATGACCATTCTGAATTTCTAACAATACTCCCCCTATCTATATGCATGTGGTTTTAGATGAGAGAGAGCTTAGACACAGTCATGACTAAATGATATGCAATGATGATCATGAGTGTGATGCCAAAAAAAATATGAATGTCATGCATGATCATGAGTCTGTTGCAACATTCAACATTCACAAGGTTTATTCAAGCCATCAGAGAGTTTATTCATTATGCTGAAATTTACACAAGCCAAGTTCTCTTCTAAGAAATTTAAACCTTTCATTCCCAAGAGGCTTAGTAAAAATATCAGCAATTTATTTTTCAGTTTCAATGAAGTTCATTTCAATTTCCTTTTTATTTACAACATCTTTAAGAAAATGGTGTTTTATCTCTATATGCTTAGTCCTAGAATGATGAACGGGATTTTTAGCAAGGCATATAGCACTAGTATTATCACATAACATTGGAATACATCCCAATTTTATCTGATAATCATCCAGTTGGTGCTTGATCCATAGTACTTGGGCAGCACAATTACCAGTTGCAACATATTCAGCTTCAGCTATAGACAAAGCTATAATGTGTTCTTAGATGCCCAAGATACTAGACAGCCACCTAGGAATTGACAATATTCACTAGTACTTTTTCTCTCTACTCGACACCCAGCATAATATGCATCAGTATAAGCTAGAAGTTCTAACTCACACTTGGCAGGATACCAAAGACCTAGCTCTTGGGTGCCTAGTAAATACCTAAAAATCCTTTTCACTGATTTAAGATGTGATTCTTTGGGACTAGCCTGAAATCTAGAGCATAAACACACTGAAAATTGAATGTCAGGCCTAGATGCTGTAAGATATAGAAGGGATCCGATCATACCTCTATAGCCTTTGGTCCACTGGTTTACCTTGAGGATCTTCATCCAAACTGGTTGAGGTACCCATTGGAGCAGCTATTTCCTTGAGGTTGTCCATTTTGTACTTCTTCAATAGATCCCTTATGTACTTGGACTGAGAGATGAAGGTACCATCCTTTGATTGTGTAACCTGCAGTCCAAGAAATAATTTGAGCTCACCCATTGAGCTCATTTCAAACTCATTAGTCATAATTTGAGGGAATTCCTCACACAATTTGGGGTTAGTTGACCCAAACACAATGTCATCCACATAAATTTGAATGATAAGAATATCTGAATGACTCACCTTGGTGAACAATGTTTGATCAACTACACCTCTTGTGAAGTTCTTATCAGTGAGGAATTTGCTCAACCTGTCATACCAAGCTCTAGGAGCTTGCTTTAAACCATAGAGAGCTTTTCTGAGTTTATAGACATGATTAGGGAAGTCTAAGCATTCAAATCCAGGAGGCTACCTCACATAGACATCCTCACTGATTTCCCCATTTAGAAAAGCAGATTTTACATCTATCTGCTGATGATTTATTCCTAGGGAACATGCATAAGCCAATAATATTCTGATTGCTTCTAGCCTGGCTACAGGGGCAAAAGACTCTTTAAAGTCTATTCCAAATTCCTTATTATACCCCTGAGCTACAAGTCTGGCCTTATTTTTAATGACATTCCCTGATTCATCAGTTTTATTTCTGAATACCTATTTAGTCCCTATGACTATTTCATGATCAGGAGGTGGAACCAAGTGCCACACCTTATTCCTGTCAAATTGATTAAGCTCTTCATGCATGGCATTACGTTACATGCCTTGTGCTCCGATTTCCGTGATTCCGGTTTTTGCTTGTCTTGGCTTGGCCTTGTGGTCTGCCTGTTGTCCTGTGGATGTCTCCTGACGTCCTATGAGGGCTAGGACTACGTTGTAAGGTAGCCAGGAGTCTTCTTGCTTGTGGTAGGATTCTCTATCCTACTCTTGTGTGTGTCTTTGGTTGGGTTCCGGTCAACCCGGGGTGACCCAGCGGTTGACGGGCGACCTTGCGTGTGGGTGTCTTGGCGGTTTTCGTCCAGTCCGAGACACTGGTTCTGGATGCCTCGAGGTATCATCTTACCTCGGTTTTCATGTCCAGACGTGTGCTGAGGGTCTTCGGTGTTCCCTCAGGTCTCCGTGGGTTATTTTCTGCGGAGTGTCATTTCTTGTGGCTTAGGATTAGACCGATTGGCGGCTTGTTTCGCTGTTTGTGACGATCTTGCCTTGAGTCGTCCGACTCGGGATCGTTACGTGGTAGGTCTAGTTGCCTGGTCCTGAGTCGGTTGGCAGTGGTTGTACTGCCAGCAGTGCTTCGTAGTACGTGTGACGGGGCTTCCGTAGACTGTCTATACTCTAGCACTTGTGTTTTGGAGTCCGTGCCTTGTGAACCTCCACTAGTTGTAGCCTGTGACGTAGGCTTTTTTTTTAGTACGTCACCCACCGGGAGTGGTGGACGGGCAGTTTCCCGTTACACGGTTTTTAAGCTAGTTCAGTGGACCCCGGCCAACGGTAGCGTCCTACCGAGGGGAATACTAGCTAGAGGCCTGACTTAGGTGGTGGTCAGTGTGTGCACACGTGGTCAGGGACTGAGGACTTGCGTCGACGGGCGTGACCCTGACTAGTCACTCGCAGCGTGGTACTGCGATCTTGTGTCCGTGAGGTGCCGTTTTTCCTTGGAACGTCGTTGTTCCTTGGACCTGGTTCTTGGTGTGTCTAGTCTCCTTCGTGCTGCACACGGTCTGGTAGACGTGACACTTGTGGCGCAGTGTAAGACGTCAGTGGACGCATCTGGCTGTTCTTCTAGTGTGAGGGTACTCCTATCACTTGATCGGCGACTCTCGCGTTTCTCGGAGCCGGTGCTCTCCTTTCCGTGTCGGCTAGTCTTGGCCTTGCCCAAGATTTGCTTCCCTGGCTGTGTGGTCTGTTCTTGGCTGTGTCCAAGACGAGCTTGGGGTTGCGTACATGATGTTCCAATCGTGTAGGCTGTTGTTGTTGTTTTATCCGTCCTTGCAGGTCTTCGTTTTGGACCTGGTGTCGGGTCGACAGATCAGTAACTTCTGACTTTGCTGGATCAGAGTCGCCCTTCTGTTGTTGCTTGGAGTAGTTTGGGGTGCCGAGGTTAGTTCGGCCGCCGCTTGTCTGGCGGGTTCTTCCCATTTCTTACTTGTTCCCTACTCCTACTTCCCGTCTGTTCACTACTGCTTGTAGCGTAGTTTTACAGCTTTGTAGTGTAGTTCCTGCTTTACTACACCTGTTGTGTTTGTTGTTCCGTGTTACTGCGTGTTTTTCAGTGGGGATCCGCGTGACCCCTACTGAGCCAGTGACACGTGGCTTACCCCAGCTCTTTCAGGTAGGGTGGCGTTGTTCGTTTGCTTCCGCGTGGTTCCTGGAGTGCGCGTGCTCGTGCGTGCCATTGCTGCCAGCTGGTACCTGCGTCGGGCTGCCCCCGACTTCTTGGTACGTTTTTCCTTTCTGTTGACTATACTGTGCTAGACTTGTTGTCTTTAGCTTTGGTCTGACTCTGGGATATAATTGTTAATTTGAACAGTTAATTAAAAAGTAATTTTATTTCTACTACTTTAGCAAACCTATCTAATGAAATTTAATTGCTTATTGTACTATCTCTGTGGCTTCAATGTACTCTACATGTGCCTTTTTCCCTTCGGAGCTTTCCCGCTCTTGGGAGGCCTCGCGGGTTCCATGCGGTATCACGCGTATCCGGTAGTCCTACCGGGTATGCCGGGTATCCAGAATCCGGGTCGCTACAGATTGGTATCAGAGCAGTGTTCTGAGATGTTCGGAGTTCGTTTATGAGCTATCAGAGCATTGTCGTGTGAAGTACATGGAAATATGAGATATACAGTTTCTAGAGTCGTGAAAGTCCAGTACAGTCTTCAGCTAACTTCGGTTTGCAATTCTTTGTCGCTTTGTTTTCTTTGTATGTTGTCTTGTGCGTGCTGTTCTGGCACTGTACGAGATGGTTCTGCTCTCGTCAGGTTGTGACGAGGTGTTTCTTTTTTTGTTGTTGTGTTTGTTTCGATCATGTTGTACTTGGCAGTGTTCGTCGGAAGGCTTGAATCTGCAGTACGTTGTTCGAGGACTTTCTTCTACGTTGTTCAGGTTGTTGTTGACCTTTGGCCTTGGTTTGATGACCGTACACGTTCTCACGTTGTTTTGGTCGTCCCGGCTTGAGTCTGTTCAGCTCCTGATGTGTTTTCGCTTCTGTTGAAGTGCTCGATTAGATTCCGTGTTGGAGAAGTTGCTCAGGCAAGCTAGGATTTGCCCTTCCTGGTGAGCTTTTGTGATTGAGCTTCCTGCTTCTCGTCCCTTTTGGTGGAATCTTTTGGAGGTTTGCCTTGGAATTGTTGTCTTAGTGATGCCTTTGTCCTGTGTCTGCTTAAGTGTGGACAGCTTTGTTTTGAGCCTGATCTGCTCCATGCTATACGGTTGCTTGGCTTTGGATTCCATGATGGTGTTAAGAGCTGTCGCGCACCGTGTTTTGTCGTGCTGTGTCCAGCGGCCGATGTATTGTGAAGTCTCATTTATCGTTTTCAGGACGTGAAGGTAAGCTGAGGTTAGCATTCTTTTGTGCTTTGTGCTGAAGCTGGTGCTCTTCTCCTGTTGCACTTAGGCTCCTTGTGATTGGTTGTTCGCGGGATCGGTACTCATGGCGTGTGATTTGCGATCTTCATTGATTACGAAGGCGTCTGGTGTGTGCTGAGGTGCGACTACCGAGGTTGTTCTGATGCCTGCGTGCGTTGTTGAGAGTGCAGCGGAAGCGTGTGGGTTGGCTACCCACGGGTCGAGAGATTTGTTCTTTCTCGATGTGACTTCGTCTTGGCTTCTTGTGCCTTGATGTCGTCTGTTGCCGTGCCATTGTTGGTGGTTTTCTTGTGTTGGCATTGGCATTTGCGAGTATTGGGGAATTCGTCGGCATTCTTGCTGATTGAGTACCCTTTGCTTTGCATTTCTTTTTTGGGTGTTGTGCTCTCGAGGCGTGTTGGTGGTCCTTGAGTTGCGTTCCCCGAGATTGTTGTCGTTTCTTGTTATTGTGGGTCTTCTCTTGGTGAGTAGTCTGATGCGTAACATGTTTCTTGTGGTCGTGTGCTCAGCTGTTCTTGTGCCTTGTTGTGACCCTGCTTGCAGTGGTATTCTGTGGCCCTGCGGGTTGTGCGGAGCCGGAATCCTGCAGGTGCTGCCGTTGTGTTGTTTCTGTAAGTGCTGTTTCTCTATAATTTTGTGTCTCTGTGTGGACCAAGTCTTGTCGGTTAGCCTTGCTGTGCTCATTTCCTAGAGTTAGCTTGCGACTCGATCAGATGTAATATCTGAGTGAGGACTGACTTGATTGTGTTTGTGGTCCGGTGCTGCTGTTGTCGTTGGTGTCCTGTGGGCCAGGTGTTCCCTGTTGCCTTTGGCACTAGAGCCGATGATGTCGTCGAGCTGTCAGCTGTGGAGATTGTGTTCCCTTGGTTAAGCTGATACTCGCCGTGCTTGTCGTTGTGTTTTGCGGTCGGTTGTCTGTTGTTGTGGCAGTCGTGTCTCCTGTCCTGTGAGACGTAAATGACGTTACCTTGTTTCGGAGGTGTCAGAATTATGCTCACTTGGGTACCGTGCTCTTTTGTGGATTGTTGCCTTGAGATCTTGAGCGTGTGCCTGTAATTGTGATCTGACAGTGTTCCTCTGAATTGCGTTCTCTCGAGATTTGTGTTGTTTTGTGTTGTTGGGTTGTTCTTCCCTGCTTCTCCTTTGCTAGTCCTTAATTCCGAGGGTAAAATTCCTTAAAGGAGGGGAGGATGTAATGCCTTGGATCCTTGGTAGGTCTTGCTGGATCTTCATTGGATCTTTTGGATTGGTTCCGGTGAGTTTCGGTTCACTTTTGTGGCTTCCGAGTTGAGCCTTACGAGCCGTGTGAGTTTTTCTCTCGTACTAGTTACAGAACCCTACGGTGAGTTTGGTTGTCAGTTCATCAACTCGCGGATGCTACATCGATGATGTACTCTTCGAGCCGGTCGTTTCGACTATTTTTGCGTATTTTTCGGAGATAGGGCTAGAAATCAGATTTTTCAGAAATTAGGAAAGTTCCTAATTTATTTTCCTTTTTCTTTTCCTTCCTCTCTCCTTCCTTCTCATTCGCCACCGCCGTCTCTCTCTCCCATTTTTATCTCCTCTCGAGCCTCCTCGGCTCCGGCTACAGACGGGGTACCTAGAGGCACGTGTTGGGGATGCTGTGGAGCTGGCTGGGTGCGCGATGGAACGAGGATCGGAATGGTTTTGGCGCGATGCCGAACGGTGGATTCAAAGCCGATGTTCGAGCTCGCGGCGTGGTTTTCGGCGCGGTTTAGTCCCTTCGGGGCACGGTTTCCTCGGTGGAGGTAGGGTGATGGTTCCTCACTTCCTCCTGCTCGTTTTCCCTGCCCTTGCACTTCGTTTGGCGCGGAAACGGCCGAGTTTGGGCTTGTTTAGCCTAAATCGTGATTTTCGGGTTTTGTAGGGTTCGCCGGAGAACGACAATCATTTGTAGCTCGGTTAGTGTTGAACTGACCGTTGGGATGTTAGGATCCCATCCATGCCAGTTTTGTGTTGATCGGTGGTCATTCGAGGCCGGTAGGAGCCCGGGAACCTCGTTGACCTATTTAGGGTGGATTCGTTGGAATCGCCCCGATCTTGCGTTTTGATGCTTGCATATGGGCTTTTTAGCCTTCTTATGTTGTTTTTCATCGTCGAGGGTTGTTTCCCCTGCGCTTCGGCGTGAATGGGGCGTGGAATGGGCCGATTTGGCCAACCCTCCGTTTTCCCACCGTAACTGGTGTGGCGGTCGTTCCAGGGACCGTTACATGCCCTGACGGCCCCACGACTGACCATTACAGCGTCTGGGTTGATTTGAGTTCTTCGGGGTTTTGAGAGTGTGACGGCCCAGGGGTGGCGCGTCACATCTCTCTGACGCGTCCCGTGAGACGCGTTACTCCTATTTGATCGTTTTATGTTTGGGTTAAGTCGGTTCCTCTGATGCGCTTGCCCCTGTGCGACAGGTGAGTGACGTTGACCTTTTGAGGTGGTTCCCCTGGCGTGCCTGCCCTAGCGCGTCAGGTGTGCGTAACGCGCCTGCCCCAGGCCGTTACGTTCTGTTTGACCGTGCTTGACCGAGTGAGTCGGTTTGCCTAACGGCCGTGCTCCCGTGCGTTAGGTGAGTGTAACGCGCCTGCCCCAGGCCATTACATGCTGTTTTGGCTGAGTTGGGGTGGTTGCGTCGTTGTCTCTAACGGCCTCATCCCCGTGCGTTAGGTGATTGTAACGCGTCCGGTCGGGACCGTTACATGCCTCTCAGCCAGTTGTTGTTCTGGGTTTTGCTGGCCCTGACGCGCTTGCCCTGGCGCGTTAGGTGGCTGTAACGCGCCTGGTCTAGCGCGTTACATGGTCCGAGTGTGTTTTGAGTTTGAGGGTTGTTTGCCCTAACGGCCCCGGTCGGGCGCGTCAGGCTGGTGCAACGCGCCTGGTGCTGGCCGTTACACGCCTTTGTATTTCTGGAGTTGGTTAGGGTGGTGTGTGTGACGGCTTGTTCCCCAACCGTCACGTTGGATGTAACGGCCTAGCGTTAGACCGTCAGGTTCATGTAACGGTCTAAGGGTGGTGCGTTACATGCCTTGTGCTCCGATTTCTGTGATTCCGATTTTTGCTTGTCTTGGCTTGGCCTTGTGGTCTGCCTGTTGTCCTGTGGATGTCTCCTGACGTCCTATGAGGGCTAGGACTACGTTGTAAGGTAGCCAGGAGTCTTCTTGCTTGTGGTAGGATTCTCTATCCTACTCTTGTGTGTGTCTTTGGTTGGGTTCCGGTCAACCCGGGGTGACCCAGCGGTTGACGGGCGACCTTGCGTGTGGGTGTCTTGGCGGTTTTCGTCCAGTTCGAGACACTGGTTCTGGATGCCTCGAGGTATCATCTTACCTCGGTTTTCATGTCCAGACGTGTGTTGAGGGTCTTCGGTGTTCCCTCAGGTCTTCGTGGGTTGTTTTCTGCAGAGTGTCATTTCTTGTGGCTTAGGATTAGACCGATTGGCGGTTTGCTCCGCTGTTTGTGACGATCTTGCCTTGAGTCATTCGACTCGGGATCGTTACGTGGTATGTCTAGTTGCCTGGTCCTGAGTCGGTTGGCAGTGGTTGTACTGCCAGTAGTGCTTCGTAGTACGTGTGACGGGGATTCCGTAGACTGTCTGTACTCAGCACTTGTGTTTTGGAGTCCGTGCCTTGTGAACCTCCACTAGTTGTAGCCTGTGACGTAGGTTTTTTTTTTACTACGTCACCCACCGGGAGTGGTGGACGGGCAGTTTCCCGTTACACGATTTTTAAGCTAGTTCCGTGGGCCCCGGCCAACGGTAGCGTCCTACCGAGGGGAATACTAGCTAGAGGCCTGACTTAGGTGGTGGTCAGTGTGTGCACACGTGGTCAGGGACTGAGGACTTGCGTCGACGGGCGTGACCCTGACTAGTCACTCGCAGCGTGGTACTGCGGTCTTGTGTCCGTGAGGTGCCGTTTTTCCTTGGAACGTTGTTGTTCCTTGGACCTGGTTCTTGGTGTGTCTAGTCTCCTCCGTGCTGCACACGGTCTGGTAGACGTGACACTTGTGGCGCAGTGTAAGATGTCAGTGGACGCATCTGGCTGTTCTTCTAATGTGAGGGTACTCCTATCACTTGACCGGTGACTCTCACGTTTCTCGGAGCCGGTGTTCTCCTTCCCGTGTCGGCTAGTCTTGGCCTTGCCCAAGATTTGCTTCCCTGGCTGTGTGGTCTGTTCTTGGTTGTGTCCAAGACGAGCCTGGGGTTGCGTACACGATGTTCCAATCGTGTAGGCCATTGTGGTTGTTTTATCCGTCCTTGCAGGTCTTCGTTTTGGACCTGGTGTCGGGTCGACAGATCGATAACTTCTGACTTTGCTGGATCAGAGTCGCCCTTCTGTTGTTGCTTGGAGTAGTTTGGGGTG
Organism: Amorphophallus konjac; assembly: GCA_022559845.1. Lineage (NCBI taxonomy): Eukaryota > Viridiplantae > Streptophyta > Magnoliopsida > Alismatales > Araceae > Amorphophallus > Amorphophallus konjac. The sequence continues at coordinate 253,586,907 of CM040118.1, read as the reverse complement.
CCGAGGTTAGTTCGGCCGCCGCTTGTCTGGCGCGGGTTCTTCCCCTTTCTTACTTGTTCCCTACTCCTACTTCCCGTCTGTTCACTACTGCTTGTAGCGTAGTTTTACAGCTTTGTAGTGTAGTTCCTGCTTTACTACACCTACTGTGTTTGTTGTTCCCTGTTACTGCGTATTTTTCAGTGGGGATCCGCGTGACCCCTACTGAGCCAGTGACACGTGGCTCACCCCTGCTCTTTCGTTTGCTTCCGCGTGGTTCCTGGAGTGCGCGTGCTCGTGCGTGCCATTGCTGCCAGCTGGTACCTACGTCGGGCTGCCCCCAACTTCTTGGTACGTTTTTCCTTTCTGTCGACTGTACTGTGCTAGACTTGTTGTCCTTAGCTTTGGACTGACTCTGGGATATAATTGTTAATTTGAACAGTTAATTAAAAAGTAATTTTATTTCTACTACTTTAGCAAACCTATCTAATAAAATTTAATTACTTATTGTACTATCTCTGTGGCTTCAATGTACTCTACACGTGCCTTTTTCCCTTCGGAGCTTTCCCGCTCTTGGGAGGCCTCGCGGGTTCCATGCGGTATCACGCGTATCCGGTAGTCCTACCGGGTATGCCGGGTATCCGGAATCCGGGTCGCTACATTAACTATATACTTTATTTGATTTTTACTAATTTGTAAATAACGACTTGCTTTAAGTCGTGTTTCACGTTAGATACGCCTGTAGCAAGAGGCATCAATTGAGTTTTTGGCCTTTTCTCAATGCCCTTGAAAGAACCAAAATTACATATATGCCAATTCTTTTATCTTTTACATATCTTTAATCTAATTAAATCTTATATTTATATATCCTCCCTTTATAATGTAATAAATGTGGAATATTAAAATTGCTAAATTAGTAATAAAATATAAATTGACATTTTCTTCAAGATTTAATGATTCTCAATTCAATTAAAATTATGTTGTGCATTAAATGGCTACTTAAAAATAACATGTTATAGTAGTGTCCATGAGTTCTTTTGTCAAACTTTTTAGGATGGCCTTGATTATTTACGCTGTATTATATTTAATTGCATTATATATATATGCACATATATTTGGATGAGTGGGTTGAGACTTAAGGGCCCTTATTTGTGTCAATATGTTACTATCCATTTTTCCCAATGCTTGTTATTTGTCATATACGTATTCTAAAGGCTATATATATATATATATATATATAGATATATATATATATATATATATTACCTATGGGTTATTTACTAACCCTCATATACCTATCAATAATTTGTATGTATATAGGGATTTTATTCCTCATAATTTCTTTTACTTTTATTAGTCCTTGTCCTGGGTATCAGAGGCAGGTTCGATCCTAGATAAATTTTTACTTCCATTCCAAAAGGTAATATTAACTAGTCTTTTATAAATTCCAGGAACCTTATTAACTATTTATAGAGACATGTAGATATCATCATGTATAGGTTATTTTTCTTTTCAAACCGTAAATATATTTATTCCTATTTCAAAATTACCGGGCGTTACATTGCATGACTCAGAAAATCCTCTCGATTTCTTTAATCCAGTGTTCGGCTTCATCCGGATCCGTAGATCCAGCGAACTTGGGAGGGTTCATGCTTCAAAAATTCCTATGCAAATCACCAGCTCCTCGGTTTGCTCCTCCCTGAGCAACCTGTTGGAGGGCTTGGGTTAAGCCTTGAACGGTGCACTGCATCTCGCGTCATTGAGCTCTCTCGGCATCTATTTGCGAGAATTAGCATGAAACCATAATTTCAAGGTTTATTATTTTTGTTTTGGTATTTATTTCCTGATAATTCCCTTTTTCTTAAAACTTAACCCGTGTTTCTACCCAATATTACCGGGAGGGTTTTAAGACCTATCCAATTTCTAGATATTGATCTTAAACCTAAATTAAGTTTAAGAATGAACCTATACTTGTGAAACCTAGGATTTTATGTAACATAGGCTCTGATACCACAAAGACTGTCACGCCCCGACGCGGAATATCGGGACGCGAACTAGTCATAAATGAGCGTGTCGATCAGAGCATGTACAAATTTATTTCTAAAGTCAGAAATGGATGGGAAAGAGATACTTTTATTCCATCAAAATGAAGTTTACATTGCTAATTCATAAGCCATAATGATGGAGGCATCATCCACAACTCTCTTTGGCTAGGGTCTTCTTCACACTCCGGCATCGTTTGAGTTCGGGCCTCTCTCTATAAAGGCCCAATTATCCCTTTTGTGCTGTCTATTTGAGTCATTTTGATGTAATTTTCATTTTATTTGAGTCATGTCCCTAGGTCTTGCATTTATTTTCCTAAGTTTGAGTGTCATTAGATTGTGTTAGGTTGCTATTGGGCCCAATTCATTGGGCTTAGCCCAAGAGCACCCCCTACTCCTCGGTTATTTGTCATTGAGTCTTTTGTCAGGGTCTTATTGTAAAATGTGGGTTGCCTATATATAGGGCCCCATTTCCTTCATTTTGGACTAATGAATGATTCAATACAAAAGATTTCCATTTGAGTGTTCAAACTTAGTTCTAGTGGAGTGAATCCTATAGTTGGGTGAGAAGCCCTAGGGGAGTGATTCCCCACCCCACCTCTCTCTCTATCCCTCTTTCTCTCTCCAAGGTTCGCCCCTTTCTCTCTCTCCTCCTCCCCCTCCCAACTTCCAACCCCCACCTACCCCATTAAAGGCCCTCCACTTCCCATAGCTGCCATTACTCCACCCCCATAGTCCCAAGGTAGAATCTCTCCCATTCCAACACTATCTTCTCTATTCCCACACAATCTTCCCCCATTCCAACACAATCACCCCCTTCCCCACACAATCGCTCAACTTCCAAGGTCATTTCAAATTTGAAATCCCTTCCCTCCAAGCTTTGGCCGCCCCTCCCTCTATCCCCTTTAGCCTAGGTCGCCCCCACCTCCCTCCATTCTTCATCCCCCCTTACCTCCAGCTGAAGCCTGTGCCCTCCCCCTCTTCCTCCATCTCCCCTCCACCACTAGACCCCCTCCACACCTCCCACAACCCCCCCTCTCACCCTTCATCCACCTCCCCTTCACCACATACCCCATTCTCCTTCTTCTTTCTAGGCATTGGAAGCTGTCCCTAGGTTGCTGCTTGCAGTCCAGAAGTTGCAGGTGAACCAGCAACTTGCAGCGGCCACCACGACTTTCTCCGGGCGAGTTTGAAGATCCAAGAGCCACCGTTGGAAGCGTCTACCGGTCTCCTTCGCAACGGCAGTGGTTTCATCTTCTTCCGATCTGTGTGCTGCTCAGAAGCTCCGTTCTCCCACGACTGCGCATAGCTATCCCTACTGCGTACCAGAACCGGATTAGAAGCTCTTTCACGACGAACCTCGGAGGAATCAGCCCACAAGCTCTTTTACAAAGTTCTTCTCCTTCCTGTCTACTTTCAGAATCAAGAAGCGGAATCCCGTTCGGCATCCGGTAGCAGAAGTTATTATTTTTCTCCCTCAGCTCCGTCATCTTGCTACCCACAGTCTGCAACGACCTGTCTCCATTGTTCTGCATCCCCTAGTCTTCTCTGACATCGGTTTGCTTCTCCGTCAGTTTTTCTGCGAAAAGGACTCGTCCACGATTCCAGCGACTCTGACGGCGCTTGATTCCAAGGTCGGGAGCTGTCGGGAGTCTGCAACTGCAGGTCCGAGAATCTGAAGCTCTGTTCAAACCTCCATCCCGGTCAGCAGCGGCTCCAGAAGAAATTATAGAAATTCTGAGGCATTCCCTTCCCAGCTACGAAGAGTTCCTCACTGGTCTCGCCCTCGGCGAAATTCCTGATCGAGTTCTGCAGCTTCAACACCATCTATCAGTTCCCTATTGCAGAGGGCAGACAGATTTGGCATCACCACTTCTATATCGTTTTAGCCCTAGTTTTCCCCACCCCGTTTGGCCAGCTGAAGGCCCCTCCCTGTGCGGAGATAGTTTTGATTGTAATCCATTAACCCCCACCCCAAGATCCCCCTCCTGCGAGTAGTGTAGTATTGTACTCATTTGGGCAGGTCAAGCTACCCCGGCGCGGCGTGTGGGGATCCACCCGCGTCCCCGCTCGCCCTCGTCTCCGACCGGGACCAGTTTCTTCAAACCGGTTGAGTAAGTGCTCTAAACCCTTGCTCATTGTGCTTGTCTTTCAATATTAGTTCTTAATTCCGCTGGTTATGCGAGTGAGAGCCCGATCCTCAAGCCCCGTTGTCTTGAGTGATCACCGTGGGAGAAGTGCAACCGGTGCCTTTGGCACTTTGTCAGCCCCCTTGAATTGGGCCTCCACACCCATTGGGAATCCCATCTTGGCCTTGCTGGCCCTCTACTAGCAAGGGCCCAACCCCTCAACCTCACCTTGGCATTGCCAAGTTACCCCGGGCTTGGGTGAGTGTCGATAGAGCGGTGGCCCAATTCGGCCCATTTGAATGCGATTGTGCTTGCTTGCATTAGGTCCGAGGTTGTGTCACATCAATTGATATCAGAGCAAGTCTTTGATTTGTCTCTATCAAGTCTAAGTCCTAGGACCATTGCATTGTGTGCCCAACATCTTTGGCCCCTTGTCTTGCATGTCCACCCGTAGTGGTGCTAGTTACCGATCCGATCCTTCATTTTCAAATCCACCCATGGATCCCCATCCTTAACTCAATCAAGATGCTCCTAGGGAAGAACCTCAAGGTCAAATGAGTAGGGTAGATGCTGCCCTTACCAACATTCTTGCCCAACTTGAGTCCCTTACCACTCGAATTGCTCGGCTTGAAGAGCATGAGTTCCACCCAAGGAACAATGAGCCTAGAGTCCACCCTCCACATGTTGAGCCTCCTAGGGAAGACCCTCATCCAAGGAATAATGAGCCAAGAGTTCATCCACCACATGGTGAGTTGCATAGGAATGAGTTCCACCCAAGGAACAATGACCCAAGAGTCCACCCTCCACATATTGAGCCTCATAGGGATGAGTTCCATCCTAGGAACCATGGACCAAGAGCCTATCATCCACATGCTGAAATTTATAGGGAGGACTTGGATCATGACCCTTACCATGACCATGAGAGACCCCGACACCATCCAATTCATGAAAGGCGTCCACGGGACGACCCGGATGACCCTCTCTTAAGGATGATTAAAGTAGAGGCCCCAAACTTTGATGGTTCCTATGAACCAAGTGTCTACTTAGAGTGGGAAACCGCCATGGACCAATACTTTGAATGGTACCCTATGTCCGACCAAAGGAGGGTAAGGTTGGCCAAAATACATCTCATCAAATTAGCCAAAACTTATTGGTTAAATCAAGAGGGTCTAAGAAGGATTAGGCGGGGAGAGCCTATTGATACTTGGTAGGGTATGAAGAACCAACTTAGGAATAAATACCTTCCCCAATCCTACCATCAAATGCTCTTAGATGAATGGTAAAGCCTCACCCAAGAAGGGAAGACCGTGGTTGAATACATTGAGAAGTTTGACTCCTATCTTTTGAAGTGTGGAGTTCATGAGGACCCGGCCGTCACCTTGTCCCGCTTTAGGAATGGGCTTCAAAGTCACATCAAAAGAGAGCTTTTTATGAGAGATGTTGATAACATTGAGATAGCTTATCAAATAGCTAGGGATGTCGAAAGATTCTCTAGGATCCCTCGATTTGCTACTCCTCGACCGGTCGATCCCAAAAATATGGGACCACGGCCCATTCTGGCCACTCCCATGAAAGCCCATAATCCAAGTGGGAACACCCCATTAAGGCCTTACAACCCTCCTCCCACCATCACTCCAAACAAACCCACCCCTAGTCACCCCCTCCCACGGAGGGAAGACATTCCCAAAGGCCCAAATGTAGGAACTACTTCGGGTATCGGGCGTCAACAATGCTTTAGGTGTCAAGGGTTTGGCCACTTTGCGGGGCAATGTCCATCCAAGAGATTATCTAGCTTGCTTATTGAGGAAGAAGCTCCCCCACCCCAAAAAGAACTTGAGAGTGTTGTTGAGGACCATGAAGCCTCACTAGATTGGGAAGAAGAGTATGAGGCCCAATACCTAGAATCGGGTCTAGATCACACTATTCCATCTACCAACTCCCATCTAGGAGTGATTAGATGCACCCTCACCAAACCCCAAGAAGAGGATTGACGTTGAACTTCAATCTTTCACACTTTTGTCAAGATAGGGAGCCATATAAGGAAAGTGATCTTGGATAGTGGGAGTTGTGTCAATGTCGTATCCCCCGATACCGTTAAGCTCCTTGGGCTTACTATCACTCCCCACCCAAATCCATATCGGGTCTCATGGATCAACAACAACTCCATCCCGGTCAACACCCAATGTCTTATACCCCTCACATTTTCTTCATACCATGGCCAAATATGGTGTGATGTCATACCCATGGAAGTCGGTAGCATCCTTCTAGGAAGACCTTGGCTTTATGATGTAGATGCCACCATCTTGGGTAGGAGCAACATATGCACCTTTGAACATGAGGGAAAGACTATCCGTCTTAACCCCTCCCCACCCCGTCCCATGACCAAAAGGGACACTCTCCCTCAAGGACAACACCCCATCACCCCACAAGTCTCGGAGAACTCCACCCCTCCAACCCCATCCCTCACCCAAATTCTCAAACAAAGTGGGACCTAGGGGTTGGCCAAGGGTCTTCATCTCATCACTAGAAAAGAACTTGAAGAGGAGATAGTTCAAGGAGTACCACTATGTGCGGTGGTCATTTGCCTAGGAGAACCCACTTCCACCAATCCACATCCCATAGAAATCCAACAACTCCTAGAAGAATTCCATGATGTGTTCCCAACGGAGCTCCCGGATCAACTCCCTCCCATGCGGGACGTGCAACATGCCATTGATCTAGTCCCGGGGGCCACTCTCCCAAACTTTCCTCATCATCGCCTCAATCCCACGGAACATGCCAAACTTCGGAGGCAAATAGAGGAACTCATTAGGAAGGGCTTCATTCGCATTAGCAAAAGCCCATGTGCCGTCCCGGCCCTTCTAACTCCCAAGAAGGATGGGTCATGGTGAATGTGTGTGGATAGTAGGGCCATTAACAAAATCACCGTCAAGTATAGGTTTCCCATCCCTAGGCTTGATGACATGCTTGATATGTTAGCCGGAGCCACAATTTTCTCCAAAATTGACCTTAAGAGTGGCTATGACCAAGTTAGGATAAGGCCCGGGGATGAGTGGAAAACGGCTTTCAAAACCAAAGATGGTCTCTTTGAATGGTTAGTCATGCCTTTTGGGCTTTCAAATGCCCCAAGTACTTTCATGCGTCTTATGACAGAGGTCCTTAGGCCATTCATTGGGATCTTTCTAGTGGTCTACTTTGATGACATACTCATCTATAGTCAATCCCAAGAGGCCCACCTTGACCACCTTAGGCAAGTTTGTACCATCCTTCGACAAGAGAGCATATTTGCCAACTTAGGAAAGTGCCACTTCATGACCACCGCCCTCACCTTCCTAGGATTTGTGGTGTCCACCAAAGGCGTCTCCATGGACCCCGACAAGGTCCAAGCTATTATTGATTGGCCGGAACCCCACACCCTTCATGAGGTCCGAAGTTTCCATGGATTGGCAACATTCTATAGAAGGTTTATTCGTGGATTTAGCACTATCACTGGCCCAATCACCGATTGTTTCAAGAAGGGGACTTTTGTATGGACCAAATCAGCCTCTAAAGCCTTCCAAGAACTTAAGGAGAAGTTGACCCAAGCCCCGGTCATATGCCTTCCCGATTTCTCTAAAGTCTTTGAAGTCACATGTGATGCATCCGGGATAGTGATAGGAGGGATCCTTAGTCAAGAGGGACACCCGGTAGCCTTCTTTAGTGAGAAGCTATGTGATGTTAGGACTAGATACTCCACTTATGACAAAGAGTTCTATGCCGTGGTGCAGTCCCTCCGACATTGGAGGCACTACTTGTTGCCCAAAGAATTTATCATCTTTTCCGACCATGAGGCCCTCAAATACCTCAACTCCCAACAAAAGCTAAATGCCCGACATGCCCGATGGGTTGAGTTCATCCAATCCTACACTGTTGTCATCAAACACAAAGCCGGGAGTGAGAATCGAGCGGCGGATGCCCTTTGTAGGAAAGTTTCCTTGTTATCCACTATCCAAGTGGAAGTGAGCGGATTTGATAGGATCAAGGATGAGTACCCTAGCTGCCCCGACTTTGGACACATCTATATCACTTTGACCACTCATTCTAGCAAGGAACATGAGGGATTTGTCTTAGAGGATGGGTTCTTCTTCAAGGGACCCAAGCTTTGCATTCCACGAACCTCACTCCGAGATTTCTTGGTTTGAGAATTACATGCGGGAGGGTTAGCCGGTCATTTTGGGGTTCACAAGACCATTGCTCTAGTTCAGAGTCAGTTTCATTGGCCAAGTCTCAAGAGAGATGTAGGCAAGATAGTGGGTCAATGCCGAACATGTGCTTCGGCCAAACAGGTGAAACAAAACACTGGCCTATATACCCCACTCCCCATCCCCGACCGTCCATGGCAAGACTTGAGTATGGACTTTGTGCTAGGATTACCCAAGACTCAAAAAAGGCATGACTCCATCTATGTGGTGGTTGATAGATTCTCCAAAATGGCCCATTTCATCCCATGCTCCAAAACCTCCGATGCCTCCCATGTGGCCCAATTGTTCTTTGATGAGGTTATCCGTCTCCACAGGCTACCTAAGACCATAGTCTCCGATAGGGATGTCAAATTCAATAGCTACTTTTGGAAGACTCTTTGGCACATGATGGGTACCCTCCTCAAATTCTCCACTGCCTACCACCCCCAAACAGATGGCCAAACCGAAGTTGTCAATCGGAGTCTAGGGAACCTTCTTAGGTGTCTTGTTGAGGATCGCCCCGGAAATTGGGATCTCATCTTACCCAAGGCCGAATTTGCATATAACAACTCCATCAATAAGTCCATAGGGATGAGTCCAATTGAAGCCGTGCATGGATACAAACCAAGAAAGCCTTCCGATCTCATTCCCCTCCCCCAGCATGCTAGAGTGTCCATTTCAGCCGAGTCTTTTGCACAACATATTAGAGAATTGCATGAAGAAATTCGCAAGCACATCAGCAAAAAGAATGAGGCTTATAAAAGGCTGGCCGACTCTCATCGGCGTCACCAAGAATTCCATGTGGGTGACTTTGTGATGGTAAGGACGGAGAGGCTCTCCCCGGGAGCCAACTCTAAACTGAGGCCACGTGGGGCTGGTCCCTTCCAGGTCTTGAGACACATTGGTGCAAATGCCTACGAGTTAGATCTCCCTGAGGAGTATGGAATAAGTCCCACATTCAATGTCGCCGACCTAGTGCCATATAAGGGACCCATGGTGGTACCTAGTGAGGAGATTGAGCCTACTTCTTCCATTGAGAGAGCACCCACCCGTGAGGAGAGGCCACCAACCAAAAGAGCTCAGCGTGAACAAATTGAACAAATATTGGATGTACAAGTCACTACCACTCGGAGCAAGGTATATGAGCGCTATCTCGTCAGGTGGAAGGATCGGCCTGCTTTGGAGGATTCTTGGGTGAGTCGGGAGGATCTCCAGCGGTTGGATGCAGACCTCCTCGAGCAGTATCACAGCCGGATGGACCCCTACTCGACGGAGTCGAGCTCTTCACAGCCCAGGGGATTTGATGGAGGCATCATCCACAACTCCCTTTGGCTAGGGTCTTCTTCACACTCCGACATCGTTTGAGTTCGGGCCTCTCTCTATAAAGGCCCAATTATCCCTTTTGTGCTGTCTATTTGAGTCATTTTGATGTAAATTTCATTTTATTTGAGTCATGTCCCTAGGTCTTATATTTATTTTCCTAAGTTTGAGTGTCATTAGATTGTGTTAGGTTGCTATTGGGCCCAATTCATTGGGCTTAGCCCAAGAGCACCCCCTACTCCTCGGTTATTTGTCATTGAGTCTTTTGTCAGGGTCTTATGTAAAATGTGGGTTGCCTATATATAGGGCCCCATTTCCTTCATTTTGGACTAATGAATGATTCAATACAAAAGATTTCCATTTGAGTGTTCAAAATTAGTTCTAGTGGAGTGAATCCTATAGTTGGGTGAGAAGCCCTAGGGGAGTGATTCCCCACCCCACCTCTCTCTCTATCCCTCTTTCTCTCTCCAAGGTTCACCCCTTTCTCTCTCTCCTCCTCCCCCTCCCAACTTCCAACCCCCACCTACCCCATTAAAAGCCCTCCACTTCCCATAGCTGCCATTACTCCACCCCCATAGTCCCAAGGTAGAATCTCTCCCATTCCAACACTATCTTCTCTATTCCCACACAATCTTCCCCCATTGCAACACAATCACCCCCTTCCCCACACAATCCCTCAACTTCCAAGGTCATTTCAAATTTGAAATCCCTTCCCTCCAAGCTTTGGCCGCCCCTCCCTCTATCCCCTTTAGCCTAGGTCGCCCCCACCTCCCTCCATTCTTCATCCCCCCTTGCAATCCCCATCCCCCCTTACCTCCAGCTGAAGCCTACGCCCTCCCCCTCTTCCTCCATCTCCCCTCCACCACTAGACCCCCTCCACACCTCCCACAACCCCCCCTCTCACCCTTCATCCACCTCCCCTTCACCACATACCCCATTCTCCTTCTTCTTTCTAGGCATTGGAAGCTGTCCCTAGGTTGCTGTTTGCAGTCCAGAAGTTACAGGTGAACCAGCAACTTGCAGCGGCCACCACGACTTCCTCCGGACGAGTTTGAAGACCCAAGAGCCATCGTTGGAAGCGTCTACCGGTCTCCTTCGCAACGGCAGTGGTTTTGTCTTCTTCCGATCTGTGTGCTGCTTAGAAGCTCTGTTCTCCCACGACTGCGCATAGCTGTCCCTGCTGAGTACCAGAACCGGATTAGAAGCTCTGCCACGACGAACCTCGGAGGAATCAGCCCACAAGCTCTTCTACAAAGTTCTTCTCCTTTCTGTCTACTTTCAGAATCAAGAAGCGGAATCCTGTTTGGCATCTGGTAGCAGAAGTTATCATTTTCTCCCTCAGCTCCGTCATCCTGCTACCCACAGTCTGCAACGACCAGTCTCCATTGTTATACATCCCCTAGTCTTCTCCGACATCGGTTGGCTTTCCCGTTAGCTTTTCTGCGAAGAGGACGCGTCCATGATTCCAACGACTCTGACGGCGCTTGATTCCGAGGTCGGGAGCTGCCGGGGCGTTCTCTGCAATCGGCTGTTAGAAGTCTGCAACTGCAGGTCAGAGAATCTGAAGCTCTGTTCAAACCTCCATCCCGGTCAGCAGCGGCTCCAGAAGAAATTAAAGAAATTCTGAGGCATTCCCTTCCCAGTACGAAGAGTTCCTCACTGGTCTCGCCCTCGGAGAAATTCCTGATCGAGTTCTGCAGCTTCAAAACCATCTGTCAGTTCCTTATTGCAGAGGACAGACAGATTTGGCATCACCACTTCTATATCATTTTAGCCCAGTTTTCCCCACCCCGCTTGGCCGGCTGAAGGCCCCTCCCTGTGCGGAGGTAGTTTTGATTGTAATCCATTAACCCCCACCCCAAGATCCCCCTCCTGCGAGAGGTGTAGTATTGTACTCATTTGGGCAGGTCAGGCTACCCCGGCGCGGCGTGTGGGGATCCACCCGCCTCCCCGCTCGCCCTCGTCTCCGACCGGGACCGGTTTCTTCAAACCGGTCGAGTAAGTGCACTCTAAACCCTTGCTCATTGTGCTTGTCTTTCAATATTAGTTCTTAATTCTGCTGGTTATGCGAGTGAGAGCCCGATCCTCAAGTCCCGTTGTCTTCAGTGATCACCGTGGGAGAAGTGCAACCGGTGCCTTTGGCACTTTGTCGGCCCCCTTGAATTGGGCCTCCACACCCATTGGGAATCCCATCTTGGCCTTGCTAGCCCTCTACCAGCAAGGGCCCAACCCCTCAACCTCACCTTGGCATTGCCAAGTTACCCCGGGCTTGGGTGAGTGTCGATAGAGCGGTGGCCCAATTCATCCCATTTGAATGCGATTGTGCTTGCTTGCATTAGGTCCGAGGTTGTGTCACATCAGATAAAGGCAAATTACAACTTCCAAATCTAAAATACATCATTCTTGTAAAAGCACTAATGATCTACATAAACCTAGGTAAAAAAGAAAATCACTCTCTCACTCTTGTCTATTCCCTTGTTGATTTTCATTTCCTGCAACAATTAACCAAAATGTAGGGTGAGCAATAAGCTCAGTAGGATTTTATATCTCTAAGAACCAGGCAATCTTAAAGTATTTAGCATGTTGAACCATTTGCCAAGTTGAATCGGGGAATGTTTAATCATGAAATTCGAGTAGAATTTTGTATAAGGAATTTCAAGTAACAACAAGATAACAAGATATCAAGAGAAGTTTTCATGTAATAACCTTTGAACAAGTAAAGAATTTCACGAATTTGGTCATTTCACGCAATTCAAGTAATTCATGTAATTTTTCAAGTAGTCGTGTAAACAAGTAAACAAGTACGAGTAGTGGAATGCCGTATCAAGTAAATCTATCATGCATTTCGGTGCAATGCCACGCCATTGGTCAATCAACTCTCATAGGCACAAGTATTTTCGGGCGCTCCCCCCAGGACCATACCGGGTCCCATTAATGCCAGGCATTGAGTCATATGGATCTGAAGATCCCAAGTACGTTTAGACATTCACTTTAATGTATATGGCCAACGATTTTCAAGAAAATGCTGTTTGTAATAAGCACAGATTTGACAAAATTTCAGAAGTTGCAAGAAAAGTAGATAACAATTTAAGGCATCACGTTTAACGACATTAAGTCGTAGAATTCAAGAAAGAACGGTAAGTAGGAAGAAAATTCAAGTAATTAGAATTTAATAGAATTAATTTAATTCCATGGTTTAATCTTGTGTGCATTGGGTTTACAAGTGTTTAGACATGTTTACAGGAAGTTTTTGTACATTAGAAATGCATTAGTTTAGCCAAAACGGTGATTTATTATAAAAATCAAAATTTGGTTATGAAAATAATTTTTTATGCCGAAAATAATTCTAACTTGCTGAAAATATTATTAACATGCTGAAAATAATTTTCATACGTTATTTTACTGATAAGATGATAAAAATAAATTTTCATGCTGGATTTAATTTTTACATGCTGAAAATTAATTTTTAACATGCTAAAATTAATACTTACCATGCTAAAATAATTAACTTACTGATAAGATGATAAAGATAAGTTTACCATGCTGATTACAAAAATTCTCTGATAACAATATAAATTTTATCGTGCCGAAAATCATTTTCTATATTTATTTACTAATTATATGATAGGAAAATAGAATTATCATGTTGAAAAATAATTTTAATACACTGAAATTAATTCTATCATGCTAAAATAATTCTAACATGCTAGGAATAATTTTATCATGCTGGAAGAAACTTTATCATGCTGGAAATCATTTTTCATGCATCAATTTACTAATTATTTAATAAAAAATTGGGTTTAGCATGCACAAAAAAATAGTTTTAAATAGATTTTAACATGCTGAAAAGAAAGTTTATATCTAAGTATGTATGAAATAATTTTATCATGTGGGAAGTCATTTTTAACATGCTGGAAATATTTTTCATGCATGGATTTACTAATATGGTTATAAATTACTAATATGGTTAAAAATAGATTTTTGCATGCAAAAATAATTTAATTCTACAACAATAATTTTTAACATGCTGTAAGAATTAAAACATACTAATATTACCTTTTCTTACTTTTGGTGACTAAGTACTTATAATTATTGGAGATTTCAAATGTTATAATTCATATTGTGTTCATAATGTGTAGTAACTAATCTTTAGTCCCACATTGGAAGTTCAGAAAACTTGCATGGCTTTATATGTTGGAGAGCTCACCCTTGGGTCAGGACCCAAGGAACATAAGATGTGGACCCGAGTCGAGTCGAGGGTTGTTGGTTTTCGCGTTCATAATATAAGTCGAACTTATGCTAGCGCGACCTTGAAGATCACGCTACCCGAGGGTAGCGTGTTCTTGGAAATATAAACATATTTTAAAATTTTGTGTATGACCCCAGAGGGTGGGAAAAATACTATGTATGAACGCGCTATGTCGGGCCAGCGCGTTCAGAACGCGCTACTGAGGTATAGCACGTTCTGGACCTGATAAAAAAACGGGAATACCCCTCTAATAAAATGACCATAACTTGCTCATTTCATAACGAAATTTAATAAATGAGCTATCAATGGAAAGAGGACAGAAAAATGAACAAGATGGCATACTTTAATTAGAGTTTAGCCTGAGAGACACCTACCTTTTTATGGATCTAAAGAAATATCCCCAAATAATAAGGAACTCTTTGATCTTCCCAATCTTCCTTCAAATCTTCGCAGCAGCATAACCTTAACCTCCAAGAATGATTTGAGGGTCGAATGGGGTTCTATTTATAGCCAAAATTTGACCAAATTTGTCAAGATTCCTTGCCTAACAATGTCAAACTTTCCAACTCTGAATTAGAAGAAAATTCTAATTTTTCTTCTTAACCTAGCCTCCATTTGGTGTGAAACCAATGTAAAAATGGCTGGTCCAAGGTGGGCTGTGAGGTAAGGGTTAATTTTTGAGTCAATCTTCTAGAAATGAGGTTATTTTAATCCCTTAAATTACATATTAAACACATGTTACGAATTTTGGTCTAATTAACCTTTAATAAATCCTTTAATCTAGTAATCTAATCCATTATGGATTATCCAATGGGCCAATTGTGATCCTAGTCCATTACATGGACTTTTATTGGGCTTTCTATGATTTATCCAAGGTTTAAAATATTTAATCTCTATTTACTTCTAGTTAATTCAAGTAAATTAAATAAACTAGTTTATTTCATATAATAAAAATATAATTTGATTATTTTATGAAAATTTTAATTACATAATGTAATTTAAAAATTTATTTCTCATTTTTAATTATCGAGTTTCTACACTGAAGGGGCGTGATCTCGCGTTGGTCCTGAGCTGGGAGGATGATCACCGGATAGTGAACTGTAGAGAAAGGGAAACGAATCAGGAGGCTTAGGGATGGTTCCCTGGGGAAAACCCTCCGATGCTTTAAGTCAGTAGAGCGTTGGTGGAAGGTATTGAGGGAGGTAGAAAGAGATGCGCGAGATACCCCAACACCAAGATGGTGAAGTGGTTCCTGCTCAGGGAGTGTTAGGCCTGTATCTGCCGCCGGAGGGAGTCCCTGGTTTATATAGCGAGCTCCCCGGATGAGTCCCATAAGCTGAGGAGTTTCAGGCGGGAGTTACGTCCTCATCATGGGACCGTTACGTCCTCGTCGTGGGCTCTTCATGACCTTGGGGGATCGTGGCTCCCTTATCCCCCTGAACTCCTGCTCATAAAGGACTTTCAACGGCTGCATGGATAAACACTTGTCAGTCGATCCAAGCATGAGAAGTGACAGCCCTGTCCGGGCGATAGGCATAGCTCGGATGCAGTCAGATCAGAGTGGGCGCGGAGCGCTCGCCCTTATCCCGTTGGAGGGATGGCTCCGGCGTGGGTCTTCCTCCGTCCTGACGTTCGGGCCTTCCGAGCTTAAGGGCCGCCTAGGAAGGATGGGATCCCGAGTGATCTTTATTGGGCTTTTTTGCCAAAGTGGGCCCTAGAGGGCTGTCACTTGGATGAGCTGAGCCTCGTTCGGTCCTGATGGGCCTAGTTTGGCTGCTCTTAATTGGGCTACAGAAATCCCCCTCTCCACTTGTCCCCCTCCTACTCCCGAGCTTTAGTAAGCTTGAACGAGTAGTTGTTTGGGGTTTCGGACCGGCGTGGCTCAGGTGGGTGGAGATCTGGCGGTGTTAGGAAGCCACGTGTCGTGGTCACCTATGCCCGTGTTAATGATGATCCTGACGGATTTGAACTGAAGCGGCCCCCTTTCCTCGGAGGTCGGAACGACGTGCCGCCTTCCGCGTGGGTTTATAGGCGTTGGGCGCTTGTTGTCATTCCAGACTCCCGCCGTCTTTTAGGGTTTTGGCTCTCCTTCGTTCTTGTTTTTGGGGCTTTTCGATGCACCGTGAGGACACGACGGAGGAGCAAAGGCTTGCGGCAGCATTTGAGGAGTTGGCAGCGATAACCGCGGAGCCCGTCCGGCAGCTTCCTCCTCCCCCGGGATCTTCAGGGTCTCGGGGCCGCCTTCCCTCAGAGTCTTCTTCTAACTCCATGGCGGGCCAGCGCCCAGAGGTCGAGGAGTGGGAGGACGAGCCGGTGGCGAGGGCGCCGGTCCCCAACTGCAGCGAACCGGGGGAGGCGGATGTGAGGAGGCTGGAGCACCAGTATCGCCTGCCCCACAAGTACAGTTTTGCCACTGCTACTCCATACGAGACGAGCCTAGACTCTCGTACAGACCACATCTGTATATTTATTCTGTCGTGGAAGGGTGGATTCCGCCTTCCTTCCGAACCTTTCGTCCTTCAGCTTGATTTTTTTCGGTTGGTGCCCATTCAGTTGGTAGCCAACTCTTATCTCCTCCTTTCTGCCTTCTGTATTCTCTGCCGTCAGTGCGGAGTTCCGCCTTCCATGGACCTCTTCCACTATTTCTTTGAGTTGAAAGCACATTCTTTGACTGGGAAGGGCTTCTATTTCATCCTGGCGAGGCGGAATAGGAGTTGTATCTCTTTGGCGGCGAAGGATTCTTCGCATAATGGGTGGAAGACCTAATTCTTCTGGGTGAAGATTTGTTCAGTGGAGGAAACCTGGAGGTGCCTGGTAATCCCCAATTTCCACCCTAACATCCCTCCTAGGCAGGATGAGTTCCCCCCTCACGTGGAGAAGTACGCAACCATCCTGCTGAAACACCGCCAGTCCACCGAGGAACTGGTGACACTGGAGAATATCGAGCGGTGTCTTCTCACGCGGCTGCACCCGTCGGGCTCAGGTGCCACAGCTTAGACTTTTCTTCGGATGTGGGGGTCATCTTTCTTTTCTTGAATTCATCTTCTTCTTCGTGTAGACACCAGGCGGGAGCCACTGAAGGAGGCCGCAGAGGCGATCGAGCTTGGAGATGACTCGGCTGCCGACGAACCGACTGCTCCCGTGGGTCGCTCCCGAACCAAAGATAAGGGCAAGGGAGTGGCCCGAGGCGAATCCTCCGGACTGCGGGGACCCACGCGCAAGGACCCTGTGGAGGGTATGGTTGGGGGCCGCTGCGAGGGCCATAAAGCGGGCCAGGAAGGCCGGGGCCGTACCCGTAGTCGAAGGTGATCCTACCACGGCTCACCCCTCCGCCGGGCACAGTGGGGCCGATCCTACCGGGCGGGCTCTCCCACCAGCCGAGCTAGAGGGGGCCGACGAGGTCGGGGCTGCCCCTACGGGCGGCGATAATGCGGGCTCGGTTCCTCCTTTGGCCGGACCGAGGGGGCTGAGGGTGCTCCTGTAACCGGTAGCGGGGCCGACCCGGCTCTCCCCTCGGCCGGAGCCGAGGGGGCCGTGGCCGCAGTTGGGGATGCTATGATCACGGCCGCGGCTGGCGCTCCAGATGGCGATGCCAGTGCCGAGCCGATCCACGTTGAGAGGCCGCAGGAAAATTCGGCCGGGGTGCGAGGGGCTGCCGAGGCTGGGGCTCGATCCGGGCCATACGGTGGGGCACCGGGCGATGGGGGGTTCTCCCTTCCGGCGGCCTTGGAGAGGCTGGGCATCTCGGGCCCCCTGCACCAGGTGTGTCATGGTATATCCGCGAAGGTGAGGGGGGGAGGTAGGCAGCACTCCCCGTCCACGGCTCTGGCCGGGGTTATGAAGGGCGGCTTGGCCCTGGCCCAGATGGGGGCGGTTCTGGCAGAAGCGTACACTCGATCGGAGTGGGAGCGAGCGAACCTGGCCTGGACCCTCGGTGGGTCAGATAGGAGGTTGACTCGGCTCATCGAGGAGCGTGACGGGCTTCTGCGGGAGCTTTCCTCAATCAGGGAGCTGGTATGATTGAGCCAAGTGGAGACCCGAGCGCTAGCCAGGTAGCTAGCCAAGGCCCGTGAATCGCTCGAGAGGAAGAACTGGCTTCTTGAAGAGGAGCGCTTAGCACGCGTTGAGCTGGACGGTTGGTGTGAGACCGAGCGTGCCGAGCTAGTAGACTGCGTAGAGGAAGTCGAGCGTCTTCGGGGGGAGGCCGAGGCTGATCGAGCTAAGGCGGAGAAGCAGGTGGCGGCGGCCGAAGGGCAGACTGCTGAGGCCGAGCGGAAGGCCCCCGAGGCGGAGCAGAGGGAGGCCAAGCTCGTCGGTAGGGTGGGATCGGCCGGGGCTGAGGCTCTCGAGCAATACAAGAGCTTAGAGGCTTACCGGTTCGACCTTAAGGAGGCTGCCCTCCCCTACTACGAGCTAGGACTTCGTCGGGGCATCCGCAAGGGGTTCCAGCAGGGTTACAACCGGGCCATTTCTTACACCGAGGAGCAGGCGTCCGGAGTGGTTGATTTCCCGTCCGGTCAATGCTATGACTCGGACTTGTCATCCTCTAGTTCCTCTGTTTCGCTGCAGGATGAAGAGGATCCCGAGGGCTCATCACCCGAGGGGTCGCCAACACCGGATGCCTTGGGAGGGCACGCAACCGAGGCAGTTCCCACGCCGGTGGGGTCGGTGCCAGGGTCAGCCGTCGCTGAGGCTGCCGGGGGCTGACCGCTCGAGCCCTCTACTTCCGGTCTTCAACGTGGGCCAGAGGCCTGATGTATCTATTTCGCTTCTTCTTTTTGCATACCTTTTCCCTTTTTGAAGAAAAAGACTCCTTTTTTGTGTAGAGATAAATAAGGCAGTAGCATTGTGATGAAGACTTATCTGTTCCATATCGCCATTGCCGTATTCTGTTCAGCGTATCTGCAGTGGTTGGAAAGATCCGATATTTTTTGCGTGAGTCTCGCATAATGGTTGGGTGAGTGTCTAATAGGGTGTCTTTCCATTTTCTCGCGCTTTAAATGCCTGGCCGCTTCGTGTGTCCCGCTGGGGCAGAAGACGAGAGGTTTGAGGTGACCGTTCGTAGGGAGAAATCCTTCTGGCGTGTTTTCGAGAGGAGGGAGATCATTTAAGGCAAGTAGCCTACCTTCGCCTATAAAAAGGACTGAAGGGCGTTTCTTCCTCTCCACCGCTTAGGATTTTCCCTGACAGTCTTTCCTCGTTCCTTCTTCACGTAGCGTTGTACCGTTGTATTTGGAGCATGGAGGAAGCTCCGGAAGAGGAGGCTGCCGACGACGGGGGGCAGAGAGTTCCTGCTGCTCCGGACATGAAGAGGATTCGACGGCTGGCGGGCAGACTTGAAAAGGGTTCGACGTGCGGAGGCACGCCATTTTCCCTTTATCAGTTCCGGCGGCCCTTGCAGGGGGGCAAGATGGAGGACAGATGGGGGCATCCGACATCCCTGCTGCCCGTTCCTTCCTGCTCGATTCACGGATGGGAGGAGGAAGCCAACTAAGCTCCATCCCTTCCGGGCCTTCCCCTGCCTCCTCATCCAGCTCTGCTGGTTTCTTTTTCTTTCTAGCAGCCTCTTTTTCCCTCTTCTGCTCTGGTCCTCCTTTCTTTCACTCTTCGGAGGGTGCATGCACTCTCTTTCTTCCAAGGAGTTGGCAGTTTGGCGGGGAAGATGCTTTCATATGCATTCCCTCTCCTCCTTCTCTTCCAACTTCAACTTGGAAGGTAGCCTTCTCTTTCTTAATCCCTCTGTCACCTTTGTCTCGAGCTGCCCGACCCAACGGGGTCAACTATCCTTTATCCAAGCCAGTTTCTACACTAGGCAGAGTAAGTGGCTGGACGCAGGAAGGTCATCTGAGTCAGCCAAGCGATGGGCTCATACGACGGCGCTAGATGGATCTTTTACTTTTTTGACATGTATTCTATTGGCTTCGGCCTTCCTGATGTACAAACGGGTTGTTTGAATAAAAAGAAAGGAGCCTTTTGTTTTATCTCATGTCGTTTGCACAATACTCAGTACTCAGAAGTAGAACTTGCGTAATGTAGTTGTGTTCCAGGTCCGAGGGATGGGCTCTCCTTCCATCGTGGATAGACGGTATGCTCCTTTTTTGAGTGTCTCGACCACTCGGTAGGGGCCTTCCTAGTTAGGGGATAACTTGCCCGCCGCCTCAAGTGGTCGAGAGGCTTCGGCTTTCCTGAGGACGAAGTCTCCCGGCTGGAAGTGTCTGTCTCGGACTTTGGCGTTGTAGTATCGAGTGAGGCGGCGTTGGTACTCCGTTGCTCTGATGCTGGCAATCTCCCGGATTTCATCTGTTAAGTCAAGATTTTCGAGCAATTTCTGGTCGTTTGTCTCGGACGGGAAGTAGATGACTCGGAGAGAGGGGTTGCCAATCTCAAACGGGATCACGGCCTCGGTACCGTATACCAGCTGAAAAGGGCTTTCACCGGTTGCCGTTCTGGGAGTCGTTCTGTACGACCAGAGTACGTTCGGTAATTCCTCGAGCCAGTTGCCTTTGGCTTTGTCGAGCCTAGTCTTGATGCCTTTTAAGATAGTCTTGTTGGCATTTTCGACTTGCCCGTTAGCCTGAGGGTGGGCGACCGAAGTGAAGTGAATGCGAATATTGAGGTCGGTGCATCTATCTCGGAAATACCGAGAATCAAATTGCCGACCATTATCGCTCACTATCACCCGGGGGATGCCGTAGCGACAGATGATCGACTTCCAGATGAAATTCCAGACGACTATCTCGGTGATCCTTGCAGTGGCTTCGGCCTCGATCCACTTAGTGAAGTAGTCGATGGCGACGATAATGAACTTCTTCTGGGCCTGGGACGTGGGGAATGGCCCGAGGATGTCGATTCCCCAGCGAGCGAAAGGATAAGGCTCGTGTAGGGTGATAAGCTCCGTTGCTGGCTGATGGACCAAGTGGTCGAATCGCTGGCAACGGTCACAACGTTGTGTGTAGGCTGAGCAGTCACGCTCTAGGGTGGGCCACCAATAACCTCGCCGTAGCAAGATCCTGGCGAGCGACCTTCCCCCCAAATGCGCTCCGCACAGACCTTCTTGAACTTCTTCGATCGCTCGGTTGGCTTCGTCGGCACCGAGGCACTTCAAAAGAGGGCCAGAGAAGGATCTCTGATAAAGTACGCCATCCAGAGTGACGAATCACCGAGCTTGGTATTTCAACCTTCGAGCTTCCCGAGGGTCGGGAGGCTCCTGGGAGTCTTGGAGCCACGACAGGTAGGGGGTACGCCAGTGGCTTTGGGAGGCTGAGTCAACAGCTAGGAGCTCCGAATCAATGCTCGGGCACTCTAGCTCTTCGAGAAGGACCGATCGAGAACCCTCGGGGTCAAGAGAGGAGGCCAGCCGAGAGAGGACGTCCGCTCGGGAGTTTTCCTCCCGAGCTATTCGGACTACGTCAAAACTCTCGAACTATTATGCCACAGTCTTGACTAGTTGGAGGTATTTGATCATCGGTGCCTCCCAAGCTTCATAATCGCCGTTGACCTGGCTAGCGACCAGTTGGGAGTCGGTGTGAATTCTGACTCGCTCAGCCCCTAACCGCCGGGCCATGCGGGCTCCCGATATGCGGGCCTCATACTCGGAAGCGTTGTTGGATGCTTGGAAGTTGAACTTCAGGGCATACTGTAGCTCTGCTCCTTCGGGGGACTTCAAGAGAATGCCGGCACCGCTTCCGGCGGAATTGGAAGATCCATCGACGAATAGTTCCAAGGTCGGCCCGGGTGTGGACGGAGATCTTTCTTCAGTCGGGATGGTGCTCTCGATGATGAAGTCGGCGAGTGCCTGGCCTTTGATAGCCGAGCGAGGCCGATACGATATATCATAGGCCCCGAGCATGATGGCCCACTTGACGAGGCGTCCTGAGGCTTCAAGGTGAGCGAGGATCTTCTTCAATGGTTCGCTGGTCAGCACGGTGATGGAGTGCCCTTGGAAATAGGGTCGGACGCGCTTGGCCGAGGTAACCAACGCTAGCATGAGTTTCTCGGTTGCGGGGTACCTTTTCTCAGCCTCGCTGAGCACCTTGCTTGTGTAATAGACCGGTCTCTCGATTCTCGAGTCATTTTTGACTAGGACCGAGCTAACTGTGGATGGAGTTATCGAGAGATAGAGATACACGGCTTTCCCTGGGACGGGCTTGGAAAGCACTGGGGGCGAAGCCAGGAACTCCTTAAGCTCGGTGAACGCTCTTTGGCATTCCTCTTCCCACGCGAATGTGGCAATGCCATTTTGGGCCCTCTCAACAGTTTGAAGAAGGGTAGGCATCGTTCAGCCGCGCGGGACAGGAATCTGCTGAGTGCAGCAATGTGCCCGGTAAGGCGTTGAACGTCTTTGATGCAGGTGGGTGGGAGCATGTCCAGGATGGCCTGGACCTTGTCGGGGTTGGCCTCGATCCCACGCTGAGTGACTAAGAAGCCCAAGAATTTCCCGGACTTTACTCCGAAGGCGCACTTGGCGGGGTTGAGCATCATGTTGTACTTCAGGAGGGTGTCGAAAGTTTCTGCTAGGTCGGCAAAGTGGTCCTTGGCCTTGGGGGTCTTCACGAGCATGTCGTCAATATAGGCCTCGACGTTCCGACCGAGCTGTCCCTCGAACATATGGTTGACTAGCCTTTGGTATGTGGCTCCGGCATTCTTCAACCCGAAAGGCATCCGAGTGTAACAATGTACGCCGAAGTTGGTGATAAATGCGGTTTTATCGATGTCTTCGGGGTGCATTCTGATCTGGTGGTAACCTGAGTAGGCATCCAGGAAGCTAAGTATCTCATTGCCCGAGGTTGAATCAACCAGTTGGTCGATGCTCGGTAAGGGATAGCAATCCTTTGGAGTAGCCTTGTTCAGGTCGGTGAAGTCCACGCACATCCGCCATTTTCCTGAAGCTTTCGGCACCAGGACGACGTTAGCTAGCCACGTCGGGTACATGACCGGTCTAAAAAGGCCAGTCTTCTGCCCCTTGGTGACCTGCTCCTTGATAATCGTCTGCTTCTCTGGCGCATGCTTCCTTCTGCGTTGTTGCACGGGCTTCATGGTTGGGTCGAGGTTGAGCTTATGCACCACCGTCTCTTCCGGTATCCCGGGGAGTTGATCATCAGACCATGCAAAGACCCGGATGTATGCGGAAAGGAAATCTTTGTATTGCTGTTGAACCTCAGATGTTAGGTCGGCTCCGATCTTTACTCCTAGGGTCAGGTCGTCGTTTTGGAAAACCGCTAGCAATTCACCTCCAGGTTCGACGGTTGCGGATTTTTCCTCGACTTCCCGGGCGCCCTTGTTTTTCCCATCCGGCCTTGTGGCTTCAACTGAGATATTGTAGCACCTTCGGGCCATTACGTGGTTACCTCGGACTTCCCCCAATCCATTTTTGGTGGGGAACTTCATCTTTTGGTGATAGGTAGAAGGCACCGCTTTCGTTCGGCTAAGGATTCCTCGGCCGAAGATTGCGTTGTATGCTATCATACCTTTGATCACTATGAAGTCCACCATGACCGTAACAGTTTTGGGTGGGGTGCCAAGAGTAACCGGCAGGCTTAGGGCTCTCTCGGGATAGGTGGCCTGGCCATTGAACCCGCACAGGGGGGTCCGGATCGGGCGGAGTTTAGACGGATCCTCCCCCATCTTAAGGAAACATTCGTAGGATAATACATCATGCTTCCATTGTCAACCAGAATCCTGTCTACGTTATAGTGGTTTATTGTGGCCGATATCACTAGGGCGTCATCGTGCGGGATGCTCAGCCCCTCCAGGTCTTGGTCGGAGAAGATTATGACCTGGGGTTCGCTTGGCGGGGCCCTGCGAGGCTCGATGGCTCGGCTCGCCCGCTCAGCATGATGCTTCCTTCCCCAGCGACTGTCTCCTCCCGATCCCGCTCCTCCGGCGATGACGTTGATGTGGACCCCTCGGGGGGCGTTGTCGATCTCCTCTGGGGCGCCTCGATCTTCCTGGTGCCTGGCCACGAACCGGGAGAGGTGCCCCTGACGAATGAGATGCTCGATCTCGTCCTGGAGCTGGTGGCAGTCGCCGGTATGATGCCTATGGTCGCTGTGGAACAGGCAATGCTTGCTGCGACTGCGGTTCTTTGACTTCATTGGCTCGGGTTGGCGGAGGAGGCCCGAGCCTTTGATGTCTTCATAAATCTCGTATACTGGAGCGGTTAGGGGAGTGTACCGCTCGTACCTCCGTGACGGTTTCTTGCGATCCCTGTCTCGGTTCCGCCATTTCCCTGGGCCTGAGCTTGGCTCGGGTGCCCGCTTCTTGTCCCCCTCCCGACCTGAGCCGGTTGCGTCTCGGCATGCACTGAGCACTTCCTCGCACTCGGCGTGGCGCAATGCCAGAGTCACTAGCGCAGCAAGGGTCGAGGGAGGGTGGAGGACAAGCTCACGGCGGAGGTTCTTGTCGCGGGTGCCCCCGGTCAGTGCGGTTATGGCCGAGGCGACGTCCAGGCGGGGGATCCTCAGGGCTTCCGATTTGAATCGGAGGACGTAGGCCTGAAGTTTTTCCCCTTGCGCCTGTTTGAGGGCCAAAAGCCCCACTACCGACCTTGGGGGACCGCTACCGGCAAAACTCTCCTTGAATACTCGCCCGAACTGCTTGAAGTCTCATATGGATCTGGGGGCGAGGGCCCGGAACCATGCTTGGGCGCCTTGGACCAGGGTGGTCGCGAAGGCTCGGCACTTTATGGCGTCGGATGCTCCATGAAGGGTCATCAGAGCGTCGAAGCTATCGAAGTGGTCGACTGGGTTGCCCTGGCCGTCGTAGGGCTTGAAGGTCGGGATGGAGGTTCGGGGAGATACCTCTGCCTTCAAGATATGGTCGGAGAACGGGGATCTCTCCTTGTCCTCTAGTGGAGAGGTCTTCTGCAGGGCTCGTAGGGTGTGCTCCTGTTCTGCGAAACACCTCTCGAATTCTCACAGTCGGAGGGATAGCTCCGGCTGCCGCTGCGCCGTAGGGCTGAGGGGGCGTGAAGACAGGCCGTCCTGGCGCTCCCTGGGGACTTCGATCTCCAGGAGGGGACGGCGTGCCCCATGCCTGCCTCGCTTCGACGTGGAGGAAGCCTCTTGCTCCGGAGGGGGGGGCTTGCGAGGGTCCTCCTACTTTGTTGCGGATGAGCTGCTGTCCTCGGAGGGTGAAGCGGCCTCCGGTGGTGTGCTGGGACACGTTCTCACAGGGAGGGCTCTCCTGAGGGGCGCGTGACCTTCCATCCCTGGCCGCCTGGGTCCTCATGAGTTCCACAAGGACGTCAAGTTTCGCGTTGAGGGCTTGGAAGGCGTCGGTGCCGCCGTTGAGCGGCAGCCCTACCTCCGTGAAAGGAGGGGGTGGCAGCCCGGCCGGAGGCGGAGGGGGCGGTCCATCGGTGGGAGTGCTGGCACCGGAGGGGGGGTTTTGGGAGGCTTGTGAGGGGCCTTCCCCCGCCGCCCCCGTGGCCTTTCCCCTGTCGCCGACGGACCTCCTCCCTGAACTTCTTCTCACCATACTGGCTCTTTGGTCGTTTCCCACAGACGGCGCCAGATGAAGGGGCGTGATCTCGCGCTGGTCCTGAGCTGGGAGGATGATCACCGGATAGTGAACTGTAGAGAAAGGGAAATGAATCAGGAGGCCCAGTGATGGTTCCCTAGGGAAAACCCTCCGATGCTTAAGTCAATAGAGCGTTGGTCGAAGGTATTGAGGGAGGAAGAAAGAGATGCGCGAGATCCCCCAACACCAAGATGGTGAAGTGGTTCCTACTCAGGGAGTGTTAGGCCTGTATCTGCCTTACCTGCCGCCGGAGGGAGTCCCTGGTTTATATAGCGAGCTCCCTGGATGAGTCCCATAAGCTGAGGAGTTTCATGCGGGAGTTACGTCCTCATCATGGGATCGTTACGTCCTCATCATGGGACCGTTACGTCCTCGTCGTGGGCTCTTTATGACATTGGGGGATCGTGGCTCCCTTATCCCCCTGAACTCCTACTCATAAAGGACTTTCAACGGCTACATGGATAAACACTTGTCAGTCGATCCAAACATGAGAAGTGCCAGCCCTGTCTGGGCGATAGGCATAGCTCGGATGCAGTCAGATCGGAGTGGGCGAGGAGCGCTCGCCCTTATCCCGTTGGGGGAATGGCTCGGGCGTGGGTCTTCCTCCGTCCTGACTTTCAGGCCTTCCGAGCCTAAGGGCTGAAGAGGAAGGATGGGATCCCGAGTGATCTTTATTGGGCTTTTTTACCGAAGTGGGCCCTAGAGGGCTATCACTTGGATGAGCTGAGCCTCGTTCGGTCCTGATGGGCCTAGTTTGGCTGCTCATAATTGGGCTACAGAAACCCCCCTCTCCATACACCATCGCTCCCTAGTTTTCCCAACCTAACGGCCTATCCGAAGGTTAAGCGCGTGCACCTGGATGATCACCTGTTTTTGTTAAAGGGGAACATCAGATCCTGGAACATGCGAGCAACCAACTAGTTCTCAAGATAATATAACTTAGTACCATATAGTAATGCATATAGGGATTGAAATACTTTACCTGACTTACCTGACAGGGAGTCGCAAGGCAAGTGAAAGCTGATATTGCAAGAAAGATTGTTTAACAGGATTTGCAATAAGATCATCAAATAACCAAATTTATCAATTGAACACAAAGTGCAGCAACAAAGATCAAACCATCCATTCAGCATACGAACGGTCAATGATAGGCCGCCCATCAGTAGGAACGACTGATTTCAAGCCGTGTACAAGCATTGAATTTGAAGGTGGCTTAAGAAGGTGAACGGCTCAATTACAACCGCCAACAGGATGAACGACAAGTAGCCAACCGTTCGCATAAAGCATACCG
Organism: Amorphophallus konjac; assembly: GCA_022559845.1. Taxonomy (NCBI): domain Eukaryota; kingdom Viridiplantae; phylum Streptophyta; class Magnoliopsida; order Alismatales; family Araceae; genus Amorphophallus; species Amorphophallus konjac. The sequence continues at coordinate 253,560,160 of CM040118.1, read as the reverse complement.
TTGGAGTAGTGCGGCCCAAGGACAACCGTCTAGAGGGCGGACGGTCTATCGTTCGACCGCACAACCTCTGGGGTTTTAAAACACTAAAACCCCTTTGTCTTCCTCCCTCCACCGTAACCCACGGTGGAAGAAGGAGAACGAAGGGCTTTCAAGCACACCCCCACTTCCCAACTCTCACGCTCTCAATCTTCCTCACGCCCTCAATTTCCCCTACCCCATGCGAACCAAGCATCAAGCCTCCCGCCCCGCCATGGCCGGAGAAGAAGTACCGCTGCCAAAATCGGCGATCGTCGTTGCAGAGGAGATCACCGTAGAACCGCTGCCGACGATCCCTGAGGAACCAGAGGCGTCTGCGACCAAACGGGCGACTGAGGACACGGCCGTAGCGGCCGCTGCCGAGGATGCCGAAGCGCCACCGTCCACGGCGGCGAAGGTGAAGACACCGCGGGACCCCGAGGTAGGTCCCCTAAAACCCTAGCCAAAGAACCCTTGCATGTTGGCCCTAGGGAGAAAAACAAGGGGCATATGACCCCTGGGGACCGGTTTGGGGGCCCTTTGGGGTGCTCCCGCCCGTGGGGAAGGCCCTCACCGTCGTCGGGGAAGACGACGGATGAGAGGTTCTCAGGGAACCACACAACCAAGGACATGCGGCTCATATAGAGTCGCCCATAGCACATGCGGCCCAGGCGTGGCCGCCCAAACTCAGAAAATGATGGGGAAAGAAATTGAAGAACGGTGAGGCTGTCACCGTATAATAGATAAACGGGCTAGGTTAGTCCGTTCAAACATAATGGAGTTGAGAACTCGAACGGCCCACATCAGGCCGTACATTAGGAAGAGTGGTCCATGGAGAACTGCCCTTCTAACAGAAATGCACATTTTATTATTTTCATTTTATTGGTGAAATAAAATGCTTAAATATATTATTAAATGCTTGAAATTAATGAATGAATGCAGGGAAAGCGTAGGACCAGCATCTCGTGGCTGCAGGTTCGGGCGGTGTATCAGGCACTACCAGACTTTCAGCGGGAGCGGTTGACTGCCATAGGGTTTACCCCATTCCTGAGCATCGATGTGTGTCGGTTCGACACAGCTCTGCTTTACGCTCTGAACGACCGCTGGGACCCAGTGAGTCGCCCCTTCCTCTTCCCGTGGGGGCATATGGTCCCCACGTTGGAGGACGTGGCCAGACTCACTGGCCTACGGGTGCATGGGTCTCCAGTGAGCGGGACCACGTATCCCGACTACCGTGAGATGGCCCAGGAGCTGCTGGGATTGGAGCTGCGGCGGCTTGAGCGACAGTCTACCCTCTTGCCCCGGGCGAGTCTTCAGGACAACCTCGGACTACGACGAGCTGGCATAGCGACGGGGGAGCAGCCGGAGCAGCACCTCCAGAGGTTGGTGGACCTGGCAAGACCGAGAGTGGCGGTGGAGCCGGGAGCAGAGGCTGATAGAGTGCTGCGGAGATTCCTGATGCTACTATTCAGACGACTCCTCTTCTAGACACGTGCGGACGTGATCCAATGCCGCTTCCTTCCACTACTCCAGGACCTCGACCATGTTGGCGACTATGCGTGGGGAGCGGCGGCCCTGGCTTTCTTGTTCAACAGCTTGAGTTCGACGGGTAGGCGGACCATGCTCGGGCGCTTCTCCCCTTTACTCCAGGTACGACTTCTATCCTCAGACTTGATTATGCAACTTCTACATGTTTCCTAGATGCTGCCACGATGCTGTGATGTAGGTGTGGGCCTACGTGCATCTACGTGGGCTAGGCAGAAACGAGGAGACTCACCCGGAACTCCTACAGATTGCCCGGAGGTGGACAGCACCTCGAGAGACTACAGCCCTTAGGAGATAGGTCCGGGAGCTGCAGGACGACCTAGAAGCTCTACCGTACGCCTCAGTGTGTTTCTAAACTCAGGCTCTTTACTTAAGGTAAGACAAAGATATGATCATTGTTCCTGAACTCCGTCTTCTTCGCCGCCGGACTCTAAGGTCGAACCTGTGCGACAGTGCCTCCTTGTTAGGGCTCTATCTTCTAGAATACTCCATGAAATTGATCCCCGTTTGTTGCAGTCTCTTCCCCTTTGTATTATCTTAAGTTTGGTATATGGAGCATGATTTTTAATTGACTATATCTCCTAGAATCTTGGCTGCAAGTTAAGGTTTTATGCATTTCGTCCAACAAAAACTTTTGCAGATTAGGTTCTAGAGGCTTCTTCGAAGAGCCATAACTTCCACATCCTTCCACCAAAAAGAGTCCCGTTTATTCCTACGCCTTATCTTGAATATTATCTCGAGAATGATCTAGAGATCTCGAGATTTGGTGGACTCTATCTTCTGGAATCGTGGGAGAAAGTTGGGGGTTTCACCACTTTTCTATATAAACCTGCCCAGTTCACCTGCGCAGCGGGGGGCTCTTCTTGGACTCGGGGCGAAGCCATGCCAGATCGTCGACTCACACCTTCGACCCCACTGTGAAGAGGGAAGTATCAACTTTAATTTTCACCTCTCTGGGCTCGTTTTCATCGCTCCTATCCTTATTTCTTATCTCCTACTTTTTCAAAATCATCACAAATCGCACAGTTTCTGCACGTTTTTGCATTTTTCTCCATTTTGCACATCACTTTTCTCCTCATTCTCTCAATCATTTTTCGTGATTCCAAATCCTATGCATACACAATACACCCCCCTTTTGTTTGCATCCATTCATAGGGGTTAAAAACCCTCCCCCGATGCGTTCTCCCCCTTTCTTTCATGCTACTTTATCATTTCGGGACATGTGCTACACTTCACATTCTATTGGGTTTTCTCTCTTTTGTGGCTTTGTTTTGCAGGAGACTATTGATAGAACGTGAGGCCCTTGCTTTCTAGCCGGCTAGGAGGTGAGGAGGTGTCATCCACATAGGTTCCCGCGTCCCTTTTCAAGCGCGATCACGTTGTAGCGGCTTCCCTTTAGGCCGTGTCATCCTCCATATTTTCCAAGGTACGCGCGCCGTCTTCATCCTTTCTCCATCTTTTGGGTGTCGTAGAACCTTGGTGGCGATCACGGTCAGGTTCCTCTTCTTCATCGCCTCTTTGTTTTCATGCACTTTCACACTTATATGCATGGTTACATGTTCATAGTTTGGGGTGGGATAGATTGAAACATTTATATCTACACCTTTTTTGGCGATCACGGTGGGACATTTCACTGGCAAATCATGGGTCATGAATGCTCAAAAGATGCGTATGATGCGTGCTATCTCTGGTGCCCCTCGGGTCTAGTCCCCAGGGAGATGATGAGCCGAGCCAGGTTTCGATTGTGCATTTTAAGATTCAAGATTTCATTTGTCGCGTGCCAATCTGGGTCCTGGTCCCTGGCTTTTTTTGGGATAATGAGCCTGCATTTTCAGAGACGGTTGATAAGAAGAGTTCCCTCGCATTAGTGCCAGTTTCTTCAAAAGCGAGGCTGGTGGCAATCTCTTTGCTCACCGGAGGTTCGATTATTGATATTGTTATTACCTCTCACACGATTGCTGTACAGTTCACTAGCTGAGAGGTGTTGTCTACTCGGATTGTGCTAACTCATACGACTGCCAAGTGTCTGCTAGATTCCATGTTCTAGGGGCAATTGGACCTTTTACACTATTGAATCCAATTCATATGATGTGAATAATGAGTAGGGATAGATAGGCAAACAATAATTAACATCGCGAAAGAAACCGGCTCTTCCGGATACAATCAAATCCGTCATTGCTCCCGAGGATCAAGAGAAGACCTCTTTCACCACACCCTGGGGCACGTACTGCTATATTGTTATGCCATTCGGATTAAAGAATGCAGGTGCCACGTAAATAAGAATATCCCTTTTGAAACAGATAATGCAGACTTACGGAGGTTCCGGATAAGATCACCTAGTCGAGCCCAAGGAATATGGGAGCGAGAGGATCACTTACCGAGGGGGAATGCAATTACAATATGCCAATATGCATGATCCTATGTGCACCGGGGTGCATGCAATTTCTAGCCTAAGTCTAGCAAATCAAGACAATCATGAAATCATGCTAACATCACAAAAATGCATGAAAAATGTAAAACAATATGAATAACAATGCTGCAAGGCCTAAAATATGGACAACTAGACACTAAAAGATAAGAAAAATCATCAAAGGACAACGTACCTTTGTGTTTGCCCCCGGACCTACAAGTGAGTTTTATGCATAAAATGCAAAAATGAAGGCAATATTTAAGTAGGCAAATGAAATCCAATGCATGCAAATAATATGTGGATATGAAGCTAATACAAAAGACTACCCAATGGAACCAAGAAACAGCCAAAAGAGACCCTGGAAGGCAATTTAAATCAGCAAGCAAAACGGCCCTATGAATCTGCCCCAAATCTGCCTAAGACTAGATGCACAAAATGTAAAAATAGAGGCACTTTTTAAATATGCAAATGATGTCCAAATGAGGCAAACTCTATATGTATGGAAATACAATACAAAGGATAGCACAATGCAACAACAATCAGTCCAATCCGACATCGGGAGACAAAGTTATGCTCAAATGAACAAGGCCCCTGTGAATCTGTCCCGAATCTGCCTACAAACTAGATGCATAAATTAAAAAATGGAGGTAATTTTTAAATATGCAAATGATGTCCAAATGATTCAAACTCTATATGTATGGAAAGACAATACAAAGGACAGCACAACGCAATAAAAATCATGCGAATTCGACGTCAGGAGAAAAAGTTATGCCCAAATGAATAAGGCCCCTGTGAACAGAAATCATGCCTGGTCAGAACCACTAAAAGGTCTCTAGATGACCGTTTATATTCTCTAAGTGGTCTTCTGGATGACCGCCCAGGTGCTGGACGGTCCAGTGAAGACCATTTATAACACCAGAGGCTTTGGGCGGTCCTGGAAAGGCCGTTTAAAGGTCTAGGCGGCCCTACGATAGACCGCGTACCCCTGACAGACCCGAAAATAGACAGAATGATGGAAAAACGTGGATGAGACTACCCAAACATGCACTAGTACCCAAACCTCCACTTCCGCCACTTCCACCTCCACTACTCCTATCCCCAACGCCGCTCGGCGTGTCATGAGAATACGCCGACGTTGGGTCCCACAACCTTCCATTTCCCCTTTACTTCCTTCCTCACCCTCTCCATTTCCACCACCTCCACTACCTCCATTGACCACATCACCCTCTCCATCATCTTCACTATCCCTACAACCATCACCATCATCTTCACTGCCTCCTCTCCCGAAGGCACATATTCCATCATTTCCACAATCTCCACCGCTATTTCCTTCCCCACCATTACCCTTCTCGCCCGAGTCTGAGCAAGCTACCCCTGCACCTACACCTCTGCCTTCGCCTTTACCCCCTCCTATGCCTCCACCTTTGCCTTTGCCTCGACCCAAGCCTATTATCGCCGCTATCCCTCCACCGCCTAAGGCTTCTACACCTCCTAAACCTTCACCCACGCCTTCCAAGCCTATTACCTCCACTTCTCCATCCCTTTTCACCCCACGGAGCGGGTGTGCATTATCTTTGGTGCCCCTCGGGTTTGGCCCCCAGGGAGATGATGAGCCAAGCCAGGTTTCGATGGTGCATTTCAAGATTCAGGATGTTATTTCCCGCATGCCAATCAGAGTCCTAGTCCCTGGCTATTTTGGGGATGATGAGCCTAAATTTCCTCTGGAGATGGTTGCAAAGAAGAGTTCCCTTGTAGTAGCGCCAATTTCTTCACAAGCAAGGCCGGTGGCAATCTCATTGCTCGCTGGAGGATTCACTATCAATACTGTTATTTTTCCTCACTTGATTGCTATTCAATTCACTGGCCAAGAGGGGTTCTCTACTCGAATTGTGCTAACCCATACGGCCCCAAGAGCTTGATGGATTCCCTATTCAAGGGGCAATTGGCCGTATCTTCTGTATTTTCCAAGGACATTCCGCACATCTTATGCAATCTTCCTCGGTTTATTGGTGAATTGGCCTCGTCAACGCCGTTCATTACTCTCCCTCTGTTTTATCCTGCTCTTCTAGTAAGGGAGTTATGCTTCATGCTCGATTGTCGAGTGAAGATGCCGAATCTTATGCTGCTAATACCGAGTGATGAAACTCCACAGTTTTCTGATGTTCATCCCAAGGAGTCATCTATCCATGAATGTCCGCCAATGGATAGCACTGGGTGTCTAGGGGCAACCACCCCGACAAAGCTGCGTATTCACGATCGAGCTAGGTTGTCTGCCAGATGGGACCGTTATTTGAGGAGACATTGCAGATTGAGAAGGCCGAAGGTCCGAGTCTGCGTCAGGCGGATCCATGTTCAAGAAGTGTCAGCTAAGAAGAGGCGGCGGCGTAAGTTTGAGGGCCGTCGATTGTGCACTCAGGGGTCCACTTCTTTCTCTTCCTCTTCCTTTCGTTCATCCTTTCTATTGCTCAGCTCCCACCCCTGGGTGTGTACCTCCCTTCCTCTAATCCAATTTCTATGATCTTCTCCTCTCTTTTCGGGTTCGCAAACCCCCATTCTTCATTTTTCCCCTACAATGGAGATTCATAATTTTGTATTGATACATTTTCTCTTTTTGGTAGCCCTTATTGGCCAGAGATAGCATGAAATCTCACTTTTGAGGGTCAAGACTGCCCCTATTTGAGACCTCTCTCGTATTAGGGAGCGCCTACGTTAGTCATAGCATTTTGATTTGCTCTCCCTCCGGAATATGCCCCGGGACTTGAGTGGCCAAGCGACGACAGCGGTCAGCGAAGGTAGAGAACTCCTCGTCGGGCCTCATCTTCTCATGGGCCAGATCAACTATAGAATACTTGGGCCCAACCTGGTCTTGATACTACTGAAAAAACTTCTCTTGGACGGTTTGAAAATTCACCACTTGATCTTGCGGTAATGAAAAGAACCAATCCCGAGCCGGGCCTTCCAACGACAGACCGAATAAATAGGCCATCAAACGTTGGTCATGTCAGAATTGGGCCGACTCATAAAGAAACTCCTTCAAGTGCACATAGGGGTCACCGACTCCACCATAGCGGCGATATGTAAGAATTTGTGAACGCGGTGGAAGCTGAAGACCTTGGAATGGAAACGAGCTACTCAAAGAAGATCTGGGATCAATTCGGTGTTGTAGCTCATCAAGCTGGCGTTGGGTTTGAGCAATCATCTCCTCGATAGGGAGAGACTGAGAAGGATACAAGCCAGCCTAAGCAAGAGAATGTGGATTTGGACCAGGATTGTGGTATTGGGCCAGATAAGGGGATCCAGACTAAAAAGAAGAAAAGCTCATTCCAGGAATAGAAGGATGCATGGGCCTGGAAGGATCATGATCATAAGAATTAGGACCCATTGGGCCAGCAGCAACATGGGTAGGAGGAGCGGGCCTATTAAGAGAAGTAGGCCCATTAAGGGAATAAGAAGGCCCGTTAAAGGAAGAGGGCTCATTCAAAGTAGAAGAGGGCCCATTAAGCGAAGAAGAGGGGGCCCGTTAGAAGGATGATGCCTATTAAAAGAGCATGGCCCATTGAAGGGATAAGACCCACTAAGAGAATGGGACCCATTAAAGGAAGATGGGCCACTCAAGAAAGATGACCCATTAAAGGAATGAGGCCCATTAGATAAATGAGGCCCGTTATGAGAATCAGGCCCATTAAGATGATTAGCAGTGAGTTTTTGGGCCTGGACCGGGTCCATTTGGCAAACAAGAAGTGATAAGTGGGCCATGAGATTTGCTTGTGGGTCGGAAGGGCCACGAGGAGATGGGCCCGCGTGGGAAGAGGAATCCACGCGGGCATAGGAAGACGGGGAAGAAGAAGGATAATGTACATGAGAAAAATGGCGCTCCATGAGGGCAAATGGAGACTTTATATAGGAAAATCAGGGAAATACAATGAGAGAAGTAAGGGCTCGAAGATCAAGGAGGGGGACTGACTCAATAATGTAAAGGAAAAAAAAGTAAAAGAAACCTAAGACAATGAGACTGGACAAATGGACACACAGAATGGAGTAGCCTAAACGGGCCTAATGACAAAACCTATATGGGTAGTAGGGGATGCAACATAAAATAACACAAATGGACTTGGACAAGCCAAATCAACACAAATAATATGAAGGATTTCACCCAAGTCAAATAAGTTAATATGATGGGAAGTATTTTATTGTCAAAGTTTTGGGTGGGCCTTTTAAGGATTTTAATTGAGATTAATTCCCTCAAGATAGGTATCTTATAGGGAATAAGGTCCAAACTTTGGGTTGACTAAGGTTAATTCCATCACAATGTATGCAAATGCAAGCCTAAGGGGTGGAAAGGTATAACTGGCCCGGCGTCCGTGTGGGAATTCACGGCTCGCGGGGACTTACGGAGGTCCCGGATAAGATCACCTAGTCGAGCCCAAGGAATATGGGAGCGAGAGGATCACTTACCAAGGGGGGAATGCAACTACAATATGGTAATATGCATGACCCTATGCGCACCGGAGTGCATGCAATTTCTAGCCTAAGTCTAACAAATCAAAACAATAATGAAATTATGCAAACATCACAAAAATGCATGAAAAATGTAAAACAATATGATTAACAATGCTGCAAGGTCTAAAATAGGGACAACTAAGCACTAAAAGATAAGAAAAATCATCAAAGGACAACGTATGTTTGTGTTTGCCCCCAGACCTACAAGTGAGTTTTATGCATAAAATACAAAAATGAATAGAATATTTAAGTAGGCAAATGATGTCCAATGCATGCAAATAATATGTGGATGTGAAAATAATACAAAAGACTACCCAATGGAACCATGAAACAGCCAAAACAGACCCTGGAAGGCAATTTAAATCAGCAAGCAAAACGGCCCTGTGAATCTGCCCCAAATCTGCCTAAGACTAGATGCACAAAATGCAAAAATAGAGGCACTTTTTTAATGCGCAAATGATGTCCAAACGATGCAAATGAGCTATGGATGGAAAGATAATACAAAGGTCTACACAATGGGCCCAAGAACAGGGCAATCCGACCTCGGGAGGCCACTCAAATCGTCCAAGAAAAATGCCCCCGTGAACCTGTGCGCAGACCGCATGCAAACTAAATCTAGAAAATGCAAAAATAGAGACACTTTTTAAATATGCAAATGATGCCCAAATGATGTAAACTTTATATGTATGGAAAGACAATACAAAGTACAACACAACGCAAAAAGAATCAGCCCAATCCGACGTAGGGAGACAAAGTTATGCCCAAATGAATAAGGCCCCTGTGAAGAGAAATCCTGCATGGCCAAAACCACTAAAAGGTCTCTGGATGACCGTTTATATTCTCTAAGTTGTCTCCTGGATGACCGCCCAGGTATTGGACGGTCCAGCGAAGACCGTTTATAAGCTTTAGGCGGCCCTACGATAGACCGTGTAACCCTGACAGACCCGAAAATGGACAAAATGATGGAAAAACGTGGATGAGACTACCCAAACATGCATGAACACCTTCCCAACATGCAAGAGACTAAAGATATAATGTGATGGGCACTAGGTCTCCCACCGTGATCGGCATAAAAGGTGTAGATATAAAAATGTTAGGTTTCTAATCTATCCTTCCCCACATCATTCTGTCTTCACTGGACCGTCCAGCACCTGGGCGGTCATCCTGGAGACCACTTAGATAATATAAACGGTCATCCTGAGACCTTTTAGTGGTTCTGGCCAAGCATGATTTCTATTCATAGGGGCCTTATTCATTTGGGCATAACTTTGTCTCCCAACGTCGGATTGGACTGATTCTTTTTGCATTGTGTTGTCCTTTGTATTGTCTTTCCATACATATTAAGTTTACATCATTTTGGTATCATTTGAATATTTAAAAAGTGTCTCAGTTTTTGCATTTTCTACATTTAGTTTGCATGCGGTCTGCGCACAGGTTCACGGGGGCATCTTACTTGGATAATTTGAGTGGCCACCCGAGGTCGGATTGCCCTGTTTTTGGACCCATTGTGTAGACCTTTATATTATCTTTCCATCCATAGCTCATTTCCATCATTTGGACATCGTTTGCATATTTAAAAAGTGCCTCTATTTTTGCATTTTGTGCATCTAGCCTTAGGCTGATTTGGGGCAGATTCACATGGCCGTTTTACTTGTTGATTTAAATTGCCTTCCAGGGTCTGTTTTGGCTGTTTCTTGGTTCCATTGGGTAGTCTTTTGTATTATCTTCACATCCACATATTATTTGCATGCATTTCACTTCATTTGTCTACTTAAATATTACCTTCATTTTTGCATTTTATGCATAAAACTCACTTGTAGGTCCGGGGGCAAACACAAAGGTACGTTGTCTTTTGATAATTTTTCTTATCTTTTAGTGCCTAGTTGTCCCTATTTTAGGCCTTGCAGCATTGTTATTCATATTGTTTTACATTTTTCATGCATGTTTGTGATGTTAGCATGATTTCATGATTGTCTTGATTTGCTAGACTTAGGCTAGAAATTACATGCACCTCAGTGCACATAGGATCATGCATATTGGCATATTATAGTTGCATTTCCCCTCGGTAAGTGATTCTCTCGCTCCCATATTCCTTGGGTTCGACTAGGTGATCTTATCTGGGACCTCCGTAAGTCCCCACGAGTCGTGGATTCCCACACGGACGCCGGACCGGTTGTACCTTTCCACCCCATAGGCATGCATTTGCATACCTTGTGAAGGCATTAACCATAGTCAAACAAAAGTTTGGACCTTATTCCCTATAGGATAGCTATCTTGAAGGAATTAATCTGAAGTCAAATCATTAAAAGGCCCACCCAAAACTTTGACATTAAATTATTTTCTATCATATTAACTTGTTTGACATGGTGAAATCCTTCATATTGCTTGTCTTGTTTGGGCTTGTCCAAGACCATTTGTGCTATTTTGTGTTGCATCTCCCATCATCCATATAAATTTTGTTGTTAGGCTCATTTAGGCTAGTCCATTATGTGTGTCCATTTATCCAGTCTCATTGTCTTATGTTTCTTTTCCTTTTTTACCTTTGCATTATTGAGTCAGTCTGATGTGAGACAGAAGTGGGGGGTCTTCTTCATTCTGCCCAGGGTTGCGCTATATCGTTTACGCGCGTTCTGAAGAATGCGCTATATCGTTCTAGCATGTTCACAGACGTTGGTAGAACGACGAACCTTGATGTTGGGGCGCTTGTGGATGACTTCGGGGGAATGAATCACAGGGGGAGAAACACATTGGAAGGTGGGTAATACACGAGGGATCCTAAACAGACACATGAGGGACCCTAAACAGGGATTAAACTAACCTAATACTAGCTAGGATAACTTGGTGAAGGTGGCTACGGGGGTGGGTGACGGGGGATAAAGAGGATGTGATGGAGCGAGCTAGGGCCGTGATGGGGCTTGACTGGGGCCTCTCGCTCGGACCCATCGCAGGACCGGTGCAACCGAGCTCCATCTTGGCCTTGGCAGCGTCCTTTGCGGCGGTGGAGGGAGGTGAACGGCGGTGGAGGAAGAACGAAGATCCGAATGGGGCCTCACACCCGACCCCGTCTTAGAGCCGACGCATCCAGAGCTTCGATCATCCTCCATTGAAGGGGAAAAGAGAGAGGATCAGGTGAAGATGATTGGGCATCGCACCCGAAGAGGGGAGGAGGAAAGAGGGTTCCGAAGATTAGGGGAGATAGCCATGGCTACACTCATAAACTCTCATAGATTCATTGCTTCTTTTTTTTGATCAAACGAGATGGGATACATATATAGGGGAAGGGGAAGACAAAACGACGCTAGAACATTGATTACAACCATGGAAAACAGCAAACATTGAAAACTTTTGGGAGTTTCGGCACCGGGAAGTTGGACTGACTACATCAGAGTTTCTGTCTGAGATCGCGCTATGGAAACCTAGCGCCTTCTTCCAGGTCATGCTACCCAAGGGTAGCGCCTTCATCCCTGGGTCTGGTAGCTGTGTGGATGCTCTTCGGCCTGGCAGCTAGCTTGATTCCCATCAAAACCCCTTCACTTGGGAAGGTTCATCCTCGAACCTCGTAGCTCAAGATCCCAGTCTGTAAGAACAGCCTGGTTCCCTAAGCTCTGATAACATTTGATGTGAGACAGAAGTGGGGGGTCTTCTTCATTCTGCCCAGGGTCGCGCTATATCGTTTACGCGCGTTCTGAAGAACGCGCTATATCGTTCTAGCGCGTTCACAAATGTTGGCAGAACGACGAACCTTGACGTTGGGGCGCCCGTGGATGACTTCGGGGGAATGAATCACAGGAGGAGAAACGCATTGGAAGGTGGGTAATACACGAGGGATCCTAAACAGACACATGAGGTACCCTAAATAGGGATTAAACTAACCTAATACTAGCTAGGATAACTTGGTGAAGGTGGCTACGGGGGTGGGTGACGGGGGATAAAGAGGATGTGAAGGAGCGAGCTAGGGCCGTGATGCGGCTTGACTGGGGCCTCACGCCCGGACCCATCGTAGGACCGGTGCAATCGAGCTCCATCTTGGCCTTGGCAGCGTCCTTTGCGGCGGTGGAGGGAGGTGAACGGCGGTGGAGGAAGAACGAAGATCCGAATGGGGCCTCACACCCGACCCCGTCTCAGAGCCGACGCATCCAGAGCTTCGATCGTCCTCCATTGAATGGGAAAAGAGAGAGGATCATGAGAAGATGATTGGGCATCGCACCCGGAGAGGGGAGGAGGAAAGAGGGTTCCAAAGATTGGGGGAGATAGCCATGGCTACACTCATAAACTCTCATAGATTCATTGCTTCTTTTTTGGATCAAACGAGATGCGATACATATATAGGGGAAGGGGAAGACAAAACGACGCTAGAACATTGATTACAACCATGGAAAATAGCAAACATTGAAGACTTTTGGGAGTTTCGGCGCCGAGAAGTTGGACCGACTGCAGCAGAGTTTCTGTCTGAGATCACGCTATGGAAACCTAGCGCCTTCTTCCAGGTCACGCTACCCAAGGGTAGCGCCTTCATCCCTAGGTCTGGCAGCTGTGTAGATGCTCTTTGGCCTAGCAGCTAGCTTGATTCCCATCACAGTCCCCCTCCTTGATCTTCGAGCCCTTACTTCCCTTGTTGTATTTCCCTGATTTTCCTGTATAAAGTCTCCATTTACCCTCATGGAGCGCCATTTTTCCCATGTACAATATCCTTCTTCTTCCCCGTCTTCCTATGCCCGCGTGGATTCCTCTTCCCACGCGGGCCCATCTCCACGTGGCCCTTCCAACCCACAAGCAAATCTCATGGCCCACTTATCACCTCTTGTTTACCAAATGGACCCGGTCCAAGCCCAAAAACTCACAGCTAATCATCTTAATGGGCCTCTGATGCGGGACGGACACGCAACTCGACTCCAAATGGATATGCGATCCTCAGACTCTAAGCAAGCTCGCGATTGTCCCTAACGAGGGAAGCGTCGGACGTGCACGGTTGAGAAACCGGCAAAGAGCTAGGGTGGTCAACTCATAAATTCGTGCCCGGATCGGGTCACGGGACGGTCTCGCTCTCTCTCGCAGCAACAGTGAATAACAATAAATAGCGAGCTAAGTTACCCTATCATGCTCTCTAGCAGCGGCATATAAAGCATATACAAACTAAGCAAAGTGCCGAGTAAGGAGTGAACACGATACCTCTATGCGCCTGGCGTGGGGACGACTTCCCGGCCGATCTCGTACTCCCGGAACAGTAAATACACAATAATTACAGCAAGACAAGTTACTGCTCACTCCATGCAGGGAGATAAAGGGTGACACAATGGGACCCGAGAGTAGCAGTTTCGGGTTGACGGGCCGCTTCTTGTGTTACTTCGGCGGCACACGTACGCACGACCGTGGGACCCACGTGCTGGTCCGAGGGGCCGTGTGGGCCCGGGGTGACACCACTGTGGTGGGGACGCCTGGAGGGGTGCTCCTTGGGACGGCGGTGTGCTGGTTTGCCGGGCGGAGGCCGGGCGGCTCCGATCTCCACTCGCCGGAGTTGCTGGCCACGAATTTACAGTTCTGTTTCACAGCGCGTGACCCGGCGAGATCTACTGCTGCGGTCACTCCCGACGTCGGATCGATGCACAAGAGGTACCGATAGAAAGCTGACTTGACATCCTTCGATCTATGGCTGGAGAAAGAAATTTGAGTTTCCCGTTGATGGCCTTTGTCGAATTTTTAAGCTGCTGACTCACAGGATCTGAAAACTCAGGGCAGAACCAAGTTTTCCTGAGAGTTGACGTTGACCGCAATGTAGACCTCCGAATCAGAAGATGAGTTCTTCATGAACGTTGTAGAGGCCGAAGAGAGGAAAACGGAGATATATCTTATGCAAGATTTGGTGGAAGGTTCGATTTTTTGGGGATTTTAGACTGACTCGGGGTCGGATCTGGACATCAGAAACAGATCTGAAGTTGGGAAAAAGGCACAATTTCTAAAAAAAGGTAGAGGGCTTTAGAAATTTGACAACATTTTTTGGAGGGTGGAGATGATGGATAGAATTTTCAATAAATTTGGAGGTTCCAAAAAAAATCAAAAAGGGGGTCGAAAGGTGGAAGAACTAAGCTTCTGCTACACAGATCTGAAAAGGGACAGATCTGGAAGACAGAAAGACACGAAAATGGAAAAATGTAAAACGATGTCTAAAGGACGTGATGTTTTTACTGGAGGTTGGGAATCAAGAGAGGAACCAACCCTGAAAATCTTAACTCTAGATGATGTCGGAGTTGGGAGTTAGAAATCCCGGAGTGAACCTCTGTCCAGTAGAACAGAACCTTGGACAACACTTCGGAAGCGACTTCGCGGCGGCTCGATGGCGGTACGAACGGCGGCGGCGGCACCAGAGATGAAATTAGAGATAGAGGGGCTAAGGTAGAAGGGTTCTAAACCCTGAAATACAGAGGGAACGAGGAGGAACCAGAGGGGAGAGAGGGGGGGGGGCGCAGATCTCCAAGCTTGCATAATGCAATATTTTATTCTCATTAATTCATTCAAATGGAAAATACATGCTATATATAATAAATGAAAAAATGACTCAAAATGCCCTCAGACGTAAGGTATAGATCTAATTAGTTCTAATGGCCTTTTTACAAAAATTAAAAATAGAGCAAAATGGGGAGGGGCGCCCCTTTGACTAGGTGGGGGTGGTAGGTGGCCTACCCTTGACATTTTAAACCACTTGTCTCCCCATGTGTCCAATTGACTTGTCAAACCTTCTAGATGCCACCT
The DNA here is from genome assembly GCA_022559845.1 of Amorphophallus konjac. Classification (NCBI taxonomy): domain Eukaryota; kingdom Viridiplantae; phylum Streptophyta; class Magnoliopsida; order Alismatales; family Araceae; genus Amorphophallus; species Amorphophallus konjac. Next base: position 253,544,943 of record CM040118.1, on the reverse strand, counting down.
TGGCTTTTGACCAGCCCCACATGGATGAGGTGGACCAATGGGGAAGGAGTGGGGGCCCCCTAGCAGGTCCTACTGGCATTTTGCACATAAACCCACACAATCCTAAGGAAGAACAAATAGGCTCATAAAGCCTTACAATTGCAAATGTACTTCCCCCAGGATATAAAAATAAATAAAAGGACACAAAAACAAAAATTAGATGTACATGCTCGGAGTTGATTCCCATCAATTCTCTCCGGGTGGGAAGAACTCGACCCCGTCGAGTAGGGGTACAGCTGCTCGACTCGCTCCGGCGGATCCGTCACCGTGCCAAGTAACGCGGGTACGCTCCACTCCACGTGACCGTCACCTGCTCATTCCATATATACTCGATATGCACAAGCTGTTGTGGGAACGAGGCTAGAGGTGGACTGGGTGGGGCACTCTCAAATGGGAGGAGGCGGCTCGAAGACTCACTAGGAATCACCGTTGGGTCCCTGTAGGTGACTAGATCCGGGTATAGATGTAAAACCGATCTCATACTCCTCGAGCGAATCTACTGGCCTCTTAAGGGACTGACATCAACGAGCTTGCACAAGACACATACAGACTCCTAACAAATCACACACAAACCACACAAACAAGCCACACAATCAAACCACACAAAGAAGAAACAATACTGACTCATGCATGACCCTAGACTTAATGCAATGACATCACCCACCAAGTGGCCGTCATCCGAGAGCCACATCCTGAGCGTCGGTATGCTCGTCTAGACCTTCTGCTGCATAGTACTCATCAGCTAGTTCCGGATCGACCTCGTAGCTGACAGTCACAAGTCCAGAAGGCGTGGCTTCACCAACCCCTAGGGCTAGTGTGGCACGAGTAGGACATTGGCGGGCGATGTGGCCAAATCCATGACAGTGGAAACACTGCAGCCATGACCTACTGGTCTCCCCGATAAGAGGGCCTTTACCCTTATCCTCCCGACAGGTAGGGGGTGTAGGCAATAGGGGTGGAGGTGCCGTGGGCAACAAGGGTGGGGTTGTCGGTGCCAGAGGGCGAACAATGGGTGCCGGAGGGTGAGCAATGGGTGCCGGTGGTTGGGGTGGAGGTTGATCCCGTGGTGGGGGAGGACGAGGTCTAGGAGTGAAGTGCTCCTGGCGGGTGGACTCATGAGGTCGAGCCATGGGGCCCCTCGGGTATGGACCTAAGGAACTACGTGACTCGGCACTACGGTGAGGGACAGAGCCCAACCGTTGGATAGACTCGAACTCCCCCTCAAATTGCTCAATCTCGAGAGCAAATTGGTATGCATCCTCCAACTTGTCCACCTTGCGGCGGAGAAGCTCATACCGTAGGTGCGGTTGTAAACCACGCCGAAATTAGGAAACAGTGAGGGAGCTCTCCTCCGTGGCGTCACATCGCAAATAGTATTCATCGAACTCGGTGATGTACTCGGAGACGGACCGATCTCCTTGAGTAAGACTCTACCACCTATCTATGAGACGCTGGCGGTAAGTGGCAGGGAGATACTTCTTCCTAAGTTTGTCCCTCATCTCGGCCCAAGTCTCTATCGGGGGCTCTTGACGATGAAACAATAGGTTCTCTATGTTCCTCCAATAGGTTTGTGCCTGGCCTAAGAGTTTCATCCGGACGAACTTGACCTTCCGTTGGTCTGACATCTCGAACCACTCAAAATATCGGTCCATGGCGGCCTCTCAATCAAGATAGACCTTCGGGTCTAAGGACCCGTCAAAGGTGGGAGGGTCAGAGCGAACGGTCCTAAGGGCCCGTTCATCCACATCTTGATCGTGGGTCCGCTGTGTGGGACGACGATCATGACCATATCCCCTATGCTCGTTATCGGACTCATAGTCATGCACCTCGGGGATGTGATGCCTCCTAACCTCTATCCCTTGAACCCGTGGAGCAGCGGGTTGCTGAACCGGGTCTTGTTGACCATGACTAGGTGGAGGGGGTGCCTCAACTGGGGCTCTCGGGGCTACCTTGGCTGGGGCTCTCTCTAACGTGGCAACTCTCCCTACCAGACCCCGAACGGACTGGTCCGACTCGACGGCCTTATCCTCTAAGACCTTCATCCTTTCTCCCAGATGTGTGCCTAGGCCATCCATCCGCGTACTCAACCCATCCATTCTATCCATTCGAGTACTTAACCCGTCCATGCGTCTATTCAACCCTCGCATTTCTCCCATAAGGGCTTGGAACATTTCGGCCACCGACGACACATCGAGACTAGGGACTCAGGGATCCGCCATAGGTTGTGGTGCGGGTGAGTATTGGGTGCCTCAACGGGTTGGCATGCAAAGACACACGGAGACACCGACTAATACAAACACAGACTAAAGTGAAGATGATGCACCTAGACTTAACCAAGACTCGGTACGTGGCGGAGTTAATCGATCCGAAGATCACTCGCGCAAGTGTGCGGCCTTCCCGATAGGCGTAGCCTAACGTTCGGACAACACCTTTTGATATACCGAGTAAAGGGATGCAAATGCAACCTAGACCGACTTACACGATGACTAGACATAAATGACACTTCTTTTTTTTTTTGATTTTAGACACCCTAGACTCAACCTGGCTCTGATACCAAATTGATGCAGGACGGACACGCTACTCGACTTCAAATGGATATGCGATCCTCGGACTCTAAGCAAGCTCGCGATCGTTCCTAACGAGGGAAGCATCGGATGTGCGTGGTTGAGAAACCAGCAAAGAGCTAGGGTGGTCAACTCACAAATTCGTGCCCGAATCGGGTCACGGGATGGTCTCGCTCGCTCTCGCAGCAGCAGTGAATAACAATAAATAGCGAGCTAAGTTACCCTATCATGCTCTCTAGCAGCGGCATATAAAGCATATACGAACTAAGCAAAGTGCCGAGTAAGGAGCGAACACGATACCTCCACGCGCCTGGCATGGGGACGACTTCCTGGCCGATCTCGTACTCCCGGAACAGTAAATACACAATAATTACAGCAAGATAAATTACTACCCACTCCACGCAGGGAGGTAAAGGGCGACACAATGGGACCCGGGAGTAGCAGTTTCGGGTTGATGGGCCGCTTCTTATATTGCTTCGGCGGCACACGTACTCACGACCGTGGGACCCACGTGCTGGTCCGAGGGGCTGTGTGGGCCCGGGGTGACGCCACTGTGGTTGGGAAGCCTGGAGAGGCGCTCCCTGGGACGATGGTGTACTGGTTTGTCGGCCGGAGGCCGGGCGGCTCCGATCTCCACTCGCCGGAGTTGCTAGCCACGGATTTGCAGTTCTGTTTTACAGCGCGCGACCCCGCGAGATCTACTGCTGCGCTCACACCGGACGTCAGATCGACGCACAAGAGGTACCGATAGAAAGATGACTTCAAATCCTTTGATCTATGGCCGGAGAAAGAAATTTGAGTTTCCCGTTGATGGCCTTTGTCGAATTTTCAAGCTGCTGACTCATAGGATCTTAAAACTCAGGGTAGAACCAAGTTTTCCTGAGAGTTGGCATTGACCGCGATGTAAACCTCCGAATCAGAAGATGAGTTCTTCATAAAAGTTGTAGAGGCCGAAGAGAGGAAAACGAGGATATATCTTATGCAAGATTTGGTGGAAGTTTCGATTTGTTGGGGATTTTAGACTGACTCGGGGTCGGATCTGGACAGCAGAAATAGATCTGAATTTAGGGGAAATGCACAATTTTTAAAAATAGGTAGAGGGATTTAGAAATTCGACAAAATTTTTTGGAGGGTAGGTATGATGGACATAATCTCCAATAAATTTGGGGGTTCCAACAAAAATAAAAAAGGGGGTCGAAAGGAGGAAGAATTAAGCTTCTGCTACACAGATCTAAAAATGGACAGATCTGGAAGACAGAAAGACACGCAAATGGTAAAATGTAAAAAGACATCTAAAGGATGTGATTTTTTTACTGGAGGTTTGGAATCAAGAGAGGAACCAACTCTAAAAATCTCAACTCCAGATAATTGCGGAGTTGGGAGTTAGAAATCTCGGTGTGAACCTCTGTCCAGCAGAATAGAACCTCGGACAGCACTTCGGAAGCGACTTCGCGGCGGCTCGATGGCGGCACGAACGGCGGCACCAGAGATGAAATCAGAGATAGAGGGGCTAAGGTAGAAGGGTTCTAAGCCCTGAAATACAGAGGGGAGGAGGAGGAAGCAGAGGGGAGAGAGGGGGGGCGCAGATCTCCAAGCTTGCACAATGCAATATTTTCTTCTCATTAATTCATTCAAATGGAAAATACATGCTATATATAATAAATGAAAAAATGACTCAAAATGCCCTCAGACCTAAGGTATAGAACTAATTAGTTCTAATGGCATTTTTACAAAAATTAAAAATGGAGCAAAATAGGGAGGGGCACCCCTTTGACTAGGTGGGGGTGGTAGGTGGCCTACCCTTGACATTTTAAACCACTTGTCTCCCCATGTGTCCAATTGACTTGTCAAACCTTCTAGATGCCACCTTGGCTTTTGACCAGTCCCACATTGATGAGGTGGACCATTGGGGATGGAGTGGGGGCCCCCTAGCAGGTCCTACTGGCATTTTGCACATAAACCCACACAATCCTAAGGAAGAACAAATAGGCTCATAAAGCCTTACAATTGCGAATCTACTTCCCCTAGGATATAAAAATAAACAAAAGGACACAAATACAAAAATAAAATATACATGCTCGGAGTTGATTCCCATCAGCCGCATTCTCATAACGGGCCTCATTCATCTAATGGGCCTCATTCCTTTAATGGGTCACCTTTCTTGAGTGGCCCATCTTCCTTTAATGGGTCCCATTCTCTTAGTGGGCCTTATCCCTTCAATGGGCCTTGATCTTTTAATGGGCCTCCTCCTTCTAACGGCCCCCCCTCTTCTTCGCTTAATGGGCCCTCTTCTACTTTGAATGGGTCCTCTTCCTTTAACAGGCCTTCTTATTCCCTTAATGTGCCTACTTCTCTTAATAGGCCCGCTCCTTCTACCCATGTTGCTACTGGCCCAATGGCTCCTCATTCTTACGATCATGATCCTTCCAGGCCCATGCATCCTTCTATTCTTGGAATGGGCTTTTCTTCTTTTCAGTCTGGATCCCCTTATATGGCCCAATACCACAATCATGGTCCAAATCCACATTCTCTTGCTCAGGCTGGCTTGCATCCTTCTCAGTCTCTCCCTATCGAGGAGATGATTGCTCAAACCGAACACCAGCTTGATGAGCTACAACACCGAATTGATCCCAGATCTTCTTTGAGTAGCTCGTTTGCATTCCAAGGTCTTCAGCTTCCACCGCGTTCACAAATTCCTAAATATCACTGCTATGGTGGAGTCGGTGACCCCTATGTTCACTTAAAGGAGTTTCTTTGTGAGTCGGCCCAATTTCGACATGACCAACGTTTGATGGCCTATTTATTCGGTCTGTCGTTGGAAGGCCCGGCTCGGGATTGGTTCTTTTCATTGCCGCAAGATCAAGTGGTGAATTTTCAAGCCGTCCAAGAGAAGTTTATTTAGCACTATCAAGACCAGGTTGGGCCCAAGTATTCTATAGTTGATCTAGCCCATGAGAAGATGAGGCCCGACGAGGAGTTCTCTACCTTCGCCGACCGCTGGCGTCGCTTGGCCAGTCAAGTCCCCGGGCATATTCCGGAGGGAGAGCAAATCAAAATGCTCATTTCTGTGTTATTTTGTGTTGCATCCCCCACTTCCCATATAGGTTTTGTCATTAGTCCCGTTTAGGCTAGTCCATTCTGTGTGTCCATTTGTCTAGTCTCATTGTCTTAGGTTTCTTTTCCTTTTTTACCTTTGCATTATTGACTCAGTCCCCCTCCTTGATATTCGAGCCCTTACTTCCCTCGTTGTATTTCCCTGATTTTTCTGTATAATGTCTCCATTTGCCCTCATAGAGTGCCATTTTTCTCCTGTACAATATCCTTCTTCTTCCATGTCTTCCTATGCCCGCGTGGATTCCTCTTCCCACGCGGGCCCATCTCCTCGTGGCCCTTCCGACCCACAAGCAAATCCCATGGCCCACTTATCACCTCTTGTTTGCCAAATGGATGCGGTCCAGGCCCAAAAACTCACTGCTAATCATCTTAATGGGCCTCATTCTCATAACGGGCCTCATTCATCAAATGGGCCTCATTCCTTTAATGGGTCACCTTTCTTGAGTGGCACATCTTCCTTTAATGGGTCACATTCTCTTAGTGGGCCTTATCCCTTCAATGGGCCTTGATCTTTTAATGGGCCTCATCTTCTAACGGGCCCCCTCTTCTTCGCTTAATGGGCCCTCTTCTACTTTGAATGGGTCCTCTTCCTTTAACAGGCATTCTTATTCCCTTAATGGGCCAACTTCTCTTAATAGGCCCGCTCCTTCTAGGCATGTTGCTGCTGGCCCAAAGAGTCCTCATTCTTATGGTCATGATCCTTCCAGGCCCATGCATCCTTCTATTTCTAGAATGGGCTTTTCTTCTTTTCAATCTGGATCCCCTTATCTGACCCAATACCACAATCCTAGTCCAAATTCACATTCTCTTACTCAGGCTAGCTTGCATCCTTCTCAGTCTCTCCCTATCGAGGCCGAATTGATCCCATATCTTCTTTGAGTAGCTCGTTTGCATTCCAAGGTCTTCAGCTTCCACCGCATTAATAAATTTCTACATATCGCCGCTATGGTGGAGTCGGTGACCCCTATGTGCACTTGAAGGGGTTTCTTGATGAGTCATCCCAATTCCGACATGACCAACGTTTGATGGCCTATTTATTCGGTCTGTCGTTGGAAGGCCCGGCTCGGGATTGGTTCTTTTCATTGGCGCAAGATCAAGTGGTGAATTTTCAAGCCGTCCAAGAGAAGTTTATTCAGCAGTATCAAGACCACGTTGGGCCCAAGTATTCTATAGTTGATCTAGCCCATGAGAAGATGTGGCCCGACGAGGAGTTCTCTACCTTCGCTGACTGCTGGCGTTGCATGGCCAGTCAAGTCCCGGGGCATATTCCGGAGGGAGAGAAAATTAAAATGCTCATTTCTAATGCAACGCCCGAGTATCGGTTCATCTTAGCCTTGAATGACATCACCTCCTGGCAACAACTTTATAGTCGAGCCTGCTTCATCCACCGACAACTTCTAAGTTCCATTGACGCCGAATCTCCTTCACCTTCTACACCCACATACGCCTCCTATCCATCATCTCCCACATATCTTCCCAGGAGTCAGCCCTCCACCACATATCCTTCCAAGAGTCAGCCTTCCGCTCCCACATACCCATATACCTCCACATATCCTTCCCCATATCAACCCTCCAAGAGTCAGCCTTCCGCCTCTTCATACCCTCATGAACTTCCACCTCCGGTCAAGGAGACACCACACCCTGAGTAGGTGGATGACGTCTATATACCCCCTCATCCTGCTGCGCATATGCCTTCACCAAATCCTTCCCTTAGCAATGCGCCATTGCCTACGCAACCTCCGCTTCCATCCCCGCAACTTTCTCCATCACCTTCCCATATCCCTCGGCATCCACCATGCCCAAAGCAAGCTCATTCTCTGCCGTTGCCGGAGTCTATTACAGATATTTTTAGGGATTTGATGGCCGCTCACGCGCTGCAACTCCCTCTGGTTATGCCTCGCTGACCCGCGGTCGCGGATTTACTCCAATTTTGTGATTTTCATCGTCAGCAGTGGCATTTGGTCGAGGATTGCCCCGAGTTTCAGGAACTTGTTTATGGCCTGGAAGATAATAAGAGGATCGATTGGGCCGCCATGCATGAAGCTATTTTAAATCTCCGCAGCAAGCAGCATCAGCAGTCGCCGCCCAAGCAGCCGTCTCCACTACAAGACCAGGGGCACCCCTGCAATAACTCATCTAGCGATGCACCTACTCCGTCACATGTTCCGTTATCCATACCACCTTCTCCATCGCCTGCCCCATCTCCACAAACTCTGCCTACCCTGTCCCTTGCTCAGGCTAGTGCCTCCACTTCCGCCACTTCCACTGCCACTACTCCTACCCCCAACGCCGCTCGGCGTGTCATGTCAATACGCCGACGTTGGGTCCCACAACATTCCATTTCCCCTTTACCTCCTTCCTCACCCTCTCCATTTCCACCACCTCCACTACCTCCATTGACCACATCACCCTCTTCATCATCTCCACTACCCCTACAGCCATCACCATCATCTTCACCGCCTCCTCTCCCGAAGCACATATTCCATCATTTCTACTATCTCCACCGTTGTTTCCTTCCCCACCATTACCCTTCTCGCCCGAGTCTGAGCAAGAAACCCCTGCACCTACACCTCTGCCTTCACCTTTACCCCCTCCTATGCCTCCACCTTTGCCTTTGCCTCCACCCGAGCCTATTATCGCCGCTATCCCTCCACCGCCTAAGTCCTCTACACCTCCTAAACCTTCACCCACGCCTTCCAAGCCTATTACCTCCACTTCTCCATCCCTTTTCACCCCACGGAGCGGGTGTGCATTATCTTTGGTGCCCCTCGTGTTTGGCCCCCAGGGAGATGATGAGCCAAGCCAGGTTTCGATGGTGCATTTCAAGATTTAGGATGTTATTTCCCGCATGCCAACCCGAGTCCTAGTCCATGGCTATTTTTGGGATGATGAGCCTAAATTTCCTCTGGAGACGGTTGCTAAGAAGGGTTCCCTTGCACTAGTGCCAGTTTCTTCACAAGCGTGGCCAGTGGCAATCTCATTGTTTGCCAGAGGATTCACTATTGATGTTGTTATTACTCCTCGCTCGATTGATGTTCAGTTCACTAGCCAAGAAGGGTTCTTTACTCAGATTTTGCTAACTCGTACGGCTGCCAAGAGCTTGATGGATTCCCTATTCAAGGGGCAATTGGCCGTATCTTCTGCATTTTCTAAGGACATTCTGCACATCTTATGCAATCTTCCTCGGTTTATTGGTGAATCAGCCACGTCAACGCCGCGCATTACTCTCCCTCAGTTTTGTCCTGCTCTTCTGGTAAGGGTGTTATGCTTCATGCCCGATTACCGAGTGAAGATGTCAAATCTTATGCTGCTAATACCGAGTGATGAAACTCCACGGTTTTCTAATGTTCATCCCAAGGAGTCATCTATCCAAGAATGTCCTCCAATTGCTAGCACTGGGTGTCTAGGGGCAACCGCCCCGATGAAGCTGCGTATTCATGACCGGGCTAGGTTGTCTGCCAGATGGGCCCATTATTTGAGGAGACATTGCAGATTGAGAAGGCCGAAGGTCCGAGTCCGCATCAGGTGGATCCATGTTCAAGAAGTGTCAGCTAAGAAGAGGTGGCGACGTAAGTTTGAGGGTCGTCGATTGTGCACTAAGTGTCCACTTCTTCCTCTTCCTTTCGTTCATCCTTTCTATTGCTCAACTCCCCCCCCTGGGTGGTGTACCTCCCTTCCTCTAATCTAGTTTCTCTGATCTTCTCCTCTCTTTTCAGGTCTGCAAACTCCCATTCTTCATTTTCCACTCATCCGGAGCCTCTGGATCCTCCGTTCTCTCATGATTTTAGGCCTCGGGCTATGTCATCCTTTCATCCCACTTTCGGGACTTCTTCTGATCCTTCTCTTTCGATATCCTCGGGCTCTGCTTCTGATCTTTCCTAGACCCTGTCGGGTGACCATCATTCTTCTTCCCCGACCCCGTCGGGTGTCTATCATTTTCTTTCCCCGTCCCTGTCGGGTGATTCTAATTCCTTTTCTCCGACCACGTCAGATGATCACTCCTCTTCTCCCTTATCTTTGCCATAATCTTCTCATGGTCTCTCTATTCTTTCCTCCTCACCCTTTCGGGGTCATTACCCTTTTTCTTGCTGTTTTTGTGGCTTTAGTCCACCTTGATCCTAGCTAATCTTTGCGTATTCTGTATCTGGTTCCTTTTTATCAGGGTCTCTGTGCCTTAACGAGGGAGTTCTAGCCCTCGTCCCTCTTCCTTTTTATCCTTATTTCGTCTAGTTTGGTGTCCGCCGCTTCTCCGTGTAGAGGAATTTTCAAGCCTTGCTATCCTCTCCCTTTCGTCCTGTCAAGCAAGGAATACAAAGCTCGTGCTGTACGAAGCTCGATGATCAAGATCGCGTCAGGATGTTGTTACCACACTGTGGATATGCAAGGTATCATTGTTTTGTGTAAGAAATATGTTGTCATTGCTAATATTTCTATTTCTTTCTGCACGTGCTGATAATGCTATTCCTCAACATGGTTAAGTGGCTTTTAGAAATTTGCTTAGTTAGCTTAGTCTATAAAATAAAAAATGAGTTCACTTCTACAGCATCCCTTAGGCTAGTGATAACTCCGGTGACCTTTGAGTATGGATTTTTCACACACTACACGGCGAGCCATAGCCTATCTCTCTAAGGCACACCGTAGCTGCTTTGGCCATACTTTGGGTATGCACGAAGGCCTTTTCTCTTCTCTGCTCGGCCAAGTGCAGGGGCAAGAGATTGATGGATAAGATGACTAACCTAGGCGCTCCCTAATACGAGAGAGGTCTCAAATAGGGGCAGTCTTGACCCTCAAAAGTGAGCTTTCATGCTATATCTGGCCAATAAGGGCTACCAAAACGAGAAAATGAATCAATGTAAAATTATGAATCAAAGGCATGGCAGTAGTGGCAGTACAGTTCCCCGCGGGACGTCATGAGCCCGGTCGCATGCGTGCATGATAAATATGGGTCTAAAAATTAAAGACACAAAGTCCCGGCGCAACATGCTATCTCTTTGAGGGGTAGTGCCCTAGAAGGAATTCGAGCCTTGATATCTCCCATCCTGCACGAAGTTTGTCTCCAATTTTTCTTATACTTCTCCCTCTTAGGTTGGGTTGTATTACGAGAATGCCCATAGTAGGGGCACCGTTCTTTAGAAGCAGTTGGTTGTGGTAAGCCACCCTCACTTGCACGCCGTGCTTAAGGGAAGCCTTTAATGAAAGGGGGAGGAACGACGGTCCCTGGCCAATAGTTTGAGCACGTCTTTAGGTGCTGCGGATTCTATGTCAAAATCAAAAAAAATAAATCAAATATTACCAAAAGTCTAAAAAAATCAAATACTTCAAAAAAATTTTAAAAAATCAAATATTGTCAAAAATCCAAAAAAATCAAATACTTCAAAATTTCAAAAAAATCAAATATTTCAAAAACCTAAAAAATCAAATACTTCAAAAAAAAATCCAGAAAAATGAAATACTATTGAAAATCTAAAAAAATTAAAACAATCTAAAAAATGTGTCTTTTTCATGCATTTGCATTTGTTTTGAGAACAGATATGTAATCTGTTTGCTAAGTGTGCAGGTTGCAAGTACTCAGACATTCCTTGCTATATCTTTGTACTCTGCCTCTTGTCCACATCTTTGATCTGTTCTCTCCTTCTTCGATCCACTCTCTCGATCTGTTCTGAAGCTCATGTCCTTCTCAGCTTTTGTTTGCAATGATCATATCTTTATGAGAGGGCTTTGCCTCACGATTATGAACCTGGCAGTTCTGCTTCATTCTGATCTTGGGTTTTGATTGAAGGGCGTATTTATTTATGTCCTTTGTCCCGCCGTGTCCTTGTCACGAGTTTATGTCCCACCGTGTTGTCCCACACATGTTGTTTTGTCCCTCACTACATGTTGTTGGTTGTCTTACATATGTTGATAGTCGTCCCTCTATGTTCCGTGTGTTGTCCCAACTGTGTGGTCATCCGTCATGTTCTTGTCCCAACTGTGTGTTGTCCCACCGCGTTGTTGTCTTCTCACGCTGTGTTCATGCATGCATGTTGTTTGTTCATGCCATTGCATATGTGCTCGTTTGCCTTTGTTATGTTATGTTGCATTGTCTCCCATTTCATTTGATCGTTATGTTATGTCATGTTGTTTGTCGTTAAGTTGATCGTTATGTTATCTTCGCTATGTTTATACTTACTTGTTTGCCATATTTGTCTTATTTGAAAATTCATAAAAATCAAAAAATCAGAAAATCTAAAAAAAATGTCGTTTCGCCTGCACAGGTAAGTCAGCTATGGCTCTCTATCCCTTCTCATTGTTACATTACTATATGATATCTACCTTATTATAGCCTCTCAAGGACCGGCTAGTTGCCCGTGTGTTCTAGGATCTGATGTTCCCTTTTAACAAAAATGATGATGATCTAGGAGCATACAGTTAATCGTTGGATAGGCCGCTCGGTTGGGTCAGGTGGGGGACGATGGACTTTGTCTCGCACGTTGTGGTTGCAAGAAGACACTTGACCCAGTCTTGGCTCAGTCTAGCAATATTATCCAAGAGTACTTTCTATTTTATCTTTCTTTGCATTCGTTTTAATGATTCTTTATTTTAGTCCAGCATGCATCATGACATTTTTTTGAGCACTCACGTCTCGTGATCCGCTCAAGGTTGTTCCTCAGCAATGGTTAGTTGTGCTTCATGTCTCTTGGATAAGAGATCCCCATTCCACTCTAAATTTGAATGATTTCTCTGATCTTCTAGCTTGGTCTGGTTGGCCAGTGTGATTCCTATCTGGAGCTTAGTCTACCACCTTTTATTTTCATTACTGCTTATTCTGATCTCCTCATTGGTCCGATGGATTGTGTCCCCCATGAGGTTGATCATGCGTTTTCCTTTTCATTTAGTTTAATTCTCCAGACATGTCTCATCCGCGTCAGTCATTCCGGGTTGGTAGTCGGGCATTTTCGGGAGAATTCCTGTCACTTGTTGGTTAAAACGGGTGTCTTTTGCCTTAAGGCACGCTTATCAGTTCTCTTCGCTTCATCTCCGCGTCATCTCGTCGCTGTCGCTGTCGCTTTCGCTCCATCTCCTTTCCATTTCGCCTCCGCGTCGCTTTCGCTCTGTTGACACCCGTTTTTATCCCACAAGTCGAGTCATTTCTCTTATTCATTATTTTTGATGTCCCAAATTACCCGTTGTTTTAGAGCCTTCCTTGGATAGATTTCGAGCCCATTTCATTGTTCCATTCCCTTTGAGCCTTGGAGATCATTATTTCATAGAGCCTTGGAGCTTATTTTATCAACTTCCAGCTTCCCAAGTCAACTTACGGCCCATTTTGGCCGGCTTCCCTCAAGCATTCAGCCCCCTTTCGCTGCGCAGTCTTGAAAACGGTCCTTTTTTCACCCCCTTCTATTCTCGTATTCAAAATGTGCCCTTCACCAAAGTTGTTCATCTTTCAAATCTCTACAATTTCCTCTTCTATGTCATTGGCCAGTTTTGCACCTATTTCAAGTTATACACATTTTTCTGGTAGACTGCACTATTCACCAACGTCCCTGTATTTTTTCTCTCTATTCTCGCCCCATTTTCTCGCTCTTCTTATCATTTTCTCATCTACTCTCTTCATGAAAGTTGTTCATACTTTAGTTATCTACAATTTCTTTTTCTTCCACTTTCGCTAGTTCTGCACCGTTTGAGAGATATGATCCGATTCCTAAAGTCACACGAGCTTGGCAGAAAAATGGTCAACTGTTGACCGTCCCATAAATAAATGGTCACAAGATGACCGCCCAATGAATAAAATGGTCAACAGTTAACCTTTTAGGAATAGTGACTTTTTAAATTTTTTATTTTTTTTATTTTTAAAATGTCATAAAACGGTCTTCTCAAGATCGCCTTATTCAAAAAACGGTATGTGGATGACCGTTTAGTCAGTTTTTGTGCAAAAAGTCTCCCGGTCGCCCCCAGGTCTGGGCGGTCTACGGTTAGACCGCCCCATTCAATAAACGGTCACACGATAGACCATCTATATAATAGAGAGTCCAAAAGTTCCTAAACTTCATCTTCTTCGCCGCCGGACTCTAAGGTCGAACCTGTGCAACGAGGCAACCTTGTTAGGGCTCTATCTTCTAGAATCCTCCACGAAATTGAGCCCCGTTTGATTCTGTCTCTTGCCCTTTGTATTATCTTCAGTTTGATTCATAGGGCACGACTTTCATGCACCAAATCTCTTGGAATCTTGGCCGCAATATAAGATTTTATGCTTTTCATGCAACAAAAACTCATGCAGATTAGGTTCCAGAGGCTTCTTCCAAGAGCCATAACTTCCACATTCTTCCACCAAAAAGAGTCATGTTTGTTCCTACGCGGTCTTGACTATTATCTCGAGAATGATCCAGAGATCTCGAGATTTGGTGGACTCTATCTTCTGGAATCGTGGGAGAAAGTTGGGGATTTCACCACTTTTCTATAAATAAGTGCCCAGTTCCCCTGCGGGACGGGGGGCTCTTCTTCGACTTGGGGCGAAGCCATGCCGGATCGTCCACTCAACCCTTCGACCCCAAGATATTGAGGGAAGTATAGGCTTCGTTTTGATACCTTATTTGCTTGATTTCATCTTCGTTTACCCTCCTAACTTCGCCCATACTTTTTGCAAATCATCACGAGTTCTTGAACCTGTGCGACGGGGCGCCCTTCGTCGGCTCGGGGCGGAGTCATCCGGCATCCTCTTCGTCCTCCATTGGTCCCATCCTGAAGTGGGGAGTATCATTTTCGTTTCTCATCTCTCCGGGCTCTCTTTCTTCACACCTAGGCTTAGTTCTCTCCCTCTACTTTTCACAAATTGTCACAGTTTTACACTTAGTTTTTTTTGCACTGTTGCTGCACGTTTATGCATTTTTCTCCATTTTGCACAACATTTTTCTCCCTCATTTCTCAATCAAATTTTGTGATTTCAAATCCTATGCATGCACAACACTCCCACCTTTCTTTTGCACCCATTTATAGGGGTTAAAAACCCTCCCCTGGTGCGTTCTCCCCCTTTCTTTCATGCTATTTTATCATTCCAGGGCACATACTACACCATCATGATCTAATGGATTTGCTCTTATTTTCATGGCTTTGTTTTGCAGTAAATTATCAATATGAACGTGAGGCCCTCTTCCTCTAGCTGGAAGGAGAGGAGGTCCGATCCCACTAGTTCCTCGCACCCTTCTTCAAGGCGTGATCACGTTGTAGCGGCTTCCCTTTGGGCCGTGTCTTCCTCCATATTTTTTTAAGGTATGTGGCGCCGTCTTCATCCTTTCTTCACCCTTTTGGTGCTGTAAGTCCTTGGTGGCGATCACGGTTTATTTCTTATCTTCATCGCCCTTTGTTTCATTGTTCACATCGCATATTTATGCATGTTCATTTATTAGTTCAGGGCGGGGTAGATTAGAACAATCTTTGTATTTGCTATTTTTTGGCGATCATGGTGGGACGCCTAGTGCCCATCACGTTACATTTCTAGTCTCTTGCATGTTGGGAAGGTGTTCATGCATGTTTGGGTAGTCTCCTCCACGGTTTTCCATCATTCTGTCCATTTTCAGGTCTGTCAGGGGTACGTGGTCTATCGTAGGGCTGCCTAGACCTTTAAACGGCCTTTCCAGGACCGCCCAAACCTCTGGGTTATAAACGGTCCACCCAGGACCATCCGCACTCGGGCGGTCATCCAGTAGACGGCTTATAGGTTAAAAACGGTCATCCAGGGACCTTTTAGTTGTTCTTGCCAGGCAGGATTTCTGTTCAAAGGGGCCTTGTTCATTCTGGTGTAACTTTGTCTCCTGACGTCAAATTGGGCTAATTTTCATTGCCTTGTGCTGTCCTTCGTATTGTCTTTCCATACATATAGAGTTTGCATCATTTGGACATCATTTGCATATTTAAAAATACCTCCATTTTTTTATTTTTGCATCTAGTTTGTGGCAGATTCGGGACAGATTCACAGGGGCCTTGAAATCACGACAGACCGAATAAATAGGCCATCAAACGTTGGTCATGTCAGAATTGGACCGACTCAACCATGGCGGCGATATGTAGGAATTTGTGAACGAGGTGGATGCTGAAGACCTTGGAATGCAAACGAGCTACTAAAAGAAGATCTGGGATCAATTTGGTGTTGTAGCTCATCAAGCTGGTGTGGGGTTTGAGCAATCATCTCCTCGATAGGGAGAGACTGAAAAGGATGCAAGCCATCCTGAGCAAGAGAATGTGGATTTGGATCAGGATTGTGGTATTGGGCCAGATAAGGGGATCCAGACTGAAAAGAAGAAAAGCCCATTCCAGGAATAGAAGGATGCATGGGCCTGGAAGGATCATGATCATAAGAATTAGGACCCATTGGGCCAATAGCAATATGGGTAGAAGGAGCGGGCCTATTAATAGAAGTAGGCCCATTAAGGGAATAAGAAGGCCCGTTAAAGGAAGAGAGCCCATTCAAAGTAGAAGAGGGCCCATTAAAAGAAGAAGAGGGGGGCCCGTTAGAAGGATGAGGCCCATTAAAAGAGTAAGGCCCATTGAAGGGATAAGGCCCACTAAGAGAATGGGACCCATTAAAGGAAGATGGGCCACTCAAGAAAGATGACCCATTAAAGGAATGAGGCCCATTAGATGAATGAGACCCATTATGAAAATGAGGCCCATTAAGATGATTAGCAGTGAGTTTTTGGGCCTGGACCGGGTCCATTTGGCAAACAAATGGTGATAAGTGGGCCATGAGATTTGCTTGTGGGTCGGAAGGGCCATAAGGAGATGGGCCCGCGTGGGAAGAGGAATCCACGCGGGCATAGGAAGACGGGGAAGAAGAAGGATAATGTACAGGAGAAAAATGGTGCTCCATGAGGGTAAATGGAGACTTTATACAGGAAATACGAGGGAAGTAAGGGCTCGAAGATAAAGGAGGGGGACTGACTCAATAATGCAAAGGTAAAAAGGAAAAGAAACCTAAGACAATGAGACTGGAAAAATGGACACACAGAATGGACTAGCCTAAGTGGGCCTAATGACAAAACCTATATGGGTAGTGGGGGATGCAACACAAAATAACACAAATGGGCTTGAACAAGTCCAATCAACACAAACAATATGAAGGATTTCACCCAAGTCAAATAAGTTAATATGATGGGAAGTATTTTATTGTCAAAGTTTTGGGTGGGCCTTTTAATGATTTGAATTGAGATTAATTCCCTCAAGATAGGTATCTTATAGGGAATAAGGTCCAAACTTTGGGTTGAAGGTTAATTCCTTCACAATGTATGCAAATGCAAGTCTAAGGGGTGGAAAGGTACAACCGGCCCGGCGTCTGTGTGAGAATCCACGGCTCGCGGGGACTTATGGAGGTCCCGAATAAGATCACCTAGTCGGGCCCAAGGAATATGGGAGCGAGATGATCACTTACCAAGGGGGAATGCAACTACAATATGGCAATATGCATGACCCTATGTGCACCGGAGTGCATGCAATTTCTAGCCTAAGTCTATCAAATCAAAACAATAATGAAATTATGCAAACATCACAAAAATGCATGAAAAATGTAAAATAATATGAATAACAATGCTGCAATGCCTAAAATAGGGACAACTAGGTACTAAAAGATAATAAAAATCATCAAAGGATAACGTATCTTTGTGTTTGCCCCCGGACCTACAAGTGATTTTTATGCATAAAATGTAAAACTGAAGGCAATATTTCAGTAGGCAAATGATGTCCAATGCACGCAAATAATATGAGGATGTGAAGATAATACAAAAGACTACCCAATGGAACCAAGAAACAGGCAAAATAGACTCTGTAAGGCAATTTAAAGCAGCAAGCAAAACGGCCATGTGAATCTGCCCCAAATCTGCCTAAGACTAGATGCACAAAATGTAAAAATAAAGGCACTTTTTAAATGTGCAAATGATGTCCAAACGATGTAAATAAGCTATGGATGGAAAGCTAATACAAAGGTCTACACAATGGGACCAAGAACAAGGCAATCCGACCTTGGGAGGCCACTCAAATTGTCCAAGAAAGATGCCTCTGTGAACTTGTGCGCAGATCGCATGCAAACTAAATGTAGAAAATACAAAAATGGAGACACTTTTTAAATATGCAAATGATGCCCAAATGATGCAAACTTTATATGTATGGAAATAAAATACAAAGGACAACACAACACAAAACGAATCAGCCCAATCCGACGTCGGGAGACAAAGTTATGCCCATATGAATAAGGCCCCTGTGAATAGAAATACTGCCTGGCCAGAACCACTAAAAGGTCTCTGGATGATCATTTATATTCTCTAAGTTGTCTCCTGGATGACCGCCCAGGTGCTGGATGGTCCGGTGAAGAATGTTTATAACACCAGAGGCTTTGGGCTGTCCTGGAAAGGCCGTTTGAAACTTTAGGCGGCTCTACGATGGACCGTGTACCCCTGGCAGACCTAAAAATTGATAGAATGATATAAAAACGTGGAGACTACCCAAACATGCATGAACACCTTCTCAACATGCAAGAGACTAAAGATATAACATGATGGGCACTAGGTGTCCCACCGTGATCGCCAAAAAGAGTCTCATTCGTTCTTGACTATTATCTCGAGAATGATCCAGAGATCTCGAGATTTGGTAGACTCTATCTTCTGGAATCATGGGAGAAAGTTGGAGATTTCACCACTTTTCTATAAATAAGTGCCTAGTTCGCCTACGCGACGGGGGGGCTCTTCTTCGACCTGGGGTGAAGCCATGTCGGATCGTCCACTCAACCCTTCGACCCTAGGATATTGAGGAAAGTATAGGCTTCGTTTTGATACCTTATTTGCTGGATTTCATCTTCGTTTACCCTCCTAACTTCGCCCATAGTTTTTGTAAATCATCACGAGTTCTTGAACCTGTGCGACGGGGCACCCTTCGTTGGCTCGGGGCGGAGTCATCCAGCATCCTCTTCGTCCTCCATTGGTCCCATCCTGAAGAGGGGAGTATCTTCTTCATTTCTCATCTCTCCGAGCTCTCTTTCTTCACACCTAGGCTTAGTTTTCTCCCTCTACTTTTCACAAATTGTCACAGTTTTACACTTAGTTTTTTTTTGCACTGTTGCTACACGTTTATGCATTTTTCTCCATTTTGCACAACATTTTTTTCCCTCATTTCTCAATCGAATTTCGTGATTTTAAATCTTATGCATGCACAACACTCCCACCTCTCATTTGCACCCATTTATAGGGGTTAAAAGCCCTCCCCCAGTGTGTTCTCCCCCATTCTTTCATGCTATTTCATCACTTCGGGTATGTGCTACACTTTCATAATCTAATGGGTGTTCTTTCGTTGTCATGGCTTTGTTTTGCCGGAGACAATCAATAGGACGTGAAGCCCTCTTCCTCTATCCGGCTGGAAGGATTACGTCTTTCGCCAAAAGGATTTATATCTACTCGTCATATTAGTAACTTGAAATCACATGTCGTGAGAAAGACAACGGGTAACCATGTCGAAAGGTTTTTTGGCGATCACGGATTCTCTCCCTTGATGATAATGAGCCCGAGAGGTGTTGTCTACTCGTATTGTGCTAACTCATACGGTCGCCAAGGGTCTGCTAGATTCCATGTTCAAGGTGTAATTGGCCATACCTTCTGCATTTTTCAAGGACATTCTGCACATTCTATGTAATCTTCCTCAGTTTATTAGCATGCCGGCTACGTCAACGCCGCACATTGATCTCCCTCAGCTTCATCCATCTCTTCTAGCAAGGGAGCTATGTTTCGTGCCTGATTGCCGAGGGGATATGTCAAATCTCATGTTGCTTGTGCTGAGAGACAAAACTCCATGGTTTTCTGATATTCATCCTTCGAAGGAGTCACTTGCTCAAGGATGTCCACATGTTGTTAGTGCCAGATGTTTAGGGGCAACTGCCCCAACAAGGACGCATGTTCATAGACGGGCTAGGTCTTCCTCTAGATGGGCCCGCTATTTGAGAAAACATTGTAGATTAAGAGGCCCGAAGGCCCGAGTCCGTGTCAGATGGATTCATTTCAAGGAGATTTCTACCAAGAAGAGGCGGCGGCACAAGTTCAAGGGCCGTCGATTGTGCACTCAGGGGTCCACTTCTTCCTCTTCTTCTTCCTTTCAATCATCTTTTCTTCTGCTCAGCTCCTACCCTTGGGTGGTGTACCTCCCTTCCTCTAATCCGGTTTCCATAATTTTCTCTTCTTTTTTCAGGTCCGCAAACCCCTATCCTTCTTTCTCCCCTCATCCGGAACCTATGGATTCTCCATTTTCTCATGATTTTAGGCCTCGGCCTATGTCATTCTTCTATCCCGATCTCGGGACATCATCCGATTCTTCCTCGGGACTTCCGGGTGCCACTTCTGGTTCTTCCCCAACCTTGTCAGGTGTTAATGCTTCTTCTTCCCCGCCTCTGGCGGGTGATCTCTACTCTCCTTCTCCGACCATGTCGGCTGATTCTTATTCTCCTCTTTCTTCTCACTCCTCTTCACCCTTTCTGGGTCACCACCATTTTTCTTGCTATTTTCGAGGCTTTAGCCCGCCTTGATCTCAGTTAATCCCTGTTTATTCTATACTTGGTTCCTTGTTATCAGTCCTCAGTGCCTTAATGAGGGAGTTTTAGCCCTCGTCTCTCTTCCTTTTTTATCCCTTCTTTGTCCAGTATGATGTCTGCCACTCCTCTGTGTCGAGGAATCCAATCCTTTGCTCTCCTTTCATCCTTTATCCTGACAAGCAAGGAAAACAAAGCTCGCGCTCCTCAAAGCTCGATGATCGAAATCGCTTCAGGAGGCTGGTTTCCACGCCATGGATTTGCAAAGGTATCTTTGATTTTGTGCAAGAACATGTTATCATTGCTATTACTCTGTTATTTTTGCACGCGCTTATGATGTTGGTTTCTTAAAACACGATTGAGTGGCCTTAGGCTTTAGTTAGTTTGCTTAGTCAAATGAGTTCGCTTCTACAGCATCCCTTAGGCTGGTGATAGCTCCGCACTGGGAGTCTAGTTTCTTTCCCCGATTGTTGAGGGTGACCATTTTGCATGGGTTTTCACACACCACACGGCAGGCCATAGCCGATCTCTATGAGACATGTCGTTGCTGCTTTGGCCATACTTTGGGTATGCACAAAGGTCTTTTCTTTTCTCTGCTCAGCCAAGTGCAGTGGCAAGAGATCGAGGGATGAGATGACCAACCTAGGCGCTCCCTAATACGAGAGAGGTCTCAAATAGGGGCAGTCTTGACCCTTGTAAAAATGAGCTTTCACGCTAAATCTAGCCAGTAAGGGCTATAAATGAGAAGATCAATGATTTGATCAATGCAAAATTATGAATCAAAGGCATGGCAAGAGTGGCAGTACAGTTCCCCGCGGGACGTCATGAGCCCGGTCGCATGCGTGCCTAATAAATATGGGTCTCAAAATCAAAGACTCAAAGCCCCGGCGCAACAGACCTAGTCTTTGAGGGGTGGTGCCTTGGGAGGAAGTCGAATCCTGATGTCTCCCATCCTACATAAAGCTTGTCTCCAATTTTCTTCTGTTTCTCCCTCTTAGGTTGGGTTGTATCCCGGGTATGGCCTTAGTAGGGGCACCGTTCTTTAGAAGCGGTTGGTTGTGATAAGCCACCCTCACATGCGCTGCTTAAGGGAAGCCTTTAATGAAAGGGGTAGGAACGACGGTCCCTGGCCAGTAGTTTGAGTCCGTCTTTAGGTGCTGCAGATTGCTATATCAAAATCTAAAAAAAAATTAAATATTACCAAAAGTCTAAAAAATTAAATACTTCAAAAAAACCAAAAAAAATCAAATATTGTCAAAAATCTAAAAAAATCAAATACTTCAAAATTTCAAAAAACAATCAAATATTTCAAAAACCTAAAAAATCAAATACTTCAAAAAAAATCCATAAAAATGAAATACTATTGAAAATCTAAAAAAAATCAATAAAAAATTAAAAAAATCTAAAAAATGTGTCTTTTTCATGCATTTGCAATTGTTTTAAGGACATATACGTAATTCATTTGCTAAGTGTGCAGGTTGCAAGTACTTAGGCATTCCTTGCTATATCTTTGTGCTCTGTCTCTTGTCCACATCTTTGATCTGTTCTTTGCTTCTTCGATCCACTCTCTCGATCTATTCTGAAGCTCATGTCCTTCTCAGCTTTTATTTGCAATGATCATATATTTATGAGAGGGGTTTGCCAAATGATTATGAACCTGGCGGTTCTGCTTCATTCTGATCTTGGGTTTTGATTGAAGGGCGTATTTGTTTATGTCTTTTATCCTGCCGTGTCCTTGTCACATGTTTATGTCCCACCGTGTTGTCCCACACATGTTGTTTTGTCCCTCACCGAGTGCTGTTAGTTGTCTTGCACATGTTGTTAGTCACCCCTTTATGTCCCATGTTCTTGTCCCAACCGTATGGTCAATCGTCATGTTCTTGTCCCAACCGTGTGTTATCCCACTGCGTTGTTGTCTTGTCACACCGTGTTCATGCATGCATGTTGTCTGTTCATGCCATTGCATATGTGCTCGTTTGCCTTTGTTATATTATGTTGCATTGTCTCCCATTTCATTTGATCGTTATGTTATGTCGTGTAGTTTCTCGTTCAGTTAATCATTATGTTATCTACGCTATGTTTATACTTGCTTGTTTGTCATATTTTTCTTATATATGAAAATCCATAAAAATTAGAAAATAAAAATAAAAAAAATGTTGTTTCACCTGCGCAGGTAAGTCAGGTATGGCTCTCTATCCCTACTCATTGTTGCATTACTATATGGTATTATGTTATATTATCTCGAAAACTGGCTGGTCATTCATGTGTTCATAGATCTGACGTTCCCCTCTAATAAAAACGATGATGATCAAGGTGCACATGTGTGGCGACCCGGATCTCGGATACCAGATATACTCGATAGGATTACCGAATACACGTGATACCACGTGGAATCCGCGAGGCCTCCCAAGAGTGGTAAAGCTCCGAAGGGAAAAAGGACTATCCTGTAGTACATTGAAGCCACAGAGATAGTACAGTAAGCAATTAAATTTCATTAGATCGGTTTGCTAAAGTAGTAGAAATAAAATTATTTTTTAATTAAAAGTTCAATTTAACAATTACATCAGAGTCTAGTCCAGAAAATTAAAGATAAGTATAGGCCACAGGAAAAGAACGTACACTGAGGTCGGGGGAAACCCGACTAAGATACCGCTGGCAGCTACAGACGCGCCACACCAGGAACCACGAACAGAGACGACGCCACCCTGAAAAGCAGGGGTGAGTCTCCAAACAGAGACTCAGTAGGGGTCACGTGAATCCCCACTGAAAAACACGCAGCAACGGAACAGAAAGCAACAGTAGTAGCAAAGCAAGAAAAGCTACACTACCAAGCTGTAAAAAGAACGGGAATAGCAGGAGTAGGGAACAAGTAGGAAAGGGGGAGAATCCGCACCAGACAAGCGGCTGCCGAACTAACCTCGGCACCCCAAACTACTCCAAGCAGCGACAGAAGGGCCACTCTGATCTGACAAAGTCAGGAGTTACCGATCTGTCGACACGCCGCTAGACCTAAGACGAAGACCAGCAAGGACAGACAAAAAGATAGACACGACGGCACACACGACTAGAACGTCGTGCATGCAACCCCACACTGACCTCGAGTAGGGCCACAGAAAGGCTAACTGAAGGTCACGACGCACAAGAAACGCCGAGAGTCACGCGTCACGTGACGGAAGCACCTCCTCGCAAGAAGAACATCCAGCTGCGTCCACTGACGTCTTATGCTGCGTCACAAGTGTCTCGCCTACGGTACCGTTGAAACCACGGCAGAGTCGCAGACACCCACTGAGTCAAACAGGAACTACAACGACAAGTAACCCAGGGCTACGCCCGTCGACGTAAGTCCTCAGCCCCTGACCACGTGTGCACACACTGGCTCTAGCCTAAGCCAGGTTCTCTAGCTAGTTTTCTCCCTCGGTAGGACGCTACCGTTGGCTGGGAGACCACGAAACTAGCTTACAAACAGCTTGTCGGGAACACCCCTCCGCCATCCGCAGGTGGGTCGGCAACTCAAGGCCTTAGGGCTACAACAATCGGAGGCTCACTAGACACAGAGACTCAAAAACACGGGTGCTGATGTACAAGCAGGCAAGAACGCCCAATGGCACGTACTTCGAAGCACCAATGGTAGCACAGCCACTGCCGACAGACTCAAGGTAAGGCAACTAGACCTACTCACATGACGATCCTTGAGTCGGATGACTCAAAGGCAAGATCATCACTGACAGCGGAACAAGCCGCCAATCAGTCTAATCCTAAGCCACGGGAAAACGACGCTCTGCCGAAAATGACTCACGGAGACCTGAGAGAATACCAAGGACCCGCAGACTCGCCTGGATACACAGACCGAGGTAAGGCGATACCTCGAGGTATCCAGAACCAATGTCTCGAGCTGGACAGAACTGTCGAGACACACAAAGCCACCTGTCAACCCCTGGGTAACCCCCGGTTGACCGGAGCCAGACAACACCAACACAAAACACGGCATGCACATGCACTCCTGGCTGTCCCATCATGGTTACTGCCCTCATAGGACGTCAACAGACACCCACGGGTCATGGGCAAACCACGAGACCAAGCCAAGACAAGCAGAAACCGAAACGACAAAACCACGCTCTGGCAGAATGGACCGTCATTCAACCACTAGGCAGACCCAGCAGTCAAGGAACAGCCGCCACGCAACTAGAGACAAGGACATTGGTAATTCTAGATTGCGTCGTTAGGGAACTACCGCCGTCAGGGAAAAGACCGCACCCAGTCACCTAAACCGACAGATCCAAAAGACCACTGCCACACAAACACAGCCCTAGAATACCAACCTACGACTGCGCAACACACATGCGAACACCGAACACCCAACGGCCATCTCGGCCACAATAGGGCTGTAACGCACCACCATAGGGGCGTTACAGGCGCCTGACGCACCTGGGCGGGCGCGTCAGAGCCAACAGGCACAAAACCAAAACGCGAGCCACGTAACGCACAATGCCAGGCGCGTTACAGCGACCTAATGCGCAAGAGCAGGCGCGTTACGCCAACCTAACGCACGGGAGCGGACGCGTTAGGGCCAACAGACCCAAGTTTGAAACCTCAGACAAACAGCACGTAACGGTCCACGACGGACGTGTTACAACGCCGTGACGCACGGAGGCAGGGCCGTTAGAACTAACATACAGCCACCCAGCTCAGCCAAACAAGTGTAACGGCCTGGGGCAGGCGCGTTACACAGCTGTGACGCACAGGGGCACAGTTGCTACACGAACCGACTGACCAGGTCAAATCTGGTCAAACAGAACGTAACGGCCTGGGGCAGGCGCATTATGCGAGCCTGACGCACTAGGGCAGGCGCGTCAGAGGAACCGACTTAACCAAAACGCAAGATGACAAAATAGCTGTGACGCATACACCCGGACGCATCAGGGAGCTGTGACGCACCACACCTGAGCCGTCACACTCTCACAGCCACGAAAAATATAAAACGAACAGACGCTGTGGCGGTCTATCATAGGGCCGTCAGAGACTGTGACGGTCACTGATACGACCGCTACACCGGCCACGGCGGGAAAACAGTGGAAACGCCAAATCGGCCCGTTCCACGGCCCATTCACGCCGAAGCGCAGGGGAAACAAAGCTACACGATGGAAAACAACATCTGGAGGCTAAAAAGCCCACATGCATGGATTAAAACGCAAGATCGGGGCGATTCTAACGAATCGACCCAAAACGAGTCACCGAGGTTCCCAGAATCCTATCGGCCTCGAATGACAACCGATCGACATGAAACTAACATGAATGGGATCCAGACATCCCAACGGTCAATTTGACACTAACTACGCCGCAAATGGTTGCCATTTTCTGGCGAACCCTACAAAACCCGAAAATCATGGTTTAGGCTAAACAAGTTCAAACTCAGCCATTTTTACGCCGAACAGCGTGCAATGGCAGGGAAAACGGGTAGGGAGAAGTGGTGATCCGTCACCCTACCTCCACCGAAGAAATCGTGCCCCTCAGGGACTAAACCGCGCCGAAAATCGCGCCGCGAGCTCAAACGCTGGCTTTGAATCCACCGTTCGGGATCGCGCCAAAACCACTCCATCTTCGCCCCGTCGCGCACCCAATCAGCTCCACAGCATCCCCAGCACTCGCCCCTAGGTCCTCCGTCTACAGTCGGAGCCGAGAAGGTGAAACGGGAGAGAAATGGGAGAGAGAGAAGCGGCGGCGAAATGACATGGGAGGAGAGAGGAAGGAAAGAAAAAAGGAAAAGAAATTAGGAATTTTCCTAATTTCTGAAAAATCTGATTTTTGGGCCTAAGTCTGAAAAATACGCAAAAATAGTCAAAATGACCGGCTCGAAGAGTACATCGTCGCTGCAACATTCGCGAGTTGATGAACTGACAAGTAAACTCACCGTAGGGTTCCGTAACTAGTACGAGAGAAAAACTCACACGGATCGTAAAGCTCAACTCGGAAGCCACAAAAGTGACCCGAAACTCACTAAAACAGATCCGAAAGATCCCACCGACCTACTAAGGATCCAGCAAAGATCCGGGACATTACATCCTCCCCTCCTTTAAGAAATTTCAACCTCGAAATTTAAGGACTAGCAAGGGTAAGCAGGGAAGAACAACCCGACAGCACAACAATGAAAATGACACAAATCTCGAGAAACACAGCTCAGAGGAACATCGTCAGATTATAATCACGAGCACACGCTCTGGATCGGGCACGACACAAGTGAACACAAGTCAGACACCTCCGAAACAAGGCAACGTCGCTTACGTCTCACCAGAAATGGAGACACGACACATGCCACAACAACAGACAACCGATACCGAAGAACACAACGATAGCACGACAAGCAGCAGCTTACGCAAGGAGACACAGTCCTCTCAGCTAACAGCTCGACCACATCATCGGCTCTAGTGCCAAAGGTGACAGAGAACACCTGGCACAAAAGACGCCAACGACAACAGCACCAGACCGCAAACACAATCAAGTCAGCACTCACTTAGATATTACGTCTGATCGAGTCACAAGCTAACTCTACCAGGAAAAGGGAGTACAGCAAGCTAAATGACAAGACCATGGTCCACGGCAGAGACACAAAATCATAGAGAAACAGCAATAAAATGACCACAACAGCACCTGCAGGATTCCGGCTCCGCACGGAACACAAAACCATGGAACACCACTGCAAGCAAGGTCACATCAAGGCACAAGAACGGCTGAACACACGACTACAAGGGACGGGTCACGCATCAGACTGCTCACCAAGAAAGGACCCATGACAACGAGAAATGACAATCTCAGAGAATGCACCTCAAGGACCATGCTCACGCCTCGAGAGCACAACACCCAAGAGAAAGAATGCAGAACAGAGGGTACTCAATCAGCAAGGAATGCCGACAGATTTCCCAACACTCACAAATGCCAATGCCAACACCAGAAATGCCTCCAATAATAGCACGGCATGGCAACAACAACGTCAAGGCACAGGAAGCCAAGACAAAGTCACATCGAGAAAGAACAAACCTCTCGACTGGCCAGAATCTTACCACCAACGATCCTGAGCCCGTGGGTAACCAGCCCACACGCTTCCGATGCACACTCAACAACGCACGCAGGCACCACAAAATATCTCGGTATCCGCATCCCAGCACACGTACGGCGAAATCGCAACTTCTGAAAATCGCAACGTAACACGCCAAGAGTACCGATCTGACAAATAATCGATCATAAGTCGCCTAAGTGCAAAGAAGAGGAGTACCAGCTTCAGCACAAGGCACAAAGAAAATGCTAATCTCAGCTTACCTTCACGTCCCAAAAATGGTAAATGAGCCTTCACAATACATCGGCCGCTGGACACGGCACGACAAACACGGTGCACAACAGCTCTTAACACCATAATGGAGTCCAAAGCCAAGCAACCGTATAGCAAAGAGTAGATCAGGCTCAGAATAAACACTGTCCACACTTAAGCAGACACAGGACAAAAGCATCGCCAAGATAGCAATTCCAAGGCAAACCTCGAAAAGATTCCACCAGAAGGGACAAGAAGCAATAGCTCAACCACGAAAGCTCACCAGTAAGGGAAAATCCTAGCTTGCTTGAGCAACTTCTCAAACACGGAATCAAATCGAGCACTACAACAGAAGCGAAACACATCAGGAGCTGAACTGACTCAAGCCGGGACGACCAAAACAACGTGAGAATGTGTACGGTCATCAGACCAAGGCCAAAGGTCAACAGCAACCTGAACAACACATGGAGAAAACAACGCGACAAATCATCGCAACACCTAAGCCAGCAAAAGCCTGCACTGGACCTTAAGGACTCTGGATACTGCAATATCTCGGATTCCCATGTACTTCACACAACAATGCTTTGATAGCTCAGAAAAGAACTCCGAACATCTCAGAACACTGCTCTAATACCATTCTGTGGTGACCCGGATCACGGATACCAGATATACCCGGTAGGATTACCGAATACACGTGATACCACTTGGAACCCGCAAGGCCTCCCAAGAGCGGTAAAGCTCCGAAGGGAAAAAGGATTGTCATGTAGTACATTGAAGCCACATAGATAGTACAGTAAGTAATTAAATTTCATTAGATCGGTTTGCTAAAGTAGTAGAAATAAAATTACTTTTTAATTAACAATTCAATTTAACAATTACATCAGAGTCCAGTCCAGAAAATTAAAGACAAGTACAGGCCATAGGAAAAGAACGTACACTGAGGTCGGGGGAAACCCGACGCAGGTATCGCTGGCAGCTACAGACGCGCCACACCAGGAACCACGAACAGAGACGATGCCACCCTGAAAAGTAGGGGTGAGTCTCCAAACAGAGGCTCAGTAGGGGTCACGCGAATCCCCACTGAAAAACACGCAGCAATGGAACAGAAAGCAACAGTAGTAGTAAAGCAAGAAAAGCTACACTACCAAGCTGTAAAAAGAACGGGAACAGCAGGAGTAGGGAACAAGTAGGAAAGGGGGAGAATCCGCACCAGACAAGCGGCTGCCGAACTAACCTCGACACCCCAAACTACTCCAAGCAGCGACAGAAGGGCGACTCCGATCTGACAAAGTCAGGAGTTACCGATCTGTCGACACGCCACCAGGCCTAAGACGAAGACCAGCAAGGACAGACAAAAAGACAGACACGACGGCACACACGACTAGAACGTCGTGCACGCAATTCCACACTGACCTCGAGTAGGGTCACAGAAAGGCTAACTTGGGAAGGTCACGACGCACAAGAAATGCCGACAGTCACGCGTCACGTGACGGAAGCACCTCCTCGCAAGAAGAACAGCCAGCTGCGTCCACTGACGTCTTATGCTGCGCCACAAGTGTCTCGCCTATGGTACCGCTGAAACCACGGCAGAGTCGCAGACACCCGCTGAGTCAAATAGGAACTACAACAAAAAGTAACCAGTCAGGGCTATGCCCGTCGACGTAAGTCCTCAGCCCCTGACCACGTGTGCATACACTGG
Organism: Amorphophallus konjac; assembly: GCA_022559845.1. Lineage (NCBI taxonomy): Eukaryota > Viridiplantae > Streptophyta > Magnoliopsida > Alismatales > Araceae > Amorphophallus > Amorphophallus konjac. The sequence continues at coordinate 253,515,691 of CM040118.1, read as the reverse complement.
CTCTAGCCTAAGCCAGGTTCTCTAGCTAGTTTTCTCCCTCGGTAGGACGCTACCATTGGCTGGGAGCCGACGGAACTAGCTTACAAACCGCTTGTCGGGAACACCCCTCCGCCATCCGCAGGCGGGACAAGGCCTTAGGGATACAACAATCGGATGCTCACTAGACATAGAGACTCAAAAACGCGGGTGCTGAAGTACAAGCAGGCAAGAACGCCCAACGGCACGTACTTCGAAGCACCAATGGTAGCACATCCACTGCCGACAGACTCAGGGCAAGGCAACTAGACCTAGTCACATGACGATCCTTGAGTCGGACGACTCAAAGGCAAGATCATCACTGACAGAAGAACAAGCCGCCAATCGGTCTAATCTTAAGGCACGGGAAAACGACGCTCCGCAGAAAACGACTCACGGAGACCTGAGGGAACACCAAGGACCCTTAGACACGCCTGGACACACGGACCGAGGTAAGCCGATACCTCGAGGTATCCAGAACCAATGTCTCGAGCTGGATAGAAATGTCGAGACACACAAAGCCACCTGTCAACCCCTGGGTAACCCCCGGTTGACCGGAGCCAGAAAACACCGACACAAAACACGGCATGCACAAGCACTCCTGGCTGTCCCATCATGGTTACTGCCCTCATAGGACGTCAACAGACACCCACGGGTCACGGGCAAACCACGAGACCAAGCCAAGACAAGCAGAAACCGAAACGACAAAAACCATGCTCTGGCAGAACGGACCGTCATTCAACCAATAGGCAGACCCAGCAGTCAAGGAACAGTCGCCACGCAACCAGAGACAAGGACATTGGCAATTCTAGATTGCGTCGTTAGGGAACTGTCGCAGTCAGGGAAAAGACCACACCCAATCACCTAAACCGACCGATCCAGAAGACCACTGCCACACAAACACAGCCCTAGAATACCAACCTACGACTGCCCAACACACGGGCGAACACCGAACACCCAATGGCCATCTCGGCTACAACAGGGCTGTAACGCACCACCACAGGGGCATTACAGGCGCCTGACGCACCAGGGCGGACGTGTCAGAGCCAACAGGCACAAAACCAAAACACGAGCCACGTAACGCACGATGCCAGGCGCGTTACAGCGACCTAACGCGCGAGAGCAGGCGCGTTACGCCAACCTAACGCACGGGAGCAGACGCGTCAGGGCCAACAGACCCAAGTCTGAAACCTCAGACAAACAGCACGTAACGGTCCACGATGGACGCGTTACAATGCCGTGACGCACGGGGGCAGGGCCATTAGAGCTAACATACAGCCACCCAGCTCAGCCAAACAGAGTGTAACGGCCTGGGGCAGGCGCGTTACACAGCTGTGACGCACAGGGGCACAGTCGCTACACGAACCGATTGTCCCGGTCAAACAGAACGTAACGGCATGGGGCAGGCGCGTTACGCGAGCCTGATGCACTAGGGCAGGCGCATCAGAGGAACCGACTTAACCAAAATGCAAGATGACAAAATAGCTGTGACGCATACACCCGGACGCATCAGGGAGCTGTGACGCACCACACCTGGGTCGTCACACTCTTACAGCCACGAAAAATATAAAATGAACAGACGCTGTGGCGGTCTATCGTAGGGCCGTCAGAGACTGTGACGGTCTCTGATACGACCGCTTCACCGGCCACGGTGGGAAAACAGTGGAAACGCCAAATCGGCCCGTTCCACGCCCCATTCACGCCGAAGCGCAGGGGAGACAAAGCTACACGATGGAAAACAACATCTGGAGGCTAAAAAGCCCACATGCATGGATTAAAACGCAAGATTGGGGCGATTCTAACGAATCGACCCAAAATGAGTCACCGAGGTTCCCAGACTCCTACCGGCCTCGAATGACAACCGATCGACACAAAACTAACATGAATGGGATCCAGACATCCCAGCGGTCAATTTGACACTAACTACGCCAGAAATGGTTGTCATTTTCCGGCGAACCCTACAAAACCCAAAAATCACGATTTAGGCTAAACAAGCCCAAACTTAACCGTTTCCGCACCAAACAACGTGCAATGGCAGGGAAAACGGGTAGGGAGAAGTGGTGATCCGTCACCCTACCTCCCCCGAAGAAATCGTGCCCCTCAGGGACTAAACCACGCCGAAAACCGCGTCGCGAACTCAAACGCCGGCTTTGAATCCATCGTTCGGGATTGCGCCAAAACCACTCCATCTTCGCCCCGTTGCGCATCCAATCAGCTCCACAGCATCCCCAGCACTCGCCCCTAGGTCCTCCGTCTGCAGCCGGAGCCGAGAAGGCGAAACGGGAGAGAAACGGGAGAGAGGGAAGCGGCGGCGAAATGAGATGGGAGGAGAGAGGAAGGAAAGAAAAAAGGAAAAGAAATTCGGAATTTTCCTAATTTTCAGAAAATTCGATTTTTGGGCCTAACTCCGAAAAATATGTAAAAAATAGTCAAAACGACCGGCTCAAAGAGTGCATCGTCGCTGCAGCATCCGCGAGTTGATGAACTGACAAGTAAACTCACCGTAGGGTTCCGTAACTAGTACGAGAGAAAAACCCACACGGATCGTAAAGCTCAACTCGGAAGCCACAAAAGCGACCCAAAACTCACCGAAACAGATCCGAAAGATCCCACCAGACCTACTAAGGATCCTGGAAAGATTCGGGACATTATAACATGTTTAATCATCGGATAGGCCGTTAGGTTGGTAAAATTAGGGAACGATGGTTCTATCACGCACGCCGTGGTTGCGGATAGTGTCTTGACCCTAATTGTTCCGATCTAGTAATACTATTCTCAAGTACTTTCTATTTTAGCTTTCTTTGTATTCGTTTTGATGATTTCTTTATTGTAGCCCATCATGCATCTTGTCATTTTTTTAGCACTCGCGTCTCGTGATCCGTTCAAGGTTGTTCCTTAGTAATGGTTAATTACAATATAGTTGTTGCGCGCGTTTTTATGTCGGTTAACCGGGGTGAAGGAAGGAATACATCGGGAAAGAAAAATACGGGAGTTTGATGTATCTCAGGTATCCTCCTTACGGGTGCATGCCTCTCATGGAGGTACCGGGCACTCTCCTTTTTTCAGAAAGTTGAAAGGGGCGGAATGGCACGGGAATGTCGGGCTAAGGGTTAACCGGACAGGGTGCGGGCGTGCCAGTCGATCTCTCGACAATCACTCATAGAACCAAGGTTTGACCGGGGAAATGCCACCAGGGCACGGCACGTGGGCTCAGGCGATCGGGCGACACGTGGAGCGAAGGGTTTCCATGGGTGCGAGTGCGTAGGCGATTGCGGGAATCGTGTACAGGACGTCTTTCCCCACCGGCCACAAGCAACCGGTGTTTATTTACATCGAATCAAATCCGAATACCTTCGTTCCATGCTGAAGAAAAGTATGTATATGTGTCTGAAGCCATGGGTGTAGGGCCGGGCGCATTCAGTAGCTAGGGGTACGTGTTAGACTGAGGGGTGTTTGTTGGGGGTGGAGTGTTAGGCATGGATGTCGAATGATATAGATAAGAAATTGAAGGCCAGGACGCGGGTGCGAGGGCACTCGTCCAATCGGCGGTGTTGTGCTGAGACGCGTATTTCTTTACGGGAAAGCCGTAATGGCTAAAGTACAACTGGCGCATGCCATGGGACAATTCCGACGTGCTAGTCGGTCCCCGGGTCGATGCGTGATGAATACACACACGTGCATTTTACAGAGGGGTCCTCCCGTGGCGTGGGCCACGGCCGTGGTGCCAAACGGGGGCCTACAACTGGATAACTGAGGGGATCCATCGATCCAGCATCTGGACGCGGCTCGAGTTGAGCGGTCGGACATGGCCTCGTGACTGTGAGTGAGCATGACGTCATGGCACGTGAGTGGTTGCGACCGACGGGCGTGCGAGGGGGAATCCCGGCATGAGGGGACGTCCGCCCATATCACAACGTCTCACACACTGTGGGTGTCGACTTGTGTGCGACGACTACCTACGGCGTGAGGGGAGCGCGAAAGACATACCCCCGGCGTAGTAGACCGCCGAACAAGTCACCCACACACAATTCTCCTTTGCTCCGCGCTCAAAGTCTTGTGCTTGCCGGGTGCCGGACGATCTTGCGTATTGCTGGATGCTTTGTATTGGATTGATGCCCCACCCCTGAGATCCTAAGGGGTATTTATAGGGGAAGATGAAGGGTCACAAGGGGTTTACGCGGACCAGCCAGGGGGGGTGAGCTGGTCCGCGTAAACCCAATGGAATAGTGCATTGGGTACACGGGTTGAGAGATGAGGGAAAGAGGTTTACACGGACCAGCCAGGGGGGCCTGGCTGGTCCGCCTAAACCCCTAAGGGTTTAAGCGGGCTGGGTTTTTTCTTTTTTGAAAAATAGTTTTTTTTTTGGTTTGATTTGGGGTTTACGCAGACCAGCCAGGGGGGTCATGGTTGGTCCGCATAAACCCCCCTGGGGGGGTTTAGGCGGGTTCGCAAGAGGGAGAGAGAGGGGGCTGGTCCCCACCCTATAAAAATTGATTTTTGGGCTTTTTCTTCCCAATTTGGCTAAGGACAAGTGGGTGAAGGCTACGTGGCGGCTTGTGGAGACTTGTGCACGTTGACTTGAGGACGAACCCATCGTGCTGTCACTTTGCGCTTCCACGTCCGTGCTTGATCCCTCGAACTGGTACGGTACACGAATTGCATCGTAGGACCGCAATTGAGCGAACCGAGGCCGAGTGCGGCCATGGGACCACCGAGCTGGAGAGGGGGCGCGGCCCCCCGGGGGCCGCGGCCACGCCCAGGGGCGAACTGGCCCCGGGCCAGCCATAACCCCGGGGGATGGCCCCCGGGGGTCTTCTTGTGTTGCCTGGGGACGTCCTTTGATGGACTTTGAGCTTCGGAAGGCTGGCATGGGCCCGTGGGGCCGTTGTTCTTTGAGTCGGAGTAGCCGCTCGCAAGGTGTTCGGGCAAATGCCCAACGCACTCTGGGTTACCAAACGAGCCGCGTAAGTGGCCGACGGGCCTTGGATTTGGCCTAAGGCCAAGGGTAGAAGTCTGTAGGGGTTGGAAGGAGGCATTTTGGGGTCCATGGGCCTTGCCTCATGTTGCGTGCCACGTTGTACGGCGGGTTGACAGGGTTGTAGAAACCCAATAATTAAAAATGAGAAATAAAATTTTCAATTTCATTATGTAATTAAAATTTTCATGAAATAATCAAATTATATTTTTACTATATGAAATAAGCTAGTTTATTGAATTTACTTGAATTTACTTGAAGTAAATAGAAAATTAATTGCTTTAGGCCTTAGATAAATCATAGTAAGCCCAATAAAAGCCCATATAATGGACTAGGATCACAATTGGCCCATTGGATAATCCATAATAGGTTGGATTAATGGATTAAAAGATTTAATAAAGGATAAATAACCATAAATTCGTAACATGTGTTTAATATGTCATTTAAGGGATTAAAATAACCCCATTTCTAGAAGATTGACTCAAAAATCACCCCATACCTAACTTATAACTTTAGACCAGTCGTTTTTACATTGGTTTCACACCAAATTGAGGCTAGATTAAGAAAATAAATGTGAATTTTCTTCTAATTCCGAGTTAATGGGTTTGGTGGAATTAGGTAAGAAATCTTGACAAAATTGGCCAAGTTTTGGCTATAAATAGAGCCCCATTCGACCCTCAAATCATCATTGGTGGCCTAGGCTATGCTACTCTGAAGATTAAGGGAGATTTGAGGAAAGATTTGGAGAATTAATGGTTTTCATATCAAATTGGGGATTTTCTGACTTCTTCCTTAAATCCGCTCAAAGGTAGGTGTCTCTCAGGCTAAACTTCAATTAAAGCATGCTATCTTATGTATTTTTCAATGCTCTTTTCATTGATACCTATTTTCCTAAATTTTATTGAGAAATGAGCAAGTTATTAGCGTTTTATTGAAGGGTATTCACATTTTTCCTAAGAAAATCGTGGCTGTTAAAACTCAGTCCGTGTTAATGAACGCGTCTCCTCGATAAGACACGTTATCAGATGCTTTTACACCTACTGGAATTCAAAAATAAAAATATAAAAATAATAAAAAGAAGGCGTCCAGCCATCTGGACGCATCCATAGAGCACATCATCCAAATAAGACGCGCTCAGATATACTTTTCCCTCCGCCCTAAATTAAAAAAAAATATTAAAATAATTTAAAGAAGGCGTCCTAGTAGCTGGATGCCGCTATAAAGAATTAAAATTTTATTAAAATAAATTTATAAAGACGTACAATGGCTTAGACGCTGCAATATAAAAAAATTAAAATTTTATTAGATTAAATTTATAAAGGCGTTCAATTGATTGCACGCCTCCATAACAAAATAATAAAAATAAAAATAAAAAAAATAAATTTTATTAAAATAAATTTATAAAGGCGTCCACATGCCTAGACGCCTCAAATAAATTGATATAAAACGTAAAAATAATTTTTATAAAATGTCCAGAACTAGGGACCTATCTACAAAAAACGTCCAGACCTGGACGCGTTCATAGACAGTAACCAAAAATGTTAGAAATCCATATTAACATGTTAAATATTTACAGCATGTTAAAATTTATTTTTGTGGAATAAAAATATTTTTTTAGCATGAAAAACCTATTTTTAGCATATTATTTGTAATTGATGCATGAAAAATATTTACAGCATGCTAAATATTACTTCCAGAATGGTAAAATTGATTTTATTCATACTAAAGTCTGAAAACTATTTTTAGCATGACAAATCTAATTACGAGTTGATGAACTGACAAGTAAACTCACCGTAGGGTTCCGTAACTAGTACGAGAGAAAAACCCACACGGATCGTAAAGCTCAACTCGGAAGCCACAAAAGCGACCCAAAACTCACCGAAACAGATCCGAAAGATCCCACCAGACCTACTAAGGATCCAGGAAAGATTCGGGACATTATAACATGTTTAATCATCGGATAGACCGTTAGGTTGGTAAAATTAGGGAACGATGGTTCTATCACGCACGCCGTGGTTGCGAATAGTGTCTTGACCCTAATTGTTCCGATCTAGTAATACTATTCTCGAGTACTTTCTATTTTAGCTTTCTTTGTATTCGTTTTGATGATTTATTTATTGTAGCCCATCATGCATCTTGTCATTTTTTTAGCACTCGCGTCTCGTGATCCGTTCAAGGTTGTTCCTTAGTAATGGTTAATTACAATATAGTTGTTGCGCGCGTTTTTATGCCGGTTAACCGGGGTGAAGGAAGGAATACATCGGGAAAGAAAAATACAGGAGTTTGATGTATCTCAGGTATCCTCCTTACGGGTGCATGCCTCTCATGGAGGTACCGGGCACTCTCCTTTTTTCAGAAAGTCGAAAGGGGCGGAATGGCACGGGAATGTCGGGCTAAGGGTTAACCGGACAGGGTGCGGGCGTGCCAGTCGATCTCTCGACAATCACTCATAGAACCAAGGTTTGACCGGGGAAACGCCACCAGGGCACGGCACGTGGGCTCAGGCGATCGGGCGACACGTGGAGCGAAGGGTTTCCATGGGTGCGAGTGCGTAGGCGATTGCGGGAATCGTGTACAGGACGTCTTTCCCCACCGGCCACAAGCAACCGGTGTTTATTTACATCGAATCAAATCCGAATACCTTCGTTCCATGCTGAAGAAAAGTATGTATATGTGTCTGAAGCCATGGGTGTAGGGCCAGGCGCATTCAGTAGCTAGGGGTACGTGTTAGACTGAGGGGTGTTTGTTGGGGGTGGAGTGTTAGGCATGGATGTCGAATGATATAGATAAGAGATTGAAGGCCAGGACGCAGGTGCGAGGGCACTCGTCCAATCGGCGGTGTTGTGCTGAGACGCGTATTTCTTTACGGGAAAGCCGTAATGGCTAAAGTACAACTGGCGCATGCCATGGGACAATTCCGACGTGCTAGTCGGTCCTCGGGTCGATGCGTGATGAATACACACACGTGCATTTTACAGAGGGGTCCTCCCGTGGCGTGGGCCACGGCCGTGGTGCCAAACGGGGGCCTACAACTGGATAACTGAGGGGATCCATCGATCCAGCATCTGGACGCGGCTCGAGTTGAGCGGTCGGACATGGCCTCGTGACTGTGAGTGAGCATGACGTCATGGCACGTGAGTGGTTGCGACCGACGGGCGTGCGAGGGGGAATCCCGGCATGAGGGGACGTCCGCCCATATCACAACGTCTCACACACTGTGGGTGTCGACTTGTGTGCGACGACTACCTACGGCGTGAGGGGAGCGCGAACGACATACCCCTGGCGTAGTAGACCGCCGAACAAGTCACCCACACACAATTCTCCTTTGCTCCGCGCTCAAAGTCTTGTGCTTGCCGGGTGCCGGACGATCTTGAGTATTGCTGGATGCTTTGTATTGGATTGATGCCCCACCCCTTGAGATCCTAAGGGGTATTTATAGGGGAAGATGAAGGGTCACAAGGGGTTTACGCGGACCAGCCAGGGGGGTGAGCTGGTCCGCGTAAACCCAATGGAATAGTGCATTGGGTACACGGGTTGAGAGATGAGGGAAAGAGGTTTACACGGACCAGCCAGGGGGGCCTGGCTGGTCCGCCTAAACCCCTAAGGGTTTAAGCGGGCTGGGTTTTTTCTTTTTTGAAAAATAGTTTTTTTTTTTGGTTTGATTGGGGGTTTACGCAGACCAGCCAGGGGGGTCATGGTTGGTCCGCATAAACCCCCCTGGGGGGGTTTAGGCGGGTTCGCAAGAGGGAGAGAGAGGGGGCTGGTCCCCACCCTATAAAAATTGATTTTTGGGCTTTTTCTTCCCAATTTGGCTAAGGACAAGTGGGTGAAGGCTACGTGGCGGCTTGTGGAGACTTGTGCACGTTGACTTGAGGACGAACCCGTCGTGCTGTCACTTTGCGGTTCCACGTCCGTGCTTGATCCCTCGAACTGGTACGGTACACGAATTGCATCGTAGGACCGCAATTGAGCGAACCGAGGCCGAGTGCGGCCATGGGACCACCGAGCTGGAGAGGGGGCGCGGCCCCCCGGGGGCCGCGGCCACGCCCAGGGGCGAACTGGCCCCGGGCCAGCCATAACCCCGGGGGATGGCCCCCGGGGGTCTTCTTGTGTTGCCTGGGGACGTCCTTTGATGGACTTTGAGCGTCGGAAGGCTGGCATGGGCCCGTGGGGCCGTTGTTCTTTGAGTCGGAGTAGCCGCTCGCAAGGTGTTCGGGCAAATGCCCAACGCACTCTGGGTTACCGAACGAGCCGCGTAAGTGGCCGACGGGCCTTGGATTTGGCCTAAGGCCAAGGGTAGAAGTCTGTAGGGGTTGGAAGGAGGCATTTTGGGGTCCATGGGCCTTGCCTCATGTTGCGTGCCACGTTGTACGGCGGGTTGACAGGGTTGTAGAAACCCAATAATTAAAAATGAGAAATACAATTTTCAATTTCATTATGTAATTAAAATTTTCATGAAATAATCAAATTATATTTTTACTATATGAAATAAGCTAGTTTATTGAATTTACTTGAAGTAAATAGAAAATTAATTGCTTTAGGCCTTAGATAAATCATAGTAAGCCCAACAAAAGCCTATATAATGGACTAGGATCACAATTGGCCCATTGGATAATCCATAATAGGTTGGATTAATGGATTAAAAGATTTAATAAAGGATAAATAACCATAAATTCGTAACATGTGTTTAATATGTCATTTAAGGGATTAAAATAACCCCATTTCTAGAAGATTGACTCAAAAATCACCCCATACCTAACTTATAACTTTAGACCAGTCGTTTTTACATTGGTTTCACACCAAATTGAGGCTAGATTAAGAAAAGAAATGTGAATTTCCTTCTAATTCCGAGTTAATGGGTTTGGTGGAATTAGGTAAGAAATCTTGACAAAATTGGCCAAGTTTTGGCTATAAATAGAGCCCCATTCGACCCTCAAATCATCATTGGTGGCCTAGGCTATGCTACTCTGAAGATTAAGGGAGATTTGAAGGAAAGATTTGGAGAATTAATGGTTTTCATATCAAATTGGGGATTTTCTGACTTCTTCCTTAAATCCGCTCAAAGGTAGGTGTCTCTCAGGCTAAACTTCAATTAAAGCATGATATCTTATGTATTTTTCAATGCTCTTTTCATTGATACCTATTTTCCTAAATTTTATTGAGAAATGAGCAACTTATTAGCGTTTTATTGAAGGGTATTCACATTTTTCCTAAGAAAATCGTGGCTGTTAAAACTCAGTCCGTGTTAATGAACGCGTCTCCTCGATAAGACACGTTCTCAGATGCTTTTACACCTACTGGAATTCAAAAATAAAAATATAAAAATAATAAAGAGAAGGCGTCCAGCCATCTGGACGCATCCATAGAGCACATCATCCAAATTAGACGCGCTCAGATATACTTTTCCCTCCGCCCTAAATTAAAAAAAAAATATTAAAATAATTTAAAGAAGGCGTCCTAGTAGCTGGATGCCTCTATAAAGAATTAAAATTTTATTAAAATAAATTTATAAAGACGTACAATGGCTTAGACGCTGCAATATAAAAAAATTAAAATTTTATTAGATTAAATTTATAAAGGCGTTCAATTGATTGGACGCCTCCATAACAAAATAATAAAAATAAAAATAAAAAAATTAAATTTTATTAAAATAAATTTATAAAGGCGTCCACATGTCTAGACGCCTCAAATAAATTGATATAAAACGTAAAAATAATTTTTATAAAATGTCCAGAACTAGGGACCTATCTACAAAAAACGTCCAGACTCCTGGACGCGTTCATAGACAGTAACAAAAAATGTTAGAAATCCATATTAACATGTTTAAATATTTACAGCATGTTAAAATTTATTTTTGTGGAATAAAAATATTTTTTTAGCATGAAAAACCTATTTTTAGCATATTATTTGTAATTGATACATGAAAAATATTTACAGCATGCTAAATATTACTTCCAGAATGGTAAAATTGATTTTATTCATACTAAAGTCTGAAAACTATTTTTAGCATGACAAATATAATTAAATACTATTTTTTAACATGAAAAATTTATTTTTCTATCAAATAATTTGTCAACTAATGCATGGAAATTATTTCTAGCTTCTAAAAATCTGGTTATCAAAAAATTGATATATTGAAATTATTTTCAGCATGATAAAAATTTTGTCTATCATATTATCAGGAAAAATTATTTTTTTATGTTAAACTTATTTTTTTATGAAGTAATTAGTAAATTAATGCATGAAAATTGATTTTAGCATGTTAAAAATTACTTCCAGCATGATAAAATTATTTTATACATACTGGATATGAAAATTATTTTCAGAATGCTAAAATCTATTTAAACTATTTTTATTCATGTTAAACCTAATTTCCTATTAAGTAATTAGTAAATTGATACATGAAAAATATTTCCAGCATGTTAAAATTACTTCTAGCATGATAAAATTATTTCCAGCCTGATTGAATTATTTTTAGCATATTAGAATTATTTTCAATAAATTAAAACTATTTTTCAGCATGATAATTCTATTTTTCTATTCAAATAATTAGTAAATAAATGTAGAAAAATGATTTTCAGCATCATAAAATTTATGTTGTTATCAGAAAATTTCTGTAATCAGCACGGTAAACTTATCTTGTCATGCTATCAGTAAGTTAATGTATGAGAATTATTTTAGCATGTTAAGTATTAATTTTAGCATGTTAAATATTAATTTCTAGCATGTTAAAAATTAAATCCAGCATGAAAATTTTATTTTTATCATCTTATCAGTAAAGTAACATATGAAAATCATTTTCAGCATGTTAAGATTATTTTCAGCGAGTTAGAGTTATTTTTGACAGAAAATTTTATTTTCTTATCTTATGGTTAATTAATGTATGATTAAACTCATGATTGTCATTCATAAAGCATATATTTTCATAACTAAAACTTGATGTTTTACGATTATGATATTAAGCTAAGATATTTAAAAAAAATAATTCTAATAAAATTATTATCTTAAATTTTCTTCCTACTTACCGTTCATTTTTGAACTCCACGACTTAATGTCGTTAAACATGATGCCTTAAATTGTTATCTACTTTTCTTACAACTTTTGAAATTTGGTCAAATCTGTGCTTATTACAAACAGCATTTTCTTGAAAATCATTGGCCATATACATTAAAGTGGATGGCTAAACGTACTTGGGATCTTCGGATCCATATGACTCAAAGCTTGGCATTAATAGGGTCCGGTCTGGTCCTGGGGGGAGCGCCCGAAAGTACTTGTGCCCATGGGAGTTGATTGACCACGGTGTGGCATTGCCCTGAAGTGCATGATAGATTTACTTGATACGGTATTCCACATTTCGTTATTGGTATTTGATTACTTGTTTACATGAATTACTTGACTTGCGTGAAAATAGACAATTACATGAAATTCTTTACTTGTTCAAAGTCATTACTTGGAAATTCCATTCATGTTTATACACTTCTCGATATAACTTTAAAAATTTCTTAAATTGTTAATACTTAAAGATTTCCTGATTTTTAGAGATATAAAATCCTACTGAGCTTTTAGCTCACCCTACGTTTTGGTTAATTGTTGCAGGAAATAAAAATGAACAAGGGAATGGACAAGAGTGAGAGAGTGATTTTCCTTTTTACCTAGGTTTATGTAGATTATTAGTGTTTTTACAAGAATGATGTACTTTGGGATTGAAAGTTGTAATTTGCCTTTATGGCTTATCAATTAGTGTTGTAAACTTCATTTTGATGGAATAAAGGTACCATTTTCCCATTCATTTCTATCTTTAGAAATAAAATTGTACATGCTCTGATCGACACGATTGTTTACGACTCGTCGCGCCCTCGATATTTCGTGTCGGGACGTGACAGTCTTTGTGGTATCAGAGCCTAGGTTACATAAAATCCTAGGTTTCACAATTTTAAGTTTATTCTTAAACTTAGGTTAGGTTTTAGATCAATATCTAGAAACTTGGAAAAGGACTTAAACATTCCCAGTAAGCACGGGTAGAAACACGGGTTTAGTTTTAAAGAAAAAGATTTATCAAGACTTAAATGATGGAGGCATCATCCACAACTCCCTTTGGCTAGGGTCGTCTTCACACTCCGGCGTCGTTTGAGTTCGGGCCTCTCTCTATAAAGGCCCAATTATCCTGTTTGTGCTTTCTATTTGAGTCATTTGATGTAATTTTCATTTTATTTCAGTCATGTCCCTAGGTCTCATATTTATTTTCCTAAGTTTGTGTGTCATTAGGTTGCTATTGGGCCCAATTCATTGGGCATAGCCCAAGAGCACCCCCTACCCCTCGGTTATTTGTCATTGAGTCTTTTGGCAGGGTCTTATTGTAAAATGTGGGTTGCCTATATATAGGGCCCCATTTCCTTCATTTTGGACTAATGAATGATTCAATACAAAAGATTTCCATTTGAGTGTTCAAACTTAGTTCTAGTGGAGTGAATCCTATAGTTGGGTGAGAAGCCCTAGGGGAGTGATTCCCCACCCCACCTCTCTCTCTATCCCTCTTTCTCTCTCCTAGGTTCGCCCCCCTCTCTCTCTCCTCCCCTCCCAACCACCTCCAAGCCCCACCTACCCCATTAAAGCCCCTCCACTTCCCATAGCCACCATTACTCCACCCCCCTAGTCCCAAGGAAGAATCTTCCACATTCCAATACTATCTTCCTCATTCCAACACTATCTTCCCCATTCCAACACACCCATTCCTCTTCCCCACACAACCTCCCAACTTCCAAGGCCATTTTGAATTTGAAATGACCTTCCCTCCAATTGTTTTGGTCGCCCCCCTCCATCTCCATTAGGTTAGTTTGCCCCTCTCCCCCTCCATTCTCCTCCACCCCTTGCACACCCCTCCCCTCTCCCTCCAGCTGAAAACCTGCGACCTCCCCTCTTCCTCCACCTCCCCTCCACCTTTAGCACTCCTCCACACCTCCCATACCTCCCCTCCACCATTCTTCATCCACCCCTTCACCATATACCACCCCCTCTTCTTCTTTTTAGGTCATTTGAAGGCTATGTCAAAGATGCTGCTGGCAGTCCAGAAGTTACAGGTGAATTAGCAACTTGCAGCGGCCACCACGACTTCCTCCAAACGAGTTTGAAGACCCAAGAGCTATCGTTGGAAGCGTCTACCAGTCTCCTTCGCAACAGAAGTGGTTTCATCTTCATCCAAGTTGTATGCTGCCGGGGAGCTCCATTCTCCCACAACCGCACAGTTCTGCCTCTGCTGAGGACCTGAGCCGGATTAGAAGCTCTGCCACGACGAACCCCGTAGGAATCAGTCCAAGCGCTCTTCTTCAAAGTTCTTCATCGCCCAGTCTACTTCCAGAATCAAGAAATAGAACTTCATTTGGCGTTCATGATCCAGAGTTCTCATTTTTCTCCCTCAGCTACGCAGATCTACTACCCACAGTCTTCACCGACCTGTCAGCATTGTTCATAGCCCTCTGATCTTCTCCGGCATTGTTTGGCTTCCCCGTCAGTTTTGATGCAAAGATGACTCATCCACGGTTCCAACAACTCTGACGGTGCATGATTCCGAGTTCGGGAGCTGTCGGGGCACCATCTGCAACCTACTGCTAGAAATCAGAAGCTGCCAGTCCGAGAGTCTGCCTCCCTGTTCGGGCCTCCATCCTGCTCAGCATCGGAGTCATAAGAAATCAACAAAAATTGGACGACTTCCCTGGCCTCCTACGAAGCTTCTCCAAGTGGTTTCGTCCCCAACAAAAATCGTTAGCAGCCGCAGCAGTCAGATCTCCACTCAACTATCAGCACCCACAGAATGTGAGCAGAATCGACAACCTCCACCTTCGGTGTTCCTTTCTCAATTTCCCCTCCCCGCTTGGCCGTCTGAAGGCCCCTCCCTGTGTGGAGGTAGTATTAGTTGTAATATACCTTAACCCCCACCCCAAGATCCCCCTCCTGTGAGAGGTGTAGTAGTGTAATCATTTGGGCAGGTCAAGTTACCCCGGCGCGGCGTATGGGGATCCACCGCCTCCCCGCTCGCCCTCGTCTTCGAACGGGATCGGTTTCTTCAAACCGGTCCAGTAAGTGCTCTAAAACCTTGCTTATTGTGCTTGTCTTTCAATATTAGTTCTTAGTTTCGCTGGCCGTGAGAGTGAGTGCTCGATCCTCAAGCCCCATTGCCTTGAGTGATCACCATGGGAAGAGTGAAACCGGTGCCTTTGGCAGTTGGTCGGCCCATTGAATTGGGCTTCCACATCCATTGGGAATCAAGTCTTGGCCTTGCTGGCCCTCTACCAGCAAGGGCCCAACCCCACATCCTCCACTTGGCATTGCCAAGTCACCCCGGGCTTGGGTGAGCGACGGGAGAGCGGTGGCCCAAAATTGGCCCTTTTGATTGTGAATGTGCTTGCTTGCCTAAGTCTTAGGTTGTGTCACATCAATTGGTATCAGAGCAAGTCTTTGACTTGTCTCTATCAAGTCTAAGTCCTAGGACCATTACATTGTGTGTCCAACATCATTTGCCCCTTGTCTTGCATGTCCACCTGTAGTGGTGCTAGTTACCGATCCGATCCATCATCTTCAAATCCACCCATGGATCCCAATCCTCAACTCAATCAAGATGCTCCTAGGGAGGAACCTCAAGGCCAAATGAATAGGGTAGATGCTGCCCTTACAAACATTCTTGCCCAACTTGAGTCCCTTACCACTCGAATTGCTCGGCTAGAAGAGCATGAGTTCCACCCACGGAACAATGAGCCTAGAGTCCACCCTCCACATGTTGAGCCTCATAGGGAAGACCCTCATCCAAGGAATAATGAACCAAGAGTCCATCCACCACATGGTGAATTGCATAGGAATGAGTTCCACCCAAGGAACAATGACCCAAGAGTCCACCCTCCACATGTTGAGTCTCATAGGGACGAGTTCCATCCAAGGAACCATGGACCAAGAGCCCATCATCCACATGCGGAAATTTATAGGGAGGACTTGGATCTTGACCCTTACCATGACCATGAGAGACCCCGCCACCATCTAATTCATGAAAGGCGTCCACGGGACGACCCGGATGACCCTCTCTTAAGGATGATTAAAGTAGATGCCCCAAACTTTGATGGTTCCCATGAACCAAGTGTCTACTTAGAATGGGAAACAGCCATGGACCAATACTTTGAGTGGTACCCTATGTCCGACCAAAGGAGGGTAAGGTTGACCAAAATACATCTCATCAAATTAGCCAAAACTTATTGGTTAAACCAAGAGGGTCTAAGAAGGATTAGGCGGGAAGAGCCTATTGATACTTGGGAGGGTATGAAGAACCAACTTAGGAACAAATACCTTCCCCAATCCTACCATCAAATGCTCTTAGATGAATGGTAAAGCCTCACCCAAGAAGGGAAGACCGTGGTTGAATACATTGAGAAGTTTGACTCCTATCTTTTGAAGTGTGGAGTTCATGAGGACCCGGCCGTTACCTTGTCCTGCTTTAGGAATGGGCTCCAAAGTCACATCAAGAGAGAGCTTTTCATGAGAGATGTTGATAACCTTGAGCTAGCTTATCAAATAGCTAGGGATGTAGAAAGATTCTCTAGGATCCCTCGATTTGCTACTCCCCAACCGGCCGATCCCAAAAGCATGGGACCACGACCCATTCCGGCCACTCCCATGAAAGCCCCTAATCCAAGTGGGAGTACCCCATTAAGGCCTTATAACCCTCCTCCCACCATCACTCCACACAAGCCCACCCCTAGTCACCCCCTCCCACGGAGGGAAGACATTCCCAAAGGCCCAAATGTAGGAACTACTTCGGGTAGCGGGCGTCAACAATGCTTTAGGTGTCAAGGGTTTGGCCACTTTGCGGGGTAATGTCTATCCAAGGGATTATCTAGCTTGCTTATTGAGGAAGAAGCTCCACCCCAAAATGAACTTGAAGATGTCGTTGAGGACCATGAAGCCTCACTAGATTGGGAAGAGGAGTATGAAGCCCAATACCTAGAGTCGGGTCTAGATCATACCACTACATCTACCAACTCTCATCTAGGAGTGATTAGATGCACCCTCACAAAATCCCAAGAAGAGGATTGGCGTCGAACTTCAATCTTTCACACCTTTGTTAAAATAGGGAGCCATGTAAGGAAAGTGATCTTGGATAGTGGGAGTTGTGTCAATGCCGTATCACCCGATACCGTCAAGCTTCTTGGGCTAGCTATCACCCCTCACCCAAGTTCATACCGGGTCTCATGGATCAACAACAACTCTATCCCGGTCAACACTCAATGTCTTGTGCCCCTCACCTTCTCTTCATACCATGGTCAAATATGGTGTGACATCATACCCATGGAAGTAGGTAGCATCCTACTAGGAAGACCTTGGCTTTATGATGTAGATGCCACCATCTTGGGTAGGAGCAACAAATGCATCTTTGAACATGAGGGTAAGACTATCCGTCTTAACCCCTCCCCACCTCGTCCCATGACCAAGAGGGACACTCCCCCTCAAGGACAACACCCCACCACCATACAAGTCTCGGGGAACTCCACCCCTCCAACCCCATCCCTCACCCAAACTCCCAAACAAAGTGGGACCTCGGGGTTGGCCAAGGGTCTTCATCTCATCACTAGGAAAGAACTTGAAGAGGAGATAGTTCAAGGAGTACCACTATGTGCGGTGGTCATTTTCTTAGGAGAACCCACTTCCACCAATCCACATCCCATAGAAATCCAACAACTCCTAGAAGAATTCCATGATGTGTTCCCAACGGAGCTCCCGGACCAACTCCCTCCCATGCGGGATGTGCAACATGCAATTGATCTAGTCCCGGGGGCCACTCTCCGAAACCTTCCTCATTATCGCCTCAATCCCACGGAACATGCCGAACTTCGGAGGCAAATAGAGGAACTCATTAGGAAGGGCTTCATTCGCATTAGCAAAAGCCCATGTGCCGTCCCGGCCCTTCTAACTCCCAAGAAGGATGGGTCATGGCGAATGTGTGTGGATAGTAGGGTCATTAACAAAATCACCGTCAAGTATAGGTTTCCCATCCCTAGGCTTGATGACATGCTTGATATGTTAGCCGGAGCCACCATTTTCTCCAAAATTGACCTTAAGAGTGGCTATCACTAAGTTAGGATAAGGCCCGGGGATGAGTGGAAAACGGCTTTCAAAACCAAAGATGGTCTCTTTGAATGGTTAGTCATGCCTTTTGGGCTTTCAAATACCCCAAGTACTTTCATGCGTCTTATGACGGAGGTCCTTAGGCCATTCATTGGGATCTTTCTAGTGGTATACTTTGATGATATACTCATCTATAGTCAATCCCAAGAGGCCCACCTTGACCACCTTAGGTAAGTTTGTACCATCCTTCGACAAGAGAGCCTATTTGCCAACTTAGGAAAGTGCCACTTCATGACCACCTCCCTCACCTTCCTAGGATTTGCGGTGTCCACCAAAGGTGTCTCCATGGACCCCGACAAGGTCCAAGCTATTATTGATTGGCCGGAACCCCACACCCTTCATGAGGTCCGAAGTTTCCATGGATTGGCAACATTCTATAGGAGGTTTATTCGTGGATTTAGCACTATCACTGGCCCAATCACCGATTGTCTCAAGAAGGGGACTTTTGAATGGACCAAATCAGCCTCTAAAGCCTTCCAAGAACTTAAGGAGAAGTTGACCCAAGCCCCGGTCCTATGCCTTCCTGATTTCTCTAAAGTCTTTGAAGTCACATGTGATGCATCCGGGATAGGGATAGGAGGGATTCTTAGTCAAGAGGGACACCCGGTAGCCTACTTTAGTGAGAAGTTATGTGATGCTAGGATGAGATACTCCACTTATGACAAGGAGTTCTATGCCGTGGTGCAGTCCCTCTGACATTGGAGGCACTACTTGTTGCCCAAAGAATTTTTCATCTTCTCCGACCATGAGGCCCTCAAATACCTCAACTCCCAACAAAAGCTAAATGCCCGACATGTCCGATGGGTTGAGTTCATCCAATCCTACACTTTTGTCATCAAACACAAAGCTGGGAGTGAGAATCGAGCGGCGGATGCCCTTAGCAGGAAAGTTTCCTTGCTATCCACTATCCAAGTGGAAGTGAGCGGATTTGATAGGGTCAAGGATGAGTACCCAAGCTGCCCCGACTTTGGGCACATCTATACCCCCTTGATCACCCATTCTAACAAGGAACATGAGGGATTTATCTTAGAGGATGGGTTCCTCTTCAAGGGACCCAAGCTTTGCATCCCACGGACCTCACTCCGTGACTTCTTGATTTTGGAATTACATGCGGGAGGACTAGCTGGCCATTTTGGAGTCCACAAAACCATTGCCCTAGTTGTGGGACAGTTTTATTGGCCAAGTCTCAAGAGAGATGTAGGCAAGATTGTGGGCCAATGCCGAACATGTGCTTCGGCCAAACAAGTGAAACAAAACACCGACCTATACACCCCACTCCCCATTCCCGACCGTCCATGGCAAGATTTGAGCATGGACTTTGTGCTAGGACTACCCAAGACTCAAAGAAAGCATGACTCCATCTATGTGGTAGTGGATAGGTTTTCCAAGATGGCCCACTTCATCCGATGCTCCAAGACCTCCGATGCCTCCCATGTGGCCCGATTGTTCTTTGATGAGGTTGTCCGACTCCACGGGCTACCTAAGACCATAGTCTCCGATAGGGATGTCAAATTCACTAGCTACTTTTGGAAAACTCTTTGGCACATGATGGGTACCCTTCTCAAATTCTCCACTGCCTACCACCCCCAAACGGATGGCCAAACAGAAGTTGTTAATCGGAGTCTAGGAAACCTCCTTAGGTGTCTTGTTGAGGATCGCCCCGGAAATTGGGATCTCATCTTACCACAGGCGGAATTTGCATATAACAACTCCATCAATAAGTCCATAGGGATGAGTCCATTTGAAGCAGTGCATGGGTACAAACCAAGAAAGCCTTCCGATCTCATTCCCCTTCCCCAGCATGTTAGGGTGTCCATTTCAGCCGAGTCTTTTGCACAACATATTAGAGAATTACATGAAGAAATTCGCAAGCACATCAACAAAAAGAATGAGGCTTATAAAAGGCTGGCCGACTCTCATCGGCGTCTCCAAGAATTCCATGTGGGTGACCTTGTGATGGTAAGGACGGAGAGGCTCTCCCCGGGAGCCATCTCTAAACTGAGGCCACGTGGGGTTGGTCCCTTCCAGGTCTTGAGGCGCATTGGTGCCAATGCCTACGAGTTACATCTCCCTGAGGAATATGGAATAAGTCCCACATTCAATGTCGCCGACCTAGTACCATATAAGGGACCCACAGTGGTACCTAGTGAGGAGATTGAGCCTACTTCTCCCCTTGAGAGAGCCCCCACCCGTGAGGAGAGACCACCAGCCAAAAGAGCCCAGTGTGAACGTATTGAACAAATATTGGATGAACAAGTCACTACCACTCGGAGCAAGGTCTATGAGCGCTATCTCGTCAGGTGGAAGGATCGGCCTCCTTCGGATGATTCTTGGGTGAGTCGGGAGGGTCTCCAGCAGTTGGATCCGGACTTCCGGTGTGCTAGCTGAGAGGAGTCACTCCTCCCTCGAGATGGAGGTTGAGTGGCCTACATCCGTTTCCCCACCGGAGCCGCTGCTGGATGCCAGTGTGGGTGAAGCCCTACTGCAGCGAGCTCGGGGCTACGTAGGGGGTGATCCTTTGCCTTCCTCGGAGGAGCTTTGACACCTGTTGAGGGAGTGCATGTGCGGCTACTACGACCTCGGCTTCCCCCGTGGGCCCTGGATGTCTGGCTTGGCCGGCATCTGGGCGGAGTACCTGCCGCTTCGAGAGGCTCAGGAGCAGCAGGCACGACGACTAGCGGCCATCCGGGAAGCACGGGAGCAGCACGTCCAGCTTGTGGCAGCTGCGACCGAGGAGAGGAGGCTTGCCTACTTGGCCGCATCTCTTGCTCAGGACCGTGCCAGGCACCTGAGCGAGGCGACTACAAGAGCGGAGGCCTTGCAAAAGGCCTTAGAAGAGCAGCGGCAAGCTGTAGAGCTTGCTAGAGCTGAGTGGCGGACTACCGAGGCTGGAGCCGAGGCTAGCGCTCAGCTCGCGTCGACTTTGGAGGCAGAGCTCGCAGGTACTGAGTCTCGCCTGGCAGAGCTGGAGGGGAGCGAGGCTAGGTCGTGATTGTATCACTTCCCTTCCCCCTTTTGTTATCCGGACAGTGTACTTTTGTTACCCCAAGGGTGTGTCTTGGGCTCCCTATTATAGAGTATCAATGACAAATTCTGGATTTTTGCGTTGTTGTTTGTTGAATTGTTCTCCTCCCTAGTCTGTGGAACAGGGTTGGATACAAGGGTGGCTGCCACTTACTGTTAGTCGCGCTTGATTGTTTTAACACGTACCAGTATAGGGAGCAGGGAACCGGGTTTTATTCGGGTCTAGAGCTGAGGTAAAGGGCAGGGTGAAGAGAGTAGTATGACTGGATATCGGGTACTGGGTACTGGATGCTGGTTGTTTGCATGTTGTTAACTGGAAATGTAGCTTTTCTGGACTGAGAAGATGGGGACTGAGCTGGCCGAACGGCCCGACAGTGGCATCACAGCCAGGGGCTGCTAGCGAGACTGGATGTTGAGTGGTCCACCCGTGGACGGGTTGTGATCGAAACTGGCACTGGGAGCTGGCGGCTGGCCCATAAGGGCGTTACAGCCGGTGACTGGAGTTAGAAATTGGTGGCTGGCCTACAAGGGCGTTATAGTCGGGGTACTGGGGCTGGCGGCTGACGGTTGGCCTGTGAAGGTGTTGTAGCCGAGGACTACAGGCTGGAGACTGGCGGCTGGCCTGTGAAGGCGTTGCAGTCGAGGACTGGAAACTGGAGACTGACGGCTGGCCTGTGAAGGCGTTGTAGCCGAGAACTGGAAGCTGGAGACTGGCGGCTGGCCTGTGAAGGCGTTGTAGCCGAGACTGGAGGCTGGAGATTGGCGGCTGGCCTGTGAAAGCGTTGTAGCTGAGGACTGGAAGCTGTAGACTGGCGGCTGGCCTGTGAAGGCGTTGTAGCCGAGACTAGAGGCTGGAGACTGGCGGCTGGCCTGTGAAGGCGTTGTAGCTGAGACTGGAGGTTGGAGACTGGCGGTGACCGACCCTCGGGGGTGTAGTGGTCACCATTGTTGTGAAGTGATGTTGAGCTCGCCATCGGGACGTGTCGTAGGCGATGGCTTTGTGAGTGAGGAGTGGAGAGGGAGAGAGTTCTTTTTTTCTCTCTTTTTTTTTTCACTAGCTCTACCGCCCTTGCGGGTTTTCGCCAGAGCTGGCCCCCTTTAGCTTTTTCCGGTGCGCCCTTGCGGGTTTTCACACCGAGGGGTTACCCGATTTTGCCCGAGGCCCCCTTTCGGGTTTTCACCTCAGCTGGGTTGGTGGCAATTTTTTGCCCCCAGTCATCTCGTAGAGGGAGTTGACTGAGGCCGCCGGGGTATCTTTATTTTTAACCCCATTTTTTCTCTCTCTCTTTTTTTTTTGAGACTATCGTCCATAGCATGTTGCTATCAGGGGACGTAACCTGAGACTGGAAGGTGTGGGTGGCCGAATAATGTTCGGCGACTGTTAAGGGTTTTTTAGAAATTCTTGAGCCATGGTGGTGAAAGGCCACATTGCCATGGCAAGGTATGACTGGGGTTGCAACCTAGTGAATCTGGGGTTGTATGGGAACTGGGATTATGATGAACTTGAAGGCTCTGGATTTACTGGATATGTGGGATGTGGGGGCAGGGAATAGTAAATGTCTGGGAATGTGTCGGGATGTAAGTTTACCGAGACGGTGACTTGAAGTTTGACCGTTATAGGGAATGGTTGAACTGCGACATTGAGGTGAGGGCCAGAGGTTGGCCAAGCTGAGCGGGAGTAACGCACGGTTAACTGGGGATCGAAGGGCTTGTGCCATAGTAGTGCAAGTGGATTGGAGACTAGTTCTGGGTGAAGCTAACCGCCCACCAAAGGACAGGTGGAAGGCCTGGTTGACTGATAGGGAGAAGAAGATTTTCTCATTATCGGCTCTACCGCCCTTTTTGGTTTTCGCCAGAGCCGACCCCCTTTAACTTTTTCCGACGCGCCCTTGTGGGTTTTCACGTCAAGGGGTTTCCCGATTTTGCCTGAGGCGCCCTTTCGGATTTTCACCTCAACTAGGTTATTGGCCTTTTTGCCCCCAGCCACCCTATCGTGGTGAGAATGACTGGGTCTGCCGGGGCATCTCTATTTTTAACTCCATTTTTTTATTGTATTGTTTTTTTTTGACTTACCTGTGAGCCTGGCCGCTAGATTGGCGCTGGTACAGAAGGGCCCATGTTCCCGTGGTGACGGGAACGGGGGCAGGAGACTGGTTCCAACGGATGCCCGGCGGCTATTCCGTGGAGCCGAGCCGGCTGGTTGACTGGGAATTGAGGACTGGAAGAACTGGCCAGTGGGATCCCCCACAGGGGATGATCGGCCTTATTGGTAGTAGCTCGGACATGCGGCTCAGTCTGGCTGGCGCGTGAACTCCTGATCTAGAGCGTAACATAGCTTCATGTGTTTGCCGTTGAGAGGCAGGAACGGTCTGTGACCCTTGTGATCAACAACCATGTAGGCCCCACCCTCATAGACATTCTGGATGATGTACGGACCTTGTCAATTTGGCTGTAGTTTTCCACTGGAGCGCCCTGCCATGACCTCTTTTTCCTTGATCATGACGAGGTCGCCTTGCTTGAAAGCTCGCTGCCTGATGAGCTTGTCGTAGGCCCGAGCCATGCGAGCCCGGTATGCTTGTAGGTGTTTGTAGACTTTGAGTCGCTTGCCTTCTAGGTCGGCGAGCTCTTCTAGCCTTCTCTGGTACTCATTTTCATCAGAACTGGCAAGGCTGGTGTGGACTGTCACGCGATAAGAGGCTAGCTGGACTTTGATGGGGATAACCACCTCTGACCCATAGGCAAGGGAGAACAGCGAGCACCCCGTGGGGGTTTTGTAAACTGTCCGGTAGGCCCACAATGCCTCGAAGACATTTTCACCCCAGTCGCGTTTCCGGTGACTAACCACCTTAGCCAGGAGCTTACAGAGGGTTTTGTTGAAGGTTTCCGCTAAGCCATTGGCCTGAGGGTTGTAGATCGAAGAGGTTCTCCAGTCGATTTGGAATTTGGCCGCTAACTGGTATACGGCCTTATTCTTGAAGGGTGTCCCATTGTCGGACACTATGTGGCTGGGAGTACCGAATCGATATATGATGTTGTGCCGGACGAATCTGGCAACGACTTTGCCGGTGACCTCTCGCAAGGGTAGAGCCTCCACCCAACGAGAGAAGTAGTCAGTGACGGCCAAAATGTATTTATGGCCCTTGGAAGATGGCGAGAAAGGCCTCGTGATGTCCATGCCCCACTCAGCGAATGGCCAGGTTGGGGCCGTAGGACGCAGTGGGTTAGGAGGTTTTCTGGGTACTGGGCCAAAGGCTTGGCACTGATGGCATGCACGGGCATTCTGGACGCATTCCGCACACATGGTTGGCCAGTAGAAACCTTTGAGCTTGATGTTGTGCTTCATCCGATCTGCAGCCTGGTGTGTACCGCACAATCCGGAGTGGACCTCCTGCATGATGGCTCGAGCTTCCGCCAGAGAGACACATCTCAGGAGAACCGACTTGTCCTTCTCGTGGACGAGCCGATACAAGGAGTCGCCAATCAACTCGTAAGAGGCTTCTCGGCGGAGTAGCTGGACTCTTTGAGCTCGGTTAGGGGGAAGCCACCCTTTCTTGAATTTGATGATAGGCGCACGCCAATCATCTTCTTATGGAGGTGGGCTCTGGTCAAGGTCGTGGACCTCGTAAATGGTGAGACTGGTGTTGCCTTCGAGTGAGCTCGACATCAATCTTCTGTGCTTAATGATGATGTTGACCTCACCCTCGGGCAGAAGCTTGATGGCCGCGGCCAATTTTGCTAAGGCATCCGCCTGAGTGTTGCTGCTTCTGGGAATGTGATCTATTTCAAAGAAATAGAACTTCTGGGTTAATCTGGTGACGGCGGTGTGGTATGGAACCAACTCTGGCTTCCGCACGTCATAGATGCCGAGGACCTGTCGGACTATCAGCTGGGAGTCCCCGTACACTTTAAGGCATTTAATGCCTATGTGGAGAGCCATCTGGAGCCCAATGAGTAGAGCTTCGTATTCGGCTTCATTGTTGGTCAGGGATTTCATGAGGGCGCAAGAGTTGTACAGAACTCCGCCCTGAGGAGTCAGTAAAATAATGGCGACACCCACCGTGGTGGCTGGATCCTGGTTGCTCCGGGTGATCCCTCGGGAAGCACCGTCGAAGTAGAGTTCCCAGCAATGCACGCTGGTTGTGAGAGCGCTTGGCTGCCAATAATGCAAGACATCTCCGCTCTGTTCAACTGGTGGTTGTGATTGAACAATAGTGGTTGTGAGAGCACTTTGTTGCCAATAATGCAAGACATCTCCGCTCTGTTCAACTGGTTGTTGTGATTGAGTAGCTAGGGACTCCTCGTCCGGGAGCTCCGAGTTGAAGGGTGAATCATCTGGCACTGGATGGGCTGCCAAGAATTCAGCCATACCCTGTCCTTTGATTACTTTTCTGGGGACATAGGTAATGTCGTATTCCATCAGCAGGAGAGCCCACGTCCCCAATCTGCCTGAGAGGACAGGCCGTCGAAGGAGATACTTCAGAGGGTCGTGCTTGGATATAAGCTCGACTTGGTGGGACAGGAGGTAATGCCACAACTTCTTAACTGCGAACACTAATGCCAAGCAAACCTTCTCCATGGGGGAGTAGCGATACCCGATGCCGATTAGCTTCCGGCTGAGGTAATAGAGGGGCTGCTCTTTACCTTCTTCATTGACTTGCCCCAATAGAGCTCCTAGCGAAGCGTCCATGGCAGCAATAAAGGATGAGGGGTTTACTCTTGACTGGTGCTCCCAGGACTGGGGGAGTAAGGAGGTACTCCTTGATTTGCTCGAAAGTCGCTTGGCATTTCGAGTCCCATGTAAATGGGGCGTCTTTCTTCATTAGCCTGCTGAAAGGCGCGCATCGACCAGAGAGGTTAGAAATAAACCTCCGAATGTAGGTTAGCCTCCCTTGGAAGGACTTGAGTTCGGTGATGTTGCTGGGTGGTGGAAGCTCCCGGATTGCTTTGATCTTTCTGGGATCCACCTCGATTCCTCGGTACCTGACAACGAAGCCGAGAAATTTGCCGCTGGATACGCCGAAGGTGCATTTCATGGGGTTCATCTTGAGCCCGTATTGCCGGAGACCCTCGAAGACTTGGCGAAGGTGGCTCAAATGGTCTTCACGCCTTTTAGTCTTGATAACGAGGTCGTCAACATAGTATTCGACGGTGTTGTGTAGCATCTCGTCGAATATTTTGGTCATAGCCCTTTGGTAAGTAGCACCGGCATTCTTCAAACCTAAGGGCATACGTTTGTAATTGAAAATCCCCTTGGGGGATCTGAAGGCTGTGTGATTCTTGTCTTTGAGGGACATCTGGATTTGATTATAACCGGACGACCCATCCATGAACGGCAGGGCTTCATGACCGGTGGTCATATCGACCATCGTTTCAGTAATTGGAACTGGGAAGTCGTCCTTGGGACAGACTTTGTTGAGGTCTCGAAAGTCGACGCAGATGTGGACTTGACCATTCTTCTTCTTGACTGGGACTATATTGGCGAGCCAGATCGGGTAGATGCACGGCTTGATGAAGTCGACCTCCGCCATTTTGCGGACTTCGGCCGAGACCTGGAGCTCCAGCTCATGACGCATGTGTCGCTGTGGTTGCTTGACCGGAGCGATTGACGAAGAAATGGCCAGATCGTGCTCCGCTACGGAGGGGTCTAGTCCTGGCATCTCCTTGTAGGTCCAGGCGAAGCAGTCCTTGAACTCGAGCAGGAGTTGCTTGTAGTCCTGCTTCTCTGCCTCGGTGAGGAGTGCACTAACAAATGTAGGCTGAGAGGCTTCATCATCGCCCAGGTTGATCTCCACGAGATCGTCGATGGTTGCCTAGCGCCATCCTCTAGCTCGGGAGGAGTGGGTTGGAGGTCGATGAAATCCTCATCATCGGTGTCGGCTTCGTGTATTTCTTGGTTCTCGAAGCCACCGATTGATGCAGAAGGGACCGGAGAGTGGTTGTAACTGGAATCCACCGGGGATTGATCTGGGCCGCCGGCCTTAGGCCGGCAGTCGTCAACTGGAGTTGCTGAGGTCTCCTCAAGGTTGCCTGGTGAAGTTGACCATCTCTCGTAGCTAGGGCCAGCGAGCTCCCCCCCCCCCTCAGGAGGGTTTATCGACTTAGGTCCCCCGACTGGTTGAGAGACCGGAGACGCTTCTTCTGCTCCTTTGTCTCGGTAGGGAGGCGAAGAAAGCTCCCCAACATCTTGAGCCGGGGTTCCGGCTTTGGCGAAGGTAGGGATCATGATTTCCTCTCCCTCATCTCCGGAGCTGTCGAATTTAGCTTCGACTCTTGCTTGGTCATCGGCTGGTAGTGCCAAGCCTACGACGTTAACTGCGTAGTGGACACAGAAGTATGGGTTCTGGTCGTAGCCAAGCCCCCTGGTATCCTTGTGGAAGGACGAGGGTTGCCCCCGGACCTGGGAAGGGTCCCATAGTCGTCGGAAGTATCTTTGTTGGGCAGAGGTCTGCCATAGGGGAATGTGTTGTTTCAAACACATCTCTTGAATATGCGGCGACAGGTCGCCCCACACCTGAACTGCTTCAGGGGTATCATCGGCTCGCCTAGACCAGCCAAAGTCATCATCTGGCGGGGATTGAGGGACCATGTCACGTTTGTAGAAAACAATAGGTTTGTCCCTGTTAGCCTTCTTCTTGTTCCGGCGTTGTCGCTTGAAGGTGACAATGAATGTTGTCAGCGACTTGACGCTGTGCTCCTCGGATGCACACGGGAGCTGGATTCAATCTGGTGGCAGGCATATACTCTTGCTGATAGGCCGGCTAATGAGATTAGCCTCGAAGTCGATCTGGCACCTCTCAGGGCGATCAGTGGTTGACTTGGAGCTGAGGCGCAGCCGGTGGAGCTTGGCCTTTTCCTCGTCAACAAAGAAGAGGTCATCATCATCTTCCTCTGCGAGCCAGCCGTTGCTTTTGCTCTTGATCACGGGGTACAGACTAATCCCCTTGAAGTAGAGCGCAGCGTCGGCTAGGTTGCATTCTGCTGGTGTAAATGGTGACATGTCTGCAAAGACCTTGTGTTGCTCTCCGTCCTTGGCATACTTGATGCATTGGTGGAGAGTCGACGGGACGACCCAGTTTTCATGAAGCCAGGGTCTGCCCAGCAACATCTTATAAGATGTGTTGGAGTCGATGATGTAGAATGTCACCTTCGAGGTGAAGTAATCGAGCACCAGGTCGACGTCTACCCGGCCGAGGACGTCCTCGGTGTTCTGGTTGAAGCCAGATATCTTGACCGCCTGGACCTTCTGGAGGTATGGGGTCAGATATAGAGACTTGAATATCTTGAGCAGCATGATGTTAACAGTGGCACCAGCGTCCACCATGATCCGGTTCACATCATGCCCGTTGATCTTCCCCTTCATATAAAGAGGACGATTGTGGCACGGAGGGGACATCAACATGTCTTTCTCCGTGAAGGTGATGGTGGCTGCGAAGGCCCCATAGGCAGCTGCCTTCATTTTCGCGGCATGCGCTTCATAAACTTCTGGCTCTTGAAGTATTTTGATAAGGGTCTCCCTCAGATCCTTACTCCCAGCAATGGCTTCCAAGATTGAAATGCTGGCACGAAAGTGCTTCATTTAGTGGAGGACCTTTCGGTCGGCTCGGGCTCGAGCATCCTCCAGAGAGGGTAGAATGTCGGGTTGAGCCTTCTGCGAGCTTCAGTGTTGTTCCCCATCGGGAAGTTGCACTGCCTTGCCCTTATCACCAGGACCAAATTGACCTAGATCACCAGCGGGCTCTTGGAACAGGGATGCCAATGACAGCTCTTCTGGGGGTGATAGGCGGGTTGGCTCGTCCTTGTCGGACGGTCCCGCTTGCTCTTTTATAGGAGCCGGTACTGGCATCGGAGCTGGAAGGCTGGCCACAGCCTTGCCAAAGCCGATAGGGTCGAAGATACAAGGTCCGCCCCGGATTTCTATCTCTGGGATGGGAGCCGGCTCCTCTCCTCGAAAGAGGATAACTCGCTCCGGATCGAAGGTGGACGGAGAGAGGGGTAGCTCGGGAGCTCTTTTACGGCCTCTACCATGTCCCCGGCCACGGCCTCGGCCGCGTCCGGTGTGTTCTGGAGCTGGCTGTAGCCCAAGAGGGGCTGTAGCCCTTTGTCTTGTCTGGGAGGCCACTGGCTCGCCCCGCCGAGAAGTATTGATATTGTCGGGCGGTGGGATGGCCACCATGTTGCAGGTGCAGCGTCGGAGCATTTCTTCCAGCTGCTCTGTGGTGATCTCCTTGTCTTTATAGCACAAGGAGAGCTCGTAAGGGATCACGAGTCTTTCGCCCTTCTTGAGCTTTTGGATCATCTCTTGGATCCAATTCCTGAGGCAGACTCGTTTCTGCATTTCTTCCCACGGGATGTAGCTGTCGAGTGGGAGAGCCCCAGTAGGACGAGGGGGAACGTATTCCTCCAGGTCATCAATGAGCCGCTGGAGCTTTTGGAGAGGCGTTGGCTCGGTCGGGAATTGCAAGGCGGCTGCTTGTTCAGCCTGTTTTTTGAGCCGCCTTCTGAGGTTCTTCCTCCTATTTTTCTCTTGTCTCTTGGCGATAGCCGTCTCCAAGGGAGTAGGAGGGAGAGGTGCTGAAGCCGGAGCTGACAAATCCGGATGAGGATATCTCCGAGATGGTGCCCTTGTAGGGCGAGGTCGATGACTCTTCCTTGCCCGGATCTCGATCCAGGCGCCTTTCGCTTGTTGTATCTGGAAGGTGGCATTAATCGCCTGCTCGATCTCCTCGAGCAGCAATTCCTGGTATGCCGGAATGCTGGGACTGGCGTCCGAAGACGTGTTCACGGTTTGGTGCCTTACCCGCGGTGGCGATGGAAGCTTATGAGAAGTCGGTAGGCTGGTGCTGGCGTCCGAAGACGTATGCGCGGTTTGATGCCTTAACCGCGGTGGCGATGGAGATGTCTTTTGCTGAACCAGTACGTTGGGACCGGTGTTGGAAGACATATGCATAGTTTGATGCCTTACCCGCGGTGGCGGCGGCTTCTATTGAAAAGCGGACAGAGAAGGGCACTGGTCGTCCTGCTCCTTAGTCTTGCCTTTGTAACCATGCTGAGGGCTAGGCCTGGCGACCAATGACAGTGTCGCGGGACATTGTCGCTATGCACAGTTATCCCGACTTTGCGGAATGGAGGAACCTTGTGGCGGTGGGCCCACCACTTGAATCGAAGCCGCTGAAGACTCCGAAGATGTCTTCTTTGTACTTCAGATTGCGTCAACATGTAGGCAGAGAGGACCGGACGTCCCCCCCGCTGAGGAGGTGTCACGAGGCTGAGGTGGGGCCTCACCCTATTTTTGCTTTCCCTTCCTATATGCGACTGTCGATGGCGGAGATGGGACTGGAGAAGAACTTGAAGGAGCTGAAGAGCTTGTCATCGTCTCGCCCACTAGAACGTCCTCTCGGCCGAGAAGGGCCCGGAGGAGCCTGGCAGTGTCTTCTTCAGGAAAAGGGAGAGACTTTAACTCCCGCCAGGACCGCCATTGCGCGGCCGAAGTGGCTGGGGTTGGTTGGATAGCTGTTGGTGCCTGAGAGTCCTCAAGGGCTGGAGGAACAGGGGAATGGATGACGTTGACCGAGAGGTTAGTCGGCTTCGTCTCTTGACTGGCCTCCTGCTCTCTATGCCTTCGCAGTCGCTCGAGCGCTTCTTGGTTGTCAGTCTGGAACTCGAGCCATTCCGGAGGATGCTGGTAAGGCAATCCGTGCCCATTTTCTTGAGGAGAGTCTGGCCGCTCTGGCGCATCCCTGGCGATGCTCAGGGTCTCTTCGACAGCTTGCCGAAGCCTGACGAGCGACATGGAGTTTCCTTCCGTATCGATCTGCTCCCATTGGATCTGGTTCTTGATGAGGTATTGGACTTCCTCACATGACTCAATTGGGTGGCAGATCCTGGCGTGGAAGGGGCAATACTGGGGATGACTACGATCCCAATGGGTGTAGCCATGAGGCGAGTCACGG
This sequence comes from Amorphophallus konjac, assembly GCA_022559845.1. Taxonomy (NCBI): domain Eukaryota; kingdom Viridiplantae; phylum Streptophyta; class Magnoliopsida; order Alismatales; family Araceae; genus Amorphophallus; species Amorphophallus konjac. The sequence continues at coordinate 253,484,563 of CM040118.1, read as the reverse complement.
GGCATGATTTGCCCCCTCTCGACAAGGATATCAAAGAGTCACCGGGTTCTCTCCCTAGGGAAGGAGAGAGGTCTCTGATCATGCCAAGGCCTCCACCCTGGATACCAGATCAAACGTTCCCTTCGACTGGCGCTGGGCCCCTCTGATTCATCATCAGAAAGAGAGAATGCGGCCATCATGTGGATGACATTGGCCGAGGGGTGAGCCACACGTGCCGCTTTAGCTGGCCTGGCCCATGTATGTGGTTGCGGAGGATCAACGAGACTGCTCTTCATCTTGACTAGGCCGTCTCGGATCAACTTCTGTGCCTGAGTCTTGAAGATGTAGCAGTCTTCAATTGAGTGACCCAGCATGCGATGGTACAGGCAATAGCTGGAATCGTTGGTCTTTAGCGTCTCGTCCGGCTTGCGGATTTCTGGCAGCTCGACAATCTTCTGAGCCATGCAGAGGTCGAAGAGCATCTTCGTGTGTTCTTTCTTAAAAGAGAAGGGTGTCTTCATGCGCTCCGAAAAGGAGGGAACAACCGACTTGTCCGCTGGCTTTTTGTCAGAGCCACTGGATTCGACCGCTTTACTGGCCTTAGTGGTAGGGGTGAACTCTACGATGTTCACCTCCTTACCGGGCTGGCGTTCTCGCGCTTGTTTACCCTTTGTTGCGGTATAACTTGGGTTATCGGCGAAGAATATCTCTATCTCGGCGACTGTCGAATTGAGCTGGTCGAAGCCTTTGATATTGGTGCTGAGAAGCTTCTCACTGACCTCGGCCGCCAGACCTCGACGACATATAGTGATGGCGTCCTCCTTGATGGGTGGATTGACGCACCTCATGCTGAGGTCTCTCCACTTTTTGATGAAGTCGAGGGTGCTCTCGCCCTTTTTCTGCCGAATTGGGCAGAGTTCGGCTAAGGAGACCTTTCGCTCGGCCGTTTGAAATCGGTCGAGGAACTTCTTCTGGAGATCCGCCCAGTCGATGACTGAGCCGACCTTTAGGCGGGAGTACCATTGGAAGGCCGTCCCTGTGAGCGAAGTGGCGAAGTAGCGGAGGAGATAGGATTCCTTCAACGCTAACTCACCCATGGCCGTAACGTAGTACGCCAAGTGCTCATGTGGCGACCCCTGCCCGTCGAACTTTTGCAGCTTCGGGGGCTTGGAGTATTCTAGAGGAAGCTTTTTTAACTGGTGGTGAAGCGGGTAGGGTACACTGTAGAGATCCACCATGACCGTCCCTTCACCATACTAGGCGAGCTTTGTCTCAACAATGCGCTCGATCATCTAGCGTTGCGCCAAAAGATTTTCTGGCACTGGCGTGTTGGAGGCTCGTGGTTGAGTATCAACCGGGGGCGTGCTAAACCCAGTTGCCAACGGGGTTCGGGCAATCACCGTTGAAGTGTTGGCAACGTCGTGAGCCACCGGGGGTACTGCTGCCTCGACCTGAGGCCTGACAGGTTGCTGAGAATGAAGGTCTCGCTCCTGGAGAAGGTATTGCAGGAGGGCCTTCAGATGCTGGTTCACCTTCATTAGAGTGTCTAGGGTCACTTCCTGAACCTCGTTTGCAGGCAGGTCGTTGTTGACTGGCTCTGCATTGATAGGAGGGTCGTGATGTTCCACCGGGACATCTTCTGCGCATTCCGACGCTTGCGGTCCGGCAGAAGTGTCGATGTGACTTGTTGAAGGAGGTGGCGGAGCCTGATGGCGCGGCCTCCTGAAGTGAGACAGGGGCTGGTTTAAATCGTCAGACTGGGTGTCTGGCTGGTGTCTGGTGGTGTAACACGTGAACACTCGAACCGCATCATTGATAAATTGGGCTGTCCACTTCCTTCTCGGATATCGCTCAGGGCGGACAGGCGTCCCTAGTCTGTCAAAGACCGAGATGCGTTGCGGAGGGGGCTCACTCCCGATGTTAGCCAGAGGAGAACCCTGGACAGGTTACTGGATGGCCCGGGGATGGGCTCGCCTTTGCCTCCGCGTGCTTGAGCGGGGGGCATTGGACGACTGGGCGTCATCAGACGATGCTGCTGCGAGACCAGCCCCATCCCGTCTGATGCCGCGTCTGAGTGCTCGCAGGGGGTTGGTGATACGCGCCCTCCGAACAGCTTGATCTTCTTCTGGGGTGACCCATATTCTTCTCAGGTCTGATTTCTGGTCTCCCTTGTCACCGCTTTTCCGATTATTTGTTTTGGGAGGCCGTGTGCCTCTCTGCGGTGGGTGCCCTCGGGCTGCCGGCGAGGAACCCGCTCCTTTGAGCTTCGCCCCATCCTCTCGTGTTTGACGCAAGAGGTCAAAACGATTGGAAGTGGCGATGGTAGGAATGGTCTGTTCTTGGGGTATAATTGGCTCACCCCCGTCGAGACGGATCCGCAAGTCGTCGACAAGGACCGTCTTTCCTGAGTTGCTGGTTGTAGCAGTGAGTCGCCTGCCTCTACGGCCATGGCGATGCTTCTTTTGAGGAGCCGAGGAAGACTCCGCCCCAAGATGGTAGACCGAGAAAACATGGCCCGGAACGACCGGCAAGATGAAGCCATCGATTCGAAGTGCCGGAATCGGTCCTCGGGGTAAGTAACCCGCACAGGGAGTCGATAGCTAGGTGACTCGGGTGTAAGCCTTCGCCCGCGCCGATAAAAGTGTCACCGAGGCTCGAGATGACACTCTTGCACCGGGAGGCGACGCCGTTGGAAGTGCCGGGGTGTCGACGCCCCTTGGTCGAGGACCCGTGGTGGGCGCCGGCATAGTCTGGGCTCGGGTCGGAATGCCCGAGGAAGGTGCTGAGAAGAGCTGCCCTTTTGGTGGAAGACCCACGGGGAGAGCCGGGTTGACTGGAGTGCGGGACCGGGGTCCCGAGTGCACTACTGGGGAGCCGTAAACTCAGGGCTGTGAGCTCGTGTTGAGTGTCGGCCTTGCCGGGATTCGGGGTGGAAGACCCGATGCAGATGCTGGGAAGCCGTAAGCCCAGGGCTGAAAGCCCGTGTTGGGTGCCGACTTTACTCGGGCTCGGGGTTGAAGACCCGAGGTGGATGCTGAGAAGCCATGGACCCGGGGCAGGGAGCCCGTGTCGGCTGCTGGCTTAGCTGCGGCTCGGGGTTGGGGACCCGAGGAAGATGCTGGGATGGCGACATAAGTCCAGGGCGAGGGGCCCGTGTTGGAGATCGGATGAGGCTGGCCTAGGGAGCTAACGTTCACCCGGACTGGTGTTGATCTGGAGGCCCTGTAGGGGCCTGCAGTGACAGTCAGGCACCCGGCACTCGGGCGGGACACTGGAGTTGGAGGAGCACATGGCGCATTGGCCGCAGGGGCCACCGGGGAGACTGGAGTTGGTTGAGAAGTAGCCACAGGGATCACACCCAGAAAGTAGGGCGATCTGATAACCGGGGTGAAGTTGCCGAAAGCGATCGGCGTCACCAAGTAGCCCACCCGGGCGTGGGTGGCGATGACGTTGGGACCAGAGGTAACGGCCGCCATGGTTGCCGGAGTGTTGAGTGTCGCGGAGGCAACAGTCGCTGACAGTCGCCGAGAGCGGCCTGACGATCGGAACGCGGACCGGAAGCTGCTGGGGAATGCGCGCACGAGTACCCTCTTCTGCAAGGACAGGGAAAGGGCACCGGGCTTCAGGGCTGGCACAGACTTTTCTTCAGTAAAACGAAGGAAGGCTGGAGACAGCCCACCGGGTGTGCCATCCTCTCTGTTGCACGCGTTTTTATGCCGGTTAACCGGGGTGAAGGAAGGAATACACGGGGCAGGAAAATACGGGAGTTTGATGTATCTCAGGTATCCTCCTTACGGGTGCATGCCTCTCACGGTGGTACCGGACACTCCTTTTTATGGAAAGTCGAAAGGGGCAGAATGGCCCGGGAATGTCGGGCTAAGGGTTAACTGATGTGACACAACCTAAGACTTAGGCAAGCAAGCACATTCACAATCAAAAGGGTGAATTTTGGGCTGCCGCTCTCCCGTCGCTCACCCAAGCCCGGGTGACTTGGCGATGCCAAGTGGAGGATGTGGGGTTGGGCCCTTGCTGGTAGAGGGCCAGCAAGGCCAAGGTTTGATTCCCAATGGATGTGGAAGCCCAATTCAATGGGGCCGACAAAGTGCCGAAGGCACCGGTTGCACTCTTCCCACGGTGATCACTCAAGGCAATGGGGCTTGAGGATCGATCTCTCACTCGCATAACCAGCGGAACTAGAACTAATATTGAAAGACAAGCACTAAATGGAGTGAGGTGTGAGCACTTACTCGACCGGTTTGAAGAAACTGGTCCCGCTCGGAGATGAGGGCGAGCGGGGAGGCGAGTGGATCCCCACACGCCGCGGCGGTGTAGCTTGACCTACCCAAAGAAGTTACAATACTACACCTCTCGCAGGAGGGGGACCTTGGGGTGGGGGTTAATAGTGATTACAACCAAAACTACCTCCGCACAGGGAGGGGCCTTCAGCCGGCCAAGCGGGGAGGGGAAACTAGTGCTAAGAGTGATGAAGAAGTGATGGCACTGAATCAGCCTTCTCTCTGTAATAGCTGACAGACAGAGGAGGGTGCGGAGGCCGCAGAACTCTCTCAGGAATTTTGCTGAGGGTGAGACCAGTGGGGATCTCTTCGTCTCTGGAACAGGAGTGCCTATGAATTTTGCCAATTTCTTCAGGGGTCGCTACCGGCCTGGGCGGGAGTACGAATAGGGTTGCTGAATCTCGGACTGTCCGCAACAGACTACCAATAGTAGGAAAACGAGGCTGCCTCGACCGTTCCCGAACTCCGAATCAGTCGCCGTTGGAACCGTTGGAACCGTGGGTGAGTCCTCTTTACAAAAGAACAAACGGGGATGTCAAAAGATGCTGGTAAAGATCAGAGGACTCAGAAATCTGAGAAGTGGTCGATGCAGACAGTGGGAAGCAAAGTCGAATGCCTGAGGAAGAAAATTAGTAACTTCTGCTGCAGGATACCGAACGGAGTTCTGCTTCTTGATTCTGAAAGTAGACAGGGAGAGGAAGAACTTTACAGAAGAGATTGTGGCCTGATTCCTCCGGGGTTTGTAGTGGTGAAGCTTTGTCTTTGGCTCAGGATCTCTGCAGAGCCAACTCGGCGCAGTCGTGGGAGAATGGACCTCCAGTGCAGCTTGGTGCTCCGATGGGGACGAAATCACTGCCGTTGCGAAGAGGATAGGCAGACGCTTCTATGGACTCCTCTTGGACCTTCAAACTCGCAGGGATGTGGTCGTGGTGGCCGCTGCAAACTGCAGGTTCATCTGTAACTTCTGGACCGTGAGCTGCAGCTTGAGTATAGCTTCCAAATGTCCTATAAGAAGAAGGGGAAGCAAGGACTATAGGGTGAAGGGGAGGTAGGGAATGGTAGTGGGAGTATGGGGAGGGTTGGAAGGGTGATAATGAAGTTAGGAAGTGGTGGAATGGGGGAGAGGGCACAGGTTTCAGCAGGGATGCATGAAGTGAAGATGCAAATGGGTGAAGGGGAGTGGAGGACAAGGGGCGACCTAGCCTTATGGGGGGGGGAAGAAGGGGGTGGCCAAAACACTTGGAGGGAAGGGGATTTCAAATTCAAAGTGGCTTTGGAAGTTGGGAGATGGTGTGGGGAAGAGGAGTGATTGTGTTGGAATGGGGAAGATTTGGTTGGAATGGGGAAAATGGTGTTGGAATGGGGAGAGCTCTACCTTGGAACTAGGGGGGGGGGGAGTAAATGGGGTGTGGGGAAGTGGAGGGGCCTTAATGAAGGTAGGTGGGGGTTGGAGGTGGTTGGGAGGAGGAGGAGAGAGGAAAGGGGTGAACCCCTTAGTGAGGAGCGAGAAAGAGAGAGTGGAAGGGGGGTGGGGACTCTCTCACCCTAGGGCTTCTCACCCAATTGGATTCACTCCATTGAACTAATCTTTTGAACTCTCAAATGGCATTTTCATTGATTGATTCATTATCTTCAAATGAAGGAAATGGGGCCCTATATATAGGAAACCCACATTTTACAATAAGTCCCTTACAAAAGACTCAATGACAAATAACCGAAGGGGTAGGGGAGGGTCTTGGGCCAAGCCCGAAGAATTGGGCCCAATAGCACATTACACAATCTAATGACACTCAAACTTAGGAAAATAAATGCAAGACCTAGGGACATGACTCAAATAAAATGAAAATTACATCAAAATGACTCAAATAGATAGCACAAAAGAGATAATTGGGCCTTTATAGAGAGAGGCCCGAACTCAAACGATGTCGGAGTGTGAAGAAGACCCTAGCCAAAGGGAGTTGTGGATGATGCCTCCATCATTAACCAGACAGGGTGCGGGCGTGCCAGTCGATCTCTCGACAATCACTCATGGAACCAAGGTTTGACCAGGGAAGCGCCACCAGGGTGCGGCATGTGGGCTCAGGCGATCGGGCGACACGTGGAGAGAAGGCGTTCCATGGGTGCGAGTGCGTAGGCGATTGCGGGAATCGTGTACAGGACATCTTTCCCCACCGGCCGCAAGCAACCGGTGTTTATGTACATCGGATTGAATCCGAATACCTTCGTTCCATGCTGAAGAAAAGTCTGTATATGTGTTTGTAAACCCCCCCTGGGGGGGTTTAGGCGAGTTCGCAAGAGAGAGAGAGGGGGGGCTGGTCCCCACCCTATAAAAATTGATTTTTGGGCTTTTTCTTCCCAATTTGGCTAAGGATAAGTGGGTGAAGGCTACGTGGCGGCTTGTGGAGACTTGTACGCGTTGACTTGAGGATGAACCCGTCGTGCTGTCGCTTTGCGCTTCCACGTCCGCGCTTGATCCCTCGAACTGGTACGATATACGAACTGCATCGTAGGACCGTAATTGAGCGAACCGAGGCTGAGTGGGGCCGTGGGACCACCGACATGGAGAGGGGGCACGCCCCCCCGGGGAGTTCGCCCTCCCCCGGGGGCCGTGGCCACGCCCAGGGGGGAACTGGCCCCGGGCCGGCCATAACCCCGGGGGATGGCCCCCGGGGGTCTTCTTGTGTTGCCTGGGGACATCTTTGATGGACTTTGAACTTCGGAAGGCTGGCATGGGCCTGTGGGGCCGTTGTTCTTTGAGTCGGAGTAGCCGCTCGCAAGGTGTTCAGGCAAATGCCCAACGCACCCCTGGTTGCCGAAAGAGCCACGTAAGTGGCCGACGGGCCTTGGATTTGGCCTAAGGCCAAGGGTAGAAGTCCGTAGGGGGCGGAAGGAGGCATTTTGGGGCCCACGGACCTTGCCTCGTGTTGCGTGCTGTGTTGTATGGCTGGTTGACAGGGTAGCCTCGGGTTGGCCCGAGAGCTAAGTTTAGTGGCTTGTTGCCACATGTCTGAGGGTCGGGGGTGGCCCCTACTTGCTCGGGGGTCGTTGTTGGACCCAACTGGTATATTGGAACCACGGGCTGGCCCGTGGTCTTATGTAGAAGGGTTGAAATATACGCGCCCACAAGGTGTTCGGAAAAATGCCGAACACACATGTGTGAGCCGTACGTACATACTGCGGGCCTCCAAAGCCTGTGGTTGACTTGCTCGGGTCTCCCTTTCACCTTGGAGGGTTGAATGAAGAGTCTTGGAGTGGGCCCGCGACTCTTTTGCTAGATGCCATGTGGCGTGGCTTAACATCGGGGCGCCCCCGGGTGATCCCGGCGGCGATATAAGACGCGGGCAAAGCCCGTATGAGAGTTGCCGGTGTTGACACCGAATACTTGTTTGTGCCGACCCGCGTCACAGCGAGTTGATCGGGACCCTTGTGGGGACCTGTAGGGTGTAGAAAGGACTAGGTAGCCCGTGCCTTGAAGGGGTTCTGGGAAATGCCCGAACCCTTATTCCTTGTCGTTTTGGGTGGGAAATTGTCTGGGTACAACAATAGTCCTCTTGGATAAGATATCCCCATTCCACTCTGAGTTTTAACGATTTCTCTGATCTTCCCACTTGGTCTTGTTGGCCAGCGTGATTCCTGTCTAGAGCTTAGTCTGCCTCCTTTTATTTTCGTTACTTCTTTTTCTGATCTCCTCATTGGTCCGAGGGATTGTGTCCCCCATGAGGTTGATCATGTGTTTTCCTTTTCATTTAGTTTAGTTCTCCAGACATGTCTCATCCGCGTCAACCATTCCGGGTGGGTAGTTCGGTGTTTTCGGGAGAATTCATGTCGCTTGTTGGTTAAAACGGGTGTCTTTTGCATTGATGCCCGCTTATTAGTTTTCTCCTCTTCATCTCTGCTTCATCTCCATTTCACGTCGCTGTCGCTTTCGCTCCATCTCCTTTCCATTTCGCCTCCGCGTCGCTTTCGCTCGTTCCCTTGCAAAGCGGACGTCAAGGAGGGACATCTGTTGACACCAGTTTTTAGCCCGAGAGTTGCGTCATTTCTCTTATTCATCATTTTTGATGTCCTGAATTACCCGTTATTTTGGAACCTTCCTTAGATAGATTTCGAGCCCATTTCACTTAATCACGATAGATAATCAATATGAGTTAGCACAGTAAAGATGATGGGAAGCCTTTAATGAAAGGGGTAGGAACGACGGTCCTTGGGCAGTAGTTCGAGCCCATCTTTAGGTGCTGCAGATTGCTATGTCAAAATTTAAAAAAAAATCAAATATTACCAAAAGTCTAATAAAAATCAATAACTTCACAAAAATCCAAAAAAAATCAAATATTGTCAAAAATTAAAAAAATTAAATACTTCAAAAATTTAAAAAAATTTAAATATTTCAAAAACCTAAAAAATCAAATACTTCAAAAAAAAATCCAGAAAAATGAAATACTACTGAAAATCTAAAAAATCAAAAAAAAATCCAAAAAATCCAAAAAATGTGTCTTTTTCATGCATTTGCATTTATTTTAAGGACAGATACATAATCCGTTTGCTAAGTGTGCAGGTTGCAAGTATTCAGGCATTCCTTGCTATATCTTTGTGCTCTGCCTCCTGTCCACATCTTTGATATGTTCTTTCCTTCTTCGATCCACTCTCTCGATCTGTTCTGAAGCTCATGTCCTTCTCAACTTTTGTTTGCAATGATCATATCTTTATGAGAGGGCTTTGCCTCACGATTATGAACCTGAAGGTTCTGCTTCATTCTGATCTTGGGTTTTGATTGAAGGGCGTATTTGTTTATGTCCTTTGTCCCGCCGTGTCCTTGTCACTAGTTTATGTCGCACCGTGTTGTCCGACAACATGTTGTTTTGTCCCTCACTACATGTTGTTGGCTGTCTTACATATGTTGATAGTCGTCCCTCTATGTTCCGTGTGTTGTCCCGACCGTGTGGTCATCCGTCATGTTCTTGTCCCAACCATATGTTGTCCCACCGCGTTGTTGTCTTATCACGCTGTGTTCATGCATGCATGTTATTTGTTCATGGCATTGCATATGCGCTCGTTTGCCTTTGTTATGTTATGTTGCATTGTCTCCCATTTCATTTGATCGTTATCTTATGTCATGTTGTTTGTCGTTCAGTTGATCGTTATGTTACCTTCGCTATGTTTATACTTGCTTGTTTGTCATATTTGTCTTATTTGAAAAGTCATAAAAATCAGAAAATCAGAAAATCTCAAAAAAATGCCGTTTCTTGCACTGGTAAGTCAGGTATGGCTCTCTATCCCTTCTCATTGTTGCATTACTATATGGTATCAACCTTATTATAGCCTCTCAAGGACCGGCTGGTTGCCCGTGTGTTCTAGGATCTGATGTTCTCCTTTAACAAAAATGATGATGATCTAGGAGCATACAGTTAATCATTGGATAGGCTGCTCGGTTGGGTCAGGTGGGGGACGATGGACTCTGTCTCGCACGCCGTGGTTGCAAGAAGACTCTTGACCCCGTCTTGGCTCAGTCTAGCAATATTATCCAAGAGTACTTTCTATTTTATCTTTCTTTGCATTCATTTTAATGATTTCTTTATTTTAGCCCAACATGTATCATGACATTTTTTTGAGCACTCACGTATCGTGATCCGTTCAAGGTTTCTCCTCAACAATGCTTAGTTGCACTTCATGTCTCTTGGATAAGAGATCCCCATTCCACTCTAAATTTGAATGATTTCTCTGATCTTCTCACTTGGTCTGGTTGGCCAGTGTGATTCTTGTCTGGAGCTTAGTCTACCTCCATTTATTTTCATTACTGCTTATTCCGATCTCCTCATTGGTCCGAAGGATTGTGTCCCCCATGAGGTTGATCATGTGTTTTCCTTTTCATTTAGTTTAATTCTCCAGACATGTCTCATCCGCGTCAGCCATTCCGGGTGGGTAGTTCGGCGTTTTCGGGAGAATTCCTGTCGCTTGTTGGTTAAAACGGGTGTCTTTTGCCTTGATGCCCGCTTATCAGTTCTCTCCGCTTCATCTCAGCTTCATCTCCATTTCACATCGCTGTCGCTTTCGCTCTATCTCCTTTCCATTTTACCTCCGCGTCGCTTTCGCTTGTTCCCTTGCAAAGCGGACGTCAAGGAGGGGCAGCTGTTGACACCCATTTTTAGCCCGCGAGTTGCGTCATCTCTCTTATTCATCATTTTTGACGTCCCGAATTATCCGTTGTTTTGGAGCCTTTCGTGGATGAATTTCTAGCCCATTTTATTGTTTCATTCCCTTTGAGCCATGGAGATTCTTATTTCATAGAGCACTGGAGCTTATTTTATCAACTTCCAGCTTCCCAAGTCAACTTACGGCCTATTTAGGCCGGCTTCCCTCAAGCATTCAGCCCCCTTTCGCTCCGCAGTCTTGAAAACGGTCCTTTTTTCACCCCCTTCTATTCCCCTATTCAAAATGTGCCCTTCACCAAAGTTGTTCATCTTTCAAATCTCTACAATTCCTTCTTCTATGTCATTGGCCAGTTCTGCAACAATTTCAAGTTATGTACATTTTTTTGGCAGACTGCACTATTCACCTACGTCCCGGTATTTTTTCTCTCTATTCTCGCCCCATTTTCTCTCTCTTATGATCATTTTCTTATTTTACTCTCTTCATGAAATTTGTTTATCTTTCCGTTATCTACAATTTCTTCTTCTGCCACTTTCACTAGTTCTGCACCGTTTGGAAGATAAGATCTGATTCCCAAAATCACGCAAGCCTGGCGGTAGAACAGTCAACAGTTGACCGTTCCATGAATAAACGGTCATAAGATGACCGCCCCATGATTAAAACGGTCAACAGTTGACCGTTTATGAACACCTTTTTTGGCGATCATGGTGGGACACCAAGTGCCCATCACATTATATCTTTAGTCTCTTGCATGTTGGGAAGGTGTTCATGCATGTTTGGGTAGTCTCCTCCACGTTTTTTCATCGTTCTGTCCATTTTCGGGTCTGTCAGGGTTACACGGTCTATCGTAGGTCCGCCTAAACCTTCAAACGGCCTTTCCAGGACCGCCCAAAGCCTCTGGTGTTATAAACGGTCTTCACTGGACCATCCAGCACCTGGGCGGTCATCCAGGAGACCACTTAGAGAATATAAACGGTCATCTAGAGACCTTTTAGTGGTTCTGGCCAGGCAGGATTTCTGTTCACAGGGGCCCTATTCATTTGGGCATAAATTTGTCTCCTGACGTCGGATTCGGCTGATTCATTTTGCGTTGTGTTGTCCTTCGTATTGTCTTTCCATACATATAAAGTTTGCATCATTTGGGCATCATTTGCATATTTAAAAAGTGTCTCTATTTTTGCATTATCTACATTTAGTTTTCATGCGGTCTGCGCACAGGTTCACAGGGGCATCTTTCTTGGACGATTTGAGTGGCCTCCGGAGGTCGGATTGCCCTGTTCTTAGGCCCATTGTGTAGACCTTTGTATTATCTTTCCATCCATAGCTCATTTGCATCGTTTGGACATCATTTGCACATTTAAAAAGTGCCTCTATTTTTGGATTTCGTGCATCTAGTCTTAGGCAGATTTGGGGCAGATTCACAGGGTCATTTTGCTTGCTGATTTAAATTGCCTTCCATTGGGTAGTCTTTTGTATTATCTTCACATCCACATATTATTTGCATGCATTGGACTTCATTTGCCTACTTAAATATTACCTTCATTTTTACATTTTATGCATAAAACTCACTTGTAGATCCGGCGACAAACACAAAGATACATTGTCCTTTGATGATTTTTATTATCTTTTAGTGCCTAGTTGACCCTATTTTAGGCCTTGCAACATTGTTATTCATATTATTTTACACTTTTCATGCATTTTTGTGATGTTTGCATAATTTCATTATTGTTTTGATTTGTTAGACTTAGGCTAGAAATTGCATGCACCGCGGTGCACATAGGATCATGCATATTGGCATATTGTAGTTGCATTCCCCCTCGGTAAGTGATTCTCTTGCTCCCATATTCCTTGGGCTCGACTAGGTGATATTATCCAGGACCTCCGTAAGTCCCCGCGAGCCGTGGATTCCCACACGGACGCCGGGCCGATTGTACCTTTCCACCCCATAGGCCTGCATTTGCATACATTGTGAAGGCATTAACCATAGTCAAACCAAAGTTTGGACCTTATTCCCCATAGGATATCTATCTTGAGGAAATTAATCTCAAGTCAAATCATTAAAAGGCCCACCCAAAACTTTGACATTAAAATTTTTCCATCATATTAACTTGTTTGACTTGGTGAAATCCTTCATATTGCTTGTGTTGTTTGGGCTTGTCCAAGGCCATTTGTGTTATTTTGTGTTGCATCCCCCATCATCCATATAAATTTTATTGTTAGGCCCATTTAGGCTAGTCCATTCTGTGTGTCCATTTGTCCAGTCACATTGTCTTAGGTTTCTTTTCCTTTTTTACCTTTGCATTATTGAGTCAGTCCCCCTCCTTGATCTTCGAGCCCTTACTTCCCTCGTTGTATTTCTCTGATTTTCCTATATAAAGTCTCCATTTCCCCGCAGGGAGCGCCATTTTTCTCCTGTACATTATCCTTCCTCTTGCCCGTCTTCCTATGCCCGCGTGGATTCCTCTTCCCACACGGGCCCATGTCCTCGTGGCACTTCCGACCCACAAGCAAATCTCATGGCCCACTTATCACCTCTTGTTTGCCAAATGGACTCTGTCCAAGCCTCAAAACTCACAGCTAATCATCTTAATGGGCCTCATTCTCATAACGGGCCTCATTCTTGTAATGGGCCTCATTCCTTTAATGGGCCATCTTTCTTGAGTGGCCCATCTTCCTTTAATGGGTCCCATTCTCTTAGTGAGCCTTATCCCTTCAATGGACCTTGCTCTTTTAATGGGCCTCATCCTTCTAACACCCCCCCTCTTCTTCGCTTAATGGGCCCTCTTCTACTTTGAATGGGCCCTCTTCCTTTAACGGGCCTTCTTATTCCCTTAATGGGCCTACTTCTCTTAATAGGCCCACTCCTTCTACCCATGTTGCTGATGGCCCAATGGCTCCTCATTCTTATGATCGTGATCCTTCCAGGCCCATGCATCCTTCTATTCCTGGAGTGGGCTTTTCTTCTTTTCAGTTTGGATCCCCTTATCTAGCCCAATACCACAATCCTGGTCCAAATCCACATTCTCTTGCTCAGGCTGGCTTGCATCATTCTCAGTCTCTCCCTATCGAGGAGATGATTGCTCAAACCCAACGCTAGCTTGATGAGCTACAACACCGAATTGATCCCAGATCTTCTTTGAGTAGCACGTTTGCATTCCAAGGTCTTCAGCTTCCATCCCGTTCACAAATTCCTACATATCGCCGCTGTGGTGGTGTCGGTGACCCCTATGTGCACTTGAAGGAGTTTCTTTATGAGTCGGCCTAATTCTGACATGACCAACGTTTGATGGCCTATTTATTCGGTCTGTCGTTGGAAGGCCCGGCTCGGGATTGGTTCTTTTCATTGCCGCAAGATCAAGTGGTGAATTTTCAAGCCGTCGAAGAGAAGTTTATTCAGTAGTATCAAGACCAGGTTGGGCCCAAGTATTCTATAGTTGATCTGGCCCATGAGAAGATGAGGCCCGACGAGGAGTTCTCTAGCTTCGTCGACCGCTAGCGTCGCTTGGCCACTCAAGTCCCGGGGCATATTCTGAAGGGAGAGCAAATCAAAATACTCATTTCTAATGCAACGCCCGAGTATCGGTTCATCTTAGCCTTGAATGACATCACCTCCTGGCAACAACTTTATAGCCAAGCCCGCTTCATCCACCAACAACTTCTAAGTTCCCTTGAACCCGAATCTCCTTCACCTTCTACACCCACATACGCCTCCTATCCATGATCTCCCACATATCCTTCAATGAGTCAGCCCTCCACCACATATCCTTCCACGAGTCAACCTTCTGCTCCCATATACCCATATACCTCCACATATCCTTCCCCACATCAACCCTCCAAGAGTCAGCCTTCCGCCTCTTCATACCTGTATGAACCTCCACCTCCGGTCAAGGAGACTCCACACCATGAGCAGGTGGATGCCGTCTATATACTTATCCTGCTCCGCATATGCCTTTACCAAATCCTTCCCTTAGCAATGCGCCATTATCTACGCAACCTCCGCTTCCATCCCTACAACCTTCTCCATCACCTTCCCATATCCCTCGACATCCACCATGCCCAAAGCAGGCTCATTCTCCGCCGTTGCCGGAGTCTTTTACAGATATTTTTAGGGCTTTGATGGCCGCTCACGCATTGCAACTCCCTCTGGTTATGCCTCGCCGACCCGCGGTCGGGGATTCACTCCAATTTTGTGATTTTCATCGTCAGCAGGGGCATTTGGTCGAGGATTGCCCCAAGTTTCAGGAACTTGTTTATGGCCTGGAAGATAATAAGAGCATCGATTGGGCCGCCATGCATGAAGCTATTTTAAATCTCCGCAGCAAGCAGCAACAGTAGTCGCCGCCAAGCAGCCGTCTCCACTACAAGACCAGGGGCCCCCTGCGATCACTCATCTAGCAATGCACCTACTCCGTCACCTGTTCCGTTATCTATACCACCTTCTCCATCTCCTACCCCATCTCCACAAACTCTGCCTACCCTGTCCCTTGCTTAGGCTAGTGCCTCCACTTCCGCCACTTCCACCGCCACTACTCCTACCCCTAACGCCGCTCGGCGTGTCATGTCAATACGCCGACGTTGGGTTCCACAACCTTCCATTTCCCCTTTACCTCCTTCCTCACCCTCTCCATTTCCACCAGCTCCACTACCTCCATTGACCACATCACCCTCTCCATCATCTCCACTACCCATCACCCTCTCCATCATCTCCACTACCCCTACAACCATCACAGTTCTCTCTCCTCCTTCCCGTTTCCCCCCTCCTGTTCCGTTTTGGGGTTTCTCCCGCTTGGGCCCTCCGGCCATGGCCGGTGGCAGGCGAGGAAAAGCTCCTCCCTGCCGGCCAGGTGCTGGTCGCATTGCTCCTTCGCAAGTCTCCTCTGCTGGTGCTCCTCCCTCCACGGTCAACATCAGCAGCCATGGTGCTACCACAGCCTCCCACGTTCGCACGGGCGCGAGCTTCTCCAGCATGTCGACGTCTACGGCTGGCACCTTGCTGACTGATGCTGCGTCCCCCCCCCTTCATGGTGCGGCTCACCCTTCTTCCACCTCTCCGGTTGTTGAAGGGCCAAGCACCTCCGCCCCACCCTCCTCTTCTGCTGCCGCGGTCCCCACCGGCTTCGGTTCTTCAACCTTAGCTGGTGGCCCTCTTGCTGCTGAAGGGCTGGCCCCTTCTTCTGCTCCTTGTGCAGGGGTGGAGCTCGCCCTCCCTGCTGGTCTTGACCCTCTGGCTACTACGACCGCACCAGGCTCTTCAGTCCTCCCCGGCGTGAGAGTCTTTTCGGTGGCCGACGGTGCTGCTGCTCCGCCGGAGCTCCGTCCGATGACGCCCTTGCCAGCGTGACCGCCCAACCTCTCGTTGGCAGCCACGTTTTTTCCCCCTCTCTTACGTTACCTGCACCCTCCTCATCCCAACCGTCCATCCACTTTCACCCTTCCTCGCAAGCCACAACTACTTGCCACGTTACCACATCTTCTACCCCTCCCCAACGGTTGACTAGTCAACTTGGTGATGGGACACCAGCCAAATCCGATACTCTGTTTTTGGCTGAGACCCGCGGGCTGGGTTCCTCTGCTCCTAGCTCTTGCCCTGCAGGTTCCCTTGATGCCACGGCGAAGGCTCCCACCTCTGCTGGCCTTGGTGCCACTCATGGCAAGGCCGTGGACCTGCGTCCTAGTGCTGCTCGGCGTCCGCACCTGGACCCCATGGACCTCGCTCATACCGGCCTGCTCACCACGCCTCCGTCCGGCCATGCTCGCCCTTGTGCTGCACAGGAGGTGCTAGGTAACATTGCTGCAGGCACCCGCTCTACCGCTCCAACGTCCAGACCACCGCCGGCCACCACGGCCTATGCCGGGGCCTCCCCCTGGGCTCGAGTTCCTGGTGCTTCTATCGCCGGAGCTTCCTCCTCCGCACCGGCCCCCACTTTTGCTCAGGTCAGTCAGTCGGTTGCGCTGCCCTCGTTGGACATGGATATCCACGCACCGGCCTTCTCTGACTCTGGAGAACTGGCTGCGTTCTTCTCCTTGGAGGATATTCAACAGTCCTGCAAATCCCTCCAGCATGCTGTCATCGCCAGGACTGCTCGTGGAAGACCCCCATTTAAAGTCATCCGTTACCACGTTGCGCAGAGATTCAATCTTAGCCAAGACTTTGTCATCAGCTTCTCCTGCGATTTCAAAACCAGCAAGACTATCTTCAAGTGCTGCTTAAAGAGACCTTGTACATTCAAGGCAAGCCATTCTACTTCTTTAAATGGACGCTTGATTTCCCGAGGAGTTATGATTCACCCTTGGTCCCGGTTTGGTTGGAGCTGCCGGATCTACCTGTGAACTTCTACCATGAGGAGATGTTGCTCTCCATCGTGGGTAGCATTGGCCCCACGTTGCAAATCGACAGAAACACCAAGTGTCTCACCCGCTCCCTAGCTGCTCGCGTCTGTGTGCAACTAGACGTCTCCAAGCCTCTTCCTCTGCGGGTTCTCATCAACTTTAACTCCACTAGCTACTAGCAACCTATTTATTACACTAATCCACCCCTTTACTGCTCCTCTTGCAAACGCTTGGGACACTTGGCTGCCAAGTGCAAACAGCCCCCTGCTGGCTCCTCCGAGCTCAATACCCCACGGGCGGGCCGTGGTGGCCGCCCACCGTCCACTCCTCCTGATGCTCCCCCACCACAAGCTCTTGGGTCCTGCTCCCATGCGGATGGTGCAGCCCCACACAAGGAACGTGGTTTCCACACCACCTCTAGCGTCGACACCCCTGTTCAAGGGGTCGACACTTCTTTATTGCACTACCAATCGCTTCCTGAAGGTGGTACTCCCACCACTTCAATTGTCGACACCATTGCTGAGGAGCGCGCGGTGGACGCCTCTGTGGGCCTCACCTCCGCCGTGGCGGCTATTGGCCCCCCCACGAACAGCCAACCCCTTTCTGCTGCGGGTCTAGGAGTGGAACCTAGCCCTCTCGGTTTGCAGGGCGTTCTCGCTCCATTGCCTTTGGCTGTCTCGCATGATGGCCCCCCTTTGGTCGCTGTCTCCAGAGTTGCCTCTCCCTCGCCTGTGCCCGCCTCTCAGCCGCTGGCGGACGTACCTCTGGTCGACTTCGCCCTGGTCTCGTCTGGGGCCCTATAGTCCAGCTTGGTGGACTACTCGCTTCACCCTTCTGCTTCGGCCATTGGCTCCCAACTGCCTGCACCTCTTTTGTTCGCCGTGGAGCCCCCTGCCTCGACTTCTAAGCCGCCTCCAGACATCCTCCCAGCTCCTCAGATCGGACTTGGCGCTGCCTTGGGCATGGGCCCTACATCCTCTGTTGCCTCATCCATCCATAGAGCTGCCTGCGTCCCAACGGAGCGAGTCTTCATTTCCCTCCCCACCTCGGTAGCTGCCTCCCAGGTGTCAACCCCCCTGCCCTAGGGGTCGACACCCCTCCCTGGTCGTGCTCCTGTGGATGTAGTTGAGGCTTCCCAGGTGTCGACGCCCCTTCAAGGAGTTGACGCCTCTTCTACTGTTCCCCATCCGAGCAAGGCCTCTGCAGGCTTTCCTTCTCCTGGATCGGAGCTGCCCTCTTCTGCCTCGGTCAACGTCGCCTCAGCTGCCCTTGCTATGGCGGTTGACCTCGACTGCACCGATCCTGTTGGGCCACTTCCATGTTCTCTCCAGGCCGCGGGCAGGTGGCCCACGGCACATCCACCGTCAGTTGTTGGGGAGACTGCTCCTCCTCAATGCCCTCCTCAGTGCCCAGCTTCGTCCAAGATAGTTACTCTGCCGGCTGCTTCGTCTTCTCGTGTTCAGGTGGCTGTTCGTGTCCAAGACAGTGTGCCTTGCTTGGAGCCGTTTGTAGACACGCCAAAATTGATGCTATGTTGATCAAATCTCATGTCACTATGTTGACGCCCCAAAGTGAACTTCAATACATTCATAATATGAAGTTTTTCTTTCTTGTGTGTTTTTTTTGGTTTGTTCTTGTATTTTTGTGATTCCCGACTTTAAGAGGGGCGTTATTTTAAAAGCGACCTTACCTAGGGCGTGTTCAAAAGAAAGGACGACCAAATGTCAGGGCGTCAATTCCTGGTATTATCCGATTTCAAAATAAATTCTAATTATTGATTAACGTCCTTCCTCAGGGCGTGTTTTCAAGTAACGCCTTCATCTCAGGTGTTTTCTCATAATTTTCAAACAAAGTAAGTTTTATTGCCAAAATTAAATCCAAGAAGTGACGCCTTTGACCATGGTCGTGTTTTTGAGTAACGTCTTCGTGTAGGTCGTCAATTTATAATTTGACGCCCTGTTGAAGGTCGTGTTTTATCTTTCGGTGTCGTGTTTGAGTATGCCTTTCCTGAATAGTTCCTTGCCTCCAATGGTCTCCTTGCTCGAATTGGAACTAGAGTCCTGCCTTCATTGATCATTGCCCGTCCTTATCTTCCTAAATTGAGTTTATCTTCGGTTAAAACGCTATATAAAGGAGCTTTGGTCGATCTTGTGTAAGGTTAACAACAGTGAATAACGTGCTGACCATTAGAGAGGGTTATAGATATACGAGAAAGTACCAGAGAGCAGTCTTTTATTTTTTGTGCGTGCAGAGAAGAGTCTTTCTCTTCCCTCTGTGCGATCTCTTCTCTGCTTCCTCCTGCCGTTTCAAGCGAACCAAGGCTTCCGCCGTGATTCTCCCCTTTACTGTTGTTGAGCTATGGTTTTGATAATAACTAAACTTCATGTGTGATGGAGATTGTTGAGCTATGACTTTGATGATAACTAAACCTCATGTGTGATGATAGTGGTTTTGATAATCACAACATATTGTGTGCTTGATTAGTGGAAAACATCTTCATGATACATGAACTCACATGTGGCTGTATTATCTTACAGGTTGCTTTACTAAAACATCTTCATGATAAATGAACTCACATGTGACTATCTTATCTTGCAGGTTGCTTTACTAAGTAGGTTGATGATTGAATCATGCATGCTGCACATTAGTCTTTGGAGGTTTCATGTGAAGACTATGCTTCTCAGTGAAATGGTTGAGTCCTTATGGATATGAAATTGATTGCATGGCCTTGTGTTGTGTAAATGCATAGCCATTTCATTACATGCTCTGTTGAGGATTTCCTCTGGTTCTTGTATATCATGTATGCATGAGTGATGGCTCCTAGTCATTCTGATCATATGGCTTAAATGCTTTGAAATGGTTTAAGGGAGAACTAGGTTGAAGTTGGGATCTTCAGATTCGTTGGTTGAATATTAACTTGCTTCTAAATTCCAGGAAAGTGCAGGTTAATATTTCCCACATTATGATGGATTCAAGGTAAGAATTTATATTGGAATCCATGGTGGCACTCTTCTAATCTTGAGTTGAAAAATGGGTTCTCAAGTACTTTCATACAGATCTTTCATGTGGATTCTTATATGCCTCATGATAATGCTTTCGTAATCATATTTCATGTCATTTGGGTCTTGGTCTCAAAACTAGCTTCATATGTTAATGCATGACCCATATATTTTGATCTTGATCTAACCAATTGGTTTATCATATTTTTCAGGATGCAAAATCATTGTTGATCTTCATGGGATTATGGTAATATTTTATCAATTGTTTCCCTTTAGTTTGATGGAGGTTTTAGTTATTTTTCAAACTCAAACTGCCTTATAGTCTTCACCATTTTCAATCCAACCATTGGATCTCCCTTCTAAAAATTTTATGTTATAGCTCTGGGAGTCCTCTTTCCAACGCTTCCAGTCTCGCTTCGATCGGAGTTCGGACCTAGGAGAATTAATTCTTGCCGCCGAAGCGTGCAGAGCTATTTTTATGAAGCTGCCTGAAAGGGTCGACCCTTAGGGTCGACCCCTCAAGAAAGGGTCGACCCTAAGGGTCGACCCCTGTAAACCAGAATAAAAATTTGTTCTGTTTGGGTTCTGGAAACCCAAGGGTCGACCCTTGGGGTCGACCCCTTGAATTCTGGAAACCCGAGGGTCGACCCCAAGGGTCGACCCATGTAAAACAGAACACAAAATGCATTCTGTTTGACTTCTGTATGCCCAAGGGTCGACCTCAAGGGTCGACCCATGCCCCGAGGGTCGACCCCTACTAGGTCCTCTTGCTGTTTTTGTTGAACCAGAACCTGGTTCTGAGAGGGTCGACCCCTGGGGTCGACCCATGAACTTCTGGACCTCTAGCACAGCACGAGGGTCGACCCCAAGGGTCGACCCTTCTGTTCTGGGCGGCACCGATTTTGTTGACTTGTTGGTTTCGAGCCACATGGGCTTATACAGCTGTTAGGGTCTCCGGGAATCACTCCATAATATATGGATCTGGTCCCCTGAACGTCCCTTGACCTGTCTAGGAGTATAAATCATCTTGTTAAGGGTGTAAACCCTAAGGGATTTTCGTATACACTATTTTCAGGTTTCTTTCTAACCCTTCTTTGTGCAGGTCGCAGCAGCCACCTCCAGCCCTTGTTCCTCTTGTGTTTGTGCGTGAATGTGAAGGGAAGAAGGAGGATTCGAAGTTCCAATCAACTCTCTACTGCTGGCTGCGAGTGAAAACAAGATTCAAGCTCATCCGATTCAAGATTTTCAATAACGTCTTCCTGCTACACAAGTGTTCGATTAAATTCCGAGAAGAGAAAGGGGGAGCTTCTACAAGGATAAATCATTCTCTCTTCACACCTTTCATTCTGATTCTTTGAGTTTAAACTTCAGCATATGTTGTAATCTTTATCTCAGATATTTGTGTGTGTGTGGATCATTGTTGGATCCGTGGTCGTGTGTGTGTCGTGATTTATTCGTGTGTGTACGTAGGTCTTCCTAGATCTACGTTTGTGTGTGTGGGTGTCTAGTTAGATCAGTTCTGTATCTTGTGTGTGGTTTGCTGCACTTGTGGCAGTGTGTGTTCGTGTTGGTGATCCGGCCATCGGATCGTGTGTGTGTTGTTATTCCGATCGTTGGACCGTGTGGGAGACTACGTCTCTGTGTGTGTGTCTGTGTTTTGGGGCGCGTCCCCGTGTGTGTGTGCAGGCGTCATCCTGCGTGTGTATTTGGAGCGTCGTCTCCGGTTGGGAATTTATTCCCGAGTGAAGCCTCACCTAGTTTGGTGAGGGGTGGACGTAGGGAGCCCGTCGTGGTCCCGAACCACCTTAAAATCCCTGTGTATTGTGGTTTGCTTTGCGCACTGGTTTGGTTTATTTTGTGTATCCATCTATATGATCGTGTGGGATCAGTGAACTTGAGAGAATCGGTTTAATGGCTTAATCAACTTCCTTAATTCTGTTATATGTCATTAACTCCACCGTGTGCACTCGTCTTGTCTCATAATGTTTGTTGTTATCAAGCTTGCCAGATCAACAGTTTTGGGTGTTTTAATTGTTGTCTCATTGCCTTTGATAAAAGGTCAAGAGTTTTATTTAAAATTGTAGTCACCCAATTCACCCCCCTCTTGGGTGTCATTGATCGAGGGACCCAACAATTGGTATCAGAGCTAAGGCTCTAATTTGATAGATCTAACGATCTAGAGTTATCCGAATCAATGACTACCATGATTTACACCTTGAATTCTCCACCCGTGTTTGATGGCTGTAATTTTGATTTGTGGTTAGGAAGGTTGTGTAGTCTAGTCAATTCATACGACCCTAAGCTATGGAAACTTATTTCACATGGTCCTTATGAATTGCCTAAAGACAAAAGTGTTTGGACTGCAGATCAAAAACTTAAACATGATCAAAATGGTTTGACTCTAAAATTACTTATTGCTGCAGTTGACTCTAACTATTTTCCTTTTGTCTCCCATTGCAGATCTGCGAAGGAAATATTGGATGGATTAGCAGACCTCAAGGAGGAGCTTAAAGACAGATGTCTTATAGCGGGCACGAGTGAACAAAGGAGTGGTCAGCCAAGTGAATCGAGCTCAAGGGTAAACTCTGATTCTGATTATGAAGATGATTTTAACTATGAAGAATTGTTGAATGCTTATGAAGAGCTTGCTGAAAAATACAAGAAGTTAAAATCTGAAAACAAAAAATTGCAAAAGAATGTAGGTCAAAATAAAACTGATTCCTCTTGTAAAGAATGCTTACACCTTAAGGAATTGATTGATGGTTATATGTTTGACATTGAAATTCACAATGATCAAATCTCTTCTTTGAGAAATGAAAACAAAGAGCTGAGAGAGAGAGTTAGTCTTATGAACAATGGTCAAAATGAGCTTGCTCATGATAAAAATCTTGAAATGGAAAATGAGAAACTGAAGGAATTAAACAATACCATTTCTGAAAAATTGCTTGTTTTTGAAAAAGGAAAAGGTTTGCTTGTTGATCAATGTAAAGAAATGCATGTGATGAAATAAGAAATGGAAACCTACAAAATCATCAACACCCAACTACATGAACAAGTCAAGACTTGTGAAAATAAGATGGTCTCCTATGAATTGCACATTTCATCACTTGAAAAAGAAATTTCTGATTTGAATGCTTCTTTATCTAGATTTGTCAATGGTCAAGAAAACTTGGATAAACTGTTGGGAATGAAAGTAAACTTTCAAAGAGAAGGGCTGGGGTTCAATCCTGTGAACAAAAAGAAATTTGAAAGTAAAATATATACTTCATTTGTTCATGACAATTGTGCACCTACCACCTCCACATCTTACTCCCAGCAACCCACTGTATCAAGAACTCAATCAAATCAGAAAAATAATGTGAATGTCCAAAAGCTTCAAAAAGAAAACAAAAATCAGAAAATCAACATGTATCAAAAATCCAAAAATGCTGCTAGCATCTCCATGCTGTTGAACATACTTCTTCCACACACACACAACCACCTAGAAAGAAATTCTCATATTTTTATTGTGGAAAATATGGACATGCCATGCATGATTGTTTTATGAGAAAGAATGATGATTTAGAAGCATGTAGGAAAAGAATGAAACCTTTTGCAAATGGGAAACAAGAGTGGAACAAAAAATCACATGCTTCAAAGAATCCTCGTGCTTTTAAGAACTCAAAGTTATGTTGCAACTACTGTGGTAAATTTGGACATATGGTGCATGATTGTTTTCTGAAGAAAATTGATGATTTGAATGTTTTTATGAAGTGGAAGCCACGTGCCAAAGATGCTGCTAACCCACAAGGACCCAAGATGGTTTGGGTACCTAAGAATGCCAAATGAGAAATTTGTTTTGCAGGTGTGCCTTGGGAATGTAAAACATGAAATCTATTTTTCTCACGAAGGTAAGGCACACAAGTGGGATAAATCAGGTTAAAAGAAAAAAACCAAAACTGAAATTTAAAAATTCAGGTGATATCCCTCTCACTCTCTTCAGTAATTATGTCATTGTTTGATTCACATTATGCTGAATTGTCTTGTGTTAATGCACATGTTTGTTCATGCATTCCATCCATAGATAGTTGCATACACTTGTGCATATCATCCTCATATAGCATCTTGTTGAAGTGGTGCTTTGAAACCATCAATAAAGTTCACTACATTTGTTGAGCTTGCATGCACCCTCATGTTTGCATACACCCTTTCACATATTATCTTGCATAAGTTGAACATTATGAAGTCATGTCATAATGCATAGCATTCCTCCTACCTTCATCACCCTTGACTATATAGTATATCAAATGGTGACATGTGGAAGGACATGTTATGCCTGTCTGAAAGCTATCACTACGCGTGAGGTGATCTTTGGATCTAAGTTCTCCGCCTAGTACTATGAGTCGTTTACTTAAAAGGCTGCATATGACATTGGATTGTTACTGAATATCTTGCATTCTTGCACACACTAAGGGGGAGCAACCACATTCTTCATATGAGCTTAGTGTTTAAGGTTCACACATGAGTCATGCATTGCATCTTGAGCTATCTAGTGGATTTTGGTTGTTAAAATAATTTGTTATGCCAAAGTTAATAAATTTGAATCAAAATTGACAAATCAATTCTTGTTGTTCTTGGATACAGATTACACTCCCAAAATCCAAATGCTGATGGGCTGGCCGTGACCAAGTTTGAATCAATTGAGGAATACCTTGCAAGGATGAAAATGATAAAAATTTTCTCAATCCACCACTGGGAGATAGGAAGTGATTTTGATAGTACCCAAGACATGGTATGAAAAGTGCACGTCTCTGTTAACAAAGGATGGGTTCAATAGGTGAAAGACTTGGAAGAAAAAAGATTCTCAATGCAAAGGTAAGAAAGCAAAATCTGAAATATCAACCCCTGTGAGGTTGGCAATCTCAGTGATTGAAGGCTTCCAATCTTGTCTCCTGAACCAAGGTAATTCAACCTTGTTAAATCATGCAATGGTCTTTTTATCACTTGGTGATACCTTTAGATGACAAGTGTTGATTCTAAAAACTTGAGTTGTCATTTACTAGCATGCTGTGACAAATTGGTTGAATCTAGTTTGATGTGATGAACATACTTAATTGATTTAACAGAATTAATCCTTGAGATGAGTTATGTGACTTGAAAATATGTTTGTGATTATGTGATCCATACATTTGACTTTTGGATGAACTCTCATTTCAAAACTTGTGAAAGACCTTTCAAAATATATTTTTGAACAATTCTGAAATTTGGGTTGCACTGCTTACTTTTGATCATTTATGCACCCTCATTCATAAAGGTCTTGTCATAAACAATGTTTGCTGATTCATGGATTGAATGTGGATGAACTTAATAAGAATTCTGTCACACTGACTTGGAAATGAAAGCTCTCATCTTCTTTTTGCATCCTATCCTTCATTCTCATACAGTAATAGGCTGCATGCATCAGAATCCAATGCATTAGGTGCATTTAGTTCTCTCAAATGACAAACCAAAAACACACACCTTGCACCCATGTTAATTTCTGCATTGCATTAGAACTCATGCATTCGTCACACTTAGTTCATTCGTTTGGCATCCATTCAATTAGTATCAAATTGACATCACATTGCTCGCATACATGTCATAGTGTATTTGCATAAACTCCCAATGTGTGCTTGTGTGTTATTATATGCTATTCACCCCCATCCTTGAAAATTCTATGACATTATGCATTCTTGATAAATAATGTTACATTTGAGTCATTATTGGTGTGCTTCATGTTGTACACTTTGGGGGGAGTAAAGTGCATCTATTTAGGGGGAGTTGTATTGTTATGTATTCATGGTATTTTCGGTATACATGCTGAATCAAATTCACACAATTCATGCACAGAATATGAAAATGAGTGTTAAGAATAAGGATATATATTTTTCTTTTCAACACTCTCGAGATGTTAAACTTGCTGCATGTATGTTGAAGAGACAGTTGAGGAAAAAGCTGCCTACCTATCTTTGTTGAAAAATCTGAAATGAAAATGAACGGTAGAGCAATGCTTGATCTCACTGAGTAAACTGGGCACATGTCACCTGAGACGTGATGTGGTTCATATCTGAAAAGTGTGGACTAGTACCTCTGTTCAAAATGAGGTGAGATGGTTCAGTATTCTAAGTAACCGGAGATTCTGGCATGAGCTCCATGCGTCTACTCGCGTAAAAAGGAATCATTTTGGACCTGATCACTCTTGAAAAATTATGACTATCATGTGGTACTGGTTGAGTTGAAAAAATGATGGTGAAAACTCATTGTGGTAGAGCGAAGCCTCCAATACGCTGCTCTCAAAATTGAAGTGCAGTCTGTAAAATGTCTCCATGTGTTGATCTGAAAATCTAAATATCCATATTGAAACTATCATTTTTCATGTTACTCACTTACACATTTGAGAATTTGATTTAATATGTATTCAGAAAGTTGATTGACTGCATTAGCAATTGCATTAATCTCCTATATGATTGGAAAATCTCCCATGTGCTACACATGTGTATTCCGATTGTCATGACTCTCTTGCATCTTTCCTATACCAATCCCTTCTTAAATAAGTACGGGGGAGCAGTGTTGCATGTATATATATGTATCTATTTGTTTGCTTGTGTATGCATCTCACATGCCATCACATGCATAAGTTGCATCTCATGCATTTCAAACCACAAATCAAAAATTAAAAAATCTGGAAAATACTGAAAACCAAAAATTGAGTGAACTTCCCATGCTATTTACTTGCTCAATAAATTCTTGTGTTTGCTTGGCAAATGGGGAGAAAGATTGGGCACAACCAAGTAATCAACATTTTATATCCTCTCTAGCCAACAATTGGTTCTCGAGTCCACAATTGGTGTTTCCCATCCTTTCCATGAACCCATTTATTTATAACTTACTCCTGCTTCATCAGAATTTCAAATGTGGGTTACTGTTCCTTGCACTTTTATCATGCTACAATGTGCATCTCCACTGTTTCTTCTTCATGAGGGAGTATGATTGGCATTACCCCACTTTTTGATAATGTCAAAGGGGGAGAAATATTTCATGTGATTCATGCTTGTTAGATTCATAATTGGGGTTTCATGATTGGGGGAGAACAACTTGCCACTCGTTTGTCATCTTCACTAAGATTGTCATCATTCATCACTAAGTTTGTCATCATCAAAAAGGGGGAGATTGTTGAGCTATGATTTTGATAATAACTAAACTTCATGTGTGATGGAGATTGTTGAGCTATGACTTTGATGATAACTAAACCTCATGTGTGATGATAGTGGTTTTGATAATCACAACATATTGTGTGCTTGATTAGTGGAAAACATCTTCATGATACATGAACTCACATGTGGCTATATTATCTTACAGGTTGCTTTACTAAAACATCTTTATGATAAATGAACTCACATGTGGCTATCTTATCTTGCAGGTTGCTTTACTAAGTAGGTTGATGATTGAATCATGCATGCTGCACATTAGTCTTTGGAGGTTTCATGTGAAGACTATGCTTCTCAGTGAAATGGTTGAGTCCTTATGGATATGAAATTGATTGCATGGCCTTGTGTTGTGTAAATGCATAGCCATTTCATTACATGCTCTGTTAAGGATTTCCTCTGGTTCTTGTATATCATGAATGCATGAGTGATGGCTCCTAGTCATTCTGATCATATGGCTTAAATGCTTTGAAATGGTTTAAGGGAGAACTGGGTTGAAGTTGGGATCTTCAGATTCGTTGGTTGAATATTAACTTGCTTCTAAATTCCCGGAAAGTGTAGGTTAATATTTCCCACATTATGATGGATTCAAGGTAAGAATTTATATTGGAATCCATGGTGGCACTCTTCTAATCTTGAGTTGAAAAATGGGTTCTCAAGTGATTTTATACAGATCTTTCATGTGGATTCTTATATGCCTCATGATAATGCTTTCGTAATCATATTTCATGTCATTTGGGTCTTGGTCTCAAAACTAGCTTCATATGTTAATGCATGACCCATATATTTTGATCTTGATCTAACCTCTTGGTTTATCATGTTTTTCAGGATGCAAAATCATTGTTGATCTTCATGGGATTATGGTAATATTTTATCAATTGTTTCCCTTTAGTTTGATGGATGTTTTAGTTATTTTTCAAACTCAAACTGCCTTACAGTCTTCACCATTTTCAATCCAACCATTGGATCTCCCTTCTAAAAATTTTATGTTATAGCTCTGGGAGTCCTCTTTCCAACGCTTCTAGTCTCGCTTCGATCGGAGATCGGACCTAGGAGAATTAATTCTTGCCGCCAAAGCGTGCAGAGCTGTTTTTATGAAGCTGCCTGAAAGGGTCGACCCTTAGGGTCGACCCCTCAAGAAAGGGTCGACCCTAAGGGTCGACCCCTGTAAACTAGAACCAAAATTTGTTTTGTTTGGGTTCTGGAAACCCAAGGGTCGACCCTTGGGGTCGACCCCTTGAATTCTGGAAACCCGAGGGTCGACCCCAAGGGTCGACCCATGTAAAACAGAACACAAAATGCATTCTGGTTGACTTCTGTATGCCCAAGGGTCGACCCCAAGGGTCGACCCATGCCCCGAGGGTCGACCCCAAGGGTCGACCCCTACAGGTCCTCTTGCTGTTTTTGTTGAACCAGAACCTGGTTCTGAGAGGGTCGACCCCTGGGGTCGACCCATGAACTTCTGGACCTCTAGCACAGCACGAGGGTCGACCCCAAGGGTCGATCCTTCTGTTCTGGGCGGCGCCGGTTTTGTTGACTTGTTGGTTTCGAGCCACATGGGCTTATACAGCTGTTAGGGTCTCCGGGAATCACTCCATAATATATGGATCTGGTCCCCTGAACGTCCCTTGACCTGTCTAGGAGTATCAATCATGTTGTTAAGGGTGTAAACCCTAAGGGATTTTCGTATACACTATTTTCAGGTTTCTTTCTAACCCTTCTTTGTGCAGGTCGCAGCAGCCACCTCCAGCCCTTGTTCCTCTTGTGTTTGTGCGTGAATGTGAAGGGAAGAAGGAGGATTCGAAGTTCCAATCAACCCTCTACTGCTGGCTGCGAGTGAAACCAAGATTCAAGCTCATCCGATTCAAGATTGTCAATAACGTCTTCCTGCTGCACAAGTGTTCGATTAAATTCCGAGAAGAGAAAGGGGGAGCTTCTACAAGGATAAATCATTCTCTCTTCACACCTTTCATTCTGGTTCTTTGAGTTTAAACTTCAGCATATGTTGTAATCTTTATCTCAGATATTTGTGTGTGTGTGGATCATTGTTGGATCCGTGGTCGTGTGTGTGTCGTGATTTATTCGTGTGTGTACGTAGGTCTTCTAGATCTACGTTTGTGTGTGTGGGTGTCTAGTTAGATCAGTTCTGTATCTTGTGTGTGGTTTGCTGCACTTGTGGCAGTGTGTGTTCGTGTTGGTGATCCGGCCATCGGATCGTGTGTGTGTTGTTATTCCGATCGTTGGACCGTGTGGGAGACTACGTCTCTGTGTGTGTGTCTGTGTTTTGGGGCGCGTCCCCGTGTGTGTGTGCAGGCGTCATCCTGCGTGTGTATTTGGTGCGTCGTCTCCGGTTGTGAATTTATTCCCGAGTGAAGCCTCACCTAGTTTGGTAAGGGGTGGACGTAGGGAGCCCGTCGTGGTCCCGAACCACCTTAAAATCCCTGTGTATTGTGGTTTGCTTTGCGCACTGGTTTGGTTTATTTTGTGTATCCATCTATATGATCGTGTGGGATCGGTGAACTTGAGAGAATCGGTTTAATGGCTTAATCAACTTCCTTAATTCTGTTATATGTCATTAACTCCACCGTGTGCACTCGTCTTGTCTCATAATGTTTGTTGTTATCAAGCTTGCCAGATCAACAGTTTTGGGTGTTTTAATTGTTGTCTCATTGCCTTTGATAAAAGGTCAAGAGTTTTATTTAAAATTGTAGTCACCCAATTCACCCCCCTCTTGGGTGTCATTGATCGAGGGACCCAACAATTGTTGTCAGGAACAGCAGGGGCTCCTTCTTTTGGTTGTTTGTTTATTTTCATCGTACCATCACCGTCGATCATCATCCACTGTTTGTTTTCTTGCATTAGTATCATATTTCTCCTTTCCCTAACTCTTTAGGCGTTTTAAAACCAAAAAAAGAGGTGCGCATGTTGTGTTCCCTTTCATCACCATATCTTCTATTTGGGATTTATACTACATTCACTCTTGGCTGATCCACTTCTATTTGTTTGTCTCTTTGTCTTTTGCAAGGGTAATCAATAAGGAAAACCCCCTTCATCGGCCGGCCGATTGAAGGAGGAGGAAGGAATTCACAATCCATCCCGCATCCCACTTATCACTAGGTATTCGCGATCATCTATTTTTATTATTGAGGTAACCCCTCTGGCGATCACTCTCCTTTATAGCACCACGTGCTTTCTTTTATCTTTATTATCATCTCCATCCTTTTTTTATATATATCTCATATGAGTGGTTCGTTCCACTTAAGTGGATTTATCACGATCCACAAATTGGCGATCACGGTGGGACTTTCACTGTTTTTCTTTTGATTACCATCTCCTATTGGCACCCACGCGTGCCCTTTCCCCTTTGGCACCCACGTGTGCCCTTTCCCCTTCGGCACCCACGGTACCCCTCCTTTTGTGCCCCACGGGCACCCTCCACCGTGCAGACTGCACACTCCCGGGATCAGCCAGTTTGTGATTGTTTGATTATTTTTCCTGAAGTAACCCCTCACCCAGAGGCGCTTTTTCGTTTAACGCCTTCATCGAGGGCGTCTATTTTCTATTTTACGTCTTCCCAGAAGGCGTCTTTTACTATATCTGATGTCTCCTTGTTCTGTCAGATAATTCACGCCCTCCCCTTTGGGCGTCTTTTTATTTGGCAGCGCCTCACACCAAGGCGCGTGTTTCCTCGACCGTGTGCACCACTAATATTTGACGCCCTTTTATAAAGGCGTCCTTTTCACATTACGCGCCTCACACCAAGGCGCGTGTTTTTTTGCACTGCCTGTGGGCCACCACAGCGATTCACGACAGCCACGCTGTCGTCTATTTTGTTGGTAGCGACCGTTGCCAGGTCGTCTCTTTCCTGCGGGTTTACAGAACCCTCCTGTCTGTGGTTTTTTATGCTGGGTTCATGCTTATATTGATCATTTGATTGCATTGCTGTGATTGGCTCATATTACCCTGCATTTTTGTGGCATTTGGTTGAGAGACCTCCTCTCTCTACACTAGGATTCCACACACCTCTCTTGGAATCGGGACAACCCTCCATTGAGCATTCCGTCTCTTTGGACCGAAAATTCCTTTTCCAAGACCTCCATAAATCCCCGCACCCGTGGATTCCCTCACGGACGCTGGGTAGGTTGTACCTTTGAAGTGCCCGGAGTTTAGAAGAACCTATCGTTGGTGAGAAAAGAGAAAGAACCTAGTTGACACGGAGGCTACACTTGGATCCAAAACTAGGTTTCACTTTGCAAAAGGAGTGAATTATTCTGCAAATTAATCCACTCTAATCTCAAGATAACACTAAAATCTTGCGCTCATCTCAACTCGATTGCATAAACTTGGTTGGGTTGATTTGCTTAAGCTTGTTTTGATTGGGTGGTTGATTGTGATAATTCCTTCATAAGCTTTCTCTCTTTTTAAGCATGCAACTCCGTTCAGGTAAGATCATCAACATGGCGGGCTACGGGTATTCATATGATGATGAGGATGAGAATGTTTTTGGTCAATATGAAATCCCCCTCCAAGATTCCATCTATCATGAGGGAAATTACCCTCCTCATTCCCGTTATCCGCAAGTTCATGTGGTTGACACCACTTCCAAAGAGGTTGAGCCCTCTTCTCAGGTTGTGCCTTCCAACACCTCCGGGAATTCTTCCCCATCCATTAATGTCACCGATTTAATTCAAGCTTTGTCTCAGTTAGATGAGTCCCAGCGGCAGGCAGTTCAGGCCGCTTTGAAGGGAAGTCCGTTCCCTCTTCCTCCTCTAATCCCCCTCCGGCCGAGAGTGGCCATCACCTCACTAATGACCAAGCGGTCTTACACAAACCTCCTTCCCGTCCACCAATGCCCGCTGCGGCCATGCCGGCCCAACAGGCGAGCTACTCAGCAGTTAGGCCTCAACCTCTCCAACCTCCCCGAATTCTACGGACGCATATACCGCATTCTTTCATTCAAAACCTGGCCCCAGTCGAGTCTGATACTAATATTCTACTGCTTCAGAAGTTGGCTAGCATGAAAGAGCAACTTAAGAAAGTCACTGCGGCCAAGAACGCCCCGGAAATTTCCCTCCCCACACTACCAGTTTTCCACCTGCCACCATCTGAGATGCCGAATTTTCGGCGATATAATGGGACTGGTAATCCTTTCATTCATTTGAAGGATTTTATGTACGAGACCTCCTTCTGGCAAGACAACAAGGCCTCTTTGGCCTATTTATTCAGGAGATCTCTAGAGGGGCTAGCCCTTGAATGGTTCTATTCGTTGGATCCTGCTGATGCCAGCGATTTTGATATTGTTCAAAAGAAGTTCTTGCAGAAGTATAGAGACCGGGTCGGACCCTCCCTCTCAGTCACAGATCTGGTTGCAGAGAAAATGAAGCCTGAGGAGGACTTCATCATATTTGCTGATAGGTGGCGTTCAATGGCCGAGAAGTTGAAGGACACTTTGGCGGAACAAGAACAAGTTAAGATGATAATTTCCAATGCAACTCCTCAGTTCCGGCACATCCTGGCCATGAACAGATTAACAACCATAGAGGAGCTCTATGAAAGAGCTCGTTATATTCAGACACAGATGAAGGATTCACCCATTATGGGCATGTTTGAGCCGAAGCCACGGCTATTTAAGAAAAGCACGAATGTCAACAACAGCGGGCCCACGACTGAGGGCACAATCGCAAACGAGCAAGTTGGTGTAGTTGGCCACCCCCACCATCAATCTAACCCACGGCCTAACCCACCTCCACCACAAAACCCCCATTTCAACTCCACTCCACAACGCCAATTCACACCCCAACATTCCTTTGCTTCACCGCAAAACCAAGCGCCCCGCGCTGACCCTCCAGCTCCGCAACAGTACCACCAGGTACCACCACCTACCAACTATGGCCAACAACAACAACGGAGACCACCACTTGGCCCCAAAAGGGACCACTACCCCCCACTACCAGAAAGTCTCCCAGATATTTTCAATGCTTTAATGGCCGCCAACTTGCTCATGTTACCAAGGGAAAGAACAGCGTGGCCCGCCAATGTTGACACATCCCGTTACTGCGCTTTCCATCGTGCACGTGGTCACAACCTTGATCGTTGCTTCCACTTCAGAGATTACATTTATGACCTAAATGACCAGGGTGGCATCAATTGGGATGAGATGAGACAGTTCATCGCCACCATGAAAGAAAGAAGGTCTCCTCGACAGCAACAGGCTCAGCAGCCACAGCAACCAGCTCCACAGCAGCAACAACAAGCTCCAGCGCCTCAGCACGATATGGGGATCATCCACAATCCACTACCGGAGCACCCGCCAAACCAGCACGTAAACCCTGTCACGTCTCTCCATGAGGTGGAGAGAGGGTAGGGATGGCATGAAGAAAACGCCTCTGTCGTGGCATTTCATCATAATCAAAATCAACCTCCGCGCCTCTTGCGCACCCCTTTTTCTTCTTCTACCCTCCAATTGAACCATTCCCTTCAGCGCCCCGTTAATTCACCTACCTCCACTTATCCTCCAACCTTGCCAGTTCGCCCCCTTCTTACCCGCTTACCACCTCCACGGCCTACACCACAACAAACCCCATCCACCACCAACCCTTCACCACTGCCCTCTAGGCCACTCCTTATCCGCCCGTCACCGACGCCCGTTGCACCCTCCACCACTACTCCTCCACCCGCAAGGATCTCTCCACCATCGGCTCCCCCACCTTTTATGCCCAGATCTCTCCTCGTTCCACCCACCAATTCCCCCCGCATTCGGGTATCCCTTCCTACTCCTACGCCTCCTACGGGGGCATCTTCATTGAACTCTTCATCAACGCCTTCTTCAAACACTCCTCCATCGCTTATCAACACTAACACACCCTCTTCTTCTTCTAACCCTCCTCCCACACTTGCCCCGACAGAGGCACGTCAAGGCATGGCGCCGCTCCGCAGTGGACGGATATTCCACCGCATTTTTCCACAGAGAGGGTTAGAGCCCGCGCAGGGCCCGCAAGAACAGGAACAGGAACAAGAGTCCGTACCAGGCACAGAATACGACTTGTTAAAGCATTTGGACCGGACTCCGGCAAGAATATCAATTCTAGAACTGATCAAGAGGTCGACTACTCATCAGATGGCTCTAAAGGAATACCTACAGAAAGTCATGGTCAATGAGGACATTCCAGTCGAGCAGATAACCGCAGTCTTAACACCTACTGGCAGTCAACCAGCAATCACTTTTTATGAGCATGAGCTGGCACCGATCTCAGCAAGAAAATATGCTCTATGCATCACAGTTGATATCAATAAGGTGGCTGTACAACAGTGTTTGGTGGACACTGGGGCATCCATCAATGTCTTGCCGCCGAGCACTTTGAAGTTGTGTGGCATTCCGGAAATCCAAATTCGGCCGTCCACCATAACGGTGACTGCATATGATAACACGAAGAAGCCTCCTCTAGGCATGATTACTTTAAAAGTAAGTTTGGGTCCAGCAACAATCACAGCTGATTTTCATATTTTGGACATGGATCCTACATTTAATGGCATTCTTGGCCGTCCCTACATCCAGCAGCTTGATGCAGTGCCCTCTACAAATCATCAATGTCTCAAGTTTCCACACAAGGGCCGCATCATCAAAGTTACCAGTATGCCAATTCTGCCAGAAGAGGATATTCATGTGGCTTCATCGGTTCCTTCTATTTGGCCTGCCAATAAGCCATTGTTATCTGTATTGGACGTCCCTTGCTCACGGCCAATGCCGCCCGAGACAGTCACGACAGTTGCTATTACACCCTTGCCTTCCAAGGGGAAGAAGAAGAAAAGCATGATAAACACCCCTGGCTGGAACATTTTAATAAAAATGGGGTATCAAAATGGCAAAGGTATGGGCGCCAATTGTCAAGGCAGGATTAGGCCTGTAAAGCCTCGGAAATTGATTGCAAGAGGAGGTTTGGGCTATAAAGGGCCGGGCAAAAATGAAGATGAACCATGGGTGAAAGATGAACCATGGGTAGTTATGACATCTACATTAAAGACAGATCGCCAGCCGCTTACCTGGACGTTGCAGACACATTTTGTCACGGGTGGCGTTCAGAATAATGAGCAGACTACAATAATCACTTCCATATTAGACTGTCAGCATGTTCATGCTAGACAGTTTTCTCGTCATATTGCCCCGCTGGCCACATATAAAGCCCTGGAGTCCTTAAGGCCTGACAAAAGAAGGAAAATGGATGATCCGGAATACGACTGGTACAGGTGGTTTGATATGAATGATATCACTATTTCCTTAAGCCGCCTCTTTATGCCGACTGATCCGGAATGGACGCCACTAATACACAAATTGATTGAAATGCCAGTTGCAATTACAGATAAGAGGCAGTTGCTGAATGATTACACAGACATTGGGGAGCCGGATATTCCATTTGAAGAAGGTTTCACGGTGGACAGGCTGTGGGCCGGCCTCTTTTCCCTCACTTCCATGCATCCGTCTCTTCTAGCTTCCCTACATTCTCAATTGTTCTCTCGCGTGCCGAGACCGCCACCAATTATGATCAGCTTTTCTCCAGATTCACTACAGATTTCTCTCCCGATTCCCCCCTGGCTCCTCGAGCAATTCTCCAAACTCTCCATCACACCCCCACGCGGGTCATCTCTAATTCAATCTTTCTCCAAGCTTTCAATCTCCACTCCTCCTGTTGTTCTCCCTTCACATTGTTTTCTTCTAGAAAAGGAAAATAAAAATAAGGATAAAAATAAAAATGAAAAAAAAAACGTCAAAATTCCAACTCTTTAGTCCTCCATCTCCTTTGAGGAGACTTCTTATCTCTTTTCCGAGTGTGTCCCGACCCAGGGGCCACTCTTCCATGACTCATTGATAAATCTTTTCTCCCCCTCTGGTGAGGGATCTCCTGCTGTATCACTTCCTGTATCCACTTCTTCACCTCCTTCCTCTTTTTTAGCTTATTCTAATCAAGCTAGTTGTTCTTCTTCTTCTAATAAAATTCATGGGGTAGATTCTCATAAGAAATCCAAGGGTAAGCAGATTCCGCGTAGATTTCTGTTGGAGCTAGCCAAAAGGTGCCAGGCTTGTTTAGCTCTTTCGGAATTTGTAGAGGATCCGATTATCCTGCCAGAATTGGAATATGAGGATACTGTTGTTTCTTATAAGGGTTTGGATGTCTACGAGATTATGAATGATGAAGACCCTATTGAAGAGGGGGATGAAAGTTATGAAGAATATGAGGATGAGGCTGATGCCTTTACCAGTGGCATGAGAAGATTCGATGAACCATCAGCCTCTGTAGAAGAGCCTACCAAAGAAATTAATTTGGGTACCGAGGAAGACCCTAGAATTGTCCTCATCAGCAAGAATTTGCCGCCCTCCGAAGAGGAGGCACTTATTTTGGTTCTTCAAGAATACAAGAACACGTTTGCGTGGAGTTATGAAGATATGCCTGGATTAGACCCTGCGATCGTTGAACATCAGCTTACACTTAAGCCAAGGTCTGTCCCGGTCAAGCAACGGTTGAGGCGTTTCCACCCTAATATGGCTTTAAAGATGAAAGAAGAGGTCGACAAACTCCATAAGGCTAGGTTTGTTAGAGTTGTCCTCTACCCCAACTGGGTGGCTAACATCGTCCCGGTTATGAAGAAAGATGGCAAAGTTCGGATTTGTATAGACTTCCGGGACCTCAACTATGCGTGTCCTAAAGATGACTTCCCCCTACCTCATATTGATGTTCTGATTGATAATACGGCAGGATTTGAGACTCTCTCTTTTATGGATGGTTTTTCAGGCTACAATCAGATTCGTCTGGCTGAAGAAGATCAGGAGAAAACATCATTCACTACACCATGGGGCACATACTGCTATGTGGTCATGCCCTTTGGACTCAAGAATGCTGGAGCCACCTATCAGAGGGCTATGATGGTGATTTTTCAATACATGATTCATATCTATATTGAGGTGTATGTGGATGACCTGGTTGTAAAATCAAGGACAAGGATTGAGCATCCTGGGGTTCTAGCTAAAGTCTTGCAAAGATCACGAGAGTATCAGTTGAAGATGAACCCCAAGAAGTGCGTATTTGGCATTTCATCAGGGAAGTTGCTTGGTTTCATTGTTAGCAAGAGGGGAATTGAAGTTGATCCCAATAAGGCAAAGGCCGTCAAGATATGCCTCCTCCCAAGAATCTGAAGGAAGTACGAGGACTAATCGGGAGGTTGTAATTTATCCGTCGCTTTGTCTCCCAGCATTCACAAAGATGTAGGCCGTTTTACGAGCTTACTAAGCCGGGAGTCAAGTTTAATTGGGATGACAAGTGTCAGGCAGCCTTCGATGGATTAAAGGATTATTTGGCCAATCCTCCTGTCCTGAGGCCGCCAATTCCAGGCAAACCACTCGTTCTCTATGTCTCAGTCCTGGATGACTCCGTAGGTGCTGTCTTAGCTCAAGTGGATGAAGAAGGTAAAGAGAGGGCAGCATACTATTTGTCTAAACTTCTTAACCCCTGTGAGCAGAGGTACTCAGCCATGGAGAAAACTTGCGCTGCTTTAGTCTGGGTACTTCAGAAATTAAAACACTATTTCTTAGCTCACGAGGTTCACCTCATTGCACGCATGAATCCAATTAAATTTCTTCTTGAAAAATCTGTCCTCACTGATCGATTAGCACGCTGGCAAAGCTTGCTCTCTCAATTTGACATCACTTACATTCAACAGAAAGCTATCAAACGCTACGCCATTGCCAAACATCTTGCTCATCACCCTCTCCCCCGCTTTGATCCTGTCAATTCGGAGTTTCCAGACGAAGAACTAATGTCCATTAATCAACCCCACGATCCTATGTGGACATTACATTTTGATGGAGCTCTAAATTCCCAGGGAAGAGGGATCGACATGGTTCTTTTAACACCAGAAGGGGTCACCATCCCATTTGCTGCTCGGCTCACTTTTCCTGTCACGAACAATATAGCGGAGTATGAGGCTCTTTTGGCCGGTCTTCAAACCGCTCATCGATATGGTGTCACCCATTTGAGGATTGTTGGTGATAGTCAGCTTATTCTACGCCAGGTGCTCGTCAAGTGCCGCACTATCAATCCCAAGCTCAAACCCTACCAGGAACTTGCTTCAGCTTATGCCAAGCTCTTCACCAAATTGATTTTCGTCCATGTTCCTCGTAGTCAGAATATCTTGGCTGACGCCCTTGCCTTTTTAGCTTCGGCTTTAGTCTTCCCTCCTAAGCGTGATTTTTGTTGTGACCCCTCCATGTTGATGATGTTGACACTTGCTCTATTCCTTGGCAACACCATTGTTTTGATTGATTGGCAACTGAGTTTGATTTGATGAAATTGCTCCATCAGATTGACTATGTGTTTTTTTTTGCTTTTAATACACTGCTATCTGCAATTCTTACTGTCATAAGTCCACACACTGCATCTCAATTAAATTGGTTAAGTGTGCACAGCGTCAGCGCATAAGTCCACACACTGCATCTCAATTAGATTGATTAAGTGTGCACAGCGTCAACACATCATGTTACAGCGTCAACGCATAAGTCCACACACTGCATCTCAATTAGATTGATTAAGTGTGCACAGCGTCAACGCATCATGTTACAGCGTCAACGTATAAGTCCACACACTCCATCTCAATTAAATTGGTTAAGTGTGCATAGCGTCGACGCATCATGTTACAGCGTCAACGCACCGTTGGCTTTGAACCTCAGAGTCTGTACATCCGAATTGCCCTTGATCTGGTAAAATGTATACACTCATTCATGAAGCTTTCACACATTCAAGTCTATACATTCATCACTTACCTTTCACTCAAGGCAAAGTATATACACTAGGGTCTTGTCCCTACGTGTCTTAGGCGAAGTCTGAACATTCGTTTCTGAAGCCTGAAGTCTATACAGTCCAACCTAGTCCTACGATCAAGGCTTTAGCTACACTCAACTCTGTACATTGACTCGCCAACTTCCTTGAAGTCTGTACATCGCTTCATGTCCCCAAAGTCTGCACATCAACAGTGATCTTTGAAGTCTGTACACTGCTTCAGGAGCTTCAAGGCCTCCATGCCTCAAGTCTTTACATCAGATTGGTTGGCCAAGTCTGTATAGCCATTGTCTTCATATAGGAAGTCTGTACATCAGACACGCATGCTCGCCTGTCCCTCCGGATGCTCTCCTGGGACCGAGTACGCTCTCCAGTGACTGTTAATGCTCCGATTGGCCAGCGTCTCTCTTGATCAAGTCTATACACTCATTCATTGTTCATGCATTCACAGTGAAGTCTGTACATCCGTTTGGCCATGCATCACTATCCACCAAGTCTATACATTGGTAGATTCTGTACATCAGACGTGCATGCTCGCCTGTCCCCCCGGATGCTCTCCTGGGACCGAGTATGCCCTCCAGTGACTACTAATGCTTCCCTAACTTTGAGGATGCTCCCCTGGAGCAGCGATTGCTCCCCAGAGACAGCATGTGCTCCACATGCTCCCCTGACGTTGGTGATGCTGTCCAGAGGCCATAGATGCTCCCCTGAGACTTCATATGCTCCCGTGCGAGAACGCACTAGTCTCTGGGTATTTAAAAGAATTGTATTACATGCATTCCCTTTCACTAAGTCTGTACAATGCATGCTGCTTATAAAGTAGTACAATGCATTTCATCTTCAAAGTGTGTACAGAGTTTACACTTGAACTGATACGCTTATTTCGACTGACTGACAGGGATTTGATACTGGGATTGCTGACATGGCTCGTGATCCAAGGAAGGACGAGGCTCCCTGATCGTGACATGTGGAAGCACTGTGCTGAAATGCTGCCACGTGGACTGAGGTTTCTTGGCGGGAGATGTGGAGAGCACACGATCGCCCTAATCTGCTGATGCTATATAAGGGAGTCTCCTTTGTCTGAAGGAGACTGATCGTGATTGAAGCCAGAGAGCAGGAGCTGAGAGAAGAAAGGGAAAAAGAAGAAAGAGCTTCCACGATCCAGCAGAAGAAAAAGAAAAAGAGAGAAGAAGAAGATACAGAGAAGAAGAAGAAGAAATAGAGAAGAAGGAGAAAAAGAGAGAGGAAGAGATAGTGAGAGATTGAGTTAAGAGAGAGCTGATCGAGAGTGAGAGTGAGTGAGTGTGTATCTTAGTCTCGTGGTTCAAAACCAGAGCTGAGCTTTGCTCTTTAAGAGCTATATTGCTTTTGGGTTTTGATTTTTCGTTTTTGATTCTGTCTTTCATTTCCGATCATTGTTTCATCAAGCTATGTGTCAGCGGTTTGCAGTGGAGGACTCCACTGGACGGGTTAAGCTGTATTTCCCCAGCGGTTGCAGAGGATCAGATCCTTTGATCGAGAAGCTGTAAGGCCCAGCAGTTGTAGGCTAAGCTGTATTGCCCAGCAGACGCAAGCTGTACTGCGCAGCAGGAAGCCATATTCGGTTGAGTGTGGGGTGGACGTAGGTTGTTGACCGAACCACCTAAAAATTGTGTGTTCAGTGTGTTTGTGTTTTTTGTGTGATCTGTGTGCGACGGGAATTTCTTGTTTAGTATCCTTTGTTTAGATTAACTGATGTTTGCATAAATTCCGCTTTAGAACTTACAGTAGTTTTTAAATTAGGCAAGTTGATCTATTCACCCCCCTCTAGATCCACACTCTATGGAGATAGACTGCGTCCATCTAACCCAACACTTGGTATCAGAGCCTAACTCTTCTGCAGGGACTCATCGCCCGAAGAGAATAGGCAGAGATGGATGCTCGAGGGATGACTGCCGAAGGTCACTCAACAACGAAGCCCCCATTCTTTGATGGATCAAACTACGCATACTGGAAGAACCGTATGCAAGTGTTCCTCAGGGCTAAGGATTATGAGATTTGAAAGATTGTCAGCAAGGGACCTTATGAGCTGTCCCCGAATGAAGACGTATGGACCAAGGAGGATATCAGAAGGTCCACGCTGAATTGGAGTGCTATTAATGCTATCCAGTGCGCTCTGCATCCTACAGAATTCTCCCGTGTGTTTGCTTGCAAATCAGCTAAGGAGATGTGGGATGCGCTGGAAGTAATTCATGAAGGTACATCTCAAGTAAGAGAGCAGAAGGCCAATCTTCTTGTATCTGAGTATGAAGTCTTCAAGATGAAGCAGAACGAGTCCATCAGCGAAATGTATGCTCGACTGACTGTCATAACCAATGGCCTCAGAGGTTTTGGGAAACCTCAGGCAGAGTATGATGTAGTGAGGAAAATTCTGCGCTCCCTTACTCCCAATTGGCACACCAAAGCAACTGTGATGGAGGAGTCAAGGGACCTGCGTAATACAAAATCTGATGAGCTGATTGGCTCACTTATGGCATATGAGATAAACATGCCAAGGACAGATGAAGCCGAGAGGAAGAGGAAACCAGGGCATCTGAAAATTGACTGTCCAGACAATCAGAAACATAAGGACAGGTCAAAGAAGAAAATCAAGAAGGGAAGATCTATGATCACCACGTGGAGTGATGAAGATGAAGGCTCTTTCAGCAACAGCTCAGATAGTGAAGCCGAATCTGAACAGCCCATTTGCCTTATGGCAACAAGCTCTGAAGATAGAGAGGAGGACACAGATGAGGTAATCACTAGATTTGAAAGCTTCACAATTACTGATTGGGTAGATGCTTATCATGACATAGCTGATAGAGCTGATGATATTAGAAAAGAGAATAGGCATCTTAGAAGAAAAATCAATTCCATGTAAAATGATAAAACACTAACTGATAAAATTGCATGTTTGGAATCTGAGATTGATGAATTGAAACTCACATGTTCTGAAGAAGATAAAATCAAAAATGAGTTAAAAGCTTCTAAGGAAGAGAATCTAAGGCTTGAAAATGAAATTGATCAATGGAAGCTGAAGATTCAGAAATGTGAAAGTGAAGTCAAAATTATCTCTGAAAAATATGAAGCTGTCCTCAATGTCAACAATGAGCTGAAAAAGGCTATTGATGAACTTCAGAAAGACAATGAGGATAAAATGAAAACCATTGAGAAAATGACCCAAGGAACAGATAACTTAAATGCCTTGTTAGAGTCAAAGGTTAACTTTAGAAAGGAGGGCCTAGGATTTAATTCAAGTACAACAAAAACATTCGGAATGAAAACAATTTCATTTGTTGCTCAAAAGGAAAAGGGACCTCTAGTTAGCATGAACTCAACAAATTTAATGAACAAAATTGCTAATCTGAAAAAGACCAGTGCTGAGGAGAAGGGTAAACAAAAACTCAGTGAGCCTAGTAGAGCTAGCACATCTAAGCAGAATCCTAGGGCTCAGACTCAGGTTAGGGGTCAACCTACACAGTCCAGTAAACCCCAGGTCAAGGTAACCAAGTCTCCACCTACACCTCCACCTCTGAAGAAGGACCAATACAAACCTGTGAGTAAGTCAGCAGGTTCCAAAGTACAGTGGAGACAGTGCAGCTAGGAGACAACCCAATTATTTTTATCAACCCAGAGCTCAGACCCACTACAATGCACAGCCAACCTACTTCAATAGGTCAGATTGGTCTAGAACTCAAGGTAAGTTTACAGGTCTTGCACACCAGGGTGCTCAATACCAAAGACCTTACAGTGGAAATTGAGTAAATGGGTATGGTTACTGGACATCTAGAAACCAACATTTCCATAGCCAGCCCAGGAACAACTATGGCCAAAACTTTGTGAACACACCCTGGCCAAGGCAATGGCACAGAAATAACAACACTGTCAATGATCATGCTGCTGCCAACAAGAAAGAGAACAATAAAAAGAAAAGGAACAACAACAGAAGAAAATCTGTAGGATCCACTGAACAAAATTCATTTAAACAAATGTGGATTCCGAAACAATTGCAATCCT
Organism: Amorphophallus konjac; assembly: GCA_022559845.1. NCBI lineage: Eukaryota > Viridiplantae > Streptophyta > Magnoliopsida > Alismatales > Araceae > Amorphophallus > Amorphophallus konjac. The sequence continues at coordinate 253,441,730 of CM040118.1, read as the reverse complement.
GCTTTGCTGCTAGCTCAGTTACATTGGAGCCCAATCAGTCTTGGGTTCCAAACTTCTCTACCTAATTGTGTATGCAGGTATGCCTGGCAGCCAAGAACAACTTGTGGTACATGGATAGCGGCTGCTCCAAGTATATGACAGGAGATAAGGCCAACTTTTGCATACTGACTGAGAAAGTAGAAGGCCTTGTCACCTTTGGAAGCAACACAAAGGGTAGGATTATCGGATCAGGTAAGGTAGGTAAGTGTTCTACCTACTGCATTGATGATCTTATGCTGGTTGAAGGGTTAGCCTATAATCTACTTAGTATCAGCTAGTTATGTGATAAAGGTTACAATGTTCTATTTAATTCTCAATGCTGCAAGGTTTTTGAACCTGATTCTGATATTATCAAATTTACTGGAAAAATAATAAATAATACTTACATGATAAATTTAGATGACATCCAACACACTAACCTTTGCCTTACTGCCAGTAGAGAACACATAGCATTTTTATGGCATCGTAGGTTAGGTCATGCTAGCTACACTGTTTTGCACAAATTAAATAAGCATGGCATGGTTAGAGGACTTCCTGAATTCTCATTCAAGAAAGAAAACAAAATCTGTGATGCATGCACCCAATCAAAGATAACTAGAAAATCATTTAAGTCTAGAACTGAAAATCTGTCTTCCAAACCCTATGAGCTGATACATATGGACCTTTTTGGGCCAACTAGAACTGTCAGCCTATCAGGGAGGAGGTATGGGTTTGTCATGGTAGATGACTTTTCTAGGTATACTTGGGTTTATTTCTTATCTAATAAGAGTGTTGCTTTCTCAGAATTTCAGGAGTTCTATGTTAAAACAACTTAGAAAATTGAAAACATATTGTCTGATCATGGAGGTGAGTTTGAAAACTTACAATTTGATGAATTCTGCAGGTCGAATGGAATCAACCACAGGTACTCCTCACCAAGGACACATGAGCAGAATGGAGTTCTGGAGAGAAGGAACTGAACCCTAGTGGAAATGGGTCGTACACTTCTTGTTGAAAGTGGTCTACCAAGGAAATTTTGGGCTGAAGTAGTGAACACTGCCTGTTATGTAATTAACAAAGCCATGGTAAGACCTTCTACCCAGCAAACACCATATGAGATATTAAAAGGTAAGAAACCTTCTATTGCTCACTTCAAGGTTTTTGGTTGTAAATGTTTCATTCACATAAATGATAAAAAGGACCTTGATAAATTTGAACCTAAAGGAGAACCAGGAATTTTTCTTGGCTATTCTGAAAACACCCGAGCATACAGAGTGTACAATCTGAACTCTAAAATTGTTGAAGAATCTCCACACGTAGTTTTTGATGAATCTTTGGCAAATTCTAATGTTAGTCAATGCAGGAATGAAAACAATGGAGAAATTCTGAAGGAAGGAGATCCTGCAGACAAATCTGAGGATGAAGAAGAAGAACATAAAGAGCTTAATGCAGAAGAACCTACAGTTCAGGGGGAGGTAAATCAAGTTCATGATAGTCCAATTGCAAATATTAGATATCTCAAGGATCATCCTGTAGATAATGTCATTGGAAATCTGAATGATCCCCCTAGGACTAGAGGCCACTTAAGAATTCAACATGAACTGAATGCTTATGCTTTTGTTTCAAACATAGAACCCAAGTCCATTGACTATGCTCTCCAAGATGTGCATTGGATTAATGCCATGCATGAGGAGCTCAATCAGTTTGACATGAATAAGGTGTGGCATTTGGTTCCACCTCTTGATCATGAAACAGTCATAGGGACTAAATGGGTATTTAGAAACAAAACTGATGAAGCGGGGAACATTATTAAAAATAAAACCAGACTTGTAGCTCAGGGGTACAATCAGGAATTTGGTATAGACTTTGAAGAGTCTTTTGCCCCTGTAGCTAGGTTAGAAGCAATAAGAATTTTATTGGGTTATGCATGTTCCCTAGGAATAAACCTTCAGCAGATGGATGTGAAATCTGCTTTTCTGAATGGGAAAATTAATGAGGATGTATATGTGAGACAGCCTCCTGGGTTTGAATGTTTAGATTTCCCTAATCATGTTTACAAGCTCAATAAAGCTCTCTATGGTTTAAAGCAAGCTCCTAGAGCTTGGTATGATAGGTTGAGCAAATTCCTCACCGACAAGAACTTCACAAGAGGTATAGTTGATCAAACATTGTTTACCAAGGTAAGCCATCCAGATATTCTTATCATTCAGATTTATGTGGATGACATTATGTTTGGGTCAACTAACCCCAAATTGTGTGAGGAATTCTCTCAAATTATGACTGATGAATTTGAAATGAGTTCAATGGGTGAGCTCAAACTATTTCTTGGACTGCAGGTTACACAAACAGAAGATGGCATCTTCATCTCTCAGTCCAAGTATGTAAAGAACTTATTGAAGAAGTACAAAATGGACAACCTCAAGGAAATAGCCACTCCAATGGGTACATCAACCAGTTTGGATGAAGATTCTAAAGGTAAACCTGTGGACCAAAGGCTATACAGAGGTATGATCGGATCTCTTCTCTATCTTACAGCCTCTAGGCCTGATATACAATTTGCTGTGTGTTTATGCTCTAGATTTCAGGCCAGTCCTAAAGAAACTCACTTTAAAGTTGTGAAAAGGATTTTTAGATATTTACTAGGCACCCAAGAACTAGGTCTCTGGTATCCTGCTAAGTGTGAGTTAGAGCTTCTAGCCTACACTGATGCAGACTATGCTGGTTGTCGAGTAGATAGAAAAAGCACTAGTGGCTACTGTCAATTCCTTGGTGGCTGTCTAGTGTCTTGAGCATCTAAGAAGCAACACACTGTAGCATTATCCACAGCTGAAGCTGAGTATGTTGCAGCATGTAATTGTGCAGCCCAAGTACTTTAGATTAAGCACCAACTGACGGATTATCAGATAAATCTGGGATGCATTCCACTTTTATGTGATAATACTAGTGCTATATGCCTTGCTAAAAATCCTGTTCACCATTCTAGGACTAAGCATATAGAGATAAAACATCATTTTCTTAGAGATGCTGTAAATAAAAAGGAGATTGAAATGAACTTCATAGAAACTGAAAAACAAGTTGCTGATATTTTTACTAAGCCTCTTGCGAATGAAAAATTTAAGTTTCTTAGAAGAGAACTTGGCTTATGTAAATTTCAGCATGATGAATGATTGTTTAATTGCTGTGAATAAAATCTCTGATGTGGACTTATTTTTGATTGCTTGGATAAATCATGTGGATGTGAATGCGGATGTAGAACTGTCTTGTATTGCATCTATTCAGGGGGAGCTTGTCGAGTCTTTGCATGTCTTTGCAAATCATTCATTCATGACCTATGCATAAGCTCTCTCTCAATTAATTCTTGCCATGTTGCATGCATACAGACAGGGGGAGTATTGCTAGAACTTCAGAGTGGTTTCAACCCTCTTGAAGTCATTCAACCTTTAATTCTGAATACTTGTCTCTGACATTATGGCAATCTGTTGGTCAGTTCTGATTTCTAAGTAGTAGAAAATGGACTTCTTCATTTATAAGAATTTGAATTGTTCAAAGACTGATGTAATGGTTTAAATCTTATAATGGTTGGAGTTTAAAGATTGCAATCAGTATATAAGAAAGTTGAAAATTGATAAAACTCTCAACCTCTTTCTTATTTCATGTTAGACAAAGCTAATCATATCTGAAATCTGAAAACTCATCTGAAATCATGTTAGAAAGGTTAAGTATGTGTATTATTCTTGAACAAGTCATTCTGAAACATAAAAATGACAGCTAAGAAAGCTATTGAAAACATTGAAAATCATTGAAAATCAATATTGGCAGAGCAATAACTGATAAATCACTGAGAAACTGAGTGATCCATCAAAGAAGTGGACATCACTCATGTCATGAAGTGTATCAGCTATCTCTGTTTAAAATGTTCAAAACAACAGGCTGGTTTCACTAAGTACCTGGGGGTAACTGGCGTCTGATAAACGTGTACCCTCACACAAAAAGGTGTAACTCAGTTCAGTTTAATTTGATCATATGCAGAATGGTCCAACTTGTTGAGTATCTAGGGGTATTGGCGTCTTATAAACGTATACCCTTACGCAGAAAGACTTGTGGTACCTGAATGCTCACTATAATCTAATATTGATAATGCTGCTCCTTCAAAAGAAAAGTTCATGAGTGTCAATTTGCTTAGTTTCAATACATGACTTGGCTTCTCTCAATATTTCTTTGAGACTATGAAAGTAAAATATTATGAAACTGAATCTTTTATGCAAATATGATTCTGGTTTACTGTTTTATCATACACAGTGCACTTATCTATTGCTTGTAGTGCATGAACTCCAGGTTTATCATTCTTAAACCCGAACTCTTTCTGACAACAGTTTCTAAATTCATTTGACTGAAGACTCTATGCTTTAGAATGCTTATTCATGAACTACCTATTCAGAATGCCAGTCAGTTCTTCTCGTGTTTCCTCCATAGATATTCATTTTTCCCCCCTCTTTGTTGATGGCAAAGGGGGAGAATAGTGTCTAGGGGATGTCTAGGGGGAAATTACATATCTGTCTGAATCCTGAAGTCATTTCTGAATTCATTCCAAGGGAGAGTTTGAGGTAGTGAGTTGCATGCATTCAGAGCATCTGCATGTCAATCTGCATAACACATTATGTCTTTCATCAAACATATAAATCGATGACAGGTTGTTGCTACTCTACTTTATATGGGGTTGCCATCATCAAAAAGGGGGAGATTGTTGTGACCCCTCTATGTTGATGATGTTGACACTTGCTCTATTCCTTGGCAACACCATTATTTTGATTGATTGGCAACTGAGTTTGATTTGATGAAATTGCTCCATCAGATTGACTATGTGTTTTTTTTTTACTTTTAATACACTGCTGTCTGCAATTCTTACTGTCATAAGTCCACACACTGCATCTCAATTAAATTGGTTAAGTGTGCACAGCGTCAACGCATCATATTACAGCGTCAACGCATAAGTCCACACACTGCATCTCAATTAGATTGATTAAGTGTGCACAGCGTCAACGCATCATGTTACAGCGTCAACGCATAAGTCCACACACTGCATCTCAATTAGATTGATTAAGTGTGCACAGCGTCAACGCATCATGTTACAGCGTCAACGCATAAGTCCACACACTGCATCTCAATTAAATTGGTTAAGTGTGCACAGCGTCAACGCATCATGTTACAGCGTCAACGCACCGTTGGCTTTGAACCTCAGAGTCTGTACATCCGAATTGCCCTTGATCTGGTAAAATGTATGCACTCATTCATGAAGCTTTCACACATTCAAGTCTATACATTCATCACTTACCTTTCACTCAAGGCAAAGTCTATACACTGGGGTCTTTTCCCTACGTGTCTTAGGCGAAGTCTGAACATTCGTTTCTGAAGCCTGAAGTCTATACAGTCCAGCCTAGTCCTACGATCAAGGCTTTAGCTACACTCAACTCTGTACATTGGCTTCGCTTCATCAAGTCTGTACATTGACTCGCCAACTTCCTTGAAGTCTGTACATCGCTTCATGTCCCCAAAGTCTGCACATCAACAGTGATCTTTGAAGTTTGTACACTGCTTCAGGAGCTTCAAGGCCTCCATGCCTCAAGTCTTTACATCGGATTGGTTGGCCAAGTCTGTATAGCCATTGTCTTCATATAGGAAGTCTGTACATCAGACGCGCATGCTCGCCTGTCCCTCCGGATGCTCTCCTGGGACCGAGTATGCTCTCCAGTGACTATTAATGCTCCGATTGGCCAGCGTCTCTCTTGATCAAGTCTATACACTCATTCACTGTTCATGCATTCACAGTGAAGTCTGTACATCCGTTTGGCCATGCATCACTATCCACCAAGTCTATACATTGGTAGAGTCTGTACATCAAACGTGCATGCTCGCCTATCCCCCCGGATGCTCTCCTGGGACCGAGTATGCCCTCCAGTGGCTACTAATGCTTCCCTAACTTTGAGGATGCTCCCCTGGAGCAGCGATTGCTCCCCAGAGACAGCATGTGCTCCACATGCTCCCTTGACGCTGGTGATGCTGTCCAGAGGCCATAGATGCTCCCCTGAGACTTCATATGCTCCCGTGCGAGAACGCACTAGTCTCTGGGTATTTAAAAGAATTGTATTACATGCATTCCCTTTCACTAAGTCTGTACAATGCATGCTGCTTATAAAGTCTATACAATGCATTTCATCTTCAAAGTGTGTACAGAGTTTACACTTGAATTGATACGCTTATTTCGGCTGACTGACAGGGATTTGGTACTGGGATTGCTGACATGGCTCGTGATCCAAGGAAGGACGAGGCTCCCTGATCGTGACATGTGGAAGCACTGTGCTGAAATGCTGCCACGTGGACTGAGGTTTCTTGGCGGGAGATGTGGAGAGCACACGACCGCCCTAATCTGCTAATGCTATATAAGGGAATCTCCTTTGTCTGAAGGAGACTGATCGTGATTGAAGCCAGAGAGCAGGAGCTGAGAGAAGAAAGGGAAAAAGAAGAAAGAGCTTCCACGATCCAGTAGAAGAAAAAGAAAAAGAGAGAAGAAGAAGATACAGAGAAGAAGAAGAAGAAATAGAGAAGAAGGAGAAAAAGGGAGAGAAAGAGATAGTGAGAGATTGAGTTAAGAGAGAGCTGATCGAGAGTGAGAGTGAGAGAGTGTGTATCTCAGTCTCGTGGTTCAAAACCAGAGCTGAGCTTTGCTCTTTAAGAGCTATATTGCTTTTGGGTTTTGATTTTTCATTTTTTATTCTGTCTTTCATTTCCGATCATTGTTTCATCAAGCTGTGTGTCAGCGGTTTGCAGTGGAGGACTCCACTGGACGGGTTAAGCTGTATTTCCCCAGCGGTTGTAGAGGATCAGATCCTCTGATCGGCAAGCTGTAAGGCCCAGCGGTTGTAGGCTAAGCTGTATTGCCCAACTGACGCAAGCTGTGCTGCGCAGCAGGAAGCCATACTTGGTTGAGTGTGGGGTGGACGTACGTTGTTGACCGAACCACCTAAAAATTGTGTGTGCAGTGTGTTTGTGTGATCTGTGTGCGACAGGAATTTCTTGTTTAGTATCCTTTGTTTAGATTAACTGATGTTTGCTTAAATTCCGCTTTAGAACTTACAGTAGTTTTTAAATTAGGCAAGTTGATCTATTCACCCCCCTCTAGATCCACACTCTGTGGAGATAGACTGCGTCCATCTAACCCAACAATTTTCATGTTCCCCTGATTCATCAGCGCGACACTCCAGCTATTAAGGATCGTGCGTTCTTCGATGTTAGGGATCGAGTGCTTGAAAAGGTTAAGCAAAGGGAAGCTCTCAAAGGGAGAGAGGTCATGCTTTTGAATTGGCAAGAAGAGTTGGCTGACGAAGAAAAAACTTGGTATTATGAGATTGCCAGGTATTGCAATAATCAGTCCTATCCCGAGGAAGCCACTGTGGAAGAGAAGAAAGCAATTAGAAGAGTGGCTCAACGGTATGTTTTGATTGGAGGTGTGCTCTACAAGAGAGGGCTCACCGGTGTTTTGTTAAGATGCCTTGATGATGACGAATCTTGGAAGGTTGTGGAAGAGGCGCATTCTGGAGTATGCGGTGGTCATGTGAACAGCCAGATGCTAGCTAAGAAGATCATTTGGCTAGGTTTCTATTGGCCAACTCTAGAAGAGGATTGCTCCATCTATGTTCGAAGGTGTGTTAGGTGCCAACTGCACGCCGACAAAATTCATTCTCCTGCTTCTTCACTCCATCCTATGTCCTCCCCATGGCCTTTCTCCATGTGGGCTTTTGATATCATTGGACCTCTTGGTGATTCAAACCTCCTGACCAAACAAAAGTCGTTCATCCTCACGGCAACGGAGTACTTCACCAAGTGGGCAGAAGCGGAAGCTTACGTGGAGATTAAAGCATCAACTGTCTGCAAATTCATAATGAAGAACATCATCACGAGGTTCGGCATTTCGAGTACCATCGTCACCGACAATGGACCTCAATTTATCTCTCAAGAAATCAAGGAGCTCTGCAACAGGTACAACATTGCATTACATCATTCTTCCCCCTATTATCCGCAGGGCAATGGCCAAGCCGAGGCCACTAATAAAACTTTGATAAAAATTGTCAAAAAGACGTGTGAGGCTAACAAATTTTCGGATTGGCCAGACAAGCTAGTTGAAGCTCTCTGGGCCTATCGGACTTCCATTCGTACCCCCACTGGGCAAACCCCTTTCGCCCTTACTTATGGAATAGAGGCGATAGTCCCTTACGAGATTCTCATTCCCTCTCTGCGAGTACAATTTGACAAGGAACTCTATATTGATGAGCGTTGGGATTCACTCCTTGCTCAATTGGAACTCCTAGATGAGAAGCGTTTGGTCGCCGCTGAGCATGCGCGCATTTATCAAAACAGGCTATCGCGTTTTTATCAAAAGAAAGTGATTGAGAGAAAATTCAAAATCGGTGAGATAATAATTAAAAGAATTTTTGTAAAGCCCGGTGGGCCTCGCTTAAAACTCCAACCCAATTGGGAAGGACCGTTTGTTATAAAAGACGTTTTTCCTGGCAATGCTTATAAACTGATTAATGTTGAAGGAGAAGAGTTGACTCACCGCTGGAATGGTTTGTATCTTAAGAAATACTACCCTTGATTCAAAAATCCAAAAATATATATATATAGAGTAATTTTCAAAATCCAAAAAAAAAATGAAAATTGATTCAAAAAATCCAAAACAAAGTGGAATATTTCCAAAGACCAAAAACAAAAAAATAGAAATTCCAAAAAGCAAACAAACAAAAATAAAAGAAATTCTTCAAAATCAAAAGAGATCAAAATTGGTGCCATGGCACACGAAGGATCAAGGTCGGAAAGGTCAAAATTCAGAATTCATTCATCAGTCTTGCTAACTTAAAAGGGGGTTGATTCCCGCACACACTACACGCTTTATTCTTGAACTCAAGCAGTGCAAAATCCGATGGGAAGTCAAAAACCTGACTAAAAGTGAAAGACAATACCCGTTCTTTCTTCTTTGGCCCATAAGGGAGGAAGGGAGACCTCAGGGTAGACACGCCAAGCCTATCCGCCGCCCTAGTAGGTGGAAGTCAAGGCCCAAAAGGGAGCAAATGCCATAAAAGCCCAAGTACAATTAGGTTGTTCATTAATGCAAGTCAATTCCAAAGTGAAAGTCAAATGATGAAAAGAAAAGCATGTCAAGAGGGCAAAGTCCCCGCAAGGAAAACATTGGGCGTATGCGTGCAATATAAAAGAGGCAAAAAGACAACAAATTTCCCTACGCCAAAGACCGAATCCCAACAGGCATAGGGTAGGGGAGGTAACTTTACCTTGAGCATCTCAGCATCCCTTATGGGTTTCCCTTATATTTTCTTCCATCCTTTCTATGTGGTAAGTCACGAACTGGCAAGATGGTCAAGACGGACTTAGGAAATTGCACTATACGAAATCTCGAATACAAGTCAACTATGATCACGTCAACTCTCTTTTAATTACTCAAGAAAGGTTAATGAATTTTAGATGGTGACCGTGTAGGACCCGTGGTTTTGATAGCCCTGTCAACCCATTTTTGCAGAATAATTCAATTAACGCCTTTATCTAAGGCGCGTGCAAGTTAATTAACACCTTCGATAAAGGCGCGTTCTATAGAATAACGTCCCTGAGCAGGTCGTTACTTTCTCGAAAATCAGATTCCCTTTTCAAATTCACGCCGTCTTCTAGGGCGTCTTTTTATGCGAACCACGACCTTATCTAAGGCGCGTTTTTCAAAAAATAACGAAAAAAATATAAATGAGTGGAAGAAAAAAAAGATGATGCTTTCTCCAAGTATGTTTGCATTTCTGCATGGGCATCTTTATTTATGGTTTGCATATGCGTGTTTGCATGATGCATCTCCCCGTTATCAGATATTTTATTTACCTTATTTAATTAAAGGCTTGGCCCCTTGACCCGTCATTAGGGTCAAAATATTGATACCCCTTGTTTATTGGGCAAGGGGCCAGGTCGAATAGATGAATTAACCTGTTTGTTCAAAGTGTGGATTACAGTTGCAAGAACAGGGCAAAGCAAAGCAAAAAAACTGAAGAACGTGGAAAGAGGAAAGTACACAAACACAAGGCCACCACCACACAAAGTGCTCAAGTAAACAAAAGCCCAAATCTCATATCTATATATATCATGTACAAGTGTGAGGGTGGAGGAGTACAAGTAAGTCTCTCAGCTCTCGCCTCCACCCTCCTCTCTCCTACTCTCTACCTCGTCCTCGCCGTCCCGAGGAGGCGCTGGTGGAGGAGGCATGGGCCCCCGAGAAGAAGCTGGAACTCGAGCCTGGCCCCTTGCCTCGCTCCTCTCTCGAAGAGAAGAACCCGCCACAAAGGTGGAGCTGGTGAAGGAGTACCCCGCAGCACGAGCTCGGTCACGCCCTCGCTGGAGACGCTCCTCAGCAACTCGTAGCCGCTCCTGAGAAAGGACCAGCTGGGTCCTCGAGTCTGCCAGCTCACGCTCGCGTGCCGCCACCTGCTCCTGGTACCGGGCACGCTCTGACTGCTGTATCTCGTGGTGACGGGCACGGTCCGCCAAGTGCTCCTCGCGCTCCCGGGCCCGCTCCCTCCTCTCCAGCTCAAGAGCCACCCGCAGCTCGGCCACGTCCTGAGGTAGCTCCTCTCGACGCCTCAGGGACCTCTCTAGCTCTGAGATCCGCTGATCGCGGATCGCCAACTCGGTACGTACCGCCTGGAGCTGAGTCGCCTGCAAACGGGTAAACAAATCATCAAGTTCACAATTAATGCAATGATTCAGTAATCTAGCAATACAGGCAATACATGATTGAACCACTCACCTGTGTGCTCGTCGCACGGAAGCCCTCATCAACGCAAGTAAGAGAGGCTCGAAGCTCCTCAGTCTGTAACATGAATTTTCATCAGTGCACAATTATATAATCAATATTTGAATGGATTTGTGTTTTGGAATTTACCCGTGAAGCGAGATCGCGCTCTGCTACCTTGGCTCGTGCGGTCGCTCCAGCTAGCTGCTCTGCCAGTGCAGTCACCTCTGCACTGGGCCCACTCGAGCTGGAGACCTCCCCTGGGTCTCTCCTAACTGCTCCCTGCTGGGCACGCTGCATTCATTGAGATCGTTAGTGGCTAATCACCAATAATTCAATAAAAATTTATTTGCATATAGAAATAATTTAAACACTCACCAGGGTCTCGAGGTCGGCCCGTGTGGCAGCCAGCTGGTCCTCCAGGCTGTGTAGATGGGCCTGGGCATCCATGGCCGCTATGTCTCGTGCATCCTGCATTCATTACATATTAGTCACATGATAGACACATAAGTATTGGCATTTAATTTAGAAATAGTTGCATTCATACATACCCCTAAGACCCTCATCTGGGGTCGGCCGGCGTAAACCTCCCAGTAGCGCCGGAGGTACTCGGAGCTGTCAGTCGCCCGCGAGGTAACTCTGGTCCCGCCTCGCAGCCAGTCAGCGTACTGCTCCTCCAACCGCACCCTCCAGTCGTTCGCCTTCGTACGACCGCGCGTCTTCTTCCCGATCCCGTGTGGCTCGCCGACCTCTACCCACTCCTGGTGAAGGCCCAGGGTCCTCATCACCAACCTAAGCCGTAACGGCTCGATCTCGCTCAAGCAGTGAACCCAAAGCTCACGCTCAAAGCGAGGACGGCCCGCTACGACCCACGGCTGACCCTCGTCCGTCATCCCCTCATAGGGTCTCCACTGCACCTGCATCCATAAACATGCATATCATCAGCATTCCATCATAATCACAATAAGTTCATATAAACATAAAAAAAAATGCATAACATTCATACATACCAGCGAGGGAGGGAAGTCGCGGAACTCTCTCCGTAGAACCCACAACTCGTAGCCCAGTGGGGCCCCAAACACAACTGGTAGCCAGCGCCGCGCTAGGAGAAAAGCTCCCTCACCTCCAGGCCGTGGGTCGACGCGTCCCATCGGCATGTATAGATGGCTCCAAACCTGCATTCGTGCATCATATTAGCAAGACATTCATACGCATTCACATTCAACATTCATACAAAAAAAATTGCATACCTGAAGAAAAGGTGAGAGGCCACTGACAGTCGTCTCTCGCCCTGTCCCTGTGGACAGGTCGGCCATCATGTGCGCCAGCAACGCCGCTCCCTAGGCATAGCTGCCAACTGTCTCCAAGTCCTCGAGTATCCCCAGGAATCGGCAGTTGATCACGTCTCCCTTCGTCCCCAGTAATAGCCTCCCGAGTAGCAGCAGCAGGAACCTCCTCAGGTCTCGGTCCACTCTCTCCCTGTCAGCTGGGTCCTGGCAATAGGCCGCCCTAGCCCCGTCTATCAACCTCTGTGAAAACTGCTCTAGGGTCTCCCCGGACCTATGCCTAGCATCCCCTAAGCCCATCACCGTAGTCAGGTCGGTGCGGAAGATAGTCCTACACTCGCTAGGCGTCTCGTAGACCATCTCTAGCCCTAGCAACCTCTGGGCAAACTCAGTGTAGTCAGGATAGGTGATCCCGCTCACAGTCTCTCAGTCTACCTTCAATCCGGTGATCCTAGCTACATCCTCCAGGGTAGGAACCATATGCCCCCATGGCATCAAGAATGCCCGGCTGGACCTGTCCCATCTCTCCCGTAGAACCTGGATAAGTGGTAGGTCTGGTCTAACTGGCTCTATGGATAGAAAGGCCCCGAACCCCATAGCATCTACCCTCGCTCTCTGAAACTCGGGGAGGCCGTAGTATGCTGCCCGGACCATAACCCAGGAGATGCGCGTCCTCATCAACCCCTGCATGATTAAAGAAAAGAATTTTCGTTTAATTATTTTGATTAATACTGAATCTCACTTTGATTGCCCTGGGTTATGATTGGCGACCACCCTTGGGTCGTCGTTCGTTGAATTAGCGCCTTTGGGAGGGGCGTGGTTCTTAAGTGTGCTTTGAATTCACGACCTATCCCAGGTCGCTGTTTATCTAAGAAACGCCTCTGTATTGGGCGTGGCTTGTTGGTTAATTTTTGATTACTTAAAGATTTTTTTAGGCGACGCCCATCCTAGGGTCGTCTTTCGCTTAAGTCACGCCCCTGTGTGGGACGTTGTTTTCAAATGGGAGTTTTAGGGTTCATAATATATTTTTTTGAAATTAATGATTTGACGTCCGCTGGTTTGGTCGCCTTTCGTTGAGTTAACGCCCTGGTGGGGGGCGTTGTCTTCAGGTTTTTCAGAAATGAAATAAAAATAATGGCATGCGAAACAAATTCATGGAAAAATATTTGAAATGATTAAAGCATGGAATTAATGAAAATTAATAGCATGATATGAAAAATGATGAATTTAAATGGGCGACATGCTGTAGGGCGTGTTTTCATGAAATTAATTATTTTGTAGTAAATAATTTGAACTAACGCCCTTGGGAGGGGCGTTTCATCTCTAAATCACGCCCCCACGGGGGGCGCCTCTTTTCTGAGTTGCAGGCTTTCTACCCCGAGGGCTATGGAAATTGCATAAAAATGGAAATAAAAATATAGAAAAATGGAAATAGGGTTGGGGGCCTACCTTCTTGTGCTTTGGTCCTTGTGGCTGAGGTCGTGGTTGCCTGGGTCGCCGTAGTTGGTCGGCACGGGGAGGAGCCGCCGCCGTGCGCGGTGGTTCGTCACCACCTCCTTCTTCTTCTTCCTCACCTTCTTCTTCACCGCCCTCACCTTCTTCTCCTCCCTCTTCGTTTTCTCCATCTTCTCCATCTCCTTCTTCGTCTTCTTCGTGAGCCTCTTGGCCCCCTTCGATCTCGTTGCCGGCCACCACCGCAGGAGGTTCCTCGGCCGCTGCGGGAGGGGCTTCCTCCATGGCATCTTCACCTAAGTCAACGACCTCGGGGGCGGCCACCCGTTGTCGTTTCAACCCACCGCCGGCCATCATTTTGCTAGGGAGTGAGGGGTGGAGAGGGGTGAGAGAGATTGAGAATGAGAAGGATGGGGGAGGTCGGTTAGGGCTTGCAGAAGGGAAAGAGGGAGTAGGACGCAGGAAGAAGAAGAAAGGAGGGAAAGTTAAGTCGAACGGTCAAAAGGAATTAACGACGTAAGTAAGGCCGCGTCTTATGGAATTAACGACTGAAACAAGGACGCTTATTGATAATTGACGACATTTCTTAAGGCATTATTTTTATTTGCATGGGGAATGATAACCGTCGTCAGACGCATTCAATATGGAATTGATTGATGTGATGGGAGTAATAATTGCTGTTTATGATTAACATCTGAGCTTGAGGCGTTATTTGGGCGAAACGTGGCTTTGCTGAGGGCGTTGCTTTTGAGATTTCAACGAATGTATTTTGGGAATTTGAATCAATTCACGCCCTAGTTTAAGTCGTTATTCAGTTAACGCCCATTCGTGGAGGCGTCAAATTTGTGAGCTAGAATATTGAAAACGGCATACGCTGATGCGTCCTTTTATGAATTCACGACATTTCTTGAGGCGTTATTTGCAACAGAATCACAGGGTTTGGAAGATTTGTTCCGAAACACTTTGAAATTGGCTCAATAAGAACGTATTATTGATTTATCAGAAAGGAAAGATTACACTGCTTCAATGAGTCATTTTGGGCCTCAAGTTTCTCAAAACAATAACATAAGACTTCCATTGATCTCTGTCTTCTTCAAAGCTTTCCACAGGTTGATGTGTCTTGTTGATTTTCCACAGAGCTTGGATAGTGGTGCACTCCTCTCCATCCTCATTGCTGCCAAGGTCCCGTGTCTTGATTGGAGGGAGATGAGATGGATCCTCGAATACTTGCCGTGGAAGCCCGAGTTGAGGAAGGCACCGATATGAATTGTATAGCACGAATTCTGAAGCACCAATGAGCCTAAGGTCCGTACCGGGGGAGAATCTTGCACGGAGTTCTTGAGTCTTGAGTATTCCCGGGGCGCAAGTGAAGAGGTTCTTTGGCATTACTTTGAGGTGCTCTCTCCATTCCGTTCTCTTCTTGATTTGAGGAATTCAGTTCATCACTCTATTGCTTATCCCAAGTGAACCTGTTATGTAAAAGAGTGGGCTTTTTGAGAAGATTCTTGAGGGCTGTTGGGCCTCATCACATGGATCAAATTTGAAGTGAAGGTCTACCCAACTAGAGAGTGCTAGCATGCATCCGTAGATGGGCCTCCCCATTGCTGCTGAGGTAAGCCCGCTATAGAGATAGGCTAGGATAGCCGGTCCAACTCTCTCTCCTTCCCATAAGCTCACTATTGCGCTTAATTGGGCCTCCTCTAGAAAATCCTCCGTGGATGGGAATAAGAGTGCTCCCGCTAAGCATACCACGAAGGCTTTGGTCACCCGTTCTATCTCTTCTTCTTCTTTAGCTTGATCCGCTCTCTTGTACACCCATGAAGCGAGCTTTAGAAGATTGATTCCTTTGGTAACCTTGATCTGATTCACTAAGTTTTGGCTAGGTATCAATGTGGTTAATAGCTCGTGAGAAGAAATTGGTTTTGGCATGTTGGCCATCTTCTCCTCATCCCCTTGCTTCATTCTTTTCAAGCCTAAGATCAACTCCAGTTCTTCTAATAGGATGGTGGCTTCAAAGGTAGAGAAGAGAAAGGTATGAGTAGAAGGATGCCATATCTCTACAAGAGCTCCTATAGCTGCCCAGTCAAGATGGATTTGATCATAGTGTTTGGCATGGGTAACTAGGCTCAGGAGGTGCCATCTAGACACATAGACCTCATATCTGAAGAAAACTTGGAGAGAATAAGAGGCAGCCACTTAATTTTTGTAAATCTCCTAGCTCCTGGGACATTTGGATAATCCTGTGGAGAAGAAGGAGGATGCGTGAGCGACAGTGAAGATAAGAAAAGAGAAGAACAGAAGATTCGATCTTTACCTGGTTCATGGAGATTCTACTGTTGATATGCCCATTAATCTCAGTTAATCTGGGAGTTGAGGAGTTTGATCTCTTAAGTGCCCTTTCCATCTCCGGTTTGCGAAAAGAACACGAACAGGAGAAGAAGCAGCAGAAGAAACAGAGCTCCGAAGGATTGCTTTGATTGATTTGAGGAAGTGCCTTCCCTTTATAGAAGTCCGGGGAGTCTTAAGGCTGTTCGGAGTTAGAAAGTTTATGGCTATTAGGACTGCGTTTAGCTTTCGAATCGGAAACGGAAGCTTGTGCTTAATTAACACCTTCTGTTAGGGCATCAATTGTTTAATTGACGACCTGACTGAGGTCGTGTTTTATTTAACGCCCTTGAGTGGGTCATTTTCTTCTTGAACTCTTGGTGCATTTAACGCCTTAGTGAAGGGCGTGTTTCTCCTTTTGACGCCCTCATAATCAGGCGCCTTTCATGTTTTGACGCCGTTCAGTCCAGGCGTGAATTTGTGAGCTTATGAATTTTCTTCCCTACGTGCTCTGATGAACTTAAGTGCTATTGTTTCGTTGGAATTTTATTTTTATTTAGCACTTATGATCATGTCATGCTTTGAATTGAGGATTATTCATATTGAAATTATGGGAGGGCTAATGAACTTTCAAGGTGCAGAAGATTGCAGGTTTCGAGATGCCCGGATCACTATGGAAGTAACATCATGCTGTTCTTGCAAGCATTATTACTATATGGTATTCTACGCTATCATAGCATATCAAGGACCTTGTGGTTCTGATAAACCTGGAATTTAAGTTCCCCTTCATCAAAAACAGTGATAGTTCCAGGAGAGTCTTGATCACACGGATAGGCCGTTGAGTCGTTGAAGGTCTGGGACGATGATTCCACTTTCTGATTTGATGCGTGGACAAACGGGCTTCGGCTTAGTGTCAGCTCAGAGATCTGGATTCTTGACCAAATCTAGATGGCTTAACAATATTATCCTTGATTATTTTCTATCTTTTAGTTTGTTTTAATCTTTTCTTTTAGCCCAGCATGCATCATGTAGGACTTTGAGCTTCATGCTGAAAATCTTCATATTATGGCGATAATGAAAGTCACTCGCTCTTGATTGAGTTGACATGAGATATTCCACTCCAAATTGAGTACTTTATTCTCTCTAAAGCCGCTCAGGCTCATTACTTGAAAATGTCCCTTTGCTGGGTCTCCATCTCAATTCCCTTTATTTTTTTCCTGCAAATCCACCTTGGTTGTAGCACGTCCACGTTGGCTGGTAACCGCTCTCCAATGATGTCTCCTTATCGTGCCGCGCGCACATTTGACTTATTTAGTTTAGTCTCTTTTATCCAGCAAATCGATGCTTCCTTGGAATCACTTGGAGTTGTTTCATTCGAAATCTTGGAAAGATTTCTAACGCTTGGTGTCTGAAGCGTGTCACATCACACCTTGGCGTCTACTTATCAGTTCATTCCACCTCATTCCGTTTGTTGCACTTTCACCTTCATTTTCGTCTCACTCCCTTGCAAAGCAGACGCCAAGGCGGGGCAGCTGTAGACACGCCAAAATTGACGCTATGTTGATCAAATCTCATGTCACTATGTTCACGCCCCAAAGTGAACTTCAATACATTCATAATATGAAGTTTTCTTTCTTGTGTATTTTTTTTTGTTTGTTCTTGTATTTTTGTGATTCGCGACTTTAAGAGGGGCGTTATTTTAAAAGCGACCTTACCTAGGGCGTGTTCAAAAGAAAGGACGACCAAATGTCAGAGCGTCAATTCCTGGTATTATCCGATTTCAAAATAAATTCCAATTATTGATTAACGTCCTTCCTTAGGGCGTGTTTTCAAGTAACGCCTTCATCTCAGGCGTTTTCTCATAATTTTCAAACAAAGTAAGTTTTATTGCCAAAATTAAATCCAAGAAGTGACGCCTTTGACCATGGTCGTGTTTTTGAGTAACGTCTTCGTGTAGGTCGTCAATTTATAATTTGACGCCCTGTTGAAGGTCGTGTTTTATCTTTCGGTGTCGTGTTTGAGTATGCCTTTCCTGAATAGTTCCCTGCCTCCAATGGTCTCCTTGCTCGAATTGGAACTAGAGTCCTGCCTTCATTGATCATTGCCCGTCCTTATCTTCCTAAATTTGAGTTTATCTTCGGTTAAAACCCTATATAAAGGAGCTTTGGTCGATCTTGTGTAAGGTTAACAACAGCGAATAACGTGCTGACCATTAGAGAGGGTTACAGATATACGAGAAAGAAGCAGAGAGCAGTCTTTTATTTTTTGTGCGTGCAGAGAAGAGTCTTTCTCTTCCCTCTGTGCGATCTCTTCTCTGCTTCCTCCTGCCGTTTCAAGCAAACCAAGGCTTCCGCCGTGATTCTCCCCTTTACTGTTGTCAGGAACAGCAGGGGCTCCTTCTTTTGGTTGTTTGTTTATTTTCATCGTACCATCACCGTCGATCATCATCCACTGTTTGTTTTCTTGCATTAGTATCATATTTCTCCTTTCCCTAACTCTTTAGGGGTTTTAAAACCAAAAAAAGAGGTGTGCATGTTGTGTTCCCTTTCATCACCATATCTTCTATTTGGGATTTATACTACATTCACTCTTGGCTGATCCACTTCTATTTGTTTGTCTCTTTATCTTTTGCAAGGGTAATCAATAAGGAAAACCCCCTTCATCGGCCGACCGATTGAAGGAGGAGGAAGGAATTCACAATCCATCCCGCATCCCACTTATCACCAGGTATTCGCGATCATCTATTTTTATTATTGAGGTAACCCCTCTGGCGATTACTCTCCTTTATAGCACCACGTGCTTTCTTTTGTCTTTGTTATCATCTCCATCCTTTTTTTATATATATCTCATATGAGTGATTCGTTCCACTTAAGTGGATTTATCACGATCCACACCGTTCCCACGTCTTCCTGCTGCACATGCTCATTTTCTTGGCCTCTGCCCTCCGGCTGAGGTTCGTCAAGGCAGTCTGTCTACTCCAGCTGTGGGCTTCGTGCCCTCCCCCCCGACAGTCCCTCCGTCCGGGAAGGGCGTCCCCCCTCCGTGCTCAGATGCACCCGCGGCTGTCCCTCCTGCTGCCCGGGTGTCCACCTCTTTGGTCCTCGACCTCCCGGCGCCGGATGCTCACCCCCTTGGCGGCCCTTCTTCTGGGCTTAATGCCGGTGCGATTGCTTGGTCCCCAGGGGCGCAGCCCACCGCCCAGGTGGCTAGCGTTGAAGGGTCCTTGGCTTCCTCCTCTTCTCCGATGGCCACCCCTCGCTTCTCCTTCGCCCAAGCTTTGAAGAAGAAGATCAACCGGGCCCCGCCCGGGCCGATCGTCGACTCCGCCCCGCCTCCTGCTCCAGTGCATCCCGTGGGTGTTGTGCCCCCCTCGGATCTTGGCTTGCCTCTCAGGTTCCCCCAGCTCGTCCAGGCTCTCCACATCCCCGGGCTTGAGCCTGCTTCGGGGTTCCGTGACCTTACGGCGGCTCATACGGTTTTTGTGGGCACCTCTTGCCAGGACCACTCTCGGGCGCCCTCGAGGATGAATGGCGGAGCTCCTCGGCGTTCCTTCCGGCGGTCCAACTCCACCTCCTCCTCGCGTGATCGTCAGTGCATGTTTGAGGACGCTGCTCTTCCTCCCCGTCGTTCTCTTCGGATCCAGTCTTCTTCGATGGCGCCCCCGCTGCCGGCCGACTCTTCCTACACGGAGGTGCCCGATCCCGACGGTTCGGAGGTTGACCCTCTTGATTGGCCTTGCTCTCCGGGTAGTCAGCGCGGTGTCCGTTCTGTGTTCTCGTCCGACTCTGAAGGGGTCTTCGACGAAGATTCCTATTTGTAGGGGCTATGTTTCTTCTATGGGTTCTTGGGCTTTTGTTTCTGCCCACGCCTGGGTCCTCTTGGCCTTTTTATGCTTTCTTGGGCCTTTGACCTTGTACACCTCTTGCCCCTCTTTGGGCGTTTCCCCTCCCCCCTGTCCCCCTTTCTTTTTCTACTTTCATATATGAAAATCGCTTGCCTGGTGGCCGGGATAGTGTTTTCATCTTCTTCCGCAATGAAGAGATGAACCCCCTCTCCCGTCTCCCCCCTTGCAAGTATCAACTTTAGTTAAAAAAAACCCCTACAACCATCACCATCATCTTCACCGCCTCCTCTCCTGAAGGCACATATTCCATCATTTCCACAATCTCCACCGCTGTTTTCTTCCCCACCATTACCCTTCTCGCCCGAGTCTCCCCTGCACCTACACCTCTGCCTTCGCCTTTACCCCCTCCTATGCCTCCACCTTTGCCTTTGCCTCCACCTGAGCCTATTATCGCCGCAATCCCTCCACCGCCTAAGGCCTTTACACCTCCTAAACCTTCACTCACGCCTTCCAAGCCTATTACCTCCACTTCTCCATCCCTTTTCACCCCACGGAGCGGGTTTGCATTATCTTTGGTGCCCCTCGGGTTTGGCCCCCAGGGAGATGATGAGCCAAGCCAGGTTTTAATGGTGCATTTCAAGATTCAGGATGTTATTTCCCACCTGCCAACCCGAGTCCTAGTCCCTGGCTGTTTTGGGCATGATGAGCCTAAATTTCCTCTGGAGACGATTGCTAAGATGGGTTCCTTTGCACTAGTGCCAGTTTCTTCACAAGCGAGGCCGGTGGCAATCTCATTATTTGTCGGAGGATTCACTATTGATGTTGTTATTACTCCTCGCTCGATTGCTGTTCAGTTCACTAGCCAAGAAGGGTTCTTTACTCAGACTATGCTAACTCGTACGACTGCCAAGAGCTTGATGGATTCCCTATTCAAGGGGCAATTGGCCATATCTTCTGCATTTTCCAAGCACATTCCACACATTTTATGCAATCTTCCTTGGTTTATTGGTGAATCGGCCACGTCAACGCCGCGCATTACTCTCCCTCAATTTTGTCCTGCTCTTCTGGTAAGGGAGCTATGCTTCATGCCCGATTACCGAGTGAAGATGCCGAATCTTATGCTGCTAATACCGAGTGATGAAACTACACGATTTTTTGATGTTCATATCAAGGAGTCATCTATCCAAGAACGTTCGCCAATGGTTAGCACTGGGTGTCTAGGGGTAACCACCCCGATGAAGCTGCGTATTCATGATCAGGCTAGGTTGTCTGCCAGATGGGCCCGTTATTTAAGGAGACATTACAAATTGAGAAGGCCGAAGGTCCGAGTCCGCGTCAGGCGGATCCATGTTCAAGAAGTGTCAGCTAAGAAGAGGCGGCGGCATAAGTTTGAGGGCCGTCGATTGTGCACTCAGGGGTCCACTTCTTCCTCTTCCTCTTCCTTTCATTCATCCTTTCTATTGCTCAGCTCCCACCCCTGGGTGGTGTACCTCCCTTCCTCTAATCCAGTTTCTATGATCTTCTCCTCTCTTTCCGGGTCCGCAAACCCCCATTCTTCATTTTCCACTCATCCGGAGCCTCCGTTCTCTCATGATTTTAGGCCTCGGCCTATGTCATCCTTTCATCCCACTTTCGGGACTTCTTCTGATCCTTCTCTTATGATATCCCCGGGCTCTGCTTCTGATCTTTCCTCGACCCTGTCGGGTAACCATCATTCTTCTTCCCCGACCCAGTCGGGTGTTTATCATTTTCTTTCCCCAACCCTGTCGGGTGATTGTAATTCCTTTTCTCCGACCACGTCGGATGATCACACCTCTTCTCCCTTATCTTTGCCACAATCTTCTCATGGTCTCTCTATTCTTTCCTCCTCACCCTTTCGGGGTCATTACCCTTTTTCTTGCTATTTTCGTGGCTTTAGTCCGCCTTGATCCCAACTAATCTTTGCTTATTCTGTATCTGGTTTCTTGTTATCAGGGTCTCTGTGCCTTAACGAGGGAGTTCTAACCCTCGTCCCTCTTCCTTTTTATCCTTATTTCATCTAGTTTGGTGTCCGCCGCTCCTCCGTGTAGAGGAATTTTCAAGCCTTGCTATCCTCTCCCGTTCGTCCTGTCAAGCTAGGAATACAAAGCTCGTGCTGTACGAAGCTCGATGATCAAGATCGCGTCAAGATGTTGTTACCACACTATGGATATGCAAGGTATCGTTATTTTGTGCAAGAAATATGCTATCATTGCTAATATTTCTATTTATTCCTGCACGTGCTTATAATGCTATTCCTCAACATGGTTAAGTGGCTTTTAGAAATTTGCTTAGTTAGCTTAGTCCAAAAAATAAAAAATGAGTTCGCTTCTGCAGCACCCCTTAGGCTGGTGATAACTCCATGTTAGGAGTTTAGTTTCTTTCCCTGATTGTTGAGGGTGACCTTTGAGTATAGATTTTTCACACACTACACGGCGAGCCATGGCCTATCTGTCTAAGGCACACCGTTGCTGTTTTATCCATACTTTGGGTATGCACGAAGGCCTTTTCTCTTCTCTGCTCAGCCAAGTGTAGGGGCAAGAGATTGATGGATACAATGACTAACCTAGGCGCTCCCTAATACGAGTGAGGTCTCAAATAGGGACAGTCTTGACCCTCAAAAGTGAGCTTTCATGCTATATCTGACCAATAAGGGTTACCAAAATGAGAAAATGAATTAATGCAAAATTATGAATCAAAGACATGGCAAGAGTGGCAGTACAGTTCCTCGCGGGACATCATGAGCCCGGTCGCATGCGTGCCTGATAAATATGGGTCTAAAAATCAAAGACACAAAGCCCCGGCGCAACATGCTATCACTTTGAGGGGTAATGCCCTGGAAGGAATTCGAGCCTTGATAATTCCCATCCTGCACGAAGCTTGTCTCCAATTTTTCTTCTGCTTCTCCCTCTTAGGTTGGGTTGTATCCCGGGTATGGCCTTAGTAGGGGCACCGTTCTTTAGAAGTGGTTGGTTGTGGTAAGCCACCCTCACATGCACGCCCTACTTGGGAAGCCTTTAATTAAGGGGGTAAGAACGACGGTCCCTGGCGAGTAGTTTGAGCCCGTCTTTAGGTGCTGTGGATTGCTATGTAAAAAATCAAAAAAAAAATCTAATATTACCAAAAGTCTAAAAAAATCAAATACTTTAAAAAAATCTAAAAAAATCAAATATTGTCAAAAATCAAAAAAAATCAAATACTTCAAAATTTAAAAAAAATCAATTATTTCAAAAACCTAAAAAATCAAATACTTAAAAAAAATCTAGAAAAATGAAATACTATTGAAATTCTAAAAAAATCTAAAAAAATCTAAAAAATGTGTCTTTTTCATGCATTTGCATTTGTTTTAAGGACAGATACGTAATCTGTTTGCTAAGTGTTCATATTGCAAGTACTCAGTCATTCCTTATATCTTTGTGCTCTGCCGCCTGTACACATCTTTGATCTGTTCTTTCCTTCTTCGATCCACTCTCTCGATCTGTTCTGAAGCTCATGTCCTTCTCACTTTTGTTTGCGATGATCATATCTTTATGAGAGGGCTTTGCCTCACGATTATGAACCTGGCGGTTCTGCTTCATTCTGATCTTGGGTTTTGATTGAAGGGCGTATTTGTTTATGTCCTTTGTCACGCCGTGTCCTTGTCACGAGTTTATGTCCCACCGTGTTGTCCCACACATGTTATTTTGTCCCTTACTGCATGTTGTTGGTTATCTTACATATGTTGATAGTCGTCCCTCTATGTTCCGTGTGTTGTCCCAACCGTGTGGTCATCCGTCATGTTCTGGTCCCAACCGTGTGTTGTCCCACCACGTTGTTGTCGTGTCACGCTGTGTTCATGCATGCATGTTGTTTGTTCATGCCATTGCATATGTGCTCGTTTGCCTTTGTTGTTATGTTGCATTATCTCCCATTTCATTTGATCGTTATGTTATGTTATGTTGTTTGTCGTTCAGTTGATCGTTATGTTATCTTCGTTATGTTTATACTTGCTTGTTTGTCATATTTGTCTTATTTGAAAATTCTATAAAAATCAGAAAATCAGAAAATCTAAAAAAAAATGATGTTTCACCTGCACAAGTAAGTCAGGTATGGCTCTCTATCCCTTCTCATTGTTGCATTACTATATGGTATCAACCTTATTATAGCCTCTTAAGGACCGGCTGGTTGCCCGTGTGTTCTAGGATCTGATGTTCTCCTTTAACAAAAATGATGATGATCTAGGAGCATACAGTTAATCGTTGGATAGGCCGCTCGGTTGGGTCAGGTGGGGGACGATGGACTCTGTCTCACACGCCGTGGTTGCAAGAAGACTCTTGACCCCGTCTTGGCTCAGTCTAGCAATATTATCCAAGAGTACTTTCGATTTTATCTTTCTTTGCATTCATTTTAATGATTTCTTTATTTTAGCCCAGCATGCATCATGACATTTTTTTGAGCACTCACGTCTCGTGATCCGTTCATGGTTTCTCCTCAACAATGGTTAGTTGCACTTCATGTCTCTTGGATAAGAGATCCCCATTCCACTCTAAATTTGAACGATTTCTCTGATCTTCTCGCTTGGTCTTGTTGGCCTGCGTGATTCCTGTCTGGAGCTCAGTCTACCTCCATTTATTTTCATTACTGCTTATTCCGATCTCCTCATTGGTCCGAGGGATTGTGTCCCCCATGAGGTTGATCATGTCTTTTCCTTTTCATTTAGTTTAATTCTCCAGACATGTCTCATTCGCGTCAGCCACTCCGGGTGGGTAGTTCGGCATTTCACCAAACACATAAACATTATCATATGATGCATTACTCCCCTAAAACATGCGGGGACTTACTGAATTGGACCTACATGTGAGTTAAAATAAAAAATTAAAAAAGTTACTGTTCATAAACGGTCAATTGTTGACCATTTTGTCATGGGGCGGTCATCTTGTGACCATTTTTAGCCCACAAGTCGAGTCGCATGAAATTATTAGGTTTTGGCCGTTCATAAGGAATAAGAAACTATCCAAAGGGATACAATCATGTGAATAATTTAGGTGGAAGTCAGGTATCAAATAAGAGAAATATGCGTTCCTTATTTAGTAACCATTACTATTTACTTAGTTTAGTCGAGTCATTTCTCTTATTCATCATTTTTGACGTCCCAAATTACCCGTTATTTTGGAGCCTTCCTTGGTTGGATTTCAAGCTCATTTCATTGTTCCATTCCCTTTGAGACTTGAAGATCATTATTTCATAGAGCCCTGGAGCTTATTTTATCAACTTCCAGCTTCCCAAGTCAACTTATGGCCCATTTAGGCCGGCTTCCCTCAAGCATTCAGCCCCCTTTCGCTGCGCAGTCTTGAAAACGGTCCTTTTTTCACCCCCTTCTATTTCTCTATTCAAAATGTGCCCTTCACCATAGTTGTTCATATTTCAAATATCTACAATTTTTTCTTCTATGTCATTGGGTAGTTCTGCACCTATTTCAAGTTATTTACATTTTTCTAGTAGATTGCACTATTCATCTACATCCTGGTATTTTTCCTCTTTGTTCTCACCCCATTTTCTCTCTCTTATGATCATTTTCTCATCTTATTCTCTTTATTAAAGTTGTTCATCTTTCAGATATCTACAATTTCTTCTTCTACCGCTTTCACTAGTTCTACACCGTTTGAGAGATATGATATGATTTCCAAAGTCGCGCAAGCTTGGCAGCAGAACGGTCAGCAGTTGACCGTTCCATGAATAAACGGTCATAAGATGACCACCCCATGAATAAAATGGTCAACCGCTGACCGTTTATCAATAGTAACTTTTTTTATCTTTTTATTTTATTTTTATTATTTTTGAAATGTCAAAAAATGGTCTTCTTGGGACCGCCTCATTCAAAAAATGGTCTGTGGATGACCGTTTAGTCAGTTTTTGTGCCAAAAGTCTCCCGGTCACCCCCAGGTCTGAGAGGTCTACTGCTAGACCACCCCATTCAATAAACGGCCACGCGATAGACCGTTTATATAATAAAGAGTCCAAAAGTTCCTGAACTCCGTCTTCTTCGCCGCCGGACTCTAAGGTCGAACCTGTGTGACGGGGCCTCCTTGTTAGGGCTCTATCTTCTAGAATACTCGATGAAATTGAGTCCCGTTTGTTGCTGTGTCTTCCCCTTTGTATTATCTTGAGTTTGGTAAATGGAGCAGGATTTTTAATTGACTATATCTCTTAGAATCTTGGCCGCAAGTTAAGGTTTTATGCATTTCGTGCAACAAAAACTCCTGCAGATTAGGTTCCAAAGGCTTCTTCCAAGAGCCATAACTTCCACATCCTTCCACCAAAAAGAGTCCCGTTTGTTCCTACGCCTTATCTTGACTATTGTCTCGAGAATGATCCAGAGATATCGAGATTTGGTGGACGCTATCTTCTGGAATCGTGGGAGAAATTTAGGGGTTTCACAACTTTTCTATATAAACCTGCCCAGTTCACCTGCGCGACGGGAGGCTCTTCTTGGACTTGGGGCGAAGCAATGTCGAATCGTCGACTCGCACCTTCAACCCATTGCGAAGAGGGAAGTATCAGGTTTAATTTTCACCTCTTTGGGCTCGTTTTCATCGCTCCTATCCTTAGTTATCATCTCCTACTTTTTCAAAATCATCACAAATTGCACTATTTCTGCACGTTTTTGCATTTTTCTCCATTTTGCACAATATTTTTCTCCCTCATTTCTCAATCAAATTTCATGATTTCAAATCCTATGCATACACAACATTCCCACCTCTCATTTGTACCCATTTATAGGGGTTAACAACCCTCCCCCGGTGCGTTCTCCCCCGTTCTTTCATGCTATTTCATCACTTCAGGCATGAGCTACACTTTCATAATCTAATGAGTGTTCTTTCGTTCTCATGGCTTTGTTTTGCAGGAGACAATCAATAGGACGTGAGGCTCTCTCCCTCTAGTCGGCTGGAAGGAGAGGAGGTGTACCCACGATCGATTCCCCGCATCCTTTCAAGTGTGATCTCACGTGGTAGCGGCTTCCCTTCGGGCCGCATCTTCTTCCCTATTTCCCAAGGTACGTAGTAGATTTTCATTCATTATAGCATCTATTTCCTACTGCTATTCCTTGGGTGGTGATCACGATTCATTTCTATATCTCCATCGCCCTTTGTGTTTCATGTTTATATGTATGTTTATATGTGCATAGTTCGCATGGGGCGGGGAAGGATAGATTAGAAACCTAACATTTTTATATCTACACCTTTTTTGGCGATCACGGTGGGACAACACAAGATTTGAAATGTCATAAAACGGTCTTCTCAGAACTGCCTTATTCAAAAAATGGTCTTTGGATGACCGTTTAGTCAGTTTTTGTGCCAAAAGTCTCCCGGTCGCCCCCAGGTCTGGGCAGTCTACTACTAGACCGTCCCATTCAATAAACGGTCGCGCGATAGACCGTCTATATAACAGAGAGTCCAAAAGTTCCTAAACTCCGTCTTCTTCGCCGCCGGACTCTAAGGTCGAAGCTGTGCAACGAGGCCTCCTTGTTAGGGCTCTATCTTCTAGAATCCTCCATGAAATTGAGCCCTGTTTGATTCTGTCTCTTGCTCTTTGTATTATCTTTATTTTGATTCATAGGGCACAAAAAGCATAAAACCTGATATTGCGGCCTCGATATTAGCAACATAAGATTCGGCATCTTCACTCAGCAATCGGGCATGAAGCATAACTCCCTTACCAGACGAGCAAGACAAAACTGAGGGAGAGTAATGCGAGGCGTTGACATGGCCGATTCACCAATAGATCGAGGAAGATTGCATAAGATGTGCGGAATGTCCTTGGAAAATGCAGAAGATACGGCGAATTGCCCCTTGAATAGGGAATCCATCAAGCTCTTGGCAGTCGGACGAGTTAGCACAATCTGAGTAAAGAACCGTTCTTGGCCAGTGAACTGAACAACAATCGAGCGAGGAGTAATAACAACATCAAATGTGAATCCTCCGGCAAATAATGAAATTGCCACTGGCCTCGATTGTGAAGAAATTGGCACTAGTGCAAGGGAACCCTTCTTAGAAACCGTCTCCAGAGGAAATTTAGGCTCATCATCCCCAAACCAGCCAGGGACTAGGACTCGGATTAGCATGCGGGAAATAACATCCTGAATCTTGAAATGCACCATCGAAACCTGGCTTGTCTCATTATCTCCCTGGGGGCCAAAAGTTTTCATTGCTTATAAGCGAAGAAGGGTAACGTGCTAAACTCGAAAATGATCACTACAACACGAGTAAATAAAATCACGACTTATTATCAAAGGATGTGGCTGAAGAGGGGAATATTGTAGATAATAGGTAGATGTTTTAAACACGGCAGGATTTACACTACATGTTCATGGCCCACTTCTCACCTCTTGTTTGCCAAATGGACCCGGTCCAGGCCCAAAAACTCACTGCTAATCATCTTAATGGGCCTCATTCCCATAACGGGCCTCATTCATCTAATGGGCCTTATTCTTTTAATGGGTCATCTTTCTGAAGTGGCCCATCTTCCTTTAATGGGTCCCATTCTCTTAGTGGGCCTTATCCCTTCAATGGGTCTTGCTCTTTTAATGGGCCTCATCCTTCTAACGAGCCCCCCTCTTCTTCGCTTAATGGGCCCTATTCTACTTTGAATGGGCCCTCTTCCATTAACGGGCCTTCTTATTCCCTTAATGGGCCTACTTCTCTTAATAGGCCCGCTCCTTCTACCCATGTTGCTGCTGGCCCAATTGGTCCTCATTCTTATGATCATGAAACTTCCAGGCCCATGCATCCTTCTATTCTTGGAATGGGCTTTTCTTCTTTTCAGTCTGGATCCCCTTATCTGGCCCAATACCACAATCCTGGTCCAAATCCACATTCTCTTGCTCAGGCTGGCTTGCATCCTTCTCAGTCTCTCCCTATCGAGGAGATGATTGCTCAAACCCAACGCCAGCTTGATGAGCTACAATATCAAATTGATCACAGATCTTCAAGGGGATTAGAATTTTCTATTGGCCAAGGAAATGATGATGGACTTAGACAGACCTATCAGGGGGCATAATATATTACTCAAACTTGATATGGCCAAAGCATATGACAGAATTGAATGAGACTTTCTCTTCAAGGTCTTAAGAACATTTGGTTTCTCTAACAGATTTATTTCTCTAATAGCACAAATGATATCAAATTGCTGGTTCTCCATATCCTTGAATGGATATACCCGAGGATACTTTAAATCCTCCAGAGGGATCAGGCAGGGGGACCCTTTGGCCCCTGCCCTTTTCATTATTGCAGAAGAAGTTCTTAGCAGAGGACTGCATTATATGTTTCAGAATGGATACTGTAAGTATTATCATCTATCTCGAGGTGTCCAGCAGATTACTCATATCCTATACGCAGATGATACTATAATTTTTATGAATGGTGGAGTTTCTTCCATTAAACACTTGCTGAGTTTTTTGGGTCAATATGAAAGAGTTTCTGGTCAGAAAATTAATGCACAGAAAAGCTGTTTTATGGCTGCAAAAAAAATGCCTAGAAGCTCTGTGGAAAGAATTTGCAGACTGACAGGTTATCAGTGCAAGACTTGTTCTATTACGTACCAGGGAATTCCTTTGTTTAAAGGTAGAATCAAAGTTCCTCAGTTCAAATACTTACTAGATAAGATAAATGCCAAGCTTGAAGGATGGCAAAGCAAAATGTTGGCCCAAGCAGGAAGAATGATCCTCATTCGTGCAGTATTAGAATCTATTCCTGTGTACAGTGCTAATGCTGCCTCGATTCTAGGTTCTATAATTAACCACATTGGGAGGATATGCTCTAACTTTTTTTGGCAGGGTTATGAAGATTCTCACAGAAAGCACTGGGTGTCATGGAATAAAATGTGCAATCCTATTTCTGAAGGTGGATTAGGTATCCGAAATCAGAATGATATGCAAATCTGTTTCTATGTTAAATTACTTTGGAATGCTGTTCATTGCAATTCACTCTGGGCTAGGTTTGCTAGAAGCAAATATTTGAACAGATGTCATATTTCAGATTGCCATTCCCCTTTTCCTGCTGGAATAAGAACAAGAGACTTTGAGAAGGCAAAAAATATGATGTTGGCCAATTCCAGGATGATAGTTTTCTCTGGTACCTCCACCAATTTTCTGAAAGATAATTGGATTAACAACAAGCCTCTGATTGAATCGTACAGTATACAGCAAATGAATAGGTCCGAAGACTGCTCTGTTCAAGAAGCTCTGTCTAATTGTCAACATGTTATATGTCAATATCTGGGAAACCAACAGATGTGTGGTGAGATACAGAAATATCCTCTACAAGCTGGTGATGATATTCCTGTTTGGTCCCTCACCAATTCAGGGGAATTTAATGTCAAATCTACATATAGATTTATCAAATCTCAGCCAACAAGGCAAGATATATCATACAGAAACATATGGAATTCAAAATTTCCCCCTCGGGGGTCCATGTTCTGCTGGAAACTATTAAAGCAAGCAGTCCCTATAGATGAGAGAGTTCAAAGCTGTGGGGTAAACATTGCTTCTAAATGTGTGTGCTGTATTAATTCGCATAGCACTGAAGATGAGAACCATTTATTTGTGAAAGGTGATATAGCCAAATTCCTATGGTCTAAATTCTCCTCCATGATTACCCCCTCCAGTCTAGAAATCTCGAATATATGTAACAGGTTAAAGCTTATCAGCAATGAGGCTATTATGAATAAGCCGGAAGGTTTGGTATCAATGTTAGTATCCATATTGATAATCTGGGAAATATGGAAACTTAGATGCAAAGCCATATATGAAGGAGTTAGAATATATCCTGAAAAAGTTGCAGAGCAGATTATTGAGGAAGTTAAGATTATCTTGGGCCGAATAAAATTCAAATTACAAGCTAGCATAGCATACCAGGCAGCTTTGCAAGTATATGGCATCCAAGTGAGCTGCCAATCTGTCACATTCATTTTAGTCCGATGGAAGGCCCCTGACAGAGATTATATTTTGAATGTAGATGGGGCTAGCAAAGGGAATCCAGGTGCTGCTGGGGGGGGTGCTTTAGGAATCAACATGGCCAACTAAAATTTGGGTTTTCATATTACTATGGTATTGGAACCAATATGGTGGCTGAAGGCCGGGCACTATTAGATGGTCTTAGGCTTGCTCAATATCACAAGATCAACATTTCAGCCATCTGCACTGATTCATTGGCCTTGATTCAGATGATAAGAAATAGAAGCAATCCGCCTTGGTCTTTGGTCCCATGGTGGAACTCTTTACTACAAATGATATCCAAGTTTCACTGCCCCATATACGACTCATACAGAGAAGGAAATCAACTTGCGGATTCATTGGCCAATCATGCTGTGCAGGTTGGGTGCAATGAAGAGTTTACATCAATCCGTGATCTCCCTCTAATAGCTAAAAGCTATGCCATAGCTGATGCAAGAGGCATCTACAATTTCCGGAGAAAGATTGTATAGAATTTTGTATAGGCTTTTCTATATTTTGAGCTTCATTTGTTCATTCAAGAACTTCTGACAATGTAATACTTTGAAAAGTCAATAAAAAAAGCATCTCATGGCGTTTGGTGGAGTGGGAACATTCCCTTCCTTTGGAATGGGGGTGCACTCTCCTTTATGCTCTGTGATGACTTGAGATCTTCTTTGAGTAGCTCGTTTGAATTCCAATGCCTTCAGCTTCCACCGCGTTCACAAATTCCTACATATCGCCGCTATGGTGGAGTCGGTGACCCCTATGTGCAATTGAAGGAGTTTCTTTATGAGTCGGCCCAATTCTGACATGACCAATGTTTGATGGCCTACTTATTCAGTCTATCGTTGGAAGGCCCGGCTCGGGATTGGTTCTTTTCATTGCCGCAAGATCAAGTGGTGAATTTTTAAGCCATCCAAGAGAAGTTTATTCAGCAGTATGAAGACTAGGTTGGGCCCAAGTATTCTATAGTTGATCTAGCCTATGAGAAGATGAGGCCCGACGAGGAGTTCTCTACCTTCGCCGACCGCTGGCGTCGCTTGGCCACTCAAGTCCCGGGGCATATTCTGGACGGAGAGCAAATCAAAATGCTCATTACTAATGCAACGCCCGAGTATCGGTTCATCTTAGCCTTGAATGACATCACCTCCTGGCAACAACTTTATAGCCGAGCCCACTTCATCCACCAACAACTTCTAAGTTCCCTTGACCCCGAGTCTCCTTCACCTTCTACACCGACATACGCCTCCTATCCATCATCTCCCACATTTGCCTCCATGAGTCCGCCCTCCACCACATATCCATCCACGAGTCAGCCTTCCGCTCCCACATACCCATATACCTCCACATATCCTTCCCCATATCAACCCTCCATGAGTCAGCCTTTCACCTCTTCATACCCGCATGAACCTCCACCTCCGGTCATGGAGACACCACACCATGAGCAGGTGGATGCCATCTATATAACCCCTCATCTTGCTCCGCATATGCCTTCACCAAATCCTTCCCTTAGCAATGCACCATTGCCTACGCAACCTCCGCTTCCATCCCCGCAACCTTCTCCATCACCTTTCCATATCCCTCGGCATCCACCATGCCCAAAGCGGGCTCATTCTCCGCCGTTGCCGGAGTCTTTTATAGATACTTTTAGGGCTTTGATGGCCACTCACGCGCTGCAACTCCCTCTGGTTATGCCTTGCCAACCCGCGATCGGAGATTCGCTCCAATTTTGTGATTTTCATCGTCAGTAGGGGCATTTAGTCGAGGATTGCCCTGAGTTTCAAGAAATTATTTATGGCCTGGAAGATAATAAGAGGATCGATTGGGCCGCCATGCATGAAGCTATTTTAAATCTCCGCAGCAAGTAGCGGCAATAGTCGCCGCCCAGGCAGCCGTCTTCATTACAAGACCAGGGGCACCGCTGCGATCACTCATCTAGCGATGCACCTGCTCCGTCACCTATTCCCTCCCCTATGCCTTTGTCCACCTCGTTGCGTACCTCATCACCCTCTTTATATCTACCTACCCCCTCACCTTCACCGTCTCCTATCTCATCTTCATCTTCTCCACAGACCCAAGCCTCTGCTCAGGCTAGTGTTCCCATTTCTTCTTTCCACATTTCCACCACCGCTTCTACTCCCGACGCCGCTTGACGCGTCGTGTCGATACGTCGAAGGTGGGCGTCATGACTCTCCACTTCTCCGCCTTACCACCACTGTTACCATCCTCACCTCCACTACCTCCATCGACCACATCACCCTCTCCCCCATCTCCAATACCCCTACTGCCATCACCATCATCGTCACCGCCTCCTCTCCCAGTGACCCCTCTTCCATCACTTCCGCCATCTCCACCGTCTTTGCCCTACCCTTCGCCATCATTGCCCGAGCTTGAGCAGGCTATACCTTTACCCTCTCCTACGCCTCCACCTTTGCCTTTACCCCCACTTACACCTTCTAAACATTCACCCACGCCTTCCAAGCCTTCTCCACCCCTTTCTCCATCCCTTTCCACCCCACGGAGCAGGTGCGCGCTATCTCTGGTGCCCCTTGGGTCTGGTCCCTAGGGAGATAATGAGCTGAGCCAGGTTTCGATTGTGATTTTTAAAATTCAAGATGTCATTTGCCGCATGCCAATCCGGGTCATGGTCCCTGGTTATTTTGGAGATAAAGAGCCTACATTTTCAAAAATGGTTGCAAAGAAGAGTTCCCTTGCAGTAGCGCCAGTTTCTTCGCAAGCAAGGCCGGTGGCAATCTCATTGCTCGCCGGAGGATTCACTATCAATACTGTTATTTCTCCTCACTCGATTGCTATTCAATTCACTGGCCAAGAGGGGTTCTCTACTCGGATTGTGCTAACCCATACGGCCGCCAAGAGCTTGATGGATTCCCTATTCAAGGGGCAATTGTCCGTATCTTCTGCATTTTCCAAGGACATTCCGCACATCATATGCAATCTTCCTCGATTTACTGGTGAATCAGCCACATCAACGCCACGCATTACTCTCCCTCAGTTTTGTCCTGCTCTTCTGGTAAGGGTGTTATGCTTCATGCCCGATTGCCGAGTGAAGATGCCGAATCTTATGCTGGTAATACCGAGTGATGAAACTCCACGGTTTTCTGATGTTCATCCCAAGGAGTCATCTATCCAAGAATGTCTGCCAATGGTTAGCACTCGGTGTCTAGGGGAAATCGCCCCGACGAAGCTGTGTATTCATGATCGGGCAAGGTTGTCTGCCAGATGGGCCCGTTATTTGAGGAGACATTACAGATTGAGAAGGCCGAAGGTCCGAGTCTGCGTCAGGCGGATCCATGTTCAAGAAGTGTCATCTAAGAAGAGGCAGTGGCGTAAGTTTAAGGGCCGTCGATTGTGCACTCAGGGGTCCACTTCTACCTCTTCCTCTTCCTTTCGTTCATCCTTTCTATTGCTCAGCTCCCACCCCTGGGTGGTTTGCCTCCCTTCCTCTAATCCAGTTTCTATGATCTTCTCATCTCTTTTCGGGTCCGCAAACCCCCATTCTTCATTTTCCACTCATCCGGAGCCTCTGGATCCTCCGTTCTCTCATGATTTTAGGCCTCGGCCTATGTTATTCTTTCATCCCACTTTCGGGACTACTTCTGATCCTTCTCTTCCGATATCCCCGGGCTCTGCTTCTGATCTTTCCTCGACCCTGTCGGGTGACCATCATTCTTCTTCCCCGACCTTGTCGGGTGTCCATCATTTTCTTTCCCCGCCCTTGTCGGGTGATTCCAATTCCTTTTCTCCGACCACGTCGGATTATCACTCCTCTTTTCCCTTACCTTTGCTACAATCTTCTCATGGTCTCTCTATTCTTTCCTCCTCACCCTTTCGGGGTCATTACCCTTTTTCTTGCTATTTTCGAGACTTTAGTCTGCCTTGATCCCAGCTAATCTTTGCTTATTCTGTATCTAGTTCCTTGTTATCAGGGTCTCTATGCCTTGACGAGGGAGTTCTAGCCCTCGTCCCTCTTCCTTGTTATCCTTATTTCGACTTGTTTGGTGTCCGCCGCTCCTCCGTGTAAAGGAATTTTCAAGCCTTGCTATCCTCTCCCTTTCGTCCTGTCAAGCAAGGAATACAAAGCTCGTGATGTACGATGCTCGATGATCAAGATCGCGTCAGGATGCTATTACCACACTGTGGATATGCAAGGTATCGTTATTTTGTGCAAGAAATATGCTATCATTGCTAATATTTCTATTTATTCCTGCACGTGCTTATAATGCTATTCCTCAACATGGTTAAGTGGCTTTTAGAAATTTGCTTAGTTAGCTTAGTCCAAGAAATAAAAAATGAGTTCGCTTCTGCAGCACCCCTTAGGCTGGTGATAACTCCATGTTAGGAGTCTAATTTCTTTCCCTGATTGTTGAGGGTGACCTTTGAGTATAGATTTTTCACACACTACACGGCGAGCCATGGCCTATCTCTCTAAGGCACACCGTTGCTGTTTTGTCCATACTTTGGGTATGCACGAAGGCCTTTTCGCTTCTCTGCTCAGCCAAGTGCAGGGGCAAGAGATTGATGGATAAGATGACTAATCTAGGTGCTCCCTAATACGAGAGAGGTCTCAAATAGGGGCAGTCTTGACCCTCAAAAGTGAGCTTTCATGCTATATCTAGCCAATAAGGGCTACCAAAAAGAGAAAATGAATCAATGTAAAATTATGAATCAAAGGTATGGCAAGAGTGGTAGTACAGTTTCCCGCGGGACGTCATGAGCCCGGTCGCATGCGTGCCTGATAAATATGGGTCTAAAAATCAAAGACACAAAGCCCCGGCGCAACAGGCTATCTTTTTAAGGGGAAGTGCCTTGGAAAGAATTCGAGCCTTGATATCTCCCATCATGCACGAAGCTTGTCTCCAATTTTTCTTCTGCTTCTCCCTCTTAGGTTGGGTTGTATCCCGGGTATGGCTTTATTAGGGGCACCGTTCTTTAGAAGCGGTTGGTTGTGGTAAGCCACCCTCACATGCACGCCCTGCTTAAGGGAAGCCTTTAATGAAAGGGGTAGGAACGACGGTCCCTAACCAATAGTTTGAGCCCATCTTTAGGTGCTGCGGATTGCTATGTCAAAATCCAAAAAAAAATTCAAATATAACCAAAAGTCTAAAAAAAATCAAATACTTCAAAAAAATCCAAAAAAATCAAATATTGTCAAAATTCCCAAAAAATCAAATACTTCAAAAAAAATCTAGAAAAATGAAATACTATTGATATCTAAAAAATAAAAAAAATAAAAAATGTGTCTTTTTAATGCATTTGCTTTTATTTTAAGGACAGATACATAATCCGTTTGCTAAATATGCTGGTTGCAAGTACTCAGGCATTCCTTGCTATATCTTTGTGCTCTACCTCCTGTCCACATCTTTGATCTGTTCTTTCCTTCTTCGATCCACTCTCTCGATCTGTTCTGAAGCTCATGTCCTTCTGATCTTTTGTTTGCAATAATCATATATTTATGAGAGGGCTTTACCTCACGATTATGAACTTGGCGGTTCTGCTTCATTCTGATCTTGGGTTTTGATTGAAGGGCGTATTTGTTTATGTCTTTTGTCCCGCCGTGTCCTTGTCACGTGCTTATGTCCCACCGTGTTGTCCCACACATGTTATTTTGTCCCTCACCGAGTGTTGTTAGTTATCTTGCACATATTGTTAGTCACCCCTTTATGTCCTATGTTCTTGTCCGAACCGTGTGGTCATCTGTCATGTTCTTGTCCCAACCGTGTGTTGTCCCACCGTGTTGTTGTCTTGTCACACCGTGTTCATGCATGCATGTTGTCTGTTCATGCCATTGCATATATGCTCCTTTGCCTTTGTTATGTTATGTTGCATTGTCTCCCATTTTATTTGATCGTTATGTTATGTCGTGTAGTTTGTCGTTCAGTTAATCGTTATCTTATCTACGCTATGTTTATACTTGCTTGTTTGTCATATTTGTCTTATACATGAAAATCCATAAAAATCAAAAAATGAAAAAAATGATGTTTCACCTGCGCAGGTAAGTCTGGTATGGCTCTCTATCCCTACTCATTATTGCATTACTATGTGGTATCTATATTGTTATATTATCTCGAGAATCGGCTGGTCATTCATGTGTTCTAGGATTTGACGTTCCCCTCTAACAAAAATGATGATGATCTAGGTGCACATGTTTAATAATAGGATAGGCCGTTATGTTGGAAAAGTTAGGGAACGATGCTTCTATCACGCACTCCATGGTTGCGGATAGTGTCTTGTCCCTGATTGTTCTGGTCAAGCAATACTATTCTCGAGTACTTTCTATTTTAGCTTTCTTTGTATTCATTTTGATGATTTCTATATTTTAGCCCAATATGCATCATGTCATTTTTTGAGCACTCACGTCTCGTGATCCGTTCAAGGTTGTTCCTCAGCAATGGTTAATTGCACTTCATTTCACTTGAATAAGAGATCCCCATTCCACTCTAAGTTTGAACGATTTCTCTGATCTTCCCGCTTGGTCTGGTTGGCCAGTGTACTTCCTGTATGGAGCTTAGTCTACCGCCTTTTATTTTCGTTACTGCTTATTCCGATCTCCTCATTGGTCTGAGGGATTGTGTCCCCCATGAGGTTGATCACGTGTTTTCCTTTTCATTTAGTTCAATTCTCTAGACATGTCTCATCCGCGTCAGCCATTCTAGGTGGGTAGTTTGGCGTTTTCATGAGAATTCATGTCGCTTGTTGGTTAAACGGGTGTCTTTTACCTTGATGCCCGCTTATCAGTTCTCTCCGCTTCATCTCCGCCTCATCTCCATTTCACGTCGTTGTCGCTTTCGCTCTATCTCCTTTCCATTTCGCCTCCGCATCACTTTCGCTCGTTCTCTTGCAAAGCGGACATCAAGGAGGGGCATCTGTTGACACCCGTTTTTAGCCCACAAGTCGAGTCATTTCTCTTATTCATCATTTTTGATGTCCCGAATTACTCGTTATTTTGGAGCCTTCATTGGATGGATTTCGAGCCCATTTCATTGTTCCATTCCCTTTTAGCGAGGGAGATCATTATTTCATAGAGCCCTGGAGCTTATTTTATCAACTTCCAGCTTCCCAAGTCAACTTACGGCCCATTTAGGCCGGCCTCCCTCAAGCATTCAGCCCCCTTTCGCTGCGCAGTCCTAAAAACGGTCCTTTTTTCACCCCCTTCTATGTCATTGGCCAGTTCTGCACCTATTTCAAGTTATTCACATTTTTCTGGCAGACTGCACTGTTCACCTACGTCCCGATATTTTTTCCTCTCTGTTCTTTCCCATTTTTCTCTCTCTTTTTATCATTTTCTCATCTTACTCTCTTCATAAAAGTTATTCATTTTTCAGATATCTACAATTTCTTCTTCTACCACTTTCGCTAATTCTGCACCGTTTACAAGATATGCTCTAATTTCTAAAGTGATGCGAGCTTGGCAGTAAAATGGTCAACAGTTGACCGTCCCCTGAATAAACGGTCACAAGATGACCGCCCCATGAAAAAATGGTCAACAGTTGACTGTTTATGAACAGTATCTTTTTTAATTTTTTATTTTTTTATTTTAGTTTTATTATTTTTAAAATGGCATAAAATGGTCTTCTAAGGACCGCCTTATTCAAAAAATGGTGTGTGGATGACCGTTTAGTCAGTTTTTGTGCCAAAAGTCTCCCGGTCGCCTCCAGGTCTGGGCGGTCTACTGCTAGACCGCCCCATTCAATAAATGGTCGCGCGATAGACCGTCTATAGAACAGAGAGTCCAAAAGTTCCTGAACTCCGTCTTCTTCACCGCCGGACTCTAAGGTTGAACCTGTGCAACGGGGCCTCCTTGTCAGGGCTCTATCTTCTAGAATACTAAACGAAATTGAGCCTCGTTTGTTTCTGTATCTTCCCCTTTGTATTATCTTGAATTTGGTATATGGAGCTCAATTTTTAATTGACCATATCTCCTGGAATCTTGGCCGCAAGTTATAGATTTACGCATTTCGTGCAACAAAAACTCCTGCAGATTAGGTTCCAGAGGCTTCTTCCAAGAGCCATAACTTCCACATCCTTCCACCAAAAAGAGTCCCGTTTGTTCCTACGTCTTATCTTGACTATTATCTCAAGAATGATCCAGAGATCTCGAGATTTGGTGGACTTTATCTTCTGGAATCGTGGGTGAAAGTTGGGGATTTCACCACTTTTTTATAAATAAGTGCCCAGTTCGCCTACGCGACGGGGGTGCTCTCTTCGACCTAAGGCGAAGCCATGTCGGATCGTCCACTCAACCCTTCGACCCCAAGATATTGAGGGAAGTATAGGCTTCGTTGTGATACCTTATTTGTTGGATTTCATCTTCGTTTACCCCCCTAACTTCGCCCATACTTTTCACAAATCATCACGAGTTCTTGAACCTGTGCGACGGGGCACCATTCGTCGGCTCGGGGCGGAGTCATCCGGCATCCTCTTCATCCTCCATTGGTCCCATCCTGAAGAGGGGAGTATCTTCTTCATTTCTCATCTCTCCGGGCTCTCTTTCTTCACACCTAGGCTTAGTTCTCTCCCTCTACTTTTCACAAGTCGTCACAGTTTTACACTTAGTTTTTTTTGCACTGTTGCTGCACGTTTATGCATTTTTCTCCATTTTGCACAACATTTTTCTCCCTCATTTCTCAATCAAATTTCGTGATTTTAAATCTTATGCATGCACAACACTCCCACCTCTCATTTGCACCCATTTATAGAGGTTAAAAACCCTCCCCCACTGCGTTCTCCCCCATTCTTTCATGCTATTTCATCACTTCAGGCATGTGCTACACTTTCATAATCTAATGGGTGTTCTTTCGTTGTCATGGCTTTATTTTGCAGGAGACAATCAATAGGACGTGAGACCCTCTCCCTCTAGCCGGCTAGAAGGAGAGGAGGTGTACCCACGATCGATTCCCCGCATCCTTTCAAGCGCGATCTCAAGTGGTAGCAGCTTCCCTTCGGGCCGCATCTTCTTCCTTATTTTTCAAGGTACGCAGTAGATTTCCATTCATTATAACATCTATTTCCTACTGCTATTCCTTGGGTGGTGATCACGGTTCATTTCTATATCTCCATCGCCCTTTGTGTTTCATGTTTATATGCATGTTTATGTGTGCATAGTTAGCATGGGGCGGGGAAGGATAGATTAGAAACCTAACATTTTTATATCTACACCTTTTTTTTTGAATCACGGTGGGACGCATTAAAGGTGTACATTAATGCACCTCTTGTTTTCTAGGATTTAGTCCGCCTTGACCCCAGCTAATCTTTGCTTATTATGTATCTGGTTCCTTGTTATCAGGGTCTCTGTGCCTTAACGAGGGATTTCTAGCCCTCGTCCCTCTTACTTTTTATCCTTATTTCATCTAGTTTGGTGTCCGCCGCTCCTCCGTGTAGAGGAATATTCAAGCCTTGCTATCCTCTCCCTTTCGTCATGTCAAGCAACGAATACAAAGCTCGTGCTGTACGAAGCTCGATGATCAAGATCGCGTCAGGATGCTGTTACCACACTGTGGATATGCAAGGTATCATTATTTTGTGCAAGAAATATGCTGTCATTGCTAATATTTTTTTTTCTACACGTGCTTATAATGCTATTCCTCAACATGGTTAAGTTGCTTTTAGAAATTTGCTTAGTTAGCTTAGTCCAAAAAATAAAAAATGAGTTCGCTTCTACAGCATCCTTTAGGCTAGTGATAACTATGTGTTAGGAGTCCAGTTTCTTTCCTTCTTGACTATTATCTCGAGAATGATCTAGGGATCTCGAGATTTGGTGGACTCTATGTTCTGGAATCGTGAGAGAAAGTTGGGGATTTCACCACTTTTCTATAAATAAGTGCCTAGTTCACCTGCGCGACGGGGGGCTCTTCTTCGACCTGGGGCGAACCCATATCGGATCGTCCACTCAACCCTTCGACCCCAGGATATTGAGGGAAGTATAGGCTTCATTTTGATACCTTATTTGTTGGATTTCATTTTCATTTACCCTCCTAACTTCGCCCATACTTTTTGCAAATCATCACGAGTTCTTGAACCTATGCGACGAGGCTCCCTTCGTCGGCCCGGGGCGGAGTCATCCGGCATCCTCTTCGTCCTCCATTGGTCCCATCCTACAGAGGGGAGTATCTTCTTCGTTTCAACTCTCCGTGCTCTCTTTCTTCACACCTAGGCTTAGTTCTCTCCCTTTACTTTTCACAAATCGTCACAGTTTTACACTTAGTTTTTTTTTTGCACTGTTGCTGCACGTTTATGCATTTTTCTCTATTTTACACAACATTTTTCTCCCTCATTTCTCAATCAAATTTCATGATTTCAAATCCTATGCATGCACAACACTCCCACCTCTCATTTGCACCCATTTATAGGGGTTAAAAACCCTCCCCCGGTGCGTTCTCCCCCAATCTTTCATGCTATTTCATCACTTCGGGCATGTGCTACACTTTCATAATCTAATGGGTGTTCTTTCGTTGTCATGGCTTTGTTTTGCAGGAGACAATCAATAGGACGTGAGGCCCTCTCCCTCTAGCCGGCTGGAAGGAGAGGAGGTGTACCCACGATCGATTCCCCGCATCCTTTCAAGCGTAATCTCACGTGGTAGCGGCTTCCCTTCGGGCCGCATCTTCTTCCTTATTTCCCAAGGTACGTAGTAGATTTCCACTCATTATAGCATCTATTTCCTACTGCTATTCCCTGGGTGGTGATCACGGTTCGTTTCTATATCTCCATCGCCCTTTGTGTTTCATGTTTATATGCATGTTTATGTGTGCATTGTTAGCATGGGGTGGGGAATGATAGATTAGAAACCTAACATTTTTATATCTACACCTTTTTTTGCGATCACGATGGGACACCTAGAGCCCATCACGTTATATCTTTAGTCTCTTGCATGTTGGGAAGGTGTTCATGCATGTTTGGGTAGTCTCCTCCACGTTTTTCCATCATTCTGTCCATTTTCGGGTCTGTCAGGGTTACACGGTCTATCGTAGGGCCGCCTAAACCTTTAAACGGCTTTTCCAGGGCCGCCCAAAGCCTTTGGTGTTATAAACGGTCTTCACTGGACCGTCCCGCACCTGGGCGGTCATCCAGGAGACCACTTAGAGAATATAAACGGTCATCCAGAGACCTTTTAGTGGTTCTGGCAAGGCAGGATTTCTGTTCACAGGGGACTTATTCATTTGGACATTACTTTGTCTCCCGACGTCGGATTTGGCTTATTCTTTTTACGTTGTGTTGTCCTTTGTATCATCTTTCCATACATATAAAGTTTGC
This sequence comes from Amorphophallus konjac, assembly GCA_022559845.1. Lineage (NCBI taxonomy): Eukaryota > Viridiplantae > Streptophyta > Magnoliopsida > Alismatales > Araceae > Amorphophallus > Amorphophallus konjac. The sequence continues at coordinate 253,399,713 of CM040118.1, read as the reverse complement.
ATCATTTGGGTATCATTTGCATATTTAAAAATTGTCTCAATTTTTGCATTTTCTACATTTAGTTTGCATGCGGGTATGCGCACAGGTTCACGGGGGCATCTTTCTTAGACGATTTGAGTGGCCTCCCGTGGTCGGATTGCCCCGTTCTTAGGTCCATTGTGTAGACTTTTGTATTGTCTTTCCATCCATAGCTCATTTGCATTGTTTGGACATCATTTGCGCATTTAAAAAGTGCCTCTATTTTTGCATTTTGTGCATCTAGTCTTAGGCAGATTTGGGGCAGATTCACAAGGCCGTTTTGCTTGCTGATTTAAATTACCTTCTAGGGTCTATTTTGGCTATTTCTTGGTTCTATTGGGTAGTCTTTTGTATTATCTTCACATCCACATATTATTTGCATGCATTGGACTTCATTTGCCTACTTAAATATTGTCTTCATTTTTGTATTTTATGCATAAAACTCACTTGTAGGTCCGGGGGCAAACACAAAGATACGTTATCCTTTGATGATTTTTATTATCTTTTAGTGCCTAGTTGTCCCTATTTTAGGCCTTGCAGCATTGTTATTCATATTGTTTTACATTTTTCATGCATTTTTGTGATGTTTGCATAATTTCATTATTATTTTGATTTGTTAGACTTAGGCTAAAAATTGCATGCACTTCGGTGCACATAGGGTCATGCATATTGCCATATTGTAGTTGCTTTCCCCCTTGGTAAGTGATCATCTCGCTCCCATATTCCTTGGGCTCGACTAGGTGATCTTATCTGAGACCTCCGTAAGTCCCCGCGAGCCGTGGATTCCCACACGGACGCCGGGCCGGTTATACCTTTCGACTTCTTAGGCTTGCATTTGCATACATTGTAAAGGAATTAACCTTAGACAACCCAAAGTTTGGACCTTATTCCCTATAAGATACCTATCTTGAGGGAATTAATCTCAATTCAAATCATTAAAAAGCCCACCCAAAACTTTGACAATAAAATACCTCCCATCATATTAACTTGTTTGACTTGGGTGAAATCCTTCATATTGTTTGTGTTGATTGGGCTTGTCCAAGCCCATTTGTGTTATTTTGTGTTGCATCCCCCACTACCCATATAGGTTTTGTCATTAGGCCCATTTAGGCTTGTCCATTCTGTGTGTCCATTTGTCCAGTCTCATTGTCTTAGGTTTCTTTTCCTTTTTTACCTTTGCATTATTGAGTCAGTCCCCCTCCTTGATCTTCGAGCCCTTACTTCTCTCGTTGTATTTCCCTGATTTTCCTATATAAAGTCTCCATTTGCCCTCCTGGAGCGCCATTTTTCTCCTGTACATTATCCTTCTTCTTCCCCGTCTTCCTATGCCCGCGTGGATTCCTCTTCCCACGCTGGCCCATCTCCTCGTGGCCCTTCCGACCCACAAGCAAATCTCATGGCCCACTTATCACCTCTTGTTTGCCAAATGGACCCGGTCCAGGTCCAAAAACTCACTGCTAATCATCTTAATGGTCCTCATTCTCATAACGGGCCTCATTCATCTAATGGGCCTCATTCCTTTAATGGGTCATCTTTCTTGAGTGGCCCATCTTCCTTTAATGGGTCCCATTCTCTTAGTGGGCCTTATCCCATCAATGGGCCTTGCTCTTTTAATGGTCCTCATCCTTCTAACGGCCCCCCTCTTCTTCGCTTAATGGGCCCTCTTCTACTTTGAATGGGCCCTCTTCCTTTAACGAGCCTTCTTATTCCCTTAATGGGCCTACTTCTCTTAATAGGCCCGCTCCTTCTACCCATGTTGCTGCTGGCCCAATGGGTCCTCATTCTTATGATCATGATCCTTCCAGGCCCATGCATCCTTCTATTCCTGGAATGGGCTTTTCTTCTTTTGAGTCTGGATCCCCTTATCTGGCCCAATACCCCGATCTTGGTCCAAATCCACATTCTCTTGCTCAGGCTGGCTTGCATCCTTCTCAGTCTCTCCCTATCGAGGAGATGATTGCTCAAACCCAACGCCAGCTTTGATGAGCTACAACACCGAATTGATCCCAGATCTTCTTTGAGTAGCTCGTTTGCATTCCAAGGTCTTTAGCTTCCACCGCGTTCACAAATTCCTACAGATCGTCTCTATGGTGGAGTCGGTGACCCCTATGTGCACTTGAAGGAGTTTCTTTATGAGTCGGCCCAATTCAGACATGACCAACGTTAGATGACCTATTTATTCGGTCTGTTGTTGGAAGGCCCGGCTCGGGATTGGTTCTTTTCATTGCCGCAAGATCAAGTGGTGAATTTTCAAGCCGTCGAAGGGAAGTTTATTCAGCAGTATCAAGACCAGGTTGGGCCCAAGTATTCTATAGTTGATATAGCCCATGAGAAGATGAGGCCCGAGGAGGAGTTCTCTACCTTCGCCGACCGCTGGGGTCGCTTGGCCACTCAAGTCCAGGGGCATATTCCGGAGGGAGAGCAAATCAAAATGCTCATTTTTAATGCAACGCCCCAGTATCAGTTCATCTTAGCCCTGAATGACATCACCTCCTGGCAACAGCTTTATAGCCGAGCCCACTTCATCCACCAACAACTGTTAAGTTTCCTTGACCCCGAATCTCCTTCACCTTCTACACCCACATACGCCTCCTATCCATCATCTCCCACATATCCTTCCATGAGTCAGCCCTCCACTACATATCCTTCCACGAGTCACCCTTCCGCTCCCACATACCCATATACCTCCACATATCCTTCCCCATATCAACCCTCCAAGAGTCAGCCTTCCACCTCTCCATACCCACATGAACCTCCACCTCCGGTCAAGGAGACACCACACCCTGAGCAGGTGGATGCCGTCTATATACCCCCTCATCCTGCTCCGCATATGCCTTCACCAAATCCTTCCCTTAGCAATGCACCATTGCCTACGCAACCTCCGCTTCCATACCCGCTACCTTCTCCATCACCTTCCCATATCCCTCGGCATCGACCATGCCCAAAGCGGGCTCAAGCTCCACCGTTGGCGGAGTCTTTTACAGATATTTTTAGGGCTTTGATGGCCGCTCACGCGCTGCAACTCCCTCTGGTTATGCCTCGCCGACCCACGGTTGGGGATTCGCTCCAATTTTGTGATTTTCATCATCAGCAGCGGCATTTGGTCGAGGATTGCCCCGAGTTTCAAGAACTTGTTTATGGCCTGGAAGATAATAAGAGGATCGATTGGGCCGCTATGCATGAAGCTATTTTAAATCTCCGCAGCAAGCAGCAGCAGCAGTCACCGCCCAAGTAGCCGTCTCCACTACAAGACCAAGGGCACCCCTGTGATCACTCATCTAGCGATGCACCTACTTTGTCACATGTTCTGTTATCTATACCACCTTCTCCATCTCGTACCCCATCTCCACAAACTCCGCCTACCCTGTCCCTTGCTCAGGCTAGTGCCTCCACTTCTGCCACTTCCACCGCCACTACTCCTACCCCTAACGTCGCTCGGTGTGTCATGTCAATACGCCGACGTTGGGTCCTACAACCTTCCATTTCCCCTTTACCTTTTTCCTCACCCTCTCCATTTCCACCACCTCCACTACCTCCATTGACCACATCACCCTCTCCATCATCTCCACTACCCCTACAGCCATCACCATCATCTTCACTGCCTCCTCTCCCGAAGGCACATATTCCATCATTTCCACTATCTCCACCGATGTTTCCTTCCCCACCATTACCCTTCTCGCCCGAGTCTGAGCAAGCTACCCCTGCACCTACACCTTTGCCTTCGCCTTTACCCCCTCCCATGCCTACACCTTTGCCTTTGCCTCCACCTGAGCCTATTATCGCCGCTATCCCTCCACCGCCGGCCCTTTTCACCCCACGGAGTGGGTGTGCATTATCTTTGGTGCCCCTCGGGTTTGGCCCCCAGAGAGATGATGAGCCAAGCCAGGTTTCGATGGTGCATTTCAAGATTCAAGATGTTATTTCCTGCATGCCAACCCGAGTCCTAGTCCCTAGCTGTTTTGGGGATGATGAGCCTAAATTTCCTCTGGAGACGATTGCTAAGAAGGGTTCCCTTGCACTAGTGCCAGTTTCTTCACAAGTGAGGCTGGTGGCAATCTCATTGTTCGCCGGAGGATTCACTATTAAGGTTGTTATTACTCCTCACTCGATTGCTGTTTAGTTCACTGGCCAAGAAGGGTTCTTTACTCATGTTGTGCTAACCCGTACGGCTGCGAAGTGTAGATCAGAAATTAAACCTCCCCTAAAATGGATGAGATGAATATGTGATGAATTGATAAGATAGAACTGAATAATGACAAAAGGGGGATCACATGTAATAATATAAATAATCCGTGATCGCCACTGAGGCTAATAACATGCCAAATAATATAAAAATCAAAGCAAGGGCACGCTACATACCTCATACATTCAAAGATGGCCAGGAGGTGGCCAGGGCATTAACGCGCTAGGTTTGGCGAGCGCCTTCTTAAGATCGCGCTGTGTGTATATGGCGCGATTACAGACAGAGTGTGGGATGAATTGGGGTTCGTTCCTTACTTGCTCCAAGGCCGGCCAAGGTGCAAGGGCTTCACGTATCTGTCCTTCAGTGCCTGCAAAACAATTTAGACAACAAATAAAAGGCCCATTAGATCATGAGTAATTTAGAATCTATCCCTATTCTTAAACAAAAGCATATAAAAGGGGGCTAGATTACCTGGGGGTTTGGTGGTTTTTAAACCCCTATAGAAGGGCCAACAAATAGGTTTGGTGTGTGTGAATCCGTGTATTTTATAAAAGGAGTGACTTTGAAAACGATATGCAATGCTATGTGGGGATTAAAAAAAAAGAATTGGAGAGAAAAAAAATGAGAACGGGGAAGAACACAATTAGCCCTAAAATACTCCCTTGGATGTAGAAGGAGCGAGGAATTGTTGGTTTGGAACGAGGAACAGCCTCCTCCTGATTAGGATCTCGAGTTGCATCCCCTTAGAATGATGGCCAAGGGCCAAATTTATAGGAGGAGAACGAAGAACGAACCCTAGGTCGGAGTCTGATCCAATCTAATGGTTTGGCGGCTCAAATCAAGGTAATCATGTCGATTAACGAAGATTCCTAATAGGATTAGGAACCTTCCTTTGGACGAATCGAGCTTTAAAACTTACCATAATAAGGACCCAAATTAAAAAGGGAAGTCCGGGTCAAATTGGGTTTCTATCTGAGAACGCGCTAGGAAGATAGGGCGCGTTCTTAATGAACGCGCTATAACGATATAGCGCGACAATGATTGACCTGCCAAATGATTGGAAAAAAAATAAATGCCCATTGGATAGTTACCCAATCAAGTATTAAGTAAGATAGAGACCCAGTGGATGCTGCAAAGATCTAATATCAAGAAATAGCGACTGTTTAAATGGGCGTTCAAACAGTCCCCCAACGTGCTGTGAACGAGAAAGTGAAATGAGTAAGTAGTGTGAAAATACCAAGTTCGAGACGAGATCTAAGGTACAGAAATTGAATTGCAGGGCCAAGAACAAAGGGAAATATCCTATAAAATCAACCAATTATAGATCAATTGGGGCATTAACTAGGAGAACAAAGAAATTGCTCAACTTATCGGCAAAAAATGGGTGTCTACAGATGCCCCTCCTTGATATCCACTTTGCAGGGGAGCGAGGCGGAGGTGAAACGGATGCGAAATGGAGATGACATAGAGTGGTAGCGAAGGAGAGATGAAGTGGAAATGTAGTGGAGCGGACTGATAAGTGGATATCAAGGAAAAAGAGACACCTATCACAACCGACAAGTGATAGGAATAATCCAGAAAACTCCGAGCTAACCACATGGTCAAGCTAGCACCGGTGACTCCTGCCTAGAACGACAGGCGTGGAATAATGAAAAGGAAGTTGATCAACCTCTTGCACAAAAGTGGCATCCGCAGTGCGTAGAAATTGTGAATTTCACTCAGTTAGTGGAATAGACGCGAGCCCGGCAGATCTGTCAACGCCATCGTGCGGTTCAGAGCTAATGACGGACCAAAAAAAGGGATAATTTGAATTGGATTGAAAGGAGATAGAAAAATTCCAGGCAAGGGTCACACTGACCAAAGAGATCTGGCGTTCAACCAGGAGCAATCTTTCAAATTCAGAATGAAATTGAGTTTCTTTATTCGAGAACTTAAGCATTATTGATCCTCAATTGGGAAGAAAACTGGGCATTTGTGAGTCATGAATGCTAAAAGGGCATGATGCATGCAGGGCTAAAAATAAAAGTAATCATTAAATCACATGCAAAGAAAGAATAAATTATAAGATACTCAAGGATAATATTATTAAATCAAATAGCCTCGGGTCAAAAGTTATCTGCAACCACGGCGTGCAAGATGAAGTCTATCGTCCCCAAGGCTATCCAACCTGACTGCCTATCGGACGATTAACTACATGTTTCTAGATCATCACTGTTTTTGGTAGAGGGGAACTCAGATCCCGAAACATACAAAGAAGCGGCTGGTCCTTGAGATAATATAGCAATGTAAGTGTCATATAGTAATGCAATAAGGGAAGGGACAAAGAGATACTTACCTGATGGCGTGCCATTTACCCTTTCTTTTTCAGGGAACAAGATGTTAAGCGATAATATATAACAAGTGCAAATTCAGGCACACAATATCATTTGAGCAAGATAACACAGGCTATATTCACTTAAAATATTTTAATCGTGTTGCTTCTTTTTCCCTTTAGTTATTTTCATTTTTCTTTCTTTATTTGCTTTTTTTTTGTTTATGTTTTAATGGATGCGCTATATATAAATAGCACGTTCATAACCTGGCAGTTCAAAAATAAACCCCCCCCATTTGTTCATTTCGAACTCCCGCTTAAACCCCCCCCCCCATTTGTTCATTTCGAACTCCCGCTTTCTCTCTACTCCCTCTTACCCTCTATCCCCCACACCTCCATTGCTCTGCCTGATGGAAGGAGAACCCTCCCGGTGTTCCAAATGGCGTGCCGTCCGCGGCCGTCAGCGATATCACACGGAGGAGGAACGGGTGACCCCACCGGCGGAGGAAAACCCCGATTCTGAAGCGACCGTCTCGGCTAGGCTTGAAGGAGAAGAAATGGAGGTACCCTCCGACGAAGCCAAGGAGGTTGAAGGTGCCGCGGCAGCTGAGGAAATGGCGGCGGAGCCCGCCGGTGGAGCAGCGGTTCGAAAACAGAGAATGGTAAGAAAACTGCCCCTAATCCTTCCCTCTTGATTTTTTTCTTGTTCTTCTTTTCATAAGAGAGGAAAACGGAAGGAGAGATGCCCCTTAGACAAAATGTAGAGGGAAAAATGCGCATGGAATAGCCCAGGGGAATGAAAGGTCGCCACCCCCCCCTCCGTTAATGAACGCGCTATATATCAGCAGCGCGTTCTTCATGAATGCGCTAGCTCGATATAGCGCGTTCAAAGACAGAGAAGTAAACCCCCCCCCTATTTATTGATTTTAATTTTCAGACGACCAAAAAAATGACACCTTCTTCTTCTTATGTTGTGTGCAGGGTGTAGAGGGTGCAGTTCGGGCCAGGATCTCATGGACATTAGTTCGGGCCGTCTTCTATGCACTACCGGAGTTTCAACGGGCCCGCCTCCGCCGAATGGGCTTTGGGGAGTTCTTGGAGATAGAGGTGTTGAGAGTAGACGTAGGCCTGATAAGGGCCCTGAAGGCCAGATGGGACACATGATGCAAGGCCTTCCTCTTCCCCTGGGGTCATATGATCCTGACTTTAGAGGATGTCACCCATATTATCGGACTGCAAGTGCACGGAGCTGTAGTGACAGGATGTACGTATCCTTGCTACCGAGAGATGGCGTGCAGGCTGCTAGGCTTGGAGCTGGAGGGGACCGGCTGGACCTCGCTAGTGTCGAGGATCACTTTACAGGAGAGCCTTGGCCTATTCCACACACAGAGGGAGGTGGGAGAGACCTCGACGGCTCATGAGAGGAGACTAGTGGCTGAGGCCAGAAAGAGCTTCACGACAGAGGCTGGGGCACATGCCAACATAGAGCTGAGGAAATTTCTTATTCTGATGATCGGCAAGCTGCTTCTAGCAACCCAGGGTGATGCAGTGAGTTGTCGATTTCTACCTCTACTGGAGGATCTGAGCCGAGTTGGATGGTATGCTTGGGGTGCGACAGTCTTAGCCCATTGTTTGACAGTTTTGGCATTTCTTCACTCCAGTCTTTGCTCGGGGGATTCTACCCTCTACTTCAGGTATCTCTCTAAACCTTAAACTCCATGAATTAAATTATGCACTTGCCTCTTATATTCATCACATGAGCTACATTTCAGGTTTGGAGTTATCTCTGCCTTCCTACCCTTCGGCGTGCTTGGGAGGATCAAGGAGATCTACTGCCCCTAGCTAGATGGTGGACCCTGACACGAGATAGCCGATCTCTGAAGGACCAGGTCACCCACATTCAGGAGACACTAGATATGATGCCCCATATAGAGGTAAGATTTAATTTTGAAATTGAATTCAATTATATGTATAAAATCAAGGGTAATGACATATTGAACTCTGTAGGTGGTCTGGACTCCCTATCAGAGGGATATCGGGGAGATGCCCTGGGTGGAGGCGGCCATCCCATACTTCGGGAGAGAGATCTGGTTGCACGCCCTCAAACTGGTTGAGCCCCTATACTACAGGATAATCATGAGGACACTGGGGCTTCACCAGGCGATGGTAGAGTTCCCGACCAAGGTGAAATACCCACGACCCGGGTGACGTTTTCGAGGCCTCCAGGGGACAGATGATTGACTGCAACGTGCCCGTGAGCAGTCTGCGGATTGGAAATGGTGCATACGACCAGTCCCCGCGGGAGCGGACTTAGACGATGCCTACCTCCAGGCCTACTCGCAGACATATGGTAGTTGGGTCTACCAAAGTGCACGTGGATAGGTATGCTTTAAATTCATTAACATCGTCCAACCTTAATGCCTTACTTCCTTGATATGTGATCACCATGTGTTTAATGTAGTTTGACATAGAGGGGAGACTAGCCATGGTACAGTGGCTCCTCGACTCCACGATCTGACAGCGCGAGGACCTCCAGCACACCGTAGATGAGCTGGTAAGAACTCTCTCTTGCAGCTTAGAATGATTTCAATTTGAATTTCAATTAATGGTAATGCTTTCTTTTCAGTGCGAGGAGCCAGAGACAGTCCGATCCTCACATGGTGCTTCATCCTCCACTTAGCCCCCCTGCGACCATACCGATCTAGAGAGTCAACTTGCCAGTGCAGTTGCTCGGGTGGAGGCAGCTGAGGCCTCCCTGCAGGAGAGAGTAAGCAATCTATTCTTTTAATCTAGTCTTGAAAATTTTATTAATATCAGTTATTGACCAAGATTTCGGGTGTAGGAGCAGGAGCTGCGGATGGCGGAAGCAGAGCTGAGGCGCCGCGACGCGGAGGAGCTTCCTCGAGATGTGGTAGAGTTGCATGCCCTCCTCGGCATGGAGAGGAGCAAGTGGCAGAGAGAGAGGGAGGAGCGAGACAGAGAGAGAGAGGGATGGGAGAGAGAGAGGGGGGGAGAGAGAGAGAGTGGAGCGAGAGCTGGAGAGAGTGTAGTTGAGCACTAGATTAGGAATTGTCGAGCAGCGGGCAAAAGATGCAGGGGAGTGCTATCGGCGGGGGCGTGAGTGAGCCCAGCGTGAGGGGTCCTCCTGCGCCTATTCGAGCACCGATTATCTAGTTACCTCCTCTGAACATCAGAGGAGAGAAGATGCTGAGAGGAGAGCACAAGGTGATAGGAGTTCGGCTTCTCGGGGATCGCTGGCTCCCCTTAGGCCTTCTCAGAGAGGACAGGAGGAGGCTGAGAGCTCGCGTAGAGGGGGAGATCAGGAGGGTCGAGGGGAGAGCTAGAGAGGTTGTTTGTACATCCACTCTCATTTTGTACCCTTTCGACATATATAGTGGAATGAGACATACTTTTGGTACTTCTTGCACTTCTTGTGATTGTTCTTTTGATTTTGTGTGCCCCTGCAAAAGAATATCCCTGCAATAACACCATCAGAAATGTAATTTTTATTGGATGTTTTTTTGAAAATATGCAAATTTTTATAAGTTTTCAAAAAGTATTTGAAATTTTATGTTGATTTTGGAAAATATTTGGATTTTTTGTGGAATTTTTGAAACCATTCACATTTTTTAATGAAATTTTGGGAAATATTCAATTTTTTTAATGAAATTTTAGGAATATTTAAATTTTTTTGGAATTTTTGGAAATATTCAAAAAATTTTTTTGGAATTTTTGGCTTAGACATGCTAATGCAGCATCAGAGGGTGTTTTAAACCACCGGCTAAGGGTCTAGCTCTTTCTCTTTTTGCTAACGACTTCCCGAAGCCGGGCGTGCATTGAAGGGTGGCGCCCTATAACCGATTGCCCTTGATTAATGATGCCCCTACTAAGGCCATACCTGAGAAACACTCGGTCTTGGAGGGGGAAGAAAAGAATAGTTGGGGATAAGCTTTGTGCAGGATGGGAGATATCGGGACTCGAAATCCTTTCAAGGTATAACCCCTCAAAGATGCGGTCTGTTGCACCGGAGCTTTGTGTCTTTGATTTTTAGACCCTTGACATGCATACGACCAGGGCTTTCCCTGCGGGGACTTTGCCACTATTGACATGTCATAATTCATAATTCATAATTTTGCATTTATTGAATTCGGCTTTAATTTTTCATAATAGCCCCTTTTATCTAGATGTATCATGAAATTTCACTTTATTTTGGGTCAAGACTGTCCCTATTTGAGACTCTTCTCGTATTGTTGAGTACCGAGTTTGATTATCTCGTCCGTCAACCTCTTGCCCCTGCACTTGACGGAGCAAAGAAGAGAAAAGACTTTCATGGATGCTCATGGCATGGCCAAAGTAGCAACAATGTTTACCCAAAGGAGCCGGCTAAGGACGCCGTGAAGTGTGTGCAATGCCCAGCTAAGGGTTGCTCTTAACAAGCAGGGAGAGAATGTCGAGATCCTAGCACGGGGTTCTTATTAACCAAAGGTGCTACAAAAGCAAGCCTAAAGACTCTTTTGATGAAATTCAATGAAGATAATGACCTAGGATAAAGGCCTATGGCGACCACTCTTAATCATGTTAAGAAATAATTCATTTTGAAAACCGTGCGTGAAGAAATAAGTAATGACATCATAAAAATGCGTACTTACGCCAACATATTACCTTGCGACCTTTGTTGAAGCAGCTGCTGGAGGCGATGTTGATGAACATGGGATAGTCCTCTTTAGCAGATAAAGGGATTGGAAGCCAAGGTTTTGAATTAGCTTAACAAGGAGTGGTGTCCAGACCTGACTCAGACGAATAAGGGTTAAAGGAAAAGAGGCGAGGTCTAGAACTCCCTCACTAAGGTACAAAGACCCTGATCACATGAAAGGTCTACAGAAGAAGTGGAAAATCAATAGGAGGAGTGAGGACTAAAGCCTCGAAAGCAATGGGAGAAAGGGCAGATGCCCAAAGATGTGGAAGAAGTCAGGTCAGACCCGTGATTGGGTGGAAGTATAAGAAGAAATTGATAGATAGAAAGAGGCGGATCTGGAAGTTCTGGAAGCAGTGGAGGAGGAAAATCATGATAGGAGGAATCATTCGAAGGTTCCGGAGGAGGGAAATCCCAAGGGACGCAATGCCCTGGGAGAAGATATGAAAAAAGATGATTAAGAAGAAAGAGGAGAACAAAGGACGGGATGTCCTGGAGAAGTAAGAAGATAAATCAGAGGAAAGAGAAGAAGGAAGGGAGATCTGGAGGTTCCGGAGGGGGCAAATACTGAGGGACGCGATGCCCAGGGACGAAAGATAAGTCCAGAAATTCTGGAGGAAGCAGATAAAAAGGGGCGCAATGCCCTAGGGAATTAGATAAATCCAGAGGTTCCGGAGGGATAGCGAAAGAAAGGATGCGATGACGTAGGAGTGGAGATAAGAAATCTGGAGATTCCGGAAGAGTAGAAAGGGAAGGGACGCGATGCCCAAGGAGAAAGTCCGGAGGTTCCGGAGGAGTAAGACACCATGGGGCGCGATGCCCCAGGAAGACAAGCGAGAAATCCGGAGAGTCCAGATGCAAGAGTTGGAAAAGGGCGTGATGCCCTGAAAGAAGATGGGCACAATGCCCGGGAAGTGTAAGGGGACCTGAAGATCTCGAGGATAAAGATGAATAAGATGGGAAATGTGGAAGGTTCGGAGGTTTCGGAAGGCGGGGAAGATACGGGTTCGAAAACCCAGGGGGAGAAGGAATACAAATGCATGCGGATGCAATAGAGTGGATGCGATGAAGACATGTAATGCATGAGATGCAAAGAATATGAAGGGCGAGAAGATGAGATCCTCCTTCTTTCCCCTAGAGTGGCCCACGAAGAATCGGTGATAAACAGGAATATGGATGGCGTTAAATAGAAGGTGGATAGAATAGTAGAAGGCCCCTTAGCACCAAGATAACCGCCCCTCCATGGCAGTGAAAGTATAGCCAATTGGCCCAATGGATAAAGTAAAAGCTCGTGACGAAGCTTCAATAGTAAATGACAACTCCCTTAAAGAGTGAAAAGCAATAGTGTGAGAGAGTTGAAAAGTTGGGATAGAAAGCATTGTCATGCCCGAAGACTGTAGTGTATGAAGAATATTGATCAAAATGGGTGTTCACCCCTTGTATGGAAGAAAAGGTTCAAGATTTGAAAGTTGGAACAAAGGGTGCCTTGCCCGGCCCTTGGGCGGCATCAACGATTGCCATTCTCTTCTGGCGAGCAGTGGCGGGGACTCGGCCTCTTCAACCATGCTCAGCACGACAACACGGATCAGCATCCGGCAGCTAAATTCTTACATCTTGAATAGCACGGCCGTGGCCAAATTCTTCTTGCTCGGCTCTTGATCATCTTCGGCACAAGCACTTGAAGAGGCACACCCATTCCGAGTGGTAAAGGAAGGTGAAGCGGAGGCGGAAGGCTCCATGGGTGGTGACGTAATGGGAGGTGTTGGAGAAAGGGTCACTGGAAACGGAGGTTCAAACACGTCAAGCTTCTCCTTTCACTCGAAAGCAGTCGGGGTTGGCTCGAGTGCAAAAAGGGGACGGATCCTACTCAGGATTAGCCATGGGCAAAGATAGAGGGTTAAGTGGTGGAATAGGGGTAGTTAGGTTAGGGGTTAAAGGTGTAATGGAGGGCCGAGGTGGCAGTAATGGGAGGTTAATTAGAGAAGGTTTAGTGGTGGACTCAGCGGAAGCCGAGGGGGTGGTGGCTGATGACGGCGTAATTGGTGGAGGTCTAGTGGAAGGTTTGGCGGAGTCTGGTGCTGTGGAGGTTGATGATGTGGGAGTTGGGGGTGTGATAATGGAGGGTTTGACACGTTGAAAATGTCGGGATTTAGGGGTACGGGCGATGTTAGGTGTAGGAGAAGACTAATGATGCGTCGACGTGGGTGATTGGAGTATCGACCCATCATCATAGCACCAATAAGTCTCAGAAATGGGGGTCAGATTGGTGATGGTGGCATCATCCTGAGTAGGGGGTTCATCTAGTGGTAGGGGAGAAAGTGGAAAGTGAAGTAAACTCGGGAGGGGTGCCTTCGGGACTTCATCATCACGTGCCATCTCGAATTCTTCAGTTGCCGGTTCTTCATTATTAGACTCAAGTGGACACCGTGGTGAAGACGTAATAATGGGTGGTGAAATGTAATGGTCTTGCGGATGATTTTGTGAGTGCGAGTGTGTATGCGTAAGCGGAGGCGGAGGGCCATATGAATGAATAGGGTGAATGGGTGGAAGGTGGATGGTGTCCACTTGAGCGTTGAAGTCCGCCGGCTCTTGATCGCTTGAACTGCCGATGTCGTAGTTGTCTCTCCTATCCTTCCAATCTTTCTCCATCTTTGTGATGTCGTTCAGGACGCCGTGAAGGGAATTGATGGGGGAAGAAGAAGGAGGAGCGGGCTGCGGGCTCGCAACCCTCTTAAGTTGTTCCTCCAATGAAGCGACTTTATCAAGAAAAGTTTGATGGAGGGGTGTGACATGAGAAATGGAAGATCGGCATGATTGCCTTGGAGGGGTGCCTTGATGTAAAGGCCGTGGTGGAGGGTTAGTAGGCTGACCCACGGAAGGACCTGGACGGACCGGGTTGCAAGGAATGTGTGGGCCTTGGGGCCATGGAGGAGGAGGAATAGAAGGAGATGGGTGATGGATTACCCGGAAAGGAATATGTGCTGAAGAAGGGTGGGCTCCACCCAGGCATGAATGGAAGGAGGTGGGTGATGGGCCACCCGTGTGGGATTGGAGGGAGGAGGAGAAGGAGGTGTGCCCTCAACGATATCCTTAAGGGCTTGGATTTGTTGAGGGGTGAGATAATCTAATGCACGGATGATTTAGGAAACCTTCTCATCATTGGGAGGAGATGGTCCCGAGGGAGTAGTGGCGTGTAGCGAATGTGAGGGACCATGAAATTGCAAATTACCCATGGGTTGGGCAATACCATAAGAGTGAGGACGCGGCCCCTTGGAATATCGTGGTAAGAGCAATGGGATTGAGGAATATAGGATGTGCTTGGTTGATTATCCTCTTGGTAGTAAAAATTATTTGACATGTTGACTTGTCAATCACAGCAGAACACTATGCAAGTCCACAAGCGATTCCACTCAATAAGCAAAGATATCAAACAATGAATGTTGCTCTTTTTGCTTCTATATCCACCTTGATGTGACTGAATATTTTTTTTTGACGAATTTAAGTATTTCACTCAAGGTAAGAACCTAGTTTTCAATATGGTTTAACTCCAGTGCCAACTAGGTTTACTCTCACCGCACATAGGCCAACTAAACCTAGGGAACTTCAAGGTATAAGCGGCCCTGCGTCCGTGAGGGAATCCACGGGTGCGGGGACTTACGGAGGCCTTGGAAAAGGAATTTTCAGTCCAAAGAGACGGAATGCTCAATGGAGAGTCCTTCCAATTCCAAGAAAGGGTAGAAATCCTAGCAGTGTAGAGAGAGGAGGTCTCCCAAACCAACAATGTTATGATGCTATGCAATGTAAGAATATCTAAACTAAGACTAGCAAATAACAAGAAAACATAGGAAAAGATGAATACATATATATAAGATGCAACCAGAGAAGATGATAATCAGAATCTCGACAAATAATTTGAACAAAAATCTCTCAGGTAATGAATGCGCTATATGTCAGGAGCGCGATCTAAAAGAACGCGCTATGTATGTAGGGAGCGACTAAAGATAAAAAGGGA
Source organism: Amorphophallus konjac (assembly GCA_022559845.1). Lineage (NCBI taxonomy): Eukaryota > Viridiplantae > Streptophyta > Magnoliopsida > Alismatales > Araceae > Amorphophallus > Amorphophallus konjac. The sequence continues at coordinate 253,384,496 of CM040118.1, read as the reverse complement.
AAACCCCACAAGATAAATAATCACACACACTTTGATGAATTGACAAGCAGGCAACTAAAAGAACGAACGCGGTGGCACAAAGTGTCCCACCATGATCGCCAAAAGATGTAGATCCGAAATTAAACCTCCCCCAAAATGGATGAGATGAATATGTTATGAATTGATAAGATAGAATTAAATAATGACAAAAGGGGGGTCACATGTAATAATATAAATAATCCGTGATCGCCACTGAGGCTAATAACATGCCAAATAATATAAAAATCAAAGCAAGGGCACGCTACATACCTCATACATTCAAAGATGGCCAGGAGGTGGCCAGGGCATTAACGCGCTAGGTTTGGCGAGCGCCTTCTTAAGATCGCGCTGTGTGTATATGGCGCGATTACAGACAGAGTGTGGGATGACTTGGGGTTCGTTCCTTACTTGCTCCAAGGCCGGCCAAGGTGCAAGGGCTTCACGTATCTGTCCTTCAGTGCCTGCAAAACAATTTAGACAACAAATAAAAGGCCCATTAGATCGTGATTAATGTAGAATATATCCCTATTCTTAAACAAAAGCATATAAAAGGGGGCTAGATTACCTGGAGGTTTGGTGGTTTTTAAACCCCTATAGAAGGGCCAACAAATAGGTTTGGTGTGTGTGAATGCGTGTATTTTATAAAATGAGTGATTTTGAAAACGATATGCAATGCTATGTGGGGATTAAAAGAAACGAATTGGAGAGAAAAAAATGAGAACGGGGAAGAACACAATTAGCCCTAAAATACTCCCTTGGATATAGAAGGAGCAAGGAATTGTTCATTTGGAACGAGGAACATCCTCCTCCTGATCAGGATCTCGAGTTGCATCCCCTTAGAATGATGGCCAAGGGCCAAATTTATAGGAAGAGAATGAAGAACGAACCCTAGGTCGGAGTCCGATCCAATCCAATGGTTTGGCGGCTCAAATCAAGGTAATCCTGCCGATTAACGAAGGGAAAAGATTCCTAATAGGATTAGGAACCTTCCTTTGGATGAATCGAGCTTTAAAACTTACCATAATAAGGACCCAAATCAAAAGGGGAAGTCCGGGTCGGACTAGGTTTCCGTCTGAGAACGTGCTAGGAAGATAGGGCGCGTTCTTAATGAACGCGCTATAACGATATAGCGCGACAATGATTGACCAGCCAAATGATTGGAAAAAAAATAAACGCCCATTGGATAGTTACCCAATCAAGCATTAAGTAAGATAGAGACCCAGTGGATGCTGCAAAGATCTAATATCAAGAAATAGTGACTGTTTAAATGGGCGTTGAAACAGTCCCCCAACGTGCTGTGAACGAGAAAGTGAAATGAGTAAGCAGCGTGAAAATACCAAGTTCGAGACGAGATCCAAGGTACAGAAATTGAATTGCAGGGCCAAGAACAAAGGGAAATATCCTATAAAATCAACCAATTATAGATCAATTGGGGCTTCAACTAGGAGAACAAAGAAATTGCTCAACTTATCGGCCAAAAACGGGTGTCTACATCAAGAGCTTGATGGATTCCCTATTCAAGGGGTAATTGGCCATATCTTCTACATTTTCCAAGGACATTCCGCACATCTTATGCAATCTTCCTCGATTTATTGGTGAATCGGCCACGTCAACGTCGCGCATTACTCTCCCTCAGTTTTGTCCTGCTCTTCTGGTAAGGGAGTTATGCTTCATGCTCGATTGTCGAGTGAAGATGCAGAATCTTATGCTGCTAATACCGAGTGATGAAACTCCATGGTTTTCTGATGTTCATCCCAAGGAGTCATCTATCCAAGAATGTCTGCCAATGGTTAGCACTGGGTGTCTAGGGGAAATCACCCTGACGAAGCTATGTATTCATGATCGGGCTAGGTTGTCTGCCAGATCGGACCGTTATTTGAGGAGACATTGCAGATTGAGAAGGCTGAAGGTCCGAGTCTGCGTCAGGCGGATCCATGTTCAAGAAGTGTCAGCTAAGAAGAGGCGGCGGCGTAAGTTTGAGGGCCGTCGATTGTGCACTCAGGGGTCCACTTCTTCCTCTTCCTCTTCCTTTCGTTCATCCTTTCTATTGCTCAGCTCCCACCCCTGGGTGGTGTACCTTCCTTCCTCTAATCCTGTTTCTATGATATTCTCCTCTCTTTTCGGGTCCTCAAACCCCCATTCTTCATTTTCCACTCATCCGGAGCCTCCGGATCCTCCGTTCTCTCATGATTTTAGGCCTCGGCCTATGTCATCCTTTCATCCCACTTTCGGGACTTCTTCTGATCCTTCTCTTTCGATATCCGAGGGCTCTGCTTCTGATCTTTCCTCGACCATGTCGGGTGACCATCATTCTTCTTTCCCGACCCTGTCGGGTGTCTATCATTTTCTTTCCCCGACCCTGTGGGGTGATTCTAATTCCTTTTCTCCAACCACGTCGGATGATCACTCCTCTTCTCCCTTATCTTTGCCACAATCTTCTCATGGTCTCTCTATTCTTTCCTCCTCACCCTTTCGGGGTCGTTACCCTTTTTCTTACTATTTGCGAGGCTTTAGTCTGCCTTGATCTCAGCTAATCTTTGCTTATTCTGTATCTGGTTCCTTGTTATCAGGGTCTCTGTGCCTTAACGAGGGAGTTCTAGCCCACGTCCATCTTCATTTTTATCCTTATTTCGTCTAGTTTGGTGTCCGCCGCTCCTCCGTGTAGAGGAATTTTCAAGCCTTGCTATCCTCTCCCTTTCGTCCTGACATGCAAGGAATACAAAGCTCGTGCTGTACGAAACTTGATGATCAAGAACGCGTCAGGATGCTATTACCACACTGTAGATATGTAAGGTACCGTTATTTTATGCAAGAAATATGCTGTCATTGCTAATATTTCTATTTATTCTTGCATGTGCTTATAATGCTATTCCTCAGCATGGTTAAGTGGCTTTTAGAAATTTGCTTAGTTAGCTTAGTCCAAAAAATAAAAAATGAGTTCGCTTCTACAGCATCCCTTAGGCTGGTGATAACTCCGTGTTAGGAGTCTAGTTTCTTTCCTTGATTGTTGAGGGTGACCTTTGAGTATGGATTTTTCACACACTACTCGGTGAGCCATAGCCTATCTCTCTAAGACACACCGTTGCTGCTTTGGCCATACTTTGGGTATGCGCGAAGGCCTTTTCTCTTCTCTGCTCGGTGAAGTACAGCGGCAAGAGATTGATGGATAAGATGACTAACCTAGGCGCTCCATAATACGAGAGAGGTCTCAAATAGGGGCAGTCTTGACTCTCAAAAGTGAGCTTTCATGATATATCTGGCCAATAAGGTCTACCAAAATGAGAAAATGAATCAATGCAAAATTATGAATCAAAGGCATGGCAAGAGTGACAGTACAGTTCCTCGCGGGACGTCATGAGCCCGGTCGCATGCGTGCCTGATAAATATGGGTCTAAAAATTAAAGACACAAAGCTCCGGCGCAACAGACTATCTCTTTGAGGGGTAGTGCCCTGGAAGGAATTCGAGCCTTGATATCTCCCATCATGCACGAAGCTTGTCCCCACTTTTTCTTCTGCTTCTCCCTCTTAGGTTGGGTTGTATCCCGGGTATGGTCTTAGTAGGGGCACCGTTCTTTAGAAGCGGTTGGTTGTGGTAAGCCACCCTCACATGCACACCCTTAAGGGAAGCCTTTAATGAAAGGAGTAGGAACGACGGTCCCTGGCCAGTAGTTTTAGCCCATCTTTAGGTGCTGCAGATTGCTATGTCAAAATCCAAAAAAAAACCAATATTACCAAAATTCCAAAAAAAATCAAATATTGTCAAAAATCCAAAAAAATCAAATACTTCAAAATTTCAAAAACCTAAAAAATCAAATACTTCAAAAAAAATCCAGAAACATGAAATACTATTTGGAGAGGGGAATTTTTGTAGCCCATTTAAGAGCAGGCCGAACTAGGTCCATCAAGACCAAACGAGGCCCAGCTCATCTAAGTGACGCCCGCAGGGCCCACTTAGCGTAAAAGCCCAATAAGATCACTCGGGATCAAGCACTTCCTCGGCGCCCATCAGGCTCGGAAGGCCCGAGCGTCGGTCAGGTCGAAGGAAGACCCTCGCCCGACCTATCCCCTCATTGGGATTAAGGCTAGCGCTTAGTGCCCACTCCCACTGAGCCTCATCCGAGTTATGCCTATCGCCCGGACAGGGTTGGCACTCTTCATGCTTGGATCGACCGACGATTGCTTATCCACGATGTCGTTGAGAGCCCTTTATGAGCAAGAGTTCACAAGGATAAGGGACCCACGACCCCTCAAGGCTATAAAGATCCCACGATGAGGACGTAAAGAGCCCACGTTGAGGACGTAACTGTCACGCCCCGAGCGCGGAAGATACCCGGAGACGCGTGACGGGTTTATATCAATCATGTCAATCAGAGTGGTCGTGTATTCGACACAAAGACAGAGATGCGCAAAATAGCAAGATAACCCAATCCTTTATTTCATTATGGATAGACTATTACAAATCCAATACTCTGTTTAATAAAAGGAAAAGAATACATATTTGACTCAAGAAACTAAAGAAAAGACTAGATGACACTTGAGCAGCTCTATCACTTTCACTCTTGACCATTCCCATCCGATTGACTTCCATCGTCGTCGGACTTACCTGAAAAGTAAAAAGGGACAAACGGAATGAGCGAACGCTCAGTAGGAAATTATATCTCAAGTACTAGCAAGAGGTTTAAGTAATTACATCTTTCATGAATGCAATAAAGCTATGCATGCTCGCATAAAACGACAAGATAGAGAGAATGTAATATCAAGGAAATAAGATGAACAAATCATGAACTTTCAATAAGATAATCAAGACATTTGAGATATTCAAGCAAGTACATTTAACAAGTCATGTCAAGAACTTTGGCTATCATGTAGCAAGCAAGTAAATTACCCTTTTTCGGGCCACGCATTTCATTTCATGTCAAGTACGAGTCAAGTACAAGATGTGTGTGGTATGTCCAATCAAGCAAGTCAAGTACTCGGTATAATGCCAGATACCTTATCATTTTAACTCCCATGGGCACAAGTACTTTCGGGTGCTCCCCCCAGGACCAGATCGGGCCCTATATGCGCAGATATTTATCATGTATTTTGACATCCACTCTTGTTTATAGCCAACATAGAATTTCAATAATCAAGCTTGTAGACATGTATGACAACTTTGACAGAATGGAGTCCAAAAATATGACAAAGGACATAGAATGGCGATAATAACGGTATAATCACGATATCGATAAAACTAGGTAGAATATGGTTCCCTTAACTTGGGTACCATGACGAATCGATATGGACATTCTTTATATAGAATTGAGGTCCACATGAACAGTATATTAAAGGTAAGATACCCTCATTCTTATCATAGAATTGAGGTTTACAAGAATGACATGATATGGCATGATATCATCATCCCATTAAGAATTTCTTATGATATACTCTTTGTATAATCATAAGGGCCGGTATACCATGTTTCTTTAGAGTGACATGGCATCAATGGTGTAAAGGGGTTTTTAGGGTACAACCAGCTCAGTCGGCCTTGAGGGAATCCAAGGCTACGAGGAGTCTTACGGAGGTCTCTATGACTAACTCGCTAGTCCAAAGGAACGGAATGTCCAATGGAGAGCTTGTATATCAATGAGAATTGAGTGTGATCGATAAAACAATCGTGAAACGTGGGACTATACTCACGGAATGGAGAATAGTGCCGATATATATATTATATAACATATGAAACCATCGGTTAACAGAATCAGGATAAAATATCAGTTTACAAAAAAATAACGACTTAGGTAAAGTCGTTTCTCAGGTAATTAACGCCTAACAGAAGGGCGTTTATCTATTTTCCATATTTACAAAATTTCAATATTTCAATAATTTATCTAAAACGCGCCCTGGGCAGGGGCGTTTCTTCACGATTTGACGACTATACCAGAAGGCGTCCTTTTTATTCACAATATTGGACAGGATATAATTAATTTCAGGAATTATCAAAAACGCGCCCTGGGCAGGGGCGTTATCATTAAATTCTATTTTGCAGAATATATATTTTTCAGGAATTTAACAGATACGCGCCCTAGGAGGGGGTGTTTCCTTTCAATTCACGCCCTATGATGGGGCGTTAACAGTTGAAAAACGACTTTGTACAGGTCGTGAATTCAATAAATATCAGAAAGCACGATTTGCACGATAATCAAGGATAATAATCATATAATCTTGATAATAAAATCAGTAGGGTTGAGGACAGAGGATCATGCATTAATGTAATCAGGATTTCATATATAATCAGTTCTTAACATGGTTAATTCATGATTAATTGAAATTAACGCCTGTGTACAGGGCGTCAAATATTAAATTGACGACCTGGGCAAGGTCGTGTCTTGTAAATTAGCGCCCTTGACAGGGGCGTCTCTTTCAAAATATTTCAGAAAATGCATGGAAACTATAATAACCGTATGCATGACATGCTTATATATATATATATATCTTGCATTAATTTCATTTGGGCTACAGTAACTTGAGAAAACCTACCTTAAAGTTTGATTTAAAGACAACCGTGCGGGGTTTTGACTAGAAGAAGATGATGCTCTGTTATGCTCCTGAAGACAACAACGGCTACTGGATGATGGCCTGTTTGGGTTGGATGAAAAATTGTAGAAGAAGAACTACAGTTTCCCTATAAGAAAATAAAGAAATTGTATCAGTTTCTTTGTGATCTGAACATCATACGAAGGTAAATAACTTTTACCCGGATGAAAGAACTCTGTTTTTCTTCAGAGCGTAAGAGCTTCTTAACCTGTAAGAATAGAGATAGATGAAGAACATTAGTTCTTCACATACTACGTTCATAATGAAAGGAATCAGAAGAAGAAGAAGAACATATGTTCTTCACGCACCTGCAGTTCGAACGTCCAAATAGCGTTTTAGGGTTAGATAGTAGATTATTTATAGGGTTATGGAAATCCTATTAGAGTTAGTGTTCGTGTGAGGGTAATATATCCCTAATAGAGTCCTTACCGTAGTAGACACTTACTGGACTAGGTTAATCTTTCCCTGGATAAGTTCTGGGTTCGAACGGTTCACAAATGGAATTAACGACTTCGGTCAGGGCTTCGATTCTTGAATTGATGACCTGGTGCAGGTCGTTTCTTAAGACGCGCCTTGTGTAAGGGCGTTCCTGGTTTTAAAACACGCCCAAGATAGGGGCGTTACTTTGCCTTACCTTTTTTGGCGTTCAGAATTTTGACGTCGTGTGGTCAGGGCGTCACTTATTGAATAACGCCTTATCCAGAGGCGTTTCTAATTTGAATAGCGCCTTTATCCGAGGCGTTATTTTATTTTGTTTTATTTATCTATTTATTTGATTTATTTTAAAATCTTTATTATTATTAATATTTTATCAGGGTTGCTACAGTAACTCCCGCCTGAAACTCCTCAGCTTACGGGACTCATGAGTCCGGCGCACTATTTAAACTTGGGACTCCCTCCGGTGAAAGGTAAGGCCAACTCACGCCTACACTCCCTGAGTAGGAACCACTTCACCACCTTGGTGGAGAGGGATCTCGTGCATCTCCTTCCTCCCCCCTTCATAGTTTCCACCACTGCTCTACTGACTTTGGCATCGGAGGGTTTTCCCCAGGGTATCACCCCTGGGCCCCCTGATCCGTTTCCCTTCCTTGTAGTTCACTGTTCGGTGATCATCTTCTCCAGCTCAGGATCAATGCGAGTCGTCCCTCTTCATCTGGCCCCGTCTATGGGAAACGATCAAAGAGCTAGCATGATGCGAAGAACTACAGGGAGGAGATCCGCCGGCGATAGGGGGAAGGCCATGGTGGCGGGGGGAGAAGGCCCTTCTCAGGCCGCACAAGACCCCCCCTCCAACGCCAGCACCCCAGCCGACGAACCACCTATGCCGGCGGCGGTAGGGCAACCATCCAACGAGGGCGTCGACGCTTTCCATGCCCTCAACGTAAAATTGGATGTCCTCGTGGAACTCATGAGGACCCAGTTGGCTAGGGAAGGAAGGTCACGCATCCCTCCGGAAAGCCCTCCCCGCGAAGACGCGTCCTAACACACTATCGGAGGTCGCTTCACCCTCCGAGGATGGCAGCTTATTCGCAACAGGTCAGGAGGACCTTCATAAGCCCCTCCTCCGGAGCAAGTGGCCTCCTCCACACCGAAAAGGGGAAAACCTAGGGCACGCCATCCGCACCCGGAGACCAAAGTCCCCAGGGAGCGCCAGGACAGCCTGCCATCGTGTTCCCTAAGCCCCACGGTGCAACGACAGCCGAAGTTATCCCTCCATCTGCGAGAGTTCGAGAGGCGCTTTGCAGAGCAGGAGTACGCCTTACGTGCCTTGCAGAAGACCTCCTCAGTCGAGGACGAGGAGAAATCCCCATTCTCCGACTATATCTTGAAGGCAGAGGTATCTCCCAGAATCTCCATTCCGACCTTCAAGCCTTACGACGGCCAGGGCGACCCGGCCGACCACTTCGACTGCTTCGACGCCCTAATGACTCTTCATGGGGCGTCCGATGCCATCAAATGCCGAGCCTTCATGACCACCCTGGTCCAAGGCGCCCAAGCATGGTTTCGGGCCCTCGCCCCCGGATCCATCCGAGACTTCAAGCACTTTGGGCGAGTATTTAAGGAGAGTTTCGCCAGCAGCGGCCCCCCAAGGTGGGTAGCAGGGCTATTGGCTCTCAAATAGGCGCAAGGGGAGAAACACTGGGCCTATATCAACCGATTTAAGTCGGAAGTCCCGAGAATCCCCCACCTGGATGTAGCCTCGGCCATAACCGCACTGACCGGAGGCACCCTGGACGAGAACCTCCGTCGCGAACTTGTCCTTCACCCTCCCTCGACCCTTGCCGAGCTAGTGACTCTGGCTTTGCGCCATGCTGAGTGCGAAGAAGTACTCAGTGCATGCCGAGGCACAACCGGCTCGGGTCGGGAGGGAGACAAGAAGCGAGCACCCAAGTCAAGCTCGGGCCAAGGAAAAAGGTGGAACCGAGACGGGGAGCATAAAGAATCGTCCCGGAAGTACGAGCGGTACACTCCCTTAACCGCTCCGGTGTACGAGATCTATGAAGACATCAAAGGCTCGGGCCTTCTCCACCAACCCGAGCCAATGAGATCGAAGAGCCGCAATCGCAGTAAGCACTGCTTGTTCCACAGCGATCACATGCATCATACCGGCGATTGCCACCAGCTCCAGGATGAGATCAAGAGCCTCATCCGTCAAGGACACCTATCCCGATTCGTGGCCGGACATAAGGAAGACCGAGACGCCCCAGAGGAGATCGACAATGCCCCTCGCGGGGTCCACATCAATGTCATCACTGGAGGAGCTACATCAGAAGGAGACAGTGGCCGAGAAAGGAAGCGTGATGCTGAGCAGGTGAGCCGAGCCATCGAGCCTCCTAAGGCCCCGCCAAGTGAGCCCCAGGTCATAGTCTTCTCCGACCAAGACTTGGAAGGGCTGACCACCCCGCATGATGACGCCCTAGTTATCGGCTACGATAAACCATTGTAACGTGATTCTAGTTGACAATGAAAGCACCCCTGATGTATTGTCTTATGAGTGTTTTCTTAAGATGGGGGAGAATCCGTCAAAACTCCGCCCGATCCGAACCCCCCTTTGCGGGTTCAATGGCCAGGCCACTTATCCCGAGGGAGCCCTAAGCCTGCCAGTTACTCTCGGCACCCCACCCAAAATCGTTACGGTTATGGTGGACTTCATAGTGATCAAAGGTATGATAGCATACAACGCAATCTTTGGCCGGGGGGATCCTCAGTCGAACGAAAGCGGTGCCCTCTACCTATCACCAAAAGATGAAGTTCCCCACTAAACATGGGGTGGGAGAAGTCCGGGGCAACCAGGCGATGGCCAGAAGGTGCTATAATATCTCGGTCGAAGCCACAGACTTCTGGCCAAAAGGTGCGTCCGAGTCTTTACATGGTCTGATGATCAACTCCCAGGGATACCAAAAGAGACAGTGATGCATAAGCTCAACCTCAACCCGACCGTGAAGCTCGTACAACAACGTAGAAGGAAGCATGCGCTAGAGAAGCAGATGGTCATCAAGGAGCAAGTCACCAAGGGGTAAAAGACTGGTCTTTTTAGATCGGTCCTATACCCGACGTGGCTGGCCAATGTCATCCTAGTGCCAAAAGCTTCGGGAAAGTGGCGAATGTGCGTGGACTTCACCGACTTGAACAAAGCCACACCAAAAGACTGCTATCTGATGCCGAGCATCGACCAACTGGTTGACTCAACCTCGGGCAAGGAGATACTCAGTTTCCTATACGCCTATTCAGGCTACCACCAGATCAGAATGGATCCAGAAGATATCGAGAAGATCGCCTTCATCACCGACTTCGGCGTGCACTGCTACACCCGGATGCCCTTTGGGCTAAAGAACGCTGGAGCAGCGTACTAGAGGCTAGTCAACCATATGTTCGAGGGACAGCTCGGCCGGAACGTCGAGGCCTATATTGACGACATGCTCGTCAAGACCCGCAAGGCCGAGGACCACTTCATCGACCTAGCAGAGACCTTCGACACTCTCCTGAGGTACACTATGAAGCTCAACCCCACCAAGTGTGCCTTCGGAGTAAGGTCTGGGAAATTCTTGGTGTTCTTAGTAACCTAGCGTGGGATCGAGGCCAACCCCGACAATGTCTAGGCCATCCTGGACATGCGGCCCCCCACCTGCACCAAGGACGTTCAACGCCTTACCTAGCGCATTGCTGCGCTCAACCGATTCCTGTCCTGTACGGCCGAACGATGCCTACCCTTCTTCAAACTGTTGAGGGGGCCCAAAATGGCATCTACTACATTCGCATGGGACAAGGAATGCCAAAGGGCGTTCACTGAGCTTAAGGAGTTCCTGGCTTCGCCACCGATGCTGTCCAAGCCCATTCCAGGTGAAGCCCTACATCTCTACCTCTCGGCAACTCCATCCACAGTTAGCTCGGTCCTGGTCAGAAATGACTCGGGAGTCGGGAGACGGTCTACTACACCAGCAAGGTGCTCAACGAGGCTGAAAGAAGGCACCCCGCAACCGAGAAACTCGTGCTAGCATTGGTTACCTCGACCAAGCACATTCGACCCTACTTCCAAGGGAACTCCATCATCGTACTGACCGACAAGCCACTGAAGAGGATCGTCACTGACCCTGAAGCCTCGGGACGCCTCGTCAAGTGGGCCATTATGCTCGGGGCCTACGATATATCATACCAACCTCGCTCGACTATTAAAGGACAAGCGCTCAGTGGCTTCATCGCCGAGAGCACCATCCCAACCGAAGAAAAATCTCCGTCCGCACCCGAGCCAACCTGGGAATTGTTCATCGACGGATCCTCCAACTTAGCCGGGAGCGGTGCCGGTATCCTCCTGAAGTCCCCCGAAGGAGTAGAGCTGCAATACGCATTGAAGTTCAACTTCCAGGCATCCAACAACGTCTCTGAGTACGAAGCCCTTATCTCGGGAGCCCGCATGGCCCGACGGTTGGGGGCTGAGGGAGTCAGAGTTCACACTGACTCCCAACTAGTCGCTAGCCAGGTCAACGGTAATTATGAAGCTCGGGAAGAACCGATGGTCAAATACCTCCAGCTGGTCAAGACCGTGGCACAACAGTTCGAGAGTTTTGAGGTAGTCCGAATAGCTCGGGAGGAAAACTCCCGAGCGGACGCCCTCTCTCGGCTGGCCTCCCCTCTTGACCTAGAGAGTACTCGATCAGTCCTTCTTGAAGAGCTAGAGCGACCGAGCATTGATTCGGAGCTCATGGCTATTGACTCGGCCCCCTCAAGCGACTGGCGTACCCCGTATCTGTCGTGGCTCCAAGACTCCCAGGAGCCTCCCGACCCTCGGGAAGCCCGAAGATTAAAGTACCAAGCTCGGTGATTCGTCATTCTGGATGGCACTTTATACCGCAGATCCTTCTCCGGTCCCCTCCTAAAGTGCATCAGTACCGACATAGCCATCCGAGCGATTCAAGAAGTTCACGAAGGCCTATGCGGAGCGCATCAAGGAGGAAGGTCGCTCGCCAGGATCTTGCTTCGGTAGGGTTATTGGTGTCCCGCTCTGCAGCGTGACTGCTCGACCTACGTACAACAGTGTGACCGATGCCAGCGATTTGACCATTTGGTCCATCAGCCGGCAACAGAGCTTATCACCCTAGCCAAGCCTTATCCTTTCGCTTGGTGGGGGATCGACATCCTTGGGCCATTCCCTACGGCTAAAGCCCATAAGAAGTTCATCATCGTCGCCATCGACTATTTCACCAAGTGGATCGAGGCCGAAGCTATAGCTAGGATCACCGAGACAGTCATCTGGAGTTTCATCTGGAAATCGATCATCTGTCGCTACGGCATCCCCCGGGTGATAGTGAGCGATAATGGCCGGCAATTTGATTCTCATTATTTCCGAGACAGATGTGCCGACCTAAACATTCGCAATCACTTCACTTCGGTCGCCCACCCTCAGGCTAACGGGCTGGTCGAAAATGCCAATAAGACCATCTTAAAAGGCCTCAAGACCAGGCTCGGCAAAGCCAAGGGCAGCTTGCTCGAGGAATTGCCAAGCGTACTTTGGTCGCACAGAACGACTCCCAAAACGGCAACCGGTGAAAGTCCCTTTCAGCTGGTGTATGGCACCGAGGCTGTGATCCCGTTGAAGATTACCAATCCCTCCCTCTGAGTCATCTGCTTCTCGCCCGAGGCAAACGACCAGAAACTGCTCGAAAACCTCGACCTAGAGGATGAACTCCGAGAGATGGCCAGCAACCGAGCAACGGAATATCAACACCACCTCACTCGATACTACAGTGCCAAAGTCCGGCACAGACACTACCAGCCGGGAGACTTCATTCTCAGGAAAGCCGAAGCCTCTCGACCACTTGAGGCGGCGGGCAAGTTATCCCCTAATTGGGAAGGCCCCTACCGAGTGGTCGAGATGCTCGGGAAAGGAGTGTACTGGTTATCTACTATCGAAGGAGAACTCATCCCTCGGACGTGGAACACGACTACACTCCGCAAGTTCTATTTTTGAACATTTGGCAAGCATACACATGTAAGAAAAATATAATAAATGCCATTCTTCTCTTCTTATTAAACTGTGATGTACATCAAGAAGGTCGAAGCCAATACAGTACATGTCAAAAAAGAAAAATCCATCTGGCGCCAGCACACGAGCCCATCGCTCGGCCGACCCGATTTACTTTCCTGCGTCCAGCCACTGACTCTGCCTCGTGCGAAAACTGGGTCGGATAAAGGATAGTCGACCCCGTTGGCTCGGGCAACTCGGAACAAAGGTGATAGAGGAAGGCTATCTTCCAAGTTGCGCAGGGAAGATTAAGGGGAAACAACAAGAAGAGGACGAAGGGATACAAGAGACAGCCTCCTCTCTGCCAACTCTTTGGAAGGCAGAGAGTGCAGGCACCCTCCAAAGAGTGAAAGGAGAGGGAGAAAAAGAAACCAGCAGAGCTGGACAAGGAGGCAGGGGAAAGCCCTAAAAGGAGGGAGCTTAATTGGCTTCCTCCTCCCCTCGCGATGGAGTCGGCGGATCAGGGACAAGAGTTTGACATGCCCCAGCATGTCGGACCTTCTGCCCGAGTAACCTCCCCGCAAGCGCCGGCCGGAATTGATAAAAGAAGGCGACGTGCCTCCGCACGTCGAACCCCCTTCTAACCTGCTCACCGGCCGTCGAACCCCCTTCAGACCCGAAGCAGCAAGTTACTCTCTGCCCTCCATCGTCTGTAGCTTCGTCTTCCAGAGCGTCTTCCATGCTTCAAATCTGATGGCACAACACTTCGTGAAGAAGGAGGGAGGAAAGACTGTCAGAGAAAACCCTAAGCGATGGAGAGGAAGAGACGCCCTTCAGACCTTTTATAGGTGAAGGGAGGCTACTTGCCTTAAATGATTCTCCCCTCGAAATCACGCTAAAGGGACCTCTCCCTGCGAACGGTCACCTCAAACTCCTCAGTTCCATCCCAGCGGGACACACGAAGCGGCTGGGCACTTAAAGCATGAGAAAATGGAAAGACATGTCAGACACCTGCCCAACCATCATGCGAGATCCACGCAGAAAGTATCAGCACTTTCCAACTACTCTGGATACACTGGTCAAACCATGGCAACGGCGGTACAAAAGAGTTAAGTCTTTATCATAACGCTACTGCCTTACGTTTTCGACCTTCCTTTACACAAAAGAGAAGTTTCTTGTTCAAAAAAGGAGAAAAAGTAAAACAGATACATTAGGCCTCTGGCCCATCCTAAGGCTCAGAAGCGGAAGGCTCACGCGGTCTGCCCCCGTCACCCTCAGCGACGGCCGATCCTGGCACTGACCCCACTGGTGTGGGAATTACCTTGGTTGCGCGCCCTCCCGAGGCATCCGGTGTTGGCGACCCCTCGGATGAAGATGAGTCCACCTCTTCTCCTTCGCCCCCCGACATCGAACCAGAGGAACTGGAGGATGACAAATCCGAGTCATAACGTGGCCTAGACGGGAAATTGATAGTCTCGGACGCCTACTCCTCCGCATAAGAGATGGCCCGGTTGTATCCTTGCTTGAATCCCTTGTGGATGCCCCAGCGAAGTGCTGACTCATAGTAGGGGAGGGCAGCCTCCTTAAGGTTGACCCGGTAGGCCTCTAAGCATTTGTACTACTCGAGTGCCTCCGCACTAGCCGATCCCACCCTACCAGCGAGCTCGGCCTTCTCCCGCTCCACCTCGGCCAACCTCCACTCGGCCTCAGCCATCTGCTTCTCCGCTTCGGCCAGATCAGCCTCGGCCTCCATTCGAAGACGCACGGCTTCCTCCGCCTGGTCCACCAGCTCAACGCGCTCAGCCTCCCACCGGCCATCTAGCTCGACGCGGGCCAAGCGCTCCTCCTCCAGCAGACGGCTCTTCCTATTAAGCGACTCGCAGGCCCGAGCCAGTTGTTCAGACAGCATCTAGGCCTCCACCTGGCTCGCCCTCGCCAGCTCTCTAGCCGAGGAGAACTCCCGTCGAAGCCCATCACGCTCCTCGGTGAGCCGAGCTACCTTCCCGTCGGAGGCGCCAAGGGTCAAGGCAAGGTTCGCCCGTTCTGACTCCGACCGAGCGTAAGCTTCAGCAAGAGAGGCCCACATCTGGGCCAAGATCAAGCCTCCCTCCATAACCAGCTCAAGGGCCGTGGGCGGGGAGCGTTGCCTGTCTCCTCCGTTCACCACCTTCACAGCTATGCGGCAGCATCTCTGATACAGCGGGCCCTGGATGCCTAGCCTCTCCAAAGCCGTCGGAATAGGGACCTCTCCTCCAAGCGACAACCCCTCGGGAGCCTCGTCGGCCGGCCCGGATCGAGCCGCTGCTTCATCCACCCCTCTTGCCTCGATCGGTTGGGGCTGTGTCGCCGCTCCTCGCGACCCCCAAGCCTTGACCGACTCGGCCCCTGTGCCGCCACCAGGAGCGCCACCTACCTCGCTCGACGCTCCAGCCTCGGCCGCGGTCCTGGAGTCGCCCGCTTCGGCCCCGGGCCCCTCGGCTCCTGCAGAGGGGAGAGCCGATCCAGCGCCGCTGCCACCAGCAGAAGCGGCCCCGGCCCCCTCGGCTCCTGCTGAAGGGAGAGCCAATCCAACGCCGCCGCCACTAGAAGTGGCCTGGCCTCCTCGGCCCCCTCTTGCTCAGCGGATAGGAGATCCGGCTCGACAGGGTCGGCCCTATCTCGCTCGAAAGAGGGGAGAGCTACCGAGCCAGAGTCACCTTCGACATCGGGGTTAGACCCAGCCTTCTTGACCCGCCTCTTGGCCTTCACGGCATCCCGTATCATGCCCTCCACGGGATCTTTGAGCTTGGACCCCCGCAGCCTGGAAGGCCCCTCCTGGGTCACCCCCTTGCCCTTAACTCGGGCTCGGGAATGACCCTCGGGAGCTCGCGACTCATCGACAATCTAGTCATTGCCTAGGTCGATCACCTCCCGCTCGGTCGTAGGCTACTCCACCTCAACCGGCCGCCTGTCGTCTGCACAGAAGAAGATATGGTCAGGAAAAGAAAATGGTCTCATCATCCGATGAAGAAGCTGATTCGTGGCGCCCGTACCTGTCGGCCGTAGTCGCGTGAGAAGACACCGCTCGATGTTCTCCGGAGTCACCAGCTCCTCCGTGGATTGGCGATACCTCATCAGAATGACCGCGTACTCCTCCACATCCGAAGAGAACTCGTCCTACCTCGGAGGAATGTTCAGGTGAAAGTTGGGGATTACGGGACACCTCCAAGTCTCCGCCACCAAAAAAATCTCCACCCAGAAGAACTGAGTTTTCCATCCCTTGTGAGAGGAGTCCTTCATGGCTAAGGAGACAGCTCCTATTCCGCCTCGCCTGGATGAAATAGAAGCTCTTCCCGACCAAGGAATGCGCCTTCAACTCAAAAAAATAATGGAAGAGGTCCAAGGAAGGAGGAACCTCGCATTGGCGACATGGGATGTGGAAGGCGGAGAGAAGAAGATAAGAGTTGGCTACCAACTGTATGGGAGCCAACCGGAAAAAATCAAGAAGCTTAAGAACAAAAGGCTCGAAGGGAAGACGGAACCCTCCCTTCCACAACAGAAGGAAGGAGCAGAAATGGCCCGTACAAGAATCCAAGCCCGTCTCGTGTGGGGCAGCCGCAGCGAAGTAAAACTGATATGGCAGGTGAAACTGGTGCTCCAGTTGTTTCACCTCCGCCTCCCCTAGCTCGCTGCAGTTTGGAGCCGGCGGTATCACCGTCGCCCTCACCTCAAGCTCACCCTCCCACTCTTCGACCTCCAAACATTGATCCGCCATGGAATCTGAAGAGGAACTTGAAGAGAAATGCTCCCGAGACTCCGAAGACTCTGGAGGAAGGGGAAGCTTTCGAACCGCCTCCGCAGTTGTCTCCGCCAACTCTGTGAACGCCGCTATAAGCCTCTGCTCTTCCGTAGTGTCCTCACGACGCATCAAAGAGCCCCAAAAGTAAGCACGAAGGAGAGCAAAACCCTAAAACTGAGGGAGTCCGGAATGACAACAAGCGCACAACACCTATATTTTCACGCGGAAGGCGGCGCGTCGTTCCAACCTCCGAGAAAGGGGGGCCCCTTCATTTGAAATCCGTCAGGATTATCATTATTACGGGCCTAGGTGACCACGACACGTGGCTTCTTAACACCGCTAGATCTCCACCCACCCGAGCCATGCTGGTCCAAAACCGTAACAACTACTCTTCCGAGCCTGCCAAGGCTCGGGAGTAGGAGGGGGACAAGTTGAGAGGGGGATTTCTATAGCCCATTTAAGAGCAGGCCGAACTAGGTCCATCAAGACCAAACGAGGCCCAGCTCATCTAAGTGACCGCCCGCAGGGCCCACTTAGCATAAAATCCCAATAAGATCACTTGGGATCAAGCACTTCCTCAGCGGCCATCAGGCTCGGAAGGCCCGAGCATTGGTCAGGTCGGAGGAAGACCCACGCCTGATTTATCCCCTCGCCGAGATAAAGGCTAGCGCTCAGCGCCCACTCCTACTGAGCCTCATTTGAGTTATGCCTATCGCCGGGACAGGGTTGGCACTCTTCATGCTTGCATCGACCGACGATTGCTTATCCACGCTGCTGTTGAGAGCCCTTTATGAGCAGGAGTTCAAAAGGATAAGGGACCCACGACCCCTCAAGGCTATAAAGATCCCACGATGAGGACGTAAAGAGCCCACGTTGAGGACGTAACTCCCGCCTAAAACTCCTTAGCTTACGGGACTCACGAGGCCGGCGCACTATTTAAACTTGGGACTCCGTCCGGCGAAAGGTAAGGCCAACTCATGCCTACACTCCCTGAGCAGGAACCACTTCACCACCTTGGTGGAGAGGGATCTCGTGCATCTCCTTCCTCCTCCCATCATTGTTTTTACCACTACTCTACTGACTTAGACATCGGAGGGTTTTCCCCAGGGTATCACCCCTGGGCCCCCTGATCCGTTTCCCTTCCATGCAGTTCACTGTTCGGTGATCATCTTCTCCAGCTCAGGATCAGCGTGAGATCGCCCCTCTTCACTATTGAAAATCTAACAAAATCAAAAAAATTTAAAAATAAATCCAAAAAATGTGTCTTTTTCATGCATTTGCATTTGTTTTCAGGACAGATACGTAATCCGTTTGCTAAGTATGTAGGTTGCAAGTACTCAGGCATTCCTTACTATATCTTTGTGCTCTGCCTCCTGTCCACATCTTTGATCTGTTCTTTCCTTCTTCGATCCACTTTCTGGATCTGTTCTAAAGCTCATGTCCTTCTCAGATTTTGTTTGCAATGATCATATCTTTATGAGAGGGCTTTGCCTCACGATTATGAACCTGGCGGTTCTGCTTCATTCTGATCTTGGGTTTTGATTGAAGGGTATATTTGTTTATGTCCTTTGTCCCGCCGTGTCCTTGTCACGAGTTTATGTCCCACTGTGTTGTCCCACACATGTTACTTTATCCCTCACTGCATGTTGTTGGTTATCTTACATATGTTGATAGTCGTCCCTCTATATTCTGTGTGTTGTCCCAACCGTGTGTTGTCCCACTGCGCTGTTGTCTTGTCAGGCTGTGTTCATGCATGCATGTTGTTTGTTCATGCCATTGCATATGTGATCGTTTGCCTTTGTTATGTTATGTTGCATTGTCTCCCATTTCATTTGATCGTTATGTTATGTCATGTTGTTTGTCGTTCAGTTGATCGTTATGTTATCTTCGCTATGTTTATACTTGCTTGTTTGTCATATTTATCTTATTTGAAAATTCATAAAAATCAGAAAATTAAAAAATCTAAAAAAATGTCGTTTCGCCTGCACAGGTATGGCTCTCTATCCCTTCTCATTATTGCATTACTATATGGTATCTACCGTATTATAGCCTCTCAAGGACCGGTTGGTTGCCCGTGTGTTCTAGGATCTGATGTTCCCCTTTAACAAAAATGATAATGATCTAGGAGCATACGGTTAATCATTGGATACGTCGCTCGGTTGGGTCAGGTGGGGGACGATGGACTCTGTCTCGCCCGCCGTGGTTGCAAGAAGACTTTTGACCCCGTCTTGGCTCAATCTAGCAATATTATCCAAGGGTACTTTCTATTTTATCTTTCGTTACATTCGTTTTAATGATTTCTTTATTTTAGCCCAGCATGCATCATGACATTTTTTGAGCACTCACGTCTCGTGATACGCTCAAGATTGTTCCTTAGCAATGGTTAATTGCACTTCAATTCACTTGGATAAGAGATCCCCATTCCACTCTAAATTTGAACGATATCTCTGATCTTCTCGCTTGGTCTGGTTGGCCATCGTGATTCCTATCTGGAGCTTAGTCTACCTCCTTTTATTTTTATTACTGCTTATTTCGATGTCCCCATTGGTCCGAGGGATTGTGTCCCCCATGAGGTTTATCATGTGTTTTACTTTTCATTTAGTTTAATTCTCCAGACATGTCTCATCCGCGTCAGCCATTCCGGGTGGGTAGTTGGCATTTTCGGGAGAATTCTTGTAACTTGTTGGTTAAAATGAGTGTCTTTTGCCTTGATGCCCGCTTATCAGTTCTCTCCGCTTCATCTCCATTTGACGTCGATGTCACTTTCCTTGGTGCCTTCCTTGGATGGATTTCGAGCCCATTTCATTATTCCATTCCCTCTGAGGCTTGGAGATCATTATTTCATAGAGCCTTCGAGCTTATTTTATCAACTTCCAACTTCCCAAGTCAACTTACGGCCCATTTAGGCCGGCTTCCCTCAAGCATTCAGCCCCCTTTCGCTGCGCAGTCTTAAAAATGGTCCTTTTTTCACCGCCTTCTATTCCCCTATTCAAAATGTTCCCTTCACCAAAGTTGTTCATCTTTCAAATCTCTATAATTTCCTCTTCGATGTCATTGGCCAGTTCCGCACCTATTTCAAGTTATTCACATTTTTCTGGTAGATTGTACTATTCACCTACGTCCCTATATTTTTCCTCTCTGTTCTTGCCCCATTTTCTCTCTCTTCTTATCATTTTCTCATCTTACTCTCTTCATGAAAGTTGTTCATCTTTCAGTTATCTATAATTTCTTCTTCTACCACTTTTTCTAGTTCTTCAGCGTTTGAGAGATATGATCCGATTCCCAAAGTCACACGAGCTTTGTAGCAAAATGGTCAACAGTTGACCATCCCATGAATAAACGGTCACAAGATGACCGCCCCATGAATAAAATGGTCAAGAGCTAGGTAGACCAGTGAACGTTTATTCATGGGACGGTTAACTGTTGACCGTTTTGCTGCCAAGCTCGCGTGACTTTGGGAATTAAAGCATATCTTGAAAATAGTGTAGAATTAGCAAAAGTGGTAGAAGAAGAAATTGTAGATAACAGAAAAATAAACAACTTGTATGAAGAGAGTAAGATGAGAAAATGACCAGAAGAGAGAGCAAATGGGGTGAGAATAGAGAGAAAAAATACTGGGACGTAGGTGAACAATGAAGTCTGCCAAAAAAAATGTGAATAACTTGAAATAGGTGCAGAACTGGCCAGTGACATAGAAAAAGAAATTGTAGAGATTTGAAATATGAACAATTTTGGTGAAGGGAACATTTTGAATAGGGGAATGGAAGGGGGTGAAAAAATGACTGTTTTCAAGACTACGTAGTGAAAGGGGGCTGAATGCTTGAGGGAAGCCGGCCTAAATGGGCCGTAAGTTAACTTGGGAAGCTGGAAGTTGATAAAATAAGCTCCAGGGCTCTATGAAATAATAATCTCCAAGGCTCAAAGGGAATGGAACAATGAAATGGGCTCAAAATCCATCCACGGAAGGCTCCAAAACAACGGGTAATTCGAGACATCAAAAATGATGAATAAAAGAAATGACTCGACTTGTGGGCTAAAAATGGGTGTTCACAGATGCCCCTCCTTGATGTCCGCTTTGCAAGAGAACGAGCGAAAGCGACGCGGAGGTGAAGTGGAAAGGAGATGGAGCGAAAGCGACAGCGACGTGAAATGGAGATGACACTGAGATGAAGCAGAGAGAACTGATAAGCGGGCATCAAGGTAAAAGAGAACCGTTTTAACCAACAAGCTACAAGAATTCTCCCGAAAACGTCGCACTACCCACCCGGAATGGCTGACGCGGATGAGACATGTCTGGAGAATTAAACTAAATGAAAAGGAAAACACATGATCAACCACATGGGGGACACAATCCCTCGGACCAATGAGGAGATCGGAATAAGCAGTAACGAAAATAAAAGGAGGCAGACTAAGCTCTAGACAGGAATCACGCTGGCCAACCAGACCAAGCGGGAAGATCAGAGAAATCATTAAAATTTAGAGTGGAATGGGGATCTCTTATCCAAGTGAATTGAAGTGCAATTAACCATTGCTGAGGAACAACCATGTGGTATTTCCCGCATGCCAATCTGAATCCTAGTCCCTGGCTGTTTTGGGGATGATGAGCCTAAATTTCCTCTAGAGAAGGTTGCTAAGAAGGGTTCCCTTGCACTAGTGCCAGTTTCTTCACAAGCGAGGCCGGTGGCAATCTCATTGTTTGCCGGAGGATTCACTATTGATGTTGTTATTACTCCTCGCTCGATTGCTGTTCCGTTCACTGGCCAAGAAGGGTTCTTTACTCAGATTGTGCCAACTCGAAAATGATCACTATGATCACATTGTCACCCATAGTCCCACACAGTTCGGGATGGAAGAATGACATAGGCCGAGGCCTAAAATCATAAGAAAATGGAGAATCTAGAGGTTCCGGATGAGGGGAGAAAGAAGGATGGGGGTTTGCGGACCCGAAAAGAGAGGAGAAGATCATAGAAACTGGATTAGAGGAAGGGAGGTACACCACCCATGGGTGGGAGCTGAGCAATAGAAAGGATGAATGAAAGGAAGAGGAAGAGGAAGAAGTGGACCGCTACACTCCTTCTTCGACCATGTCGGATGATTCTTATTCTCCTCTTTCTTCTCACTCCTCTTCACCCTTTCAGGGTCACCACCCTTTTTCTTGCTATTTTTGAGACTTTAGCCCGCCTTGATCTCAGTTAATCCCTGTTCATTCTATACTTGGTTCCTTGTTATCATGGCCTCAGTGCCTTAACGAGGGAGTTCTAGCCCTCATCTCTCTTTCTTTTTTATCCCTTCTTCGTCCAGTATGATGTCTGCCACTCCTCTGTGTCGAGGAATCCAATCCTTTGCTCTCCTTTCATCCTTTATCCTGACAAGTAAGGAAAACAAAGCTTGCGCTCCTCAAAACTCGATGATCGAAATCGCTTCAGGAGGTCGGTTTTCATGCCATGGATTTGCAAAGATATCTTTGATTTTGTGCAAGAACATGTTATCATTGCTATTACTCTGTTATTCTGGTCCACTTACAAAGAGTGGATTTCGACCAGGATTATGGTATTGGGCCAGATAAGGGGATCCAGACTGAAAAGAAGAAAAGCCCATTCTAGGAATAGAAGGATGTATGGGCTTGGAAGGATCATGATCATAAGAATGAGGACCCATTGGGCCAGTAGTAACATGGGTAGAAGGAGCGGGCCTATTAAGAGAAGTAGGCCCATTAAGGGAATAAGAAGGCCCGTTAAAAGAAGAGGGCCCATTCAAAGTAGAAGAGGGCCCATTAAGCGAAGAAGAGGGGGGCCTGTTAGAAGGATGAGGCCCATTAAAAGGGCAAGGCCCATTGAAGGGATAAGGCCCACTAAGAGAATGGGACCCATTAAAGGAAGATGGGCCACTCAAGGAAGATGACCCATTAAAGGAATGGGGCCCATTAGATGAATGAGGCCCGTTATGAGAATGAGGCCCATTAAGATGTTTAGCAATAAGTTTTTGGTCCTTGACCGGGTCCATTTGGCAAACCAGAGGTGACCCTCTTCTACTTTGAATGGGCCCTCTTCCTTTAACGGGCCTTCTTATTCCCTTAATGGGCCTACTTCTCTTAATAGGCCTGCTCCTTCTACCCATGTTGCTGCTGGCCCAATGGGTCCTCATTCTTATGATCATGATCCTTCCAGGCCCATGCATCCTTCTATTCCTGGAATGGGCTTTTCTTCTTTTCAGTCTGGATCCCCTTATCTGGCCCAATACCACAATCCTCGTCCAAATCCACATTCTCTTGCTTAGGCTAGCTTGCATCCTTCTCAGTCTCTCCCTATCGAGGAGATGATTGCTCAAACACAATGCCAGCTTGGTGAGCTACAACACCGAATTTATCCCAGATCTTCTTTGAGTAGCTCGTTTGCATTCCAAGGCCTTCAACTTCCATCGCGTTCACAAATTCCTACATATCGCTGCTATGGTGGAGTCGGTGACCCCTATGTGCACTTGAAGGAGTTTCTTTATGAGTCGGCCCAATTCCGACATGACCAACATTTCCCTCTATGTTCCGTGTATTGTCCCAACCATGTGGTCATCCGTCATGTTCTTGTCCCAACTGTGTGTTGTCCCACCGTGTTGTTATCTTGTCACGCTGTGTTCATGCATGCATGTTGTTTATTCATGCCATTGCAAATGTGCTCGTTTACCTTTGTTATGTTATGTTGCATTGTCTCCCATTTCATTTGATCGTTATGTTATGTCATGCTATTTGTCATTCAGTTGATCGTTATGTTATCTTCACTATGTTTATACTTACTTTTTTGTCATATTTATCTTATTTGAAAATTCATAAAAATCAGAAAATCCAAAAAAAATGTCGTTTCGCCTGCTATCCATCATCTCCCACATTTCCTTCCATGAGTCATAATCTACATAATTCACCGTGATACGTTTATGCACATTTGGAAGGGAAAGGCCTAAAATGGGTGTATTGTGGTCAAGTGTCTTCTTGCAACCACGGCGTGTGAGACAGAGTCCATTGTCTCCCACCTGACCCAACCGAGCTGCCTATCCAACGATTAACCATATGCTCGTAGATCATCATCGTTTTTTTTAAAGGGGAACATCATATCCTAGAACACACGGGCAACCAGCCGGTCCTTGAGAGGCTATAATAAGGTAAATACCATATAGTAATGCAACAATGAGAAGGGATAGAGAGCCATACCTGACTTACCTGTGCAGGCGAAACGATATTTTTTTTGGATTTTCTGATTTTTATGAATTTTTAAATAAGACAAATATGACAAACAAGCAAGTATAAACATAGCGAAGATAACATAACGATCAACTGAACGACAAACAACATGACATAACATAACGATAAAATGAAATGGGAGATAATGCAACAAAACATAACAAAGGCAAACGAGCACATATGCAATGGCATGAACAAACAACATGCATGTATGAACACAGCATGACAAGACAACAACGCGGTGGGACAAGAACATGACGGATGATCGCACGGTTGGGACAACACACGGAACATAGAGGGACGACTATCAACATGTGTAAGACAACCAACAACATGCAGTGAGGGATAAAACAACATGTGTGGGGTAACACGGTGGGACATAAACTCGTGACAAGGACATGGCGGGACAAGGACACGGCGGGACAAAGGACATAAACAAATACGCCCTTCAATCAAAACCCAAGATCAGAATGTGTTGGGTATTACATTCCCACATTATTTTTGACCTTGGTTTTGATGATAACAAAATATTGTGTGTTTGTGGAGCAAATATTTATCATGCTTTTGGAAAGGCTTAAAAAAAGTACTCACTGATGTGAAAATGAATATCCATCACTTGGAGTTTCTTGTTGTTGAGCATTTGGAAGGATTGGTAAATACAAGAATGTTTTTTGTATGTTTGAGCTTCCATGGTTTTATACTCGAATGCTTAAGAGATTTAAAGTCTATCAAATGTCAAAGATGGTGGTTCATGTTTTACAATTCCATTTACTTGTTGCAATGTGCATTTGAATGTGTATAGATATGGAGTTTTATGTGGAAGAATCAAGTTAAGGAGAACTCAATTTTGGATACATAAACTAACTTGATGTTTGTGCTTTTACAGGTTCAAGGATGGTTTTTAAACCCTCTCATGTCAAGTGGATGATGGTAACATCTAACCATTTTTTTTGTTTGATTTGAATAGGGTTTGCAGTGTTTTTCCAACCATTTCTGGCATGGGTCGACCCATGGAGTCGACCCCCAAGTGTTCTGTCTGGACAGAACACATTTTTGTGACCCAGTGTGCAGGGGTCGACCCATGGGGTCGACCCACACTGCATCGGTCGACCCCATGGGTCGACCCCTGGGTTCTGGGTCTTTATTTTGCTTCTGCACGTCCTCTGGTTGTCCAGGGGTCGACCTATAGGGTCGACCCATTCCGGCACGAGATTTGCGAATCCGATTAAAATCCATTGAAAACCTTTCTAAACTTTACCAAAACACCCCCCATTAGTTACTAATCATGTTTAGGTGTTTCTAACGCACTTTGGGAGGGTTTTATGTGTCTTTTCCCCACCCCTCTATATATATCATTGTGAACTCCGAATTTGAGTATAGAGAACCCTAATGTGCTATCTTTCTCTTATCTTGTAGGTGAAGAAAGGGGGAAAAGGAAGGAGGGGCTATTGCAAGGTGGATTTCATCTCCAATAAAGCATTTCTGGAGATTGTGGAAGAAGAGAAAGAAGAGAGAATCGACGAGAGGATCAAGAGGAAGCTTGAATCACCATCATCTGACCTCCCTCCGAACCGGGAATCGAAGAAGATCATTTTCAGCCCTTTTTACATATGGGGATTCATTTCTTCACTCTTTTCCCATCTATTCCAATCATTTACTCTTCGTTTATGAGCATGTATTGAACATATCATTTATTTCTGAACTTTAGCTCTGTGTGTGGTGAACCGTCAGCGTACGGTTGTGATCATATCTTGCCGCGAGTGTTGCGGTGTGTGTGTGTGGATTGATCCCGCTGGTGGAACGTTGTGGAGACGAAGTCTCCATGTGTGTTGGAGTATATTCTCCGTGTGCTTCGTTGTGAAGCAAGTGAAGCCTCACTGGTTCGGTGAGGGGTGGACGTAGGGAGCCCGTCGTGGTCCCAAACCACCTTAAAATCCCCGTGTCCTGTGGTTGCTTGCTTGTACATTTTCTTATCCCAACACATTCGAGTGTGCTCAGAAAGATTGAGTGAACTAGATTTATTTCTGTTCAACTTGTTTTTCATCAATCTCATTAATTTCGCATATTGTTTAAAATCTATAATTTCGTGTGGGGGACAATTCAACGCCCCCTTCTTGTCCGCGTATATTGTTATCTGGGCCAACAGAATGAAGCAGAACCGTCAGGTTCATAATCACGAGACAAAGCCCTCTCATAAAGATATGATCATTGCAAACAAAAGCTGAGAAGGACATGAGCTTCAGAACAGATCGAGAGAGTGGATCGAAGAAGGAAAGAACATATCAAAGATGTGGACAGGAGGCAGAGTACAAAGATATAGCAAGGAATGCCTGAGTACTTGTAACCTGCAGACTTAGCAAACGGATTACGTATATGTCCTTAAAACAAATGCAAATGCATGAAAAAGATAGATTTTTTTTACTTTTTTTGATTTTTTTAGATTTTAAATAGTATTTCATTTTTCTGGATTTTTTTTGAAGTATTTGATTTTTTAGGTTTTTGAAATATTTATTTTTTTTAAAACTTTGAAGTATTAGAATATTTGGGATTTTTGACAATATTTGATTTTGTTTTGGATTTTTTTGAAATATTTAATTTTTTTAGACTTTTGGTAATATTTGATTTTTTTTTTAGATTTTGACATAGCAATCCGTAGCACCTAAAGACGGGCTCAAACTACTGGCCAGGGACCGTCGTTCCTACCCCTTTCATTAAAGGCTTCCCTTAAGCAGGACGTGCATGTGAGGGTGACTTACCACAACGAACCGCTTCTAAAGAACGATGTCCCTACTAAGGCTATACCCGGAATACAACCCAACCTAAGAGGGAGAAGTAGAAGAAAAATTGGAGACAAGCTTCGTGTAGGATGGGAGATATCAAGGCTCGAATTCTTTCTAGGGCACTACCCCTCAAAGAGATAGCCTGTTGCGCCGGGGCTTTGTGTCTTTAATTTTTAGACCCATATTTATTAGGCACGCTTGCGACCGGGATCATGACGTCCTGCGGGGAACTGTACTGCCACTCTTGCCATGCCATTGATTCATAATTTTACATTGATTCATTTTCTCATTTTGGTAGCCCTTATTGGCCAGATATAGCATGAAAGCTCACTTCTGAGGGTCAAGACTGTCCCTATTTGAGACCTCTCTTGTCTTAGGGAGCGCCTAGGTTAGTCATTTTATCCATCAATCTCTTGCCCCTGCACTTGACCGAGTAGAGAACAGAAAAGGCCTTCATGCATACCCAAAGTATGGCCAAAGTAGCAACGGTGTGCCTTAGAGAGATAGGCTATGGCTCGCCGTGTAGTGTGTGAAAAATTCATACTCAAAGGTCACCCTCAACAATCAGGGAAAGAAACTAGACTCCTAACACGGAGTTATCACCAGCCTAAGGGATGCTGCAGAAGCGAACTCGTTTTTTATTTTTTGGACTAAGCTAACTAAGCAAATTTCTAAAAGCCACTTAACCATGTTGAGGAATAGCATTATAAGCACGTGCAGGAATAAATAGAAATATTAGCAATGACAGCATATTTCTTGCACAAAATAACGATACCTTGCATATCCACAGTGTGGTAACAGCATCCTGACACGATCTTGATCATCGAGCTTCGTACAGCACGAGCTTTGTATTCCTTGCTTGACAGGATGAAAGGGAGAGGATAGCAAGGCTTGAAAATTTCTCTACACGGAGGAGCGGCGGCCACCATACTAGACGAAATAAGGATAAAAAGGAAGATGGACGAGGGCTAGAACTCCCTCCTTAAGACACAGAGACCCTGATAACAAGGAACCAAATAAAGAATAAGCAAAGATTAGCTGGGATCAAGGCAGACTAATGTCTCGAAAATAGTAAGAAAAAGGGTAATGACCCTTAAAGGGTGAGGAGGAAAGAATAGAGAGACCATGAGAAGATTGTGGAAAAGATAAGGGGAGAAGAGGAGTGATCATCCGACGTGGTCGGAGAAAAGGAATTAGAATCACCCGACAGGGTCGGGGAAAGAAAATGATTGACACCCGACAGGGTCGGGGAAGAAGAATGATGGTCACCCGACAGGGTCGAGGAAGGATCAGAAGCAGAGCCTGGGGATATCGGAAGAGAAGGATCAGAAGAAGTCCCGAAAGTGGGATGAAAGGATGACATAGGCCGAGACCTAAAATCATGAGAGAACGGAGGATCCGGAGGCTCCGGATGAGTGGAAAATGAAGAATGGGGGGTTTGCGGACCCGAAAAGAGAGGAGAAGAACATAGAAACTGGATTAGAGGAAGGGAGGTACACCACCCAGGGGTGGGAGCTGAGCAATAGAAAGGATGAACGAAAGGAATAGGAAGAGGAAGAATGGTGCGGACACCAGAGCGAGCGAGAAGCACGAACCGGTGAGCCGTCAGTACCGTACGCGGAGCACCACCCGGGCTACCTCGGCTTCCATCTGGCTCGGAGACAGTCTAGAGACTCCCCCATGAGTCTCGATATTTATAGTATTTACTGGGACTTTATTTGTGTGTAATGTATTGTAATTTGGATTTGGCTTTACTTGGATTGTATTTGGATTGTAAGAGGGGTTTATTTGTAAAATGGGACAACCTGGGTCCCGCGGGCCCCCCATCCCTTCTCCCATTGATCCACCTCATCTCTTGGGCACATGTGGGGTCAATCAAACCTCCATGGTGGGCTTCTAGAAGGGTTGGACCAAGGGGGGGACAAAGGATTGTAAAATTAAAAAAAAAGGCACCAAAGTCAAGGGGGCGCCCTGTGATATTATAGTTTAATAGGATTTGAAATTTTATTTTATTTGATTTCAAATCACATGGGAGAAATAAATTTGAACTCCCTCTTTTACCCCTCCCCAACTCTCGATCTAGGGATAGAACTAGCCTTTTTGTATTTTCTATAAGAACCTTGTATTTTCATTTTGAGTGGAATTAATGCAAAGAAAATCTTGAATTTCCTCCAAAGGAGCAAGGGCCGCCCCTCTTTCTTTCTCCTCTCTTCTTCTTGCAGCTGGGAAGGCTGTGTTCTGAGGTGGGAAGCCTCATCTATCTGGTGTGGAGTTCGTCGTTGCCGCCGCCGCCGCCATCGAGCCGCCGTTGCACCGCCACCGCCTCCGTCGGTATTCCGCCAATCGGGTGATAGCAGGCCATTCTCAGATTTTTATCTCTCAGCCACGAGTTCATCTGGAGCCCAAACTTTCAGGGTGAGTTCCGGGGGTCTTCACTACGTCCCATAAAATTTGGTTGGGCTTCAAGCTTCCATGTTGCAATTTTCCATTTTCGTTCTTCCTTTCCATCCAGATCTGCTAGTTTTCAGTCCAGATTCACAGTAGCTCTGAGTGTCTCCTCTTCGGACCTTTTCTTGATTTTTTCTTGAGCACCCAATTTTACTGGAGGTTCTTTCCAACACCCCCTCCATCCACGAATTTTCGTGGAATTTCTAAAGGCCTTCACATATTTTCTAAAAATCACTTTCAGATCCCACTTAGTTCTGTCTGTCTCTGTCCAGATCCGACCACCCACTAGTATAAAATATCTTTCCCCATCCAAACCTCCACCAAATCGGTCATAAGAATTATTGCCGTTTTCCTCTCTCTCCCCTCTACAACTTTCATGAAGATCTCGAGGTCTGAACCGCGGTCAATGCCAGCTCTCAGGAAACTTCAGTTCTTCCCGGCCAGATCTGAAACTGAGATCAGTCCGGTTCTAAATTCCCCCATCAGAAGCACGATCCCAACGAGGTGTCTAGATCACAGAAGGTCTAAGTACTTCGAAGGATCTTTCCAACGATACCTCTTGCACGTCGATCCGACGTCGGGAGTGATCGCAGCAGCAGATCTCGCCAGATCGCGGGCTGTAAAACAGAAGCAACATATCCGTGGGCAGCAACTCCAAGACTTGGAGATCATAGCCAATCGGCCTCCGGCCGATGTTCCAGCCAGGCTGCCGCCCATGGAAGTGCGCCACCAGAGGTCACCATCACAGTGGGACCCACTCCGTCAGGTCCAAAGGACGGGGCAGCACGTGGGCCCCATGAACCCGCAGATCGCGCCGTTCGGACAGCACTAAAACGGGGGTTTCGGCGCCGACGGACGACATCAAGATGCTTCCCGTCAACCCAATTCCCGCTACTCTCGTGTCCCACATGTGACCTATTACCGCCATGCGTGGAGTGGGTCAAATCTTTGTACCGCAGTGTATTTGTTTAACCGAGAGTACAGGATTGGCCGGGGTTGTCTTCCCCACGCCGGGAGGGTGGAGGTAACGATCTCGACTTCTTGGCATTTCCTTGCTTAGCTAGTATATGGTCGTGTGCCGTTGCTGAGTGCGATAGGAACCTAGCCTGTGAGTCCATGTCACCGCTGTGAGCGAGAGAGTGACCCGTCCCGTGGCTTGATCCGAGCACGGAAGTGAGTCGACCACTCTTGACTCTGCCAATTTCTCAATCGCACGGATCTGCGTTTCCCCTCACTTGGGACGACGAGTGAGCTTGCGTTTCTGTTAGTGACATATAGCCCATCGGAACTCTTAGTGTCGGGCCAAACTGTCTCCATTGTTGTATGTTGCTGGTCATGTCCGCATTTAGAGTCCGAGGTCCGCATCACTTAGAGTCGGTCCCCGTGTCCGTCCCGCATCAGTTTGGTATCAAAGCGAGTCGAGTCTAGGGTAGTCATTGCATGAGTCTTGCACGGTCTAAGTCGAAGTCTAGGATCATCATTATTTTCAAAATAAAAAAAGTGTTTTAAATTTGCATTTCATCCCGATAATTCGGTATATTAAAAGGTGTTGTCCGAACGTTAGACTACGCCTATCGGGAAGGCCGCACACTTGCGGGTGTGATCTTCGGATTGATTAACTCCGCCACGTACCGGATATTGGTTTAGGTCTAGGTGCATTAGTCAGTGTTTGCATCAGTTTGTGTCTCCTAGTTCATGTGTGTTTGCATGCCCACCCGTCGAGGTGCCCAATACTCGCCACCACCACCTATGACGGATTCCCGAGCCCGTAGCTCCGATGAGCCTTCGACGGTCGAGATGTTCCGAGCCCTCATGGATCGTCTCGATACGTGTATGGATGGCCTTAGTACGCGTCTAGATGGCGTAGGAACGCGTCTAAAAGGGAGAATGAAAGCCCTCGAGGATCGGGCCGAAGCATCGGACCAGTCCATTTAGGGTCTTGTAGGGAGGATTGTCGTCCTTGAGAGGGCCCGAGTAGCGGCGTAACCCGCGCCGACGAATGGCCAACAAGAGCCGGCTCAGCAACCTGCTCCAAGAGCTCAGGCGGTAGATGTTGGGAGGCAACAGGTGTATGAGGTGGCTGACTATGCATCTGATAATGAGCAAGGGGGATATGGTCGTCGTAACCAACGACGGAATCGTGATGACGAGGATGGCAACCACGTACTTCGGAGCGTGCGTGCGGACCCTCCCCTTTTTAGCGGGTCCTTAGACCCGAAGGCCTATTTAGATTGGGAGGCCGGCATGGACTGGTACTTCGAGTGGTTTGAGATGACGGACCACCGGAGAGTTCGTTACACAAAGATGAAGCTGCATGGGCAGGCCCAAACTTATTGGACCAATGTGGAGAGCCAGCTAAATCAGCGACGTCAACCCTCGATCGGCACTTGGGATGACATGAAAATGAAATTAAGGGAGAAGTACCTTCCTGCCTCATATCGCCAACGTCTCATAGACAAATGGCAAAGTCTCTCCCAAGGGAACCGATCCGTGATCGAGTACACCGCCGAGTTTGATGAGTATTATTTGCGGTGTGGAGTTACAGAAGAGAGCACCATGACCATATCATGCTTTCGGAGAGGTTTGAGGCCAAACTATCAATATGAACTTTTTCACCGCAATGTGACCACTTTGGAACAGGCGTATTAGGTTGCTCTCGAATTGGAGCAATTCGAGGCCGAGTTCGAGTCTACCCATCGGTTGGGCTCCTTCCCCCTTCATAGTGTCAAGCCCCGTGGCTCTTCTGGCACGTATCCGAGGGCCCCCATTGCCCGACCGCATGAGCCCACTCATCCCGAGCCATTCGCTCCTAGGCCTCGTCCTCCACTTCCGAGGGACCTTCCTCGTCCCCAACAACTTACGTCACCCATCGCCCGTCCACCAGCACCCGCACCTCCTACTCGTCCCTTGTTGCCTTCACCTCTTATCCGTCGGGAGGATAAAGGGAAATGACCTTTGATTGGGGAGCCTAGTGGATCACGACAGTAGTGTTATCACTGCAATGGGTTTGGCCATTTTGCCAACCAGTGTCCCACTCGCCCATCTCTTGTCATCGGGGACACACAGGCCGAGGATGCCACCCCTACGGATCTCGTGTTAGTCAGCTATGAAGCAAATCCGGAGCTAGCTGACAAGTATTATGAGGCCGAAGGTGATGGCCAGGATGCCCAGCATCCAGATGATACGCACTTGGGGGTCGTCAGGTGTATTCTCACCCAGCCACAGGCCAGTGATGACTGGCGTCGGACCACTATCTTTCATACATTCTGTAGGCTGGGCAAGCAAGTTTGTAAGGTGATCATCGATAGTGGGAGTTGCATCAATGCAATCTCCATGGGCACTGTCTCCAGTATTGGTCTTACACCCGTGGACCATCCTTGCCCCTATCGAGTATCATGGGTGGATTCCACCTCCATTCTGATCAGGCTGCAGTGTCTGGTCCCACTGCAATTCCATGCCTACCATGACGAGATCTGGTGTAATGTCCTCCCCATGGAGGTGGGTAGCATTATTCTTGATAGGCCTTGGTTATTTGATCGAGATGCCACACTTCAGGACCGGTTGAACACCTGTACCTTCTACCATGCTGGCCAACGGATTCTCCTCCAACCCTCTCAGCCCAAGAAGCCTTCAGTTAAGGGTCCTACTGGTCCTAGTACTCCGGAGCCTTCCATTCCCGGGCCGAGTACCCCACCCCTAGCTCGGGCTATGACCGTTACATCTAGCCCAGGCGAGCCCTCAACTAGGAGATTGATGATGATTAGCTCCCGGGAAATGGAGCGGGAGGCTAGTAGGGGCTGCCCTGTGTTTGCTATTACGGTCCGAGAGGTGGAGCCGAAGTTCGAGGGTGAACTCCCACCCGATGTCATTCCTATTCTGCAGGAGTTCACTGATATTTTGCCCGAGGAGCTTCCCGAGGGACTCCCACCCATGCAGGATATTCAGCATGCTATCGACCTGATTCCGGGCTCCTCATTGCCCAATCTTCTTCATTATCGCATGAGTCCCACGGAACATGCCGAGCTAAAACGGCAGGTCGATGAGTTGATGTAGAGAGGGTCTATTCGAGACAGCATGAGTCCATGTGCTGTTCTCGTATTACTCGCCCCAAAGAAGGATGGCACGTGGAGAATGTGCATTGATAGTCGTGCCATCAACAAAATCACCGTGAAGTATAGGTTCCCTAATCCCCGCCTAGATGATATGCTAGACATGATGGCCGGTGCCACTATCTTCTCGAAGATCGATCTTAAGAGTGGCTACAATCAGGTGAGGATTAGGCCAGGTGATGAGTGGAAGACCGCATTCAAAACCAAGGATGGTCTATATGAGTGGTTGGTTATGCCCTTTGGGTTGACCAATGCCCCTAGTACCTTCATGGGACTCATGACTCAGGTCCTTCGACCATTCATTGGAGTCTTTGTGGTTGTGTATTTTGATGATATCCTTATATATAGTCGCACAAAAGGGGACCACTTGGGCCATCTACGGCAGGTCTGTCTTCTTTTGAGGCGAGAGCGGTTGTTTACAAACCCACAGAAGTCTGCCTTCATGACACCTCAGCTTACCTTCTTATGTTTTATTGTGTCTAGTACTGGGGTCTCCGCCGATCCGGAGAAGGTCCGAGCCATTGTTGATTGGTCGGAACCCCGTACGGTCCATGATATCCGCAACTTCCATGGCCTTGCGACGTTCTATCATCGTTTCATCCCCGGATTTAGCTCCGTCACTACCCCGATCACGGACTGTATTCGGAAGGGCACATTTATATGGACGAAGGCCGCAACTGCTGCCTTCAAGGACATCAAGGAGCGCATGACCCAGACACCTATCCTTCGATTGTCAGATTTCTCGAAGGTGTTTGAGGTCACTTGTGATGCGTCAGGTGTTGGGATAGGAGGAGTGTTGAGTCAGGAGGCCCACCCGATCGCATATTTCAGTGAGAAGCTGAATGACGCGAAACTGCGATACTCCACTTATGATAAGAAATTCTACGCAGTTGTTCAGGCTCTTAGGCATTACATCAGGAGTTTGTCTTGTACTCCAATCACGAGGCTTTGAGGTACCTTCATTCCCAAAGGAAGCTTAATGCACGTCACAGCCGATGGGTTGAGTATCTCCAACAGTACACATTGGTGCTTAAACATAAGGCTAGAGTGGAGAACAAGGTGGCTGATGCCTTGAGTCGGCGTGCTTGTCTGCTGACCACCATGAGTGCCGAGGTCATAGGGTTAGAAAAGATGAGAGAGGCCTATGTTGACTGTCCTGACTTCGGTCAGATCTATACCACTCTCCAGGCTGGACCCTCGAGAGACCATGATGATTATGTGCTTCAGGGGGTTACCTCTTTCGAGGAGGTAGGCTTTGTGTTACCCGAACTTCGGTTCGTGACTTCTTAGTCTGGGAGCTACATGCGGGAGGTCTAGCCGGCCACTTTGGTCGGAATAAGACTATTGAGGCTATTGAGCACAGATTTTATTGGCCGAGTCTGAAGAGAGATGTTGCTCATATTGTGGCATAGTGCCGTACATGTGCTACGGCCAAGATGAAGAAGCAAAGATCGGGTCTTTATATGCCTCTCCCCGTGCCTGATGCTCCGTGGCATGATGTTAGCATGGACTTTATTTTGGGATTGCCACGTACCTCTAAGAAGCATGATTCGGTCTATGTGGTGGTTGACCGATTCTCGAAGATGGTCCCTTTCATTCCCTGCTCGAAGACTTCGGATGCTTCGAGGGTAGCCCGCCTATTCCTTACTCATGTGGTATGCACGTTCGGGTTGCCTCGCACCATAGTGTCTGACCGCGATGTTAGATTCACTAGTTATTTTTGGAAGACACTGTGGCATATGTTGGGTACTCACCTCAAGTTTTACACTGCATATCATCCCCAGATAGATGGTCAGACCGAGGTGGTCAATTGGAGTCTGGGTGACCTTTTAAGGTGGCTTGTCAGGGATCGTCTAGGGGATTGGGATCTCATATTACCATTGGCAGAATTTGCATACAACGATTCGGTTAACAAGACTACCGGCATGAGTCCATTTGAGATTGTTACAGGTCGTTGGCCTAGGAAGCCAGTGGATCTTGTTCCCATGCCCATTCATGCACGAGCGTCTGAGTCTGCTGAGTCTTTTCTTAGGCATGTTAAGAGTTTGCATGACAACATCCGTCGTCACATTGAGGCCAGCAATGCACGGTATAATGAGTTAGCCGATGCCCATTGACACCACTGTGAGTTCCAAGAGGGTGAATATGTCATGATCCGGGTAAGACCTGAACGGTTTCCCTCTAGAACCGTAAAGAAATTGCAAGCTCGCAGAGCTGGTCCATTTAGAGTGTTGAAATGTGTTGGATCCAATGCGTATGTTGTGGACCTGCCCGAGGAATATGATATAAGCTCAACTTTCAATGTGTCGGATCTAGTTGCATATAGGGACCCATCGGTGATCCCTAGTGAGCCTTTTGAGCCATCTCCTCCCATTGAGAGTGATCCCTCACCTGAGTGTCCACCACTAACCACATTTCCACAGCAGCGAGAGCATATCGATCATATACTGGATGAGCAGGTGACAGTTACCAGTAGTGGATCCTACCAGCGCTACCTAGTGTGTTGGAGAGGGCGACCCGCCACAGAGGATACTTGGATCACCCGTGGAGAGTTGCAGCGGATAGATCCGGACCTATTGGAGCGCTACCAGAGCGATGCTGACCCTTACTTGACAGGGTCAAGTTTCTCCCACCCGGGGAGAATTGGTGCGGACACCAGAGCGAGCGAGAAGCACGAACCGACGAGCCGTCGGCACCGTACGCGGAGCACCACCCGGGCTACCTCGGCTTCCATCTGGCTCGGAGACAGTTTGGAGACTCCCCCTTGAGTCTCGATATTTATAGTATTTACTGGGACTTTATTTGTGTGTAATGTATTTTTATTTGGCTTTACTTGGATTGTAATTTGGATTGTAAGAGGGGTTTATTTGTAAAATGGGACCACTTAGGTCCCGCGGGCCCCCCATCCCTTCTCCCTTTGATCCACCTCATCTCTTGGGCCCATGTGGGGTCAGTCAAACCTCCATGGTGGGCTTCTAGAAGGGTTGGACCAAGGGGGGGACAAAGGATTGCAAAATTCAAAAAAAAGGGCACCAAAGTCAAGGGGGCGCCGCAAGATATTATAATTTAATAGGATTTAAAATTTTATTTTATTTGATTCTAAATCACATGGGAGAAATAAATTTGAACTCCCTCTTTTACCCTTCCCCAACCCTAGATCTAGGGATAGAACTAGTCTTTTTGTATTTTCTATAAGAACCTTGTATTTTCATTTTGAGTGGAATTAATGCAAAGAAAATCTTGAATTTCCTCCAAAGGAGCAAGGGCCGCCCCTCTCTCTCTCTCTGCTCTTATTGCAGCTGGGAAGGCTTTGTTCTGAGGTGGGAAGCCTCATCTATCTAGTGTGGAGTTCGTCGTTGCCGCCGCCGCCGCCATCGAGCCGCCGTTGCACTGCCACCGCCTCCGTCGGTATTCCGCCAATCGGGTGATAGCAGGCCATTCTCGGATTTTTAGCTCTCAGCCACGAGTTCATCTGGAGCCCAAACTTTCAGGGTGAGTTCCGGGGGTCTTCACCACGTCCCACAAAATTTGGTTGGGCTTCAAGCTTCCATGTTGCAATTTTCCATTTTCGTTCTTCCTTTCCATCCAGATCTACCAGTTTTCAGTCCAGATTCACAGTAGCTTTGAGTGTCTCCTCTTCGGACCTTTTCTTGATTTTTTCTTGAGCCCCCAATTTTACTGGAGGTTCTGTCCAACACCCCCTCCATCCACGAATTTTCATGAAATTTCTAAAGGCCTTCACATATTTTCTAAAAATCACTTTCAGATCCCACTTAGTTTTGTCTGTCTCTGTCCAGATCCGACCACCCACTAGTATAAAATATCTTTCCCCATCCAAACCTCCACCAAATCGGTCATAAGAATTATTGCCATTTTCCTCTCTCTCCCCTCTACAACTTTCATGAAGATCTCGTGGTCTGAATCAGAGGTCTACCCCGCGGTCAATGCCAACTCTCAGGAAACTTCAGTTCTGCCCGGCCAGATCTGAAACTGAGATTAGTCCGGTTCTAAATTCCCCCATCAGAAGCACGATCCCAACGAGGTGTCTAGATCACAGAAGGTCGAAGTACTTCGAAGGATCTTTCCAACGATACCTCTTGCACTTCAATCCGACGTCGGGAGTGATCGCAGCAGCAGATCTTGCCAGATCGCGCTCTACAAAACAGAAGCAACAGATCCGTGGGCAGCAACTCCAAGACTTGGAGATCGGAGCCGATCGGCCTCCGACCGTGTTCTAGCCCGGCCGCCGCCCGGGGAAGCGCGCCACCAGAGGTCACCATCACAGTGGGACCCACTCTGTCAGGTCCAAAGGACGGGGCAGCACGTGGGCCCCATGAACCCGCAGATCGCGCAGTCCGGACAGTACTAAAATGCGGGTTTCGGCGCCGTCGGATGTCATCAGGATGCTGCTCGTCAACCCAATTCCCGCTACTCCCGGGTCCCACATGTGACCTATTACCTCCCTGCGTGGAGTGGGTCAAATCTTTGTACCGCAATGTATTTGTTTAACCGGGAGTACAGGATTGGACGGGATTGTCTTCCCCACGCCGGGAGCGTGGAGGTAACGATCTCGACTTCTTGGCATTTCCTTGCTTAGCTAGTATATGGTCGTGTGCCGTTGCTGAGTGCGATAGGAACCTAGCCCGTGAGTCCATGTCACCGCTGTGAGCGAGAGAGTGACCCGTCCCGTGGCTCGATCCGAGCACGAAGTGAGTCGACCACCCTTTACTCTACCGATTTCTCAACCGCGCGGATCCGCATTTCCCCTCGCTTGGGATGACGAGTGAGCTTGCGTTTCTGTTAGCGACGTATAGCCCATATGAACTCTTAGTGTCGGGCCAAAGTGTCTCCATTGTTGTATGTTGCTGGTCATGTCCGCATTTAGAGTCTAAGGTCCGCATCACTTAGAGTCGGTCCCCGTGTCCGTACCGCATCAAAGAAGTGGACCCCTGAGTGCACAATCGACGGCCCTCAAACTTACGCCGCCGCCTCTTCTTAGCTGACACTACTTGAACATGGATCCACTTGACACGGACTCGGACCTTCGGCCTTCTCAGTCTGCAATGTCTCCTCAAATAACGGGCCCATCTGGCAGACAACCTAGCCCGGTCATAAATACATAGCTTCGTCGAGGCGGTTGCCCCTAGACACCCAGTGCTAACCATTGGCGGACATTCTTGGATAGATGACTCCATGAGATGAACATCAGAAAACCATGGAGTTTCATCACTCGGTATTAGCAGCATAAGATTCAGCATCTTCACTCGGCAATCGGGCATGAAGCATAACTCCCTTACCAGAAGAGGAGGACAAAACTGAGGGAGAGTAATGCGCGGCGTTGACGTGGCTGATTCATCAATAAACCGATGAAGATTGCATAAGATGTGCGGAATGTTCTTGGAAAATGCAATAGAAACGGCCAATTGCCCCTTGAATAGGGAATCCATCAAGCTCTTGGCAGCCGTACGAGTTAGCACCATCTGAGTAAAGAACCCTTCTTGCCCAGTGAACTAATCACCAATCGAACGAGGAGTAATAACAACATCAATAGTGAATCCTCCGGCAAACAATGAGATTGCCACCGGCCTCGCTTGTGAAGAAACTGGCACTAGTGCAAGGGAACGCTTCTTAGCAACCGTCTCCAGAGGAAATTTAGGCTCATCATCCCCAAAACAGCCAGGGACTAGGACTCGGGTTGGCATGTGGGAAATAACATCCTGAATCTTGAAATGCACCATCGAAACCTGGCATGGCTCATCATCTCCCTGGGGGCCGAACCCAAGGGGCACCAATGATAATGCACACCCGCTCCTTGGGGTGAAAAGGGATGGAGAAGTAGAGGTAATAGGCTTGGAAGGCGTGTGTGAAGGTTTAGGAGGTGTAGAGGCCTTAGGCGGTGGAGGGATAGCGGCGATAATAGGCTCGGGTGGAGGCAAAGGCAAAGGTGGAGGCATAGGAGGGGGTAAAGGCGAAGGCAGAGGTGTAAGTGCAGGGGTAGCTTGCTCAGACTCGGGCAAGAAGGGTAATGGTGGGGGAGGAAATAGTGGTGGAGATAGTGGAAATGATGGAATATGTGCCTTCGGGAGAGGAGGCGGTGAAGATGATGGTGATGGCTGTAGGGGTAGTGGAGATGATGGAGAGGGTGATGTGGTCAATGCAGGTAGTGGAGGTGGTGGAAATGGAGAGGGTGAGGAAGGAGGTAAAGGGGAAATGGAAGGTTATGGGACCCAACGTCGGCGTATTGACATGACACGCCGAGCGGCGTTAGGGGTAGGAGTAGTGGCGGTGGAAGTGGCGGAAGTGGAGGCACTAGCCTGAGCAAGGGACATGGTAGGTGGAGTTTGTGGAGATGGGGTAGGAGATGGAGAAGGTGGTATAGATAACGGAACAGGTGACGGAGTAGGTGCATCGCTAGATGAGTGATCGCAGGGGTGCCCCTGGTCTTGTAGTGGAGACGGCTGCTTGGGCGGCTACTGCTGCTGCTTGATCCAGAGATTTAAAATAGCTTCATGCATGGCGGCCCAATCGATCCTCTTATTATCTTCTAGGCCATAAACAAGTTCCTGAAACTCGGGGTAATCCTCCACCAAATGCCCCTGCTGACGATGAAAATCACAAAATTGGAGCAAATCCCTGACCGCGGGTCGGCGTGGCATAACTATAGGGAGTTGCAACGGGTGAGCGGCCATCAAAGCCCTAAAAATATCTGTAAAAGACTCCGGCAACGGCGGAGAATGAGCCCACTTTGGGCATGGTGGATGCCGAGGGATATGGGAAGGTGATGGAGAAGGTTGCGGGGATGGAAGCGGAGGTTGCGTAGGCAATGGCGCATTGCTAAGGGAAGGATTTGGTGAAGGCATATGCGGAGTAGGATGAGGGGGTATATAGACGGCATCCACCTGCTCAGGGTGTAGTGTCTCCTTGACCGGAGGTGGAAGTTCATGTGGGTATGAAGAGGCGGAAGGCTGACTCTTGGAGGGTTGATGTGGGGAAGGATATGTGGAGGTATATGGGTATGTGGGAGCGGAA
Organism: Amorphophallus konjac; assembly: GCA_022559845.1. NCBI lineage: Eukaryota > Viridiplantae > Streptophyta > Magnoliopsida > Alismatales > Araceae > Amorphophallus > Amorphophallus konjac. The sequence goes on along the minus strand of CM040118.1, from coordinate 253,344,070 downwards.
GGCTGACTCGTGGAAGGATATGTGGTGGAGGGCTGACTCATGGAAGGATATGTGGGAGATGATGGATAGGAGGCGTATGTGGGTGTAGAAGGTGAAGGAGATTCGGGGTCAAGGGAACTTAGAAGTTGTTGGTGGATGAAGCGGGCTCGGCTATAAAGCTGTTGCCAAGAGGTGATGCCATTCAAAAGATGAACCGATACTCGGGCGTTGCATTAGAAATGAGCATTTTGATTTGCTCTCCCTCTGGAATATGTCCTAGGACTTGAGTGGCCAAGTGACGCCAGCGGTCGATGAAGGTAGAGAACTCCTCGTCGGGCCTCATCTTCCCATGGGCCAGATCAACTATAGAATACTTGAGCTCAACCTGGTCTTGATACTGCTGAATAAACTTCTCTTCGACGGCTTGAAAATTCACCACTTGATCTTGCGGAAATGAAAAGAACCAATCCCGAGCCGGACCTTCCAACGACAGACCGAATAAATAGGCCATCAAACGTTGGTCATGTCAGAATTGGGCCGACTCATAAAGAAACTCCTTCTAGTGCACATAGGGGTCACCGACTCCACCATAGCAGCGATATGTAGGAATTTGTGAACACCGACCTTGAAATGCAAACGAGCTACTCAAAGAAGATCTGGGATCAATTCGGTGTTGTAGCTCATAAAGCTGGCGTTGGGTTTGAGCAATCATCTCCTCGATAGGGAGAGACTAAGAAGGATGCAAGCCAGCCTGAGCAAGAGAATGCGGATTTGGACCAGGCTTGTGGTATTGGGCCAGATAAGGGGATCCAGACTGAAAAGTAGAAAAGCCCATTCCAGGAATAGAAGGATGCATGGGCCTGGAAGGATCATGATCATAAGAATGAGGACCCATTGGGCCAGCAGCAACATGGGTAGAAGGAGTGGGCCTATTAAGAGAAGTAAGCCCATTAAGGGTATAAGAAGGCCCATTAAAGGAAGAGGGCCCATTCAAAGTAGAAGAGGGCCCATTAAGCGAAGAAGAGGGGGGTCCGTTAGAGGGATGAGGCCCATTAAAAGAGCAAGGCCCATTGAAGGGATAAGGCCCACTAAGAGAATGGGACCCATTAAAGGAAGATGGGCCACTGAAGAAAGATGACCCATTAAAGGAATGATGCCCATTAGATGAATGATGCCCGTTATGAGAATGAGGCCCATTAAGATGATTAGCAGTGAGTTCTTGTGTAATATCCCGATTTTTTAAGAAATTAATTAAAAATTCCTTAATAAATAGAATAAGCTAAATTTTGACTATTTTATAAAAATCTAGAAAAATTATATTCTTCTAAAGGATAACACGTTTAACAAACTTGTCTTCTGTGACCAACCCAAATAAAATCTATAAATAGGTCGAATTAGTGGTTTAAGCCCAAAAGTAAACACTTAAGCATACCTTGTAACGTGAAATTCGAGCCCAATACTCAATCAAATGAGCCCAAACTAGTGGCAAATGAAAGGCCAGGATGAGAGTATCATTTCCCCTCTCTTTATCACCTGAAACCCTAACCCTAGGAGATGCTATCGGTGGAGATTGGATCGCGTCAACAATTACGGTGGCGTTCGTATAAACCCAACTTGCGTGGACGAATACTCCGCGCATAGAAACCTCTAGAAGGCGTGTGACCTATTAAAATGAAGCTCTCTAACCCTAGAATCGCTTAGAACCAGTGGCGACTGTAGAGGAGTCGGATCGAGGGAGATCTCCAGCGATTAGGGGCTGCGTGTACAAGCGCCTCGGGTTTTATTTCTACTTCTTTCTTCATCTGATTCAGGTAGGTGATAGCAAGCCAAACCTTACAAATAATATATAGTTGGAAGCATCATTGTGTCCGCTTTTCATTAATGTAGAAAGCCCTAAAATTTATCAAGTGTTCTGTGAGAATTTCTGGTTTTAGTAGAAGCATGTCACATCTAGGGTTATAACTGTTCCCTTTCGATTAAGTAGTAATTTCAGGCTGTAAACATAAAATTGATTCATGCATCTTGTAGAGTTTTTCGTGCTCTTCCTTTTGGTAGTAAAAGCCCCAAATTCCATGCTTTATATCGTACGAATTCCATGTTTTAGTCTAACCCTAGAAACCTCGCCGGAGTCAGGCAAGGCAAAGGGGCAGCGACCTGTCTGGACTTATGCGGCCACACGATAGACCACGCAACCAAGACTTAAAGGTTTCTATCTCCGATCGTTTCCCTGGAACGTGCGGCCGAATGCTAACTGCATGTCTTTCCTGCGACCAGTTCTAGACCGCACATCACTCCCAGCGGCACCCCACCGACCGTCCAACTCTGCAGGCCTTCGGACCTGAGGGGGCATGAGCAGCCTGTCTGTGACCGTATATGGAGATGTAAGGTCTAGGATCGACCGCACATCTATAACAGAATAGATTAATTGTCATTACAGCATGTTATGTTAGTGGTAAATGGCATGTTAGCAACACACCTAATAAACTGTAATTCATGACAGTAAACAATTCTTGCTGATTTATTTAATTTGAGCTTGATCTTGATTCATCTTTCTAATGAATGTCAATCTTAATTGTGAATCATTTATAATTGAAATGGCTATTAGGTTTATGCTTGTTATAACCTTAGACCTGAACCGTTAATCATGAACCATTTTTATCCCCTAGTTTTGAACTTGGACCCAATCGAACTGCTGTGATTTGAGTTAGTCTGAATTGGACTAGCAGGGACATGCGCGGCCGTTAGTGGACCGCATGTCTCCCTGCACGGCCCTATTGTGACCGTTCATCCATAGCTAATGCCAATTTGTTTTGGCCGATTATCCTTGATCCATCTTCGGCCAATTCTTGATTTGATCAGCCTAGTAGACCCTAGGCCGACCAGCAGACAGTGGGCTGGACTCTGGTGCAGTTCCACCCTGCCAATGGCAGCCTGGGAGCCCACTTGGGTGAATTTCTAGATTATTGTTAGGCCCTGTGTTGTGCGGATAGTAATGGACCATACATCTTATCAGGCGGCCCTTAATGGACCGTTCAATTAATGAGCGGCTCTGTCAGGACCGCATATCCTGTCTTCGATTTCATAAACTTCTGGCCTTGTGCGCCCCAATACTTACCGTTCATGCTGAAGAGTGGCCCTTAATCAGCCGTTCAACCCAGCCCAGTTCCTGTTAAGTGCGGCCCTGAGTCTACCGCACAAGTGCTTGAGCAGTCCATTAGTGACCGTATATCATCCAGAGACTAGTTTTCTCCGTGTTTCACGATTTTGAATCCAAGAACATGATGGTTCTTGATAACTTGAACTCTTGGACAGAATCTCTTCAACTTAGCATTGGGATGTTCCAAGGACATGATTGTAATTGGCCATTTTAACTTGATTAAAGTCTAGACAACTTGGGATCTTGCATCCATTAAATCAATGCCAACGCATCATTGGGGCCCGGTCTGGTCCTGGGGAGAGCGCCCGAAAAGTACTTGTGCCCATGGGAGTTTGTAATGACATGGTGAGGCATTGCACCGAGTGCATGACTAGCGCGATGTCTATGACAATGATCTCTTAATCTCTTACTTGAATCGTGTTCGACTTGGTTACTTGGTTATATGCTTGCTTATTGGCCAATTTCCTACAATTTTCTGTTATTTATATTGTTCATAAACTTGAAATTCTTGTAGTTATATCATCCTGCCATATTGTTATTCCATTTCATTCTTTAGCACTTTTTTTATGTTGTTTCATCCGATCGTCATTTCTTTTCTTTCCGTTTCATATAAACATGTAATTAATTGGTTAATTACTTACACTTGCCTGTTGTTACCTACTGAGCGTTCGCTCATATAGTTGTTTCCCCCTTTCCCGGCAGCTCAGGTGAAGATTCACAGATGGATGGGAATGGGCCAGAGTGATGACTTGGAGGGTATCAGTTGATAGATATGTTGAGATTGTTATAGTTTTTTTACATCTAGCTATGCCTTAGAGCTTGGGTTAGTTATTGTAACGGAGTCAAGTACAGGTTATGCTTGATTATGTTTAAGTCGGTTTGATGGTTATTGTAATTGATTTGGAGTTATTTCTGTTCATGACGTTATGTTAATTCTTAGCTTAGCATGTTATCATTACTAGCATTTTCTACTGCCAGTCCCGATATTCCGCGTCGGGGAATGACATTTTGGGCCTGGACCGGGTCCATTTGACAAACAAGAGGTGATAAGTGGGCCATGAGATTTGCTTGTGGGTCGGAAGGGCAACGAGGAGATGGGCCCGCGTGGGAAGAGGAATCCACGCGGGCATAGGAAGACGGGGAAGAAGAAGGATAATGTACAGGAGAAAAATGGTGCTCCATGAAGGCAAATGGAGACGTTATATAGGAAAATCAAGAAAATACAACGCGGGATGTAAGGGCTCGAAGATTAAGGAGGGGGGCTGACTCAATAATGCAAAGGTAAAAAAGGAAAAGAAACCTAAGACAATGAGACTGGACAAATGGACACACAAAATGGACTAGCCTAAATGGGCCTAATGACAAAACCTATATGGGTAGTGGGGGATGCAACACAAAATAACACAAATGGGCTTGGACAAGCCCAATCAACACAAACAGTATGAAGGATTTCACCCAAGTCAAACAAGTTAATATGATGGGAGGTATTTTATTGTCAAAGTTTTGGGTGGGCCTTTTAATGATTTGAATTGAGATTAATTCCCTCAAGATAGGTATCTAATAGGGAATAAGGTCCAAACTTTGGGTTTACTAAGGTTAATTCCTTCACAATGTATGCAAATGCAAGCCTAAGGGGTGGAAAGGTACAATTGGCCCGACGCCCGTGTGGGAATCCACGGCTCGCGGGGACTTACGGAGGTCCCGGATAAAATCACCTAGTCGAGCCCAAGGAATATGGGAGCGGGAGGATCACTTATCAAGGGGGAATGCAACTACAATATGGCAATATGCATGACCCTATGTGCACCAGAGTGCATGCAATTTCTAGCCTAAGTCTAACAAATCAAAACAATAATGAAATTATGCAAACATCACAAAAATGTATGAAAAATATAAAACAATATGAATAACAATGCTGCAAGGCCTAAAATAGGGACAACTAGGCACTAAAAGATAATAAAAACCATCAAAGGACAACGTATCTTTGCGTTTGCCCCCGGACCTACAAGTGAGTTTTATTCATAAAATGCAAAAATGAAGGCAATATTTAAGTAGGCAAATGAAGTCCAATGCATGCAAATAATATGTAGATGTAAAGATAATACAAAAGACTACCCAATGGAATCAAGAAACATCCAAAACAGACCCCGGAAGGCAATTTAAATCAGCAAGCAAAACGGCCCCGTGAATCTGCCCCAAATCTGCCTAAGACTAGATGCACAAAATGCAAAAATTGAGGCACTTTTTCAATGTGCAAATGATGTCCAAACGATGCAAACGAGCTATGGATGGAAAGATAATACAAAGGTCTACACAATGGGCGTAAGAACAGGGAAATCCGACCTTGGGAGGCCACTCAAATTATCCAAGAAAGATGCCCCCGTGAACCTGTGCGCAGACCGCATGTAAACTAAATGTAGAAAATGCAAAAATCGAGACACTTTTTAAATATGCAAATGATGCCCAAATGATGCAAACTTTATATTTATGAAAAGATAATACAAAGTACAACACAACGCAAAAATAATCAGCCCAATCCGACGTCGCGAGACAAAGTTATGCCCAAATGAATAAGACCCTTGTGAACAGAAATCCTGCCTGGCCAGAACCACTAAAATGTCTCTGGATGACCGTTTATATTCTCTAAGTGGTCTCCTGGATGACCGCCCAGGTGCTGGACGGTCCAGTGAAGACCGTTTATAACAGCAGAGGCTTTGGGCGGTCCTGGAAAGGCCGTTTAAAGGTTTAGGCGGCCCTACGATAGACCGTGTAACCCTAACAGACCCGAAAATGGACAGAATGATGGAAAAACGTGGAGGAGACTACCAAAACATGCATGCACACCTTCCCAAAATGCTAGAGACTAAATATATAACATGATCGACACTAGGTGTCCCACTGTGATCACCAAAAAAGGTGTAGATATCTCCTGGAATCTTTGTATAATTCTAGAAATATAGATAGTATAATTATCTTCATGGTTACCCGTTGTTTTGGGGCCTTCCATGGATAGATTTCGAGCCCATTTCATTGTTCCATTACTTATGAGCCTTGGAGATCATTGTTTCATAGGGCCCTGGAGCTTATTTTATCAACTTCCAGCTTCCCAAGTCAACTTACGGCCCATTTAGGCCGGCTTCCCTCAAGCATTCAGCCCCCTGTCGCTGCGCAGTCTTAAAAACGGTCATTTTTTCTCCCCCTTCCATTCCCCTATTCAAAATGTGCCCTTCACCAAAGTTGTTTATCTTTCAAATCTCTACAATTTATTCTTCTATGTCATTGGCCAGTTCTACACCCATTTCATGTTATTCACATTTTTCTGACAGACTGCACTATTCACCTATGTCCCGATATTTTTCCTCTCTGTTCTCGCCCCATTTTCTCTCTCTTCTGATCATTTTCTCATCTTACTCTCTTCATGAAAGTTGTTTATTTTTCAGTTATCTACAATTTTATCTTCTACAACTTTTGCTAATTCTTCACCGTTTTCTAGATATGCTCCAATTCCAAAAGTCACGCGAGCTTGGCAATAAAACGGTCAACAGTTGACCGTCCCATGAATAAACAGTCACAAGATGACCGCCCCATGAATAAATGGTCACATGATGACCATTTTTTAATTTTAATTTTATTATTTTTAAAATGTCATAAAACGGTCTTCTAAGGACCGCCTTATTCAAAAAATGGTCTGTGGATGACCGTTTAGTCAGTTTATGTGCCAAAAGTCTCTCGGTCGGCCCCAGGTCTGGGCGGTCTACTGCTAGACCGCCCCATTCAATAAACAGTCGTGCGATAGACCATCTATATAACAGAGAGTCCAAAAGTTCCTGAACTCCGTCTTCTTTACCGCCGGACTCTAAGGTCGAACCTGTGCAACGGGACCTCCTTGTCAGGGCTCTATCTTCTAGAATACTCCATGAAATTGAGCCCTGTTTGTTTCTGTGTCTTCCCCTTTGTATTATCTTGAATTTGGTATATGAAGCTCGATTTTTAATTGACCATATCTCCTGAAATCTTGGCGGCAAGTTCTGGATTTACGTATTTTGTGCAACAAAAACTCTTGCAGATTAGGTTCCAGAGGCTTCTTCCAAGAGCCATAACTTCCACATCCTTCAACCAAAAAAAGTCCTGTTTGTTCCTACGCCTTATCTTGACTATTATCTCGAGAATGATCAAGATATCTTAAGATTTGGTGGACTCTATCTTCTGGAATCGTGGGATAAAGTTGGGGATTTCACCACTTTTATATAAATAAGTGCCCAGTTCGCCTACGCGACGGGGGTGCTCTCTTCGACCTAAGGCGAAGCCATGTCGGATCGTCCACTCAACCCTTCGACCCCGGGATATTGAGGGAAGTATAGGCTTCGTTGTGATACCTTATTTGTTGGATTTCATCTTCGTTTACCCCCCTAACTTCGCCCATACTTTTTACAAATCATCACGAGTTCTTGAACCTGTGCGACGGGACACCCTTCGTCCGCTCGGGGCGGAGTCATCCGGCATCCTCTTCGTCCTCCATTGGTCCCATCCTGAAGAGGGGAGTATCTTCTTCGTTTCTCATCTCTCCGGGCTCTCTTTCTTCACACCTAGGCTTAGTTCTCTCCCTCTACTTTTCACAAGTCGTCACAGTTTTACACAATTTTTTTTGCACTGTTGCTGCACGTTTATGCATTTTTATCCATTTTGCACAACATTTTTCTCCCTCATTTCTCAATCAAATTTCATGATTTCAAATCCTATGCATGCACAACACTCCCACCTTTCTTTTCCACCCATTTATAGGGCTTAAAAACCCTCCCCCGATGCATTCTCTCCCTTTCTTTCATGCTATTTTATCATTCCGGGGCACATACTACACCATCATGATCTATTGGGTTTGCTCTTGTTTTCATGGCTTTGTTTTGCAGGAGATTATCAATATGAACGTGAGGTCCTCTTCTTCTAGCCGGCTGGAAGGAGAGGAGGTCCGATCCCACTAGTTCCCCGCACCCTTCTTCAAGGTGTGATCACGTTGTAGCGGCTTCCCTTTGGGTCGTGTCTTCCTCCATATTTTCCAAGGTACGCGGTGCCATCTTCATCCTTTCTTCATCCTTTTGGTGCTGTAAGTCCTTGGTGGCGATCATGGTTTATTTCTTCTCTTCATCGCCCTTAGTTTCACTGTTCACATCGCATATTTATGCATGTTCATTTATTAGTTCGGGGCGGGGTAGATTAGAACAATCTTTGTATTTACAGTTTTTTTGGCGATCATGGTGGGACACCTAGTGCCCATCACGCTATATCTTTAGTCTCTTGCATGTTGGGAAGGTGTTCATGCATGTTTGGGTAGTCACCTCCACGTTTTTCCTTCATTCTGTCCATTTTCGGGTCTGTCAGCGTTACACGGTCTATCGTAGGGCCGCCTAAACCTTTAAACGGCCTTTCCATGACCGCCCAAAGCCTCTGCTGTTATAAACGGTCTTCACTGGACCATCCGGCACCTGGGCGGTCATCCAGGAGACCACTTAGAGAATATAAACGGTCATCCAGAGACCTTTTAGTGGTTCTGGCCAGGCAGGATTTCTGTTCACAAGGGTCTTATTCATTTGGGCATAACTTTGTCTCCCGACGTCGGATTGGGCTGATTATTTTTGCGTTGTGCTGTACTTTGTATTGTCTTTTCATACATATAAAGTTTGCATCATTTGGGCATCATTTGCATATTTAAAAAGTGTCTCGATTTTTGCATTTTCTACATTTAGTTTGCATGCGGTCTGCGCACAGGTTCACGGGGGCATCTTTCTTGGATAAGTTGAGTGGCCTCCCAAGGTCAGATTTCCCTGTTCTTGCGCCCATTGTGTAGACCTTTGTATTATCTTTCCATCCATAGCTTGTTTGCATCGTTTGGACATCATTTGCACATTGAAAAAGTGCCTCAATTTTTGCATTTTGTGCATCTAGTCTTAGGCAGATTTGGGGCAGATTCACGGGGCCATTTTGCTCGCTGATTTAAATTGCCTTCCAGGGTCTGTTTTGGATGTTTCTTGGTTCCATTGGGTAGGCTTTTGTATTATCTTCACATCTACATATTATTTGCATGCATTGGACTTCATTTGCCTACTTAAATATTGCCTTCATTTGTGCATTTTATGAATAAAACTCACTTGTAGGTCCGGGGGCAAACACAAAGATACGTTGTCCTTTGATGGTTTTTATTATCTTTTAGTGCCTAGTTGTCCCTATTTTAGGCCTTGCAGCATTGTTATTCATATTGTTTTATATTTTTCATACATTTTTGTGATGTTTGCATAATTTCATTATTGTTTTGATTTGTTAGACTTAGGCTAGAAATTGCATGCACTCTGGTGCACATAGGGTCATGCATATTGCCATATTGTAGTTGTATTCCCCCTTGGTAAGTGATCCTCTCTCTCCCATATTCCTTGGGCTCTACTAGGTGATCTTATCCGGGACCTCCGTAAGTCCCCGCGAGCCGTGGATTCCCACACGGACGCCGTGCCGGTTGTACCTTTCCACCCCTTATGCTTGCATTTGCATACATTGTGAAGGAATTAACCTTAGTCAACCCAAAGTTTAGACCTTATTCCCTATAAGATACCTATCTTGAGGGAATTAATCTCAATTCAAATCATTAAAAGGCCCACCCAAAATTTTGACAATAAAATACTTCCCATCATATTAACTTGTTTAACTTGGGTGAAATCCTTCATATTATTTGTGTTGATTGGGCTTGTCCAAGCCCATTTGTGTTATTTTGTGTTGCATCCGCCACTACCCATGTAGGTTTTGTCATTAGGCCCATTTAGGCTAGTCCATTCTCTGTGTCCATTTGTCTAGTCTCATTGTCTTAGGTTTCTTTTCCTTTTTTACCTTTGCATTATTGAGTCAGTCCCCCTCCTTGATCTTCGCGCCCTTACTTCCCTCGTTGTATTTCCCTGATTTTCCTGTATAAAGTCTCCATTTGCCCTCATGGAGCTCCATTTTTCTCCTGTACATTATCCTTCTTCTTCCCCGTCTTCCTATGCCCGCGTAGATTCCTCTTCCCACGCGGGCCCATCTCCTCGTGGCCCTTCCGACCCACAAGCAAATCTCATGGCCCACTTATCACCTCTTGTTTGCCAAATGGACCCGGTCCAGGCCCAAAAACTCACTGTTAATCATCTTAATGGGCCACATTCTCATAACGGGCCTCATTCATCTAATGGGCCTCATTCCTTTATTGGGTCATCTTTCTTGAGTGGCTCATCTTCCTTTAATGGGTCCCATTCTCTTAGTGGGCCTTATCCCTTCAATGGGCCTTGCTCTTTTAATGGGCCTCATCCTTCTAACGGGCCCCCTCTTCTTCGCTTAATGGGCCCTCTTCTACTTTCAATGGGCCATCTTCCTTTAACGGGCCTTCTTATTCCCGTAATGGGCCTACTTCTCTTAATAGGCCCGCTCCTTCTACCCATGTTACTGCTGGCCCAATGGGTCCTCATTCTTATGATCATGATCCTTCCAGGCCCATGCATCCTTCTATTTCTGGAATGGGCTTTTCTTCTTTTCAGTCTGGATCGCCTTATCTGGCCCAATACCACAATCCTGGTCCAAATCCACATTCTCTTGCTCAGGCTGGCTTGCATCCTTCTTAGTCTCTCCCTATCGAGGAGATGATTGCTCAAACCCAACGCCAGCTTGATGATGTACAACACCGAATTGATCCCAGATCTTCTTTGAGTAGCTTGTTTGAATTCGAAGGTCTTCAGCTTCCACCGCGTTCACAAATTCCTACATATCGCCGCTATGGTGGAGTCGGTGACCCCTATGTGCACTTGAAGGAGTTTCTTTATGAGTCGGCCCAATTCCGACATGACCAATGTTTGATGGTCTATTTATTCGGTCTGTCGTTGGAAGGGCCGGCTCGGGATTGGTTCTTTTCATTGCCGCAAGATCAAGTGGTGAATTTTCAAGCCGTCCAAGAGAAGTTTATTCAGTAGTATCAAGACCAGGTTGGGCCCAAGTATTCTATAGTTGATCTGGCCCAAGAGAAGAGGAGGCCCGACGAGGAGTTCTCTACCTTCACCGACCGCTGGCGTCGCTTGGCCACTCATGTCTCGGGGCATATTCCGGAGGGAGAGCAAATCAAAATGCTCATTTCTAATGCAACGCCCGAGTATCGGTTCATCTTAGCCTTGAATGACATCACCTCCTGGCAACAGCTTTATAGCCGAGCCCGCTTCATCCACCAACAACTTCTAAGTTCCCTTGACCCCGAATTTCCTTCACCTTCTACACCCACATACGCCTCCTATCCATCATCTCCCACATATCCTTCCATGAGTCAGCCCTCCACCACATATCCTTCCACGAGTCAGCCTTCTGCTCCCACATACCCATATACCTCCATATATCCTTTCCCATATCAACCCTCCAAGAGTCAGCCTTCCGCCTCTTCATACCCGTATGAACCTCCACCTCCGGTCAAGGAGACACCACACCCTGAGCCTGTGGATGCCGTCTATATACCCCCTCATCCTGCTCCGCATATGCCTTCACTAAATCCTTCCCTTAGCAATGCGCTATTGCCTACGCAACCTCCGCTTCCATCCTCGTAACCTTCTCCATCACCTTCCCATATCCCTCGGCATCCACCATGCCCAAAGCGGGCTCATTCTCCGCCGTTGTCGGAGTCTTTTACAAATATTTTTAGGGCTTTGATGGCCGCTCACGCACTGCAACTCCCTCTAGTTATGCCACGCCGACCCGCGGTCGGGGATTCACTCCAATTTTGTGATTTTCATCGTCAGCAGGGGAACTTGGTGGAGGATTGCCCCGAGTTTCAGGAACTTATTTATGGCATGGAAGATAATAAGAGGATCGATTGGGCCACTATGCATGAAGCTATTTTAAATCTCCGCAGCAAGCAGCAGCAGCAGTCGCCGCCCAAGTAGCCGTCTCCACTACAGGACCAAGGGCACCGCTGGGATCACGCATCTAGCAATGCACCTACTCTGTCACCTATTCCGTTATCTATACCACCTTCTCTATCTCCTACCCTATCTCCATAAACTTCGCCTACCCTGTCCCTTGCTCAGGCTAGTGCCTCCACTTCCGCCACTTCCACCGCCACTACTCCTACCCCTAACGCTGCTCGGCGTGTCATGTCAATACGCCGATGTTGGGTCCCACAACCTTCCATTTCCCCTTTACCTCCTTCCTCACCCTCTCCATTTCCACCACCTCCACTACCTCCATTGACCACATCACCCTCTCCATCATCTCCACTACCCCTACAGCCATCACCATCATCTTCATTGCCTCCTTTCCCGAAGGCACATATTCCATCATTTCCACCGTTGTTTCCTTCCCCACCATTACGCTTCTCGCCCGAGTCTGAGCAAGCTACCCCTACACCTACACCTCTGCCTTCGCCTTTACCCCATCCTATGCCTCCACCTTTTCCTTTGCCTCCACCCGAGCCTATTATCGCCACTATCCCTCCACCGCCTAAGGCCTCTACACCTCCTAAACCTTCACCCACGCCTTCCAAGTCTATTACCTCCACTTTTCCATCCCTTTTCACCCCACAGAGCGGGTGTGCAATATCTTTGGTGCCCCTCGGGTTTCACCCCCAGGGAGATGATGAGCCAAGCCAGGTTTCGATGGTGTATTTCAAGATTCAAGATGTTATTTCCCGCATGCCAATCCGAGTCCTAGTCCCTGGCTGTTTTGGGGATGATGAGCCTAAATTTCCTCTGGAGACGGTTGCTAAGAAGGGTTCCCTTGCACTTGTGCCAGTTTCTTCACAAGCGAGGCCGATGGCAATCTCATTGTTTGCCGGAGGATTAACTATTGATATTGTTATTACTCCTCGCTCGATTTTGGTTCAGTTCACTGGCCAAGAAGGGTTCTTTACTCAGATTGTGCTAACTCGTACGGTTGCCAAGAGCTTGATGGATTCCCTATTCAAGGGGCGATTGGTCGTATCTTCTGTATTTTCCAAGGACATTCCGCACATCTTTTGCAATCTTCCTCGGTTTATTGGTGAATCGGCCACGTCAACGCCGCGCATTACTCTCCCTCTGTTTTGTCCTGCTCTTCTAGTAAGGGAGTTATGCTTCATGCCCGATTGTCGAGTGAAGATGGCGAATCTTATGCTGCTAATACCAAGTTATGAAACTCCACTGTTTTCTGATGTTCATCCCAAGGAGTCATCTATCCAAGAATGTCTGCCAATGGTTAGCACTGGGTGTCTAGGGGCAACCGCCCCGACGAAGCTACGTATTCATGTCGGGCTAGGTTGTCTGCCAGATGGGCCCATTATTTGAGGAGACATTGCAGATTGAGAAGGCCGAAGGTCCGAGTCCGCTCTAGGCGGATCCATGTTCAAGAAGTGTCAGCTAAGAAGAGGCGGCGGCGTAAGTTTGAGGGCCGTCGTTTGTGCACTCAAGGGTCCACTTCTTCCTCTTCCTCTTCCTTTTGTTCATTTTTTCTATTGCTCAGCTCCCACCCCTGGGTGGTGTACCTCCCTTCCTCTAATCCAGTTTCTATGATCTTCTCCTCTCTTTTCGGGTCCGCATACCCCCATTCTTCATTTTCCACTCATCCGGAGCCTCCGGATCCTCCGTTCTCTCATGATTTTAGGTCTCGGCCTATGTCATCCTTTCATCCCACTTTCAGGACTTCTTCTGATCCTTCTCTTCCGATATCCCCGGGCTTTGCTTCTGATCTTTCCTCGACCCTGTCGGGTGACCATCATTCTTCTTCCCCGACCCTGTCGGGTGTCTATCATTTTCTTTCCCCGACCCTGTCGGGTGATTCTAATTCCTTTTCTCCGACCACGTCGGATGATCACTCCTCTTCTCCCTTATCTTTGCCACAATCTTCTCATGGTCTCTCTATTCTTTCCTCACCCTTTCGGGGTCATTACCCTTTTTCTTGTTGTTTTCGAGGCTTTAGTCCTCCTTGATCCTAGCTAATCTTTACTTATTCTGTATCTGGTTCCTTGTTATCAGGGTCTCTGTGCCTTAACGAGGAGTTCTAGCCCTCGTCCCTCTTCCTTTTTATCCTTATTTCGTTTAGTTTCGTGTCCGCTGCTCCTCCGTGTAGAGGAATTTTCAGGCCTTTCTATCATCTCCCTTTCGTCATGTCAAGCAAGGAATACAAAGCTCGTGCTGTACGAAGCTTGATGATTAAGATCGCATCAGGATGCTGTTACCACACTGTGGATATGCAAGGTATCGTTATTTTGTGCAAGAAATATGCTGTCATTGCTAATATTTCTATTTATTCCTGCACGTGCTTATAATGCTATTCCTCAACATGGTTAAGTGGATTTTATAAATTTGCTTAGTTAGCTTAGTCCAAAAAACAAAATATGAGTTCGCTTCTACAGCATCCCTTAGACTGGTGATAACTCCGTGTTAGGAGTCTAGTTTCTTTCCTTGATTGTTGAGGGTGACCTTTGAGTATAGATTTTTCACACACTACACGGCGAGCCATAGCCTATCTCTCTAAGGCACACCGTTGCTGCTTTGGCCATACTTTGGGTATGCACGAAGGCCTTTTCTCTTCTCTGCTCGGCCAAGTGTAGGGGCAAGAGATTGATGGATAAGATGACTAACCTAGGCACTCCCTAATATGAAAGAGGTCTCAAATAGGGGTTGTCGTGACCCTCAAAAGTGAGCTTTCATGCTATATCTGGCCAATAAGGGCTACCAAAATGAGAAAATGAATCAATGTAAAATTGTAGAAACCCGATAATTTAAAATGAGAAATAAATTTTTTTAAAATAAATTATACAATTAAAATTTTCATGAAATAGTTAAATTATATTTTTCTAAACTAGAATAGTGAATTTACTTGAATTTACTTAAGGTAAATTAAAATTAAATGCTTTAACCCTTAGATAAATCATTGCAAGCCCAATAAAAGTCCATATGATGGATTAGGATTACAATTGGCCCATTGGATAATCCATAATGTGCTGGATTAATAGATTAAAGGGTTTATTAAAGGATATTTAACCTTAAATTCGTAACACATGTTAAATGCCTTTTGAAAAGGATTATAATAATCTAATTTCAAGAAGATTGACTCCAAAATCGACCCTTACCTAACAGCCCACCTTGGACCAGCCGTTTTTACATTGGTTTCACACCAAATGGAGGCTAGATTAAGAGGAGAAGTTAGAATTTTCTTCTATTTCCGAGTTAGAAAGTTTGGCATTGTTAGGCAAGGAATCATGACAAAGTTGGCCAAGTTTTGGCTATAAATAAAATCTCATTCGACCCTCAAATCGTCCCTGGAGACCAAGGCTATGCTGTTACGGTGATTGAAGGATATTTGAAGGAGGATTTGGGAGAAATCAAAGGGTTTCATATTATTTGGGCATTTTTCTTACCTCTCATTAGTATGTCAAAAGGTAGGTGTCTCTCAGGCTAAACTCTAATTAAAGCATGTCATCTTGTTCGTTTTTCTGTCCTCTTTCTATTGATAGCTCATTTATTAAATTCCGTTATGAAATGAGCAAGTTATGGTCATTTTATTGGAGGGATATTCCCATTTTTTCATCAGGTCCAGAACGTGCTATACCTCAGTAGCGCGTTCTGAACGCGCTAGCCCGACATAGCGCGTTCATACAGAGTATTTTCCCACCCTCAGGGGGGTCAAAAACATAATTTTGAAAATATATATCTATAGCTATAGTGCCAACCAACCTCACCTCACCTCACCTCACCTCGGCTCGGCTCGGCTCAGTTCGGCACGGCACAAACAAATAAATATACTACTAGTTTTGTACTATATCCACACATAACTCAAGCCTACATCCTATGCCTCTTGGGTCCTGACTCAAGAGTGAGCTCTCCCACATATAAAGCCAATGAAGTTTTTCTAACTTCCAATATGTGACTAAACTTTAGCCATACAATGGGATTACAGTACTTGGAATCCGCCTTAATTGTAAAGCATTAACATGTTAAAATTACTTTCAGCATCTTAAATATTAAATTCAGCATGTCAAATTTATTTTTACAAAATAAAAGTATTTTTAGTGTGTTAAATACTATTTACAACATGATAAGTCTATATTATTAGAAAATTTAGGTATAAAACTCATTTGAAGCATGTAAAAGTATGCTTATAAGTAAATTGATATTTCAAAAAGTATTATCAGCATGATAGCATTTATTTTTGTCATATTATTAAAAATTGAGTTATGAAAATTACTTTTAGCATGATTAAACCTATTTTCTTATCGAATAAGTTGGAAATTAATGCATGAAAAATATTTACAGCACGTTAAAAATACTGCCAGCATGATAGAATTAATTCCAACATGTTAGAATTATTTTTAGCTTGTTAGGACTATTTTTAGCATATTAAAGTTATTTAAAACTATTTTTCAGCATGTAAAAATCAAATTTTATCATGTTAGTAGTAAAGTAATGTATAAAAAATAGTTTCAGCATGTTAAAAAAATTATTTCAAGTATGATAAATTTGCCTCCTGCATATTGAGATAGGAAATTATTTTTCAGCAGGATAAGTTTATTTAAAACCAATTTTGCATATTTTCCTATCAAGAAATTGGTAAATAAATGTATAAAAATTATTTTCAGCATGTTAAAAATTACTTTAAATAAGATAAAATTATTTACAGTATGTCAAAATTATCTTAACATATTAGAATTAATTTAAGCATGCTAAAGCTATTTAAAAACTATTTTCGGCATGATAAACCTATTTTCTCAACAAGTAATTAGTAAATAAATGTAGAAAATTATTTTTCCACATGAAAATTTTATTTTGTTATCTGAAACTTTAGAAAAACAGCATGGTAAACTTATGTTTATCACCTCATCAGTAAATTAGTGTATGAGGATTATTTAGTATGTTAAGTATTCATATTAATTTGTTAAATAAAACTTTCCAGCATAATAAAAAGTTAATTCCAGTATAAAAAGTCTATCTTATCATCTCAACAGTAAAGTGACACATGAAAATTATTTCCATCAAGTAAAACTTACTTTTAGTACATAAGCTCTATTTTCTTATCAAATAACTAGTACATTGATGAATAAATAGTAAATACCAAAAATCAGGATTTTAAAATTTCAAAATTTTACTTCCTACCTAAAACATTTAATTATGAAAAATACACATCAGATTAGACTATCAAATTTAAAATAATTCTATTTACTTGACTTCCTTCCTAGTTTACCGTCATCCTTGAATTCTACGACTTAATGTCGTTAAACATGATGCCTAAAAAATGAGTTTTCCACTCTCCTTTGTAATTATCACAATTTTTGCCAGATCTGTACTTGTTTACAAATGAGCTTGTTCTTGAAATTCTTTGGCCATATTATGAAATTATATAGAAAAATGTCAGGGGCTATGGGTCCCAATGAAATGACATTTAAATGCTAGTGTATAAAGGGGTTCTGATCTGATCCCACGGGCGAGGCAAAGTCCAAATATAAACCGGTATTATAATGATCAGGTGCTGGCATTCACCAATACAAGGTCTATTACAGTTAGGGGCAATCATACTGTCGTGAGAACCCCTAAGTGTGTAGCCAAATAGTGATATTCCATGAGGGGCTGTCATATCGTCGTGATCTCCCCTTAGTGCTTTGGCCAATCCTATTGAGTATTGGTAGAAGTGATTGCTCTACTTCTATATTGTTATTGCTTAAAGGTTCATCATAAATATCTTTGTAGAAGTGATTGTTCTACTTCTATATTGTTTAAAGTTCAAGTGATTGCTCTACTTCGATATTGCTTAAAAGTTCATCATGAATGTTCTTGAATTGTCTTAATGATAGTACCCATCATCTCATCATGAAAGTTCTTGATATATTTCTGGAAATGACCATCGTCTTGTCTACTATCGTGATCTTGAAATTATTTTGTTATCTTGAAATTACTTGGAATTTCCTTATACAAAATTTCATACTAGAAATTCATGATCAACTACTTCCTGACACAAATTGTTTAAATTGTTAAATACTTAAAGATTACTTGGCTTTAGAGATATAAAATCCTACCGAGCTTTCTGCTCACCCTACGTTTTGGTTAATTGTTACAAGAAATGAAAATGAACAAGGGATTGGACAAGAGTGAATGAGTGTTTTTCTTTTCTCTAGTATTTATGTAGATCAATAGTTACTCTTACAAGAATTATGAAATTTGGAAAAATAGTATCATGCCTTTTTAAGGCTTATGAATGATTATGTAAAACCTTATTTGATGGAATAAAAGAGTTATTTACCTCCATCTCTTTGCCTTAGAATTAAATTGTACATGCTCTGATCGACACGAGTGCCTCGTAACTGCTCGCGCCCTCGATTTTTCGCGTCGGGGCGTGACAAAAATTATGAATTAAAGGCATGGCAAGAGTGGTAGTACAGTTCCCCGCGGGACGTCATGACCCCGGTCGCATGCGTGCCAGATAAATATGGGTCTAAAAATCAAAGACACAAAGCCCCGGCGCAACAGGCTATCTCTTTGAGGGGTAGTGCCCTGGAAGGAATTCGAGCCTTGATATCTCCCATCCTGCACGAAGCTTGTCTCCAATTTTTCTTCTGCTTCTCCCTCTTAGGTTGGGTTGTATCCCGGGTATGGCCTTAGTAGGGGCACCGTTCTTTAGAAGCAGTTGGTTGTGATAAGCCACCCTCACATGCACGCCCTGCTTAAGGGAAGCCTTTAATGAAAGGGGTAGGAACGACGGTCCCTGGCCAGTAGTTTGAGCCCATCTTTAGGTGCTGCGGATTGCTATGTCAAAATCCAAAAAAAAATCAAATATTACCAAAAGTCTAAAAAAATCAAATACTTCAAAAAAATTAAAAAAAATCAAATACTTCAAAATTTAAAAAAATCAAATATTTCAAAAAGCTAAAAAATCAAATACTTCAAAAAAAATCCAGAAAAATGAAATACTTTTAAAAATCTAAAAAAATTAAAAAAATCCAAAAAATGTGTCTTTTTCATGCATTTGCATTTATTTTAAGGATAGATACATAATCTGTTTGCTAAGTGTGCAGGTTGCAAGTACTCAGGCATTCCTTGCTATATCTTTGTGCTCTGCCTCCTGTCCACATCTTTGATCAGTTCTTTCCTTCTTCGATCCACTCTCTCGATATGTTCTGAAGCTCATGTCCTTCTCAGCTTTTGTTTGCAATGATCATATCTTTATGAGAGGGCTTTGCCTCACGATTATGAACCTAGCGGTTATGCTTCATTCTGATCTTGGGTTTTGATTGAAGGGCGTATTTGTTTATGTCTTTTGTCCTGCCGTGTCCTTGTCACGTGTTTATGTCCCACTGTATTATCCCACACATGTTGTTGTGTCCCTTACCGATTATTGTTAGTTATCTTGCACATGTTGTTAGTTACCCCTTTATGTCCCATGTTCTTGACCCAACCGTGTGGCCATCGGTCATGTTCTTGTCCCAACCGTGTGTTGTCCCACCGTGTTGTTGTCTTGTCACACCATGTTCATGCATGCATGTTGTCTGTTCATGCCATTGCATATGTGCTCATTTTCCTTTGTTACGTTATATTACATTATCTCCCATTTAATTTGATCGTTATGTTATGTCGTGTAGTTTTTCGTTCAGTTAATCGTTATCTTATCTACGCTATGTTTATGCTTGCTTGTTTGTCATATTTATCTTATACATGAAAATCCATAAAAATTAAAAAATAAAAATCAAAAAAATGTTGTTTCGCTTGTGCAGGTAAGTTAGGTATGGCTCTCTATCCCTACTCATTGTTGCATTACTATGTGGTATCTATATTGTTATATTATCTCGAGAACCGGCTAGTCATTCATGTGTTCCAGGATCTGACGTTCCCCTCTAACAAAAATGATGATGATCTAGGTGCACATGTTTAATCATCGGATAGGCCGTTAGGTTGGGAAAGTTAGGGAACGATGGTTCTATCACGCACGCCATGGTTGCTGATAGTGTCTTGACCCTGATTGTTCTGGTCTAGCAATACTATTCTCGAGTACTTTCTATTTTATCTATCTTTGTATTCGTTTTGATGATTTCTTTATTTTAGCCCAACATGCATCATGACATTTTTTGAGCACTCACGTCTCGTGATCCGTTCAAGGTTGTTCCTCAGCAATGGTTAGTTGCACTTCAATTCACTTGGATAAGAGATCCCCATTCCACTCTAAATTTGAACGATTTCTCTGATCTTCTCGCTTGGTCTGGTTGGCCAGCGTGATTCCTGTCTGGAGCTCAGTCTACCTCATTTTATTTTCGTTACTGCTTATTCCGATCTCCTCATTGGTCCGAGGGATTGTGTCCCCCATGAGGTTGATCATGTCTTTTCCTTTTCATTTAGTTTAATTCTCTAGACATGTCTTATCCGCATCAGCCATTCCGGGTGGGTAGTTCGACGTTTTCCGGAGAATTCTTGTCGCTTGTTTGTTAAAACGGGTGTCTTTTACCTTAATGTCTACTTATCAGTTCTCTCCGCTTCATCTCCGCGTCATCTCCATTTCACGTCACTGTCGCTTTCGCTCCATCTCCTTTTCATTTCGCCTCCGCGTTGCTTTCGCTCGTTCCCTTGCAAAGCGGACATCAAGAAGGGGCATCTGTTGACACCCGTTTTTAATCCACAAGTCGAGTCATTTCTCTAATTCGTCATTTTTGATGTCCCGAATTACCCATTGTTTTGGAGCCTTCCTTGGATGGATTTCGAGCACATTTCATTGTTCCATTCCCTATAATCCTTGGAGATCATTATTTCATAGAGCCCTGGAGCTTATTTTATCAACTTGCAGCTTCCCAAGTCAACTTACAGCCCATTTAGGTCGGCTTCTCTCAAGCATTTAGCCCCCTTTCGCTGCGCAGTCTTGAAAATGGTCATTTTTTTACCCCCTTCTATTCCCCTATTCAAAATGTGCCCTTCACCAAAGTTGTTCGTCTTTCAAATATCTATAATTTCTTCTTCTATGTCATTGGCCAGTTCTGCACCTATTTCAAGTTATTCACATTTTTCTGGCAGACTGCACTGTGCACCCACGTCCTAATATTTTTTCTCTCTGTTCTCGCCTCATTTTTTCTCTCTTCTGTTCATTTTCTCATCTTACTTTGTTCATGAAAGTTGTTCATTTTTCCGTTATCTACAATTTCTTCTTCTACCACTTTCGCTAATTCTGCACCGTTTTCAAGATATGATACAATTCTTAAAGTCACGTGAGCTTGGCAGCAAAACGGTCAATAGTTGACTGTCCCATGAATAAACGGTCACAAGATGACCGCCCCATGAATAAAACGGTCACCAGTTAACCATTTATGAACAGTAACTTTTTTTTATTATTTTATTTTTATTATTTTTAAAATGTCATAAAACAGTCTTCTCAGGACCGCTTTATTGAAAAAACCGTCTGTGGATGATCGTTTAGTCAGTTTTTGTGCCAAAAGTCTCTCGGTCGCCCCCAGGTATGGGCGGTCTACAGCTAGACCGCCCCATTCAATAAACGGTCGCGCGATAGACCGTCTATATAACAAAGAGTACAAAAGTTCCTGAACTCCGTCTTCTTCGCCGTCGGACTCTAAGGTCGAACCTGTGTAACGGGGCCTCCTTGTCAGGGCTCTATCTTCTAGAATACTCCACGAAATTGAGGCCCGTTTTTTTCTGTGTCTTCCCCTTTGTATTATCTTCAATTTGGTATATGGAGCTTGATTTTTAGTTATCCATATCTCTTGGAATCTTGGCCGCAAGTTCTGGATTTACGCATTTCGTGCAACAAAAACTCCTGCAGATTAGGTTCCAGAGGCTTCTTCCAAGAGCCATAACTTCCACATCCTTCCACCAAAAAGAGTCTCGTTTGTTCCTACGCCTTATCTTGACTATTATCTCGAGAATGATCTAGAGATCTTGAGATTTGGTGGACTCTATCTTCTATAATCGTGGGAGAAAGTTGAGGATTTCACCACTTTTCTATAAATAAGTGCCCAGTTCGCCTGCGCGACGGGGGGGCTCTTCTTCGACCTGGGGCGAAGCCATGCTGGATAGTCCACTCAACCCTTCGACCCCAGGATATTGAGAGAATTATAGGCTTCGTTTTGATACCTTATTTTCTAGATTTCATCTTCGTTTACCCTCCTAACTTCGCCCATACTTTTTTCAAATCATCACGAGTTCTTGAACCTGTACGACGGGGCGCCCTTCGTCGGCTCGGGGTGGAGTCATCCGGCATCCTCTTTGTCCTCCATTGGTCCCATCCTGAAGAGGGGAGTATCTTCTTCGTTTCTCATCTCTCCGGGCTCTCTTTCTTCACACCTAGGCTTAGTTCTCTCCCTCTACTTTTCACAAATCGTCACAGTTTTACACTTAGTTTTTTTTGCACTATTGCTGCACGTTTATGCATTTTTCTCCATTTTGCACAACATTTTTCTCCCTCATTTCTCAATCAAAATTTCTGATTTCAAATCCTATGCATGCACAACACTCCCACCTTTCTTTTGCATCCATTTATAGTGGTTAAAAACCCTCCCCCGGTGCATTCTCCCCCTTTCATTCATGCTATTTTATCATTCCAGGGCACATACTACACCATCATGATCTAATGGGTTTGCTCTTGTTTTCATGGCCTTATTTTGTAGGAGATTATCAATATGAACGTGAGGCCGTCTTCCTCTAGTCGGCTGGAAGGAGAGGAGGTCCGATCCCACTAGTTCCCCGCACCCTTCTTCAAGGCGCGATCACGTTGTAGCGGCTTCCCTTTGGGCCGTGTCTTCCTCCATATTTTCGAAGGTACGCGGCACCGTCTTCATCCTTTTGGTGCTGTAAGTCCTTGGTGGCGATCACGGTTTATTTCTTCTCTTCACATCGCATATTTATGCATGCTCATTTATTAGTTCGGGGTGGGGTAGATTAGAACAATCTTTGTATTTAGACCCACGTCTTGCAGCCAGAGTCGGTTGAGGGGAAAACCAGTCAGAGGGCCAAACCAGGGAAGCGCGGTCTGTGTGTGCACACGTGGTTGGGGGCGGTTGGACTCACGCTGACGAGTGCGACCCTAGCTAGTCACTTGTTCTATGGTTACTATTACGGTGTCCCCGTTCCACCAGGGGTTGAGGGGGACACCCGAGGCGCGGTTTAAGTCGTCAGTGGACGCATCCGGCCTTGCTTCTAGTGGGTTGGTACTCCTATCTTTGTGTGGTAGTGACTCTTCGGCTTTTGAAGAGTTGTCTCGATTTTTGTGCCGTGTGTTCGGTACTAATCGTCGTAGTAGTTGGTAGTTACTTTCAGCACAGTTTCTCGGTTTGCGAGGTGGGGACCGGATGATCCCTACTGAGTCTTGTGTTTTGAGGCTCATTCCCTGCGTGTTTTCATCGTGTTTCAGGTGAGACAAGGCTTCAGGGGAGCGCTTCAGAGGCTCCACGTGGTTCAGGTGCCCAAGGTTAGTTGCCAATTCTGGGGTATGCCCCGCGTAGTTGTACTTTTCTCTTTGGACTGTACTAGTTGTGGACTACTGTTATATTTTACACTACTGTTATTTTTATGGACCATGTAATTTAATTAATGTTATTAATTACTTCCTGCTTAATTCATTTAATCTGCATCGCTCTGAAATTATTATAGATTCTTGTGTATCTCCACACCATCCTTTCAACCCTTCCGAGTCTTCGGGCTCGTGGGTGGCGGTTCGAGATTCGGGCTATCGGGCCTTCCCGGTGTTCGATTTTGGGTCGTTACATGAGAGATTACCAAAAACCCTCAAAGCACATGGACATGCAAACCGAGGTAAGGCCGCACCTCAAGGCGTCCAAAACCATGTCTCAATCCAAACAGAACCACCGAAACATTTACGAGGTCACATGTCAACCACTGGATCACACCGGGTTGACCATAAACCGATAATGACTGTGAAACAGTACGAAAAACTACTTGATATAATGGCACTCATGGCCACCTTACAACATGGTTACAACCCTCATAGGACGTCCAAGACATCCACGGGACAATGGGCAAACCACAAGGTCAAGCCAAGACAATTGGAGGCCAAAATAATGGGAAAATAGAATTCTGGGAAGAAACGGCCATTCACCAAACCGCTTGGTTGCTTGGCAAACCAAGCGGTCAGCGAAAGTGCCGCTACCCTCCCACAGAGAACACAGACAAGTGGCGGTCAGAAAAAGGGCCCCAAGAGACTGTAGCGGTCATGGACATGGCCGCTTAACCCAGTCAACCCCCGAACCGACTTAAAACTGTTGAACCAACATAAACGAAACTTAGCAGTCATCCATGAACTGCCACAGCCAGCCTAGCGATCTATCGTACGACCGCTTAGCTAAACCGACATACACACCCAGCCTAACGGTCTCAAAGGGACCATTGACAAAGCTTAGCGGTCCTCCAATGGGCCGCAAGGAAAGGAAAATGGTCTATGGCACGACCGCTAAGACCTTAACTTACTTAAATCGATAAAGAATCAAAACGGTCACCCCAGGACCGCTTAAGATATAAAACCGGTCGCTGGTAAGACCGCCAAGGCGTTACGGCGGGAAAACCGTAGGAAGGGCCAAAACCCGGCCTTTCCACTCCCCGTTCACCCTAAAACGAAGGGGAAACAATCCTTGGGATGAAATAATCCTCCCACAAGCTGGAAGGGATCCAAACGACGCATAAACAACAAGAAATGGGCGATCCTACCGAATCGACCCGAAATGAGTCACGTGGGTTCCCGGACTCATACCGGTCCCAAACAACAATCAATCACAACAAAACTAGCGGGAACGAAATGCTAACCTGCCAAGGGTTCAAATGAAACTAATCTAGCAAGAAACCGTCGCCGGGAAATGGCAAACTCGTCTCACACCCCCGGAAGCATGCTTTCACCCAAACGCGGTAAAACCCGCTCATACTCACACCGTTCAGCTCCAAATCGCGAGGAAACGTAGTAGAGAAGTAGGGTATCCATCTCCCTACCTCCACTGAAGTTCTAGCGTGCCGAAACGACTAAACCATGCTGAAAACCATCACACGAACCCGAACACACCGGCTTTGAATCTACCGAGGGATCGCGCCAATGCCATGCTCCATCCTTCACACCAGCATGCTCCACGACAACTCCATGACATCCCTGCCTCGCCCACCTCGCCACGGTCGTGCGCCCCACAGAGAGAGGATAAGAGAGGAGAGAGAACAGAGAGAGAGAGAGTGTACGTGAGAAATGAGAGAGAGGAGAGAGGGTGAAGAAGAAATAGAAAAGGAAATTAGGAATTTCCTAATTTTCGTGAAATCCGATTTTTAGCTCGAAAATTCACTAATTCAGAAAAATATGAAAAAAATAGTCTAAGCGATCCTCGGAAGGAGCATAACGCAACTGTAGCGTCCTCGAGTCGATGAACTCAAAAATAAACTCTCCACTTGGTTCCGTAACTTATACGAGAGAAAAACCCGCGTGGATCGTAAAATACAACTCAGGACCCACAAAAGCAATCCGAAAGCTCTCTGATAATGATGTGAAAGACCCAGGGTATTACAGCCTTCCCTCCTTAAGAAATTTCATCCTCAAAATTAAAGGAGCTAACAAGAAGAAGTAGGGAAGAACAAACCCAAACACTGGCAATGCTCACCAAGCATCAGCCAAACCTCAAACATAAAACATGATAACACAAATCTCAAAAAACACAGTTCAAAGGAACACTGCCAGACCACAATCACATGCACACGCTCTGTATCTCAAGACAAATCGATCCACATAACGAGCATGACACACAAGTGAACACAAGTCCGACACCTCCGAAACAAGGCAACATCGCTGACGTCTCACAGGGAAAGGAGACACGACTCATGCCACGACAACAGCTACCGATAAAACAAATGGCAGACACAACAAGCATCAGCTTAAACAAGGAAACACAATCCTCTCAACTGACTGCTCGAAATCATCAGCTTCCGCGCAAAGAACAACAACGAAACCTGGCACACAGAATGTCAATGACAGCACTGGACCACAGGCACAATCAAGTCAGTCCTCACTCAGACATTACATCTGATTCGAGACGCATGCCAACTCTACCATAGCAGAAGAGTATAGCAAAACCAACCGATAAGACCTTGGTCCATACAATGCCAAATCAGAATCACAGGGAACTCCTCCCAAGCTGAACACAACCACCAACGAACAAGAAAAACAACGGTAACACTTGCAGAATCTCGGCTCCGTACTCAACATAGAACCACTGGACACAACTGCAAGCTGGGTCACATCAAGGCACAATTACAGCTGAACACACGGCTAAGATATACAAGCCACGTTGCGAGCAGCTCACCAACAAGGACCCACAACAATAGGAACAATCTCGGAGAATGCATCTCTAGGACCACGATCACGTCCCGAGTGCACAATATCCAAGAAAGACAGAGAAGCGGAGGGTACTCAACCAGTAAAAATGCCGACAAATTCCCCTAACTCTCACACATGCCAGTGCCACCAACCATAATGCTTCAAGCAATGGCACAACAACGAACAACATCAAGGCATAAATAGCCAAGATGATAATCACACCGAGGGAAAACAAACCTCTCTGCCAACCAGAATCTTCCAACATCACGATCCTGATCCATGGGTATCAGCCCACATGCTTCCGCTGTGCACTCAACACAACGCACACAGGCATCACAAATAACTCAACATCCGCATCTCAGTACCCACTCAGCGCCATCACAATTCACAAAACTGCAACGTACCACACCTTGAGTACCGATCACGGAAACAGCCGATCACAAGTCACCAAAGTGCACACCAGGAAGAGCACCAGGTTCAGCACAAGGCACAATGAAACGCTAATCTCAGCTTATCCTCACGTCCTGAAACAAATATTGAACCTTTACAGCACAACAGCCGCCAGACACGGCACGTCGGACACAATGCACCACGGCCCCCAAACATAAAATCTGGGTCCAAAGCCAAGCAACCGTCGAACAAAGGCAAATCAGGTTCAGAACTAACATGGTCCACAGTTAAGCAGACACAGGACAAAGGCTTCACCAAGACAGCACTTCCAAAGCTTACCTCGAAAAGACACCACCAGACAAGATGAGAAGAATCAAGCTCGACTGACAGTAGCTCACCAGGAAGAAAAGTCCTAGGTTCACCCGAGCATTCTCTCAAACAAGGCATCTAATCGATCACCTCAACACAAGCTTAACACCTCAGGGGCTGAACAAATCTTAAGCTAGGACGACCAAAGTGACATAAAAATGCGCACGATCATCACACCAATGATAAAGTCACCAGCCACCTGAACAAGCCACAGAAAAATCTCGAACACCATACCACATATCACGCCTGCCGACAAACCCTGCCAAGTACAGCATAACCGAGACAAACACCACGACAAAAAGAGCACTCCGTCACATCTTGACGAGAGCAAAAGCACCTCGCACAGTGCCAACACAGCATG
The DNA here is from genome assembly GCA_022559845.1 of Amorphophallus konjac. Lineage (NCBI taxonomy): Eukaryota > Viridiplantae > Streptophyta > Magnoliopsida > Alismatales > Araceae > Amorphophallus > Amorphophallus konjac. The sequence continues at coordinate 253,316,510 of CM040118.1, read as the reverse complement.
CACAAGACCACACGCGAAAACAAAAATGATAATCAATCGTAAAACCGATGCCAACTGCCGACTGTACTGGACCTTAAGGACTCTGTATACTGTAATATCTCGAATTCCCATGTACTTTCACACAACACACTCTGATACCAACTGTGACGAGCTAGGATCCGGATACCGCGTAAACCTGATACCACTTTGATCCTGTGAGGCCTCCCAAGAGCGGTAAAGCTCTGAAGGGATAAAAGGAGTGTGTGGAGTGCATTGAAGTTCCATATAAAGCAGTAAGAAATTAATATTTCAATGATCAGGTTTGCTAAAGTAGCAGAAAGAAAATTATTTTTCAATTAATAATTTAAATTAACATAGTCCAGTCCAAATAAAGGTAAGTACAGTCCAACAAGAAAGAGAACGTACTCTCGAGTTGGGGGAAGCCCGACACTGGCAAAGCTGGCAACAACGAACTATCAGACAACGCCTCGAACCACGAGGAAGAAGAACGACCACACCTTAAAAGTAGGGGTGAGCCTCGTGTCACTGGCTCAGTAGGAGTCATGCAGATCCCCACTGGAAACAATGCAGTAACATACAAGACAACAACGCTGAATAGTAAAGCAGGAGCAGAAGTAACAACAGTGCTAAACTACAATAGTAAAGTTGTAAAAGCAGGAGTAAGAATAGCTAAAAGAAAGAATAAAGCCGTACCGGACAGAAACACGGCTACCGAACGAACTTCGGCTCTCTAAGCTACTCCAAACAGCAAAAGAAAGGTGAACCCCGATCTCACAAAGTTGGGCGTTACCGATCCGTCGACAAAGCACTAGCTCCGTAGTTGAAGCCTACCAAAATAGGCAAAAAGCCCTATGAATGACCTACACAGTCAAAGGCACATACATACACGAACTCACCGTCGTGTACGCTACACAAGACTAGACCTCGAGTGAAGCCAGGCATAGGCTACTCAGAAATCGGTCACGAAAACACAAGCCACAAGAGTCATGCATCAAGTGACAGAAGCACCTCCTCACTAGAAGAACAGCCAGATGCATCCACTAACGTCTTACACTGTGCCACAAGTATCTCCCACACGCCTGGGACGGCGGTAACTGAGATACTTACATAACTAAGTACAAGGAACAATGGTAACGAGTGACAAGTCAGGGTCACGCCCGTCGGCGCTCATCCAAACGCCCCTAACCACGTGTGCACACACAAGCTCAATGCCTTAAGCCAGGCCTCTAGCTGGTTCCCCCCCCAGTAGGACGGTACCGCAAAGCAAGGGGGCCCACGAAAACTAACCAAAAAATTGTATATCTGGAACTCGCATCGCCACCATTCCCAAGTAGGTCGACACATAGGAAAGTGTCGTCAGACTACTACAAGTGGAGGCTCACTAGACACAGAGACTCCAAAACATCAGTGTTGTAGTACGGATAGGCTAAGCATGCACTATCGCACGTACTACGAGACACTAAGCACAAGACATAAGGCAGCACACTGAACTGCCACTGGACTCAGGATAACAACTAGACCTGCTGACACAACGATCCTTGAGTCACAAGACTCGGGTCAAGATCGTCGCACAAAGCGGTAACATGCCGCCCATCAGCCAAGTTCCTAAGCCAAATCATGATCAAATACTTATAAAGAAAAATGACACAAGACATCCTGATCCACACATCTGCTTGACACGAATCACAGAGACATGAGAGATTACCAAAAATCCTCAAAGCACATGGACACACAAATCGATGTAAAATAGCATCTCAAGGCTTCCAAAACCATGTCTCAATCCATACAGGACCACCGAGACATTTACGAGGTCACATGTCAACCACTGGATCACACCAGGTTGACCATAAACCGATAATGACTGTGAAACAGTACGAAAAAACTACTCGATATAATGGCACTCCTGGCCACCTTACAAAATGGTTACAACCCTCATAGGATGTCCAAAACATCCATGGGACAATGGGCAAACCACAAGGTCAAGCCAAGACAATTGGAGGCCAAAACAATGGGAAAATAGAATTTTGGGAAGAAACTATCATTAACCTAACCGCTAGGCAAACCAAGCGGTTAGCGAAAGGGCTGCTACCCTCCCACAGAGATCACAGACAAGTGGCCGTCAGAAAAAGGGCCTCAAGAGACTGTAGCGGTCATGGACATGGCCGCTTAACCCAATCAACCCCCGAACTGACTTAAAACTATTGAACCAACATAAACGAAGCTTAGCGGTCATCCATGAACCGCCACTTCCAGCCTAGCGGTCTATCGTACGACCGCTTAGCTAAACCGACATACACACCCAGCCTAACAGTCTCAAAGGGACCGCTTGACAGAGCTTAACGGTCCTCCAATGGGCCGCAAGCAAAGGAAAACGGTCTATGGCACGACCGCTAAGACCTTAACCAACTTAAACCGATAAAGAATCAAAACGGTCACCCCAGGACCGCTTAAGAGATAAAAACGGTCACTGGTAAGACCGCCAAGGCGTTACGGCAGGAAAACCGTAGGAAGGGCCAAAACCCGGCCTTTCCACGCCCCGTTCGCCCTAAAACGATGGGGAAACAATCCTAGGGATGAAATAAACCACCCACAAGTTGGAAGGGATCTAAACGACGCATAAACGACAAGAAACGAGCGATCCTACCGAATCGACCCGAAATGAGTCACGTGGGTTCCCGGGCTCATACCGGTCCCAAACGATAACCAATCACAACAAAACGAGCGGGAACGGAATGCTAACCTGCCAAGGGTTCAAATGAAACTAATCTAACAATAAACCGTCGCCAGGAAATGCTGAACTCGCCTCACACCCCCCGAAGCATGCTTTCACCCAAACGCGGTAAAACCCACTCATACTCACACCGTTTGGCTCCAAATCGCGAGGGAACGCAGAAGAAATGTGGGGTATCTATCTCCCACCTCCACCGAAGTTCTAGCGCGCCAAAATGACTAAACCACGCCGAAAACTATCACACAAACCCGAACATGCCGGCTTTGAATCCACCGAGGGATCGCGCCAATGCCACGCTCCATCCTTCACACTAGCACGCTCCACGACAATCCACGATGTCCCTGCCTCGCCCAGCTCGCCACGGTTGCGTGCCCCGCGGAGACAGGAAAAGAGAGGAGAGAGAACAGAGAGAGAGAGTGAACGTGAGAAATGAGAGAGAGGAGAGAGGGTGAAGAAGAAATAGAAAAGGAAAGTAGGAATTTTCTAATTTTGGTGAAATCTGATTTGTAGCCCAAAAATTCACTAATTCAGAAAAATATGAAAAAATTATCTAAGCGATCTTCGGAAGGAGTATAACGTAACTATAGCGTCCTCGAGTCGATGAACTCAATAATAAACTCTTCACTAGGTTCCTGTTGTACTCGGACTATTTCCCCGACAAAATACCCAGAAGTAAGGGTTTGGGAATTTCCTCGAACACCTTCAGGGCGTGGGCTACCCGGCCCCTCCGACAACCCAGTGGTGTTATGTTAGATGGAAGCACTCTATTACCACGGAGAGTGGATCTAGAGGGGGGGGGGTGAATAGATCGATTGCCTAAATTAAGAACACAGTTATACTCTAATACGGAATTAAAACGAGCAGCTGTTGAACAAACGAAGGAGCACAATGAAATCACAAGATCTACAAGCAATCGCACAGTAGACAGCAATTTTAAGGTTGTTCGATGTCAATCCAGAGATCTACGTCCACCCCACACTCCAGCTAGAGTGTGGATTCCGCTGACTCACAGCTTGAACAGCTGGGCTTCATAGCTTGCCAACAGACCGTTGAGCTTCACAGCTTGTTGTCCGAGACCAAGTCTTGCCCGCTGAGGAGTTACAGCTTAACTTGTCCAGAGGCTACACCTCTGCAAACCTGCTAGGGAATACAGCTTACCCGTCCAGAGGCAACACCTCTGCAAACGCTGACTCATAGCTTGAAGACACAGAAGCAAACGAAAACAATAAATCCCAACAGGAAATGTAGCTCGCAATGAGCAACTCAGCTCTGGTATCTGAACCAAGAGTCTGAGGAACAATCAGACAAGCTCTCAAACAAATTCTCTCTCAACTCATCTCTCTCAATCTTCTCTTCTCTCTTTTTCTTCTTCTCTCTGGATCGTGACTTTTCTTCTCTATTCTCAGTGGCACTCTGCTACTTCAAGCTTCTCTGCCTTCTAGCCTTTTCAGTCTCGATCAGCCTTCTTCTGAGGAAGAAGACTTCCTTTTGTTGCAGCAACAAGCAAGAGGGCGTGTGGCTTCCACATTTCCCGCCCAGAGCTTTTTCTAGATCTGAGGAATTTCGACCACATGGCAGCATCCTGGCTAGGCTGCATTCCACGTGTCACAATCTGGACACCTCGTCCATCCTTGGATCACGAGCCATGTCATCAATCTCTGTAAAGAGTCCCTGTCAGACAGTCGAAGAAACTTATCAGTTTAAGGTTGAAACCTTGCACATACTTTATAGTGTGTAATGTGCAAACATTGTATAGACGTGCTGAAGTGTAATGCAGTGTGCACAAGGTGAAGTATGCACAACAAAACTGAATGCACTAACGTGCCGTCGACCATTGTACAGACTTTCATGTTCACTATGCAGACGTTGTACAGACTTGCTGAAGTGTAATGTAGAATGCATCAAGCAAAGTGTGTACATTGAAGATGAATTCATAGACGTGCCATCAACAGATGTGTGGACTTGGTGTACATGCAACAACAGTGTATAGACATTGCAATGCTTAGTGTTAAAGCATGAGAGCACAATGCACAAACTAAGTGTGTGCATGTGTGGACTTTGAATGCATGACACTGGGCGATGTACATACTTGTCACTATCAAATGTGCAGACTCGATGAGCATGCAACAGCCAATGTATAGACTTGCAGACTTGTGCAGACTAGCTAGTGTATGGACTTGGTGAGCTGTATAGACTTGTAAGCGCTGACAGACGATGTAAAGACTTGCATGAGACACTGCATGAGACGCTGAACTGCCAAGAATGTATAGACTTGCATGAGACACAACGTAAGACGCAGAACAGCAAAGAACGATGTATAGACTAGTGTGTACGTGCAATGAACACACGATGCGATGTGCAGACTTAGCATGAGACGCTAAATGAGACGGAGAAGCATGCACTGACTTGCGACTCAGTGGCTGTGCAGACTTTAAATGCATGAGACGATGTACATACTTTAAACAGTCTACAAGCAATGTATAGACTTGAACGCGTAAACACATCTCTGCGATGTATAGACCTAATGGAGTGAACGATGCACAAATGCATGAGACACAGACTGTACAGACTTAGTGTTATGCAACCAGACAAATGAATGCACAGACAATGTATAGACTTGGGTGTGTGTGTGCATGCTAGAAGCAATGTATAGACTTGCTCATGACTATCTAGACTCTGCATGCGTGCTATAGCAATGTGCAGACTTGCTGACAAAGCGTTGTGCAGACTCTGCGTGCCACAATGTGCAGACATGCGAGTGTGTGACATGCACAAAGACGCTAAGTAAGACGGTCCAATATATAGACTTCAAGTCCACTTGAGACGCTGAGTGAGACGGACCTCACAGGCTGTACAGACTTGAATGCATGCTTGCAACACGATGTATAGACATTGCCTGTTCGAGCAATGCAGCAATGTATAGACTTTGCCATGCCCAAGGCGATGTATAGACATGCTGGCAATGAGTGTACAGACTATGTATATGCGTAAGACGCTAAGTGAGATGGACGATGTATAGACTTAGCCGATGCAGACTTAGTCCGATGTACAGACTTTGCAATTGATGTACAGACTTGCTGGTCAAACAGACAAAAACTCTGTACAGACTTTAGCGTGTAGACAGGCCATTTGAATGTATAGACCTGTGTTCTAAACGATGCACAAACATAAAACAAAGTAATGTATAGACTCTACGTGCATGCTTCAATGCAATGTATAGACTTTGAGTGTGTTGACTTGTGTGTGTGTGTGCAATGTGTAGACCTGTGTGTGTGTGCATGACGATGTATAGACTCTGACTGCATGGAACACACAGACAATCTGATAAAGACAATTTCATCAAAACATAAACAGTTGCCAATCAATCAAAACAAGCTGTTGCCAATGAAGTAAAGCTTATTGTCAACATCATCAACACAGAGGAGTCACAACAATCTCCCCCTTTTTGATGATGGCAACACCCTATCATATAGAATAGCAGCATCCTTTCATACATATGTATTTTTGATGAAAGTCATGATTTGTTAGTCAGATTTGTCATGCAGATGCTATGAATGCATGCTAAGAAATGAAAACTAACTCCCTGCTCACAAGATCTCCCCCTTTGCCATAACATGATGCATACACTCCCCCTTTGCCATAACATGATGCATACACTCCCATGGAATTCATCAAACAGACAATATATTCTCCCCCTTTGCCATCAACAAAGAGGAGTGAAAGAAATTATAAGGAAATGAACAAGATAAATCATTTGACTGGCATTCTGAACAAGTAGTTCAGGAATAAGCATTCTAAAGAACAGAGTCTTCAGTCATATGAGTTTAGAAACTGCTTTCAGATAGAGTTCTGGTTTGAAGGTTATAAAAAATAGAGTTCATGCACTACAATCATTGAATGAGTTTGCTGTGCATGAGAGATTCAGTTTCAAAAATATCTTACTTTTTTAGACTCAGTAAAAATTGTTAGGAGATACCAGCTCATGTATTGAAATTAAACAGTTTGACATATCTGAATTTTCTTTTGAAGGAGCAGCATTTTCAATTTTATTTCATTAAGGGCATTCAGGTATCATATGTCTTTTTGCGTAAGGGTACACGTTTATCAGACGCCAGTACCCCTAGATACTCAACATAATGAACCATTCTGCCTATGATCAATTTCAATAAAGCTGATTTACACCTTTTTGTGTGAGGGTACACATTTATCAGACGCCAGTTACCCCCAAGTACTCTGTGAAACCACCTTACTGTTTTGATCATTTATACAGAGATAACTGATACACCTCATGACTTAAGTATTGTCCATTTCTTTGATGGATCACTCAGTTTCTCAGTGTTTTATCAGTCATTGCTCTGCCAATATTATTTTTCAAATATTTTTCAAGATTTTCAACATTTTCTTAGCTGTCCTTTATTTGTTTCAGAATGACTTGTTTAAGGACAATACACATACTTAGCCTTCTCTAACAGGATTTCAGGTGAGTTTTCAGATTTCAGATACAGTTAACTTTGTCTGACATGTAATGAAATAGGGGTTGAGAGCTTTATCAATTATCAGCATTCTTATTTTCTGATTGCAATCTTTAAACTCTAAAGATTATAAAATTTAAACCATTAAGTCAGTCTTTAAGCAATTAAAATTCTTATAATGGAAGAAGTCTGTTTTCTATTGCTTAAGAATTAGAACTGACTAACATATTGCCATATTGTCAGACTCAACTCATTAGGGTCAAGGAATGAATGAATTCACGAGAGACAAGAATTTGAGTTGCAATGAAGTTGATACCCACTCTGAATTACATACAACACTCCCCCTGTCTATATGCATGTAGTTATGATATGCATGTTATGCAATGAATATGTCATGAAGAATGTGAATGTGATGCATGCAAGGTTTGATCCATTATTCAACTGCCACAGAATTTTATTCAGACAAACAAGTTTAAAACGAGATATTCAAACCAACTGAATTCTATTCATGATGCTGAAATTTACACAAGCCAAGTTCTCTTCTAAGAAATTTGAACCTTTCATTCCCTAGTGGCTTAGTAAAGATATCAGCAATTTATCTTTCAGTTTCAATGAAATTCAGTTCAATTTCCTTTTTATTAACAGCATCTCTAAGAAAATGGTGTTTGATCTCTATGTGCTTAGTCCTAGAATGATGAACATGATTTTTAGCTAAACATATGGCACTAGTATTATCACACAAAATTGGAATACATTCTAGTTTTATTTGATAATCAGCCAGTTGGTGCTTGATCCAAAGTACTTGGGCTGCATAGTTACCAGCTGCAACGTATTCCGCTTCAGCTGTGGACAAAGCTACAGTGTGTTGCTTCTTAGATGCCCAAGTTACTAGACAGCCACCAAGGAATTGACAGTAGCCACTAGTGCTCTTTCTCTCTACTCGACACCCAGCATAGTCTGCATCAGTGTTGGCTAGAAGTTCTAACTCACACTTGACAGGATACCAAAGACAAAGCTCTTGGGTGCCTAGTAGATACCTAAAAATCCTTTTCACAGATTTAAGATGTGACTCTTTAGGACTAGCCTGAAATCTAGAGCATAAACACACTACAAACTGAATATCAGGCCTAGATGCTGTAAGATATAGAAGGGATCCGATCATACCTCTATATAGCTTTTGGTCCACTGGTTTACCTTGAGGATCTTCATCTAAGCTGGTCGAGGTACCCATTGGAGCAGCTATTTCTTTGAGGTTGTCCATCTTGTATTTCTTCAGTAAATCCCTTATGTACTTGGACTGAGAGATGAAGTTCCATCTTTTAACTGTGTCACATACAGTCCAAGAAATAATTTGAGCTCGCCCATTGAGCTCATTTCAAACTCATTAGTCATAATCTGAGAAAACTCCTCACACAGTTTGGGGTTAGTTGACCCAAAAATAATGTCATCCACATAAATTTGAATAATAAGAATATCTGAATGACTTACCTTAGTGAACAAGATTTGATCAACTACACCTCTAGTGAAGTTCTTATCTGTGAGGAATTTGCTCAACCTGTCATACCAAGCTCTAGGAGCTTGCTTAAGACCATAGAGAGCTTTACGAAGTTTATAAACATGATTGGGGAAGTCTAAACATTCAAAGCCAGGAGGCTGCCTCACATAGACATCATCACTGATTTCCCCATTCAGAAAAGCAGATTTTACATCCATCTGCTGAAGATTTATTCCTAGGGAACATGCATAAGCGAATAAAATTCTGATTGCTTCTAACCTGGCTACAGGGGAAAAAGACTCTTCAAAGTCTATTCCAAATTCCTGATTATACCCCTGAGCTACAAGTCTGGCCTTATTCTTAATCACATTCCCTGATTCATCAGTTTTATTCCTGAAGACCCATTTAGTCACTATGACTATCTCATGATCAGGAGGTGGGACCAAGTGCCACACTTTATTCCTGTCAAATTGATTGAGCTCTTCATGCATGGCATTAATCCAATGCACATCCTTGAGAGCACAGTCAATGGACTTGGGTTCTACATGTGATACAAAAGCATATGCATTCAGTTCATTTTGAATTCTTAAGTGGCCTCTAGTTCTAGGAGGGTCATGCAAATTGTCAATTACAATATGTACAGGATGATCTTTCAGATATCTAATGTTGACAATTTCATCATCATGATTTTCATTTACCTCCCCCTGAACTGTAGGCTCTTCTCCAATAAGCTCTTCATTTTCTTCCTCATCTTCGGATTTATCTGTAGGATTCCCTTCTTTCAGAATATCACCATTGTCTTCATTCCTGTATTGACCAATATTAATCTTTACCAAAGATTCATCAAAAACAATGTGTGGAGATTCTTCAACAGATTTGGAATTTAGATTATACACTCTATATGCCCGGGTGTTTTTAGAGTAACCAAGAAAACTTCCTGGTTCACCTTTAGGTTCAAATTTATCAATGTCTCTTTTATCATTTATATGAATAAAGCATTTACAACCAAAAACCTTGAAATGAGCAATTGAAGGTTTCTTACCCTTTATGATCTCATAAGGTGTTTTCTGGGTAGAAGGTCTTACCATAACTCTGTTAATTACATAACATGCAGTATTTACAGCTTCAGCCCAGAACTTCCTTGGCAGACCACCTTCAACCAAGAGTGTTCGACCCATCTCCACTAAGGTATTGTTTCTCCTCTCCACAACTCCATTCTGCTCGGGTGTTCTTGGTGAGGAGAACTTATGATGAATTCCATTTGTCCTGTAGAAATCATCAAACTGTGAGTTTTCAAACTCACCTCCATGATCAGTTAAAATATTTTCAATTTTCTAGTTTATTTTAAGATAGAACTCCTAAAATTCTGTGAATGCATCACTTTTATGTGATAAGAAATATACCCAAGTGTACCTAGAGAAGTCATCTACCATGACAAACCCATACTTCCTCCCTGATAAGCTAACAGACCTGGTTGGTCCAAAGAGGTCCATGTGTATCAGCTCATAGGGTTTAGAAGACAGATTTTCTGTTCTAGATTTGAATGACTTTCTAGTTAACTTTGATTGAGTACATGCATCACAGAGTTTATTTTCTTTCTTAAAAGAAACTTCAGGAAGTCCTCTAACCATGCTGTGGTTATTCAATTTATGCAATACTGTGTAACTAGCATGGCCTAACCTACGATGCCATAAGAATGCTAAGTCCTCTCTGCTAGCAGTAAGGCATTAGAATGTTGTATATCATCTAAGTCTATCATGTAAGTATTATTTATTCTTTTACCAGAAAATTTAACAATTTCGGAATCAGGTTCAAAAACATTACAGCATTGAGAGTCAAAACGAACTTTATATCCTTTATCACATAGCTGGCTGATACTAAGTAAATTATATGCTAAACCTTCAACCAGCATGACATCTTCAATGCAACAGGTAGTACACTTACCTACCTTACCTGTCCTGACAATCTTACCCTTTGTTTTGCTACCAAAGGTGACAAGGCCTCCATGTTTCTCTGTCAGCATGCAGAACTTGGCCTTATCTCCTGTCATATGCCTGGAGCAGCCACTATCCAAGTACCACAGATTGTTCTTGGCTGCCAGGCATACCTGCACACACAATCAGGTAGAGAATTTTGGAACCCAAGTCTGATTGGGCTCTAGAGCAGATGAAATAGAAGCAAAGCAAGAAAGCAAACTTTTTGGAATCCACATTTGTTTAAAAGAATTTTGTTCAGTGGATGCTCCAGATTTCTTTTTGTTGTTTTTCTTCTTATTTGAACCAGCATGATTATAGACAGTGTTGTTACTTCTGTGCCAATGCTTTGGCCAGGGTGCATTCACAAAATTGTGGTCATAGTAGTTTCTGGGCTGGCTGAAGAATTGCAAGTTCCTGGGAGTCCAAGTGCCATACCCAACAACCCAATTTCTGGTGTAAGGTCTGTGAAATTGTGTAGCTTGATGTCCATGACCTGTAAACCTTCCCTGAGTCCTAGTCCACCCTTACCTATTTGGATAGGTTGACTGTGCAGTGTAGTAGGACTGGGCTCTAGATTGGTAGAAATGGTTGGGTTGACTCCTAAATGCATTCTGTCTCCCCTGTACCTTTGACCCTGCTGACCTATTCACAGGTGTGTGTTGGGTCTTCTTCTGAGATTGAGGTGATGGTGGAGACTTGGTGACGTTAACATAGGGTTTATATGCATGTATAGGCTGACCCCTAACCTGAGACTGAGCTTTAGGATTTGGCTTAGATGTACCAGCTCTACTAGGCTCACTAATCTTTTGTTTGCCCTTCTCCTCAGCATTGGGCTTCTTCAGATTTACAGTTTTATTCACAGAAATTTTTGGATTCATGTTAATCAGAGGTCCTTTCTCTTTTTACGCGACAAATGAAATAGTCTTCATTCCAAAACTTTTTGTTGCACTAGAATTAAATCCAAGGCCCTCTTTCCTAAAATTGACTTTTGACCCTAACAAAGCATTTAGGTTGTCTGAACCTTGGGTCATTTTCTCAATAATTTTCAGCTTGTCCTCATTATCTTTCTGAATATCTTCAATGGATTTCTTTAGTTCGGTGTTGACACTTAGGACAGCTTCATATTTTTCACTCACAATTTTCATCTCACTCTCATATTTCTAAATTTTCACTTTCCATTCATCAGTTTCTTTTTCTAACCTCTCATTATCTTCTTTAGAGGCTCTTAAGTCATGCTTGATTTCTTCTATTTCAGAGCATGTGAGTTTCAGTTTATTTTTCTCTGATTCAAGGCATGCAATTTTATCAGTTAGAGTTGTGTCATTTTGCATGGAATTTATCTTTCTTCTTAGATGCCTATTTTCCTTTCTGATATCATCTGCTTTATCAGCTATGTCATGATAGGCATCTACCCAATCAGCAATAGTGAAATTATCGAATCAAGAGGATACCTCATCTGAGTCTTCCTCTCTGTCTTCAGAACTTGTTGCCATAAGGCAAATGGGCTTTTCAGCTTCACCCTCACTATCTGAGCTGCTGCTGAAGGAGCCTTCGTCCTCATCACTCCAGGTACTCACCATGGCTTTCCCTTTAGCGTTCTTTCTCTTGGACTTGTCCTTGTGCTTCTGGTTCTCTGGACAATCAGCTTTCAGATGGCCGGTCTTCCTGCATTGGTAACATGTATTAGTTTCAGTTTTCTTTGCCGGATTATATTTATACCTTGTATCCCGTCGGCCGCCACCATGGTTCCTTCGGCTGAATCACCTTCCTTCTTTCCTGAGGAACCGCCTGAATTCCCTGGTGATCATTGCCATCTCATTACGTTCTATATCTTCTCCAGTCAGGCTCTCCTCAGATGATGATCCACTAGAGTTGGATCGGCTTGATTTGCTGGCACCAGCTTTCAGAGCAATTGGTTTCTTCTTCTTCTCAGCTTCCTCTATCTTTGGCAGATTTATTTCATACGCCATCAGCGAACCAATTAACTCATCTGCCCTGGTGTTGCGCAGATCCCTTGACTCTTCCATCACAGTAGCTTTGGTGTGCCAAACATGAGTCAGGGAACGCAGAATCTTCCTTACTATATCATATTCTGTCTGTGTCTTACCAAGACCTCTGAGACCGTTAGTAATGATTGTCAATCGAGCGTACATCTCCTTGATGGTCTCGTTGGGCTTCATCTTGAAGGCTTCATACTTTGACACTAGGAAATTCACATTCGTCTCTCTAACCTGAGAAGTCCCTTCATGGATAACTTCCAGTGCATCCCACATCTCCTTAGCTGAACTACAAGCCGATACACGAGAAAATTCTGTGGGGTGCAGAGAGCACTGGATAACATTTATGGCGCTCCAGTTCAGAGTGGACCTTCTAATCTCTTCCTTGGTCCAGACATCCTCGTTAGGGGACAGCTCATAAGGTCCCTTACTGACTACCTTCCAAATCTCGTAGTCTTTCTCCCTCAAGAAGAGTTGCATACGGTTCTTCCAGTATGCATAATTCGATCCATCAAAGAAAGGGGGCTTGGTGGTTAAGTGTCCTTCAGCGATCATTCCTCTAGCATCCATCTGTGCCTTTCCTCTTCGGGCGGTAAGTCCCTCTAGAAGAGTTAGGCTCTGATACCAACTGTTATATTAGATGGAAACACTCTATTACCACGGAGAGTGGATCTAGAGGGGGGGTGAATAGATCGATTGCCTAAATTAAGAACACAGTTATACTCTAATGCGGAATTAAAATGAGCAGCTGTTGAACAAACGAAGGAGCACAATGAAATCACAAGATCCACAAGCAATCGTACAGTAGACAGCAATTTTAAGGTGGTTCGATCTCAATCCACAGATCTACGTCCACCCCACACTCCAACTAGAGTGTGGATTCCACTGACTCACAGCTTGAACAGCTGGGCTTCACAGCTTGCCAACAGACCGCTGAGCTTCACAGCTTACTGTCCGAGACCAAGTCTCGCCCGCTGAGGAGTTACAGCTTAACCTGTCCAGAGGCTACACCTCTGCAAACATGCTGGGGAATACAGCTTACCCGTCCAGAGGCAACACCTCTGCAAACGCTGACTCACAGCTTGAAGACAAGAGTTCGAAGAAAACAAAAAACAGAAGCAAACAAAAATAATAAATCCCAACAGGGAATGTAGCTCGCAATGAGCATCTCAGCTCTGGTATCTGAACCAAGAGTCTAAGGAACAATCAGACAAGCTCACAAACAAACTCTCTCTCAACTCATCTCTCTCAATCTTCTCTTCTCTCTTTTTCTTCTTCTCTCTGGATCGTGACTTTTCTTCTCTATTCCCAGTGGCACTCTACTACTTCAAGCTTCTCTACCTTCTAGCCTTTTCAGTCTCGATCAGCCTTCTTCTGAGGAAGAAGACTTCCTTTTATAGCAGCAACAAGCAAGAGGGCGTGTGGCTTCCACATTTCCCGCCCAGAGCTTTTTCCAGATCTGAGGAATTTCGACCACATGGCAGCATCCTGGCTAGGCTGCATTCCACGTGTCACAATCTGGACACCTCATCCATCCTTGGATCACGAGCCATGTCATCAATCTCTGCAAAGAGTCCCTGTCAGACAGTCGAATAAACTTATCAGTTTAAGGTTGAAACCTTGTACAGACTTTATAGTATGTAATGTGCAGACATTGTATAGACTTGTTGAAGTGTAATGCAGTGTGCACAAGGTGAAGTATGCACAACAAAACTGAATGCACTAACATGCCGTCGACCATTGTACAGACTTCATGTTCACTATGCAGATGTTGTACAGACTTGCTGATGTGTAATGTAGAATGCATCAAGCAAAGTGTGTACATTGAAGATGAATTCATAGACGTGCCATCAACAGATGTGTGGACTTGGTGTACATGCGACAGCAGTGTATAGACATTGCAATGCTCAAGCATGAGAGCACAATGCACAAACTAAGTGTGTGCATGTGTGGACTTTGAATGCATGACACTGGGCGATGTAGATACTGGCCACTATCAAATGTGCAGACTCGTTGAGCATGCAACAGCCAATGTATAGACTTGCAGACTTGTGCAGACTAGCTAGTGTATGGACTTGGTGAGCTGTATAGACTTGTAAGCGCTGACATACGATGTACAGACTTGCATGAGGCACTGCATGAGACGCTGAACTGCCAAGAATGTATAGACTTGCATGAGACACAACGTGAGATGCAGAACTGCAAAGAACGATGTATAGACTAGTGTGTTCGTGCAATGAACAAACGATGCGATGTGCAGACTTAGCATGAGACGCTAAATGAGACGGAGAAGCATGCACTGACTTGTGACTCAGTGGTTGTGCAGACTTTAAATGCATGAGACGATGTAAAGACTTTAAACAGTCTACAAGCAATGTATAGACTTGAACGCGTAAACACATCTCCGCGATGTATAGACCTAATGGAGTGAACGATGCACAAATGCATGAGACACAGACTGTACAGACTTAGTGTTATGCAGCCAGACAAATGAATGCGCAGACAATGTATAGACTTGGGTGTGTGCGTGCATGCTAGAAGCAATGTATAGACTTGCTCATGACTATCTAGACTCTGCATGCGTGCTATAGCAATGTGCAGACTTGCTGACAAAGCGTTGTGCAGACTCTGCGTGCCACAATGTGCAGACTTGCGAGTGTGTGACATGCACAAAGACGCTAAGTAAGACGGTCCAATGTATAGACTTCAAGTCCACTTGAGACGCTGAGTGAGACGGACCTCACAGGCTGTACAGACTTGAATGCATGCTTGCAACACGATGTATAGACATTGCCTGTGTGAGCAATGCAGCAATGTATAGACTTTGCCCATGCCCAAGGCGATGTACAGACATGCTGGCAATGATTGTACAGACTATGTATATGCGTAAGACTAGCAGTGAGATGGACGATGTATAGACTTAGCCGATGCAGACTTAGTCTGATGTACAGACTTTGCAATTGATGTACAGACTTGCTGGTCAAATAGACAAAAACTCTGTACAGACTTTAGCATGCAGACATGCCATTTGAATGTATAGACTTGTGTTCTAAACGATGCACAAACACAACACAAAGTAATGTATAGACTCTACGTGCATGCTTCAATGCAATGTATAGACTTTGAGTGTGTTGACTTGTGTGTGTGTGCAATGTGTAGACCTGTGTGTGTGTGCATGACGATGTATAGACTCTGACTGCATGGAACACACAGACAATCTGATAAAGATAGTTTCATCAAAACATAAACAGTTGCCAATCAATCAAAACAAGCTGTTTCCAATGAAATAAAGCTTATTGTCAACATCATCAACACAGAGGAGTCACAACAAGTGGGCCCGACCAACGGCCCCAACCCGCTGGCCGAAGTGTACGGCGGCACCAACAATCGATCGGGACCGCTCCCGACACATAAGTTGCGGAGTTTCTCCACACTCTGCACAACCACCCGGGCCACCCTGGGGACACTCTAACTACAACCGCGCCACATGGCACTCAGTGAAAAGGTCAGGGGGCTACCCCGGGATGCCTTCCTTCAACCCTCCAAGGTCAAAGGGAGACCCAAATAGGTCAACCACAGGCTCAGGAGGCCCGTAGTACGCGGGTACGGCTCACACACGCGTGTTCGGCATTCTACCGAACAGCTTGTGGGCGCATGTGTTTCAACCCTTCTATAACCAACACACGGGCCACCTCGTGGTTCCAGTATACCAATTGGGTCATACGACGAACCCCCAGCAAGTCGGGGCCACCCCCGACCCTCAAACACGTGGCAATAAGCCACTGAACTTACCTCTCGGGCCAACCCGAACACCTTGCGAGCGGCCACTACGACTCAAAGAACAATGGCTCTCATGGGCCATTTCAACATCCCGGAACTCCGTATCCTTCAAAGGATATCCCCAGACGATGAAAGAAGACCCCCGGGGGCCATCCCTCGGGGTTGCGACGTGCCCGGGGCCACTTCGCCCCGGGGCGCGACCGCGTGCCCCTAGGGAGGGCGACCTCCCCCGGGGGCTGCACCCTCTCTCTCTAGCCCGGTGGCCCCACGGCCCCGCTCAGTTCCAGTTCTTCCAATTCTCAGCCTCCGTTCGTCCGACTCCCTAATCCGGGGGAAGGGTTTCCACCGCTCATACGCACCAGTTCGTGGGAGCAACGCATGGAAGCACGAAGCAACAGCACATGGGAGCGGTCCTCGGCAGTCAACGCACTCACAAGTCTCCACGTATCCTTCCAGCACTTGTCCTTTTCTTCTTAGTTTAATTTAGGACGAAAAATACACAAAAAATTGGGTTTTATAGAGGCGGGACCACTCCCCCTCTCTCTCTTCTACCTGGTCCGCCCAAACCCCCCCCCCCTAGGGAGGGGTTTAGGCGGACCAGCTTGGGCCTCCAAGTTGGTCCGCCTAAACCCCTGGATAATAAAAAAATGTTTTTTTATTTAAAAAAAGGACCACTTTGGTCCGCCCAAACCACCCCCCCCCTGGGGAGGGGTTTAAGCGAATCAGCCTGGACCCCCAGGTTGGTCTGCCTAAACCTCTCCAAAAATAAAAATAATAAAAAAAAAGAATTACACCCTCCGAAGAGGGGTTTAGGCGGACCAGACCAGCCCATGGGGCTGGTCCGCCTAAACCCCCCTGGAGGAGGGGTTTTGGCGGACCAGACCAGCCCCTTGGGCTGGTCCGCCTAAACCACATCCCTTCCACTCCGACACACACACACAAAACTCATAAAAAATACAAATATAATAATAATAAAAATACTATTTGAGGGGTTTACCCGGACCAAGTTGGACCCTCAACTTGGTCCGCCTAAACCCCACCCCCACCCCTTCAACTTGTATAAATTGCCCCCTTGCAAGCTTAGAAAAAAGAGAAAAGACAGGACAAGAAACGCAGGAAGCAACGCACGAACACACAGTCGGACGAGTGATCATCCCCGGCCTAATTGTCACACCCACGGACTCTCGAGGCTTTCGACAAGGGTCGGGAACGCGAGGAGGCAAGTGCGCACGCGCTTGGCTTGGTAGTCGGCTCACACACGCTGGGGGTATGTCTCACGTACTCCCCTCACGCGGTGTCTAGCCGTCTCACACCAAGTCCATCCCCGCCACATGTAAGATGATCGTACCAACGGGAAATACACCCGCATCCCGGGTCCGCCCGTGTACGTCAACTCACGCTTCTTACAACGGTGACGAAGGGCACTTCATAATGCCTCGTCGACCCCCGACACAGAACCGCGTGCCCGCCGTCCAACTCCCAGTCGGCCATCAGCCCCTCAGATTGACAAATCAAGTCTAGTCGGACCTCTGGCCCAGGACTCATAGTCCCGGGGCTGACCTCGACTCTCCAGCATGACAACACTCACTACCCGAGACCTGGACCTGACCGCTCACCTCGAGCCGCGTCCGATCTCCGTCAGACGCCAGTCCGTGTCCGCTCTGGCCACCAAGGTAGTCGGACCTACACCAACTCCTCTGTAAAGAGTCCCTGTAGAACATGTGGATACCCGCTTTATCACGCAATGACCCGGGGACCAACCCACGTGTCGAAATTGTCCCGCGGCTTGCTCTAGTTGTACTTTGGCCCACTAGGGCCCGCTTGTAAAGCCCATGTGGCTCATCATAAAACCCGTGAAATACATATGCCCGCGTTCGGGCCCCTAGCTTCCTACCCACTCCACTCGGCATCCGTGCCCAACACCTTGGCCCCAGTTAACACCCCTCAGTCTTACGATTACCCCTAGCTGCTAAATGCCCCCAATCCTCTACCCATGGCTTCAGACACATATATAGACTTTTCTTCAGCATGGAACGAAGGTATTCGGATTCAATCTGATGTAAATAAACACCGGTTGCTTGAGGCCAGTGGGGAAAGACGTCCTATACACGATTCCCGCAATCGCCTACGCACTCGCACCCATGGAACCCCTTCTCTACATGTGTCACCCGATCGCCAGAGCCCATGTGCCGCGCCCTGGTGGCGCTTCCCCGGTCAAACCTTGGTTCAATGAGTGATTGTCGAGAGATCGACTGGCACGCCCGTATCTTGTCCGGTTAACCTTTATCCCGACTCTTCCGTGCCATTCGACCCTTTCCGACTTTCCGTGAAAGGAGAGTGCCCGATACCACCGTGAGAGGCATGCACCCGTAAGGAGGATACCTGAGAAATATCAGACTCCCGTATTTTCCTTCCCCGATGTATCCCTTCCTTCACCCCTGTTAATCGGCATAAAAAAAAACCCCGCGCGACAGAGAGGATGGCATGCCCGGTGGGACGTGTTGTGCCCCTGGTTTTGATGATGACAACCATGAGATGTTTGTGTTGAGTTTGACAAAATTGATGAATTAATCCTTGATTCATTAACACATGTATCTGCTTTATTCTTGAATGCAAGGAAGAAACAAGGTCTACGCAGGATGCTCAAGGCATCCATGCAACGGTTTGCATAAAAGGACAGCGTCTATGCAGGATGCTGATTGCATCTACGCATCAGTTCAAGAGGCAGAAGCATTAATCACTGGCATAGCTTAGTGCGTCAATGCCACAACATCGCAGCGTCGACACATCAGCTCATGTTTGAGATAAAAGAGTGTTCGGGGTCAGCCCAGTGGGTTGACGCAGGCACCCTATGCGTCAACGCATCAGGTCTATGTACGAAAGGCTCTATGGGCATTTCAAGGCTGCGTCAACCCCTTAGTCAAAATGGGTTGACGCCATCTGAATCTCATCAAGTGATTATTGGGTGGACCCCAGCCGTAAGTGGCGTTAGATGCCACATCATCTAAAAGAGCATGCGCTCTCTTTTTCCCTCGCAATTCCAGAAGCCTCTGAGGAGAACAATCATTGGGCTAACCAGAAAATCTGGTTGGGGCCCACAAAAGGAATATTCACGTGAATAGGGAGAGCACGGGAGATGAAAGTTGTAGTAGCAGCAGTCGAACAAGAGCAGAGAAGAAGCTCTTTAGAAGAATCGCATGTATCATCGTCTTCCTCCTGGCGTGATGTTGCATCCTCTGAAGATCAGAGGAAGTCTATTATTTGTTGATCATCACAAGCTCATCTACAATCCAAGAAGTGAAAGTCAGTTGATCATCATCGCCTCTTCTCTCAGATCTTTATGTTTGAGACTCGAGAATCCGCACCGTCCCAGATCTGAGGCTCCTTCTTCCATCTTCTAGTGATTTCATTTCTTATTTTTCATTTTAGCTTGAATTCTATTACTGTAATTCTCCGTCGTACTAGTTTCAGTAGAGGGAGGGGAATTGATCCAGCGGGGTGTGCTTGGATCAAGGGGTTTGGGCTTGTACGCCCTCAAGCTGTTTGTTAGCGGGTAACTGGTTAAGAGGATATGTTCATCTTGTTAGCCAAGCTATAGTGCTCAGCGTTGTCGAGGGGATTGTACCTCGGTTTAGCTAAGCTGTAAGGCTCAGCTGGGATCCTCACTGATTTAGTGAGGGGTGGACGTAGGTCTCCATAGGGAGACCGAACCACCATAAAAATCTGTGTTCACTTGTGGGTTGCTATCTCTTGCAAATCTGTGTGTCGCTAGATGATTGATTAGGTTCGATCTCTACACCTTCAGCTTACTGAATTTTGAATTAGTATTCTGCTACTTAAAAGTTGAGTGTGATATTTCACAAAAATTAAAAAGGGTCAACCTATTCACCCTCTCCCCCTCTAGTTTGACCATCCACTTAATCCAACACATGGTCTCAGAGCTTGGCTCTCTTATCAAGGGTCTCACAACCCAGAGAGATTTAGTGGAATGGAAAACAAGGGGCTCATGCCTGAAGGGTATGCAGTGAATATGCCACCCTTCTTTGATGGCACTAACTATACTTACTGGAAAAATCGGATGCAGGTATTTCTGAGATCTCAGGACCATGAGATTTGGAGAGTCGTGAGCAAAGGACCCTATCAGTTAGAAGGAGATGAAGAACTGTGGGTAAAAGAGCAGATTCAGAAGTCCAACATCAATTGGCAAGCTATGAATATCATGCAATGCTCATTGCATCCTAAGGAGTTTTCACGAGTGTCCTCATGTGCCAGTGCCAAGGAAATGTGGGATAGACTTGAAGTCATCTATGAAGGTACGTCAGAGGTAAGAGAGACAAAAGTTAATATGTTAATTTCTGAGTATGAAGCTTTTAGAATGAAGCCAGAGGAAAATATATCTGAAATGTATGCTAGGCTAACTCTATTAGTGAATTGTCTTAAAGGTCTGGGAAAGGTTTACAGTGATTATGAACTGGTCAGGAATATTCTTAGACCCCTAACTCCAATTTGGCACACCAAGGCCACGGTTGTTGAGGAATCTAGGAACCTTCCTACCACTACCCCTGATGAGCTTATTGGATCACTGATGGCTTACGAGCTGAATTTCAAAAGAACTGATGAGGATGTGAAAAAGAAGAAGCCACTTGCATTGAAGGCTGGTCCTAGCAGCAAGGAGAGTTCAGATGACAGTCAGTCATCTACCTCAGATGATGACTCAGGTGAGATAGCTATGCTCACCAGAAATTCAAAAAGTTTCTAAGGAAGGAAGGTAAAGTTATAAGGAATAGAAGACCACAGGTAAGAAAGAGTTCAAAATTCAAATCAGAGAATTCTAAGAAATCTGACAAGGTTGTTTGTTATAAATGCATGAAACAAGGTGATATCAAATCTGAATGTCCAGAGAATGTGAAGAAAGTCCAACCAAAATGGAAGAACAAGAAGCCAAAGGCTATGATGAGTACTTGGAGTGACGAGGAGAAAGATGAAGATGAAGAAGAGAGTACCTCTGAAGAAGAAATTGATGTTAAGCTATGCTTTATGACTAAGGGAGATGATCAGGATGAGGTAACCTCCTCTTTTGTAAACTTTTCTTGCAGTGATTGGGAAGAAGCATTTAATGAATTGCTAGATAAGTATGATTATGTGAAGAAAGAAAATAAATCACTGAAGAAGAAGAAAATTTTGACTAGTCAAGATAATTCCTTGAATGAGAAAATCATGTGCTTAGAAGCTGAAATTACTCATCTAAGAAAGTCTCTTGCTGAAAGTGATCTGTGTAAAAATCAATTGATAGAGATGAAAAGAGAAAATAAATTTTTACCGAAAGTGCATGATGACCTGAAACTCAGAATGCAAAAATTGGAGAGTGATGTAAAAATGGCTAAAGAAAAATATGAAGCCATTCAAGGAGTAAATCTAGAACTCCAAGAAAACTTGAAGAGACTAGAAGATGAAAACTTAAATAAACAAGTCTCCCTTGAGAAATTTACACAAGGCAAAAACAACCTAGAAGCTGTTATGGGAATAAAAAGTAATTTTGGAAAAGAAGGACTTGGATATAATCTAACTAAAAAGAAGAATCTAGGGATAAGACTAATAACCTTTGTTCTAGAACAGGGCACATCTGAGCAAAACCCAATGGCTGCAGTGAAGCCACATGGGAGAAATCAAGAAGAAGTAAAATAGACAGATGAAACCAGAAAAGAAAAGGGCAAAGAGAAAATGAATGCTACCTTGAATACCAATCACCACACAAATATGCCTAAGTCTAGAAGTAAAACCTCAAATCAACCCATGGACCCTAGTACATCAACCCAGCATCAAGCTTATGGAAATTCAAGGAGTCATTGGATTGGCACAAGACAGCCGCGTCAACGCACTGGCCATCCTGCGTCTACTCAACCTATGTCTAAGGGCTTCTACAGAAATAAGGCTAAAACAAACCACTGGCCGCGTCAACGCAATGTCTATACTGCGTCAACGCACATACCCCTCTAGAATGGGTATCCCTTCAGAAACAAGAGAATGAGTCGATGCAGTCACTACAGTGAGTCAACGCACCCTGCGTACCAGAACCCATATGACATGGGGTTTGGGTGGATGGGTCAACGTAGCCGTGCAAGAGGGTCTACGTAGCAAAGCTTCATTCCATCCGGAATTAAATATTCAACTAGAGCTTCTCATCCTAAGTTCCCCAGTGCTTCTTGGATTCATAATAATCATTGGAGTGGAAACAAGAATAAAAATTCACACTTCTTTAACAACAGAACTGGTTCAAAGAATTCATTTCGAAGGGTACCTCAACCTAATCAGAAAAGTCTCAAACCTATGAACTCCACATCTCAAAACCCTCCAAAACAACATATATGGATTCCCAAAAGTATGTTGTCTTACTTGACAGGATCATATGGTCTGATGGGACCCAAGTGTATTTGGGTTCCAAAATCCCTCGTT
The DNA here is from genome assembly GCA_022559845.1 of Amorphophallus konjac. Classification (NCBI taxonomy): domain Eukaryota; kingdom Viridiplantae; phylum Streptophyta; class Magnoliopsida; order Alismatales; family Araceae; genus Amorphophallus; species Amorphophallus konjac. The sequence goes on along the minus strand of CM040118.1, from coordinate 253,293,606 downwards.
TGATGTGAATTACAGGAGTGCCTTACAGCTGTACATAACAGATGGTATCTTGACAGCGACTGCTCAAGGCATATGACCGGCGATAAGGCAAAATTTTATTTCTTGGTTGAGAAAGAAGGAGGGCATGTCACGTTTGGGGCAACAATAAAGACAAAATTATTGGAAAAGGTAAAGTTGGCAAAACTCCCTTGAACTCCATTGATGATGTGCGACTTGTTGAATGATTAGAATATAATCTTCTTAGTATAAGCCAACCGTGTGACAGGGGACACAAGGTTGTGTTTGATTCTCTTGTATGCACCATTCTTGAAATGCATTCTGAAAATGTTAAATTCATTGGAAAAAGAATAAACAACATGTACATGGTAGACTTAGATGATCCTGCTCATAATAATCTATGTCTTGCTATGAACAAAAGTGAGCTGGCTTGGCTATGACATCGTAGACTAGGACATGCTAGCTATAGTTTCATGCATAAGTTAGCAAAATTCAGCATGGTAAATGGTTTACCTGATGTCTCATTTAAACAAAATGACAAAGTTTGTGATGCATGCACTCAAGGTAAGCACACTAGGAAGTCATTTAAATCTAGAATAGAAAACCAATCTTCTAGACCTCTTGAACTTATTCACATGGATCTGTTTGGACCCACCAGAATAGAAAGTTTAAGTGGAAATAAATATGGCTTTATTTTGGTAGATGACTTTTCTAGGTTCACTTGGGTGTTCTTTTTATCTCAAAAAAATGATGCGTTTGAAGAATTTCAGGCATTTTTCAAGAAAGTTCAGCAGGATGGTAAGTATACTATTTCATCTATCATGTCAGATCATGGAGGAGAGTTCGAAAACTCAGAATTTGATGGCTTTTGCAGGGCAAAAGGAATATCACACAAATTCTCGTCACCAAGAACTCTTGAACACAATGGAGTGGTGGAAAGAAGAAACAGAACTCTTGTGGAGATGGCTAGAACAATGCTGATGGAAGGACAACTTCCAAGGAAATTCTGGGCTAAGGCGGTAAACACTGCATGCTACATTGTAAATCGTGCAATGGTAAGACCTCTGTCCAAAAAAGACTCCATATGAGTTAATGAAAGGTAAGAAGCCATCTATTGCTCACTTCAAAGTATTTGGGTCAAAATGCTTTGTTCAAAATAATGACAAACGGGACTTGGATAAGTTTGAACCTAAGAGTGAACCAGCCATTTTTCTGGGATATTCTAATCACTCTAGGGCCTATAGAGTCCTAAATGTCAAAACTCAAAAGGTAGAAGAGTCTCCGCATATTGTCTTTGATGAAATGAATGTTAGATCTGAAAATGAACAATCTTGCAGGGACAAGGATGATGTGGTGTTCCTTGAAGTAAAAGAAGAACAAGATCTTCAGGAGAAAGAGTCAAGGCCAGGTGAGAGTCTAGCAGAATCAAGCACTCATTGTAATGCAGATGCTAATGAAGGTAATTCTCTAACCAATGTTAGAATGTTAAGAGATCATCCTTTATCAAGCGTTATTAGTAATCTGCATGACCCTACTAGAATTAGATCTCACTTTAGGATAATTGAAGAAATGGATAATTTGGCTCTTGTGTCTCAAATTGAACCTAAAAATGTAATTGAAGCCCTAAAAGATGAATGTTGGATAAATGCAATGCATGAAGAACTAAATCAATTCAAGAGAAACAAAGCATGGCACCTTGTACCAAGACCCAATGAACATTCAGTAATTGAAACTAAGAGGGTTTTCAGAAATAAACAAAATGAAAATGGAATTGTGATAAGAAATAAAGTAAGTTTGGTAGCACAAGAATATAACTAAGAATTCGGCATTGATTTTGAAGAATCCTTTGCTCCAGTAGCTAGATTAGAGGCCATTAGATTATTACTTGCATATGCTTGTTGCCATGGAATAAAACTACAACAAATAGATGTAAAAAGTGCATTTCTTAATGGTCTAATAAAAGAAGAGGTGTATGTTGAACAACCCCCTGATTTTGAGTGCATAGACTATCCTAACCATGTTTACAGAATAGACAAAGCTCTCTATGGGCTTAAACAGGCACCTCGAGCATGGTACGACAAACTCAGCTCATACCTCACTGAAAAAGGATATTCAAGAGGTAAAGTGGACCAAACTTTATTCACCAAGGTAAGAAACAATGACATTGTTCTGGTTCAAATTTACGTTGATGATATAGTCTTTGGATCCACTAAACCAAGCATGTGTGAGGAATTTCCACAATTGATGACTACAGAATTTGAAATGAGTCTAATGGGTGAGCTGCAATTTTTTCTAGGTCTTCAAATCACCCAAAGCAAGGAAGGATGCTTTATCAACCAGGCAAAGTATATCTCTGAACTATTGAAGAAATATCAAATGGAGAATCTTAAAGTAATCAACACTCCCATGAGCACCAATACAATTCTGGATGCAGATCTGAAAGGTAAATCAGTGGATGCAAAGACTTATCGAGCTATGATCGGATCACTCTTCTATCTTACTGCATCTTGGCCAGATATCCAATTTTGTGTATGCATGTGTGCTCGTTTTCAATCTGATCCTAGAGAATCCCACTTGATCTGTGTTAAGCGTATCTTTCGATACCTTGTCGGAACTCGAGATATAGGGATTTGGTATCCTGCATCTTGCGCTCTTGATTTAGTATCTTATTCTGATGCAGACTATGCTGGATGCAAACTTGACAGGAAAAACACAAGTGCCTATTGCCAATTTTTGGGAGGGTGTTTGGTTTCTTAGGCATCCAAGAAACAACACTCAGTGGCACTATCCACTGCAGAGGCAGAATATGTCGCTGCAGGGAGTTGTGGCACTCAAGTGTTGTGGATCAAACACCAACTCCAAGATTATGAAACTGATCTTGGGTGTGTCCCAATCTTGTGTGATAACACAAGTGCCATTAACCTGGCAAAGAATCCAATTCAGCACTCTAGGACCAAACATATAGAAATTAGGCATCACTTCTTGCGAGATGAAGTTAATAAAGGAAGCTTTAAATTGGTTTTTGTAGACTCACAACATCAAATTGCTGACATTTTTACCAAGCCACTGAGTAATGAAAGATTTACTTGTCTTAGGAGAGAGCTTGGACTATGTAATCCTCATCTTGATGCCTAACTTGATAGCTCAGTTAATTCTTTGGAATTTGATTGGTTAACTTTACCTAGCAATAAATTGATTACATGCCTTGCTTAAGTTGAAAGCTCTTGGTTTCTAAATAAGTCATAAATCTAGGGGGAGTTCAGTTTTTGGTCATATTCTCTGTCTTGAAAAACACATGATAAATAAAAAGCCCATCATGTCAATCACTGCATTTTCATCAAAACTTTTTGTCATGAATGATCTGAGGGGGAGTTTGTACTAGATTTTACTTGCTGAGGAGAGCAAGTTAGCACCTTGAGATTAATGTTTTGTGAACCTGAAGTGTGGCTTACGCAGTTGATTGAATAGGCTTATTGGTGAAGAAGTCTGAGTTAACGTAGTAATGAGGCTGGGTCAACACACTGATAGAAATAATCTGGAAACAGTGCTGGCAGTTCAGCAGATTGGTTGAGTGAGTTAACGCTGTGATGTGGTTGAGTTGACGCACTTAAGAAGGGTTAACTCAGTACTGGAGATGAGTCAACGCAATCTAGAAAATTTGCCTACTGAGGACATATTTGGTGAGAAGAAGCTGACGCAATGTCTGCTGTGCGTCAAAGTCTGCTGCTGTGTGAAGTTGTTCTGAAATGGCACTTCCAGTACTTTAGATTATCTGAAGCCTGGAGACTTCTCAACTTCTCATCAATTCATTTCTTCCTCACATATTTCATCTATTCATTTCTTTAGCTAGTAGTTGAAGAACCTATCAATCTTCAGTATGAGGGAAGGTTCATGAGCTCTGGAATTTGAGTTGATGTCATAGATTCAGGGGGAGTTAAAATGATAATTCCTTTATGAGAGGTTTTGGTCTTCACTGATTGACTCTATGTAATATTAATGGCCGGAGACTTATAAATCTTATGATCCTTGAATGTTAAAAATTCTTGAACGTAAAAGTGCCTTGCATATGGAATAGCTATAGAACTATTTAATAAAACTGTGAACTCATCTACTCTAGAACCATGATGATCAAAAGTAAAGAGACCACTTTGTGCAAAATGAATTTAATATCTGTATTGACCTTACACTCAGAATAGCTTTAATAAGAGATGGAGGAATAAACACACACTCTCTCTCTCTCTCTCTATATATATATATAATAAATTGCAGAGCAATGGCTAGTTTTCACTGAGAAACTGTCTCTATGCACCAAGGAAGTGCTAAGGAGCATGTCATGATGTGAGCTGCTATCTCTGTTCCCAAAGAAAAATATTTCGTTGCAGAGCAATGGTAAATTTTCACTGAGAAACTACCTGCATGCACCAATGAAGTGCTGAGAGACATGTCATGATGTGAGTTGCCAACTCTGTTTTATTGGAGCAGAATAGTTAGCTATGCTGAGTAACCGGGGACTCTGGTGTCTGATAAACATGTGTACCCGTGTCAAGATGCAAGCTACAATTGACTGCTAATGAAAATTAAAAATATATATATATAATAAAAAGAAAAAATGACAATAAATATATATATATATGTGTGGTTGACCTTAAGCTCACATAAAATCCTACAGAGTTCATCTTCAATACTCGTTAAATTCACTTCTATAAGGGTCTCTTGAAATTGAACTATCTAGGGGATAGATTTGAGAAAGTTCCTGGTGTGCAAACCGTTCTATCTTTATTCCATACACATACTCTTCTTGTTCAAGGGCTTAACTCAAACTCTTAAGATTGTTTTTCTCCACATCATTAAATGAATTAGGGTCTCTTATCATATCTCTCATAAGGGAACTTGAATTTTATCTATTAAAAATCCTTGAATGCAATCTCATCTTTCAGATTTCAGTGTCTTTAGAATGCCTCAATACTGTTGTTCTTAACTCAATATTTCCTTCATATTTCTTTTTGGTGGCGTCGACTTAGTCCTTCAATGCGTCAACGCAATCGCGTGGTCGCTCTATCAACCTAGTCCGGTTCATCCTGTTGAACCGGCTCTGTCTTTTTGAAACCGAGGGGTCACCTCTTTAAAACCCCTCAGCGTAAACGCTTCAGCCTCCTCGCCTCTTTCCAAAACCTTGTTGGCTCCTAGCTCTCCGCTTCTCTCTTTTTTTTTTCTTCCCACGGCACTTCTCTTCCCTGTTGCCGTGTGATTCACCTCGCTACCATGGCTCCTCCGGAAAAAGAGAAAAAGGACAAGACGAAGAAGAAGGGTCTAAGGAGAAGAGCTCCCATCACAGCTGAGGGCACGATTGTGCCTCGAACCAAATTTCAACCTACTCAAGAGGAGACGCCGTCTCAGTCAGCTCCATGGAAACGTAAAGGGAAAGAGAGGAGCTCGCCGGCAAAGAAAAGAAAACTCTCATAATCAAGGGCAGCGAAGCAGAAGGATTCTCACGATGCTCCCAGAAAGTCCACATCCTCAGCCGTAGAAAAAGGGAAACAACCTGTAGGAAGTTCGGATGAGCATGCAAGGTCTCCTGACTCATCTCTTCTCCCAATACTGGAGAACCTCTGAAAGTTCTTATTCCTCGGTATATTGTTGATACTGATGTTGAGATGCTTAAGGTTTTTCTGCAGTTATTTCCCACTTTAGATTTTCAGGGTTGGTGGTCTTTTATCACAAATCATAGAATATATTACCCCACCCTCGTTCGGGAATTTTACCAAAATTTGAAATATGATCCTCAAATCCCTAAAATTTCTTCAACAGTCAGAAATGTCCATTTTGAGTTAACAAATAAACTGTTTGCTAGATCATGGAAAATCCCAATGGATGGGGTTCAACTACACTGTTTTTGTTTTGATGAACATGAAGCTTATGCTCTTCTGACTGAACAGCCTAGTGTTCATACAGATGTCAAGCAGACATATCTGTCTAGTCTGAAATCCAATAGGTTCCCTCCCTTCAATAGACTGCTACATCATATCTGCACATCCATCATTACACCCCAGAGCAGTGGTAGGGAATGAGTTACTGAGATGTAACGATTCTTGCTATACTGTATGCTGAAACAAATCAAGATTTCATTGACTGATGTTATCATTCAGACCATGGGTACATGTCTGAAATAGTCTAGGACACTTCCATATGCTGCCCCATTGACTGTAATTTTTAGAAATGTTGGAGTGAACTTTGGAAATTAAAAGAAACTAAACATTCCCAAAGGGAATAGATACTCCTTATCATACATTCAGAAGCTCATGGGATTCACAGTTGTGAATGGACAGCCTATCAGAGTACTGCCAAGTCAGAAGCATGCATCTACCTCTGCGGCACCTGGTTGAGAACTGAGAGAAACAGCACAGGAAAGCCCAACTGCCAGTCCAGCCAGAGTAGATAGACAAGAGGCTAGTCCTGCCAGAGTGGACCAACACGAGGCCAGTCCTGTCCAAGCTGATATTGTCACAGATACTGCTCCAACCATCCCAGCTGTCACTAGAGACATTATGATCATACATGGTTCTTTTCAGGAACCCTCTCCTCGAAGGGAACATGAATCTACCTACTTTCCTGAGGAAAAACTGCCAGATAATTTTCATTATGATGTTGGCATGCATGATCAGAATTCCGGTATCAATCCCACTTTGATCCAATTTCTGGAATTGAAGTTCAAGAACATTGATTCTTCCATAATGCACTTGAGCTCAACCATGGAAATGAGGATTTTCCATCTTGAGCAGAAATTAGACACCAGATGGGAACAATTCAAGCATGACAAATTCAAGTCAGACAAAAAGCTTCATAACTTCATGGAATCCCTCATTCAGGTTTGTCAGAAAGCTGGGTCAGTAATGCACAATTTGAAAAGTTTGCATCAACAATTTCTGAACAGGTTACAGGCTGTACAGGCATATAACTATAATGTCAAGGAAAACTCGTCCAAGCTGAATTTGAAATATTCCACCCTGATTGAGAAGAACAATGTGTTCAGTGAAAAGGTTCAGACCTTGTTTGAAAAGATTACATATTTTGGTAAGGACCTTGCTAAACTGTTTGAACGATCCACTCTAGTGGGTGATGAGGTTATGGATGTTTTGAAAATTCTAAAACAAAACTTCTCACCCACACTTGAAGATCAGCGTGATGTGTACTGCCCTCCACCAACAGAAGCCTCCTCTTCTGCACCTGAATGGGGATCTCAGCAGAAAGCTCAAGTGGACTATCTGTTTGATATTTTACACAGCTGGTTTGATAGTATCACTTCCAAAGTATAGGATTATCATAAGTTTATCCTGCAAAGAGATCAGTAATTTTCGGACAGACTAGACAGTTTAGCATCTTCTATGACGCAGCTTCAGCAACAACTGGACACTGTGTCTGCAAACATCCTTCAGTCTCACTCTTCCTCACCTGCTCCCCTTCCTGATGATGTCAAAGGGGGAGAGACATGAACTCAAGTTGGAGCCTGGAATTGCATTGCATCTGCATCAAATGTGATTGAGTGAAGTTTTCTTTCTTTTACATATTTTGTGAAATGTTCGAAAGAAATTGTCTGTGAGAATGTCTAACTTTTTGTTAGAAAAGTTCTTCTGTTCTTCTTTTTTATGTTAGACCTTGGACATAAATGAAATGAATGACATGAACTGGTGTTCTGGTCTCTGAAGTGAATTTCTTGGTTGATTTGAACAATACATTATTATTTAGATGCAATGGCATACACCTCATAGTTGCCATCATCAAAAAGGGGGAGATTATTGTGCCCCTGGTTTTGATGATGACAACCATGACATGTTTGTGTTGAGTTCAACAAAACTGATGAATTAATCCTTGATTCATTAACACATGTATCTACTTTATTCTTGAATGCAAGGACGAAACAAGGTCTACGCAGGATGCTCAAGGCGTCCATGCAGCGGTTTGCATAAAAGGATAGCGTCTACGCATCAGTTCAAGAGGCAGAAGCATTAATCACTAGCATAGCTCAGTGCGTCAACGCCACAACATCGCAGCGTCGACGCATCAGCTCATGTTTGAGATAAAAGAGTGTTCGGGGTCAGCCCAGTGGGTTGACGCAGGCACCCTATGCATCAACGCATCAGGTCTATGTACGAAAAGCTCTGTGGGCATTTCAAGGCTGCGTCAACCCCTTAGTCAAAATGGGTTGACGCCATCCGAGCCGTAAGTGGCGTTAGATGCCACATCATCTAAAAGAGCATGCACTCTCTTTTTCCCTCGCGATTCCAGAAGCCTCTGAGGAGAACAATCATTGGGCTAACCAGAAAATCTGGTTGGGGCCCACAAAAGGAATATTCACGTGAATAGGGAGAGCGTGGGAGATGAAAGTTGTAGTAGCAGCAGTTGAACAAGAGCAGAGAAGAAGCTCTTGAGAAGAATCGCCTGTATCATCGTCTTCCTCCTGGCGTACTGTTGCATCCTCTGAAGATCAGAGGAAGTCTATTATATGTTGATCATCGCAAGCTCATCCACAATCCAAGAAGTGAAAGCTAGTTGATCATCATCGCCTCTTCTCTCAGATCATTATGTTTGAGACTCGAGAATCAGCACCGTCCCAGATCTGAGGCTCCTTCTTCCATCTTCCAGTGATTTCGTTTCTTGTTTTTCATTTCAGATTGAATTATATTACTGTAATTCTCTGTCGTACTAGTGTGAGTAGAGGGAGGGGAATTGATCCAGCGGGGTGTGCTTGGATCAAGGGGTTTGGGCTTGTACGCCCTCAAGCTGTTTGTCAGCGGGTAACTGGTTAAAAGGATATGTTCCTCTTGTTAGCCAAGCAATAGTGCTCAGCGTTGTCGAGGGGATTGTGCCTCAGTTTAGCTAAGCTGTAAGGCTCAGCAGGGATCCACACTGATTTAGTGAGGGGTGGACATAGGTCTCCATAGAAAGACCAAACCACCATAAAAATTTGTGTTCACTTGTGGGTTGCTATCTCTTGCAAATCTGTGTGTCGCTAGATGATTGATTAGGTTTGATCTCTACACCTTCAGCTTACTGAATTTTGAATTAGTATTCTGCTACTTAAAAGTTGAGTGTGATATTTTGTAAAAATTTAAAAGGGTCAACCTATTCACCCCCGCCCCTTCTAGTTTGACCATCCACTTAATCCAACAGGACGTCTCACGCCTTCCTTCTTTTTGCTGAAGAAAAGTCTGTGCCAGCCCTGAAGCCCGGTGCCCTTTCCCTGTCCTTGCAGGAGAGGCAGAGGAGGGTACTCGTGCACGCTCCCGCTAGCAGCTTCTAGTTTGCGTTCTGATTGTCGGACTGCTCTCGGTGACTGTCAGCTACCGTCGCCTCCGCAGCACTCCAGCAACCATGGCGGCCGTCCCCTATGGCCCCAACGCCATTGCCACCCATGCTCGGGTGGGCTACTTGGCGATGTCGATCACTTTCGGTAGCATCGCCCCGGTCATCGGATTGCCCTACTTCTTGGGTATGATCCATGTGGCTGCTCCTCAGTCGACTCTAGTTTCTCCATTGGCTCCTGTGGCCAATGCGCCACACACACTTCCAGCGCCGGGCACAGGACTGTCACCACTGGCCCATATAGGGCTCCCAGATCAACGTCGGCTCGAATGAACGTTAGCTCCCGAGGCCAGCCTCGTTCGAGCTCCAACACGGGCCCCACGCCCCGGACTTCGGCCACCATCCCAGCCTCTTCCTCTGGTTCTCAATCCCGAGCCGCAGCCAAGTCGGCGCCCAGCACGGGCTCCCTGCCTCAGGTCCACGGCTTCCCAGCATCTTCCTCGGTCCTCAACCCCGAGCCGCAGCCAAGCCGGCACCCAACACGGGCTCCCTGACCCGGGTCCACAGCTTCCTAGCCTCTTCCTCGGGTTCTCAACCCCGAGCCGCATCCAAGCCGACACCCAACATGGGCTCTCTGCCCGGGGTCTACGGCTTCCCGGCATCTTCCTCGAGTCTCCAACCTCGAGCTCCAGCTAAGCCAGCTCCCAGCCTCGGGTCCACGGCTCCTCAGCATTTGTCTCGGGTCCCCAACCCGAGCTCTAGCCAAGCCAGCATCAGGTTTCGGACCCCGAATCCTGGCAAGGCTGACACTCGACACGGGCTCACAGCCCCGAGCTCACGGCTTCCCGATAGTGCACTCGAGACCCAGGTTCCGAGCTCCAGTTGGACCTACTCTCCCCATGGGTCTTCTACCCAAGGTGCAACGTTCCTCTGCACCTCCCTCGGGCATCCCAACCCGAGCCCGGACTATGCCGGCACCTACAATGGGTCCTCGACCCAAGGGCGTCGGCACCCCAGCACTTCTGACGGCATCACTTTCCGGTGCAAGAACGTCATCTCGAGCATCGACGACACTCCTATCGGTGCGGGGGAAGGCTTACACCCGAGTCGCCCAACCATCGACTCCCAGGGCGGGTTATTTACCCCGGGGGCCGATCCCAGCACTTCTGACCGACGGCCTCATGCTGCCGGTCGCCCCAGGCCATGTCTTCTTTGTCTACCATCTTGGGGCGGAGTCTTCCTCGGCCCCTCAGAAGAAGCGTCGCCATGGCCGCAGAACCAGGCGACTCGCTGCTGCAACCAGCAACTCTGGCAAGACGGTTCTGGTCGGTGACTTGCGAATCCATCTCGATGGGGGTGAACCAATTATACCCCAGGAACAGACTATCCCCACCATCCCCACTTCCAATCGTTTTGACCTCTTGCGTCAAACACGAGAGGATGGGGCGAAGCTCAAAGGAGAGGGTTCCTCGGCGGCAGCCCGGGGGCACCCACCGCAGCTAGGCACACAGCCTCCCAAGACAATGCGTCGGAAAAATGGTGACAAGGGAGATCAACAATCTGACCTGAGAAGAATCTGGGTCACCCCAGAAGAAGCTCAAGCCGTTCGAAGGGCGCGTATCATAAACCCCCTGCAAGCGCTCAGACACGGCATCAGACGAGATGCGGCTGGCTTTACAGTAGCATCGTCAGACGATGCCCAGTCATTTAATGTCCCCCGCACGAGCAAGCGGATACAAAGGTGAGCCCATCCTCGAGCCCTCCAGCAACCTGTCCAGGGTTCTCCTCTGGCTGACATTAGAAGTGAGCCCCCTCCGCAACGTATCTCGGTCTTCGACAAACTAGGGACGCTCGTCCGCCCAGAGCAACACCCGCGGAGGAAGTGGACGGCCCAGTTCATCAAATGATGCGGTTCGAGTGTTCGTGTGCTACACCACCGGACACCAGCCATACACCCAGTCTGACGACTTGAACCAGCCTCTGTCCCACTTCAGGAGGCCACGCCACCATGCTCCGCCACCTCCCCTAGTAGGTCACATTGGCACTTCTGCCGGACCGTAGGCGTCGGAACGCGCAGAAGAGGTCCCGGTGGAAGACCGTGACCCTCCTATCAATGCAGAGCCGGTCAACAATGACCCTCCTGTGAACGTGGTTCAAGAAGTGACCCTCGACACTCTTATGAAGGAGAACCAGCACCTGAAGGCCCTCCTGCAAGACCTCCTCCAGGAGCGAGACCTTCATCCACAACAACCTGCTAGGCCCCAGGCCGAAGCACCGGTACCCCCGGTGGCTCGCGATGCTGCCAACATCTCGACGGCGATTACCCGAACCCCGCTGGTGACTGGGTTCGGCACGCCCCTGGTTGAGGCTCAACCACGGGCCTCCAACACGCCAGTGCCAGAGAATCTCTTGGCGCAGCGTCAGATGATCGAGCACATTATTGAGACAAAGCTCGCCCAGTATGGTGAAGGGGTTATCACGGTAGATCTCTACAGTGTACCCTACCCGCTCCACCACCAGCTGAAAAAGCTTCCCCCAGAGTACTCCAAGCCCCTGAAGCTGCAAACGTTCGACGGGGAGGGGTCGCCACATGAACACTTGCCCTACTATGTGACGGCCATAGGCGAGCTCGCGTTGGACGAATGATATCTCCTCCGCTACTTCGCCACTTCGCTCACGGGAACGGCCTTTGATGTGACACCACCATGGGGGTGATAGTCACAAGACCGAATAACCCTTGGACCTAGAAAGCAAGCATTGCACGGACCGGTGACTTCACTCGAGCGGACTCACTCGCGTAGCACACACTAGTGCCTGTAGGCGACTCGGCGATGATGGCAAGGGTCCGAGGTGGGACCTTGCTCATCCGGGGTTTGTCTAGCTTGTGGTTGACCCCTAAGGGTCCTGAGATGCCCACACTCATGGGTGGCCAGCACGCCGAGGGCGTGGGATGTAATGGCTCACTCACAACTCACCCGTGGTGGTCACTCAAATATAAGCAATTCAAGATAGGACACTCAACTCACCATCCGACGGCACTAGCAACGATACTAAACCAGTAAGGAAAGAACATCAAGGGAGGGTGACCGAGGCTCACCTGATCGGTGTGAAGACACTGATCCCGTTCGGAGACGAGGGCAAGCGAGGAAGCGTGGGCTTACCCGCACGCCACGCCGGAGAAGCTTCGGTCGACAACCTGCTAATACATGCACTACACCCCATGCAAGGGGGTTGGACTAGGGGTGGGGGGGTAGCCTTACAACCAAATTGTACCTCCACGTAGGGAGGGGCGCTCAGCCGGCCAGGCGGGGAGGGGAAAAGCCGAGCTTGGAACTAATTGGGAGGCGGTTGCCGGTTCTATCTGCACTCTGGAACAGGGGCAGGCAGTCGATGTTGGCGTCGCTGCGACCACTCTCGAACTCTGTTGTCAACAAGACCAATGGAAAAATCTTTGGGATTGGATCAGGATGTCGTCCAATTTTTGGGGAAATTCCTGGTTGGCGGTGCTGGTCGGGGAAGAGTCGCGAACTGGGTCCCTGCTTTCTGGTTCTGTCTGATTCGGTACCACTATAGCAGGAAGATGAGACCACCATGAGCGCTCCTGAGCTCTGATTTAGGCAGGGCTGGATTCGCTGGATTTGTTGTCGAGTCCTCTTCGAATGGAGACCCACGAGGATCCGGAGGAGGTCGGAGTAGATAGGGACAGCCCGAACAGTGATCAAGTGTCTGTTCAGTCCCAGAGTAGACAGAACAGCGCACCCGGGGGAGAAAATTGAGAACTCACAGCTCCAGATGCCGAACGGGGTTCCGCTTCCATTTCCAAGAAGTAGACTCATCGTAGAAACACTCAGCTAAGGCCCGCTTTCAGAACTTCAGGAGGGTGGTCATGGGAGTCTCTGCAACTCACCTCTGGTTGACTGTCAGGAGGAAGTTGCGCAGTCCGACGACGACGGCTCCTCCAGGCGGCCACGAGCTCAGACGGGGACAAGACTACCACCGTTGTGAAGAGGACTGGGAGACGCTTCTGATGATACCACCTGTGCTTCCTGAATCACCGGGATGAAGTCATGGCCGGATCTGCAAGTCGCTGGTGCTCTGCTGCCTGCAAACTGGGAAGTGCAGGCTGAAGATGAGAGGTGGGAAATGAAGTAAATGGGAGGGGAAAGGGGGTGGACTGGTGTGGAGGCAACACTTGGCTGTTAGGGGGTTTGGAAGGGGGCAAACCAAGGTGAGGGCAATGGGGGCAGGAAGGTGGTCTAGCAGGTGGTGGGAGGGAGAGCTACGAATTTGGTGTTGGGAGGGAGAGGGAGAGGGAGAGGGAGATCTCTCTCCCTAAGGGAGTCTAGGGCATAGGCGAAGAGCGAGTGGAGGGAAAATATTCAAACTTCTCTAGGGAGTTGGAGGATTGTGTGGGGAATAGAGAGGATTGTGTTGGGGAGAGGGAGATTGTGTTGGGAGAGCCAAGATTTTCCTAGGGAGGGAGGAGATTTGGTGGGAATTGGGGTGGGTGTAATGAATGAACCTAGGGAAGTGAAAAGGTGGGTGAGGTGGCACAAGGGGAGGGGTTGAGGTGGCCAACTAGGGCTGAGGTGGAGGATGAGATGGATGAGAGAGAAGAAATTCAAAATTAGGGGGGAGGAGAGAGAAAGGGGAGGGGAAGAGAGTAAGAGAGGGATGGGGTAGGATTCTCTCCTTAGGGCTTCTCACCCCACTAATGGATTCACTCCACAATAAATTTGAAATTAGAACTCACAAAATGGCAAATTTTCATTACTTAAAATGGGGGGAATGGGGTCCTATATATATACAACCCACATTTTATAAAAAGTCCCTGACTCTTGATACAAGACAAATAACCAAGGGGGTCGGGGATGCCCCTGGGCCTAGCCCACAGAATTGGGCCCAATATGCAACTTAATCATCCTAATGACACTTAACCTAGGTAAATGACTCATTAACCTAGGTACATGACTCAAATAAAAGGAAAATTACATAATTATGACTTAAATAAAATATGAAAATTACATGAATTGACTCAGGAAAATGTGATGGACACAATGGAACCATGCTGGCGAGCAACCGGGGTTTTGAAAATACGAAGGGCGAGAGATGCCCCCATCATACCCTCTGGGTGCGAAGAACTCGACTCCGTCGAGTATGGATCCGCCGGGGAAGAGGTCCTTCAATGCAGCTTCAGACAAGCCACAACCTCCAAACTCAACCTCTCGTCCTCAGCCGGGGGACGGCTCTTCGGCCTCTCAAAGTGGCTCGAGCACACCCTCTTACTGGCGATGGTACCCTGCTTGCCTAGTATTGCCTCCGTGTGCACACGTCGGGCTCTCAAGCTGATATGGGGAGGCTATCCGAGGGTGTCACTCACAAAGGTGGGGGTAGGCTCAAGGTGCTCACTAGGATCCACAGCGGTGCCCTTAGAGGGTGCTAGATCCGCCACTTGGAAAGTGGGGTATATCCCAAAATCCCATCGGTAAATCCAACCCGTAAGCCAGGTTGCTAAAGCCACTCGAAACATGGAAGGTCCAAGTCCTCATGCCCTCGATTTGGAGATGACCCTAGGATAGAGCCATTTCAATCTCACCATCGCTAGGTTGCCTGCTTGGAATCCCAAGTGGCACTCACGAGCCTTTGCCTGCTCATCATGAACCTCACCGCCCGTTGCTAGATGCTTGCTTGAATGAGTATGCCATGAGCTACAGTGCGGTGTGGGTGGGAAGTGTGTGGTATGCAAAGGGGGACCGGGGCAACCATATGTAGACCTATCATGCAATGATGTCGTGTAGACTTTGGTCGACCTAGGTGGGCCGGGGCACCCGTAGGTGAACCTATCATGCAAAGTGGTGATAAATATCGGGGGACCGGGACATCCGTAGATGCTTTTGACATGTTTATGACCAATGTTAAACGAGGGAGGACCGATACACCCGAATATGAACCAATCATGCATCCTACTTGACATGTGGGTGATATGAACGAGTGGACCTGACTTATGAATCATGCCAAGTGGTGTTGTACGCCAAGACTTATGCACTCTTGTGCCAAAGATGTCTCCTATTTGTTGGCTTTTGGACTTCCATTGGAATGGGTCAAAGGGGTCTAGGAAGGTGGATAGCATGAAGTGGGGCACTTCCTCAATCTCTAGGTGTATATCGCCCAAAGTCATGGCTCTCATGGTGTAACCCGGGTCTAGGATGGGGTGAATTGGGTCAATCACAGTGGGTTGTGGTAGGGAAAGGTGGGTGGTGGATAAGGTGTTTGGGTGACTCATGGTGGATTGGGGTAGGAAAAGGTGGGTGGTGAGTAAGGGTGGTGGATCACATAGGGATCTAGGCTCCCATGGGAAGGGGTCAAAGGGGTCATGGAAAGGGTTACCAAGGGAGAGGAGTTCTATGTCCTCAAGGTCCTCAAATGGTGGTGGATCATCCACCTCTAGTGAAACAAGTGGGCCGAAGTCTTTGGTGAGTGGGTCGGCCATAAGGGGATGATTTGGCTTTCTTTCCGATATAAGGAACTCCAATTTGAGAATGGAGTCGGGCTCATCGGGTGTGGGGAGGAGTAAAAGGAAGTTGCTAGTGTAGCAACCAATGGTACAAACTGAGGTGATAGACTCGACACATAGGTGTAGGAGGTCAAGGCTCCTAGATTTGTTGGTCACCGGGGTCAACATGCTCGTAAACTCTATTTGCCATGCTAAGCCTTTAAGAAGATCCCCTAAGGTTTCCATTTGGTAAGATGATTGGATGGTGGTGTGATAGGAGAAGAAGGGCACTATGGGAAGGTTTTGCTTCAAGGGAGGGAAATCGTGGGCCGTGATCTCTCTTATTGGGCTCTCCTTTAGCCAACTAATAAGGGGTTCTCTTAAGATGAGCTCGGCCCCAACTAGAGAGGGTGGTGTAAGGTGAAGGCCACCGTGTGAGGTTTCTTCTTCCACTTGGACATGGGTGGTCTCCGTGGTGGGGATAGGGTCCGGAGTGGTCATCACAATGGGGTCGGGTATGGGTTCCTCCTCTATGGAGGTGAGAGGGGTCTTTTGGGGGTGGGGTGGTGATGGTTGGTGTATGGTGCACCCGGGGTGGAGGGTAAATGGAAACTTGGTTTGGGATAGAGAGGAAGTAGTGGAGGCCTAGGACATGGGAGTTTTGGGGGAGGGAGTGGGAGATGGGTTGGTTGGGGTGACTTGGGTTGGTCGATCTTGGGGGGAGTGTCCCTTATAGGGAAAGGAGGAGTAGTGGTGGGGACCAAGGGGGCTTGTAGAGTATGGGTTTCGTGGGGAATTGTGGGTTGGGGGGTGGTGGCCGTCGTGGGCCTAGGTGGAGGGGTGGACACGGGGTCCACGAGGGTTTGAATGGTGAGAGTGGGGTGAGTGGTGGTCCTCATTGGGGAAATCGGGTCGGTTAGGGGTCTCTTCCCCTTGGGATCGGCCGATTGTGGAGGGGTGAAAGTGGGGGCCAATTGGGTTTGGATAGTGAGGGTTGTGGAAGGGGGGTTTGGTTAGGGCGTGGGGACCCTCATGGGGTTAGGTGAGGAGGTGGATGCTTGGATCATTTAGGTCTTATAAGAGAGGATTTGGTGGCCAAGTGTAGTGATGATGGTTGAGAGGGAATTTGTTGGGAGTGGTGGGGGTGGAGGCCTAAGGGTGGTCTCAAATTGGCTGGGTGGGGATGGAGGAGTGGTAGTGCTCCTCGGGCTAGGGGTGTTTGAGTAGGAGGGGTGGGAATATTTGGGGATATAGATCTTCCTAAGTTCTACCTTCATCTCTTCCCATGAGTGAATAGGTTCTTGTCTTTCAACCCTCCTTAAGCTTATGCTCCGCCCCTTTTCCTTGGCTTGACCCCGAAGTCATCCCTTGGCCTTGAGGACTCTCTCGGGTCCATATACCCAAGTCTCTTCAAAGTCCCTTTCTATGGTAGCCTCCCACCTAAAATAATCCCTAGAACATGATCCGTCAAAGATAATATCCCTATCTAGAATGAAGTCCATGGGTGGCGAGTAGGCTAAGTAGGAAATGGCCATGATGAACGGGGGGAGAAATGCAATGGCCCTAGGACAAGACTTAGTAGAGACAAGTCTAGAACTTGCTCTGATACAAATTTGATGTGACACCACCTTGGGGGTGATAGTCACAAGACCGAATAACCCTTGGACCTAGCAAGCAAGCATTGCACGGATAGGTGACTTCACTCGAGCGGACTCACCCGCGTAGCGCACACTAGTGCCCGTAGGCGACTCGGCAATGGTGGGAAGGGTCAGAGGTGGGACCTTGCTCATCCGGGGTTTGTCGAGCTTGTGGTTGACCCCTAAGGGTCCTGGGATGCCCACTCTCACGGGCGGCCAGCATGCCAAGGGCGTGGGATGTAATGGCTCTCTCACAACTCGCCCGCGGTGGGACCAGGGTGACACCACTATGGTGGGGACACCCGGAGGGGCACTCCTTGGGAAGGCACCGTGCTGGTTTGCCGGTCGGAGACCGGGTGGCTCTGATCTTCACTCGTCGGAGTTGCTGTCCACGGATCTAAAATGCTGTTTCAGACCCGCGCGTCCTGACGAAATCTGCTGCTGCGGTCACTCCCGATGTCGGATCGACGCACAAGAGGTACCGATGGAAAGCTAACTCAAAATCCTTCGATCTATGGCCAGATAAAGAAATTTGAATTTCCCATTGATGGCATTTGTCGAATATTCAAGCTACTGGTTCACAGGATTAGAAAACTCAGGGCAGAAATACTTTTTCCTGAGAGTTGGCGTTGACTGCATTGTAGACATTCGATTCAGCGTTTAAGCCCTTCTTGAAAGTTGTAGAGGATGAAGAGAGGAAAACGGGGATATATCTTATGGGGGTGACTGCTCGAGTAGCTCCGGCGGACCCGTCACCGTACCAAGTAGCGCGGGTACGCTCCACTCCAAGTGATCGTCACCTGCTCATTCCATATATACTCGATATGCGCATGCTGCTATGGGAAGAGGCTAGAGGTGGAACACTCCGGGGTGGGGTCACTCTCAAGGGGAAGGAGGCGGCTCGAAGACTCACTAGGAATCACCGCTGGGTCCCTATAGGTGACTAGATCCGGAACATGGATGTCGAGCTGATCCCATACTCCTCGAGCGAGTGCACTCGCCTCTCACTCATAAGAGACCGACAATGAGCTTGCACAAGACACATGCAGACTCACCATGTACTAACACACATATGCAAACCACACAAATAAGCCACACAAAACAAACCACACAAAGAAGAAACAAACCGACTCATGCATTACCCTAGACTTAATGCAATGACATCACCCACCAGGTGGCCATCATCCAAGTGCCACATCCTGAGTGTCGGTAGGCTCCTCTAGACTTTTGTACTCATCAGCTAGTTCCGGGTCAGCCTCGTAGCTGACATGTACAAGCCCAGAAGGCGAGGCTTCTCCAACCTCTAGGGCTAGTGTGGCACGAGTGGGACATTGGTTGGCGATATGGCCAAACCCATGACAGTGGAAACACTTCACCCGTGACCTACTGGTCTCTCCGATAAGAGTGCCCTTACCCTTATCCTCCCGACAGGCAGGGGGTGTAGGCAACAGAGGTGGGGCTGTAGGTGCCGTGGGCAATAGGGGTGAGGGTGCCGGTGCCAGAGGATGGGCAATGGGTGCCTATGGTTGGGGTGAAGGTAGATCCCGTGGCGGGGGAGGACAAGGTCTAGGAGCGAAGTGCTCCTAACGGGTGGGCTCGTGAGGTCGAGTCATGGGACCCCTCGGGTATGGGCCTAAGGAGCTACGTGACTCGGCACTACGGAGAGAAACGGGGCCCAACCGTTTGATAGACTCGAACTCTCCCTCGAATTGCTCCATCTCGAGAGCAACTTGGTACGCATCCTCTAACTAGTCCACCTTGCGGCGGAGAAGCTCATACCATAGGTGCGGTCGTAGACCACGCCGAAATCGGGAGACAGTAAGGGAATCCTCCTCTGTGGCATCACATCGCAAATAGTATTCATCGAACTCGGTGATGTACTCGGAGATGGACCGATCTCCTTCGGTAAGACTCTGCCACCTGTCTATGAGACGCTGGCGGTAAGTGGCAGGGAGGTACTTCTTCCTATGTTTGGACCTCACCTCTTCCCACGTTTCTACCTGGGGTTCATGACAGTGAAATAGCAGGTTTTCCATGTTTCTCCAAAAGGTTTGAACTTGCCCTACCAATTTCATCTTAGCAAACTTGACCTTCCGTTGGTCTGACATCTCAAACCACTCAAAATATCGGTCCATACCAGCTTCCTAATCAGGATATACCCTTGGGTCTAAGGACCCGTCAAAAGTGGGAGGATCGGCATGAACGATCCTAAGGGCCCGCTCATCCTCATCACGATTCTGTTGTTGAACATGATGGTCACGTCCATATCCCCTATTTTCATCCTCGGACTCATAGTCTAGCACCTCGGGGACTTGACGCCTCTTAACATCTATCCCTTGAACCCTTGGGACAGCAGGTTGCTGAATCGGTTCCCGTTGACCATGTGTAGGTGGGGGGGGTGCCTCAATTGGGGCTCTCGGGGGTACCTCAGCTGGGGCTCCCTCTAATGTGGCAACTCTCCCTACCAGGCCCTGAACGGACTGGTCCGACTCGACGGCCTTATCCTCCAAGGCCTTCACCCTTTTTTCCAGATGGGTGCCTAAGCCATTCATCCGTGTACTCAACCCGCTCATCCGATCTACCTGTGTAGTCAATGCATCCATGCGTGTACCCAACCCATCCATACGCGTAGTCAACCCTTGCATTTGCCCCATAAGGGTTTGGAACATTTCGGCCACCGACGACGCATCGAGACCAGGGGCTCGGCGATCCGCCATAGGTGGTGGTGGGGGTGAGTACTGTGTACCTCTACGAGTGAGCATGCAAAGACACACGGAGACACCGACTAATGCAAACACGGATTAAAGCAAAGAGGATGCACTAGGACTTAACCAAGACTCGGTACGTGGCGGAGTTAATCGATCCGAAGATCACTCGCGCAAGTGTGCGGCCTTCCCGATAGGCGTAGCCTAACGTTCGGACAACACCTTTTGATATACCGATTAATGGGATGCAAGTGCAACGTAGACCAACTTAGACAATGACTAGACGTAAATGACTCTTTTCTTTATTTTAAACACCCTAGACTCAACTGGCGCTCTGATACCAAACTGATGCGGGACAGACACGCGACTCGACTCCAATTAGATATGAGACCTTTGGACTCTAAGTAAGCTCGCGATCGTCCCTAACGAGGGAAGCGTACGGACGTGCACGGTTGAGAAACCGACAGTGAGCTAGGGTGGTCAACTCACAAATTCGTGCCCGGATCGGGTAACGGGATGGTCTAGCTCTCTCTCGCAGCAGCGGTGAAATAAATATATCGAGCTAACGGCCCTAACACATGCTCTCTAGTAGCGGCATAAACAAGTATATACGAATAAAGCAAATGCCGGGTAAAAGAGCGAACACGATACCTCCACGCGCCTGGCGTGGGGAAGACGACCCCGGCCGATCTCGTACTCCCGGAACAGTAAGTAATTAAATTTACAGCAATGAATATGAATGCCCACTCCACGCAGGGAGGTAAAGGGTGACACAATGGGACCCGGGAGTAGCGGGTTCGGGTTGACGGGTAGCTTCTTGTGTAGCTTCGGCGGCACGTGTACTCACGACCGTGGGGCCCACGTGCTGGTCAGTGGGGCCACGTGGGACCGGAGTGGCACCACTGTGGTGGGGATGCCCGGAGGGGCTCTCCCTGGGAAGGCGGCGTGCTGTTTCACAGGTCGGAGATCGGGCAGCTCCGATCTTCACTCGTCGGAGTTGTTGCCCAGGGATCTGAACTACTGTTTTAGACCCGTGCGTCCCGACGAAATCCACTGCTGCGGTCACTCCCGATGTCGGATCGACACACAAGAGGTACCGATGGAAAGCTAACTCAAAATCATTATATCTACAACCATAGAAAGAAGTTTTAATTTCCCGTTGATGGCATTTGTCGAATATTCAAGCTGCTGGTTCACAGGATCAAAAAACTCAGGGCAGAAATGCTTTTTCCTGAGAGTTGGCATTGACCGCATTGTAAACCTTCGATTCAGCCTTTGAGCCCTTCATGAAAGTTGTAGAGGACGAAAAGAGGAAAACGGGGATATATCGTATGCAAGGTTTGGTGGAGGTTTGACTGGAGAAAACTATTTTATAGTACCGGGTGGTCGGATCTGTACAGCAGAAACAGAACTGAATTTGGGGGAAAGACACAATTTCTAAAAATAAGTAGATTACTTTTGAAATTCGAAGAAAATTTGTGGACGGTGGGGATGGTGGACTGAACCTCCAATAAAATTAGGGGTTTAAAGAAAAATTAGGAAGGGGGTTGAAACCTAGAAATACAGAGCTGCTATTACACATATCTGAACTGGGACAGCACTGGAGGATGGAGATGCACGGAAATGGAAAAATGGCAAACGAGACTAGATTTTTTTTTTCACTTTTTCTGGGATGTGGTGATGATCCCTAAAAATCACCCTGAAAATCTCAGCTCTAGATGATGTAGGAGTTCCGAGGTAAACTTCTCGGAGTAACCCTCTGTCCAGTAAAATAGAACCTGGACAGCACTTCGGAAGTGGCTTCGCGGCAGCTTGATGGCGGCACGAACGGCGGCGGCAGCGGCACGTATAGAAATCAGAGGTAGAGGGGCTAAGATAGAAGGGTTCTATACCCTGAAGATTGGAGGAATCAGAGGGAAACCAGAGGGAGAGAGAGGGGGGCGCAAATTGCCCTTGGCATACACAGAATTTTCTTCTCATTAATTCATGAAAAAAGGAAATACAAGCCTTATATAATAAAAAGAAAATGACCACATATACCCTCAAACTAAATTGGGGAGGGGTATACAAGGTATAGAACTAATTAGTTCTAATATACTTTTTTTCAAAAATTAAATTGGACCAAAAAGGGGGGGCGCCCCCTTGACCAAGGGGACAAGGTAGGTAAGGTAGGTGGCCTCCTTTGAAATTTTAAACCCCTTGTCTGCCCATGTGTCAATTGACCTTCTAGATGCCACCTAGGACTTTGACCAGCCCCGCATGGCTTAGGTGGACCAATGGGGAAAGACTGGGGGCGCCCTTGCTGGACCTACTGACATTTTGCACAAAAACTCACTAAGACTTACAATTGTGTACCCATATATCACAAGGGTATACATACAAATACAAAAGGACATAAATGAAAACAAAATGTGAGCGATCTTGCCTTGATGTCCCCATCAATTAAGCCTAGTTAACTATATACTAACCTGTTTTAATGGTATTTATTACCCTGAGTTTTAATTCCTTATTCATATACAGTGAGTTAATGTTTCTTTGTGGTACTTAGGATTATTTTAAGCACAAGGTATTTTGTGCCAAAAACCATATAATTTTGTATTAAATTATGGTTTGAATGCTTGTATTGACGAGATTTAACGCTGATTTTCACTGTACGCATTCTATTCTTATCTCAGAGTCATTTCTATAAGTTCATGGCATATATTTCAGTATATGACCATTAGTTACACACTTTGCACTATAGGAACATAATCTTGGACATGATAACCTCTCCTTTGCATATTTCTTCCAACGGACTACGTAATCTTGTTTCAAGGCCTCCGTAATTCTCCGCGAGCATGGGATTCCCAATAGGACACCGAGTTGGTTGTACCGTTAAAACCCATTTGTCTAGAAAGCACTACCGATGTTTTGTATTTCTGGATCTTAGCGGCCCAATAGTTGACCGCCATAGTCTTCTAGCGCGCCTTATATAGACCGCTAAAGGGACCTTGACGGATCTTCCTTTGACCGCCAAAGACTCCAGAGAGCCTGTTTTCAAATGCCGAATAGTCTTATACTTAACGGTCCAGAACTAGACCGCTATATTCATGTAACGGCCCAGTTATAGACTGCTAAAATTCTTGAGTTTAGTTAACCCAAGATTTGACCTAAGGGTTAATATCCATATGATCCTAGAAAGACTATTAAATCTCTAGGACATGTCACCTTTATCAAGATGATTTAACTAAATTATGAAAGTTAAGAAATGTACCGTTATGCTACCGATTTATTTCCATGGCATAACCTAGTCATTAAAGTATTTATTGAAATTCCTTATTTCCTTGTACAAGCATTAATATTTTTGGTTACTTCATCATGAATTATCTTTGAAATTGAACATTCTTGGCCACATTATTTACATGCATGGAAGTAGCTTGATTTATACTTGAAGATGCGGATCAAGTACTGATTGTGTTCAAGGGCTCTATGCTAGTCCCCTCGGCTGATTGTCGAAAACATATTATTATAAACCATGGAGTATGATGCTACTGGCGTCGCATTGCGCTGGGAGTACTTTCATTATAAATAAGTGAAAATCCACGGTATCACGGAAATCACGGTAATCACAGAATTATCCACAAAGTAATATTTCACAGAAATTCACGAAGTACTTGCTACTAAGTGAAGAGTACATTCTTGCTTGTTACATGACTTTTTAGTACATTCTTATTCATGAAAGGCCATTACTACATTCTTGCTTGATTATACTTGATCGATTCATGTTCTCATATTTTAAGCTTGATTATATCTTGTTATTTTGGTTTGAATCGCATGTTTGATCACATTTCGCATGATTTTACCTTATTTCCTTAGAGCTAAAATGCTAATCACTTTAATATTACCAATCATGTTGATGCGAAGATACCTACTGGGCAAGTGGTGCTCATTACTTATTTTCAATGTTTTCAAGAGATGCAAGTAGTTCAGATTCGGATTCAAGTTATTCAAGTGATGGGTCCGAGAGCGAATGAAAGTCACATGAAATTGAGAGTGAAGACTTAGGAGTCGATAATGTCTAGATCGAGTCCATGTAATCTTCCTTTTTATTGAGTCAAGTAGATTTGAAAGAGTTGACTAGTTGATGTATTTGAGTTATTCTCCTTATTAATAAAAGTGAAGGTTTGAGTAACTTATTATGCAATTGCATTTTATGTGCGATTGTTATTGCACTCTGATTATTTTTACTTGCAAGAGGCTTACCATGCCGGCTGTTCACGTTTCTCGAGATCATCTTCTGATGTAATAAAAGCTCGGGACGTGACAGTTAAGTTGGTATCAAAGCTTAAGTCCAAGGACTTAGGGAGAAAAGTCATGTCATACATAGGCTAAGTCCAACGTTAAGGACCCACACCTATGAAAACTAGGAAAGAAATTCCCCACCTATGCGAGAATTGGGTAGAGCCCGGGATAAGATAATAATTTAGCTTTAGATTAACCCTTTCAAAATTCCATGAGAATTAACAATTTGTTATTCTCTCAGGTACCTTATTCTTATTTGCAATGGCTCATCGCGTAGATTGGAACGACATGCAAGAGACCATCGCTGGTCTAACACAAGCACTACAAACCATGGCGCAAGCTGGCGCAGGAGCGAGAGTTGGAGACCTACATCGTAATTTTCAGAGCTTAAACCCTCCGAGATTTTCTAGTTACTCAAATCCAGATGAAGCTGAAAACTGGATAGATGAAATGAACCGCATATTTGAGGTTATGCAATGTGCGGATCAAGAAAAGGTTCGCCTTGCTACCTTTCAATTGAATACAGATGCCCGAACATGGTGGAAGTCCGTTCCTACACCCCTAGCTGATGCACCACACACGTGGGAAGGCTTCCTTACGCTGTTTCGAGCCAAGTACTTTTGCACATCAAAGAGTCTAGGCTATGGAGTTTGCTTCTCTGCGCCAGGGCATGATGTCAGTGGCTAAGTATGAACTATAATTTTCCAGGCTGGCGCCATATGCTCCGCACTTGAGTAGCACTGATTTGCTAAAGGCTAATCGGTTTATGGATAGATTAAGGCCCGGGTATATTCAGCAACTGGGCACTCAGACTATCCGTACTTATACGGAGATGGTCCAGCGGGCGCATCTATGCGAGAGGACCTTAGAGAAAGTAGATAAATTAAAAGGAAATGGAGAGGAACCGAGCCGAAGGTCTGATCGGCATGATAAGAAGAAAAATTTCAGCATCACGGAACCCTACAAATCCCGTGATAGCAAGAAAAGATCCCGAAATGGGAGTGGTAGTGGCTACTACTAGAACAAGAAAGTCAAGGAAGAAGACAAGCAGGTCGCCACAGCCTGTACCTTCTGTGAGAAGTTCAGTCATTCGACCGAAGAATACTGGAAGCACCTTGGCGCTTGTCTCCGTTGTGGCAGCAGGGAGCACCGTATGCCGGATTTCCCCCTTATGAAGGAGCTATCTTCTAGAGGTGGACGTAAACGGCAGGCTCACATCAATGCTGTTCTAGAAGATAATGAAGCGCCCCCAAATGATGGGCTTATGGAAGGTACTGTTCACATTTATTCCCGTCCTGCATCTGTGCTATTGTATACCGGTGCTTCTCGTTCCTTCACATCCATTGCTTTTGCAAAAACATTGCCAACTTCATCAGTTCCCTTACCTTCGGACCTTGCTATTACTACACCTTTAGGCCCCGGAACCAAACTCACCAACTATTATCCAAATAGTGAGGTAAGGGTAGAAGGACATAATCTTCCTGCAAATCTCGTATGCCTTGATATGGAGGGCTACGATGCTATTCTAGGCGTAGATTGGCTTGTAGACCATGTGTGGACGTCAAAAAAAGAGAGAATAAAAAGAATGTTCCTGTGGCACGGACGTCTCGACATCCCAAGAGCAAGTCGGAGACGGAAAGGCCGAATAAACTCCATACCTCCTCCAAGCAAGATGAATATATAGCTGGTGCTCCGTCACCCAACAAATAAGCCCTTCGGGTAGAAGAGATGGCCTCGGCTCTCCAGTCGGCATTCCCGAAGGCCGAATCAAAAGAAACTCGAAAACTCGGATAGGGGTTTGGCTTATGTCGGAAATCACTCAAAGTCCCGAATCGGGATTCAAAGGCCCTGAACTAAACACCTCAGAGGCAGTGCATTACAACTAAAGCAACACGTGAGGACAAGCGTCCGTCCAAATAGCGCGAAGCTGAGACGAAGTCTAAACCGGCACGGCCTGCACTTAAACCGGCGCACCCTTGCTTGGGCCTTAAACCGGCACACCCTTGCTTGGGCCTTAAACCGGCGCGCCCCTCCATCAAGTCTTAAACCGGCGCGCCCCCCTTGTGTGCTGCTAATCCGGCGTGCACAACTCCGCGCCGTTTCAACCAAAGGGCCATCCCATCCGCCAATCGATACCCTATTTTCGCATCAGTCTGGTGCCCAGAGGGCATTCAATGCTCGAAGCTCTATCTCCACATCTGTTCGACAGCGCAGCGGTGAAGGCATGCATTGACGGTGGAAGCAGCAGAAGATCTCCCAGCAAACCCACGAACGTCCCGTCCTCGGACGAATGCCAGCGTACTACGCAAATCAACGGACGACACCGCGGCATGTCAATCCCGTTCGTTCGGCAAACAAGGGCAAGTGGCGGGAGTTTCTTCCGTTCGAGCAAAGAAAGGGCAACCCGTTCTATATATACTTTGCCTGCTCCACGGAGCATCTCTCTCGAACCCCTAGAGGGCTCTCTCTGAAAGGGATTCAACTGAGGGAAGAGAGGAGAGAGTCCGAAGAGAAAAAGCTGAGCGAAGAAGAGAAGAGAGCTAAGAGAGGGAGTTTGGTTCAGCTGGGAGTTCCCTCAGAAGAAAAGAAGAAGCCATGTTCCTGCGCCTGCTAGGTGAAGAAGAAGAGAGATTGAGCGTGAGAGTGAGAGGTGAGCCCAGGGGGAGGAGCTTGTGCTCCGTTCCCCCCTCCCCCATCGATGTATTTCTTCCTTTCTCTCTGATTTATTCCCCCCTTTTTGCTTTGGGGTAGATCCCCCGCTATCTTTCCCCTTGCGGATGAATAAAAAAAGAAAAGCTTTTTACAACATATGGTGTTCTGCTGCTTCATCCTCTTTCCTTTTTTTTCTTTTCTTTCTTTCTCTTCGTCTCCTGCTCATCCATGGTGATTTGAAGCCTGCTCCTCCATAGCATGATCTTCGAAGGAACCATTGGAGAGATGAATATTCACAGCCTCCCTTGGCGAACATCTGCCCCATTTGGGGCTCCTACGAAGTTACTACCCATGAACTGCTAGAACCCCTTGAAGGCTGGTCCTCTGGGCTTCTGCGCTCAACTACGGGACACCAGACTACTGTTAGGCCACTCCAAGTTTTTGGGATCATCTCGGAGTACTCCGTTTGACAATCCCTTATGTCGCCCCATCAAACCTTGGTCCGGGGGAGGTGCTACCCAATTTTTGCCAGGAATATGAACAACAAGAACGAACTGAGCTCCCTTAGAGTGTGAACTGAACTCTGGAGTTCCTGAACCCCTTTGAACGAGCCACCCAAACTTTGATCTTAACAGATGAATAAAACACTTTGAAACTTTCAAATCCACCTATTTTTGCTAGGTGAACAAACAGCATAACCATCTGCTAACCTGTGAGCCTTTGAAAAGAACAAAACAGCCTAATCATGCACGCTCCTAATCCGGCGCGCACTTATCCGGCGCGGTACCCCCGCGCCGTTTTAGCCCCACACTCATAAACACTTTTACCCCTTTTGGCTCCAAACCGGCGCGCCCCCTGCACGTCGGATTAAACCCTGTCACGAAAACACCTCTCCACCCCTTGCTCACATCCGAAAACGGCGCGCCCCCAGCCAGTCTTGAACCCGGCGCCCCCCCCCCCCATGGGCTTTAAACCAGTGCGCCCTCCCCATGGGCAAAACCGGCATGCCCCTCTCCTCTCATGGGCCCCCTTAGCAGGCGCGCCCCTCCTTTCCCTTGGATTGCCTTAAACCGGCGCGCCCCTCCATCAAACCTTATACCGCCCCCCCCCCTTCGCGTCGGATTAAACCCCCTCACAAAACACATTACTACTCCTTGCCCCCTAAACCGGAGCGCCCTCCTCTGCGCCGGAATTAAAACCTCTCACGAAATGCACCCCCATTCTTTGCCATCTAAACCGGTGTGCCTTCCAAAAATATAATTAACCAAACAATGAAATAAAATATAGATCCGCGTGCGAAGTGCACGTTGGCGAGTTCGGGCTTCACACTTAACAAGTTGCTTCCCCGGACTATGCGCGAAGAGAAAAGTAACGACGCCCCATGGTATAAGACGTGGACCTCGGAATCCCCGACATGGTCATGATCTGGGCACATCTTGGGCCGATAGTTCATCAGTTTGACCCACCTCTACCGGGATCCAATCTCGCACCCACATTAAACTTGTCGTACCTACGACAGACATCCGTATGTCTTTGTCGTTGTCTTCGATACTTCAAATGCAGACTCTTATCCGAACAATGAATGGTCCGTTAGTGACCGACATATATACCAGGATCTAATCCCGGACTTGCATTAAACTTGGCGTACTCACGGTAGACATTTGTACGGTTTGTCACCGTCTCTTATGCTACAAACGCGGACTTCCGTCCGAACAAGAAATGGTCCGCCAGTGACCGACATGCACGCATACCTTGGGACCTTCGTTTCCCCGGACTGTGTGTGAAGAGAAAATCAATGACGTCCCATGGCATCGGACGTGGACCTCGGGGACCCCGATATGGCCATAGTCCGCAACCATCTCGGGCAAATAGATCATTAATCTGACCCGCTTCTACCGGGATTCAATCCCGCACCCACATTAAGCTTGCCATGTCTACGGCAGACATTTGCACGGTTTTATAGTCATCCTCGGCGCTACTAATGCGGACTTCCGTCCGTACATGGAATGGTCCGTGAGTGACCGACATGCATGCATCCATGAACGTTTACGCCTCAACGTGGGGTTTGTTCAAACGCAATCCGAGTTTGTGCTCTCGCTTTCTTACTATGAACTTTTGGCCATCGAGCCCCTTTTCCTGGCAATCAATCAAGGGTTTTCCCCTCTCCGAGGGGATGTAATTAACATCGTAACCTTTATGGTACGGCGGGTTCTCAGTCCCGACACGAACTACACAATCATCTGATTAGTCAGATCGAGCGCATCTTGGGCTTCATCGAAGCCCGAATAAATCGTCACCTAGGTGACTGGCACACCCACGCACTTAATAAACCCAATAAATAAATAACCAATGATCTTAAATAAAAAGTGCGTCCACACTATGATGCCTACATAAATTGCCATAATAGGATAATATCCTTTTGCAAACCTGGTCTTCCAAGGTTTTCCTTCCTTGGTGTCAAATATAGGAAGCATCCTGTCATTATTTCATCTCTGCACGCTTGCAAATTAATTTCGCAAGGATGTGTAACTTTTCTTGCTTTCGTTATCCTCACCGAATCCAAGGATATCATCTTAGAAGATATCCCGATTGTCAATAATTTTCCGGATGTATTTCCATCAGATTTACCCAGTTTACCGCCCGAAAGGGAAGTAAACTTTTTCATTGAACTCATTCCTGGAGCGGCACCTATTTCAATAGCTCCCTACAGGATGTCCCCCACAGAACTCAAGGAATTAAAAAGGCAACTACAGGAGCTACTAGATAAGGGTTTTATTCGACCTAGCACATCCCCTTGGGGTGCGCTAGTTCTTTTTGTCAAGAAGAAGGATGGATCTCTCAGGTTATGTATCAATTACCGACGACTGAATCAGCTTACTATCAAGAACATGTGTCCGTTGCCGCGTATCGATGAGCTCTTTGATCAACTTTCGGGAGAAGAATATTTCTCCAAAATAGACCTCGGGTCAGGCTATCATCAACTCAAGATCAAGGATGAAGACATATACAAGACGGCTTTCCAGAGTCGCTATGGCCACTATGAATTTGTGGTAATGCCGTTCGTGTTAACTAATGCCCCGGCCGCATTTATGCAACTTATGAATAAAGTCTTTAGGCCGTATCTCGACCAGTTTGTGGTCGTATTCATTGATGGCATTCTCATATATTCCAAAACAAAGGAAGAACATGAATAACATTTAAGGATAGCCTTGCAGACTTTAAGAGAACATAAGTTTTATGCCAAACTTAGTAAATGTGAGTTCTGGCTTAAGGAAGTCTCATTTCTTGGACATATTATTTCAAAGGAAGGAATCGCTATGGATCCTTCTAAAGTTGAAGTTGTCAAAAATTGGAGCCGGCCAACGACCTTGTCAGAAGTTAGAAGTTTTCTGGGCCTGGCTAGTTATTACAGAAGATTTATTAAGGATTTCTCCAAGATCATTGTTCCTTTGACTAGACTTACAAGAAAAGAAAATCCTTTTATATGGTCGAAGGACTGCGAGGAGAGTTTCCTAACTCTTAAGGATCACCTCACTACTGCACCAATTTTAACACTGTCGACGGAGGGTGGTGGATTTGAAGTATATGCAGATGCATCTGGTATTGGCTTAGGGTGCGATCTTATGCAAAATGGAAAGGTAATTTGCTATTCTTCAAGAAAATTGAAACGTCACGAAGAGAATTATCCTGTGCATGATTTAGAATCGGCGGCTATTATATTTACCTTAAAAACTTGGCGTCACTACCTTTACGGAGAAAAATTTACGATTTATTCAGACCACAAAAGTTTGAAGTATTTATTCTCCCAAAAGGAGCTGAATATGAGGCAAAGAAGATGGTTAGAATACCTAAAAGACTTTGATTTTGCTATTCAATATCATCCTGGCAAGGCTAATGTTGTAGCAGATGCACTCAGCAGAAAACTAATGGGAAAGCTATCAAGTCTCATGATTAGTATGACTAATCTCATTCCTCAATTTGCTCAATTGAATTTAGATATTGACATAAAGGAAGAAGATTATTTTATGGCCAGTATTCGAACTCAACCTACATTAATATCAGATCTGGTCAAGCTACAAGACAATGATCCAGTATTACTGGAGATTAAAGCCAATATTGAGCAAAGGCGAAACTTCTCTATTGTCGACGATGGAAGATTATTATTCAGGGAGCGAATTTGTATACTAGATCATGTTGATACTAAGAAATTGATTCTGGAAGAAGCTCACACTTCCAAATATACCATTCATCTCGTTGGTACAAAAATGTATCGAGATCTTAAAAGGAACTTCTGATGGCCTAACATGAAAAGAGAAGTGGCAGATTTCGTGTCCCGCTGTCTCACTTGTCAACAAGTAAATGTAGAGCATTTAAGACTCGCAGGTAAATTACATTCCTTAAATTTTCACAAATGGAAATTGGAAAGTATAGGGATGGATTTCATTATGGGTTTACCTAAAACAAGAGGAGGACACGATGGTATATGGGTGATCATAGACCGGTTGACTAAATCTGCACATTTTTTACCAATCAAAAGTCGATGGTCTGTGGATGTACTAGCAGCCTTATACATGAGGAAAATTGTCAAACTACATGGTGTCCCGGTCACCATTACTTCTGACCGAGATCCTCGACTCACATCACAATTTTGGAAGGGTCTTCAACATTCTCTAGGGACCCGACTAAACTTTAGCACGGCATTCCATCCACAAACTGATGGTCAAACGGAGAGGACGAATCAAGTGGTTGAAGATATGCTCAAGGCTTGTGCTATTGACTTTGGAGGAAGTTGGCATGATCACTTGCCTCTAGTGGAATTTGCATACAACAATAGCTACCAGACTAGTATACAAATGACATCATTTGAAGCTCTTTATGGAAGGATTTTTCGTTCCCCTATCTGTTGGAATGAAGTAGGAGAGAGGCAATTTCTCGATCCTGATATTATTAGGGATACTACCGAGAAGATTAAACTCATTCAAGAAAGAGTTCAAATGGCCCAAGACTGGCTGAAATCATATGCTGACAATCGAAGGTGCGACTTGGAGTTTCAAGTAGGAGATCATGTATTTCTTAAGGTTTCTCCAGGTCGAGGAATTCAAAGATTTGGTATTAAGGGCAAGCTTACTCCAAGATTTATTGGTCCTTTTGAAATTCTTGAAAGAGTCAGTGAAGTAGCTTATCGAATTACTTTACCTCCTCAACTATCTGAAGTTCATGATGTATTTCACGTCTCGATGCTCAAGAAGTATGTTCCTGATCCTATCCATGTCATCACCTACGACAATCTGGAGATTAAGAAGGATTTGACATATGAGTAGAAACCAATCAAAATCCTTGAACGAGAGGTACGCCAACTTCGGAATAAGACTATTCATGTAGTCAAAATCCAATTGACAAAATCGGGAGAAACATGGGAAACCGAAGAGGCTATGCACAAAAGATTTCTAGAATTATTTGAATGTAAGTACACTCTCCATAATCCGTATATTGAATTTGGAGACCAAATTCTCTTAAGTGGGGGAGGGTGTAATGCCCCGAAATTTATATAAATTATCTCTGGAATATTTATTTATTTTCTGGGAATTTTAAAGACCAAAATAGATTAATAAATAAATATTAGATTAAATAAATCAATAATAAGGCCGAATTATGGTAAACCATTAACGTAGCCTATTTACATGAAGCCCAAAGGACTTATGGACCAAGCCCATAAAGTTTGGCCCATATTCTAGAAGGTTAATTGACTTATTCACAAATTATAGGGATAAATACCCATTAATTAGATAAATTAGTGGATACGACAAAATTAGAGTTTGAACTCATTCAAATTCGGTACCCAGGATCTGTAGCGGTCTATCGTAAAACCACTACAATCATTTGGCGGACCAAGCTTCGAACCGCTATTTCCTGTCAGTTCCGTGAATTGAAGAAAGAACAAAAGATGAGATTTTTTGCTAGTCTATCCTTTAGGGATCGAGATGGGAGGACTAGTATTCATGTTTAGGACTCTCTGAAGTCGATCTAAGCTTTAACAAGGACTCTAGAATCGATCTAATCCTCAAACAATAGCAAAACCCTATGAATAAGACCTAGTTTTGACTTGCGCAACCCTTACATTGGCTCGCGTGAAATCAAGGTAAGATGACATTGATTCAGGTAGGTTCTTTAGAAGTTTTTATTTATAATACATAGGACTAACATCTCTCAAAATTCGTGCTAGGAGATCAAGCACACAAGGAGATAGAAGCTTGCAAAGTTGCTGGTTGTATCTTAGCGACCCAGGAAACTGTGCAAAGGTCCGGTGAAGATCAAAGGATTAGAGAACCAAATCGAGATATTTAGCCTAAGTGCGTTTAGAACTTTTTGTTCCCCTTAGTATGTAATGACCGCCAAGTGGGCACTAGCCCAATCGGGCACAATTCAGACCCATAAACCAAATGGGCCAAAAATCTGGATAGACTATCTAAGAACCCTTAGAAAATTTGTAACTTAACGTAGGGGGAACATAATGGGATGAAACTATGCCCATTAGAAAACTTGGACCCTTAGCCCAAACTCTTATGTTGAGGGGGAGACCCAATTCGCACCAGAACCGATGGTTCTGAGCCCTTTTCCGCTAGCTGTCATGAAGAGGTGTGACTGTTGGGCGAATTCCAACATAATTCTCAACAGAAATGTGCGCACACTAGCATTCATGATCAGCGGTCGAAGGTTCACACCTGTTCAAACCCGAAGGGATGCTTAGCATTAACTCCTCTTCAAAACCAGCAACCTTGGAGCTTGTAAGAGCCTCGAAGGACGTTGGTGAACTCTTAGGAGGCCTGAAAAACTATATAAGGAGAGGGTTTCGTGTGTGGCCATCCTTTAACAACACTCATCTTCCATTTTTATGCCATCTACAGGTCCTTTTGTGAAAGAAAGAGAGGTGAGGGACCTTGGGCTTTACGTAGGAGGGTGGACCTGCAGAGAAGTCTTGGTGGGTCTGGGGTGTGGATCTCATCCCCAGATCGAAGGGTAAAGCTGAGGTGGATCTGGGGTGTGGATATTATCCCCGGATCGTCGGTTCACATCTCAAAGGTAGGCACCTAACCTCAAACTTTGGGGGTCAATGATGCATTAGAATGATTTCAAATGTATTTCATAAACTCTAAAGAGGGATTAAGGGCAGGTGGGGACGACCATCATATCCATTTTGGAGCTTGTTTTTCAAATCAGTTTTGTGTTTCATGAGTTTCCACAGTTCTTGGGAGGGTCAGAACCCATATATAGGAAACCCCTAGTCGGTGCACCAACGGGGTAGCCAGTCAAGTCTGAGCATATGTGTTAGAGTCCCTACATCAGGTCTGAGCAGGTCCCGTAGTAGGTCGGTGCATGTTTAGTTCAGACCCAAAAGAGAGGACGGTGCATGTTTAGTTGAGGCCAAAGGAGAGGTCGGTGCATGTTTAGGCCAAGAGGGATCCGTGCATGATGTATTAGCATCGGTGCACATTTAGTCCATGCGTAAGGGACTGAGCATGTTTGTGTTGGCATCAGTGCACATTTAGTCCATGTATAGGCAAGGTCAGTGCATGTTTAAGGTCTGTGCATGTTTTAGTTATAGTAGGGTCTGTGCATTGTTTATAGGGTCTGTGCACTTTTGCCTATATGTAGGTAAAAGAGGTCTGTGCATTGTTTATAAGGTCTGTGCACTTTTGTGCATATGTAGGTAAAAGGGGTCTGTGCGTTGGTTTCAAGGTCTGTGCACTATTGGGTCCATGCGTAGATAAAGGTCTATGCAGAATAAGGTCTGTGCATGTTTTGTGTCGGTGCATGTTTGTGTCGGTGCATGCTTCGCATCTGTGCATGTTTTGTGTTAGCCACGGTGAGGTCTGAGCATAATAGGTCTGTGCATGTCTTGTGTTGGCCATGGTGAGGCCTAAGCATAGTCGGTCTGTGCATGTTTGTGTTAGCATAACCAAAGTCCGTGCATAGTAGGTCAGTGCAAGTTTAGCCCTGGGCACGAGCAAGGTCGGTGCAAGTTTGGCCCTGGCCACGAACAAGGTCGGTTCAAGTTTGGCTATGGCCACGAGCAAGGTCGGTGCATGTGCGAGTGAGGTCGGTGCAGGCTGGCCCCGGCTATGAGCAAGGTCGGTGCATGTGCGAGTGAGGTCGGTGCAGGCTGGCCCCGGCTATGAGCAAGGTCGGTGCACCTGTGGGTCTGCCCAATTTCCAGAAACTGAGAAAAGGAGAATTTTGAGGGGGCATATTAATTCATAAAAATTTGAGAAATTAGAAAATGGCAAAAGCCTAAGTTAGCAACACACAGTAAAAAAGTCATGCCCACAGAAATTCTTTACTCACAGATATAAATCATTTTCTGTGCATGTGTAGCTTACAAAGGATAAACCTGTACTAACCTGAAATTACTGCAAGTATGTTTAGCCCTCTTAAACTATTTAGAAGCATATCTGTGAGCATGTTTAAATTATGAGGAGCATAACTGTGAGCTTGTTTGGCCCCCTTGATCAATGAAAACATGTCTGTTATGATAAATATCATGCTAGTCACTAAAAGATAAATAAGAATGTGTATGCCATGAAGGGAAAACAGTAGCATTCTGTGAGGTTGGACTTCGGTCCCTTCTGCGGGACGGCGATACGTAATGCCGCGGAAGTAAAAGATCCCAGGGGATGGCGATACGTAACGCCCTGGTTCAAAATCCTATTGATTCAGTCTTCGGTCCCATTGTGGGGCGGCCTTTATGGGATGGTGATACGTAACGCCACTGGGCCACAAGAATCTAGGTGGGAGTTCGCTCCCGGGTCTGCGAAGTACTCTTTCGTTCATTTGTGTGTGTGTTGACCTCTTGTGTTTGCGGCAGCTATCCGGTTCCCTGCATGGCAAAAATATGAACACTCATGGAAATGTGATAATGTTTAGCTGCTTAATCACTGGGATTCTTGCTGCATGCTTGGGTACCTTATACGTTAGTCAAAGAATCCATGTTTTCCTTACATGAGCTATCTTAAGAACTGGTGATGAAATGTACTAAGCTAGTGTTAACATCTGAACTCTATATATAATGGATTATATAGATGCAAAGTTAACCCCGGTTTGACTGGGTTGCCTACTGAGCGTCACACTCACCCCTTGTGACACACGTTTTCATGGGACATAGAGAAAGAGATTGAGGAGGAGGCAACAGCTGAAGAGTAGAGTTAGCCACTGTTCGTCTGGGTATGCTATGGTCGAATATTTCTATTTTGTGTAGGGTTGTGGAGTGGCAAGCCCATGCGGGCTCATGTGTAATCTGGAATTATAAACTTGTACTCTTTTGGAGACTATGAATGGTTGAGATGTTTACCTACATTTCTGTAACCTATGGTTTCTCTCTCTCATGTGAATGCATGTACGTTTATCTACATTGCTACTTTCGCGATACGTACGAAGTTATTTGCTTCGGAGTCTGACAAATAAAATACATACCCCCAAAATTTGGGAATCGGATCTCGGGGCGTTACAATGTGGTATCAGAGCACGAGAGACAAACTAGGGTTAGACCATTCCAGATGTCACATAGTGGAGAAAGGGTAGAGTATGCTTGACACCATTTAAAACCCTCTCACTTAAACAATTATATGTCTTTCAGAACCATGCCGCCAAGAAGGCAAAGAGATCTTCCTCAGGCGGATGAGAAGGGATCGGGTGTAGATGACCCAAATGGAGCGAACGATGGGTCTGTCCATGCCCCTGCAGTTGGTGGTGGGTAGGAGCCAAATGTGGGAGTCAACCTGGAAGGGTTCATGCAGAGCTTCCAATGGTTGATGCAGGCTATGTAGCAACAAATGACGCAGTAGCCTGCAGCCGCACCACGTCACGACCTGCCGGTACTTGATCGGTTCCTAAGGTTGGCGCCTCCTATCTTTAAGGGGGAGAGCCATCCAGAGGTGGTTGAGTCATGGCTCAGTGAAATGGAAAAGAAGTTCTGCGCAATGCGGTGTCCCGAAGAGAAGAAGGTGAACCTGGCGGCCTATGTTCTGCAAGACCAGGCTGACTTATGGTGGAAGGCCAAGATGCGGACCACCTTCACGGACTTCCACGACGGCGACATACTATGGGAGGAATTCTTGGCTGTCTTCCAAGAGAAGTATTTTCCTGAGCATGTGCGAGATGCGAAGGAGCAAGAATTTCTAAGCCTCGAGCAAGGGAGCATGTCGGCGGCCGACTATGAGGCCAAATTTTCAGCTCTGGGCCAATATGCTCCACACATATTCGATGATGCGCGTCAGAAGGTGAAGAAATTCATCACGGGACTGCGTAGCAATGTCTGACGCTATGTCGCAACCCAATACCCTGGCTCCTACCCAACGGCATTAAGGCTTGCTCATCTAGCCGAGCAAGAAAATACATGGTAATGACTGAAGTCAAGAAAAAAAAAATCTAGGAGACATATAAGGCTAAATTCTAACAAATGTCCACTATAGGTTTGCCGAGGAGCAGAAGTCATCGGGCAAAAGGCCTATGCAGGCCCGACGGAGGCGAGACAAGGAAAAGGTGGCGCTCCAAGAATCGGTTCCGAGGGGTGGACCGGGTATTCCATTTTGCATCCAGTGCGGACGCAACCATCGGGGACGAGAATGCTGGAGGGCAGAGGGAAAATGTTATGAATGCGGTGAGGCTGGACACTTCGCGAAGAACTGCCCCAAGAAGGCCCAACAGAAGCCATTTTCTACACAAGAGAAGATCCAGTACAAAGGGCGAGTCTATGCACTAATGCAAGAAGAGGCAGACAACACTCCTACCGTGGCTGATGGTACACTCCTTGTGGATAATGTCTATGCAAAGGTCTTGTTTGACCTAGGAGCTACACACACATTCATATCCACCAACTTTGCTAATCAACTGAAGAACCGACCCCATGCCACATTCTTCGGGGAAATGGTAGTCAGTACACCGACCGGAAAACAAGTCCACACCAAGCTTGTGATCCCTACTATTGAGGTAAAGATCTGTGAGAGAAGATTGCTGGGGGAAGCCTACATCCTAGACATGGCCGATTTTGACCTCATCTTGGGAATGGACTGGTTAGACAAACATTTCTCCCTCTTGGACTGCCGTCGGAAGAGAGTGATTTTTTAGGAACGGGACAAGGAGTCATTCTTCTTTCAATGCCCTAAGGACAAGTCCAGGAGAATGAGAGTTTCAGCCATCCGAGCCTCCAAGCTGATTAGCGGAGGGTGCGACTATTTCTTAGCTAGTGTGGTGCTTGAAGAAGGCTCTGTCAAGATTCTAGAAGACTTGGACACAGTCCGAGAATTTCCTGATGTTTTTCCCAAGGAACTGCCAGGACTACCACCAGCTCGTGAGACAGAGTTCTCCATCGAGCTAACACCGGGCACCGCAACCATCTCTGTTTCTCCATACCTAATGGCTCCGGCAGAACATGCCGAACTTAGGAAGCAATTGGAAGAGTTCCTAGACAAGGGCTTCATCCGGCCCAGCGTGTCCCCGTGGGGAGCACCAGTCTTGTTCGTGCAGAAGAAGGATGGGACCATGCGGCTGTGCATTGATTACCGCAAGCTCAACCAGGTCACAATAAAGAACAAGTACCCTCTATCGAGGATTGAAGAGTTGTTTGACCAGCTATCATCTGCCAAGGTCTTCTCCAAAATTGATCTGAGGACAGGTTATCACCAGAACAGAATCAAGCCCGAGGATGTATCGAAGACGGCCTTTAGAAGTCGGTATGGTCACTACGAGTTCCTAGTGGTACCATTTGAGTTAACCAATGCTCCGGCTGTGTTCATGGAGCAGATGAACCATATCTTCCGCCCCTAACTAGATCAGTTTGTCGTGGTCTTTATTGACGACATCCTGATATATTCAACCAGGCAGGAGGAACATCGGCAGCACTTGAGAGTGGTTCTTCAGACCCTCAGGGTGTAATGACCCAAAATATTTATATTATTTTAGGAATTATTTATTGATTTTTTGGAATTTATTAGAAATTTATTAAGGCCCAATTATGCTAAACGATTAATCTAGCCTATTTAATTGAAGCCCAAAAGGTTTAAGGACCAAGCCCATTAAGGTTGGCCCATATTCTAGAAGGTTATTTAGCCTATTCACGAATTATAAGGATAAATACTCATTAGTTAAATAAATAATTGCATAAGATGAAATTAGAATTTGAATTCATTTCAAATTCGGCACCTACGAAAGGTAACGGTCTATCGTACGACCGCCACGGGGACCTGACGCTCCAGGGTTCGACCGTTACACTCTGTCAGTTCCATGAATTGACGAATGACCAAAAAGATTAGATTTTTGTAGTCTATCTCTTAGGGATCGAGATGTGAGGGCTAGTAAACATGTTAAGGACTCTCTGAAGATGATCTAAGGTCTAATAAGGACTCTAGAATCAATCTAATCCTCAAAACCGTAGCTAGAACCTAAAAATTGACCCTAGTTTTGACCTGTGTGACCCTTACATTGGCTCGCGTGGAACTAAGGTAAGGAGATAGTATTTCGGGTAAGTTCTTTATAACTTTTTATTGTTAATACATAGGACTAACATCTCCCAAAATTTCGTGCTAGGACATCGACTACACAAGGAGCTAAAACCTTGCAAAGTTGCTGGTTTCATCACGTCAACCCAGGAAACTATACAACGGGGTACTGAAGATCAGAAGATTAGAACACCAAAAAAAGGTATTTAGGGTTCGGTTCTTTAGAACTTTTTGTTTCCCTTAGTGTCATCTTCTTACCCTCCAAATTTCACGTTTATAGGTAAAGGGATTACGGAGTTAGAGCAACGTGAAGTTGCTTAAAATTCACAGGAAGGGAAGAACTAAGGCGTGTCTTGCAGTCCCGAATCCCTCTGGTTTTGTTTGATTTCATGCACTATGGACCTTGAATTTTATGATTTAGTTCGGTCTATGCATACATGCATATTTTTAGCCTAAATTAAAGATAAAAGGTATTTCTCCTATAAATTCATTGAAACCTATGCATCTAGATGGCCTTTACTTCATTTTGTCGTGACTAGAGTAGTTATTTATTTTTCTTGCATGAGAAGTTTTAAACCGAAGTTGTTTAATTTTTACTGTCAGCAATGCTCTGACGGATTATAGTTAGACCGTCACATGACTCTAACAGCCTTATGATAGACTGTCAGACCTTCTGTCACACTTAAGTTCTCTGTAATCTCTGACGGACCAGAATCAGTGCGTCACAGTCTTCTGACGGCTCCACGATAAATCGTCACCGCCATATGACAAGCATGTCTTAGACCGCCAGAGTGCTGTGTTCTGTCTATTCGGGACAGAATTGAGAACAGTCAAATTAGCTTATAAATAAGCCTAGATATCTAAGTTTTGACATGTTTTCATGACTTTAAGTTTATTTATTGATTCATGATAGAAATTGCATGTCTAAAGCACCTTGAGTTATTTTAAGCATATGTTAATTTCATTTGCCAAACTTTATAGTTTTGTATTAAAACCATGATTTTAAAAGTTGTATTGACGGAGTTTATCATGATTTCACATCGTTACACATTCTTTCTCATCTATAGAGTCATTTTCTTTATGTACGTGGCATATACTCTGGTATGTGTCCACTAGTTACACTTTTTGCACTATAGGAACACATTCTTGAACTTGAGGACATTTCTATTGGATATTCCTTCCAATGGACTAGGAAATCTTGTTTCAAGGCGTCCGTAATTCTCCGCGAGCATGGGATTCCCACTAGGACGTCGAGTTGGTTGTACCGTTAAAGCCAAATTGTCTAGAAAAGCACTACCGAAGTTTTGAAATCTGCCAATGTAACGGCCTATTACTCGACCGTCAGGCCCATATAACGGTCCAATACACAACCGTCACATTTACTGAGTCTAATTTATTCTTTCTAGATTTAGCCCATTCTAACGGTCCAATACTAGACCGTCATGTTCATGTAACGGCCCATTAATTGACCGTCACAATTCCTGAGTACTTTAACCCGAGGTTTGACCAAAGGGTTGATATTTCAAAGTTCTTAGATGGATTATTGATGGTCTAGGACTTGTCATATTGTTCAAGATACTTAATTTTAAATTTTGGAAGATAAGGAATGTACTGTTATGCTGTCAAATTGTTTCCATGAGCATAACCTTATTTTAAGTCATTCTTGATCCCTCGCATTCTTAATTGAAACGTTCATTCATTGAATTATTGTTATCATGAACTTATTGAACTTGTTATATTACTGGCCATATTTTATTGCTTGAAACGTAGAAGTAACTTAATTTATACTTGAAGATGTGATCGAGCACTGATTGTGTTCAAGGGCTCTATGCTAGTCCCCTCGGCTGATTGTCGAAAACATACTGTAAACCATGGGGTATGATGCTACTGGCGTCGCATTGCGCTGGGAGTACTTTCTCTATAAATAAGTGAAAATCCACAAGGCACGACATATATACATACATGACTTTCTTGCTTGTTACATGATATTCCACAGAAATTCACCAAATACTTGCTCATAAGCAAGGGATGTTTGTGTGATAATTACGTGGTTTGCTAGTACATTCTCAGTACATTCTTGTTCATGAAAGGCCATATCGTGTTCTTGATACATTATTGCTAATTCATACTTGTTCATTCTATCTACATGATCGTCTTGTTACCTTGGTTATTTACATATGATTTATCGCATTCGCATGATTTCACTTTATTTTCTTTAGAGCTAAAATACTAATCACTTTAATAGTGCCTTCATGTTGATGCGAAGATACCTACTGGGCAAGTGTGCTCATTACCTATTTTCAATCTTTTTCAGGAGATGGAAGTGATTCGAATTCGGATTCGAGTTATACAGGTAGCGGGTCCGAGAGCGAATGAAAGTCATATCAAAATGAGAGTGAAGACTTAGGAAAGTCAAATCTTGTTTAGATCGAGTCGTTGTAATTTTCTTTTTCTTGAGTCTGATGGATTAAAGAAGGTTAAAAAATTATTATATTTGAATATTTTGATCTGATGAAATAAAGTTGGAGTTTGAGTAAATTATTATGCAATTACATTTTTATGTGTGATTGTCTTGCGCTCTGATCGTTCTTGCTCGCAAGAGGCTTACCATGTTGGCTGTTCACGTTCCTCGACCTAGTCTTCCACTGTAATAAAGGCTCGGGACGTGACAGTTAAGTTGCTATCAGAGCCTAAGTCTCAGGACTTATGGAAAAGAGTCACGTCATAGGATAAGTCTAAGGCTTAAGGACCCCTACCTATGAACTAAGGAAGAAATTTCCAAACCCATGCGAGAATTGGGTAGAGCCAGGGATAAGATAATTAAGTTGTTTTAAGATTTATCTCTGTCTAATTCCATGAGAATTACCAAATTGTTATTTCTCTCTGGTACCTCATTATTACAATGGCTCATCACGTAGATTGGGGTGGCATGCAACAAACGGTTGCCGGCCTTACTCAGGCATTACAAACTATGGCCCAGGCAGGCGTAGGGGCGAGGGCTGGTGACTTGCATCGCAATTTTTGGAGCTTAAACCCTCCGCGTTTCTACGGTTCTTCTAATCCAGATGATGCAGAAAATTGGATAGATGAAATGAATCATATCTTCGATGTTATCCAGTGTATAGATCAAGAAAAGGTGCATCTTGCAACCTTTCAACTTAATAAAGATGCACGCACATGGTGGACATTAGTACCTACACCTCTGGCGGATGCACCTCATACATGAGACGGTTTTCTTATTCTATTCCGTGCTAAGTACTTTTCTGAGCATGTTAAAGAAAGAAAAGCTATGGAGTTTGCCTCTCTTCGTCAGGGAATGATGACAGTCGCGGAGTATGAACTTCAATTCTCCAGGCTAGCACCCTATGCACCGCATTTAATTAGTACCGATTTATTGAAGGCTAATCGATTTATGGACGGGTTACGACCCGGTTTCATTCAGCCGCTCGGGACCCAAAACATCTGTACCTATGCAGAGATGGTCCAACGGGCATATTTATGTGAGAGGACCTAAGAAAAGGTCGAGAAATTGAAAGGAAAAGGAGAAGAGTCCAGTCGATGATCTGATCGGCGTTATAAGAAAGAAAAATTCAGCATCACGGAACCTCACAAAAGCTGTGATAGTAAGAAAAGATCCAGGAGCGGGAACGGTGGGAGTTCCCAGAAGAACAAGAAAGTCAAGGAGGAGAAGGAGCAAGTCATGGCGGCTTGCATATTTTACAAG
This sequence comes from Amorphophallus konjac, assembly GCA_022559845.1. Taxonomy (NCBI): domain Eukaryota; kingdom Viridiplantae; phylum Streptophyta; class Magnoliopsida; order Alismatales; family Araceae; genus Amorphophallus; species Amorphophallus konjac. The sequence continues at coordinate 253,250,326 of CM040118.1, read as the reverse complement.
AAGTTCGGCCATTTGGTTGAAGAATGTTGGAAGCGCCTTGGTTCTTGTCTACGTTATGGAAGCAGGGAGCATCGTATGCCAGATTGCCCCCTTATGAAGGATCAATCGTTTGGTGGTGGACGTAGGAGGCAGGCTCGCCTCAACGCTGTTCTAGAGGAAAAAGAAGTGCCCAGGGATGGTGGGCTTATGGAAGGTACCCTTCAAATTTGTTCCCGTCCTGCATTTGTGCTATTCGATATTGGTGCCTCTATTTCTTTTATCTCCACTACTTTTGCAAAAATATTACCAATTGCATTAGTTCCCCTACCTTTAGATCTTGCTATTACCACACCCTTAGGTTCTAGAACAAAGCTTATCGAGTATTATTCTGATAGTGAGGTAATAGTAGACGGTCACAATCTCCCCGCAAACTTAGTATGCCTTGACATGAAAGGTTATGATGTCATCTTAGGGGTAGATTGACTTATAGATCATGATGCTGATATTAACTACCGAAATAGGATTATATCCTTTCGAAAACCTGATCTTCCAAGATTTTCTTTCCTTGGCATCAAGTATAGGAAACATCCCACTATCATATCCTCTCTTCACGCTTGCAAACTTATCTCGCAAGGATGTGAAGCTTTTCTTGCTTCTGACATTGTTACCGAGTCCAAGGAAATCATCATAGTAGACATTCCTATTGTAAATGAGTTCCCAGACGTGTTTCCACCCGAATTACATAATTTACCACCCGAGAGGGAAGTAAATTTCACTATTGAACTCATTCCAGGAGCATCACCTATTTCTGTAGCCCCTTATAGGTTGTCCCCCACGGAACTTAAGGAACTAAAGAGGCAGTTGCAGGAATTATTAGATAAGGGTTTCATCAGACCTAGCACATCCCCCTGGGGTGCGCCGGTTCTATTCGTCAAGAAGAAGGATGCCTCTCTCAGGTTATGCATAGACTACTGGCGACTGAATCAACTTACAATAAAAAACAAGTATCCGTTGCCACGTATTGATGAGCTCTTCGATCAGCTTTCAGAAGTAGAGTAGTTCTCCAAGATTGACCTCAGATCAGGTTACCATCAGCTTAGAGTTAAAGAAGAAGACATTTATAAGTCGGCTTTTCGAAGTCGTTATGGCCACTATGAATTCGTGGTGATGTCGTTCGGGTTAACAAATGCCCCAGCACCATTTATGCAACTTATGAACAATGTTTGCCAGCCATATCTGGACCAGTTCATCGTCGTCTTCATCGATGACATCCTGGTATATTCCAAGACAAAAGAGGAACATGAAGGACATCTGAGGATAGCTTTGCAAACACTTAGAGAACATAAACTTTATGCCAAGCTTAACAATTGTTTGTTCTAGCTCAAGGAAGTTTCATTCCTAGGCCACATTATTTCAAAAGAAGGTATCGCTGTGGATGCTTCTAAAGTAGAAGCTGTCAGAAACTGGAGTCGGCCAACGACTGTATCAGAAGTAAGGAGCTTTCTGGGTCTAGTTGGTTATTATAGGAGGTTCATTATAGACTTCTCAAAAATTGCTGTTCCTTTAACTAGACTCACAAGAAAAGAAAATCCTTTTGTCTGGTCAGAGGAATGTGAAGAGAGTTTTCAAACTCTTAAGAACCATCTTACTACAACTCCTATTCTATCACAACCAGTGGAAGGTGGTGGATTCGAAGTATATACGGATGTGTCTGGCATTGACTTAGGGTGCGTCCTCATACAAAACGGAAAGGTAATCTGTTATTCTTCAAGACAATTGAAACGTCACGAAGAGAATTACCATGTGCATGATTTGGAATTGGCTGCTGTTATTTTTGCCTTAAAAATTTGGCGGCATTATCTCTATGGAGAGAAGTTCACGGTCTACTCGGACCACAAAGGCTTGAAATACTTATTCTCTCAAAAGGAGCTAATAATGAGGCAGAGGAGATGGTTAGAATATCTCAAGGACTTTGATTTTACTATTCAATATCATCCTGGCAAGGCTAATGCTGTAGCCGATGCACTCAGCAGAAAACCAATGGGAAAGCTATCAAGTCTTATGATTAGTATGACTAATCTTATTCCTCAATTTGCTCAGTTGACCTTAGATATTGACATGAAGGAAGAAGAAGATTATTTTATAGCCAATATCCGAGCTCAACATACATTAATGGAAGATCTAGTCAGGCTACAAGACAATGATCCCGTATTACTGGAAATCAAAGCCAACATAGAATAGAGGCCGGACTTTTCTGTCTCCAATGACAGAAGATTGCTATTTAAGGGCCGAGTGTGTGTACCAGATCATGAGGATACGAAGAAACTAATCTTAGAAGAAGCACATAAGTCCAAGTACACCATTCACCCTAGTAGTACCAAAATGTATCAAGATCTCAAAAGAAATTTCTGGTGGCCCAATATGAAGAGGGAAATAGCTGATTTCGTATCCCGCTGTCTCACTTGTCAACAAGTAAAGGCAGAGTATTTTAGATCCACAGGTAAATTACACCCCTTAGATATTCCAGCATGGAAGTGGGAAAGCATAGGAATGGATTTCATCATGGGATTACCTAAGACCAAAGGAGGATACGATGGTATCTGGGTAATCATAGACCGATTGACTAAATCTGCACATTTCATACCAATCAAAAGTCGATGGTCTGTGGATATTCTAGCAGCATTATACATAAAAGAAATTATCAAATTATATGGTGTCCCTGTCACTATTATATTTGATAGAGATCTTCGATTCACATCACAGTTTTGGAAGGGTCTACAACACTCACTAGGTACTAGATTGAATTTTAGCACCGCATTTCATCCACAAACTGATGGTCAGACTAAAAGAACAAATCAGGTAGTAGAAGATATGCTCAGGGCTTGTGCTATTGATTTTGGAGGAAGTTGACATGATCACTTGCCTCTGGTGGAATTTGCATATAACAACAGTTCTCATGCCAGTTTACAGATGGCACCCTTTGAAACTTTATATGGAAGAAGCTGTAGATCACCAATGCGTTGGAACAAAATAGGGGAAAGGCAATTTCTAGGCCCCGACATTATCAGGGATTCTTCAGAGAAAATTAACCTCATTCAACAAAGATTGCAGATGGCACATGATAGGCAAAAATCTTATGCTGATAATCGAAGGTGCAACTTAGAGTTTCAAGTAGGAGATCATGTATTTCTTAAAGTTTCTCCAAGTCGAGATATTCAAAGATTTGGTATTAAGGGAAAACTTACTCCAAGATTTATTGGTCCTTTTAAAATTCTGGAAAGAGTTGGTGAAGTAGCTTATCGGATTGCTTTGCCTCCACAATTATCCAAAGTTCATAATGTATTTCACGTCTCGATGCTCAAGAAGTATGTACCTGATCCTTTCCATGTCATCACTTACGACAATCTGGAGATTAAGAAGGACTTGACATACGAACAAAAGTCAATCAGAATACTTGAACGGGAAGTACGTCAACTTCGGAACAAGACTATTCCCGTGGTTAAAATCCAGTGGACAAAGTCAGGAGAGACATGGGAAACAAAAGAAGCCATGCGGAAAAGATTTTCAGAATTATTCAACTATAAGTACACTCTCCATCTAATCCATGTATTGAATTTGGGGACCAAATTCTTTTAAGTGGGGGGGGGGGTATAATGACCCAGAATATTTATGTTATTTCAAAAATTATTTAATGATTTTTTGGAATTTATTAGAAATTTATTAAGGCCCAATTATGCTAAACGATTAATCTAGCCTATTTAATTGAAGCCCAAAAGGTTTGAGGACCAAGCCCATTAAGTTTGGCCCATATTCTAGAAGGTTATTTAGCATATTCATGAATTATAAGGATAAACACTCATTAATTAAATAAATAATTGCATAAGACGAAATTAGAATTTGAATTCATTTTAAATTCGGCACCTACGATAGGTAACGGCCTATCGTACGACCGCCACGGGGACCTGACGCTCCAAGGTTCGACCGTTACACTCTATCAGTTCCGTGAATTGAAGAATGACCAAAAAGATTAGATTTTTGGTAGTCTATCTCTTAGGGATCGAGATGGGAGGGCTAGTAAACGTGTTAAGAACTCTCTGAAGTCTATCTAAGGTCTAATAAGGACTCTAGAATCAATCTAATCCTCAAAACCGTAGCTAGAACCTATAAATAGACCCTAGTTTTGACCTGCGCGACCCTTACATTGGCTCGCATGGAACTAAGGTAAGGAGATAGTATTTCGGGTAAGTTTTTTAGAACTTCTTGTTGTTAATATATAGGACTAACATCTCCTAAAATGTCGTGCTAGGAGATCGACTACACAAGGAGCTAGAACCTTGCAAAGTTGCTGGTTTCATCACGTCAACCCAAGAAACTATACAATGGGGTGATGAAGATCAGAAGATTAGAAGACCAATACAAGGTATTTAAAGTTCGGTTCTTTAGAACTTTTTGTTTCCCTTAGTGTCATCTTCTTACCCTCCAAAGTTTACGTTTATAGGTCAAGGGATTACGGAGGTAGAGCAACGTGAAGTTGCTGAAAATTCATAGGAAGAGAAGAACTAGGGCGTGTCTTGTAGTCCCGAATTGGAAGTTGAAAACCTCATGAATGGTAAGAATATCATGATAGGAGTAAAAGCCCTCTGGTTTTGTTTGATTTCATGCACTATGGACCATGAATTTCATGATTTAGTTCGGTCTATGCATACATGCATATTTTTAGCCTAAATTAAAGATAAAAAGGTATTTCTCCTATAAATTCACTGAAACTTATTCATCTAGATGGCCTTTACTTCATTTTGTCGTGACTAGAGTAGTTATTTATTTTTCTTGCATGAGAGGTTTTAAACCAAAGTTGTTTAATTTTTACTGTCAGCAATGCTCTGACGGATTATAGTTAGACCGTCACATGACTCTAACAGCCTTACGATAGACTGTCAGACCTTCTGTCACACTTAAGTTCTCTGTAATCTCTGACGGACCAGAATCAGTGCGTCACAGTCTTCTGACGGCTCCACGATAAACCGTCACAGCCATATGACGTGCATGTCTTAGACCGCCAGAGTGCTGTGTTCTGTCTATTTAGGACAGAATTGAGAACAGTCAAATTAGCTTATAAATAAGCGTAGATATCTAAGTTTTGACATGTTTTCATGACTTTAAGTTTATTTATTGATTCATGATAGAAATTGCATGTCCAAAGCACCTTGAGTTATTTTAAGCATATGTTAATTTCATTTGCCAAACTCTATAGTTTTGTATTAAAAACATGATTTTAAAAGTTGTATTGACGGAGTTTATCATGATTTCACATCGTTACACATTCCTTCTCATCTATAGAGTCATTTTCTTTAAGTACGTGGCATATACTCCAGTGTGTGTCCACTAGTTACACTTTTTGCACTATAGGAACACATTCTTGAACTTGAGGACCTCTCTATTGGATATTCAATCCAAAGGATAAGGAAATCTTGTTTCAAGGCGTCCGTAATTCTCCGCGAGCATGGGATTCCCACTAGGACGCCGAGTTGGTTACACTGTTAAAGCCAAATTGTCTAGAAAAGCACTACCGAAGTTTTGAAATCTGTCAATGTAACGACCTATTACTCGACCGTCATGCCCATATAACAGTCCAGTACACAATCGTCACATTTACTGAGTCTAATTTATTCTTTCCGGATTCAGCTCATTCTAACAGTCCAATACTAGACCATCATGTTCTTGTAACGGCCCATTAATTGACCGTCACAATTCCTGAGTACTTTAACCCGAGGTTTGACCTAAGGGTTGATATTTCAAAGTTCCTAGATGGATTATTGATGGTCTAGGACTTGTCATATTGTTCAAGATACTTACTTTTAAATTATGGAAGATAAGGAATGTACTATTATGCTGTCAAATTGTTTCCATGAGCAAAACCTTGTTTTAAGTCATTATTGATCTCTCGCATTCTTAATTGAAGCATTCATTCATTGAATTATTGTTATCATGAACTTATTGAACTTGTTATATTACTGGCCATATTTTATTGCTTGAAACGTGGAAGTAACTTAATTTATACTTGAAGATGCGATCGAGCACTGATTGTGTTCAAGGGCTCTATGCTAATCCCCTCGGCTGATTGTCGAAAACATACTGTAAACCATGGGGTATGATGCTACTGGCGTTGCATTGCGCTTGGAGTACTTTCTCCATAAATAAGTGAAAATCCACAAGGCACGGCATATATACGTACATGACTTTCTTGCTTGTTACATGATATTCCACAGAAATTCACCAAATATTTGCTCATAAGCAAAGAATGTTTGTGTGATAATTACGTGGTTTGCTAGTACATTCTCGGTACATTCTTGTTCATGAAAGGCCATATCGTGTTCTTGATACATTCTTGCTAATTCATACTTGTTCATTCTATCTTACATGATCATCTTGTTACCTTGGTTATTTACATATGATTTATCGCATTCGCATGATTTCACTTTATTTTCTTTAGAACTAAAATGCTAATCACTTTAATAGTGCCTTCATGTTGATGCGAAGATACCTACTGGGCAAGTGTGCTCATTATCTATTTCCAATCCTTTTCAGGAGATGGAAGTGATTCCAATTCGGATTCGAGTTATACAAGTAGCCGGTCCGAGAGCGAATGAAAGTCATATCAAAATGAGAGTGAAAACTTAGGAAAGTCAAATCTTGTTTAGATCGAGTCTTTGTAATTTCCTTTTTCTTGAGTCTGATGGATTAAAGAAGGTTAAAAAGTTATTATATTTGAATATTTTGATCTGATGAAATAGAGTTGGAGGTTGAGTAAATTATTGTGCAATTGCATTTTTATGTGTGATTTTCTTGCGCTCTAATCGTTCTTGCTCGCAAGAGGCTTACCATGCCGGCTGTTCATGTTCCTCGAGCTAGTCTTCCACTGTAATAAAGTCTCAGGACGTGACACAGGGAGAACAAGTTCTTCGCCAAATTTAGCAAATGTGAATTTTGGCTTGATCGGGTTATGTTCCTCGGACATGTTATCTCCGGGGACGGTATAACATAGGACCCAAGCAAGGTGAAAGCATTGTCAAAGTGGGAAGCACCGAAGACGGTCATGGAGATTATAAGCTTCCTTGGCATCGCTGGATACTACTGCCGATTCATCGAGGGCTTCTCCACCATTGCAGCCCCAATGACCAAGCTGACCAATAAAGGAGCAAAATTTATCTGGTCAAAAGAGTGCGAAGATGACTTTCAGATGCTCAAAGAAAAATTGACTTTGGCCCTAGTACTGGCACTCCCTCAGGGGGTCGATGGCTTCACTATCTACACGGACACCTCTAGAATCTGCCTCGGTTGCATACTAATGCAAAATGACCGGGTGATCGCCTATGCCTCAAGATAGCTGAAGGACCATGAAAGGAATTACTCCACTCATGACCTGGAAATGGTAGCAATGGTCAACGCTTTGCGTATCTGGAGGCACTACTTATATTGGGTTCGGTTTGAGGTCTTCACCGACCATCAGAGTCTCAAGTACATATTCAGCCAAAAGGAACTCAATTTGAGGGAAAGGAGACGGGTCTAGCTATTGAAGGACTATGACTTTGCCCTACAATACCATCCGGGTAAGGCGAATGTGGTGGCGGATGCTCTCAACCGAAAGTTTATGGCGCTGAGTTAGCATCGGGAGTGGGATATGATGGAGGGAGTGATTGCATCATGGCCCAAGAAAAAGAAGTAGTTTGATCTCCTAGCTAAGTTATCGGCAAGAACTACATACTTAGATCGAATTGCTGAGGCACAAAGGCAGGACATGGCATTGCAGAGACAATTGGACAATGAGGGCTTCCAAAGGGGAATTGATGGACTGATCACATTCCGAGGAAGAATTTGTGTACCAGATGATGTGAATATGAAGAAGGACTTGATGCGGGAGGCTCATGGGTCAAAGTTCTCCATCCATCTCGGAAGCACCAAGATGTTCCAGGATATGAAGAGGACGTACTAGTGGCCAGGAATGAAGCGTGAGATTGCGGAGTTCGTGTTCAAATGTCTCACATGTCAGCATGTAAAAATTGAGCATCAAAGACCTGGCGGTCCCCTACAGACCATTGAGATGGCACAATGGAAATGGGAACAAATCACCATGGACTTTGTGTCTAGTCTACCCATGACTAGGAGAAGGCACGACACAATCTGGGTAATTGTGGACAGGTTCACAAAGACTGCATACTTCCAACCCATCAACAAGCAAACTCCAATCGAATCCTTAGCGAAATTATTCATCGCTGAGATTATTCGGTTGCATGGTGCACCCTTGTCCATCATTTTTGCTCGGGTCCCTCGATTCACCGCGAGGTTCTGGAAGAGTTTGCAACAGGCCATGGGGACAGAGTTGCGGCTCAGCTCGGCCTTTCACCCTCAGACCGATGGGCAATCTAAGCGTACCATCCAAACCCTAGAAGATATGCTGAGGGTGTGCAGTATTGAATGGAGGGGCAACTGGGATGATCACTTACCCCTAATAGAGTTTGCATACAACAATAGCTACCACTCCGCCATCGGAATGGCACCCTATGAGGCACTTTATGGGCGGCCATGTAGGTCACCAGTATGTTGGTATGAAGCTGGCGAGAAGCAGCTATTCAGGCCACAATTGGTGCAAGATTGCTCAGAGAAGATATCCATGATCCGACAGCGACTCCTCACAGGCCATAGCCATCAGAAAAGTTATGCAGACCAGCGGTGCGGAGAGTTGACATTTGTGGAAGGAGACCATGTATTTCTAAAGGTGTCTCCTACCAAGGGAGTCATGCGATTTGGTAAGAAGGGCAAGCTCAGTCCCAGGTATATTGGGCCTTTTGAGATTCTACAGAGGGTCGGTAAGGTGGCTTATCGACTTGCACTCCCACCCGCTCTGGCACATGTGCATCTGGTTTTTCACGTCTCCACGCTCAGGGAATATGTCTGTGATGCCTCGCATGTGATAGAATACGAGCCCCTAAAAGTTGAAGCAGATCTATCTTATGTGGAGCAGCCCATCAAGATCGTAGACCAGAAGGAGCAGGTATTGAGGAATAAGATCATCCGGCTGGTGAAAGTCTTATGGAGGAATTCTCATTCCGAGGAAGTAACTTGGGAGCCGGAGGACAATATACGCCAAGAATACCCCCAACTATTCGGTAAGTAATTTTCCTTGAAAGGAAGTTTTTTTTTCAATTTTGAGCATGAAATTATTTTAAGGGGGAGAGAATGTAATGACCGCCAATTGGGCACTAGCCCAATCGGGCACAATTCAGACCCATGAACCAAACGGGATAAAAATCTGGACAGACTATCTAAGAACCCTTAGAAAATTCATAACTTAATGTGGGGGGATCAGAATGGGATGAAACTAGGCCCATTAGAAAGCTTGGACCCTTAGCCCAAACTCTTATGTTGAGGGGGAGACCCAATTCGCACCAGAACCCACGGTTTTGAGCCCTTTTCCGCCAGCTGTCATGAAGAGGTGTGATTGTTGGGCGAATTCCAATGTAATTCCCAACAGAAATGTGCGCACACTAGCATTTATGAACAGAGGTCGAAGGGTCACACCTGTTCAAACCCGAAGGGATACTTAGTATTAACTCTTCTTCAAAACCAGCGACCTTGGAGCTTGTTAGAGCCTCGAAGGACGTGGGTGAACTCTTGGGAGGCCTGAAAAACTATATAAGGAGAGGGTTTCATGGGTGGCCATCGTTTAGCAACACTCATCTTCCATTTTTCTGCCACCTACGGGTCCTTTTGTGAAAGAAAGAGAGGAGAGGGACCTTGGCCTTTACGTAGGAAGGTAGACCTACAGAGAAGTCTTGGTGGGTCTGGGGAGTGGATCTCATCCCCAGATCGAAGGGTAGAGCTGCGGTGGATCTGGGGTGTCGATATTATCCCCGGATCGTCGGTTAACATCTCAAAGGTAGGCACCTAACCTCAAACTTTGGGGGTCAATGATGCATTAGAATGATTTCAAATGTATTTCATACACTCTAAAGAGGGATTAAGGGAAGGTGGGGACGACTATCATATCTGTTTTGGGGTTTGTTTTTCAAATCAGTTTTGTGTTTCATGAGTTTCCACAGTTCTTGGGAGGGTCAGAACCCATATATAGGAAACCCCTAGTCGGTGGACCAATGGGGTAGCCGGTCAAGTCTGAGCATACGTGTTAGAGTCCATACATCAGGTCTGAGCAGGTCCCGTAGTAGGTTAGTGCATGTTTAGTTCAGACCCAAAAGAGAGGACGGTGTATGTTTAGTTCAGGCCAAAGGAGAGGTTGGTGCATGTTTAGGCCAAGAGGGATCCGTGCATGATGTATTAGCATCGGTGCACATTTAGTCCATGCGTAAGGGACTAAGCATGTTTGTGTTGGCATCGGTGCTCATTTAGTCCATGTATAGGTAAGGTCAGTGCAGGTTTAAGGTCCGTGCATGTTTTTGTTATAGTAGGGTCTGTGCACTTTTGCCCATACGTAGGTAAAAGAGGTCTGTTCATTGTTTATAAGGTATGTGCACTTTTGTCCATACATAGGTAAAAGGGGTCTGTGCGTTGGTTGCAAGGTCTGTGCACTATTGGGTCCATGCGTAGATAAAGGTCTGTGCATGTTTTGTGTCGGTGCATGTTTGTGTTGGTGCATGTTTCACATCTGTGCATGTTTTGTGCAAGCCATAGTGAGGTCTGAGCATAATAGGTCGATGCACGTTTTGTGTTGGCCACGGTTAGGCCTGAGCATAGTCGGTATGTGCATGTTTGTGTTAGCATAAACAAAGTCCGTGCATAGTAGGTCGGTGCAAGTTTGGCCCTGGCCACTGTTGACACCCATTTTTAGCTTGCAAGTTGTGTCATTTCTCTTATTCATCATTTTGATGCCCCGAATTACCCATTATTTTGGACCCTTCCTTGGATGGATTTCGAGTCCATTTCATTATTCCATTCTATTTGAGCCTTGGAGATCATTATTTCATGGAGCCCTGGAGCCTATCTTGTCACCTTCCGGCCTTCAAAGTCAACTTACAGCCCATTTAGACCGGCTTCCCTCAAGCATTCAGCCCCCTTTCGCTGCGCAGTTTTGAAAACTTTCCTTTTTCACCCCCTTCCTTTCCTCTTTTCAAAATATGTCCTTCACAAAAGTTGTTCATTTTTCAAATCCCTACAATTCCTTCTTCTACGTCATTGGCCAGTTCTGCACCTATTTCAAGTTATTTACGTTTTTCCGGCATACTGCACTATTCACCTATGTCTCGGTATTTTCTCTCTCTGTTCTAGCCCCATTTTCTCTCTCTTCTAATCATTTTCTCATCTTACTTTCTTCATGAAAGTTGTTCATTTTTAAGTTATCTACAATTTCTTTGTTTACCAATTTTTCTAATTCTACACCGTTTTCAAGATACGCTTCAATTTCTAAAGTCGCGCGAGCCTGGCAGCTAAACGGTCAACAGTTGACCGTTCCTTGAGTTGAACGGTCACAAGTTGACCGTCCAACAGTAAAACGGTCAACAGTTGACCACCCATGAACAGTAACTTTTTTAATTTTTTAATTTTTAATTTTATTTTTATTATTTTTAAAATGTCATAAAACGGTCTTCTTAAGACCGCCTGACTCGAAAAACGGTCCATGGATGACCGTTTATCTCTTTTTTGTGCGAAAAGTCCCCCGGTCGCCCCTAGGACTGGACGGTCTATAGCTAGACCGCCCAATGCAATGAACGGTCTATCGTGCGACCGTCCATCTACCAGAGAGTCCAAAAAGTCCTGAACTCCATCTTCTTCGCCGCCGGATTCTAAGGCCGAAACCTGTGCAACGGGGCCTCCTTGTTAGGGCTCTATCTTCTAGAATACTCTACTAAATTGAGCCCCATTTGTTACTGTGTCTTCCCCTTTGTATTATCTTGAATTTGGTATATGGAGCACGATTTTTAATTGACCGGATCTCCTGGAATCTTGGCCGCAAGTTAGGGATTTACTCATTTCGTGCAACCAAAAATCCATGCAGATTAGGTTCCGGAGCCTTCTTCCAAGAGCCATAACTTCCACAATCTTCAACCAAAAAAGAGTCCCGTTTGTTCCTACCTCTTATCCTATCTATTATCTCGAGATTGATCCATAGATCTCGATATTTGGTGGACTCTATCCTCTGAAATCGCAGCAGAAAGTTAAGGTTTTCACCCTTTTTCTATATAAACCTGCCTAGTTCACCTGCGCGACGGGGGGCTCTTCTTGAACTTGGGGCGAAGCCATGCCAAATCGTCATCTCAAACCTTCGACCCCAGGCTATTGAGGGAAGTATAGGCTTCATTTTGATACCTTATTTGCTGGATTTCATCTTCGTTTACCCTCCTAACTTCGCCCATACTTTTTGCAAATCATCACGAGTTCTTGAACCTGTGCGACGGGGCACCCTTCGTCGGCTCGGGGCGGAGTCATCCGGCATCCTCTTCGTCCTCCATTGGTCTCATCTTGAAGAGGGGAGTATCTTCTTCATTTTTCATCTCTCCGAGCTCTCTTTCTTCATACCTAGGATTAGTTCTCTCCCTCTACTTTTCACAAATCATCACAGTTTTACACTTAGTTTTTTTTGCGCTGTTTCGGCACGTTCATGCATTTTTCTCCATTTTACACAACGGTTTTCTCTCTGTTCTCTCCATCAAATTCTATGATTTCAAATCCTATGCATGCACAACACTCCCACCTTGCTTTTTCACCCACTCATAGGGGTTAAAAACCCTCCCCCGGTGCGTTCTCCCCCTTTCTTTCATGCTACTTCATCATTTTGGGACATATGCTACACATGTTTATAATGGGTTTTCTCTTATGTTTGTGGCTTTGTTTTGCAGGAGACTATTGATAGAACGTGAGGCCCTTACTTTCTAGCCGGCTAGGAAGTGAGGAGGTGCACCCACATCGGCTCCCCGCATCCCATTTCAAGCGCGATCACACGTTGTAGCGGCTTCCCGTTAGGTCGTGTCTTCCTCCATATTTTCCAAGGTACACGGCGCCATCTTCATCATTTTGGTGCTGTAAGTCCTTGGTGGCGATCACGGTTAGTTCTCTATTCATTGTCACCACTTTCCATTTCATGCACTTTCACGCTTATATGCATGGTTATATTGTTTAGCTCGGGGCGGGGTAGATTACATTTATATCCTACAGTTTTTTGGCGATCACGGTGGGACACCTAGTGCCCATCACGTTATATTTTTAGTCTCTTGCATGTTGGGTCGGTGTTCATGCATGTTTGGATAGTCTTCTTCACGTTTCTCTATCATTTTGTCCATTTTCGGGTCTGTCAGGGTTGCACGGTCTATCGTAGGGCCGCCTAACACGTTAAACGGCCTCTCCAGGACTGCCCAAACCCTCTGGGGTGATAAACGGTCCTCCCTGGACCGTCCAACACTTGGGCGGTCATCCAGTAGACCGCTCAAAGGGTATAAACGGTCATCCAGGGACCTTTTAACTGTTCTGGCCTGGCAGGATTTCTATTCACAGGGGCCTTATTCATTTGAGCATAACTTTGTCTCCCGATGTCGGATTGAGCTGATTCTTGTTGCATTGTGTTGTCCTTTGTATTGTCTTTCCATCCATAGGTCATTTACATCATTTAGACATCATTTGCATATTTAAAAGTTGCCTCTTTTTTTGCATTTTGTGCATCTAGTCTTATGCAGATTTGGGATAGATTCACAGGGGCCTTGTTCATTCAGGCATAACTTTGTCTCCCGATGTCGGATTGAGCTGATTTTTGTTGCATTGTGCTGTCCTTTGTATTATCTTTCCATACATATAGAGTTTGCATCATTTAAACATCATTTGCATATTTAAAAGGTGCCTCTATTTTTGTATTTTTGCATCTAGTTTGTAGGCAGATTCGGGACAGATTCACATGGCCATTTTGTTTGCTAATTTAAATTGCCTTCCAAGGCCTGTTTTGGCTATTTTTGATTCCATTGCATAGTCTTTTGTATTATTTTCACATCCATATATTATTTGCATGCATTGGACTTCATTTGCCTACTTAAATATTACCTTCATTTTTGCATTTTATGCATAAAACTCACTTGTAGGTCCGGGGGCAAACACAAAGGTACGTTTTCCTTTGATGATTTTTCTTACCTTTTAGTGCCTAGTTGTCCCTATTTTAGGTCTTGCATCATTGTTATTCATATTATTTTACATTTTTCATATATTTTTGTAATGTTAGCATGATTTCATGATTGTCTTGATTTGCTAGACTTAGGCTAGAAATTGCATGCACCCCGGTGCACATAGGATCATGCATATTGGCATATTGTAGTTGCATTCCCCCTCGGTAAGTGATCCTCTCGCTCCCATATTCCTTGGGCTCGACTAGGTGATCTTATCCGGGACCTCCGTAAGTCCCCGCGAGCCGTGGATTCCCACACGGACACCGGGCCGGTTGTATCTTTCCACCCCTCAGGCTTGCATTTGCATACATTGTGAAGGAATTAACCTTAGTCAAATCAAAGTTTGGACCTTATTCCCTATAGGACACCTATCTTGAGGGAATTAATCTCAATTCAAATCATTAAAAGGCCCACCCAAAACTTTGACAATAAAATACTTCCCATCATATTAACTTGTTTGACTTGGGTGAAATCCTTCATATTGTTTGTGTTGTGTGGGCTTGTCCAAGCCCACTTGTGTTATTTTGTGTTGCATCCCCCATCATCCATATAGGTCTTGTTGTTAGGCCCATTTAGGGTAGTCCATTCTGTGTGTCCATTTGTCTAGTCTCATTGTCCTAGGTTTCTTTTCCTTTTTCTTTGCATTATTGAGTCAGCCCCCCTCCTTTGAGCCCTTACTTCCCTCATTGGATTTCCCTGATTTTCCTGTATAAAGTCTCCATTTGCCCTCATGGAGCGTCATTTTTCTCCTGTATATTACCCTTCTTCCTCCTCGTCTTCTTATCCCCGCGTGGATTCCTCTTCCATGCGGGCCCATCTCCTTATTCCTCCATTGGACCCTATTCTTCTAACGGGCCTTCTTGTCCCGCCCGTGCTACTGTTAGCCCAATCAATTCTCATTCCCACCTTCGTAATTCTTCCAGGCCCATGTATACCTCAATTCTTGGAGCGGGCTTTCCTTCTTCTCAGGCCGGATCCCCTTATCCGGCCCATCAACATTATCCTGGTCTAAATTCATCATCTCTTGCTCAAGCTGGCCCATATCCTTCTCGGACTCTTCCTACCGAGGAGATGATCGCTCAGGCCCAACGCCAACTTGATGAATTGCAACGGCAAATCAGTCCTCAAACTTCTTTGGATATCCCATTTGCATTCCGAGGTCTTCAGCTTCCCCCACGTCAACAGATTCTGGCTTATCGTCGCTATGGTGGAGTCGGTGACCCCTACGTGCATTTGAAGGAGTTCTTATATGAGTCGGCCCAGTTCCAGCATGATCAACGCTTGATGGGCTATTTGTTCGACCTATCTTTAGAGGGTCCGACCAAGGATTGGTTCTTCACGTTACCGCAAGAGCAGATGATGATTTTTCAAGCCGTTCAAGCAAGATTCATTCAGCAGTACCAGGATCAGGTTGGGCCCAGACATTCTTTGGTTGATCTGGCCCAAGAGAAGATGACGCCCGACGAGGAATTCTCCACGTTTGCCGACCGCTGGCGTCACCTAGCCGCGCAAGTTCCGGGGCATATTCCGGAGGGTGAGCAGATCAAGATGGTTATTTCTAACGCAACGCCTGAGCTCAGATGTATCTTAGCCCTGAACGATATCACATCCTGGCAACAGCCTTACAATCGAGCCCGCTTCGTTAGCCAACAACTCCTAGTTTCCTTTGACCATGAGTCTCCTCCACCGTCACCTTCTACATACACTTTCCCTCCGCCCTTCACCATAAATCAGCCCTCCACCTTATATCCCTCCACGAGTCGACCGTCCACTCTCACACACCCCTATACCTCCATGTGCTCCACCGCATACCAACCATCCACGAGTCGGCCCTCCGCTATTTTATCTCCTCACACCCCTCCACCTCCGGTCAAGGAAACACCACACCGCGAGTGGGTAGATGCCATCCATTACAATCCCACTCCCCCCACGCCGCCACATCATTCCAGCCCTCCACCTTCGCCTACGCAATCCCCCTTACCTACGCAACCTCCGCTACCATCCCCACTACCTTCTCACACCCCTCGGCATCCACCTTGCCAGAAGCGGGCTTCTCACTCTCCATTGTCGGAATCTCTTACAGACGTTTTCAGGGCTTTGATGGCCACCCATGCATTGCAGCTCCCTCCGGTTGTGCGTTGCCGACCCACAGTCAGGAATTTGCTCCAGTTCTGTGAATTCCACCGTCAGCAGGGGCATTTGATTGAGGACTGTCCCGAGTTCCGGGAGTTTATTTATAGCTTGGAAGACAAGAGGATGATTCATTGGGTTGTCATACGCCAAGTTATTTTGGATCTCAGCAGCAAGCAGCAGCAGCAGCAAGCCGTGCCGCCTAGGCAACCGTCCCCACTTCAAGACCAGGGGCACCCTGGTGTTTCTTTAGTTCATAAGATACCTGCTCCGTTACCTACTTCTTCCTCCATCCCATCTCCTCCACAACCTTTACCTACCCCAGCCTCCGCTTGGGCAACCTCTCTTTCACCCTCCGTTTCCACCACCACACCTATCCCCAACGCCTCTCGACGAGTCGTGAAGATACGTCGAAGAGCGCCACCACCTGTCTCTTCCCCCACTATGCCACTACCTTCCTCTCCTCCTTCTTCCCCACCCTTACCTTCACCTCCATCCCATTCACCTTCACCATCTTCATCAACCACATCACTCCCTTTGCCACCCTCATCACCTTTGCCACCGCCGCCACCACTTCCTTCACTCCCCCTTTCGCCATCATCCTCTGAGCCCGAGCAGGCCGAGCCCAAACCCACACCTCCACTTTTGCCTTTACCTCCACCCATGCCCGTCATCATCATTATTCCCCCATCACTTGCACCATCGCCACCCGCGCCCTTCAAACCTCCTCCTTCTAACCTTCCTCTACCACTTCCCACTTCGCAGAGCAGGTACACGCTACCTTTGGTGCCCCTTGGGTCTGGTCCCCAGGGAGATAATGAGCCGAGCCAGGTTTCGATTGTGCATTTCAAGATTCAAGTTGTCATTTACCTGGTCCCTGTCTATTTTCGGGATAATGAGCCTGCATTTTCAGAAATGGTTGCAAAGAAGAGTTCACTCGCACTAGTGCCAGTTTCTTCACGAGCGAGGCTGATGGCAATCTCATCGCTCGCCGGGGGATTCACTATCGATGCTGTTATTTCTCCTCGCTCGATTGATGTTCAGTTCACTGGCCGAGAGGGGTTCTCTACTCGGATTATGCTAACCCATACGGCCGCCCAGAGCCTGATGGATTCCCTATTCAAGGGGCAATTGGCTGCATCTTCTGCACTTTCCAAGGACATTCTGCACTTGCTGTGAAACCTCCCTCAATTTATTAGCATGCCGGCCACGTCAACGCCGCGTATTGATCTCTCTCAGCTTTGTCCTGCTCTTCTAGTACGGGAGTTATGCTTCGAGCCTGATTGCCGAGTGGAGTTGCCGAACCTCTATGTTCTAGTGCCAAGAGACAAAACTCCGTGGCTTCATGATATTCATTCAGTTGAGAAGCTGTTTGCCCAAGAATGTCTGCATCTTGTTAGCACTGGGGGTCTAGGGGCAGCCGCCCCAATGAAGCTGCATATTCATGACCGGGCCAGGCCATCTGCTAGGTGGGCCCGCAATTTGAGAAGACATTACAGATTGGGGATCCCGGGAAGCCGAGCCCGCGCCAGGCGGCGTTGTTTCAAGAAGATTGCGACTAAGAAGAAGCGGCGACGTAAGTTCAAGGGCCGTCAGTTGTGCACTCAAGGGTCCACTGCCTCATCTCCTTCTTCCATCCATTCGTCTTTTCTGTTGCTCAGTCCTTATCCGTGGGTGGTGTACCTTCCACCACCTGACCATATTTTCACCATCTTTTCCTATCCTCACCATTCTAGGCCTCGGCCTATGTCTTCCTCTTCCCTTGAGTCAGGGGCATCTTCTAGTTTTTTTTCCCGGACATGTCCGGATTTCACTGCTCGTCTCTTTCCCCCGACCTTGTTAGGAATCCCTTACACTCGTTCCCCGACTTTGTCGGGTGATTTTTCTGATCCTTCCCCGATTTTGTCGGGTGGTTTCCATTTCTTTTCCCCGACCTTGTCGGGTGTTCATACATTCTCTTCCCCGCCTCTGTCGGGTGATCGCTATTCCTCTTCTCCGACCACGTCGGATGATCATTATCCTTCTTTCTTGTCTTCACAGTTATCTTTTCGACGTCTTTCTGTTCCTTCTGTCTCACCCTTTCAAGGTCATTACCCTTTTTCTTGTTGTTTTCGAGACTTTAGCCCGCCTTGATCTTAGTTAATCACTGGTTATTCTATATTCAGTTCCTTGTTATCAGGGCCTCAGTGCCTTAACGAGGGAGTTCTAGCCCTCGTCTCTCTTCCTTTTGATCCCTTCTTCGTCCAGTATGATGTCTGCCACTCCTCTATATCGAGGAATCCAATCCTTTGCTCTCCTTTCATCATTTATCCTGGCAAGCAAGGAAAGTGAAGCTCGCACTCCTCAAAGCTCGATGGTCAAGATCACTCCACGGATCTGCAAAGGTATTTTTTATTTTGTGCAAGAAAATGTTATCATCGCTATTATCTCTACTACTCCTGCACATACTTATAACGTTGGTTCCTCAACACGATTGAGTGGCTTTAGGAGTCTTTGTTTAATTAGATCTTAACGTTGTGTCAAATAAAAGGTTAGCTTCTGCAGCATCCTTAGGCTGGTGATAACTCCGCGCTGGGAATTTAGTTTCTTTCCCTGATTGTTGAGGGTGACCTTTTGTATGGGTTTTTCACACACTACACGGCAAGCCATAGCCGATCTCTCTGAGGCGCACCGTTGCTGCTTTGGTCATACTTTGGGTATGCACAAAGGTCTTTTCTCTTCTCTGCTCGGCCAAGTGCAGGGGCAAGAGATGGATGGATAAGATGACCAACCTAGGCACTCCCCAATACGAGAGAGGTCTCAAATAGGGGCAGTCTTGACCCTCAAAAGTGAGCTTTCATACTATATCTGGCTAATAAGGGCTACCAAAATGAGAAAATGAATCAATGTAAAATTATGAATCAAAGGCATGGCCAGAGTGGCAGTACAGTTCCCCGCGGGACGTCATGAGCCTGGTCGCATGCGTGCCTAATAAATATGGGTCTAAAAATTAAAGACACAAAGCCCCGGCGCAACAGGTTATCTCTTTGAGGGGTAGTGCCCTGGAAGGAATTCGAGCCTTGATATCTCCCATCCTGCACGAAGCTTGTCTCCAATTTATCTTCTGCTTCTCCCTCTTAGGCTGGGTTGTATCCCGGGTATGGCCTTAGTAGGGGCACCGTTCTTTAGAAGCAGTTGGTTGTGGTAAGCCACCCTCACATGCACACCCTGCTTAAGGGAAGCCTTTAGTGAAAGGGGTAGGAACGTCGATCCCTGGCTAGTAGTTTGAGCCCGTCTTTAGGTGCTGCGGATTGCTATGTCAAAATCTAAAAAAAATCAAATATTACCAAAAGTCTAAAAAAAATCAAATATTTTAAAAAAAACTAAAAAAATAAATATTGTCAAAAATCCAAAAAAATCAAATACTTCAAAATTTCAAAAAAAAATCAAATATTTCAAAAACCTAAAAAATAAAATATTTTAAAAATCAAAAAAAGAATTACTGTTGAAAATCTAAAAAAATCAAAAACATTACAAAAATTTAAAAAATGTGTCTTTTTCATACATTTGCATTTGTTTTAAGGACAGATACGTAATCTGTTTGCTAAGTGTGTAGGTTGCAAGTACTCAGACGTTCCTTGCTATATCTTTGTGTTCTGCCTCCTGTCCACATCTTTGATCTGTTCTTTCCTTCTTCGATCCACTCTCTCGATCTGTTCTGAAGCTCATGTCCTTCTCAGTTTTTATTTGTAATGATCATATCTTTATGAGAGGGCTTTGCCTCACGATTATGAACCTGGCGGTTCTGCTTCATTCTGATCTTGGGTTTTGATTGAAGGGCGTATCTATTTATGTCTTTTATCCCGCCGTATGCTTGTCACATGTTTATGTCCCACCGTGTTGTCCCACACATGTTGTTTTATCTCTCACCGAGTGTTGTTAATTGTCTTGCACATGTTGTTAGTCACCCCTTTATGTCCCATGTTCTTGTCCCAACAATGTGTTGTCCCACCGCGTTGTTGTCTTGTCACATCGTGTTCATGCATGCATGTTGTTCGTTCATGCCATTGCATATGTGCTCGTGTGCCTTTGTTATGTTATGTTGCATTGTCTCCTATTTCATTTGACCGTTATGTAATGTCGTGTTGTTTGTCGTTCAGTTGATAGTTATGTTATTTTGTCTATGTTTACACTTGCTTGTTTATCATATTTATCTTATATATGAAAAAATAAAAAAAAATCAGAAAATAAAAATCAAAAAAATGCCATTTCGCCTGCACAGGTAAGTCAGGTATGGCTCTCTATCCCTACTCATTGTTGCATTACTATAGGGTATCTATATTGTTATATTATCTCGAGAACCGGCTGGTCATTCATGTGTTCCAGGATTTGACGTTTCCCTCTAACAAAATGATGATGATATAGGTGCACATGTTTAATCATCGGATAGGCCGTTAGGTTGGGAAAATTAGGGAATGATGGTTCTATCACGCACGCCGTGGTTGCGGATAGTGTCTTGACCCTGATCGTTCTAATCTAGCAATACTATTCTCGAGTACTTTCTATTTTATGATTTCTTTACATTCATTTTGATGATTTCTTTATTTTAGCCCAGCATGCATCATGTCATATTTTGAGCATTAACGTCTCGTGATCCATTCAAGGTTTCTCCTCAATAATAGTTAGTTGCACTTCATGTCTCTTGGATAAGAGATCTTTATTCCACTCTGAATTTGAACGATTTCTCTGATCTTTTCGCTTGGTCTGGTTGGCCAGTGTGATTCCTGTCTGGATTTTATCTCAGTTATATTTCTCTTGCTTTTTACGTTGTGCTCCTTTCCGACCCCCTCATTGTCTGTGGATTGTGTCCCCGATGAGCCTGGTCGTGCTTCCTTTTTTTCCTATTAGTTTAGTTCTCCAGACATGTCTCATTCTTGTCATCCAGTCCTGGTGGTTAGTTCGGCGATTTCGGGAGAATTCCTGTCGCTTGTTGGTTAAAACGGGTGTCTTTTGCCTTGATGCCCGCTTATCAGTTCTCTCCGCTTCATCTCCGCTTCATCTCCATTTCATGTCGCTGTCGTTTTCGCTCCATCTCCTTCCATTTCACCTCCGCATCACTTTCGCTCATTCCCTTGCAAAGCAAACATCAAGGAGGGGCATCTGTTGACACCCATTTTTAGCTTGCAAGTTGAGTCATTTCTCTTATTCATCATTTTGATGCCCCGAATTACCCATTATTTTGGACCCTTCCTTGGATGGATTTCGAGTCCATTTCGTTATTCCATTCTATTTGAGCCTTGGAGATCATTATTTCATGGAGCCCTGGAGCCTATCTTGTCACCTTCCGGCCTTCAAAGTCAACTTACGGCCCATTTAGGCCGGCTTCCCTCAAGCATTCAGCCCCCTTTCGCTGCGCAGTTTTGAAAACTTTCCTTTTTCACCCCCTTCCTTTTCTCTTTTGAAAATGTGTCCTTCATAAAAGTTGTTCATCTTTCAAATCCCTACAATTCCTTCTTCTACGTCATTGGCCAGTTCTGCACCTATTTCAAGTTATTTACGTTTTTCCGGCAGACTGCACTATTCACCTATGTCTCGGTATTTTCTCTCTCTGTTCTAGCCCCATTTTCTCTCTCTTCTAATCATTTTCTCATCTTACTTTCTTCATGAAAGTTGTTCATTTTTAAGTTATCTACAATTTCTTTGTTTACCAATTTTTCTAATTCTACACCGTTTTCAAGATAGGCTTCAATTTCTAAAGTCGCGCGAGCCTGGCAGCTAAACGGTCAACAGTTGACCGTTCCTTGAGTTGAACGGTCACAAGTCGGCAGACTGTACTAGTCGTGGACTGCTGTTATTATTGTTCTTTATTGTGGACCATGTAAATTGTTAATTTATTTCCTGCTTAATATTATAACTGTTTAATTTCTGCAATTATCTGTGATGCTTATGTAGTTTCCACACCATCCTTTTAACCCTTCCGAGTCTTCGGACTCGTGGGTGGCGGTACGAGTCTCGGGTTATCGGGCCTTCCCGGTAATCAGATTCTCGGGTCGTTACAGCTGGTATCAGAGCGCGGTTGTGGAATTACATGAGAATCATAGGTAATTGTAGTGGTCCACTAGTCCACAACGATGATGTACATGTGACGCTGGCATTGGGCACCGCATGTTTTATTCTGACATTGCCGTTTCCGTGTTTTCTATCTTGTGCTTCAGGAGCGAGGATGGCGCCGAGGAGGAGTTCTCGCTCTCAGCAGGGGCAGTCGGCTGGAGGTCAGGAGATCCAGCAGGGGGTCCAGAGGGACCAGGAGGAGCATAGCAGAGTTCCGGGAGCTACCGAGGCCGCGGATGCTGCGAGGGCTCCGGGGGCCGAGGATTTCTTCCGTGGCATGTACCATCTCATGGCTCAGCAGTTTGGCGGAGAGGCTGGTGAGGGCTCGTCCGTCAGGGGTGGGCCAGGCCGAGCGGTGAGGGACTTCATGCAGTTCCATCCACCTTACTTTAGCGGCCAGGCAGACCCTGATGCGGCTCGTGATTGGCTCGATGAGATGGAGCGGGTGTTCAGTTCTGCGAAAAGTACTGCCGAGGACAGAGTGGTGTTGGCCTACAACCAGTTGCAGGGTACGGCTCGGAGGTGGTGGTCTTCCGAGTGGAAGACGTCCTTTCAGCTTCGTCCACTTGAGCAGGTCGAGTGGGATGACTTTGTCAGTGCTTTCGAGCGTACGTACTGTCCAGATGTTGTTGCTACGCTGCGGATGCGGGAGTTTCTGGAGCTGGTGCAGGGTGACATGTCCGTGTTGCAGTATAGGGCCCGATTTGTCGAGCTGGGTCGGTATGCACCTCATATCATGGAGCATGAGAGGGTGAGGACCACGCAGTTTGTGCAGGGCTTGAGGTTGGAGCTGAGGCACCATTTGATCGCGAATGGGGCCACTGATCTAGAGACGGCGTCTCGTGTTGCGATTTCCTTGGAGATGGATATGCAGAGGACTCGAGGACCGATCAGCCAGGGGCAGTCTTTGTCAGGTCGCAGCCAGTAGTCGGCTACCCAGCAGCAGGGTTTCTTCCAGCAGGCGTCGGGTGGTTCAGGAGTACCGGCATCGGCAGCTTCAGTGACAGGATCTGCGTCTTTTAGCTCGAAGGTCAAGAAGTTCTTGAAGAAGGGTTTCCGTAAGAAGCTCAAGGATCAAGGGCAAGCTTCATCGGGCAGTGTACAGCAGGCGATTCCTTTGCAGCGTCAGGGATCAGTGGGTGGATCGCGAGGACCTTATCCACGGTGTGGTGGGACCCACCCAGGCAGGCAGTGCACGGTGCCGATCATCTGTTTCCGGTGTGACCAGCCAGGGCACATGGCGCGTGACTGTCCTCAGAGGCCGCCGCAGCAGCAGGTTCCCCAGCAGCAGCAGCAGCAGGGACAGTATCCGCCGCTACCCAGGTCAGCTAGTGTGGGAGGCAGGCAGAGGGCTCGTGGCCAGATCACGCACTTGACCAGGGCAGAGGCAATGGCGTCGCAGCTCGTGGAAGGTACCGTTCAGATTTTGGGTTGTACGGCTCGGGTTTTATTTGATTCTGGCGCGTCTCATTCGTTTATTTCGGAGGATTTCGCGTCGAGCGTCGAGGACCCGGTGACCCAGTTGTCCTGTGATTTGGCAGTGGAGTTGCCTTCGGGTGATTTTATGGTCACTCCGTATTGCTTCGACCAGGTTCCGGTGTGGATCGATGGGCGGAGTATGCCAGGCAGGTTGTATGCGTTGCAGCTTCGGGATTACGACGTGATTCTAGGCATGGATTGGCTCGAGACTCATGGAGCGGTGGTGGATTGTGGGATGAAGAGGGTCTACTTCCAGCATCCGAGCAAGAGGACCTTCTATTTCCAAGGTATCCGTTCCACCTCTTCTCGATTCCTTATCTCTGCTATTCGAGCCCGTCGTTTGCTTGATTCAGGTTGTCAGGGTTTTCTCGCGTCTGTGGTTGTGTCTGACCGGATGGAGCCGAATGTCGAGGACATTGCGGTGGTGTGCGAGTTTCCCGATGTTTTTCCTAAGGAGTTGCCTGGATTACCTCCCCAGCGGGAGATCGATTTCGTGATCGAGGTTGTACCTGGTACGGGACCTTTGGCGAAGGCTCCCTACCGTATGGCCCCCGCTGAGTTGAGGGAGTTGAGGGCGCAGTTGCAGGAACTGCTGGCCAAGGGGTATATTCGTCCGAGCTTTTCCCCTTGGGGTGCGCCCGTGTTGTTTGTGAAGAAGAAGGACGGTAGTCTGCGGCTGTGCATTGACTATCGGCAGCTGAATGAAGTGACCGTTAAGAACAAGTATCCGTTGCCCCGGATCGATGATTTGTTCGACCAGCTTCAGTCTGCGCGGGTGTTCTCGCGGATTGATTTGCGGTCCGGTTACTATCAGCTGAGAATTCGCGAGTCCGATGTGGAGAAGACTGCATTCAGTATGAGGTACGGGCATTATGAGTTTCTGGTGATGCCGTTTGGGCTCACCAATGCCCCGGCAGCCTTCATGGACTTGATGCAGAGGGTGTTCCATCCGTATTTGGACCAATTCGTGGTCATCTTCGTGGATGACATCCTTGTTTATTCGCGGTCTGCTGAGGAGCACGCATACCATTTGGGTGTGGTGCTGCAGACGTTGCGAGATCACCAGTTGTATGCGAAGCTCAGCAAGTGCGAGTTTTGGCTCAGCGAGGTGCACTTTCTGGGGCACGTGATTTCTGGTGATGGCATTTCCGTGGATCCCGCCAAGGTCGAGGCTGTGATGCAGTGGCCGAGGCCGAGGTCGGTAACGGAGATCCGGAGTTTCTTGGGGCTTGCGGGGTATTATCGCCGGTTTATCCAGGATTTTTCCCGCATTGCGACCCCGATGACGAGGCTCACGCGGAAGGATGTGCCTTTCGTTTGGTCCGAGGAGTGTGAGCAGAGCTTCAGTGAACTGAAGAGGTTGCTCACCTTGGCTCCGGTGTTGGTTTTGCCTTCTGGATCGGGAGGTTTTGTGGTGTGTACAGATGCTTCCGGCGTTGGATTGGGTGCTGTTTTGATGCAGCATGGTAGAGTGGTGGCTTATGCATCTCGGCAGCTAAAGCCCCATGAGGAGAACTACCCTACCCATGATCTTGAGTTGGCGGCGGTGATCTTCGCGCTGAAGATCTGGAGGCATTATTTGTACGGTGAGAAGTTCGAGGTGTTCACTGACCATCAGAGTTTGAAGTATGTGTTCTCGCAGAGAGATCTGAACCTCAGACAAAGGCGTTGGATGGAGTTCATGAAGGACTATGACTTCACCCTGTCTTATCAGCCGGGCAGGATGAATGTCGTCGTCGATGCCTTGAGTCGGAAGGTGGCGGTCAGTACCTTGATGCTGAGGAAGTGGAGGCTCTGGGAACAGGTGCCCGAAGTATCCTTCAGGCTTAAGATTCCCCAGGAGCGAGGGTTGGCAGTGCTTGCGAGTCTGACTGTCACTCCTGCTATCCGTCGTCAGGTGACAGAGGCTCAGCATGCGGACCCTGAGTTACCCCGGATTCTTGCGATGGCTGACGTAGAGCTTGGCGAGGACGGTGCTGCGAGGTTTCGTGGCAGGTTGTACGTCCCAGCGGAGGAGCAGGTTCGTCGTGCGGTGTTACGCGAGGCTCACGGGAGCAGGTACACTGTGCACCCGGGTGCGACGAAGATGTATCGGAACTTGCGGAGGCAGTTTTGGTGGCCTGGCATGAAGAGAGATGTCGCCGAATTTGTGGCCAGGTGCCTGATCTGTCAGCAGGTGAAGGCGGAGCATCAGCGACCAGGAGGTACTCTCCAGCCCTTGGATGTTCCTGCTTGGAAGTGGGACCATGTGACCACAGATTTTGTGGTGGGGTTGCCAAGGACCCCGAGTGGGCAGGACAGTATTTGGTTACTGGTGGATCGGCTGACGAAGGTGACGCGGTTGCTTCCGGTCAAGGTCAGCTGGAGCGTGCCTAGGTTGGCTCGTCTTTATGTGGAGCGGATCGTTCCGTTGCATGGGGTTCCCATTTCGATCGTGTCGGATCGGGATCCGCGCTTCACTTCTGGATTCTGGAGGAGTTTCCAGCGAGCTCTTGGCACGGAGTTGGCATTTAGCTCGGCATATCATCCTCAGTCAGATGGTCAGTCTGAGAGGACCATTCAGACTTTAGAGGACATGCTGAGATCCTGCTGCCTGGAGTGGCAGGGGAGTTGGATTCATCACCTACCGTTGGTGGAGTTTGCCTATAACAACAGCTATCATTCGAGCATCGGCATGGCTCCTTATGAGGCATTGTATGGGCGTCCTTGTCGGACTCCACTTGATTGGTTTAAGGTGGGTGAGCGTGTTTTGACGGGACCGGAGTTGGTGCAGCAATGTGTGGACGTTGTGCACCTGGTTCGTCAGAACATGTTGGCGGCCCAGAGTCGGCAGAAGAGCTATGCTGACCGTAGGCGGCAGCCTCTCGAGTTCGCCGTGGGCGATCATGTGTTCTTGAGAGTTTCTCCGATGAAGGGGGTGATGCGTTTTGGACGGCGTGGGAAGCTGAGTCCCCGCTATATTGGTCCTTTCGCGATTGTGGAACGCATCAGTGAGGTTGCTTACCGGTTGCAGTTACCTCCTGAGTTGGCGTCGGTGCATGACGTGTTCCACGTCTCGATGTTGCGGAAGTATATGCCCGATGACTCTCATGTGCTCGAGTTTTCTGTTTGGCCTGAGGTGACTCCAGATCTTTCTCTCCCAGAGTTTCCGATCCGCGTGGAGGATAGGCGAGAGCAGCGCCTGCGGAACAAGGTCATTCCCTTGGTAAAGGTCGTGTGGCAACGACACTCTGGTGGTGAGGCTTCGTGGGAACGTGAGGACGAGATGCGTCAGCAGTTCCCGTATCTGTTTGAGTGAGTCTTCCTCTTCCTTCCCCTTTGGTTGTTCTCAATTTCGAGGACGAAATTCCTTAAGGGGGGAGGGCTGTAATATCCCGGACCTTTCGGATCCTTCTTCGTGGGTCCCGGACCTGGTTTTCGGAGCGTCCAGCTCCGTTGTGTCCGAAATTTCGTTTCGGACATCTTTCGTGTTCGGATCGGCGTGATCCGGAGTCGTTTCGGAGGCCCGGAGGCGTTCCGCGGCTTTTCCGCGTGTGTTTTCCGATTCCCGGTGTGTGTTTCGGCTTTTCCTTCGGACGCTCGCTGTGGGTTAACTGGGCCGTTCACCCGGGCACGAGTGGTACCGTTGCGATCGGTGCGTTCCGAGGATTCCAGAAATGTATTTTTCTATTTTTTGGTATTTTTCCGAAAATTTGGATTTTCTATAAATCCTAATCCTTTTTCTTTTCTTTTTCCCTTTTCTCTTTCTTCTTCCTCTCCCTCTCTCTCTCGCGACCGTGAGCCCCCTCTCTCTCCCTCTCTCCCATTCGGACGTGGCGAACCCCTCTCCGGCTACGGACGGCGGCGGGGCGACGGCGCGGACGCGTGGGCGACGGTGAGGCGATCTCGTGGGCGTGCGGCGAGCGTGGGAAGCGTGGGGAGTTCGTGAAGCTTCGAGCATTCTTCGTGATTCGTGATCGATCCGGCGGAGCATTCGCTCCATTGAGGTAGGGTGACGTTCCTTAGCCTCATGCCGTTCTTTTCCGTGATTTATAGGCCGCGGGGAGGCCGAGAGGGGATCATTTGAGCGTTTTTGGGTTTTTCCATGATTTGGGGAGAGCCCGCCCGATCTATGGATTCAATGTATGGATTCGTGTTTTGAGGGCCTAGAATCATGCTAGGGGTCCCCAGGGGTCTTCCCCTTTGTTTTCCCCCTCTCCTATGGAGGTATGGGGGCGTGGTTGGGTTTTTTGGGCATTCTTACCGTTTTCGGCCGCGGACTGAGAACGCGCTATACTCCAGTAGCGCGTTCTTGGAGGTCGCGCTGCCCCGACCGAGCGCGTTCATCGGAGAAGATGAACAGTTTGGCGGTTCCTGTCGCGCTATGGGGTCATAGCGCGATGGTCCCTGTCGCGCTAGGGTTCCCTAGCGCGATGGTCCGTGTCGCGCTATGGGGCCATAGCGCGACAACCCTTGTTGCGCTAGGGGACCCTAGCGCGACATGCCCTGTCGCGCTAGGTATCCCTAGCGCGATTTTGTTCGTTGTTGGGTGTTCCCCTTGGGCCATGTGTGCGTCCCGGGCACCCCGTGGAGTTCCGTGACCGTGTCTTTGGTGTCCGAAAGTCCCGTTTGCCTCGGTCAGGCGTTTGACCGTGGGCCGTGCGTCTGTTTCTTTTCCGACCGTGGTCACCGTGCGACGGGGCGGGTGTGTGGGGTGATTCCCACCTGTTGTCGGGTTCGGACGTCGTTTTCCGTTGACTCGAGAGTCTACTCCTTCAGTGACCCTCCACTAGTCGTAGCCCACCAGTACGAGGTGCTGGTCTCACCTGGGAGTGGTGTACGGGCACCCACCTTTCGAGACGGTTTGTGGACCGGTTACCGTAGGCCCCTCGTCGTAGCCAGAGTCCGGCTGCGGGGGAAAACCGGTCAGAGGGCCAGACCTAGGACGCGTGGTCTGTGTGTGCACACGTGGTTGGGGGCGGTTGGACCCACGTCGACGGGCGTGACCCCAGCTAGTCACTTGTTTGTGGTTACTTGTACGGTGTTTGCGCCTCGGGTAGGACCTACCACGTCAGGCGGTTCACCTGCGGTGCGGTGTAAGACGTCAGGGGACGCTACCGGCTGTGCTTCTAGTGGGTGGTACTCCTGTCGAGTACGGAGTGTTAGACTGTCAGTCGTGTGTTTCCGACCTTCGGATTTTGACGGTTCGACCGTTGAGTTTCGGTCTTCTCGTACCGTGGCACGTGTGTCAGTTTGCGTGCCGTAGGGTCTAGTCCTGTAGAGTACAGGGCTTTCCTTTCCGAGGTACTTTCCTACCGCGAGAGTAGTGGTTTCTCGTTTTTCGAGGTAGGGTTCGAGTGATCCCTACTGAGTCTTGTTCTGAGACTCATTCCCTGCGTGTTTTCACCGTGTTTCAGGTGAGGCGCCACCTTCGGGGAGCGCGTCAGGAGCGCAGCGTGGTGCGGGTGCCCAGAGGTAGTGCCAGAGGTCAGAGCCGGGGGATGCCCCGTGTAGCTGTACTTTTCTTTCTTGTCACTGTACTAGTCGTGGACTGCTGTTATTATTGTTCTTTATTGTGGACCATGTAAATTGTTAATTTATTTCCTGCTTAATATTATAACTGTTTAATTTCTGCAATTATCTGTGATGCTTATGTAGTTTCCACACCATCCTTTTAACCCTTCCGAGTCTTCGGACTCGTGGGTGGCGGTACGAGTCTCGGGTTATCGGGCCTTCCCGGTAATCGGATTCTCGGGTCGTTACAGGATCTCCTGGAATCTTGGCCGCAAGTTAGGGATTCACTCATTTCGTGCAACCAAAAATCCATGCAGATTAGGTTCCGGAGCCTTCTTCCAAGAGCCATAACTTCCACAATCTTCAACCAAAAAGAGTCCCGTTTGTTCCTACCTCTTATTCTATCTATTATCTCGAGATTGATCCATAGATCTCGATATTTGGTGGACTCTATCCTCTGAAATCGCAGCAGAAAGTTAAGGTTTTCACCCTTTTTCTATATAAACCTGCCCAGTTCGCCTGCGCGACGGGGGGCTCTTCTTGAACTTGGGGCGAAGCCATGCCAAATCGTCATCTCAAACCTTCGACCCCAGGCTATTGAGGGAAGTATAGGCTTCATTTTGATACCTTATTTGCTGGATTTCATCTTCGTTTACCCTCCTAACTTCGCCCATACTTTTTGCAAATCATCACGAGTTCTTGAACCTGTGCGACGGGGCACCCTTCGTCGGCTCGGGGCGGAGTCATCCGACATCCTCTTCGTCCTCCATTGGTCTCATCTTGAAGAGGGGAGTATCTTCTTCGTTTTTCATCTCTCCGGGCTCTCTTTCTTCATACCTAGGATTAGTTCTCTCCCTCTACTTTTCACAAATCATCACAGTTTTACACTTAGTTTTTTTTGCGCTGTTTCGGCACGTTCATGCATTTTTCTCCGTTTTACACAACGGTTTTCTCTATGTTCTCTCCATCAAATTCTATGATTTCAAATCCTATGCATGCACAACACTCCCACCTTGCTTTTTCACCCACTCATAGGGGTTAAAAACCCTCCCCCGGTGCGTTCTCCCCCTTTCTTTCATGCTACTTCATCATTTTGGGACATATGCTACACATGTTTCTAATGGGTTTTCTCTTATGTTTGTGGCTTTGTTTTGCAGGAGACTATTGATAGAACGTGAGGCCCTTGCTTTCTAGCCAGCTAGGAAGTGAGGAGGTGCACCCACATCGACTCCCCGCATCCCATTTCAAGCGCGATCACACGTTGTAGCGGCTTCCCGTTAGGCCGCATCTTCCTCCATATTTTCCAAGGTACACGGCGCCATCTTCATCCTTTCTTCATCATTTTGGTGCTGTAAGTCCTTGGTGGCGATCACGGTTAGTTCTCTATTCATTGTCACCCCTTTCCATTTCATGCACTATCACGCTTATATGCATGGTTATATTGTTTAGCTCGGGGCGGGGTAGATTACATTTACATCCTACAGCCACGAGCTAGGTCGGTGCATGTGCGAGTGAGGTCGGTGCAGGCTGGCCCCGGCTATGAGCAAGGTCGGTGCACCTGTGGGTCTGCCCAATTTCCAGAAACTGAGAAAAGGAGAATTTTGAGGGGGCATATTAATTCATAAAAATCTGAGAAATTAGAAAATGGTAAAAGGCTAAGTTAGCAACACACAGTAAAAATTTCATGCCCACAGAAATTCTGTACTTACAGATATAAATCATTTTTTGTGCATGTGTAGCCTAGAAAGGATAAACCTGTACTAACCTGAAATGACTGCAAGTATGTTTAGCCCTCTTAAACTATTTAGAAGGATATCTATGAGCATGTTTAAATTATGAGGAGCATAATTGTGAGCTTGTTTGGCCCCCTTGATCAATGAAAACATGTCTGTTATGATAAATATCATGCTAGTCACTAAAAGATAAATAAGAATGTGTATGCCATGAAGGGAAAAAATAGCATTCTGTGAGGTTGGACTTCGGTCCCTTCTGCGGGACGACGATACGTAACGCTGTGGAAGTAAAAGATCCCAGGGGATGGCGATACGTAACGCCCTGGTTTGAAATCCTATTGATTCAGTCTTCGGTCCCATTGTGGAGCGGCCTTTGTGGGACGGTGATACATAACGCCACTGGGCCACAAGAATCTAAGTAGGAGTTTGCTCCCGGGTCTGCGCAGTACGCTTTCGTTCGTTTGTGTGTGTGTAGACCTCTTGTGTTTGCGGCAGCTGTCTGATTCCCTGCATGGCAAAAATATGAACACTCATGAAAATGTGATAATGTTTAGTTGCTTAATCACTGGGATTCTTGCTGCATGCTTGGGTACCTTATACATTAGTCAAAGAATCCGTGTTTTCCTTACATGAGTTATCTTAAGAACTGATGATGAAATGTACTAAGCTAGTGCTAACATCTGAACTCTCTATATAATGGATTTTATAGTTGCAAAGTTAACCCCCGTTTGACTGGGTTGCCTACTGAGCGTCACACTCACCCCTTGTGACACACGTTTTCAGGGGACATAGAGAAAGAGATTGAGGAGGAGGCAGCAGCTGAAGAGTAGAGTTAGCCACTGTTCGTCTGGGTATGCTATGGTTGAATATTTCTATTTTGTGTAGGGTTGTGGAGTGGCAAGCCAATGCGGGTTCATGTGTAATCTGGAACTATGAACTTGTACTCTTTTGGAGACTATGAATGGTTGAGATGTTTACCTACATTTCTGTAACTTATGGTTTCTCTCTCTCATGTGAATGCATGTACGTTTATCTACATTGCTGCTTTCGCGATACGTACGAAGTAATTTGTTTCGGGGTCCGACCAAAAAAATACATACCCCCAAAATTTGGGAATCAGATCTCGGGACGTTACATAGTATCTACATCTTACCCTCCAAATTTTACATCATTAGGTCAAGAGAGTAAGGAGTTAGAGCAGCTTGAAGTTGCTGATTTGTCACAAGGAGTACAAGGGACTAAGGGTAGCATCTAGCATCAAATTCGAAGTTTAAAGGCTTTAGCAGAGGTAGGTCATCTCATGAATGGCAAAAGTACTACTCTAGGGATAAAAGCCCTCTGGTTTTACTCAATTTCATACTTTATGTGTGGAGAATTTCATGTTTTAATAGGACCTATGCACTTAGTATTTCATTCATGCATATTCCTTAACCTTAATGAACCAAATAAATTATTTTATTCCAATACATGATTCCCATGCATATTACAGCCTATTTCTCGTTCTATCATGTAGTAGTTTTATTAATATGTTGATTTTCAGACATGATGTGAGTTAAAAACCTTAGAACCCTCTTATTTAAGTTGATGTCTGTCGTGCTCTAGCGGCTTAGGGTTTGACCGCCATCTCTATGTAGCGGCCTTACGATGAACCGCTAAACACTTTGTAATCTCGTTTTCATGAAACCTCTGGCGGACCGGAAGTAGACCGTTATAGTTACTGTGGAAGCCATACGATAAATTGCCAGCATCCTGTAACGGCTCTATGATAGACCGCCAACTGTGCTATTTTCTGTCAACCCGAGATAGATTTAAGAACAGCCATATAACTTATAATTAAGCCTAGTTAACTATATACTAACCTATTTTAATGGTATTTATTACTCTAAGTTTTAATTCCCGATTCATTTACAGTGAGTTCATGTTTCTTTGTGGTACTTAGGATTATTTTAAGCATAAGGTATTTTGTGCCAAAAACCATATAATTTTGTATTAAATTATGGTTTGAATGCTTGTATTGATGAGATTTAACGCTGATTTTTCACTGTACGCATTCTATTCTTATCTCAGAGTCATTTCTATAAGTTCATGGCATATATTCCGGTATATGACCATTAGTTACACACTTTGCACTATAGGAACATAATCTTGGACATGATAACCTCTCCTTTGGATATTCCTTCCAACATACTAAGAAATCTTATTTCAAGACCTCCGTAATTCTCCATGAGCCTGGGATTCTCACTAGGATGCCGAGTTGGTTGTACCATTAAAGCCCATTTGTCTAGAAAGCACTACCGATGTTTTGTATTTCTGGATCTTAGCAGGCCAATAGTTGACCGCCATTGTCTTCTAGCGCGCCTTTTATAGACCGGTAAAGGGACCTTGACGGATCTACCTTAGACTGCCAAAGACTCCAGAGAGCCTATTTTCAAATGTCGAACAGTCTTATACTTAACGGTCCAGAACTAGACCGCTATATTCATGTAACGGCCCAGTTATAGACCGCTAAAATTCTTGAGTTCAGTTAACCCAAGGGTTAATATCCATATGATCCTAGAAAGACTACTAAATCTCTGAGACATGTCACCTTTATCAAGATGATTTCACTAAATTATGAATGTTAAGAAATGTACCGTTATGTTGCCGATTTATTTCCATGGCATAACCTAGTCATTAAAGTATTTATTGAAATTCCTTATTTCCTTGTACAAGCATTCGTATTTTGGTTACTTTATCATGAATTATATTTGAAATTGAACATTCTTGGCCACATTATTTACATGTGTGGAAGTAGCTTGATTTATACTTGAAGATGCGGATCGAGCACTGATTGTGTTCAAGGGCTCTATGCTAGTCCCCTCAGCTGATTATCGAAAATATACTATTATAAACCATGGGGTATGATGCTACTGGCGTCACATTATGCTCGGAGTACTTTCTTTATAAATAAGTGAAAATCCACGGCATCATGAAAATCACGGTGATCACGGAATTATCCACAAAGTGATATTCCACAGAAATTCACGAAGTACTTGCTACTAAGTGAAGAATACATTCTTACTTGTTACATGACTTTCTAGTACATTCTTGTTCAAGAAAGGCCATTACTACATTCTTGCTTGATTATACTTGATCGATTGTCGAACAGTCTTATACTTAACGGTCCAGAACTAGACCGCTATATTCATGTAACGGCCTAGTTATAGACCGCTAAAATTCTTGAGTTCAGTTAACCCAAGGGTTAATATCCATATGATCCTAGAAAGACTACTAAATCTCTGGGACATGTCACCTTTATCAAGATGATTTCACTAAATTATGAATGTTAAGAAATGTACCGTTATGTTGCCGATTTATTTCCATGGCATAACCTAGTCATTAAAGTATTTATTGAAATTCCTTATTTCCTTGTACAAGCATTCGTATTTTGGTTACTTTATCATGAATTATATTTGAAATTGAACATTCTTGGCCACATTATTTACATGCGTGGAAGTAGCTTGATTTATACTTGAAGATGCGGATCGAGCACTGATTGTGTTCAAGGGCTCTATGCTAGTCCCCTCAGCTGATTATCGAAAATATACTATTATAAACCATGGGGTATGATGCTACTGGCGTCACATTACGCTCGGAGTACTTTCTTTATAAATAAGTGAAAATCCACGTCATCACGAAAATCACGGTAATCACGGAATTATCCACAAAGTGATATTCCACAGAAATTCACGAAGTACTTGCTACTAAGTGAAGAATACATTCTTACTTGTTACATGACTTTCTAGTACATTCTTGTTCATGAAAGGCCATTACTACATTCTTGCTTGATTATACTTGATCGATTCATGTTCTCATATTTTAAGCTTGATTATATCTTGTTATTTTGGTTTGAATCGCATGTTTGATCGCATTTCGTATGGGTTTACCTTATTTCCTTAGAGCTAATATGCTAATCACTTTAATATTGCCAATCATGTTGATGCGAAGATACCTACTGGGCAAGTGTGCTCATTACCTATTTTCAATCTTTTCAGGAGATGCAAGTAGCTCGGATGCGGATTCAAGTTATTCAAGTGATGGGTCCGAGAGCGAATGAAAGTCACATGAAATTGAGAGTGAAGACTTAGGAGTCGATAATGTCTAGATCGAGTCCATGTAATCTTCCTTTTTATTGAGTCATGTAGATTTGAAAGAGTTGACTAGTTGATGTATTTGAGTTATTCTCCTTATTAATAAAAGTGAAGGTTTGAGTAACTTATTGTGCAATTACATTTTATGTGTGATTGTTATTGCGCTCTTATTATTCTTGCTTGCAAGAGGCTTACCATCCCGGCTGTTCATGTTTCCCGAGATCATCTTTCACTGTAATAAAAGCTCGGGGTGTGGCAATTTGCTTCTTTAGGCGTCGGGCGCCGCTCTGCTACCTTCGCTTTCTGCATAGTGACATTGGTTGTTGTTGAGGCATGTTTTGCCAAAAAAGTTTCAATCTCAGCCACCACATTATTCAAATGGTCAAACGACTGTATCTCCATGCCGATCATCTTTTCCAGTAACTCCCTCCTGAGGTTCTGTTTGCAAATTTGTACAACGTCCTCCTGATGCAGGGGTCGATTGCATCTCATTCCGAGGTTCCTCCACCTCTTAACACAATCAAGAGCTATTTCATCTGGACTCTGCCTTGTAGAGTACAGTTTGGCCACAGTGACTTCTCTCTCGGTGACATGAATTATTTCCCTAAATTTCTTCTGCATGTCCGACCAATCGCTGATCGATCCGACCGGCAAATGCAAGCCCTGTCAACGAGGACCCAAAAAATTTCAACAAATATGACTCATCTGTGGCTAAGTCCCCCATGATGGTCATGTAGTATGCAATGTGTTCCCTCAGGGACCCCTGCCCGTTGAACTTGTAAAATTTTGGCAGCTTACTGATCCCTGGAGGTAGCCGCTTAGCTGCATGATGCGGTGGGTAGGGTACATGCGTCAAAAGCAACATATTCCCCTTCTCATCGTTCTGCCAGCTTCATTTCAATCATTCTCTTGACCATGAGTCTGTTCATTGCAGTCGGGTCAACTGGCTCAGGATAAAAGTGTCCCAGCTGTAGATACGGGGTGACCAGAGTGGGCGCCTGCGGTGCCGGGCGTAGCAACGGTGCCTGATGCAACTGAGGTAGCACTAGCGGCAGCAACGGTTGAGACACACGCTGCTGAGAGGCAGGTTTTGCTCTGCTGGCTGGGGCAGAGTGTACAGTGGTGGAAAATCGCACGAGTTGACTCCCCCTTATGATGATTCAGCTTGCATCACTAGCTGTTTGGATGTTGAGGTCTGTTCTGCCTTCTCATGTAATTGTTTCTTCAGGAGCTCTATCTCCTGTTGATACTTCTGCAACAACATTAGCACTAACGGATCCAGGGTTGCCGCATTAGAAATGGCTTCAACCGTTTCTCTCGAAGCACCTTCGGGTGAGGTGGTTAGTAGAACCTCCTCCTCTTCAACTGTCACTACATTGGCAGTTAGCGTAGTGACCCCTTAAGAAAGCACCTGTTTCCCTTTCGCCGCTTTCAACATTTCTTTTGAGGCCTCGTACCTCTTCGTATTCGGCCCCGGCCTTTCGGCTAATCAGGCCAGTTCTTGGGGCACTTTCATTAGACTCCCATATTTGCTGGCCACTCCGGCCATGTTGCAAGCAAGAACCTGCATCCCTATCTTTTGTCTGCAGACCTTCCTTTTGGTTCGACCGGGGAAGGTCAATCTCTCAAACACTGATATTCTTCTTTTCTCCTCCTACTATGGAGGGGGTTCATCGGCCTTGCTATCCGGGCCGTATTCATACCCATTATCATCCACAGATGATGTCATTTCACTTTCTCTTTCATCTTCTGTTGCAATCGACAAACAATCTTCCTCTTCGGCCATAGCTGCTCGGAGCAGTCGATGCTGGCCTAATGAGGGGTTTCCCAAACCCATGCCATAACTTCTGACCATATTGGTGATTTCCTCTTGGTCGCATCCTTGGTGGAGTACAGGTGATAACTGTCGACCTTGCACCGGAGGGATGTAAGCCAGCCAAGCTATCCCAATAGGTTGATCAAATCTTCTCCCTATTGTTAGGATGTTGGCTTGTCGGGCGCAGGCCCTAAAGGCAGCACGGCGTGGAGGATCCACAGCCGCCTCATCTCTCCTCAAGACCAAGCCCATCTCATTCCTCCTCCCCGTCTCCACGGGCTCTGGGTAGTGGTGAACATGTGCATTCTAATGGACAGGCTGGATCTTTTTAGGGACCCATACTTGCTTGAATTTCTTTGGCCTTGGGGCCAGCTCTCTTCGGCCTTGGCGGCCAGCTTCTTATTTCTCAGCTCTTCTCCCGGTCAAGGCCTAGAAGGAGTTGAAGGTTGGTATGGCAGGGACCACACGGTCTGAAATTAGCTGGGCATCTTGCTCATCAAGGAAGACGCGGACGCCACCAATAAGTATCGATTTTACAGATGTTGAGAGTCGCCCGGTGATAAGGGTAGAAGTATTCCTTTGGAAACTTCCTTGGCGGCGGCTTCCGGGCTTGTTGTAGTAGACGGGTCGGCTGCCCTGGGCTGCATGGTGCTCCATACAGCTTGTCAGTTGATCCTGGCCTCTCAGCAGGCCTCTACAGCTTTGGGTGTGAGGAACCTTGGGCATCTTGTCGGCACTGTCTCTAGCCAGCTCCGGAGCTTCCACCTCCAGCATGTCAGTAAAGGCGACCCCCAAGAAGTTGGGGAAGCCGACCACCGGCGGAAAGGTGCCAAAAATAGTCGGTACTGCTAGGTACCCATGCGTAGCATGATCGGCCACAACTGTAGGGTCGAAAGACAGGGCAGCAAATCTAGCATCCGTTATCGCTTCGTTCAATCACAAAAATAGGCAAACGATCAGCATTCTTTGGGAGGACCTCGGGGCCTATTTATCTTAGCAAAGAGATGAAGGTAGACTCGGTCCCACCGACCGTGCGAGACTGTGGGGATGGGATTTATTTTTGGGTAGTTGGTTATGGTTTATTTGTCCATTTTATTAACGCGAGGCATGCCAGTCACTTGTGTGACAAATTTATTGTGCGCTCGATCTGACTTGGTCAGACGAAAGTGAAGTCTATGTCAGGACCGGAAGTCCATCATACCGTAAAGGTTATGACGTTAATTACATCCTCCGAGAAGGAATAAAACCCTTGATTAATTGCCAAGATAAAAGGCCATAGGGGCTGGATAGGTAGAGAAGTGCATGTAAATAAAGAGAAGGGTGATATTACTCAATGCAGTATCTAGACATATGCTCAAGCATGCAGTACAATTATATTTATTAACCTGACTCCTAGTACATGGCGGGGAACGTAGGTCCGAAGACCACCATCATGCATAGTGTGACCTTTCGGCCAGACATAATCTGACCTTCCACCAATCACCATTTGATATACCGACAGGTCAGAACGATGACAAACACACAATAACGATAAACATGCGTATCTGTAACACTTGAGAATTTTTTAGGAATTTTTAGAGATTTAACATAATTATTAAGCATTTAAATAGACTTAATGAGGTATTTAATGAATATAGGTCTATTTAATAATTATTTAAAGGCCCAGATATGATGTTAGATTTAAATCCACTTAAATAGGCCCAAAAGACTTAAAACCTAACCTTTTAGGCCCAAGCCAAATTATAGAAACGTAATTAGAATTAAAATGGGGATAAATAGGACAAATAAGGGACAAATAGTTGATAAATTCAAAAATCTAGAATTTTCGGACTTAATGCGTAAAGGCGGTCTATCGCACGACCGCTACTATACAAAAGCGATCCTCACTAGACCGTTACTATGCTCTGAGAACGGGCTTTGTAGAAACGTAAAAAGCTTGGAACTTTGGCAACCAAATCACCTTGGATCGAAGCTATGTGACATGGGAGACTCTCTAGAGCACTCTAGGGATAAATTCTACCACAATTTAGGACTCTAGATCCAATCTAACTGCCAAAACCCTCGGTAAACTCTATAAATAGGGTTCATGTTCGAACTGCGAGAACCATTGCTTTGGCTTGCAAAGTTGGACGGTAAGGAGACAATATCTCAGGTTGGTTCTTTAGAAGATTGTTATGTCTCCTCTAGATTTGATGTCTAGTTTTGATGCTGGTAACAGTGTGTTAGACCTTAATTTGACTTTGGCAACATTGTTATTTTAAAGTCTTTACCTTAGTCAGAATAAGTTTTTGTTTAAATCAAGGTCGATGCATGTTCATGTTGTTGCATATCAAGGTCGGTGCATATATGCATTTTGGTTCAGAAGGTCAGCACATATGCAGGAGTGTGGTATAATAAGGTCGAAGCATATTCATGCATTTGAGAAAGTAATGCCGGTGCATATATCCACTTCTATTTTGAAGGTCTATGCATGTGCAAAATTGTTGCATTGAAAGGTCAGTGCATATTTGCATATAAGTCTGAAGGTTAGTGCACATTCATATTGTAGTCTATCAGGTCGGTGCATACATTCATTCCAGTTCTGAAGGTCGATGCACATGTAGAAATCCTACACTATAAGGTAGGTGCACATGTAGATGTCTTGCACCATAAGGTTGATGCATATGTAGAAGCTATTACTCCATAAGGTCTGTACATATTTGGATTCTAGGGAAAGGTCGATGCTAGTGAGCTAGCGTCTGCAGCATAGGGGGCATGTTATAGAAGGGTCGATGCTAGTAAGTCATCATTCTCAAGGTCGATGCACCTTGTGCATTCACTATAAAGACAGGTCGATGCACCTTCATTACAGAGTCTATTAGTCTGGCATATAACGTCTACCTGTATGCCTCTAAGGTCGATGTTTCTATTCTCACCTGCTGTATGTGTTAGCTATACCGGCCGATGTATCTCGTTTATGCATCGATGCTTTTGAGGAATTTCATGCATACACTTATATGAACTGTCTGACATTATATAGCATCTAAAATTGCATTTGCTAATAATGTTTACATGCTTCACAAGTCTCATAAATATTTGATTCTATTTTGGACAAAAAAGTTTAAACAATCCAGATCCATGCTCGAACACCTGGGTTACATAAAGACATACCACATTACTCTCACGTGGAACTTAAAGTGAAGCGGATAAAGGGCACGTGATCCAAGGTAGGAAAATGAACTAACATCTTGCCACGTGGATCGTCTCATCCTCTACTCCTGACACGTGGCCCTCGAAGTGGCGCATTCTAGATAAAATTATTGGGCGGGAGTGTGTCTTTGACGTGCCCAAAATTTGACAAGCTCGTGGGACCACAGACTCGCTGATGCGGGACGGACACACGACTCGACTCCAATTGGATATGCGACCCTTGGACTCTAAGCAAGCTCGCGATCGTCCCTAACGAGGGAAGCGTACGGACGTGCACGGTTGAGAAACCGGCAGTGAGCTAGGGTGGTCAACTCATAAATTCGTGCCCGGATCGGGTCACGGGACGGTCTCGCTCTCTCTCGCAGCAGCGGTGAAATAAAAATATCGAGCTAATGGCCCTAACACATCCTCTCTAGCAGCGGCATAAACAAGTATATACGAATGAAGCAAATGCCGAGTAAATGAGTGAATACGATACCTCCACGCACCTGGCGTGGGGAAGATGATCCCGGTCGATCTCGTACTCTCGGAACAAAAATTAATTAAATTTACATCAATTATTTACCGCCCACTCCACGTAGGGAGGTAAAGGGTGACACAGCGGGACCTGGGAGTAGCGGGTTCGGGTTGACAGGCAGCTTCTTGTGTAGCTTCGACGGCACACGTACTAATGATCGTGGGACCCACATGCTGGTCAGTGGGGCCGTGTGGGCCCGGAGCGGCACCGTTGTGACAGGGACGTCTGGAGGGGTGATCCCTGGGAAGGCGGTGCGTTGGTTCACCTCGTGAAATGCGAGGAGGCTCCGATCGGTGCGGGTTGGAGTTGCTGCCCACGGATCTTAATTCTGTTTCAGATCTGCGTGTCCCGACGAAAACTGATGCTGCGATCGGCCCCGACGTCGGATCGACGCGAGACTGGCGCCGTTGGAAAGCTAACTCACAATTATTTGATAGATGGTCAGAGTGAAAAAAATAGCTATCCCAGATCTGGCCTTAGCCGATTTTCCAATCTGCTGGTTGACAGAACCCGAAATCTCTGGATAGAAGTGCTTTTTCCTGAGAGTTGGCATTGACCGCATTGTAGACCTCCGATTCAGCTATTGAGCTCTTCATGAAAGTGGTAGAGAAAGATGAGAGGAAAACAAGGATAATTTTTATGAAAGGTTTGGTGGAGATTTGACTAAGGAAAAGTATTTTCTAGTACCGGGTGGTCGGATCTGGACAGCAGAGAGAGAACATAATTTGGGAGAAAGACACGATTTCTAAAAATAGGTAAAGGGCTTTAGAAATTCGACAAAAATTTGTGAAGGATGGGGATGGTGGACAGAACCTCCATTAAAATTGGGGATGCAAGCAAAAATCAAGAAGGGGAACAAAAGGGCGAAACTCAGGGCTACTGTGAAACTGGACAGGGAACTGGCAGATCAGGTGGATTGGGAAGCAAGAAAATGGAAAAATATAAAACGGGGACTGAAATTTTTTTACATTTTTATGGGACGTGGTGATGACCTCTAGAACGCACCTTGAAAATCTCAGCTCTATAAGATGTAGGAGTTGTGAGCTAAAATGCTCGGAGTAAGCCTCTATCCAGCAAAACAGAACCTTGGACAACTTTAGAACTTGCTTCACGGCGGCTCGATGGCGGCACGAACGGCGGCGGCGGCGGCAGAGATAAAAACCAGAGGTGGAGGGGCTAAGATAGAAGGGGTCTACACCTTGAAATGCTGAAGGAGGAAGAAGGACACCAGGGAGAGAGGGGAGGGGCGCAGGTTTGCTCCAAGCAATTTGATTTTTTTCTTCTCATTAATTCATAAAAATGGAAATTACATAGGCTATATAGGTCCACCTTAATGGCCCAAATGACCCCAGATCTAGGCCTAGGGGAGGGGCATACAAGGGAGTGGAAATTGGTCAAAAAAACACACAAAAAGCCATTACTTGAATGGAGTTCGCCCCCCTCCATTAAGAGGACAAATTGAATTTGTTCTCTTTAATTAATGCTTGGTCCAAGTCAATGTTTGGACCATGGACCAGCCCCCTTGGGCCTGGGAGTCCATGTGGACCAATAAGAAGGAGGGAGGGTGTCCCTGCTGGGCCTACATGCCCTTTTGCAAAGAAACCCAATGGCCTTTTGCAAATAAACCCATTAAGACTTACAATTGTGTACCCATATAACAAAAGGGTATACATATAAATATAAAAGGACATAAATGTAAACAAAATATGAGCGGTCTTGCTTCGATGTCCCCATCACTCGTGCTCTCCTGTATAAAAAGGGGATCGAGCAGTCAAATTCAATGATATAAGGTGAAGAGAAGAAAAGAGGAGCTGATCAGAAGAGGAGAAAAGAGCAAGAGAGTTCCAGAGGTTGAGAGAGAAAAGTCTCAGAGGAGTTTGAGAGAAAAGAGTTTATTGCAGAGAGTAAGAAGAAGAAACACAGTGCCGTAATTCTATCTGTGAGAGAGAAGTAGGATTGAGCAGAAGAGTTATCCTGACTTTTGGATCAGATCCAGAGTCAGATCGCTCCAGTGGAGCAACAGTTCTTTCTTTCTGTTATTATTTTTCATTGCCTCTTTTGTTTTTTTTTTGAATTTACT
Source organism: Amorphophallus konjac (assembly GCA_022559845.1). Taxonomy (NCBI): domain Eukaryota; kingdom Viridiplantae; phylum Streptophyta; class Magnoliopsida; order Alismatales; family Araceae; genus Amorphophallus; species Amorphophallus konjac. The sequence goes on along the minus strand of CM040118.1, from coordinate 253,207,537 downwards.
ATAAGCTGTGTATCAGCAGCGAGGTGTGATCCTCGGACAGCGAGTTGTGGTGCTCAGCGGCGAGGTGTGATCCTCAGACAGCAAGCTGTGTTGCTCAACGGGAAAGCAAGCTGTGAGGCCCAACTGTTTGTAGGGTGTTCATCCCCAAAGCTATGGATCAGCGGATTCAAGCTATTTGGCAGCAGAAGCCTTACTCAGTTGAGTAAGGGGTGGATGTAGATCTCAAGCTCGAGATCGAACCACCTAAAAATTGATTTGTCTTGTGTGTGTGATTGATTATATCATCTTTACTATGATTAGATGAATGCTTAGGATTATCTACTGTGAGCCTCTGATTTCTCTGATATAATAAATTATTGCTTAAGTCTTGAACCAAATTATCTGCACTAATTCATCTCTGCATCTGCTAAATTTGATTGATATCTGATTTGTCTTGATCTAATTTACACTTTCTTTATTGCATACATATATTGTGGTCAATCACTCAGTGGTATATAAAAAGGCTCAGTCAGAATGATAGATTACGTCTATCTGGAAAACTGACCCTTGCATGAGGAGATTTTCAAATCAAACCACTGCCTGGTGCTATACTGAGTTGATTAATCTACTGTCTTTGGAGTTCTCAGTGATTGACAGTTTATCCATAACAGATCTCTTTGTTGACATTTCATACTATTTTTAGTGTTTCTGTTCTCAACAGTTTCGTTCATTTCCGCATTTCTATTAAATGCTGCAGAATTTTAAAATTTGGGGTTGATCTATTCACCCCCCCTCTAGACCTGAAGTTCAATCCATTCACACATCAAAGATTTTGTTCTCCTTAACTTTATCTAACTCCCCTCCAATTTTTGTGCTAGAAGACCCAGCCGTTGAAGAATTAGAGCGTCTGGAAGTCACTGGTTCGCTATAGGCTGCACAGGAACCAATGCACCAATCCAGTGAAGATCAGGAGATTAGAAGCCCTAAATGAGGTTTGTTCACGAATGTCTTCAGAACTTTGTTCCCCTTTCTATCTTCTACCTACCCTCCAATTTTCACGAATATAGGTCAAGAGAATCATAAGATAGAGGGGCGGGAAGTGACTGGTTTGGCACAGGATGTGCAGGAACCTGAGCAATCTTCCAGTTAGAAATTCAAAGTCTAAAGCTTGTCACAGAGGTAGGTTATCTCGTGGATGGCTAGAATAATATGTCAGGAGTAAAAGCCCTCTATTTTCTCCGAATTTCATTGATTGTACATGGAGTATTATGCATTTTCCTATCACTACGCAACTAGGGATTTCATAGCATGCATGGCCCCATACTTTAAAGGAAAAGATGTTAAATTTGGCATAATACATGCTACCCACGCATCATCATGAATTCATTATGTCCTCTCATGTCATATCTTCTTGTTTAGCCTGATTTTTACATGTTTATTACTCTAGAATAGGCCTCATGTAGCTAAAAACCTTCTGCCCATAGCAGGCATAAGGCGGTCTTGCCAAGATCGCTAAAGTACAATAGTTGTCCCAGTAAGACCGCCAATACCAGAAACGGTCATCTCAAGACCTCGTTAGTTTTCTGTGTTTTGTATTTTTGTTAAACCGAAACAGATTACAGAACAGCCCTATTAACTATATGGTAAGCCTAGATAATTAAGTTTTATTCCTGTTTATGATATTTTATTCATAAATTTGGTTATATTAACTATTCATCTAGATTGATTTCATGCTCCTTATGCACTTTGAACCTATTTTTAGCTAATGCTATTTTCATGCCAAAACATATATTCTTGTACTAATGATAATGTTTTTACATGTTTCACGGACTTGTATAAGTGATCTTTTGATCACTGTTTTGCCACAATCCCTTCACATCTATAGTCTTTTCTTAAGTACATGGTGCGTACCCCGGTGCGTGGCCATTAGATACACTGTTGCACTTATAAGCACACCTCTTGGACTTGTGATCCTCTCCGTTGGATATTCCTTCCACCGGACTAGGTGATCTTGTTTCAAGGCCTCTGTAAGTCTCCGTGAGCCTGGGATTCCTACTAGGACGTCAAGCTGGTTGTACCCTCAAAGCCCAATTATCTAGAAAGCACTTTACCGGCATTTTTTGTATCCTGGATGTAGTGGCCATCAGGAGACCGCCACTATCAAGTAGCGGTCATCCCGCGACTGCTTTTGTCCAAGAGTTTCACTGCATTGACCTTCTTTTCTTCATGCGTCGACTCTTCATAGAAACGGTCCTTCTCTGACCGCATCTATCTAGAAACGGTCCTGAAAAGACCGCGTCTGTTTAGAAACGGTCCGGACTTGATCGTCTTATGTCTAAACTATGTCTAACACGCAGTTTGACCCTAGGGTTGGTTTTCCTAAGTTCCTAGATGGTCTATTGATTATCTAGAACCCAACACCTTATTCCAAAGTTGTCTAATAAATTATGAAAGTTAAGAACATTCCGTTATGCTGCCGGATTCTTTCCATGGCGTGACCTTGTTCTAAATCATTTTTTGAACTCTCATGATCTTACATTGAGTGCGTTCTTTACCATGGTTACATTATCATGAAACTATTGTTGAATTGAATATTATTGGCTAAGCTTTACTATATTCTCATGGAAGTAGCTTTATCTGTAGCTTGAAGATGCAAGAGTGGGCACAGATAGTGTCCAAGGGCTCCACACTAGACCCCTCGGAAGATAGCCAGAAACGTGCTAAAAACCATGGGGTACGATGAACACTGGCTTCGCATTCTGCCGGGAGTACTTTTTTTATAGATAGGTCAAAACCATGAGGCAAACTTGTGATAATTTACATGCTTGCTAGTACATTCTTCTTCATGACTTTCTAGTGCATAGCCTTTATGGTTATGAAGTACATTCTTGTTGATGAAAGGCCACATTACTTTATAAATCTTGCTTGATCATGCTCTATTGTCCATTCATATTCTTCATATCTCTATAATTCTTATCTTGTTACTTGGATTTCGTTCGAGTGTTTTGTCGCATTTTCTTTACCTTATTCACTAGAGCGAAAATGTAATTACTTAAAGCATCCCTCAATGTTGATGCGAAGATACCTACTGGGTAAGTGTGCTCAATATCATACTTTTCTAATCTTTTTAGGAAGTTCAAGTGAGTCGGATTCGGATTATTCTAGCAATGGGTCCGAGAGTGATGATTGATGGTTGAGAGAAGACTTAGAATGTCAAGAGTTTTCAAGTAGTAGAGTCATGATGTAATTTTCACTTTATTGAGTCTTACTATGTAATTTTCATTTTTCTTGAGTCAAGTAGATCAAGAGTCAACCTTACGTAATCATGAGTCATTATTATCAATAAAAGTTAGAATTTTGGTCAAATATTGTGTACTCCATCTTTATGTGTATGTTTATTACGCTCTGATTTTATTGCTGCCTTGAGTCGTATTACCGGCTGCTCACGTTCCTTGATATTACTTCTGCTGTACATGTCTCAGGGTGTGACAGTATCCGTATATAGATGTATGTATATGTATGAAGGAAGCAGACCCGAAAAGGGATTCATTACTAAAATCATCACCGTTCTTATTACTTATTTGCAGAATAACCATGAGTTGGGCCTGATGAATGGACAAACTGTCAGCCGAAAAGGATAGTACTTACCACATAAGTGGGAGAGTCAAAGAAGGGGCAGATTGGGGCATGGAGTCGACTCCCCAGACATGGAGTCGACTCCGGGTGTAAATGGCAGTAGAGGGGCAAGGAGAAACATGAGTGGAGGTTAATCCAATGTGGGGATGGTGAAGAGGAAGGGTAATCCGGCGCAGCTGAAGGTGCGCCGGATTAGCCCACACCATTTTAGAGAGGGGGACAACTCCAGCGTGGCAATTTGGGCGCCGGATTAGACTACGCCTGTTTAGGGGAAGGATTCCTTGTGGAGTTCCATTAGATTTGTTTAAGTACCAAACCAAGTTATGGCACTCTTTTTATTAGAACTCTGTAATTCATTCAGGCTTGTAATCATCAGGTTCATTAGGGCAGAAGTTGATCAGTTCAAACCTGTGCGAGGTTCATACTCAAGCACAATTTTGTTCCAGTTCGAGGCGGGCCCACAGGTACTACGCCAAGTGATTATTAACAGAATTTTCCATGTGTGCTAATCATTGTAGATGTTTTAATCGCTTATCAGCATTAGCAGAATGATCACACAAGTCGGCAAATCGTTAGTAAAATTCGCCAACATTTCCCCTTATCCCGAAGGGTCACGGGGGAAAAGTGGAGGCTCATCCACGAGGTTTCCGGGGTAAGCTCCTAATTGCCCGGAGGCCAAACACGGCGACTGGCTCACCCAAATGGATGGAAACCCTGAGGGCTAGCCTTCGAAGGGTACCGATAATCCACGGGCCATTAACACAAGTTTGATCGAACAATCCCGAACAGGACGGAGACCCCGAGGGCTAGCCTACGAGAGGTTCCACAGACCCACGGGCTAGCCTACGAGTCATTCCACCAATAAGCCGCCATTCTTTGAGGGAAATGACTATGCTTACTGGAAGAATCGTATGCAGGTCTTCCTTCGAGCGAAGGATTATGAGATTTGGAAGGTTCTTAGTAAAGGCCCTTTTGAGCTCCCTAAGGATGAGGTGGTTTGGACTAGGGAGTTGATTCGTAGGTCTACATTAAACTGGAGCACTGTAAAGTCTATGCAGTGTGCTCTCCACCCTACTAAATTTTGTAGAGTTTCCTCCTATCCCACAGCCAAGGAAATGTGGGATGAGCTGGAGGTAATCTATGAGGGAAAGTCGCAGGTTAGAGAGACCAAGGCTAATATGTTAGTCTCAGAATATAAAGCATTTAAGATGAAACCTGATGATTTTATATCTGAGATGTATGCCAGACTGATGGTACTCACTAATAGCTTGAGGAGTCTAGGTAAGGTTTACAGTGAGTACGAACTTGTTAGAAAAATTCTTAGGTCCCTGACAACTACTTGGCACACCAAGGCCACAATTATGGAAGAGTCTAGGAACCTAGAACTACCACAGTAGATGAACTCATCGGTTCTCTCATGACATATGAGCTGAATCTCAAGAGGGTCAATGAGTCTGAAAAGAAGAGAAAGCCCCTAGCACTTAAAGTGACTTCTAGTAGCAAAGGGTCATCAAGTGAGCACAGTTCTTCTAGTTCAGACGAAAACCCATATGAATTTTCAATGCTTACTAGAAAATTTAAGAAGTTCTTGAGGAAGGAAGGGAAGGGGTTTATAAGAAAGTACTTCTCAGGAAAGAGGCAGTTGAAATACAGATCTGATACTGCCAAGAAATCTGATGGTATTGTTTGCTATAATTACAGGAAAGCAGGGCACCTAAAGGTAGACTGCCCTGAGCTGCAGAAGGAGAAATAGCCGAGGTGGAAAGACAAGAAAGGAAAAGCTATGATAAGTACTTGGAGCGATGAAGATGAAGGCAGTCATAGGAGCACATCTGACAGCGAGGAAGAAGACAAGCTCTCCCTGATGGCCGAAGAAGAAGAGAAGAAAGATGATGAAGAGGTAACTTCCCCTTTCGAGAACTTTACACATAGTGACTGGGAAGAAGCCTACGCAGAGATCTTAGATAAATATGATGATGTGCGTAGATAGAATAGACATCTGAAAAGAAAAATAAACTCTTTAGTGAATGATACATCTTTAAATGACAAAATTGCATGCCTAGAAATAGAAAACTGTAGTTTAAAGAATTCTCTTGTTGAATGTGAAAATTTCAAAATTATCTTGAATGACATGAGGTATGAAAATGAACAATTGAAAAACACCTTTGATGAATTAAAAATTAGAATGTAAAATTTTGAGGAAGAAACTAGAATTACAAATAAAAAAAATGATGTTGTTAATGGTGTGAATAAAGAATTGAAAAAGACAATTGAGAACTTAGAAAAAGAAAACAAGGATAAACAACATTACCTTGAAGGCATGACACAGGGAACTGAAAATTTGAATGCTATTTTGGGAATAAAGGTAAACTTTAGAAGGGAAGGATTGGGTTTTAACCCAACAAATAAGAAAAGGTTTGAAGTAAAGACTATTTCCTTTGTTGCTGAAAAAGGAACATCTAAATCCAGACCTTTAATAAAAATGAATTTTGAAGAAAATAACAAAAAAAAATCTATAAAACTTAATGATCATAACAAGCCCAATGCCAAGGACAAGGGCAAAGAGAAGCTAAGGATGTCTAGTGGATCCTGCACACACACGACTGCACCTCAGGCTAAGGGACAGGTTAGGGGTCAAGCAACTAAAGCCCAAGTCCAAGGAAACCCTAAAACCAAGGTAACCCAGTCTCAACAGAAAGGTCGATGCAACCACAAACCAGCACCGACGCATACTCCTTCTGGGTTCAGGTCCTTTAGAAATCAAGGTCAGAGTAGGGGCACCTCAGGTTGATGCTACTTAGTGCACCGACCTATCCATCATTCAAAAACTCCTATCATTATCACTCTGGTAGGAAAGGTCGAGGCAGCCTCAACATGAGGTTGATGCAGCATAACATTCAGAACTCAAATCCTTGTCAAGTGCATCGACCTTACCCTTGGAATGCCGCTATGCAACCCAAGCTCAGAAATTTCAAAAACTTAGAACTCATATGGCTTTGTCCATTTTATGTCTGTTCAGCTTAGGATCTACAGTGCACACACTCTTCCAAATGCCCAATGGACCAATCACTGGCGCAAAAACTCTCAGGCCTTTAAGAATAAGAATGTCACACCACAGAAAAGGCCAACCAAAACTCAGAAAGTTAATGGGAGACAAAATAAATAGAAAATTAAGAAATCCACAACTCAAGTGAAGACACAAAAACAAATGTGGATACCAAAATAGTTGTTGTCTTGTCTGCATGATTTAACTATAGTTATGGGGCCCAAACAGTCTTGGGTTACAAAATTTTCTACTTGACTTTGTCTGCAGGTATGCCTGGTAGCCAGTCACAACAGGTGGTATCTTGACAGTGGTTGTTCCAAGCACATGACTGGGGATAAAAGAAAGTTTTGCTTACTAGTAGAAAAAGATGTTGGTCATGTTACCTTCGGAGGTAATACAAAAGAAAAAATCATAAGAACAGGTAAGGTTGGTAAGTGCTCTTCCTGATGTATAGAAGAAGTTTTACTAGTTGAAGGCCTTGCTTATAATCTGCTTAGCATTAGCCAGTTATGCGACAAGGGGCATAAAATTATTTTTGACTCTCTTGTATGCACTATCTTTGAACCGAATTCTGAAACTATGAAGTTTACTAGTAAAAGAGTCAATAACATCTATATGATAGACTTAGATGATGCAGCACATACTAAGCTATAGCAACTCAAAAAAATTTATATGCATTTATATGCAAAAAGAAATAATGAAAGATGAAAATAAAATAAATTATGAACATTTTTCTGTTATGTCTTTAAAAGTATAGAATACATAAATATGAACCATATCCCACTTGTTAACACGAACGACTAGATTCACGGCACGATTCTGAGAAGGCGAAGGCATTGGTACTGTAGCAGTACTATAGCATCCGATTTAAGTGAGCATTATTAGCTTTAATCTAATCCTAACTAATGGATGAGGTCATTCTTACATCATTAAATAAATGAGGTCATTGATTATGTCATTCACATGGTGGAACGAAGTTGGTGTAATAGTAATAAGGTTGGTGTAATAGTGTCAAGGTTGGTGTAATAGTAACAAGGTTGGTGGAATAGGGAAAGTAGGTGAGAGATTTTGGCCTATAAATAGGGCTGGGCTCTTCCTACTCAAAGCACAAATCTATTGGGAGGAATTGTTGGTTGGAGAGAGGGAGAAAGCTCGAAGTTGGAGGAGTGTTTGAAAGCGTTGTTGTGCCCCTGTGGTTTTGATGATAGCAAACACTATAATTCACCATATGCATGTGTGCATGAAAGACCTTGTTGATTCATTTAAGTGCATTCATATGTGTTCATGTATTTGTGAATGTGTGCTTGTGAGTGCATTCATATGTGTTCATGTATTTGTGAATGTGTGCTTGTGAATGACATTCCATTATATACACTGTGTGCACACATTTTATCTGTCTGACATCTGGTTGATACATTCATGTAACAGAGTCAGCACGATTGCATTGAGCATATAGTCAGTACACTGCATGCAGAGTCTGCACTACACACTGGTTTGATAGCTTGTTCGTGAATTCACAAGTCTATACATCATCTATTCATCGTCACATGTGCATCACTTAGCAAGTCTATACATCAGTCAGCATTGCCTCTTGCTCATAGAGTCTATACATCGTCTAGTCGTGTGAACATTGCATTCGGCAAGTCTGTACAGAGTCTGTTGCATCGTTCATCAAGTCTGTACACTGCATTGCACGAGCCCAAGTCAGTACATTGTCGTTGCATAAGGCCACACACAGTCTGTACATGCCATAGTCTTGCCTACTTAAAGTCTATACATCCGCATGCTAGCAAGTCTGCAAAGTCTATACATTCACATGCTACAAAGTCTGCACATCCAGTTTGCATCATGTCTGTACAGAGCTTTTTGCATCGTTCATCAAGTCCATACATTGCACTGTAGCTTGCTTAGTTGAAGTCTATACATTGCATTGTTGTGTTTGTGCTCAAAGTCTGTACATTGGACTGTTCATGCATCACTCCATCTGGCAAGTCTGTACATTGGAGAGTTCATGCATCACTCCATTTGGCAAGTCTGTACATCGGACTATTCATGCATTCATCTCAAGTATATACATCCGACTGTGCATTATTCATGAGTAAGTCTATACAGCCTCTGCATTGCATCAAGTCTAAACATTGCACTGTAGCTTGCACGAACCAAGTCTGTACATTGCCCAGTCTGTATTTTCCAAAGTCTATACATTGTCATCTTTACCTACGTTCAGAACCCCAAGTCTATACACTGGTAAAGTCTGCACATTGTGCTTTGAAGTTGCACCATGTCTATACATTGTCTCGTCCACATCTTCAAAGTCTGTACATCCGATCGTCTCTTCCAGCGTCTCACGCTATCAAGTCTGTACAGCGTTTGCGTACAGTGCATCGTCATCCAAAGTCTGTACAGCCAGCTCTGTCTCACCTTGCATCTCTTCAACTATGTACAGCCTTGGCGTATGCTTTCTTAAAGTCTATACATTGTTTCTCTAACTCAAGCCTTTACATCAAAGTCTATACATTGGTTTTCACTTCAAGTCTGTACATGGCCTTGGCATCTGCTTTGAAGTCTATACATTGGTTTTCACTTCAAGTTTGTACATGGCCTTGGCATCTGCTTTGGAGTCTACACATTGGTCTTCATTTCAAGTCTGCACATTGGCTCACAAGCTTTCCAAGTCTGTTCATTGGCCAAGTGTCTTGTGCTTTGAAGCTTTATCAAGTCTATACATCACATGCATTGCACACTACAAGTCTGTACAGCCCAAGACTGTACATCCACCGTTTCATGCAGCGTCTCTAAGGCAAAGTCAATACATGCATTGCATACATGAAGTCTGAACATTGCTTCAGCGTTGCCTTCAGCCAAGTCCATACATTGACTGGCAGCCTTCAGCAAAGTCTGAACATTGCATCACTGTGCATGCATTGCTTTCATTCAAGTCTGTACACGGGTGTCGACACTGCATGATCAAGTCTATACAGACTTAGCGAAAGCTTAGCAAGTCTATACACTGGTGTCGTCTGTTGCAGGGACAACAAGTCTGTACATTGAGTTCTCATGCATGTAAACATCAAGTCTATACACTCCCCTGTTTCATGTCTAAACATCCGGTTGTTAGCATACCTGCACGCTTGAATGAAGTCTGTACATCGCTTAGTGCATTACATGCATTCATCAAAAGTCTGTACACTCGTGAATGTAATGTCTGTACATTCATTCTCATTGTACACACTTTCTCTTATATTGCACATGCATCTTTCATACCAAGTCTGCACATCGCTGCATTCTAAGTCTACACATTCTCACATTGTACATACTTGCATAAATGCTGCATTTAAAGTCTGTACACGCTCATGCATTACTTCATTAAGTCTATACACTCTTTGCTGATCGACTGAAGTAACTCTGTCATTGTACAGGCTGATGAATGGGCACGTGATCCGAGGTTGGCACCTGGCACGTGATCCGAGGTGTCCTCTGGATAAAGGGGGCACGCGCCCTAGTTGCTGCTGATATATATATGTGAAGGTTCTTCATCCGCAGAAGACAGACAGAGGCGGGCTGATCGAGAGAGTGATAGAAGAAAGTGAGAGCAGCAGAGAGGCAGTGAGCAGAAGAAGAAAAAGAGCAGAGAGGCAGAGTGTGAAAGCAGAAGAAGAAGAAGAAGAAGAGAAAAGAAGAGACAGAGAGAGCCTGTGAATGAGAGAAAAAGAAAGAGAAGCTGAGAGCCAAAGTGAGAGAGAAGAAAAATCGTGAGAAGGAGAAAGAGTGTGCAGCCAGTCCATCCTGAAGATCTGATCATGGATTGACTCGTGGATCAAATCCACAGTCATTGTGCTCTTCGGAGCTATATTGTTTTTGATTTTCCTATTTTGTTTTTCGTTTGTTCCTTTCATACATTCAGTGGTTTCTGTTTCCCTTGTTTGGGATCGGGGTTCCTCCTGTGGTCTCAAGAGAAGGGAGATTTGTTCTCCGGTTTTACTGGTGACTGGGAATCATCAATGTTTCCCTCCTGGTCTGGAGGAAGAGAGGTTTGTGACCTCTGGTTTGCTGGTGACGGGGAGTCACTGGTGCGTTCCCTCCTGGTCTGGAGGAAGAGAGACCTAGTCTCTGGTTCCAAGTGGCTGGGAGTCACTTGGGGTGTCCCTCCGGTCTGGAGGAAGAGGGGAGGTTGTTCCCCTGGTCAAGCTGTTTGGCAGCAAGTGTTTGCAGACTGAGTCTGCTGTTCTAGCGTTGCTAGTGGAAGCCTCACTCCGGTTGGGAGTGAGGGGTGGACGTAGGTCTTGGTGACCGAACCACCTAAAAATCCTCTGTGCAGTGTGGTTGTGTTTTGCTCCTTGTCTTCTACCTCCTTCACAGGTTGCCTTAGCATTCTCGTTTCTATCTGTGCTGCTTCCGCTAGTTGCTTGTTTAGGCGCGCCTTATATATTTACTCAGTGGTTTAAAAGAGAATTTAACTTGTTCTTCAGATTGTCTATTTGTCTTGATAGTGTTCTAGTCTTTTATTGAGCGAAAAGTTTTTTGAAGGGTGGGATTCATTCACCCCCCTATGAATCCATCGCACCGATCCTATCAAGCGTTCTTCATTCTTAAATTTCTTCTTCTTTGATCTTCAACGAGGTAGGTTTTCTCTCAGGCAAAAACTTAATTAGGTCTCCATATATGTTTATTTGCATAAGTATTTTGATTCTACGTAAATTTTTCATGATCATATATTTATAGTTTATTTTAAAATTTAAAGTTCAAATATGGAGTTTTCATTATCATAACGTGTTTCAATAATGTGGATCACATATAGACCATGATTTGAATACGGCAACCATGCCCGATTTATATCGTTTATGTGTGTTATTTCAAATTTAAATCTTGAATTTCAAATTTAAATCTTGAATACTATTAACAAAAGAATGACTAGGTGAATGAACTCGTAAAGTTATTGTTAATTGATCAAATAATTATGCTCTAATTTTCGTAGAATTTCTAAACATAATTGATCCTATCTATTTGATTTAATCTCTATCTAAAAGCTCGACATCTTCTTTTAAACTTCTCTTCATACATGAACATATTATGCAATTGGAAGCTTGACATATTTTTTCAATGTCTTTTCCTTCATTGAAATTCTTTCACAAATGAAAATGTTAGAATATACAAGAATGATTTCTGTTCGATTTACGTGTTTTCACATCTCTGAAAATTCATGTAGCTAGCAAGTTCACCAAGAAGAACCGGTGTCTAAGGCTAGAGGTCCACGGGAAACGCTTTAAGTGGATAAGTGGTTACTTAATTAGGACCTCGTGAATACGAGGGGAGCCTCCCACTATCCCACAACTTACTTGGCCGGATTTTCTTTAGTTTTCTGCACCCGACTAAGATAAACCTAATCTAAACTTATTTTACAAGATTTTCCACGAGAGTTGATCGCACCTTGACCGAAAATTCATTCTCTTTATTATCTTATTGTCGTTAAACATGATGCCTTAAATCATCCTTGAACTTCTCTTATAAACTTCATTCATTCTTCATACTACATGCCTTTTCTTCATACTACATGTCCATGGAAATGGAAATTTTACTAGATCTATACTTTAGCCATAAACTATCATTTAGGAGTGTAGGAGCTAAGTGCCATACAGGGTAAAGTGCTACGTTATGGAAGCCACCTCTTCAGGCCGGAATGACGCAAAGTGCTACATGATGGGAGCCACCTCTAGAGTACTCCATAACTAAATGACTAGCTATGCGCTATACTATGCTTCTTAAGCTTTTCTTGAAGCTCAAATTGGCCATAATTGTAAATGAATTATTCTGGAAATTTCATGGGACTTTGTTCCACCTGATACTCAATGCTTGGCAAACATGGGGGCCCTGATCTGGTCCTAGGCAAGTAAAGCTGGAAAGTACTTGTTCCTGAGAGAGTTCAATGATCAAGTGTGGCATTGCACCAATTGACATGCAAGATTAAACTATGCAATTCACTTATTACATGCTTGACTCATTACATGCTTAACTTCCTATACATGACATGTTTGACCGGGGTGATTAATATCCTTGTTACATGGCCATATTTACAATTCTATACTTGTTATTGATCTTCATGCTTACACTTGAGTTCTACAATATCTATTCTTGAAATTATTGACTTCATGATCTTGTTCTCTAATTATCATTTTTTTTATTACTTGTTTTATTCGAGAGCATATAGATGATCCAAAATGTTAATTACTTAAAGTGACCTGGTAAAGTGATATAAGTCCTACTGAGCTTTCTAGCTCACCCTGTGCATTGTTGTTAATTTTCAGGAAATCCAGAAGATGGCAGGAATGGGCTGGAGTGATGAGAGTGATGATAGTTTTTAATAAATTACTTTTCCCAGTCTGTCTACTTATAAATGAATGTATCGAGTCTGAACAATATTGCAAGTCCTTGAAGGACATTTGTTGGAAATGTCAGATTATGAAATAAAGATGTGATTTTATCCATTTGTGTTCATACTCATCATCTGAGTCTCTTGATCGACTTGCCCGTATAACTGTTCACCCCTTGATAATTCTGCCTTGTTCGGGGCGTGACAGTTTAGTTGGTATCATAGCCTATGGTTAAAAGAGTCTAGGGCATCAAGGCTTAGTTATTGAAAATCCCAGGTTCTTCACACTATAGGATAATGGATAGCTATACTTAACCTGTGAGATTGGGTAGAGACTTGGGCTAGATATTAAGATAAGTAGAGATAAGACATTTAATCTCTATAGCTTGTTTTGCAGAAATTCTTAGCTATTGAAAATGGCCACTGAGCGTGCTCAATGGAGAGAAATGCAAAGGACCGTCCAAGGGCTAACTCAAGCCCTACAACAAGTGGCTCAAGGAGGAGTTAATCATCATGGTGCGGGAGACCTGCACCGCAACTTTAGGAACATGAATCCCCCGAGGTTCAATGGTTCCACTGACCCGGATGAAGCTGAACATTGGGTCAAGGAGATAGAAAGAATATTCCGAGTCATGCAATGCTCGGATCAAGATAGAGTTTTGCTTGCAACTTTTCAACTGGAAAGGGATGCAAGAGCTTGGTGGGAATCCGTGGAGGCGACCTTGCCCGATCCCCGTATCACTTGGGAGGAATTTCTAGAATATTTCAACGGTAAGTATTTCTCGGAGAGAGTCCAAGAAAAGAAGGCAGCAGAATTTACCACCCTTAAACAAAGAAGTCTCTCTGTAGCTGAATACGACGCCCAGTTTTCTCGACTAGCCCATTATGCTCCACACCTCATTAATACAGAGAGAATGAAGGCCAAGCGATTCATGAATGGGATAAGGCCCCAATACATTCCCCAACTGGCACCTATGGACGTCCAAACATATGTCGAGATGGTTCGGAAGGCCCAACTGCTAGAAGATGCCATAGAGATGACGGATAAAATCAAGGGAAGAGTCGTGAAAGAACAAGTCGTTGGCACCGGAAACTTTAAACCAACATTTGGAAAGAAGAGGCCAAAATAAGGAAAAACCCCTCAACAAGATAAAAAACCTCGAGATGGAAATAGGCAAGCCATCCCTTATATATATATTCAAAAGATATCTGCAAGTATTGTGACAAGGCTGGCCACAAGACTGAAGAGTGCTGGAGAAAAAAGGGAGCATGCTTGCGTTGTGGAAGTGGGGATCATCGCATTTCTGATTGTCCCCTTATGAAAGAATCTCCATCGGAGAAGAAAACTCAAGAAGGACCAAGGCATCAAGGAAGACTCCAAGCTCTGATAGAACCTACACCTACTGAAGAAGGAGGAGTGGTGGAAGGTACTCTCACCATCAATTCTAGAACTGCTTTTGTTCTATTTGATACTGGAGCTACCCATTCATTCATATCCCAGAATTTTGCTACCACCTTACATGAAAAACATGTTCCCTTGAAAACTGAACTTGTTATTTTCACACCTTTAGGAGCAAGCACTGAGCTTAAACATTATTTTTCCTCTAGTGAAGTGTTGATTAGTGGTCATAACTTAGCCACTGATTTGATATGCATGAACATGGAGGGTCATGATGTAATCTTAGGTGCTGACTGGTTGGCCAAGTATAATGCTAAGGTGGATTACAGGAGAGGAAGTGTAACCTTTGGTGAACCAGGATACCCTAAACTATCTTTCTCTAGAAATAGCCATCATAGACACCCTCTTCTCATCGCTGCCCTTCAAGCTTGAAAAATGATGAAGAAAGGATGTGTTGCGTTTTTGGCTTCTGTCCTTATAGCCAAACCCAAGAAACCCATTCTGGAAAAAATATCTGTTGTTAAGGAATATCTGAATGTATTTCCTGAGAAATTACCTGGCATACCACCTGAGAGAGAAGTTTCATTCTCAATCGATTTGATACCAGGAGCAGCCCCTGTATCCAAAACTTCTTATAGAATGTCACCTGCTGAGCTGAATGAACTAAAAGAGCAATTGATGGAATTATTAGAGAAGAGATTCATCAGACCTAGTACATCACCTTGGGGAGCACCTGTTCTTTTCGTGAAGAAGAAAGATGGATCTATGAGGTTATGCATTGACTATAGGCAGTTGAACAAATTGACTATCAAGAATAAGTACCCTCTGCAAAGAATTGATGAGCTATTTGATCAAATCTTTGGACTTCACTATTTCTCTAAGATTGACCTCAGGTCGGGTTATCACCAACTGAAAATTAAGGAAGAAGATATTTATAAGACAGCATTCAGGAGTAGATATGGACACTATGAGTTTATTGTCATGCCTTTTGGGCTGACTAATGCACCTGCAGCCTTTATCCAACTCATGAATAGTATTTTTTGACCATATTTAGATTAATTTGTGGTGATATTTATTGATGATATATTGATCTACTCCAAAACCAAGGAAGAACATGAAGCACATTTGAAGATTGCCTTGCACATATTAAAAGAGAATCAATTATATGCTAAATTGATCAAATGTGAGTTCTGGTTAGAAGACGTTTCATTTTTCGGTCATGTGATCTCTAAGGAAGGTATTTCTGTTGACCCTTCAAAGGTAGAAGCTATCAATAACGGGGAAAGGCCTACAAATGTGACTGAAATCTGAAGTTTTCTAGGATTGGCCGGTTATTATAGGAGATTTATCAAAGACTTCTATAAAATTGCCGTGCCATTGACTAGACTAACAAGGAAAGAAAATTCTTATGTATGGGCTGATGAATGTGCGAAGAGTTTTCAAACACTAAAGGAGCGCTTGACAATTGTACCAATTCTTACTCTGCCTATTGAGGGAGGAGGATTCGAGGTATATGCTGATGCTTCGGGATTGGCCTAGGTTGTGTATTAATGGAAGAAGGTAAGGTGATAGCCTATGCATCTGGGCAACTGAAGACCCTCACAGTTAATTACCATGTGCATGATCTAGAATTAGCCACAGTAGTCTTTGCTCTAAAGATAAGGAGACATTATCTCTATGGTGAGATATTTATTGTATATTCTGACCACAAGAGTCTCAAGTACTTATTCTCTCAAAAAGAACTTAATATGAGATAAAGACGGTGGCTGCAATACTTGATGAATTTTGATTTCTCTATACAATATCATCCGAAAAAAGGCAATGCTGTAGCTGATGCTCTTAGCCGGAAGCCGATGGCATTATTATCAACCCTAATGATTAAAGAGTGACAATTGTTAGAACAAATGACAAACTTAGACCTCAATACGGAGAAGAAGGAAGAAGGAGAGGAAGAAGGAGTCTTAATTGCAAATATTATTTTCCAATCTAAGTTACTCTTAGAAATTAAAAAGTTGCAAAGTGATGATCCATTGGTTGTTGAAATTAAAGAAAAATTAGATCAATGACCAGATTTCTTTCTGGCGGATGATGGAAGGCTACTCTTCCGAGGAAGAACCTGTGTGCCCGATTGTTCTACCATCAAGGACAAAATCATGGAGGAGGCACATCGATCGAGGTACACTATTCATCCTGGTGCTATAAAAATGTACCAAGATCTCAAAAGAACCTTTTGGTGACCTAACATGAAAAGAGAGGTAGCCGAGTTCGTGAGCCGATGTTTGGTCTGTCAACAAGTTAAAGCTGAACATCTCAAACTGCCTGGTAAGCTAAAACCTCTAGAAATACCGGAATGGAAATGGGATAGTATTGGCATGGATTTTATAGTTGGATTGCCAAAGACCCGAAGTGGATTTAATGCTATATGGGTGATTGTGGACCGACTAACTAAGTCCTCTCACTTCTTGCCCATCAAAACCAAATGGACCGTGGATGTTCTAGCTGCCCTATATATCAAGGAGGTTGTAAGGCTGCACGGTATTCCAACTTCTATTATTTCGGATAGAGATCCGAGATTCACCTCCCACTTCTAGAAAGGTTTGCAATAATCTTTCGGTACTAGGCTGAATTTTAGTACGGCTTTCCACCCTCAGACAGATGGACAAACCGAGAGGACGAATCAGATTATTGAAGATATGTTAAGAGCTTGTATGATAGGTTTTGGGGGAAGTTGACATGAACACTTGCCATTGATTGAATTTGCATATAATAACAGTTATCAGTCTAGCATTCAGATGGCACCTTTTGAAGCACTGTATGGTAGGAGTTGTTGATCACCTCTATGCTGGAGTGAGGTTGGAGAGAAGGGATTGATGGGTCCCGATATTATTCAAGATACAACTCACAATATTCAGTTGATATGTGAAAGGCTGAAAATTGCTCAATCACGGCAAAAGAGTTATGCCGATAATCGAAGAAGAGACCTTGAATTTCAAGTCCAATGTCTTCTTGAAAATTTCACCCACGTGAGGAATTAAAAGGTTTTGTATCAAAGGAAAACTGAGTCCAAGATATATCGGCCCTTTTGAGATTCTAGAACGAATCGGCGAAGTGGCATACAAGCTGGCTTTGCCTCCACAATTAGCTAGTGTCCATGATGTATTTCATGTATCCATGCTAAGGAAATATGTGTATGATCCTTCGCATGTGATTCAATTCGATGACTTGAAGCTACAGAAGGATTTGTCTTATGAAGAAAGACCGATCAAGATCTTAGATCAAAATTTTCTCCAGCTAAGAAATGGGGTTATACCGATGGTAAAAGTCTAATGGAGTAAGCATGGATTCGAGGAGGCTACTTGGAAATTAGAAGAGTCAATCAAGAAGAAGTATCCAGATTTGATCTCATGTTAGAATTTTGAACCCTCCTTTTGAATTTTTAAATTACTATTACGTCATGTGAATTTGGAGGATCAAATTCTTTTAAGTGGGAGATGATGTAGCAACTCAAAAATTTTATATGCATTTATACGTAAAAAGAAATAATGAAAGATGAAAATAAAATAAATTACGAATATTTTTATGTTATGTCTTTAAAAGTATAGAATACATAAATATGAACCCTATTCCACTTGTTAACACGAATGACAAGATTCACTGCACGATTCCGGGAAGGCGAAGACATCGGTACTGTAGCAGTACTATAGCATCCAATTTAATCGAGAATTATTAGCCTTAATCTAATTCTAATTAATGGATGAGGTCATTCTTACATCATTGAATAAATGAGGTCTTTGATTATGTCATTCACATAGTGGAACAAAGTTGGTGTAATAGTGGAACAAGGTTGGTGTAATAGTGGAACAAAGTTGGTGTAAAAGTGGAACAAGGTTGGTGGAATAGGGAAAGTAGGTGGGAGATTTTGGCCTATAAATAGGGCTGGGCTATTCCTACTCAAAGCACAAATCTATTGGGAGGAATTGCTGGATGGAGAGAGGGAGAAAACTCGAAGTTGGAGGAGTGTTTGAAAGCGTTCTTCGTTCTTAAATTTGTTCTTCTTTGATCTTCAACGATATATGTTTTCTCTCAAGCAAAAACTTAATTAGGTCTCCATATATGTTTCTTTGCATGAGTATTTTGATTCTATGTAAATTTTTCATGATCATGTATTTATAGTTTATTTTAAGATTTAAAGTTCAAATATGGAGTTTTCATTATCATAACGTGTTTCAATAACGTGGATCACATATAGACCATGATTTGAATACGTTAACCATGCCCGATTTACATCGTTTATGTGTGTTATTTCAAACTTAAATCTTGAATTTTAAAATCATGTTCTTGCGTTAAGAATACTATTAACAAAGGAATGACTAGGTGAATGAACTCGTAAAGCTATTGTTAATTGATCAAACAATTATGCTCTAATTTCTGTAGAATTTCTATACATAATTGACCCTATCTATTTGATTTAAGCTCTATCTAAAAGCTCAACATCTTCTTTCAATCTTCTCTTCATACATGAACATATTATGCAATTGGAAGCTTGACATCTTTTTTCAATGTCTTTTCCTTCATTGAAATTCTTTCACAAATGAAAATGTTAGAATATAGAAGAATGATTTCGGTTCGATTTATGTGTTTTCATGTCTCCAAAAAATCGTGTAGCTAGCAAGTTCACCAAGAAGAACCGGTGTCTAAAGCTAGAGGTCCACGGGCAAACGCTTTAAGTGGATAAGTGGTTACTTAATTAGAACCTCGTGAATACGAGGGGAGCCTCCCACTGTGCCACCTCTTACCTGGCCGGGTTTTCTTTAGTTTTCTGCTAATTACCCGACTAAGAGAAACCTGATCTAAACATATTTTACAAGATTTTCCATGAGAGTTGATCGCACCTTGACCGAAAATTTATTCTCTTTATTGTCTTATTGTCGTTAAACATGATGCCTTAAATCATCCTTGAACTTCTCTTATAAACTTTATTCATTCTTCATACTACATGCCTTTTCTTCATACTACATGTCCTTGAAAATGGAAATTTTACTAGATCTATACTTTGGCCATAAACTATCATTTAGGAGTGTAAGAGCTAAGTGCCATGCAGGGTAAAGTGCTACGTTATGGGAGCCACCTCTTGAGGTCAGAATGACGTAAAGTGCTACATGACGGGAGCCACCTCTTGAGCCTGTAGGGGCCACCTCTAGAGTCCTCCATAACTAAATGACTAGCTATGCGCTATACTACGCTTCTTAAGTTTTTCTTGAAACTCAAATTGGCCATAATTGTAAATGAATTGTTCTGGAAATTTCATGGGACTTTGGTCTACCTGATACTCAATGCTTGGCAAACATGGGGGCCCTGATCTGATCCTAGGCGAGTAAAGCTTGAAAGTACTTGTGCCCGAAGGAGTTGAATGATCAAGTGTGGCATTGCACCAACTGACATGCATGATTGAACTAGGCAATTCACTTATTACATGCTTGACTCGTTACATGCTTAACTTCCTATACATGGCATGTTTGACCGGAGTTATTAATATCCTTGTTACATGGCCATATTTATAATTCTATACTTGTTATTGATCTTTATGCTTACACTTGAGTTCTACAATATCTATTCTTGAAATTCTTGACATCATGATCGTGTTCTCTAATTGTCATTTATTTTATTACTTGTTTTATTCGAGAGCATATAGATGATCCAAATTGTTAATTACTTAAAGTGACCTGGTAAAGAGATATAAGTCCTACTGAGCTTTTTAGATCACCCTGTGTATTGTTGTTAATTTTCAGGAAATCTTGAAGATGACGGGAATGGGCTAGAGTGATGAGAGTAATGATAGTTTTTAATAAATTACTTTTCTCAGTCTGTCTACCTATAAATGAATGTATCGAGTTTGAACAATATTGTAAGTCCTTGAAGGACATTTGTTGGAAATATTAGATTATGAAATAAAGATGTGATTTTGTCCATTTGTGTTCATACTCATCATCTGAGTCTCTTGATCGACTTGCCCGTATAACTGTTCACGCCTTGATAATTTCACCTTGTTCGGGGCGTGACATAACCTGTGTCTCACTGTTAATAAGGATGACTTTGCTTGCCTTTGGCATCATAGGTTAGGTCATGCTAGTTATAATGTGATGCATAAGTTGAATAAATATAACAAGGTGAGAGGTTTACCTTAAATATCCTTCAAGAAGGATAATAAAATATGTGAGGCATATACCCAATGTAAAAAAACTAGAAAGTCATTTAAATCCAGAACTGAAAACATGTCTTTTAAACTTTTTCAACTGATCCACATGGATTTATTTGTTCCTATTAGATCAGCTAACTTATCTGGTAGAAGATATGGATACGTCTTAGTAGATGACTTTTCTAGATTTACATGGGTATTCTTTCTGAATCACAAAATTGATGCATTTGAAGAATTTTAAGAATTTTATCATAGAATAAAATAGACTGGTGAGCAGTCCATTTCTAATATTTGTTCTGATCATGGTGGTGAGTTTGAATGCTCACAGTTTGATGAATTTTGCAGGGAAATTGGGATCAACCATAGATTCTCTTCACTAAGGACTCCAGAGCAGAATGGAGTGGTTGAAAGGATTAACAGAATTTTGGTGGAGATGGCTCGGACTATGCTAGTTGAACGCAACTTGCCTAGAAGGTTTTGGGTTGAGGCAGTAAATACCTCTTGCTACATTATCAGCAGAGCCCTGGTAAGACCTTCTACTCAAAAGACTCCCTATGAGATACTTAAAGGTACGAAACCTTCACTAGTATATTTCAAGGTTTTTGGTTGTAAATGCTTTATCCATGTTAACCCTAAAAGAGACCTTGATAAATTTGAACCTAAAAGTGAAGCTGGAATTTTTCTAGGTTACTCTGAAAAGTCTAGAGCCTATAGGATCTATAACATTAATTCTCAAACTGCTGAGGAATCACCACACATTGTGTTTGATGAATTTTCTAATAAAACTGAAACTGGTTTCTGCAGGAACAAAGTTGATGGAGGAATCCTGGAAAAGAAAGAAGAGTAGAATGCAGAACCAGCAGAAGAAGGTGAGACTGAAGAATCTGAAATTCAGGAGGAGGTAAGTGAAAATTTAGGTAATCAGTTTACCAACATTAGAGTTCTTAGAGATCATCCTCTAGAGAATGTAATTGGTAATCTGAATGAAACCCCTAGGACTAGATCACATTTCAGGATATAAAATGAACTGAATTCTTTTGCACTTGTCTCACAAGTTGAACCCCAGAACATTGAATGTGCCTTAAAGAATGAGCATTGGATAAATGCCATGCATGATGAATTGAATCAATTTGAAAGGAACAAGGTAGTCAGGAATAAGGCTAGGTGTAACACCCTCAAATATAGCTAAGTTGTACTCTATATCACCGAGGCGCCTTTTGAAGTATCGGCTCAGTTCTTGAAAAGAACTCCGAAGTTAAGCGTGCTTAATGGGGAGTAGTACTGGGATGGGTGACCTGCCCAGGAAGTCCTCCATTCTAGAGCCGATCACTGTTAAAAAGGGATAAAATCGATAGACCGCTGGGCCAAAGCGGATAATACCTCGACGGTATAGAGTACGGGGCGTGACAGAATGGTATCAGAGCCATGCCCCAGTCGGAAGTGTGGGAACTAAGTGCCATGCAGGGCAAAGTGCTACGCTATGGGAGCCACCTCTTGAGTCCGTAATGGAGCAAAGTGCTACATAGTGGGAGCCACCTCTTGAGCATGTAGGGGCCACCTCTAGAGTCCTACCTGCCTAGGAGCTTGATTGCGTGATTGCGTGCTATATGTGCCTAGCGACGAGGACGTCGCCTATATAAGAGGGGTAGATTGTAACACCCTCAAATATAGCTAAGTTGTACTCTATATCACCGAGGCACCTTTTGAAGTATCGGCTCAGTTCTTGAAAAGAACTCCGAAGTTAAGTGTGCTTAATGGGGAGTAGTACTGGGATGGGTGACCTGACCGGGAAGTCCTCCATTGTGGAGCCGATCACTGTTAGAAAGGGACAAAACCGTAAGGGCGCTAGGCCAAAGCGGACAATATCTCAACGGTATAGAGTACGGGGCGTGACACTAGGCTCGTAGCACAAGGGTACAATCAGAAATTTGGGGTATACTTTGAGGAATCTTTTACCCCTGTAGCTAGACTAGAAACCATTAGGATTCTTTTGGCTTTTGCTTGCAGCCTAGGAATAAAACTTCAGCAGATGGATGTGAAATCTACTTTCTTAAATGGTTTAATAAAAGAGGATGTTTTTGTTAAACAACCTCCTGGATTTGAATGCATTGACTTTCCTGATTATGTGTGTGAACTTGATAAGGCATTATATGGGCTGAAGCAAGCTCCCAGGGCCTGGTATGACAGGCTGATCTCCCTCTTCATAGGTAAAGGATATTCAAGAGGTGAGGTTGACCAGACTCTATTTACTAAGGTAAATAATAAAGATATCCCTGTTGTTCAAATTTATGTAGATGATATAGTGTTTGCGTCAACTAAACCTTCTATGTGTGAGGAATTTCTTAAGTTAATGACTGATGAATTTGAAATGAGCGTAATGGGAGAACTGATGTTTTTCCATGGATTGTAGGTTAATCAAACTTCAGAGGGAAGCTTCGTCACCCAGTCCAAATACATCAGGGATCTGCTGAAGAAATACAAGCTGGAAAACCTCAAAGAGATCACTGCACCTATGGGCACATCAACTAGTCTTGATGGTGACCCAAAAGGTAAATTGGTTTATACCAAACTATGCAGAGGTATGATCGGATCCCTTTTGTATCTTACTACATCTGTCCCAGATATACAATTTTCAGTATGTTTATGTGCTAGATTTTAGGCTAGTCCTAAGGAGTCTCACATGAGTGCAGTGAAAAGGATTTTTAGGTATTTATCAGGCACCCTTGACTTAGGACTGTAGTATCTTGCTAGGTGTGAGTTTGAACTTGTAGCTTACACTGATGCAGACTATGTAGGGTGTAGGATAGATAGAAAAAGTATTAGTGGGTATTGTCAATATCTAGGTGGTTGTCAAGTGTCTTGGGCATCTAAGAAGCAACACATAGTTGCTCTCTCCACTGCTGAGGTTGAGTATGTTGCAGCAGGGAATTGTGCAGCCCAAGTGCTCTTGATAAAACACCATCTCATTGACTATCACATAAAATTATGAAGCATTCCTATTCTGCGTGATAACATCAGTGCTATTTTCTTGACTAAAAATCTTGTTCGTCATTCTAGGACTAAGCATATTGAAATAAAACACCACTTCTTGAGAGATGAAGTAAGTAGGAATGAACTTGAGCTGAATTTTGTAGAATCAGAAAATCAAATTGCTGATATATTTACAAAACCTTTGGGAAATGAAAGATTTAAATTCTTAAGAAGAGAACTAGGTTTATGTAAATCTCAGCATGATGATTGATTCTTTAAGTTCATTCTTGTCTGGAATAAATGCCTTCTCAATGTTGTTTTATATGCCTATGATTGGGTCTATCACATGGTATCAGTGGTTGTCATTACAGACAATGTCTTGCATTGTGTCCATCTTGATCTTAAGTATATCAAATGGTGTGCTGGGAGAAGAGCAGATCTCTTCTACCTCAAAACCCACACTATGTGTAGAGGTTTATCCTCCGCCAAGTACCCTGAGTCAAGATTTTGTCTGGGTTTTGCATTTCGTTTTTGTTCATAATGTTGTGTCCAATAATAATGCACATAGACAGGGGGAGTAAGTGTTCAATTTTTTTTTCAAGTCTATCCTCTCATGCATGTCGATAGGGGGAGTTTAGAATAAAATGCTCTATCTTTGAGTCAGGTCAGGCCTAGGTTGCTATATCTAGGCAGCTGTAAATGTCTCTGAAATATTGACACCTAAAGTCGACACCTTCTTGCAACCCTGACTCTATCTTTTCTGATCAGCAGAATTACTCATCTTGTGATATCAGTTTTTCACATTGTTTCTGAAATCTCAGTAGCATATTGCTTGGTATCAGGTTCCCCTGCACACTCATTTATTTCCATCCCTTGATATCAATTTCTTAAAAAGTCCTTGCACTTCCTATGACTCTAAAATAATGACAATCTAATAATCACTTCATTACTCTAAGCTACTAAAATCAGAAAGCTTCTCTTATAAGAATCTGTAATGCTCCATGAATGAACTGATGGTTTAAGCTTAATAAATTTTAGAGTCTGAAGATCACTGAACTCAATGAAGTAGGATGTTGATCACAATTAATAGCTCTCAACCATTTCTCTCATGACATGTCTGGTAAAGTCTTCCTAAGTCTGAAAGTTCTTGAATTAATGTCCTCTTGGTTGAGAAACTTGGAGTGTGTATTATTTTTAAACAAGTCTTTCTATAAAACCAAAGGGCAGCAATGTCAAAATAATGAGTCAACATGATTATAGGCAGAGCAATGGCTGAATACACCGAGAAATTGGGTCCTTCATCAAAGAAATGGAGAAAAACCCATGTCATGAAGTGCTTCAAGTTATCTCTGTTCAAAAGTTAAAACTGAAAGGTTAGTTTCACTGAGTAACTAGGGGTACTGGCGCCTAATCAATGTGTACCCATACGCAAAAAGGTGCAAACTACTCCTAATAATTTGATACATGAAACAGAAAGGTAAATTCTGCTGAGTAACTAGGGGTACTGGTGTCTAATCAACGTGTACCCTTATGTCAAAAGGCATGTATGATACCTAACTGTTCTGAAATATTTTTAAACAAAAAGGAAATGAAATCTTGTTGTAACCCTAAGGTCAAAAATTAGAACTGTCAAATTGTTTAACCTCAATACATATCCTAGTCACTCCTAAAGAAATTCATATATTTTTGGATGAGTAGGATAAAGTAAGACTAAATTCGTCATGATTCATATGGTTCTGGTTTATTGCTATTAAAGGTTAATGTAAACTTTTTTAGAGAGTACCGTTGCTAAACTATAACCTTTATTATTCTTAAACCAGAATTCTATCAAGAATGCATTAAATAGAATCTTATAGTTGAAGAATTTGAGCTTTGTATGCTTAATTAATGAAAGATAAATTAGTTTGTCAATCAGATCTCTCCTGCACTACTTTGATATTGTCATCTCACTCTTTGTCACTTCACTAATAAGATCCAATTCTTTGCTTACTGATGGCAAAGGGGGAGAGTTTTTGATGGCAGAAGTTTTGATGGCAAAAGTTCTTGATTCTCGAGTGATGGCTAGGGATAGCTGGCAAAGGGGGAGAGATTGCCTTGTTTGTATGTCTGCGTCTATGCATGTTGTGTCTATGCATATTTGTCTTCTACTGCACTTGATTGTGACCTTTGCATATTCTGACTCATAATATAATTTGTGTTGCCATCAAAGTATAGCAGTGTTGTCATCATAAAAAACGGGGAGAATGTTATGTCTCGTCTAGATTTGATGTCTAGTTTTGATGCTGGCTGTTGTGTTAGACCTTAATTTGACTCTGGCAACATTGTTATTTTAAAGTCTTTACCTTAGTCAGAATAAGTTTTTGTTTAAATCAAGGTCGATGCATGTTAATGCTATTGCATATCAAGGTCGGTGCATAGATGCATTTTGGTTCAGAAGGTCAGCGCATATGTAGGAGTGTTGTATAATAGGGTCGAAGCATATTCATGCATTTGAGAAAGTAAGGTCGGTGCATATATCCACTTATATTCTGAAGGTCTATGCATGTGTAGAATTGTTGCATTGAAAGGTCGGTGCATATTCGCATATAAGTCTGAAGGTCGGTGCACATTCATATTGTAGTATGTCAGGTCGGTGCATACATTCATTCCAGTTCTGAAGGTCGATGCACATGTAGAAATCCTGCACTATAAGGTCGGTGCACATGTAGAAGTCTTGCACCCAAAGGTCGGTGAATATGTGGAAGCTATTACTCCATAATGTCTTTGCATATTTGGATTCTAGGGAAATATCGATGCTAGTAAGCTAGCATCTACAGCATAGGTCAATACATGTTATAGAAGGGTCGATGATAATAAGTCATCATTCTCAAGGTCGATGCACCTTGTGCATTCACTATAAAGACAGGTCGATGCACCTTCATTACAGACTCTGTTAGTCTGGCATATAAGGTCTACATGTATGCCTCTAAGGTCGATGTTTCTATTCTCACCTGCTGTATGTGTTAGCTATACAGGCTGATGTATCTCGTTTATGCATGGATGCTTTTGAGGAATTTTGTGCATACACTTGTATGAACTGTCTGACCTTATATTGCATCTGAAATTGCATTTGCTAATAATCTTTACATGCTTCACAAGTCTCATAAATATTTGATTCTGTTTTGGATAGAAAAGTTTAAATAACCCAGAT
This sequence comes from Amorphophallus konjac, assembly GCA_022559845.1. Lineage (NCBI taxonomy): Eukaryota > Viridiplantae > Streptophyta > Magnoliopsida > Alismatales > Araceae > Amorphophallus > Amorphophallus konjac. The sequence goes on along the minus strand of CM040118.1, from coordinate 253,180,754 downwards.
CCTTGCTCGAACACCTGGGTTACATAAAGACAGACCACATTACTCTCACGTGGAACTTAAAGTGAAGCGGATTAAGGGCACACGATCGAAGGCAGGAAGCTGAACTAACATCCTGCCACGTGGATCGTCTCATCCTCTACTCCTGACATGTGGCCCTCGAAGTGCGCATTCTAGATAAAATTATTGGGCGGGAGTGTGTCTTCCACCCGCCCAAAATTTGAAAAGATCATGGGACCACAGACTCGCGCTCTCCTGTATAAAAAGGGGATCAGCAGTCAAATTCAATGATATAAGGTGAAGAGAAGAAAAGATGAGCTGATCAGAAGAGGAGAAAAGAGCAAGAGAGTTCCAGAGGTTGAGCGAGAAAAGTCTCAGAGGAGTTTGAGAGAAAAGAGTTTGTTGAGAGAGTAAGAACAAGAAACAAAGTGCCGTAATTATGTCTGTGAGAGAGAAGTAGGATTGAGCAGAAGAGTTGTCATGACTTCTGGATCAGATCCAGAGTCAGATCGCTCTAGTGGAGCTACAGTTCTTTCTTTCTATTATTATTTTGCATTGCCTCTTTTGTTTTTTTTTTTTTTGAAATTACTGTAAGTTGTGTATCAGTGGCGAGGTGTGATACTCAGACAGCAAGCTATGTTGCTCAGCGGGAAAGCAAGCTGTGAGGCTCAGCTGTTTGTAGGGAGTTCATCCTCAAAGCTGCGGATCAGCGGATTCAAGCTGTTTGGCAGCAGAAGCCTTACTCAGTTGAGTAAGGGGTCGATGTAGATCTCAAGCTCTAGATCGAACCACCTAAAAATTGATATGTCTTGTGTGTGTGATTGATTATATCATCTTTACTGTGATTAGATGAATGCTTTGGATTATCTACTATGTGCCTATGATTTCTCTGATATAATCAATTGTTGCTTAAGTCTTCAACCAAATTGTCCGCACTAATTCATCTCTGCATCTGCTAAATTTGATTGATATTTGATTTGTCTTGATCTAATTTGCACTATCTTCATTGCATACATGTATTATGGTCAATCATTCAGTGGTATATAAATAGGCTCAGTCAGAAGGATAGATACGTCAATCTGGAAAACTGACCCTTGCGTGAGGAGATTTTCAAATCAAACCATTGCCTGGTGCTATACTGAGTTTATTAATCTACTATCTTTGGAGTTCTCAGTGATTGACAGTTTATCCACAATAGATCTCTTTGTTAATAATTCATACTATTTTTAGTGTTTCTGTTCTCAGCAGTTTCGTTCATTTCCGCATTTCTATTAACTGCTATAGAATTTCAAAATTTGGGGTTCATCTATTCACCCCCCCTCTAGATCTGTAGTTCAATCCATTCACACATCAAAGATTTTGTTCACCTTAGCTTTATCTAACTCCCCTCCAACTTTCATGAGAGAAGACCCAACCGTTGAAGAATTAGGGCGCTTGCAAGTCGTTGGTTCGCTATAGGTTGCACAGGAATCAGTGCGCCAGTCCAGTGAAGATCAGGAGATTAAAAGCCGTAAACGAGGTTAGTTCACATAGTGTCTTCAGAAATTTTTGTTCCCCTTTCTATCTTCTACCTACCCTCCAATTTTCACGAATATAGGTCAAGAGAATCAGAAGATAGAGGGGCGGGAAGTGACTGATTTGGCACAGGATGTGCAGGAACCTGAGCAATCTTCCAGTTAGAAATTCGAAGTCTAAAGCTTGTCTCAGAGGTAGGTTATCTCGTGGATGGCTAGAATAATATGTTAGGAGTAAAAGCCCTCTGTTTTCTCCGAATTTCATTGATTATACATGGAGTATTATGCGTTTTCCTATCACTGCGCAACTAGGGATTTCATAGCATGCATGGCCCCATACTTTAAAGGAAAAGATGTTAACTTTGGCCTAATACATGCTACCCACGGATCTTCATGATTTCATTATGTCCTATCATGTCATATCTTCCTGTTTAGCATGATTGATTTTTACATGTTTATTACCCTAGAATAGGCCTCATGTAGCTAAAAACCTTCTGCACATAGCAGGCATAAGGCGGTCTTCCCAAGACCGCTGAAGTACAATAGTTATCCCAATAAGACCGCTAATACCAGAAACGGTCCTCTTGAGACCGCGTTAGTTTTCTGTGTTCTGTATTTTTGTTAAATCGAAATAGATTGCAGAACAACCCTATTAACTATATGTTAAGCCTAGATAATTAAGCTTTATTCCTATTTATAATACTGTATTAATAAATTTGGGTATATTAACTATTCATCTTGATTGATTTCGTGCTTCTTATGCACTTTGAACCTATTTTTAGCTTATGCTATTTTCATGCCAAAACATATATTCTTGTACTAATGATAATGTTTTTACATGTTTTACGGACTTGTTTAAGTGATGTTTTGATCGTTGTTTTGCCATGATCCCTTCTCATCTATAGTCTTTTCTTAAGTACATGGTGCATACCCCGGTGCGTGGCCATTAGATACACTTTTGCACTTATAAGCACACCTCTTGGACTTGTGATCCTCTCCGTTGGATATTCCTTCTACCAGACTAGGTGATCATGTTTCAAGGCCTCCGTAAGTCTCCGTGAGCCTGAGATTCCCACTAGGATGTCGAGCTGGTTGTACCCTCAAAGCCCAATTGTCTAGAAAGCACTTTACTGTCATTTTGTGTATCCTGAATGTAGCGGCCATCAGGAGACCGCCACTATCAAGTAGCGGTCATCCTGCAACCACTTCTGTCCAAGAGTTTCTCTGCATCAACCTTCTTTTCTTCATGCGTCGACTCTTCATAGAAACGATCCTTCTCTGACCGCATCTATCTAGAAACGGTCCTTGAAAGACCGTGTCTATCCAGAAATGGTCCAGACTTGACCGTCTTATGTCTAAACTATGTCTAACCCGCGGTTTAACCCTAGGGTTGGTTTTCTTAAGTTCCTAGATGGTCTATTGATTACCTAGAACCTAACACCTTATTCCAAAGCTATCTTATAAATTATGAAAGTTAAGAACATGCCGTTATGCTATCAGATTCTTTCCGTGGCATGACGTTGTTTTAAATCATTCTTTGAACTCTCATGATCTTACATTGAGTGCATTCTTTACCTTGGTTTGATTATCATGAAACTATTGTTGAATTGAATATTATTGGCTGAACTTTACTATATTCTCATGGAAGTAGCTTGATCTGTAACTTGAAGATGCAAGAGCGGGAACAGACAATGTCCAAGGGCTCCACACTAACCCCCTCGACAAATAGCCAGAAACGTGCTGAAAACCATGGGGTACGATGAACACTGGCGTCGCATTCCACCAGGAGTACTTTTTTTATAGATGGGTGAAAATCATGAGGCAAACTTGTGATAATTTACATGCTTGCTAGTACATTCTTGTTCATGACTTTCTAGTGCATAGCTTTGATGGTTATGAAGTACAATCTTGTTGATGAAAGGCCACTTTACTTTATAAATCTTGCTTGATCATGCTCTATTGTCCATTCATATTCATCATATCTCTATAATTCCTATCTTGTTACTTGGATTTCGTTCGAGTGTTTTGTCGCATTTTCTTTACCTTATTCACTAGAGCGAAAATGTAATTACTTAAAGCATGCCTCAATGTTGATGCGAATATACCTACTAGGCATGTGTGCTCATTACCCTACTTTTCCAATCTTTTCAGGAAGTTCAAGTGAGTCAGATTCAGATTATTCTTGCAACGGGTCCTAGAGTGATGATTGATGGTCGAGAGAAGACTTAGAATGTCAAGAGTGTTGTGCCCCTGTGTGACCTTTGACATTCATGGTTTTAATTATTGCCAAACACTATAAGTCATTGATATTTCCCACTCTCATATGATTGAAATACTTGATGCTTTTCCTTGACAGATAAGTCAAGGAATGGATTGTAGATGGCAAAAGTGAAAGCCCAATGATCACGCCCAAGCAAGGATTAAAATCCCTTCAAAGCAAGAGTCAATTCTTCAAGCTGGACAGCTATCAGAAGATCATGCTGGCTTCAAGAAGAGTCGACACTTCACATAGCCAAGGTCGATGCACAATGAAGAACACCCTTGGCTTCAATATCCAAAGGTCTGAGCATTCATTAAGGAAAGGTCAAAGACTCAGTAGACATCCTCAAGGTCTAAAGAGTTTGATGCCACAGACTAGAATGGACTGGAAATGGGTTTACGGGATTGAAGAAAATCTGTGAAAAACCAAGTTTTCGGTCGACCGCCGATCATGGACCGGTCGACCGGAATTACCAGAAACGAAAAAGCTACAGATATTCTCAGTACCGGTCGACCGCACAGAAGGACCGGTCGACCGGCCCAGCAGTCCGGTCGACCGCCCCCATACTGTCGGTTGACTGAAATTGCCAGCAACGAAAACTCTTGGCTCAACAAAATTTCGGTCGACCGACCACCTACCTCCGGTCGACCGGCAGCCCCGATGCAGCAATTGTTGACTTCGTTTTCTCAACGTGGGTAGCCCCTTTTCTTGGATTTGTTTAATCCTAAAGTCACCCAACCTACCATGATTTGTGGATCTGGTCTGGGACTTGTCTATGGACCATTCAAGGAGATATAAAATCAACACAAAGGGGGTTAGAAACCCTAATGGATCAAGGGAGATCAAAGAGAGGCTAGAAGAGGTTGTCCAAGGGAAGAAGAAGAGGGTTCTGTAGCCTTGAACAGTACTTTGTGTAGGAGTTCTTCATCTATTTCCAAGGTGATTCAAGCTCATATCGGAGCCAGCAACCTCCAAGGAAGTGTAGAAGCAAGCAAGGCTCTCAAGGGGATCTAAGGAAGCTCATTTCACAAGGAAGAAGAAGGCATTGCTGCTGAATCAAGAGGAGAGCTTTGCGAAGAAGAAGAAGCCTCTGTTTGTGATCTACATCGTGTGAAGACAAGAAGAAAAAGAGGCAGCCCTTGCTGAAGCATCAGATTCACCTCCTTCATTTCAGATAAGATCTTCTCGATTTTAGCACATCTCCATATCTTGTTTGAGCATTTTCATCTTGTTCTCTTTTTATATTGTTTAAGCTATTGAAAATGAGAATCGTCTCTACCGGGGTTAGTAGGAAGGCAGTTGGAAGGTGCTCCAATCTACGGTGTTATCGTCCCTACCGGTGGTTAGTAGGAAGGTAATCGGAGGTTTTCCGATCTGTGGTTTGGTGCGCTGCACTAGTGAAGCCTCACCGGGTTTGATGAGGGGTGGACGTAGGACTGGTGATTCAGTCCGAACCACCTTAAAATCTCGTGTGTTGTGGTTTGCTTGTGCGATTGCTTTGTGCTAGATGCATGCTTAGGTTCAATTGTTATTTTACTTGTTCATCCTGCTAAGCCAATCGTTGTATCCTTCGTTAAGCTAGTTATATTCCACTGCAATTCTCTTTATCTAGCTTTAAAGAGGGGTGTTCTGTGAAAAGAGGGGCAGGTCTATTCACCCCTCCCCTCTAGATCCGCCATCCACTACTCAACAAGTGGTATCAGAGCCTGATCTCTCATTATGGGGTCCAAGGACCTTGAGAAAAATGGTGGATTGTCGTCCAAGGGTTTATTACCTGAAGAACATTCTGTGAATAGGCCTCCTTATTTCACTGGAACTAATTATCCTTATTGGAAACAACGCATGCAGGTGTTCATTCGTGCCCAAGATTACAAACTCTGGCGAGTGATCAGCAAAGGTCCATATGAGCTTACGGATGATGAGGACTTGTGGACCAAAGAACAAATAAGAAAATCCACTGTCAACTAGAGTGCTAGACATTTCATGCAATGCTCACCCCATCTAGTAGAATTCTCAAGAGTAGCTACCTGTGCAACTGCAAAAGAAATGTGGGATAGGTTAGAAGTGATTTATGAAGGAACATCTCAGGTACGAGAAACAAAAGCCAACATTTTAGTTTCTCAATATGAAATGTTCAGGATGCGGCTTGATGAATCAATTTAAGACATGTATGCTCGCTTAACTGTGCTTACTAATAGTCTAACTGATCTGGGAAAGAAATATTCAGCGCAGAAAATTATAAGGAAGATTCTCAGATCACTGACCCCAACATGGCACACAAAGGCTACCGTGGTTGAAGAATCCAGAGATCTCGCAACTACTAAGGTAGATGAACTCATCGGGTCATTGATGACCTATGAGATCAATCTAAAGAACAAAGAGGCTGAGGTACCTAAGAAAAGGTCCCTAGCTCTTAAAGCAAGACCCAGCGGTCAAAGCACTTCTGATGAGGGTGAGGCTTCTGCAAGTGAGCGAGATGAGGATGACGTAGCCATGCTCACACGTAAGTTTAGAAAATTTCTGAGAAAGGAAGGTAAGAGCTTCATGAGAGGAAGGTCACATGTAAGGAAGGGTTACAAATATAATTCTAAAAACTTTAAGAAAGCTGACAAGATCATTTGTTATTCTTGCAACAAACCAGGGCACTTCAAGACTGAATGTCCTGAAAAATTCAGAAAAGCTGACAAATGGAAGGGCAAGAAGAAGAACAAGGCCATGGTGTCCACATGGAGCAACGAAGAAGAAAGTGATGATGGAATCAGCTCCTCGAACAAGGAAAAAGAAGATCTTTGCCTCATGGTCAGAGGTGACGAAGAAACTGAGGTACACTCTCCATTTGAAAATTTCACAATTGATGATTAGGAGGAAGCATATATACAGCTCATGAAAAAATATGACATGTACAAAAAGAAGAATAAATCATTGAAAAAGAAAATTAACTCGTTTGTGCATGATCATGGTATGAATCATAAGACTGCTTCACTTGAAACTGAAATTGAAGACCTTAAGAAAATGATTGAGAATTTGGAAGAGAGAAGAAAAGAAATGGCTGACTTGGAAACTGAAAATGAAGACTTGAGAAATGAGATTGATAGTATGAAGCTAAAAATACAAACCTATGAAAAGGATAGCAAATTGAGTAATGAGAAGTATGATGCTGTCAAACAAGTCAACAGTCAACTCCTTCAAAATATTGAAAAACTACAAAAAGAGTTGAAGGATAAACAACAATCTTTAGAAAAGTTTGTAGATGGAAAAGAAAACTTAGATGCATTACTAGGTACTAGAATGAATTTCAACAAGGAAGGGATGGGTTTTGATCCCACAAACAAAAGGCCAATTGGATTAAAAACTGTCACATTTGGTTCCTCTTCTGAGGCTTCTACCTCAAACACAACACCTACTCAAAATCAACAAAAATAAAATGATAAAGGAAAAGAAAAGGTTGAAGAGGAAGCCACTGAAATCCCCAAAAACATTGCTCAAAAATCTCAGAAGAGTCGACCTTCCCCACAGCATAGATCGACACTTCCTTGGCCATCACCCTCTCAGCCATCCAGAAGCCACTATAACTGGGTTGCACATAGGACAGGTCGACACTCCCATTCATACAGGTCGACATCACCTTGCTTTTGGGACAAATGTGATTCATTTTTGCTTCAATCCTATAAGCTTCAATCCCCTAGGTGGTAAAACAATCATTTTTAACCCAAAACCAACCAGTGGCCTCAATGGATTAAAAAGTAGACCTCCTCAAATGTCCATAAAATCCAACAAAGAGCCTCTAAATAGAAAGTGAATGTCAAAGCTGAAAAGAAAAATTAAATCCCTACACTAAGCAAAGAAAACATGAATGCAAGGAAGGTTTGGATTCCAAAAGAGATGGTATCATGTTTTCAAAATCTGAAGAAGTTGGTGGGACCTAAGTTTTGTTGGGTTCCAAACCCCATTGCTTAATTCCTTGTACAGGAGTGTCTTGCAGCCATGCATAACCGGTGGTACCTTGATAGCGGCTGTTCAAGACACATGACTGGAGACAGAACTAAATTTTGTTTCTTAGAGAAAAAGGAAGGAGGGCACGTCACATTTGGAGGGAACAACAAAGGAAGAATCATTGGAACAAGTAATGTAGGTAAGAACCTCTCCAACTCCATTAGAAATGTGCTGTTAGTTGAAGGTTTGAAATACAACTTGCTCAGTATAAGTCAATTGTGTGATAAAGGTCACAAAGTGTTGTTTGACTCTCATGAATATAGAATCCTTGAACCAAAATCTGACAAGGTAAAATTTTCTGGTAAAAGAGTCAACAATGTTTACATGATTGACTTAGATGATCATGCTCACATAAACCTCTGTCTTGCTGCACCAAAATCTGAGCTTGCATGGTTATGGCATCGTAGACTAGGACAAGCTAGCTACAATGTCTTACATAAACTTTTAAAGCATTCAATGGTGAAAGATTTACCTGAACTATCTTTTAAACAACAAAACAAACTGTGTGATGCATGTGCCCTAGGTAAACAAACAAGAAAATCCTTCAAGGCTAGATCTGCAAATATGTCATCCAAACCACTCGAGCTGATTCATATGGACTTGTTTGGTCCAACCAGAACTGCGAGTTTAAGTGGTAAAAAATATGGATATGTCTTGGTGGATGATTTCTCTAGGTTCACATGGGTTTTCTTTCTCACACATAAAAATGATGCTTTTGATGAGTTTCAGGCACTCTATATGAAGATAAAGCAAGACGGTGAGTTTAAAATCTCCAACCTTCAATCTGATCATGGTGGTGAACTTGAAAATACTGAATTCTATAATCTCTGTAGGGCTGAAGGCATTTCACATGGATTTTCATCACCAAGAACCCCTGAGCAAAATGGTGTAGTTGAAAGAAGGAATCGAACACTCATAGAGATGGCGAGGACAATACTTGCCGAACGGCAATTCCCAAGGAAGTTTTGGGCTGAGATGGTAAACAATGCTTGTTACATTATCAACCGATCTATGGTAAGGCCACACATCAAAAAGACTCCTTATGAGTTGCTGAAAGGTAACACGCCCTCTCTCTCGCATATGAAAGTGTTTGGGTCTAAATGCTTCATCCACAACAATGATAAAAGAGAATTTGATAAATTCGAGCCCAAGAGCGATGAAGGTATATTCCTTAGATATTCTGATAGATCTAGGGATTATAGAATTTACAACATTAAGAGTCAAACTGTGGAAGACTCACCCCATGTTTCCTTTGATGAATATCATGATGATTCCAAAAATGATAACTATTGCAGGAAAAATGATGAAGACGGGGAATTCCTAAGCATGAAGGAATAGAATAATCCTCCACAAGAAGAAACAAGAGAAGATGGTGACATAGCTGAATCAAGCAGTGCAAGGGATCAAGCTCCAGAAGAAGGTAATGATTCTACAGACATTAGAATTCTTAAGGATCACCTTTAGAAAATGTCATTAGAAGCTTGAATGATCCACCTAGAACTAGGTCACATTTTAGAATTGTGGAAGAATTAGATCATCTTGCTCTTGTCTCCCAGATTGAACCCAAGAATATTGATGAAGCATTAAATAGTGAAAAATGGATAAACTCAATGTGTCACGCCCCGACACAGAATATCGGGTCGTACAGTTAGAAACTAGCTAGAAATCATATAAATATTCTAAACTAAACAATTACACATGTGCTAAGAAAAGAGATAACTTATTGATCATGAAATATTCCAAATCTAGTACAATATCCTTAAACCAACTTAATACAAACTGAGACAATAACAACTCAATCAATAGTATCATAACTGAAACTAAACACACTCTAAGGCACAACTACAAGTAGGATAACTATGCCAACTGCAACTCTAGAACTGGTGCACTCAAAGATATCACTCCTGCCCCTCCCCATCGGTATACGCATCGTCACCTGAACAGCCTGGAAAGGGGGGAAACAACAACTATGAGCTGACGCTCAGTAGGAAATAACAGGCAAGTTTACGTGATTAACAATTTAATTACATTTTCGTATGCCATGCTAATAAAAGAAATAAATGACGATAGAAACAACGTAATAAAAGATCTTGCAAGGTCAAGAAATATATGATGACAAGAATTAACAAGATAACAAGTACAAGAATTTACAACAGGAGATAGTAATAGAGAATTGGCCAACAAGCAAGTAATTTAAACATCATTTCAAGCACGATCAAGTAACAAGAGTAACAAGAGATTTTCATGTCATAGACGTCACACTAGTCATGCACTCGGTGCAATGCCTCACCATGTCATTATAACATCCCATGGGCTCAATAATTTTTCGGGCGCTCTCCCCAGGACCAAACCGGGCCCTTATGATGCGTTGGCATTGATTTATTGGATCCAAGATCTCACGTTGTCTAGACATTCAGTCAAGTTAAATGGCCAATTTAATCAGAGGAATTTCTGTCAGAAGTTCAAGATTTAAAGGACTAACCTGTCCTTGGATTCATTAACTTAAAAACTCGGTATACGGTCACTTCTGGGCCGTTTGACATAACATACGGCTACTACTGGCTGTATTACAAGAACTGGACCAAATCTCAGTTCATGAGGTCAAGAATGAATAGTTGACAGTGCCGTTCAGGTAAGTAAGCAGTACGTGACCTTAAGACACAATTACGATACTTATGCGGACTACACTAGACCGTTCATGGAGACAAGCAGTCAACTATGAGCTACTCATGTGATGATTAGCCCAAGTCGATCCGTGACTTATAACTCAGCGATTTGGTCACAATTTCCAGGTCGTAGCCGGGTCATACGGATCTCAAAATGGCGGATTCTAACTTGCCGGATAGAGTGTCCGGGTTGAATCGCACTAAGGGACAGCAATTTAGGTTTAATAGTCGTAATGCCATATAGATTGTTAGTGTGCTATTAGTCTATTCTACCGGGGTATAAGGGCTTTTAATTGATTTCCTAACATCCATTTAAAAATACCTTGATTCGTGAATTATTATAAATCTCAATTCAAGAGATAAGTTAATTACAAGATGGTAACTCAAGATACTATTTTTTTTTTTGTAAAATACGAGTCACCTAGTGTTAATAGGGAGAGTGCACCCCCTTCCAGAGGAAGAGAATGGACCCACTCCACCTAAAGAACACTAAGTGCTGCTTTTATTGATATATGAAACCAAGTACAAGAAGAGGGCCAAAGCCTAACAAAAAGTGGCAACGGGCCAGCAAAAAGGTAAACACATGGCTATACATCAGAAATTTTCTTGGGAAAAACAAAGACATATGAACTAGACAAAAATTCTTCGAATGTTAGGAAGGGCTGCAGCATCCGCCAACGCATAAGCTTTAGCACGTGTAGGTAACTCATGCCGAGTGTAAAACACCTCATTCTGCCTTTGAAAAACAGCATGCTCAGCCAAGGTATCAGCAACTTGGTTGGCTTCTCTATACACATGTGAGATGGAGCATCCCAAGGAAGACAAAAGGTCTTGAATTTCAGCCCACCAATGATGAAGCACCCAAGGGGGAGGTTTCTTTCTAACAATCATATCAACAAGTAAAGATGAGTCAGAGTATATAACAGAAATGGAGATGGACAATGAATGTGCTAATCTCAATGCATCCACCATGGCCTAACTCAAGATACTAGAACAAGCCAATAATGACAATAGACAGTAATACAAGACAGCAATTTACTTTCAAAATTATCATTTTATTATATGGGTTTCTAATTAACCATTTGTGTGCGTTGAAGTGGAGATAGTAATCAGGATGGTTTATACACATTGTTCTTCAATTTTGGATTGAGGAACGCTGGGCTTAATTTGAGATCAATGGGTTGCATGTATTGGTCATTGGTTCCTCAAAATATGGTTTTCAATTAGACTAGGTTCAATGGGTCGATCCCCTCACGGTCCGGATCGATTCTCGGGTCGAAAACAAGCCCACCGGGGCTGTCAGCAAATGGGTCGACCCATTGGGTCGACCCTTGAAAATCCAGGGTGTATGGGTCGACCCAATGGGTCGACCCCTGCGTTCGCAGACGCGAACGTGACTTCCGTAAAACGGAAAAATCTCACCCAATTGGGGTCTAATTTGACTGAGATCTTAACTCCATGCCCCTAGGATCTTGATGGACATATTAGGGTCATAATACAAGGGTTTGAAACCCTAAATTCACCGGAAAACCAATCGAAATGACAACCTATCTAGGAAGAACACTTAAAAACCTAATCTTAACATGCTTCTAATCAAACACGAAATTCTCTAAGCACGGTCTATAAAAATTGGGGCTTTATATATCAAAAGAAAGCTTACTCGACACTGATTCCAACCATATATGACATGCTATATGGTGATCAAGATTAATAACTCGAAATCATGATTTAACTCAAAAGAATATATCATAAACCACGTCTAGACATGCTCTTACTCAAATCAAAAATTCTCTAAACATGATGCATAAAATTTAGGGCTTTCTACGTCAAATGAAAGCTAACATGTTGCTGATTACAACCATATATGTTAATTAGAGTTTGGTCTGTTATAACCTACCTCAATCGAAGAGAGATTTAGAAGTTAGAACGAAGAATGCCCGTTTGACAGCCCTTCACTATATCTATGAGATCTCCCTCCACACCTAATAGAATTTGGGCCTTTTACTACCAATGGAAAGAGCTCTCCGAGAGGATCAAAATGGTATACTCATGTGTTGATTTTGGTCGAGGGTACCTACCTTAATCGAAGGAACAAAGAGGGCCAAAGAAAAACCCACGAACTCGGACACTCCTCCAATAAACGCGAGAGATCTCTCTAGATCGGAATCCTCTGGGAACACCACTACTACCAAATGAAAATAGACACATGGGGCTTTCTTTTAATAGGTCATACTCATTCTGGATCCTTCCAGGAAGGGAGAAATCATCCCTTGAAGTGGCGTGTTCAAACCGCCGTCGCCAAAGTTGACCTAGCCCATGCGCGACCAAATGCTCCCCATAAGTTAAAAATTTCATGGCATTGTGAGAGGGGAAATGATCCTCTCTTTAATACCTTTCATTTGCCCCTGGAATCACCTCATTTGGTTGAGAAATGAGCTCGAATTTGATGTTTTAAGGTGGTGGTTACTATTGAGCACGAATTTGGTTAGGTAAGTGTGAAAATTTGACTAATCCCACTGATTCGGCCTAGTTAATGATTTTATTAGGCTTAGTCATAGAAGATAAAATTATTAAACGCAATTGATTCTATAAGAATATGATTTTTATGGATTTTTATAAAATAGTCGAAATGTGACTTATTCTATTTATTAAAGAATTAATCTAATTAATTTTAAATTAATTCCCATAAGTTCAAATAAATTCAAATAATTTCTAATTAAAATCAAATAAATTTCTAATTAAATTTCTAGAAGAACTTGGGGTATTACACCTTCCTCCACTTAAAGAATTTGGTCCTCCAAATTCACTGCACGTTAATACAGAGATAGGGAAAGATTAGCTCACCTAGAATAAGTCGGGATACCGCTTCCGCATAGTATCTTCAGACTCCCAAGTAGCTTCCTCAGCTCCACGCCGACTCCACTAAATTTTGACCATTGGTATGGAACGATTTCGGAGTTGCTGTTGCTTCCCATCCAGAATCTTGATAGGTCTTTCTTCATAGGTCAAATCTTCCTTCAATTCGAAATCCCGCTTCCGCATAGTATCTTCAGACTCCCAAGTAGCTTCCTCAGCTCCACGCCGACTCCACTAAATTTTGACCATAGGTATGGAACGATTCCAAAGTTTCTGTTGCTTCCCATCCAGAATCTTGATAGGTCTTTCTTCATAGGTCAAATCTTCCTTCAATTCGAAATCCACATGCTGAATGATGTGAGTGGAGTCGTACACATATTTCCGTAACATAGACACGTGGAAAACATTGTGTACGCCAGACAACTGAGGTGGTAAAGCCAGGCTGTAAGCAACCTCTCCCACTCTATCCAGAATCTCAAACGGACCAATATATCTCGTACTCAGTTTACCATGAATGCCAAATCTTCGAATCCCTCTTGTAGCAGAGACTTTCAGAAATACATGCTCGCCAACTTGAAATTCCAATGCTCTTCTCCTTGTGTCGGCATAACTCTTCCGTCTTGATTGAGCCACTTGTAACCGGTCTCGGATAATACGGATGTTCTGTGATGATTCTGAAATAAGATCTGGTCCAAGCCATTGCTTCTCACCTACCTCATCCCAACATAACGGGGAACGACAACTTCTTCCATACAATGCTTCAAAAGGAGCCATTTGAATGCTGGATTGATAACTGTTGTTGTAGGTGAATTCAATCAAAGCCAAATGGTCATTCCAACTGCCTCCAAAATCAATCATGTAGGCTCTAAGCATATCTTCCACTATCTGGTTGGTTCTTTCAGTCTGTCCATCTGTCTGTGGATGAAAGGCAGTACTGAAATTCAGACGAGTACCCAAAGACGCTTGCAGTCCTTTCCAGAAATGTGAAGTAAATCTGGGGTCTCTATCAGACACAATACTGACTGGTATACCATGGAGCCTTACCACTTCTTTCATATATAAAGCAGCCAATACATCAACTATCCATTTGGACTTAACGGGTAAGAAATGAGCTGACTTTGTCAATCGGTCGACAATCACCCATATTGCATCAAATCCACCACGAGTTCTAGGTAGACCCATAATGAAGTCCATGCCAATACTTTCGCACTTCCATTGGGGTATGTCGAGTGGTTTCAACTTTCCTGCCTGTCTGAAATGCTCAGCCTTGACTTGCTGACAAACCAAGCATCTACTCACGAAATCTGCAACTTCCCTTTTCATATTCGGCCACCAAAAGGATCTTTTCAAATCCTTGAACATTTTAGTGCCTCCCGGATGCATGGTGTATTTGGACCTATGAGCTTCTTCAAGAATCTTGTTCTTTATTCCGGCTTCATCAGGTACACAAGTTCTACCCTGGAATAACAATCTTCCATGGTCAGCTATCATGAAGTCAGGTCTGCTGCTCAAGCTTCCCTTGATCTCTACTAGCTCGGGGTCATTATCTTGCAAAGATTTGATTTCCATCAACAATTCGGGCTTAAGTTGAATCTGTGCAATCATAACCCGATCATTGTCAATATTCAGATCCAGACTAGCTAATTATTCCAGTAGCTTCCACTCTTGTAACATGAGACTTGACAATCTAGCTACAGGCTTCTGGCTTAATGCATCTGCCACAACATTGCCTTTTCCAGGATGATACTTAATCGAGAAGTCGAAGTCCTTCAAGTACTCCAACCATCTTCTTTGCCTCATATTGAATTCCTTCTGAGAAAATAAATATTTCAGACTCTTATGATCTGAAAACACTGTGAATGTTTCTCCATACAAGTAATGCCTCCATATCTTCAAGGCAAACACGACTGTTGCAAGCTCCAAATCATGAATAGGATAATTCTCTTCATGCTTCCTCAACTGCCTAGAAGAATAGGCAATCACTTTCCCATGCTGCATGAGTACACAGCCTAACCCAATACCTGAAGCATCAGTGTATACAACAAAACCTCCGTCACCCGAAGGTAAAGCCAATACAGGTGCAGTAGTTAAACATTCCTTCAAAGTCTGAAAGCTTCGCTGACATGCTTCTGACCAATCAAACTTGCTCTCCTTGCGGGTTAATCGGGTGAGAGGTACCGCAATCTTGGAGAAATCTTGAATAAATCTTCTGTAGTAGCCTGTCAGGCCTAGGAAACTTCTAACTTCAGTCACACTAGTAGGCTGGTCCCAATTCTTCACTGCCTCTACCTTCGAAGGATCAATAGAAATACATTCTTTTGTGATAATATGTCCTAGAAAGGACACCTCTTACAGCCAGAAATCACATTTACTGAACTTGGCATATAGCTGATGATCTCTCAATAGTTGCAATGCCATCCTCAGATGTTCAGCATGCTCCTCTTCATTCTTGGAATAAATCAGGATGTCATCAATGAATACCACGACCCATTGATCAAGATAGGGCCGAAATACATTGTTCATCAACTGCATGAAAGCTGCTGGTGCATTCGTTAGACCAAAAGACATAACGACAAATTCAAAATGACCATACCTGCTGCGAAAAGCCGTTTTATAGATATCATCTTCCTTGATCCGCAACTGATGATATCCAGATCGAAGATCGATCTTAGAAAAATACTGAGCTCCCGCTATCTAGTCAAATAATTAGTCAATCCTCGGCAATGGATATTTGTTCTTGACAGTCTGCTGGTTCAATTGCCGATAATCGATGCACAATCTCATCGAACCATCTTTCTTCCTGAAGAATAATATAGGGGCTCCCCAAGGGGAAGTACTTGGACGAATGAAACCCTTCTCGAGCAATTCCATCAACTGTTACTTTAATTCTCTCAGTTCCGCAGGAGACATACGATAAGGAGCCTTGGAAATAGGAGATGTGCCAGGAATGAGATCAATAGAGAAGATAACTTCCCGCTCAGGCGGAAGTCCTGGTAGTTCCTTTGGAAAGACATCAGGAAATTCTCAGACAGCAGAAATGTCCTTAATCTCAATTTGCTGCTCAGGGGTTGCACAGACAAAGGCTATAAAAGCCTTGCATCCTCGTCTCATCAGATTATCAGCTCGAAGAGTCGAGATAAGTGATACGGAGTTATGGTGCTTAACTCCTACAAAAGAAAGTCCACGGTGCCTAGTAAAAGACACAGAGCTAGAACTGCAGTGAACATTTGCCTCGTATCTAGCCAACCAATCTGCTCCTAGGATTACATCATAATCATTCATGTCCATGCAAACTAAATCAGCTGATAAATTCTGTTCATCAATCATAACCTTACTACAAGGATAGAAATACTGAATTGCCGATCTAGAACCAATAGGCGTTGAGATTTCTAATGGAGAATTCATCAAAACAGGTTCCACAACTAAAGACTTAGCAAATCTCCGAGAAATAAATGAATGTGTGGCACCAGTATCAAAAAGAACAAATGCTGGCTTGTCGAGAATAATAAGAGTACCTTCGATGAGTCCACCATCCTCGGCGATTCCTGCTTCATCTGCGTGCAAAGCTTGGAGCTTGCCTTGCGGCTTTCTGATGCCTTGTGATTTTGCCGGGGTAGATTGCTCCGATAAAAGAGAACAATTAGGGATACGGTGCTCCTTACTTCCACATCGCAAACAGGCGCCCACCTTGCGCCAGCACTCCTCCATCTTGTGACTAGGACGATCACAAAACTTGCACACGCCCTTGAATGGAACAATAGGGCCAGGCTTCTTGTCTTCATACTTCGGCATCTTGCCCTTCCACGATCCAGAACCACTCCACGAACCAGGCCCACTAATAGGCCTCTTCTTGCTATACTCGGGTTTGATATTCCCGGAACCCGTAGGTTGTTCCTTCTTTGTGCCTTTTCCACGGATTCTCTCCGTCATTTCTAGAGTGTCTTCCAGGACTTGAGCTTTCCACACCATCTCGGAATAAGTCAAAATTTCTATCGGTGCCAGTTGATTGATATAATGCAGCCTCAGTCCATTAAGAAAGCGCTTAGCCTTCATTTTCTCGGTGGATATTAAGTGAGTAGCATAACGAGAAAGCCGAGAAAACTGAGCTTCATATTCTGCCACAGATAAACTTCGCTGCTTCAAAGCCGCGAACTCCGCTGCCTTCTTCTCTTGCACTCTATCAGAAAAATATTTGCCATTGAAGAATTCCTCGAACTCCTCCCATGTGACTTGCTGATCACCGAGAGTTGCCTTTACCGATTCCCACCATGTCCTTGCATCACGTTCCAGTTGAAAGGTCGAGAGAAGGACACGTTCTTGATTGCTACATTGCATTACTTCAAATATCCTTCCCATCTCATCCAGCCAATGCTCGGCTTTATCAGGGTCAGTCGAGCCCGCAAATCTCGGCGGATTCATTCCCCGAAAGTTCTGATATAAATCACCAGTGCCATGGTGTGCAGCTCCTGCTTGGGCCGCTTGTTGCAAAGCCTGAGTAAGGCCTTGAACCATACGCTGCAAGTTCCTCCATTCTGCACGGTCAGCTGCCATTGCAATGGCCTACACGTGGAATAGATTACTTAGGTTCATTAAAAATAGATAATAACACGATTAAGATATGAACTTAACCCAAGTTTCTACCCAATCTCACCAGGTCAGGTCCTTAGACTTTAACAAGGTTAGGGGTCCTATGATAACACTTAGAACCCTAGAACTTGGAAAACCTAGATCTTTTAGGGAAACCTAGGAATATTATACCTAGGCTCTGATACCAACTAAACTGCCACGCCCCGACGCGGAATATCGGGTCGTACAGTTAGAAACTAGCTAGAAATCATATAAATATTCTAAACTAAATAATTACACAGGTGCTAAGAAAAGAGATAACTTATTGATCATGAAATATTCCAAATCTAGTACAATATCCTTAAACCAACTTAATACAAACTGAGACAATAACAACTCAATCAATAGTATCATAACTGAAACTAAACACACTCTAAGGCACAACTACAAGTAGGATAACTATGCCAACTCCAACTCTAGAACTGGTGCACTCAAAGATATCACTCCTGCCCCTCCCCATCGGTATGCGCATCATCACCTGAACAGCCTGGAAAGAGGGGAAACAACAACTATGAGCTGACGCTCAGTAGGAAATAACAGGCAAGTTTACGTGATTAACAATTTAATTACATTTTCATGTGCCATGCTAATAAAAGAAATAAATGACGATACAATGAAACAACGTAATAAAAGATCTTGCAAGGTCAAGAAATATATGATGACAAGAATTAACAAGATAACAAGTATAAGAATTTACAACAGGAGATAGTAATAGAGAATTGGCCAACAAGCAAGTAATTTAAACATCATTTCAAGCACGATCAAGTAACAAGAGTAACAAGAGATTTTCATGTCATAGACGTCACACTAGCCATGCACTCGGTGCAATGCCTCACCATGTCATCATAACATCCCACGGGCTCAATAATTTTTCGGGCGCTCTCCCAAGGACCAGACCGGGCCCTTATGATGCGTTGGCATTGATTTATTGGATCCAAGATCCCACGTTGTCTAGACATTCAGTCAAGTTAAATGGTCAATTTAATCAGAGGAATTTCTGTCAGAAGTTCAAGATTTAAAGGACTAACCTGTCCTTGGATTCATTAACTTAAAAACTCGGTATACGGTCACTTCTGGGCCGTTTGACAGGACATACGGCTACTACTGGCCGTATTACAAGAACTGTACCAAATCTCAGTCCACGAGGTCAAGAATGAACGGTTGACAGTGCCGTTCAGGTAAGTAAGTAGTACGTGACCTTAAGACATAATTACGATACTTATGCGGACTACACTAGACCGTTCATGGAGACAAGCGGTCAACTATGAGCTACTCATGTGCTGATTAGCCCAAGTCGATCCGTGACTTATAAATCAGCGATTTGGTCACAATTTCGAGGTCGTAGCCGGGTCATACGGGTCTCAAAATGGCAGATTCTAACTTGCCGGATAGAGTGTCCGGGTAGAATCGCACTAAAGGACAACAATTTAGGTTTAATGGCCGTAATGCCATATAGATTGTTAGTGTGCTATTAGTCTATTCTACTGGGGTATAAGGGCTTTTAATTGATTTCCTAACAGCCATTTAAAAATACCTTGATTCGTGAATTATTATAAATCTCAATTCAAGAGATAAGTTAATTACAAGATGGTAACTCAAGATACTAGAACAAGCCAATGATGACAATAGACAGTAATACAAGACAGTAATTTACTTTCAAAATTACCATTTTATTGTATGGGTTTCTAATTAACCATTTGTGTGCGTTGAAGTGGAGATAGTAATCGGGATGATTTATACACTTTGTTCTTCAATTTTGGATTGAGGAACGCCGGGCTTAATTTGAGATCAATGGGTTGCATGTATTGGTCATTGGTTCCTCAAAATATGGTTTTCAATTGGACTAGGTTGAATGGGTCGATCCCCTCACGGTCCGGATCGATCCTCGGGTCGAAAACAAGCCCACCGGGGCTGTCAGCAAATGGGTCGACCCAATGGGTCGACCCCTGGAAATCCAGGGTGTATGGGTCGACCCCTGGAAAACCAGGGGTCTGCCAGCGTGTGGGTCGACCCATTGGGTCGACCCTCGCACGGACAGACTCCTGTCTGTGTATGGGTCGACCCAATGGGTCGACCCCCGGGGTGTATGGGTCGACCCAATGGGTCGACCCCTGCGTTCGCAGACGCGAACGTGACTTCCATAAAACGGTAAAATCTCACCCAATTGGGGTCTAACTGGACTGAGATCTTAACCCCATGCCCCTAAGTTCTTGATGGACATATTAGGGTCATAATACAAGGGTTTGGAACCCTAAATTCACCGGAAAACCAATCGAAAGCACAACCTATCTAGGAAGAACACTTAAAAACCTAGTCTTAACATGCTTCTAATCAAACACGAAATTCTCTAAGCATGGTCTATAAAAATTGGGGCTTTCTATATCAAAAGAAAGCTTACTCGACGCTGATTTCAACCATATATGATATGCTATATGGGGATCAAGATTAATTACTCGAAATCATAATTTAACTCAAAAGAATACATCATAAACCACGTCTAGACATACTCTTACTCAAATCAGAAATTCTCTAAACATGATGCATAAAATTTAGGGCTTTCTACGCTAAATGAAAGCTAACATGCTGCTGATTACAACCATATATGTCTATTAGAGTTTGGTCTATTATAACCTACCTCAATCGAAGAGAGATTTAGAAGTTAGAACGAAGAATGCCCGTTTGACAGCACTTCACTATATCCACGAGATCTCCCTCCACACCTAATAGAATTTGGGGCTTTTATCACCAATGGAAAGAGCTCTCCGAGAGGATCAAAATGGTATACTCATGTGCAGATTTTGGTCGAGGGCACCTACCTTAATCGAAGGAACAAAGAGGGCCAAAGAAAAACCCACGAACTCGGACACTCCTCCAATAAACGCGAGAGATCTCTCTAGATCGGAATCCTCTGCGAACACCACTGCTACTAAATAAAAATAGACACATGGGGCTTTCTTTTAATAGGTCATACTCATTCTGGATCCTTCCAAGAAGGGAGAAATCGTCCCTTGAAGTGGCGTGTTCAAACCGCAGCCGTCAAAGTTGACCTAGCCCATGCGCGACCAAATGCTCCCCATAAGTTAAAAATTTCGTGGCATTGTGAGAGGGGAAATGATCCTCTCTTTAATACCTTTCATTTATCCCTGGAATCACCTCATTTGGTTGAGAAATGAGCTCGAATTTGATGTTTTAAGGTGGTGGTTACTATTGAGCACGAATTTTGTTAGGTTAGTGTGAAAATTTGACTAATCCCACTGATTCGGCCTAGTTAATGATTTTATTTGGCTTAGTCATAGAAGACAAAATTATTTAATGCAATTGATTCTACAAGAATTTGATTTTTATGGATTTTTATAAAATAGTTGAAATGTGACTTATTCTATTTATTAAAGAATTAATCAAATTAATTTCGAATTAATTCCCATAAGTTCAAATAAATTCAAATAATTTCTAATTAAAATCAAATAAATTTATAATTAAGTTTCTAGAAGAATTTGGGGTATTACACAATGCAAGACGAATTTAACCAGTTTGAAAGAAACAAAGTTTGGCATCTTGTTCCTAGACCATTATCACAATCTGTCATAGGCACTAAATGGGTATTTAGGAACAAACTCAGTGAGGATGGTAAGATAATAAGAAACAAGGCTAGATTGGTGGCTCAAGGGTATAATCAAGAGTTTGGGGTAGGGTTGGAGGAATCTTTTGCCCCAGTAGCAAGACTTGAGGCCATCAGAATTTTACTTACCTTTGCATGCTCCCTTAGAATAAAGTTGTATCAAATGAATGTAAAAAGTGCTTTCTTAAATGGTTTGATCAAAGAAGAAGTCTATATGGAGTAGCCCCCTGGCTTTGAGAACTCTAACCATGCAGATTTTGTATACAATCTAGATAGTGCACTTTATGGCTTGAAGCAGGCACCAGGAGCTTGGTATGAGAGACTAAGCTCGTTCCTCATTGAGAAAAAGGGTACACACGAGGTAAGGTAGACCAAACACTTTTTACTAAGAAGTAAGGTAAGAACATCTTGATTGTTTAAATTTATGTTGTGAATATTATATTTGGTTCTACTAAATCTGAAATGTGTCAGGAATTTGCTAACCTCATGACTAGCGAATTCGAAATGAGCCTAATGGGAGAACTCCAATTTTTTCTCGGTTTGCAGGTCAACCAAGGAGAAGATGGGTGCTTCATAAGTCAAGGCAAATACATCAAGGAGCTGCTGAAAAGATTCAACATGACAAGCTGCAAAATAATTACAACTCCTATGAGCACCACAACATCACTAGATTCTGATGAAAATGATAAATTTGTGGATACAAAAATCTATAGAGGTATGATCGGCTCCTTGCTTTATCTGACTGTATCCCGACCAGACATCCAGTTTTGTGTTTGCCTCTGTGCTCGATTTCAAGCTAGTCCTAGAGAGTCCCACTTGACTACCGTCAAATGTATCCTTAGATATGTTGCCGAAACTCAAGATTTGGGATTGTGGTATCCGTCATCATGTGATTTATCTCTTATTTCTTATTCTGATGCGGACTATGCTGGATGCAAGCTGGATCGTAAAAGTACTAGTGACTACTGCCAGTTTCTGGGCTGGTGTTTAATTTCTTGGGCCTCCAAGAAACAACACTCGGTTTCCCTCTCAACCCTAGAAGCAGAATACGTTGCTGCGGGGAGCAGTGGCACCCAAGTGTTGTGGATTAAACACCAACTCCAAGACTACTTAGTGGATCTTGGTTGTATCCCGATTCTGTGTGATAACACCATTGCTATCAGTCTTGCAAAAAATCTAGTCCAGCACTCTAGGACCAAGCATATTGAGATTAGGCATCACTTCATTATAGATGAGGTCTTTAAGAAAAACTTTGAACTGCATTTTGTTGATACACTAAATCAGATTGCTGAAATCTTCACCAAGCCCCTGTGTAATGACAGGTTTACAACACTCAGAAGGGAGCTTGGTCTTTGTAGACCTCAAGCTAATAAAAATTGAAATGATGATCTTCGTCAATTTGGTTATGTGCTTTTGCTGATTGGTATTCGTGCATTGTTTATATGTAAATATGTCACTTTGCATGTGGTGTAGCATTGCATGTAGTTGCATAATAAAGTTGAATTCATGTTCACGATGCATTGCATGTGGTGCAGCATCATTCTTGCATGGTCATGCTATATTAAATGCTAAAGTGTGGAAAGGCAAGTTATGCTTGTCTAGAAACACTCACCATGCGTGGGGATTCACCACCGCCAAGTACCATGCGTCACTGTCGCATGTAGGCCATACAGTAAGGGGGAGCTATTTCTTTGAAGCATTCATACATATGTTTCATCTTCATTCAGTTACCATCAATAAGTGTACAACCATGGGTCGGGTCATGCATTTCATTTCTGATCATTCCCCTTAGTTGTAAACATAACTCCTTGAATGCATTCACTGCATATCCTTAGGGGGAGTCTTGCTGCTTCTCTTAATCTCTTGCAATCTAAACTTCAATAGCTTCCAGTCTAAACATGTGATCATGAAACAGACAGACCTATGGCGTAAGAGCTTTCTATTATATGAACTGATGATTGTCCATCCAATTAAAATGGTTCAGATTTAATGATTTCCTTGAAGTTCTGATAAATTTTTTGAAATCAACTATGTTCGGTGGTTTTAATAGACTTTAACTAGAGCTTGCATGTTGTGCCTTGAATGACTGTCCTGAAATCTGAAAATTCAAACTTTATGGCAACCTTGGTGATACACTAAAGCTTAGTATTATTTTTAAACAAATTGATGAGCTAGAATTCCTGACAGTAAATTTGATAGAACAATGATATTGTTGCACGGAGAAATATGTCACGTCCTCAAAACAAGTGACGAATGATATGTCATGATGTGCCCCTATTATCTCTGTCTTAATTAAATTAGAATCTAGGGAGAGCAATGGCATAATTGCTGAGAAATATATCTCCTCATCAAAGAAATGAGGTCAGATATGTCATGAGGTGACATCGCTATCTCTGTTCAATCTGAAGCATAACAGTCAGTCTTACCAAATACATTAGAATGCTGGCGTCTCAATAACATGTATTCTTACGAATAGGAGGCATGTACTAGACTCGATTGCTCGTAAAATATGAATCATGTGCATACAAATGCAAAAGATCATGAAAAATAGTGCTGAAATCATAAAATTCCCTACTTTAGTCATGCTTGTTTACTCTCAATACTAGTTTGTGCTAGTCCCGATGAAGTTATTGAATATGGATGTATAAGACGAAGGAAGGTTAACCACTGCCATGATATGCACTTCTAGTTCATTTCTATTAAAACATGGATGTGGATGCATTTTGAACTCTATTGTTGATCTCGGATTTCATTAGCTTTGAACCTTGTATATTGCTCACGGCATGTTTCAGATCTGCATATAATGGCTTGTTCTAAACTCCTATTCGCTCTGTTCTCTAAGACATTTGTCACTGTTTCTACCTCATCCCTCCCTTTTGCTGTTTTCAAAGGGGGAGAATACCTTTGTGAGTTGTCTTTGTAAGTTGTCAAAGGGGGATAATAACTTTGTGAGACGGGGGAGAGTCAACAGTCCCTCACCATGCATACACTCAGGGAGAGCAGCATCCATAATCAAGAGGAACTTGAATAGCATTCACATGCTTTGATCATTCATGCATAGCATAATCATCCATGTATCTTGAGCTGCATATGTTATACATTTGCCATCTTGGACATTACTGCCGAATAATGACTCACAGTGTTGCCATCATCAAAAAGGGGGAGAATGTTGTGCCCCTGTGGTCATTTGACATTCATGGTTTTGATTATTGCCAAACACTATAAGTCATTGATGTTTCCCACTCTCATATGATTGAAATACTTGATGCTTTTCCATGACAGATAAGCCAAGGAATGGAGTGGAGATGGCAAAAGTGAAAGCCTAATGATCACGCCCAAGCAAGGATTAAAATCCCTTTAAAGCAAGAGTCAATTCTTCAAGCTGGACATCTATCAGAAGATCATGCTGGCTTCAAGAGGAGTCGACACTCGGCACAAAAGAGTCGACACTTCACATAGCCAAGGTCGAAGCACAATGAAGAACACACTTGGCTTCAACGTCCAAAGGTCTGAGCATTCATTAAGGAAAGGTCAAAGACTCAGAAGACATCCTCAAGGTCTAAAGAGTTTGATGCCAGAGACTGGAATGGACTGCAAATGGGTTTACGGGGTTGATTGAAGAAAAACTGGGAAAAACCAAGTTTTCGATCGATCGCCTGTCATGGACCGGTCGACCGGAATTACTAGAAACGAAAAAGCTATAGACATTCTCTGTACCGATCGACCGCACAGAAGGACCGGTCGACCGGCCCAGCAGTCCGGTCGACCGCCCCCATACTGTCGGTTGACTGAAATTGCCAGCAACGAAAACTCTTGGCTCTGCAAAATTCCAGTCGACCGACCACCTACATCCGATCGACCGACAGCTCGGATGCAGCAATTGTTGACTTCGTTTTCTCAACATGGCAGCCACTTTTCTTAGATTTGTTTAATCCTAAAGTCACGCAATCGACCATGATTTGTGGATATGGTCTGGGGCTTGTCTATGGACGATTCAAAGAGATATAAAATCAACACAAAGGGGGTTAGAAACCCTAATGGATCAAGGGAGATCAAAGAGAGGCTAGAAGAGGCTGTCCAAGGGAAGAAGAAGAGGGTACTGTAGCCGTGAACAGTACTTCGTGCAGGAGTTCTTCATCTATTTCCAAGGTGATTCAAGCTCATATCCAAGCCAGCAACCTCCAAGGAAGTGTAGAAACATGCAAGGCTCTCAAGGGGATCCAAGGAAGCTCATTTCACAAGGAAGAAGAAGCCATTGCTGCTGAATCAAGAGGAGAGCTTTGCGAAGAAGAAGAAGCCTCTAATTGTGATCTACATCGTGTGAAGACAAGAAGAAAAAGAGGCAGCCCTTGCTGAAGCATCAAATTCACCTCCTTCATTTCAGACAAGATCTTCTCGATTTTAGCATATCTCCATATCTTGTTTGAACACTTTCATCTTGTTCTCTTTTCATTTTGTTCAAGCCATTGAGACTGAGAATCGTTCCTATCGCGATTAGTAGGAAGGCAGTTGGAAGGTGCTCTAATCTGCGGTGTTATCGTCCCTACCGGTGGTTAGTAGGAAGGCAATCGGAGGTTTTTTCAATCTGCTGTTTGGTGCGCTGCACTAGTGAAGCCTCACCGGGTTTGGTGAGGGGGGGACGTAGGACTGGGGATTAAGTCCGAACCACCTTAAAATCTCGTGTGTTGTGATTTGCTTATGTGATTGCTTTGTGCTAGATGCATGCTTAGGTTCAATCGTTATTTTACTTGTTCATCCTGTTAAGCCAATCATTGTATCCTTCGTTAAGCTAGTTGTATTCCACTGCGATTCTCTTTATCTAGCTATAAAGAGGGGTGTTCTGTGAAAAGAGGGGTAGATCTATTCACCCATCCCCTCTAGATATGCCATCCACTACTCAACAAAGAGTTTTCAAGTAGTCTAGAGTCATGATGTAATTTTCACTTTATTGAGTCTTACTATGTAATTTTGATTTTTCTTGAGTCTAGTAGATCAAGAGTCAACCTTATGTAATCATGAGTCATTATTATCAATAAAAGTTAGAATTTTAGTCAAATATTGTGTACTCCATGTTTATGTGGATGTTTATAACACTCTGATTTTATTGCTGGCTTGAGGCGTATTGCCGGCTGCTCACGTTCCCCGATATTACATATGATGTACATGTGTCTCCAGGTGTGACAATATCCGTATATAGATGTATGTATATGTATGAAGGAAGCAGACCCGAAAAGGGATTCATTACTGAAATCATCACCGTTCTTATTACTTATTTACAGAATAACCATGAGATGGGCCTGATGAATGGACAAACTGTCAGCCAAAAAGGAGGCAATTAACCTGTTGGAATGACAAAGATCATTGGGGATAGTACTTAGCACATAAGTGGGAGAGTCAAAGAAGGGGCAGATTGGGGCATGGAGTCGACTCCCCAGACATGGAGTCGGCTCTGGGCATGAAAGGCAATAGAGGGGCAAGGAGAAACATGAGTGGAGGTTAATCCAACGTGGGGATGGTGAAAAGGAAAGGTCATCTGGCGTGGCCGAAGGCGCGCCGGATTAGCCCACGCCATTTTAGAGAGTTGAAGAAATATTGAGATATGAGAGGCGGACAAATCCGGCCCGGCGATTTGGGCGCCGGATTAGACCACACCTGTTTAGGTGAAGGATTCCTTGTGGAGTTCCATTAGATTTGTTTAAGTTCTAAACCATGTTATGGCACTCTTTTCATTAGAACTTTGAAATTCATTCAGGCTTGTAATCATCAGGTTCATTAGGGCAGAAGTTGATCAGTTCAAACCTGTGCGAGGTTCATACTCAAGCACAATTTTGTTCTAGTTCAAGGCGGGCCCACAGGCGCTACGCCAAGTGATTATTAACAGAATTGTCCCATGTGTGCTAATCATTTTAGATGTTTTAATCGCTTATCAACATTAGCAAAATGATCACACAAGTCGGTAAATCGTGAGTAAAATTCGGCAGCATTTCCCCTTATCCCGAAGGGTCACGGGGGAAAAGTGGAGGCTCATCCACGGGGTTTCCGGGGTAAGCTCCTAATTGCCGGGAGGCCAAACATGGCGACCGGCTCACCCAAATTGACGGTAACCTTGAGGGCTAGCCTACGAAGGGTACTGATAATCCACGGGCCATTAACACAAGTTTGATCGAACAATCCCGAACGGGACGGAGACCCCGAGGGCTAGCCTACGAGGGGTTCCACGGACCCACGGGCTACCACAATTTCAGCCAGGAGATGTGGGTTTAGTTTTCTGTCAGATCAAAGGAGCCATTTATGTTCACTCTTGATGACTCATTGGGCTCCACGTTATAGGGGAACGGGTTCCTATGGTCTTCAAGTGGTTCAGAAGGAAGCGGAAGGACACACTCATTTGATAGGGAACATTCCCCCTCCCCAGCTGGTGAATTACTATTCACGTTAGTAAGAAACATAGCAATTGAGGAAACATTTTCATATTACCCAGGCAAAAGGGGGGGCAGTGAGTCATGTTGACGGACTCATACCCTATCCCTCTCAGGGATGAAAAGATCTGAGAACCACAGATTGGCCTTCATCAGATGATTGACAACAAGCGGGGAACAGAGAAGATTAAACTCCTACTACTTGGGCTGGTTGTGGAAACACATAGACCATGTGTAATGGGCCACGGGGGCTCACAGTGAGGGGAAGCATATAGATGGAGCTTTCTAAGACAAATAGTCAAACACTTAAAAGGCAGACTATGGCTGAATGTCCACCACCCTTATTAAATTGGATTAAGGAGATGGCATCCTGGTTGTGGGAACGGACGTACCCCATCCGACTCATGGCCGTCAGTGGAGGGGAAACAACAAAGCTCATTCCATGAGTTAACAGGAACGTGTAAATCTCTAACGAGAAGGGGAAGATACATCAAACACACGAAGTAACCCAGGTCTGGTTAATTCTTCGAAGGGACCCCGGAGAGGGGGATAAGGTTAATGTAGCCCTTGGGTGACCCAGGGCACATTCTATGATAAAACATAGATCCTTGCAGCAAGACACAGACGGTGTATGGGAAAAGCACGGCAGACAAGAAGGGAAATGCTGAAGACTAAGGAAAGATGTATCGTCGCAGACAAGCGATTCACACCCAAATATCATCATATTGCCAAGGAGCGGCCAATACATTACATGCGCAAAAATGACCCATCGTTGTTGCCCAAAGACCGATCATCTTCCATTATAGCATTGGGATTGCAGGAGGAGACAAAGAGCAAACGCTATAGGGAAAAGAAATCAAACGGGGATGGGAGACCATGGGCTCATATCATCACCCGTTTACACATTCGAAACTATAAGATATTTAGAGAAGGGGGAGCGGGGAACGATCGAAGCCTTCGAGGAGAACCCACCTCTGCTCTCAGAACAAAAATAGAGTATTGAAAAAACATTGCTCTCTCCTCGCTCTCGAGCTCATCTATGGAAGATGATCAGATGGTAGCCGCTCTGAGGGTCCTATCTCTCTGGGATGGCTTTCTTCTCCTCCAAAAATCCCCTTTCTTTAATCAGATTGGGCCTTTTTATTGAGGAATATACCTCCTCGGCTAATCCGGCGTGGTGGTTTACGCGCCGTTTTTGCTTCAAGAACAGGCTTTTGCGCACCGGGATCGATGATGCCGATTTAAGAGATATCACCCCGGTTTAATTGGCATGCGCACCGATTTAAGGGGCAACAAGTTTTAGCTTTTCTTCTTGTTATTAGTTCGGGTCGGGTCCATTTATGGGTCCCGGACTAGCTCCAGGGGCTATTTCGAACCCCATATTATCTCGACCTTACTGGACTATCATAAGCGATATTCTGGAGTCCATCAGACTTCCGATTAGCTACTTCAGGTTCAAGCCGTGTTTTTAATTTGGTCACTCGAGTTTTCCTACTGATACAACCTTTGGAAACCCATATGGTGAGACCAGAGACGTCTCTTCACCTCGAAAGGTGTTTTCTTCAGGTGGTGGGCCACCAGGGGTATTTTCATCCTCGTGGACGGGGTTTGTTCGGCGCGACCGAGTCAACACCATCTTGTTAGCTTCGGCTTGCCATATGGCATCACCGAGCTTAGAGATAGAGTTGTGGGGTCCCTCCATCAGGTATCTCAAGGCTTCAACAGTTTGAGTGAACCTTCTTTGTTGATTTTCTTCGGCTTTTGTGGATTAGCGGGCTGCAGCCTTCCATCGTTCAGGCACAATTACCATCCAGGCATATTTTGGGTGCCAACAAATGGCCCCCAGCCGCAGGTGTCGCAAGTGAGGAATGAGCGATGAGGGACCGGCAGATTTACCTTGACTGAGTATATTCTTCATTTTGATCAGCACGGACCATAGATCCAGTGTAGACATGGTGCCGTTGAAACAACGTGGCGATGAATCGGCACGACTGCTTAAGTGCCACGGGTCAAAAGGCCTTAAACGGACGTGGGGGTTGAAAAGGCGATCGTAAAACGGCGTGGCCTGGGCAACCTTAAACCGGCGTAGTTATACACAACGTACAAAGCATGGGAAGGAGCTAAAACAGTGCACCTTTTCCCACTCCGATTTAGCCCGTTACACCAATTCTTAAACCCCCCTTTTCATCTTCTTCTTCCTCATTCTATTCTCATTTGAAACCCTAGCCCCCTACAGCGGCAAGCTCCGGGATCGTTGGACGATAGAGGGGTCAACTTCCCCTTGTCCAAACGAGGTGACAATGACAGCGGTGGCTTCCTTATCTCCCTTGCTTTCTTCTCTCCCGGGGGCAGCAAAGGCGGCGGCGAGCGACGGTCAGGCTTCCCTATCACCCTCTTCTCCTTCGGGAACGGCGAAGGCGGCGGCAAACATTCTCTCTGTTCCAGACCTTCTCGCGAGTAGCAGGTGGGCGTCCGGCAGTGAAGGTGGCGATGGTTTGGTGAGGGCGACAACCCCATTTGATGTGTTTCAGTAGGGGTTCAACCCCTTTCTTTCAGGCCCCGGTAGGCTCCTAGTAGGGTAGTCCTCGGAGCTAAACCCCCGGGTGTCCATTCGGCCTCAATGTGATACCCACTGCCTAGTTTAGGGACCGTCTCAGCATTATGCGTGCTCGTGTTCCCACTTTCTTTTGGCACTCTCCCCGGCTAGGGGAGACTCTACCGAAATTTTGTTAGAATTTTGCTTGAGGAGGTGTCCTCTAATTATGTGTAGCATTATGAATTTTATACCGAATATCACCATATTATTTTATTATATTACTATTTAATTCTTGGCCCAAGTTTCAAAATTTTAATAAAAATATGGAAAATATGTATCATGTGTAAAACATTATTTCCAACCACTTTGTCTTAAGAAGCGAGCCCAGAATAAATTTGGATTAGCCCCAATTTCAACATTTAGGCGAAAAATCATAGTTTTGTGAAGAACAACCTAAACTACTAAATTGGACCTTAATTCTTGCCCTAATGGGCTCTAATCGAAGCCAAACCCAAGCCTCAACCCTTGCAGACCGCTTCTTTCTCAAAAACCCTAACCCTAGACGCGTCAATTCGGCACGGTGGCGGCAGATTTGATCTATCCCTAATTTCTCTCCGTTTTTCACTCTTTAGACTCTTGGGTCGAATTTGATCTCTATAGGCTTCAATAGATTCTTTAAATAGAGGGCTTCGACCACTGGTGACCCTCATTTGATTGTTCGGCAGGCGGCGTGATCGATCGTGGCCAGACCTGGGCGAATTAGGGCATTCCGGTGGCGGCGTGTTTTAGGGTTCCGACGACCTTTGTCTCTTCCTCCTTTCATCGACTAAAGGTAGGTTTCTCTCAGGCTAAACATTAACTAAAGCATGCCATCTTGTAGATCTCGAAATAAGCTTTCTATTGAACTTATTTTGCTCAATTTCTATTGACCATATCGTTCGTATTCGTCATTTTCACCAAGGGTATCCATATTCTTCATCCTTAGTTACTTCTACTCAAAGATCATGATCTCCTTAACTGGATTCTAATTAAAATATCTCATGCTATGATACTTTGAGAGCTCTTTCAAATGATCATAGTTTGCCCAAATGTCATCTATTGTATCGCTCGTATTCGAGGTTTTACTTAAAAACCGTCGGTGAAGCTCGATATATGAAACGGTCGTATCAGCGACCGCTTGGCGAAGAAACGGTCCCGCGATAGACCGTCTGACGTCCAATTTTTCATATAAAAAAAGAAGAAAAAAATATTTTTATTATTAATGAAGCGGTTCTTTCCTTGACCGTTTGTTCCATGTAGCGGTCTCCCTCCTGACTGTTTTCTGACCTCATACAGTAAAAGCGAAGGTTGTTTTCTGCGTTTTGACTGATTCCTTAGCCAGTGCCTAGCATGTCTATTTGACTAGTAATGATGCAAAACGTACTGTTAACTTGGAACAATAAGAACTGGAATTAAATTTTATCATCCTCATGATTTCTTCTTTCTTGATTATCATTCTTGGGCTATCATATGAAAAATATGTAGAATAAACAAGTTTGTTCAATATACATAGTTTTTGTCACTTATACATTTCTGAAAATTGTTCATAATGTTCTGTTGGACAGTCATGCTACTCCGGTGGTACTGACTGACTGCACCGTTCATGTTTTCCGTGATTTCTAAGCCTTAATCTTGTAATAGTTGGGACACTCCACCGGATATTCCTTCCGTTGGACTAGGACCACTATTACAAGGCCTCCGTAAGACCCCACGAGCATGAGATTCCCACTAGGACGCCGGGCAGGTTGTACCCTCAAGCCTGTACCGATCAACTCGTGATTTCATGATGAGCGGACCAAGTTCGTATGCCCTTTCTGTCTGGGGCCGAATGCGGTCAGGCCCTAGACCGCTAACCAGTCCATGAAGTGTAATGATAGACCGTTTTGACCTCTTTGTGAGCCTGCTAGTAGCAGCCTCGTGTCCAACCCTCAGTTTCCCTTTGTGATTTCTATTGATCGCAAGCAGTTATTGACAGATTTTCTTCGCGTTTTGTGATGAAACCAATTGATTGTGGTGTTCTCTAAGGCTATATTTCTGGTTTATTGAGCGCCCGAAAGTACTTGTGCCCCGGGGAGTTTGTAATGACAAGGTGTGCCATTGCACCGCAGTGCATGACTAGTGTGAAAATCTAAGGTATTCTACTTCACTCCATTACTTGAACCTTCTTGCGTGACACGACGTGCGTGCTTGACATGGCCAATTTCACATCAGACTTTACTCTTGTTATACTTGCGATTATTTTTCATTACCATCTATTTTTTCCTTCTCTTATTTGTCATTTATTCCATGTTACATGGTTATTTTGATTCTTTTATCACATTGTCATACATGATGAAATGATTAATCATTTAAACTTTGCATGATGATAGAGATATAAAATCCTACTGAGCTCTTGCTCACCCAGTTTTCCAATCTTTTTCAGGTACACAGATGAAGATTTGCAAACCGATGGGGATGTGAACGAGTAAACATGGAGCGAGCCTTCTAGTTGTGTTATGAGTCTTGGTCTAGTTAAATGTCGAGTCGTGTTGACACAAGATCTATGTAATTTTCTTTTGTTTTAGTCATTGTAAGAGTTAGTAAAGTCCACAAGATTTCGTTGTAATAAGCACATTTCATTTTTATTATTAGTAAAGTTTAGTTGGTGAATATAATTATTGCCCTTTTTCATTTGGTCTCTTGTGGTAATGAATGCTCTGATTGACATGAATATTATAATAGATGCGTTCTGATTTTCCGCATCGAGACATGACATTTTTGTGGTATCATGGCCTAGGTTTTCTTTAGACCCTAGGTTTCTAGAAGTGTCAGAGAACCCATGACGTTAGTAAAGTCTGGAATCCGACCCAGTGAAATGGGGTAGAGACTCGGGTTAAGTTAATTAACCAACTCTAAGAAAATAGATCCGGTCGAACATACTTAATTAATTCTTTTTTCATTGTAGGAATTTTCTCATGATGCCGGCCAAACGCTCGTAGTGGAGAGACATTCAATGCACATTTCAGGGTCTGACTCAGGCATTACAGCAGGTGGTGCAAGGGGGCACGCATCATGGAGTTGGCAATCTTCACCGGAACTTTTGTGGCTTGAATCCCCCTCGTTTCGGTGGCACAGCAGACTTCGATGTGGCAGAGCAATGGCTGAAGGAGATGGAACGTATCTTCAGAGTTATGCAGTGTAGTGACCAGGGCCGAGTCCTTTTGGCGACCTTCTAGCTGGAGAACGATGCACGTGCTTGGTGGGAAGCCGTGGAAGCCACGCTCGGCAATAGGCGTGCGACATGGGATGAGTTCAAGAAGCATTTTAACGGCAAATATTTCTCAAATCGTGTGCAGGAAAAGAAGGCGGTGGAGTTCGCTTCGCTGAAACAAAGGAACTTATCAATTGCTGAGTACGAGGCCCAGTTTGCTAGATTATCCTGTTGGAACCCTGGTTTTGATAATGACAATCTATGAATCATGTTGAGACTGAAATGAAGAAATACTTCAATCAAATCTGTTTACGTTTATCTAAGTATATGTGACATATAAGGTCAGTGCATGTTACGGTTCAGTCATGCAAGTCGATGCATGATTTGAGCATTTTGCATATAAGGTCAGTGCACATTCTAGTTTCATGCTGAACCACGGTCGGTGCATATCCGCCTTAGTCTTACTAAGGTCAGTGCATTGTTTGTATGTCTGCATATAAGGTTAGTGCATATTTACTCATGAAGCATATACACGGTCGATGCACGTTTTTATATCATGCATATTGAAGAACAAGGTCGGTGCATCTTTCTTTGTCTTGTGCATATTCAAGTCTGTGCACATTTGCCATGTGCATGTAAAGGTCGGTGCAGGTTTTGTCTTGCGCACATAAAGGTCGGTGCAGATTTTGCCTTGTGCTAAACAAGGTCAGTGCACATTCTTCATTGTGCAAAACAAGGTTGGTGCACATCTTTCATTAGGCAGAACAAGGTTGGTGCATACTTTGTGGCAAGCCGGTGCTCGTCTGCTTTGTGCACATAACAAGTCGGTGCACACGTGTAGCTTGCACAACTCAAGTCGATGCATCTTTTACCTTGTGCAATATGTGGTCCATGCATATTTCACATATAACACACATTGGTCTGTGCATGCTTCGCATTTAGCACACTTAGGTCAGTGCATGTTTTACATAGAACACATACAGGTCAGTGCATGTTTTGCCACACATATGTAAGGGTCTATGCACATTTTCACCTATGCATATATAGGTCGGTACATGTTTATTATACTGCATAATAAGGTCAGTGCACGGTATCTTTATTGCATATTCCAAGTCTGTGCATATTTGCATTTAGCACTGTTCAAATATTCTGTCACATGATTATAAGGTGTTTGATGAAATGCCTTATTCTTTCTTGACAGGGTTAAGTCAACTAAAGGACCCAATTTCGAGCAGGGAGTCTCTCACTTAATGGAGTCACGTGGTTCAAGGTTCCACTAAGCCTATGATTGGGGCACGTGATCCAAGGTGACCGTCCCGGAAAGAAGCTGACACGTGGATCCTTATACTCGTCTGCAACTGACACGTGGCGTCCCTGATTAGGCAGGATCAAGTCCTCTACACGCCCTAAGGGTGAGCTTGTGGGATCCCAAGCTGAAGCCTTAAAAAGCCCTCTTCTGCGATCTAAATAAAATATGAGAGAGTGAAAAAGGTCGACGACGAAGAAGATGAAAAATAGAGCAGAGTAGAGCAAAGATGATTGAGAGAGAGAGATCTGAAGGAGTCTTAAGAGAGCGAAAAGAACAAGAAAAGGGGGATCTGAGAAGCCTTTCGAAGAGAGGAGGCTTGAAGAAAAAGTGAGACATAGAGAAGGCAGATTGAGCAGAGCGAACAAGAAAAATGGGTAGAAGAGTTCATGAGTGTGAAGTGAGAAGAAGGTTCAAGAGATCTGAAGATCTGTTTCTACTGTGTCCTTTGGATCAAATCCAAGGCACAACGATCCTGCGTGAGCTTTTCAATTTGCTTTTACTGTCAGCTTTCCGATGCTGAACTTCTTGGTTTCTTGTTTTCATTTTTCATTCTTCTTCTAAGCTGTGTATCAGCAGTGGCTAAGCTGTAATGCTCAGCGGTGGCGAAGCTGTATGGCCCAGCAGTCAAGCTGTTAGTCAGTGGTTAAGCAAGCTGTGAACCTCAGCTGTTACTGGCAAGCTGTGAGGCTCAGGCGTTCAAGCTGTTTGGTAGCGAAATCCACACTCTGGTTGGAGTGTGGGGTGGATGTAGGTCCTGAGGACTTAACCACCTAAAAAGATCTTGTGTACCATGGTTTGCATTCCAATATGTCAATCGTTAGATGTATGCTAGGCTCATTCCTATCTATGGTTCTGACATAATGGACTTAGTGTACATGCATGCTTAATCTAGTTCTGTCAACAGTATTGACTTGCTTAGGAGTCTGCTCTTTTGCAGTTAATCTGTTCGATTAAGTGCATCATTGGTTTTCATTGTCTGTAGAGATTGATTGCTTTTAATTTCGCACAAGTTTAAAGTCTTTAGATTAAGTTTAAATTGATCCTATTTTTGGAAGGGGATTCATTCACCCCCTCTGAATCCTTGTTGCACCATTGGACCGACTCCCATTGGCTTAACAATTGGTATCCGAGCGGGTTTCTGTGTCCTTAGATCCAACGATCTACAGATCAGATCATATATCTTTGGTGCATCTTCTGTGTCCATGTCTTTGCCTTAAATCTGTTTCCATGGCCAATCCACCGAGGTTTGACGGTTCTGGTTTTTATAATTGGCTAGGGAAGTTCAGAGATTATGTTATCTCTGTAGACTCCAATTTGGGGATTCTTATAGCACATAGTCCATATGATCTTCCAGAAGATCAATCTACATGGACTGTAGTTGAGAGATTTAAGAATGCTGAAAATGTGGAAGCCCTAAATCTAGTGAAGAGGGCAATTGATGCTAATGAGTTTCTTTATGTTTCTGAGTGCAGGAGCGCTAAAGAAATTTTAGACATATTGAAGGTCAGAACCGATGTCTTATGGTCAGAGATCACAGTAGTGATCAACTGGATGAGTCTTCATCACAGGTAAGTTCTGGCTCTGACGAAATCACCTTTGAAGAATTGATGACTCTTTATAATGGCATGTTAGAAAAGTATCACAACGTCAAATCTGAAAAGAAGAAAATAGGAAAAGAAAACAAATCATTGAAAAAGAAACTGAAACATGTTAACCATGTTGAATCCAATCATGTTGAAAATGAAGAACTGAAAGCTGAAAAAACATGTAATGAATGTATTTTCTTGAAAGAATTAATTGATGATCTTAATTCTAAAGATGATATGTAGAAAAGTTTGATCAAGTGTTTAAAAGAGGAAAATGAGTTGCTGCTTGAAAAGAAAAAGGAATTTGATGAATCTGAGGATAAATTGTTGGAAGAAAATAGCAACCTGAAAGAACAAAAAAAAAGCTCATGGTTTTAAGTACTGTTTTGTCAGAAAAATGGTTGACTATCGAAAAAGGGAAATGTGTGTTGAAAGAGGAAGAGGTTAATAAGGAACAAAAGCTTAAAAAGGGAATTGATACTTTAAAGAGTTTGAATGATGCTCTGCATCAGCATGTTATTTCATATGAAATTGAAATTGATGGATATGAGTTGAATGTTGCTTCTTTGAATTCTGAAATCCAAGACCTAAGAAATTCTCTGTCTAAATTTGTTAAGGGAAAGGATAACTTGGATAAAATTCTTAGAACAACAGTGAACTTTCAGAGAGAAAGGTTGGGCTTTAACCCTGAGAATAAAAAGAAGTCTGGAAACAAAACTCAAAATTCTTTTGTCTCTTGTTCTACCTCAAATGTTTTTCAATTTTCTGCTCAAAGAATTGATAATCCAACTAAAAATCTGAAAAAGGATGGAAAACATAGAAAGAGTGTGAATCAGAATAATAACAAGAATGTTTCTGCTAATACTATGAAATCTGTCCACGCTGAAAACTCTACTATTGCTATGAAATCTGATTCATCAATGCATGTTGCCAAAAAACTCCCCACTCACTCACATGCATACAAAAAGAAATCTTCATGTCATTATTGTGGTTGGGTAGGTCATGTTATGGATGACTACCATGTAATGATAGCTGATTACATGAATGCATCCAAGAAATTAAATGAAAGTAAAAAGGGTAACAATCATACTATGCAGAAAAAGAAAATTCAATGTTTTCATTGTAATAGAATTGGGCATAGGATGCATGACTGCTGGTATCTCAACAATGTTGGATTAAAAACCCAGAGAAGCTTTAATGAACAAAGAAAGCCAAATTTGACTTCAAATAAAAGGCCTCATTGTAACAACTGCAAAAGAATAGGCCATACAGTTCAGAACTATTGGCATATGAGAGGAAATTTCATGTTACATGACAGAAATGGCAGAGCTAATGCCATCCCACAAAATCACTCCATTTATGCAATTAAGAAGAACATGAATTCATTTATGTCATGTCATTATTTTGGGAATATGGGGCATGTAATGGACAATTGTTCAATCATGAAATTTGATTATTTGAGTGCTTGGAGTACACCTGCTAGAGGTGTTACTCATCTGACAGGACCCAAGAGTTCTTGGGTTCCTAGATATGTAAGGTAATCTTGTCTTGCAGGTGTGCCTTGATGGACGAAATAAAAGGGGTTGAATAAAAACTCAAGGCACATAAAGGTCGGTTAAACCCCATTCATACCCTTTCTTGTTTTACTTATTTTATGACACGAATAATTCTTCTCTGAGTTTTTGAATGATTGGTAAGAATGATTCTTCTACAGTTGTTGAATGCTATTTCATCAATTAATGCTTCTGATTGATGTTGTGTTGAAATGATTGATTCTTGATCATCTGCCACATGCATAACTCACATAAGAATTTTACATGCTGTAGTTAGTTGTTCATGTTCATGAGTAGA
Organism: Amorphophallus konjac; assembly: GCA_022559845.1. Classification (NCBI taxonomy): domain Eukaryota; kingdom Viridiplantae; phylum Streptophyta; class Magnoliopsida; order Alismatales; family Araceae; genus Amorphophallus; species Amorphophallus konjac. Next base: position 253,142,293 of record CM040118.1, on the reverse strand, counting down.
TGCATAGGTCTGCATGACTCCTTGGTATATCAAATGGATGTTTGGAGAAGGGCAGATCTCTTTTGTCTGGAAATCAACTCCATGTGTAGAGGCTAGACCTCCGCCAAGTACCAAGAGTCCAAAACATTGCATGTAGCATATATTTGTAATGTGCATTTAGTTGCTGCATCTCTGTGTACTTTAAGAAAAATAAGTGATGTTTGGTTGAAATCTCTGCAGATTTTGAGGGGGAGCTGAGCTGATTTGAGATTGTATGTATAATGTTTTGGGGTTGGACTGTATGTTTTTGAGATGTTGGTTATTGTTGAATTGTTGCTTGGATAGTCGGCTAAATTTGCCTTATGAGTAGTAAAGTGTTGCTGTTGAGATAATGATTGCAATCAGTTCAAGTCATGTCTAAGATAACAAGTCAGCAGTTGGGAAAATGCTCTTTTGGAAACACTGACTTTTCTACAAGCTGAAGGTTGAGAGATGCTTGTTTGTATAGAAGTCTGTTAGTTTGTTGCTAGACCTTTAAGGCTAAGTCTTTGAGTGTTTGTAAATTGGCCCTAAGTCTTGACATTGCTCTTGTATGGCCTTCATTCATATCTTTTTGCTCATCTTTTCTTTGATCTATCCACATCCATGTTCTCATCTATTCTTCATAATAAGTTCATAGATTGTGCTATTCAGGGGGAGTGAAATCTGAAATCTATCATCTTTACTAATCTTCAACAGTTAACTACTAAGATTACTCTGAACTAAGAACAAAATTGCTGATCTTAACTGAAGTGTGATTTTCTGTTTATGAAGATTAAATCTTATCTTAAAATACTCACAATTATCCTTGAATGAGTCTTCAATGGTCTTAAAACAGTCTAAATTGGAACTGCTCAGAAGATTATCTAAAAATCTGAAAGTCATTAGTAATAAGTCGATCTGGTAGAAAATCTGGTGTTTATATGGTCCTTAAGCCAAGTTTTAAGAAAATTCTGTTAAAAGACTAGGGAATACGCCATTAAATGAAAAATGAAAAAGACAGGGCAATGGCATATCATTTGAGAAACTGACCATCTGTTTCAAAGAAATTCAAAGGTCAAGTCGTGATAATAAATGCAATCTCTGTTCGAAATATGAAGCATAAAGATAAACTGCACTGAGTAACCAGGGATTCTGGTGTTTGATCAACATGTCTCCTTGAGTAAAAAGGTGTAGTAATATCAGAATGCTCAATCAAATTTACAAAATTTCCATGGAAAATATGGTTGACTCTGAGCTCTTTTCAGTAAACTAAAATTGTTTTAAGTTCAATATAAAATATATTTTTATCAGTTTTGGCTAATAAAAATGGCTAGTAACATTAATGGTCTCTCTGATTGGGCAGTGTCCTTGATAAAATTATTTTATTTCCATTGTTTTTGCTTCAAAGGAGTAATTTGTGAAGATTCATAGTAAAAGATATAATCCCATATGTCGTAAATCACTTAAGTGTGTAGAAATGCATTTTCTTTAAAGTAAAGATATTCTGGGTATTAACTGTTGAATTTGGTAAAGTCGGTAGTATCTCATATAAAATACTCAACCCTACTTATAATGTCTATCATACCCTCGTCATTCAAGCCCAAACTCCTTCTTGCATTCGCGATTTCCTCACTCGTGCCCAGACCATAAGCCAAACCTCTCCAGTTTCCCTTTCCACGTTTCTTCTACTCGTTCTTCTACTCTTCGTCCCCTACTCTTTTCTGCGTCTACCATGTCATCTTCGGCCGCCGAGAGCAAGGGAAAGAGAAAGGCGATGGAGGAGCAGAACCCAGAGGAATCTACGCCAGCAGAGGCTATAGAGGTTCTACCAAAGGAGAAAAGATCAAGGATAGCACACGATCAAGATATCAGCCCTGCAGTACTTAAAGAGAAGTCAAAAAAAGGGAAAGAAAAGGTATTGGGAACTCCTTCCAAGCGGCACAAGATGCCTGCTACAAAAACTACACTTGAGGAGGTTGAAGAAGAAGATGATCCTGCTAGGTCATCGATGCAAGCAGCATTAGTATTGGAAGCTGGAAAGATAATGTTTCCATGGTACGTGGACTTCAACGACCAGGCAATGGTTTCAAAATTTCCTGAACTATTGGAGTTATTTAGCTTTCAAAAATGGAGAAAATTTCTGAGTAACCATAGGGTTTATTACCCTAAACTAGTTGTAGAGTTCTATAATAATATGAATTTTCATTCAGTACAGTCCAAAATTTGGACTAGTGTCAAGGAGACAAAGATTGAAGTTTATAGGCATTCCCTCCATAAAACATTTAGAATTCCAGAAGAAGGGGTAGTCGAAGGAGAATTTGAATACAATCATCATGAGGCTTACTCTCTTTTCACAGGATTGCCTAGTAACCCCAAAGATAAAAATCAGGCAAAACTGACTAAGCTAAATGCAAACAAGTTATGTCCATTACAGAGGTTATTTCACCACATTCTCACAACAACAATAACCCCTCAAATTGGAGGAAGAGGAAGGGTAACTGAGTCTTAGAGGTTTATACTATTTTGTCTATTCAAAAAGATCAAGGTATGTCGGCCAGACATAATGATTCAGATTTTGGGCACATACAGAGAGTCTAGGAGAAGCTTACCCTATGCTGCCCATTTAACTATCGTGTTCAAGAAAATGAATATGTCCTTGGAGAATGAGACTTTTAAAGAAATCCCCAAGGTGAATGTTTACAATATGGATTTCATATACAAATTCATGAAATTGAAACCTTCTTTTGCCAGTCATGTAAAAGAACAAGCTAAAAAGGAGGTCCCATCAATGAAAAAGAGTCAACTTCAAGCTGAACATGAGACAGAACAACATCAGCAGCAGCAAGTTGAACAAGCTGAGCAGGAGCAACATCCACCTGCTATTGATATGGAAGAGTCTATACAACATGAACAACATCCCACAAATGTGCACGATGTTATTACTGAACACATTGTTGAGCAACAAGAAGATATAAATCAAGTTTCTGCAGAGCTGCAAATCAGAGATTAACTGTTGGAGCAAGAAGTTCATGAGCTGAACTTGACTGATGAGCAACTAATGCAACAGTTGGATTAGCATATTGATGAGCTCTTTGATCATTTTGGACAGCAGTCTCAGCACCAAGTAGTAGTAGATTAGTCTGAACAGAGAAAGGAGCAGCAAAGACAAGGAGAACTTCAGGAAGAACAAAGGATGGAACAAGTTCAGGAAGAAATTGAGGACGTTCAGGAAGTCCAAGAAATTGAGGTAGTAGCTTCACAGGAATAATTTCTAGGTCCAGCTCTCTTCTATGGACCTCATCATTACCTATAACTTTATCTGGAATACAACCTCCTTACTCTCCTGAAGAGCCATTCATTCCTCCAGAATTTCAAGAATCTAGCTCTGCTGGACCAAGCTCAGGATCACAGATTTTGGAAATGTTTGCCACATTAGTAAACCTCATCATGAATCAAGGAAGAACAATGAATGCACAGTTCATGCACTTACATTCAGCTATTCAGAGACTTGATGCCAGAATGCTACATGTGGAACAGACTATAGATAGTCAGTGGATAAAGTTTGTATATGACAAGCACAAGTCTGATTTGAAATTGCATGGTGTTTTGGACTCCTTACTGGCAGTATGTCAAAAGGCAGGAGAAATTTTGCGCAATATGCAAATTACTCAGACTACATCTTTTGCAAAACTCACTCATACTCTTGTTCACTCCTATGTTATCAAAATAGAGCTAGAACATGTGAAACTTCAGGTGAACTTTCTTAGAGAAGAACAACAGGCTCTAAATCGTAGAATTGCTACTATATCTGGTGAAATGCATGGAAGTGTAATACAACTTGGAAACACATATGAGAAACTGAATGTAGTTCATGCACAAGTTCAGATGTTAGCTAAAAGTTTCTAGAATGTTGTCACTGAACATGCCACTAGTTCTTCCACATTTATGGCTGATATTCACAACCAGCAAACTTCCCAAATAGAAAACATGTGCAGCATGTTGCAAAACTGGTTTGTAGACATGACATGTACTGTCAATGAGCTTACTACCCTAGTTAAGCAAAATGACTAGAAAGTGATGGCGAAATTAGCAGCCCTTGGAACTAAAGTAGACAGAATACCTTTTCCACGGGCAATACCACTGAGAGGTAGCTCTAGCAGCACACCACCCAGAGGAAGGGGAAGCTCAAGAGGAACCGTTTCCAGCCGAACAAGTCCTGCCGATACCTAAGAGTCCTCCTATTTATTGATAATGACAAAGGGGGAGAATTTTTTGGCAGTCATGTATGACAGTTATGTATGACAGTTCTTGGTCTGGGGAGAAAGAGATGCTAATGGTCTGTCTTTTACTGATGATCTGTCTTGTGTATGACTGGTTTTGATATAGAAGAGATTTGTGTATTGGTTAACAGATTTGAATGAGAATGACAAATTTTTGAATTTCTGTGTCTAAAGCCCTTGTGTGATGAGATCTCAATCAAACATCAGTTTCCATTTTCTTATTGTACATAGAAATATCAGTACTGCATATTTTTTTTGAATGGTCTTGTTATTAATGTCAATCTATGAATTCTAGATTGAATAAAATAAAAACAATGGCTTGCTTGTTATTTTCATCTTTTAGAATCATACATGACTCATTGTTATCATCATCAAAAAGGGGGAGATTGTTGGAACCCTGGTTTTGATAATGACAATCTATGAATCATGTTGAGACTGAAATGAAAAAATACTTCAATCAAATCTGTTTGCATTTGTCTAAGTATGTGTAACATATAAGGTCAGTGCATGTTACGGTTCATTCATGCAGGTTGATCCATGATTTGAGCATTTTGCATATAAGGTCAGTGCATGTTCCAGTTTCATGCTGAACCAAGGTCGGTGCATATCCACCTTAATCTTACTAAGGTCGGTGCATTATTTGTATGTCTGCATATAAGGTTAGTGCACATTTACTCATGATGCATATACACGGTCGATGCACATTTTTATATCATGCATATTGAAGAACAAGGTTGGTGCATCTTTCTTTGTCTTGTGCATATTCAAGTCTGTGCACATTTGCCTTGTGCATGTAAAGGTTGGAGCAGGTTTTGTCTTGCGCACATAAAGGTTGGTGCAGATTTTGCCTTGTGCTAAACAAGGTCAGTGCACATTCTTCATTGTGCAAAACAAGGTCGGTGCACATCTTTCATTAGGCAGAACAAGGTCGGTGCATACTTTTTGGCAAGCCCGTGCACGTCTGCTTTGTGCACATAACAAGTCGGTGCACACGTGTACCTTGTACAACTCAAGTCGGTGCATCTTTTGCCTTGTGCAATATGAGGTCCGTGCATATTTCACATATAACACACATTGGTCCATGCATGCTTCGTATTTAGCACACTTAGGTCAGCGCGTGTTTTACATAGAACACATACATGTCAGTGCATGTTTTGCCACACGTATGTAAGGGTATGTGCACATTTTCACCTGTGGATATAGAGGTCGGTGCATGTTTATTATACTGCATAATAAGGTCAGTGCACGATATCTTTATTGCATATTCCAAGTCTGTGCATATTTGCATTTAGCACTATTCAAATATTCTGTCACATGATTATAAGGTGTTTGATGAAATGCCTTATTCTTTCTTGACAGGGTTAAGTCAACCAAAGGACCCAATTTCGAGCAGGGAGTCTCTCACTTAATGGAGTCACGTGGTTCAAGGTTCACTACAAAAAATTATAGATAAAGGGGCAATTCATTTAGAGACATTTATTAAAATTTTCTCTAAATTATCATAAATAGAGGCATTTTATTTTTAATATTGCCTCTAAAGTATTTTGATTTTGTTCTTTACTTAAAACCTTATATAGAGGCATTTTCAAATTGCCTCAAATTGTTTGTAAAAAAATACTACTATATTCAAAATGCCCGAAAAGAATGTCGCAGTGCGCCACAATCGAGCTCCCGCACGAACGTAACCACCCCTCCCTCATTCCAAGACGCGGACTCCTGGATCTATCTCTTCTCCTCAACCACTCCACCTCGTCTCACCTCCCTGGCCCCCTCCCACCGCGGACTATTCCTCATCTTCTCCCTCCACCTCTCCGCCTCTCTGCCTCCGGTGTGTATTATCCTCTACCCCTCTGCCTCATCGCCTCCCTGCCCCACTTCTCCACCCTCACTATTCCTCAGCAGCCGCAGGAGGTCAGCTACGTATAATTGCCCAACTCCATAGGGCATAGCCGCAACTGGCACCGAGCGACGCTCCCCGACCGCAGGGCATAGCCCTTTCTGCCGTCACTACTCTCTACTACAACCGCAACAGCAGCAGCAACCCGGCGACAGGTCCTTCCCGGCGTTCGCATCCATCTTGATGTCATCATCCACGCTGGGTTCCTGCCTGCCCGAGTGTCTTTTTTTTGTTATATATCTGTAATGGTGTAGCCATTTAACTTGTAGGGCTTCCTTTGGCATCACCTTCGACATCGATGGGGTGGTCCTCCGAGGGCGGACGCCCATTGGTGGGTCTCCCCAGGTGCTGAGGTGGCTGTACACCGACGATAGTACTGTGTTGGTCTCGCCTTCTATTTCATTGCGCCCCCTTTTTGCAAATTTCTCCTTCAGATTGTTTATCTGTGTAAACCGTAGGATGGATGTTCTTAATCGCAAAGTCGTAATGGCCTATCTAGGAAATTAGCACTTTGACAGAAGGTATTGAGGAAATGGTAGTTTTCGCAGTACTTCAATGTCTAGAGGTTTTAAACAAGAAGAAAGTGGTCTGGACCAGCACTGTTTATATTCTATGTTCGTCCTTGTTTCTTTCTTCTCTTTAAAATGTGACCTACGGTAACCTTATAAAAAAAAATCTATGTTCGTCCCATGATGTAGTCACTTAAGGCAGGTATATGACAAATATATATTTTTTTGATCGGTAAATTTGTAAGTTTTATAAAGGTATAAAAGAGAGTACAATGGTTGAGAAATGTCTAGACAAGCCTAGACTGATTGCTTAAGAGAATTTTAGTCCATGACCACACAAGCCGTGGTCTAAGACATCGTATAAAAAGTAAAATACAATAGCATCAGCACCATTCCATTCATTGTTCGTGCCTCCATGTCACTTAAGCATCAATCAGTGACGATAATCCATCCTGTGCTGAGAGTTAATAGATAAAAATGTATTTGCATAATTATGTTAGTGAAACTAAATTAAATCATGCAAATGTTATGCATATAAAAACCCAATGGCCAAAATTATAGAATGCTGAAGTTATAGCATTTAAAAAAAAATTTCTCCTTGAGTGTGAGCTGGTCAGTCTTGAGCTCACTTTCCAAGCAGTATCTTACCTCATACAGAATTTCAATTAAAAGGCTTGCATAACCATTTTCCTTATTCTCAAAAATCCGAAAGCATCTCTCCCTCCAAATCCACCAAATCATGCATCGGAGTAACAACTTAATCAGCTTAGTGAGCTATCCTTTGATGGGGAATGCGGCCTTAAGGGATTCAAGCTCACATAAAAGTGAGGTATTTGGACTCCTGTGGATGTAAAATCTCTTTAAAAAATCTATCCAAACCTGTGTGGAAAAATTGCAGGAGAAGAACAGGTGATCAACGCTTTCCTCAGCCTCGTTACAAAGAGCACACATATTTGCAAGTGAATAACCTTTTTTCTGAATTTTGTCCAAAGTTGGCAACTTACTGTGAAGTGCTTGCCAACAACATAAGGAATGTTTAGGGCATATAGGCCTGTCCCAAACCCAACTCTCCAAATGCCAAACTTGATGTCTTTGTCGTAGTTGATTCCACGCAGAATTGCTTGAAAATTTTCCTTCATCATGAATCCATAACAAATTGTCAGTAATGTCATTATCTAGAGGAATTGCATAAATAATTGTCCAAAGCTTAATCATGTCAGGTGAACAACGTATTGGAAGATTCGAAGTACTATTACAAATGAACTCTGAAACAGTAAAGTTCTTGTTAGCTCACAGGTCTTGTCTTACACGATCTCCATACATTTGAAAAATGCTCTTCCCATTAACCCAAGGATCATACCACATGCTTATAGATCTTCCATTGGAGATAGAACACTTAATTTGTTTAACCATCCATGCTCTCATTTGGAGAATACCTTTCTATGCTACAGAGTGATAAGACATAGCCTTGATGTGCCAAAAGTTACATTTGGAGATGTATTTACTATGAACCCATTTTATCCACAAAGTGTCCTTCTTATGCAATATATCCCAGCACTGTTTCACCAAAGAATCTTTATTCCAATCAGCCATTCGTCTCAAGTTTAATCCACCTTCCTTTTTCGGTCTGCATATAGTGTCCCAAAGTGTCCTTCTTGTATGATGCGTTCTCTCTCCTCCCGTTTCCCCCCTTGGCGCTCCTCCCGCGCGAGACTCTCCCTCCCGTGGGACGTTCTGGTTCCTGTGCGTGAGGGGGGGGGGGGCGTGTGCCTCCCCCCTCCCCCTCTGCCGTCATCGACTCTGGCCCCACAGTGGTTGCTCCTCCCTCAACTGCTCCTGGTCTTGGAGGCTTGGTCGTGGTCGGAGTTGGCGCCCTCCCCTTGGGCGCGCTTGCTCCTGTTCATCTCCCCCACGGCCGTTCCGCTCCTGCTGCGGAGGTCTAAGTTGCAGGTGCTCTTGGGCCCCTCTCGCTTGGCGGTGCTCCTGCTGGAGCCCCTCCAGCCTTGCCTTCCGTCCCCTTTGCTTCCGCCGTTCTAGCCTCACCTCTGGCCATCCCTTCCGTTTCCGCAGGCGACTCCTCTATTTCCCAGCCTTCCTCTTCGCTCGCCGCCGGAGACCCTCGAGATTCCCAACCCGCCGATCTTCCTCCCCACGGTTGCCACATTTTTACCCACCCCCCCACGCCACTTCCTGGATCTGCCCATCCACCGTTGATCGCCCAGCTCCCCCTCACGCAAGCCCCCTCCGCCAGCCACGTACCCTAGTCAACCGACCCCCCTGCGTTGACTGAGCCCAGCTCCCAATCGCCTACCGAGCTTTTGGTCGCCACGTCACCACCTCCGGATGGGACGCTGGGCAAAAATGGTGCTCTATTTTTGCCCAACGCCCCACCCTCTCCTTCCGCTATTACAGCCCCCCCTCCCCTGTCTTGCGGCGTCACACCGGCGACTTCTCTGGACCGTGGTGATGGCCTTCTTCCTCTCCCGCCATCCTCTCCCTTGGAGAATTGCCTTGGGGTTCCTGTTAATGGCGCTGCGCCTCGTCCCGGGCCGCCGCCGTGTCCTCCGCCTGCTGCTGCTCGTGGCAGAGCCCGCGGCGGTGTCCCGACGCAGGACCTCTTCGGCAGTCCCCCAACCGCCACCGTAGGGCCCTCCTTCGCCCAGGCCGTCCTCCACTCTATTTCCCCTCCATCCCTTCCCTTGCTGGTTCGTGCTCCTGCCTCTACGGATTCAGGCGAACCAACCATCTTCTTCCCTCCGGAAGACATCCGCATCTCCTGCCAGCCACTAGCCTTTGCGCTTGTTGCCCGGAAACCCAAAGGCCGGCCTCCTTTCCAAGACATTCGCTCTCATCTAGCTCACAGATTTCAGTTCCTGCAAGACTTTTTCATTAGCGCTTTGGATAACCGTCACCTGCTCTTGCGCTTCCAGAATGAGGAGGACTTCTTGCGGGTCTTGCTCAAAGATCTCCTCTATGTTCAGGGTCGCCCCTTCCTCTTCTCCAGATGGCATGTCAGGTTTTGCCCGGAGGAGGACTCGCCTATCGTCCCGGTTTGGGTGGAGATGCCGGCCCTCCCGGCCAACTTCTACAACGAACCAATGCTCCTCTCCATAGCAGGTACTGTCGGCACCCTTCTCAAAGTCGACCGCAACTCCCTCTGTCTCACCCGTTCGGACGCCGCTAGGGTGTGTGTACAGATGGATGTCACCAAGCAGTCTCCTGCCCGACTATGGATCAACTGTGGAGGGTGGGGCTTTTGGCAGCCCCTACACTACCCTTCCATCCCCCTGTTCTGCTCCTCGTGCAGGCGCTTGGGTCACGCTTCCACCTTGTGCAAGAGCCGCCCAGCCGGTCCGTCTGCGTTTGGTCCCTAAAAGCTTGCTCGTGAGGTTCGCATGTCGGCGGGGTTGGCAGCCGTGGCTTCTACCCCTACGACCCTTGCTGCTGCCCCCATGCATGCTGCTACATCCACCGATGGAGGCCTCTCCTTCCCAGTCGCCACTGCAACGACCTTCAAGCCGTCTTCCTCCACCCCTGCTGCCCGGGCGGGACCCTCGGTGCCTGCTCACCCTCCGCCGGCGAGGGGGGTGGCTGCTGCGGCTTCTGTTGCACCATCTCACGCTCTTGCCTCTTCAGCCCCTCCTGGCGCTACCTGGAGGCCCGTGGAGGAGCTTCAGGCTTTTGACGCAGCACCCGTGGACCTCATTGTTCCTAGTGCATCCTCTTTTGAGCTGGTCTACTTGCCTCCTTCCATTGCCTTTCTTCCTGCTCTCGCAGACAGCCCCTACATGGCCACGGAGCGCCCTCATGTGTCCTCTGATGTTCGCAGTGTGCCCACCACCTCCATGAAGGTTTTGGCTACGTCTGCTTTACCGTGTGTTGACCCTGCCGTCTCAGGTGGGGAGAGGGGGTTTGAGTCTCCAGCCACCATCCTTGCTGGCTCTGCATCCACACCCCCGGCTGTTGGTGGTGCGGTGCTCGCCCAGGTCGCGGCTGGAGCTCTTCCAGGGGACGGTCTGCAGGTCTCGTTGCAGGGATCCTTGGCTGTGGGCACATCTTCTTCGGCCTCCTATTTTGCCGTCATGGACCCATCTTCTGTTCCCTCGGAGCTCCCAATTGCTATCTCAGGGTTTGTTGGTTTGCCTGAGGGGTCGTCTCCCCTCCCACCTGATTCTGCGGTTGGTGGCCACCCTGTTACTCCGGCTGCCTGCTTCGGCACCCAATTGGCTGGTGGGCCCGGTTCGTCCACGGTGGCTCTTCTACCTTCTGTGCCGGCCGCGGTAGCTGCTATTCTTCCGGTTCCAGTCGATGTGCCTCCAGGCCTCCTGGTCGCACCGCATTCACCCTCGAATACTGTTGCCTCCATGGGGGCCAACTCAGTGGATGCTACTCCTCCCGTGCCTCTTCCTGCAGCAACTCTTTCCTTAACTCCACATGCCTCTGACTGTGGGGAGGGTGTTGTTCCTCCTTGCTCTGCTACGTCCGATGCTGGGCCGGCCATCAAGGCACCTTCAGTTGTCCATTTGCCTGCTGCACCGCCTCTAGCTGCCCGGGCATTCTGCTGTGCCACACCGGTTGTTGCAACCTCTTCGATGGTTCTTGGCCCTCCGGTGCCGGATGCAGAGCCACCAAGTGGAACCACTATGGCACCCTCTCCATTGCCTTCTTCCTCTCCTGGTCTCAATGCCGCTGCGGCGGCGTGGTCCCCTAGGCAGCAGCTCTCCTCCAATGTGGCTACCGTGGACGGCCATTTATCAGCTTTAGCTCAACCTTCAGCTTCCCCCCGCCTCTCCTTTGCCCAAGCGCTGAAGAAGAAAATCAATCGGGATCCGCCCGGTCTGTCCGTGGTTCCTGCTCCACGTCCTTTACCGGGGGTACCCGTGGATGCTACGGCTAACTCGTCTCTTGGCTCAAGTTTCAAGCTCCCACATGCCATCCAGGTTCTCACTGTCCCCGGGCTGGAGCCGGCTTCGGGGTTCCCTGACTTTGCGGTGGCTCATGCGGGCTTCGTTGGGCAGCCTGTTCTGGACCGCTCGCGGTTGGCCTTGAGGACGGAGGCTAGCGCACCATGGCGTACCTACCGGCGCTCCAACTCCACGTCCTCTTCACGTGATCGGCAGTGTATCTTTGAGGAGGCTCCTCCGCCTCCCCGCCGCTCACTTCGTCTCCAATCGGCTTCAGCGGTGCGCCATCGGTCAGTCCACTCTTCCCTCTCCGAGGAGCCCGATCATGATGGTTCGGATCTTGACCCACTCGAACCGCCAGGTTCACCGGCCCGTCTCCGTGGAGTACGATCCTTGTTCTCTTCTGACTCTGAAGGGGTGTTCGATGAAGACTCAGTCTTGTTGGGGATGTGATCTTTCTTTGTACTTTGGGTTGCTGGGTTCGGCGCCTTTCCCACAACTTGGCCTCTCCTGGCTCCTTTTATTTTTGGGCTCTTTGCCCTTGTACCTGTCTTGCCCCTCTTGGGCTTCTCCCCTCCCCCACCATGTACCCCCTCTCTTTTACTGCTTTCCTTATGAAAACGCTTGCCTGGCGGTCGGGGTAGTGTGTTCATCTTCTTCCGCAATGAAGGGATGAACCCCCTCCCCCATATACCACCTTGCAAGTATTGACTTGAGTTAAAAAAAAGATTCTTTTTGTCACCGGTTTCTTTCCAAAAGAAATTTGCTAAGATCTTCTCAATCTCCTGTATTAATCCTGAAGGTAAAAGAAATGCCGTATACCAGTAGATAGAATAGGTGGACAAGATAGATCTAATCAATTCCAGCCGCCCACTCTTCGATAGAAGTTTCATACTCCAAGAGCTAATCCTGGTTTTGATTTTTTCAATGAGTTGTTAACAGTGAATTTTCTTTATACTAGTGAAGATAAGGGGCAGGCCTAAATAAAGAATTGGTAAATTACCTTCATCTACCTTTAAAGCATTTGTGATTGCTGATTTGTCTTGGACCATAGCTCCAATATAGACCTTACTTTTAGAATGATTCAGCTTGAGCCCAGACCATTTGCCAAATTTGTTAAGAATATTAGCCAAGTATTGAACTGAATCAATGTCATTCTGAAGAAAGATAATTAAGTCATCTGCAAAAATAATATGAGAAACATGGACTTCAGCAGACTTAGGAACCTTGACGTGACCTTGGCAAACAGCTTCTTCCAACAAGCAAGTAAGACCTTCCATTACTGTAAGACCCCAGAATTTTTATAAATTATTTTGAGAATATTTAATTATTTTTTGGAATTTATAAAGGCCTAAATAAATTAATAAATAGAATATTAGATCAATAAGTCATTATAAGGCCCAATTCGGTCAAATAATTAACCTAGCCTATTTAAAGATAATCCAAAAGGTTAATGGACCAAGCCCATTAAGTTTGGCCCATATTCTAGAAGGTTAATAGACTTATTCACGTATTTTAAAGATAAATACTATTTTTATAGATAATTATAAGGATAAACGAACAAGAGAGTTTTATTTAATTGAAACTCTATATACGTTTGGTGTAACGGTCTATCGGGCGACCGCTACAAGCATGTAACGCACCTAGGCTGATGCGTTACACTCTTACAATTCCATGAAAGAAAGAACAAGCAAAAAAAAAAAAAAAACTAGAACTTTGGGATCTTATCTACAGGAGATCGACTTGGGAGAGCTTATAACATTACTAAGGACTCTTAGGGTTTAGGTTCTGGCAAATTAAGGACTCTAGAATCAATCTAATCTTCAAAACCCTATAAATATGACCTAGTTCTGAACTGAGCAACCCTTACTTTTGGCTCGTGAAGAATCAAGGTAAGGAGATATAATTTCGGGTAAGTTCTTTAGAAGATTTTGTTTAGTATACTTTAGACTAATAGTTCTCCAAATTTCGTGTTAGGAGATCAAGCAACCAAGGAGATTGAAGCTTCCAAAGTTGCTGGTTCGACCATAGTAACCCAGGAATCATAGCTAAGGGCCACTGAAGATTAGGGAATTAGGACGTCTAAACAAGGTAATTAGAGTTCAGTTATTTAGAACCTTTTGTTCACCTTAGTTTCATCTTCTTACCCTCAAAATTTCACGTCCTTAGGTCAAGAGGCTGAGGAGCTAGGGCAGCGTGAAGTTGCTGAAAAGTCACAAAAATAGAGGAACTAGGGCGGTCCTTGAAAGCTCAAATTAGAAGTTTAAAACCTAGTTAAGCAGTAGGTTATCTCATGATTGGCAAAACACCTTGTTAGGGATAAAAGCCCTCTGATTGTGTTTGATTTCATGCATTATAGACTATGAATTTCATGTTTTAATGGGTTCATGCATACATACATATTCTTAGCCCTAATCTAAGATCAAAGGTATTATCTTGTTAATTCACTGCAACCTATGCATCTAGATGACCTTTACTTCATTTTGTCATGATTAGGGTAGTAAATCTTTTCAAAACATAACATGGTTTCAAATCATAGTCTTTTTATTTCATTATACTATTAGCAGGGACTCTGACGCATCATACTAGGACCGTCAGACGACTGTAACGGTCTTACGATAAGCCGTCACAACCTTTGTTGTATTTAAAGTTTCTCAGTTGTCTCTGACGCACCATAACAGGAGCGTTACAATACTGTAACGGTCCTACGATAAACCGTCACAGCCATGTGATGCGCCCATACTAGACCGTTAGAGTACAGGTTACTGTCAAACTGAGATAGGACTGAGGACAGCCAAACTTACTTATGAATAAGCCTAGTTATCCAAGTTTTAACCTTATTTCATGACTTTGAGTTTCTTAATTGATTCATGATAGGAAATTGTATGATTAAAGCATTTTGAGTTATTTTAAGTTATGTTAATTTCATTGGCTAAACTCTATAGTTTTATATTCTAAATCATGATTTTCCAATGTTGAATTGACGGGATTTTATCTTGGTTTCACATTGTTACACATTCTTTTCTATCTATAGAGTCATTTCTTTAAGTACATGGCATATATTCAGGTATATGTCCATTAGTTTACACTTTGTACTATAGGAACACTATTCTTGGACATGAGGACCTCTCTATTGGATATTCCTTCCAATGGACTAGGAAATTTTGTTTCAAGGCCTCCGTAATTCTCCGCGAGCCTGGGATTCTAACTAGGACGCCGAGTTGGTTGTACCATTAACACCCAAGTGATTAGATTACACTATCGATATTTTCTAGTTATCAGTAGTGTAACGGATCTATATTGGACCGTCAGGTACATGTAACGGCCCAATATACGACCATCACATCCAACTGAGTCCGATTTCTTGGTTTGGGATTCAGACTAATGTAACGGCCCAATACTGGAGCGTCACATCATGTAACGGCCCAGTACACGACCGTCACACTGCTTGAGTATTTTAACCCAAGGTTTGACCAAGGGTTGATATTCCAAAGGTTTGTAGATAGACTCTTGATGATCTAGAACTTATCATATTGATCAAGAAACCTAATATAAGGAATGGAAGATAAAGAATGTACCGTTGTGCTGCCGATTTATTTCCATAAGCATAACATAGAATAAGTCATTCTTGATTTCTCATGATTCTTATTGAAGCATTCATTCGTTGAATTATTGTTATCAAGAGCTTGTTGGATTTGTACATTTGTGGCCATACTTTATTGTTACATGCGTGGAAAAAGCTTGATTTATACTTGAAGATGTGATCGAGCATTGATTGTGTTCAAGGGCTCCATGCTAGTCCCCTCGGCTGATTGTCGAAAACATACTATTATAAACCATAGGGTATGATGCTACTGGCGTCGCATTGCGCTAGGAGTACTTTCTTTATAAATAAGTTAAAATCCACAACACAATATAGCATGATTGATACTTGACTTTTTTGATGTTCCACAGAAATTCACGAAGTACTTGCTCATAAGCAAAAGATACTGGAGTGATGATTATGTGGCTTGCTAGTACATTCTCGTTACATTCTTATTCATGAAAGGCCACATCATGTTCTTATAACATTCTTGCTAGTTCATACTTGCTCTCATTTTATCTTACATACTTTGGTTTAATCACATGATTGATCGCATTCGCATGATTTTACCTTATTCCTCTAGAGCAAAAACGTTAATTACTTTAATGATGCCTTCATGTTGATGCGAAGATACCTACTGGGCAAGTGTGCTCATGACCTATTTCTATTCTTTTTCAGGAAATGGAAGTGAGTCGGGTTCGGATTCGGAATGTTCAAGTAGCGGATCCGAGAGTGATTAAAGAATGAGCGAAGACTTAGGAAGTTTACATTGTTTAGATCGAGTCTATGTAATTTCTTATTTCTTGAGTCTAGCATGATGGAAGTTGAATTAGTGGTTGTATTTGAATATTGGATTTGATTATTAATAAAAATCAAAGTTGAGTAAATATTGTGCGATTGCATTCTTATGTGTGATTGCCTTGCGCTCTGATCATTCTTACTTGCAAGAGGCTTACCATGCCGATTGTTCACGTTTCTCGAGCGAGTCTTCCGCTGTAATAAAGGCTCGGGGCATGACAATTAAGTTGGTATCAGAGCCTAAGTCTCAGGACTTAGGAAGAAGAGTCAGGCCATAGGATAAGTCCAAGGTTTAAGGACCCATACCTATGAACTAAGGAAGAAATTTCCACACCCATGTGAGAATTGGGTAGAACCCGGGATAAGATAGTTAATTAGTTTTAAGATTGATTTTCCTTCTAATTCCACGAGAAATAACAAGTTGTTATTTTTCTCTCAGGTACCTTATTGTTACCATGGCTCATCGCGTAAATTGGGATGGCATGCAGCAAACGGTTGCTAGCCTCACTCAGGCCTTACAAACCATGGCGCAAGCTGGCGCATGAGCAAGGGCTGGTGATTTACATCGCAACTTTCAGAGCTTAAACCCTCCGCATTTCTATGGTTCTTCCTGACGAGGCAGAGAACTGGATAGACGAAATGAACCGTATCTTTGATGTTATCCAATGCACCGATCAAGAGAAAGTGCGTCTCGCAACCTTCCAACTCAACAAAAATGCCCGCACATGGTGGAAGTCGGTTCCAGCACCTCCGGCCGATGTATCTCATACAGGGGATGGTTTTCTTACCTTATTCCGTGTCAAGTACTTTTCTGAGCACGTAAAGGAACGAAAGGCTATGGAGTTCGCCGCTCTTCGGCAAGGAATGATGACGGTTGTCGAATATGAACTGCAATTCTCAGGACTTGCACCTTACGCACTGCATCTTATCAGCATCGATTTATTGATGGCTAATCAGTTCATGGACGGGTTACGACCCAGTTTCATTCAGCAGCTCAGGACCTAAAACATCCGTACTTATGCGGAAATGGTTCAACGAGCGTATTTGTGTGAAAGGAGAGGAGTCTAGCCGACGCTCAGATCGGCATTATAAGAAAGAAAAGTTCAGCATCACGGAGCCTTACAAGAGCCGTGATAGTAAGAAAAGATCCAGGAATGGGAATGGTGGAAGTTCCCATAAGCAAAAGAAAGTCAAGGAGGAGAAGGAGCAGGTCGCCACAGCTTGCATATTTTGTGAAAAATTCGGCCATTCGGCGGAGGAGTGTTGGAAGCGCCTTGGCGCATGTTTACGTTGTGGAAGTAGGAGCATCGCATGCCAGATTGCCCCCTTATGAAAGACCAATCGTCTGGTGGAGGACGTAGGAGGTAGGCTCGCCTCAATGCCGTTATAGAAGAAGAGGAAGCGCCCAAGGATGGTGGGCTAATGGAAGGTACTCTTCAAATTTGTTCTCGTCCTGCATTTGTGCTATTTGACACTGGTGCCTCTCATTCTTTTATCTCCACTACTTTTGCAAAAATATTATCAATTGCATCAGTCCCCTTACTTTCAGATCTCGCTATTTCCACACCCTTAGGTTCTGGAACAAAGCTTACCGACTATTATCCTGATAGCGAAGTGATAGTAGAAGGTCATAATCTCCCCGCAAACTTAGTATGCCTTGACATCAAAGGTTATGATGCCATTTTAGGGGTAGATTGGCTTGTAGATCATGATGCGTATATCAATTGCCGAAATAGGATTATATCCTTTCGAAAGCTAAGTCTTCCAAGATTCTTTTTTCTTGGCATAAAGTACCAGAAGTATCCTACTATTATATCTTCTCTTCACGCTTGCAAACTTATCTCGCAAGGATGTGAAGCTTTTCTTGCTTCTGTCATTATTACCAAATCCAAGAAGATTATCTTAGCAGACATTCCTATTGTAAGTGAGTTCCCCGATGTGTTCCCATCCGAATTACCCAGTTTACCACCCGAGAGGGAAGTGACTTTCACTATTGAACTCATCCCAAGAGTAGCACCTGTTTCTATAGCCCCTTACAGGATGTCCCCCACAGAACTCAAGGAATTAAAAAGGCAGTTGCAGGAATTACTAGACAAGGGCTTCATCAGACCTAGCACATCCCCTTGGGGTGCGCCAGTTCCATTTGTCAAGAAAAAGGATGGTTCTCTCAGGCTATGCATCGATTATCGGTGACTGAATCAACTCACAATTAAAAACAAGTATTCGTTGCCGCGTATTGATGAGCTATTCGATCAGCTTTCCGGAGCGGAATATTTTTCTAAGATTGACCTCAGATCAGGTTATCATCAGCTTAGAATTAAAGAAGAGGACATTTATAAATTGGCTTTTCGAAGTCGTTATGGCCACTATGAATTCGTGGTAATGCCATTGGGATTAACTAATGTCCCGGCAGCATTCATGCAACTTATGAACAGTGTCTTCCAGCCATATCTGGATAAGTTTATCGTCATCTTCATTGATGATATCTTGATATACTCCAAGACAACGAGGGAACATGAAGAACATTTCAAGATAGCTTTGCAAACACTTAGAGAACATACACTTTATGCCAAGCTTGATAAATGCGAATTCTGGCTCAAGGAAGTTTCATTCCTAGGCCACATTATTTCAAAAGAAGGTATCGCTGTGGATCCTTCTAAGGTAGAAGCTGTCAAGAATTGGAGCCGGCCAACGACTGTATCAGAAGTAAGAAGCTTTCTGGGTCTAACTGGTTATTATAGGAGATTCATTAAGGACTTTCCAAAGATTGCGGTTCCTTTAACTAGACTCACGAGAAAAGAAAATCCATTTTTCTGGTCAGAGGAATGTGAGAAAAGTTTTCAAACTGTTAAGAATCATCTTACCACAACTCTAATTCTATCACTACCAATGGAAGGTGGTGAATTCGAAGTATATACGGATGCATCAGGTATTGGCTTAGGGTGTGTCCTCATGCAAAATGGAAAAGTAATATGTTATTCTTCAAGATAATTGAAACCTCACGAGGAAAATTATCCTGTACATGATTTGGAATTAGCAGCTGTCATTTTCACCTTGAAAATTTGGCATCATTATCTCTATGGAGAGAAGTTTACGGTCTACTCGGACCACAAGAGTTTGAAATATTTATTGTCTCAAAAAGAGCTAAATATGAGGCAGAGAAGATGGTTGGAATATCTCAAGGATTTTGATTTTTTTATTCAATATCATCCTGGCAAGGCTAATGATGTTGCGGATGCACTCAGCAGAAAATCAATGGGTATGCTATCAAGTCTTATGATTAGTATGACTAATCTTATTTCTCAATTTGCTCTCTGTTGAACTTAGATATTGACAGGAAGGAAGAAGATTGCTTCATGGCTAATATCCGAGCTCAACCTACCTTAATAGAGGATCTAGTCAAGTTGCAAAATGATGATCCTATATTTCTAAAAACTAAGGCTAATATTGAACAACGGCCGGATTTCTCTATTACGGAGGATGGAAGATTGCTATTCAAGGGCCGAGTGTGTGTACCAGATCATGAGGATACGAAGAAATTATTCCTAGAAGAGCACATAATTCCAAGTACATCATTCATCCAGGTGGTACAAAAATATATCAAGATCTTAAAAGAAATTTCTGGTGGCGCAACATGAAGAGAGAAATAGCTGATTTCGTGTCTCGTTGTCTCACTTGTCAACAGGTAAAGGCAGAGCATTTTAGACCCACAGGTAAACTGCATCCATTGAATATTCCCGAATGGAAGTGAGAAAGTATAGGGATGGATTTCATTATGGGGTTACCTAAGACAAGAGGTGGACACGATTGTATATGGGTAATCATAGACCGATTAACTAAATGTACACATTTCATACCAATCAAAAGTCGATGGTCTGTGGATATCCTGGTAGCATTATACATATAGGAAATTATTAAATTACATGGTGTCCCAGTCACTATTATATCTGATAGAGATCCTCGATTCACATCATAATTTTGGAAAGGTCTACAATAGTCACTAGGGACTAGATTGAATTTCAGCACAGCCTGTAACGTCCGGTAATTTTAGAATAAGAATAAATATATTGACAAATACATATTCTTACAAATAAGTATATAATGTTTGTTCAAATAAATATCCAAGTTATATTACTTTAGGCTAAATAAGAACCCAATTAATTATGAAAAGGATAGTTTATATTTTTACATATTCTCATACATAGTTAATAAAGGTAAACAAAAGAATGAAAGTAAATATCTTACCCAAGATCGAAACCTGCCTCTGATACCTAGGACAAGGACAAATAAAAGTTAAGAAAATTATGGGGAATAAAGTCCCTAATGCACAACAATTGAATTAAGAATCTTTAAATCTTGAAGAAAAGGTCAATTTATACTTTTACTAATTTAGCAAAATTAATATTCCATATTTATTACATTATAAAGGGAAGATATATATATATATACGTGTAGACATGAGAATGTATTAATGTCTCATGCAATGGGGAATGCACAGACATTAGACGTATAGACTTCAGGAATGTATAGACCCCCGATTAATAATCAAGAATAAAAATATTCAAAATAAAATGATCAAGTTGTATAATATATATATATATAATTTCCACCCATTTTACATTAAGAATAAGTCAAAATGTAAATAACGCCTCTTATCAAGGCGTGACTTAAATAATTAACGCCTTTACCTAAGGCGTTAGTTTCAAAAGAGACGCCTGTACCAAAGGGCGTCAAATCTCAAAACACCTAAAGTGAATAAAAGGAAAGAATAATTAACGCCCTCTTCTTGGGCTCGAATTACAAAAGAAACGGCACCGGTCAAGACGTCAATTAGAATTAACGCCCTAACATAAGGTGTTAATTACATTGGTGTTCCGTTCGAACCAGGAGACTATCCAGGGTAAGTTTTAGGATTGATACTTGTTTGATTGAATATAGAAAGACTCTATCAAGGAAAGATATCTTCCAATCGAATTCTAACTCTATTGGGATTCCAAAAATCCTTAAATACCTTTCTAAACGAACCTGTTCGCTATTTTTGGCGAACCGTTCTACTGCTGTCTCGTGTGTGAAGAACAGGTATGTTCTTCTTCCTTTTTTATCTTCAGTCAAGGAAGCATGAAGAATATTAATGCTTCTTCCTCTTCTTTCCCTGTAGGTGGCCTGTCTCGTGAAGGTGTTCCTGTCTAGCTGGAGAACGTGGGTTCTTCATCAACATCGTTTTCCTAGAAGACTCTGTTTAGAACAGAGTATCGTTTTCTCTTCACATCCTTCACGTTCCTTCACCCAGATCATCATCAGGTAGGTTTTCTCAAGAATTGTAGCCCAAACTAGCGTAAAATTTATGCTATTATCATCTGTTAGATCATGCATATAGTGTTACTGCGTTTTGATGTTTTCTGTGAAACTTTGAAAGAGGCGACCCTCTCTAGGGCGCTAATTCAATTTCTGACGACTGACAGAAGTGTCGTCAATTCCACATAATTAATAAATACCCATGTTTAAAATTTAATATCTTTGAAACCATGAATTTGATGTAATGCATGATCATATATCTCGAATCCTGATATTTTTCTTGTCCTGACCATGTACTTTGTTTCCTGAAAATTATTATCTTGGAAATTACCACTGTTCAGGATAAATCCTAGAAAAGAATGAATTAACGACCTCCAGTAGGTCGTCTTTTATGAAAGTGACACCCCTGGCTAAGGCGCCGTTAATCAAAATTACAGAATAAAGAAAATTTCAACAAAATAGAAATTTATAATGGACGACGGTTACAGAAGTCGTCAAATTTAAAATAACGACCCAGTGAAGGTTGTGAATTTATTAAGTAGTGACATGTCTTAAGTCGCTAATTTCCTGTGTTATTATACTATTTTCTGTGAACCGAGGGTTTCATATATGTATATATCGGCACTATATTCCATCCCGTGAATATAGTCCCATGTTCCACGATGTTTTACCGGTTACCCCTCAATTCTCGGTGATAGATGAACCCTCCATCGGACATTCCGTTCCTTAGGACCGGTAACTTTATCATAGAGACCTCCGTAAGTCTTCTCGTAGCCTTGGATTCCCTCAAGGCCGACCGAGCGGGTTGTACCATAAAAACCCATTACACTATTTTGCCATGTCACTCTATAGAAACATGGTATACCGGCCCTCATGATACGCTATGTGGATATCATGAGAATATTCTTAATGGGATGTGGAAATCATGCCATTATTATGATGTTCTTGTTGACCTCAATTCTATATCAAATGACATGACCATCTATATATGGACACTTAATTGTCATGGTACCCAATTAGGGAACCAACTCCACCTAGTTTTATCGATACTCGTGTTTATATCGTTATTATTGTCCTTATACATCAAATTCAATTTTGAACTCTACTCTATCTTGAATATCCACAAGCTTTTTCTTGAAATTCCATATTGGCTATACTATAAAGTGGATGTCTAGATCTATCTTTAATACTGTGCATATAATGGCCCGATCTGGTCCTGGGATGAGCACCCAAAAGTACTAGTGCCCATGGGAGTTGTAATGATCACGGTGTCTAGCATTGCACCGAAGTACTTTCTCTTTTGATCTTTGACATTCCACACTCTCTCTTTCTTACGTGCGTGACTCGACTTGCGTGACTTTACTAGCATGGCCCGACACGGGCAAAGTACTCTGCGTGAAATAACCAATAATCTATAGTCTCTCATGAATATTTCTTGTTTAAGACTCGCTTGGAAGTGTTGCACTACGTGTTATTCTATTGTTAGTTTTATTTCACTTGCTCAGTTATTTCTACATGCATATTGCATTTACATGTGAAAAATTGTAATTACTTAAACCCATTGCTAGTTCTTGAGATATAATTTCCTACTAAGCGTTCGCTCACTCAGTGTTTCCCTACTTTTTAGGTAAGTCCGACGACGAGACTCAATCGGACAGGGAAGGTCAAGAGTGAAAGAGATTAGAGCTTCTCAAAGCGTCAACTAGTCTTGTCTTTTCTATATTTTCTTGAGTCAATTTTGTACTTTTCTTTTTATTAAGTTTAGCATTTTCAAGGGATTGTAATAGAAATACTTTTGTGAAGGAATAAAAGGATTGGGTTATCTTTACTCTTGCGCATCTCTGATTTGGTGTCGAATACACTAATACTCTGATTGACATGATCGATATAAACTCGTCATGTGTCTCTGGGTATCTTCCGCGCTCGGGGCGTGACAGTTTTTGTGGTATCAGAGCTTCGGCTTTCATATCCTCTAGTTATTAGGTTCCAATAATAGGTCAAGTATCCTTGTCAGTCGTATCAGAGCTTCGGCTTTCAAATACATAGATCATTATGTCAAAGAGTAGGTTAAGTATCATTGTCGGTCATCCTATAGGAATTCCGTGAGAGATGGGCAGAACTTGGGGTTAAAGTTATAAAAGAAAGATAAGATATTTACATTTCTTTAACATTAATTCTTGAATCGATAAATTATCTCCCCACTTATCCTTGCAGGAACCTAGATAAAATGGAAGCATCTAAGCCAAGCTTTGTTCATGAGATGATCTTAGTAGATGTCCAAGCTTATGCGGACCTTGTCAGGAGAGTCCAAGAGCTAGAGAAAACGGTGGAAGAAAAAGAAAGAGTTGAAGGGAAAACTCATGAGTCGGGAAAGTTCATCACTACCAAGAAAAGGATAAACGAGGGTGATATTTCACAAAGGTGTAAGAAATGCCAGAAATGTAAGAAGTGTAATAAGAAGGGAACTTCGACAGATCACTCGCAAGGTAAGTGTAAATCTTGTGGTAGATATGGTCACAAATCAAAGAAGTGTTGGTGGAGTTCGGGAGTATGTCTGCGTTGTGGAAGCTTAGACCATAAGATAGCAGAATGTCCTATTTTGATTCAAAGGCTTCCAAGAGAAACTCAAGCTGTGGCCGAACTTGTCAGGAAAGAAGTTGTGGAAGGTATCCCTCACCTGAAATCCTAAACTAGCTCTTTTCCATACTTAAGATTTCTTATGTATAAGCTCATAATAAGTTATAGTTAGTCTCTGTTGGGAATGGAAGATGATGTGAATTTGGGGACCAAATTCATTTAAGTGGGGGAGGGTGTAACGCCCGGTAATTTTAGAATAAGAATAAATATATTGACAAATACATATTCTTACAAATAAGTATATCATGTTTGTTCAAATAAATATCCAAGTGATATTACTTTAGGCTAAATAAGAACCCAATTAACTATGAAAAAGATAGTTTATATTTTTACATATTCCTATACATAGTTAATAAAGGTAAACAAAAGAATGAAAGTAAATATCTTACCTAGGATCGAAACCTGCCTTTGATACCTAGGACAAGGACAAATAAAAGTTAAAGAAATTATGGGGAATAAAGTCCCTAATGCACAACAATTGAATTAAGAATCTTTAAATCTTGAAGAAAAGGTCAATTTATACTTTTACTAATTTAGAAAAATTAATATTCCATATTTATTACATTATAAAGGGAGGATATATATATATATACGTGTAGACATGAGAATGTATTAATGTCTCATGTAATGGGGAATGCAATAACATTGGACGTATAGACTTCAGGAATGTATAGACCCCCGATTAATAATCAAGAATAAAAATATTCAAAATAAAATGATCAAGTTGTATAATATATATATATATATATATAATTTCCACCCATTTTACAATAAGAATAAGTCAAAATGTAAATAACGCCTCTTATCAAGGCGTGACTTAAATAATTAACGCCTTTACCTAAGGTGTTAGTTTCAAAAGAGACGCCTGTACCAAAGGGCATCAAATCTCAAAACACCTAAAGTGAATAAAAGGAAAGAATAATTAACGCCCTCTTCTTGGGCGCGAATTACAAAAGAAACGGCACCGGTCAAAACGTCAATTAGAATTAACGCCCTAACCTAAGGCGTTAATTGCATTGGTGTTCCGTTCGAACCAGGAGACTATCCAGGGTAAGTTTTAGGATTGGTACGTGTTTGATTGAATATAGAAAGACTCTATCAAGGAAATTTATCTTCCAATCGAATTCTAACTCTATTGGGATTCCAAAAATCCTATAAATACCTTTCTAATCGAACGTGTTCGCTATTTTTGGCGAACCGTTCTGTTGGTGTCTCGTGTGTGAAGAACAGGTATGTTCTTCTTCCTTTTTTATCTTCAGTCAGGGAAGCATGAAGAATATTAATGCTTCTTCCTCTTCTTTCCCTGTAGGTGGCCTGCCTCGTGAAGGTGTTCCTGTCTAGCTGAAGAACGTGGGTTCTTCATCAACATCGTTTTCCCAGAAGACTCTGTTTAGAACAGAGTATCGTTTTCTCTTCACATCCTTCACGTTCCTTCACCCAGATCATCATCAGGTAGGTTTTCTCAAGAATTGTAGCCCAAACTAGCGTAAAATTTATGCTATTATCATCTGTTAGATCATGCATATAGTGTTACTGCGATTTTGATGTTTTCTGTGAAACTTTGGAAAGAGGCGACCCTCTCTAGGGCGCTAATTCAATTTCTGACGACTGATAGAAGTGTCATCAATTTCACATAATTAATAAATATCCATGTTTAAAATTTAATATCTATGAAACCATGAATTTGATGTAATGCATGATCATATATCTAGAATCCTGATATTTTTCTTGTCCTGACCATGTACTTTGTTTCCTGAAAATTATTATCTTGGAAATTACCATTGTTCAGGATAAATCCTGGAAAAGAATGAATTAACGACCTCCAGTAGACCGTCTTTTATGAAAGTGACGCCCCTGGCTAAGGCGCGTTTAATCAAAATTACAGAATAAAGAAAATTTCAGCAAAATAGAAATTTATAATGGACAACGGTTACAGAAGTCGTCAAATTTAAAATAACGACCCAGTGAAGGTCATGAATTTATTAAGTAGTGACTTGTCTTAAGTCGCTAATTTCCTGTGTTATTATACTATTTTCTGTGAACCGAGGGTTTCATATATGTGTATATATATATATATATATATATATATATATATATATATATATATATATATATATATCGGCACTATATTCCATCCTGTGAATATAGTCCCATGTTCCACGATGTTTTACCGGTTACCCCTCAATTCTCGGTGATAGATGAACCCTCCATCGGACATTCCGTTCCTTTGGACCGGTAACTTTATCATAGAGACCTCCGTAAGTCACCTCATAGCCTTGGATTCCCTCAAGGCCGACCGAGCGAGTTGTACCATAAAAACCCATTACACTA
Organism: Amorphophallus konjac; assembly: GCA_022559845.1. Taxonomy (NCBI): domain Eukaryota; kingdom Viridiplantae; phylum Streptophyta; class Magnoliopsida; order Alismatales; family Araceae; genus Amorphophallus; species Amorphophallus konjac. Next base: position 253,116,059 of record CM040118.1, on the reverse strand, counting down.
TTTTGCCATGTCACTCTATAGAAACATGGTATACCGGCCCTCATGATATGCTATGTGGATATCATGAGAATATTCTTAATGGGATGTGGAAATCATGCCATTATTATGATGTTCTTGTGGACCTCAATTCTATATCAAATGGCATGACCATCTATATATGGACACTTAATTGTCATGGTACCCAATTAGGGAACCAACTCCACCCAGTTTTATCGATACTCGTGTTTATATCATTATTATCGTCCTTATACATCAAGTTCAATTTTGAACTCTACTCTATCTTGAATATCCACAAGCTTTTTCTTGAAATTCCATATTGGCTATACTATAAAGTGGATGTCTAGATCTATCTTTAATACTGTGCATATAAGGGCCCGATCTGGTCCTGGGAGGAGCACCCAAAAGTTCTTCTAGCCGCCATGGAGGCATAAAAGAATTTAGTATTGGAATCACCAAAGTCAGCTAGTTCTGCCTTGATTTTTGCCAAATGAAGTGTTCCTCTAGCTGTAAAGCATCCATGTATTCTTGCCTTGCCTTTTTCTCTTGGAAAATTAGAGTCTCATCAAGTGGAATAGCATGTAGCTTATTCTGAGCTTGTTGTAGGTTCCTCTTCTAGTTGGCCACCTTGTTTTGAACGTTGCCAAAGGTGTTTCTATTCCAATCCTCAAGAGCCAGCTTGCAGGCCTTAAGCTTCATGCAGAGGACATGGGGAGGAGACCCTTCTACCGGTTTGTCCCAGGCAACTTTAATAACATCATGAAATGCAGGGTGGGAGACCCACATGCTATAGAATCTGAATGGGAGCTTGTCCTTGGCCATAGTTTTATCAGTATTAACAATCATGAGTGAATGATCAGAAAAATGTTCATTTCCATACTCAAGCCAACTATATGGGTATGAGATAGTCCAAAGTGTGTTAATGAGGCATCTATCTAATGTGGCCATGATTTTGTAGTGAGCTTCTCCCCGATTGGTCCAAGAAAATTTATTGCCACAGCAGGTAATGTCTTCAAGTTGTGAATGATGAATGCTCCGATTAAAGTCCTCCAACATGGACTCAGTCACCTTTCGGCCACCCAGTTTCTCGTGAGTATATCTGATTGTGTTGAAATCACCAATGACCATCCAATGAATGTTGATATTGTTGGAAAGACAAGTAATGTCCTTCCACAAATTGTTCCTTTCTTTCACACAGTTGGAAGCATTAACACCTATAATGAAGAATTCTTCAAGGTTCAACTTGTTCTTGCATCTCAAATGTAGGAATTGGTTACTACCCGCAGCCATGTGTGCATCAAGGAGATTGTGGTTCCAGAGGATCCAGACTTTGCCTTTACTATCAAAAAGATCATTAGTAATAACTTCAGCATCTGGCCAGATTAAGTTTTTAGAAAGCATAACATGGGTAGTTTTTATTTTTGTTTCAACTAAGATAACTAAAGCGTAAGCATTAGTTTGGATTAATCTATTTAGCTCTCTGCATTTCTCCCTCTTATTGAGGCCTCTAACATTCCATGCTAGAAATTTCATCTAAACAAAGTAAGAGAAGATAATTCATTACTTAGATGCCTTTGGATGTTGTGGGCCGCCCATCAACTTCTTTAAGCTTCGACCTTGGTTTTAATCTGTCCATCTCGTCCACAGCATGCATATTTTTAAAGTATGGATGTTGACGTTTTCCTTGAGTGCTAAGTGGGTGGTGTATGGCAGGTTGTGGTGGCACAATAATGTTGACTGCTTGCTTAGATGGCACCTCATGAATGTTAGGATAGTGTGGAAAGGAAAGTGGGTATGCCACTCCACCAACTCTTAGTGGCATTTTGTCAATCGCTGCTTCATTTGGATGCGCCCCATGAATGGTATATGACAAATATGCTGGTTCTAAAACCCTGAAAGGGAAACTGCCCATAGAGTCTGGTCAATTCTGAGAAAACTGGGTGAGAGTCCCATGGGATGTCTCCATATGGTCCTCTGTCTGTTACTTGTTTCGGGGTTTAGTAATCCCGTGGAAGCATGTGATTGGACGGGGAACTTTTGATGTAGATGTGCCACTTTCTTAGGGTTTAATTTATTGACTGCTGGGTTCATGGGACTTTTTGATTGGCTCTCTCTTCTCCAAAGTCACCTTGACCGAGTATTCTGCACTGCCTGTCAGATGTTTTGCAGCAAACAGACAGCAAATCAGGAACTATGCCAACCCATGGATCCTTTGGATCTAAGCCAACTCAACTAAAGAGACAAAATGATGATGGCTAAGAATAAGATCGATTACCATTTGAAGCCTACTCTTAGTTGATTCATCCTAAGCAGGCTGTCAAGTATTAGTTGACGCTGATTCATATAAATGTTTTACATAATGATCTTGGATGGTCCACCAGTCCTGAAGATATGTCTGTTTCCTGTCTGGGATTGATCATTCTAGAACTCTGTATCAGTTCGTAGATGATCCTCAAGCCAATGTTTTGTGCCTTGACCCTAAATGATCTATAGATTATAAACTTTCGAAGTTGAAAAATGTTGTTGTGAGAAGTTGAGATCTTCCTTGTGCTTATGCTACTTTGTCCCTAGAAGCCATGCTCCATTGCCCAGTTAAGCTGGATAAAGAGGAATGATTGTTCATCTTAACCAGGTACATACTTAAGGATGGAAGACCCGATTACCTAGTTAAAGCCTTAAAAGGTGACCAGGTTGATTAACTTTCAGCTAATAATGTACATTTTGTTAATAAATATGTAAGCTTAATATTGTAATATTAATGCATTTACCCATACTAATCTTGTCATTATTCTTTTCAATAAGTCTTTTATATGTCCCGATGACAACATTATATACACCTTTCATCAATCTGAATGAACATTCTCTTCTTTTGCAGGCATCCTGAGGATCCCATTTTTGTTTTTGACAAATGGTGAGTTGCCCATTTTTGTTAGAATTCTATGCATTTGGTCAACTTCAACCTCCCATATGTCCTCTAATATCGTTTCTAATATCTTCGGATAGCCAAAGGAGGAGGATTGTATTATTGTACAACTTTTCTTTACTGATCTCCACATGCTAACTTCTGGTAAAAGCATCGTTAAACACTTTTGGACCTCTGCAATGTTCCAGCTATCTGCCCTAACAAATCTGCAGAGGCTCTAACCGAGAATTTCCATATTGTACTTTTTTTTGAAATGTGGATGATACCACACAATATATTTATAAAAGGATTGATGTACAAGTAACCTAACAGCACATAAAGACCCCTTAACAAAAGCAACCAACCTAAGGGTTAACCCAGACTAACTCCCCAAGAGCAAAAAGTACGAGGAGTTATGACCCTCCACTTTACACAAATGTTTGAAACCATGGTACTTTCACCTTAGGTGTCTTTCCACCATCTATCACTCTGTCTGCCTGCATCAGATAAAGGAAGATCAATAGAGATATCTATACCTTGTCTCTTGGTATGCCTTGGACAGAAGACATTACAAGGCCGCAAACCAAGACATTGCCCACATACAACAGCATTCCTACATGCTGCTGCAAAATGTCCAGATTACAACACCTATGACCTATGACATTGAAACTTAGCAAGATGATCAAGATACTGCACTTACCCCAGAAGCCCTCACTGGATCTCGACTTCTCCATCTGGATGAACCTTGCTTCCCTTGATCGTCGGAACTTGGAAATCCATGTCTGCTCCTCACTCCTCCCTCTCCCCTCTCCCCTCCCTTCTCTCCCCTCCCTAGTTCATTCTCTCATTGCTCCTCAGTCCTCCCTCCTTGCTCAATCAAAATCTTCATTGTTTTAAGACTATGGCTTAAAGTTAAGAAATTCAAGTGGTTAATGGAAAAGAATTTCAAGGGACCTAAGTAAACACATCCACTGTGGATATGCCTTGATTGTTGTTCACTCCATACACTGATAATTGACTAATTCACAGTACTAAAAAATAAAGATTTGCTCTCTACCACTGTCTAAAGGCTCTTGACTCTTCCCAGGTCTACGGACTCCTATAATTTTTCTACATAAATCACCCTGCATGTAACTGGTCTTCAAAGACCTAAAGCATGCACCTTTTTTCCAACATCTCTTGTCTAGAGATATTGTCCAGGCTGAAATCATCATGAAGTGCATGAGTGGAATCTTGAAAGAATCCTATGATTCCTGACATGTGCCTTCTTTTAGAGAGAATTTAGTAAACATTTGTTCATTTCTATCTTGCCCGACTGTGCCAACCAAAGACTAATGGTAAGCACATGTCGACACGTTAAGAAATATTCACAGCAAGGGGGAGAATTTTTTTGCACATAGGCTTACAAGAAATTCAAATAAATGACAAAATTGACAACAAAGAAAAACTTTGCAAGACAAAAAGGCAAAGACTAAAACCTGAGGATGCTCAGCAATGAAAGGGGGAATGCCAACAATGAGTTCAAAAATAGTTATGCCTACAGACCACCAGTCTGCGCTAGCACCTGCAGGAATGAACGCACTATATGAACAATACTTAGAAGTTTTAACAGTACAAAAGAGAACAGAAAAGTAGAGCTCTAGATGAATAACATCTAAAAGCTGGCATATATAAACAGGACAACAATACAAACCATGCCCGGTTCCTAAAAGGATCTCAGGAGCCAGGTAATCAGGTGTACCCACTGCAGAATGTTTCTTTCGCCTCTCCCTTTGGTGCTCAGATACTGATAACTGAGGCTCATCCTCACCAAGCAGTGATATACCACTAACTGCCGGTCCAGACAAATCATCAGTACTGTTGATGAGACCAACCTTAGAAAGACCATAATCTGTCAACTGCTAAGAAAGAGAGCACTGTCAGAGTGTAGTCCTCATCAGAAAATTGACTAGCTGCATACATTGTCAAGAGTGCCAATGTAATTCATACAACATGAGAAAAGGCAACATAATTTGCATTTAAAAAATAAACAAAAAAGGCTGTCCAAAAGAAGTAACATTAAGTATAATGCACTGGAGAGGGGGATTTCTACAGCCCATCTAAGAGCAGTCGAACTAGGTCCGTCAGGACCAAACGAGGCCCAGCTCATCCAAGTGACAGCCCCACAGGGCCCACTTAGGGTAAAAAGCCTAATAAGATTACTCGGGATCAAACCCTTCCTCGGCGGCCCTTAGGCTCGGAAGGCCCGAACGTCGGTCAGAACGGAGGAAGACCCATGCCCGAGTTATCCCTTCACCAGGATAGAGGCAAGCGCCCAACGCCCACTCCGACCTACCTTCATCCGAGCTATGCCTATCGCCCAGATAGGGTTGGCACCCTTCATGCTTGGATCGACCGATGATTGCTTATCCACGCTGCCGTTGAGAAACCCATTATGAGCAGGAGTTTAAGAGGATAAGGGATCCATGACTCCTCATGGCTATAAAAATCCCACGATGAGGACGTAAAGAGCCCACGTTGAGGACGTAACTCCCGCCTGAAACTCCTCAGCTTATGGGACTCATGAGGCTAGCGCGTTATTTAAACCTGGGACTCCCTCCAGCGAAAGGTAAGGCCCAACACACGCCTAAAATTCCCTGAGTAGGAACCACTTCACCATCTTGGTGTAGAGGGATCTCGCGTCTCTTTTCCTCCTCCCTTCATAGCTTCCATCATTGCTCTACTGACTTAGGCATCGGAGGATTTTCCCCAGGGAACCATCCCTGGGCCCCCTGACCCGTTTTCCTTTCTTGCAGTTCACTATTCGTTGATCATCCCCCAGCTCAGGTCCAGCGCGAGATTACACCTCTTCATCTGGCGCCGTCTGTGGGAAATGACCAAAGAGCCAGTATGGTGCGAAGAAGTTCAGGGAGGAGGTACGCCGGTGACAGGGTAATGGCCATGGTGGCGGCGGGTGAAGGCCCTTCTCAAGCCTCACAAAATCCCCCCTCCAATGCCAGCACCCCCGCAGACGAACCACCCCCTTCCCCCGCAGCGGTAGGGCTACCACTCAACGATGGCGCGGACGCCTTCCAATCCCTCAACGCAAAGCTGGATATCCTCGTTGAACTCATGAGGACCCAGGCGGCCAGGGATGGAAGTTCACGTGCCCCTCCGGAGAGCCCTCCCCACGAGAACGTGTCCTAGCACACTGCTAGAGGCCGCTTCATCCTACGGGGCCGATAGATTATCCGTAACAGGTCAGGAGGACCTTCACAAGCCCCCCCTCCGGAGCAAGAAGCCTTTTCCATGCCGAAAAAGGGAAATCCCGGGGCACGCCGTTCGAACCCAGAGACCGAAGTCCCTGGGGAACGCCAAGACTTCTCCCCCCATCCCCACGACACAGCGATAGCCGGAGCTATCCCTCCGACTGCGAGAATTTGAGAGACGTTTCGCAGAACAGGAGTGCGCCCTACCCGCCTTGCAGAAGGTCTCTCCGGCGGACGAAGAGGAGAAATCCCCGTTCTCTGATTGCATCTTGAAGGTAGAGGTATCTCCCAGAACCTCCATTCCGACCTTCAAGTCCTACGACGGCCAGGGCGACCTGGCCGACCACTTCGACAGCTTCGACGCCCTGATGACCATTCACGGAGCGTCCGAAGCCATCAAGTGCCAAGCCTTTGCGACCACCCTGGTCCAAAGTGCCCAAGCATGGTTCCGGGTCCTCGCCCCCTGATCCATCCAGGATTTCAAGCAATTCGGGCGAGTATTCAAGGAGAGTTTCGCCGGTAGCGTCCCCCCGAGGTCGGTAGCGGGGCTATTGGCTCTCAAACAGGCGCAAGGGGAAAAACTCCGGGCTTACATCAACCGATTCAAGTCGGAAGCCCTGAGAATCCCCTGCTTGGATGTAGCCTCAGCCATAACCGCATAGACCGGGGCCACCCGGGATGAAAACCTCTACCGTGAACTTGTCCTCCACCCTCCCTCGACCCTTGCCGAGCTAGTGACTCTGGCTTTGCGCCACGCCGAGTGCGAAGAAGTACTCAGCGCATGCCGAGGCGCAACTAGCTCGGGTCGGGAGGAGGACAAGAAGCGGGCACTCGAGTCAAGCTCGGGTCAAGAAAATAGGCGGAACCGAGACGGAGAACACAAAGAGCCATCCCAGAAGTACGAGCGATACACTCCCTTAACCGCTCCGGTGTACGAGATATATGAAGACATCAAAGGCTCGGGCCTTCTCCGCCAACCCGAGCCAATGAAGTCAAAGAACCGCAATCGCAGCAAGCACTGCCTGTTCCACAGCGACCACGGGCATCATACTGGCGATTCCCACCATCTCCAGGATGAGATCGAGCACCTCGTCCGCCAGGGACACCTGTCCCGATTCGTGGCTGGGCGTGAGGAAGACCGAGGCGCCCCATAGGAGATCGAAAACCCCCCCCCGCGGGGTCCACATCAATGTCATCGCCGGAGGAGCTGCATCAGGAGGAGACAGTAGCCGAGGAAGGAAGCATCATGCTGAGCGGGCGAACCGAGCCATCGAGCCTCCCAAGGCCCCGCCAAGTGAGCCCCAGGTCATAGTCTTCTCCGACCAAGATCTGGAAGGGCTGACCACCCCGCATGACGACGCCCTAGTCATATCGGCCACAATAAACCATTGTAACGTAGACAAGATTCTAGTTGACAATGGAAGTGCCCCAGATGTATTATCCTATGAGTGTTTCCTTAAGATGGGGGAGGATCCGTCTAAGCTCTGCCCGATCCAAACCCCCCTTTGCGGGTTCAATGGCCAGGCCACTTATCCCGAGGGAGCCTAAAGCCTACCAGTTACTCTCGGCACCCCACCCAAAACTGTTACGGTCATGGTGGACTTCATAGTGATCAAGGGTATGATAGTATACAACACAATCTTCGGCCGAGGAATCCTTAGACGAACGAAAGTGGTGCCCTCTACCTATCACCAAAAGATGAAGTTCCCCTCCAAAAATGGGATAGGGGAAGTCATAGGTAACCAGGCGATGGCCAGAAGGTGCTATAATATCTCGGTTGAAGCCACAAGGCCGGACGGGAAGAACAAGGGTCCCCGAGAAGTCGAGGAAAAACCCGCAACCTCTGAGCCTGGAGGCGAGCTGCTAACGATTTTCCTAAACGACGACCCGGCCCTAGGAGTAAAGATTGGAGCCGACCTACCGTCTGAGGTTCAGCATCAATACAAAGAGTTTCTTTCTGAGTACATCCGAGTCTTTGCATGGTCTGATGACCAACTCCCCGGGATACCAGAGGAGACGGTGATGCATAAGCTCAACCTCGACCCAACAGTGAAGCCCGTAAAACAACGCCGACGGAAGCACGCACCAGAGAAGCATGCGATCATCAAATAGCAAGTCACCAAGCGGCAAAAGACTGGTCTTTTTAGACCGGTCCTGTACCCGATGTGGCTGGCCAACATCGTCCTGGTGCCAAAAGCTTCGGGAAAGTGACGAATGTGCGTGGAATTCACCGACTTGAACAAGGGTACACCAAAAGACTGCTATCCATTACCAAGCATCGACCAACTGGTTGATTCAACCTTGGGCAACGAGATACTCAGTTTTCTAGATGCCTATTTAGGTTACCACCAGATCAGAATGGATCCAGAAGACATCGAAAAGACCGCCTTCATCACCGACTTCGGCGTATACTGCTACAGCCGGATGCCTTTCGGTTTGAAGAACGCTGGAGCCACGTACCAGAGGCTGGTCAATCATATGTTCGAAGGACAGCTCGGCCAGAACATCGAGGCCTATATTGAAGACATGCTCGTCAAGACCCCCAAGGCTGAGGATCACTTCGCCGACCTAGCTGAGACCTTCAGCACCCTCCTAAGGTATAATATGAAGCCCAATCCCACCAAGTGCGCCTTTGGAGTAAGATCCGGGAAGTTCCTGGGTTTCTTAGTCACCTAGCGTGGGATCGAGGCCAACCCCGACAAGGTCCAGGCCATCCTGGACATGCGCCCACCCACCTGCATCAAAGAAGTTCAACGCCTTACTGGGCGCATTGCCGTGCTCAGCAGATTCCTGTCCCGTGCGGCCGAACGATGCCTACCCTTCTTCAAACTGTTGAGGGGGCCCAAAATGGCATCTACTACGTTCGTATGGGATGAGGAATGCCAAAGGGCATTCGCCGAGCTTAAGGAGTTCCTGGCTTCACCCCCGGTGCTTTCCAAGCCTGTCCCAGGTGAAGCCTTTTATCTCTATCTCTCGGTGACTCCGTCTGCAGTTAGATCGGTCCTAGTCAGAAATGACTTGGGAATCGAGAGACCGATCTACTACACCAGTAAGGTGCTCAACGAGGCCAAAAGAAGGTACAACCAAGAAACTCGTGCTAGCATTGGTTACCTCGGCCAAGCGCCTCCGACCCTATTTCCAAGGGCATTCCATCACCGTGCTGACTGGTGAACCACTGAAGAGGATCCTCCCTCACCCTGAAGCCTCGGGACGCCTCGTCAAGTGGGCCATCATGCTCGGGGCCTATGATATATCATACCAGCCGCGCTCGGCTATCAAAGGACAGGCACTCACTGACTTCATCGTTGAGAGCACTATCCCGACCAAAGGAAAGTCTCCGCCCGCGCCCGGGCCAACCTGGGAACTGTTCGTCGACGGATCCTTCAACTCGACCGGAAGCGGCGCTGGAATCCTCCTGAAGTCCCCCGAAGGAGCAGAGCTACAATACGCCTTGAAGTTCAACTTCCAGGCATCCAACAACTCCTCCGAGTACGAAGCCCTTATCTCGGGAGCCCGCATGGCCCGAGGGCTGGGGGCTGAGCGGGTCAGAATTCACACTGACTCCCAACTAGTCGCTAGCCAGGTCAGTGACGATTACGAAGCTCGAGAAGCACCGATGGTCAAATACCTCCAACTGGTCAGAGCCGTGGCACAACAGTTCGAGAGTTTTGAGGTAGTCCAATAGCTTAGGAAGAAAACTCTCGAGCGGACGCCCTCTCTCGGCTGGCCTCCTCTCTTGACCCCGAGGGAACTCGATCGGTCCTTCTTGAAGAGCTAGAGCGACTGAGCATTGATTCGGAGCTCTTGGTTGTTGACCAGGCCTCCCCAAGCGACTGGCGCACCCCCTACTTGTTGTGGCTTAAAGACTCTCAAGAGCCTCCCGACCCCAAGGAAGCCTGAAGATTGAAGTACCAAGCTCGGTGATTCATTATTATGGACAGCACTCTCTATCGAAGATCCTTCTCCGGCCCTCTCCTAAAGTGCCTCAGTACCGACGAAGCCAACTGAGCGATTCAAGAAGTTCACGAAGGCCTGTGCGGAGCTCGTTATTGCTACGGCAAGGTTATTGGTGGCCCACTCTGCAGCGCGACTGCTCAACCTACGTACAGCACTGCGACTGATGCCAGTGATTTGACCACTTGGTCCATCAGCCGGCAACGGAGCTCGTTACCCTAGCCGAGCCATACCCTTTCACTCACTGGGGAATCGACATCCTCGAGCCGTTCCCTACAGCTCAGGCCCAGAAGATGTTCATCATCATCGCCATCGACTACTTCACCAAATGGATCGAGGCCGAAGCCACAACAAGGATCACCGAGACAGTCGTCTAGAGTTTCGTCTGGAAGTCGATCATTTGTCGCTACGGCATTCCCCGGGTGATAGTGAGCGATAACGGTCAGCAATTTGATTCTCGTTATTTCTGAGATAGATGTGCCGACCTAAACATTCGCAATCACTTCACCTCCGTCGCCCACCCTTAGGGTAACAGACTGGTCGAAAATGCCAATAAGACTATCTTAAAAGGCATCAAGCCCAGGCTCGGCAAAGCCAAGGGCAGCTGGCTTGAGGAATTACCGAATGTACTTTGGTCACACAGAACGACTCCCAGAACGGCAACCGGTGAAAGTCCTTTTCAGTTGGTGTATGGCGCCGAGGCCGTCATCCCGTTGGAGATTGCCAATCCTTCCTTCCGATTCATCTGTTTCTCACACGAGGTAAATGACTAGAAATTGCTCGAAAACCTCGACCTAGCAGATGAGCTCCGAGAGATTGCCAGCATCCGAGCAACAGAATATCAACGTCGCCTCACTCGATACTACAATGCCAAAGTCCGAGATAGACACTTTCAACCGGGAGATTTCATGCTCAGGAAAGCCGAAACCTCTCGACCACTTGAGGCGGCGGGCAAGCTATCCTCTAATTGGGAAGGCCCCTACCGAGTGGTCGAGACGCTCGGGAAAGGAGCATATCGACTATCCACGATGGAAGGAGATCCCATCCCTCGGACCTGGAACGTGACTACACTACGCAAGTTCTATTTCTGAACGCCGAGCATTGTGTAAGCGATATGAAAATAAATAAAAGTTTCCCTTCATTTTTTATTCAAACAACTCGCTTGTACATCAGAAAGGCCGAAGCCAAGAAAATACATGTCAAAAAAACAAAAAATCCATCTGGCGCTGCCGTATGAACCCATCACTCAGCTGACTCGGTTGACCTTCCTACGTCCAGCCACTGACTCTGCCTTGTGCAGAAACTAGCTCGGATAAAGGGTAGTCGACCCCATTGGCTCGGGTAGCTCGGGACAAAGGTGACAGAGGGATTAGGAAGGAGAAGGCTACCTTCCAAGTTGAACTTGGAAGAGGAAGGGGAGAGGGAACGCATATGAAGGCATCCTCCCCGCCAACCTGCCAACTCTTTGGAAGGAAGAGAGTGCAGGCACCCTCCGAAGAGTGAAAGAAATGATGAGAAGATTAGAAGAGGGAGAAAGAGGCTGCGAGAAGGAAAAAGAAACCAGCAGAGCTGGACGAGGAGGTAGGGGAAAGCCCAGAAAGGAGGGAGCTTAATTGGCATCCTCCTCCCCTCCATAGAGCAAGCAGGAAGGGACAGGCGGTAGGGATGCCTGATGCCCCCATCCGTCCGCCATCTCGCCCCCTCGCAAGCGCCGCCGGAACTGATAAAAAGAAGACGACGTGCCTCCGCATGTTGAACCTTCTTTAAACCTGCCCGTCGGCCATCGAACCCTCTTTAAACCCAAAGTAGCAAGGACTCTCTGCCCTCCGTCATCGACAGCCTCATCTTCCAGAGCGTCTTCCATGCTTCAAATATAGCGGCACAACGCTACGTGAAGAAAGAATGAGGAAAGACTTTCAGGGAAAACCCTAAGCGGTGGAGAGGAAGGGACGCCCTTCAGACCTCTTATAGGTGAAGGGAGGATATTTGCCTTAAATGATTCTCTCCTCGAAAACACGCCAAAGGGATCTCTCCCTACCAATGGTCACCTCAAACTTCTCGTTTCCGCCCCAGCGGGACACACGAAGCGGCCAAGCATTCAAAGCATGAGAAAAAGGAAAGACACCCTGTCAGACGCTCGCCCAACCATCAGGCGAAATCCACGCAGAAAGTATCGGCACTTTCCAACCACTGCAGATACGCTGAACGAAATACGGCAACGGTGATACGAGACAGTTAAGTCTTCATCATAACGCTACTGCCTTACTTTTTTTCCTATACAACAAGGAAAGTTTTCCTTCGAAAAAGGAAAAGACATATAAAAAGAGAAAGCAAAGCGGATACATTAGGCCTCTGGCCCACCCTGAAGCTCGGAAGTGGAAGGCTCAGACAGTCTGCCCCCGGCACCCTTGGCGACGGCTGACCCTGGCACTGACCCCACCAGCGTAGGAACTGCCTCAGTTGCGCGCCCTCCCGAGGCATCCGAAGTTGGCTACCCCTCAAACGAAGAGCCCCCCTGATCCTCTTCCTCTGACACAGAGGAACCAGATGATGACAAGTCCGCGTCATAGCATTGCCCGGATGGGAAATCAGTTGTCTCGGACGCCTGCTCCTTGACATAAGAGACAGCCCAGTCGTAGCCTTGTTTAAACCCCTTACGGATGCCTCGGTGAAGTCCCGACTCGTAGAAGGAGAGGGCAGCCTCCTTAAGGTTGACCCGGTATACCTCCGATCGTTTGTACTGCTCGAGCGCATCCGCCCCAGCCGATCTCACCCTACCAGCGAGCTCGGCCTTCTCCCACTCCGCCTCGGCTAACCTCCGTCCGGGCTCAGCCGTCTGCTTCTCGGCCTCCTCCGCCGGCTTCTTCGCCTCGGCCCCATCAGCCTCGGCCTCCCACCGAAGGTGTTCAGTTTCCTCCACTCGATCCACCAGCTCGGCACCCTCGGCCTCCCACCGGCCATCTAGCTCGGTGCAAGCAACACGCTTCTCTTCATGAAGCCTGCTCTTCCTCTCGAGCGATTCGCGGGCCTTAGCTAGTTGCTCGGTCAATGCCCGAGCCTCCACCTGGATCGCCCGCGTTAGTTCCCTAACTGAGGAAAGCTCACGCCGAAGCCCATCACGCTCCTCGGCGAGCCGAGCCATCTTCCTGTCAGACCCACCAAGGGTCCAGGACAGGTTCGCCCTCTCTAACTCCGACCGAGCATAAGCTTCTACCAGAGTGGCCCCCATCTGGGCCAGGACCAAGCCGCCCTCCATTACCATCTCGAGGGCCACGGACGGGGAGTGCTGCCTGTCTCCCCCCTTCACCTTCGCGGCAATATCACGGCATATTTGATAGAGAGGGCCCTGGATGCCGAGCCTCTCCAAGGCCGCCGGAATAGAGACCCTCCCTTCGGTCGGCGTCCCACCGGACGACCCAAATCGAGCCGCGGCTTCGTTCACCCCTCGTGCCTTGGTCGGTCGGAGCTGCTTCACCTTTTCTTGCGACCCTCCAGCCTGGACTGATTTGGCACCTGCACCACCACCTGGAGCGTCGCCCGCCTCGGTCAACGCCCCAATCCCAACCGTGGTCCCAGCGTCACCTGCCTCGTCTACGGCCCTGTCGGCTCCCACCGAGGGGAGAGCCGAGCCAGCACCGTTGCCAACCGTAGAAGCAGCCTCGGCTTCGGTCGAAGGGAGAGCCGGGCCAGCACCGCTGCCAACTGCAGAAGTAGCCTCGGCCCCCTCGGCTCCGGTCGAAGGGGGAGCCGAGCCAGCATCGTCACCGACCGCAGGAGCAGCCCCAGCCTTCTCGGCCCCCTCTTGCTCGGCGGGTGGGAGAGCTCTCCCATTAGGGTCGGCCCCATCATGCTCAGCGGAGGGGTGAGCCGTGGCAAGGTCACCTTCGGCTGAGAGAGTAGCCCCGGCCTTCCTTGCTCGCTTCCTGGCCTTGACGGCGGCCCGCATCATGCCCTCCACGGGATCCTTGCGCTTGGACCCCCGCGGCCCAGAAGATTCACCCTGAGCCACCCCCTTGCCCTTGTCTCTGGCTCGGGAGCGACCCGTGGGAGCAGCCGACTCATCGACAGCCGAGTCATCGCCAAGATCGATCACCTCTGCGGCCTGCTCCAAGGCCGGCCGCCTGGTGTCTGCACAGAAGAAAGATGTGATCAGTTAAAGGAGATGGTCTCAACATCCGAAGAAGAAACTGATTCGTGGCGACCAAACCTGCCGACTACAGCCTCGCAAGGAGACACCGCTCGACGTTCTCCGGAGTAACCAGCTCCTCCGTGGACTGACGATGCTTCAGCAAAATAGTTGCATACTCTTCTACATGCGTAGGAAACTCGTCCTGCCTCGGAGGAATATTCGGATAGAAATTGGGGATTACTTGACATTTCCAAGTCTCCTCCACCGAGAGTATCCCCACCCAGAAGAACTGGGTCTTCCACCCCTTATGTGAAGAATCATTTGCGGCTAAGGAGATACAACTCCTATTCCGCCTCGCCTGGATGAAATAGAAGCCCTTCCCGGCCGAGGGATGCGCCTTCAACTCAAAAAAATAGGGGAAAAAGTCCAAGGAAGGAGGAACTTTGCATTGACAGCAGAGGATGCGAAAGGTAGAAAGAAGAAGATAGGAGTTGGCTACCAACTGCACGGACGCCAACTGAAAGAAATGAAGAAGTTTGAGAACAAAAGGCTCGAAGGGAAGGCGGAACCCACCCTTCCACAATAGTAGAAAGGTGCAGATGTGGCCCGTACGAGAATCCAAGCTGGACTCGTGCGGGGCAGCCGCGGTGAAGAAAAACTTGTGGGGCAGACGAAACTGGTTCTCCAACCATTTCACCTCTACCTCCCCCAGTTCGCTGCAGTTTGGAGCCGCCACCCTCACTGCAGGCTCGCCCTCCCACTCTTCGGCATCCGGACGCTAGTCCGCCATGAAATCTGGAGAGGAACTTGAAGAAAGATGCTCCTGGGACCCCGAAGACTCTGGAGGAAGGGGAAGCTGTCGGACCGCCTCCGTAGTTATCTCCGCCAACTCCGTGAACGCCGCTGCGAGCCTTTGCTCTTCCGTCGTGTCCTCACGATGCATCAAAGAGCCCCAAAAGCAAGCACGAAGGAGAGCCGAACCCTAAAATGGAGGGAGTCTGGAGCGACGATAAGTGCGCAACGCCTATATTCCCACGCGGAAGGTGGCACGTCATTCTGACCTCCAAGAAAAGGGGGCCCCTTCAGTTCAAATCCGTCAGGATCATCATTATTATGGGCCCAGGTGACCACGACACGTGGCTTACTAACACTGCCAGATCTCCACCCACCAGAGCCACGCTGGTCCAAAACCTTGAACAGCTAGTCTTCCGAGCTTACTAAACCTCGGGAGTAGGAGGGGGACAAGTGTAGAGGGGGATTTCTGTAGCGCATCTAAGAGCAGCCGAAATAGGTCCGTCAGGACCAAACGAGGCCCAGCTCATCCAAGTGACAGCCCCACAGGGCCCACTTAGGATAAAAAGCCCAATAAGATTACTCGGGATCAAACCCTTCCTCGGCGGCCCTTAGGCTCGGAAGGCCCGAACGTCGGTCAGAACGGAGGAAGACCCATGCCCGAGTTATCCCTTCACCGAGATAGAGGCAAGCGCCCAGCGCCCACTCCGACCTACCTTCATCCGAGCTATGCCTATTGCCCGGACAGGGTTGGCACCCTTCATGCTTGGATCGACCGATGATTGCTTATCCACGCTGCCATTGAGAAACCCATTATGAGAAGGAGTTTAAGAGGATAAGGGACCCATGACTCCTCGTGGCTATAAAGACCCCACGATGAGGACGTAAAGAGCCCACGTTGAGGACGTAACTCTCGCCTGAAACTCCTCAACTTACGGGACTCATGAGGCCGGTGCACTATTTAAACCTGGGAGTCCCTCCAGCAAAAGGTAAGGCCCAACACACGCCTAAAATTCCTTGAGCAGGAACCACTTCACCATCTTGGTGTAGAGGGATCTCGTGCCTCTTTTCCTCCTCTTTTCATAGCTTTCACCATTACTCTACTGACTTAGACATCGGAGGGTTTTCCCCAGAGAACCATCCCTGGGCCCCCTGACCCATTTCCCTTTCTTGTAGTTCACTATTCGGTGATCATCCCCCAGCTCAGGTCCAGCACGAGATTACGCCTCTTCATGCACCATAAATAAGGAAGATGTTAAACAATCCTATAATTTCCTCTCAGATTTGATGCTCCATGCTGGAATAATCCGCATGATAAATTCTAAACTAAGCACAACACAAATAATTGCAATGGATACTTCAGATAGCCATTCTTCCAAATGTTAAGTTATATATGTTGCAACTGGTTTATGCCACCCCCCTTTTCAATTGCCATGTTATATATGTTGTAAGTGGTTTACTTGTCAATTCATGCGCCAGTTTATTGCAGAGTTCTTCAATTTACTCTTTATTGAAATAGTCATTTTAGTTACAACATTGAGTAACAATAATAAAGGCTCTCTACTCTAATCAACTTTCAGAAAAAATCATCATTAGTCCAACAGGATGGATATCTGGTCACCAGGTAATAGGAAACCTTTTCTGTTACTACTTTCTTAACCATTGTATTGCACAAACACTTGATCTAACAGATATACAAATTTAGGTTAAAAAGTGGGCTTCCATGTTGCATCTCTTCAATGCCTCACTTTCATGAGGTAGGCAGTTGACATAAAAATGAAGATAGTGAGGCCCAAAAATTATTTGCAAACAGCTGAATTCAGATCTAGCACTGGGGTATTAGATATGACATCCCTGCACAAGGGTGTTGGGTGACACCCAGTGCTGAGTGGGAATCTGGCAGGATTCCTGCTGAGTTGGGGGGGCGAGGGGGCACTTTCCATGAATTCCACCCACAGACAACTGTCCTGCACATTGAACAAATGCCCTCAAATTTTAATCCAATGATTTAGAAAGCCTTGGTATTCTTGGTAACAGGGAATGTTCTGTTAGCAGCTGACGTAAACATATTTCTCATACAACCATAATCTTCTTGTAATGGGTTCTTAGGCACTTCTGAGATCCATTCTTGGTTTGCAACATATGTTCCCATCTTATCAATGCAGTTTAGAGAGATAAGAACAATTTGGATACCCAAGAATGCACGTATTTGGCGGCTTCATGAGAAGTAGCTCTCTGCTGGAGCTCTATCTTCCTTGTAGAAAAATATATGGTCTAGCAATAGATACTAGTCACCAATTCCAGCACTTGGTATCCTCATTTCTCCATGGACGTTCTATCCATTTTATAGCTATAGATGCTGGCACCTTCCACATCAGGAGGATCTTCAATTATCTGCTTATATTATCAGAACTATAAAAGGACGGTTAGGTGCTAAGCCTTTTTCAACTTACCAGAGGTTGATGATTGGAGTATTGGATATTGCTACACAGGACTAATAAAGTGCCAAGAAAAGAAATAATATTATTTGCAGGCAAGAATTTTTGTTTGATGATGTATAAATGAAGAAATGGAGAAATGAGGGTTTCTTCCTTTTTACCCCCAAAGGGAAGGGGATTGTGAGAGAAAGGGTTTCTATTTGATTGAACTCCACCAGTTATGCTGTAGGAGATTGAAATTTGTGTGGCAAGAAGGGTATGTAGTTTACTCAAGGACATAGAGCATGAGGGGTAACAGGAGAATATCAAGTATGATTACGGAGATCTCTTGACATGGGGATAAATTAACATATAGGAAGATGAATGGATGTGGTAGAAACAATACTTTTTCTTCCAAATAAGAAACATATCAGTTTTTAGTTGAAGAATCTTTGGCAGCTCGTTCAAGTCCAGTGGGGAAAGTAGACCAAGAAGGGATCAAACCAACGTGGACTGTCTCGAATTGACTTGTACCACTTTGAGAAAGTCCATATGATACTCTACGAGTTAGTTTCAGTTGGCTTGAATCTTTACAAGTGAACTTGAATTGTGTGGTCAATGATTAATCCCATTCAGACCTGGTCAGCCTTTTGAGTTTGACTGTGTCAGATTCCATCAGTGGGAGTGCAGCTTGCTTGCATGCATGGACATGCACTTGCATGTTATGCAAGTGTGAGCATGAGCATGAATGGATGTGTGTTGAGAGAGAGAGAGATGAGCATGAATGGATGTGTGTTGAGAGAGAGAGAGAGAGTGTGTGTTTGTGTGTGTGTGTGTTACCTTATGTATTTTTTAAAGTTAACATCTTCCAAATGGTTAAGTTCAAATGTTTAACAAGATCTACATGATCTACTCAAAAATTGCAGTGAAATATGAAAGTCAAAGAAATAAGTATTTTATGAAAAATATACATATAAAAGTTCATTCAAATTCTTTAATCTTAGATACAAAGAGGCCTAGAGTATCTTGAACCTATTCATGCATTCTAAAAGATACAGTACTAGATAACAATATATTATCAACCTTGATATGACCATCATGCGCAATCAACAAGTTATCCGGTTTCAAATCTCTATGCACCACTCGAAGAGAATGCAAATATTTCAAAGCATATATCAGAGGGTTCCATCAAAAGTCAAGATCTTCGTGTGACAAGTTGAAATACGAAAGATATCAGTATTGTTAGGACAGGACAATAAAGTCAGCTCTGATTAGTACAAGCACACTAGCCCAATATATATACAAGCATATATTCAGCTCTCTGATTATTATTATAGTGACTTCATCAACTTTGGGGTCTGCTAGACTTCTATCCTGGCTCAAGATTTAGCTCAGCTGATCATCACTCAGTGGGCTTAGTTCACCTTGTATGTTGTACTGGCAATCGGCTGGCAACACATTCATATTCACCATTTTCTCCATGTCTCTCTTTGCAGCCCCTTTTGAATTAGTATATTCTTATATATAAGGTTATATTACATGTTCCCTTATAGAAGAAGATTATATTACTTGTTCCATTAGTGATCTATTTTGGTTCACCTGGGTCCATCCATGTTAGCATTTATTGCTAGCATACTGCATGCTTTATACATTTTCTTTGCCAAATTAAAATCTTGTTTACTAACTGTCATTGCTGGTTGACTCCTTATCTCTAGCTGTATTCCTCTTTCCTTTCTACGTAGTCAGAGGCTAGAGGTGCCTGAGTCGATCAAGGGGTCGCCTTAGCCTCAAACGCCTAGGCTCCTCCTAGGATTTTGTTCCATCTTGTTTGGCTTATCAGATATGTTCTAGGTGATAAAAAGTTCTAAGTCTTAGATGCCAGAACTGTGAAATTGAATTTAAAAGATGTTAATGTACAACTAGTAGCATAATGGAGCTATCACCATTGGGGAGAATTTTGTGACATGGCTCATTTTCTATTTCAATTTCCTTTGGCGAATTTGTTTTTGTGTACCTCTAATGTGGTTTCTCTAATATCTATTGGATTAACAAGGGCAGGACATTCACCTTGTTCCAATTGAGCAGCATAATTGGAGGCTGCTGATAACTACCTTCAAGTGTCTTGTGTTTATTTTGTTCTTTTAAACAATCTATCTAATATACAGATGCATTTCTTACGTCCTCTGGTTGTTAAGATATTGGCACCTCTTCCATGTCCGACTTCTCTTGTTTATTTTTTGACTATGGCACTTAATACCCAAGATAAACTAGCTTTAGCATGCATAGGTTTTCTAGGGTAGTTATAATTTGGAAATGACAGGCTCTTTTGTTTAATTCATCGGAATTAGAATATTCTTAGAGTATGCTTTTTGATATCAACATAGTTACATTGTCCTTCTCTGACATTCAAATAATATTTAGCATTGGTAAAATTGTGAATCTCCAAACTTTTTTTTTAGTATTGGGAGAAGGCAGAGTTCCCATTTCATATTATTCCAAAAATTGGATCTCTACGAGTTGCTGGTGGGACAATCAAGGTATTTGCTTTGTATGTCACTGTCAGCTGAGAAGGGGAAATGTTTTAGAAGGAATATGCTAAATTTTTGCTTATACAGGGCTATGGGTGTCCAGGGCTTTGTATAACTGGAAGTGCCATTGCCATAGCAGAAATTGCCACAACTGATGCAAGTTGTTCTACTTTTGTTTTGGTGCACTCTTCATTGGCAATGCTAACTATCGGTAATAATTCATCATTGGCCAGTCTTCATCTTTCCCATGGGATTAACTATAAGAGTCTTGACCAGGGAGTCATTACTTTGAACTTGTCATGAACAACATTATGTAGATCAGATGAACAAAAGGTGAAGTATCTACCTTCATTAGCAGAGTTACATACTGTAGCCTGTTGGGTGAGTAAACAGTTCCATATAAAAGATTGGTGAGTTTAATGAGAATCTGTATATGATCGGGATACCTAATTAATTTTTTAGCAATATGGTAGGCCTTGACTGAGCTAGATTATGGGAGTGATGCGAGCTCTTTAAGAACAACAACAACAAATGTCCGATTTCTAAAATTTGTTAGTCAATAACTTGCAAATAGCATATGCCTTTCACAATCAGTTTACTATTATTTGTTTCCAACTTCTGCCATTGCTTGAAAGAATTTTGTTGTTATTTAATTGACAGATCTTGTAGTCTCCTTCTCTGAAAGAATTCTTGTTCCTTGGCATTGAGCGGTAACAGGTTGATGGAGGTTGGGTACTGAATGCCCAAAAGCGCTGGATTGGAAACAGTACTTTTGCTGATATATTTATCATATTTGCAAGAAATTCAACGACCAACCAGATTAATAGGTAATCAATTATATATTGAAATACCTTCAACATGGGTGGTTCTTATTAATATTTAAACTTCTATTTATGTGCTTACATATAATTTCATTTAGTGTTCCCATAAATAATTTCAACATGAATGACCCTCATAATACGAGTTTGCAATTCTGTCATCTATGACTGTGTTCACATCTTGGTAACAACAGTGCACACACCATTGGTCATGTGTGAGAAGAAAATGACACACTATAGGAATTACTGCTCAAGTGTTTGACTTTGGTTTATTGTAAGCTTTCGATCTAAAACCTAGCTTCTGAATATAAAATTATTCCTAGAGAAATTCAGAATGTTCAGACACCACCAATAAAATACTAGTTGTTACTACTAAAAAGTAATTTTATTTAATGTGGAATATTTTCTAATGCATTCTTATAGAAGGGTTCAGATCAACAGTGCCTAGATGTATTATAGTGCCTCTAATGTGCATTTCATTTCCATGAAATATGAATCCAGTTGAAGCCATCCTACATTAGCTATTATAAAAAAGAACAAATAAGAGTATATCCAATAAATAAAGAGGAAAACCATATGCTTCTTTGGGTGTTAATCACTATCACCTTCAGAGCTTTCTCTTGTATATACATGTCCTTGTTCTCCACCACTCAAGATCCAAGGAGGTACATGAAACAGTCAGGTGCTATTCCTTTGCAAGCAATGTAATGTGGTTGATTCCAGCATTATTTTTAATATTAGTGATGGCTTATCCAAGTGGATGGGTGTGAAGTCGACATGGAATGGTCAAGGTTGCATGAAATAAATAATGTATACAGAAAAGAGCTTGCATGTGGATATAGT
Source organism: Amorphophallus konjac (assembly GCA_022559845.1). Taxonomy (NCBI): domain Eukaryota; kingdom Viridiplantae; phylum Streptophyta; class Magnoliopsida; order Alismatales; family Araceae; genus Amorphophallus; species Amorphophallus konjac. The sequence continues at coordinate 253,094,431 of CM040118.1, read as the reverse complement.
GATGAGTAATGTAGTGAATTGGGTGCATCTCTTTGAAACAACTTATCAAGAAAAAGAACTGGATTAGAAATATCCACTCTCACTATTGAGTTAGCCATCTGAGCACCAAGTGTCAGTCACCTTGGCTCCTCCTAGGCTTTTATACCATCCTGTTTGATTTATCAGATGTGTTCTAGGTGATAAAAGGTTCTAAATCTTAGATGCCAGAACCGTGAAATTGATTTTAAAAGATGTTATTGTACATCTGGTAGCATAATGGAGCTATCACGATGGTCGAAATTGGATGTTGTTGCAGATTTGTCCTGATGACGTTGCAGATGTATATCCATTGCTTCCTACATATTTAGTCTTTTCCTGCTACTTGTAAAAATCTGCCAGCTCCCAATGCTTGGGGAAGAGTAATCTAATCAATGGTCAGACTACGTTATTTGATGATTGTGTAAAACAATTTGTAAGTTGTTATCATGCTTTTGTTTGATGAAGTTGGGACCTAGAAGTGTATTGCCATTGGTAGTTTTCTAGATGTGTCTAAAGCAATTTCAATATTCCGCCTATGATTTTTCTCATCTCTCTTCCTGATGATCCATGTGTCCTAGCTACCCTGAAGATGTGAGCACATTATCACGTGATCACTTGTATATATTATGTATACTCATAATGATCAGAAACTTAAGACAATCAAGCATTCGTTGGTAAACGGAATGGCAGGGTTGTTGATGTTTTTGCCCATAATTTTAGCTTTCTGATCAGTAGCATCTAATTTTCTCGATTTCCTACTTTTTGATACAATGTAACTTCATGACAGACATCTACAATTTTTTCAGAGCAACCTTAAGGACTTTGTTTACCCTTTTTTAAGCTAAGGCCCTTTTTTAAGCTAAGGGCATGTCAATGTTTCAAAATTCCAGGTGATGTGATTAACTGCATGCGAATATTTATGGATTTTTTCATGTGTATACTACTAGATGGTGAATTGTCTAGATGCATTGCCGTCAGTAGTGTTACTTATTTCAATTGTTTACAAATGCATATGCTTTGCTTGCTCTGGAATCACTTTAATTACATTACTTTTACATTTGGATCTTGTCACTTGTCAAAGAAGTTGGTTGTGACTACACAGCGAGGTGAAGCCAAACTTTTGATGGAAGATTGAGAGGGGGTTGTGGATGATGTGAAAGCAACTGTTCAAAAGTCTCCACAGGTTAGTAGTGCTACCCTGAATATAATATGCATGATTATCTTCTTGGTGTGAATATAATTATTTCTGATGACTAAAGATGATTCACTTTTTGCTACTGTCTAGGAATATCTGGATGGGATATTGTTATTAACTAGGACTTCACCAATTTTACTGATCTTCTCATTTTTATGATTTATACTTTCTTGCATTACTTTGCCATCGTGGCAGTTCAAGCCTTTTCTTTCTTAAATGTATGCATTCATCATGCCCTAGGAAAATAAAATTGAGTTCTACAAGGTGCCATTTGATAGGAAACATTATTTTTGGTTGTAAAAAGTAAAACACTGTATTCTCTTTTATTCTTTTGACTTTCAGATTAGTAGCCGTGGTTGACAACCTCATAAATTCTTGATATATTTAAATTTGCAGGACATGAGTGTTTGAGAAACATTGATGAGGGTTGAAAAGGCATTGAAATTAAGTAAGTGCAAGGATTTGTACAAGATACTGGGCATCTCAAGGATTGCCTTCATCGCCGAAATTAAACGTGCTTACAAGAAGCTTGCTCTACAGTGGCATCCAAACAAGAATGTAGATTGCAATGCATTGGTAGAGAAGAATGCAAGTGCCATGGTCGCATGTCAAACTGTCCAGCCAATTGAATTCCCTTACTATTTGTCCACTAGCAAGAAAATGTTTGTACCTAAAGAGCACCAAGGGGAAACTATTTTTTATATTTTAGTCATAGAGTGAAAAATTGAGTCCCTACAGTCTGAGTTGTATTTCAAAGTCATGGATGTTATGTCTTTTGTAATTGTGATATTTTCATGATTTTATTTTACAATATAGCTCTGTTAAGACATTACTTTTATCAATGAGTATCATGTCCTATTTATATTTTTGTTAAAACGCAGACAATCGATATATACGTGTGTTGTATAATAGTGGGTGTTTGTGTATGCCAATGAATTAAAAAGAATATGATCTGTGTATTGATTGCATGTTAGGAATGTTGACTTTCATTTTTACATTTTGGATGGTTATGTTGGTGCAATATTTAGAAACATGAGCTCCTACACATTAGTCATTTGGGGCACTTTAGGAAATAGAATGCCCCTAAAACACATTATTTCAAGTGATTATTTTAGGGTGGTTTTAAAAAGACTATCCTTAAAATGTGTTATTTGGGGCAGTTTGAATGAGAAATTGCTCCTAAAACATGCTCATTAGAGGCATTTGGTCATCAAAATTGCCCCTATTAGAATATCTAGGGGTAGTTTTTTAGTGCCTTTAATGACGACATTAGGGGCATTTTTCAAAAAGTGCCTTAAAAACCTTTAGGGACCGAGGCAATAGGGGCACATTTTAAATTGCCCCTAAAACTAATCAAACTGCCCCTAAAGGTTTTTAGGGCATTTATCTCCATTTTTTGGGGCAGTTTTGAAATGCCCGTGAAGGTCTATTTTTTTGTAGTGGTTCCACTGAGCCTATGATTGGGGCATGTGATCCAAGGCGGACCATCCCACAAAGAAGCTGACACGTGGATCCTTGTACTCGTCTGCAACTAACACGTGGCGTCCCTGATTAGGCGAGAACAAGCCCTCTACATGTTCTAAGGGTGAGCCTATGGGACCCCAGGCTGAAGCCTTAAAAAGCCCTCTTCTACGATCTAAATAAAATATGAGAGAGTGAAAAAGGTCAACGACGAAGAAGACGAAAAATACAGCAGAGTAGAGCAAAGAAAATTGAGAGAGAGAGAGATCTGAAGGAGTCTGAGAGAGAGAAGAATAAGAAAAGGGGGATCTGAGAAGCCTTTCGAAGAGAGGAAGCTTGAAGAAAAATTGAGACATAGAGAAGGAAGATTGAGCAGAGCGTACAAGAAAAAGGGGTAGAACAGTTCGTGAGTGTGAAGCGAGAAGAAGGTTCAAGAGATCTGAAGATCTGTTTCTACTGTGTCCTTTGGATCAGATCCAAGGCACAGTGCTCCTGCGTGAGCATTTCGATTTACTTTTACTGTCAGCTTTCCGATGCTGAACTTCTTGGTTTCTTGTTTTCATTTTTCATTCTTCTTCTAAGCTGTGTATTAGAGGTGGCTAAGCTGTAATGCTCAGCGGTGGCGAAGTTGTATTGCCCAGCAGTCAAGCTATTAGTTAGCGGATAAGCAAGCTGTGAAGCTCAGCTGTTGTTGGCAAGCTGTGAGGCCCAGCCGTTCATGTTGTTTGGTAGCGGAATCCACACTCTAGTTGAAGTGTGGGGTGGATGTAGATCCTGAGGACAGAACCACCTAAAAAGATCTTGTGTAGCATGGTTTACATTCCAATATGTCAACCGTTAGATGTATGCTAGGCTCATTCCTATATACGGTTCTAACTTAATGGACTTAATGTACACGCATGCTTAATCTGGTTCTGTCAACAATATTGACTTGCTTGTTGTGCCCCTGTGGTCATTTGAGTTATTTGATATTCATGGTTTTGATAATGGCTACACACTATAAGTCATTGTTATTTTCCACTCTCATATGACTGACATACGTGATGTTTTGCTCATGACAGATAAGCCAATAAATGGACAAGGAATGGAGTGAAGATGGCAAATGTGAAAGCTCAATGATTGCGCCCTCGCACGCGGATCGACCTGCGCGATCAGGTCGCGGGGATCAACATGCAATTTGATCGTTCTTCAATTCTGTCTTGAATGGCCTGAACAAAGTACTCTGGCGGTCTTAGATGGGGGTGCCACAGTGCTGTGACGGCTTATCGTGGGGCCGTCAGAGTGTTGTAACGCACCGATTCTGGGCCGTCAGAGATAACAGACGAATTTAAATACAACAGAGGGTGTGACGGCTTATCATAAGGCCGTTATATCATGTGACGGTCTTACCTTAATCCGTTAGAGCTTCTGTTGACAGTAAAAGGAATGATTTAAGGTTATAAATATCTCATGTCAGATGAATCAAAATAGCTAACTATTCTAGTCATGAAAAATGAAGTATAGGCCATCTAGATGCATAGGTTACAGTGATTTGAACAAGATAATATATTTTATCTTTGATTAAGGCTCAAGACATGCATGTATGCATAGGTCCAACTAAAACATGAATTCATGGTCTGGAATGCATGAAATCAATCAAAATCAGAGGGCTTTTATCCCTAACATGATGTTCTTGCCATTCATGAGATGACCTACCTCTTTTCAGGGCTTTAATCTTCCAATTTGGGACTGCAAGACACGCCCTAATCCTTCTCTTCCTGTGGATTTCCAGCAACTTCACATCGCCCTAACTCCTCAACCTCTTGACCTAAGGACGTGAAATTTGGAGGTTAGGAAGATGAAACTAAGGGGAACAAAAAGTTCTAAAGAATCAAACCTTAAATATCTCGTTTTGATGATCTAATTCCCTGATCTTCAGTGGACCTTTGCTCAAATTCTTGAGTTGCTAAGGTCGTACCAGCAACTTTGGAAGCTTCTAACTTCTTGTGTAGTTGATCTCCTAGCATGAAATTTTGAGAGCTATTAGTCTAAATTATTATAAACGAAAGCTTCTAAAGAACTTACCTGAAATTATGACTCCTTACCTAGATTCCACGGAAGCCAATGTAGGGGTCGCGCAGGTCAAAACTAGGGTTTATTTATATGGTTTTGGCTAGGGTTTGAGGATTAGATCGATTCTAGGGTCCTTGTTAAAGCTTAGATCGAATTATGAGAGTCCTTAACACATTTACTAGTCCTCCCATCTCGATCCCTAAGAGATAAGCTAGCAAAAATCTAATCTTTTGTCTTGTTCTTCACTTCACGGAACTAACAGAGCGTAACGGTCTAGTGCAGACGAGTTACCAGACTGTGGCGGTCGCACGATAGACCGCTACACCCCATGTGCGCAGAATTCAATAAAATTCCAACTCTTTTGTTTGTTTATCCTTATAATTATCTAAATAAGGGGTAATTATCCTTAAAATCTATGAATAGGTTAAATAACTTTCTAGAATATGGGTCAAACTTAATGGGCTTGGTCCTTGAACATTTTGGACCTTATTTAAATAGGCTAGGTTAATTGTTTACCATAATTGGGCCTTAATAATGATTTATTCAACCCAACATTCATTAATTAATTCATTTAGACCCTTAATAATTGCAGAAAATTCTTAATCATATTAGAAATATTTTATAAAAATTCTGGGGCATTACACCCTCCCCCACTTAAAAGAATTTGGTCCCCAAATTTAATATATATATAGATTTTTACAGAGAGTGTATGTATTTTAAGGTATTAAAAATTAACTTAAGGTGAATGGATTAAGAGGGTACCTTTAATCATTTCACCATCCTTGTCTAGAATGGCATTTAATCGACCTCGCTTCCCGCATCCGTTGTTATCCCTTGAAGATTGTTCGTTGATGCGAGGACATACGGGTAAGCGATGTTCCCGGCTTCCACACTTGAGGCAAGCGCCGAGACGCTTCCAGCATTCTTCTGTCGAGTGCCTAAATTTTTCACAAAATGAGCAAGCCGTGGAGACTTGCATTCTTTCTTCTTCTTTAACTTTCTTATTCTTTCCGTTTCTTTTTCCGTTACCATTCTCATTACGAGACCTCTTAACGAAACAGTTTTCTTCCTCATCCACTTCTTTCTCTAATTGCCTATCATGTTTTCGGCTTGACCTTTCTCCTCGGAGCCTTTCCACCTTCTCCATGGTTCTTTCACATAGATGCGCTCTTTGAACCATCTCAGGATAGGTGCAGATATTCTGCATTCCAAGTTGTTGGATAAATCTGGGTCTTAAACCATCCATAAATCGGTTGGCTTTCAATAAATCTGTGCTTATCAAGTGAGGAGCATACGGTGCTAGTCGAGAGAATTGTATTTCATATTCTGCCATGGACATCGTGCCTTATTTTAAGGAGGCAAATTCCATAGCCTTCCTCTCCTTTACATGCTCGGAGAAGTACTTGGCTCGAAAAAGTGAACGAAAACCCTTCCATGTATGAGGTGCATCTACATGTGGTGCCGGAATGGATTTTCACCATGTACGAGCATCCTTGTTGAGTTGGAACGTGGCAAGTCAAATATTCTCCTGGTCGGTGCATTGCATGACATCGAATATTCGATTCATCTCGTCGATCCAATTTTCCACTTCATCTGGGTTAGAAGATTCAGAGAATCGTGGGGGATTTAAACTTCAGAAATTGCCGTGTAAGTTACCCGCGCCAGCCCTTTCACCAGCTTGGGCCACTGTCTGTAGGGCTTGAGTAAGTCCCGGATCAGTTTGCTGCATCTCGTCCCAGTTCACACGATGAGCCATTGACAATCAAGGTACCTGAGAATCATGGACATTTTAGTTATTTAGGGTCGGGTAGATTTACCCTAAGATAATTTCTATATAACTATCTCATCTCGGGTTCTACCCAATTCTCACATAGGTGGGGAAATTTCTTCCTTAGTTCATAGGTAGGGGTCCTTAAACTTTGGACTTATCCTATGACATAATTCTTCTCCCTAAGTCCTGAGACTTAGGCTCTGATATCAACTTAACTGTCACGCCCTGAGCCTTTATTACAGCGGAAGACTCGCTCGAGGAACGCGAACAGCCGGCATGATAAGTCTCTTGCAAGCAAGAATGATCAGAGCGCAAGACAATCACACATAAGAATAATGAAATTGTACAACGATTAACTAAAACTCCAACTTTTATTTCATTAATAATCAAATATCAAATACAATCACTAATCTTCATCATATTAGACTCGAGAATAAGAAAAACGACATAGACTCAATCTAAACAATATAGACTTCCTAAGTCTTCACTCATTCTTCATTCACTCTCGGACCCGCTATTTGAATACTCCGAGTCCGAACTCAACTCTCTTCCATTTCTTGAAAAAGATTAGAAATAAGTAATGAGCACACTTGCCCAGTAGGTATCTTCTCATCAACATGATTAGCAATATTTAAGTAATTAGCATTTTCGCTCTAAAGCAAATAAGGTAAAATCATGTGAATGCGATCAAGCACGCGATTAAACCAAAGTAACAAGATGATCATGTAAGATGAGATAAACAAGTATGAACTAGCGAGAATGTAACAAGAATGTACAAGAATGTAGCATGGCCTTTCAAGAACAAGAATGTAACGAGAACGCACTTTCATTTTCACTTTCATAACCATAAAGGTTACGCACTAGAACGTCAATCATGTAGCAATTCACTAGATTTTCACGAGTGCTCATGGATTTCCATTATTTATAAAGAAAGTACTCCCAGCGTAATGCGACGCCAGTAGCATCATACCCCATGGTTTATAATAGTATGTTTCCGGCAATCAGCCGAGGGGACTAGCATAGAGCCCTTGGACACAATAAGCTCCCGAACTGCATCTTCACGTATAAATCAAGCTACTTCCATGAGTGTAACAATAAAGCGTGGCCAGTAATATAACAAATTCAATCAATAAGCTCATGACAACAATCATCAAAGAATGAATGCTTCAATTAAGAATATGAGAGATAAAGAATGATTTAAGATGATATTATGCTCATGGGAATAATTCGGTAGCATAACAGTACATTCGTTATCTTTCATAATTTAAATTAAGTTTCTTTGGACAATATGACAAGTCCTAGACCATCAATAATCCATCTTGGAACTTTAGAATATCAACCCTTTGGTCAAATCTCGGGTTAACGAACTTTAGAACTGTGACGGTCTAATACTTGGCCGTTACACGATCGTGACGCTCCAGTCTCAAGCCGTTACAATGGCCGAATCCAGAAACAATAAATAGGATTCAGTTAATGTGACGGTCATAGATTGGTCCGTTAGACGTACCTGACGGTCCAACATTGATCCGTTACAAATCCAGAACCTGAAAACATCAATAGTACTTTCTAACAATTGGGCTTTAATGGTACAACCAACTCGGCGTCTTAGTGGGAATCCCAGGCTCGTGGAGAATTACGGAGGCCTTGAAACAAGATTTCCTAGTACATTGGAAGGAATATCCAATAGAGAGGTCCTCATGTTCAAGAATATGTTCCTATAGTACAAAGTGTAAACTAATGGCCATATACCGGAATATATGCCATGTACTTAAATAAAATGACTCCATAAATAGAAAAGACTGTGTGGCGATGTGAAACCATGATAAAAACTCCTTTATTACATCATTTAAAATCATAGTGTAAATACAAAACTATAGAGTTTAGCTAATAAAATTAACATATGTTTGAAATAACTAGAGATTCTTTTACCATGCAATTTCTATCATAAATTGATCAATAACTCAAAGTCATGAAAATAGTTCAAAACATAGATAACTAAGCTTATTTATAAGTAAATTTGATTGTTCTTCAATTCTGTCTTGAATTGCCTGAACAAAGTACTCTGGCGGTCTAAGATGGGGGCGTCACAGTGCTGTGATGGCTTATAGTGGGGCCGTCAGAGTGTTGTAACGCACCGATTCTGGGCCGTCAGAGAGAACAGAGAAATTTAAATACAACAGAGAGTGTGATGGCTTATCGTAAGGCCGTAATATCATGTGACGGTCTTACCTTAATCCGTAAGAGCTTCTGTTGGCAGTAAAAAAAATGATCTAAGGTTTAAAATATCTCATGTCAAAAGAATTAAAGTAGCTAACTATTCTAGTCATGAAAAATGAAGTATAGGCCATCTAGATGCATAGTTTATAGTGATTTGAAAAAGATAATATCATTTATCTTTGATTAAGGCTCAAGACATGCATGTATGCATAGGTCCAACTAAAACATGAATTCATGGTCTGGAATGCATGAAATCAATCAAAATCAGAGGGCTTTTATCCCTAACATGATGTTCTTGGCATTCATGAGATGACCTACCTCTTTTCTGGGCTTTAATCTTCCAATTTGGGACTGCAAGACACGCCCTAATCCTTCCCTTCCTGTAAGTTTTTAGCAACTTCACGTCGATCTAACTCCTCAACCTCTTGACCTAAGGACGTGAAATTTGGAGGTTAGGGATATGAAACTAAGCTGAACAAAAAGCTCTAAAGAATCAAACCCTAAATACCTCGTTTTGATGATCTAATTCCCTGATCTTCAGTGGACCTTTGCTCAAATTCCTGGGTTGCTAAGGTCATACCAGCAACTTTGGAAGCTTCTAACTTCTTGTGTAGTTGATCTCCTAACACGAAATTTTGAGAGCTATTAGTCTAAAGTATTATAAACGAAAGCTTCTAAAGAACTTATCCGAAATTATGGCTCCTTACTTGGATTCCACGCTAGCCAATGTAGGGGTCGCGCAGGTCAAAACTAGGGTCTATTTATAGGGTTTTGCCTCGGGTTTGGGGATTAGATCGATTCTAGAATCCTTGTTATAGCTTAGATCGACTTATGAGAGTCCTTACCACATTTACTAGTCCTCTCATCTCGATCCCTATGAGATAAGTTAGCAAAAATCTAATCTTTTAGCTTGTTCTTCACTTCACGGAACTAACAGAGCGTAACGATCTAGTGCAGGTGCGTTACCTGACTGTGGCGGTCGCACGATAGACCGCTACATCCCATGTGCGGATAATTCAATAAAATTCCAACTCTTTTATTTATTTATCCTTATAATTATCTAAATAAGTGGTAATTATCCTTAAAATCCGTGAATAGGTTAAATAACTTTCTACAATATGGGTCAAACTTAATGGGCTTGGTCCTTGAACCTTTTGGACCTTATTTAAATAGGCTAGGTTAATTGTTTACCATAATTGGGCCTTAATAATGATTTATTAAACCCAATATTCATTAATTAATTCATTTAGACCCTTAATAATTCTAAAAAATTCTTAATCATATCAGAAATATTTTATAAAAATTTTGGGGCATTACAGAGAAACCCTAGTTGATCATTTGGGAGATCAAAGGAGGCTGCAAGGGTGTGTTCAAGGGAGAGGAGTTCGAGTACTGTAGCGGTGAACAGTACTCCGGGAAGAAATTCTTCATCAAATCATCAAGTGATTTAAGCTACTTCAAGAGGAGATCAACCCCAAGCCAAGTGAAGAAAAAGCTGCAACCATCATCCTCTTCATGATCTCAAGGTGATCCAAAGAAGCTCATTCTCAAGGGAGATCAAATCTGAATCCTTTATCTTCTTCATCAACTCAAGGTGATCAAAGGAAGATCATTTCACAAGGAAGAAGATACCATTGAAGAATCAGATTCAAGCTCCAGCAATCTCAGACAAGATCTTTCTCTTTGAGCATATTCTAATCTTGTTTGAGTGTTTTCATATCTTGTTTATTTTCCATTTCATTCAAACATTTGGAACTGAGGATTGTCCCTACCGGTGGTTAGTAGGAAGGCAATCGGAAGTTATCCGATCTGCGGTGTTGACGTCCCTACCTGTGGTTAGTAGGAAGGCAATCAGAGGTCTTTCTGATTTGCGGTTCAGTGCGTGGCACTAGTGGAGCCTCACCGGATTTGGTGAGGGGTGGCCATAGGACTAGGGATTCAGTCCGAACCACCTTAAAATCTCGTGTGTTGTGGTTTGCTTGTGCGATTGCTTTGTGTTAGATGCATGCTTAGGTTCAATTCACATATTCCGTAATCATCTTGCTAAGTAAATCATTTTATCCTTCTCTAAGCTAGTTATATTCCACAACAATTTATTTTTTCAAGCTATATAGAGGGTTGCATTGCGAAAAGAGGGGCAGATCTATTCACCCCTTCCCTCTAGATCCGCTATCCACTACTCAACAAGTGGTATCAGAGCCTAATCTCTCATTATGGGGTCAAACGACCTTGAGGGAAATAGTGGATTAGCGTCCAAAGGCTTTTTACCTGAAGGACATTCTGTTAATAGACCTCCTTATTTTACTGGAACTAATTATCCTTATTGGAAACATCACATCCAGGTGTTCATTCGTGCCCAAGACTACGAACTTTGGTGAGTGATTAGCAAAGGTTCGTATGAGCTTACGGATAATGAGGACTTGTGGACCAAAGAACAAATAAGACAATCCATTGTCAACTGGAGTGCTAAACACATCATGCAATGCTCACTCCATATAGTAGAATTCTCAACAGTGGCTACCTGCGCAACGGCAAATCAAATGTGGGACAAGTTAGAGGTAATTTACGAAGGAACCTTTCAGGTATTAGAAACAAAAGCCAACATTTTAGTTTCTGAATATGAAATGTTCCGCATGAAGCCTGATGAGTCAATTCAAAATATGTATGCTCGGTTAACTGTGCTTACTAATAGTCTAACTGGTTTGGAAAAGAAATACTCAGAACATGAAATTGTGAGAAAGATTCTCAGATCATTGACTCCCGCATGGCACACAAAGGCTACCGTGGTTGAAGAATCCAGAGATCTCGCAACGACTAAGGTAGATGAACTCATTGGGTCATTGATGACCTATGAGATCAACCTTAAGAACAAAAGAGGCTGAGGCACCTAAGTAGAAGTCCCTAGCTCTTAAAGCAGGACCCAGCGGTCAAGGCACTTCTGATGAAGGTGAGGATTCAGCAAGTGAGCGAGATGAGGATGACGTAGCCATGCTCACACGTAAGTTCAGAAAATTTCTAAGAAAGGAAGGTAAGAGTTTCATGAGAGGAAGGTTAAAGGTAAGAAATGGTTTTAAATCTAATTCTAAAAACTCTAAGAAATCTGACAAAATCATTTGTCATTCTTGCAACAAACCAGGGCATTTCAAGAATAATTGTCCTGACAGATTCAGAAAAGCTGACAAATGGAAGGGCAAGAAGAAGAACAAGGCCATGGTGTCCACATGGAGTGATGAGGAGGAAAGTGTTGACGGAACTAGCTCCTCGGATAAAGAAAAAGAAGATCTCTACCTCATGGCCAAAGGTGACGAAGAAACTAAGGTAAATTCTCCATTTGAAGATTACACAATTGATGATTGGGAGGAAGCATATATACAACTTATGAAAAAATATGACATGTACAAAAAGGAGAATAAATCATTGAAAAAGAAAATTAACTTGTTTGTGCATGATCATGACATGAATGAAAAGACTACTCTACTTTAAACTGAAATTGAAGATCTTAAGAAAATGATTCAGGATTTCGAAGAAGGAAGAAAAGAAATGGCTGACTTGGAAACTGAAAATAAAGATTTGAGAAATGAGATTGATAGCATGAAGCTCAAAATGCAAACTTATGAAAAGGATAGCAAACTGAGTAATGAGAAGTATGAAGCTGTCAAACAAGTCAACACTTCTTCAAAACATTGAAAACCTACAAAAAGAGTTGAAGGATAGACAATAATCTTTAGAAAAGTTTGTGGATGGAAGAGAAAACCTAGATGCACTGCTTGGTACTAGAATGAACTTCAACAAGGAAGGGTTGTGTTTTGAACCAACAAACAAAAGGTCAATTGGGTTAAAGACTATCACATTTGTTTCCTTTTCTGATGCTTCTACCTCAAAAACAACATCCAAAGGAAAAGAAAAGGATGAAGAGGAAGCCACCGAAACTCCCAAACAGATTGTCCAAAAGCCTAAGAAAGGTCAACCTTCCCAGTAGCACAGGTCAACACTTCATTGGCCATTGCATGCTCAATCTTCCAGATATCATCATAACTGGATTGCACATTCATATAAGCCAACACCACCCTACTTTTGGGGAAATTGTGATTCATGTGTTCATCAATCTTATAAGTTTCAATCTCTTAGGTGACAAAACAATCACTTTCAACCCAAAACCAACCAACGGCCTCAATGGTTTAAGAAGCAAACTTCCTCAAACTTTCACAAAATCCAACAAAGAGCTTCTAAACAAAAAGTGAATGTCAAAGTTGAAAAGAAAAATCAAATCCCTGCTCTAAGCAAACAAAACGTGAATGCTAGGAAGGTTTGGATTCAAAAAGAAATGGTTTCATGTTTTGAAAATCTGAAGAGTTTGATGGGACCCAAATTTAGTTGGGTTCCAAACATAATTGCTTAATTGCTTGTGCAGGAGTGTCTTGCAGCCATGCATAACATGTGGTACCTTAATAGCGGCTGTTCAAGACACATGACTGGAGACAAAATAAAATTGTGTCTCTTAGAGGAAAAGGAAGGGGGATACGTCATATTTGGAGGGAACAACAAAGGAAAAATCATTGGAACAGGTAATGTAGGTAAGAACCTCTCCAAGTCCATCTGTAACGTGTTGTTAGTTGAAGGCTTGAAATACAACTTGCTCAGCATAAGTCAATTGTGTGATAAAGGCCATAAAGTGTTGTTTGACTCTCATGAATGTAGAATCCTTGAACCAAAATCTGACAAGGTAAAATTTTCTGGGAAAAGGGTCAACTCTGTTTATATGATTGACTTAGATGATCCCGCTCACATAAATCTTTATCTTGTTACACCAAAATCTGAACTTGCATGGTTATGGCATCGTAGACTAGGTCATACTAGCTACAATGTCTTACATAAACTTTTGAAGCATTCAATGGTGAAAGGCTTGCCTGAACTATCTTTTAAACAGGAAAATAAATTATGTGATGCATGTGTCCTAGGTAAACAAACAAGAAAATCCTTCAAGGCTAGATCTGCAAACATGTCATCTAAACCATTTGAGTTGATTCATATGGACTTGTTTGGTCCAACCAGAACTGTTAGTTTAAGTGATAGAAAATATGGATATGTCTTGGTGGATGATTACTCTAGGTTCACATGGGTTTTCTTTCTCACACATAAAAATGATGTTTTTGATGAGTTTCAGGCACTCTATATGAAGATAAAGCAAGACAGTGAGTTTAATATTTCAACATTCAATCTGATCATGGTGGTGAATTTGAAAATGCTTACTTCTATAATCTTTGCAGGGCTGAAGACATTTCACATCGGTTTTCATCACCAAGAACTCCGGAGCAAAATGGTGTAGTTGAAAGAAGGAATCGAACACTTATAGAAATGGCAAGAACTCTGCTTGCCAAACGGCAACTCCTAAGGAAATTTTGCACTGAAGCGGTAAACTTGGCATGTTATATTATCTACTGATCTATGGTAAGGCCACACACCAAAAAGACTCGTTATGAGTTGCTGAAAGGTAAAAAAACCTTCTCTCACACATATGAAAGTATTTGGATCAAAATGCTTCATCCACAATAATGATAAAAGAGACTTAGATAAATTCGAGCCCAAGAGCGATGAAGTATATTCCATAGATATTCTGATAGATCTAGGGTTTATAGAATTTATAATGTTAAGAGTCAAACTGTGGAAGAGTCTCCCCATATTTCCTTTGATGAATATCATGATGAATCTAACAATGATAACTCTTGCAGGAAAAATGATGAAGATGGGGAATTCCTAAGCATGAAGGAAAAGAATGATCCTCCACAAGAAGAAACAAGAGAAGATGGTGACCTAGATGAATCAAGCAATGCAAGGGATCAAGCTCCAGCAGAAGATAATGATTCTACAAACATTAGAATTCTTAAGGATCATCCTTTAGAAAATGTCATTGGTAGTTTGAATGACCCACCTAGAACAAGGTCACATTTTAGAATTGTGGAAGAATTGGGTCAACTTGCTCTTGTCTCTCAGCTTGAACCCAAGAATATTGATGATGCATTAAAAGATGAAAACTGGATAAATTCAATGCAAGACGAGTTAAACCAGTTTGAAAGAAACAAAGTTTGACATCTTGTTCCGAGTCCATCATCACAATCTGGCATAGGCACTAAATGGGTCTTTAGGAACAAACTCAGTGAGGAGGGTAAGATAATAAGAAACAAGGCTAAATTGGTGGCTCAAGGATATAATCAAGAGTTTGGGGTAGACTTTGAGGAATCTTATGCCCCAGTTGCTAGACTTGAGGCCATCAGAATTCTACTTGCCTTTGCATGCTCCCTTAGAATACAGCTATATCAAATAGATGTAAAAAGTGCTTTCTTGAATGGCTTGATCAAAGAAGAAGTCTATGTTGAGTAGCCCCCTGGCTTTGAGAACTTTAACCATGCAGATTTTGTATACAAGCTAGACAGGGCGCTTTATGGACTTAAGCAAGCACCAAGAGCTTGGTATGAGAGACTAAGCTCATTCCTCATTGAAAAAGGGTACACACGAGGTAAGGTAGATCAAACACTTTTCACCAAGAAGCAAGGTAAGAACATCTTGATTGTTCAAATTTATGTTGATGATATTGTGTTTGGTTCTACTAAATCTGAAAGATGTGAGGAATTTCCTAACCTCATGACTAGCAAATTTGAGATGAGGCTAATGGGAGAACTCCAATTCTTTCTCGGTTTGCAGGTTAACCAAGGAGAAGATGGGTGCTTCATAAGTCAAGCCAAATACATCAAGGAGCTGCTAAAAAGATTTGACATGACAAATAGTTAAATAATTGCAACTCCTATGAGCACCACAACATCACTAGATTCGGATGAAAATGGTAAATTAGTGGATGCAAAAATCTATAGAGGTATGATTGGCTCATTGTTTTATTTGACTGCATCCCGACCAGATATCCATTTTAGTGTATGCCTTTGTGCTAGATTTCAAGCTAGTCCTAGAGAATCCCACTTGACTGCAGTCAAACGTATCCTTAGATATCTTACCGGAACTCAAGATTTAGGATTGTGGTATCCGTCATCATATGATTTATCTCTTATATCTTATTCTGATGCGGACTATGATGGATGCAAGCTGGATCACAAAAGTACTAGTGGCTATTGTCAGTTTCTGGGTGGGTGTTTAGTTTCTTGGGCCTCCAAGAAATAACACTCGGTTACCCTCTAAACCGGAGAGGCAGAATATGTTGTTGCGGGGAGCTGTGGCACCCAAATGTTGTGGATTAAACACCAACTCCAAGACTACTTAGTAGATCTTGGTTGTGTCCCGATTCTGTGTGATAACATTAGTGCTATCAACCTTGCAAAAAATCCAGTCCAACACTCTAGGACTAAGCATATTAAGATTAGGCATCACTTCATTAGAGATGAGGTCGTTAAGAAAATTTTTGAACTGCATTTTGTTGATACTCTAAATCAAATTACTGATATTTTCACCAAGCCCTTGTGTAATAACATGTTTTCAACACTCAGAAGGGAGCTTGGTCTTTGCCGACCTCAGGCCAATAAAAATTGAAATGATGATCTTATTCAATTTAGTGTATGTTTTTGCAGATTGGTGTCCCATGCATTGTTTATATGTAAATATGTCATTTTGCATATGGTGTGGCATTGCATGTGGTCATGATGCATAATAAGGATTGCATTCATGTTCACGATGCATTGCATTATTTGTATAGCATCATTCTTACATGACCATGGTATATTAAATGTTGATGTATAGAAAGACATGCCATGCATGTCCAGAAGCACTCAATATGCGTGAGGTTTCACCTCCGCCAAGTACCATGCGTCACTATCGCATATAGGCCATATAGTAAGGGGGAGTTGTCTCTTTGCAGCATTCATGCATTTGTTTCCTCTTCATTCATTTATTTGTTGCATTTCATAAGTGTTCAACCATGTGCTGGGTCATGCATTTCATATCTGCCAACTTCATGTTTGATCAGGTCAACCCCTGCATGATTCTAGTCAACCTCTCCTTGACAATTTTCTTTTCACTTGCAAACATAACTCCTTGCGTGCATTCATTGCATATCCTTAGGGGGAGTATTGTTACTTTTCTTAATCTCTTACAATCTGAACTTCACTGATTTTCAGTTTAAAAATGAGATCATGAGACAGACAGAACTATGGTGCAAGAGCTTTCTATTATATGAACTGATGACTGTCTATCCAATGAAAATGGTTCAGATTTAATGATTTCTTGAAGTTCTGATATATCTTTCGAAATCATTTATGTTCTGTGGTTTTAATAGACCTTAACTAGAGATTGCATATTGTGCTTTGAATGACTATCCTGATATCTGAAATTTCAAAATTCATGACCATCCTGGTGATACACTCGAGCTAAGTATTATTTTTAAAAACATCTTGATGAGCTGGAATTCGTGAAAATCAATTTGACAGAGCAATGAAATTGTTGCATGGAGAAATATGTCACGTCCTCAAAACAAGTGACGAATGATATGTCATGATGTGCCACTGTTATCTCTATCTTAATTTTATTTGGACTCTAGACAGAGCACTGGCATAATTGCTGAGAAATATATCTTCTCATCAAAGAAATGAGATTGGATATATCATGATGTGACGTTGCCATCTCTGTTTATTCTGAAGCATAACAGTCAGTCTTACCAAATACCTAGGAATACTGGCGTCTAAACAAGGTGTATTCTTACGGCTAGGAGACATGCACTCGACTCGATTGCTCGTAAAATATGAGTCATGTGCATAAAACTACAAAAGATCATGCAAAACAGTGTTGAAATCATACGATTCCATGCTTTAGTCATGATTGTTTAGCCTCAATACTAGTTTTTGTGTTATTCCCCTTGTAGTTATTGAATATGGATATATAAGACAATGGAAGGTTAAACACTGCCATGCCATGCACTTTTGGTTCATTTCTATTAAAACATGGATGTAGATACTTTTCGAACTCTTTTGATGATCTCGGATTTCATTAGCTTTGAATCATATATGTTGCTCACGGTCTAGTTCAGGTTTGCATATAATGTCTTGCTCTCAACTCCTTTCAGCTCTGGTCTCACCAACATCTGTCACCTTCTCTGCTTTATCCCTCCCTTTTTGCTGTTGTCAAAGGGGGAGAAAATGTCTTGTTGTGAGTCCTTAATGAGCAAATACCTTTGTCCGTCCTTTGTGCGGCCTTTGTGAGTTGTCAAAGGGGGAGAGTGACTTGAGCTTTGAGTCTTCATATGTGATGGGGGATTGTGCATAGCATTCACATGCTTTGATCATCCATGCATACATATCCGCATTCACATGCTTTAATTATCATGGATCTTGAGTTGCATATCTTGAGCTGCATATGTTATAAAATTTGTCATCTTGGACATTACTGCCACATAATGACTCACAGTATTGCCATCATCAAAAAGGGAGAGAATGTTGTGCCCCTGTGGTCATTTGAGTTAATTGATATTCATGGTTTTGATAATGGCTACACACTATAAGTCATTGTTGTTTTCCACTCTCATATGACTGACATACGTGATGTTTTGCTCATGACAGATAAGCCAATAAATGGACAAGGAATGGAGTGAAGATGGCAAATGTGAAAGTTCAATGATTGCGCCCTCGCACGCGGATCGACCTGCGCTGTTAAGTCGCGGGGATCGACCTGCCCGGTCAGACAATCGATATATACGTGTGTTGTATAATAGTGGGTGTTTGGTATGCCAATGAATTAAAAAGAATATGATCTGTGTATTGATTGCATATTAGGAATGTTGACTTTATTTTTTACATTTTGGATGGTTATGTTGGTGCAATATTTAGAAACAGGAGGTCCTACACATTAGTCGTTTGGGGCACTTTGGAGAATAAAATGCCCCTAAAACACATTATTTCAAGTGATTATTTTAGGCTGGTTTTAAAAAGACTATCCTTAAAATATGTTATTTGGGGCAGTTTGAATGAGAAATTGCCCCTAAAACATGCTCATTAGAGGCATTTGGTCATCAAAATTGTCCCTATTAGAATATATAAGGGCAGTTTTTTAGTGCCTATAATGACAACATCAGGGGCATTTTTCAAAAAGTGCCTTAAAAACCTTTAGGGAACGAGGCAATAGGGGCACATTTTAAATTGCCCTTAAAACTAATCAAACTATCCCTAAAGGTTTTTAGGGCATTTATCTCCATTTTTTGGGGCAGTTTTGAAATGCCCCTGAAGGTCTATTTTCATGTAGTGTTCCACTGAGCCTATGATTGGGGCATGTGATCCAAGGCGGACCATCCCAGAAAGAAGCTGACACGTGGATCCTTGTACTCATGTGCAACTGACACGTGGCGTCCCTGATTAGGCGAGAACAAGCCCTCTACATGCCCTAAGGGTGAGCCTGTGGGACCCCAGGCTGAAGCCTTAAAAAGCCCTCTTCTGCGATCTAAATAAAATATGAGAGAGTGAAAAAGGTCGATGACGAAGAAGATGAAAAATACAGCAGAGTAGATCAAAGAAAATTGAGAGAGAAAGATCTGAAGGAGTCTGAGAGAGAGAAAAGAATAAGAAAAGGGGGATCTGAGAAGCCTTTCAAAGAGAGGAAGCTTGAAGAAAAAGTGAGACATAGAGAAGGCAGATTGAGTAGAGCGTACAAGAAAAAGGGGTAGAATAGTTCATGAGTGTGAAGCGAGAAGAAGGTTCAAGAGATCTGAAGATCTATTTCTACTGTGTCCTTTGGATCAGATCTAAGGCACAGTGCTCCTGCGTAAGCAATTCGATTTACTTTTACTGTCAGCTTTCCGATGCTAAACTTCTTGGTTTCTTATTTTCATTTTTCATTCTTCTTCTAAGCTGTGTATTAGAGGTGGCTAAGCTGTAATGCTCAGCGGTGGCGAAGCTGTATTGCCTAGCAGTCAAGCTATTAGTCAGCGGTTAAGCAAGCTGTGAAGCTCAGCTGTTGTTGGCAAGCTGTGAGGCCCAGCCGTTCAAGCTGTTTGGCAGCGGAATCAACACTCTGGTTAAAATGTGGGGTGGATGTAGGTCCTGAGGACTGAACCACCTAACAAGATCTTGTGTACCGTGGTTTGCATTCCATTTTGTCAACCGTTAGATGTATGCTAGGCTCATTTCTATATACGGTTCTAACTTAATGGACTTAGTACACACGCATGCTTAATCTGGTTCTATCAACAGTATTGACTTGCTTGTTGTGCCCCTGTGGTCATTTGAGTTATTTGGTATTCATGGTTTTGATAATGGCTACACACTATAAGTCATTGTTGTTTTCCACTCTCATATGACTGACATACGTGATGTTTTGCTCATGACAGAGAAGCCAATAAATGGACAAGGAATGCAGTTAAGATGACAAATTTGAAAGCTCAATGATTGCGCCCTCGCACGCGGATCGACCTGCGCTGTCAGGTCGCGGGGATCGACCTGCCCAGTCAGACAATCGATATATACGTGTGTTGTATAATAGTGGGTGTTTGTGTATGCCAATGAATTAAAAAGAATATGATCTGTGTATTGATTGCATGTTAGGAATGTTGACTTTCATTTTTACATTTTGGATGGTTATGTTGGTGCAATATTTAGAAACAGGAGGTCCTACACATTAGTCGTTTGGGGCACTTTGGGGAATAAAATGCCCCTAAAACACATTATTTCAAGTGATTATTTTAGGCTGGTTTTAAGAAGACTATCCTTAAAATATGTTATTTGGGGCAGTTTGAATGAGAAATTGCCCCTAAAACATGCTCATTAGAGGCATTTGGTCATCAAAATTGCCCCTATTAGAATATCTAGGGGCGGTTTTTTAGTGCCTCTAATGACAACATTAGGGGCATTTTTCAAAAAGTGCCTTAAAACCCTTTAGGGACCGAGGCAATAGGGGCACATTTTAAATTACCCCTAAAACTATTCAAACTACCCCTAAAGGTTTGTAGGGCATTTATCTCCATTTTTTGGGGCAGTTTTGAAATGGCCCTGAAGGTCTATTTTCTTGTAGTGGTTCCACTGAGCCTATGATTGGGGCACCTGATCCAAGGTGGACCATCCTGGAAAGAAGCTGACACGTGGATCCTTATACTCGTCTGCAATTGACACGTGGTGTCCCTGATTAGGCAAGAACAAGCCCTCTACACTCCCTAAGGATGAGCTTGTGGGATCCCAGGCTGAAACCTTAAAAAGCCCTCTTCTGTGATCTAAATAAAATATGAGAGAGTGAAAAAGGTCGACGACGAAGAAGATGAAAAATAGAGCAGAGTAGAGCAAAGATGATTGAGAGAGAGAGTACTGAAGGAGTCTGAGAGAGCGAAAAGAATAAGAAAAGGGGGATCTGAGAAGCCTTTCGAAGAGAGGAAGCTTGAAGAAAAAGTGAGACATAGAGAAGGCAGATTGAGCAGTGCGTACAAGAAAAAGGGGTAGAATAGTTCGTGAGTGTGAAGCGAGAAGAAGGTTCAAGAGATCTCAAGATCTGTTTCTACTATGTTGTTTAGATCAGATCCAAGGCACAGTGCTCCTGCGTGAGCATTTCGATTTACTTTTACTGTCAACTTTCCAATGCTGAACTTCTTGGTTTCTTGTTTTCATTTTTCATTCTTCTTCTAAGATGTGTATTATAGGTGGCTAGGCTATAATCCTCAGCGGTGGCGAAGCTATATTGGCCAGCAGTCAAGCTATTAGTCAGTGGTTAAGCAAGCTGTGAAGCTCAGATGTTGTTGGCAAGCTGTGAGGCCCAGCCGTTCAAGCTGTTTGGCAGTGAAATCCACACTCTGGTTGAAGTGTGGGGTGGATGTAGGTCATGTGTTACATCCCTACGGTTTTGATGATGTCTCACACTATAAATCAATTTATTTTTATCTCTAGATCAATTTGTTCTTTTATGGCGCATTTATTTGTTTCTAAGCATGGAGGGGGCATGTGCTAATAGTATCATTCAAGTCTGTGCATCACATATTATTCACTCTTTTGCTTAATGCATATTGAGTCAATGCTAGCTCTGCATCTTTCACATAAAGTACTTGCCTCGGTGCAAGTCCTTGGTCATGCACAGGTTTTGCTATTCATATGTTGTCCTTGTGCATTTCTCTAGGTCGTGAGCATTAAGGTCCGTGCATATTATGTCTCTGCATCTCACCTCTTGAGGTCACTAAATTTTTTTGAATCGGTGCAATTCTTAACCAGAATGCATTGGTTAGGCTGGTCGTTCCTTCATCTCAGTGCAAATACATCTCGGTGCAAGCCTTGTCTTGTACTTCCTCTTGCCATCTTGGTGCAGCTCCTGCCTGGACTGCATATCCCATCTCGGTGCATGCCTTGCTTAAAACAAATTCATGTTCGGTGCATAGTCAGGCCTCGACACCTCTCTGTAGCAACGAAGTCAGTGCAGTTCCTGTTTCATGTCTTATTAGACTCGGTGCAAGTCCTGTAGACAGCTAACGTAGATTTGTGCATCTTCTGATTCATTCCAGGTCGGTGCTTGTCATGCCCGTCTTAGCCGATGCTTACTCTTTTGACTCAGTGCAGTTTCTGGCTCTTTACTCTATACACCAATACGAATTATGCTAAAGGTATGACAAATATTCATTTCTTCTCTGACAATTTTTCTTTGTATTCACCAGAAATATGGCACGTGATCCGAGGTAGATAGACGTCCAGAACATTCTCACACGTACCCCAACATCTTTAGGCGGGAAATGTGGTATCCACACGTCTAAGGTTCTGGATCAGATATATATATATATGCTGTGGAAAAGGGTTCGATAGAGGATGGAACAGCGAGAAAGAAGAGCAGAGTGAGAGCAGAGAAAACCAGAGAAAGCCTACTCCATCCAGAGCTGAGAGAAAAAAATTTCTGAGAGAGAGAAGTGTTTGTGATCGTGAAGATCTGCTTCTACGGAAGCTATATTGCTTTTGGTTTCTATAGAAGATTATCGTTCATCGATTGTTTTGTTTTCAAGTTTTTCTTTATCTTCATTCCATATTGTTACCCTCCACTGTTCGGAGGACGGGAGAGGGTCTCCAGTTCCCTCCATTGTCTTGGAGGCAGAGAGGTTCGATCCTCTGGTTGTGTGAGTTGCTTGGGAGTAACTGCACAGGGTCCCCTTTGCTGCGTGCAAAGGAAGGGAGATTGGTTCTCCAGTGTTTTCTTCTGGTTGATCAGAAGACTGAGGAGGTTGTTCCTCAGGGCAAGCTGTTTGGTAGCGATTGTTGCAGACTGAGTCTGCTGTGTGCGACTCTATATTGCAAGGAAACCTTATAGTAAGGCGTGGACGTAGATTACGGACAGCAATCGAACCACCTAAAAATTTCACAGTCTCTTCTGTGGTTTGCGTGTTTACGCTGTGTTGCTCTCCATCTACTTGTCACATTGCTTCACTGTGGGCAGCTTTCTCGATCTCATTTCTTACACCTGTCATCTTTGTTGCCTGTCTCCGAAATCCTTTTCACTGCAATTGGAGGGGTTGAGTAATCGGGTCTGTGTTGTATTGATTTTGGGAGTGATCTATTCATCCCCCCCTTCTATCTCACTTTCCGCTACACGTATCAATTGGTATCAGAGCAGGTTTTCATCATGTGGGCCAACGGTAAGGATAATCCTAATAGTCCTCGAAGCTTCATGGCTGAGGGACAATCTATCGGCCGCCCTCCGTTCTTTGATGGTAACAATTATCTTTTCTGGAAAAACAGGATGGAGGTATTCATTAGGGAGCAGAGCCACAAGCTGTGGAGGGTGATCACTATAAGGCCATATGATCTGCCACCGAACAAGGACGCATGGTCAGATGATCATGTCAAGCTATCGTCACTCAACTGGATGGCTCTGAACATCATCCAATGTGCTGTACACCCAGACGAATACGCCCGCATCTCAGCATGTAAGACGGCCAAGAAAATGTGGGATGAGCTGGAATTAATCTACGAAGTTACAGCTCAAGTGAAAGCAACGAAGGTAAATCTCTTCACCTCTGAATATGAGATGTTTAAGATGAAATCAGAGGAGACAATAATTGAGATTTATGCCAGATTGTCTCTGATCACAAATAATCTTAAGGGGCTTGGGAAAGAGATAGCTGAGGGAGATATAGTCAGGAAGATACTTAGATCTCTAACCCCTACATGGCACACTAAGGCCATTGTGATAGAAGAGTCAAGGGATTTGACGACTATGACAGTCACCGAACTTATAGGATCCCTTATGACGTACGAGATGAATTTTAAAAGGAATGGTGAAGGAAGTGACAGGAAGGGCAAGAATATTGCCCTCAAGGCATCCCGTAGCAAAGGAAGTAGCAGCAGCGGGAGTAGCAGTTGCGAGTCCGACGGATTGTCAGATCTCGACCAGGAGGAGCAAGCAATGCTCACTCGACAATTCAGAAAATTCTTAAGGTCTAAGGGAAAGACTTTTAGGAGGAAGAAGTCACACCCTTCTAGCAAGAACTTTTATTCCAGCAATGATAAAGATAGGAGTACTAAGAGAATTACATGTTTTCATTGCAGGAAACCTGGACACATTAAAGGGGACTGCCCTGATCTTCAGAAGAAGGGTCCCAACTTTCAGAAGAAGAGCTCGAAGGTGCAGAAGAAGAAGCCACAGGCAATGATCTGCACGTGGAGCAATGAGGAAGAAGATCCGGAAGCCAATTCCTCAGAGGAGGATGAAGAAGGAATTTGCCTGATGGCAAACAGCGAAGAGGAGGTAACAAATGTCTTTGAGAATTTTTCTATTGATGACTGGGAAGATGCCTATGCTGAACTGTTAGACAAATTCAATTCACTCAGTAAAGAGTATAGGGTTCTGAAGAGAAAATTCAATACCAATATTGAAGAACTAACGCAAATCAGTAAGGAAAATCAGACATTAAAGGAAGAATTAGAAGAAATGACTTCTCTGAAAAAGGAAAAATGAAAAGCACATATTAGAAAACCAGGAAATTCACACACAGCTCAACGAACTCAAGATCAAAATTGAAGAAAGTCTAAATGAAAATAGTGTGATCACAGAGAAATATGAAGCTGTTAAGAAAGTGAACACTGAACTTTTAAAAAACTCTGAGTCTCTGCAAAGAGAGCTAGAAGACAAACAGAAGGTTTTAAAAAAATTTGTTCAAGGAAAAATAAATCTGGATTCTATACTAGGAACAAGGGTTAATTTCAATAAGGAGGGTTTAGGCTATGACCCAACTAACAAGAGACCCCTTCAGTTCAAGACCACTACCTTATGCCCAGAGAAGGGGAAAGAGAAGCTGGACACACCATCCAGCTTAAATAGCAGTCAAAGTGTTCAGCGTCCAAAAGAAAATTGCTGGACGACCATCTAAAATAGGAATGAATTTTGTGAAGAACTTCACTAAGCCCACTCACCAGAACATAAGTGGTAGCTGGACCAAGCAAATGAATCAGAATAAAAGCTGGAACTACTATAAACGAATGGGTCCGAACATGAGTTACTGGAGAAACAACACTCACCCTCAAAAACTTGTTAATCAACAAGCGCATAGGAGATATCCCAGGGATGAGAAGCCTAATAACTGGAATAGATTTCATTTCTCCAGACCAGCTGGACATAACTCTACTCACAACTTCAATAGACCCGAAATTAAGGTGCAGGAGAAAACCAAGTTGAAACAATTCTGGATTCCTAAACATCTGCTTAAAGATTTGAATGATGTCTTTGGACCCATCTCATCTTGGGTTCCAAACCACTTTGCTTGATTTCGTTTGTGTAGGTATGCCTGGCAGCTGAGAACAACAAATGGTACCTCGACAGTGGCTGCTCCAGGCACATGACAGGAGACCGATCCAAGTTCAACAAGTTAGAAATGAAGGTAGGGGGTCTGGTCAAATTTGGAGGAAAGAACAGAGGTAAGATCATTGGGGTTGGCACAGTTGGTAAGTCTTCCACAAACTCTATTGAGAAAGTTTTACTCGTGGAAGGTCTTCAACACAATCTGATTAGTATTAGTCAATTATGTAACAAGGGTCACAGGGTTGTGTTTGACAATAACTCATGCAAATTTTTTGAAATAAATTCTGATGTAGTTAAATTTGAAGCCAACAGGACCAATAATGTCTACATGGTAGACTTAGATGTTGAGTCTGAATCTAATCTCTGCTTATCTACTAATTCTGAAGGTGATACTTTTGATTGGCATAGACGTTTAGGCCATGCTAGTTTTTCTACTTTGAATAAATTTATCAAGCATGATTTAGTTAGAGGCATGCCTAAAATCAAGTTTAATTCTATTTCAAAAATCTGTGATGCATGTACTCTAGGCAAACAAACCAGAAAGTCCTTCAAGCTAAGATCTGAGCCATTGTCCTCTAGACCAATGGAACTTCTCCATATGGACCTCTTTGGTCCTACTAGAACTCAGAGTCTTAATGGAAGTAGGTTTGGTTATGTGATCATTGATGACCACTCTAGATTTTCATGGATCTTTTTCTTAGCGAGTAAAAATGATGCTTTTCAAAAGTTTAAACAATTTTTCAATAAGGTCAAACAGGAAGGAAAACATAAGATTTGTTCAATTCAATCTGACCATGGAGGTGAATTTGAAAACTCCATGTTTTCTAATCTTTGTTAAAGAGAGGGACTAACACACAAGTTTTCTTCTCCCAGGACACCGGAGCAGAATGGAATTGTGGAGAGAAGAAATAGAACTATTGTGGAGATGGCCCGAACCATGCTGATTGAGAGTCAACTACCAAGAATGTTTTGGGCAGAGGCGGCCAATACAGCAACTTATACAATCAACAGGGCCATGGTAAGACCAATTCACAAGAAAACCCCCTATGAGCTATTGAAAGGTAAGAAACCAAACTTGGCTCATTTCAGGATTTTTGGAGCTAAATGCTTTATCCATAATAATGACAAGAAAGACTTAGATAAGTTTGATGCTAAAAGCTGTCCTGGAATATTTTTAGGATACTCTGAAGTGTCAAGAGCATATAGGGTCTTTAACATAACTGATCAGAAAGTTGAAGAGTCTCCACACATCATTTTTGGTGAAGCAAAAGGTGCTACTAACATTGAAGATACTAATAGGGATTCCAAGCACGATGGGGAATTCCTAGAAGACAAAGAAGAAGAGAAGGCTCAGCTGAATGAAACATCAAATCCTCCCACCCAGGAAGGGCCAGCTGAAACATGTGAGTCTTCAATAAATGTTAGATATCTTAAAGATCACCCAATAGATAACATCCTAGGCAACCTTGAAGATCCTCTTAGAACTAGGTCTCACTTTAGGAATGTTAATAACTAAGACCTAATTGCTTTGGTATCACAAATTGAACACAAATCAGTAGAAGAGGCCTTAGCTGATCAATCTTGGGTTAATGCTATGTGAGAGGAGTTAGGACAGTTCGAAAGAAATAATATCTGGGAGTTAGTCCCAAGACCAGAAAATTCTAATGTCATAGGAACTAAGTGGGTGTTTAAGAATAAAATGAATGAAGATGGAATCATTTCTAGAAATAAAGCCAGACTAGTAGCCAAGGGCTACTGTCAGGAATTTGGAGTTGATTTCGATGAATCCTATGCACCTGTTGCTAGGATGGAAGCAATATAAAACTATGCCAAGGGCTACTGTCAGGAATAAGAAAATTGTTAGCATTTGCATGTTCCAAGAATATAAAACTCCAACACATGGATGTGAAAAGTGCCTTTTTAAATGGAGTTGTCAAGGAAGAGGTTTTTGTTGAACAACCCCTCGGATTTCAGTTTTCTCCCCAACCTAACCAAGTTTTCAGGTTAAACAAAGTCCTATATGGTCTAAAGCAGGCTCCTCGAGCATGATATGAAAGACTGATAGAATATCTGATCAGCAAGGGCTACCATAGAGGTAAGGTAGACCATACTTTATTTTCCAAGAGTACAAATAAAGGCCTCATCATAGTTCAGGTATATGTACATGATATTGTGTTTGGGTCAACTAGCTCTGAACTATGTAATGAATTTTCTAAATTGATGTCTGCTGAATTTGAAATGAGTTTGGTAGGTGAACTAAAGTATTTCCTTGGCTTGAAGGTACAATAGTTAGAGGATGGATGCTTCATCAACCAGACCAAGTACACATTAGAAATTCTCAAGAGGTTTGGCATGAACAACTTGAAGCACATTACAACACCAATGGGTACCAATACCTCACTGGATGCAGATGAGACAGGTAAAGAAATAGATGCCAAGCTCTATCGAGGTATGATTGGATCTCTACTTTATTTGACAGCCTCAAGACCTGATATACAGTTCAATGTAGAAATGTGTGCAAGGTATAAATCTAGACCCACTGAATTGCATTTAGCTGTAGTGAAAAGAATTTTCAGATATCTGTCTGCTACACACACTCTTGGTTTATGGTTTCCTGCATCACACACACTTGATTTAGTTGCATACACAGATGCAGATTATGTCGGGTGTAAACTAGATAGGAAAAGCACTAGTGGTCACTGTGAATTTCTAGGTGGGTGTTTAGTGTCTTGGGGTTCCAAGAAACAACATTATGTGGCCCTCTCCACTGTAGAGACTGAATATGTGGCTGTAGGGAGTTGTGGTACACAAGTCATTTGGATTAAACACCAGCTTCGGGACTATCAAGTAGACCTAGGGTGCACACCTATTTATTGTCATAATACCAGTGCCATCAACTTAGCCAAGAATCATATTTTGCATTCCCGCACCAAAAACATAGAAATAAGGCATCATTTCATAAGAGATGAGGTTTCTAAGAGCAACTTTGAACTGATTCACGTAGGCACTGCTAATCAAATTGCTGATATCTTCACCAAGCCTCTAGACAATGATAAATTCACCACATTAAGGAGAGAATTAGGCTTATTTAAATTATCTTAATTGCTAATCTCCTGATATTGAATTGTTCTATCTTGGCAAGAGGCTGTGTGAGAAGTCTGTCCTTATTGTGAGGGGGAGTTCTGTGTGTCTGCTGGTTAGTTTTATTTAGTGTTTCGTTTAAGGGGGAGCTGGATAGGTAGTGATTTTGACTGATTCAAAAGATTGACCAGATGTATGTCATTGCTTGTTCTCATGACTGAATGAGTGTGATTCTCTCTCAGACAGTAGAATCTCACTCATCTCTTAAGTCTATAAGTCTGTGTTACTAAAGTCCATCTAGAATCTTCCCTCTGGTAGTCCATCAGAGATTTGGATTAAGTGTTCAAAGTATATCTTCCTACATTGTCAATGATTCCGGTTCAGGCTAAAACCTGTATGTCTTGATATCTGTCCAGAACAACTTGAAATCTAGACTTCAAGATTCACTTCAAGAAACAGTCCTTCTGGTATTGTCTTCAATCATTCCATCTCCACAACATAAGGGATCAACTAAATAAACAAAGGTCTATGGTTTGATCACTGAGAAACTTGGAGCTTCATGAATGAAGTGAAGTTATTCCTATGTCATGAGGTGTCAAATGTTTAAATTTTTTATTTTTTTTTGCAAAATGACCTTAATATTTCTGATCATCACAGAGCAATGGTGACAAGGTGGTGAGTAACTTGGGACTCTGGGCTCTGATCAAGGTGTTTCCTCATGTCAAAAGCTATAGTTACTAACTTTGTTCTTCAAAAAGGAGAGGTAATGAGGTACTCACATTGAGTAATTGGGGATTCAGGCCTCTGATCAATGTGTCTCTCTAATGTCAAAAGTGTGATTTACCAACTTACTCATTGGTCTTCTTGAAAATCATCATAAAATCCCTTATCTTTATGCAATTTACTGGATTACTTGTCCTCAATACCATGAGAACACCTTCTCTGATTTTGTCTCTTGTCGTCTACTAAGGATTGTTGTTTGTTCAGCAATGTCTTGCCATACTTGCTCATCCCTGCTCTACATCATATACCATGTATGTGGATAAACTTTCCTCTCATTCGAATTCTCTATTGTTTACCGGAGTTCAAGAATCTTCACTTGAGTTTAGCACCTCACTTATTCTCTTAAGATATGCTCTTGAGTCTTTCAACACTAAGAAGTCACTGTAGTTCTTCCTCATGTCTCCAATAATTTCATATATCTTTCATTTCCTTTTGATGATGTCAAAGGGGGAGAGAGGTCATGCAATATCTGAGAGAGGTCTTGCTACTGTGAACAGGTCTTCTGAGAGTGAGTTGTGGGAGAGTGGTTTTGGAGAGAGAAGAGTCTCAGGGAGTGATTTTGGAGAGAGAAGAGTCTCAGAAGTTGTGTTTGGCTTATCTACATGATTCGCTTGCTCTTGACTACTTTTAATGCCCTAATATTGCTTGATTCATAGTGTTGCCATCATCAAAAAGGGGGAGATTGTTGCATCCCTACGGATTTGATGATGTCTCACACTATAAATCAATTTGTTTTTATCTCTAGATCAATTTATTCTTTTACGGCGCATTTATTTCTTTCTAAGCATGGAGGGGGTATGTGCTAATAGCATCATTCAGGTCCGTGCATTACATATTATTCGCTCTTTTGCTTAATGCATATTGAGTCAGGGCTAGTTCTGCATCTTTCACATAAAGTACTTGCCTCGGTGCAAGTCCTTGGTCATGCACAGGTTTTGCTTTTCATATGTTGTCCTTGTGCATTTCTCTAGGTCGTGAGCATTAAGGTCCGTGCATATTCTGTCTCTGCATCTCACCTCTTGAGGTCGCTGAAATTTTTTGAATCGGTGCAATTCTTGACCAGAATGCATTGGTCAGGCTGGTCGTTCCTTCATCTCAATGCAAATACATCTCGGTGCAAGCCTTGTCTTGTACTTCCTCTTGCCATCTTGGTGCAGCTCCTGCCTGGACTACATATCCCGTCTCGGTGCATGCCTTGCTTAAAACAAATTCATGTTTGGTGCATAGTCAGGCCTATACACCTCTCTGTAGCAACGAAGTCAGTGCAGTTCATGTTTCATGTCTTATTAGGCTCGGTGCAAGTCCTGTAGACATCTAACGTAGATTTATGCATCTTCTGATTCATTCCAGGTCGGTGCTTGTCATGCCCGTCTTAGCCGATGCTTACTCTTTTGACTCAGTGCAGTTTCTGGTTCTTTACTCTATACACCAATATGAATTGTGCTAAATGTATGACAAATATTTATTTCTTCTCTGACAATTTGTCTGTGCATTCACCAGAAATATGGCACGTGATCTGAGATAGATAGACGTCCAGAACATTCTCACATGTACCCCAACATCTTTAGGCGGGAAACGTGGTATCCACACGTCTAAGGTTCTGGATCAGATATATATATATGATGTGGAAAAGGGTTCGATAGAGGATGGAACAGTGAGAAAGAAGAGCAGCGTGAGAGCAGAGAAAACCAGAGAAAGCCTACTCCATCCAGAGCTGAGAGAAAAAATTTTCTAAGAGAGAGAAGTGTTTGTGATCGTGAGGATCTGCTTCTATGGAAGCTATATTGCTTTTGGTTTCTATAGAAGATTATCGTTCATCGATTGTTTTGTTTTCAAGTTTTTCTTTATTTTCATTCCATATTGTTACCCTCCACTGTTCGGAGGAAGGGAGAGGGTCTCCAGTTCCCTCCATTGTCTTGGATGAAGAGAGGTTCGATCCTCTGGTTGTGTGAGTTGCTTGGGAGTAACTGCACAAGGTCCCCTTTGCTGCGTGCAAAGGAAGGGAGATTGGTTCTCCAGTGTTTTCTTCTGGTTGATCAGAAGACTGAGGAGGCTATTCCTCAGGGCAAGCTGTTTGGCAGCGGTTGTTGCAGACTGAGTCTGCTGTGTGCGACTCTATATTGCAAGGAAACCTTACTCTGGAGTAAGGGGTGGACGTAGATTGCGGACAGCAATCGAACCATCTAAAAATTTCACAGTCTCTTCTGTGGTTTGCTTGTTTACGTTGTGTTGCTCTCCATCTACTTGTCACATTGCTTCATTGTGGGCGGCTTTCTCGATCTCATTTCTTACACCTGTCATCTTTGTTGCCTGTCTTCGAAATCCTTTTCACTGCAATTGGAGGGGTTGAGTAATCGGGTCTGTGTTGTATTGATTTTGGGAGTGATCTATTCATCCCCCCCTTCTATCTCACTTTCCGCTACACGTATCATCCTGAGGACTGAACCACCTAAAAAGATCTTGTGTACCGTGGTTTGCATTCCAATTTGTCAACCGTTAGATGTATGCTAGGCTCGTTCCTATATACGGTTCTAACTTAATGGACTTAGTGTACACGCATGCTTAATCTGGTTCTATCAATAGTATTGACTTGCTTGTTGTGCCCCTGTGGTCATTTGAGTTATTTGATATTCATGGTTTTGATAATGGCTACACACTATAAGTCATTGTTGTTTTCCACTCTCATATGACTGACATACGTGATGTTTTTCTCATGACAGATAAGCCAATAAATGGACAAGGAATGGAGTGAAGATGGCAAATGTGAAAGCTCAATGATTGCGCCCTCGCACGCGGATCGACTTGCGCTGTCAGGTCGCGGGGATCGACCTGCCCGGTCAGACAATCGATATATACGTGTGTTGTATAATAGTGGGTGTTTTTGTATGCCAATGAATTAAAAAGAATTATGTGTATTGATTGCATGTTAGGAATGTTGACTTTAATTTTTACATTTTGGATGGTGTGTTGGTGCAATACTTAGAAACAAGAGCTCCTACACAATAGTCGTTTGGGGCACTTTTGGGAACAAAATGCCCCTAAAACACATTATTTCAAGTGATTATTTTAGGCTGGTTTTAAGAAGACTATCCTTAAAATATGATATTTGGGGCAGTTTGAATGAGAAATTTCCCCTAAAACATGCTCATTAGAGGCATTTGGTCATCAAAATTGCCCCTATTAGAATATCTAGGGGCAGTTTTTTAGTGCCTCTAATGACAACATTAGGGGCATTTTTCAAAAAGTGCCTTAAAAACCTTTAGGGACCGAGGCAATAGGGGCACATTTTAAATTGCCCCTAAAACTAATCAAACTACCCCTAAAGGTTTTTAGGGCATTTATCTCCATTTTTTGGGGCAGTTTTGAAATGCCCCTGAAGGTCTATATTCTTGTAGTGGTTCCACTGAGCCTATGATTGGGGCATGTGATCCAAGGCGGACCATCCCAGAAAGAAGTTGACACGTGTATCCTTGTACTCGTCTACAACTGACACGTGACGTCCCTGATTAGGCGAGAACAAGCCCTCTACATGCCCTAAGGGTGAGCCTGTGGGACCCTAGGCTGAAGCCATAAAAAGCCTTCTTCTACGATCTAAATAAAATATGAGAGACTGAAAAAGGTCGACGACGAAGAAGATGAAAAATACAGCAGAGTAGAGTAAAGAAAATTGAGAGAGAGTGATCTGAAGGAGTCTAAGAGAGAGAAAAGAATAAGAAAAGGGGGATCTGAGAAGCCTTTCGAAGAGAGGAAGCTTGAAGAAAAAGTGAGACATAGAGAAGGCAGATTGAGCAGAGCGTACAAGAAAAAGGGGTAGAACAGTTCGTGAGTGTGAAGCGAGAAGAAGGTTCAAGAGATCTGAAGATCTGTTTCTACTGTGTCCTTTGGATCAGATCTAAGGCACAGTGCTCCTACATGAGCATTTTGATTTACTTATACTGTCAGCTTTCCGATGCTGAACTTCTTGGTTTCTTGTTTTCATTTTTCATTCTTCTTCTAAGCTGTGTATTTGAGGTGGCTAAGCTGTAATGCTCAGCGGTGGCGAAGCTGTATTGCCCAGCAGTCAAGCTATTAGTTAGTCGTTAAGCAAGCTGTTAAGCTCAGCTATTGTTGGCAAGCTGTGAGGCCCAGCCGTTCAAGTTGTTTGGCAGCAGAATCCACACTCTGGTTGAAGTGTGGGGTGGATGTAGGTCGAGAGAACTGAACCACCTAAAAAGATCTTGTGTACCGTGGTTTGCATTCCAATTTGTCAACCATTAGATATATGCTAGGCACGTTCCTATATACGGTTCTAACTTAATGGACTTAGTGTACACGCATGCTTAATCTGGTTCTGTCAACAGTATTGACTTGCTTGTTGTGCCCCTGTGGTCATTTAAGTTATTTGATATTCATGGTTTTGATAATGGCTACACACTATAAGTCATTGTTGTTTTCCGCTCTCATATGACTGACATACGTGATGTTTTACTCATGACAGATAAGACAATAAATGGACAAGGAATGGAGTGAAGATGGCAAATGTGAAAGCTCAATGATTGCGCCCTCGCACGCAGATCGACTTGCGCGGTCAGGTCGCGGGGATCGACCTGCAATTTGAGTGCTCTTCAATTCTGTCTTGAATTGCCTGAACAAAGTACTCTGGCGGTCTAAGATGGGGGCGTCACAGTGCTGTGACGGCTTATCGTGGGGCCGTCAGAGTGTTGTAACGCACCAATTCTGGGCCATCAGAGATAACCGAGGAATTTAAATACAACAGAGGATGTGACGGCTTATCGTAAGGCCGTTATATCATGTGCCGGTCTTACCTTAATCCGTCAGAGCTTCTGCTGACAATAAAAAGAATGATTTAAGGTTTAAAATATCTCATGTCAAAAGAATCAAAATAGCTAACTCTTCTAGTCATGAAAAATGAAGTATAGGCCATCTAGATGCATAGGTTACAGTGATTTGAACAAGATAATATCTTTTATCTTTGATTAAGGCTCAAGACATGCATGTATGCATAGGTCCAACTAAAACATGAATTCATGGTCTGGAATGCATGAAATCAATCAAAATCAGAGGACTTTTATCCCTAACATGATGCTCTTGCCATTCATGAGATGACCTACCTCTTTTCTGGGCTTTAATCTTCCAATTTGGGACTACAAGACATGCGCTAATCCTTCACTTCCTGTGGGTTTTCAGTAACTTCACGTCGCTCTAACTCCTCAACCTCCTGACCTGAGGATGTGAAATTTGGAGGTTAGGAAGATGAAACTAAGGGGAACAAAAAGTTCTAAAGAATCAAACCCTAAATACCTCATTTTGATGATCTAATTCCCTGATCTTCAGTGGACCTTTGCTCAGATTCCTAGGTTGCTAAGGTCGTAGCAGCAACTTTGGAAGCTTCTACCTTCTTGTGTAGTTGATCTCCTAGCATGAAATTTTGAGAGCTATTAGTCTAAAGTATTATAAACGAATGCCTCTAAAAAACTTACCCGAAATTATGACTCCTCACCTGGATTCCACACGAGCCAATGTAGGGGTCACGCAGGTCAAAACTAGAGTCTATTTATAAGGTTTCGGCTATGGTTTGAGGATTAGATCAATTCTAGAGTCCTTGTTAAAGTTTAGATCGACTTATGAGAGTCCTTAACATATTTACTAGTCCTCCCATCTTGATCCCTAAGAGATAAGCTAGCAAAAATCTAATATTTTGGCTTGTTCTTCACTTCACGGAACTAATAGAGCGTAACGGTCTAGTGCAGGCGCGTTACCTGACTGTGGCGGTCGCACGATAGACCGCTACATCCCATGTGCGCAGAATTCAATAAAATTCCAACTTTCTATAATATGGGTCAAACTTAATGGGCTTGGTTCTTGAACATTTTGGACCTTATTAATTAAGGTCTAGTAAATAGGCTAGGTTAATTTTTTACCATAATTGGGCCTTAATAATGATTTATTCAACCCAATATTCATTAATTAATTCATTTAGACCCTTAATAATTCCATAAAATTCTTAATCATAACAGAAATATTTTATAAAAATTCCGAGGCATTACACCCTCCCCCACTTAAAAGAATTTGGTCCCCAAATTTAATATATACATATATTTTTACGGAGACTGTATGTATTTTAAGGTATTAAAAATTAACATAAGCCGAATGGGTTAAGAGGGTACCTTTAATCATTTCACCTTCCTTGTCTAGAATGGCATTTAATCGACCTCACTTCCCGCGTCCGTTGTTATCCCTTGAAGATTGTTCGTTGATGCGAGGACATACGAGCAAGCGATGTTCTCGGCTTCCACACTTGAGGCAAGCGCCGAGACGCTTCCAGCATTCTTCTGCCGAGTGCCCAAATTTTTCACAAAATGAGCAAGCAGTGGAGACTTGCATTCTTTCTTCTTCTTTAACTTTCTTATTCTTTCTGTTTCCATTTCCATTTCTTTTTCCGTTACTGTTCCCATTACGGGACCTCTTAACGAGACGGTTTTCATCCTCATCCACTTCTTTCTCTTCTTGCCTATCATGTTTTCGGCTTGACCTTTCTCCTCGGAGCCTTTCCACCTTCTCCATGGTTCTTTCACAAAGATGCGCTCTTTGAACCATCTCGGTATAGGTGCAGATATTCTGCATTCCAAGTTGTTGGATAAATCCGGGTCTTAAATCATCCATAAATCGGTTGGCTTTCAATAAATCTGTGCTTATCAAGTGAGGAGCGTACGGTGCTAGTCGAGAGAATTGTAATTCATATTCTGCCACGGACATCGCGCCTTGTTTTAAGGAGGCAAATTCCATAGCCTTCCTCTCCTTTACATGCTCAGAGAAGTACTTGGCTCGAAAAAGTGTAAGAAAACCCTCCCATGTATGAGGTGCATCTGCAGGTGGTGCCGGAACAGATTTCCACCATGTACGAGCATCTTTGTTGAGTTGGAACGTGGCAAGTCGAACATTCTCCTGGTCGGTGCATTGCATGACATCGAATATTCGATTCATCTCGTCGATCCAATTTTCTGCTTCATCTGGGTTAGGAGATCCAGAGAATCATGGGGGATTTAAACTTTGGAAATCGCCGTGTAAGTTACCCGCGCCAGCCCTTCCACCAGCTTGGGCCACTGTCTGTAGGGCTTAAGTAAGTCCCGCAACAGTTTGCTGCATCTCATCCCAGTTCACACGATGAGCCATTGAGAATCAAGGTACCTGAGAATCATGGACATTTTAGTCATTTAGGGTCGGGTAGATTTACCCTAAGATAATTTCTATATAACTATCTCATCTCGGGTTCTACCCAATTCTCACGTAGGTGCGGAAATTTCTTCCTTGGTTCATAGGTAGGGGTCCTTAAACCTTGGACTTATCATATGACATAATTCTACTCCCTAAGTCCTGAGACTTAGGCTCTGATACCAACTCAACTGTCACGCCCCGAGCCTTTATTATAGCGGAAGACTCGCTCGAGGAACGCGAACAGCAGGCATGGTAAGCCTCTTGCAAGCAAGAATGATCAGAGCGCAAGACAATCACATATAAGAATAATGCAATTGCATAACGATTAACTCAAACTCCAACTTTTATTTCATTAATAATCTAATATCAAATACAATCACTAATCTTCATCATACTAGACTCAAGAATAAAAAAAATTACATAGACTCAATCTAAATAATATAGACTTCCTAAGTCTTCACTCAATCTTCATTCATTCTCGGACCCGCTATTTGAATACTCTGAATCCGAACCCGACTCACTTCCATTTCCTGAAAAAGATTGGAAACAGGTAATGAGCACACTTGCCCAGTAGGTATCTTCGCATCAACATGATTAGCAATATTTAAATAATTAGCATTTTCGCTCTAAAGCAAATAAGGTAAAATCATGCGAATGCGATCAAGCACGCGATTAAACCAAAGTAACAAGATGATCATGTAAGATAGAATGAACAAGTATGAACTAGCGAGAATGTAACAAGAATGTACAAGAATGTAGCATGGCCTTTCAAGAACAATAATGTAACGAGAATGCACTTTCACTTTTCACTTTCATAACCATAAAGGTTACGCACTAGAACGTCAATCATGTAGCAATTCACTAGATTTTCATGAGTGCTCATGGATTTCACTTATTTATAAAGAAAGTACTCACAGCGCAATGCGACGCTAGTAGCATCATACCCCATGATTTATTATGTTTCCGGCAATCAACCGAGGGGACTAGCATAGAACCCTTGGACACAATCAGCGCCCGAACTGGATCTTCACGTATAAATCAAGCTACTTCCATGAGTGTAACAATAAAGCGTGGCCAGTAATATAACAAATTGAATCAATAAGCTCGTGACAATAATCATCAAAGAATGAATGCTTCAATTAAGAACATGAGAGATCAAGAATGATTTAAGACAATATTATGCTCATGGGAATAATTCGGTAGCATAACGGTACATTCGTTATCTTCAATAATTTAAATTAAGTTTCTTTAGACAATATGACAAGTCCTACACCATCAATAATCCATCTAGGAACTTTAGAATATCAACCCTTTGGTCAAACCTCGAGTTAACGAACTTTAGAACTGTGACGATCTAATACTGGGCCGTTACACGATCGTGACACTCCAGTCTTAAGCCGTTACAATGGCCGAATCCAGAAACAATAAATAGGATTCAGTTAATGTGACGGTCATAGATTGGTCCGTTAGACGTACCTAACGGTCCAACATTGACCCATTACATATCCAGAACCTAAAAACATCGATAGTTCTTTCCAACAATTGGGCTTTAATTGTACAACCAACTCGGCGTCCTAGTGGGAATCCCAGGCTCGCGGAGAATTATGGAGGCGTTGAAACAAGATTTCTTAGTCCATTGGAAGGAATATCCAATAGAGAGGTCCTCATGTTCAAGAATATGTTCCTATAGTGCAAAGTGTAAACTAATGGCCATATACCAGAATATATGCCATGTACTTAAAGAAAATGACTCCATAGATAGAAAAGACTGTGTAGCGATGTGAAACCATGATAAAAACTCCGTCATTACATCATTTAAAATCATAGTGTAAATACAAAACTATAGAGTTCAGCTAATAAAATTAACATATGTTTGAAATAACTAGAGATGCTTTTACCATGCTATTTCTATCATAAATTGATCAATAACTCAAAGTCATGAAAATAGTTCAAAACCTAGATAACTAAGCTTATTTATAAGTAAATTTGATTGTTCTTCAATTCTGTCTTGAATTGCCTAAACAAAGTACTTTGGCGGTCTAAGATGGGGGTGTCACAGTGCTGTGATGGCTTATCATGGGGCCATCAGAGTGTTGTAACGCACCGATTCTGGGCCGTCAGAGATAACAGAGGAAGTTAAATACAACAGAGGGTGTGACGGCTTATCGTAAGGCCGTTATATCATGTGACAGTCTTACCTTAATCCGTCAGAGCTTCTATTGACAGTAAAAAGAATGATGTAAGTTTTAAAATATCTCATGTCAGAAGAATCGAAATAGCTAACTATTCTTGTCATGAAAAATAAAGTATAGGCTATCTAGATGCATAGGTTACAGTGATTTGAACAAGATAATATCTTTTATCTTTGATTAAGGCTCAAGACATGTATGTATGCATAGGTCCAACTAAAAGATGAATTCATGGTCTGGAATGCATGAAATCAATCAAAATCAGAGGGCTTTTATCCCTAACATGATGTTCTTGCCATTCATAAGATGACCTACCTCTTTTCTGGACTTTAATCTTCTAATTTGGGATTGCAAGACACGCCCTAATCCTTCCCTTCCTGTAGGTTTTCAGCAACTTCACGTCGCTCTAACTCCTCAACCTCTTGACCTAAGGACGTGAAATTTGGAGGTTAGGAAGATGAAACTAAGGGGAACAAAAAGTTTTAAAGAATCAAACCCTAAATACCTCGTTTTGATGATCTAATTCCCTACTCTTCAGTGGACCTTTGCTCAGATTCCTGGGTTGCTAAGGTCATACCAGCAACTTTGGAAGCTTCTAACTTCTTGTGTAGTTGATCTCCTAGCACGAAATTTTGAGAGCTATTAGTCTAAAGTATTATAAATGAAAGATTCCAAAGAACTTACCTGAAATTAGGATTTCTTACCTGGATTCCACGCGAGCCAATGTAGGGGTCGCGCAGGTCAAAACTAAGGTCTATTTTTAGGATTTTGGCTAGGGTTTGAGGATTAGATCGATTCTAGAGTCCTTGTTAAAGCTTAGATCGACTTATGAGAGTCCTTAACACATTTACTAGTCCTCCCATCTTGATCCCTAAGAGATAAGCTACCAAAAATCTAATCTTTTGGCTTGTTCTTCACTTCACGTAACAAACAGAGCATAACAGTCTAGTGCAGGCGCGTTACCTGACTGTGGCGGTCGCACGATAGACCGCTACATCCCATGTGCGCAGAATTCAATAAAATTCGAACTCTTTTATTTCTTTATCCTTATAATTATCTAAATAAGGGGTAATTATCCTTAAAATACGTGAATAGGTTAAATAACTTTCTACAATATGGGTCAAACTTAATGGGCTTGGTCCTTGAACCTTTTGGACCTTATTTAAATAGGCTAGGTTAATTGTTTACCATAATTGGGCCTTAATAATGATTTATTCAACCCAATATTCATTAATTAATTCATTTAGACCCTTAATAATTCCAAAAAATTCTTAATCATATCAAAAATATTTTATAAAAATTCTGAGACATTACACCATCTCCCACTTAAAAGAATTTAGTCCCCAAATTTAATATATATTGAGATTTTTATGGAGAGTGTATGTATTTTAAAGTATTAAAAATTAACGTAAGGCGAATGGGTTAAGAGGGTACCTTTAATCATTTCACCTTCCTTGTCTAGACTGTCATTTAATCGACCTCGCTTCCCGCGTCCGTTGTTATCCCTTGAAGATTGTTCGTTGATGCGAGGACATACGAGCAAGCAATGTTCCCGGCTTCCACACTTGAGGCAAGCGCCAAGACACTTCTAGCATTCTTCTGCCGAGTGCCCAAATTTTTCACAAAATGAGCAAGGCGTGGAGACTTGCATTCTTTCTTCTTCTTTAACTTTCTTATTTTTTCAGTTTCCATTTCTGTTTCTTTTTCCATTACCGTTCCCATTACGGGACCTCTTAACGAGACGGTTTTAATCCTCATCCACTTCTTTCTCTTCTTGCCTATCATGTTTTCGGCTTGACCTTTCTCCTCGGAGCCTTTCCACCTTCTCCATGGTTCTTTCACATAGATGCGCTCTTTGAACCATCTCGGTATAGGTGCGGATATTCTGCGTTCCAAGTTGTTGGATAAATTCGGGTCTTAAACCATCCATAAATCGGTTGGCTTTCAATAAATCTATGCTTATCAAGTGAGGAGCATACGGTGCTAGTCTAGAGAATTGTAATTCATATTCTGCCACGGACATCGCGCCTTATTTTAAAGAGGCAAATTCCATAGCCTTCCTCTCCTTTACATGCTCGGAGAAGTACTTGGCTCGAAAAAGTGTAAGAAAATTCTCCCATGTATGAGGTGCATCTGCATGTGGTGCCGGAATGGATTTCCACCATGTACGAGCATCCTTGTTGAGTTGGAACGTGGCAAGTCGAACATTCTCTTTGTCGGTGCATTGCATGACATTGAATATTCGATTCATCTCGTCGATCCAATTTTCTGCTTCATCTGGGTTAGAAGATCCAGATAATCGTGAGGGATTTAAACTTCGGAAATTGCCGTGTAAGTTACCGGCGCCAGCCCTTCCACCAGATTGGGCCACTATCTGTAGGGCTTGAGTAAGTCCCGCAACAATTTGCTGCATCACGTCCCAGTTCACATGATGAGCCATTGAGAATCAAGGTACCTGAGAATCATGGACATTTTAGTTATTTAGGGTCGGGTAGATTTACCCTAAGATAATTTCTATATAACTATCTCATCTCGGGTTCTACCCAATTCTCACGTAGGTGGGGAAATTTCTTCCTTAGTTCATAGGTAGGGGTCCTTAAACCTTGGACTTATCCTATGACATAATTCTTCTCCCTAAGTCCTGAGACTTAGGCTCTGATACCAACTTAACTGTCACGCCCCGAGCCTTTATTACAGCGGAAGACTCGCTCAAGGAACGCGAATAGCCGGTATGGTAAGCCTCTTGCAAGCAAGAATGATCAGAGCGCAAGACAATCACACAAAAGAATAATGCAATTGCACAACGATTAACTCAAACTCCAACTTTTATTTCATTAATAATCAAATATCAAATACAATCACTAATCTTCATCATACTAGACTCAAGAATAAGAAAAATTACACAGACTCAATCTAAACAATATGGACTTCCTAAGTCTTAACTCATTCTTCATTCACTCTCGGACCCGCTATTTGAATACTCCGAATCCGAACCCGACTCACTTCCATTTCCTGAAAAAGATTTGAAATAGGTAATGAGCACACTTGCCCAGTAGGTATCTTCGCATCAACATGATTAGTAATATTTAAGTAATTAGCATTTTCGCTCTAAAGTAACTAAGGTAAAATCATGCGAATGCGACCAAGCATGCGATTAAACTAAAGTAACAAGCTGATCATGTAAGATAGAATGAACAAGTATGAACTAGCGAGAATGTAACAAGAATGTACAAGAATGTAGCATGGCCTTTCAAGAACAAGAATGTAACGAGAATGCAGGTTCACTTTTCACTTTCATAACCATAAAGGTTACGCACTAGAACGTCAATCATGTAGCAATTCACTAGATTTTCATGAGTGCTCATAGATTTCACTTATTTATAAAGAAAGTACTCACAGCGCAATGCGACGCCAGTAGCATCATACCCCATAGTTTATAATAGTATATTTCTGGCAATCAGCCGAGGGGACTAGCATAGAGCCCTTGGACACAATCAGCGCCCGAATTGCATCTTCACATATAAATCAAGCTACTTCCATGAGTGTAACAATAAAGCGTGGCCAGTAATATAACAAATTCAATCAATAAGCTCGTGACAACAATCATCAAAGAATGAATGCTTCAATTAAGAATATGAGAGATCAAGAATGATTTAAGATGATATTATGCTCATGGGAATAATTCGGTAGCATAACGGTACATTCGTTATCTTTCATAATTTAAATTAAGTTTCTTTAAATAATATGACAAGTCCTAGACCATCAATAATCCATCTAGGAACTTTAGAATATCAACCCTTTGGTCAAACCTCGGGTTAACGAACTTTAGAACTATGACGGTCTAATACTTGGCCGTTACACGATCGTGACGCTCCAGTCTCAAGCCGTTACAATGGCCGAATCCAGAAACAATAAATAGGATTCAGTTAATGTGACGGTCATAGATTGGTCCGTTAGACGTACCTGACGGTCCAACATTGATCCGTTACATATCCAGAACCTGAAAACATCGATAGTACTTTCTAACAATTGGGCTTTAATTGTACAACCAACTCGACGTCCTAGTGGGAATCCCAGGATCGCGGAAAATTACGGAGGCCTTGAAACAAGATTTCCTAGTCCATTGGAGGGAATATCTAATAGAGAGGTCCTCATGTTCAAGAATATGTTCCTATAGTGCAAAGTGTAAACTAATGGCCATATACCAGAATATATGCCATGTACTAAAATAAAATGACTCCACAGATAGAAAAGACTATGTTGCGATGTGAAACCATGATAAAAACTCCGTCATGACATCATTTAAAATCAGTGTAAATACAAAACTATAGAGTTTAGCTAATAAAATTAACATATGTTTGAAATAACTAGAGATGCTTTTACCATGCAATTTCTATCATAAATTGATCAATAACTCAAAGTCATGAAAATAGTTCAAAACTTAGATAACTAAGCTTATTTATAAGTAAATTTGATTGTTCTTCAATTCTATCTTGAATTGCCTGAACAAAGTACTCTGGCGGTCTAAGATGGGGGCGTCACAGTGCTGTGACGGCTTATCGTGGGGCCGTCAGAGTGTTGTAACGCACCGATTCTGGGCCGTCAGAGATAACAGAGGAATTTAAATACAACAGAGGGTGTGACAGCTTATCGTAAGGCCGTTATATCATGTGACAGTCCTACCTTAATCCGTCAGAGCTTCTGCTGATAGTAAAAAGAATGATCTAAGGTTTAAAATATCTCATGTCAGAAGAATCAAAATAGCTAACTATTCTAGTCATGAAAAATGAAGTATAGGCCATCTAGATGCATAGGTTACAGTGATTTGAACAAGATAATATCTTTTATCTTTGATTAAGGCTCAAGACATGCATGTATGCATAGGTCCCACTAAAACATGAATTCATGGTTTGGAATGCATGAAATCAATCAAAATCAGAGGACTTTTATCCCTAACATGATGTTCTTGCCATTCATGAGATGACCTACCTCTTTTCTGGGCTTTAATCTTCCAATTTGGGACTGCAAGACACGCCCTAATCCTTCCCTTCCTGTGGGTTTTCAGCAACTTCATGTCGCTCTAACTCCTCAACCTCTTGACCTAAGGACGTGAAATTTGGAGGTTAGAAAGATGAAACTAAGGGGAACAAAAAGTTCTAAAGAATCAAACCCTAAATACCTCATTTTGATGATCTAATTCCCTGATCTTCAGTGGACCTTTGCTCAGATTCCTGAGTTGCTAAGGTCATACCAGCAACTTTGGAAGCTTTTAACTTCTTGTGTAGTTGATCTCCTAGCACGAAATTTTGAGAGCTATTAGTCTAAAGTATTATAAACGAAAGCTTCTAAAGAACTTACCTGAAATTATGACTCCTTACCCGGATTCCATGCGAGCCAATGTAGGGGTCATGCAGGTCAAAACTAGGTCTATTTATAGGGTTTTGGCTAGGGTTTAAGGATTAGATCGATTCTAGAGTCCTTGTTAAAGCTTAGATCGACTTATGAGAGTCCTTAACACATTT
Organism: Amorphophallus konjac; assembly: GCA_022559845.1. Taxonomy (NCBI): domain Eukaryota; kingdom Viridiplantae; phylum Streptophyta; class Magnoliopsida; order Alismatales; family Araceae; genus Amorphophallus; species Amorphophallus konjac. The sequence continues at coordinate 253,050,193 of CM040118.1, read as the reverse complement.
ACTAGTCCTCCCATCTCGATCCCTAAGAGATAAGCTAGCAAAAATCTAATCTCTTGGCTTGTTCTTCACTTCACGGAACTAACAGAGCGTAACGGTCTTGTGCAGGCGCGTTACCTGACTGTGGCGGTCGAACGATAGACCGCTACATCCCATGTGCGCAGAATTCAATAAAATTCCAACTCTTTTGTTTGTTTATCCTTATAATTATCTAAATAAGAGGTAATTATCCTTAAAATCCGTGAATAGGTTAAATAACTTTCTAGAATATGGGTCAAACTTAATGGGCTTGGTCCTTGAACCTTTTGGACATTATTTAAATAGGCTAGGTTAATTGTTTACCATAATTGGGCCTTAATAATGATTTATTCAACCCAATATTCATTAATTAATTCATTTAGACACTTAATAATTCTAGAAAATTCTTAATCATATCAGAAATATTTTATAAAAAATCTGTGGCGTTACAGTTAGAAACCCTAGTTGATCATTTGGGAGATTAAAGGAGGCTGCAAGGGTGTGTTCAAGGGAGAGGAGTTCGAGTACTATAGCTGTGAACAGTACTTCGGGAAGAAGTTCTTCATCAAATCCTCAAGTGATTCAAGCTACTTCAAGAGGAGATCAACCCCAAATCAAGTGAAGAAAAAGTTGCAACCATCATCCTCTTCATCATCTCAAGGTGATCCAAAGATGCTCATTCTCAAGGGAGATCAAATCTGCATCCTTTATCTTCTTCATCAACTCAAGGTGATCCAAGGAAGATTATTTCACAAGGAAGAAGATACCATTGAAGAATCAGATTCAACTCCAGCAATCTCAGACAAGATCTTTCTCTTTGAGCATATTCTATATCTTGTTTGAGTATTTTCATATCTTGTTCTTTTTCCATTTCATTCAAACATTTGGAATTGAGGATCGTCCCTACCGGTGGTTAGTAGGAAGGCAATCGGAGGTTATCCGATCTGCGATGTTGACGTCCTTACCTGTGGTTAGTAGGAAGGCAATCGGAGGTCTTTCTGATTTACGGTTCAGTGCGTGGCACTAGTGGAGCCTCACCGGATTTGGTGAGGGGTGGACGTAGGACTGGGGATTCAGTCCGAACCACCTTAAAATCTCATGTGTTGTGGTTTGCTTGTGCGATTGCTTTGTGTTAGATGCATGCTGAGGTTCAATTCACATATTCCGTAATCATCTTACTAAGCAAATCGTTTTATCCTTCTCTAAGCTAGTTATATTCCGCTGTAATTTATTTTATCTAGCTATATAGAGGGTTGCATTATGAAAAGAGGGGCAGATCTATTCACCCCTCTCCTCTAGATCCACTATCCACTACTCAACATTGCTTAGGAGTCTGCTCTTTTGTAGTTAATCTGTTCGATTAAGTGCATCATTTGTTTTCATAGTCTGCAGAGATTGATTACTTTTAATTCCGCACAAGTTTAAAGTCTTTAGATTAAGTTTAAATTGATCAAGTTTTTAGAAGGGGATTCATTCACCCCCCTCTGAATCCTTGTTGCACCATTGGACCGACTCTCATCGGCTTAACATATCCCGTTATACGCCGCATTTAGTGTCCATTAAAAAGATGAAGGCCAAGAGATTTTTGAATGGATTGAAGCTTCAATACATTAACCAATTGGCACCTTTGGCGATCCATGTTTATGCTGAGATTGTGCGAAAGGCCCAAGTTCTCGAAGACACTATGGAGATGACTGACCGGATAAGAGGTCGAGACAAGAAGAGGGAGCAGGCTATTAGCTCCAGGAATTCTAAACCCACCAATGGCAAGAAGAGACCCAATGGCAGGTCAAGTTTTTCAAAGGACAAGAAACTGAGGGAAGGAGATAAGAAGGCTGGATCGACTGCTCCATCTAAAGCAGTCTGCAGGTATTGTGACCGCCCAAGTCACAAGATGGAAGAGTGTTGGCGCAATCTGGGCGCTTGTTTGAGATGTGGTAGCAGGGACCATCGAATCCCAGAGTGTCCCCTCATTAGTGAGCAGGCAACATCTGACAAGCCACAGGGAAGTCAAACGTAGCATGGCAAGCTCCAAGCCCTCCAAGATGTAGAGACTGAAATTGAGGCTACTGAGAAAAGAGGTACTGTCGAAGGTACCCTTACCATTCTTTCTAAACCAGCATTTGTACTTTTCGACACTGGAGCTACTCATTCATTTATATCTCAGAAATTTGCTAAGACACTATCTGTGAAACCGGTATTATTGGATTCTCAACTTGTGATATCAACCCCTATTGGTTCGGGGTCAGAGGTTAAATATTATTATCCCTCTAGCGAAGTGTTGATTAATGCTTGTAACTTACCAGTTGATTTAGTATGCATGAAGATGAAAGATTATGATGTGATCCAAGGAGCGGATTGGTTGGCTAGACATGGAGCTAGTTTTCATTGTAAATCCGGAGAAGTGTCCTTTCCTGGACGCCCTGGGCTTTTCTTTTCGGCTCTAGGTAATCTAGGTCCGTGCCACTTATTTCGGCACTCCGCGAGAACAAGTTGTTAAGAAGAGGGTGTTAGGCATTCTTGGCTTTGGTCTCTTTGACCGATAAGAAGGAAGTGGAGTTGAAGGATATCTCGGTTGTTCGAGAGTTGCCGGACGTGTTTCCTGAGGAATTGCTAGGTCTTCCCCATGAGAGAGAGGTGATTTTCTCTATTAATTTAATTCCTGGCGCTTCACCTCTTTGTAAAGCTTCGCATCGTATGTCCCCTACTAAGTTAAGGGAATTGAAGGAGCAGTTGCTGGAATTGCTAGAAAAAGGGTTTATTCGTCCGAGTACTTCCCCATGGGGTGCCCCTATGCTTTTCGTAAGGAAGAAGGATGGTTCATTAAGGCTATGCATTGATTATCGCCAGTTGAACCAGCTCACTATTAAGAACAAGTACCCATTATCGAGAATCGATGAATTGTTTGATCAACTATCTCGAGCCCAATATTTCTCAAAAATCGATCATAGATCGGGGTAATATCAGTTAAGAATAAAGGATGAGGATATTTATAAAATGACGTTCCATAGTAGGTATGAGCACTTTGAATTTTTTGTAATACCGTTTGGACTAACAAATGCTTTTGCAGCTTTCATGCAGCTAATGAACAGTGTGTTCCGACCCTACTTCGATCAATGGGTTGTGGTATTTATTGATGATATTCTTATATACTCCAAGAGTAAGGAGGAGCATGAGGAGCACTTGATGATGGTGTTGCAGATACTAAGGGATCATCAGTTATACGCCAAACTCAATAAATGTGAATTTTGGCTGCAAGAAGTATCATTTCTAGGGCATATTATTTCCAAAGATGGAATTTCGGTTGATCCTTTTAAGATAGAGGCGGTTCGAAATTGGGAAAGACCGGTAAATGCAACTAAGATCTAAGATGATGGCCTAGCAGGTTACTATCGGAGGTTCATTAAGGATTTCTCTAAGATTGCGGTACCATTGACTAGATTAACTCGTAAGGAGAATTGATTCGAGTGGTCAGAAGAGTGTGAGAAAAATTTCCAAACTTTGAAGGAGTGTTTGACCACTGCCCTAGTATTGGCTTTGCCATCCAGAGAAGGATGTTTTGAAGTATATACTGATGCATCAGGAATTGGCTTAGGTTGTGTGTTGATGCAGAGAGGGAAAGTGATAGCTTATTCTTCCAGGCAGTTGAGGAAGCACGAAGAGAGTTACCCTGTTCATGACCTGGAGCTAGCGGTAGTAGTGTTTGCTCTAAAGATTTGGAGACATTACTTATATGGAGAAACATTCACAGTGTACTCTAATCATAAGAGCCCAAAATATTTATTCTCTCAGAAGGAGCTGAATATGAGACAGAGAAGGTGGCTAGAGTTTTTAAAGGATTTTGACTTCTCGATTGAGTATCATCCTAGAAAGGGGAATGTTGTGGCTGATGCTTTGAGCAAAAAGTCGATGTCCAGATTAGCATGTTTGATGCTTCAATAATGGAGGTTAGAGCAATTTGCAAGTTTAGATCTTGATGTCACAGAGAAAGAATATCGGATTATGATTGCTCATGTCCAGCTTCATTCAGAGTTGTCAACAGAGATTAAGCAACTGTAGGTTAATGACCCGTTGCTAGTAGAAATTAGAGAGCAGATGGCTAATTGACTTTACTTTATGTTGTCTGATGAAAATAGATTGTTGTACTGTGGTGGGGCTTATGTCCCTGATTCCGCGGAGATGAAGAAAAAGATTCTCGAGGAAGCCCATAGGTCTAAGTATACATTTCATCCAGGAGCCACAAAAATGTATCAAGATTTGAAGGGGACCTTTTGGTGGCCGAATATGAAAAGGGAAGTGACTGAATTTGTAAGCAGATATTTAGTATGTCAGCAAGTCAAGGCCGAACATTTTAGGCCTACTAGAAAGTTAAAACCTCTCAAAATGCCACAATGGAAGTGGGAGAGTGTCGGTATGGATTTTATCATGGGCATACCTAGAACTCGTAACAGTTTTTATGCAATTTGGGTGATTGTTGATCGTTTGACCAAGTCCGCGCACTTTCTGGCCATTAAATCTAAGTGGACTGTGGATGTTTTGGTTGCCCTATATATGAAGGAAATAGTGAGGTTGCATGGGGTTATTGTATCCATCATATCTGATAGAGACCCTAGGTTTACCTCTCACTTTTGGAAAGGTCTGCAAGCATCCATGGGAACTCGTCTGAACTTTAGTACTGCTTTTCACCCCCACATGGACGGACAGACTGAGAGGAGTAATCAGATTGTTGAAGACATGCTGAGGACCTGCACGATCGACTTTGGAGGTAGTTGGCATGAATATTTGCCTTTGATCGAATTTGCCTACAATAACAGTTACCAATCCAGCATTCAGATAGCACCATTTGAGGCTTTGTATGGCAGAAATTGTAGGTCTCCTCTTTGTTGAGAAAAAATCGGTGAGAAGCAATGGCTTGGACCAGATCTTGTTTCAGAGTCATCCAAGAATATTCAAGTCATTAGAAACCGTTTGAAGATTGCTCAATCCAGGCAGAAGAGCTATGCTGATAACAGAAGAAGAGATTTGGAGTTTCAGGTCGGTGAGCATGTGCTTCTGAAAGTTTCACCTTCAAGAGGAATTCGAAGATTTGGAATCCAAGGCAAGTTGAGCCCAAGGTTTGTTGGCCCGTTCGAAATCTTGGAAAGGGTAGGCGAACTTTCCTATAGGCTGGCATTACCACCTCAGTTATTAGGCATTCATAATGTCTTCCACGTGTCTATGCTGCGGAAGTATGTATACGACCCTTCGCATATCATCCAACATACAGACTTGGAACTTAAGGAGGATCTATCCTACGAAGAAAAGCCAGTCAAGATTTTAGACTTCAAGCAGCAGCAACTCAGGAATCGATCCATTCCGATGGTCAAGATACAGTGGAGTTGACGTGGAACTGAAGAAGCCACTTGGGAATCCGAAGAAGTGATTAGGAAGTTAGATCACGATTTATTCTAAAGTCGATATTTGTTATCTTCGTTAGATAGATTCGATTAATTTGGAGGACCAAATTCTTTAAGTAGGGGAGGAGGGTGTAGCATTCTAAATTTTATATCGAATATCACCATATTTTTTATTATATTACTATTTTATTCTTGTCCCAAATTTTAAAAATTTAATAAAAATAAGAAAAACTATGTATTCTGTGTAAAACATTATTTCCAACCACTTTGTCTTAAGAAGCAAGCCCAGAATAAAATTGGATTAGGCCCAATTTCAACATTTAGGCTAAAAATCATAGTTTTATGAAGAACAACCTAAAATGCTAAATTGGACCTTAATTCTTGCCCTAAGGGGCTCTAATTGAAGCCAAACCCTAGCCCTAACCCTTGCAGGCTGATTCTTTCTCGAAAACCCTAACCCTGGACCCCTTAATTCGACGCGGTGGCGATAGATTTGATATATCCCTAATTTCTCTCCATTTTTCACTATTTGGACTCTTGGGTCGAATTTGATCTCTAGAGACTTCAATAGGGTCTATAAATAGAGGGCTTTGACCGTTGGTGATGCTCATTTGATTATTTGGCAGGCGGCGTGATCGATCGTGGCCGGACTTGGGCTAATTAGGGCGTTCCGGTGGCAGCATGTTTTAGGGTTCCGGTGACCTTTGTCTCTTCATCCTTTCATCAACTAAAGGTAGGTTTCTCTCAGGCTAAACGATAACCAAAGCATGCCATCTTGTAGATCTCTAAATAAGCTTTCTATTGAACCTATTTTGCCCAATTTCTATAGACCATATCGTTCGTATTCGTCAATTTAACCAAAAGTATCCATATTCTTTATCCTTAGTTACTTCTACTATAAGATCATGATCGCCTTAACTAGACTCTAATTAAAATATATCATGCTAGGCTACTTCAAGAGCTCTTTCAAATGATCATAGTTTGCCCAAATGTCATCTATTGTATCGCTCGTATTCGAGGTTTTACGTAAAAATCGTCGGGGTTCACCGTCGGCGGAACTCGGTATATGAAATGGTCATATCAGTGACCGCTTGGCGAAGAAACGGTCCCATGATAGACCGTCTGACGTCCAGTTTTTTTTAAAAAATAAAAAAATATTATTTTTATTATTAATGAAGCGGTCCTTTCCTTGACCGTTTGTTCCATGTAGCGGTCTCCCTCCTGACCATTTTCTGACATCATACAGTAAAAGCAAAGGTTGTTTTTTGCATTTTTACTGCTTCCTTAGCTAGTGCCTAGCATGTCTATTTGACTAGTAATGATGCAAAATGTATTGTTAACTTGGAACAATAAGAATTGGAATTAAATTTTATCATCCTTATGATTTCTTCTTTCTTGATTATCATTCTTGGGCTATCATATGAAACATGTGTAGAATAAACAAGTTTGGTCAATATACATAGTTTTTGTCACTTATACATTTCTGAAAATTATTCATAATGTTCTGTTTGACAGTCATGCTACTCCGATGGTACTGACTGACTGCAACATTCATGTTTTCCATGATTTCTAAGCCTTAATCTTGTAATAGTTGGGACTCTTCACCCGATATTCCTTCTGTTGGACTAGGACCACTATTACAAGGCCTCCGTAAGACCCCGCTAGCCTGGAATTCTCACTAGGACGCCGGGCAGGTTGTACCGTCAAGCCTGTACCGATCGACTCGTGATTTCATGATGGGCAGACCAAGTTCGTATGGCCTTTCTATCTGGGGCCGAATGCGGTCATGCCCTAGACCGCTAACCAGTCCATGCGGTCCAACAATAGACCGTTTTGACCTTTTTGTGAGCCTGCTAGTAGCAACCTCGTGTCCAACCCTCAGTTTCCCTTTGCGATTTCTATTGATCGCAAGTAGTTATTGACAGATTTTCCTCGTGTTTTGTGATGAAGCCAATTGATTGTGGTGTTCTCTAAGGCTATATTTCTGGCTTATTGAGCCCTTCCTTCCCTTTTCTCCAAAGAAATCATGCTCTTAGGAATTTAGATTTTGTGAGCTTAGCCTTGGTACTCTTGGCCATTATACGGGTAAATGTCTAGATTGGGATCTATGATCCAATTTTTCAATGCCAACGCATCATAAGGGCCCGGTCTGGTCCTGGGAGGAGCGTCCGAAAGTACTTGTGTCCCGGGAAATTTGTAATGACAAGGTGTGGCAATGCACCGCAGTGCATGACTAGCGTGATAATCTAAGGCATTCTACTTTACTCCATTACTTGAACCTTCTTGCGTGACACGACGTGCATGCTTGACATGGTGAATTTCACGTGAGACTTTACTCTTGTTATACTTGTGATTATTTTTCATTACCATCTATCTTTTCCTTCTCTTATTTGTCAATTATTGCATGTTATATGGTTATTTTGATTCTTTTATCACATTGTCATACATGATGAAATGATTAATCATTTAAACTTTACCTGATGATGGAGATATAAAATCCTACTGAGCTCTCGCTCACCCAATTTTTCAATCCTTTTCAGGTAGCACAGATGAAGATTTGCAAACCGATGGGGATGGGAAAGAGTAAACTTGGAGCGAGCCTTCTAGTTGTGTTATGAGTCTTGGTCTAGTTAAATGTCGACTCGTATTGACTCAGGATCTATGTAATTTTCTTTTCTTTTAGTCATTGTAATAGTTAGTAAAGTCCACAAGATGTCGTTCTAATAAGCACATTTCATTTTTATTATCATTAAGTTTAGTTGGTGAATATAATTATTGCCCTTTTTCATTTGGTCTCTTGTGGCAATGAATGCTCTGATTGACATGAATGTTATAACTGTTGCGTTCCGATTTTCCGCATCGGGGCGTGACACAGTTCAAATCCGACCCCTCTCCACCATAAAATCCAATTCCCCTGTCAATACTCCTCAAAAAAATAAATAAAAATTATTCTCGTGTTCCTTACTTCCCCCTCCATCTCCCATAAAAATCCTAACTCCCAGATCCATAGTTTGAGCCTCGGTCAAACCAAGTTCTCTGGTAGATCCCAATCTGCCCTGTCTGTTCTGAACTAGAGATGTCCGCCTGTTCCAAATTCAGCCTCGGAAAATACAGAGACATGAAAATTCTCGTAATAACAGGTGGTTGAAGATCTCTAAGCTAGCTTTGCAACGGCGTTGGTTTCACGTCGATCCGACGTCGGAGAGTTGGTCGGAGCAAGTGTTTTCGCTGGGTCGCACAGTGCTGAAACTGCACCACAGGTCCGGGGACAGCAAGCAACAACGTCCCACAGGCTGACCGTCTCGCCTTCCACAAGGTGAACCGGCGCGTCCCCCTCCTAGGGATTGTTCCCCCAGGGGTCCCCTTCGCAACGGTATTACTCCCGGCCCGATCGGCCCTCCGACAAGGACGTGGACCCCACAATTTCTGGCGCGTGCCACCACCGGAGCTGCCCAAATCGTTGCCCGTCAACCCAAACCCGTTACTCTAGGGTCCACGTGTAGCCCTTTACCTCCCTGCGTGGAGTGGGCAGTAATATTCATTGCTGTAATTTAATTATTTATTGTACCGGGAGTACAAAGTTCGGCCGGGATCATCTTCCCCACGCCCGGAGCGTGGAGGTATCGAGTCCGCTCCCCACTTGGCATTTGCTTTACCCGTATATATTTTCATATGCCACTGCATGAGTGATAGGTTAATTAGCTCGTTATATTATTTCAATCACCGCTGCGAGAGAGTGAGCGTGACTCATCCCGTGACTCGATCCGAGTACGCGAAAAAGTCGATACCCGAGACTCATTGCCGGTTTCTCAACCGCACAGATCCACGCGTTTCCCTAGCTTAGGGACGTCCGCGAGCAAGAGTCCCAGGTTCACGTCCTATCCCGCATCACACCCCCAAAACATGTTTTTCACCCAAACATGGAAAACCCACTCATAGTCACACCTATCGGATTAAAATCGCAAGGGAAAGCAGGAAATGGGTAGAGCATCCATCTCCATACCTCTACCGAAGATCTTGCGCGCCGAAATAGCCAAACCCACACCGAAAACCATCACACGAACCCCACTAAGGCTTTGAATCCACGAATGGGATCGCGCCAAGCACCACGCTCCAATTCTCACGCCATCATGCTCCTGGTCATCTCCATAGCGCCTCCACGTCGTCCCCGAGCCTCCTCCGTCTGTAGTCAGAACAGAGGGGGAGAGAAGAGAGAGAACGGAGGGAGAGGGAGTGAGCGGCGATGAGAGGAGAGAGGAGAGAGGAGAGAGGTGAGGGTTAAAAAAGAAAATAAGAAATTTCAAATATTTTTGAAATCTAATTTTTGGCCCAAAATTCTATAAAATTAGAAAAATATTGAAAAATAGTCTCCGTGATCCTCGGAAAGAGCACAACGCACCTGCAATGTCCCGGAGTCTCTAAACTCAACGGTTCACTCTCCACGGGTTTTCGCAAGCTATATAGGGGAAAAACCCAAGTGGATCGTAAAACACGATCTGGGACCCACGAAAGTGCTCCGAAAGCTCTCCGATTCCGATCCAAAGGATCCAGGGTATTACATCCTCCCCGCCTTTAAGAAATTTCATCCTCGAAATTCAAGGAGCCAACAGGGAACAGGGAAGAACAACCCATAAAGCTGGCAACGCTCTCCAAGCTCCAGCCAAACCTCAAACACACAAACACGATAACACGATTTTTGAAAAACACAATTCAGAGGAACATTGTCAGACCCTGATCACAAGCAAGATCATCATCATGCTCTGGATCTCAAGGCACACCGATCCATTGAACGAGCATGATACAAAAACGAACACAAGTCTGGCACCTCCAAAATCATGACATCATCGCTATCATCTCACAAACCAAGGAGAAACGACCCATGCCACGACACAGCCACCGATAAAAGTCATACTCGGCAGACAACACAAGCATCAGCTCTTACGAGAAAGGCAATCATCTCAACTGACTACTCCAACCATCGGCTTCCGCGCCATAACAATAATAAAAACTGGCACGTAGAATGTCAATGACACCACTAGACCACAAACACAATCAAGTCGGTCCTTACCCAGACATTACATCTGATTCGAGTTTCACGCCAACTCTACCCTCTCAGGAGAGTACAGCAAAACCAACCGACAAAATTTCGATCCATACAATTGCAAACTCAGACTCACAGGGAACTACTCTCAAGCTGACCACAAGCACAATCAACACCCCATAAAACTTGCCAATCCCCGGCACCGTTCTCAACACAGAACCACGCGACACAATCTGTCACGTCCTGAGCGCGGAAGATACTCGGATGTGTGACGCGTCTATATAGATCGTGTCATTAGAGCGATAAGAATTTTAACATACAAAATTTTAGAGTGCGCAAATGACTAAAAATCTAATAAATTCTAATAGTCCAAGTGATGTTTATTTGATTAATCAAAGGAAATAAAGATATTCCATGACAAATTTTCAAATTTAGAAAGTCAAACATTAGGCTACACGACTTAACACAAAGTTTATACCACTAACTGACATAACTGGGAATACAAGGTAGACTCAAATAAATTCAAAGACTCGACTAGCTAATGATAAATGGATGGCGTTCTAGCACTCTTCACTCGGCCTCAAACCCATTCTTGTCGCTATCCGAATCACCTGAAAATGTTAGGAAACAACTGGATGAGCGAATCACTCAGTAGGAATTACATCTCAAATTCGAGCAATCTTTACGTGAATTACAATTTACATGTATTATCAGTATGGCTATGCATGACGTACGTATAAAAGAATCGGGTATGCAGGTATATCTATACATGATGAACAATAAGAGATCAAGAGCTGTATACAGAGAGTATATCAAGATTTCAAGTATTTGACAAGCAGTATTTCAAGAATTATATATGTAAATGCCACTTCGGGTCTAGCAGGGATTCATATACGATTGCGAATTCAAGTGCGAGTATGTACTCATGTACAAGTATATCTCAGGTACAAGCAAGTAAAATTTAACTCAAGCAAGTAAAGTTAAGTACGTATCAGTAGAATTGGCTATTTCAATCAAGCAAGTATTTCGCCCTTTCTCGGGCCACAAGTCAAGTATTGCCCGTTCCGGGCCACGCAAATCAAGTTAAGTGAGTAAAGAGAGAGTAGGGTGGAGTGTCTCAAGTCAAACAAGTACTCCGGTGCAATGCTAAACACCGTGGTCAATAAACTCCCATGGGCACAAGTACCGTCGGGTGCTCCTCCCAGGACCAGACCGGGCCCTATATGCACAGCATTTCATGTATTACCTTTGACATCCACTCTCATTTATAGCTAATATGGAGTTTCAAGGGTTTTCTTAGTAGGATATACAATGTAAATTTTTATGGAATGGAATTCAAGGACTCATAATATACAAGAAAATGACTTAGGGTTGCGTCTGTACAACCACGATAGAAATGAGGGAAAAAGTATCAATTTATATACTTTTTCCTAAACAAAAACTCTAGATAACTCTATAGTAAGGTTAAACAAAAGTTAGAACATTCCATAAGGGCCATTATGCAATTATGCCAGTTTACTATTTACAAATACTATTCATTACTATTCATTACCATTCACCTACTATTCATTTACACTATTCACATAAATAACGCCCTTCCCTGAGTCGTCATTTTTTGTGAATGACGACTATTTGAACAGTCGTCATTTCTAAGTTTATGTATATATTAATCGTTTAGTATATTAATCATCCATGTGAAAAATTTAATAAATGTGAACACACCCTTGCAGCCTCCTTTGATCTCCCTTATTAGCCTTTCTTGCTTCTGCTCTTCCTTGGAGGTTGCTGGATTGAGATATGAACTTGAATCACCTTGAGTTGATGGAGAGAGTGTTGGATGTAGCTTTGATCTTCCTTTTGATCCTCTTGAGTTGATGAAGAGGAAGAAGGATGCAGTTTAGATCACCTTTGAACCCCTTGATTGCTTCTTCTTCCTTGGAGGTTGAGATGGCTTCAGATCTGGACTTGAATGCCTTGGAATGGATGAAGAACTCCTTCCCGAAACACTGTTCACGGAGGTGCTACAGTACCTCGAAAATGGCCTCCCTTGATCTCTCTTGAAGCCTTGAAGCATTAGGGTTTCTAACCCCTCAAGTGTTGGTTTTATAGGCCTTGAATGGTCCATAGACACCCTCCAGACCAGATCCATAAATCATGGAAGATTAGGTAAGGTTTGATTAAACAAATCCATGGAAAGGGGCTGGCCACGAGGTGGAATTCGAAGTCAAACAAGGCTGCATCGGGGCTGGCGGTCGACCTGCAGCTCCTGGCGGTCGACCGCTACTGTGAAACCTGCAAACGGGCGGTCCCTGGGATTTTCGGTCGACCGCCACTGGCTGGCGGTCGACCGCCAGCTGAAACACATGTAGACTGGCGATCCCTGGCTGGGGCGGCGACCGCCCCTGTGCTGGCGGTCGACCGCCAGCTGGGCAGAACCCGGGCTTGCCCGGGTCGGTCCGTTAAGTCTTGAACTCCGTCGTTCAACTCCATTAGCAGCCCGTGCATGTTTGTGGCATCGCCCTTGATAGTCTAGAAGGTATCAACTGAGTCTTTAACCTTGGATTCTCTTGGCTATACTTCTTTGTGCATTGACCTTGGATGAGTGACGAGCCGAATATGAAATGTCGACTTTTACTTGTAAGAGAGATGAGATTTGCATCCTTGCTTAGGCGCGATCAATGAGCTTTCACTTTGGCCATTGCCACTTGATTCCTTGTCCATTCATTAGCATATCTGTCATGAATAAAAACATCATGTATGTCAATCACATGAGAGTGGAAGATATCAATGACTAATAGTGTTTAGCCATTATCAAAACCAAGAAACTCATATGACTATGGAATGATGTCGAATGACCCAAGTGATCACAGAATGACTCAAATGACCTCATGGACATAACATTCTCCCCCTTTTTGATGATGGCAACACTGTGAGTCATTATGTGATAGAAATGTCTAAAATGACACAAGTTATAACAAATGCAACATATGCAGCTCAAGATCCATGATAGTAATAGCATGTGAAGGCAAGTATGATATGAGTGCTATGCAATTATGCAAACCTCATCACATACACATATGAGATGCAAAGTGAACAATTGATTCTCCCCTTGGACTCTCCCCGTACACCATTCACACATCCCCCATGACAACTCACAAAGCACATAAGCTCTCCCCTTTGACAATGCGATAACGCATATAGCTCTTACAAAGGACTCACACAAAGAATTCTCCCCCTTTGCCAACAGCAAAAAAGGAGTGATAATAGTAAAATGTCTGTGAGACCATAGCTGAAAGGAGTGGAGAGCAAGCCATTATATGTAAAACTGAAGCATGCCGTGAGCAACATATATGGTTCAAAGCTAATGAAATCTGAGATCATCAACAGAGTTCGAAAAGTAGCTACATCCAAGATTTAATAGAAATGAACCAAAGGTGCATATCATGACAGTGTTTAACCTTCCCTTGTCTTATATATCCATATTCAATAACGACAAAGGCAATAACACAAAAGCATGTATTGAGGCTAAACAATCATGACTAAAGCATGGAATTTTTAGGAATTCAACAAGTTTGATTATCAATATCATTTGCATTTGAAGGCACAAGACTCATATTTTACGAGCAATCAAGTCTAGTACATGCCTCCAAGCCGTAAGAATACACGTTGTTTAGACGCCAGTATTCCTAAGAATTTGGTAAGACTGACTGTCATGTTTCAAGATGAACAGAGATAGTAAAGTCACGTCATGACATATCCTGTCTCAATTCTTTGATGAGGGGATATATTTCTCAACAATTATGCCATTGCTCTGCCTAGAGTCCAAAAGTTTTAAGATAGAGATAACAAGGGCGCATCATGACATATGCATTTGTCACTTGATTTGATGACATGACATGTTTCTCCGTGCAACAATATCATTGCTCTGTCAAATTTATTTTCAAGAATTCCATCTCATCAAGATGTTTAAAAATAATACTAAGCCTGAGTGTATCACCAAGATGGTCATGAACTTTGAATTTTCAGATATCAGGATAGTCATTCAAAGCACAATATGTAATCTCTAGTTAAGGTCTATTAAAACCACATAACATAGATGATTTCATAACAGATATTTCAGAACGTCAAGGAAATCATTAAATCTGAACCATTTTCATTGGATGGACAATCATTAGGGCATATAATAGAAAGCTCTTACACCATATGTCCATCTATCTCATGAACTCAAACCAGACTGTAAGCCACTGAAGTGCAGTTTGCAAGAGGTTAAGAGAATCAACAAAACTCCCCCTAAGGATATGCAATGGATACGCGAAGGGTTATGTTTGCAATCAAGTGGAATGGCAAAGGAGGTTGACCTAGTCACTCATGAAGATAGCAGAAATGAAATGTATGACTTAACGCATGGTTGTACACTTATTAAATGCCACATAATGAATATGCATGAATATTACACAAGGACAACTCCCCCTTACTATATGGCCTATATGCGACATTGACACGTGGTACTTGGCGGAGGTGAAACCTCACGCATATTGAGTGCTTCGAGACAAGCATAACATGTCCTTCCATACATCAACATTTGATATACCATGGCCATGCAAGAATGATGCGACACAAACCATACAATGTATTATGAACATGAACTCAATTCATTATTATGCATCTACATGCAATGCAAAATGACATATTGACATATCAACAATACATGAAACACCAATCTGCAAAAATGCACACTAAATTGAACATGATCATCATTTCAAATTCTTATTGGCCTGAGGTCGGCAAAGACCAAGCTCCCTTCTGAGTGTTGAAAACCTGTCATTACACAAGGGCTTGGTGAAAATATCAGCAATTTGATTTTGAGTATCAACAAAATGCAGTTCAAAATTTTTCTTACCGACCTCATCTCTAATGAAGTGATGCTTAATCTCAATATGCTTAGTCCTAGAGTGCTGGACTGGATTTTTTGTAAGGTTGATAGCACTAGTGTTATCACACAGAATCGGGACACAACCAAGATCCACCAAGTAGTCTTGGAGTTGGTGTTTAATCCACAACACTTGGGTGCCACAGCTCCCCGCATCAGCATATTCTGCCTCCGCAGTTGAGAGGGCAACCGAGTGTTGTTTCTTGGAGGCCCAAGAAACTAAACACCCGCCTAGAAACTGGCAGTAGCCACTAGTACTCTTGCGATCCAGCTTGCATCCAGCGTAATCCGGATGAGAATAAGATATAAGAGATAAATCATATGATGACGGATACCATAATCCCAAATCTTGAGTGCCGGCAAGATATCGAAGGATACGTTTGACGGCAGTCAAATGAGATTCTCTAGGACTAGCTTGAAATCTAGCACAAAGGCATATACTAAACTGGATATCTAGTCGGGATGCAGTCAAATAAAGCAAAGAACCAATCATACCTCTATAGACCTTTGCATCCACCAATTTACCATTTTCATCCGAATCCAGTGAAGTTGAGGTGCTCATCGGAGTTGCAATGATTTTGCTATTTGCCATGTCAAATCTTTTTAGCAGCTCCTTGATGTATTTGGCTTGGCTTATGAAGCAACCATCTTCTCCTTGGTTGACCTGTAAACCGAGAAAGAATTGAAGTTCTCCCATTAGGCTCATCTCAAATTCGCTAGTCATTAGGTTAGCAAATTCCTCACACATTTCAGATTTTGTAGAACCAAACACAATGTCATCAACATAAATTTGAACAATCAAGAGGTTCTTAACTTGCTTCTTGGTAAAAAGTGTTTGATCTACTTTACCTCGTGTGTACCCTTTTTCAATGAGGAACGAGCTTAGTCTCTCATACCAAGCTCTTGGTGCTTGCTTAAGTCCATAAAGCGCCATGTCTAGCTTGTATACAAAATCTGCATTGTTAGAATTCTCAAAGCCAAGGGGCTGCTCAACATAGACTTCCTCTTTGATCAAGCCATTCAAGAAAGCACTTTTGACATCCATTTGATAAAGCTTTATTCTAAGGGAGCATGCAAAGGCAAGTAAAATTCTGATGGCTTCGAGTCTAGCAACTGGGGCATAAGATTCATCAAAGTCTACCCCAAACTCTTGATTATACCCTTGAGCCACCAATCTAGCCTTATTTCTTATTATCTTGCCATCCTCATTTAGTTTGTTCCTAAAGACCCATTTAGTGCCTATGACAGATTGTGATGAAGGTCTAGGAACAAGATGCCAAACTTTATTTCTCTCAAACTGGTTTAGCTCTTCTTGCATGGAATTTATCAAATTTTCATCTTTTAAAGCATCATCAATATTTTTGGGTTCATGCTGCGAGACAAGAGCAAGTTGATCTAATTCTTTCATAATTTTAAAATGTGACCTAGTTCTAGGTGGGTCATTCAAGCTACCAATGACATTCTCCAAGGGATGATCCTTAAGAATTCTAATATTTGTAGAATCATTACCTTCTCCTGGAGCTTGATCCCTTGCATTGCTTGATTCAGCTAGGTCACCATCTTCTTTTATTTCTTCTTGTGGAGGATCACTCTTGTCCTTTATGCTTAGGAATTCCCCATCTTCATCGTTTTTCCCGCAAGAGTTATCATTATTAGAATCATGATATTCATCAAAGGAAACATGGGGTGATTCTTCCACAGTTTGACTTTTGATATTATAAATTCTATAAGCCCTAGATCTATCAGAATATCCAAGGAATATACATTCATCGCTCTTCGGCTCGAATTTATCTAAGTCTCTTTTGTCATTGTTGTGAATGAAGCATTTCGATCCAAACACTTTCATATGTGAGAGAGAGGGCTTTTTACCTTTTAGCAACTCATAAGGAGTCTTTTTGGTGTGTGGCCTTACCATAGAGCGGTTGATAATGTAACATGCCGTGTTTACCGCTTCAGTCCAAAACCTCCTTGGAAGTTGCCGTTCAGCAAGCATGGTTCTTGCCATCTCTACAAGTGTCCGGTTTCTCCTTTCAACCACACCGTTTTGCTCCGACGTTCTTGGTGAAGAAAATCTGTGTGAAATCCCTTCGGCCCTGCAAAGGTTATAGAAGTTAGTATTTTCAAATTCACTACCGTGATCAGATTAAATCTTGGAAATTTTAAACTCACCATCCTGCTTTATCTTCATGTAGAGTGCCTGAAACTCATCAAAAGCATCATTTTTGTGTGTGAGAAAGAAAACCCATGTGAACCTAGAAAAATCATCCACCAAGACATATCCATATATTCTACCACTTAAGCTAGCAGTTCTGGTTGGGCCAAATAGGTCCATATGAATAAGCTCGAGTGGTTTGGATGATGTATTTTCAGATCTTCCTTTGAATGATTTTCTAGTTTGTTTACCTAGGGCACATGCATCACACAATTTATTTTCTTGTTTAAAGGATAGTTCAGGCAAACCTTTCACCATTGAATGCTTCAAGAGTTTATGCAAGACATTGTAGCTAGCATGTCCTAGTCTACGATGTCATATCCATGCTAGTTCAGATTTTGGTGCAGCAAGACAAAGATTTAAATGAGCAGGATCATCTAAGTCAATCATGTAAACATTGTTAACTCTCTTACCAGAAAATTTTACTTTGTCAGATTTTGGTTCAAGAATTCTGCATTCATGAGAGTCAAACAACACTTTGTGACCCTTATCACACAATTGACTTATACTAACCATGTTATATTTCAATCCTTCAACTAACAACACGTTACAAATGGAGTTGGAGAGGTTCTTACCTACATTACTTGTTCCAATGATTTTTCCTTTATTGTTTCCTCCAAATGTGACATATCCTCCTTCCTTTTTCTCCAAGAGACAAAATTTTGATTTGTCTCCAGTCATGTGTCTTGAACAGCCGCTATCAAGGTACCACCTGTTATGCATGGCTGCAAGACATTCCTGCACAAGTAATTAAGCAATGGTGTTTGGAACCCAACCAAATTTGGGTCCCTTCAAACTTTTCAAAATTTCAAAACATGAAACCATTTCTTTTGGAATCCAAACCTTCTTAACATTCATGCTTTGTTTGCTTAGAGCAGGGATTTGATTTTTCTTTTCCATCTTGACATTCATTTTTTGTTTAGAAGCTCTTTGTTGGATTTTGTGGAAGTTTGAGGAGGTTTGCTTCTTAAACCATTGAGGCCGTTGGTTGGTTTTGGGTTGAAACTGATTGTTTTGCCACCTATGGGATTGATGAACACAGAAATCATAATTTTCCCAAAGATATGGTGATGCTGGCCTATATGAGTGTGCAATCCAATTGTGGTGAAATCTGGAAGGTTGAGCATGCAATGGCCAAGGAAGTGTTGACCTATGCTGCGGGGAAGGTCGACCTTTCTTAGGTTTTTGGACAGGCTTTTTGGGAATGTTGGTGACTGCCTCTTCAATCTTTTCTTTCCCTTTCTCCTTTTGTTTTTGCTGGTTTTATGTGGGAGTTGTGTTTGAGGTGGAAGCTTCGGAAGATGAAACAAATGTGACAGTTTTTAGCCCAATTGGCCTTTTGTTTGTTGGTTCAAAACCCAACTATTCCTTGTTGAAATTCATTCTAGTACCTAGCAATGCATCTAGGTTTTCTCTTCCATCCACAAACTTTTCTAAAGATTGTTGTTTATCCTTCAACTCTTTTTGTAGGTTTTCAATATTTTGAAGAAGTTGAATGTTGACTTGTTTGACAGCTTCATACTTTTCATTGCTCAATTTACTATATTTTTCATATCTTTGCATTTTGAGCTTCATGCTATCAATCTCATTTCTCAAATCCTCATTTTCAGTTTCCAAGTCAGCCATTTCTTTTCTTCCTTCCTCCAAATCCTCAATCATTTTCTTGAGATCTTCAATTTCAGTCTCAAGTAGAGCATTCTTATCATTCATATTATGATCATGCACAAATGAGTTAATTTTCTTTTTCAATGATTTATTCTCTTTTTTGTACATTTCATATTTTTCCATGAGTTGTATATATGCATCCTCCCAATCATCAATTGTATAATCTTCAAATGGAGAATTTACCTCAGTTTCTTCATTACCTTTGGCCATAAGGTAGAAATCTTCTTTTTCTATGTCCGAGGAGCTAGTTCCGTCATCACTTTCCTCTTCATCGCTCCATGTGGACACCATGGCCTTGTTCTTCTTCTTGCCCTTCCATTTGTCGACTTTTCTGAATCTGTCAGGACAATCATTCTTGAAATGTCTTGGTTTATTACAAGAATAGCAAATGATTTTGTCAGATTTCTTAGAGTTTTTAGAATTAGATTTGAAACCATTTCTTACCTTTGACCTTCCTCTCATGAAGCTCTTACCTTCCTTTCTCAGAAATTTTTTGAACTTACGTGTGAGCATGGCTACGTCATCCTCTTCTCGCTCACTTACCGAATCTTCACCTTCATCAGAAGTGCCATGACCGCTAGGTCCTGCTTTAAGAGCTAGGGACTTCTTCTTAGGTGTCTCAGCCTCTTTGTTCTTGAGGTTGATCTCATAGGTCATCAATGACCCAATGAGTTCATCTACCTTGGTAGTTGCGAGATCTCTCGATTCTTTAACCACGGTAGCCTTTGTGTGCCATGCTGGAGTTAATGATCTGAGAATTTTCCTTACAATTTCTTGCTCTGAATATTTCTTTCCCAAATCAGTTAAACTATTAGTAAGCACAGTCAATCGAGCATACATATCTTGAATTGATTCATCAGGCTTCATGCGGAACATTTCATATTCAGAAACTAAAATGTTGGCTTTTGTTTCTCGTACCTGAGAGGTTCCTTCGTAGATTACCTCTAGCTTGTCCCACATTAGTTTTACAGATGCGCAGGTAGTCACTCTTGAGAATTCAACTGGATGGAGTGAGCATTACATGATGTGTTTGGCACTCCAGTTGAAAGTGGATTGCCTTATCTGTTCTTTGGTCCACAAGTCCTCATTATCCGTAAGCTCATACCGACCTTTGCTGATCACTCGCCAAAGTTCGTAGTCTTGGGCGCGAATGAACACCTGCATACGATGTTTCTAATAGGGATAATTAGATCCAGTGAAAGAAGGAGGCCTATTCACAGAATGTCTTTCATGTAAATAACCCTTAGACGCTGATCCACCATTTCCCTCAAGGTCGTTGGACCCCATAATGAGATATTAGGCTCTGATACCACTTGTTGTGTAGTGGACAGCGGATTACTGTTCACAGCTACAGTACTCGAACTCCTCTCCCTTGAACACACCCTTGCAGCCTCCTTTGATCTCCCTTATTAGCCTTTCTTGCTTCTGCTCTTCCTTAGAGGTTGCTGGATTGAGATATGAACTTGAATCACCTTGAGTTGATGGAGAGAGTGTTGGATGTAGCTTTGATCTTCCTTTTGATCCTCTTGAGTTGATGAAGAGGAAGAAGGATGCAGTTTAGATCACCTTTGAATCCCTTGATTGCTTCTTCTTCCTTGGAGGTTGAGATGGCTTCAGATCTGGACTTGAATGCCTTGGAATGGATGAAGAACTCCTTCCCGAAACACTGTTCACAGAGGTGCTACAGTACCTTCAAAATGGCCTCCCTTGATCTCTCTTGAAGCCTTGAAGCATTAGGGTTTCTAACCCCTCAAGTGTTGGTTTTATAGACCTTGAATGGTCCATAGACACCCTCCAGACCAGATCCATAAATCATGGAAGATTAGGTAAGGTTTGATTAAACAAATCTATGGAAAGGGGCTGGTCACGAGGTGGAATTCGAAGTCAAACAAGGCTACATCGGCGCTGGCGGTCGACCTGCAGCTCCTGGCGGTCGACCGCTACTGTGAAACCTGCAAACGGGCGTTCCCTGGGATTTCCGGTCGATCGCCCCTGTGCAGGCGATCGACCTGCAGCTCCTGGCGGTCGACCGCTACTGTGAAACCTGCAAACGGGCGGTCCCTGGGATTTCGGTCGACCGCCCCTGTGCTGGCGGTCGACTGCCAGCTGGGCAGAACCCGGGCTTGCCCGGGTCGGTCCGTTAAGTCTTGAACTCCGCCGTTCAACTCCATTAGCAGCCCGTGCATGTTTGTGGCATCGCCCTTGATAGTCTGGAAGGTATCAACTGAGTCTTTAACCTTGGATTCTCTTGGCTATACTTCTTTGTGCATTGACCTTGGATGAGTGACGAGCCGAATATGAAATGTCGACTTTTACTTGTAAGAGAGATGAGATTTGCATCCTTGCTTGGGCGCGATCAATGAGCTTTCACTTTGGCCATTGCCACTTGATTCCTTGTCCATTCTTTAGCATATCTGTCATGAATAAAAACATCACGTATGTCAATCACATGAGAGTGGAAGATATCAATGACTAATAGTGTTTAGCCATTATCAAAACCAAGAAACTCATATGACTATGGAATGATGTCGAATGACCCAAGTGACCACAGAATGACTCAAATGACCGCATAGACACAACAGTGGGTTCATGTTATGGAAAGTTCGGTGGAGATCTCCCGCTCCATGGTTTGCTCCGCCTTGGGCCACTTGCTATAGTGCCTGTGTGAGGCCTTGCACGGTGCGCTGCATCTCGCGCCATTGTGCCCTTTCCGCAGCCATGATCCTACAAAAGAGTTAAGTATGATAAAGATCGGGTTTACCTGTAAGGTCGAAAGTCATTGTAGAACTTAACCCATGGATCTATCCATCTCACCGGGTAATGTATATCTATCCTTGAACTCAAGTTTTTACTTAGATTTCAATTTCTAACCTTTTATTTCTTCTAGTTCCCTAGGTTTGAAAACCTAGGCTCTGATACCAGGAATACTGTCACGTCCTGAGCGCGGAAGATACTCGGATGCGTGACGCGTCTATATAGATCGTGTCATTAGAGCAATAAGAATTTTAACATACAAAATTTCAGAGTGCGCAAATGACTAAAAATCTAATAAATTCTAATAGTCCAAGTGGTGTTTATTTGATTAATCAAAGGAAATAAAGATATTCCATGACAAATTTTCAAATTTAGCAAGCCAAACATTAGGCTACACGACTTAACACAAAGTTTATACCACTAACTGACATAACTGGGAATACAAGGTAGACTCAAATAAATTCAAAGACTCGACTAGCTAATGATAAATGGATGGCGTTCTAGCACTCTTCACTCGGCCTCAAACCTATTCTTGTCGCTATCCGAATCTCCTGAAAATGTTAGGAAGCAACTGGATTAGCGAATCGCTCAGTAGGAATTACATCTCAAATTCGAGCAATCTTTACGTGAATTACAATTTACATGTATTATCAATATGGCTATGCATGACGTACGTATAAAAGAATCGGGTATGTAGGTATATCTATACATGATGAACAATAAGAGATCAAGAGCTGTATACAGAGAGTATATCAAGATTTCAAGTATTTGACAAGCAGTACTTCAAGAATTATAGATGTAAATGCCACTTCGGGTCTAGCAGGGATTCATATACGATTACGAATTCAAGTGCGAGTATGTACTCATGTACAAGTATATCTCAGGTACGAGCAAGTAAAATTTAATTCAAGCAAGTAAAGTTAAGTACGTATCAGTAGAATTGGCTATTTCAATCAAGCAAGTATTTCGCCCTTTCTCGGGCCACAAGTCAAGTATTACCCGTTCCGGGCCACGCAAATCAAGTCAAGTGAGTAAAGAGAGAGTAGGGTGGAGTGTCTCAAGTCAAGCAAGTACTCCGGTGCAATGCTAAACACCGTGGTCAATAAACTCCCATGGGCACAAGTACCTTCGGGTGCTCCTCCCAGGACCAGATCGGGCCCTATATGCACAGCATTTCATGTATTACCTTTGACATCCACTCTCATTTATAGCCAATATGGAGTTTCAAGGGTTGCCTTAGTAGGATATACAAGGTAGATTTTTATGGAATAAAATTCAAGGACTCATAATATGCAAGAAAATGACTTAGGGTTGCGTCTGTACAACCACGATAGAAATGAGGGAAAAAGTATCAATTTATATACTTTTTCCTAAACAAAAACTCTAGATAACTCTATAGTAAGGTTAAATAAAAGTTAGAACATCCCATAAGGGCCATTATGCAATTATGCCAGTTTACTATTTACGAATGCTATTCATTACTATTCATTACTATTCACTTACTATTCATTTACACTATTCACATAAATAACGCCCTTCCCTGAGTCGTCATTTTTTGTGAATGACGACTATTTGAACAGTTCATTTCTAAGTTTATGTATATATTAATCGTTTAGTATATTAATCATCCATGTGAAAAATTTAATAAATATGAATCATGAAACATAATCTAATGCATGAGCATACCGTTAGATTCTTTATATTTTTCTCTACCTATCTACGTGTCTATATCAAAAAAATTATTTTATTTGAAAAATTGGTACTATTCATTGAAATAGTGACTTTTATACACTATTCATACGGTAAAAATTTCTCAAAAATAGAAAGTAAGGATATGGACAGGTAGAGGACATTCTCGAGAGTTCAGAATCATGCTCATGTGAAATTGTTGGGTTTTGATATTTAATAAATCGGGGTGATTTACGCCGGGAAGGTACATTTCGTGACTCAAAATACTATTCAAACACTATTCATTTTTAATACTTTCATTAAATCAGGAATTAAGTACATAGTTAAATAGAGAAAATTATGAGGGTTCTATAACCATATTCATACAGGAGTTTCGTGATTAGGTTAAAAAAATTATAATTGTCTGAACATGGTGGCTCTATATTATGAGTCACAGTTTACTATTTAAACACTATTCATTTTTTATTCTTCCAGTAAATCAGGAATCGAAGACATGGACAGGTAGAGAAAAATCTCAGGATCACAGAATTATATTCGTCCAAAATTTTCAGAGTCCAGTTTATTAGTTATAGATTTTTGAATGCTTTGATTTACTGGTTTCTAAAAATTTCATGAAAATGAATTGACGACATTGGTCATGTCGTTAATTAATTGACGACTGTTCACACAGTCTTCAATTTGGTAATTGACGCCCTGGTCAGGGGCGTCATTTACAAAACTATTTCACTATTCATACACTATTCATGCACTATTCATCTGTATAAAAATATTCTAAATCAGGAAGTAATGATACGAATATGTTGAGAAAAATGTCAGGATTCCAGAAACATGTTCATGCAAAAACTTAGTGCTTTAGTTTAATCGGTATGGATTTTTGAATGTGTTGAATTATCAATTACTCAAAATCTAGGAAATTAAATTGACGACATTGGTCATGTCGTTAATTAATTGACGATTGTTCACACAGTCTTCAATTTGGTAATTGGCGCCCTGGTCAGGGGCGTCATTTACAAAAATGTTTCACTGAAAATCCAGGAAATTAAATTGACGACATGAGGCATGTCGTTAATTAATTGACGACTGTTTGCACAGTCTTCAATTTTGAAATGGACGCCCTTGTCAGGGGTGCCAATTACATTGAGGTTTTTTTTTGAATTAGTAATTACTTAAAATTTCAGAAATAGTATTGACGACATTGGTGGTGTCTTTATTTAATTGGCGACGTTTACTAAGTCGTCAATTGTTTAATTGATGCCCTAGTCAAGGGCGTCATTTTCAATGCCCCTGTGTGTTTAACACGTTAACAGATGCTATAATTTAAGGTTTTAAGACTGAAAACTAGTGTGATAAAATCCGTTAAAAAGCTCATGAAATCATGCTAAAAAAATCATGATAACAGTATGTAACGAGCTATTAACAGATGTATAACATGGTATTATTCTGGGTCATGGTAAATATATATATATATATATACATAGCATGGTTGACTAGTTGATCAAACTCTAAATATGCATCAATTAACCTATTAGCTACTAGTTAGGCAAGGATTTGAGAACACCTACCTTTTGACGTGTGATACGAGGTTCAGAACTGCAGCAGGATGTAGTCTCGGGAGGAAGACGGTCCTGCAGCACAGCAGTAGCTCTGACAGTGCTACGGATGGGATTAGTTATAGGGAATGATAAGGCATTGGTTAATGCCTTGTGGGTCATGCTGAGTGGGCATTGATTTTACCAGCTCGAATGGGTTGCTCGTGTCTCAATCTTCTAGAATCACATGATTAAATGACGCCCGTGTAAAGGGTCGTTCATTTAACAAATGACGCCTTGCATGAGGGCGTCATTTATTTGGGTAGTATTATTGTGGCATTATTAATGGAAATGACGCCTTGCAAGATGGCGTCATTTGTTAGACAACTCTGCCCCACTCACGTGTTCTATATATATATATTAATACTTTAATAGAATAGGGTCCTATTCAAATAGACACCTGTATACATGGTCTTCAATTTTTCAATTGACGCCCTAGTGAGGGGCGTCAATTCACTAAGTGGACAAGGTGGAAGTCCACTTACGTACAAATCATGGCCCATGTGTTTAAAGGTGTTTTGTAAATTTATATACTAACCCTTTCATGATTTATTTCTTTGTATAAGACCTCCTAAGTAAGATTCCTTACCCATATGCATAAAGTTGGAATGCACATTTGTATTCTAGTCCTCATATAATTTAATTTCTTAAACAAAACCTAGAATTTTATTAAGAAGAGTAGGTTACGTATTTCATAAGTTAAGATTTCCATGTTAACTTCAAAGATTTTTATCTTTAAAATTTGAGGGAATTTGTTTGTGAAATTTCAGGGGTGAGACCCTTACATTTTTCTCTATTTTTAGATATAATTTTTTTTAAAAAAAAATTTAAATAAAAAGAGGCACTATTCACGTCACTAATCATGTTTAGGAAATAACGACTTAGCATATGTCGTTATTTTGAACGGAGGTTTTTTGTATTCACTCTACACTAACTAAAAGTATCTATATACCATTTCTCACTTTCTAAATTATGTTTATCCTTTAACACTTCATCTATATACCCTTATTTCTTCAAAATAATGATATAATGTAAAAGTTGAAATATGAAAATTTCTAAATTATGAAGATATGAATTGGCATCTTGTAAAAGTGATGTTTAACCTTTAAAACACTATCTATATAACCTATTTCCTATTTCTTTGGAATAGTGTAATATTAATTTCCTAAGTGATTGAAAATATAAATTGGCATTTCCTAAAATATAATTTGGCATCTTCTAAAGCATCTATTGGTAAGTAAATATTTTAAATGGTTAAATCAATAGAATTAGAATATGAGTTCAATAATTAAATATATATATATATATATATGTTGACACCTGGAAAATGAACAAGGGTGGAAGCACAATTGAAAAGAGGGTCTGACCAACAGTGAAAGACCAATGATGAAGCTCGTCAACCATTCACCCGGCTAAAGCCCTTGTCGGCCAAAGCTGATGCCCGGTGCCGATGTCATTCAGACGGCAGCGCCGATAAAGCCGCAGTCACTCGACTGATGAGACCTTCCAGCCCTTTAAGAAGAGCTGTACTACTGCTTCGTCCAAGAATCCACGGATGATATGTCGGGGTAAGCCAGATGTCAGCTTACTGATGGATGTAATATGAGATAAAGATGAAGCCGGCACCGGCAGATAAAGATTGTCAGGGCTCCTACAAAGTCAGAACAGAAGAGCAATCCTCTCCACAGATTATACACCCGGCCGAAGTCTGTCAGACTGAAGCTGATGCCCGGTCTTGTCACCGCTCAGATGACAATGCCGATAAAACATACCCAGTTTTGTCGTCATTCAGACGGCAATACTGATTAAACCTCAGTGAGTTCACTGATCAAGCCTCAAGACGATCTCAACAAAGTCATGTCTCTACTAAAGGTGGGCCTTATTCGGTTCTGATGAAGATTAATTCAAAAGAAAGCATAAAGAGAAGCCTAAGGCACGTATGAGGCCTGAAGGCACTAGATGGGCCGGCCATTTGGGCTCCTGTTAATGGCGCCGGGAGCCTCAACAGGGGGCGACTTATCGCGCCGGGAGATGTCTCGAATGGAACAAGCCGCACCGACTGCCCTCCACCGAGAGGACAGAGGGATGAAAGCTATAAAAGCAAACCCTCTTTGAAATGGGGAGGAGATCGGAAGCCAGGCCATCGATCGAAAAGAAAGAAAAGAGAAGAGACCAGAGAGAGAGAGAGCTCCTCCGCTAAAAAAAAGAAAGAGAGAAGAGACCGATCCCAAGGGAAGAAGCTCCAGGTGGGCATCGGGGGAGGGAGAGGAGTCAATGCTCCGCCCTCCCCCATGTTTGTTTTCTCTTTTCTTCTGCTTCATGTGATTGTTCCAAGTTTTATCTTGATTCATGCAATGTAGCCGAGATATCTCGGCATCTGTCTGTTCCCCTTTCCCTCACTCTCTCCCTGTAATCGGTTTGAGTATTGGAATGGTGTTTCATATGGGTTTTCTCACCATGTGTCTTCCGTGATGGGCATCGCCAAACGAATGGATATATATGTATGATGGGTTATAGTTTGAGCCTGATTTTTGCTTCTTCTGAAGCCCTATTGCCCTTCCCCGTGTTATCTGTAAACCAGTAGCATGATGATCCGATTTGCCTGTTTCTTTTCTCTGCTTCGTAGCACCATCAGTGCTCACCCAGAGCCCGGAACAGACTATCCCTTGGCTGCTGGGATGAAGCCGTGCTATGCAATGATCGAAGCTTGAGAAACTCCGGGGTTCTAAGCGCGCGTGCTTTATCCGTTGATGTCATCGAAGTCGCCTCTGGGGCCAGAGACAGCCATCTCTTGGCTCCCAGGGTGACGAATGACCATATCAAGTTTGTCCCCAAGCTCTGCGTGATAATGGCGATGGACAGGGGCATTCAGACTTCGGCCTCTCAGATGCTTCTTGAACCCTGAGACTCCTGTGAAATCCAGACCCAATCCAGCTCAGAGTGGATGCCTTGAGCAGTTCAGAGCCCATAGAATCCGTCAGCTTCGGCCCGAACCACCATTAAACCCAAAAACAGAGCACCGTAAAACCCTAAACCTATCTCGGCGCCCTCACCATTTCGGCCTCCAGAACAGTGAAATAGGTGAACAGCCCTCGGCGCGGGTCTTTCCGCGCCGATTACCCCATTCTACCCGCGCCGAGGGCTTCCCTCTGGCCAGTCACCAGAGCCCAAACCCCACGAAGCAGCCTTCCCGGCACGGCTACAATCCCCTTTGCATTTGCTTCCCGGCGCGCTGAACAGTAACCTGGGAGGATTCCTCCCGGCGCGAAGCTTCCTGCGCCGAGAGCTCTTGCCATTTGCTCCCCGGCGCGCCCAATAATGACTTCTGAAGGACTCTTCCCGGCGCGAAGGTTTTGGCGCCGGGAACCCCCCTTTTCAAGCCAAAAACCTCCTTCAAGTCTTAAAACCCTTGCTGCTACTAAAAAACCCTAAAAAATACCCTTGTGAGCTGCTCAACAGAACCCTACCCTCTGTCAAGGGATGCCTCGGGCCATCACACGCACCTCGGGGATGACAACTAGTGGGAGCAACTCCCCTTTTTCTACGCGGTTTCTCGAACTCGATCGGCTTTTATAAACCCTCAGACCAAGGAAGCTCTGCCACTGCATAAGCTTCTACGGTCTCAAAAGGGATATCAAGATATTGCTCCAAGCATACACAGGCGCCAGGGGTTCCATACCCCTCTATTTTTGGCTTTCACCCCGACATTCAGTGGGTGATCGTCTATCATTCCCTGGCAAATGTTAAGTCCAGGGGAGATGCTGTCAAAATTCTCCCAGGATGCCAGAGATGACATGAAACCCATCCCCGGGACCTTATCTATCAGTGGTGACAGAGGCTCCTTATACCCTATTGTTCCCCTCCCAATCTTTTTATGTTCCCGGCCTTCCTTGGGAACCTATACCAAAACAGGTCGAAGTCCAGTGAATTGAGCCATTTAATGCCCTAGGGCCCATTTGCCTCAACCCTAACCAATATGAAACCCAAAACAGAGTACCGTAAGCTCTGTTTCTTGTCCCGGCGCCCTCACACCTCTCGGCCCAGCCTACAGTGAACCGGGTGAACAGCTCCCGGCGCCACTTCTTCAGGCGCCGAGAACCACCAGGAATATCTCCTCTCCTGCACGCCGGGAGCCCCTACGCCTTGGCCTTCTTCCCTGCGCGCCGGGAGCCCTCTCTGCATCCTCATGCGCCGAGAACCTAACCCCCTTTGCATCCTCATGCGCCGAGAACCTAACCCACTGGCATTCTTCTGGCGCCAGGAACCTATATGCACACCCAATCTGCCCCAGGAGCCTACTCCTCCATATAATTGAACCCTCCCCCCCATTACTTTAACTCAGCCCATCCAGGGATGCCTATGAGTCATCATATCTGGCCCGGGGATAAATTTAAAAGGAAACTGGATTCCCTTATCCTCCGCCATCGGATTTATGAACAACCCCTCTTACTCGTGTGGATTCTGTCACTGCATGAGTCCCGCTAGCTTTCCGAAGGGAAGATCATACATTACCCTATAGTCCGTATATAGGGGTCGAGAGGCTTGATCTCTCTCTTTCTCTCGGCTTTCACCTCGGCACTCCGTGGGTGATAGCCTATTTCCCTCTGGGCGTAACCCAGATTAAGAGGAAAGGCTGTCGAAATACCGATCGAAGCTTTAAACCTATATCATGGTCATGGCTCTGCCTTTCCGTGGTGGACATCTTCTATCTCCTTGTTCCCACCAAGTATAACTGTTTTGAACCGCCAATCACACGATCTAGTCTGTTTCTGTGGTTGATGTTATTATCTTACCCGCCTCCCTGGCCCTGGTAGGAAGTTTAAAATTAAGCATGTGAACATCTGTTCGCCTTACGAGGCCTCCTACTTTTAGCGTTTAATCAAGGGTTGTCCTTCCTTAGAAGGATGTAATTAACGTCATAACGTTCATGGTATGACGGACTTCTAGTCCAGACACGATCACTCACAATCGACTGACCATGTCAGATCGAGCGCATAATAAAATTGTCACTTCGGTGACTGGCACGCCAATGAACCAATAAATAAATAAATCAATAAATGATAAATCAATCCAATAAAATAAAATAAATAAATAAAAATAAAAATCCAGCGTCCACAAGTCTGGCACGCCCGATGGGGCGTAGTCTCCCTTCATCTTTACGCCAAAATAGGAGACCCCACGGGCCCCCCCCCTCAAAATTCTGATTCCGTGTGCTTCCTTACTTCCAGGAAACTACGATGACAACACAAATCACGTCTGTATGCTTCGACAAGCAACCGGTGGACATGCATGTCCAGGAGGGGTACCTGGCGGTACCACTAGCATTCGGTTCGTTTCCTCCAGCTATCGGGCTGCCCAACTGCTTGGGCGTTGTCTACACCGACCTTCTACATGTCGATAACGATGAGCAAGGCGCTGCTGCAAGCGCCCCGGTGAAGACCGCTGACTGCAAGGATGGCTTACCGAAGAAAACGGCCCCCACGGCCGTCGCCTGCTACGTCCATCATGTCCAGAAAAGAGACATGGTCCCCACTGCTGCCCAGAAGGGGAAGAAAACCAACCGGAGGAGCCGGTCTATTGCTGTTGATCGTCGCCTTTCCAATTCCGGAAAGACGATAATGATGGGTGCTATTAGGGCGAACCTTGACGGTCGTCCCAGGGGAGTCCGGCCGGACAGAATTGTCCCAACCATCCCAACTAACAACCAATTCCAGGTTTTGGCCACTAGGAGGGCCAACTGGGAGGCTGCTGAAAAGAAGCCGCTGGCGCCCAAGCCAGCAAAATGCAAACAGGTCTGGCGACCGAAGAAGATCCAAGGCTGGGCCCCAGCTGAAGACAGAAAGAACCTTACTGATGTCACTATCGCCCGCCTCAGAGCAGGGGGCAGAAGGGAAATGAAGAGAGATGAAGGAAATGCTACTGCTGTCTACCCCAGGACCCGGGGAAGGAGAGATGAGATTGAGGGTCAAGAAAGAAATATGACCGCTGTTCGCCCCTTGTTGAGGGGCAGAAGATATGAAACAAAAGAAAACTTCACTACCACCCATCCCATGGCCAGGGGCAAGAGATGGGAAGAGAAGATCCACAATGCTGCTGCCAACCGCTGTCAAGTTGGCAATGTGAGAAGAAGTGAACCAGTCACTATGATTACTGCAAGAAGATCAGGAGCCTGTGCCAGACAGGCTGATATCTTCAAATATCCCAGGGCCGAGCATCTGAATGCTCGGGTGACGAGACTGGCCTGGCAACAAAAGGGCCAGGACAGACTGATGCTCCAACCTGAGCCGCAAAGGCGCGACCCAGAGGAGACAAAGCAAGTAGTCCAAGACTACTTCCACTACCTAGGGAGCTCTGCCCTAGGTCAGCAAAGACTATCCCGTGCCTTGGGCACCAGGGATGATGAAGAAGAAGAAGCCTTCCAAGAAATGATGATCGGAGCCTCCTCCTCCGATTCGAATGACTATGAAGAAGGCCTCAGGGCCAGATATAATGAAGAAGACCTGCACGGGGAAGAAGACAAAGAAAGAATATCGGTCTTTGACCGGCTCAGATATCCTAGCCAAATAAAAAGAAAGGTCTACAGGCGAAAAGGAAAGATGCAAATCTTCGCCTGCAACATGGCTGGACTGGCCAGGGGGCAAGATATACTACCAACTCAGCCAGATGAATTGCTCAGGCTGGCAACTAGACCTGGTCCTGTCACAAGAAGAGGCCAGGCCGCAAAGGATAAAATGAAAATTGATGATGAAGCCCGCAGGATTACCACTATGACAGTTAATGTGGTAACAACAGAAGATGGAGATAACCCCTTCGTTGATGATGCTGAAGGGACTTCTGAAGATATACAAATCCCATCAACCATGGATCCCATGATCCAGATGATGTTCAGAAGATACCAACAGGAGATCAATACTCTCCGAAGACAGCTCAATGAGAGACAGGAAGCTACATCAGTCTCAAAGCAAGCTGAACCTGTGGGGCAGACATCCAGCTCAGCAGAGACGGCTATTCCAGCTAACCCCCTCCTAGCTGATAAGGGCAAAGCACCAAGCCAACCTATTCCACAGCAGACAGTGACTCAGCCCTCCGTGTCCCAGACACAGCCTACCGCGCCCATCTTGCGCGCCACTGTGATGACAACTCCTCACAGCCAGCAACAAGCCCACTTCTTTCCAGAAGATATAGATCCAGCTGTAGCCCACAAGCAGATGATTGAAAGAATTGTGGAAATGAAGCTTTCAGAAAAGACTGGAGATGATACTAGTGCCTATGATGTGTACAGGGTACCATATCCTCCCCAGTACGCTGCCAAAAGACTGCCTCCAGGCATCAGTAAGCCGCCAAAGTTTGAGAAATTCAATGGCCAGGGCTCCCCCAGGGAGCATATAGCCTACTACACTACAATTATGGGCGACCTAGCAGTCGATGAAGCTTATCTGCTCAAGTTCTTTGGCTCATCCCTCACTGGGTTGGCCTTTGAATGGTACTCAAGCCTGCCAGCTGGGTCAGTGGCTGATTGGCCTGATATGCAGAGAAAATTCCGCGACAGATTTCATGTCACGGAAAGGGAAATCACGATAGCAGAACTATATGCAACCAGGCAGAAACAAGATGAGACTGCACTGGACTACATCAAAAGGTGGAGGAACTTAGCCATGAGATGCCGAAGGCCTCCTCATCAGGAAGATGCGGTGCAGATATGCAAGCAGAGCCTCAGAAGGGAGGTGCTAGAAAAGATGATCGGTGCAGATGTCAGAACATTTGACCGATTGAACAATATAGTGGCCGAGGTCGAGACGTTCTTGTCCAAGCGTCCGACCGCCAATGCTCCCACTATGCTGAAGGGAAAATCCAATGAGCGACGGCCATCACACTCCGAGGCCAACACCGTCGATTTCAGAACCTTCGAGCAGCAGAAGGGGAAGAAAGGGGCAGATGAAGCTCCCCCGCTGGCAGATACAGCAGAAAGGAAGGATAAAGTCTCTCTGAGAGACAAGATGAGAAAAGCATATTCCTTCCCGAAAGATAAGACGGCCGCACTATTCAACTGGGCATATAAGTTCAATAAGGTAACATTGCCTGAACCCAAAAGGCCAGCAGATGCAGCAAAGAAAGACGATCCGCTGTTCTGTCCATTTCACCGTGCGCTGGGGCACGCAATTGAAGATTGTTATGTCTTCAAAGATATCATGGAAGGAATGGTCAAGAAAGGTGAGCTGCAGCTGGGAGATTACCAGGTAAAGCCGCCCCATCCACATGAGCCTCCACCCTGGAGAATGGCTGCCAATATGATCTCAGTCTACCAACAGCTGCCCAAGGAGGCCGTTGAAGAATGCACCAAGCATACCTATGAAGCTTGCTTCCTCACCCCGCAGAAAGATCAGGAAGGATGGCAGATGATACCCATAAAAAGCAGAAAGAAGACTCCTGCAGCCAGTACCAGTGGAGCAGTTATTCGGGGTGTTACACCAAGGCCTGAGCCGCCTCCGATAAAGCCAATATGGCATACAACTGAGACTGGACCAGTCATCCGGATCCCTACTCACAACCGGAGGAGACAAACTCCCCTCCCTACACATAAAGAAGTAAGCCCTGCAGCCAGGCGTCTGCAGCAATATATTAATGAGCTTGATGAGTACGAGCAGAAGAAGCCCAAGCATCTGCTAATGAAGGACTGTATACTCTGGGAACAGCTTGAAGAATTGAAAATCAAAGAGCAGCCAGAGGCAGAACAAGAAAAAGCTGAAAATGAGCCCTTCTGGGGGCAAGGGTCAGCAAAACCAAATTCCCAAAAGAAGAAGAAACGGCCCAAATCCAAGAAAGGAAAGAAGGTCACGACAGTACAATGTAACACTCTGTCAGTACTCTTTTCCTTGCCCGGGGAGGATGATGAGCCGGAAGCATCCAACGCTCCGCTAGAAGCTAACCATGCCGAAGCCTCTACCTCGGCCCATGCAACACGTTCTGGGAGAAGATGGGGACGCCCACCACCAGCCAACCATAATATCATGTTCAGAGGGGAGCAACCCTATCAAATCCCTGAACCAGAAATACGAGGTGTCCAGGTTCCTCCCCCTGCCAGTCTGTATCAAGATAAAAAGAAAGTAGATGAAGCACCTTCATTCCTGGAGTTCCTGTCCAGCTTAGAAGACGAGCAACCGTCTCATACTGCTCCAGCTAAAAGCGATAAATGCCAGCAGACAGCAGCTGGAAAGCAGAAACAGCATGAAGAAAATGAAGGAAGTAACCCTCTAGCAAAACCAGGGGCAGTCGATACAGAAGAAGCCTTCCGGGAGACCGATGAAGAAGATAAAATTGGGACTGGGCGGCAAAGGCCACAGGCACCACATGAACCTCCAAGACCCCGATGGGCAGAGGAGATGAGACTATCTAATGTCCGGGTGGGCAGTCGAGTCATGAAAATGCTGAAGAAGCTCCCTACCAGATTCTCCATCTGGGAAATTCTCTCTCTGAGCGAAGAAGCTCGCAAAGCAATCGTGGATGCCCTGCAGTCCCCGGCACAATGTGAAGCACTCCTGGCAGAAGTGAATGCTGGGCCATCAGTCACGTTCACGGAGGATGATATGCTAATCCCAAATTCCGGCCATAATAGACCGCTGTATATGAGGGGTTCCCTGAACTGTCAGCCGATAAGCAGAATACTAATAGATCCAGGGGCTGCTGTGAATATTCTCCCATACCGCATCTATCAGAAATATTACTTTGATCTGCAGCTCACCAAGGTCAGAGATATGAAGATTGCAGGATTCAACCAAAAATGTGAAACACCTCTCGGGGTAGCTGATTTCAACCTCACACTGGGCGACCTCACTACCGTGGTACGATTCTATGTAATCGACTCCAACACCACGTATAAGGCCCTGCTGGGAAGACCGTGGCTGCACGAATATCAGATAGTGCCATCCACGCTACACCAATGCATAAAATACTGCCATGAAGGAAAAGAAGAAAGGGTGTTTGCAGACCTACATCCCTTCGAAGTGTTCGAGTGCCATATGCTCGATGCATCCTATTACACCGAGGTGTCACAAAGGGATAAAGGAAAAGAAACTGTGGTCAGCCAAGAAAAGCCGGCGACGAAAGCAAGAAATTGGTCTCCGCCGCCGCCAAAGGGCTACATTAAAAAGCATGGGGTGTCTCACATCTCTTATGCTGGTGATTTTGCTCGGATCACTCCTCCTGGCATACACCCAGATGATACTGAAGAAAAGATGAAAGAAAAATACACACAGGTGGAAGTTCCTCAGGGTCTAGTCAAGCCCATAGCCAGCACAGAATACCAGACAGTGCTGCCCCTAAAGACTATGGAAATCCCTCGCTTCGGCGAACCCCCTATCATATTCTACACCGGGGAGGCAGTCGAAGAAGATGATCAAGATTGCATGGCCCCTGAAGAAGCTGCAAACCTGATGGTACCAATTACGGGCCTGGATTATACTACCCAACGGGTTTCACAAATGTTCTCCAAGATGCAAATGCCATCGATACAGCCTGCTGCTCAGAAGAAAGCATTCAAGGAGTTATGGGATCCGCCTCGAGATAGCAAGGAGCTGAGGAAGATCACACAGCACCCGGGACTGGGTTATACCCTGCAAGAATACTATGAAGCCGAGGTGGATGTCATCTCAGCCTTCTACCCGATGAAGATTCCCCAGAAGTAGGGTATGATCAATACCCCTTTGAAGATGAAGAGATTATGTATCAATCCATAACAGACAATGAAGCCCAAGACAACCAGCCGGAGGCAAGGATGTCTGATGAGACCAAGAAGGGTTGGTGCTGGGAGAATCCATCTTGCAAAGAGGATCTGTTCCAGGCCGAAGCACAATTTGACACGGGAACCCCGGATGAAGACCAAGTAGCCAGAGAGCTGCAAGAGTGCCTGGAGTTTGGGCGCATTCTAGAAGAGTTCCGAGCTCTACATAATGATAACCTCTCAGGGGAGCCCACATTAGGAGAGCCTCTAAGCATGGAAGATTCCACTTCGAAGTTTTCCGCTGAGCCAGTCACGTCCTCGGGGCAGACTGAACAGAATCCGGCCGTATTGGCCTTACACGATGCACCAGCATCTGCGGATGACCAATCTGATGAAATAGAAAATCATGAGAGCGAAGAAGATTATATCCCGGGAGGCTTTATTGATTTGCAAGAAGCCCCACCCGAAGTTGAAGACGGAGGCCAAGCCACCGTCGATGAGCTGATAGAAGTGAATCTGGGGTCAGCAGATGAGCCAAGGCCTACATTCCTCAGTGCACTGCTGGAGCCAGCTGTCAAAGAACAGTATATTCAGTTTCTGAAAGAATTCCGAGACTGCTTCGCATGGACATATGATGAAATGCCAGGACTGAGTTCCGATGTGGCACAGCACCGATTGGCGATAAACCCAGAGGCAAGCCCTGTGAAGCAGCCTGCCAGGAGAATGCGTCCCGAACTGATAAATCAGATCAACAAAGAAGTCGACAAGCTGATCGATGTGGGCTTTGTTGAAGAGAACCAATATACTACATGGCTGGCCAATATAGTGCCCGTGAAGAAGAAAAATGGGCAGATCAGAATATGTGTGGATTTCAGGGACCTGAATAAGGCTTGCCCGAAAGATGATTTCCCAGTGCCAATCACTGAAGTAATGATCGATGCAACCACTGGCCATGAAGCCCTGTCGTTCATGGATGGGTCATCCGGATATAACCAGATCTGGATTGCTGAAGAAGACAGAGTGCACACTGCATTCCGCACCCCGAAGGGGATATTTCACTACAAAAGGATGCCGTTCGGCCTCAAGAATGCCGGCGCTACTTACCAAAGAGCTATGACAAAGATCTTTGATGATTTGCTCTTCAAGAAGGTAGAGTGCTACATTGATGACCTGGTGGTGAAAACCAGCAGAAAAGAAGACCATTTGCAGGATCTGAGAGTAGTGTTCCAAAGGCTGCGCAAATATGAGCTCAAAATGAACCCTATGAAATGTGCCTTCGGCGTGTCCAGTGGAAAATTCCTTGGGTTCATCGTCCGTCATAGGGGCATTGAGATCGACCCATCCAAGATTAAAGCTATCCAGGAGCTCCCGCCACCAAGGAATCTCCACGAGCTGAGATCTCTACAAGGGCGTTTGGCCTACATCCGACGATTCATATCAAATCTGTCGGGGAGATGCCACCCTTTTCACAAGCTCATGATGAAAGATGTACCGTTCCTCTGGGACGATGGCTGTCAGGAAGCTTTTGAGAAGCTGAAAGAATATCTCAAGACCCCTCCAGTACTGGGGGCACCTATTAAGGGCAAGCCCCTGATACTATACATTGCAGCCACACATTGTTCCCTGGGGGCAATGCTAGCACAGATAAATGAAGAAGGCAAAGAGCAGGCTCTATACTACCTGAGTCGGAGGCTGATTAGAACTGAAGAAAGCTACACCTATATAGAAAAGACATGCTTGGCACTAGTCTTTGCCGTTAAAAAGCTCCGGCACTATATGCTGTCACACGAAATCAGATTGATATCTGCAGCAGATCCGCTCAAATACATATTGACTCAGCCAGTACTGAAAGGCCGGTTGGGCAAATGGGCAGTAATTCTGATGGAATTCGATATCACATATATACCCCAGAGGGCAATAAAAGGACAGGCCGTGGCCGATTTCTTCGCAGAGCACCCTGTGCCAGAGAATGATATGTTGGGGACTGAGTTACCCGATGATGAGACATTAGAAGCCTGCCAGGCTCAGTCAACTATGTGCCAGCTATTCTTTGATGGAGCATCTAGAACAGAGACGGACTCCGATGGAAAGACCAGAATACGGGCCGGAGCCAGGTATTGTGCTAAGATCGCCAGAGGGGGAGGTTGTGCATACTTCCTGTTCTATAAACAAGCCCTGCACTAATAATGAAGCCGAGTATGAAGCTCTGATAATCGGGTTGCACATCAGCCTCAACATGGGCATCCAGATGCTTCAGGTATTCGGGGATTCAATGTTGATAATAAAGCAAATCCAAGGTGAGTTCGAAGTGCGAAAGCCGGAGTTGAACCCCTACCATCAAAAAGCTGTGCGCCTCATGGCGAAATTCTATCATATTGAGCTCAAGCATGTGGGCCGTGCACATAATGCCCAGGCTGATGCATTGGCAAAGCTAGCCAGCTCAATAGCAGTCCCACCGGATGAGACACTGAACATTGTTGTTATAAATCGGCGGCAAGTCCCCAGCATGCTAGAAGGCTGCCCCGAAGAAAATGAAGTCGCCACGATCAGTACAGAACAGGCATCTGATTGGAGACAGCACCTGCTACAATGGTTTTTACACCAACAGCTGCCACAGAAAAGAGAAGAAAAGATGAAACTTCTAAGGATCAAAGATTCTTATGAATTCAGAAATGGAACTCTGTTCCGAATAATGGCAGATGCACGCAAGAAGATTTTGCTCCGCTGCCTGTCCACTGAGGAAGCTTGGCAAGCAATGAAAGAAATACATGCTGGGACGGCAGGTGCTCACCAAGCTGGCCCTAAGATGAAGATAGAAATCAAGAAGCTGGGCTACTATTGGCCCACTATGTTTGAAGATTGCTGCAAGTTTGCGAAGTCATGTCAGAAATGTCAGGAGCATGCTGTTGTGCCTAGAAGGCCACCTGCCGTTCTGCACCCTACAGTCCCTAGCTGGCCGTTTACACAATGGGGAACCGATGTAGTCGGCCCACTACCGAC
The DNA here is from genome assembly GCA_022559845.1 of Amorphophallus konjac. NCBI lineage: Eukaryota > Viridiplantae > Streptophyta > Magnoliopsida > Alismatales > Araceae > Amorphophallus > Amorphophallus konjac. The sequence goes on along the minus strand of CM040118.1, from coordinate 253,011,185 downwards.
CTCCTCAGCCGGACATAAGTACATACTGGCAATAACAGATTACTTCTCTCGATGGGCGGAAGCTATAGCATTACGAGAAGTGACTGGTGAGCCGGTTGCCAGATTCATCAAACAGAACATTTTCTTCCGGTTTGGGATCCCCAGTCGAATAATATCTGATAATGGAAGTCATTTCAAAAATCAAAAGATCTATCGGCTTGCCGAGAAGTATAAGATCGAGTGGAGGACTTCCACTCCTTACAATCCACAGGCAAATGGATTGGCAGAAGCCTTTAACAAAACGTTATGCACCTTGTTGGCTAAAGTCGTCAGTTCTAATAAGAAGGACTGGGAAGAAAAGATGTATGAAGCTCTATAGGCATACCGCACTGTCTTCAAGACACCTACAGGATGCTCGCCATACTCACTGGTATACGGCTCAGAGGCAGTAGTTCCACTGGAGCTGGAAGTCCCGTCACTCAGGGCGGCAGTCCAATATGACCTGGCCCGTGGCGAACAAACCAATGCAGAAAGAAGATTACAAGAATTGGCTGAATTGGAAGGGAAGCGCCTCCAAGCTCAGAAGAATATCCAGATGTACCAAGCCCGCATGGCCACTGCATTCAACAAACTCGTAAAAGGATGAGAATTTAAGAAAGGTGACCTCGTCATGGTCAAGAAAAGAGAAGTTATGACGTCCAACCCAAAAGGAAAGCTGAATCCTAATTGGGAAGGTCCTTATGTGATATATAGGGTCTACGAAGGAGGGGCCTACATGGTTGTTAACCATCAAGGGGAAATCCAATTCTCACCACTCAACGGTAGACACCTAAAGCTGTATCATGCTGCCCAACCAATATTCCCCGAGTAATCAGGCTAAAAGTCACCCATTTCCTTGGTCTAGCGACACTCTGTCCTAACCGAGCTACCCTTTTTCTTGGTCTAGTGGCACTCCGCCCTAACCAAGCTACCCTTTTCCTTTGTCTAGCGGCACTCCGCCCTAACCAAGCTACCCTGCTCCCTTGGTCTAGCGGCGCTCCGCCCTGACCGAGCTACCCTGCTCCCTTGGTCTAGTGGCACTCCGCCCTAACCAAGCTACCCTTTCCCTTGGTCTAGCGGCACTCCGCCCTGACCGAGCTACCCTTCTTCTTGGTCTAGCGGCACTCCGCCCTAACCGAGCTACCCTTTTTCTTGGTCTAGCGGCGCTCCGCCCTAACCAAGCTACCCTTCTTCCTTGGCCTAGCGGCACTCCGCCCTAACCAAGCTACCCTTCTTCCTTGGTCTAGCGGCACTCCACCCTAGCCGAGCCATCCCTTATCATGATCTAATGACAGTCCGACTTGTTACCCTCCCAAAAAGAGGGGAAGAGAGAATAAAAGAATGAAAATAAATAAAAATGGGGTTAAAAAATAGAGATACCCTGCCGGTCTTGTTCAGGTTTTCCGAGCAAGGGCAAAAATGGCTAAAACCCAGCTGTGGTGAAAACCCGAAAGGGCGCTTGGGCCAGTAATATGGTGATCCTAAAGAAACCTCACCTCCCATCATAAACTTCTCATCGATCGGCCGGCACCTTGTCCGATCAACGATCAAATCCACCCAGTACGGACCCTACGTCTGTCCTGATAAAAGCCCTCATACCTTGTCCCAGGTCCCACCATGATGAAACATGCTGCTGATCAATGGGCACACTCACCCGATCAGCAATGAAACCTGTCCGGTTTAGACCTTACGTCTATGCCGATAAAACCTATGAAATCCTTTGCACCGATATAAACCCAATATCGATGATGAAACCTGTTGTTGATCGATTGGTACACTGCCCGATCAATGATGAAACCTGTCCGGCTTAGACCTTACGTCTATGCCGATAAAACCTATGAAATCCTTTGCACCGATATAAACCCAATATCGATGATGAAACTTGCTGTTGATCGATTGGTACACTGCCCGATCAATGATGAAACCTGTCCGGCTTAGACCTTACGTCTATGCCGATGAAACCTATGAAATCCTTTGCACCGATATAAACCCAATATCGATGATGAAACCTGCTGTTGATCGATTGGTACACTGCCCGATCAATGATGAAACCTATCCAGGCCAGACCTTTCGTCTATCCTGATGAAACCTATGAAAATCCTTGCATTGGTATAAACCCAATACCGATGATGAAACCCATTGCTGATTGATTGGCGCACTGCCCGATCAATGATGAAACCTATCCGGCTTAGATCTTACGTCTATCCCGATGAAACCTATGAAATCTTTACATTGGTATAAACCCAATACCGATGATGAAACCTGCTGTTGGTCGATTGGCACCCTGCCCGATCAACAATAAAACCAGCCCAGGGTAGACCTTACGCCTATTCTGATGAAGATTCATAAGATCCTTGCATTGGTATAAACTCAATACCGATGATGAAACCCACCTTTGATCAATGGGCACCCTGCCCGATCAACAAAGAAACCCGTCCTATCAAATTTGCATATCCCTTTACGTCCCGCCGTGATGAAACCTACCATTGGTCGATCGGCACCCTGCCCGATCAATGATAAAACCAGCCCAGTGTAGACCTTACGTCTACCCTGATGAAACCTATAAAATCCTTGCGTCGGTATATACACAATACCGATGATAAGAGCATGCACTAATGAAGCAGCACATCGCCTGATCCGTGCTGAAGTCCCGATTCAGGAAACATATGTATATATATAAAAAAAAATGGGGTTAAAAATAGAGATACCCCACCAGATTTGTTCGGACATCCCGGATAAGGGCAAAAATGGCCAAAAACCCAGCTGTGGTGAAAACCCGAAAGGGCACCGCAGGTAAAATCAGGTACCCCGCCACGTGAAAACCCAAAAGGGCGCGTGGGCAAAAGCAAGAGGGGGCTGGCTCCGGTGAAAACCCGAAAGGGCACTTGGGTCAGTAATATGGTAATTTAAAAGTTCCATGCCAACCGGCACGCTACCTTTACCTCCCTTCTATTATGAAGCCTTCCGTCGGTCAACTGGTTCCACGCCCCACCGATGATAAAACCTTTCCAGGATAGACCTTACGTCTGTCCTGATGAAATCTACGCACCCTCTTTCAAACGTCCCACCGACGATGAAACCCATCACCATTTTACTAAAGCCTATCCAGTTCAGACCTTACGTCTGTCCTGATAAAACCTACGCATTTCTTGACAAAGCCCCACCTGCGATAAAACCTATTGGAATAGACCTTACGTCTGTCCTGATGAGACCTACACCTTCACACACTTCCCACCGTTGGTCGATTGGCACCTCGCCCGATCAATGATGAAACCCTATCCAGTCTAGACCTTTCGTCTATTCTGATGAAACTTATAAAATCTTTGCATTGGTATAGACCCAATACTGATGATGAAACCAGCTGTTGATCGACGGGCACCCTGCCCGATCAATGATGAAACCATGCAGTTTAGACCTTTCGTCTATTCTGATGAAAATTATGAAATCTCCTTGCATCGATATAAACCCAATATCGATGATGAAATCAATTGTTGGTCGACCGGCACCTCGCCCGATCAATGATGAAACCCTACCCAGTTTAGACCTTTCGTTTATTCTGATGAAACTTATAAAACCCTTTGCATCGATATAAACCCAATATCGATGATGAAACCAACTATTGATCGACTGGCATTTCGCCCGATCAAGGATGAAACCCTATCCAGTTCAGACCCTACGTCTGTCTTGATGAAAACCACATATCCTTCAAATGTCCCACCTGCCATAACCTCTACCCAGTCTAGACTTTCCGTCTATTCTGATGAAACCCCTTCTTTCACATTCCTGCAAATTGTCTCCCTCATAGCACATATTGCCAAGAGGGACGTTTGTTGATACCAACACAATCCGGTTTAAGCACCTCCTCGGATGCCCGTCACGCGGTGGAGCGAGTTCCCCATCCTTTCTCTGAAGGGGTGGACGCTCTCCTGCTAGATACGAGCCATTCACATGAGGGGTTGCTAAAACCACTACCCCACTTCCCCGAAGTGATGAAACCACATGGTAAACAAGATGGATACACATGAAGCTAAAAGATTTCTTTTCATTACGAAGTGAGTACATAAGGGGCCCCGAGGGGACGCTGTGTCACAAAAAAAAGGGGAGAGAAAGAGATGGGAAGAGAAGAAAGAAAAGAAAAGAAAGTGAAGATAATTCATGGCCGCCGAAAGATATCTTCAAAGGCCAGAAGACCAACATAGGGGGCGGCTCCTAACTCATGAAGGCACGCTTCCTCCTCCTGAAGCCTCATGGACAGGTCCTGGAAAGACATCACCCGACCCTCCAGTAAAGCCACCTCCTCGATGGACTGTGGCCGAATAGAAGATAATTGCTGCAGCTCGGCCTGAAGTTCAGTGAGTTCCGCCTCCAAAACGGCTACCCGTTTCTGGATAGCCTCCTCTCGCTGAATAATGCTCTGTAGCTCGGCCTGGCATTCATCAAGTGTCAGCGTCAACTTTTCCACCTCGGATTTGCATTCTGACCTCTGCAACTTCAACGCCGTCAGCCTGTCAACCATGGTCCGTGCTAGGAAGTCTCTCCGATGCACGAATTTCAACAAAAGCAAGACCCACTGAGCCCATGTGTCCAAAGGGCAGCCCATGGCTTGCAGGCCAGCGGTGAGGCGATTGGCGATTTCCTTCAGCTGTAGATATGTCAAGCCAGGCTGAGACTCTACTAGCTGGCGTAACATGTCCAGATGCTGCCAGACGAAGCTGTCAGGAGAAGTAAAGCCAAAGGAAGCAGATGCGACGACTTCAAAGGTCACCTCTCCGTCAATATCTGCCCATAGTCCAATGCCCGCTTGGGAGGACGAAGAAGGCAAATCTGCCGAAAGAGCTAGCCGGCATTTCTCTGTACTCCCCTGCTGGGCTGAAGACTCCTCCTCTGCTGCTGCCTCGGGAGCTACACCTTGAACATCCGCAGGAGGAGAATCAATGAATAATGGGGTTATCTCTGCAATCGAGGCTGCACCTTCAGCTGCTCTTTCTGGTGATGGGGATAGAGGTGCCTTAGACTGTGCAGGCAGGAATTCGGACTCTGTAGCCACTATGGCAGGAATTGCTAACTCGGGCGCAATTGACATTACTGCGGCCGGTATGAAAGTTGAGCTCCTGGCCGGATCTGCTTCAGCTCTAAGATCTGAAGCCCTGGCAGGGATGACACTTTCTTCTGCAGCCCCCAAGTCGAATGATGCCAAGTCTGTCGAGGACTGTATCCGCACTAGCACAGGGCGAATGATCTCAGGAGCCCCCGTGCAAGTTAAAGGCAGAAAAGGAACAATAGCCCAATCTACAAGAGAAATGTCCATGAAGGATGTGGAGGTGGCCAAGGTAGCAGCGACAATACTCTGAGACCAAAGCAAAGTGACCTTCAGCACTAAATAAAAGAAACAAATGAAGCAGCATACATGAAGAACAACCCACCTTTGAAGCAGGGTCCGCACCCTCGAAATGGGGCGAAAGAGAAGAAAGCTTCGTGGCCGAAATGGCGAGTGGTGGAGTTATGTCAATCTCAGTATCGAGCCCGGCAAACTCCTCCTGAAATTCTTCCTCAGAGGATAACACTGATAGTTTGGCGGGTTGAAGAGACGGAACACCTTTCGCAAGTACCGGAGGGGCTTCTGACTTGGAAATACCTTCCCCTTCGCTGCCGCTGAAATCTACTTCCTCCTCATGGGAGACGATCTGGGAGCTGCCCGAAGATATTTCCACACTAGCTATATGATGGGCCGGCACCTCTAAAGCATGGCGGGATGTAGATCGAGTGATTATGCGTCTAGCCGGAATAGTACTCTGCTTTGGCCGAGTCTTGTGACCCTCCTGTGGTCGAGGCAGCTCTTCCGTCATCATCATGGCCTCGGCTTGCTCCCCGACTGCCACTGCTACAAGAAAAGAAAACTTCTGAGAAGTATAGCAAAGAAAACAACAGAAGTATGAAACAAATGGAAAAAGCACATTTACCCTCCTCCTCGCCAATCGGGGTGGGAGAAGGCAGTCTTGTGTCCGTCTCCACAGGCGCTTCAACCTGCTCCTGGGCTGTATCAGATAAAAAGAAGCTCAGCCTCAAAGAACTCCCTAGGAGATTGGTCAAGACGACAAAGGAAGTTCCAGCTACAAGCTATCACTGTCACCTTCGGCAGATGCCTGTGCGGCCTCCCTCTGAGATGCGAATGCGTCAAATGAAGGGATATCCGGAAGAGGGGTTCCAGCTTCCTTCGCAGTCGAAACCGACTTCCGGGTCCGAGCAACCTTGGCGTTCTTGGCCTTGGCGACTGCAACCTTCACCACAGAAGGCTTCCTCTTCTTGCCCGGAGGCAGGGGAGTGGTCGTAGGTGCTGCTTCAGGAATTTCAAAGTGGGCAGGTTTCTCAGCTTGAGCAATTATCTTCCTGTAAAGCCCCTGCCGCTTTATGTCTGGTCTATCTGTGCGAGACACGAGAAAGACAGTCATAGTCAACATATGCAAAACATGACAATAAGAAGAAAGAAGCCATGATCAAACAAACAAGGAGCACACCTGCTGGGCCGTCGTAAAATGTGGAAAGCGGCCAATACATATAAGCTACCTCCTTTGATCGGGAGGCGGCCTCCTTCACAAGCCAGCATACATCGCCAATAGTCTGACACTTCTCCGTCAGGGCGGCCAAGTCCTTATGGCCATGGAAATCAAGGCAATGAAATAGGCCGAGGTAATCTATGCACCAGGCGTCAACATAATGGAAAGAAACAAAAAGCTGCTTATTTAGAATGACAGCTACCGGGCTCTCCACTGTCAGCCCGTGGACATTTAACAGTACAAAAAGCCAGGAGGTGTGCTGATAATATGACTGGGTGCGGTCCTCCCTCCGCACAAAGGCCATGTAAGGATGAAACCTGTCTGCCAGACCCCTCCAAGAAGTAGCCTTCGAGAGTGGTTCCTCCGGGGGGAATGGATACTGCACCTCCAAATGAGTGTCCCCTATGTGGCCCAGCTGTCTCAAGTCTTTGGTGAAAGTGTCTACATCAACTTCAGAAAAGACAGGAGTGGGTAGTTCCGCACCCGCCTCCTTCAAAGACCGACGGGCAGCGATATAAGCTTTTGCCTCCCTCTGGTGCTGGGAATAAAGCCTCCTCAGATGGACCTCGTCAATGTCAAATGCAGGCCCTGATTGCCGCTTCAAAAAGGAGCGCTCGGCCACATCCCAGAAAGCGCCTCTGCCATCTTTATAAAAATTGGTGCGTATGTTCCACCACTTGATATAGTCTGATGAGACCCGAGGGAGACGATTGGAGACAGTCGGGACCCTGAAAGTTGTGTCTTCCCGACGATGAAAGAAATCCCACCATATTCGACCGTTGCCGGCAATACTAGACCCGTGCTTGGCCTGGCTCTCCAGAGGAAACTGAGCAGCCGATGGAGGGATATGCTGGTCGTAACCAAAATTTCTGCCAAAGCGGAAGGGATAATAGGGCTCCAAAATGAGCAGGCCCCCCTTCCTGAAAACTAATACACTGGGCCGTATGGCCATGGCCCACCTCACCAATTCTGGTTCTAAAAGAGGCCGGGTGGCGGCGACCCCCGAAACAGGATGGACATAAGCCTCCACCTCCTCCATTTTGCACTCCCTCTGAGGGTCCACCAAGGGAGCTGAACCTGCTGCCAAGCTCCAAAAGTGAATGCTGCCAGGTGCGTCTACAGGCACTCTTATTAGCCTACCCCTCATCTTGAACAGCTGTTCTGAAAAAGGACCAGGTTCAGCGCTAGCAAACTCAATCATACGAGGGAGCAGTGTGTCTGACTGCAAAGTTCTCGGGGCCAGCTCAGGGAAAATGCTGCAAACCCAGGCATTGAAGAAATGAAAGGGACCCACGGTCCTCGAAGAGCGGGGGGTCCGATGTCTATGCAAGTCCCCCAAGGATTTGTAAACTAAACACAGAGCCACTGGGCACAGAGACAATCGCATCCCCCAAGCCATCTGGCAGGCCGGATATATAGCCTCTGGTCTAATAATCGTCTCGTCCCCTTGAGGGAGAGCGAAAGTGCATAGCCAGAAAGTCAAATAGGCTGCACAATGGGTGATGGGATCAACCCCTGCTGGGTTCGGGCCATCCGCGTCGGTCCGGCGCAATGAAGCTGGCAGTGCTGACTTGTAACGGGGGGCCCTGACCTGTTTACCGGAAGTCAGCCCTACGGAAGGAAAGTCTGCGTACCTCAAGGGACCCCCGAAGAAATATTGTATCCACTGCCCCACACGGACTCTCAGTCAGCTGCTCTTTTCCCGGGCTTGATAGCCTTTGGAGGACCCCCTACTGTAGGCCAAATAGATGGACCGGTAAGCTTTCATCAGATACCGGTATGCATAACCGAAAGAATAGCTGCCCTCTCTATTAGAGGCGTCCTTGATGGAATCGTCCAGGCAGACCTCCTCATATGGCTCCCCGTCCATGGGTAGGCCAGAAAGCTGCGATAAACTCCAGAGGTCGAGGGATGTCTCGCCTTCCGCTGTATAGAATGTATTGAACTACGGGTAGAACACTTCAAGCATGCCGCAACACAATCCCCGAGAGACGGGATAGCGGAACCTGGAGGCAAATACACTGTGGTATACCCCAGCTCTAACCAATAGAGGGGCATACTCCTTCAAAACATATTCTGTGAACTCCACTGCTCCAACCCTAAAAAGATGGGCGTCTGTCAACTTGGCATCTCCAAACCAGCCGGCAGCCAGCTGATATTTAAACTGAACGGCCAGGCAGTTAAGAACAAATGGCTCGTCTCTATAACCCCACTTCGCAGGAGCCAAAAAGAGTCCGAATGAGGTCTTCTCTCGGTGGACACGGCCGGTGGTATGGTCCCACCTTGCAGGGGTGAACTCTGGGGCCCGGGTCAGCATCTTCTTCTCAGGTTCTAAATCAGAGATGCCCAGCACAGCATTCCAGTCCCTCTGTTCACCTGGGAGATATATGGCTCGGGCTCGATAGACAGAGCCCTTCATGCTGTCTCTATCGGCAAGTATTGCCGCTTCCACGGAACGGGCAATAAGAACATCCCGCATTCCGCGTATGGTGAAAGTCCGAACAAACGGTAGCAAATGACGATCCTTCGGCAAGTCCGGGCGGTAGTCAGCAGCTCTCCTGAATTCAGCACCTTCCAGGGAAGAATAAACTTCAGCGGTAGATACGCTGTCAGTTTCAGAATCGGAAGATTCGTCGACACTAGCAATCTGGTCATAGCCAAAGCTCAGGTTGTATACGTTCAACTAGTTGACTTTGGCCCGAGATATGTCCGGCTGAGCCGATGAACTTGTTCCAACAGCTCCGGAAGATGCAACATCAGAACTGGAAGCCATGTCAGCACCTGCAGTCAGAGAAAGACAAGAAAGGAAACATCAGAAAGATGAATGGGCACGAAACAATAAGATAAACAAATTCTCAACAAATTTCGGTAGCATCTCCTCTTGTCCGAGGTATGCCCAAGAAGAATAGGGAGTCACCCACCAAGAGGGAGTGATCCCGAGCATAAAATGGGACTCAATCCCATATATATAGCGGACCTACCCCGAAAAATCGGCAAAAAGGGGGGGGGGGAAATGACGCTCCCGGGGGGGAAAGCTCATAGCTCACCGCCACCGCCGAAGTGAAGAAAGAGAAAGAAGAGGAGAGAATGAGGAAGAGCAGGGCTTTCGGCGCCTTAAGTAGGGCCCGAAGCCGAGGGGCTCTCGGCGCGGCCAAAATGCGTGCCGAGAACTCCCCGACCGAGAGCTCCCGTCAGCAAAAGGGCGCGCCGAGAACTCCCCGGCCGAGAGCTCCCGTCGGCAAAAGGGCGCGCCGAGAACTCCCCGGCCGAGAACCCCCGTCGGCCAAAAGGCGCACCGACAGCTCCCAGGCCGATAGCCCCTGTCGGCCGTAAAGCACGCCGAGAACCCAAGGACGAAGCCCATGCGCCTGTCCGCGCCGAGAAGCCCATGCGCCCACTCGCGCCGATATCCGTCGCGCCGGGAGGTTCATGCCGAGAAGCTCCGAAATGCTGAAAATAAAGAAAATACAAAGATGAAAATATCAAAGTGAAAGATGGATATGCAGAAGGTTACTACAGCGACATGATTAAGCTGAAGGACAAATTGAGGAAAATACCCTCGAATGATGAAAGTCACCCGCAGGCCCCGTGCCGCTTATTCTGCGCTTACGCCGCCCGCAGGTGGGGGGCATTTGTTGACACCTGGAAAATGAACAAGGGTGGAAGCACAATTGAAAAGAGGGTCTGACCAACAGTGAAAGACCAATGATGAAGCTCGTCAACCATTCACCCGGCTAAAGCCCTTGTCGGCCAAAGCTGATGCCCGGTGCCGATGTCATTCAGACGGCAGCGCCTATAAAGCCGCAGTCACTCGACTGATGAGACCTCCCAGCCCTTTAAGAAGAGCTGTACTACTGCTTCGTCCAAGAATCCACGGATGATATGTCAGGGTAAGCCAGATGTCAGCTTACTGATGGATGTAATATGAGATAAAGATGAAGCCGGCACCGGCAGATAAAGATTGTCAGGGCTCCTACAAAGTCAGAACAGAAGAGCAATCCTCTCCACAGATTATACACCCGGCCGAAGTCTGTCAGACTGAAGCTGATGCCCGGTCTTGTCACCGCTCAGATGACAATGCCGATAAAACATACCCAGTTTTGTCATCATTCAGACGGCAATACTGATTAAACCTCAGTGAGTTCACTGATCAAGCCTCAAGACGATCTCAACAAAGTCATGTCTCTACTAAAGGTGGGCCTTATTCGGTTCTGATGAAGATTAATTCAAAAGAAAGCATAAAGAGAAGCCTAAGGCACGTATGAGGCCTGAAGGCACTAGATGGGCCGGCCATTTGGGCTCCTGTTAATGGCGCCGGGAGCCTCAACAGGGGGCGACTTATCGCGCCGGGAGATGTCTCGAATGGAACAAGCCGCATCGACTGCCCTCCACCAAGAGGATAGAGGGATGAAAGCTATAAAAGCAAACCCTCTTTGAAATGGGGAGGAGATTGGAAGCCAGGCCATCGATCGAAAAGAAAGAAAAGAGAAGAGACCAGAGAGAGAGAGAGCTCCTCCGCTAAAAAAAAGAAAGAGAGAAGAGACCGATCCCAAGGGAAGAAGCTCCAGGTGGGCATCGGGGGAGGGAGAGGAGTCAATGCTCCGCCCTCCCCCATGTTTGTTTTCTCTTTTCTTCTGCTTCATGTGATTGTTCCAAGTTTTATCTTGATTCATGCAATGTAGCCGAGATATCTCGGCATCTGTCTGTTCCCCTTTCCCTCACTCTCTCCCTGTAATCGGTTTGAGTATTGGAATGGTGTTTCATATGGGTTTTCTCACCATGCGTCTTCTGTGATGGGCATCGCCAAACGAATGGATATATATGTATGATGGGTTATAGTTTGAGCCTGATTTTTGCTTCTTCTGAAGCCCTATTGCCCTTCCCCGTGTTATCTGTAAACCAGTAGCATGATGATCCGATTTGCCTGTTTCTTTTCTCTGCTTCATAGCACCATCAGTGCTCACCCCAGAGCCCGGAACAGACTATCCCTTGGCTGCTGGGATGAAGCCGTGCTATGCAATGATCGAAGCTTGAGAAACTCCGGGGTTCTAAGCGCGCGTGCTTTATCCGTTGATGTCATCGAAGTCGCCTCTGGGGCCAGAGACAGCCATCTCTTGGCTCCCAGGGTGACGAATGACCATATCAAGTTTGTCCCCAAGCTCTGCGTGATAATGGCGATGGACAGGGGCATTCAGACTTCGGCCTCCCAGATGCTTCTTGAACCCTGAGACTCCTGTGAAATCCAGACCCAATCCAGCTCAGAGTGGATGCCTTGAGCAGTTCAGAGCCCATAGAATCCGTCAGCTTCGGCCCGAACCACCATTAAACCCAAAAACAGAGCACCGTAAAACCCTAAACCTATCTCGGCACCCTCACCATTTCGGCCTCCAGAATAGTGAAATAGGTGAACAGCCCTCGGCGTGGGTCTTTCCGTGCCGATTACCCCATTCTACCCGCGCCGAGGGCTTCCCTCTGGCCAGTCACCAGAGCCCAAACCCCACGAAGCAGCCTTCCCGGAACGGCTACAATCCCCTTTGCATTTGCTTCCCGGCGCGCTGAACAGTAACCTGGGAGGATTCCTCCCGGCGCGAAGCTTCCTGCGCCGAGAGCTCTTGCCATTTGCTCCCCGGCGCGCCCAATAATGACTTCTGAAGGACTCTTCCTGGCGCGAAGGTTTTGGCGCCGGGAACCCCCCTTTTTAAGCCAAAAACCTCCTTCAAGTCTTAAAACCCTTGCTGCTAGTAAAAAACCCTAAAAAAATACCCTTGTGAGCTGCTCAACAGAACCCTACCCTCTGTCAAGGGATGCCTCGGGCCATCACACGCACCTCGGGGACGACAACTAGTGGGAGCAACTCCCCTTTTTCTACGCGGTTTCTCGAACTCGATCGGCTTTTATAAACCCTCAGACCAAGGAAGCTCTGCCACTGCATAAGCTTCTACGGTCTCAAAAGGGATATCAAGATATTGCTCCAAGCATACACAGGCGCCAGGGGTTCCATACCCCTCTATTTTTGGCTTTCACCCCGACATTCAGTGGGTGATCGTCTATCATTCCCTGGCAAATGTTAAGTCCAGGGGAGATGCTGTCAAAATTCTCCCAGGATGCCAGAGATGACATGAAACCCATCCCCGGGACCTTATCTATCAGTGGTGACAGAGGCTCCTTATACCCTATTGTTCCCCTCCCAATCTTTTTATGTTCCCGGCCTTCCTTGGGAATCTATACCAAAATAGGTCGAAGTCCAGTGAATTGAGCCATTTAATGCCCTAGGGCCCATTTGCCTCAACCCTAACCAATATGAAACCCAAAACAGAGTACCGTAAGCTCTGTTTCTTATCCCGGCGCCCTCACACCTCTCGGCCCAGCCTACAGTGAACCGGGTGAACAGCTCCCGGCGCCACTTCTTCAGGCGCCGAGAACCACCAGGAATATCTCCTCTTCTGCACGCCGGGAGCCCCTACGCCTTGGCCTTCTTCTCTGCGCGCCGGGAGCCCTCTCTGCATCCTCATGCGCCGAGAACCTAACCCTCTTTGCATCCTCATGCGCCGAGAACCTAACCCACTGGCATTCTTCTGGCGCCTGGAACCTATATGCACACCCAATCTGCCCCAGGAGCCTACTCCTCCATATAATTGAACCCTCCCCCCCATTACTTTAACTCAGCCCATCCAGGGATGCCTATGAGTCATCATATCTGGCCCGGGGATAAATTTAAAAGGAAACTGGATTCCCTTATCCTCCGCCATCGGATTTATGAACAACCTCTCTTACTCGTGTGGATTCTGTCACTGCATGAGTCCCGCTAGCTTTCCGAAGGGAAGATCATACATTACCCTATAGTCCGTATATAGGGGTCGAGAGGCTTGATCTCTCTCTTTCTCTCGGCTTTCACCTCGGCACTCCGTGGGTGATAGCCTATTTCCCTCTGGGCGTAACCCAGATTAAGAGGAAAGGCTGTCGAAATACCGATCGAAGCTTTAAACCTATATCATGGTCATGGCTCTGCCTTTCCGTGGTGGACATCTTCTATCTCCTTGTTCCCACCAAGTATAACTGTTTTGAACCGCCAATCACACGATCTAGTCTGTTTCTGTGGTTGATGTTATTATCTTACCCGCCTCCCTGGCCCTGGTAGGAAGTTTAAAATTAAGCATGTGAACATCTGTTCGCCTTACGAGGCCTCCTACTTTTAGCGTTTAATCAAGGGTTGTCCTTCCTTAGAAGGATGTAATTAACGTCATAACGTTCATGGTATGACGGACTTCTAGTCCAGACACGATCACTCACAATCGACTGACCACGTCAGATCGAGCGCACAATAAAATTGCCACTTCGGTGACTGGCACGCCAATGAACCAATAAATAAATAAATGATAAATCAATCCAATAGAATAAAATAAACAAATATAAATAAAAATCCAGCGTCCACAATATATATATAATTTTTTTGTATATTCCTATTTTAAAATCCTTGGGTGTTGCACAATCACAGACGGGGTCACATCAAGGCACAATCACAGCTGAACATACGGCTAATGTACTAGCCGCTCGTAGCTTACCAACAAGGACCCACAACAACTCTCGAAGAATGCATCTCTAAGATCACGATCACGTCCCGAGAGCACAACTTCCAAGAAATGCAGAAGAAGAAAGGGTACTCATCCAGCATATTCGTCGACATATTCCCAAATTCTCAAACTTGTCAGTGCCAACAACCACAATGCCTCAAGCAATGGCACGACAACCAACACCATCAAAGTACACATAGCCAAGACAATGTCACACCGAGGAAACAATCCTCTCAGCTGGTCAGAATCTTCCAACCCTACGATCCTCAACCTGTGGGTTATGAGCCCACACGCTTCCACTGCGCACTCAACACAACGCACACAGGCATCACAGATAACTCGGCATCCGCATCTCAGCACACCTCTCGGCGCTATCGCAATTCACAAAACTGCAATATACCATGCCTTCAGTATTGATCCTGCCAACAGCCGATCACAAGTCGCCATAGTGCAAACCACCGTGCCAAGAGCCACAGCACAAGCCACAACTTAACCTCAAAATAATGCCACAAGACAAGATGAGAAAGATCAAGCTCGGCTAACAACAGCTCACCAAGAAGGAAATCCTAAGCTCGCCCGAGCGCTCTCTCAAATAGGGCATCCAAACGACCACCTCAAAACACAACCTTAACACCTCAGACACAGTCACCGATAAAACTCATACTCGGCAGACAACACAAGCATCAACTCTTACGAGAAAGACAATCATCTCAGCTGACTGCTCCAATCATCGGCTTCCGCACCATAACAATAATCAAAACTGGCACGCAGAACGCCAATGACACCACTGGACCACAAACATAATCAAGTCGGTCCTCACTCAGACATTACATCTGATTTGAGTTTCACGCCAACACTACCCTCTAAGAAGAGTACAGTAAAACCAACCGACAAAATCTCGGTCCACACAATTGCAAACTCAAACTCACAGGGAACTCCTCCCAAGCTGACCACAAGCACAACCAACACACCACAAAACCTGCCAATCCTCGGCTCCGTTCTCAACACAGAACCACGGGACACAACCACAGATAGAGTCACATCAAGGCACAATCACAACTGAACACACGGCTAAAATGTACTAGCCGCTCGTAGATTACCAACAAGGACTCACAATAACTCTCGGAGAATGCATCTCTAGGACCACGATCACGTCCCGAGAGCACAACTTCCAAGAAATGCAGAAGAAGAAAGGGTACTCATCCAGCATATTCCCAAATTCTCAAACTTGTCAGTGCCAACAACCATAATGCCTCAAGCAACGGCACGGTAACCAACACCATCAAAGCACACATAGCCAAGACAATGTCACACCGAGGAAACAATCCTCTCGGCTGGTCAAAATCTTCCAACCCTACGATCCTCAACCTGTGAGTTATGAACCCACACGCTTCCACAACGCACTCAACACAACGTACACAGGCATCACAAATAACTCGGCATCCATATCTCAACACACCTCTCGGCGCTATCGTAATTCACAAAACTACAATATACCACGCCTCGAGTACTAATCCTGCTAACAGTCGATCATAAGTCGCCATGATGGGACATCGAAGCAAGGCCACTAACTTTTTTATTTGCATTTGTATCCTTTAGTTTGCATTTATATCCTTGGGTTAATTGAGTTTGCAATTGTATGGCAAGTATAAGCCAATGGGTTACTTGGGCTAAGTCAATGGGTTTCTTTGCAAAAGGTCGGGTAGGCCCGGTGGGACCCCCACCCTCTCTCCCATTGGGCCACCTAGACTCTCTAGGGCCCATGTGGGGCTGGTCCATGGTCCAAGGGGGACTCTTGACCAAGCCCCTCTTGTTGACTCCAAGAGGGGGGCGCCCCCTCTCTTGTCCCATGTGGGATTTAAATAATTCACCCCCTTTTAGGTTTTTATAATTGTTGTATTTGACCACATGGGAGAAAATTCTTCTCTCCCCTAATTACCCCTCCCTAACCCTAGATCTGATGTTAGTTTAGGTCATTTACATTTCATATAAAACCCATATATTTTCCATATTTTCATAGATTAATGTGAAGAAAATCAAGAATTTATTCGTGGAGCCTTGGGCGCCCCTCTCTCCTCTCTCCCTCTTGCAGCTGGATTGTTATGTTTACTAGGGTAGATGCCCTAAAACTCGGTGGATTCCAAGTTCTATCTTCCCCTCTGGGTGTGATTCCCATCCACCGCCATCGTCGCCGCCATCGGAGCGGCCATCGAGCCGCCACAACTCCATCTTCCTCCTGCTATCCAGATTTGCGACCTG
The DNA here is from genome assembly GCA_022559845.1 of Amorphophallus konjac. NCBI lineage: Eukaryota > Viridiplantae > Streptophyta > Magnoliopsida > Alismatales > Araceae > Amorphophallus > Amorphophallus konjac. The sequence goes on along the minus strand of CM040118.1, from coordinate 252,994,783 downwards.
TAGAACAGAAGCCCAAAGAGTAGGTTGGTTCTCCCAATCCGGCTATCTGATGGTCTTGAAATTTTGATAGATCATCCCCCTTGTTGCAACCTCCTCCTATTTTAAATTTCGTGTCCATCCGCCACCTTTTGTTATTTTTCCCAGTCATTTAGTTCTTCCCGCGGAATCTGCCAGTTTGCAGATCTGCGAGGCAGTGTCCTGATCTTCCATTTTTCCCACCCCTTAAACTACTTCAGAAAAATCCCAAAAACATTGAGCACGTCTCACACATCCCCCTCTATCCACCATAAAATGCCCAAGATCCAAATCCACCCCTTCCCTATCGGTCAAAGGCCATTTTCAGGCAGCTCCTTATATGTCTTGACTATCTGTAATCCGACCAGCAGAAAACAACTGTGCCATAGTGGTTTTCATTGCCAATCCGTTTACTGGATGGATGTGAAATTAATTTATGTAGTATCCCTTTGAGTTCTCTGTCAAATGGGGCTAACCTCGCCTCGATCCGCCTCCGGATCTAGGCACAACAATTCTTTTCGCCGGGTCGCGCAAATCTGTCCCGAGGTAGGACTGTAGAACAGAGTTGGGAGTTAATTCTCCCATAAATCTCCGGCTTTGAACCAGCGACCGCCTCTCCCGAGGATCGACCAGCAACCCCAAAGCAGCATCCCAGCCAGCCGCCGCAGCAAGGAGATGTCCAAAAGCCGCCGTCCCAGCAGCCGAGTTCACTTGTTGTCCAGCGAGTTTGAACAGTACCGAGTCGGACCAGCAGCCCACCTCCGGCCCGAAAGCCCTTCCGGCTTGTTGCCCGCCAACCCGAGTTCGCTACTCCCGGGTCCCACGTGTAGCCCTTTACCTCCTGCGTGGAGTGGGCAGTAAATTTGTTGGTGTAATTATTTAATTACTGTACACCAGGAGTACGAGTCTTGGCCGGGGTCACCTTTCCCACGCCCGGAGCGTGGAGGTATCGTTTCCGCTCCTTCACTCGGCATTTTGCTTACTTCGTATATTTATATATGCCGCTGCGAGAGTGATAGGATAACTAGCTCGTTCATATTATTTCAATCACCGCTGTGCGAGAGAGAGCGAGACCCGTCCCGTGACCCAATCGGAGCACGAAAGAGCCAAATACCCTTGACTCATTGCCGGTTTCTCAACCGCGCACATCCGCACGCTTCCCTCGCCAGGGACGGGTCGTAAGTTTTTCTAGAGTCCAAGGTTTGCATTCAAATTGGCGTTGAGTCGCGTCCCATCCCGCATCAAATTGGTATCAGAGCGGGTTTGAGTCTAGGGTAGTCGGTCCAAAGTTTGCATTGCATTCCATATCTTGTATATTAAAAGGTGTCCCCAGAACGATTGGTTACGCCTATTGGGAAGGTAACACACTTGCGTGAGTGCGATCTTCGGATCAAACCTCCGCCACGTACCGGATACTGGTTGAGTCTAGGTTTGGAGTCGAGTCTGCATTCCAACTTTGCATTGTTGTTTTAGGGTCGTGTCTAGTCCATTAGGTAGTCAGTTTTTTCTTGTCACCAAGTGTCGACATGGCCATCCTATAGCTCCCTGTGTCCCATGGATCCCCAAAAGCCCACGTCATATGAATGGTGGCGACACACCCAAGGATGGGGAATCCAACCCTTCCACCTCCGTAGGTCCGAAGCCTCGGACTTCTATGGCTCCAAAGTCCCGAGCGACTACCTAAAGTGGGAAGCCGCTATGTATGAATACTTTGAGTGTTACACTATGTCTGATGCCATGCAAGTTGATTTTGCCATAAAGCGGCTTTTTCACGAAGCCACCGAAAAATGGAGGGACATAGAATGCTTGAGGAAAATTAGGAGGCAATGGCCTATAGAGTCATGGCGTGAGGTAAAGAACGAGCTTAGAAGGGTCTAACTACCCGGCCCACTCACCCCCAACCGACCCCACCCAGTCACCTCCAACCAAGTGGGTCATAGTCAGAGGCAAAGAGCCCCGCATGTAGACGAGCCTAAGCCCAATACTAGGCCGAGTGATTATGGGCGAGTCCATCACGATACCCCTACTCCAAACCCCACCATTGCCGAACTTTTTAAAATCATTTCAGATAATGTGGATAGGATGTGTACCCAGATTGACGGACTCCTGCCCGAGTATAGGGAGGTCATAGCCGGTAGCCTCAACCCGGTGCCACCCCAAGGACCTCTTCCCCTCAAGGAGGACATTCCTTCCCCACCCGTGAGAGCTCCTTTGCCCCCACCCTCACCTTCCGATCTTTATTTGGAGCCACCTCATTTGGAGCAACCTTAGCCAGAGCCACCCGTACTTCTAATGGGAAAGCTAATCATCACTGAGCCACTACTTAGCTGGCTTAAGAAAGACTTGGTCCCTAAAGCACCTTGCTACCCATCCACGGACCCCGCACTACAAATAGTGCCCGTCAACTCATTTCACACCATTTTCTGGTCTTGTCACCATGTTGATACATTGGAAGACCTTATTATGGGATTAGGCTCGCAAATGAAGTTGACGTATATGTTGGCCCGAGACTTCGACCAACCCACAAGTCGTAGCTTCACCCATCCCGCCTTAGGGTCCATTGCATCCGTGTGCACTGTTGGTCGTGTCACCACGGAGGTTCTCTTATTCCTCCCCATGCCGGCCGAGCCTAACTTCATTCCACTTATCCTGAGGGAGGAAGCATATCTTCTTCGAATGACCACCATCCCACCTACCACAATGAATGAGGGTGATCATTTACACCTTCAAGAGTTTCAAACATGGGACCGTGTCATGAGGGAACCCAACTCGAGGGGTCATACGTTCTTTGATCCCTTCGACCCCTTCCCTAGTGAGCCTCTTGACTCACCTTATCTACTCCACCTCTTCCAAGAAGTTCACTATCACACCACTACCCCACAGGCCAATCCACCTACACTCCGCAAGGAGCCCATTCATTGGGGTACGGAAGAAAGTGACTTTGGCTCTCCTGGCCCACCAAAACCTCCCAAATCCAAAGGGCCGTCAGTGTATGAATGGTGCATGTTAGGATGTCTAGGATTCCATTCCACCAATATTAGGTTGCGTCATGTGTATGCAAGGCACACATTCGGATGTCCTGGTCCACCATTGCATATGTATGGGTCGGTCTAACAATAGGTTTGTTTAGGGTCTTGTGTGAGTCTATGTTTTTCTTTATTTGTTCAGAGTCTGTACATGCATGTGTCGAGCATATTAGGAGTTGCATAGTCGGTCTATTGCAAGCTCGCGGTGTCAGTCCCTTTCGAGTGTGAGGCAAGTCGGATCTCATGCGTACGTTGTAGACTTGCCGGAATTTGGGATCAGCTCTACCATAATATCTCGGATCTAGTCACATAAAGGGACCCAGCGGTGATTCCTAGTGAGTCATTAAGCCGTCTCCTTCCTTTGAGAGTGACCCCACCCCGGAGTGTCCACCACTAGCCTCATTCCCACAACATCGTGAGTATATGGAACATATACGGGATGAGCAGGTGACGATTACTAGGAATAGAGTGTACCTCCACACTACCTGGGACAGTGACGGATTTGTAGGAGCCACGTGAATAGCTGCACCCCTTACTCGACGGGGTCGAGTTTCTCCCACCCGGGGAGAATTGATGGGACATCGAAGCAAGGCCACTAACTTTTTTATTTGCATTTGTATCCTTTAGTTTGCATTTATATCCTTGGGTTAATTGGGTTTGCAATTGTATGGCAAGTATAAGCCAATGCGTTACTTGGGCTAAGTCAATGGGTTTCTTTGCAAAAGGTCGGGTAGGCCCGGTGGGACCCCCACCCTCTCTCCCATTGGGCCACCTAGACTCTCTAGGGCCCATGTGGGGCTGGTCCATGGTCCAAGGGGGACTCTTGACCAAGCCCCTCTTGTTGACTCCAAGAGGGGGGCGCCCCCTCTCTTGTCCCATGTGGGATTTAAATAATTCCCCCCCTTTTAGTTTTTTATAATCGTTGTTTTTGACCACATGGGAGAAATTTCTTCTCTCCCCTAATTACCCCTCCCTAACCCTAGATCTGAGGTTAGTTTAGGTCATTTACGTTTCATATAAAACCCATGTATTTTCCATATTTTCATAGATTAATGTGAAGAAAATCAAGAATTTATTCTTGGAGCCTTGGGCGCCCCTCTCTCCTCTCTCCCCCTTGTAGCTGGATTGCTGTGTTTTCTTGGGTGGATGCCCTAAAACTTGGTGGATTCCAAGTTCTATCTTCCCCTCTGGGTGTGATTCCCAGCCACCGCCGCCGCCGCCGCCATCGGAGCCGCCATCGAGCCGCCACAACTTCATCTTCCTCCTGCTGTCCAGATTTGTGACCTGCAGAATGTTGGGTCTCTTCTAGAGTTGATCAACAGTGTGGAGACTGTTGTGTGTTGATTGAGTTTTGAATGATTGGCAACAGTAGAGTTGACTTGGTTGACTATAGAGTTAACTTTGGTGACTTTATCTTGACCATGGTAATATTGTGTATTTTGATGAATTTTTTATATGTCAGATCTTTACATAAAACACTTCTGCACCTTCATACTATATTTAGCTAAGGTCGGTGCTATTTACTATTGAATGAATAGCCAGGTCAATGCATAAACAGATTCATTTAGTCATTCCATCAAATAGTTTGCATACATGAGCATTCCTATTCTTAAGGTCGATGCATGTTTCAGAAGTTCTTCACTGAGGGCGGTGTCAAGTCCTCATCAGGTCGGTGCATGCATTAGACATGGTTAACTAAGGTCCGCGCATATGCTCATGAGGTAGGTGCTAGCCTGTTGTGCATTGTCATAAAGTCGGTGCTAGCATTAGTATTTCTGCACAAGGTCGATGCTAGTTGTGTTGATTCTTGCAAGTGAGGTCAGTGCTAGTTGCCGTTTGAGGTCGATGCAAGTTCTCATGTATACTTAAGGTCGGTGCTAGTACCATCTCACGCATACTTAAGGTCGGTGCTAGTTGCATCGCTCATAGAGTAAGGTCGGTGCAAGTTGCCATGATTACATAAGTGAGGTCGATGCTAGTTGCGTCACCCATGTATTAAGGTCGGTGCTAGAAACCTCTCATGCATACTCAAGGTCGGTGCATACTCGAAGTCGATGCACGTCTTCACTAGCAGCATATCAGGTCAGTGCATGCTTTGCATCGCACATAACCAAGGTCGGTGCATGCTTGTCTTATGCATATTGGAGGTCGGTGCATGTCTTGATATACGCATGCAAAGGTCGGTTCACTATCTGCTTCATGCATATAAAGGTCTGTGCATGTTTTCATACATGCGTAATAAGGTCAGTGCACACTTGTATCTTGCATAACCAAAGTCAGTGCATTGTTTGCCTTCGAGTGTAGATGGTCAGTGCACTATCTGTTCTATATCATAACAAGTCAGTGCTAGCCTGCATCTCCTCATGTACTAAGGTCGATGATTGTAGCCACTAAGGTTGATGCATGTGTATATTCGGTCATAGCTAGCTGCATGATATAGTCTGTGTTAGTTCTCTATCTTTGCATCTGTGCCTATACACATAGACATGTGAATTGTCTAAGTCCATAACTAGTGACTGATATCTTTGTTCGTTACAAAGACAGGTAAGACACATGATCAAACACCTGACGCGTGTCCCAACTACCTATGAACCTAAAGTCACAAGCAACTTAAGTACCAGGATAAAAGGCACGTGATCCAAGGCAAAAGGCGAAATGATGTTCATGACACGTGAAAAGTGATCAAATCAAGATGCTACCACGTGGCCATCACAACTCAGATCTGAATGAACTTTTGAGTGAGAAACGTGGTTTCCACGCGCCCATCATTTGCTGCCTTATAAAAGGGGGCAGATCACCTAATTTAGGGAGATAGATAGAGAAAAAGGGAGAAATATCAAGAACACGAGAACCATAGCAAAAAGAGAGAGAGCAAACCTGAGAAGAGCCCAGAGAGAGAATTTGAGAAGAGAAGAAGAGGAGCATTGAGAGAAGAGCAATGTATTGTTAGAAGGGTGTGAGTCTGAGCTTTTGCAAGTTGTTGTTTCAGGCTTCTTGGTTCAGAACCAGAGCCGATCTGCTCTCTATGAGAGCTACAGCTTTTGTTTTTGCTTTTATGCTTTTCAATTTCTACTTTGAAACCTTGTTTTACAAGCTGTGTGTTAGCAGATTGGGCAAGCTATAATCCCTAGCGGTAGAGGAGGATTCCTCTGATAGCTTAAGCTCTAAGGCTCAGCGTATGTAGGGAAGGTTTCCCCAAAGCTGTGGATCAGCAGATTGGAAGCTATGAATCAGCAGTGAAGCCACACTTGGTTTAAGTGTGGGGTCGACGTAGATCTCTGCAGGAGATCGAACCACCTAAAAATCGCGTGTCTATGCTTGATAGTTTGTGATTGCTGCATATATCCATCTGCTGTTATCTTGTCTCTTTTGGTTGACATATTGAGTATTCAAGAGATTGAAGAAGGTATATAAAAAGGTACCGCTCGAAGGATAAATTAGGATTATCTGAAAAGTGGTTTATCTTGCGTGAGGAGACTCGTTGAGTTCAATCTCCGCCAAGTACCTCTTCACATTTCATTTATCTGGAATTAAGTTCTGTTGCTGTTGTGTTTTTGAATTCACACACTCTCATGGTTTGTTTAATTGTGTTGGCTACGCTCTAGATCCCATAGCTCTGTGCTCAATCCGAAAGTTACATACGACTATTAATCTCTTGTTCTAGTGATTCCGTGTCTAAATTGGCTGTTCTGATTAAGCAAATTTTAATTCTACATTTATCTGCTTAATCTTGTTTTAAATTTGGGGTAGATCTATTCACCCCCCCCCTCTAGATCTATATCACGTGGTATCAGAGCCTAACTCTTCTACAAGGACTAACATCCTGAAGAGATAGACATCATGGATGCTAGAGGAATGACAACCGAAGGACACTCTACAAGCAAGCCTCCATACGTTGATGGTTTAAACTATGCATACTGGAAGAACCGTATGCAAGTTTTCTTGAGGGCAAAAGATCATGAAATTTGGAAAGTTGTTAGCAAAGGCCCCTTCGATCTGTCTGAGGATGAGGAATTATGGACACGAGAGCAGATCTGAAGATCAACACTTAACTGGAGCGCTATCAACGCCATCCAGTGTGCCCTTCATCCCACGGAATTCTCCAGGATCTCATCCTGTTCAACAGCTAAGGAGATGTGGGATAAATTGGAAGTTATATACAAAGGGACATCCCGAGTAAGAGAGACCAAATCCAACATGCTAGTCTCTAAGTATGAGGCGTTTAGGATGAGGCCGAATGAGACTATTACAGAGATGTATGCTCGCCTCATGATTATCACCAACGGACTTAGAAGTCTTGGCAAAGTTTACTCTGAATATGAGCTGGTGAGAAAGATTATGTGCTCCTTAACTCTGATCTGGCACACAAAGGCTACCGTTATTGAGGAGTCCAGGGACCTAAAGACTACCAAGGTCGATGAGTTAATCGGTTCACTCATGACATATGAAATGAATCTACCAAAGGCAGACGAGCTGGAGAAGAAGAAGAGACCCGTTGCATTGAAGGCCAACTCCGGCAACAGTGGGTCATCCAGCGACCACAGCTCTTCAGGGTCAGAAATTGAAGATGATCAGCTTGCTATGCTGACTCGATAGTTCAAAAAGTTTTTCAGAAAAGAGGGAAGATACTTTGGAAGAAGACAGCACAATGGCAGAAGACAGACAAGGTATAAAACCAACTCTGCCAAAAGGACTGACACAACTGTTTGCTATCATTGCAGGAAGGTAGGCCACATGAAGGTAGAATGCCCGGAGCTCCAAAAACTGAAGGAAAAGGAAAAGAAGAAAAACACGAAAGGCAAAGCTATGATAAGTACTTGGAGCGATGAGGATGAGGGCAATCTTAGCTGCACCTCGGAGAATGAAGGAGAAGGAAGTCAAGTATGTCTGATGGCTAGGGACTGCGATAAAGAAGAAGAAGATGATGAGGTAACATCTCCCTTCGAAAATTACACACTTGCTGATTGGGAAGATGCTTATGGCGAATTGTTAGATAAAGTTGATGATATTAGAAAAGAAAATAGACAGTTAAAAATAAAAGTCAATTCACTTGTTAATGATACTACTATGACTGACAGAATTGCATATCTTGAAACTGAGAATAACTGTCTTAAAAAATCTACTGCTGAAATTGATGAATTAAAATCTGTTTTAATTGATGCTAGAAAGGAGAATGATATGCTCAAAAATGTGATTGATGATTTAAAGCTGAGATTTCAAAATTGTGAAAATGAAATGAAAATCGTCAATGAAAAGTATGAAGCTGTCTTGAGTGTTAATGTTGAATTGAAGAAATCAATTGAAAATCTTGAGAAAGAAAATGAGAATAAACAGAAAACTATTGAGAGCATGACCCAAGGTATAGAAAACTTAAATGCTCTCTTAGGAACAAAAGTGAATTTCAGAAAAGAGGGTCTTGGTTTTAATCCCATTGCAAAAAGGAGCTTTGAATTTAAAACTGGTTCATTTGTAGCAGAAAAGGGAAAGAACATCCCTCTTATTAAAATGTACAGTGGAAACAATGCTGACAATTTTTTTGTAAAAACTGCTAATCAGAAAAGGCCCAGTGCTCAGGACAAAGGCAAACAAAAGGTGGAGGTGTTCAGTAATTCACGCACACACAAGTCTACACCTCAGGGCAAACACCACAGAATAGGGGTAAACCTTCTACAACATCAAAACCCTAGAATAACTCCAATAGGTCTCCACAGAAAAATAACTGGAAGACACAACCCACTCCCATGCATATTCCAGGTGGACCTACAACATTCAGGAGATTATAGATTAACAGAAACCATCCCAGAGCTCAGACCTACCATACATAGCATTATGCACAGCTATATCAGTTTAGTAGGTCTAGAAGGGATAGAGTTTATGGAAGGTCTGCATACCACTCAAATCCTACTCAGAATTATAGACCTCATGTTAGAAATTGGTCTGGGCAATCCAGGACATGGAATCCAAGAAAACACACTTCTTATGGTCAGCCTAGGACCAACCCAGGGTACATCTCACCCAATATTTTCCATACTATTAATGACAACAAAAATAGCAATAACAAAACGACAACAAACAAATCCACAATGCAATCTGTTCCAAAACAAATGTGGATACCTAAATGTTTGCTATCCTATTTTGATGATTCATCTGTTGTTTTGGGGCCCAAACATTTTTGGGTTCCAAACTTCTCTACTTGATCCTTGATGCAGGTATGCTTGGCAGCCAAGCAAAACTTATGGTACTTGGACAGTGGCTGCTCTAGGCATATGACGGGGGACAGGGCAAAAATTTATATGTTGGTTGAAAAGAATGGAGGCCTTGTCACCTTTGGAGGCAATACCAAGGGTAAGATTGTCGGATCAGGAAAGGTAGGTAAGTGCTCTACCTGTTGTGTTGATGAAGTCGTGCTAGTATAAGGTCTTGCATATAATTTGTTAAGTATTAGCTTGCTTTGTGACAAAGGTCATAGGGTAGTTTTTGACTCTATTGGTTGCCACATTTATGAGTCTAATTCTGATAATGTTAAATTTTCTGGCAAAAGAGTCAATAATATTTACTTAGTTGACCTAGATGATGTAGCACATTCAAACCTGTGCCTTGCTGCTAACAAGGATGACCTAGCCTATCTTTGGCATCGTAGACTAGGTAATGCTAGTTACATAGTGCTACAAAAACTAAATAAGCATTGCATGGTCAGAGGACTTCCTGAAATATCTTTTAAGATTGATAATGTTGTATGTGAGGCATGCACTCAATCAAAACAGACTAGGAAGTCATCCAAGTCTCGAATAGAAAACCTGTCGTCTAAACCATATGAGCTGATTCACATGAATCTCTTTGGACCTACTAGAACATCTAGTTTATCAAATAGAAGATATGTTTTCATGTTAGTTGATGACTTCTCTAGGTTTACTTGGGTGTTTTTTCTCACACACAAACATGAAGCATTTAATGAATTTCAAGAGTTCTATTTAAAAATAAAACAGAATAATGACAATTCCATTCAGAATATTTTGTCTGATCATGGTGGTGAGTTTGATAACTCACAGTTTGATGACTTCTGCAGGAATAATGGTATAACTCACAGGTTCTCTTCTCCAAGGACACCTGAACAAAATGGTGTAGTAGAGAGGAGGAACATGACCCTTGTGGAGATGGCTCGAACATTGCTAGTGGAAGGTAACCTACCAAGGAAATTTTGGGTTGAGGCAGTCAACATTGCATGCCATATAGTCAATAGAGCCATGGTAAGGTCATTTACCCAGAAAACTCTTTATGAAATTCTCAAGGGTAAGAAACCTTCACTAGCTTATTTCAAGGTTTTCGGTTGTAAATGTTTTGTGCATGTTAATGTTAAAAGAGACCTTGATAAATTTGAACCTAAAAGTGATCTTGGAATCTTTCTATGATATTCAGAAAAATCCAGAGCCTATAGGGTATACAATTTAAACTCCAAGTCAGTAGAAGAATCTCCACATGTGATCTTTGATGAAACAATGACTAAGCTTGAAAATGGTTTGTGCAGGGAACAGAATAATGGAGAAATTCTAGAAGATGAAAATCATGCAGATCAGTGCCCTTAGTGTCATGCAGTGGATTAATGCCATGCACGAGGAATTAAATCAATTTGACAGGAACAAGGTATGGCACCTAGTTCCACCTCCTGATCATGGGACTCTCATTGGAACTAAATGGGTTTTCATGAATAAAACCGATAAGCAGGGTAATATTGTTAGGAATAAGGCTAGATTGGTAGCTCAGGGGTACAATAAAGAGTATGGTATTGACTTTGAAGAGTCATATGCCCCTGTGGCTAGGATAGAGGCCATCAGAATTCTGTTAGCATACGCATGCTCATTAGGAATCACCCTTCAGCAGATGGATGTGAAATCTGCATTTTTGAATGGAGAAATTAAAGAGGATGTCTTGGTGAGACAGCCTCCTGGTTTTGAATGCATAGATTTTTCTAATCATGTATACAAGTTGAATAAAGCTCTCTATGGACTAAAATAAGCCCCTAGAGCTTCGTATGACAGGCTCAGTAAGTTTCTCTTAGACAAGAAGCTCACAAGAGGTGAAATTGACCAAACCTTATTCACAAAGGTATGTCATCCAGACATTCTCATTGTACAAATATATGTGGATGATATAGTTTTTGGTTCAACTAACCCAACAATGTGTGAAGAATTTTCTGACTCCCCATGAGTTTGAAATGAGCTCTATGGGTGAGCTAAAATTATTTCTTGGACTGCAGGTGACACAGATGAAAGAAGGAACTTTCATCACTCAGTCCAAGTATATAAGGGACCTACTGAAGAAGTACAAATTGGAAAATCTCAAGGAGATAACAGCACCAATGGGTACATCAACTAGTCTTGATGATGACCCAAAAGGTAAATTAGTTGACACCAAGCTGTACAGAGGTATCATCGGATCCCTTCTTTACCTTACTGCATCTAAGCCTGATATGCAATTTGCTGTGTGTTTATGTGCTAGATTTCAGGCTAGTCCTAAAGAGTCTCATCTCAGTGCTGTTAAGAGGATTTTTAGATATCTGTCAGGCACCCCAGAACTAGGCCTTTGGTATCCTGCTAGGTGTGAGCTAGACCTAATAGCTTACACTGATGCAGATTATGCTGGGTGTCGGATTGATAGGAAAAGTACTAGTGGGTACTGCCAGTTCTTAGGTGGTTGTCTAGTGTCTTGGGCATCCAAGAAGTAGCATACTGTTGCTCTATCCACTGCTGAGGCAGAATATGTCGCAGTAGGGAATTGTGCAGCCCATGTACTGTGGATCAAGCACCAACTCACTGATTATCAGATAAAATTGGGATGCATTCCAATTTTATGTGATAATACTAGTGCTATATGTTTGACTAAAAATCATGTTCATCACTCTAGGACTAAGCACATAGAAATTAAACATCATTTTATTAGAGATGAAGGAAGCAAGAATGAAATTGAACTGAATTTTATTGAAACTGAAAAACAGATTGCTGACATTTTTACTAAACCTTTGGGAAATGAAAGATTTAAATTCTTAAGAAGAGAATTAGGTTTATGTAAATTTTAGCATGATGATTAACTCTGATCTCAATCTTGTATTAATATTTGGATTAGTTTTGAGAATGATTATGTATCAGCCTATCTTTAAAATTCTTGAATAAATGTTCTGATCTGTCTTGAGAATGTTACAAGTCTGCTTGCTAGTAGTCTTATCATTGTCATAGATGAGTCATCTTGATCTCAGAGGTATATCAAATGATATGTGGTGGAAGGATAGATTCTGTCTGTCTGAAAGCCCATACCATGTGTCGAGGACTATCCTCCCCCAAGTACCATGAATCAAGAGAGTCTATGCATTGCACTGTACTTCTTAATGTTGGGGCTAGTGTCCTATGGATAGTTATGTCTGAATGTCTGAATAAACATGCATATAGACAGGGGGAGCTTTTGTTTAGAACAAGATTGCTTGTCCATGCTACACTGTTTTGTTAGGGGGAGTATGGTTAAGTCATGTCTGGGTGTGATCTGTTCAAGATATTCAGTCAACGTTCAGATCAGTGTTTTTTTTTGAAACTTCAAACTCCTATCATTCAAATTTTCTCTTCAGATTCAGAAACTTTCATAACTCAGTCTTTTTTGAACTCAATTGTATCAATTGGCATTGTCTAGATCTATTTCTATCATTTGGTGACATTTTCATTCCTTGATATCCCTCAGGAGCAGACTCTGTGCTTCAATGTCAATTCCCTTACTCTGAATAGATGATAGTCTTGCAAACAGTTCATTATCTTAAGTAGCAACTATCATATGTCTTCTACATTAAGAATCATGTTTGCTTCATGAATGAACTGATGGTTTAATCTTAATAAACTGTAGAGTTTAAAGACTGTACTCAGAAAATAGGGTGGTGGAAAATTATTTATAGCTCTCGACCTCCTTCTCATGATTGTGACAAATAAGATCCTTACAGTATCTAAAAATGAAAAACTTAGTGAAATCTAGGTTGAGAAACTCAGATAGTGTATTATTTTTAAACAAGCCACTTTGAAAAACTGTTTGCAAAAAGAAAGGCATTAGTAAAAGAAATGAATAAATCAATTGGCAGAGCAATGACTGAACTACACTGAGAAACTGAGTACTCCATCAATGAAATTGAGAGAAATTCATGTCATGAAGTGCTTCATGTTAACTCTGTTCACATGATCAAACCTGTAGAATTGGTTTCACTGAGTAGCTGAGGGTACTGGCATCTGATAAACATGTACCCTTATGCAAAAAGGTGTAATCATGACTGATGTTTTTGATCAGAGACAGATGTGGTATTTTGTGCTTAGTAACTGGGGGGACTGGCATCTAACCCACGTGTACCCTTAATGTCAAAGGCATAGATGATACCTGTCTATTCAAAAGCACGGTTCTAAAATCAAAATTGAAAAAGGTTTGTTGTAACCCTTGCAATTCCAGTTTTGCTAAGTGTCAAATTGTTTAACCTCAATACACATCCTAGTTACTCCCATAGATATTCATTGGTTCTGGAATCAGTAAGATACAGTTTGACCAAGTCTATCATGGTTATGTGACTTAGGTTCACTGCTATAAACGGGTACTATAACCTTAGCTACGAGATTCAGTGAATCTACTCTACCTTTTATCACTATTAAACCAGACATTTGTTAAGAATGCATAATCTTGATTTTTATGCCTGAAGACTTTCCATATAATATGCTTATCTTCTGAACTATTGCACAGGATGTTACTCTATTCCTTTCCTCCTCTGGTTACCCTTCTTCTCTTCCGCAGTTTTCCTCACTCCTTGTTTACTGATGGCAATGGGGGAGAAAAAGGACTTCGTGGTATTTTGATTCAGGATAATCTTGTTAAAGGGGGAGACCATATCTTCAGGGGGTAGATGTGTTTTGGAAGAGTATCTAGTGTTAGGAGAGTTTTGGGAGAGAGTTTCTTCAGGGGGTAGAGACACTTGGCAAGTTCAGGGGAAGAGATTATCAATTGGTATCAAATGGATCATATATGGTTTGGCTATGGCAAAGAAGGAGATTAGCATTTTAATCATTGTCTGCATTTCACTCTGTGTTAGGTCTGCATCTGTGTATTCGTCTGTTGCATTGTTTGACTATGCTTCATGATAAATACGTCTTATATTGGATTAAACTTGTCTCATCAAAATATATCATAATTGTGGGTGTTGCCATCATCAAAAAGGGGGAGAATGTTGGGTCTCCTCTAGAGTTGATCAGCAGTGTAGAGACTATTGTGTGTTGATTATGTTTTGAATGATTGGCAACAGTAGAGTTGACTTGGTTGACTATAGAGTTGACTTTGGTGACTTTATCTTGACCATGGTAATATTGTGTATTTTGATGAATGTTTTATATGTCAGATCTTTACATAAAACACTTCTGCACCTTCATACTGTATTTATCTAAGGTCGGTGCTATTCACTATTGACTGAATAGCCAGGTCAATGCATACACAGATTCATTAAGTCATTCCATCAAATAGTTTGCATACATGAGCATTCCTATTCTTAAGGTCGATGCATGTTTCAGAAGTTCTTCACTGAGGGCGGTGTCAAGTCCTCATCAGGCCAGTGCATGCATTAGACATGGTTAATTAAGGTCCGTGCATATGCTCATGAGGTCGGTGCTAGCCTGTTGTGCATTGTCATATGGTCGGAGCTAGCATTAGTTTTTCTGCACAAGGTCGATGCTAGTTGCGTTGATTCTTGCAAGTGAGGTCAGTGCTAGTTGTCATTTGAGGTCGATGCAAGTTCTCATGTATACTCAAGGTCAGTGCTAGTAGCATCTCATGCATACTTAAGGTCGGTGCTAGTAGCATCTCACGCATACTTAAGGTCGGTGCTAGTTGCATCGCTCATAAAGTAAGGTCGGTGCTAGTTGCCATGATTACATAAGTGAGGTCGATGCTAGTTGCGTCACTCATGTAGTAATGCCGGTGCTAGAAGCCTCTCATGCATACTCAAGGTCGGTGCATACTCGAAGTCGATGCATGTCTTCACTAGCAGCATATCAGGTTAGTGCATGCTTTGCATCGCACATAACCAAGGTCTGTACATACTTGTCTTATGCATATTGGAGGTCGGTGCATGTCTTGATATACGCATGCAAAGGTTGATGCACTGTCTGCTTCATGCATATAAAGGTCTGTGCATGTTTTCATACATGTGTAATAAGGTCAGTGCACACTTGTATCATGCATAACCAAAGTCAGTGCATTGTTTGCCTTCGAGTGTAGATGGTCAGTGCACTATCTGTTCTATATCATAACAAGTCAGTGCTAGCCTACATCTCCTCATGTACTGAGGTCGATGATTGTAGCCACTAAGGCCGATGCATGTGTATATCCGGTCATAGCTAGCTGCATGATATAGTCTGTGTTAGTTCTCTATCTTTGCATCTGTGCCTATACACATAGACATGTGAATTGTCTAAGTCCATAACACGTGATTGATATCTTTGTTCGTTACAATGACAGGTAAGACTCATGATCAAACACCTGACGCGTGTCCCAACTACCTGCGAACCTAAAGTCATGAGCAACTTAAGTACCAGGATAAAAGGCACGTGATCCAAGGCAAAAGGTGAAATGATGTTCGTGACACGTGAAAAGTGATCAAATCAAGATGTTGCCACGTGGCCATCGTAACTCAGATCTGAACAAACTTTTGGGCAGAAAACGTGATTTCCACGCGCCCATCATCTGCTGCCTTATAAAGGGGGCAGATCGCCCAATTTAGGGAGTAGACAAAGAAAAAGGAAGAAATATCAAGAAAAAGAGAACCAGAGCAAAAAGAGAGAGAGCGAACCTGAGAAGAGCCCAGAGAGAGAATTTGAGAAGAGAAGAAGAGGAGCATTGAGAGAAGAGCAATGTATTGTTAGAAGGGTGTGAGTCTGAGTTTTTGCAAGTTGTTGTTTCAGGCTTCTTGGTTCAGAACCAGAGCTGATCTGCTCTCTGTGAGAGCTACAGTTTTTGTTTTTGCTTTTATGCTTTTCAATTTCTGCTTTGAAACCTTGTTTTACAAGCTGCGGGTCAGCAGATTGGGCAAGCTATAATCCCTAGCGGTAGAGGAGGATTCCTCTGATAGCTTAAGCTGTAAGGCTCAGCATATGTAGGGAAGGTTTCCCCAAAGCTGTGGATCAGCATATTGGAAGCTGTGAATCAGCAGTGAAGCCACACTTGGTTTAAGTGTGGGGTGGATGTAGATCTCTGCAAGAGATCGAACCACCTAAAAATCGTGTGTCTATGCTTGATAGTTTGTGATTGCTGCATATATACATCTGTTATTATCTTGTCTCTTTTGGTTGACATATTGAGTATTCAAGAGAGTGAAGAAGGTATATAAAAAGGTACCGCTCGAAGGATATGTTAGGCTTATCTGAAAAGTGGTTTATCTTGCGTGAGGAGACTCGTTGAGTTCAATCTCTGCCAAGTAGCTCTTCACATTTCATCTATCTGGAATTAAGTTCTGCTGCTGTTGTGTTTTTGAGTTCACACACTCTCATGGTTTGTTTAATAATATTGTGTTGGCTACGCTCTAGATCCCATAGCTCTGTGCTCAATCCGAAAGTTACATACGACTATTCATCTCTTGTTCTAGTGATTCTGTGTCTAAATTGACTGTTCTGATTAAGCAAATTTTAATTCCGCATTTATCTGCTTAATCTTGTTTTAAATTTGGGGTAGATCTATTCACCCCCCCTCTAGATCTATATCATAGAACTGAAGCCCAAGAAAGAGGTTGGTTCTCCCAACCCGGTTATCTGATGGTCTTGAAATTTTGATACATCATCCCCCTTCTTGTTACCAACTCCCATTTTAAATTTCGTGTCCATCTTCCACCATTTGCTATTTTTCCAAGTCATTTAGTTCCACCCGCGCAATCTGCCAGTTTGCAGATCTGCGAGGCAGTGTCCTGATCTTCCATTTTTCCCACCCCTTAAACTACCTCAGCAAAATCCCAAAAAAATTGAGCACGTCCCACACATCCCCCTCTATCCACCATAAAATCCCCAAGATCCGGATCCTCCCCTTCCCTGTCGGTCAAAGGCCATTTTCATGCAGCTCCTTGTCTGTCCTGACTGTCTATAATCTGACCAGTAGAAAACAAATGTGCCATAGTGATTTTCATTTCCAATCCATTTACTGGATGGATTTGAAATTAATTTATGTTGTAGCCCTTTGAGTCCTCTGTCAAACGGCGCCAACCTCGCCTCAATCCACCTTCGGATCTGGGCGCAACAATTCTTTTCGCTGGGTCGCGCAGATCTATCTCGAGGTAGGACTATAGAACAGAGTTGGGAGTTAATTTTCCCATAAATCCCCAACTCCGAACCAGCGACCGCCGCTCCCGACGATCGACCGGCAACCCCCCAACATCGTCTCATCCAGCCGCCACAGTAAGGAGATGTCTAGAAGCCGCCGTCCCAGCAGTCGAGTTCACTTGCTATCCAACGAGTTTGAACAGTACCGAGTCGGACCAGCAGCACGCCTCCAGCTCGAAAGCCCTTCCGGCTTGTTGCCCGCCAACCCGAGTTCGCTACTCCCGGGTCCCATGTGTAGCCCTTTACCTCCCTGCGTAGAGTGGGCAGTAAATTTGTTGGTGTAATTATTTAATTAATGTACACCGGGAGTACGAGTCTTGGCCGTGGTCGCCTTCCCCACGCCCGGAGCGTGGAGGTATCGTTTCTGCTCCTTCACTCGGCATTTCGCTTACTTCGTATATTTCTATATGCCACTGCGAGAGTGATAGGATAACTAGCTCGTTCATATTATTTCAATCACCGCTGTGCGAGGGAGAGCGAGACCCGTCCCGTGACCCGATCGGAGCACGGAAGAGCCAAATACCCTTGACTCATTGCCGGTTTCTCAACTACGCACATCCGCACTCTTCCCTCGCCAGGGACGAGTCGCGAGTTTGTCTAGAGTCCAAGGTTCGCATTCAAATTGGCATCGAGTCGCGTCCCATCCCTCATCAAATTAGTATCAGAGCGGGTTAGAGTCTAGGGTAGTCGGTCCAAAGTTTACATTGCATTCCATACCCGGTATATTAAAAGGTGTCCCCGGAACGATAGGTTACGCCTATTGGGAAGGTAACACACTTGCGTGAGTGCGATCTTTGGATCAAACCTCTGCCACGTACTAGATATTGGTTGAGTCTAGGTTTGGAGTCGAGTCTGCATTCCAACTTTGCATTATTGTTTTAGGGTCGTGTCTAGTCCGTTAGGTAGTCGATTTTTTCTTTTCACCAAGTGTCGGCATGGCCATCCTATAGCTCCCCGTGTGCCATGGATCCCCAAAAGCCCACGTCATATGAATGGTGGCGACACACCCAAGGATGGAGAATCCAACCCTTCCACCTCCGTTGGCCCGAAGCCTCGGACTTCTATGGCTCCAAAGTCCCGAGCGACTACCTAAAGTGAGAAGCCGCTATGGCGTGAGATGAAGAGCGAGCTTAGAAGGGTCTACCTACCCGGCCCAGTCACCTCCAACCAAGTGGGTCATAATCGGAGGCAACGAACCCCGCACGTGGATGAGCCTCGACCCAAGACTAGGCCAATTGAATATGAGCAAACCCACCATGATGCCCCTAGTCCAAACCGCACCTTAGACGACCTCTTGGAAATGTTTTTGGACCGGTTGGATAGGATGGATAAGATGTGGGCACAACTCCTGCCCGAGCCTAAGGAGGTCATAGCCGGTAGTCTGAACCTGGTTCCATCTATGGAGTCCCCGGGTCCTCTCCTCATCATAGAGGACGTCCTCTCCCCATCCAAGGGAGATGTTTCACCACAACCTTCACCCTTCGACCCTCATCTAGTGCCATTCTCGCCTCCCGAGGGTGAACTTGTCATTGGAGATCCTTTGCCACGCCATCATCCCTAGATTCTCAGCCAAAGCCACCCGTACTTCTAACGGGGAAGGTAATCATCGAAGAGCCACTACTTAGATGGCTTAAGAAGGGCTTGGTCCCTAATGCACCTTGTTACCCATACATGGACCCCACGCTACAAATAGTGCCCGTCAACTCCTTCCACACAACTTTCTGGTCTTGTCACCATGTTGATAGATTGGATGACCTTATCAAGGGATTAGACTGGCAAATGACGTTGACGTCCATGTTGGCCCGAGGCTTCGACCAATCCACAAGTCATAGCTTCACCCATCCCGCTTTGGGGTCCATTACCTCTGTGTGTACCGTGGGTCATGTCACCACGGAGGTTCTCTTATTCCTCCCCATGCCGGCCGAGCCTAGCTTCATTCCACTTATCCCGAGGGAGGAACCATACCTTCTACATATGACCATCGTCCCACCGACCACAATAAATGAAGGTGATTATTTATACCTTCAAGAATTTCAAACTTGGGACCGTGTCATGGGGGAAGCCACATCGAGGGGTCACACATTCTTTGATCCCTTCGACCCCTTCCTTAGTGAGCCTCGTGACCTACAACCACCATTCCACCTTGTTAGGGAAGTCCCCTATCACACCCCTACCCCACGGGCCAGTCCACCTACACTCCGCAAGGAGCCCATTCATTGGGGTACAGAAGAAAGTGACTTTGGCTCTCCTGGCCCACCCAAACCTTCCAAATCCAATGGGCCGTCAGTGTATGAATGGTGCATGTTATGATGTCTAGGATTCCATTCCACTAATATTAGGTTGCGTCATGTGTATGAAAGGCACACATTCGGATGTCCTGGTCCACCATTGCATATGTATGGGTCGGTCTAACAGTAGATTTGTCTAGGGTCATGTGTGAGTCCATGTTTTTCTTTATTTGTCCAGTTTGTCAAGATTGTCGAGTACATAGGGAGTCTGCATACGTTGAGTCGAGTCGATCTAATGCATGCTCGCGGCGTCAGTCTCTTTCAAGTAGGATGCAAGTCGGATCTCATGCGTACGTTGTAGACTTGTCAGAATTTGGGATCAGCTCTACCATAATGTCTCGGATCTAGTCACATAAAGGGACCCAGCGGTGATTCCTAGTGAGTCATTGAGCCATCTCTTTCCTTTGAGAGTGACCCCACCCCGGAGTGTCCACCACTAGCCTCATTCACACAACTGTGTGAGCATATAGAACATATATGGGATGAGCAGGTGATGATTACTAGGAGTGGAGTGTACCTTCGCGCTACCTGGTACGGTGACGGATCCGCAGGAGCCACGTGAACAGTCGTACCCCTTACTCGACGGGGTTGAGTTCTTCCCACTCGGGGAGAATTGATGGGACATAGAAGCAAGACCACTAACTTTTTTATTTGCATTTATATCCTTGAGTTAATTGGGTTTGCAATTGTATGGCAATTATAAGCCAATGGGTTAGTCATTAGGAATTAGTGGGTTTCTTTGCAAAAAGGCTACGTAGGCCCTGCGGGACCCCCACATTCTCTCCCATTGGGCCACCTAGACTCTCTAGGGCCCATGTGGGGCTGGTCCATGGTCCAAGGGGGAATATTGACTAGCCCCTCTTGTTGACTCCAAGAGGGGGGCGCCCCCTCCCTTGTCCCCATGTGGGATTTAAATAATCTCCCCCTTTCCACCTATTTTTTGAATTTTGTATTTTCTTTGACCACATGGGAGAAAGAATTAAATATTCTTATCCCTTAATTGCCCCTCCCTAACTCTAGATCTGAGGGTAGCAATGGTCATTTAGTTAGGTCTATAAAATCCATGTATTTTGTTATTTTCACAAGAATTATTGAATGAAAATTGGCATTTGCCCCAAGGAGCCCAAGGGCGTAGCCCTCTCTCTCTCTTGTCCACCCTTGCAACTGTGAAAGCTCTCTTTTTCTGAGGTGTGATACCTCCTTATCAGCCCCCCTCTGAGTGAGAAGCTCAGCACCGCCGCCGCCACCGCCATCGAGCCGCCGTCGCACCACCACCGCCATACCGTCTCTGATCTGTCCACCTCTAGACAGTAGCCTCAAGCCTGATTTTTATCTCCCAATCCGGAGATCTGATTTAGCTCTAAATTGGAGGGTGTGTTCCCCACGTTGTTCCCACTCTCCACAAAAATTTCCAAGTTAATCCCCCTTTGTTTGCCCCCCTTTCCATTTAAATTTCCACTGTCTACACAATCTGTCCCTGTACAGATCTATGTTCCAGTAGCCCACTACTTCACCGATTTGATTCCCTTTCCAATTTCAGATCGATCTAAAATTTGGACTGGACCTTCTGTCCCTAAAAAACCCCTTCCACAATTTTTTTCATGATTTTAGGAGTTTGTTTACCTTAGCTAAAAATCTCTGCAAAATTTAGATTCTGTTCTTTCTTCTGCAGTCCAGATCTGACCACCCATGCCATAAAATCCTTCCCACCCCTCAAACCACCTCAGAAAAATACAAAACAATTATTTGCGTGTTTCTTACTTCCCCCTCCAGCTCTCATAAAAATCCCAACTCCCATATCTAAAGTTTGAGCCTCGGTCAAACCTGATTACCAGGCAGACCCCAGTCTGCCCAGTATTTCCGGAGACAGAAGATCTATCTGTTCTAAATTCCACCAAGGAGGATACATAGACAGAAAAATTCCTGTAACATCAGGTGATCATAGATCTGCAAGAGAGCTTCGCAACGGCGTTGGTTTCCCATCGATCCGACGTCGGAGATGATCACAGTAATTTTTCTCATCGAGTCGCGCAGTGCTGAAACAACAGAACAGATTCGGGACAGCAAGCTGTAGCACCGAGTAGCGGCACGTCGGAACTGTCGAAGCTGCCCAAAAAGCCACCCGTCAACCCGAGCTTGATCCTCCCGGGTCGCCAATGTAGCCCTTTACCTCCCTGAGTGGAGTGGGCGGTGAATTGCATTTCTGTCATTATTGTTACTTCATTTGTATCGGGAGTACGAGTCTTGGCCGGGGTCGCTTTCCCCACGCTCGGCAGCGTGGAGGTATCGTGTCTGCTCCCCTCTCGGCAATTTACTTTACTCGTATATATTTCTATATGCCGCTGCTTGCATGTGATATGTTAATCTAGCTCGTTAAATAATTTTAATCACCGCTGCGAGAGAGGGTGAAACCCGTCCCGTGACCCGATCTGGGCATGAAAGTGAGAGTTGACCACCCTAGCTCATTGCCGGTTTCTCAACCGCGCACATCCGCATGTTTCCCTCGCTAGGGATGATCGCAAGCTAGAGTCCCAGGTTTGCATCAAATCGGTCGAGTCGCGTCTCGTCCCGCATCACGCCATAGTGCAAACCATCGTGCCAAGAGCCACAGCACAAGCCACAACTTAACCTCAAAACAATGCCACAAGACAAGATGAGAAAGATCAAGCTCAGCTAACAATAGCTCACCCAGAAGAAAATCCTAAGCTCGCCCGAGCACTCTCTCAAACAGGGCATCCAAACGACCACCTCAAAACACAACCTTAACACCTCAGCACCTCAGGGGCTGACCAAACCTCAAGTTGGGATGGCCAAAACAACATTAATCTCCTTAGAGAACATGCACGGCCATTACACCAACAACAATTCCCATCAGCCACCTGATCACGCCACAGAAAATCTCAAACACCGCACCACAGATTCACGCCTAACGGCAAACTCTGCCCAGCGTAGCATAACCGAGACCAACATTATGGACGATGAAATCGTGGCAAGGAGAGAGAAGGAGGAGGATGAGGACGAGTTACTAGGCGATATAGGAAAGGTGGTGGAAAATACGACCTAAAGGAAACACTCTAATGGAACACGGAGAAACTAGACTTATCCAATCTCCGGTACGGGGCGGAGATAGAGATCCGAAGATCCTCTCACGCAAGCTAACTACCTTCTCAACAGGCGTGACCTTTTGTTTCGGGAGTAGCTTTTAATATACCGAGTATTGGGATAGAATATGTTGGGACTCTAGGCAACGAAGGAATGCAAGATGTTGACACGAATAATGACGAGGATGCGAGTGGCATCACAAGAACGGGAAATAGGGGGGATACAAGTTGCGTGGTGAAACCCTGGGGAGAATACCCGGTGAGGGTTGTCTCTATCAGGTTCAAGAATAAGGGGACAGACGCAATGAAGACGCGAAATTATAGCGGGATATCACTCACCATAAGATCATAACAGTAATATAAACAAAAGCAAACCACCGCAGGACATTGGTCTTTGCGGGATTTTCATAAAAATATATATAGTAGTAGTAAATATATGTATGTATAGTAAACCACAGCTAGACATTGGTCTTTGCAGGATTTTTATAAAAATATATAAATAGTAGTAAATATATGTATGTACAGTTAACCGCCGCAGGACATTGGTCTTTGCGGAATTTTTATAGAAATATAAATAATAGTAAATCTAAGTATATACAATAAACCACAGCGAGAAATTATTCTCCGCGGGATTTTAACAGAAATATAAATAACAAAAATATAAAGGGGATCAAATAAACCGCCGCGAGATG
The DNA here is from genome assembly GCA_022559845.1 of Amorphophallus konjac. Taxonomy (NCBI): domain Eukaryota; kingdom Viridiplantae; phylum Streptophyta; class Magnoliopsida; order Alismatales; family Araceae; genus Amorphophallus; species Amorphophallus konjac. Next base: position 252,971,295 of record CM040118.1, on the reverse strand, counting down.
TCACTCTCTGCGGGGTTTTAAAGCGAGGATAGGGGTATGCTAAAATTAAACCGTTAGGGGTTGAGTTAGAGTACAGAAAGTAAATTACAGAAATTAAACAGCCATAGCGGGAAGTGACTCGTCACGGCCTCGGAGGGAGAGGAATGGTACAGAATTTAAATTGCACAAATTAAATGACTGAAATGAAATAGGGAGGGGGACTGTCGTGGGGAATGATCCTCCGCACGGGTGAGAGATACCGCCGCGGGAAATGACTCTCCGCACGGTGTTGATGTAGGAATACCGCCGCGGGAAATGACTCTCCACGCGGTGTTGAGGGTGTGATCGTCAGGGGCTGAGAACCCCACAATGGAAAGAGTCTAATCGTGTCCGTCTCGAGAGCGGAAACAGTGCGGGTCCTTTCTTCCTCTTCTTTCGGCCGGCCGATGAAGAGGGCTTCCTTTGTTTACCCTGGTTAATGTTGTCCCCTTTCTTTTATTTTATTTTATTTTTTTATTTTTATTTTGAAAGAGATCTAGAGAGAGAAAGAGAGAGAAAGTCAAGAGAGATATAGAGAGGGAGAATGAGATATAGCAAGAGAGTGAGATATAGAGAAGAATAATAATATCTTAGCGAATATATATATATATATAGAGAGAGAGAGAGAGAGAGAGAGAAATTCCCCTTTTTTTGTTTGTTTTCAAGGTGGAAAATAGAGAGGGATGGAGATAAAGGGCACAGCTGAAAGATCTACTCATGAAGGAAGAAACCCTGCAGTGGAGGCAGAAGGGCGCCAGAGAGAAGTGGATTAAAGAAGGTGATAGGAATATGATCAAATATTTTCACCTATCAACTGTGTGCTTAAAATTAAGGATAAGAAACAGCTTGGGGGAGATTATTTTGGGACAAGGGAAGGTGAATGACACACAAGCTGATATTCAAGATGAGCTGTCTAGCTAGGCATCACTTCTCCTTGAGTTGGAAGTCACAATCGCACCAGCTACAAGACATGGAGAAGAAACCTAGCTAGTATCAGCATATATTTATCTTCAGCACATATTTTTTTTTTAATTAAGGTCATACTTGCATGGGGGCAAGGGGGGAAACTCAACCCCGGCCACCAAACAAGATAATTTTATATATATCAAAGGAAAGAGAGAATGGAAAAGATAGAAATGGAGAGAATGACGAGGGTTTAATCATAAGAAAACACATATGTATATATACATGTTAAAAGTTAAAACCCACGTGTGAGCATGGTGGAGTGGAGAGCTAGAGAAGAGAGAGAAAGAGAGAGATACAGAGCGGGTGGGGGAGAGACACAAAGAGAGATTTAGAGAGAGATAGAGTGGGATATAAAGAATAATAATAATCAAAATATTAAATATTATTAAGAGCATATATAGAGAGAGAGAGAAAAGGAAAGATTCTCTTTTTTTATTACTATTTTATTTCATTTCGTTTTATTTTGATGAGGGCCAAGAGAGAGAAGGGAGAAAGGAGAGAGGAAGAGAGTGAGAGAGAGAAAGAGAGAGAGAGACGCGGAGAGAGATAGAGTCAGTGAGAGAGAGATTGAGGGAGGGAGAGAGAACGAGAGGGAAAGAGAGAGAGGGGAAAAGAGAGAGAGAAAGAAGAGAGAGAAAGAGAGTGGGAATGAGAGAAAGAAAGAGAGAGTTAGAGAGAGACCGAGAAAGAAGGAGAGTTAGAGAGACCGTGAGAGAGGGGGAGCATGCATGGGTTCACGAGGGGGTGTGGGGTGCGGCTGCGGTGACGTGGGGAGGACGCGGCGGGCGACGGCAACGAGGTGGGAAGGGCGATGATGACCGGCGGCATGGGCGACGGGCTCGACGGCGGTGTGGGCGACGGTAACGGCGACGAGGCGGCCGGGGAGGGCGAGGGAGGTGGACGGTGGCGGGCTCGACGTGGAGGGTGCAGCGGCGTGGCCGTGAAGGATGGGGTGTTAGAGAGGGAGTCTTCAGAGGGAGATGAGTGGGAGAGAGATGTTCTCTGAGTGGGGAGAGAGGAGATGGGAGGAGAGGTTCTCTGTGGGGAAAAAGGAGATGGGAGGAGAGATCGTGGGTGAGAGTAAGGGAGGTGTGCATGCGGTGGTTAGAGAGAGAGGGAAAGTGGGGACGATCCGGCGATGGTGCAGTGAGGTGGACTGTGAGTGGCAGCGATTGTGGGGGGCGATGGGGGTGTTGTCGGAGTGGAAGTGAGAGAGGGGAGATGGAGGGTTGCTGGAGGGTGGCCGAGTGGTGGATGGTCGCAGGGTGTGCAGTGTGCAGGGTGGGAAGTGGGTCGCGGGTGATGCCGGGAGAGGAGGACGCCGGTGGAGGGGAGATGGTGTGTGGGGGGGCGGTGGTGAGGTCGACGGTGTGAGAGAGGGAGTGGGGAGGCCGGCCGCGGTGTGGAGTGTGTGGGAGAGAGGAGGTGGCTGTGTGGTTGGAAGGAGGTGGTAGCGAGAGAGAGAGAGAGGGAGGCGGCGAGGTGCAGGTGGGTGTCGGTGGCGTCGACAGTGAGAGGATGGAGAAGGAGGAGGGCCGGCCGGTGGTTTGGGATAGTGCAAGCGGTGGTGAGGAGGGGGAGGTCTGCCGTCAGTGGGGTGAGTAGTGGCGTGGGACAAGAGAGTGAGGGGTCGCAGCGGTGTGGAGGAGAAGAGTGGAGGGGAGACGGGTGCAGCAGTGGCAGGGGGTGTGGTGTAAGGAGGGGGAGGTGAGGTGGTCATCCGATGGGTGGAGAGAGGGAGAGGAGATGGGAGAGTTGCTGGAGGGGATCGCCGGCGGCAGTGGGTGATGGCCGGAGGGGTATGAGAAAACAGAGAGGGAGAGAGGGAAAAGCAAGAGAGGGAGAGTTGCGTCGGTGGTGTTACCAGCGTTAGGGGTTAGCAGGTGGAGGCGTGGGGGGTTTTATGGTGCCTGCGCGATCAAGGCTGGGTGAGGGGGAGGCTCGGAGGCGGATGGAAGAGAGGGAGGCGTGGTGAGATGACGAGGTGGCGGAGGTCGGCGAGGGAGTGGCCGTGGGTGGCTACCGGTGGAGGACGTCAGAGGTGGAGAAGAGAAGGCGGGGAGAGCAGTGCTGCGGCGTTGGTTCACCTGGGAGGGAGAGGTGGAGTGAGGTTGGCCACGGTGGTGGGCAGTGGGATGGGGAAGAGGGCGAGAGGGAGGCGGCGGTAGTGAAAGTGAGATGGGAGGTGGCAGGGGTTGCTGGGTTTCAGAATGGGAGAGGGAGGTCCGAAGTGCAGTGGAGATGGGTGCCGTGGGTTGCTGGGTGAGCTGGGGAAGTGTTGCGTGAGGGGAGAGAAGAGAGGGTGAGGTGGTCGGAGGGCTGCCGCGGCGGTGGGTTTCAAAGTGGGAGAGGGAGTGTCCGAGGGAAATAATGAGAGGGGGAGAGTGAGGGAATGAATGAGAGGGGGAGAATGAGAGAGTGAGGTGGGAGAGTGGATTTCGATGGCAGTGGGGAGAGGATGAGTGGTGAGATGGGTTGTGGGGTTGTGAATTATGAAGAGATGGGTTGTGGGGTTGTGTCGGGAGATGGAGATGGTTAGGCATGTATGGAAGGGAGAGAAGAGAAATAATCATGGAGGGAAAAAAATGATAGAGGGGACAAGATCCGAAGAATAAGGGAAGAGTGGGGTATGAGCCAACATAAGTATATAATAGTTGTTTATTTATTTTTGTTTCTTTTATTTTTTTTATTTTGCTTTTTTTGTTCTATACTTTTTTGTTGTTGTTTTGGTTTATATTGTTTTTGTTTTGTTTATATATATATATATATATATATATATATATATAATTTTTCTTTAAAATAATCATCACAATTCCATGATTTATTATTATGATTTTTTTGCATATTTTGATTATATATAAAAAAGAGGTGTCTCATTAATCATAAAGAAAATTATTTTATGTGAACTCGTAATTAGCATAAAAAATTTGAAAATCATTCAAATAACTCAAGTGTGCAAGCCACTTCAGGGCATCGTGATGTAATGCGAGATTTACTCACTGAAATATCAAAAACGGCGTGTCTACAGCTGCCCTGCCTTGGCTCCGCTTTGTAGGGGAAAGACATGTAGTGGAATGAAATGAAGTGTATTGGAATGAGATGGAGTGGACTGAAAAGCGGATGTCAAGATATGATGAGACACGCTTTCCACATTTCATGATTAGAATCTTTCAAGAGTTTCAACAAAGCAACCCTGAAGAAGGTCCTCTGAAATGAACGATTGTTTGGATGGTAAACAAACAAGGAAATGAAATAATGTGCGCAGAGGCACGACTAAGAAAAGGGACCAACTTCCATACGTGGAAGTTCTTGTTGGTCATCAACATACAGGTTTCACCATTGGGGAGCGGTTACCAGCTAATGTGGAGGTGCTACGGCCAAGGTGGGTCCGAATGGAGTAAAAATAAAGGAACAGTTGAAGATAAATCCAAACAAGGGTTTCTTCCAGAAAAATAACCCAAGACAGCCTCGGGAAAACTCAGTACTCAATTCAGAATGGAATATCACATATTCAGTTTAAGCATAACGACTCTCACAATTGAATTAAATGAATGATCTTCCACAGTGAAATCAAGGTCCAACATGTTGTGCCCATGTGGTTTTGATGATGGTTTTGATGATTGATTTTTGATGAGAGTTAATCACTGTGAGTCATCTTGCTGTGTGAGTCATCATGTTGATATTCAGTCACTTTCTGTTCATAATGCAGTCTTCTTCAAATGTTCAGTCTGATTATCAAAGCATTGTATTACTGTTCAGTTAGTTTAACAGATTTAAAGCATTGCATGTTTTATGTTAGTCATTTTGTCTGCTGCATAAAGCATGTTCAGTTATGCTGTCTATTTCTGCAAGTCTACACATCCTATTTGGTCGCTCTCCAAGTCTATACACTGCCAGCACACACGTACAAACTATCTTCATGTGAAGTCTTCACATCGACTGTTCATGCAAAGTCTAGACATTCGATCAAGTTTGTTCACTAGTCTTGGGATATGGATTCATAAAGTACATACACTCTTCGGTTGACTTCAACTAAAGTATGTACATCGGCATGCATTGCATCAAGTGTATACATTGGGTCATGCATTCACTGTAGAGTCTATACAGTGCTGAGTCTCCTGCATTCCTTCATATCAACTCTAGACATTGCATGCTAAAGTCTGCACATCGGCACTATAGCGTGCATAGCTCAAGTCTGTACATTGGCCAAGTATGTACATCGACTGTTCACAAAGTCTATTCACTGGACTTCACTTCAAAGTCTATACATTGGCTAAGTGTGTACATCGCTTACATTTCTTGAGATCAAGTCCATACGTTGCATTGTTTCTTCAAGTCCATACAGTGGCAAAGTCTGGACATTGTGCTTTGAAGATCACCAAGTCTATACATCGTGAAAGTCTATACACTCCTCTTGGCCTTAGCATCTATTTTGAAGTCCATACATTGGTCTTAAGTTCAAGTCTGTACAGCGTTACGTTCTCTTTGGAAAGTCTGTACAGCATCTGCATTGTCTCGCTCACACTTGCCAAAGTCTGAACATCCATGGTGTCTTTCATCGTCTCACTTTGCGTCTCACTTTGCAAAGTCTATTCATTCGCTGCAGAGATCACTGTCAAGTCTATACATTGGTCCGTCTCTTGCAGTGTCTCATCTGGTCCAAGTCAACACATCACTTGAAGGCTTCTGCATCAAGTCTATACATCGACTGTCTTGCTTTAGCTTAAGTCTGTACAGAGTCAGCGTCTCGTTGACCGTCTCTTGTTGTGTCTTCATGTTATTTCTGTGTTTGTGTCTTCGTGTTATTTTTATGTCTTCGTGTTATTTTTGTGTTTGAGTCTTCATGTTATTTCTATGTTTGTGTCTTCGTGTTATTTTTATGTCTTCGTGTTGCTTCTTTCTATCTTCGTCCAGGTTTCCTCTGATCGCGTATTTTACTACCGTTTTACTCCGTGTTATTTCCTTCTCACCTCGTGCTGTTCTCATCTGACTTCGTGTCGTTCCCTTTGTAGTGTTAGCTTTGTTACTGTGGTACCTCGTGTCGTTCTCTCTTTACCTCGTGATGTTCTCATCTGACTTCGTGTCGTTCCCTTTGTAGTGTTAGCTTTGTTACTGTGGTACCTCGTGTCGTTCTCTCTTTATCTCGTGCTGTAGTCATCTTATGTACCTCGTGTCATTCTCAGTATAGTGCACCTTTTGTTGTTCCTACACACCTCATGCAGCTTTAGCTTGAGTGTCAACCGACTTATTTCAGGTATATATATATATAGAGAACCCTGAGTATTAATGGTTTTAATCTCTTTATAGGAGAAGAAGAAAAACAAAAAGAAGAAGGTGGTCCGAGGAAGAATATTCCCCAGTGACTGGGCGGCACGTGATCCGAGGCTGGAAGGGCAGACATGATTGTGACACGTGTGCTGAAGCTGGCTGAGAGACTGACACGTGGCCACAAGTTCTGGGCGGGAAATGTGGAAGCCACACGCGCCCAGTGCTGCCCTCATGCTGGCTGCTACTTATAAAAGGAAGCCTTCATCCAACAGATGAAGACTGATCGAAGAAGAAGCCTGGAGAGCAGAAAGCCCTTCGATCCAGAAAAAGAAAAGAGGAAGAAAAAGAGAAGAAGAAGAAATAGAAGAAGAGTGAGCCAGCAGAAGAAAAAGGGGTTGCAGAGAAAAAGGAGAGAATAGCGTGGGAGAAAAGGAGAGCAGAGGAGAAAGAAAGAGAGATAGAGAGAGAGAGAGAGAGTTCGTGGAGAAGAAGGAAGAAGCTACTGAAGATCTATCCTCTGGCGTCTGGATTAAATCCTAGCCAGATCTGCTCCTTTGAGAGCTACATTCTTGTTCTTCATTTACAGCCTTCCGATCGCTGTGTATTTTCTATTTCCTTATTTTTTCTTTTGTTTCTTTGGTTAGCCTTGTTCTTCCGATTCTCAGTAGTGAGGTCGGGTTCCTCCTGGTGGGTCAGGAGAAGGGAGATCTGATCTCCGGTTGCAAGTAGCTGGGAGCTACTTGTGGGTTCCCTCCGGTTTGGAGGAAGGGAGGGTTGGTCCTCCGGTTCTGGGCTTGTGGGTTGCAAGTCCAGGGGTCCCTCCTGGTCTGGAGGAAGAGAGGTCTGCGACCTCTGGTTTCCAAGTGACTGGGAGTCACTTGGGGTGTCCCTCTGGTTGGGAGGAAGAGGGGAGTGTGTTCCCCTGGTCAAGCTGTGTGTCAGCACCTGTTGCAGACTGAGTCTGCTTGATTCTAGCATTGGCTAGTGAAGCCTCACTTCGGTTGGGAGTGAGGGGTGGATGTAGGTCTGGAGGACCGAACCACCTAAAAATCTTTTGAGCAATGGTTTGCTTTGTGTGATTGCTTCCGCTAGATGCTTGGATAGACGCGCTTCATGTGTTTGCTCATAAGTTTAATTGAATTAGTTTTATTCTGTGATTGCGTCTAGCATCTGGTTTTTTATTTGGCCATTATTCATAGCAGGATACATTCACCCCCCTCTGTATCCGGGCCTAGCACCCTAACACAACATGCATGCATGCTAGGTTTGCATGAAGTGATCTGTGGTGGTATAAATGTGATATGTTGTGGCACATTTTTTTATTGTTATATTTATTGTTATTATTTTTTTTGTTTGTTTGTTTTGTTTGTTTGTTTTTTTATGTTTTATTTGTTTCTCTCTCTTTTTTTGTTATTTTATACTAGTTTTTTCTCTCTTTTTTCTTTTTTTTTGTTTTCTTTACACACAACCTGTAATTTACACTCAAAAGCGAACACATCAAGACATAACCATTCCATCACACAAGAACATCACAAAAAGACAGAACGAAATCCATCATGGCGACCCCACAGCAACATTTTTTATTACTTCTTTTATTCCTTTCATTCCTATAAATATCCCCCCTTAGCCTTGGGAAGGACATAAGGAGTGGTATTGAATCCTTTGAGGGAGAAGGGGAGTTCTAGTCCTTTTAGATGGAAGCTGAATCTGCCCGTCCCGTTAAGAGAAGTAGGCCGGACAAGGGCTTGAAGAGGCTCAGCGATATCGAGGGTCACTTGAGCGAGATGATTTCTTCGCGAACGGTGAGTTGGTACTTTTTCTTTCTTTTCACTTTTTTTCTGCATTAATTCGCTTGGCTCTTTTCTTTCAGCCATACCCCCTCTTTCTGGGTCCGTGAAAATTCTCCAAACTGCCCTGGTTTTCAAAGCTCACTTCTAACATCACTATCGGTATGAGGGCTATCGTCACAAAATGGCACCTTCAAGGACTCTTGATTCATGCCAAGCATTACGACAAGATCTATATGAATTTGGCGGCCATGGGTGCACTAGTAGATGTTTGGCACCCTCAAACTCACACCTTCATCTTCCCCACTTTTGAAGCCACGGTCCTTCTTGAGGAGGTGGAACTTATGCTTGGTTTGAAGAGATTCAAGAATGATGGCAAGATAAAAATCATGCCCATGCTGAAAAAGGTAACTTCTGAGGAGGTTCTCAGAAGTTTCATGCCGTCCAAAGCCATCAAGGAGTCCAAACTCAAAAGGGCATCAACTTACAAAAGCTTGCGGAATGGACTATAAGTGCCCTGGAAGAGTCGACAAGTGATGATCACCTGGAGAAACTTATGAAGGGGTTCACGATCTATTTGGTGGGAGCTCTCCTATTTCCTTACACTGACAACATTATGGAAGAAGATCAATTAAGCGCGATTTGTGGATTTTGGGAGGGCAAACGAGTGGGGCCCGCCATCCTGGCATATATTTATAGCGGTCTCACGGCTTCCAGCATGGGTAAGCCTCCTTTCGATTGCGTACTCCTTCTGAATTTCTGGATTGACTTGCATTTCAAATTTGACCATCGCGAGGGGATGGCGACTTCCTCGAAAATCTTCCAACAAAGCCCGCTTTACCACATGGCCGATGTGTTAGGCTTTGGTGGTAATGTGGTAAATCACGTTCCCTGGCTGAAGAAATGCGAAGACTGGCGGTCTCACTTCAGCACCATGATTTAATCCATGTTCACTTGTGCGCCATCAAGCCTACTTGCATATGAACTCCTCACGAGGTCTTCCCCTGACACGGAGCTCCAGCTTGTTGGAGCGACTGAATTCATCCTTTACAATGCACATCGGTGTTATAATCAAATCGGCCTCCCTCGCCATTCTTTCCCATTGCTACCCGACCTTCCTTTGATTAAGGAAAGGGAGCTGGGCACGGAGGGTGATGCAAAGAACGTGAAGGCGATCAAAGCATCGTGGAAGGCAAGTATTTCATTGAAGGCAATGATGTCTGTTAACAAGGACGAGGAACTGTGGAATGCTTATGTAATTGAGCTGGGGAAATTGAGGCCCGATGTAGCACCCCGATGTATTATTAAATAAAATAAAAAGGGGATTATTCTTGAAAAATACAATAAGTCAAAATTCAACCAATTTATAAAAATCTAGAAAAATTATAATCGTATAGAGGATAGAAAACTCAGTCAAATTGTCTTCTACTACTAACCCAAAATAAAATCCTAGGTGAGCCGAATAAGAAGCTTAAGGCCCAAATCAACACTTAATCTAACCAGATCTTAAGTCGCCAATTAGGGCCCAATTCTCGATCATTTAAGCCCAAACCGGACCCGAATGAACGGCCTCGATGAGGAGATCGTTTCCCCTCTATTTCCAACCAGAACCCTAAACCCTAGACTTCGAATTTGGGGAAAGAACGGTAGCTTCACCGAGTCTTGCGCGATTCGCGGGCGATAGGAGATTCGTGGACTATATCCCCTTTAATCGACGCCCTAGAAATCATTCCCTCTATTTAAATTGACCCTAGACCGACCTAGAGACGCTTAGTTGCTGTGATGGCCGACGAGGAGCGCGGACGAGGTGATCTTTGGAGAAGTTCCCTAGCGCGGTTGGCGACCTATCGTCCCTCTTCTTCCCTCGTTTAAGATAGGTTTTAGCAGACCAAACCCTAAGTATTATATATTTTTAGATTCGTGTCTCAGCCCTCTTTCCATTGGTATAAAAAGCCCTAAAAGTTATTTAGTATCATGAGAGAAATCGTCATTTTAGTTGGAGCATGTCAGAATTAGGGTTACCTTGTTATCATCGATTAATGTTGGGTTTAACAGGCTTAATGATTCAATTAATCTATCCATGTTATGTAGTTTTTCGTACTCTTTCGAGTGAGACCTGTTTGCCTAAATTTCATGCTTTGTACCTCGCGAATTTGATATTCTTAGTGGAGGTTGTCTTAATCGCTTATTGTTCTGCCATATCATTTTATACACGGTCTTACAGTAACTGTGTAACTTTGAACGGCCCCTCGATAGACCGTATGGTCTTGGGCGACGGTTCATCTACAGACCGCTCAGTGACCCAGCGGCCCTTCGATAGACCGCTCAGGGCCCCTATAGCCTCCGGGTCCGCAGGACCTGAATGGCCTATCGATAGACCGCTGAGGCTTGTTGAGTGGTTCTGGACAGACTGTTCTGTCACGCAGAATGGATTATCGCTGATTTTAAGCAATGGCGAGTTCTCTTTGATCTAGTCTGTAAATAAGGTAGCAACCCGCAAAATTGTTGGAAATAAATGAAAGGTTATAATGCTCAAACTTGTCTACTTACTTTTGATCCTTGTTATCAATCTTGCCCTTCTTATTGTTATTAACTCATGAATGTATAACCTTAATCATGTTATGGAAAAATTCTTATTAGGAATGTTTTGACAGTCACTCCACTCCGGTGGATCTGACTGACCGATACATGTTGTATTCCGATGACTTACTAGCCTCTATTTCTTGTAATGGTTGGGACTCTCCGCCGGATACTCCTTCCGTCAGACTAGGACCTCCATTATGGGACCTCCGTAAGCCCCCGCGAGCCTGGGATTCCCACTAGGACGCCGGGCAGGTTGTACCACATATCCTGCACCAATTATCTAGCTCGGATCACTTGTTTTGGCTCTGTTCCTTGGCACTTCCGCCTTGGACCGTCTGAGACATGCGCGGTCAGACTAGGACCGTTTACCATGTTGAACAGCCCTAATTCGACCGTGTACCATGCCAGGTGCACTGACCTCTTTGGGTTGTGCACCGACCTTTGCGTTGGGTTAACTCCAATTTTGTACATGGCCATATATAAACTGTTCTATTGTCAAGCGGCCCATTTCTAGCCGTTTAGAAATGGATGTGCACCGACCTACCTGACTTGAATCGACCTGGTTTTTGCACCGACCTAGAGTGTTCATGGCCCATAGTTGACCGCTCTATTGTTCGAATGGCCCGTCCTGCACCGTGTACTCCCTTGACTCTGGGCCTTGTTCTTTCTTGCCCAGAATTACTTTCGGCGGCCCTTTTTAGACCGTTCAGTCACTGAACGGCTCATGAGAGGACCGTTTATTCTCTTGGCACCGAGCTGGGTTGTCCTTGGCCCAATTCATCCTTCATGGTCCAGTGTTAGACCGTTTTATTGTAAGCGGTCCAGATATGACCGTGTACCTTCCAGGTTGTGAGTTTTCATGATTTCTTGTGTGCCTCGATAGTCGGGCCAGGAATGGCTTGTACTATTTATATTCCTGGATTATTCTCGTTATATATTGAAACTTTCTGCCTGAATTCCTGTGAATGTCTAGACATAACTGGATCCTGGATCCACCAAATCAATGCCAACGCATCACAAGGGCCCGGTCTGGTACTGGGGAGAGCGTCCGAAAAGTACTTGTGCCCATGAGAGTTTGTAATGACATGGTGAGGCATTGCACTGAGTGCATGACTAGCGTGATGTCTATGATGTTCCATTCACATGGTTCTTTCTCTTGAACTTCTCCCTCATGGAGATATCTACATGACTTGCTTGTTACACGCTTGATCGGCCAATTCTTGGATATGCTATATTCTTGTTCTTTTGTTTGAGTAGTTCGTTATTGATTATCTTTTCGTTATCGCATCACATTGATGAAAATGGTTAATTACTTAAACTTGCATGTTATTACCAACTGAGCGTTCGCTCACCTAGTTATTTCCCCCCTTTTTCAGGTAGCTCAGGTGAGGACTCTCAAATTGATGGGGATGGGCAAGAGTGAAGACCTTGGAGCGAACCTGCCAGATAGCCTCGTGGAGTCTGTACTAGATAGTTTGAGTCTAAGAATGTAGTCGTGGCCGAGAGTTGTAAAAATTTTCAGTCGGTTATTATATAAACCTTGTTACATTGTTAGATATGAATCGTTGGTGTTGGAATGATGGTTATTGACTATGTTATGTTTTAATTAGTGGAATTGTTTGGCTATGGTGGATTATATTCCTTCTACCTTTGCTCTGATATGGCGTATGTTGGATGTATCTAGATTATTAGCCTCGGCACATCATGTCTGGAAATCAACATATTATTATTAACTCTTTCTACTGCCGCGTTCCGATATTCCGCATCGGGGCATGACAGTTTGGTGGTATCAGAGCCTAGGTTTTCTTATGTTCCTAGGTTCTCTAAGCTCTAGGGTTCTAGGTAGTGTCATAGGACCTATAACCCTGTTACAAATCTAAGGATCCAACCCGGTGAGATTCGGGTAGAGACTTGGGTTAAGTTAATAATTTACCTCCAGAAAGATTCCTTCCAATTGGTTCTAAATTAATCTGTTCTACGCGTAGGATATTTCAAATGGCAGCGGAATGTGCGCAATGGAGGGATATGCAACGAACGGTGCAAGGATTGACTCGGGCTCTGCAGCAAGTGGCCCAGGGAGGAGCGGCTCATCATGGAGCGAGAGATCTTCACCGAAATTTCTACGGAATGAATCCCCCTCGATTCAGTGGCTCGACGGATCCAGATGAAGTCGAGCATTGGCTGAAGGAGATGGATCGAATCTTCGAAGTGATGCAGTGCAGTGATCAAGAGCGTGTTCTCCTGACGACCTTTCAATTAGAACGAGATGCGAGAACTTGGTGGGATGCAGTAAAGGCTACTATTGGAGACAAGCAAGTCACCTGGAAGGAGTTTGAGGAACTCTTCAACAACAAGTATTTTTCTGACAGAGTGCAAGAGAAGAAGGCGGCGGAGTTCGCTGCTTTGAAGCAGAGGAACCTATCTGTTGCTGAGTATGAAGCTCAGTTTTCTTGGTTATCCCGTTATGCAACTCATTTAGTGTCTACGGAGAAGATGAAGGCCAGGAGATTTCTTAATGGTCTGAAGTTACATTATATCAACCAATTGGCACCAGTGGAGATCTAGACTTACGCCGAGATGGTGAGGAAAGCTCAAGTTCTGGAGAATACTCTAGAGATGACTGAGAAGATTCGTGGGAAGAATCCCAAGAAAGAACAGACTACTAGTTCTGGGAACTTTAAACCCAATAATGGCAAGAAGAGGCCCAATGGCGGGTCTAGTTCATGGAAAGGTAAGATGCTGAAAAATAATGAAAAGAAGCCTGGTCCGATTGTACGATCCAAGACCCCTTGCAAGTATTGTGACCGCCCAGGTCACAAGATGGAGGAATGCTGGCGCAAGTTAGGCGCCTGTCTGCGTTGTGGAAGTCGGGACCACCGTATTCCAGAATGTCCCCTCCTATCAGATCAAGCTACTCCAAACAAGCCGCAAGGAAGTCGGAATCAGCAGGGCAAGCTTCAAGCCCTACAAGAAGAGGAGACGGGAACCACCGAGGAGGGTGGACTTGTTGAAGGTACAGTTATTATTCATGATAAGCCGGCATTTGTCCTATTTGACACTGGAGCAAGGCACTCTTTTATTTCTTAGAGTTTTGCTAAGTCTTTAGCTGCGAAACCTATGTTAATGAATTCTCCCCTAGCGATCTCAACCCCCATTGGTTCAAAATCAGCAATTAAATATTACTACCCTTCTAGTAAGGTTTTAGTTAGTGGGTGGAATCTGCCAGCTGATTTAGTTTGTATGGACATGAGGGATTATGATGTAATCCTAAGAGCAGATTGGTTGGCTAAATATGAGACCAATGTTCATTGTAGCACTAGCTCTGTGTCATTTGCTGGGCACCCCAAACTTTCTTTTTTCGAGATTAGACACTCTAAGTCTGTGCCGCTCATTTCGGCCCTTCGAATTGAGAAGTTACTTAAGAAAGGATGTCAGGCTTTTCTAGCCTTGGTTTCTTTAACCCCTGAGAAGGAGATTGAGATAAAGGACATTCCTATCGTTCGAGACTTTCCAGATGTCTTCCCTAAGGAATTACCGGGACTTCCACCAGAGAGAGGTAGTATTTTCTATTGACCTAATTCCTAGCGTGTCTCCTATTTCAAAGGCTCCGTATCGTATGTCTCCTGCGGAGTTGAGATAATTGAAGCGACAATTGATGGAGTTACTCAAGAAGGGGTTTATTCGTCCAAGTACTTCCCCGTGGGGAGCCCCGGTGTTGTTCGTCCGGAAGAAGGATGGTTCGATGAGATTGTGCATCGATTACCGGCAATTGAACCAGCTTACAGTCAAAAACAAGTACCCACTGCCGAGGATCGATGAGCTCTTTGACCAAATAGCCAGAGCTCAATATTTTTCTAAGATCGACCTTCGATCAGGATACCATCAGTTGCGAATCAAGGATGAGGATATATTTAAATCGGCCTTCCGCAGCAGGTATGGGCATTTTGAATTTGTGGTAATGCCTTTTGGACTGACAAATGCTCCTGCAGCTTTTATGCTATTAATGAACAGCGTGTTCCAGCTCTACCTTGATCAGTGGGTCGTAGTGTTTATTGATGACATCTTGATATACTCTAAGAATGAGGAGGAGCATGCTGAGCACTTGAGGATGGCGTTGCAATTATTAAGAGATCATCAGTTATATGCCAAGTTTAGTAAATGTGATTTCTTGTTGCAAGAAATGTCTTTTCTTGGACACATTATCACCAGGGAAGGTATTTCTGTTGATCCTTCAAAAGTGGAGGCAATAAAGAATTGGGATAGACCTGCAAATGTAACTGAAGTAAGGAGTTTTCTAGGTTTGGCAGGTTACTATCGGAGATTTATCAAGGATTTCCCCAAAATTACAGTTCCTCTGACCAGATTGACCCGTAAGGAAAACTGATTTGAGTGGTCAGAGGGTTGTGAACTGAGTTTCCAGACCTTGAAGGAGTGTTTAACCACTGCCCCTGTTTTAGCCTTGCCTTCTGGAGAAGGAGGTTTTATCGTTTACACTGATGCTTCAGGTATTGGCCTAGGATGTGTGCTTATGCAGCATGAGAAGGTGATAGCTTATTCCTCTAGGCAGTTAAGGAAGCACGAAGAGAATTATCATGTCCATGATTTGGAGCTAGCAACAGTAGTTTTTGCCTTGAAGATTTGGAGGCACTACTTGTATGGAGAAACATTCACGATGTTTTCAGATCATAAGAGCTTGAAGTACTTGTTTTCTCAAAAGAAACTCAATATGAGGCAGAGGAGATGGCTGGAGTATTTGAAGGATTTCGATTTTTCTATAGAGTATCACCCTAGAAAAGGTAATATGGTGGCAGATGCTTTAAGCCGCAAGCCAATAGCAAAATTATCAAGTCTCATGTTACAAGAATGGAGATTGCTGGAGCAATTGGCTAGTTTAGATTTCAGCGTTGGCAAGGATCAGGTTTTGGTTGCACAGATTCAGCTTCGCCCAGAGTTATTGATGGAAATCCAGTTATAATATCCCAGACCTTTCAGATCCTTCTTCGTGGGTCCCGGATCTTCTTTCTCAGAGTGTTCGGCTCCATTGTGTCTGAAATTTCGTTTCGGACATCTTTTGTGTTCGGGTCGGCGCGATCCGGAGTTGTTTCGGAGGCCCGGAGTGCGTCCGCGGCTTTTTTCGCGCGTGTTTTCTGATTTCCGGTGTGTGTTTCGGTAATTCCTTCGGAACCTCGTTGCGGGTGAACCGGGTCGTTCACCTAGGCGAGAGTGGTACCGTTGCGATCGGTGCATTCCGAGGATCCCGAAAATGTAATTTTTAATTTTTTTGGTATTTTTTAGAATTTCTAGATTTTCTATAAATACCTCTCATTTTCTCTCTCTCCCCACCTTCTTCTTCTTCCTCTTTCTTCCTCCCCCAACCATGAGCGCCCTCTTTCCCTCTCTCTCTCCCATTTCGACGCAGCGGACCTCTCTCCGACTGCAGACGGCGGCGGGGCGACGGCGCGGCGACGTGGGCGGCGGTGAGACGACCTCGTGGGCGTGCGGTGCTCGTGGGAAGCGTGAAGGAGCGGGGTTTTCAAAAGTATTCTTTGTGGTTTGAGCTCGATTCGGCCGAGCTTTCGCTCCATTGCGGTAGGGCGATGAATCCCTATGCTCATCCCGTCATCTCCCGTGATTTGTAGGCCGAATGGGAGCCGAGAGGGGTGTTTTTGAGCGGGTTAGGGCAAAATCATGTTTTGGGAGAGTTCACCCGATCTATGATTTTAGACCATGATTTCACGTTTTGATGGCTTAGAAGCATGCTAGGGGTCCCCCGGGGTCTTCCCCTTTGTTTTCCCCCTCTCCTATGGAGGCATGGGGGCGTGGTAGGAATTTTTGGGCGTTTCACGCCGTTTCACCATCGGGTTTGTGTGACGGTCCTTCTAGTGACCGTTACACCATGTGACGCGCCTAGGTGGGTGCGTCACAGACCTGTTTTAGCCAACTGGGGGTCTGTGGGCTGTGACGGTCCCACGATAGACCGCCACGGCACTGTGAGGCGCCAGGGTTGGACCGTCAGGGATGATTCGACCGTTGGCTTGACCGTTGGTTTTGACCGTTGGGGGTCAAGGCCTGTGATGCACCAGGACTGGCGCGTCACAGCCTTGTGACGCCCCTGTGTGAGTGCGTCAGAGCGGACGCATTCCCACCCTGTAACTCACCAGGGCTGGTCCGTTACAGTCTGTGACGCACCGAGTGGCACGCGTCACAGTTTGTTCCTTCGTGCCTTGTGACGCACCAGGCTGGGTGCGTCAGGGCCTGTGACGCACCAGGGTAGGCGCGTCACAATCGTTTTTGCACCAAGGGTCTGACGCCCCTGTGTTGGGCTGTCAGATGGCTATGACGGTCCAGCCTTAGACCGTCAGAGGCTGTGGCGCGTCTAGGGTAGACCGCCAGGCTCAGGATTGCTCCGGATAGTTTGCAGTCCCATTTTCCTTCTGACTGTGGTCACCCTGAGACGGTGCTGGTACGTGGAATGGTCCCTGTTCATCTTCGGATACGGACGTGATTTTTCGTTGACTTGAGAGTCTACTCCTTCAGTGACCCTCCACTAGTCGTAGCATGCCTGCACGCGAGTGGACCCACCAGAGAGTGGTGGAGAGGATACCCTGAGGACGATTTTTAGACTGGTTTCCGTCGATCCCCTCGGCGGTAGCCAGAGTCCGGCTCCAGGGGAAAACCAGTTAGAGGCTAGACCTAGGACGCATGGTCTGTGTGTGAACACGTGGTTGGGGGTAGTGGGCACACGCTAACGAGCATGACCCCAGCTAGTCACTTGCTTTGCGGTTACTTGTACGGTGTCCGTGCCTCTGGTAGGCGCTACCACGTTAGGCAGTTCACCTGCGGTGCAGTGTAAGTCGTCAAGAGACGCTACCGACTATGCTTCTTGTGGGAGGTACTCCTATCGAGTCGGGAGTGACAGACTGTCAGTCATTGCGACTTCGACCTTCGGGTTTTTGTCGTGTTGGCCGTGGTGTTCCGGTCGTTTCACCGTGGCACGTGTGTCGGTTTTCGTGCCGTGAGACCGGTATTTTATAGATGGTAGGGCTTCCCTTTCCGAGGTACTCGCTTAATGCTAGCGTAGCGGTTTCTCTGTTTGTGAGGTAGGGTTCGAGTGATCCCTACTGGGTCTTGTTCTGAGACTCATTCCCTGAGTGTTTTCACCGTGTGCAGGCAAGGCGCGGCTTCAGGGGAGCGCGTCTGAGGCTCAGCGTGGTTCGGGTGCCCAGCGTTAGTGCCAGAGGGCAGAGCCGGGGTATGTCCAGTGTAGCTGTACTTTTCTTTTTGTCTATGTACTAGTTGTGGGTTACTACTGCTGTTGTTATTTTATTATTATCTTGTGGACCATGTATCATGTAAAATGTTAATTTATTTCCTGCTTAATTATATAACTGTTTAATTACTACAATTATTTGTGATACTTGTGTAGTCTCCACACCATCCTTTTAACCCTTCCGAGTCTTTAGACTCGTGGGTGGCGGTGCGAGTCTCGGGTTATCAGGCCTTCGGGTTAATCAGATTCTCGGGTCGTTACAGCTGGTATCAGAGCACAGTTGTGGAATTATACGAGAATCATAAGTAATTCTGGTGGTCCACTAGTCCACAGTAATGATGTACAGTTGACACTGGCATCGGGCATCGTGTGTTTTGCTTAATCTTGCTGTTTTCGTGTTTCCTGTCTTTTGCTTCAGGAGCGAGCATGGCGCCGAGGCGGAGCACTTGCTCTCAGCAGGGGCAGTCGGCTGGAGGTCAGGAGATCCAGCAGGAGGTTCAGCAGGAGCAGGAGGAGCAGAGTAGAGTGCCACCAGCGGCCACCGAGGCAGTGGATGAGGTTTCCGGGGGCCGAGGATTTCTTCCGTGGCATGTACCAGCTTATGTCGTAGCAGTTCAGCGGAGGGGATGGTGAGGGCTCGTCGACCAGGGGTGGGCCAGGCCGAGCAGTGAGGGATTTCATGCAGTTCTATTCACCTTACTATGGCGGTCAGGCAGACCCTGATTTGGCTCGGAGTTGGCTCGACGAGATGGAGCGGGTGTTCAGTTCTATGCGGTGTACTGCGGAGGACAAGGTGATGTTAGCCTACAACAAATTGTAGGGCACGGCTCGGGAGTGGTGGTCTTCCGAATGGAAGACGTCTTTTCAGTCACATCCCCTTGAGCAGATTGCGTGGAGTGACTTTGTCAGTGCTTTTGAGCGTGCCTACTGTCCAGAGTATATTGCTACGCAGCGGATGCGTCAGTTTTTGGAGCTGGTCTAGGGCGACATGTCCGTGTTGCAGTACAGGGCATGATTTGTCGAGCTGGGTCGTTATGCACCTCATATCATAGAGCATGAGAGGGTGAAGACCACACAGTTCGTACAGGGCTTGTGGCAGGAGTTGAGGCACCATTTGATCGCGAATGCGGCCACTGATTTGGAGACAGCGTCTCATGTGGCGGCTTCTTTGGAGATGGATATGCAGAGGACTTGAGGACCGATTAGCCAGGGGCAGTCCTTGTCGGGTCACAGCCAACAGTCGGCTACCCAGCAGTAGGGTTCCTTTCAGCATGCGTCGGGTGGTTCAGGAGTGCCGGCACTGGCAACGTCGGTGACAGGATCTACGTCTTTTGGCTCTAAGGTCAAGAAATTCCTCGGGAAGAGTTTCCGAAGGAAGAAGAAGGGAGGCCGTGAGTAGCAGGCATCATCGGGCAGTGTACAATAACCGATTCCTTTTCAGCGTCAGGGATCAGTGGGTAGATCGCGAGGACCGTGTCCACGATGTAGCGAGTACCATCCAGGCAGGCAGTGTACAGCACCGATAGTTTGTTTCCGGTGTGACCAGCCAAGGCATATGGCGCGTGACTGTCCTCAGAGGCAGCAGCAGCAGTAGCAGCAGTTTCCTCAGCAGCAATAGGTTCCCCAGCAGCAGAGGCCACAGCAGCAGCAGTAGTAGTAGGACAGTATCCGCCGCTACCCAGGTCAGCGAGTGTGGGAGGCAGGCAGAGATCTCGAGGCCAGATTACACACATGACCAGGGCAGAGGTAGTGGTGTCACAGCTCGTGGAAGGTACCGTTCAAGTTTTGGGTTGTGCGGCTCGAGTTTTGTTTGATTCTGGTGCGTCTCATTCGTTTATTTCGGAGGATTTCGCGCTAAGTATCGAGGAGCTGGTGACCCAGTTATCCTATGATTTGGCAGTGGAGTTACCTTTGGGTGATTTTATGATCACTTAGTATTGTTTCGATGAGGTTCCTGTGTAGGTCGAAGGGCGGAGTTTGCCGGCCAGGCTTTATGCGTTGCCACTGAAGGACTTTGATGTGATTTTGGGCATGGATTGGCTCGAGGCACATCATACTTTGGTGGATTATGGCTCGAAGAGAGTTTACTTTCGGCGACTTCGTGGACCTACCTTCTATTTCCAAGGTATCAGGTCTTCCTCTTCCCGCTTTCTTATTTCTGCGATTCGAGCTCGTCGTTTGCTTGATGCGGGTTATCAGGGTTTTCTCGCTTCTGTGGTCTTGGTAGACCAGCCGTGTCCGGATGTCGAGGACGTTCCGGTGGTGTGCGAGTTTCCTGATATTTTTTCAGAGGACTTACCTGGATTGCCTCCCCAGTGGGAGATTGATTTCGTGATCGAGATTGTGCCTGGTACGGGACCTTTGACGAAGGCTCCCTACCGTATGGCCCCCGCTGAGTTGAGGGAGTTAAGGGCGCAGTTGTAGGAGTTGTTGGCCAAGGGGTACATTCGTCCTAGCTTTTCCCCTTGGGGTGCGCCCATGTTGTTCATGAAGAAGAAGGACGGTAGCTTGCGGTTGTGCATTGACTACCGGCAGCTGAATGAGGTGACCATTAAGAACAAATATCCGTTACCGCGGATTGATGATTTGTTCGACCAGCTTCAGTCTGCTCGAGTGTTCTCGCAGATTGATTTACGGTCCGGTTACTATCCACTGAGGATTCGCGAGTCCGATATGGAGAAGACTGCATTCAGTATGAGGTACGGGCATTATGAGTTCTTGGTGATGTCATTCGGGCTCACCAATGCCCCCGCAGCCTTCATGGAATTGATGCAGAGGGTGTTTCGTCCGTACTTGGACCAGTTCGTGGTCATATTTGTGGATGACATCCTTGTTTATTCGTGGTCTGTCGAGGAGCACGTATACCATTTGGGTGTGGTGCTGCAAACGTTGTGAGATCACCAGTTGTATGCAAAGCTCAGTAAGTGCGAGTTCTGGCTTCGTGAGGTGCACTTTTTGGGGCACGTGATCTCTGGTGATGGTATTTCTGTGGACCCCGCCAAGGTCGAGGTAGTAATGCAGTGGCCGAGGCCGAGGTCTGTGACGGAGATCCGGAGTTTCTTGGGGCTTGCGGGCTACTATCGACGGTTTATCCAAGATTTTTCTCGCATTGCGGCCCCGATGACCAGGCTCACGTGGAAGGATGTGCCTTTCGTCTGGTCTGATGAGTGTGAGCAGAGTTTCAGGAAACTGAAGAGATTGTTCACCTTGGCTCCGGTGTTGGTTTTACCTTCTGGATCGGGAGGTTTTGTGGTGTGTACAGATGCTTCTGGGTCGGATTGGGTGCTGTGTTGATGCAGCATGGTAGAGTGGTGGCGTATGCATCTCGGCAGCTAAAGCCCCACGAGGAGAACTACCCTACCCATGACTTGGAGTTGGTGGCTGTGATCTTCGCGCTGAAGATCTGGAGACATTATCTGTACGGTGAGAAGTTCGAGGTGTTCACTGACCATCAGAGTTTGAGGTATGTGTTCACGCAGAGGGACCTTAACCTCAGGCAGAGGCATTGGATGGAGTTTATGAAGGATTATGACTTCACCCTATCTTATCAGCCGAGCAGGATGAATGTCGTCACCGATGCTTTGAGTCGGAAGGTCGCAGTCAGTGCCTTGATGTTGAGGAAGTGGAGGCTCTGGGAACAAGTGCCCGAAGTGTCATTCAGGCTCAAGATTCCCTGAGAGCCAGGGTTAGCAGTGCTTGCTAGTCTGACTGTCACGCCTGCTATCCGTCATCAGGTGACAGAGGCTCAGCATGTAGACCCTAGGTTGCCCCGGATTTTGGCTATGGCTGATGTGGAGCTCGGTGAGGACGGTGCTGTGAGGTTCCGTGGTAGGCTGTACGTCCCAGCCGAGGAGCAGGTTCATCGTGCGGTGTTGCGCGAGGCTCATGGGAGCAGGTACGCCGTACTCCCCGGTGCGACGAAGATGTATCGGAACTTGGGGAGGTAGTTCTGGTGGCTTGGCATGAAGAGAGATGTTGCCGAATTTGTGGCCAGGTGCCTGACCTGTCAGCAGGTGAAGGCAGAGTATCAGCGACCGGGAGGTACTCTCCAGCCCTTGGATGTTCCCGCGTAGAAATGGGACCACGTGACCATGGATTTCATGGTGAGATTGTCGAGAACTCCAAGTGGGCAGGACACTATTTGGTTGCTGGTGGACAGGCTGACGAAGGTGACTCGGTTGTTATCGGTCAAAGTCAGCTGGAGTGTGCCCAAGTTGGATCGTCTCTATGTGGAGTGGATTGTTCCGTTACATGGGATTCCCATATCCATTGTGTCGGATCGGGATTCGCGCTTCACGTCTGGATTCTGGAGGAGTTTCCAGCGAGCTCTTGGCACGGATTTAGCATTTAGCTCAGCGTACCATCCTCAGTCAGATGGTCAGTCGGAGAGGACCATTCAGACTTTGGAGGATATGTTGAGATCCTGCTGTCTAGAGTGGCAGGGGAGTTGGATTCACCACCTACCGTTGGTGGAGTTTGCCTACAACAACAGCTATCATTCGAGCATCGGTATGGCTCCTTATGAGGCGTTGTATGGGCGTCCGTGTCGGACTCCACTTGATTGGTTCGAGGTTGGTGAGCGTGTTTTGACGAGACCGGAGTTGGTGCAGCAGTGTGTGGATGTTGTGCACTTGGTTCGTCAGAACATGTTGGCAGCCCAGAATCGGCAGAAGAGTTATGCTGACCGTAGGCGGTAGCCTCTCGCTTTCCCCGTTGGTGATCGTGTGTTTTTGAGAGTTTCTCCGATGAAGGGGGTGATGCACTTTGGACGGCGTGGGAAGCTGAGTCCCCGCTATGTTGGTCTGTTTCCCATTGTAGAGCGCATCGGTGAGGTAGCTTATCGGTTGCAGTTACCCCCTGAGTTGGCGTCGGTGCATGACGTGTTCCACGTCTCGATGTTGCGGAAGTATATGCCTGATGACTCTCATGTGCTTGTGGATTCTGTTTGGCCCGAGGTGACTCCAGATCTTTCTCTCCCAGAGTTTTCCGTCCGCGTTGAGGATACGCGAGAGTAGCGCCTGCGAAACAAGGTCATCCCCTTGCTTAAGGTGGTGTGGCAGCGGCACTATGGTGGTGAGACTTCTTGGGAACGTGAGGACGAGATGCGTCAGTAGTTCCCTTAACTGTTTGAGTGAGTCTTCCTCTTCTTTCCCCTGGGATGTTCTCAATTTCGAGGATGAAATTTCTTTAAGGGGGGAGGGCTGTAATATCCCGGACCTTTCGGATCCTTCTTCGTGGGTCCCGAATCTACTTTCTCGGAGTGTCCGGCTTCGTTGTGTCTGAAATTTTTTTTCGGACATCTTTTGTGTTCGGGTCGGCGCGATCTGGAGTTGTTTCGGAGGCCCGGAGTGCGCCCGCAGCTTTTTCCGCGCATATTTTTCGATTTTCGGTGTGTGTTTCGGCAATTCCTTCGGAACCTCGTTACGGGTGAACCGGGTCGTTCACCTAGGCGAGAGTGGTACCGTTGCGATCGGTGCGTTCCGAGGATCCCAAAAATGTAATTTTTAATTTTTTGGTATTTTTTGAAATTTCCAGATTTTCTATAAATACCTCTCATTTTCTCTCTCTCCTCACCTTCTTCTTCCTCTTTCTTCCTCCCCCAACCATGAGCGCCCTCTTTCCCTCTCTCTCTCCCATTTCGAAGCGGTGGACCTCTCTCCGGCTGCAGACGGCGGCGGGGCGACGGCGCGGCGACGTGGGCGGCGGCGAGGCGACCTCGTGGGCATGCGGTGCTCGTGGGAAGCGTGGAGGAGCGGGGTTTTCAAAAGCATTCTTCGTGGTTTGAGCTTGATTCGGCGGAGCTTTCGCTCCATTGAGGTAGGGGGACAAATCCCTATGCTCATCCCATCATCCCCTGCGATTTGTAGGCCGAATGGGAGCCGAGAGGGGTGTTTTTGAGCGGGTTAGGGCAAAATCATGTTTTGGGAGAGTTCACATGATCTATGATTTTAGACCATGATTTCACGTTTTGATGGCTTAGAAGCA
This sequence comes from Amorphophallus konjac, assembly GCA_022559845.1. NCBI lineage: Eukaryota > Viridiplantae > Streptophyta > Magnoliopsida > Alismatales > Araceae > Amorphophallus > Amorphophallus konjac. Next base: position 252,947,418 of record CM040118.1, on the reverse strand, counting down.
TGCTAGGGGTCCCTAGGGGTCTTCTCCCTTGTTTTCCCCCTCTCCTATGGAGGCATGGGGGCGTGGTAGGAATTTTTGGCCGTTTCACGCCGTTTCACCGTCGGGTCGGTGTGACGGTCCTTCCAGTGACCGTCACACCATGTGACGCGCCTAGGTGGGTGCGTCACAGACCTGTTTTAGCCAACTGGGGGTCTGTGGGCTGTGACGGTCCCATGATAGACCGCCACGGCGCTGTGACGCGCATGGGTTGGACCGTCAGGGATGATTCGACCGTTGGCTTGACCGTTGGTTATGACCATTAGGGGTCAAGGCCTATGACGCACCAGGACTGGCGCGTCATAGCCGTGTGACGCCCCTGTATGAGTGCGTCAGAGCGGACGCATTCCCACCCTGTAACGCACCAGGGCTGGTCCGTTACAGTCTGTGACGCACCGAGTGGCACGCGTCACAGTTTGTTCCTTCGTGCCTTGTGACGGAACAAGCTGGGTGCGTCAGGGCCTGTGACACACCAGGGTAGGCGCGTCACAATCATTTTTGCACCAAGGGTCTGACGCCCCTGTGTTGGGCCGTCAGATGGCTGTGACGGTCCAGCCTTAGACCGTCAGAGGCTGTGGCGTGTCTAGGGTCGATCGCCAGGCTCAGGATTGCTCCGGATGGTTTGCAGTCCCATTTTCCTTCTGACTGTGGTCACCGTGCGACAGTGCTAGTACGTGGGTTGGTCCCTGTTCGTCATCGGATACAGACATGGTTTTCCGTTGACTTGAGAGTCTACTCCTTCAGTGACCCTCCACTAGTCGTAGCCTGTCTGCACGTGAGTGGACCCACCAGGGAGTGGTGGAGAGGCTACCCTGAGGACGGTTTTTAGACTGGTTTCCGTCAGGCCCCTCGTCGGTAGCAAGAGTCCGGCTCCAGGGGAAAACCAGTTAGAGGCCAGACCTAGGACGCATGGTCTATGTGTGCACACGTGGTTGGGGGCAGTGGACACACGCTGACGAGCGTGACCCCAGATAGTCACTTGCTTTGCAGTTACTTGTACGGTGTTCGTGCCTCTGGTAGGCGCTACCACGTTAGGCAGTTCACCTGTGGTGCGGTGTAAGTCGTCAGGGGACGCTACCGACTGTTCTTCTTATGGGAGGTACTCCTGTCGAGTCGGGAGTGACATACTGTCAGTCGTTGCGACTTCGACCTTCGGGTTTTTGTCGTGTTGGCCGTGGTGTTCTGGTCGTTTCACCGTGGCACGTGTGTCGGTTTTCGTGCCGTGAGACCGGTATTTTGTAGATGGCATGGCTTCCCTTTTCGAGGTACTCGCTTACTGCTAGCGTAGGGAAAGTGTGAGTACTTACTTGAAAAGTGTTCCCTCATTTTTTTTAATAAATGACAAAAAACTTTACCTCTTTTTTTTTGATTTTCCTGCAAAAATAAGAAAAAGAGAAATTATTAGTGTCAATTTATATACAAAAACACAAGATTAACAATCTAAAAATCATAAAATTCCCCGGCAATGGCGCCAAAAATTGATAGTTAAAACGCATGCCGTTAATACGTCCACTACCAAATTTAATTATCAGCCCACAATTTAATCAAAAGAAAATAGTTAAGCGGTGAGACCGAGTCGAATCCACAGGGAAATTTAGATTTCAAGGTAGAAAATCTTGAGTTGTTTTTTTTTTTATATCGTTAGCAACTTATGACAAATTGACACTAAAATAGAAGTTAACAAATTAATTTAACTAACCTAGGTGAATGGACTTAGAACTAAGACACCAATTAATGTAATCAATTGCAAGGATAACAATAGAAGAAAGACACCACGTCATGAAGGACAAAGAAATATACGGCAAGAATATAAGCCGAAGAAGGTTATAATTGATGAGATATCAGTTACAGATGCAAATAGATTCCCAGTCCTAAATCAGGTTTCTGAGGAAAAAGAAAAAGATCCGGAGACTGTGAAAATTCAAGTTAAGAAAGTTGATGGATACCTTTCTGGCTCAGAAGGATCATGCAGCATTTTGCCCTCTGCCTCTTCTGGTCCTTTGGGAGAAGATGATATTAATGGTACAAAGCCTAGGAAATGTTGCAATGTTCCTATGATTTTAAATCCTGTCTCCCTTCCTTGTATTGAGGAAATTTCAGAATTTGAGGAGCTACCTTCAATCCATCAGCCTTCAGGAGAGATGCAGGGAACTTACCCGGGCCTTAGTCAAGTAGTCTCATGCATGGATCAGAGAATTCTTAAGGCTGCTAATGCTGAAGTGGTTTCAAAACTATCAGCTGCTGAGAATGTCAAAATGGTATGCCAATTCAGTAACTGTTCAAAGAATTTATTCCTGAAATCAAACTCTGCTTCTGTACTGCCCGGAGTCTTATTTAGTGATGCCCGATTAACAAGGGCCAAAGCCAAGGTGTTGGCTGCTCATTCTTTCCCTCCTTTTAGCAATGATTAAATCAGCTTTGGTTTGGAATGTCAGAGGAATTGGCAATAAGGCCACTGTCTGGAGTCTTGCTCAGCTTATTAGAGCTCATGATGTTAGCATGGCTGCAATATCTGAACCTTGCATTAGTTTCAAGCGTGCTCAGGGAGTAGCCAGGAAAATCCAAATGCAGTCTGTGATTGGCAAGAATGGTGATTCTTCAAAAATATGGCTATTTTACAATTCCAGTTTAAATTTACAAATTATGCAGTTGCATCTTCAGTATTTGACTGTGGGCATTCAGGAAGAAGGCTCCATTTTTCTGTTGTTTACTGTTATATATGCTTCCTGCAGTAGTGATCTTCGTAGAGAAATGTTTGATTCTTTAATGGCTTTTAGTCAAGGGGTTTCTATCCCATGGATAATAGGAGGTGATTTTAATTGTGTTTTGTCTCCTGAAGAGAAAATTGGAGGTAATCACCCTTCGGTGGCAGCTATGTCTGATTTTCAAGGTTTCCTTTCAGCAGTTGGTCTTGTTGATGCTGGATATTCAGGTTCTAATTTCACTTGGTCAAATAATCAGTTAGGCCCCACTCACATCAAAGCTCGGCTGGACAGGATTCTTTACAACTCCTTGTGGCTGGAAAAAGGATTTAGATTGTCAGTTAAACACTTATCCAGGGGCCTTTCTGATCATTCTCCCCTCTTGATTTCGACAAGCTCTGTTAGTTTAACCCCGGGGAGGTTTATCTACCAACATATGTGGCACACCCATTCTGAATTTCTAGATTTCGTCAAGGATCAATGGAATAAAGTTACTCAGACTGATGTTCATCCATTCCATGCCCTTCAAAGTAAACTGAAAAATCTAAAGATTCATCTCAGAAGCTGGAATAAAGATATCTTTGGCAATATTCATAAGGTCAAAGATGACACCGCTCATTTTGTTGAACGAGCTCAAGCTTGTTATGATGAAAATCCCACTGCTGAGAATAGAGCCACACTTAATAAAGCTAATGCAGAGATGAAGATGATACTAGCTAGGGAGGATATTTTTTGGTATCAAAAATCCAGAGTTCAGTGGATTCAGTCTGGAGACAGAAATACACAATTTTTTCATCATTACACTAAGGTCAAAAAGCAGAGGAATTACATCCAAAAACTCAAGGTGGACAATACCTGGGTGGAAGATCAAGCCTCCTTGCTTGCTGGGGCTGTTGATTACTTCAAATCTCTGCTTACTTCTGAGGAACACAGTCTAGAAGAAAGCCTCTTTTCTGTTATTCCTTCTCTGATTACTGATGACCAGAACTCTTCATTATGTTTAGTTCCTTCTGCTGATGAGATCAAGAAAGCGGTCTTCTCCCTGTCAGGTAACAGTTCTCCAGGCCCAGATGGTTTCACAGGAGGCTTCTTCACCTTCTGTTGGGATGTTGTTTGCACGGATGTGATTAATGATGTTCAGAGTTTTTTTCAAGGGTGGGGTCTTCCGCAGGGAGTCACCTCCACTATTATTTGCTTGATTCCAAAAGTCAAGAACCCTTCCTCATTTGTGGACTTCAGGCCAATAAGTCTGTGCAACTTTACTTATAAAATTGTGTCTAAAATTTTGAGTGACCGGCTGAGGCATGTTCTTCCTATGATTATTTCAAGTGAGCAAAGTGGATTTATTAGTGGGAGACTGATAATAGATAATTTCCTACTGGCCAGGGAGCTTTTTATGGAGTTAGATAGACCGGTTAGAGGGCATAATATGCTCATTAAACTTGACATGGCCAAAGCCTATGACCGTATTGAATGGGATTTTCTTCTTTATACAATGAGAAAATTTGGTTTTTCTAACTGGTTTATGTCTCTCATTGCTCAACTCTTGATGAATTGCTGGTTCTCTATATCTTTTAATGGTCAGATTCATGGTTACTTTAAGTCATCCAGAGGGGTTCGCCAAGGAGATCCTTTAGCCCCTGCCTTATTCATTTTAGTAGAGGAAGTCTTGAGCAGAGGGTTGAGCTTCTTATTCTCTTCTGGAAAATGTAAATATTATCACCTGCCACGTGGTTCTCCCCAGTTATCTCACATTCTTTATGCTGATGACTCAATCATTTATCTGAATGGTAGCATTCCCTCAGTTAAGCAATTATTGTCTTTCCTGGGAAGATATGAAATGTCCTCTGGTTAGAGAATTAATGCTACCAAAAGCTATTTTGTTGTGGCCAAAAATATGTCAGTCTCATCTATAAACAAATTAAAGCAACTTACTGGGTACCAGCACAGAACTAATACCATCGCTTACTTGGGTATCCCCTTGTTCAAAGGAAAAACCAAGGTTACACATTTCAAATATCTCCTGGATAAAGTTAATTCCAGACTAGCAGGATGGTAGAGTAAACTTTTATCACAGGCTGGTAGGGCTGTCCTCATTCGCTCTATGTTGTCATCGCTGGCAATATACTCAGCTAGTGCTGTTTCAGTTCCTTGCACCATCCAGAGACAGATTGGCAAAATGTGTGCTAATTTTTTTTGGCAAGGTGTCGACACTTCACATAGGAAGCATTGGGTATCATGGGACAGAATATGCAATCCTATTGCTAGTGGCAGTCTGGGAATTAGAAGTCTTGCTGATATTCAGATTTGTTGCCAAGTTAAACTCCTGTGGCTTTCACTATTCAATAATTCTCTTTGGGCTCGGTTTGTTAGGTGTAAATATTTGCAAGGCTGCCATATTTCTGACTGCACCTCTCCATATCCAGCTGGGATTAGAACTAGAGATTTTGTAAAGGCTAAAACTATTCTACTTACTGGTCTTCGGATGATCATTAAAGATGGTTCATTTATTAATTTTTTTAAAGATACTTGGTATAAACATAAAGCTTTATCTGACCATGCTCCTTTTCAATCTATTCTTGAGGATTGCTCTGTAAGGGCTGTTTTAACAGATTTACAAAACAATGCTTGGAGTCATATAACTGATCAACAGACTCGGCGGGACCTTCATAATATTATTCTACAGAATGGCAGGGATATCCCCATCTGGTCCTTATCAAATTCTGGAAAGTTCAGCATCAAATCCACATACAGGTTTATAAAGGGGCAAATGATACAGCAGAGCAGTTCAGGTTTCAGCAAGCTGTTGAATACCAAGTTTCCTCCGAGGGCTGCTTTATTCTGTTGGAAGCTCATACAGCAGGCGGTCCCAGTTGACAGTAGAGTACAATCATGTGGTGTACATTTGGCATCTTGCTGCTCCTGTTGTCAATCCTCTAAGAATAAAGAAGATGAAGACCATTTATTTCTGAAAAGTGAACCTGCTGTCTTTCTTTGGAATAAGTTTGGGTCTCTCTTAGCTGACTCTAAACCGGATTCATCAAACTTCTGCTCGTGGCTAGAATAATTCATCACAGACATCCATATTACTTCCCCTAAAGGCTTTATAGCTCTTCTGGTGGTGATTTTGATATCTTGGGAGACATGGAAATACCGATGCTTGGTCAGGTATGAAGGTTGTTCTTCCAATATCCTAAGGGTGGCTGATAATATTCTTTTGGAGATTAAACAAATTGTGCAGCAAACCAATTTCAGACATGGTATTAGTTCTGATTACTGGAACTCGATTCATGAATTTGGTATTGATGTTAACATCAAACGGCCGGAAACTTCTATTATTAGATGGAAACCCCCCTCTGTTAACTACTCTCTCAATGTCGATGGGGCTTGTAAGGGTAATCCAGGGCCGACTGGAGGTGGTGGCTGCATCCGAAATCCCCATGGTCAAGTTTTGTTGAGTTTCTCCTATTTTTACGGTAATGGCTCAAATATGATTGCTGAAGGAAGAGCCCTTTTGGATGGCCTGCGCCTTGCCAGACTGCATTCTATTCCATTGTCAATCATATATACGGATTCCATGGTAATGGTTGATTTGTTATCCAATAAGAAGGACCCCCCTTGGTCTCTTCTTCCATGGTGGGCAGAAATTCAACAAGCCTTCTATATGTGTGGTTGCCCCATCATTCACACCTACAGAGAAATCAACTAGGTTGCTGATGCTCTTGCTAATCATGCTATCTTCATCGGTCACAATAAGGAGTTCCACTCTTTTAAAGATCTGCCCATCCTAGCCAAAGCTTATGCTTTAGCGGATGCCTCTTCTGTTCCTAATTTTTGTAGGAGTTTTGTATAGGCTTTTTTCAGCTTCATTGTACTAGAGACTTGGTCTCTCCGGCCTCTAATGAATTGTACATGTTCTATACAAAAGCAATAAAATCAGCATTTAGTGGTTTGTTTGGTGGAGTGAGAACATTCCCTTCCTCTGGAATTGGGGTGCACTCTCCCTTCGGCCACTAGATGACTTTGTGCTTGAAAAAAAAAAGACACCACGTCAAAAGAAGAGGGAAGAGAGGGATCATGAACAAAACACTTGCACTAAATCAATACTAAAGAATAAATGTGCGCTGGCATTGTAGTTAACAAACCCAAAATAACTAAGACTAATGCACTAACTAACTTAAACTAGGAAGAAAATGCTCCAACTGATAAAAGAATATTGAAAGGAACACTATGCAAATAACAATGAACAGGAGAGCACGGAGGGCTTCTGCTCCATTCCCACACGCTGCGAACACCCTAACAGCACCCAGGGAAAGCTGCTAGCAAAGCCACGGCGGCAAAGGGGACTTTGTCGACGCCCCTTTCTCACGCCCAGGCCACCACACGTGCAGCAGGAGAGAGTGCCACAAGAGACGGCCTATGCTGCACTTCCAGCCGAGGAAGAAATCTGATGCGGCATCCACACGATACAGAGGGAGACAAGCTCACGTTGCCGCCACGAACAGTGCCCAGGAGATGCCGTTAATAAGGCCGCGGCAGCGAGAGAACCTGCAGCAGCACGGGAACTCCACCAAAGACGGACGGACGTTGCACCACCAAGCCGAGGAAGCTCACGATGCACCGAGAAAAACCCGCCCCCCACTCTTTTCATCTTTGCGGATCTCTTTAATAGGGAGATGAGCACGCCATCCTTCCACGGAATTGCTTCCGCTTTTCATGCCATCACCGGTATCACCCATAGCCCTTCGCACCGTCAGCTCCGCGTTCAGTTAGATGCAAATGAAAACCACGAGCGAACCTCACGCGCTGCTATACACTGAGCGGATGGCCTCCATTATTTTCGTAGCATCCTTGCACTTTCGACGGTGCACCCTCGTGAAACCCAGCCATATCTGCCATCTCTTTTATCTCCTTGACGCCATGCAAGTCCAGCTCACCTCGTAGCCGCTATTCACGCGGTGATCATGGAAGCCCCAGCGCCTTCGCAACACTCAGCCAGCACATCCAATATGTGCCTCATGCAGCTCACATGCATATAGCAGCCACTTCTTCTCGCGATCGGCCCATCAAACTGCAACCTTCATGCACGTGCAAATAAACTAATGGTCTTGCCAATATTGCATGTATATGTATATACTTGGCCATACACTGCCGCCACCTCATGCAACTCACGTATACATCCACGTGATGCCCACAACCACCATGCGTGATTCATGCATGCCACTTGCCAACTTATGTATATGATAACTTTATGCTTTTCATACCAACACCTTCATTTCCACGTGAAAGTGCCAACTGCAACAACCTGCCATTAGCAAATGTGCATATGTGACTCAAGATATATAATGTTGTTAACAAAATATTAATCTTATTCACATACATGCACTCATTATTATTTACAAATTACTCCCAAAAATAATTGTTTTCCATGAAAACTCACGTGTTAAAAAAATCTATTTTTGTGAACATTTTCACACGTAATCAACAATTTACTTGGACTTATCTCCTTAACATATATATAAATAATATGTGAAAATATGAAGCTATCACACCCCCCAACTTACTCATTGCTAGTCCCTTAGCAATGTAAATAATTATAAATTTAGGACTAACAAGAGTTCATAAATCACATTTCATGACAAGAATATGAGCATCATGATTTGAACTATAGAATACTGCAAGTTCAAGCAATAAATGTCAGGAATAGGCTTAGTCAATTCTTGTATTTAGACACTTCCTCAGGTTGCAGTCATAATTTTTGTATCTCTGTGTGTACGTGTGTTCTAATTTGATTAGTGGACATCAGACAGTTGGATGCATGAGCCTTCTATCTATTACTTAACAATGATTTCCAATTCTACCTATTGCAAATCAGACTCACGAATTACAGGTAGCTTCACTCTGCCTGATCATCATCATTTTTTTTCTCATTTTTTTTCATGGTGCTGCACATTCCTTCACCATTTGACGCGAACCTCAACTCTTACCTTAGGAGAAGCAGGCCCGGTTACTAAGATCAGGTGCATTTTTCATGATTTTTTTTCATATATATATTTTTTTCTTTTAGTGCTTTACACTTATTCGTAGGCAGGTAGCTTTTTCCTCATGATTGATCTTCAATGACTAGGTAGAATTGTTAATCATCGCCTAAGTATTAAGCAAAAATCTCATCATCCTTATGTTTAATACCCACTATTCTCATTAGTGTGCAAATGTGTGCGAGCTCAAAAATCTGAGTGTATTCCGAGGAAGATGCTAAAAACATAACCAACTAATTCACCCCTTAACTCACTACTGTCACAAGTGGATATTCTAAGCCTTATCATTTTGACAAGTTTCTTATCATGAAAAATGAGCATGAAACACTTGTTAGGGGCGTTATGAAAGATTACAACATTTTGCTGAAAATTTAAGCTTAAGCTACCCCCCAACTTCAGTGACATTGTCCTCAATGGCATGAATAAGATGTAGGACTGAAATGAAACTATGACAAGTGGTGGGAAGGATAGATACAACCTGAGAAGGGAGTGATGTTGGTAGAGACATGGTGCTCCATGCTCCTTGCTCCTAAAAAGAAAAATTAATCATCATCAATTATTTATTCAAAAGAAAGTAAGAAAGAATTGGGTTGTCTCCCAATGAGCGCTAAGTTTAATGTCTTCAGCCAGACACCAGAAAGTTCAATTTGTATTATACAATTCAATCTCTTCCACAGTCATTTCATTTGAGACACCTTCAATGAAGGGTTTGAGTCTCTACCCATTGACTTTGAATGTATTGCCACTTTTAGGGTCACAGATTTCAATAGCACCATGTGGCAGTGTGTTAACAACAATGTAAGGCCCATCCCACCTAGATCTAAGCTTCCCAGGGAATAGTTTTAATTTAGAATTGAACAACCAGACCTTTTGATTAGGCTCAAATATTTTCCTAGAGATGTGTTTGTCATGAAAAGCTTTCATTTTGGCCTTATAAATTTTGGAATTTTCATAGGATTCCCTGCGTAGCTCGTCCAACTCACTCAGTTGTAAGGCCCGATGTGCTCCTGCTTGGGCCAAATCCAAATTAAATTGCTTAATCGCCCAATAAGCCTTATTTTCAAGTTCCACTGGGAGATGGCAGGCTTTTCCATAGATCAATCTTAACGGCGACATTCCAATAGGGGTTTTGTAGGCCGTTCTGTAGGCCCATAAAGCGTCATCCAATCTCTCAGCCCAGTCTTTCCTATCAGTCCTCACAGTCTTTTGCAAAATGTTTTTGATTTCTCGATTAGAAACTTCCACCTGTCCACTAGTTTGGGGATGATATGGTGTGGCCACTTTATGGGTGACCCCATACTTTTTTAGCAAGCTTTTGAATTGGTAGTTGGTGAAGTGGCTACCTCCATCATTGATTATGGCCCTAGGGAATCCAAATCTAGAGAAAATGTTCTTTTGCACAAATTTCATGACCACTTTGTGGTCATTGGTTCTAGTTGCTACAGCTTCAATCCATTTTGAAACATAATCAACAGCCACTAGAATGTACTCATGCCCATAAGATGGTGGGAATGGTCCCATGAAATCAATTCCCCAAACATCAAAAATTTCTACCACCAAGATAGGGTTTAGGGGCATCATGTCTCTTCGAGAGATATTCCCTATAGTTTGACATTTTGGGCAGGATTGACTAAAAGCATGGGCATCTCTAAAGAGAGTGGGTCAATAAAAATCACTCTGGAGGACTTTCACAGCAGTTTTCTTTCCCGAAAAATGTCCCCCGCAAGCAAGAGTATGATAGAACGTGAGAATGCTTTGATGCTCATTTTCAGGAACACACCTTCGAATCACATTATCAGCACAGATATGGAACAGTTCTGGGTCCTCCCAAAAGTAATGCCTTATCTGAGCAAAGAATCTATCCTTCTCATTCTTAGACCAACCTTCATGGATCAATCCAACTGCCAGATAATTAACAATATCAGCATACCAAGGAGATTTGATGTGGTTAATGGACAAGAGTTGTTCATCTAAAAAATAGTCTCTCATGGACTCATTCTTTTGCACAGGAATCCTGGAAAGATGATCAGCCACCACATTCTCAGACCCTTTTTTATCCCGAATTTCAATGTCAAATTCCTACAGGAGTAAGATCCATCTAATCAAACGGGGCTTTGCTTCTTTCTTAGACATTAGGTATCTCAAGGCTGTGTGATCAGAGTAGATGATGACCTTGGACCCTAATAGGTATGATCTGAATTTTTCAAGGGCAAACACCACAGCCAAGAGTTCCTTTTCCGTAGTGGTGTAATTCAGTTGAGCATCGCCAAGTGTGCGGCTAGCATAGTAAATCACCACGGGACGCTTATCAATCCTCTGCCCTAAAACTGCACCTATAGCAAAATCAGATGCATCGCACATGATCTCAAATGGCAGAGACCAATTAGGTGGTTGAAGAATTGGAGCTTTGGTCAAAGCCTCCTTCAAAACATTGAAAGCCTCTAAACATGGTTCATCAAGATGGAAAGGGACATCTTTAGCTAGGAGGAGGGTTAAAGGTCGGGCAATTTGCAAAAAATTTTGGATAAACCGGCGATAGAAGCCGGCGTGGCCAAGGAAAGATCGAATTTGCTTAACTGAGGTGGCTGGAGGAAGATTGGAGATGAGGTCGATTTTTGCCTTATCAACCTCTATACCCTGATGAGAAACTATGTGGCCCAACACTATGCCCTCTTTCACAATAAAATGACTTTTCTCCCAGCTCAGAATCAACCTCTTTTCTATGCATCTCTCAAGAATCCTTGTAAGATTATCCAGGCATGCTTCAAAAGAATCTCCAAAAACTGAGAAATCGTCCATAAAAATTTCTAAGAATGACCCCCACCATATCTGAGAAAATGGCCATCATGCATCTCTGAAAAGTGGCTGGAGCATTACACAACCCAAAGGGTATTCTCCTAAATGCAAATGTCCCATAAGGACATGTGAATGTGGTCTTTTCTTGATCCCCTGGGTAAATGGCCACTTGGTTATATCCTGAATAACCATCCAAAAAACAGAAGTACCTTTGGCCAGCTAATTTCTCTAAGATTTGGTCAATGAAAGGTAGAGGAAAATGGTCTTTCTTAGTGGCAGCATTCAATTTTCTATAGTCTCTGCATACCCTCCACCCTGTGGGTAATCTAGTGGGTACCAACTCTCCTTTGTCATTGCTCACCACAGTGAGCCCAGCTTTCTTAGGCACTACTTGAGTTGGACTTACCCATTGACTATCAGAAATTGGATATATGATTCCCGCATCAAGCCACTTAACCATCTCTTTCTTAACCACTTCTTTCATGTGAGGGTTCAATCTTCTTTGCATCTCCCTAGTCGGCTTTGCATTATCCTCCAAATAAATGTGATGCATGCACACCGATGGACATATTCCCTTAAGATCAGCCACAGACCAACCTATGGCTTCCTCATGACTTTTTAGGACATCAATCAATTGGTCCTCCTGAGTGGATGTCAAATCAGATGCTATAATGACAAGTAAAGTCATCTCAGGCCCTAAGAAGACATACTTCAGAGAATCCGGCAAGGGCTTTAACTCTAGATGTGGTGGGGCTTTGATGGAGGGAAGTGAAGGTGCATGTTTCATATCAGGCAAATGTTCAAGCTTAGTGGGCCAAGGTGTGGTGGGTTCAAGAGCATGGACCTCTGAAATGGGCTCTTTGTCTTCACCCTTGTCAAAATTTTCACGTTGGGTCAAGGGAGGGTCGGTCTCTATCATCTCATCTATCACATGAATGGTATAACAATCTTCCTCCTCCCTCATGTGTTTAGAGGCTTTGAAGACATTGAGCGTTATCTTTTGATCTCCAAAAGAGATATCCATAAGCCTAGACTTACAGTTGATGTTGGCATTGGCCGTGGCTAAGAAGGGTCGGCCCAATATAATTGGGGTTTGGGCCAAGTCTGCCTTAGAATCCATGTCAAGGATTAAGAAGTCAACAGGAAAATAGCACGTGCCTATCTTGACAAGGACATCTTCTACCAACCCCCTAGGTGTTCTAACAGATCGATCAGCCAATTGGAGAATGACAGGGGTTGATTTTAGTTCTCCCATCCCAAACTTTTGGTACACAGATGTCGGAAGAAGATTCACACTTGCTCCCAAATCTAATAAAGTCTTTTCAAAGGTAACACCACCAATGACACAAGATATGAGTGGGGCACCAGGATCCTTCATCTTCTGAGGGAGTTGGTTTAGTAAGACAGCACTTACATCTTCAGACAACATAATTCTTTTCAAATTTGTCTTTGGTTCCCTCTTTTGAGTGCACATTTCTTTGAGAAATTTGGCATACACAGGAACATGTTGAATTGCATCTAGAAGAGGAATGTTGATATGGACTTGTTTGAACAACTTCATCAATTCTTCATTTTGAGCTTGAATGTTTTTCTTTTTCTTTTCTTTTCTGGCTTCCAAGGCAGTGGGGAAGGGAATCTTGGGCTGGTATGTTTCAGGTGATTCATCAATTCCTATCTTTCCTTTTTCTTTATTGGCTCCCTCACTCTCCACTATGGGGATGGCAATGAATTCTTCTTCTTCTTGGGCTTGACTGGATGAAGCTTGATTGGATTCATGAGTCTGATAAGGATCTGACAGAGTTTTACCACTTCTTAAGGCTGAGATGGCCTTGGCATTCTCAAATTGGGGGCCCTTTGGAGGATTTGGGCCTTGTTGAAATTGCCCTTGAGGAACATGTGGGAGGGGCTGCTGTTAAAAAACATGGAGGATAATTTCGAGGATTAGGCATGGGTTGGCTTGGAAGTTGACCCAGATCTCTCCTCACATTGGTTTCCAAAAGTTGGCCAATCTGGGCTTTCATGTCCGCCATTTGGGCTTGGAAAGATTGATTTTGGGCCAAAATGAGCTGTTGCAATTGATTGATTCTATCATCGTTTTGGGCCACTGGCGGAGGTAAGGTAGGTGGTTGGTAGACTGGTGGAGGATATGAAGATTGCCCATATGCGGGCTGAACAAATGAAGGTTGGCCATAAGATGGTTGGTCGTAAAGAGGTTGAGAATGACTTGATAATTGTTGTGACAATTGGCCCTTGTGAAAAGTTTGATTTTGAAAATGGGCTTGAGATTGGGGCTTGGGTTGATAGTTTTGGGTCTGTTGAGATTTCCAAGAGAAGTTCGGGTGATTTCTCCAACCGGATTATATGTGTTTGAAAATGGGTCATTGTTGGGTTTTGAGAGTCCTTGGGCTGCATAGACTTGTTCTTGGATAGCAGGGGGTAATTGAGCCGCCGCGGGACATTCATCCACCTGATGGGCTGGGCTCTCACATAGCACACAAACTTCATGGACTTGACCTTGGCGAGAGTGAAAAGATGGTTGTGATTGGGCATTGAAAGTTTGTTTATTTAATTTAATGAGCTCGCCAACTTGTTGCGTTAACAGGTCAACTTTCTCCAGTTTTTGAGCCAAGGCATTCACATCTAATCTAGGCTCGAATTCTCCCTTATCTTTTATCTCATACATCCCAGCTTTCCTAGATGGCCCTACTGACCTTTCATATGAAGAAAGAGAAGCATGATTGATGGAGTTCTCACTCAACATTTCAAAGAGAGCATAAGCTTCTTCTTCACTTTTACTCATAAAAGCACCTCCACAAGAAGCATCAACCATTTATCTATAGGGTTCAGTCAATCCCTCGTAGAAAGCTTACACAATTTGCCATTTTGATAGCCCATGATGTGGGCATTTTCTCAACAACTCCTTCATTCTCTTCCAAGACTCATGGATCAATTCCCCGAGAGTTTGAGCAAAACCCGTAATGGCTCTTCTCATCGTATTGGTCCGACCTATAGGATAAAACTTTTTCAAAAATTCCTTTTGCATTTCCTCCCATGATCGGATGGGTTTTCCTAAGGTCCCTAACCAATACTTAGCTTTATCTTTCAGGGAGAATGGGAAAAGAGTCAACTTTAGGGCATCATCTGTGAAATTCTGAATTTTCACAGTGGAACATATCTCCAAGAATTCATCTAGGTGTTTATATGGGTCTTCATTTGTAAGCCCATGGAATGAAGGGAGCATTTGGATAGTGCTAGATTTTATCTCATATTGGGCCGCTGGCACTTCTGGACGATGGATACATGTGGAAGGTTGATAGCTAGAAGGAATGAAGTATTCCTTCATCTGCTTGGGTAACTCACCTTGATAAGCCATTTGTTCAATTGGATTTTGGGATTGGTGGATCACTCTCTCAATTTCTTGGATAGGTTCAATTAAATGTGGAAGTTGGGATCTTCTACCTTGCATGAACTCCAAGAAATTACAATTTTTATTTATTTATTTTTTTTAATTTTGCAAACACTTGTTCAACACATTAACTTACAAGACTTAGGGCTCCTTGGACTTAAAAGCACAAATAGTGAGAATTCCCCAAAGTTCAATTGCAATCTTGCACACACAGACCTTAAAGTTGGCCAGGTAAGAGGTAGGATCGTGGGAGGTTCCCCTTGCTTTCGCAAGTTCCTAATTAATGAATCACGAATCCACTTAGGCGTAGCCTTTTAACCCCTTGCCTAGACACCAACCTTAGATGATGATACAAGCACAATCTCCCTTAGGTTCCAACCACTAAGTGGGCTCAATGTTAGTTTTCTCACAAATCAACTTAAATCCAGCCCAAGCCCGCTACCAAATTTGTCCACTCGCCAGGAAAGAGGTGGGGTTGTGGGAGGCTCCCCCTACTGATGTAGGGTCCTAATTAATAAACCACAATCCCACTTAAGGCGTTTGCCATTGGACCTCTTTCCTAGACACTAGTTTTCAAATTGATAATGGACCTAAGTGGACCCAAATCTCAATGTGAACCCTAGGGCCGATGTCTATTGAATTTTATTAGGCTTAGGAAATGCAAAGTGAAGAGTTGTGGTTTGTGGGCCAAGGAAGGGTGATCAAATCCCCACCTTATGTGATTATGGGTTTTGCCCTTAAGATTAATTTAAAATGAAATGCAACACCACAAAGTCAAACAAGGGGTTCTATGCAACTATGCATGTCATGTTTTTTTTTCTCTAAATCCAAGTCATCACAGGGCATAAGGGAGAGTGCACCCCCATTCCAAAGGAAGGGAATGTTCCCACTCCACCAAATGCCATGAGATGCTTTTTTTTATTAACTTTTTAAAGAATTACATTGTCTGAAGGCCAATCATTGAATGTACAAATGAATCTCAAAAATTAGAAAAGCCTATACAAAAGCCTATACAATCTTTCTCTGGAAATTGTAGATGCCTCTTGCGTCAGCTATGGCATAGCTTTTAGCTATTAAAGGGAGGTCACGGATTGATGTAAACTCTTCATTGCACCCAACCTGCACAGCATGATTGGCCAATGAATCCGCAAGTTGATTTCCTTCTCTGTATGAGTGGTATATGGGGCAATGAAACCTGGATATCATTTGTAACAAAGAGTTCCACCATGGGATCAAAGACCAAGGCGGGTCGCTTCTATTTCCCAGCATCTGAATCAAGGCCAGAGAATCAGTGCAGATGGCTGATATGGTGATCTTGTGATATTGAGCAATCCTAAGACCATCTAATAGGGCTCGGCCTTCAGCCACCATATTAGATCCAACACCATAGTAATATGAAAACCCAAGTTTTAGTTGGCCATTCTGATCCCTAAAGCACCCACCACCCCCAGCAGCACCTGGATTCCCTTTGCTAGCCCCATCTACATTCAAAATGTAATCTCTGTCAGGGGCCTTCCATCGGACTAAAATGAATGTGGCAGATTGGCAGCTCACCTGGATGCCATATAATTGCAAAGCTGCCTGATATGCTATGCTAGCTTGTAATTGGAATTTTATTCGGCCCAAGATAAGCTTAACTTCCTCAATAATCTGCTCTGCAACTTTTTCGGGATAGATTCTGACTCCTTCATATCTGGCTTTGCACCTAAGTTTCCATAGTTCCCAGACTATCATCATGGATATTAACATTGAAACAAAACCGTCCGGCTTATTCAGAATAGCCTCATTGCTGACAAACTTTAACCTGTTACATATGCTCAAAATTTCCAGACTGGAGGGGGTAACTATAGAGGAGAATTTAGACCATAGAAAATTGGCTAAATCACGTTCCACAAATAAGTGGTTCTCATCCTCAATGCTATGAGAATTAATACAGCACACACATCTAGAAGCGATATTTACCCCCACAGCTTTGAACTCTCTTATCAACAGGGACTGCTTGCTTTAAAAGTTTCCAGCAAAACATGGACGCCCGAGGGGGAAAATTTGAATTCCAGATTTTTCTGTATAGTACATCTTGCCCTGTTGGCTGAGACTTGATAAATCTATATGTAGATTTGACATTGAATTTCCCTGAATTGGTAAGGAACCAAACAGGAACATCATCACCAGTTTGTAGAGAAAATTTTTGTATCTCACCACACAACTATTGATTTCCCAGATATTGCCATATAACATGTTGAAAATTAGACAGAGCTTCTTGAACAGAACAGTCTTCGGAACTATTCATATGCTGTATACTGTAAGAGTCAATCAGAGGCTTGTTGTTAAACCAGTTATCTTTCAGAAAATTGGTGGTGGCACCAGAGAAAACTATCATCCTGGAATTGGCCAACATCATATTTTTTGCCTTCTCAAAGTCTCTTGTTCTAATTCCAGCAGGAAATGGGGAATGACAATCTGAAATATGACATCCGTTCAAATACTTGCTTCTAGCAAACCTAGCCCAGAGTGAATTGCAATGAACAGCATGCCAAAGTAATTTAACATAGAAACAGATTTGCATATCATTCTGATTTCGGATACCTAATCCACCTTCAGAGATAGGAGTGCACATTTTATTCCATGACACCCAGTGCTTTCTGTGAGAATCTTCATAGCCCTGCCAGAAAAAGTTAGAGCATATCCTCCCAATTTGGTTAATTATAGAACCTGGAATCGAGGCAGCATTAGCACTGTACACATGGATAGATTCTAATACTGCACGAATTAGGACCATTCTTCCTGCTTGGGCCAACATCTTGCTTTGCCATCCTTCAAGCTTGGCATTTATCTTATCTAGTAAGTATTTGAAATGGGGAACTTTAGTTCTACCTTTAAACAAAGGAATTCCCAGGTACTTAATAGAACCAGTCTTGCACTGATAACCTGCCAATCTGCAAATTCTCTCCACAGAGCTTCTAGGCATTTTTTTTGTAGCCATAAAACAGCTTTTTTGGGCATTAATTTTTTGGCCAGAAACTCTTTCATATTGACCCAAAAATTTCAGCAAATGTTTAATGGAGGAGATTCCACCATTCATAAAAATTATAGTATCGTCTGCATAGAGGATGTGAGCAATCTGCTGAACACCTCGGGGAAGATGGTAATACTTACAGTATCCATTCTGAAACAGATAATGCAATCCTCTGCTAAGAACTTCTTCTGCAATTATGAAAAGGGCAGGGGCCAAAGGGTCCCCCTGCCTGATCCCTCTGGAGGATTTAAAGTATCCACGGGTAGCTCCATTCAAGGAAATGGAGAACCAGCAGTTTGATATCATTTGTGCAATTAGAGAAATAAATCTGTTAGAAAAACCAAATGTTCTTAAAACCTTGAAGAGAAAGTCCCATTCAATTCTGTCATATGCTTTGGCCATATCAAGTTTGAGTAGTATATTATGCCCCCTGATAGGTCTATCTAAGTCCATCATCATTTCCTTGGCCAATAGAAAATTTATGCATGTCATGCGATTAAGAAAAAAGATAGTAGAACTCACCTTGCCCCCACAATCTTCAGTAATGCATTTAACAAAATTAAATAACAGGAAATAATTCTAACTTATATGATGCATGTCCTAAAATATGGAAATGTGGTTGCTAGTCTTGAGATGAAGATTTTTATTAAAGTTCAAGTGAAAATATTTTTTTTTATTTTTTTATGAACCTATCTAACCACAAGATACGAAAAATGGAGAAAATAAACTCAAATGAAGGAGGGAAAGTGTGAGTACTTACTTGAAAAGTGTTCCCTCATTTTTTTTAATAAATGACAAAAAACTTTACCTCTTTTTTTTGATTTTCCTGCAAAAATACGAAAAAGAGAAATTATTAGTGTCAATGTATATACAAAAACACAAGATTAACAATCTAAAAATCATAAACTTCCCCGGCAACAGCGCCAAAAATTGATAGTTAAAACGCATGCCGTTAATACGTCCACTACCAAATTTAATTATCGGCCCACAATTTAATCAAAAGAAAATAGTTAAGCGGTGAGACCGAGTCGAATCCACAGGGAAATTTAGATTTCAAGGTAGAAAATCTTGGGTTGCTTTTATTTTTTTTTTATATCGTTAGCAACTTATGACAAATTGACACTAAAATAGAAGCTAACAAATTAATTTAACTAACCTAGGTGAATGGACTTAGAACTAAGACACCAATTAATGTAACCAATTGCAAGGATAACAATAGAAGAAAGACACCACGTCAAAAGAAGAGGGAAGAGAGGGATCATGAACAAAACACTTGCACTAAATCAATACTAAAGAATAAATGTGCGCTGGCATTGTAGTTAACAAACCCAAAATAACTAAGACTAATGCACTAACTAACTTAAACTAGGAAGAAAATGCTCCAACTGATAAAAGAATATTGAAAGGAACACTATGCAAATAACAATGAACAAGAGAGCATGGAGGGCTTCTGCTCCATTCCCACACGCTGCGAACACCCTAATAGCACCCAGGGAAAGCTGCTAGCAAAGCCACGGCGGCAAAGGGGACTTTGTCGACGCCCCTTTCTCACGCCCAGGCCACCACACGTGCAGCAGGAGAGACTGCCACAAGAGACGGCCTACGCTGCACTTCCAGCCGAGGAAGAAATCTGAAGCGGCACCCACACGATACAGAGGGAGACAAGCTCACGTTGCCGCCACGAACAGTGCCCAGGAGATGCCGTTAATAAGGCCGCGGCAGCGAGAGAACCTGCAGCAGCACGGGAACTCCACCAAAGACGGACGGACGTTGCACCACCAAGCCGAGGAAGCTCGCGATGCACCGAGAAAAACCCGCCCCCCACTCTTTTCGTCTTTGCGGATCTCTTTAATAGGGAGATGAGCACGCCATCCTTCCACGGAATTGCTTCCGCTTTTCATGCCACCACCGGTATCACCCATAGCCCTTCGCGCCGTCAGCTCCGCGTTCAGTTAGATGCAAATGAAAACCACGAGCGAACCTCACGCGCTGCTATACACTGAGCGGATGGCCTCCATTATCTTCGTAGCATCCTTGCACTTTCGACGGTGCACCCTCGTGAAACCCAGCCGTATCTGCCGTCTCCTTTATCTCCTTGACGCCATGCAAGTCCAGCTCACCTCGCAGCCGCTATTCACGCGGTGATCATGGAAGCCCCAGCGCCTTCGCAACATTCAGCCAGCACATCCAATATGTGCCTCATGCAGCTCACATGCATATAGCAGCCACTTCTTCTCGCGATCGGCCCATCAAACTGCAACCTTCATGCACGTGCAAATAAACTAATGGTCTTGCCAATATTGCATGTATATGTATATGCTTGGCCATACACTGCCGCCACCTCATGCAACTCACGTATACATCCACGTGATGCCCACAACCACCATGCGTGATTCATGCATGCCACTTGCCAACTTATGTATATGATAACTTTATGCTTTTCATACCAACACCTTCATTTCCACGTGAAAGTGCCAACTGCAACAACCTGCCATTAGCAAATGTGCATATGTGACTCAAGATATATAATGTTGTTAACAAAATATTAATCTTATTCACATACATGCACTCATTATTATTTACAAATTACTCCCAAAAATAATTGTTTTCCATGAAAACTCACGTGTTAAAAAAATCTATTTTTGTGAACATTTTCACACGTAATCAACAATTTACTTGGAATTATCTCCTAAACATATATAGAAATAATATGTGAAAATATGAAGCTATCACTTGCGGTTGTGCATTGACTACCGGCAGCTGAATGAGGTGACCATTAAGAACAAATATCCGTTGCTGCGGATTGATGATTTGTTCGACCAGCTTCAGTTTGCTCGAGTGTTCTCACGGATTGATTTACGGTCCGGTTACTATCCACTAAGGATTAGCGAGTCCAATATGGAGAAGACTGCATTCAGTATGAGGTACGGGCATTATGAGTTCTTGGTGATGCCATTTGGGCTCACCAATGCCCCCGCAACCTTCATGGACTTGATGCAAAGGGTGTTTCGTCCGTACTTGGACCAGTTCGTGGTCATATTTGTGGATGACATCCTTGTTTATTCGCGGTCTGCCGAGGAGCACGCATACCATTTGGGTGTGGTACTGCAAACGTTGCGAGATCACCAGTTGTATGCGAAGCTCAGTAAGTGCGAGTTCTGGCTTTGTGAGGTGCACTTTTTGGGGCACGTGATCTCTGGTGATGGTATTTCCGTGGACCCCGCCAAGGTCGAGGTAGTAATGCAGTGGCCGAGGCCGAGGTCTGTGACAGAGATCCGGAGTTTCTTGGGGCTTGCGGCCTACTATCGGCGGTTTATCCAAGATTTTTCTCGCATTGCGGCCCCGATGACCAGGCTCACGTGGAAAGATGTGCCTTTCATCTGGTCTGATGAGTGTGAGTAGAGTTTCAGGGAACTGAAGAGATTGTTCACCTCGGCTCCGGTGTTGGTTTTGCCTTCTAGATCGGGAGGTTTTGTGGTGTGTACAGATACTTCCAGGGTCGGATTGGGTGCTGTGTTGATGCAGCATGGTAGAGTGGTGGCGTATGCATCTCGGCAGCTGAAGCCCAACGAGGAGAACTACCCTACCCATGACTTGGAGTTGGCGGCTGTGATCTTCGCACTGAAGATCTGGAGGTATTATCTGTATAGTGAGAAGTTCGAGGTGTTCACTGACCATCAGAGTTTGAGGTATGTGTTCACGCAGAGGGACCTTAACCTCAGGCAGAGGCGTTGGATGGAGTTTATGAAGGATTATGACTTCACCCTATCTTATCAGCCGGGCAGGATGAATGTCGTTGCTGATGCTTTGAGTCGGAAGGTCGCGGTCAGTGCCTTGATGTTGAGGAAGTGGAGACTCTGGGAACAAGTACCCGAAGTGTCATTCAGGCTCAAGATTCCCCGAGAGCCAGGGTTAGCAGTGCTTGCTAGTCTGACTGTCACGCCAGCTATCCGTCGTCAGTTGACAGAGGCTCAGCATGCAGACCCTAGGTTGCCCCAGATTTTGGCTATGGCTGATGTGGAGCTCGGTGAGGACGGTGATGTGAGGTTCCGTGGTAGGCTGTACGTCCCAGCCGAGGAGCAGGTTCATCGTGCGGTGTTGCGCGAGGCTCATGGGAGCAGGTACACCGTACACCTGGGTGCGATGAAGATGTATCGGAACTTGCGGAGGTAGTTCTAGTGGCTTGGCATGAAGAGAGATGTTACCGAATTTGTGGCCAGGTGCCTGACCTGTCAGCAGGTGAAGGCAGAGCATCAGCGACTGGGAGGTACTCTCCAGCCCTTGGATGTTCCCGCGTGGAAATGGGACCACGTGACCACGGATTTCGTGGTGGGATTGCCGAGAACTCCGAGTGGGCAGGACACTATTTGGTTGCTGGTGGACATGCTGACGAAGGTGACTCGGTTGTTATCGGTCAAAGTCAGCTGGAGTGTGCCCAAGTTGGCTCATCTCTATGTGGAGTGGATCGTTCCGTTGCATGGGATTCCCATATCCATTGTGTCGGATCAGGATTCGCGCTTCACGTCTGGATTCTGGAGGAGTTTCCAGCGAGCTCTTGGCACGGATTTAGCATTTAGCTCAGCGTACCATCCTCAGTCAGATGGTCAGTCAGAGAGGACCATTCAGACTTTGGAGGATATGTTGAGATCCTGCTATCTGGAGTGGCAGGGGAGTTGGATTCACCATCTACCGTTGGTGGAGTTTACCTACAACAACTGCTATCATTCGAGCATCGGTATGGCTCCTTATGAGGCGTTGTATGGGCGTCCGTGTCGGACTCCACTTGATTGGTTCGAGGTTGGTGAGCGTGTTTTGACGAGACCGGAGTTGGTGCAGCAGTGTGTGGATGTTGTGCACTTGGTTCGTCAGAACATGTTGGCAGCCCAGAATCGGCAGATGAGTTATGCTGACCGTAGGCGATAGCCTCTCGCTTTCTCCGTTGACGATCGTGTGTTTTTGAGAGTTTCTCCGATGAAGGGGGTGATGCACTTTGGACGGCGTGGGAAGCTGAGTCCTCGCTATGTTGGTCCGTTTCCCATTGTAGAGCGCATCGGTGAGGTAGCTTATCGGTTGCAGTTACCCCCTGAGTTGGCGTCGGTGCATGACGTGTTCCACGTCTCGATGTTGCGGAAGTATATGCCCGATGACTCTCATGTGCATGTGGATTCTGTTTGGCCCGAGGTGACTCCAGATCTTTCTCTCCCAGAGTTTTCTGTCCGCGTTAAGGATACGCGAGAGTAGCGCCTGCGAAACAAGGTCACCTCCTTGGTTAAGGTGGTGTGGCAGCGGCACTATGGTGGTGAGACTTCTTGGGAACGTGAGGACGAGATGCGTCAACAGTTCCCTTAACTGTTTGAGTGAGTCTTCCTCTTCTTTCCCGTGGGATGTTCTCAATTTCGAGGATGAAATTTCTTTAAGGGGGGAGGGCTGTAATATCCCGGACCTTTCGGATCCTTCTTCGTGGGTCCCGGATCTACTTTCTCGGAGTGTCCGGCTCCGTTGTGTCTGAAATTTCGTTTCGGACATCTTTTGTGTTCGGGTCGGCGCGATCTGGAGTTGTTTCAGAGGCCCAGAGTGCGTCCGTGGCTTTTTCCACGCATATTTTTTGATTTTCGGTGTGTGTTTCGGCAATTCCTTCGGAACCTCGTTGCGGGTGAACCGGGTCGTTCACCTAGGCGAGAGTGGTACCGTTGCGATCGGTTCATTCCGAGGATCCCAAAAATGTAATTTTTAATTTTTTGTTATTTTCTAAAATTTTCAGATTTTCTATAAATACCTCTCATTTTCTCTCTCTCCTCGCCTTCTTCTTCTTCCTCTTTCTTCCTCCCCCAACCATGAGCGCCCTCTTTCCCTCTCTCTCTCCCATTTCAAAGTGGTGGACCTCTCTCCGGCTGCAGACGGCGGCGGGGCGACGGCGCGGCGACGTGGGCGGCGGCGAGGCGACCTCGTGGGCGTGCGGTGCTAGTGGGAAGCGTGGAGGAGCGGGGTTTTCAAAAGCATTCTTCGTGGTTTGAGCTTGATTCGGCGGAGCTTTCGCTCCATTGAGGTAGGGGGATGAATCCCTATGCTCATCCCATCATCCCCCGTGATTTGTAGGCCAAATGGGAGCAGAGAGGGGTGTTTTTGAGCGGGTTAGGGCAAAATCATGTTTTGGGAGAGTTCGCCTGATCTATGATTTTAGACCATGATTTCACGTTTTGATGGCTTAGAAGCATGCTAGGGGTCCCTAGGGGTCTTCTCCTTTGTTTTCCCCCTCTCCTATGGAGGCATGGGGGCGTGGTAGGAATTTTTGGGCGGTTCACGCCGTTTCACCGTCGGGTCGGTGTGACAGTCCTTCCAGTGACCGTTACACCATGTGACGCACCTAGGTGGGTGCATCACAGACCTGTTTTAGCCAACTGGGGGTCTGTGGGCTGTGACGGTCCCATGATAGACCGCCACGGCGCTGTGACGTGCATGGGTTGGACCGTCAGGGACGATTCGACCGTTGGCTTGACCGTTGGTTATGACCGTTGGGGGTCAAGGCCTATGACGCACCAGGACTGGCGCGTCATAGCCGTGTGACGCCCCTATATGAGTGAGTCAGAGCGGACGCATTCCCACCCTGTAACGCACCAGGGCTGGTCCGTTACAGTCTGTGACGCACCGAGTGGCACGCGTCACAGTTTGTTCCTTCGTGCCTTGTGACGCACCAGGCTGGGTGCGTCAGGGCCTGTGACACACCAGGGTAGGCGCGTCACAGTCATTTTTGCACCAAGGGTCTGACGCCCCTGTGTTGGGCCGTCAGATGGCTGTGACGGTCCAGCCTTAGACCGTCAGAGGCTGTGGCGTGTCTAGGGTCGATCGCCAGGCTCAGGATTGCTCCGGATGGTTTGCAGTCCCATTTTCCTTCCGACTGTGGTCACCGTGCGATAGTGCTGGTACGTGGGATGGTCCCTGTTCATCATCGGATACGGACATGGTTTTCCGTTGACTTGAGAGTCTACTCCTTCAGTGACCCTCCACTAGTCATAGCCTGTCTGCACGTGAGTGGACCCACCAGGGAGTGGTGGAGAGGCTACCCTGAGGACGGTTTTTAGACTGGTTTCCGTCAGGCCCCTCGTCGGTAGCCAGAGTCCGGCTCCAGGGGAAAACCAGTTAGAGGCCAGAACTAGGACGCATGGTCTATTTGTGCACACGTGGTTGGGGGCAGTGGACACACGCTGACGAGCGTGACCCCAGCTAGTCACTTGCTTTGCAGTTACTTGTACGGTGTTCGTGCCTCTGGTAGGCGCTACCACGTTAGGCAGTTCACCTGTGGTGCGGTGTAAGTCGTCAGGGGACGCTACCGACTGTGCTTCTTGTGGGAGGTACTCCTGTCGAGTCAGGAGTGACATACTGTCAGTCGTTGCGACTTCGACCTTCGGGTTTTTGTCGTGTTGGCCGTGGTGTTTCGATCGTTTCACCGTGGCACGTGTGTCGATTTTCGTGCCGTGAGACCAGTATTTTGTAGATGGCAGGGCTTCCCTTTTAGAGGTACTGGCTTACTGCTAGCGTAGCGGTTTTTCCATTTGTGAGGTAGGGTTCGAGTGATCCCTACTGGGTCTTGTTCTGAGACTCATTCCCTGCGTGTTTTCATCGTGTTCAGGTGAGGCGCGGCTTCAGGGGAGCGCGTCTGTGGCTCAGCGCGGTTCGGGTGCCCAGCGTTAATGCCAGAGGTCAGAGCCGAGGTATGCCCCGTGTAGCTGTACTTTTCTTTTTGTCTCTGTACTAGTTGTGGGCTACTACTGTTGTGCATCCCTTGTTTTGATGATGACAAGTTGTATCTCATTGTCTTTACCATATGCACATGCCAAATGTTTAATATCTAAATGATCAATGCAGGTATATTGATGATTAAAATAGGCCAGCCAAAGGTCGAGGATGAACCAAACTCAATTCAGAAGCTCAACCCTTCAAGATCTCCAAAACAGGTTATGGACTGGCTCAGAACCCGACACCAGAGGGCTCCGAAGCCGACACTTGAAGGCAGACAGAAACCAGGGAATTCTGGTTCTGTTCAGAAGCTGACCACGGAGGCCCTAGAAGTCGACACTTGAAGGCAGACAGAAACCAGGGAATTCTGGTTCTGTTCAGAAGCCAACCACTGAGGCCCTGGAAGCCGACCACGGGCGGAGTTACGAACTTTAAACCCTAAAATGGACTATGTTCTTGCAAGATCTGATACCCAAAGCTAAGATCCATTATGGCATACACCTAGAAGGTCCAGATAAGCCAGGAAACATGAATCTTTACCAGAGTTTGATTCTTTTCATGGATCTGACTTGGTCTTCAACTTCCTTGCTGAAAACTAGGAGATTCCCCACCGTTTCTCCAACTGAACCAGCAGATGTTGTGGAGTTACTCAATAACAAGAAAATAAATGGTGGGAAGAGAAAAAAAAAAAGAATAGCCAACCCTAAGGGGCGCAGGGGCTGAAGAAGGCTGAAGCAGAAGTGGGCTGGAGATAGCTGCTGCAAAGCTTGGCTGCAGAAGATGAAGCGCTGCATCTAGGGAGAAAGCCACTGCACCACGAGGGCTGAAGAGGACCTGCTGCAGATCGTAGCTGCTGGAAGACTGACTGCTGCATCTAGAGAGGAAGCAGAAAAGAAAAGAGAGGGCTATGCAACCTAGATCAAGAAGAAGAAGGAGAAGAAGAAGAAGAAAACAAGGGCAACAGCAGAAGAAGCACCAGTAGGAGAAGAGCAGCAGTAGGAGAAGCACCGATAGCAGCGCAAGATCAGCCAAGATCTGAAATCAGAGAAGAAGCTCGGTGAACTCCATCTACAGATCGAGATACCCAATCATCAGGAGAATTCTACACTCGATCTGTATTTATATCTCTATTCGATCTTTCATTTCATTCTTCTATTTTGTTAATCAAGCTGTTCGTCAGCGGAATATTCAGATTGAGCTGAGCTGCTCAGCTCTGAAGTTGTTCAAGCTGTGAGTCAGCGGAGTGTTCAAGCTGTGAGTCAGCGGAAGGAAGCCTCACCGGGTTTGGTGAGGGGTGGATGTAAGCAGACTGGATGTCTAGCCGAACCACCTAAAAATCCATGTCTCCTTTGTGTGATTGTTTGTGATCTCCGCTAGATGCATGCCTAGGTTCATCTTTGTTATGCATAGAGTATACGCTTTAATTTCCGCTTAAGCCGCATAGTTTAAATTGTTTACATAAGTCTGCAATAGTTTTTGAATTTGGGGGCGGATCTATTCACCCCCCCCCCTCTAGACCGCCATTCCACCTGCACAACACGTGGTATCAGAGCGGATTATCCATTCAAGAGGTCCAACGACCCGAATAGATTAGTGGAATGGACGCCAAAGGATTATTGGCAGAGGGTCATTCGGTGACTA
This sequence comes from Amorphophallus konjac, assembly GCA_022559845.1. Taxonomy (NCBI): domain Eukaryota; kingdom Viridiplantae; phylum Streptophyta; class Magnoliopsida; order Alismatales; family Araceae; genus Amorphophallus; species Amorphophallus konjac. The sequence goes on along the minus strand of CM040118.1, from coordinate 252,920,049 downwards.
GGCCACCATATTTTGATGGTACTAACTACCCGTATTGGAAAAACCGAATGCAGGTCTTTCTCAGAGCGCAGGACCATGAAACATGGAGAGTTGTAAGCCGAGGGCCACATCAACTTCCTGAAGATGAAGACACCTGGACACGAGAGCAGATAAAGAAGTCAAATCAGAACTGGGGAGCAATGAATATTATGCAATGCTCGCTTCACCCAACAGAATTTTCAAGGGTTTCCTCATGTGCCACTGCCAAGGAAATGTGGGACCGGTTAGAGGTAATATATGAAGGCACTTCTGAGGTAAGAGAAATTAAAGCCAATATGCTTATCTCCGATTATGAAATGTTTAAAATGGAACCACATGAATCCATTTCTGAAATGTATGCTAGACTAACTCAGTTAACTAATAGCTTAAAAGGTCTAGGGAAAAACTACACTAATAATGAACTTGTGAGGAAAGTCTTTATATCTTTAACTTCTACTTGGCATACCAAAGCTACAGTGATTGAGGATTCTAAAAACTTATCTACTATGACTGTTGATGAGCTAATAGGTTCATTGATGACTTATGAGCTTAACCTGAAGAGAAATGAGGAAGAAACATCAAAGAAGAAGCCATTAGCACTAAAGGCTAAAGAGTATAGCAAGGAGTCCTCAGATAATAGTGAGTCATCCAACACTGAGGAGGACTTGGGTGAGTTTGCCACACTAACCAGAAAATTTGAAAAGTTCTTGAAGAAGGAAGGTAAAAACTTCAAGAATCCAAAGGGTCAGGTAAGAAAGTCATCCAAGTTCAAATCTGAATCATCTGAGAAAAAATATAACAATCTTGTTTGTTACAATTGCAGCAAGCCTGGGCACATCAAAACTGAATGTCCACACAATGAGAAGAAAACACACTCCAAGAGGAAAGCTAAGAAGAAAGCCATGATAAGCACCTGGAGTGACGAAGAGGAAAGTGAAGGGAAGAGTTCATCCGGTGAAACCAATGAAGACTTAGGTCTTATGGCAATAGGTCAGTATGAGGTAAATGAAAACTCTTCTCCATTTGAGCATTTCACCATTGATGATTGGCAAGAAGCATATGGTGAATTGCTTGATAAATGTGATACTGTAAGAAAAGAAAATAAAACTTTGAAAAAGAAAATAAATACCATGGCTCATGATACAACTTCATCTGAAAATATTGCATGCTTGCAAACTGAGATTTCAAATCTGATCAAACAAGTTCATGAGTTAGAGGCCTCCAAGTCTGAACTAAAAGATCTAGAAGATGAGAATGAAAATTTGAGAGATGAAATTGATGAGCTAAGAATGAAAATGCAAAATTCAGATTCAAAAGATTTGAAAGATGAAAATGAGAGCTTAAAAAGGGAAATAGATGATCTCAAACTGAAATTGCAATACTATGAAAAGTAAACCATACTAGCCAATGAAAAATATGATGCAATCAAGGAGGTCAATGTGGGATGTAAATGTAATCTACCCCGCCCCGAGCTAAACAATATAACCATGCATATAAGCGTGAAAGTGCATGAAATGGAAAGGGGCGATAAAGAAGAGGAACCTGACCGTGATCGCCACCAAGGACTTACAACACCAAAATGATGAAGAAAGGATGAAGATGGCGCCGTGTACCTTGGAAAATATGGAGGAAGACGCGGCCTAACGGGAAGCCGCTACAACGTGTGATCGCGCTTGAAATGGGATGCGGGAAGCCGATGTGGGTGCACCTCCTCACCTCCTAGCCGGCTAGAAAGCAAGGGCCTCACGTTCTATCAATAGTCTCCTGCAAAATAAAGCCATGAAAATAAAAGAACACCCATTAGATCATGAAAGTGTAGCCTGTGTCCCGAAATGATAAATTAACATGAAAGAATGGGGGAGAACGCACCGGGGGAGGATTTTTAACCACTATAAATGGGTGCAAAAGCAAGGTGGGAGTGTTGTGCATGCATAGAATTTGAAATCATAGAATTTGATGGAGAGAATAGAGAGAAAACCGTTGTGAAAAATGGAGAAAAATACATGAACGTGCCGAAACAGTGCAAAAAAAACTAAGTGTAAAACTGTGACGATTTATGAAAAGTAGAGGGAGAGAACTAAGCCTAGGTATGAAGAAAGAGAGCCCGGAGAGATGAAAAATGAAGAAGATACTCCCCTCTTCAAGATGAGACCAATGGAGGACGAAGAGGATGCCGGATGACTCCACCCCGAGCCGACGAAGGGCGCCCCGTCGCACAAGTTCAAGAACTCGTGATGATTTACAAAAAGTATGGGCGAAGTTAGGAGGGTAAACGAAGATGAAATCCAGCAAATAAGGTATCAAAATGAAGCCTATACTTCCCTCAATAGCCTGGGGTCGAAGGTTTGAGACGACGATTTGGCATGGCTTCGCCCCAAGTCCAAGAAGAGCCCCCCGTCGCGCAGGCGAACTGGGCAGGTTTATATAGAAAAAAAGGTGAAAACCTTAACTTTCTGCTGCGATTTCAGAGGATAGAGTCCACCAAATCTCGAGATCTATGGATCAATCTCGAGATAATAGATAGGATAAGAGTTAGGAACAAACGGGACTCTTTTTGGTGGAAGGATCTGGAAGATAGAGTCCTAACAAAGAGGCCTCGTTGCACAGGTTTCGGCCTTAGAATCCGGCAGCGAAGAAGATAGAGTTCAGGACTTTTTGGACTCTCTGGTAGATGGACGGTCGAACGATAGACCGTTCATTGAGTTGGACGGTCTAGGGGCAGACCACCCAGACTTGGGGTCGATCGGGCGACTTTTGGCCAAAAAAGGGATAAACGGTCATCAACAGACCATTTTTTGACGTAAACGGTCTCAAGAAGACCGTTCTTTGACATTTCAAAAATAATAAAAAAAATAAAAAAAATAAAAAAAGTTACTGTTCATGGACGGTCAACTGTTGACCGTTTTACTGTTGGACGGTCAACTTGTGACCGTTCAACTCAAGGAACGGTCAACTGTTGACCGTTTAGCTGCCAGGCTCGCGCGACTTTAGAAATTGAAGCGTATCTTGAAAACGGTGTAGAAGTAGAAAAAGTGGTAAACATATAAATTGTAGATAACTTAAAAATGAACAACTTTCATGAAGAAAGTAAGATGAGAAAATGAATAGAAGAGAGAGAAAATAGGGCTAGAACAGAGAGAGAAAATACCGAGACATAGGTGAATAGTGTAGTCTACCGGAAAAATATAAATAACTTGAAATCGGTGCAGAACTGGCCAATGACATAGAAGAAGGAATTGTAGGGATTTGAAAGATGAACAACTTTGGTGAAGGACACATTTTGAAAAGAGGAAAGGAAGGGGGTGAAAAAGGACAATTTTCAAGACTACGCAGCGAAAAGGGGCTGAATGCTTGAGGGAAGCCGGCCTAAATGGGCCGTAAGTTGACTTTGAAGGCCGGAAGGTGACAAGATAGGCTCCAGGGCTCCATGAAATAATGATCTCCAAGGCTCAAATAGAATGGAATAATGAAATGGGCTCGAAATCCATTCAAGAAAGGCTCCAAAATAATGGATAATTCGGGGCATCAAAATGATGAATAAGAGAAATGACTCAACTTGCAAGCTAAAAATGGGTGTCAACAGATGCCCCTCCTTGATGTTTGCTTTGCAAGGGAATGAGCGAAAGTGATGCGGAGGCGAAATGGAAAGGAGATGGAGCGAAAGCGACAGCGACGTGAAATGGAGATGAAGCGGAGATGAAGCGGAGATGAAGCGGAGAGAACTGATAAGCGGGCATCAAGGCAAAAGACACACGTTTTAACCAACAAGCGACAGGAATTCTCTCAAAATCGCCGAACTAACCACCCGGACTGGATGACAAGAATGAGACATGTCTGGAGAACTAAACTAATAGGAAAAAAAAAGGAAGCATGACCAGGCTCATCGGGGACACAATCTACAGACAATGAGGGGGTCGGAAAGGAGCACAACATAAAAAGCAAGAGAAATATAACTGAGATAAAATCCAGACAGGAATCACACTGGCCAACCAGACCAAGCGAAAAGATCAGAGAAATCGTTCAAATTCAGAGTGGAATGAGAATCTCTTATCCAAGTGAATCGAAGTGCAATTGACCATTACTGAGGAACAACCTTGAATGGATCACGAGACGTGCGTGCTCAAAATGACATGATGCATGCTGGGCTAAAATAAAGAAATCATCAAAACGAATGCAAAGAAAGTTAAAATAGAAAGTACTCGAGAATAGTATTGCTAGACCGGAACAATCAGGGTCAAGACATTATCCGCAACCACAGCGTGTGTGATAAAACCATCGTTCCCTAATTTTCCCAACCTAACGGTCTATCCGATGATTAAACATGTGCACCTAGATCATCATCATTTTTGTTAGAGGGGAACGTCAGATCCTGGAACACATGAATGACCAGCCGGTTCTCGAGATAATATAACAATATAGATACCATATAGTAATGCAATAGTGAGTAGGGATAGAAGGCCATACCTGACTTACCTGTGCAGGCGAAATGGCATTTTTTAAATTTTTATTTTCTGATTTTTTTTATTTTTTCATATATAAGATAAATATGATAAACAAGCAAGTGTAAACATAGACAAAATAACATAACTATCAACTGAATGACAAACAACACGACATAACATAACGGTCAAATGAAATGGGAGACAATGCAACATAACATAACAAAGGCACACGAGCACATATGCAATGGCATGAACAAGCAACATGCATGCATGAACACGGTGTGACAAGACAACAACGCGGTGGGACAACACACAGTTGAGACAAGAACATGACGGATGACCACACGGTTGGGACAAGAACATGGGACATAAAGGGGGTGACTAAAAACATGTGCAAGACAACTAACAACACTCGGTGAAGGACAAAACAACATGTGTGGGACAACACGGTGGGACATAAACACGTGACAAGGACACGGTGGGATAATAAACAGATATGTCCTTCAATCAAAACCCAAGATCAGAATGAAGCAGAACCGCCAGGTTCATAATCGTGAGGCAAAAGCCCTCTCATAAAGATATGATCATTGCAAACAAGAACTGAGAAGGACATGAGCTTCAGAACAGGTCGAGAGAGTGGATCGAAGAAGGAAAGAACATATCAAAGATGTGGACAGGAGGCAGAGCACAAAGATATAGCAAGGAACGCCTGAGTACTTGCAACCTGCACACTTAGCAAATAGATTACGTATCTGTCCTTAAAATAAATGTAAATATATGAAAAAGACACATTTTTTGAATTTTTGTAATCTTTTTTTATTTTTTTTTGAAATTTTCAATAGTATTTCATTTTTCTGGATTTTTTGAAGTATTTGATTTTTTAGGTTTTTTGAAATATTTGAATTTTTTTTTTGAAATTGTGAGGTATTTGATTTTTTTGGATTTTTGATAATATTTGATTTTTTTAGATTTTTTGATTTTGACATAGCAATCTGCAGTACCTAAAGACGGGCTAAAACTGCTGGCCAGGGATCGTCGTTCCGACCCCTCTCATTAAAGGCCTCCCTTAAGCAGGGCGTGCATATGAGGGTGGCTCGCCACAACCAACAGTTTCTAAAGAACGGTGCCCCTACTAAGGCCATACCCGGGATACAACCTAGCCTAAGAGGGAAAAGTATAAGAAAAATTGGAGACAAGCTTCGTGCAGGATGGGAGATATCTAGACTCGAATTCCTTCCAGGGCACTACCCCTCAAAGAGTAGGTCTGTTGCGCCGGGACTTTGTGTCTTTGATTTTTAGACCCATATTTACCAGGCACGCATGCGACGGGGCTCATGACGTCCCGCGGGGAACTATACTGCCACTCTTGTCATGCCTTTGATTCATAATTTTGTATTGATTCATTTTCTCATTTTGGTAGCCCTTATTGGCCAGATATAGTATGAAAGCTCACTTTTGAGGGTCAAGACTGCCCCTATTTGAGACCTCTCTCGTATTGGGGAGTGCCTTGGTTGGTCATCTTATCCATCCATCTATTGCCCATGTACTTGGCCGAGCAGAGAAAAGAAAAGACCTTTGTGCATACCCAAAGTATGGCCAAAGCAGCAACGGTGCGCCTCAGAGAGATCGGCTATGGCTTGCCGTGTAGTGTGTGAAAAACCCATGCCTAAAGGTCACCCTCCACAATCAAGGAAAGAAACTAGACTCCCAACGCGGAGCCATCACCAGCCTAAGGATGCTGCAGAAGCTAACTTTTTTATTTGACACAAAGTTAAGATCTAATTAAACAAAGACTCCTAAAGCCACTCAATCATGTTGAGGAACCAACGTTATAAGCATGTGCAGGAGTAGTAGAGATAATAGCGATGATAACATTTTCTTGCACAAAATAAAAAAAATACCTTTGCAAATCCGTGGAGTGATCTTGACTATCGAGCTTTGAGGAGTGCGAGCTTCACTTTCCTTGCTTGCCAGGATAAATGATGAAAGGACAGCAAAGGATTGGATTCCTCGATATAGAGGAGTGGCAGACATCATACTGGACGAAGAAGGGATAAAAAGGAAGAGAGACGAGGGTTAGAACTCCCTCGTTACGGCACTGAGGCCCTGATAACAAGGAACTGAATACAAAATAACCAGTGATTAACTAAGATCAAGGCGGGCTAAAGCCTCGAAAACAGCAAGAAAAAGGGTAATAACCTTGAAAGGGTGAGACAGAAAGAACAGAAAGACGTCAAAAAGATAACTGTGAAAACAAGAAAGAAGGATAATGATCATCCGACGCGGTCGGAGAAGAGGAATAGCGATCACCCGACAGAGGCGGGGAAGAGAATGTATGAACACCCGACAAGGTCAGGGAAAAGAAATGGAAACCACCCGACAAAATCAGGGAAGGATCAGAAAAATCACCCGACAAGGTCGGGGAACGACCGCAAGGGATTCCTAACAAGGTCGGGGGAAAGAGACGAGCAGTGAAATCCGGACATGTCCGGGAAAAAAAACTAGAAGATGCCCCTGACTCAGGGGAAGAGGAAGACATAGGCCGAGGCCTAGAATGGTGAGGATAGGAAAAGATGGTGGAAATATGGTCAGGTGGTGGAAGGTACACCACCCACGGATAAGAACTGAGCAACAGAAAAGATGAATGGACGGAAGAAGGAGATGAGGCAGTGGACCCCTGAGTGCACAACTGACGGCCCTTGAACTTACGTTGCCGCCTCTTCTTAGCCGCAATCTTCTTGAAAGAACGTCGCCTGGTGCGGGCTCGACTTCCCGGGCTCCTCAATCTGTAATGTCTTCTCAAATAGCGGGCCCACCTAGCAGATGGCCTGGCCCGGTCATGAATATGCAGCTTCATTGGGGCGGCTGCCCCTAGACCCCCAGTGCTAACAAGATGCAGACATTCTTGGGCAAACAGCTTCTCAACTGAATGAATATCATGAAGCCACAAAGTTTTGTCTCTTGGCACTAGAACATAGAGGTTCGGCAACTCCACTCGGCAATCAGGCTCGAAGCATAACTCCCGTACTAGAAGAGCAGGACAAAGCTGAGAGAGATCAATACGCGGCGTTGACGTGGCCGGCATGCTAATAAATTGAGGGAGGTTGCACAGCAAGTGCAGAATGTCCTTGGAAAGTGCAGAAGATGCAGCCAATTTCCCCTTGAATAAGGAATCCATCAGGCTCCGGGCGGCCGTATGGGTTAGCATAATCCGAGCAGAGAACCCCTCTCGGCCAGTGAACTGAACATCAATCGAGCGAGGAGAAATAACAGCATCGATAGTGAATCCCCCGGTGAGCGATGGGATTGCCATCAGCCTCGCTCGTGAAGAAACTGGCACTAGTGCGAGTGAACTCTTCTTTGCAACCATTTCTGAAAATGCAGGCTCATTATCCTGAAAATAGCCAAGGACCAGGACCCAGATTGGCATGCGGTAAATGACAACTTGAATCTTGAAATGCACAATCGAAACCTGGCTCGGCTCATTATCTCCCTGGGGACCAAACCCAAGGGGCACCAAAGGTAGCGTGTACCTGCTCTGCGAAGTGGGAAGTGGCAGAGGAAGGTTAGAAGGAGGAGGTTTGAAAGGCGCGGGTGGCGATGGTGCAAGTGATGGGGGAATAATGATGATGACGGGCATGGGTGGAGGTAAAGGCAAAAGTGGAGGTGTGGGTTTGGGTTCGGCCTACTCGGGCTCAGAGGATGATGGCGAAAGGGGGAGTGAAGGAAGTGGTGGCGGCGGTGGCAAAGGTGATGAGGGTGGCAAAGGGAGTGATGTGGTTGATGAAGACGGTGAAGGTGAAGGGGATGGAGGTGAAGGTAAGGGTGGGGAAGAAGGAGAGGAAGGTAGTGGCATAGTGGGGGAAGAGGCAGGTGGTTGCTCTCTTCGACATATCTTCACGACTCGTCGAGAGGCGTTGGGGATAGGTGTGGTGGTGGAAACGGAGGGTGAAAGAGAGGTTGCCCGAGCGGAGGCTAGGGTAGGTAAAGGTTGTGGAGGAGATGGGATGGAGGAAGAAGTAGGTAACGGAGCAGGTATCTTATTAACTAAAGAAACACCAGGGTGCCCCTGGTCTTGAAGTGGGGACGGTTGCCTAGGCGGCACGGCTTGCTGCTGCTGCTGCTTGCTGCTAAGATCCAAAATAACTTGGCGTATGACAGCCCAATCAATCATCCTCTTGTCTTCCAAGCTGTAAATAAACTCTCGGAACTCGGGATAGTCCTCAATCAAATGCCCCTGCTGACGGTGGAATTCACAGAACTGGAGCAAATTCCCGACTGTGGGTCGGCAAGGCATAACTGGAGGGAGCTGCAATGCATGGGTGGCCATCAAAGCCCTGAAAATGTTTGTGAAAGATTCTGGCAACGGCGGAGAAGGAGCCCGCTTCAGGTATGGTGGGTGTCGAGGGATATGGGAAGGTGATAGAGAAGGTTGCGGGGGTGGAAGCAGAGGTTGCGTAGGTAAAGGGAATTGCGTAGGTGAAGGCGGAGGGCTGGAATGATGTGGCGGCGTGGGGGGAGTGGGATTGTAATGGATGGCATCTACCCACTCGCGGTGTGGTGTTTCCTTGACCGGAGGTGGAGGGGTGTGAGGAGATAAAATAGCGGAGGGCCGACTCGTGGATGGTTGGTATGCGGTGGAGCACATGGAGGTATACGGGTGTGTGGGAGTGGACGGTCGACTCGTGGAGGGATATAAGGTGGAGGGCTGACTTACGGTGAAGGGTGGAGGGAAAGTGTATGTAGAAGGTGACGGTGGTGGAGACTCCTGGTCAAAGGAAACTAGGAGTTGTTGGCTAACGAAGCGGGCTCGATTGTAAAGCTGTTGCCAGGATGTGATATTGTTCAGGGCTAAGATACATCTGAGCTCGGGCGTTGCGTTAGAAATAACCATCTTGATCTGCTCGCCCTCCGGAATATGCCCCGGAACTTGCGCGGCTAGGTGACGCCAGCGGTCGGCAAACGTGAAGAATTCTTCATCGGGCGTCATCTTCTCTTGGGCCAGATCAACCAAAGAATGTCTGGGCCCAACCTGATCCTGGTACTGCTGAATGAATCTTGCTTGAACGGCTTGAAAATTCATCATCTACTCTTGCGGTAACGTGAAGAACCAATCCTTGGCCGGACCCTCTAAAGATAGGCCAAACAAATAGGCCATCAAGCGTTGATCATGCTGGAACTGGGCCGACTCATATAAGAACTCCTTCAAATGCACGTCGGGGTCACCGACTCCACCATAGCGACGATAAGCCGGAATCTGTTGACGTGGGGGAAGCTGAAGACCTCGGAATGCAAATGGGATATCCAAAGAAGTTTGAGGACTGATTTGCCATTGCAATTCATCAAGTTGGCGTTGGGCCTGAGCGATCATCTCCTCGGTAGGAAGAGTCCGAGAAGGATATGGGCCAGCTTGAGCAAGAGATGATGAATTTAGACCAAGATAATGTTGATAGGCCGGATAAGGCGATCCGGCCTGAGAAGAAGGAAAGCCCGCTCCGAGAATTGAGGAATACATGGGCCTGGAAGAATTACGAAGGTGGGAATGAGAATTGATTGGGCCAACAGCAGCACGGGCGGGACAAGAAGGCCCGTTAGAAGAATAGGGTCCAATGGAGGAATAAGAAGATGGGCCCGCATGGGAAGAGGAATCCACGCGGGGATAAGAAGACGGGGAGGAAGAAGGGTAATATACAGGAGAAAAATGACGCTCCATGAGGGCAAATGAAGACTTTATACAGGAAAATCAGGAAAATACAATGAGGGAAGTAAGGGCTCAAAGGAGGGGGGCTGACTCAATAATGCAAAGAAAAAGAAAAAGAAACCTAGGACAATGAGACTAGACAAATGGACACACAGAATGGGCTACCCTAAATGGGCCTAACAACAAAACCTATATGGATGATGGGGGATGCAACACAAAATAACTCAAGTGGGCTTGGACAAGCCCACTCAACACAAACAATATGAAGGATTTCACCCAAGTCAAACAAGTTAATATGATGGGAAATATTTTATTATCAAAGTTTTGGGTGGGCCTTTTAATGATTTGAATTGAGATTAATTCCCTCAAGATAGGTATCCTATAGGGAATAAGGTACAAACTTTGGTTTGACTATGGTTAATTCCTTCAAAATGTATGCAAATGCAAGCCTAAGGGGCGGAACGGTACAACCAGCCCGACGTCCGTGTGGGAACCCCTAGCTCGCGGGGACTTACAGAGGTCCCGGATAAGATCACCTAGTCGAGCCCAAGGAATATGGGAGCGAGAGGATCACTTACCGAGGGGGAATGTAACTACAATATGCCAATATGCATGATCCTATGTGCACCGGGGTGCATGCAATTTCTAGCCTAAGTCTAGCAAATCAAGACAATCATGAAATCATGCTAACATCACAAAAATGCATGAAAAATGTAAAACAATATGAATAACAATGATGCAAGACCTAAAATAGGGACAACTAGGCACTAAAAGATAAGAAAAATCATCAAAGGAAAATGTACCCTTGTGTTTGCCCAAAATATGCCTAAGACTAGATGCACAAAATGCAAAAATAGAGGTAACTTTTAAATATGCAAATGATGTCTAAATGATGCAAACTCTATATGTATGGAAAGACAATACAAAGGACAGCACAATGCAATAAAAATCAGCTCAATCCGACATCGGGAGACAAAGTTATGCCCGAATGAACAAGGCCCCTGTGAATCTATCCCAAATCTGCCTAAGACTAGATGCACAAAATGCAAAAAAAAGAGGCAACTTTTAAATATGCAAATGATGTCCAAATGATGTAAATGACCTATGGATGGAAAGACAATACAAAGGACAACACAATGCAACAAGAATCAGCTCAATCCGACATCGGGAGACAAAGTTATGCTCAAATGAATAAGGCCCCTCCAAACAGAAATCTTGCCCGGCCAGAACGGTTAAAAGGTCCCTGAATGACCGTTTATACCCTTTGTGCGGTCTACTAGATGATCGCCCAACTGATGGACGGTCCAGGGAGGACCGTTTATAACTCCAGAGGGTTTGGGCGGTCCTGGATAGGCCGTTTAATGCGTTAGGTGGCCCTACGATAGACCGTGCAACCCTGACAGACCCGAAAATGGACAGAATGATAGAGAAACGTGGAGAAGCCTATCCAAACATGCATGAACACCGACCCAACATGCAAGAGACTAAAAATATAACGTGATGGGCACTAGGTGTCCCACCGTGATCGCCAAAAAACTGTGGGATGTAAATGTAATCTACCCCGCCCCGAGCTAAACAATATAACCATGCATATAAGCGTGAAAGTGCATGAAATGGAAAGGGGCGATAAAGAAGAGGAACCTGACCGTGATCGCCACCAAGGACTTACAGCACCAAAATGATGAAGAAAGGATGAAGATGGCGCCGTGTACCTTGGAAAATATGGAGGAAGACGCGGCCTAACGGGAAGCCGCTACAACGTGTGATCGCGCTTGAAATGGGATGCGGGAAGCCGATGTGGGTGCACCTCCTCACCTCCTAGCCGGCTAGAAAGCAAGGGCCTCACGTTCTATCAATAGTCTCCTGCAAAATAAAGCCATGAAAATAAAAGAACACCCATTAGATCATGAAAGTGTAGCATGTGTCCCGAAATGATAAATTAACATGAAAGAATGGGGGAGAACGCACCGGGGGAGGGTTTTTAACCCCTATAAATGGGTGCAAAAGCAAGGTGGGAGTGTTGTGCATGCATAGAATTTGAAATCATAGAATTTAATGGAGAGAATAGAGAGAAAACCGTTGTGCAAAATGGAGAAAAATACATGAACGTGCCGAAACAGTTCAAAAAAAACTAAGTGTAAAACTGTGACGATTTATGAAAAGTAGGGGGAGAGAACTAAGCCTAGGTATGAAGAAAGAGAGCCCGGAGAGATGAAAAATGAAGAAGATACTCCCCTCTTCAAGATGAGACCAATGGAGGACGCAGATGATGCCGGATGACTCCGCCCCGAGCCGACGAAGGGCGCCCCGTCGCACAGGTTCAAGAACTCGTGATGATTTACAAAAAGTATGGGCGAAGTTAGGAGGGTAAACGAAGATGAAATCCAGCAAATAAGGTATCAAAATGAAGCCTATACTTCCCTCAATAGCCTGGGGTCGAAGGTTTGAGACGACGATTTGGCATGGCTTCGCCCCAAGTCCAAGAAGAGCCCCCCGTCGCGCAGGCGAACTGGGCAGGTTTATATAGAAAAAAAGGTGAAAACCTTAACTTTCTGCTGCGATTTCAGAGGATAGAGTCCACCAAATCTCGAGATCTATGGATCAATCTCGAGATAATAGATAGGATAAGAGTTAGGAACAAACGGGACTCTTTTTGGTGGAAGGATCTGGAAGATGGAGTCCTAACAAAGAGGCCTCGTTGCACAGGTTTCGGCCTTAGAATCCGGCGGCGAAGAAGATAGAGTTCAGGACTTTTTGGACTCTCTGGTAGATGGACGGTCGAACGATAGACCGTTCATTGAGTTGGACGGTCTAGGGGCAGACCGCCCAGACTTGGGGTCGATCGGGCGACTTTTGGCCAAAAAAGGGATAAACGGTCATCAACAGACCATTTTTTGACGTAAACGGTCTCAAGAAGACCGTTCTTTGACATTTCAAAAATAATAAAAAAAATAAAAAAAATAAAAAAAGTTACTGTTCATGGACGGTCAACTGTTGACCGTTTTACTGTTGGACGGTCAACTTGTGACCGTTCAACTCAAGGAACGGTCAACTGTTGACCGTTTAGCTGCCAGGCTCGCGCGACTTTAGAAATTGAAGCGTATCTTGAAAACGGTGTAGAATTAGAAAAAGTGGTAAACATATAAATTGTAGATAACTTAAAAATGAACAACTTTCATGAAGAAAGTAAGATGGAAAAATGAATATAAGAGAGAGAAAATTGGGCTAGAACAGAGAGAGAAAATATCGAGATATAGGTGAATAGTGTAGTCTACCGGAAAAATATAAATAACTTGAAATCGGTGCAGAACTGGCCAATGACATAGAAGAAGGAATTGTAGGGATTTGAAAGATGAACAACTTTGGTGAAGGACACATTTTGAAAAGAGGAAAGGAAGGGGGTGAAAAGGGACAATTTTCAAGACTACGCAGCGAAAAGGGGCTGAATGCTTGAGGGAAGCCGGCCTAAATGGGCCGTAAGTTGACTTTGAAGGCCGGAAGGTGACAAGATAGGCTCCAGGGCTCCATGAAATAATGATCTCCAAGGCTCAAATAGAATGGAATAATGAAATGGGCTCGAAATCCATTCAAGAAAGGCTCCAAAATAATGGATAATTCGGGGCATCAAAATGATGAATAAGAGAAATGACTCAACTTGCAAGCTAAAAATGGGTGTCAACAGTCAACTGTCAACTTCAGAAGGAAATTGAAAAGATTCAAGAAGAACTGAAAGACAAACAAAACTCCTTGGAAAAGTTGATGAAAGGTAGAGAAAACCTAGATGCTGTGTTAGGATCTAGAGTAAACTTTCAAAAGGAAGGATTAGGTTTCAACCCAACAGCCAAAAAGGAATTTGAATTAAAAACTATCACCTTCATGGATGAAAAGGACATAAAAGGGAAAAAACCTCTTGTTGACATGTATGGGTCAGAAAAGATGGCTGATGCAAGCACTTCAACCAAGATCTAAGCAACCGTGAGATCAAATGACAAGAAATCAAGTGGGAAGGCCGTGAAACAAGCCGGCCACTTCAAAATGACTAAAGAGGATCTAAGGCAGCAGAAGTTATATCTAGATGGGTCAGAAAGATCAAAATTCTCAACAAATAGGAACAAACTACCAAGCCAAGTTTCAAGGTCAATCAACCACCATCAAATGAGAGAAAAGCAATTCTGGAAGCAGAACAGAAGTTGACTAAGACCCCATCCTGAGTCGACCACAGGCAGAACCAGAAGCTTTCCTGAAGTCTGGCAGAACAACAGTCGACCAAGACCCCTTCAAGAGTCGACTATGGGAAGCAACAGCAAGTTCACAGATTTCTGGCAACATGGAAGTCGACTCAGACCCCCTCCAAAGTCGACTTTTGGCTACAGCAGAGGGTATAAAGCTCCTCCAAGTCGATGCTTGCCCTTACATAGGTCAACGCATGGGCATCATGGACTATATCATCATCCTAAATGTCAATGGGTAGGTAAATCCAGAGTTAATGGTAAGTCCCAATCACCCTCTACTTATTGGAAAGATAAAAACATGAATCTTGTAAAGAAGCAAAATTTGGTGAATCTTTCTAATGTCTTTACTGATGTGGTTAAGAAATCTTTATGCAGACCTAATGAGAATCCAACGCGAGCAAGGCTGATATGGATACCAAAAACCATACTATCATGTCTCGAAGAATTAAACACTCAAAAGGGGCCCAAAGCTACTTGGGTTCCCAAATTTGTAGCTTAATGTGCTTGCAGCTAAGCCTTGCAGCCACTCACAAAAAGGGGCTTCATAAAAATGGCTGTCCAAGGCATGACTAAGGGGGAACAAATGAAATTCTGCTTATGGTTGAACAGTAAGATTTTTGCTCTCTTAATTAGCTGTACAACATGTTGGAATCAGGTAATTCTTATGAATTAAAATTTGCATCATGAAAATTTTGAAGGCGGCTGCACTTATCCATTTACAGATTTCATGATCTTGCTGCAACAATCTTGATTTTAATTTCTTATTGTATGACATAGTGAGGGGGAGTTGCACATGCGGTATAGGTGTTCTGCATGAGTCATGCATACATTTTCATATCTGAGTTTGCTTATGCAGTTGTCATGCATTCATAGCATGGATTCTTGTGGTATATTAAATGGTGATTGGTGGAAGGGCATGTTAAGCTTGTCTGAAAGCCACACTATGCGTAGAGGACTTTCCTCCGCCAAGTACCAAAGGTCCAAAATTCATGTAGGCAAAAGCTTTGGAAAGGTCAATAAGTGCATTACATGTCATGCATGCATATTGAGTCACCCGATTTGACTGAGGGGGAGCTCAATATATTTACATCTTTCTATCCCTACTGCTCTAAACGTTGTTCATGCATTTGCCCCCATCTTATCAAGAACCCTTGCAAAATTTCTCAATTCACTGTCGTCAATTTATATCATCATTCTTACATCCTTATTGCAATAATTCCAACCCATTTGAATTCAACACAGGTTCATGATTTCAGGGGGAGTAATGGGCAAATACTCTTCTAATTTCTTAGAGAGCTATTGAAATTGACCCATGGAAATAAGTCAATGGTTTGGGGTCTATAAACCTCTGAAATTTGAAATTAAATGCCTATGAAAATTTCGGCCTGTGTTCATATAATTGTTTTGAATCAGCCTAAGGGAACTATGTCCTCACCTTCTCTTGAGATTGAATTTTTGATAGTAGTGAGGCAACTCTAGTTGAATGGTTTTAACTTAGTATTGTTTTTAAACGTGTATCTTGAAAAAGCCAAATGGGAATACGCCATTAAATTTCTACAAGATATTCTGAATGAAAAAAAAGGGAAATGCAGAGCAATGGCATATTTCATTGAAAAACCAAGTCCCTGCACCAATGAAGTGCTGAGGACAGTGTCATGATATGAAATGTTAACTCTGTCCAAAAGGAGGCAAAATGGTCAGTTGTGCGAAGTAATCTGGTGTCTGATAAACATGTTTCCTCGCACTGAAAAGCCTTGCTGAACTTGATTGCTCATTACAGTAAAAAAAAAAAGGAGAGGAGCAAATTGTAAAAATGGTTGACCCAAGGCAAATATCAAAACTTATACAAGTTTAACCACAATACTAGTGAAAACCCTTCCGAGAGGTGACTAATGAAATCATCTTGACGATCAAAAGAGCTTGGACGGGAACTGGTTTGAAGAGGTTGCTTTAACACTGTTATATGTGCTACAATGATAACTTCAGATTTGAGGCTTATATGTCTTGAACCATTGGCAAAAATAAGGCCAGTTACTTTAGCCTTTAAGAAAATTCATGAGTGTTTCTCAATTTCAACCCTCAGGTGAAATCTCTCATGTGAACCATGTTGAACAGCTTTGCTCATGCCATTACTTCCTCTCATCCCTAACAACTTAGTCCACATCTTTCCTCAATCCCTGATATTAGTTTTATCTCTCATCCTCTAAACTCCCAAATCTTGTTTTGATGATGTCAAAGGGGGAGAGAGTGTCATTGTGAGAATGTCAATGTGTTTCATATGGGGGGAGAGATTGTTAAGAGGGAGATGTAGAGAGAGATATGAAGAGGGAGAGAGTGTCAAGTCTGTCTTGTCTGTCCATTCATCATATGACTCATTCATAATAATGACTTATCTATCATGAATACTTTTCATGCATAGTTCACAATGATCTACAGTTGTCATCATCAAAAAGGGGGAGAATGTTGTGCATCCCTTGTTTTGATGATGACAAGTTGTATCTCATTGTCTTTACCATATGGACATGCCAAATGTTTAATATCTAAATGATCAATGCAGGTATATTGATGATTAAAATAGGCCAGCCAAAGGTCAAGGATGAACCAAACTCAATTCAGAAGCTCAGCCCTTCAAGATCTCCAAAACAGGTTGTGGACTGGCTCAGAAGCCGACACCTGAGGGCTCCGAAGCCGACACTTGAAGGCAGACAGAAACCAGGGAATTCTGGTTCTGTTCAGAAGCCGACCACGGAGGCCCTGGAAGTCGACACTTGAAGGCAGACAGAAACCAGGGAATTCTGGTTCTGTTCAAAAGCCGACCACGGAGGCCCTGGAAGCCGACCACGGGCGGAGTTGCGAACTTTAAACCCTAAAATGGACTATGTTCTTGCAAGATCCGATACCCAAAGCTAAGATCCATTATGGCATACACCTAGAAGGTCCAGATAAGCCAGGAAACATGGATCTTTACGAGAGTTTGATTCTTTTCATGGATCTGACTTGGTCTTCAACTTCCTTGCTGAAAAATAGGAGATTCCCCACCGTTTCTCCAACTGAACCAGCAGATGTTGTGGAGGTACTCAATAACAAGAAAATAAATGGTGGGAAGAGAAAAAAAAAAGAGAGAATAGCCAACCCTAAGGGGCACAGGGGCTGAAGAAGGCTAAAGCAGACGTGGGCTGGAGATAGCTGCTGCAAAGCTTGGCTGCAGAAGATGAAGCGCTGCATCTAGGGAGAAAGCCACTGCACCACGAGGGCTGAAGATGACCTGCTGCAGACCGTAGCTGCTGGAAGACTGACTGCTGCATCTAGAGAGGAAGCAGAAAAGAAAAGAGAGGGCTATGCAACCTAGATCAAGAAGAAGAAGGAGAAGAAGAAGAAGAAAACAAGGGCAACAGCAGAAGAAGCACCAGTAGGAGAAGAGCAGCAGTAGGAGAAGCACCGACAGCAGCACAAGATCAGCCAAGATCTGAAATCAGAGAAGAAGCTCGGTGAACTCCATCTACAGATCGAGATACCCAATCATCAGGAGAATTCTACACTCGATCTATATTTATATCTCTATTCGATCTTTCATTTCATTCTTCTATTTTGTTAATCAAGCTGTTCGTCAGCGGAATATTCAGATTGAGCTGAGCTGCTCATATCTAAAGTTGTTCAAGCTGTGAGTCAGCGGAGTGTTCAAGCTGTGAGTCAGCGGAAGGAAGCCTCACCGGGTTTGGTGAGGGGTGGATGTAAGCAGACTGGATGTCTGGCCGAACCACCTAAAAATCCTTGTCTCCTTTGTGTGATTGTTTGTGATCTTCGCTAGATGCATGCCTAGGTTCGTCTTTGTTATGCATAGAGTATACGCTTTAATTTCCGCTTAAGCCGCATGGTTTAAATTGTTTACATAAGTCTGCAATAGTTTTTGAATTTGGGGGCGGATCTATTCACCCCCCCCTCTAGACCGCCATTCCACCTGCACAAAAACTACTGCTATTGATATTTTATTATTATCTTTTGGACCATGTATCATGTAAAATGTTAATTTTTTTCCTGCTTAATTATATAACTATTTAATTTTTGTAATTATTTGTGATACTTGTGTAGTCTCCACACCATCCTTTTAACCCTTCCGAGTCTTTGGACTCGTGGGTGGCGGTGCGAGTCTCGGGTTATCGGGCCTTCCCGTTAATCAGATTCTCGGGTCGTTACACCAGTCCTTACAAGAGAATGACCCAATGTTGGTAGAGATCAAGGAAAACCTGAGTAATAGACCAGATTTTATGTTAGCCGATGATGGTAGATTGTTATTTCAAAGAAGGACCTGTGTACCTTATGTAGCCGAAGTAAAAAGTAAGATCTTAGAGGAAGCCCATAGGTCTAAGTATACTATTCATCCTGGAGGTACTAAGATGTACCGAGACTTGAAAATATTCTTTTGGTGGTCGAACATGAAAAATGAAGTCGCAGAAGTTGTAAGTAGATGCTTGGTATGTCAGCAAGTCAAGCCTGAGCATTTCAGACCTACTGGGAAGTTGCAGCCACTTGATATACCCCAATGGAAATGGGAGAACATTGGTATGGATTTTATCATGGGTCTACCTAAGACTCGCAGTGGATTTGAAGCAATATGGGTTATTGTTGATAGATTGACTAAGTCTGCTCATTTCTTGTCCATTAAGTCCAAATGGACAGTTGATGGCTGCTCTGTATATGAAGGAAATTGTAAGACTGCATGGAATACCAGTTAATATTGTGTCCGATAGAGACCCCAGGCTCACTTCGCACTTTTGGAAAGGATTACAAGAATCTTTGGGAACCCGTCTGAATTTCAACACTGCCTTTCACCCTCAGACATACGGACAGACTGAAAGAACCAATCAAATTGTGGAAGATATGTTAAGAGCTTGCGTAATTGATTTTGGAGGCAGTTGGCATGAGCACTTAGCTTTGATCGAGTTCGCCTACAATAATAGTTACCAATCCAGTATTCAGATGGCTCCGTTTGAAGCTCTGTATGGAAGAAGCTGTTGATCCCCATTATGTTGGAATGAGGTAGGCAAGAAACAATGGTTGGGACCAGATCTCATTTCAGAATCAACCAAGAATATTTGCACTATTTGAGACCGTCTGCAGGTAGCACAATCAAGGCAGAAAAGTTATGCGGATTGTAGAAGGAGAGCTTTGGAATTTCAAGTCGGCGAGCATGTGTTCTTGAAAGTTTCACCAACAAGAGGAATCCAAAGGTTTGGTATTCGTGGCAAGTTAAGTCTAAGATATGTTGGTCCATTCGAGATTCTGGAAAGAGTTGGGGAGGTTGCATACCGCCTAGCTTTACCACCTCAGTTGTCTGGAGTACACAATGTCTTCCACGTATCTATGTTACGGAAATACGTTTATGACCCCACCCATATCATTCAGCACGTGGATTTAGAATTGAAGGAAGATTTGACTTATGAAGAAAGACCCATCAAGATTTTGGACCATAAGCAGCAGCAACTCAGAAATTGTTCTATACCTATGATAAAAGTTCAGTGGAGTCGACGAGGAACGGAAGAAGCCACTTGGGAATCTGAGGACGTTATTCGGAAGCAATACCCTGATTTATTCTAAGGTTAGTTATCTTACTCCCCATTCCGACACGTGCAGTGAATTTGGAGGACCAAATTCCTTAAAGTGGGGGAGGGTGTAGCACCCCGATGTATTATTAAATAAAATAAAAAGGGGATTATAAAGAAAATTCTTGAAAAATATAATAAGTCAAAATTCAACCAATTTATAAAAATCTATAAAAATTATAATCCTATAGTGGATAGAAAACTCAGTCAAATTGTCTTCTACTACAAACCCAAAATAAAATCCTAGGTGAGCTGAATTAGAAGCTTAAGGCCTAAATCAACACTTAATCTAACCCGATCTTAAGTCGCCAATTAGGGCCCAATTCTTGATCATTTAAGCCCAAACCGGACCCGAATGAACGGCCTCGATGAGGAGATCGTTTCCCCTCTATTTACAGCTGGAACCCTAAACCCTAGACTTCGAATTTGGGGAAAGAACGGCGGCTTGACCGAGTCTTGCGTGATTCGCGCGTGATAGGAGATTCGTGGACTCTATCCTCTTTAATCGACGCCCTAGAAATCATTCCCTCTATTTAAATCAACCCTAGACCAACCTAGAGACGCTTAGTTGCTGTGACGGCCGACGAGGAGCGCGGACGAGGTGATCTTTGGAGAAGTTCCCTAGTGCGGCTGGCAACCTATCATCCTTCTTCTTCCCTCGTTTAAGGTAGGTTTTAGCAGACCAAACCCTAAGTATTATATATTGTTAGATTCGTGTCTCAGTCCTTTTTCCATTGGTATAAAAAGCCCTAAAAGTTATTTAGTATCATGAGAGAAATCGTCATTTTAGTTGGAGCATGTCAGAATTAGGGTTACCTTGTTATCATCGATTAATGTTGGGTTTAACAGGTTTAATGATTCAATTAATCTATCCATATTATGTAGTTTTTTGTACTCTTTCTAGTGAGACCTGGTTGCCTAAATTTCATGCTTTGTCTTAATCGCTTATTGTTCTGCCATATCGTTTTATACACGGTCTTACAGTAACCGCGTAACTTTGAACGGCCCCTCGATAGACCGTATGGTCTTGGGCAACGGTTCATCTACAGACCGTGCAGTGACCCAGCGGCCCTTCGATAGACCGCTCAGGGCCCGTATAGCCTCCGGCTCCATAGGACCTGAACGGCTTATCGATAGACCGCTGAGGCTTGTTGAGCGGTTCTGGACGGACCGTTCTATCACGCAGAATGGATTATCGCTGATTTTAAGCAATGGCGAGTTCTCTTTGATCTAGTCTATAAATAAGGTAGCAACCCGCAAAATTATTGGAAATAAATGAAAGATTATAATGCTCAAACTTGTCTACTTACTTTTGATCCTTGTTATCAATATTGTCCTTCTTATTGTTATTAACTCATGAATGTATAACCTTAATCATGTTATGGAAGAAATTCTTATTAGGAATGTTTTGACAGTCACTCCACTCCGGTGGATCTGACTGACCGATACATGCTGTATTCTGATGACTTACTAGCCCCTATTTCTCGTAATGGTTTGACAGTCACTCCCTAATTCGACCGTGTACCATGCCAGGTGCACTGACCTCTTTGGGTTGTGCACCGACCTTTGCGTTGGGTTAACTCCAATTTTGTACACGGCCATATATGGACCGTTCTATTGTCAAGCGGCCCATTTCTGACCGTTTAGAACTGGATGTGCACTGACCTACCTGACTTGCATCGACCTGGTTTTTGCACCGACCTAGAGTGTGCACGGCCCATAGTTGACCGTTCTATTGTTTGAACGGCCCGTCCTGGACCGTGTACTCCCTTGACTCTGGGCCTTGTTCTTTCTTGCCCAGAATTGCTTTCGGCGGCCCTTTTTAGACCGCTCAGTCACTGAACGGCTCATGAGAGGACTGTTTATTCTCTTGGCACCGAGATGGGTTGTCCTTGGCCCAGTTCATCCTTCACGGTCCAGTGTTAGACCGTTTTAATGTAAGCGGTCCAGATATGACCGCGTACCTTCCAACTTGTGAGTTTTCATGATTTCTTGTGTGCCTCGATAGTCGGGCCAGGAATGGCTAGTAATATTTATATTCCTGGATTATTCTCGTTATATATTGAAACTTTCTGGCTGAATTCTGGTGAATGTCTAGACATAACTGGATCCTGGATCCACCAAATCAATGCCAACGCATCACAAGGGCCCGGTCTGGTCCTGGGGAGAGCGCCCGAAAAGTACTTGTGCCCATGGGAGTTTGTAATGACATGGTAAGGCATTGCACTGAGTGCATGACAAGCGTGATGTCTATGACGTTCCATTCACATGGTTCTTTCTCTTGAACTTCTCCCTCGTGGAGATATCTACATGACTTGCTTGTTATACGCTTGATCGGCCAATTCTTGGATATGCTATATTCTTGTTCTTTTGTTTGAGTAGTTCGTTATTGATTATATTTTCGTTATCGCATCACATTATTGAAAATGGTTAATTACTTAAACTTGCCTGTTATTACCAACTGAGCGTTCGCTCACCCAGTTGTTTCCCCCCTTTTTCAGGTAGCTCAGGTGAGGACTCTCAAACTGATGGGGATGGACAAGAGTGAAGACCTTGGAGCGAACCTGCCAGATAGCCTCGTGGAGTCTGTACTAGATAGTTTGAGTCTGAGAATGTAGTTGTGGCTGAGAGTTGTAAAAATTTTCAGTCGGTTATTATATAAACCTTGTTACATTGTTAGATATGAATTGTTGGTGTTGGAATGATGGTTATTGACTATGTTATGTTTTAATTAGTGGAATTGTTTGGCTATGGTGGATTATATTCCTTCTACCTTTGCTCTGATATGGCGTATGTTGGATGTATCTAGATTGTTAGCCTCGGCACATCATGTCTGGAAATCAACATATTATTATTAACTCTTTCTACTGCCGCGTTCCGATATTCCGCATCGGGACGTGACACCCGAGGTGCCCAAACCCTAATGTATCTCATTTTGAAATAAACACGAAGCCTTAATGCCATTGCACACGCTTTGAATCTCCTCTGCCCCCTTCTTTTCTCTTTTTTTCTTCTTTTTTTCTATTTTTTTCTTGCATAGGAGTCTGCAATAATGGACGCTAGATGGTTGTTGACCATCGCCGAACAAGAGCTGGCGTATCGGAGCAACTACAGCATGAGGAGTTGCCCTGAGATGTCCTGGAACTGAAGGTTTCTCTCCAGGTGGCGAGGAGAGAGATAAAGTGGGAGAAAGTGGAGAGAAAAGCAAGGATAGAGCAGCATTAAAGTTAGAACAAGAGGAGGGCACGGGAGCCCCAGGCGATGGAGCTCCGAGAGAAGGAGCGTCCAAACACATGACTTGCTCAGAGTCACTACAGATTAGAGGAGAGTTGGAGCTCACGGTGGAGGAGCTCCTGGAGCTGGTACTGTCTCCTCCAGCAGAGCAAAGGGGAGCTCAGCTAGCGGCCTCGGATTCAAGAGCTTCGCGGCCATCGGGGTCGCGAGAGAGACTGAAGGACGGCGAGGAGCACTACCAGAGAGGGTGGTAACGCATGGCGCGATAAGGCGCTTGCTGCGTCACGGAGCTCTAAGAGGCCTCCCAGGGACTTCCATCTTAGGAGAGAGAAGAGAGGTGACCAGGGAAGTGATGTGAGATTTAGTGAGTTGCTTGTACACCCCCTCTCTTCTCATGGCGGGCACAACACTTTATATAGATGTGTGAGTGGAATGACTTAGTTTCAATGCAACTTGTTTGCCCTTGACGTGTTCCTTCTGCTGTACGCCTCTTCTCTACCACATTATTCCCACATGACATGCTCGACGAGATTTCTCCTTAAAACATGGAGTCGTGCCTCAACATGGCCATGATTATCAAAGGGAATCTACCACCGATTTCAACAACGTCGGCCCCTGGTCCTCTTTTCCAAGTGAATGTCCCCCATTTTCTTCGTTGCACTAAAAGTAGTCGCAACCGGACAATGGGCACAGGGAATCTTTAGACCGTATAGGGGTGGAGAGTCAACAAATCATGCCTCCGAACCATTTACTCCACATGGCAAAATGGCCCCCGAGGGTAAAGGGAGTGTGCCTCATTACAAGAGCCACTGCTAGAGATAATAGTGATAGATCTAGCTCGCCTCCTTTCCAATCCTATAAATACCTCCACTTTCACTCGACTTGGGAGCACCAGAGTCGTGAGAGCTGATTTGAAGAGTGAAAGTTTGTAAGAAAAGGGGGGTAGTGAGAGTTGCTCAATTTTCAGGATGGAGGGTGAATCTAGCTTCAGGGCAGAAGGTAAGTCTTCCCACTCCTCAAAGAGGAGTAGGTCTGGCAGCAGTTCCAGGAAACTCTCAGAGATTGAAGGGCACCTCAGCGAGAGGATCCAATCACAACTCGTAAGATGAACATTCTCGTCCCTTCTCTCGTCCTTTCTTCCTTTTTCTTCCTTGGCAAAGCTCCCCTTTCTCACTTCTTGTGTATGTGCAGAGCATGATGAGATCGCACATTTCCTGGGAGCTAGTGGTTGCCGCATATCGGGGTCTTCCAGACTTTCAGAAGGCCAGGCTAGACGTGATGGGGTTTGGGGCCTTTCTGCGAATCGAGCCAATCAAGCTCGACCTCGTCCTCATCCAAGCATTGTGCGAAAGATGGGACCCAGTGAGTCGGGCTTTCCTAATGCCCTGGGGGCACATGGTGCCTAACCTGGAAGATGTGGTCCGAATCACAGGTCTCAGGGTGGATGGCGAGACGGTGACTGGTGTCACCTACGCGGATTACCGAGAAGGTGCTCAGAAACTATTAGGGTTGGACCTAGATGGCCGAAAGAACAGGTCAGTAGCCAGGGCATCCATCATGGAGGCGTTAGGGCTTACTGACACTCGTCCACGTAATGATGAGTCCTTGGAAGAATTCATGGAGAGGACTGAAAGAGGGTGCCATGCTGTGTACTGCGTAGACGCCGGTAATTGGGAGAGGTCCAACATGGATTTGAGGAGATTTCTCCTCTTTTTGCTGGGAAGATTGCTACTTAGCTCAAAGGGAGATAGCATCCACTGTCGCTTCCTAGAGCTCCTAGTAGACCTTGAGAGAGTGGGGCAGTATGCCTAGGGAGCCACCGTGCTGGCGCATCTGTTTACAGGTCTGTCTCAAGAGGCAGACCGTGAGGTGACTGTGAGTGGCTTCACACTGTTCATCTAGGTAATAGATTTTTTGTTTTTTAATTATTTTTAATTTTTGTTTATTTGTTTATTTGTTTTTTATATTTTTGCTATTATTATTATTTTTTAATTTTTATTTTCTTTTTATTTTTGCAATAGTCCACTTAAGGCACTGATGGTATATGATGATGCAGCTATGGAGCTATTATTACCTCCTGATGGGGAGAGCTCGGCATTGGCGACCAGTGACGGTGCCGTTAGCTAGACGATGGCAACCCATCATGAGCACAACACCTCTATCGTACCTGTAGGATCTAAATGTAATCTACCCCGCCCCGAGCTAAACAATATAACCATGCATATAAGCGTGAAAGTGCATGAAATGAAAAGGGGTGACAATGAATAGAGAACTAACCGTGATCGCCACCAAGGACTTACAGCACCAAAATGATGAAGAAAGGATGAAGATGGCGCCGTGTACCTTGGAAAATATGGAGGAAGACGCGGCCTAACGGGAAGCCGCTACAACGTGTGATCGCGCTTGAAATGGGATGCGGGGAGCCGATGTGGGTGCACCTCCTCACTTCCTAGCCGGCTAGAAAGCAAGGGCCTCACGTTCTATCAATAGTCTCCTGCAAAACAAAGCCACAAACATAAGAGAAAACCCATTAGAAACATGTGTAGCATATGTCCCAAAATGATGAAGTAGCAAGAAAGAAAGGGGGAGAACGCACCGGGGGAGGGTTTTAACCCCTATGAGTGGGTGCAAAAACAAGGTGGGAGTGTTGTGAATGCATAGGATTTGAAATCATAGAATTTGATGGAGAGAACAGAGAGAAAACCGTTGTGCAAAATGGAGAAAAATGCATGAACGTGTCGAAACAGTGCAAAAAAAACTAAGTGTAAAACTGTGACGATTTATGAAAAGTAGAGGGAGAGAACTAAGCCTAGGTATGAAGAAAGAGAGCCCGGAGAGATGAAAAATGAAGAAGATACTCCCCTCTTCAAGATGAGACCAATGGAGGACGAAGAGGATGCCGGATGACTCCGCCCCAAGCCGACGAAGGGCGCCCCATCGCACAGGTTCAAGAACTCGTGATGATTTGCAAAAAAGTATGGGCGAAGTTAGGAGGGTAAATGAAGATGAAATCTAGCAAATAAGGTATCAAAATGAAGCCTGTACTTCCCTCAATAGCCTGGGGTCGAAGGTTTGAGACGATGATTTGGCATGGCTTCGCCCCAAGTCCAAGAAGAGCCCCCCGTCGCGCAGGCGAACTGGGCAGGTTTATATAGAAAAAAAGGTGAAAACCCTAACTTTCTGCTGCGATTTCAGAGGATAGAGTCCACCAAATCTCGAGATCTATGGATCAATCTCGAGATAATAGATAGGATAAGAGTTAGGAACAAACGGGACTCTTTTTGGTGGAAGGATCTGGAAGATAGAGTCCATGGAAGGTGGCCCCGGAACCTAATCTGGAAGAGTTTTTGTTGCACGAAAAGCAGAAAAACCTAATATTGCGGCCAAGATTTCTGGAGATATGGTCAATTAAAAATCGTGCTCCATATACCAAATTCAAGACAATACAAAGGGGAAGACACAGCAATAAACGGGGCTCAATTTAGTAGAGTATTCTAGAAGATAGAGCCCTAATAAGGAGGCCCCGTTGCACAGGTTTCGGCCTTAGAATCCGGCGGCGAAGAAGATGGAGTTCAGGACTTTTTGGACTCTCTGGTAGATGGACGGTCGCACGATAGACCGTTCATTGCATTGGGCGGTCTAGCTGTAGACCGTCCAGTCCTGGGGGCGACCAGGGGACTTTTCGCACAAAAAAGAGATAAACGGTCATCCACGGACCGTTTTTCGAGTTAGGCGGTCTTAAGAAGACCGTTTTATGACATTTTAAAAATAATAAAAATAAATTAAAAATTAAAAATTAAAAAGTTACTATTCATGGGCGGTCAACTGTTGACCATTTTACTGTTGGACGGTCAACTTGTGACCGTTCAACTCAAGGAACGGTCAACTGTTGACCGTTTAGATGCCAGGCTCGTATGACTTTAGAAATTGAAGCATATCTTGAAAACGGTGCAGAATTAGAAAAGGTGGTAGAAGAAGAAACTGTAGATAACTTAAAAATGAATAACTTTTATGAAAAAAGTAAGATGAGAAAATGATCAGACAAGAGAGAAAATATGGCTAGAAGAGAGAGAGAGAATATTGGGACATAGGTGAACAGTGCAGTCTGCCAATAAATTGTAAATAACATGAAATCGGTGCAGAACTGGCCAATGACGTAGAAGAAGAAATTGTAGGGATTTGAAAGATGAACAATTTTTGTGAAGGACACATTTCGAAAAGAGGAAAGGAAGGGGGTGAAAAAGGACCATTTTCAAGACTACGCAACGAAAGGGGGATGAATGCTTGAGGGAAGCTGGCCTAAATGGGCCGTAAGACGACTTTGAAGGCCGGAAGGTGACAAGACAGGCTCCAGGGCTCTATGAAATAATGATCTCCAAGGTTCAAAGGGAATGGAATAATGAAATGGGCTCGAACTCCATCCAAGAAAGGCTCCAAAATAATAGGTAATTCGGGGCATCAAAATGATGAATAAGAGAAATGACTCAACTTGCAGGCTAAAAACGGGTGTCAACAGTACTAACTGATGGTGTTAAGACATGAGCTGCATGAGTTCCCTGCAGCGATGGTAGGATTCTTTTTTTCTCTTTTTTTCTCTATTTCTTTTTTTACTTTTGCTTTTGACCAGCTAAAAGGATATGTGCAACATAACCTAGGTGAACTAGAGGCCCTACTCAGGTATGGTCGATGTCGACCAGCCGTGGGTTATAACAAGCCGTGCCCAGTTCAGACGAGACCTTTGGATCCCGTGCCTGAATGAAATCGAGCCGCTTCGGCTACGATTGGTTATGAGGACCCTAGGGCTGGCCCAGGAATGGGTAGATACGACTGTGCCACCTCGCGTCGGGAGAAAGATGCGCGGGCTGGGAACCTACATTGATTGGCGTGTGTGGTTCCCCGAAAAGTATGAAGACTGGCAATGGGGTGGCAAGATTATGGAATCTCAGGCGTAGGATAGTGATGACTATATGCGCCTCTATAAGGCAATGTATGCAGAGCGACTCCAACCCAGGGGACTTGTGGAGGTAAATCTCCCTTTCTTCTCTTTTCTTCTTTTTTTGTGTTATATTTTTTATGTTTTTTTTCAATTTTTTTTGTTCTTATTTTTTATTTTATTTTTTTTTTGTGAAAATGCTGACTCCTATAACATGACTGCGATGCCCGTGATACCATGATAGCGAACTTGCGAGCTCGGTTGGCAGACACGGAGCAACAGTTGGGTGACACCCGTGGAGCTTTAAGTGCCTCAGTAAGTGTATATATAATGCATGCTCCTAATCATGACCCCAGATTCATGGTGCTCAGCCACTAATTATCACCACATGTTGTTATAGCACGTCTAGATCGATGCAGCCTCATCAGCGATGGGAGCAGATGGCGTCTCTTCAAGCTTATGGATCCCTACCTCAGAGCTTGATTTGCTTCACGAGCAACTTGCTCGTGCCACACAGCGTGCTGCAGAGGCAGAAGGAATGCTCTCTATACAGGTGGGAGTTTCACTGTTGAATTTTCCTTGTTCATGCCTCGCCACATATCTAAGATGGTGTATCAGGCAGGCAAAAGAGACGCAAGAGGCACTTGCCCATGCCGCGTAGAGGGAAGCTAGAATAGCGGAGCTGGAGGAGGAACTGCGGCGTCGTCCAGATGATGATTCTTCTAGGGACGCCGTGGAGCTGAGGATCACCCTTCAGCTGGAGAGAGAAGACCGAGAAAGAGAACGGACAAAGAAAGAAAGGTATAGAGAAAGAGAGAGAGCCGATAGGTTGGCTGAGAGGGAGGAGCGAAGGGCCATGGAGGCCCAGTTGTTTGAACTCCGAACCAGCCTTGGTCTTGCTGAACAATGGCTGAGAGATGGCAAGGAGCGCTACCGAAGAGCACGAGAGCGTGGCTTTCGTTTTAGTAGCTTCTTTGTTGCCCCCGCAGATCGACGTCGGGGTGTGGGGATGGAAAGAGGACTACAGAACGGTAGGAATACCACTTTTTATAGTTGGATAACACCCTCTAGAGCGTCTTGCCCGGAGAGCGGCAAGACGAGTAATGCAGAGAGAGAGGGTGGAACTTAATGTAAACCCTTTTTGTTTTGGAATGGAATAAAATGTTTGGTTGTTTGTTCTTATGTCTTCCTTGCTCTCTCGAACCCCTGCACATATCACTTAAATAAACAAGTTAGAATTTCTGCTCTAACTTGGCCCCTTCCTTAATAAGCAGATGTTTGTGTTGAGCTATCCTTGATAACGGGTCAAGGGGCCAAGCCTTCATCAATGAAGGCAAGGTAAAGTGAAATGGTGAATGCGACACATAGGCATACAAATGTAAACAAGGATTAAAAGATGCAGCACACGGATGCAAAATGCAAAAAAAATTATCTTTTTTTATGTTTTGATTTTTGTCTCTTTTTGTTTTGAATTTTTTAATTTTTTTGTTGTTCTTTTTTTTGTTTTTTCTCTCTCTTTTTTTTGTTATTTTGATTCTTTCTCTCTTTTTTACACCTATTATAACAACCGGTATGGTTCTCGGATCAAGGTTGCTTACGAATCGTTCTTTAAGTAGCTCAACACAAGGTCAACGTGCTTGACGCATCCCTCCCTAGAATCGACTTTGCCCTTTTTGGAAACATGACTTTGATTTATTTTTTCATTGTGGGGACATACGTCTGAGGTATCACACATTTTTTTGAAGTCTGGGAATCAGTGTATTTTTGTTACTAACACCCGGTGACCATCCATATGGCATTTGACCTTCATGGGGACGGGGTTTTCTCACGAACCTCCCAGGTATCCTGAACGCACATCTAAGTTGATTTGGGTCTCTAGACTCCTTGAATGACAATCCCGCCGGTTAAGACTTACCCTGATGACAATACCGTCATGCCATGCTTAGGCTCTTAGTTGCTTCTGACCACAGGGATACACCCAAAAAGTGTTCAAGGTAAATCATTTACCCGACCCAGGTCTATTTCCACACAACTCTAGATGGCATATGATAGAACACCTTGGAACCCTAATGGCCAACCGCGCGACGCTAACCCGGAATCAGACGTCGTCGCACCAATAGGTGACGCGCTTGCATTGACCTAAGCCCGAGGTTACAGTAAGAAGACATCAAGGTGGTAAATAGAGATCTTGACCAGCCAGAAACACCGAAACTCCTTCACGGCAATGGCTTTTGCCTTTCAAAGTGGACAACAATTCTCTCTCTCTCTCTCTCTTTCTCTCTCTTTTTTCTTTTTTTCTAGGTAAAAAGGAGGTCACATGCCTTGGCAGGGTGCACCTTTCAGAATCTCCATTGTGCTTTCATCTTCGAGGGGAGAAGGAGGAGTACAGGAGATAAACCTTCTGAGAGGACCGGCAAAGCCGTTAACCCGGCGAGCCATCAGGGACCTACTCGACTCTCCCCTTTCGGGTAATTTCGGACCAAGCCTCAAGCATTTTCATTTCGTTGCCCCATTTATGGAATTTAGATTTTATTTTGAGGGGTTTCGTTTGAAATCAGGCACGGCCACGACCAGGCTTTTATTTATTTTCCGAGGGAGATATAATCATTTGATATGTTGGAATCCCTCTTGTATGCCTGCGGGGACACTGCCCTCTTCTCGTGCTCTGACTCAAGTTTGAGGCGGTAGATTCTACTTTCACCTTCAGGGTGTTGTACTTCTGCTCCTATAGGCTCAGCATTTTAAGGGCACCGGCTGTCTCATTGGGTCGAGAAGGGAAAGAATAAATATTACAGCTTTCCTGGAGACCTTCGAGATGAGGCCCCACTACATGCAATGCTACCAAAAAAATTTTGGCTAAAACTTGCGCGTATGTACATGTTGCCTCTTTTAATGAGCATAGGCCGACATGACCGAACAGGGATCTCCACAGTTCTGGCAGATCAAGACCCGAGACCTACCAAGTCTTAATGGGCCCTATCTTATCATGAAGGAGAGATGCAGTGACTTGACTCCATGATGATCACCGGCCATTGGCATTTTTGGTTGGTTTTTTATTTTTTTATTATTTTTTTTCTTTTGACATTTTTGACATTGATTTAAATAAAACTTGGGACTGACTACCAGATTACCACTCTCAATCATGTGAAGAAGCACTTCGTGTTAAACCAATGCAAGCAACAATTCGAAGCGGCTTAACACAAAGGAGTGGTGACAAGACCAGAATCAGGCGGAAGATGTCTAAAAGGATTTACAAAATGAGAAAGAAATCAGAGGAAAATGTGAGGGCTAAAGCCTCGAAAGTAGTGTGAGAACGGACAGATGCCCAAGGTAGTTGATGTGGAAGGAACCGGGTTGGACTTGGGACCGGGAGGAATTAGAAGAAGAAATTGACAGATAGAGAGATGCGGATCTGGGGAATCCAGAAGTAAAGAAGGGGAATCATGGGGGAAAGAATCCGGAGGTTTCGGAGGAGGAAAATGATAAGGGACATGATGCCCTGGGAAAAGGTATAGAAAAAGGTAATTCAAAGGGAGGAAAAGAACGAAGGACACAATGCCCTGGAAGAACAAAAGGATAAATTGGAAGAAGGGAAGGTCCGGAGGTTCCGGACGGATGTAAAAAGGGAGGGAGCGATGCCCTAAGAAACCATGAGAGTGAATTAGAGGTTCCGGAGGGGGATGAGGATGAGAGATGGATAAAGAGAGGGAATTAAACAGAGAGGGGTTCGGAGGCTCCGGATAGGGTGAATGTGGGATGGATGAAGACAAGGAACTAAGCAGAGAGGGGTCCGGAGGCTCCGGACGAGGAGGGTGATGAGGGATGAATGAAGACAAGGAACTAAACAAAGAGGAGTCCGGAGGCTCCGGACGAAGAGGAATGTAAGGGTCCAGGGATCCTAGAGTAGAGGAGGAGCTTGATGGCTTAGATTTAGATGACGGAAGGAGTCTCCTTAGCCAATGGACTACCCATAAAAAGAAGCTGAATAGCAGCACGAGCAGTGATGGACTGGGATAGGAAGTGGATGAACTAATGTGGGCTCCCTCAACAAGGGATTTCTTGTCCTTAAGCTTCACTTTATGCTTTCCCCTCTTCTTGGTAGATACTCTCTCACAGTCCAACCCCTTAATATTCAACACAACTTCTTGGCTTCTTGGCTCTACATGCCCTCTCCAACGATGTACCCAGACAGAATGCCTCGTCCTTCTCTGACCAACCAGCTCAATCGGTGCGGTCAGCACCCACGAGCTCTCATTTGATGGACTTTTAATAAGACCCTTTGGACATATCAAAAGGCACGGTAACTCCCTTGGCAAATAATTGTAACAGAAATTTGAGAGTCCCGCTTTTGAAGCAGGAATGTTGACATGAAATGGCTCCCCTGGAAATAGTTCCCTCGATAGATGGATGGTATCTATCATTGGAAGTTTGGCGTTTAGAACAAGGAGCTTCATATTTGGCGCATTGCTCAAGGTCGTTAGAATATTATGCGTGAATATGCTTGATAGCATATGCATTCACCCCTTGCCTAGAAGTTGGTAGGGAGTGGATGAGATGTCAAAAGCTTCCAACAAGGACTGCCCTGATGCGCTCTGGAACATAGAGTTCATGATGGGAATCAACACTGGCACTAACTTTTATTTTTATATTTGTGTCCTTTAGTTTGCTTTTATATCCTTGGGAAACACATGTGTAATTGTAAGGCTTTATAAGCCACTTTGTCATTCCTTTGGATTCTTTGGGTTTTTGTTCAAAAGTCCAGTAGGACCATCAAGGGGCCCCCATACCCTTTCTCGTTGGTCCACCTAAGCCCTAGGGGTCCATATGGGGCTAGTCAAAGGTCCAAGGTGGGCTTCTAGATGGTTTGACATTCAAAGGGGACAAATGGACAAAAAAGTCCAAGATGCCTTCCTTCCTTTCAAAGGAGTGCGCCCCCTCCATATGTAATTTATTTATTTTGGGTTTTTGACCACATGGGGGAAGAAAATGGCCTCTCTCCCACGAAATTCCCAGCCCCCCACCCCTTGCCATTCTCTATATAAGCCTATGTATAGTGTCATTAGAGATATCAATGAAGAATTAAGTATTTTTGCCAAGAGCAAGCCCAAGGGCACCCCTTGTGTCTCTCCTCTCCCCCTTGCAGCAGTGATTACTGTCCATTCTAGGGTGTGAATCCCTCATCTTGGTGTGACTCCAAGATCTCCAACCTCTGCTGGATGTGACTTCCGGCCGCTGCCTTCCGTTCGTGCCGCCATCGCGCCGCCACCGCCATCGCCATCGCCGGAGTTCTGTCCGAATCAGGATAGAAGCTCATCTTCAAAATTTTATCTTTTTTTGTTGTTGTATGTTCAAGCCCTAATTTTGAGGGTTTGCTCTCCCTATCTCCCCTAATCTTCAGTTCAAATTTCGTGCCATTTGGCCTTAGTTTGATATTTTTCCCATATTTTTGTTCTTCCCCTCAGTAATCTGCCATTTTACATATCTGCAGGACAGTGTCACCTATTCGTATTTTCCCACCCCCTCAACAATTTTTGAAAATTCCACAAAACTTCTTCAGTGTTCCTTATGTTCCCCCCTACCTCCCATAATTTTGTTAGTCCCTGGAAAAATCATTTACTCCTCGGTCAAAGGTTTGTTTCAGGCAGATCCACTTCTGTCCTGAGTGTCTATCAACAGATCCACAGAAAAAACTCAATCTTACAGAGCCTCTCATTTCACATCCCTTCGTTGGATCAACCCACAAAAATTATATGGGGTAGATCTGGGAGTCCTCTGTCCAACGCCATCAGTCTTGCCTCGATCTAATTCCGGATCTAAGAGACTTAATTCTTGCCGCCGAGGCGCGCAATTCTGTTCTTTGTGCAGATCGGAAAAATCAGTCCGTGGATAATTCGTGCAAAAATACCAGAAGTCAACTTCTGGAACTGCCACTTCAGGGAGTTGACCAGGGACGTCCTGCCCACGTTCCAGCCAAGCGGCGCCTCCAGAAGATCTCAGGAAGGCGACGTTCCTTTAAAGGCCAAAGCTTGCTGTCCAGTGA
The DNA here is from genome assembly GCA_022559845.1 of Amorphophallus konjac. Classification (NCBI taxonomy): domain Eukaryota; kingdom Viridiplantae; phylum Streptophyta; class Magnoliopsida; order Alismatales; family Araceae; genus Amorphophallus; species Amorphophallus konjac. The sequence continues at coordinate 252,885,849 of CM040118.1, read as the reverse complement.
GTCAGAACCGAGTCGGCGCAGTACCGAGTCGGACCAGCAGGCCGAGTTCGTTCCGAACGCCCCTCCAGATTGCTACCCGTCAACCCAAGATCGGTCCTCCCGAGCCCACTTGTAGCCCTTTACCTTCCTGTGTGGAGTGGGTAATATAATTCACTGCTGTAATTACTTTTAACCGTTGTTACCGGGAGTTACCGTACTTGGCCGAGAACGTCTTCCCCACGCCCGGAGCGTGGAGGTAAACTCGCCCCCTCTCTTTATCACATTTTGCTTACCTCGTATATTTTTGAATGCTGCTGCGAGTGTTAGGTTTCTAGCCCGATCATACTTTATCACCGCTGCGAGAGTGAGTGAGTGTACCGTCCCATGACTCGATCCGAGATAATGCGAAAAAGTCGATACCCGAGACTCACGGCCAGTTTCTCAACCGCACTCGGTCCCACGTCTTCCCTCGCTTAGGGGTGATCGCGAGCTAGAGTCCCAGGTCGCGTGTCCGTCCCGCATCAATTTGGTATCAGAGCGCCAGTTGAGTCTAGGGTAGTCTTTGTGTCTAAGTCCGCAAAAAGAAAAAAAGTGTCTAAGTCTAAGGGTGTATTTGCATACCATTGTTCGGTATATCAAAAGGTGTCGCCTGAACGTTAGGTGACGCCTATCGGGAAGGCCGCACACTCGCGTCGAGGAGACCCTCGGGTCAAACCTCCACCACGTACCGAGTCTTGGTTGTGTCGAGGTTCATAGTCGAGTCAGCATTCCAACTTTCATTGTCGTTTAGAGTCGTGTCTAGTGTCTTGTCCAAGTGTATTCATGTCCGTCTTATAGCTCTCCATTTGCAATGGACTTCCGGTCGCCCAGACGAGATAACCGTTGGCACACCCATGGGTTGGGCAACCATCCTCTCCACTTCCGTAGGCCCGAAGCCTCGGATTTTTATGGCTCTAATGACCCGGGCGACTACCTCAAGTGGGAGGCCGCCATGGACACATACTTTGATTGTTATACCATGTCTGAAGCCGGGCAATTCTATTTTGCCAAGGAGAGGCTTCTACACGAGGCCACCGAAAAGTGGGACCACATTGAGCGCTTGAGAGAGGTTAGGAGGCAATGGCCCATCGAATCATGGTGGGACATGAAGAGAGAGGTTAGAAGGGTCTACCTTCCCCATCCGGTTCCTTCCAACTCGTCCCACCCATTTACTTCCAACCACGTGGGTCACACCTCCAGCCGACCCCACCAACTCAATTCCAACCAAGTGGGTCATATCTGGAGGCAAGAAGCCCCTCAGGTACCCAAGCCTAGGCCGGTTGATTACGGGCGAGTCCACCGCGATACCCCTACTCCAACCCACACCGTTGCCGAACTCGTGCAAATGATTTTGGATCGGGTGGATAGGAGATGTGCTTATTTTGAGTCGCTAGTCTCCCCTTGCCCACCTCCGAGTACGAACGTAGCCACCACCAAATCTACGGAGGTCATAGAAGGTAGTCCCAACCCGGCCCCACCTATGGGGTCCCAAAGGCCTCTTCCTCGCCTAGTGGATAGCCCTTCCCCTAGTGCTCCTTTGCCACCCATTTTCGATCCTTACCCGGAGCCATTTCATTTGGAGCCACCTCAGCCCGAGCCACCCGTGTTTCTAACGGGAAGGCTTTTCGTCGCCGAGCCACTACTTAGCTGGCTCAATGATGGCTTGGTCTCACCTCTCTACCCATCCATGGACCCCACCCTACCATTAGTGCCGGTCAACTCATTTCATGTCACATTCCGGTCTAATCACCATGTTGATACATTGGATAACCTTGTTATGGGATTAGACTCGCAATGGAAGTTGATGCACTTATTGGCCCGAGGCTTCGACCAACCCATTAGTCATAGCTTCACCCATCTGACCTTCGGGTCCATTACCTCCTTGTGCACCATGGGTTGTGTCACCACGGAGATTCTCTTATTCCTCCCTTTGCCGGCCGAGCCAATCTTCATACCCTTTTTCCCGAAGGAGGAACCATACCTCCTATATGATATCACCGTCCCCTATACCCACATGCATGAAGGTGACCACCTACACCTTCAAGATTTCCAAATGTGGGGCCGTGACTTGTGGGAGCCCAGTTCGAGGGGTCATACTTTCTTTGATCCTTTCGACCCATTCTCTTGTGAACCCCTTGACCCACCACCTTTACTCCACCTTCTCGAGGGTGTCCACTATCACACCCCTTCTCCAAGGGCCGATCCATCTGTACCCACCAAGCCCATTCACGACACACCTACATATCGAGATGATGTAGAAGATGGCCCACCCAAACCTCCCAAATATAAAAGGCCATCCGTGCATGAATGGATCCCTTTAGGATGCCTTCCCCATTCTGCCAACCACCGGTAACATCTAGTGTATGCATGGCACACATTCGGGTGTCCTGGTCCACCCTTGCATGTGTATGGGTCGGACTAACAATAGAATTGTCTAGGGTCTCGTGTGTCTGTACATGCATGTGTCCAGCATATTATAAGTGCATAGTGAGTCTGCATACATCGAGTCGAGTCGGTCTTTGTACGCTCGCGTTGTCAGTGCCTTTCGAGTACGACACTTGTCGGACTTTGGGATCGGTTCTACCCCTACATATCGGATCTAGTCACATAAAGGGACCTAACGGTGATTCCTAGTGAGTCTTCGAGCTGCCTCTCTCATTTGAGAGTGACCCCACCCCGGAGTGTCCACCTCTAGCCTCATTCCCCAAGCAGCGTGTGCATATCGAATCTATACGGGATGAGCATGTGTCGATTACTTGGAGTGGAGCGTACTCCACGCTTCCAGGTTCGATGATGGATCCGCCGGAGCTACTCGAGCAGCCGTACCCCTACTCGACGGGGTCGAGTTCTTCCCACCCGGGGAGAATTGATGGGAATCAACACCAGACACTAACTTTTATTTTTGTATTTGTGTCCTTTAGTTTACTTTTATATCTTTGGGAAAACACATGTGCAATTGTAAGGCTGTATAAGTCACTTTGTCATTCCTTAGGATTATTTGGGTTTTTGTGCAAAAGTCCAGTAGGACCATCAAGGGGCCCCCATACCCTTTCCCATTGGTCCACCTAAGCCCTAGGGGTCCATGTGGGGCTAGTCAAAGGTCCAAGGTGGGCTTCTAGATGGTTTGACATTCAAAGGGGACAAATGGACAAAAAAGTCCAAGATACCTTCCTTCCTTTCAAAGGAGTGCCCCCTCCATATGTAATTTATTTATTTTAGGTTTTTGACCACATGGGGGAAGAAAATGGCCTCTCTCCCACGAAATTCCCAGCCCCCCACCCCTTACCATTCTCTATATAAGCCTATGTATAGTGTCATTAGAGATATTAATGAAGAATTAAGCATTTTTGCCAAGAGCAAGCCCAAGGGCACCCCTTGTGTCTCTCCTCTCCCCATTGCAGTAGTGATTGCTGTCCATTCTAGGGTGTGAAGCCCTCATCTTGGTGTGACTCCAAGATCTCCAACCTCTGCTGGATGCGACTTCCGGCCGCTGCCTTCCGTTCGTGCCGCCATCGTGCCGCCACCGCCATCGCCGGAGTTCTGTCCAAATCAGGATAGAAGCTCATCTTCAAAATTTTATCTTTTTTTATTGTTGTCTGTTCAAGCCCTAATTTTGAGGGTTTGTTCTCCCTATCTCCTCTAATCTCCAGTTCAAATTTCGTGCCATTTGGCCTTAGTTTGATATTTTTCCCATATTTTTGTTCTTCCCCTCAATAATCTACCATTTTACAGATCTGCAGGACAGTGTCACCTATTCGTATTTTTCCCACCCCCTTCAATTTTTTTTAAAATTCCACAAAAATTCCTCAGTGTTCCTTACGTTCCCCCCTACCTCCCATAATATGCTTAGTTCCTGGAAAAATCATTTACCCCTCAGTCAAAGGTTCATTTCAGGCAGATCCACTTCTGTCCTGAGTGTCTGTCAACAGATCTATAGAAAAAACTCAGTCTTGTAGAGCCTCTCATTTCACATCCCTTTGTTGGATCGACCCACAAAAAGTATATGGGGTAGATGTGGGAGTCCTCTTTCCAACGCCACCAGTCTTGCCTCGATCTGATTCCGGATCTGAGAGACTTAATTCTTGCCGCCGAGGCGCGCAATTCTGTTCCCTATGCAGATTAGAAAAATCAGTCCGTGGATAATTCGTGCAAAAATACCAAAAGTCAACTTCTGGAACCGCCACTTCAGGGAGTCGACCAGGGACGTCCTGCCCACATTCCAGCCAAGCGGCGCCTCCAGAAGATCTCAGGAAGGTGAGGTTCCTTTGAAGGCCAAGGCTTGCTGTCTAGCGAGTCAGAACCGAGTCGGCGCAGTACCGAGTCGGACCAGCAGGCCGAGTTCGTTCCGAACGCCCCTCCAGATTGCTACCCGTCAACCCAAGATCGGTCCTCCCGGGCCCACTTGTAGCCCTTTACCTCCCTGCGTGAAGTGGGCAATATAATTCACTACTGTAATTACTTTTAACCGTTGTTACCGGGAGTTACCGTACTTGGCCGGGAGCATCTTCCCCACGCCCGGAGTGTGGAGGTAAACTCGCCCCCTCTCTTTATCGCATTTTACTTACCTCATATATTTTTGAATGCCACTACGAGTGTTAGGTTTCTAGCCCGATCATACTTTATCACCGCTGCAAGAGTGAGTGAGTGTACCGTCCCGTGACTCGATCCGAGTTAATGCGAAAAAGCCGATACCTGAGACTCACGGCCGGTTTCTCAACCGCGCCCGGTCCCACGTCTTCCCTCGCTTAGGGGCGATCGCGAGCTAGAGTCCCAGGTCGCGTGTCCATCCCGCATCAGTTCAACATCTCTTCTGTAGTGGAATGTGTCATCACTATGCTTGAGGAGAACCCCTTCTTTTGATTAGCCATTTGGACTACAACCGAACAAGGGGTAATAAGAGCCTTGAAAGCATGTTGGCCAATGAGTAATGTGACCTCTATTGTTTTGGCCCCTGATTTGCTCGGCACCAATTCCTGAGAGTCCTTCTTAATGGGCATTGGTGCAGATGGAGATTCAGCCTTCTCAAAGGTGCCCGGCACAAGAACCCGAATCGGCATTCGGCAAATGAAATCTTGGATTTTGAATGGCATAGCCGTGACCAAATTCTTCTTCCCCGGTTCTTGAACATCATCTTTGGCACATGTATCTGTAGAAAGACACCCACTCCGAGAGGTGGTGGAAGGAGGTGAGTCGGAGGCAACAGGCTCAATGGGTAATGGAGGTTCAATGGAAAGGGTTGTAGGAAGGGTAGGTGGAGGTTGAAACACGACGAGCTTCTCCCCTTGCTCAGGAGCAGACGAGGTTGGCTCGGGTGTAAAAATAGATGGGCCCTGCTCAGGATTAATCACGAGTTTGGGTAAGGGGTCGAGTGAAGGAATAGGAGTGGTTGGGTTCGAAGTTATAGGGATGGTAGAAGCCTTAAGTGGCAGCGATGGAGGGTTACTTGGTTGGGGACAAGGGATAATGGGAGGCTCGACAAAGGCTGATGGTGTGGGGGTTATTTGTGTAGTTGGAGGGGTAACGGTAAGAGGCTTTGTACATAGGAAGCGTCGGGTTTTAGTGGTACGTGAGGCGTTCAGGCTAGGAGGTGATTCATGGTGCATTGACGCAGGTTGTTGGAGTATGGGCCCATCATCGTAACACCATGTGATTTCATAGGCAGAGGTAGGGATAGTGGATATTCCATGGTGCGTTGATGCAAATTGCTGAAGTATTGACCCGCCATCGTAACACCATGATGTCTTGTAGACAGGGGTTGGGATAATGGCTTTGTCCTGAGCAGGGGGATCTTGTGGAAGCGGTGGAAGAGAGAAACGAAGAAAACTCGGAGTAGGTGTAACTCGAAAATCTTCATAAATTTCATCATGTGCCATTTCTAATTCTTCATAATCATCAAATTCAAATGGATTCCATGGTGAAGGCGTGTTGATGGGTGGAGGTTGTGTATATAGGTATAGAGGATTTTGCATATATGGATGTGGATGTGGAAGTGAAGGGCCATGTGAATGAGTGTGATGAATGGGTGGTAGGCGGACGGCATCCAGTTGATCATTAAAGCTTGGAAGAACATCTTGCTCACTCATGTTCTCAATGCCATACTCATCTCTTCTCTCCTTTCAGTCTTTCTCCATTTTCGTAATGTTCTCCATGAAAGCGTGAAGGGGATTGACTTGAGGAGGAGGAAGAGGCGGTCGCGGACTCGTGATCCTCTTTAATTGTTCCTCCATTTGATCAATTTTATCAATGATAGCTTGTTGGAGAGGTGTGACTTGTAAAATTGAGAGTCGGCTTTGAGACCTTGGAGGGGCGACTTGACATGGAGGCCGTGAAGGAGAAAGGGAGTGAGGTTTGCCCATGGAATGACCCGGTCGAACTGGGGTACGAGGGACAGCCAGATTTTGGGGCCATGAGGGATGCTGAAATGAGGGTGGTAGTTGGCCCATGTGGTCCCTAAAAGGAGTAGCACGAGGACCACCTATGGCGTATGGATGACCCATGAGAGAGGGAGAGGTAGATCCCCTCTTAATGACAGCCTGTATGGCTTCAAGTTGTTGAGGGGTAAGGTAGTCGATGTGACGAGCTAGGACATCTAAGGCATAGGGGGCACTAATGGAGGGGGAAGCTCCCCTGGCAGTGGCATGTACTCCATGTGAGGACTCATAAGAAGGACCAACGTTCATGGCACGGACCCCTGGCTCGACCTAGTAACCCTGGTCCGGGTTATACTCTCCATAAGAGTCATGACCTGGGTCATGCATTTGGGGCTCATAGCTGAAGGCCTCAGCCTCGAAAGCATCGTAATTGTATTCAGCCATCCATAACACTTTTTCGGAACGTAATAACATACACCAACAAACAAATGGCAGAGGTTAACACACAAGTTGATGCTTTACGTCCCCTTTTTTATTTTTTATTTTTTTCTTTTTGTTTTCACAAACTAGAAGTTCACATAAAAGATAGGACCCTAGTTAGAATTTCGGCCACCACCGTGCCAGCTAAGGTCACTCGCCTCACCACGAATGGGTTGACTATCTCCAGGGAACTTCAATGGTACAACCAGCCCAATGAACGAAGATGGAATCCTTCGCTGTCGGGGACTTACGGAGGTCCCGATGGAGGAAATCCTAGTCCGTTGAGAGGAATTCCCAACGGAGAGTCCTTCCTTCACCGAGAGAGGGTAATCCTAGAAAAGTGAAATAAAGGGGAAGATGGTATGCAAAGTAGTGCTGAATTTAACAAAATGTGTATAAACAGATAACAAATATATATAACAACAGAGATTGAACAAATCTCATAATGCTTCTTTTCCGTAACGGTGCGAACCTCTTAAGATCTCACAAGGGACCGTAGGGTAATGCACGTAGTGCACGAGGGATGAAACTAGAATGGCAAGAGTGCTACTGGGAGCATGAATGTAGCGCGCGCAGGGGCAATCAGGAGGGGCACATGCGGGTGCCAAGTGGAGGGGCACACGTGGGTGCCGAAAATATACGGGTAACCAAAGAAAATAAAAGAACGTCCCACCGCGATCGTCAAGAGATGTGGACGACGAAATCGTGGCAAGGAGAGAGAGGGAGGAGGACGAGGACGGGTTACTGGGTGATATAGGAAAGGTGGTGGAAAATATGACATGAAGGAAACACTCTAGTGAAACACAGAGAAACTAGACTTATCCAATCTCCGGTACGGGGCGGAGATAGAGATCCGAAGATCCTCTCACGCAAGATAACTACCTTCTCAACAGGCGTGGCATGTTGTTTCGGGAGCAGCTTTTAATATATCGGGTATTGGGATAGAATATGCTGGGACTCTAGGCAACGAAGGAATGCAAGATGTTGACACGAATAACGATGAGGATGTGAGTTGCGTCACACGAACGGGGAATAGGGGGGATACAAGTTGGGTGGTGAAACGCTGGGGAGAATACCCGACGAGGGTTGTCTCTATCGGGTTCAGGAACAAGGGGACAGACGCAATGAAGATGCGAAATTATAGCGGGATATCACTCACCATAAGATCATAACAGCAATATAAACAAAAGCAAACCACCGCGGGACATTGGTCTTTGCGGGATTTTTATAAAAATATATATATAGTAGTAAATATATGTATGTACAGTAAACCACCGCTAGACATTGGTCTTTGCAGGATTTTTATAAAAATATATAAATAGTAGTAAATATATGTATGTACAGTAAACCGCTGCGGGACATTGGTCTTTGTGAAATTTTTATAGAAATATAAATAATAGTAAATATAAGTATATACAATAAACCACCGTGAGAAATTATTCTCCGCGGGATTTTAACAGAAATATAAATAACAAAAATATAAGGGGATCAAATAAACCGCCACGAGATGTCACTCTCCACGGGGTTTTAGAGCAAGGATAGGGGTATGCTGAAATTAAACGATTAGGGGTTAGGGTTAGAGTTAGAGTACAGAAAGTAAATTACAGAAATTAAACGCCATAGCGGGAAGTGACTCGCCGCGGCCTCGGATGGAGGGGAATGGTACATAATTTAAATTGTAGAAATTAAATGACTGAAATGAAATAGAGAGGGGGACCGTCGCGGGGAATGATCCTCCGCATGGGTGAGAGATACCGCCACAGGAAATGACTCTTCGCGCGGTGTTGATGCAGGAATACCACCGCGAGAAATGACTCTCCGCGCGGTGTTGAGGGTGTGATCGCCAGGGGCTGAGAACCCCACAATGGAAAGAGTCTGATCGCGTCCGTCTCGGGAGCGAAAACAGTGCGGGTCCTTTCTTCCTCTTCTTTCGGCCGGCCGACGAAGAGGGCTTCCTTTGGTTACCCTGGTTAATGTTGTCCCCTTTATTTTATTTTATTTTATTTTATTTTTTTATTTTTTTATTTTTATTTTGAAAGAGATCTAGAGAGAGAAAATTAGGAGAGATATAGAGAGGGAGAATGAGATATAGAAAGAGAGTGAGATATAGAGAAGAATAATAATATCTTAGCAAAAAAATATATATATAGAGAGAGAGAGAAACAAATTCCCCTTTTTTGTTTGTTTTCAAGATGGAAAATAGAGAGGGGTGGAGATAAAGGCCTAATAACAAATAATAAAAATAGAGAAAGGAAAAGATAGAAATGGAGAGAATAACGAGGGTTTAATCATAAGAAAACACATATGTATATATACATGTTAAAAGTTAAAACCCGCGTGTGTGCATGGTGGAGTGGAGAGCTAGAGAAGAAAGAGAAAGAGAGAGATACAGAGCGGGTGGGGGAGAGACACAAAGAGAGAGGTTTAGAGAGAGATAGAGTGAGATATAAAGAATAATAATAACCAAAATATTAAATATTACTAAGAGCATATATACAGAGAGAGAGAGAGAGAGAGAGAGAGAGAGAGAGAGAGAGAGAGATTCTCTTTTTTATTACTTTTTTATTTCTTTTCTTTTTATTTTGATGAGGGCCAAGAGAGAGAAGAGAGAAGGGAGAGAGGAAGAGAGTGAGAGAGAGAGAGAGAGAGAGATGCGGAGAGAGATAGTGACAGTGAGAGAGAGATTGAGGGAGGGAGAGAGAACGAGAGGGAAAGAGAGAGAGGGGAAAAGAGAGAGGGAAAGAAGAGAGGGGAAAAGAGTGGGAATGAGAGAAAGAAAGAGAGAGTTAGAGAGAGACCGAGAAAGAAGGAGAGTTAGAGAGAGACCGTGAGAGAGGGGGAGCATGCATGGGTTCACGAGGGGGTGTGGGGTGCGGCAGCGGTGACATGGGGAGGACGCGGCGGGCGATGGTAATGAGGTGGGAAGGGCGATGATGATCGGAAGCATGGGCGACGGGCTCGACGGTGGTGTGGGTGACGGTAACGGCGACGAGGCGGCCGAGGACGGCGAGGGAGGTGGACGGCGGCGGGCTCGATGTGGAGGGTGCAGCGGCGTGGCCGTGAAGGATGGTGTGTTAGAAAGGGAGTATGTGAGAGGGAGATGAGTGGGAGAGAGATGTTCTCTGAGTGGGGAGAGAGGAGATGGGAGGAGAGGTTCTCTGTGGGGAAAAAGGATATGGGAGTAGAGATCGTGGGTGAGAGTAAGGGAGGTGTGCATGCGGTGGTTAGAGAGAGACGGAAAGTGGGGACAATCCAGTGGTGGTGTAGTGAGGTGGAGTGTGAGTGGCAGCGACGGTGGTGGGCGATGGGGGTGTTGTCGGAGTGGAAGTGAGATAGGGGAGACGGAGGGTTGCTGGAGGGTGGCCGAGTGGTGAATGGTTGGAGGGTGAGTAGTGTGTAGGGAGGGAAGTGGGTCGTTGGTGATGCCGGGAGAGGAGGATGCCGGTGAAGGGGAGATGGTGTGTGTGGGGGGGGTGGTGAGGTCGACGGTGTGAGAGAGGGAGTGGGGAGGCCAGCCACGGCGTGGAGTGTGTGGGAGAGAGGAGGTGGCTGTGTGGTTGGAAGGAGGTGGTAGCGCGAGAGAGAGAGGGAGGCGGCGAGGTGCAGGTGGGTGTCGGTGGCGTCGATGGTGAGAGGATGGAGAAGGAGGAGGGCCGGTCGGTGGTTTGGGATAGTGCAAGCGGTGGTGAGGAGGGGGGAGGTCTGTCATCAGTGGGGTGAGGAGTGGCGTGGGAGAAGAGAGTGAGGGGTCATGGCGGTGTGGAGGAGAAGAGTGTAGGGGAGACGGGTGCAGCAGCGGCAGGGGGTGTGGTGTAAGGAGGGGGAGGTGAGGTGGTCGTCCGATGGGTGGAGAGAGGGAGAGGAGATGGGAGAGTTGCTGGAGGGGATCACTGGCGGCAGTGGGTGATGGCCGGAGGGGTGTGAGAAAATGGAGAGGGAGAGAGGGAAAAGCAAGAGAGGGAGAGTTGCGTCGGTGGTGTTGCCAGCGTCAGGGGTTAGCAGGTGGAAACGTTAGGGGGTTTTATGGTGCCTGCGTTGTCAAGGCTGGGTGAGGGGGAGGCTCGGAGGCGGCTGGAAGAGAGGGAAGCGTGGTGAGATGACGAGGTGGCGGAGGTCGGCGAGGGAGTGGCCGTGGGTGGCTGCCAGTGGTGGAGGTCGGAGGTGGAGAAGAGAAGGCGGGGAGAGCAGTGTTGCGGCGTGGGTTCACCTGGGAGGGAGAGGTGGAGTGAGGTTGGCCACGGTGGTGGGTAGTGGGATGGGGAAGAGGGCGAGAGGGAGGCGGCGGTAGTGAAAGTGAGATGGGAGGTGGCAGGGGTTGCTGGGTTTCAGAATGGGAGAGGGAGGTCCGAAGTGCAGTGGAGATGGGTGTCGTGGGTTGCTGGGTGAGCTGGGGAAGTGTTGCGTGAGGGGAGAGAAGAGAGGGTGAGGTGGTCGGAGGGATGCCGCGGCGGTGGGTTTCGGAATGGGAGAGGGAGTGTCCGGGGGAAAGAATGAGAGGGGGAGAGTGAGGGAATCAATGAGAGGGGGAGAATGAGAGAGTGAGGTGGGAGAGTGGATTTCGATGGCAGTGGGGAGAGGATGAGTGGTGAGATGGGTTGTGGGGTTGTGAATAATGGAGAGATGGGTTGTGGGGTTGTGTCGGGAGATGGAGATGGTTAGGCATGTATGGAAGGGAGAGAAGAGAAATAATCATGGAGGGAAAAAAATGATAGAGGTGACAAGATCTGAAGAATAAGGGAAGAGTGGGGTATGAGCCAACATAAGTATATAATAGTTATTTATTTATTTTTGTTTCTTTTATTTTTTTTTTATTTTGCTTTTTTTGTTCTATACTTTTTTGTTGTTTTTTGGTTTATATTGTTTTTGTTTTGTTTATATATATATAATTTTTCTTTAAAATAATCATCACAATTCTATGATTTATTATTATGATTTTTTTTGCACATTTTGATTATATATAAAAAAGAGGTGTCTCATTAATCATAAAGAAAATTATTTTATGTGAACTCGTAATTAGCATAAAAAAATTTAAAAATCATTCAAATAACTCAAGTGTGCAAGCCACTTCAGGGCATCGTGGTGTAATGCGAGATTTACTCACTGAAATATCAAAAACGGTGTGTCTACAAACACCATGACGAAAAAAGGACTCTCCATCACATTCTGACGAGAGCAAAACCACCTACGCAGTGCCAACACAGCACACGCAAGCTCCCACGCGAGAAGCAAAGCGGTAATGAAACTCAAAACCTATGCCAGCTACCGACTGTACTGGACCTTATGGACTCTGATCACTACAATATCTCAAATTCCCATGTACTTTCACACCGCTCATTCAAATTCCCAGTTGGGGTTTGTCTCTGTGTATGAGCGGCCTCCCAAGAGCTGTAAGGCTCCAAAGGGAAAGAAAGGTGTGTGTGGAGTACATTGAACTTCCAGATAAAGCAGTAAACAATTAATTACTATGATCGGGATTGCTAAATTAGCAGGAATAAAATTACATTTTCAATTAAACAATTAAAGCTACAGAGCTAGCAAAGTCCAGTCCAACTAAGAACAGTCCACAGGAAAGAGAAACGTACTCTCAAGTCAGGGGAAGCTCGACACTGGCAAAGCTGGCAACTAAGAACCACCGCACTACACCTCCGAAGCACGAGGAAGAATAGCTACACCTGAAAAGTCAAGGGTGAGCCTCGTCTCACTGGCTCAGTAAGCGTCCCGCAGATCCCCACCACAAAATGAACATTGTACAAAACAACAACAGCAAAGCAGTAATAGCTAGAGTAGGAACAACAGTAAAAGTAAAGAGGAAAACCATACTGAACAGAAACACGACAACCGATAGAACCTCGGCCCTCTAAACTACTATCGGTAAAACACCAATTTCCGTACTCACAGTTGGGAATCACCGAACCGATACAAAGAAACTCTAGCTATACAGCCAGGACACATCACGACACCTCAGTCGTGTAGGCTCATCCACAGAGACAAACCCCAACTCAAGACCACACGGTCTAAAAGCACCAATATATACATGACCTTGCCATCGTGTATTCTACACTAACTACGGGTAAAGTTGAACATAAACTACCCGAAGAACCACATCGGCATAGATGGAAACTCAAACTCAGAACACGAGACATGAATCATGTGTCATGTGACAGAAGTACCTCCTCACTAGAAGAAAAGCCAGATGCGTCCACTAACGTCTTACACTGTGCCTCGGGTATCTCCCACTCGCCTTAAACACGGTAACTGAGATACCAAACAAGAACCAAAGTACAATAGTAACGAGTGACTAGTCAGGGTTACGCCCGTCGGCACTGGTCCAACGCCCTGACCACGTGTGCACACACAAGCTCAATGTCTTGAGCCTGGCCTCTAGCTAGTTTTCCCCTCCCGTCAGACTCTAACGGCTAAACAAAGGGGCCCACGGCAACCAACCTGCAAATCGCCTCTATTGGGAACTGCCCCACCACCACTCCCAGGTGGGCTGACACACGAAAGTGTCGTCAGGCTACGACTAGTGGAGGTCACGTGTCAACCACTGGGTCACCATCGGGTTGACTAGAAACCATAATGACTCTCAAAACAACACGGCACATTACTCGGTATCACGGCACTTTCGAACACCCTATAACATAGTCATAGCCCTCATAGGACGTCCAAGACATCCACGGAACAATGGGCTAACCAAGGGGTCGAAGCCACAACAACCGGAAACCAAACCAACACGAAAGATCACTCTGGGAAAGTGGCGGTCATCTCTCTGGCCACTACTAGACAGCTCGGGAAAAGCGGCAGTCTCAACAGGGCCGCTACTTACAAGATTGAACAGGTAGGAAACGGTCTGCCCAAGGCCGCCTCTTGAAAGTGGCAGTCTTCCTATGGCCGTCTCTTGAAGATAGCAGTCCTAGCGAGATCACCATCTCCAAACTGCCTCGAAAAACTCACAATAAGCCATCCTGGTTGCAGTCCTAGCCAGACCGTTACTTCAAAGAGGCGGTCAGCTGTAAGGCCGTAAATAGGAACCGACCTATACCGACTTAACTGACACCAAAACCAAATAGCGGTCTCCCTAGGGCCGCTACTACCAAGTTACGGTCGGTCGCAAGACCGCAACCTAAAATTGACATAAAACCCTTAAGATCCATATGGCAGTCCACCTAGCACCGTCTCTAGAAGGTGGCGGTCCTTCCAGGGCCGCCTTCTCAAGTAGCGGTCTCTGGTACGACCGCTACCTCACTCCGGTGCGAAAATCGTAGGAACTCACAAAACCCGATCATTCCACGCCCCAATCATCCCAAAATGATGGGGAAACATCCACAGACTCAATATAAACCTTCCACAAGCCGGAAGGGATCAAACAAACAACAAAACGGCAATCAAACGGGTGATTTTCTCAAATCAACCCAAAACGACTCACGTGGGCATCCGGCCTCATACCGGCCCCAAATCACGAGCAAATGGAACTTAACTGGCGGGAATTGAATCCTGACATGCTGGGGGTTCAAATTATGCCATTTAAACTACAAACCATCGCCTGGAATGGCGATTTCGGCTCACACCCCCAAAACGTGCTTTTCGCCCAAACATGGAAAACCCGCTCATACTCACGCATATCGGCTTGAAATCGCGAGGGAAAGTAGGAAATGGGTAGAGCATCCATCCCCCTACCTCCACCGAAGATCTTGCGTGCCGAAACGGCCAAACACACTCCGAAAACCATCACACGAACCCCGCCAAGGCTTCGAATCCACGAATGGGATCGCGCCAAGCACCACGCTCCGATTCTCGCGCCATCACACTCCTGGTCATCTCCACAGCGCCTCCACGTCATCCCCGAGCCTCCTCTGTCTACACTCGGAGTAGAGGGGGAGAGAAGAGAGAGAATGAAGGGAGAGGGAGTGAGCGGCGGTGAGAGGAGAGAGGTGAGGGTTAAAGAAAAGGTAAAATAAGAAATTTCAAATATTTCTGAAATATGATTTTTGCCTTGAAATTCCATAAAATTAGAAAAATATGAAAAAATAGCCTCCTCGATCCTCGAAAAGAGCACAACGCACCTGCAGCGTCCCGGAGTCTCTAAACTCAATGGTTCACTCTCCACGGAGTTCCGCAAGCTATATAGGGGAAAAACCCGAGTTGATCGTAAAACACGATCTGGGACCCACGAAAGTGCTCCGAAAGTTCTCTGATTCCGATCCGAAGGATCCAGGGTATTACATCCCCTCTGGAGGAGGGAGAGCTTCCTTGTGACACGACTTGAGCTGTAGGGGGAGAGCCTACAGCGGCGGCTCCGACTGGGGAGGATGAAGAGATCATCGACATAGAGGGGATCTCTGAGGGGAGTGCCCCGACCGGTGAGCTTTTTGTTTAAAGTCTATGGCTGTCCTATTTTTTTTATGTGAGATCTGGTTGTATGCTGACCCCGTTGTTTTATTGATTCGCAGGGGCTTCTAGTTCCACCACCTCCGGGGGTTCATTGGAGACTTCTTCAGGCTCCTCAGGCAGTGGTAGTTTTGTCATGGAGACAGAGGAAAGTTCAGGCTCCTCCTCCTCTGGGGCCTCATCTGCTGAGGGGGCGGAGGCTGAGATTACTTCTGCAGGTGTGTGGGGCTCTTTCCTCCCCCCTTTAGCGCTTGTTTGTGTTTTCTGGCAGGATACTGATGCTTCTGTCTTGTGTATAGCACCGGTGTCGGAGGAGGAGCGTGTGCCAGCCCCTGCTGCCGACTGCCGGGATGAGGTTCCCGACCTTCCTTCAGCTTCTAGAGGGGACAGGGCTATGGGGGAGGGCTCCCCAGTTGTTGAGGAGTCTCTGCCTTCCCCGACCCTGGCGAGTGACGCTATAGGTGTGGAGGGGTTCGCTCTGGGTAAGGACTAAGAATTCTTTTTCTCAGGTTTTCCACCTTATTTCTCATGGAAAGTTCCACATGTATTTCTCACTTTCCATTTGTCCTTTCTGGTATTGTGCAGCCTCGACTAGCGTACTGATGGGGACGAGCGACTCCTCTTTGAGCCTGGGGTGGAATGGCCTTCCTCTACTCCCCCAACGGAGCCGTTAGTCGATGGGAGTGTGGGTGCCTCCTTGCTCCAATGAGCACGAGGGTATCTTTAGAGTGACCCCCTCCTTTCTCTGGAGGACTTGAGGCAATGTCTGACAGAGTGCACTCGGGGTTACCACATGCTCGGCTTCCCATGGGCACCTTGAATGTCCGGTGATGAGGGCATCACTCACGATTCTCTCTGGCTCGGGACCTCCCTCCCCTCCGACGAGATCCAGTCCTGAGCTCCATCACTTCACCGCTCGCGGCAGCACCTTGAGGATCATCTTTGTGCACTTGTTACCTTTATTTTGAGCCATTATGATGTAATTTGCTTTTATTTGAGTCTAGTATCTAGGTTACGTATTTATTTCCCTATGTTTAGTAGTCTTCATGTGGGTTCTGGGCCCGAATCCTTGGGCTTGGCCCACTTCCTCTTTTCCTTCCCCTAGTCTTGTGTCAGTTATCTATTTTGCAAGGACTTATTGTAAATTGGGGATTCCCTATAAATAGGGCCCCAAACCCTCCATTTTGAGCTAATGAGATATTGAAGAAAATTTGCCACTTGAGTGCCTCTCTCTCTCCCTCACTAGCTCTCTCTCTTCCTCTCTCTCTAGGGGGCGAACCCCACTCTCTCTCTTCTCCCCTCCCTTGGGTGAACCTGGCCCTTCACCTCCCCTCCCCCTTGCCACCTCAGCTGCCACCTCAACCCTCCACCCCTTCATCTTCCCAAGGCCCATAACTCCCTTCAATACCTCCCCCACCCTAGGCAACCCTTCCCATTCCCCATACAACTTCTCAACCTCCAAGGCAACCTTCCCTCTTCCCCAAGCAACCATTCCACTCCCTCACACATCCATTCATATCCCCAGGGCCATCAAACCCCTATCCCACCACAACTTGCGCACCAACCCTCCCCATCTACTCACCCCCCTTGCCTTGGCCGACCCCTCCATCCCCCTCTCATAGCTGCGACCCTCACCCCTTCCCTCCACCCTCTTGGAACTCCACATCCCCTGCTCCACCCCACTCATCATCCCCAAACATCCCACTCCCATCTACCATCACCACCAGCCTTCCCACCATTGCTAAATCTCCATTCCCTTTAGCCTAGCTCCACCACCACCCCTTTCATTTGGCCAAGTCTGCAGGTGGCAGAAGAAGGTTCGACTTGCAGAAGCCACCCCGGATTCATACGGTGACATCTGAAGGCGTACCATACCAATCTGGAAAGGTCGTCCAGTTAGCTTTGCAGGTGAGGTGACCTCATCCCATTCCGAGTTTGGGGCCGTCCGGGAGAGCCATTCTCCCCTGACTGCGCAGGACCCCCCTGAAGAGTACCTGAATTGGCTTTGAAGCTGTACCCCAACGAACCACGGAAGAATTCGGCCTCAAATCCTTCTACAAAGTTCTTCATCCTCCAGTCTTCGGTCAGGATCAAGAAGCAGAACTGCATTCGGCACCCGGAGGCCAAAGTTCCCTTTTTTCTCCCTCGACTGGTCGGGTCTGCCTCCCACAGCCTGCAGCGACCGACCTTCACTCTTCTGAATCTCCCCGTCTCCTCCGACATCAGACGGCTGCCCCGTCAGTTTTTCTGCATAGAGGGTTCGTCCACGGACCCAGAAACTCTGGCGGTTCATGATTCGGAGTCCGGGAGCCATCAGGACAACTTCTGCATCCTGCTGCATCAGATTAGTAGCTGCCAGTCCCAGATCCTACCGCCCTGTTTGAACCCCCGCCGCGGCCAGAGATGACATCAGAAGAAATCAGTAAAATTCTGGGAAGTCCAGGTTCATTCTCCGAAGAGAACCCCCCTGGTCTCGTCATCGGAAAAATTGTTGATCGGAATCTACGGCCGTGACACCGACTGACTGTCATCTTCCACAGCAAGCCGGGTTATCCGACAGCGGCCTCCTCTTGGACTTATCGGTGACTCTCCCTTCCCCGCCGGGCTGGCTTAACACCCCTCCCTGTGTGGAGGTAGTAATTGATTGTAATAGCAAAGCCCCCACCCCAAGTTCACCCTCCTGTGTTAGGCGTAGTGGATGTAACCGATAAACAGGTCAAGCTTCATCGGCGCAGTGTGCGGGGAATCCACACTTCCCCGCTCGCCCTCGTCTCCGAACGGGGTTGGTTTCCTCAAACCAATCAGGTGAGCCTCTGCCCTTGCTCCATTACTCTTGTTCATTTCATATCTGCAAAATTTATCCGCTGGTCGGTGAGAGAGTGCCCGATCCCGGAGCCACCAACCCTTGTGTGGTCACCGTGGGTGATAGTGAGCGAGTGACCTAGTGCCCCCAAGGCACCCGGCCGCCCTTGTTTGTGGGCTTCCTATCCGTGGGAGGGACAACCTTAGCGGTGCTGGTCCTCTAGCCAGCCAGGGGCTTTCTCCACTGCCTCGACTCGGCATCCCCGAGTCACCACGGGAAACGGGTGTGCGCGGTGTGACGGCGACTTTCAAGTTGCTCCCAACCTTGTTGTTGTGATTGTGAATAAAGTCCAAGGATCATTTCACTTGCTGCATATTTGTGTCACATCAAGTGGTATCAGAGCAAGTTTTAGACTTGTCTCTACAAGCCTAGGTCCTAGGGCAATTGCATTACCATCCCGTGTCGGTCACCTTGTCTTTGTGCATGTCCACCCGTAGGGGTACCATATACCGGACCTATCCTTCTACTTCCGATCCACCCATGGATCCCAATTTCCAAGGCAACCAAAACATCCCTAGGGAAGCTCCCCAAGCTCCTACGGATCGACTTGAGGCTGCCATTCAAGCCCTCACGGAGCAAATGAATGGTTTTTCCACTCGATTAGAGAGATTAGAAGAAGCTAGGGCCCCACCTAGGAATCATGTCCACAGGGCTCCGCCTCCGCGGGTTGAACATCAGAGGGAAGACCTAGAGAATGAGTGGTATCGTGAGCAAGAGAGAGCCCCACAACCTCGGTACCAAGAGAGGCGACCACGAGAGGATCCGGATGACTTCCTCTTAAGAATGATCAAGGTAGATGCTCCGAATTTTGATGGGTCCCATAACCCAAGTGCCTATGAAGAATGGGAGCATGGCATGGACCAATACTTTGATTGGTACCCAATGTCCGAGGAGAGAAAGGTTAGGTTGGCCAAGATGCACCTTCTCAAACTAGCCAAGACATATTGGTTAAAGGTAGAGAGCCAAAGGAGGATTAGGCGGGAGGAACCCATTGACACTTGGCTTGACATGAAAACCCAACTCAGAAGCAAATACCTTCCGAATTCCTATAGCCAACTCCTCCTTGACGAGTGGCAAAGCCTTACCCAAGAGGGAAAGACCGTGGAAGAGTATATAGAAAAATTTGACTCATATCTCTTAAGGTGTGGTGTCGTCGAAGAGCCAGCCGTCACTTTATCCCGGTTTAGGAATGGTCTCCTTCCCCACATCAAACGGGAACTTTTTATGAGGGAAGCTCATAGCCTTGAGGTCGCCTATCAAATAGCCCGGGATGTAGAAAGGTTTTCTAGGAACCCAAGGTTTGCCCCCCTCAAGGGCCCGGGACCCCGACCCAACCTCCCTCCCCTGTTGAGAACACCTCCTCCCAGTGGGGGAACCCCCACTCGGCCCTACCCCCAGCCAACCAATCCTACCCCCACAAAGGCCACTCCGTCCAACCCTCCTCCCCGAAGGGAGGAAGCCTCCAAAGGGAAGACCCCAGGGAGTAGTACGGTTAAGTGTTTTCAGTGCCATGGTTATGGCCACATAGCCTCCCAATGCCCTTCCAAGGGGTTGTCGAGCCTTGTTATTGAGGGCGGACCTACCACATCCCAGGAAACCCATGAGAATACTATTGAGGAACACGAGGCTGCTTTAGGGTGGGAAGAGGAATACGAGGAGCAATTCTTTGAGGAAGATGTAGAAAATGACCCCCACTCCACCCACCTAGGGGTGATAAGGTGCACCCTTACCCAACCTCAAGAGGACGACTGGCGGAGGACTTCCATTTTTCACACCTTCATCAAAATCGGGAACCATGTTAGGAAGGTCATCCTAGACAATGGAAGTTGTGTCAACGCCGTGTCCCAGGACACCGTCAAGCTCCTAGGGCTTACCCCAACACCCCACCCCAAACCATATCGGGTATCATAGATAAACAACCATTCCCTACCCGTCAACACATGTTGTCTTATCCCCGTCACCTTTTCATCCTACCAAGGACAAATATGATGTGACATCATACCTATGGCTGTAGGAAGCATCCTACTAGAGAGACCTTGGATATATGATGTTAATGCTACCATCTATGGGAAAATGAACACATGCACCTTTGAACACGAGGGGAAGACCATTTGCCTCAACCCTTCACCACCCCAAAAGGAACCACCCTCCAAGGGAATTCTCCCTACACCACCTCAAAACCCAGGGGTCTCATCACCCCCAACCCAACCAACAAGTCAACCGTCCACCCATGAGAACCCCACCAAGGGCCTACACCTCATCACTAGACAAGAACTCGAGGAAGAGGTAGCCCTCGGAACACCCGTATACGCTGTAGTCATATGCCTCGGGGAACCCACCCCCTCCAACCCTCATCTCGTGGAAATCCACCCTCTCTTAGAAGAATTCAAGGATGTGTTCCCCGAAGAGCTCCCCGATCAACTGCCACCCATGAGGGATGTCCAATATGCTATTGACCTTGTCCCAGGGGCCACCCTCCCAAACCTTCCCCACTATCGCCTCAACCCCACTGAGCATGCTGAATTGAGGAGGCAAGTGGAGGAACTCATTAGAAAAGGCTTCCTCCGTCTTAGCAAAAGTCCTTGTGCTGTCCCAGCCCTCCTCACACCAAAGAAAGACGGGACATGGCGAATGTGTGTCGACAGCAGGGCCATCAACAAGATCACAGTCAAATATAGGTTTCCCATACCTAGACTTGACGATATGCTTGACATGCTAGCCGGGGCCACCATTTTTTCCAAAATAGATCTCAAAAGTGGCTACCATCAGGTTAGGATAAGGCCAGGGGATGAATGGAAAACTGCCTTTAAAACTAAAGATGGGCTCTATGAGTGGCTAGTGATGCCTTTCGGGCTTTCAAATGTCCCAAGTACCTTCATGCGTCTCATGACAGAGGTCCTTAGACCTTACATAAGAGTCTTCCTAGTGGTCTATTTCGATGACATCCTTATCTAAAGCCAGACTAGGGAGGCCCACCTCAACCACCTTAGGCAAGTCTGTGCTGTCCTTAGGAAAGAGAGTCTCTATGCCAACCCAGGAAAGTGCCACTTTCTGACTGAGTCCATTACTTTCCTTGGGTATGTGGTTTCCACTAAGGGAGTATCCATGGACCCCGAGAAGGTCCGAGCTATCATTGACTGGCCGGAGCCCCGCACCCTCCATGAGGTCAGGAGTTTCCATGGATTGGCCACCTTTTACCGGAGATTCATCCGTGGGTTCAGCACAGTCACAGCCCCTATCACCGACTGCCTTAAAAAGGGGACCTTTGTATGGACCAAGTCGGCTTCTAGGGCCTTCCAGGAGCTCAAAGAGAGGATGACCCAAGCCCCAGTATTATGCCTCCCTGACTTCTCCAAAGTCTTTGAGGTGACTTGTGATGCCTCCGGGGTAGGAATTGGCGGGATCCTCAGCCAAGAGGGACACCCTGTAGCCTACTTTAGTGAAAAGTTGTGTGATGCCAGGATGAAATACTCCACCTACGACAAGGAATTTTATGCTGTGGTGCAATCCCTCCGCCATTGGAGGCACTACCTCCTGCCCAAGGAATTTGTCATATTCTCCGACCATGAGGCCCTAAAATACCTCAACTCCCAGCAAAAACTGAATGCCCGGCATGCCCGATGGGTCGAGTACATCCAGGCCTACACATTTGTGATCAAACATAAGGCCGGAAGTGAAAACCGTGCTGCTGATGCACTCAGTAGGAGGATCTCCCTGCTAGCTACCATTCGGGTAGAAGTAATAGGGTTCGATCGGGTTAAGGAGGAATACCCAAACTGTCCCGATTTTGGACATGTCCATGCCGACCTAATCACCCACCCACCCCAAGAACACCAGGGTTTTATCCTAGAGGACGGATTCATCTTCAAAGGGCATAGACTTTGCATACCTAGAACTTCACTGCGGGATTTATTAGTCTGGGAATTACATGCAGGAGGCCTGGCTGGGCACTTTGGGGTTCACAAAACCATTGCCTTGGTTGAAGGACAGTTCTATTGGCCCAGACTCAAAAGGGATGTGGCCAAAATTGTGGGGCAATGTCGTACATGTGCGACTGCTAAACAAGTCAAACAGAACACAGGCCTCTACACCCCTCTACCCGTCCCGGATCGGCCATGGCAGGACCTGAGCATGGACTTCGTGTTAGGACTACCTCGGACCCAGAGGAAACATGACTCCATCTATGTCGTAGTGGATAGATTCTCAAAAATGGCCCACTTCATTCCCTGTTCTAAAACCTCTGACGCCTCCCATGTGGCCCGTCTGTTCTTTGATGAGATGGTCCGCCTCCATGGCTTGCCCAAAACCGTCATTTCAGATAGGGACGTCAAATTCACCAGCTACTTTTGGAAGACCCTCTGGCATCTAATGGGGACCCTGCTTAAATTTTCCACGGCCTATCACCCTCAAATCGATGGCCAAACCGAAGTTGTCAATCGGAGCCTAGGGAATCTCCTGCGGTGCCTTGTTGAGGACCGCCCTGGAAATTGGGATCTCATTTTGCCTCAAGCCGAGTTTGCATACAATAATTCCACCAATAGTTCCATAGGCATGAGTCCCTTCGAAGCTGTGCATGGCTACAAGCCCAGGAAACCAACAGATCTCATTCCCCTACCCCCTCATGCTAGGGTATCCATCACTGCTGAGTCTTTTGCACAACACCTTAGAGAGTTACATGAGAATATTCGCAAAAACATCAACAAGAGCAATGAGATTTACAAGAAGTCAGCTGATTCCCACCGCCGCCACCAAGAGTTCCAAACTGGTGATTTTGTGATGGTGAGAACTGAGAGGCTATTCCCTGGGAATACCTCAAAGTTGAGGTCTCGTGGAGCCGGCCCCTTCCAGGTACTGAGACGACTTGGCACCAATGCTTATGTGTTGGACCTCCCTAAAGAATACGGAGTAAGTCCCACATTCAATGTAGCTGACCTGGTACCCTACAAGGGCCCCACGGTGACACCCAGTGAGGAGATCCAGCCTACTCCACCCCTTGAGAGCGCCCCCACACCTCAGAGAGCTCCACCCAACTTGAGAAACCAGTGTGATCAAGTGGAGCGGATATTAGATGAATAGGTCACCAATACACGGAGCAAGGCGTATGAGCGATACCTGGTCAGGTGGAAGGGACGGCCCCCTTCGGATGACGCCTGGGTGAGTCGGGAGGACCTCCAGCGGTTGGACCCCGACCTCTTGGAGCAGTATCACAGCAGGGAGGACCTCTACTCAACAAAGTCGAGCTCTTCGCGGCCTGGGGGAATTGATGAGGGCATCACTCACGATTCCCTCTGGCTCGGGACCTCCCTCCCCTACGACGAGATCCAGTTCTGAGCTCCATCACTTCACCGCTCGCGGCAGCACCTTGAGGATCATCTTTGTGCACTTGTTACCTTTATTTTGAGTCATTATGATGTAATTTGCTTTTATTTGAGTCCAGTATCTAGGTTACGTATTTATTTCCCTATGTTTAGTAGTCTTCATGTGGGTTCTGGGCCCGAATCCTTGGGCTTGGCCCACTTCCTCTTTTCCTTCCCCTAGTCTTGTGTCAGTTATCTATTTTGTAAGGACTTATTGTAAATTGGGGATTCCCTATAAATAGGGCCCCAAACCCTCCATTTTGAGCTAATGAGATATTGAAGAAAATTTGCCACTTGAGTGCCTCTCTCTCTCCCTCACTAGCTCTCTCTCTTCCTCTCTCTCTAGGGGGCGAACCCCACTCTCTCTCTTCTCCCCTCCCTTGGGCGAACCTGGCCCTTCACCTCCCCTCCCCCTTGCCACCTCAGCTGCCACCTCAACCCTCCACCCCTTCATCTTCCCAAGGCCCATAACTCCCTTCAATACCTCCCCCACCCTAGGCAACCCTTCCCATTCCCCATACAACTTCTCAACCTCCAAGGCAACCTTCCCTCTTCCCCAAGCAACCATTCCACTCCCCCACACATCCATTATATGCCCAGGGCCATCAAACCCCTATCCCACCACAACTTGCGCACCAACCCTCCCCATCTACTCACCCCCCTTGCCTTGGCCGACCCCTCCATCCCCCTCTCATAGCTGCGACCCTCACCCCTCCCCTCCACCCTATTGGAACTCCACATCCCCTGCTCCACCCCACTCATCATCCCCAAACATCCCACCCCCATCTACCATCACCACCAGCCTTCCCACCATTGCTAAATCTCCATTCCCTTTAGCCTAGCTCCACCACCACCCCTTTCATTTGGCCAAGTCTGCAGGTGGCAGAAGAAGGTTCGACTTGCAGAAGCCACCCCGGATTCATACGGTGACATCTGAAGGCGTACCATACCAATCTGGAAAGGTCATCCAGTTAGCTTTGCAGGCGAGGTGACCTCATCCCATTCCGAGTTCGGGCTGTCCGGGAGAGCCATTCTCCCCTGACTGCGCAGGACCCCCCCTGAAGAGTACCTGAATTGGCATTGAAGCTGTACCCCAACGAACCACGGAAGAATTCGGCCTCAAGTCCTTCTACAAAGTTCTTCGTCCTCCAGTCTTCGGTCAGGATCAAGAAGCAGAACTGCATTCGGCGCCCGGAGGCCAAAGTTCCCTTTTTTCTCCCTCGACTGGTCGGGTCTGCCTCCCACAGCCTGCAGCGACCGACCTTCACTCTTCTGAATCTCCCCGTCTCCTCCGATGTCAGACGGCTGCGCCGTCAGTTTTGCTGCACAGAGGTTTCGTCCACGGACCCAGAAACTCTGGCGGTTCATGATTCGGAGTCCAGGAGCCATTGGGACAACTTCTGCATCCTGCTGCATCAGATTAGTAGCTGCCAGTCCCAGATCCTGCCGCCCTGTTCGAACCCCCTCCGCGGCCAGAGACGACATCAGAAGAAATCAGTAAAATTCTGGGAAGTCCAGGTTCATTGTCCAAAGAGAACCCCCTGGTCTCGTCATCGGCAAAATTCCTGATCGGAATCTACGGCCGCGACACCAACTGACTGTCATCTTCCACAGCAAGCCGGGTTATCCGACAGCGGCCTCCTCTCGGACTTATCGGCGACTCTCCCTTCCCCGCCGGGCTGGCTTAATGCCCCTCCCTGTGTGGAGGTAGTAATTGATTGTAATAGCAAAGCCCCCACCCCAAGTTCACCCTCCTGTGTGAGGCGTAGTGGATGTAACCGATAAACAGGTCAAGCTTCATCGGCGCAGTGTGCGGGGAATCCACACTTCCCCGCTCGCCCTCGTCTCCGAACGGGGTTGGTTTCCTCAAACCAACCAGGTGAGCCTCTGCCCTTGCTCCATTACTCTTGTTCATTTCATATCTGCAAAATTTATCCGCTGGTCGGTGAGAGAGTGCCCGATCCCGGAGCCACCAACCCTTGTGTGGTCACCGTGGGTGATAGTGAGCGAGTGACCTAGTGCCCCCAAGGCACCCGGCCGCCCTTGTTTGTGGGCTTCCTATCCGCGGGAGGGACAACCTTAGCGGTGCTGGTCCTCTAGCCAGCCAGGGGCTTTCTCCACTGCCTCGACTCGACATCCCCGAGTCACCACGGGAAACGGGTGTGCGCGGTGTGACGGCGACTTTCAAGTTGCTCCCAACCTTGTTGTTGTGATTGCGAATAAAGTCCAAGGATCATTTCACTTGCTGCATATTTGTGTCACATCATCCGGGCTGGTCGTCATATGGGTGGAGTACCTGCGACTTCGTCAGGCACAGGAGAGGAGGGCTCGGAGGCTAGCCGCCATCCGAGATGAGTGGGAGCGACTGGATCGGCTTGTGATAGCAGCAGCCTAGTAGAGGAGTCACGTCGAGATGGCCCGGGTAATCTTCTGAGACTGAGTTGTCCAGCTGGCGGAGGACGAGGACTGGACTGAGGCCTTGAGGAAGGCCCTCGAGGAGCAGCAATCGGCCACGGAGCACGTCAAGGCTGGGTGGCAAGATGCTAGGAGCACGGTCGAGGCCAGTACTCAGCTCTTGTCCACCCTCGAGGTAGAGTTCGCGACTGCTCAATCTCGCCTGTCGGCATTGGAGAGGATTGAGCCGTTACCCAATTGTATTTTCTTTTCGTTATGCTTATGTGTCTGGTTGTACAGACTTTGCTATCCCAAGGGCATGTCTTGGGCTTCTTTCGTAGAATATGAATGACAAAACTCTGGATTTATTTTTGTCACTTTTTGTGTCGTCCCACCTCTTTTCTTGTGGAACACTGCTGTGTGCATGAGCTGGTGACCACGTACTGTTAATCGTGGTTGATTATTCTACTATATGTCGATACACGTGATAGGGGACTGGGTGCCTGAATTCGGGTGCTAGAACGGGGGACTGAGTATTGGATGGTGAAGGCTGGACGCTGGGTGCACTGGAGGGCATGAGCACTGGGTATTGGAGGCTGGGCACTGGGTACCGGATGCTAAGTACTGGGCGCTGGAAGTTGAGTACTAGGGACCGGAGGCTGAGTACTAGGTGCTGGGGATTCACTCAATTTGGTATATGGACTGGGGACTGACTAGGGACTGGGAAACTGGGAGGTAGTGCAGATAGGTCCAATAGTTCAGGGGACCGGGAGCTGGGAACTGTCAGCTGGAGGCCAAGCATCGAGGTGGGTCTGCCTATGTCGCTGGGAGCTGGGCTGAGGGCCGACCCTTCAGGGCGTGGTGGCCTATATTGCTAGAGATTGGAGGCTGGAGACCGACCTGTAAGGGTGCTTCGACCTGTATTGTTGGAATTGTTTGGTCTAGGGGACTGGAGTTGGCCAGCTAACTATTGATGTGTAGTAGCCGAAAGACTAGAGCTGGTTGGCTGACCGTGGAGGTATGTAGCCGAAGACTGGAACTGGAGTTTGGAACTGGGACTGGAGCTGGCCGGCCGACTACTGATGCGTAGTAGCCGGAAGACTGGGTCTGGTCAGTTGACCGTGGAGGTCTGTAGCCGAAGACTGGAACTGGAGTTGGCGATGACCGACCCTCGGGGGGCGTAGTGGCCACCATTCTCGTGGAGTGATGTTGAGCTCGCCATCGAATGGATATCGTGATCGACGGCCTTCATCAGCGAGGAGTAGAGAGGATTGGGTTAATGGCAATTTTTACCCTCAGTAATCCCGCGGAGGGAGTTGTCTGAGGCCTCCGGGGTATCTCTATTTTTAACCTCTTTTTTTGTTTGTTTTGTTGTTGTTTTTTTTTAATCTGGGGATTGTCGTCCGTAGCATACTGTTGTCATGGGACATAACCTGAAGTTTATACTGTGTATGGTTTGTCGTCATTGTAGCCATGGTAGTGGCTGGTTACTGAGTAATCTCAAGTTTTGACTGGTGATCTGGGAACCGATAAGCCCCGGCGGTGTATTGCTGGAATCATGACTGGGTTCATGGTGGCTTAATGATGATGGGTTGATGACTTGGGATTTTGGGTTGGTGGATCTTTATTATAGATGGATCTAGGGTCGATGTGGTTTAGAGGCCCACCAAGGTGGTGTCGACTGGGGTTTGTTGGAACGGATGACTGGAATGGTGCATGAGTCACTGGTGTATATGGTCCGACCATGGTGGTGTGAGGTCGGAGGAAGTGTGAGCCAATCGGGGTAATATAAAACTGACTGGGGAGAGCAGGGTTAGTGAATCAGAAATATGCGTTGGTCAGGGACTGGTATGGTTTAACTGGAGAGGCCTATGACTTGTTGAGAGGTGGATGGGCAGTTACCTTGACTGGTGGAGAGAGATTATTCCTCATTACCGGCCCAACCGCCCTTTTGGGTTTTTGCCAGGGCCGACCCCCTTTAGCTTTTTCCGACGTGCCCTTGTGGATTTTCGCGTCGAGGGGTCTCCCAATTTCGCCTGAGATGCCCTTGCGGGTTTTCACCTCAGTCGGGTTATTGGCCTTTTTGCCCGTAATCGCCTTTTACGAAGAGGACGACCAAGTCCGCCGGGATATCTCTATTTTTAACCCCATTTTTTGTTTTGTTTTGTTTTATTTTTCTTAACTGGGAGCCTAACGGCTGGATTGTCGCTGGTGCCGGGAGTCCTCGCTCTTGTAGTCGCGGGGACGAATCTAGGAAGCTAACCGCTATAAGTGTGATAGTGACGCTGGGAGGGCCTGGGTGGCCCTGTTGCTTCACTTAGAAAAAGCTGGAGGAAATGACTGGTCCTACCCTTCAAAGGGTGCGGGGGTTGGTTTTTCTGGTGATGGTTGGGGCGTGCGCTTTAGCCTGGATGGCGCGTGAACTCGTGCTCTGGAGCATGGTACAGCTTCATGTGTTTACCGTTGAGAGGTGGGAACGGCTTATTACCCTTGTGGTTGACAACCGTGTAGGCTCCACCCTCGTAAACATCATGAATGATGTATGGACCTTGCCAGTTAGGTTGTAACTTTCCACTGGAGTGCCCCGCCATGAATTCCTTTTCTTTAATCATGACAAGATCGCCTTGATTGAAGGCTCGTCATTTGACGAGCTTGTCATAGGCCCGAGCAATGCGGGCCTGGTATACTTGTAGGTGTCGGTAGGCTTCAAGCCGCTTGCCTTCTGGACCGGCGAGTTCTTCTAGCCTTCTCTGGTATTCATCTTCATCTGGATAGGCCAGGCCGGTGTGGATCGCCACGTGGTAAGATGCTAACTGGATTTCGATGGGGATGATGGCTTCTGCCCCGTAAATGAGGGAGAATGGTGAGCATCCCGTAGGGGTCTTATAAATCGTCTGATAGGCCCATAGTGCCTCGAACACCTTTTCACCCCAATTGCGCTTCCGGTGGCTAACGATTTTAGCCAGAAGCTTGCAGAGAGTTTTGTTGAAGGCCTCCGCCAGGCCGTTGGCTTGAGGGTTGTAGACTGAAGATGTTCTCCAGTCAATGTGGAACTTGGCTGCTAGCTAGTATACGACTTTATTCTCGAATGGTGTGCCATTTTCAGACACTATGCGGTCGGGAGTACCAAACCGGTAAATGATGTTGTGTCGGACAAATCTGGCTACTACCTCTCCGGTGACCTCCCGTAGGGGGAGGGTCTCCGCCCATCGAGAGAAATAGTTGATGGCAGCCAGAATGTACTTATGACCCTAGGAAGATGGCGGGAAGGGTCCCGCGATGTCCATACCCCACTCCGTGAACGGCCATGTAGGGGCCGTTGGGCGTAACGGATTGGGAGGTCTTCTAGGTATCTGGCCAAATGCTTGGCATTGATGGCACGTACGTGCATACTGGGTGCAGTCCGTGTATACATGGTTGGCCAATAGAAGCCTTTAAGCTTGATGTTGTTCTTCATTCTATCTCCAGCTTGGTGGGCGCCGCATAATCCCGAATGGACTTCGTGCATGATGGCCCGAGCCTCGGCTGGGGAGACACATCTCAGAAGAATCGACTTGTCCCTCTCGTGGACAAGTCTGTACAGAGAGTCACCGATTAACTCATATGATGTTGCTCGGCGGAGTAGCTGGACCCTTTGAGCTCGATCAGGAGGGAGCCAACCTTTCTTGAATTTGGTGATAGGCTCATGACAATCTTCTTCTTTGGGAGGAGTGTTCTTGTCACGGCCCGAGCGCGGAAGGAACCCGGAGATGCATGACGAGTTTATATCAATCATGTCAATCAGAGCGAAGTGTATTCGACATACATAGACAGAGTGCGCACAAGTAATGATAACCAAGTTCTTTACTTGCTGATAACTTTAAAGTACTCCATTATAATTCTTTATGAAATAACTATGACTCAATGAAAGGAAAATTACAATGGTTGACTAAAGAAAATAGAAAAGACAGGACTAGATAACATTTGACGGTTGGAATGGCTCTAAACTCTTCACTCTTGTCCATCCCCATCCGAATGAGTCTCATCATCAGAATTATCAAAAAAATAGGGGAAAACACTAGGTGAACGAATGCTCGGTAGGAATTATATCTCAAGTGCTAGCTTGCTTTAAGTAAATTACATGTTGCATGAACGCAAGTATAGGTATGCATGTTCTCGTGAAACGACATTAGAGACAGAGTATAGCAAGAGATAAATGAGTGAACTAGCAAGACCTTCATGTCACTATACCAAGATGAACAAGTATGTACACTTATCAAGTCATGTCAAGAATTGGCTACCATGTTTCAAGCAAGCAAGTATATACCCTTTTCGGGCCACGCATGTCATGTCATATCAAATAAAGTACAAGTATAGGATTTGTGGAATGTCCAATCAAGCAAGTCATGCACTTCGGTGCAATGCCACATCGTGATCAATAATAGCTCTCATGGGCACAAGTACTTTCGGGTGCTCCTCCCAGGACCAGATCGGGCCCTATATGCGCAAGTATTGAGTCATGTATTTTGACATCCACTATATTTATAGCCAATATAGAGTTCCAAGGGAATGCTCTTGTAGGAAATTTTAAGGTAGATCTTGTGGAATAGAATCACAAGGATATAACTTGATATGTAAGGACATACTGCGATTAAACGGTACAATCACGATACTCGTTGAAAACTAGGTGGAATCGACTCCCTAACGGGTGTCAAGATATCTAGAATAAGCGTTCATATACACATGATCGCTCGTTCTTTGCACATGATAAGGAAGAAAGAATTAGTGTCCTTATAGAGGCACATAATCCTAAGTTGATAGCAATGGTATGGTTTCCCATTCCATTAGCTCAAGAAACATTCTCACGGCGGCTAAGTAGCATACCATGAGGGCCGGTCTACCATGTTTCTTTAGAGTGACATGGTAATTAAAAAGTGTCATGGGTTTTAATGGTACAACCTACTCGACGGCCTTGAGAGAATCCAAGGCTTCGCGTAGACTTATGGATGTCTCTATGATAAAGTCACCAGTCTGAAGGAAGGAATATCCCACGGAGGGTTCATCTATCACCGAGAAATAGTGGGGTAATCGATAAAGCACCGAGAAACGTGGGACTATACTCACAGACTGGAATATAGTGCCAATATACCCACTGAGATGGGTTACGAAAAAACCACGGAAATCCGGAAGCAGGAAAATGGCACCCGCATAAGGGCCACTAATTCTTTAAATCTAGTTTGGTATTTAAGTCATACATATTCAGGATTTCATAATTTCAAATTACATAACAATTCAAATTTCAGGATTTCCTTATTACAATTACATAAGCAGAATCTGGAGGTTTCTGCTCAGGGTGAATGGCGCCCTGGGCTAAGTCTCTTTTTCAGTATATAGCGCCCTTGTCAGGGGCACCATATTCAAATAGTGGCTGGGTGACAGTCGTGGTTCATTCATGTAAAATTTGGTCATGAACAGTAGCACTTTCTCAATAAAAATAATTTCACAGAAATGAATATATGGACAGGTAGAGAAAAATAGCAGGAATCTAGAAGTGTGATCATGCATTAGATCAGACATCATGATTCACAGTTATTAAATTTTAAACATGTGTATTTATTGATTAACTACCAAAACAACGACTGTTTACATGGTCGTTTAATTAAATAGTGCCCTATATAGGGGCGCCCTTTACAGGAACTCAGAAAACTTCACAGAAACGTACTCAATCCATGCTATAAGACCTATATGCATGCACATGCTCTGGTATTTATTAGATTGGGCTTGTACTTGAGAACACCTACCTTTCTAGGTTGATTCTGTAGATAGAAAACGTGAAGAGATTGAAGATAAGGCAGGATCAGCAACCCAAAAATGATACTCTATTCTGCAGCTGCAAATAGAGGAACTAGATGTAAGGAACTGTAGCTTTAGGGATTTTGAGAAGAGATAGGGGCCCTTCCTCCTCGTATAACCGAAGAAGAAAGTGCAGTAGTAGCAGCAGAGGAAGAAGAGAGGCTTCATATGCTCACAGCTCCGTAGCAGGAAGAAAGCAAAGCAACTTCCTTTACGTAGCAGTCGTCGGTGAAGGAGAAACAGACTCCTCCCTGGCAGAACAACTCAAGAGGAACCAAGACCTCTTCTCTACGTAGTAACAGAGAAGAAGCACTAGCAAAGAGGAAGTACACCGGAGTATGATGAAGCAGTAGCCGGTACTCGATCGAAGAGGCAGGGTATTTATAGAGTTGGAATCCCACTGGAGGATGAGAGTTTGATGGGGACTTAAATTCCTACATAAGGAATCCCATTGACATTCAACTTCCCACGTATTAATCCTCCCAAATCAATACCTTCTCGGATAGCATACGGCTTCCTAGTTCGAGCAAAACTCGGCAATCTAGTTTCCATTTTTTCACTCTGAAGGGAAATAGCGCCCAGAGGAGGGGCGCCCTTTAGAGAAATGGCGCCTGCTCAAGGGGTCTCTATTTCTTGAAATAGCGCCCTAATAGGGGACGCCCTTCACCTCTACCCCTTGTTCACCAACGCTCCTATGGTCTTTGGAGAATAGCACCCATTTAGATGGGCTTCTTTTGAGGAAATGGCGCCCTAGGGCAGGGCGCCCTTTACCTTGGCCCATTTAGTTTAGGTATAAGGCCCTTATGTGTATATGTATGAGGCCTAATGATGTATGTGATGTTGTGTGTATGGTCTGGGCCTTGACTAATCGTTCATTTTAATATATTTAAGAATTTCTATTCCTTCAATTTACCAGGGTTGCTACAGTTCTAGTCGAGCTTATGGACCTCACAGACGATGAGGCCGGACTCATTCTCGAGTGTACTCGGCATCAGTCTTCTGTGCTTGACAGTGATGTCGACTTCGTCCTTGGGTGGAAGCTTGATGGC
The DNA here is from genome assembly GCA_022559845.1 of Amorphophallus konjac. NCBI lineage: Eukaryota > Viridiplantae > Streptophyta > Magnoliopsida > Alismatales > Araceae > Amorphophallus > Amorphophallus konjac. Next base: position 252,853,097 of record CM040118.1, on the reverse strand, counting down.
CGCAGCCAATTTCACCAGGGCATCTGTCTGGGCGTTGCTGCTCCTGGGAACATGATCTATTTCGAAGAAATAGAATTTCTGGACGAGTCTGACTGCGGTGTAGTATGGCATCAACTCCTACTTCCGCACATCGTAAATGCCGAGGACTTGCCGGACTATTAGCTGGGAGTCCCCGTAAGCTTTAAGGCACTTGATGCCCATGTCGAGAGCCATCTGAAGCCCGATGATTAGAGCTTCGTACTCGTCTTCATTGTTGGTTAGGGATTTCATGAGGGCATACAAGTTGTACAAAACTCCGCCCTGAGGAGTCAGGAAAATGATGCCGGCACCCACCATGACGACTGGCTTATTATTATTCTGGGTAATCCCTCGAGAAGCGACATCGAAGTAGAGCTCCCAACAAGGTACATTGGCTGTGAGGGCGTCTTGCTGCTGGTAATGCAAGACATCTCCGGTCTGTTCACCTAGTACTTGTGAATGGGAAGCGAGGGACTCCTCATTGGGGAGTTCCGTGTTGAGAGGTGAATCGTCCGGTACTAGATGGGCTGCCAAGAATTCAGCCATGCCCTATCCCTTGATTGCTTTCCTGGGGACATAGGTGATATCATACTCCATTAATAGGAGAGCCCATTTTCCCAATTGGCCTGAGAGGACGGGCTACCTGAGGAGATACTTGAGTGGGTCGTGCTTGGATATGAGCTCAACCCGATGGGACAGGAGGTAATGCCATAGATTCTTGACGGCAAACACCAGTTCTAAGCAAACCTTCTCCATGGGGGAGTAGCGATATTCAGCACCAATCAGTTTTTGGCTGAGGTAATAGAGCGGCTGCTCTTTACCCTCCTCATTGATTTGCGCCAATAGGGCTCCCAACGAAGCGTCCATGGCGACAATGTAGAGTATAAGGGATTTGCCCTTGACTGGTGCCCCCAGGATAGGAGGAGTAAGGAGGTACTCCTTGATTTGCTCAAAATCTAGCTGGCATTCATGGTCCCATACAAATGGGGCGTCTTTCTTCATAAGCTTGCTGAAAGGCGCGCATCGACCAGAGAGATTGGAGATGAACCTTTGAATGTAGGCTAGTCTTCCTTGGAAGGACCTAAGCTCGGTGAGGTTCTTGGGTGGTGGAAGTTCCCGGATTACCTTGACCTTGTTGGGGTCCACCTCAATTCCTCAATATCTAACGATGAAGCCGAGAAACTTACCGCTGGATACGCTGAAGGTGCATTTCATGGGGTTCATCTTGAGCCCATATTGTCGGAGTCGATTGAAGACCTGGCATAGATCATGTAGATGGTCTTCTCGCCTTTTGGTCTTGATGACAAGGACGTCGACATAGCATTCGACGATGTTGTGCAACATTTCATCGAATATTTTGGTCATGTCCCTCTGGTAAGTGGCGCCGGCATTCTTCAAACCAAAGGGCATGCATTTGTAATTGAAGATCCCTTTAGGGGACCAAAAGGCCGTGTAGTTCTTGTCTTTGAGGGACATCCAGATATGGTTATAACCGGACGACCCATCCATGAAAGATGAGGCTTCATGTCTGGTGGTCATATCGACCATGGTTTTCGTAATTGGAACGGGGAAGTCATCCTTCGGACATGCTTTGTCGAGGTCTTGGAAGTCGACGCAGATGCGGACTTGACCACTTTTCTTCTTTACTAGGATGATGTTGGCGAGCCAGATCGTATAGATACACGGCTTGATGAAGTTGACCTCCGCCATTTTGTTGACTTCGGTCGAGACTTGGAGTTCCAGCTCATGGCGCATATGCCACTGTGGCTGTTTGACCAGAGTTGCTGAGGGAGAAATGGCCAGCTCATGTTCCACCATGGAAGGGTCTAGCCCTGGCATCTCCTTGTATGTTTTGGCGAAACAGTCTTTGTATTCGAGAAGGAGCTGCTTGTAGTCCTGCTTTTCTGCTTCGGCGAGGAGAGCGCTGACGAAGGTTGGCTGGCGGGCTTCATCTTTACCCAGGTTGATTTCAACGAGTTGGTCAACGGTTGCCTGGCCACCGTCCTCCAGCTCAGGAGGAGCGCGTTGAAAGTCGATGAAGTCTTCATCATCGGTGTCAACTTCGTATACTTCTTGATTTTTGAAGCCACTGGCCGACACTGATGGAGTTGGGGAAGCGTTGTCACTGGGTTTTGGCAAGGATTATTCGGAACCGCTAGCGCCTGGCTGGTAGTTTCCGACTGGTGCCATCGAAGCTTCCTTGGGGTTGCCCGCTAAAGCTAACAACACTTCATGGCCGGTGCTCTGGGCACCTTCCTCATCGGGAAAGTTTGTCGAACTGGATTCTTTAACTGGCTGGGAGGCCGGGGGAGCTTCTTCACCCCTAATGTCTTCGCAGGAGGATGGTGAAGACTCATTGATTGCTTGAACTAGGATGCTGGCCCTGACGGGGAGCAAGATTAGGATCTCCTCTTCCTCATCCCCGGAGCTTTCAAACTTTGCATCGACCTTAGTCTCGTCGTGGACTGGCTGTGTCGAGCCTACGCCATTGACCACGTAGTGGACGCGGAAGTCCGAGGCTCAGTCGTAGCTGAGTCCCCTGGTATCTTTGTGGGAGAAAGGGGGTTGCCCCTGGACCTAGGAAGGGGCCCACAATTGGCGAAAGTATCTTCGCTATGAGGAACCTTGCCATTGGGGAATGTGTTGCTTCAGGCACATTTCCCGAATATGCGGTGGCAGGTCGTCCATTACTTGGACTACTTCATGGGTGTCATCGGCTCATTTAGACCAACAAAGTCATCTTCCAGTGGGGCTTGCGGTGCCATGTCTCCCTTGTAGAAGATAATGGGCTTATCCTTATTAGCCTTCTCCTTGCTTATGAGTTGTTGTTTGTAAGTAACGTCGACAAATGTTGTGAGTTGCTCAACCTTGTGCTCTTCTGATACACATGAGAGCTGGATGCAGTCTGGTGGAAAGCATATGCTCTTGTCGATGGCTCGGCTAATAAGGTTAGCCTCGAAGTCGATTTTACGCCTCTCAGGGTGATCTGGGGTTGACTTGGAGCTGAGGCGTAGCCGATGAAGCTTGGCCTTCTCCTCGTCAACGGAGAAGCGATCATCATCATCTTCCTCTGAGAGCCAGCCATTGCTTTTGATTTTGATCACGGGGTATGGGTTGAGTACCCCGAAATAAAGCGCGGCATCGGTAAGATTGCACTCTTCTAGAGCGAATGGCGATGGGTCTGCGAAGACCGTATGCTGTTCTCCATCCTTTGCATATTTGATGCACTGGTGGAGAGTTGATGGGACGACCCGATTTTCATGCAACCAGGGTCTACCGATGTCACGCCCCGAGCGCGGAAGATACCTAGGGTGCGTGGCGAGTTTATATAGATCATATCAATCTGAGCATTAAGATTTTTGACATCAAGACAGAGTGCACAAAAGACTAGGCAAATAATAACTAAGATTTAAATTTCCAAAATATATCAATATTTCAAGATGACCATTATCCAATTGACCAAAATGACAATAACTCTAGTCCATAACAATCATTATTCAAATCCCACTACTAAGCTACAAGCCTTAACAAGAACTAAACTGACATAACTAGACTATAAAGATAAGGACTCAAGAGACAAAGGACACGACTAGCTGACAGTAGACGATCGATGACTCTAGCACTCTTCACTCGGTCTCATTCCCATTCATATGGTCATCACTATCCGAGTTACCTGAAAAAAGGTTAGAATGAACTGGATAAGCGAATCGCTCGGTAGGAATTATATCTCAAGTTCAGGCAGTCTTTAAGTAAATTACATGTTACGTGTAATGCAGGTATAACTATGCATGATGGACAAGTAAGAAGTCAAGAACTGTGTAGAAAGAATATCGCATGATTTCAAGTACTATCAAGTGTTGACAAGCAAGATATCAAGAACTTTGCACAATGTTTGCACAATTTTCCAAATAAGTAAGAATCATATTCAAGCAAGTAAGGATCATTTTCAAGCAAGTAAGAATAATGATCAAGCAAGTAATATCAAGTACGTGTTACTGGAATTGGCTATTTCATTCATTTCATTCAAGCAAGTACTTTGCCCTTTTGTGGGCCACGCAAGTCAAGTCAAGTCAAGCACGCAAGTCATGTCACGAGAGAGTGAGTGGAATGCCTCAAGTCAAGCAAGTACTTTGGTGCAATGTTTAAACACCGTGATCATTCAACTCCCATGGGCGCAAGTACTTTCGAGTGCTCCTCTCATGACCAGATCGGGCCCCATTAATGCCAGCATTCATGTATTCCTTTAGACATCCACTCTCATTTATAGCCAATATAGAATTTCAAGGGGTTAACCATTGTAGGAAACATAAGGTAGATCATCATGGAATGGAGTTCAAGGACATATTTTTATGTAAAGATGAACTATGATTAACATGGCACGAAACATGAGGAAAGTCAAGAATCTGGGTGGAATTGGTGCCTCAAGGGCTGCCACAGATTACTAAATTGGCGCCCTTCGGGCAGCCATTATATTCAGAATTGGCGCCCTCACTGAGGGGCACCCATTCTGTGAACAAGATAGGCTCTGAAAATCTAGAAATCAGTACTTCGGGAAATGGCACCCTTCTGGCTGCCATTATATCAGGAAATGGCACCCTAATGGCTGCCATTATATCAGGAAATGGCGACCTACCAGGGGGCGCCCATTCTCTCGGACGTACCTACTATCACAGGGTTGAAACTCCAGAAATCAGTACTCAGGAAAATGGCGCCCAGAGGGCTGCCATTATTTCATGAAATGGCGCCTTGATGGCTGCCATTAATTGAGGAAATGGCGCCTCCTCACAGGGGCGCCCAATCCTCTGACCCATATTCATTCTTTTTTTACAAAAGAAATAGCGCCCCTGCAGAGAGTCATCATTTAATTGACAACCCTCTAGAGAGTCATTATTTAACTAATTGGCGCCCCAAGCTTGGGCGCCCATTCCTGTGGCTATCTACGCACCAGGAAGGTATGTTTTAAGACACATAACACTGTTCACAATGTCAAAAGTTCACGAAATCAGAAAATAAGGACATGGATAGACAGAGAAAATTATCAAGATTTCAAAGTCATGCTCATGCAGGAGTTTTAAAGTTTGGTTTCATAGATATAAATTTTCTAAGCATGAGTGATTATTAAATATGGAAAAGGAATTAGCGCCTGGGCATGCTGTCACCTATTAATAGGCGCCTGCACATGTGGGCGCTTATTGAAGTAAATGGCGCCCAAGATCTGGGCGCCCATTAAATGATGGCAGGATGACGGGCGTTATTTACCACATGCAAGTCTCGGGAAAACAAGTGTAACAGGCTATATATCATGTGGAAGATGAAGCCAAACTACTGCTAATCATGCTTGTTACCCTATTTTAACTACTTGTTAGGCTAGATCTTGAGAAAACCTACCTTTTTGGAGTGATAACCAGATAGTAGAATAACTAATAAAGAAAGCCACACGTTCTCTGCCGCACAGCTTCAAGAGAATAAATAATAAGGGAAGCCACACATTCTCCGCCGCAAAGCTTCAGCAGCAGGACGTAGAATGTAGGAAGAAGATGCCCCTTCATGTCTTCTGAATAAAAGAAGGGAGATATTCCCTTCTATAGGCAGCAGGATGACGGCAGTAGCTTCTGCCTACTCAATAGAGGGTATAATTATAGGGAAAATCCTTTGTCAATGAAAAAGCAAACGGTTTATGGCGTTGCGGGTCCTTTGCCAGCGAAATAAGGCTGTTTGTATTTCAAACTTCTAGAAGAACAGCTGGAAGAACAGGGTTTTGCCCTGTTAGGAATTGGCGCCCATGAGGGGGGGCCCATTAATACACGCTCTTGTACGAGGGTATTTATTACTGGAATTAACACCCTTGCAGGAGGGCGCCCATTGACTGGTTTAACCAGTCAAAGTTGTAATTGGCGCCCTAATGAGGGGGTGCCCATTACTGGGTTTGACCCAGTCAACTGTAAATGGCGCCCATGAAAGGGGTGCCCATTTTCTTTGTGTGTAAAAACAAGGGAAGGCTCCTATACGTGTTATCTATGGTTAGTTGTTGACCTTTAAGTGATGTTGGGCCTCTTAAACACGTGTATACATATAGTGACCCTTACCAAGTATAGGGCTATGGTATTTATTTATTTAAGAAAAAGTTTGATTTCTCGATTTATTTTTATCGGGGTGCTACACCATCCCTCACTTAAAAGAATTTGGTCCCCAAATTCAACTGCATATATGGAGACATGGAGGTTGTAGAGTACTTACAGACTAGAACAGTTTCGGAAATCTCTTTCTCATAGACTCCTCGGTTTCCCATGTAGCTTCTTATTCTAAGCATCGATTCTATTGGATTTTCACCATAGGGATCATTTTGTTCCTTAAAACTCGGACTTCACGGTCAAGGATCTTCATCGGCTTTTGCTCGTAGGTAAGGTCCTTTTATATCACTAAGTCATTGTGGTCAATGAAGTGGAAAGGATCATGCACATACTTCTTCAGCATAGAAATATGGAACACATTGTGTACTTCTGATAGTTGTGGATGCAAAGCAATGCGGTAAGCCACCTCGCCCACTCTTTCCAATACCTCGAATGGACCAATAAACTTGGGTGTAAGCTTGCCCTTAACACCGAATCTTCTAATACCTCGGCCGGGAGAGACCTTGAGAAAAACATGGTCTCCTACTTAAAATTCCAGATCTCTTCTTCTATTGTCAGCATATGACTTCTGCCTGGACTGTGCCATCTTGAGTCTTTCTCGAATAAGGTGTATCTTCTCAGTTGAATATCTTACCATGTTTGGGCCTATAATTTATCTTTCACCGACTTCATCCCAGCAGATTGGAGATCGGCAACTCCTGGCATAAAGTGCCTCGAAAGGTGCCATTTGAATACTGGCTTGATAGCTGTTGTTATAAGCAAATTCGGCCAGGGGTAAGTGGTCATGCCAGCTTCTGCCGATGTCTATAATACATGCCCTTAACATATCTTCAACAACTTGGTTTGTCCTCTCGGTCTGACCATCTGTCTGGGGATGGAAAGCAGTGCTAAAGTTGAGTTTCGTCCCCAGAGAGTGTTGTAAACTCTTCCAGAAATGGGAAGTGAAGCACGGGTCTCGGTCAGATATGATTGACACAGGAACTCCATGCAATCTAACAACCTCCCTGATGTACACTGCAAGAACATCAACTGACCATCGGCTCTTGATGGGCAAGAAATGAGCCGATTTAGTTAAACGGTCGATGTTACCCAAATTCCATCATGTCTGCCCCTAGACTTAGGCAAGCCCATGATGAAGTCCATGCCGATGTCTTCCCACATCCACTTGGGAATATCTAGCGGATGCAGTTTTTCGGCGGGTTTCTAATGTTCCGCCTTCACTTGTTGGCATGTCAGGCAGCGAGATACAAAGTCTCCTACCTCTCTTTTCATATTAGGCCACCAGAAAGTTTGCTTCAAGTCTTGGTACATCTTAGTGGCTCCATGGTGAATTATGTATCTTGATCGATGAACTTCTTCAAGAACCTTCTTTTTCAACTTAGGACAGTTTGGTACACATGTCCTTTCATGAAATAGCAATCTTCCATCGGACGACAGCTTAAAGTCAAGCCTCTCATCCAGCTTGTCCCTTATTTCCACTAGTGCAGGATCTTCTTCTTGTAGCTTCTAGATTTCAGGTAGCAAATCCGGATGTAGACTCATATGGGATAGAGTAATACACCCGTTCTTCTCATCTGGGCTTATATTGAGTTCTGAGAATTTCTCCAGTAGCTTCCATTCTTGAATCATACAATTTGCCAGTATTGCTCTCGACGTTCGACTGAGGGCATCAGCTACGGAATTACCTTTACCAGGATGGTATTATATAGTGAAGTCGAAAACCTTGAGGTATTCAAGCCAATGCCTTTGCCTCATATTCAATTCCTTCTGAGAAAATAGATACCTGAGGCTTTTGTGATCGGAGTATACTGTGAATTGTTCTCCATAGAGGTAGTGTCTCCAGATCTTTAAGGCGAATACTACTGCGGCCAGCTCTAAATCATGCACCGGGTAGTTCTCTTCGTGCTTCTTTAATTGTCGGGAAGAGTATGCAATGACTCTTCCATCTTGCATTAGTACACACCCGAGGCCAATACCAGAAGCATCGGTATATATCTCGTACTTATCTCCTTCAATTGGTAATGATAAGACCGGAGTAGTGGTCAAGAGATCCTTTAAAGCTTGGAAACTCTTTTCACAATCTTCATTCTGCTCATAAGGCACTTCCTTGCGAGTCAACTTGGTGAGAGGAACAGCAATTGTTGAGAAGTCCCTGATGAAACGCCGGTAGTAACCAGCTAGCCCCAAGAAGCTTCGAATCTTCGTTACATTTGTTGGTCGTTCCCAATTCTTCACTGCTTCGACCTATGATGGGTCTACGAAAATTCCGTTCTTCGAGACTATATGGCCCAAGAATGATACTTCCTCGAGCCAAAACTTGCACTTGCTAAATTTGGCATACAATTTATTTTCCCTCAATATCTACAATGCCTTCTTCAGATGTTCTTCATGGTCTTCTTTAGACTTTGAATAAATTAAAATATCATCAATAAAGACCATAATGAATTGATCCAAATGTGGCCTAAAGGTGCTGTTCATTAACTACATAAAAGCTGTGGGGGCATTTGTTAGTCTGAAAGGCATAACAGTAAATTCATAATACCCGTACCTGCTTTAGAATGCAGTTTTATGAATGTCTTCTTCTTTGATCCTCAGTTGGTGGTAACCAGATCGGAGATCAATCTTGGAGAAGTATTTAGCTCCAGATATTTGATCGAACAGCTCATCAATTCTCGACAGCGGGTACTTGTTGTTAATTGTAAGGTGGTTTAGCTATCGATAGTCGATGCAGAGTCTCATTGATCTGTCCTTCTTCTTGACGAAGAGTACGGGTGCTACCCATGGGGAAGTACTCGACCTGATGAAACTATTTTTCAATAACTCCATTACCTGCTCTTTTAGCTCTTTCAGCTCAGCAGGGGACATTCTGTAAGGTGCCTTGGAGACAGGACCAGCACCAGGAACAAGGTCGATTGTGAATGACACTTCCCTCTCCGGGGGTAAGCCGGACAATTCGTCTAGAAAAACGTCGGAAAAATTCTGAACTACACGGATGTCTTCAAGTTTAGACTCATCGACTTCCGTGGCAGTCACAAATGCTATGAAAGCCATACATCCTTTACTTATAAGTTTGCTAGCTTGGAGAGCTGAGATAAGAGGTGATATGTTCAGAGGGCTAATGTAAACCAGCTCTGGGTAATTTACAAAAGTTATCTTGCCATTCCGGCAATCTACAGTTGCTTGGTGTGTGGATAACTAGTCGGCACCTAGTATGACATCATACCCCTTCATATCTAGGCATATCAGGTTGGCAGGTAGAGTGTTTCCTTTAACCACAACTTTATAGTTTGGGTAGTGATGTGTGATATCGGACTCATTCCCGAGAGGTGTAGATATGACTAAGCCTAACCATTCGGGTTCCTTAGAGAATGAAGCAGCAAAATTCTTGGAAACAAATGAATGAGTTGCTCTGGTATCAAATAAAACTTTAACAGTCTTAGAACAAACAGTTAGTGTACTGTTGCACGGGTTTTTATGCCGATTAACCGGGGTGAGGGAAGGAATACAGCGGGGAAGGAAAATACGGGAGTTTGATGTATCTCGGATATCCTCCTTACGGGTGTATACCTCTCACGGCGGTATCGGGCACTCTCCTTTTACGGAAAGTCGAAAGGGGCGGAGTGGCACGGGAATGTCGGGCTAAGGGTTAACCGGACAGGGTGCGGGTGTGCCAGTCGATCTCTCGACAATCACTCATGGAACAGGGTTTGACCGGGGAAGCACCACCAGGGCGCGGCACACGGGCTCGGGCGATCGGGCGACACGTGGAGAGAAGGGGGGTTCCATGGGTGCGAGTGCGTAGGCGATTGCGGGAATCGTGTATAGGACGTCTTTCCCCATCGGCCGCAAGCAACCGGTGTTTATTTACATCGGATTGAATCCGAATACCTTCGTTCCATGCTGAAGAAAAGTCTGTATGTATGTCTGAAGGCATGGGTGGAGGGCTGGGTGATGTGACACAAACAAGGACCTAAATTGCAAGCAACGCAATGACTTGGCAATGATACACAAGCGGACTCACTCGCGTTTGGCACACTCGGGTCTGTAGGTGGACCGGTAATGGGGTGAGGATATGGCTGGCTTGGGGAGGACCACTAAGGGCCAGGGGTTGCCCAAATTCATGGGCGGTCAGCACGCCGAAGGCATGGGTTGAAGGGTCACTCTCACAACTCACCCGCGGTAGCCACTCAAATATAAGCAAATTCGGAACGGGCACTCACTCACCGTCCGACGGAGTTAAGAAGTAATACTAATTAAGCAAGATTAACCAGCAAAGGGAGGGGGGGCCAGAAGCTCACCTGATCAGCGTGAAGACGCCGATCCCGGCCGGAGACGATGGCGAGCGGGGAGGCATGGGTATGCACCCGCACGCCGCGCCAATGAAGCTTCAACCTGATTAAATCAAATTACATGCACTACGCCCCTTGCAAGGGGGTTGAACTAGGGGTGGGGAATTGGATTATAATCAAAATATACCTCCACGCAGGGAGGGGCGCTCAGCCGGCCAGGCGGGGAGGGGAAAGACTAAAATAGAAGCTAAACGATGGAGGTTACCGACTCTGCCCGTTCTCAGGAACCAGGGACAGACAGTTGAAGTTGACGCCGCTGAAGCCACTCCCGAATTTTTTTGGCAATGAGACCAGCTGGAGAATCTTCGTAGGTGACCCCGGAAGACGTCCAAATTTTTTGGAATTTCCTCGTTGACTGTGCTGGTCAGGGCAGAGGCGAAAACAGGTACTCTGAGTTCTGGTTCTGACTGTCGCAGCACCACTACAGCTGGAAGACGAAGACACTACGGGTGCTCCAGAGCTCGGAATCAGGCGTTGTCAGAGTCGTTGGAACCGTTGTTGAGTCCTCTTCGAAACGAGATCAACAAGGATGCCAGAAGATGTCGGAGAAGATAGGGAGAGCTCAAATAGTGGACAGAGGTCGGTTCTGTTCCAGAGGAGACAGAACTGCGCACCTAGAGGATAAAATTGATAAATCTTAGCTCCGGATGCCGAACGGGGTTCCGCTTCTTGTTCCTCGAAGTAGGCTCGTTGTAGAAGCTCCGAGCCAAGTCCCGCCTCCAGATCCTCAAGAGGATGGCCATGGCAGTCTCTGAACGTTGCTTCAGGTTGACTGTCAGGAGGAAGAAGTGCAGTCCGGCGAAGATGCCTCCTCCGGGCAGCTACGAACTCGGACAGGGACGAGACCACCACGGTTGCGAAGCTGACTTGACGATCTTTCCAGAAATATAGAACTTGTCACCAGGTTAGTTGAGGAGACGATGGGACAGCCTCTGTAATCTGTAGCTTCTCTACTTTCTCCGAACTGAGAACTGCGGGTTGAAGATGATGGGGGGAAATGGGGTATATGGGAGGGGAAATGAGGTGGATGTGTATGGGGGCACCCTCTAGGTGTGAGGGGGTCTGGGAGGGGGTGTTCCAAGGTTTGGGAAGGGGAGAATGGGGGCTGGAATGAAGTGTTTACAGTGGGTGAGAGAGGAGCTGCGAATTTGGGATGGTGGGTGAGAGGGAAAGGATATTTGGAAATGGGTTTAAGGGTGGGATTCATTTTTTTGTCTTGGGGATGGGAGGGGTTGTGTTGGGGAAGGGAAGGGGTGCTTGGGGAGTGGGGAATTATCCCTTGGGAGATGAGAGGGTGCTTAGGGAAGGGGATTGGGTAGTTGGTGGTTAGGTGGTGGAGTATGGATTGGTGGAGGGTCTCTTGGGACTAGGGGTGGAGTAATGAGGGTTGGAGGTAGTTGGGAGGATGAATAATGAGGGGGAGAGAGAGGGTTGATGATGTGGAGGAGAGAGAGGGAGGGGAGGAGAGAGAGAGGGGGCGCCCTCCTCTTCTTGGAGAGAGAGAGTGAGAGAGAGAGAGAGGAGAGAGATAGGGGAGGGGAGCTTCTCACTCCACTCTAATGGCTTCTCATCACAAGAACAATTAGGTTGGACTAAATTCTCAGATTTCATTCATTGATTGATTAACTTCAAATGGGGAGATAGGGGTCCTATATATAGGCAACCCACATTTTAAAAAAAGTCCCTGACTCTAGACACAATGACAAATAACCAAGGGGTAGGGGGTGCCCATGGGCCTATCCCAATGGATTGGGCCCATTAGCTAGCCTAATCAACCTAATGACAAACATTCTTAGGTAAATGACTCATTAACCTAGGTACATGACTCAAATAAAAGGAAAATTACAATGATATGACTCAAATAAAATAAGAAAATTACATGACTCGACTCAAAAAAATGTGACGGACACAATGGAACCATGCCGTTGAACAATCGGAGCTATGGAAAAATGTGAACGACGAGAGATGCCCCCATCATACCCCCGGGGTGCGAAGAATTCGACTTCATCGAGTATAGGTCCGCCGGTGAAGAGGTCCTCCAATGTAGCTCCGGGTGAGCCACAACCTCCAAACTCAACCTCGCGTCCTTAGCCGGGGGACTGCTCTTCATCCTCTCAAGGTGGCTCGGACACACCCTCTTGCTGGCGATGGTACCTTGCTTGCCTAGTATTGCCTCCGTGTGTACACGTCGGACTCTCAAGCTGATATGAGGAGGCTCTCCGAGGGTGTCACTCACAATGGTGGGGGTAGGCTCAAGGTGCTCACTGGGATCCACCGCGGTGCCCTTAGAGGGTGCTAGATCTGCCACGTGAAAAGTGGGGTATATCCCAAAATCCCATCGGTAAATCCAACCCGTAAGCCAGGTTGCCAAAGCCACTCGGAACATGGAAGGTCCAAGTCCTCGTGCCCTCGATTTGGAGATGACCCTATGGTAGAGCCATTCCAAAGCCACCATCGTAAGGTTGCCTACTTGGAATCCAAAGTGGCACTCGCGAGTTTTTACCCGTTCATTATGAACCTCACCGCCCGTTGCTAGATGCTTGCTTGAATGAGTATGCCATGAGCTACGGTGCGGTGTGGGTGGGAAGTGTGTGGTATGCAAAGGGGGACTGGGGCAACCATAAGTGGACCTATCATGCAATGCGGCTATGTAAATCTTGATGGACCTAGGAGGGCCGGGGCACCCGTAGGTGAATCTGTCATGCATAGTGGTGGTAAATATCGGGGGACCCGGACATCCGTAGATGCCTTTGACATGCTTATAACCCATGATGAATGAAGGTGGACCATTACATCCGAATATAGACCACTCATGTTTCCTACTTGACATGTGGGTGAGATGAATGAATATACCCAACTTATAAATCATGTCAAGTAGTTTTGTAAGCCAAGACTCATGCATTTTTGTGCCAAAGATGTTTCCTATGTATGGGCTTTTGAACTTCCATTGGAATGGGTCAAAGGGGTCTAAGAAGGTGGATATCATGAAGTGGGGCATTTCCTCGATCCCTAGGTGTATATCGCCCATAGTCATGGTTCCCATGGTGTAACCCAGGTCTAGGATGGGGTGGATTGGATCAAACATGGTGGGTTGGGGTAGGGAAAGGTGAGTGGTGGATAAGGTGGTTGGGTCACACGGGTTCCTTGACTCCCATTGGAATGGATCATAGGGATCATAAAATGGATTACCAAGGGGGAGGTGCTCCATGTCCTCAAGATCCTCAAATGGTGGTGGGTCATCCTCCTCTAATGAAATAATTAGGCCGAAGTTCTTGGTGGGTGGGTCGGCCATGAGGGGAGGGTTTGACTTTCTACCCGATATAAGAAGCTCCAAATTGAGGAGAAGGTTGGGCTCATCGGGTGTGGGGAGGAATAGAAGGAGGTCACTAGTGTAGGAACCAATGGTGTATACCGAGGTGATGGACCCGACACATAGGTGTAGGAGGTCAAGACTCCGTTGTTGGTTGTCCATTGTGGTCAACATGCTCGTAAGCTCCACTTGCCAAGCAAAGCCTTTAAGAAGATCCCCTAAGGTTTTCACTTGGTAAGATGATTGGATAGTGGTGTGATAGGAGAAGAAGGGCACTATGGGAAGGTTTTACTCCATGGGAGGGAAATCGTGGGCCGTGATCTCTCTTATTGGGCTCTCCTTTAGCCAACTAATAAGGGGTTCTCCTAAGATAAGCTCGGCCCCAACTAGAGAGGGTGGTGTAAGGTGAAGGCCACCATGTGAGGTTTCTTCTTCCACTTGGATATGGGTGGTCTCCGTGGTGGGGATAGGGTCGAGAGTGTTCACCACTATGGGGTCGGGTATGGGTTCCTCCTCCAAGGAGGTGAGAGGATCTTTTGGGGGTGGGGTGGTGATGGTTGGTGTATGGTGCACCCGGGGTGAAGGGTAAAGGGAAACTTGGTTTGGGATAGGTGTTGTGCCTCTTAGGCATTTGGTTTTGATGATAGCAAGACAGTGAGTGCATTTGAGTGCATTTGATATTGTATTTTGATTATAGCAATGTTATTGTGTTTTGATGATTGCAATAAACAAAGTGCATTTCTGTGCATTCTTATTCTTGAGCATTCTGCATATGATAGCAACATGAATGATGATGTTTAGCATTGATGGCATTTGTTCTTTATATATATGCATTGCATTCTGTCAGATATCATGTCTTTGCATGTATCTACAGTCTGAACAGTAGTGGGTCGACCCACCCTTGCTGATGCGTCGACCCATCAGAACATTGATTGTTTGAGTTGAAGTCTATACAGAGTCTGCATCCTCTAAAGTCTGTACATCCGATTGCCGTTGTTTGGCCAAGTCTGTATAGCCAACGCCTTCATTGATTCCAAGTCTGGACACTGGTCTTCAGGCATTCCAAGTATGCACATTGATTCAGGCTCTCCAAGTCTATACAATGAAGTCTGAACATTGCATTTGCATTCACAATGTCTTCACACCTGAAGTCTATACATTGTGTTGTTCACATCTGCAAGTCTAGACATTGGAAAGTCTATACAGACTTTAGCGTAAGTGTGTACAGTGTCTGTCTTCATGCATTAGGCAAAGTCTATACATTGGGGTCTGTCCCTACGTTTCATAAGTGAAGTCTGTACATCCGTTTCTGAAGCCTGAAGTCTATATAGTCCAGCCTATTCCTACGATCAAGGCTTTAGCTACACTCTAAGTCTGTACATTGACTTCGCTTCATCAAGTCTGTACACTGGCTTCAATCCTTCCAAGCCTGTACAGCCGTTCACTGTTGAAGTCCATACACATCGGTTTGATTCAAAGTCTGTACACTGCTTCACTTCGTCAAAGTCCATACATCCTCAGCTGAACCCCATGTCTATACAACGGCCTCAATCTTCATCAAGTCTACACAGTGCTTCAACCTTCTTATAGTCTGTACAGCCTGCCTTATCGATTCAAAGTCTATACATCGCTCAAGCGTTCAAAGCATATGAAGTCTGTACAGCGCCCGTTGTCTAGAGTTCTTGAAGTATATATATACATTGGACTTTTTCTTTCGAAGTATATACACTACAATGTACATACTTAAACCTTATGACTTCATTCTTGTTGCTGAAGGGAACAGGGTCGACGCTAGGAGCTTAAAGCGTCCATGCATCAGTTGACGAAGCCTTCACGATATCTTCCACTGCGTCAACGCCACAATGGAGCAGCGTCGACGCAGCGGCTTAAGAGACGCCAATATACAAGGCAAGACAGGCCTTAATGTACATGTTCATGCGTCAACGCCATCAACAAGCAGCGTCGACGCAGCGGCGGAAGAGAGGCCAATACACACTTCTAATTTTCATCCGTGCGTCAACGCCACCAACTGGCAGCGTCGACGCAGCAGTTCAAGAAAGGGGCGACTTATCTCTGGATGTCTTCAACGCGTCAACGCTATCCACAGCAGGGTCGACGTAGTGGGGCAAATTCAAATGTGTACAAGCAAAGAGTAGACGCAGTGATGCCAGTGCGTCAACGCGGTCAGTCTCCAGAAACAGTAAGTGTGGTAAATTACTAGAATATTTTGATGCAGTACAAGGAGACCCCAATTATGAAAGGGCACGTGATCCTATAACAAAGGACGTGCCAGCAGTCAGACACGTGGAAGCTGGGGCCTGCTACTTCACCACGTGGACCAACCCATCGAAGCTCTCTAGGGCGTCTCTGCCCTATCCTCCGGAGCCCCTGTTATTGGTATATAAATCCTTCTTCATCTTCAGAAAAGAATAGCTCACTCCAAGGAAGAAGTGAAGCAAAAGAGGCCATCTGAGAGCAGAAAGAGAACTCGAGAGAGATAGGCCAGAAGAGAAGAAGAAGAAATAGAAGAAGAGTGAGCCGACAAGAAGAAAAAGAGTTGAAGAGTAGAAGGAGAGAACAGCGTGAGAGAAAAGGAGAGCAGAAGAGAAAGAAAGAGAGATAGAGAGAGAGAGAGAGGTTGTGGAGAAAAAGGAAGAAAGTTACTGAAGATCTGTCTACTGGACCGTGGATCAAATCCAGGCCAGTCAGCTCCATGGGAGCCACATCTGATGTTCCTTCTTTTACAGCTTGTGTTTGCTGTGTTATTTTCGTTCCTTATTTTTCTTTTTATTCGATCTGATTTACTGAGTTCTTCCGATCCTCTGGACTGAGGTCGGGTTCCTCCTGGTGAGTCAGGAGAAGGGAGATCTGATCTCCGGTTTGCAAGCAGCTGGGGGGCTGCTTGTGGGTTCCCTCCGGGCTAGGAGAAAGAGAGGCTAGGCCTCTGGTGGATTGCTGGTAGCAGAGTGCTACTGGCTGGTTCACTGGTAGCAGGGCTGCTACTAGTGGGGTTCCCTCTTGGTATAGAGGAAGAGAGACGTGAGTCTCTGGTTTCTAGTGACCGTGGATTGCTAGAGGTTCCCTCCGTGTAGGAGGAAGAGGGGAGGTTGTTCCCCTGGGTAAGCTGTGTATCAGCGTCTGTTGGCAAGCTGTGTTGCCCAGCTGTTAGTGAAGCCACACTCGGGTTGAGTGTGGGGTGGATGTAGGTCTGCAGGACCGAACCACCTAAAAACCCCTCTTGCATTGTGGTTTGATTACTTATGGTTTGCTTCCGCTAGATGTTTGCATAGGGGCGCTCCAAGTGTTTGATCACAGGTTCATTAGATGATTTGATCAGATTTTGTTCTAAGTGTTTAATCTGTTGAGTGAGCGAAATTCTAATTGAGCGAAAGTTTATATTGGGTGAAAGTTTTTATAGGCTATATTCATTCACCCCCCTCTGAATACTTGCACCGAACCCAACAATAGGGAGGGGAAGTAGTGGAGGCCTAGGACATGGGAGTTTTGGGGGAGGGAGTGGGAGATGGGTTGGTTGGGGCGGCTTGGGTTGGTCGGTCTTGGAGGAAGTGTCCCTTATAGGGGAAGATGGAGGGGTAGTGGTGGGGACCAAGGGGGCTTGGATAGTGAGGGTTGTGGAAGGGGGTTTTGGTTGGGGTGTGGGGACCCTCATGGGGTTAGGTGGGGAGGTGGATGCTTGGATCATTTGGGTCTTAAGGGAGAGGATTTGGTGGCGAAGTGTAGTGATGATGGTTGAGAGGGAATTTGTTGAGAGTGGTGGGGGTGGAGGCCTAAGGGTGGTCTCAAGTTGGCCGGGTGGGGATGGAGGAGTGGTAGTGCTCCTCGGGCTAGGGGTGTTTGAGTAGGAGGGGTGAGAATATTTGGGGATGTAGATCTTCCTAAGTTCTACCTTCATCTCTTCCCATGATTGAATAGGTTCTTATCTTTTAACCCTCCTTAAGCCATCTATGTGCTCCCACTTACTCTTGGCTTGACCCCGAAGTCATCCCTTGGCCTTGCGGACTCTCGCGGGTCCATATACCCAAGTCTTCTCAAAGTACCTTTCTATGTGATGGGGGCATCTCTCGCCCTTCATATTTTCAAAACCCCGGTTGCTCGCTAGCATGGTTCCAATGTGTCCGTCACATTTTCCTTATTCAATTCATGTAATTTTCATATTTTCTTTGAGTCATAATTATGTAATTTTCTTTTTATTTGAGTCTTGTACCTAGGTTAATGAGTCATTTACCTAGGATTAAGTGTCATTAGGTTGATAGATTAGTTTATGGGCCCAATTCATTGGGCTAGGCCCAAGGGCCCCCCCTTCCCTTGGTTATTTGTCATTGTTGCAAGAGTCAGGGACATTTTGTAAAATGTGGGTTGCCTATATATAGGACCCCATTCCCCCCATTTGAAATCAATGAATGAAAGAATATTTGAAATTTCTAGTGTCCAACTTAAATCTTCTTCTTTTGGTGAGAAGCCAATTGAGTGGGTGAGAAGCCCCTATCCCCCCCTCTCTCTCTACCGCTCTCTCTAGGAAGTCATTTTCACTCTTCTCCACTTTCTCTCTCTAAAACCTGCGCCCCTTTCTCTCTCCTCCCCTCCCAACCACCTTTCTCTCTCTCCCCCCCCCCCCTCTTATAACTCATCCCCAACTCCCCACCACCCCACCTTAACTCCACCCCAGCCCCAAGGGAGATTCCACCACTCCCCACTCCACCCTCCAACCACCAACCACCCACTCCCCTTCCCCAAAAACCCTCTCATCTCCCAAGGGAGAATTCCCACTCCCCAAGCCCCCCCTTTACCTTCCCCACACACCCCTTCCCATCCCCAAGACCAGAAATTAATCCCACCCTTAAACCCATTTTCAAATACCCTTTCCCTCTCTCCCTTCCAACCAAATTCGCAGCTCCTCTCTCACCCACTGCAAACACCACCTTCCAGACCCCATTCTCCCCCTCCCACACCTTGGAACACCCCCTCCCAGACCCCCTCATAGCTAGGGGTTGCCCCCACACCCATCCACCCCATTTCCCATCCCTTCTACCCCATTCACCCACCACCTTTCACCACCTGCAATTCTCAGGTCGTATGTAGCAGAGTACCAGCAGCTTGCAGAGCCGGCTCTGAATTCATCCCAGTGTCCCTGGAGTCCCAAGAGATACCATTGGAAGCGTCTCTCCATCCTCTTCGCAACGGCGGTGGTCTCATCCCATTCTGAGTTCGGGGTTGTCCTGAGCAGTCGATCTTCCCCGACTGCGCACTTCCTCCCTGAAGAGCAACCTGAAGCTGACTCCTGAAGCGACCACGACCACTCTCTTAAAAATCTGGAGGCAAGGCTTGGCCGGGAGCTTCTTCGACAAGTCTACTTCCAGAATCAAGAAGCGGAGCTCTGTTTTGCACCCGAAATCAAGAGTTCTCATTTTCTTGCTCCGGGTGTGCGGTTCTGCTTCCTGACAGTCTGCTCCGACCCTCCCTCATTGTTCGAGCTCTAACAGTCTACTCCGACAATGTTTGGCATCCCTGTTGGTCTCACTTCGAAGAGGACTCACCGACGGTTCCAACGACTCTAGCAGTGCCTGATTCTGAGCTCTGGAGCGCTTGTGGCAACTGCTTCTTCCTGCTGTTGTGAACCTGAAGCAGTCAGAACTAAAGACCTTCCACTCTATTCAAGCTTCTGCCCCAACCAGCACCTGTGACCAGAGAAATCAAAAAAATTCAGACGTCATCCCGATCCAGCTACGAAGAAATTACAACTGGTTTCGTCATCAAAAAAAATCGGGAGTGGTCACAGCGTCAAGTTATCCAACTATCTATCCTGAAGCGCAGGAAGCGGACAGAATCGGCATCGACTCCCTTGTTAGCTTCTAGCTCGATTTCGCCCCACCCCGCTTGGTCGGCTGAAGGCTTCTCCCTGTGTGGAGGTAGTTTTGGATGTAATAACAATTTGTCCCCACCCCAAGATCCCCCTCCTACGAGAGGTGTAGTGTTGTAACACTTAAACAGGTCAAGCTTCCCCGATGCGGCGTGTGGGGAACCCACGCTTCCCCGCTCGCCCTCGTCTCCGAGCGAGACCGGTTTCTTCAAATCGGTCGAGTAAGTGCTCCAACCTAGCTCTAATTTTGTGCTTATTCTTTTAATATTAGTTCATAGTTCCGCTGGCCGTGAGAGTGAGAGCTCGATCCTTAAGTTCCTTTGCTTTAAGCGATCACCATGGTGAGAGGAGTGTACCCGTGCCCTTGGCACAACGTCGGCTCCCTTGAATTGGGTAGCCATACCCTTGGGAGAACATTCCTTGGTCTTGCTGGCCATCTACTAGCAAGGGCCCAGCCCTCACATCCTCCACTTGGCATTGCCAAGTTACCCCGGGTCATGGTGAGCATCAGGTGAGCGGTCGCCATTATCAGTCCGTTTGGAATGCCAATTGTGCTTGCTTGGTAAGTCCTAGGTTGTGTCACATCAAATTGGTATCAGAGCAAGTTTTAGACTTGTCTCTACTAAGTCTTGTCCTAGGGCCATTGCATTTATCACCCGATCATCATGGCCACTTCCTACTTAGCCTACTCGTCTCGCTTGGACCCAATAGACGTCTTTGTGTTTGATGGATCCCACCCTAGTTTATATCTAGAATGGGAAAGCTCTATAGATCACCACTTTGGGAGGTTCACCCTGTCAGGGTCTATGCAAGTCAACTATGCCAAAAGTTTGCTTTGGCGCCAAGCTAGGAATGAATGGAAAAACATTGTAGGCTTAAGGGAAGTTGGAAGGCAAGAGCCCATCGACTCTTGGGTTGAGATGAGAAATGAACTTAGGAAGATTTATGCCCATATGGACCCTCTTATCACCATAGAGGAAGCCCAAGCTCCCACCAATAAAGAAGAAGAGCCTCAATCTTCCCCCACCCCTCATGGTCCGGATCCTCAAAGGCCATGCACCGTCACACATGGCACCCTCACCATAGATGAGTCCATACTCTAATGGCTCAAGCAATGTCCCACCCTCCCTAGCTCACCACCATTGGGATATAAATCCCAAATTGTTCCCACCCGACCTCCCCATGTCACTTATTCAAACTTCTACTCTGTGGAAGACTTGGGAGACCTTGTGGATTGCCTACATTGGCAAGCCCACTTAACCGGCCTACTAGCCATGGGACCATTGGATCCTAGCACCGTCAACTTTGTCCACCCATCCATCGGTTCCATCACCTCCCTTTGCACAAGTGGGCATTGTACTAGTGAGATCCTCCTATTTCTCCCCTTGGAGGAAGAACCCATCCCGGTCTACTCCCCACCCCTTGAGATCCCAAGTACCTTGAACGGTCAACCCACTAGAGACCTTGGACCAACTACTTGGGAGGAGGATGACTCACCACCTTGTGAGGACCTTGGGGACATAGAGTTCCTCTCTCTAGGTAGCCCTTACCATGATCCCTTTGACCCCTTCCAATGGGAGTACGGATACCCATGTGGCCCAACCACCTTACCCACCACCCACCTTTCCCTACTCCAACCCACCGTGATGGATCAAACCCACCCCTTCCTAGACTCGAGTTACACCATGGGAGCCCTGACTATGGACAATATACTCCTAGGGATCAAGGAAGTGCCCCACTTCATGATATCCACCTTCCTAGACCCCTTTGATTCATTCCAATGGAAGTCCAAAAGCCCACACATAGGAGACCTCTTTGGCACAAGAGCGCATAAGTCTTGGCATACAACACCACTTGGCATGATTCATAAGTCGCGTCCACTCGTTCATATTACCCACATGTCAAGTAGGATGCATGATTGGTTCATATTCGGGTGTATTGACCCTCTCTCATTTAACATTGGTCATACACATGTCAAAAGCATCTACGGATGTCCGGGTCCCCCGACATTCATCACCACTTTGCATGATAGGTTCACCTACGGGTGTCTAGGCCAACCTAGGCCCACCAAAGTCTACATGACAACATTGCATGATAAGTCCACATATGGTTGCCCCGGCTCTCCTAATTCCATCAAAGTCTTCTTGGCATCAAAGCATGATTGGTCTACTTTTGGTTGCCCAGGTCCACCCATCACCCCTAGAATGTCAGCATTCACAAAATTGCATGAAAACCTTAGCAATCACATCAGCAAAAAGAATGAGACTTATAAAAGGCAGGCCGACTCTCATCGACGTCACTTTGAATTCCACGTGGGTGACTTTTTGATGGTGAGGATAGAGAGACTCTCCCCAGGAGCCATCTCGAAATTGAGGTCTCGTGGGGCTGGTCCCTTCAAGGTTCTGAGACGCCTTGGCACTAATGCCTATGAGTTAGATCTTCCCGAGGAGTATGGAGTGAGTCCCACATTCAATGTAGCCGACCTAGTGCCATATAAGGGGACCACGGTGGTATCCAGTGAGAATATTGACCATATTCCTCATGTTGAGAGAGCACCCACCCGTGAGGAGAGATCACCAGCCAAGAGAGCCCCGCGTGAGCGCATTGAATGAATATTGGATGAACAGGTCACTATCACCAGGAACAAGGTGAATGAGCGCAACCTCGTCGGGTGGATGGATCGGTCTCCTTCGGAAGACTTGAGGGCGGCATCACTTCTACACCCTCCGAGGAGGGAAGGACTCTTACTCGACAGAGTCGAGTTCTCCGCACCCCGGGAGTATGATGGGGGTATCTCTCGCCCTTCATATTTTCAAAACCCCGGTTGCTCGCTAGCATGGTTCCAATGTGTCCGTCACATTTTCCTTAGTCAATTCATGTAATTTTCATATTTTCTTTGAGTCATAATTATGTAATTTTCCTTTTATTTGAGTCTTGTACCTAGGTTAATGAGTCATTTACCTAGGATTAAGTGTCATTAGGTTGATAGATTAGTTTATGGGCCCAATTCATTGGGCTAGGCCCAAGGGCCCCCCCTTCCCTTGGTTATTTGTCATTGTTGCAAGAGTCAGGGACTTTTTGTAAAATGTGGGTTGCCTATATATAGGACCCCATTCCCCCCATTTGAAATCAATGAATGAAAGAATATTTGAATTTTCTAGTGTCAACTTAAATCTTCTTCTTTTGGTGAGAAGCCAATTGAGTGGGTGAGAAGCCCCTATCCCCCCTCTCTCTCTCTCTACCTCTCTCTCTAGGAAGTTATTTTCTCTCTCCTCCACTTTCTCTCTCTAAAACCTGCGCCCCTTTTTCTCTCCTCCCCTCCCAACCACCTTTCTCTCTCTTCCCCCCCTCTAATAACTCATCCCCAACTCCCCACCACCCCACCTTAACTCCACCCCAGCCCCAAGGGAGATTCCACCACTCCCCACTCCACCCTCCAACCACCCACTCCCCTTCCCCAAGAACCCTCTCATCTCCCAAGGGAGAATTCCCACTCCCCAAGCCCCCCCTTTACCTTCCCCACACACCCCTTCCCATCCCCAAGACCAGAAATTAATCCCACCCTTAAACACATTTTCAAATACCCTTTCCCTCTCTCCCTTCCAACCAAATTCGCAGCTCCTCTCTCACCCACTGCAAACATCACCTTCTAGACCCCATTCTCCCCCTCCCACACCTTGGAACACCCCCTCCCAGACCCCCTCATAGCTAGGGGTTGCCCCCACACCCATCCACTCCATTTCCCATCCCTTCTACCCCATTCCCCCACCACCTTTCACCACCTGCAATTCCCAGGTTGTATGCAGCAGAGTACCAGCAGCTTGCAGAGACGGCTCCGACTTCATCCTAGTGCCCCTGGAGTCCCAAGAGATACCGTTGGGAGCGTCTCTCCGTCCTCTTCGCAACGGCGGTGGTCTCATCCCATTCTGAGTTCGGGGCCGTCCTGAGCAGTCGATCTTCCCCGACTGCGCACTTCCTCCCTGAAGAGCAACCTGAAGCTGACTCCTGAAGCTACCACGACCACTCTCTTAAAAATCTGGAGGCAAGGCTTGGCCGGGAGCTTCTTCGACAAGTCTACTTCCAGAATCAAGAAGCGGAGCTCTGTTTTGCACCCGGAATCAAGAGTTCTCATTTTCTTGCTCCGGGTGTACGGTTCTGCTTCCTGACAGTCTGCTCCGACCCCCCCTCATTGTTCGAGCTCTAACAGTCTACTAAGAAAATGTTTGGCATCCCCGTTGGTCTTGCTTCGAAGAGGACTCACCGACGGTTCCAACGACTCCAGCGGTGCCTGATTCTGAGCTCTGGAGCGCTTGTGGCAACTGCTTCTTCCTGCTGTTGTGAACCTGAAGTAGTCAGAACTAAAGACCTGGCACCCTATTCGAGCTTCTGCCCCAACCAGCACCTGTGACCAGAGAAATCAACAAAATTCAGACGTCATCCCGATCTAGCTACGAAGAAATTACAACTAGTTTCGTCATCAAAAGAAATCGGGAGTGGTCACAGCATCAAGTTATCCAACTGTCTGTCCTGAAGCGTAGGAAGCGGACAGAATCGGTATCGACTCCCTTGTTAGCTTCTAGCCCGATTTCGCCCCACCCCGCTTAGCTGGCTGAAGGCTTCTCCCTGTGTGGAGGTAGTTTTGGATGTAATAACAATTTGTCCCCACCCCAAGATCCCCCTCCTGCGAGAGGTGTAGTGTTGTAACACTTAAACAGGTCAAGCTTCTCCGGCGCGGCGTGTGGGGAACCCACGCTTCCCCGCTCGCCCTCGTCTCCGAGCGGGACCGGTTTCTACAAACCTGTCAAGTAAGTGCTCCAACCTAGCTCTAATTTTGTGCTTGTTCTTTCAATATTAGTTCATAGTTCCGCTGGCCGTGAGAGTGAGAGCTCGATCCTTAAGTTCCTTTACTTCAAGCGATCACCGTGGTGAGAGGAGTGTACCGTGCCCTTGGCACAACGTCGGCTCCCTTGAATTGGGCAGCCATACCCTTGGGAGAACATTCCTTGGCCTTGCTGGCCCTCTACTAGAAAGGGCCCAGCCCTCACATCCTCCACTTGGCATTGCCAAGTTACCCCGGGTCATGGTGAGCATCGGGTGAGCGGTCGCCGTTATCGGTCCGTTTGGAATGCCAATTGTGCTTACTTGGTAAGTCCTAGGTTGTGTCACATCACTATGGTAGCCTCCCACCTAAGGTAATCACTAGAACGAGATCCGTCAAAGGTAATATCTTTGTCTAGAATGAAGTCCATGGGTGGCGAGTAGGCTAAGTAGGAAATGGCCATGATGAACAGGGGGATAAATGCAATGGCCCTAGGACAAGACTTAGTAGAGACAAGTCTAGAACTTGCTCTGATACCAATTGATGTGACACAAACTAGGATCTTAATTGCAAGCAACGCAACGACTTGGCAATGTCACACAAGCGGACTCACTCGTGTTTGGCACACTCGGGTCCGTAGGTGGACCGGTAATGGGGTGAGGGTCTGAGGTTGGACCAGAGGTTTCCAAGGATATGGCTGGCTTGGGGAGGACCCCTAAGGGCCAGGGGTTGCCCAAATTCATGGGCGGTCAGCACGTCGAAGGCATGGGTTGAAAGGTCACTCTCACAACTCACCCGCGGTAGCCACTCAAATATAAGTAAATTCGGAACGGGCACTCACTCACCGTCCGACGGAGTTAAGATGCAATACTAATTAAGCAAGATTAACCAGCAAGGGGAGGGGGGGCCAGAAGCTCACCTGATCAGTGTGAAGACGCCGATCCCGGCCGGAGACGATGGCGAACGGGGAGGCGTGGGTATGCACCCGCACGCCGCGCCGATGAAGCTTCAACCTGATTAAATCAAATTACATGCACTACGCCCCTTGCAAGGGGGGTGAACAAGGGGTGGGGAATTGGATTACAATCAAAATATACCTCCACGCAGGGAGGGGCGCTCAGCCGGCCAGGCGGGGAGGGGAAAGACTAAAATAGAAGCTAAACGATGGAGGTTACCGACTCTACTGTGGACACCAAAAATTACACGCACAGATATACTGCTCGGCTGAGCATCAACAACGGCACCGAGTGAAGAAACCCCGGAGAGACTAGTCACCCAGACTCCCCAAATATACACACTACCGTGAAGCCGTCTCCAGAGTCATGATAGTGAAGAGAAATCTACCACCAAGAGCCCCACAATCCATGGGCCTCGAAGAAAATCAAATGGGCCACAACTCACACTCACAACGGGCTCAGAACCGCCCATTTAGCCCTTCAGCGACACGCCCCCAATGGCCTTTAGCGGCACTGTAATGTCCCGGGTTTTTCGGATCCTCGTTCGTGGGTCTCGGATCTTGTTTCTCGGAGTGTCCGACTCCGTTGTGTCTGAAATTTCGTTTCGGACATCTTTCGTGTTCGGATCGGCGCGATCTGGAGTCGTTTCGGAGGCCCGGAGGCGTTCCGCGGCTTTTTCTGCGTGTGTTTTCCGATTCCCGGCGTGGGTTTCGGCTTTCCCTTCGGAAGCTCGTTGCGGGTGAACCGGGCCGTTCACCTAGGCGCGAGTGATACCGTTACGATCGGTGCGCTCCGAGGATCGCGAGGGTGTTATTTTCTATTTTTTGGGATTTTTTTGATTTTCCGGATTTTCCTATATATACCCCCCACCCTCTCTCTTCCTCTCATTTCTCACTCTCACCCTCTCTCTCTTCTCCCACACTCTCCTCTCACTCTCTCCTCTCCGGCGGCCGACGGATCGAGGCGGGGGCGAGGCGGGGCGACGCGAGCGAGGAGGATGGCGAGGATGGGTCGAGGATCGAGGCTTGAGGGCGCGATGAAGCTCGGCCATGGGTTCGTGGAGCGGCGAGGCTTCAACAGCATTTTCTTCGTGGATCGGCGTCCACGGTGCGCGAAATCTTCGGTGGAGGTAGGGTGATGGACCCCCAGCTCGTGCGCTTTCTTTCCCGCAAGTTTCGTAGGCCGTGGTGAGCCGAGCGGGCCGTTTGGGGCGTTTTGGGGAAAACCATGATTTGGGGAGTGATCGCCCGATCGAGCGATTCATTGCGTTTTAGGCCGATCCGAGGCCGTAGATGCATGCTAGGGGTTATTTGGGGGCTTCCCCTATGTTTTCCCCCTCATCCGTGGATGTTTGGGGGCGTGGCGTGGATTTTTGGGGTTTTCTCGCCGTTCCTGATTTTCCGAAATGGTCGCGGTCCACCAGAAACCGCTACCATCTGGTCGCGGTCTTGGGAGAGCCGCGTTCATCCTTGTGTTTTGGTCGAGGAGGCCTTCGAGCGTCGCGGTCGTGCGATAGACCGCTTTGGCCTAGTCGCGGTCATGGAATGACCGCTACTGTTTGGTCGCGGTCCTTGGGTGACCGCTACCATCAGGCTAGCGCGTGGCTGGTCGCGGTCACGAGATGACCGTGACAGCATGGTCGCGGTCGCCGGTCGACCGCTACCATCTGGTCGCGGTCACCAGGTGACCACTACCACGTTCTGGTTCCTGTTTGCGCTGTTTTGACCCCCGGTCGACCCGGTTGTGACCCAGTGGTTGACTTTAGGTCTCGTGAGTGTCTCGGACACCCCGTGGAGTTCCTTGACCGTGTCTTTGGGTGTCCAGAGGTCCCACTTATCTCATTTTGCATGTCATGAGCTTAAGGGTTCGGGTGACCTTTTAGCGTCCCGATTGTGTTGTGTTGGTCTCCAGTCGACTCGGTTGTGACCCAGTGGTCGACCTCCGGCCTTGTGAGTATCCCGGACACCCCATGGGTTCTGTGTCTGTGTTTTTGGGGTGTCGGGAGGGACCGTGTTGCCTCGATTAGCGTGCCCGTAGGTGTGGTGGGTCCGGGTGACCCCACGTGTTCCGGGCTTTCGTGTTACGCTCGATCGAGTCACCGTGTATCGGTGTGCGTGCGGTGGGGTCTTCCCCGCATGTTGTGGGTTTCTTTGGAAGGCGATTCCCATGTGGGCCACGTGTTTGGCCTTGGACTGCAAGTCCAGTTATCCGGCCTGGGGCTGGAGGTTTCCCGCTTGCTACAAGATGGGAAATCGTCGTGGTGGCTTGTGTGCTGCCCTGGGAATCGTGCTTCTATGTTTTCCGTGTGGCCAGTGTGGGTGGCCTTGGTCCCTTGCGTTCCCTTCCCGAGGGAGTGGTCTTGGCGACTCGTGAGCTATTTCGGTACTTGTGCTACCGTGGTTTTAGACCTAGAAATTGGACTAGATTGACGGCCTTGTGCTGTTGCGTACAACGGTCTTGACCCCGAGTCTTGTGACTCAAGGACCGTTAGGTGTAGTGCGTCTGGAGGACTGTTCAGAGTCCAGTGGCTTAGCGCCACTTGAGTTTTCTCGACTCTAGCGCACGGTGCGTGCGTGGCCGTGGACTGTGAGTCCTGTTTCTTCTCCGACTGTGGTCACCGTGCGACGGGGTCGGTACGTGGGGTGGTCCCCGTACGTCGTCGGATTCGGACGTTGTTTTCCGTTGAGTTGAGAGTCTACTCCTTCAGGGACCCTCCACTAGTCGTAGCCTATCAGTACGCGTGTGCTGGTCGCACCAGGGAGTGGTGTACGGGCTTACCCTGAGGACGGTTTTAGACTGGTTACCGTCGGGCCCCTCGTCAAATCAGAGTCCAGTGCCAGGGGAAAACCAGTCAGAGGGCCAGACCTAGGACGCGTGGTTTGTGTGTGCACACGTGGTTGGGGACAGTGGACGCCCGTCGACGGGCGTGACCCCAGCTAATCACTTGTTGTGGTTACTTGTGCGGTGTTCGCGCCTCGGGTAGGACCTACCACGTCAGGCGGTTCACCTGTGGTGCGGTGTAAGACGTCAGGGGACGCTACCGGCTGTGCTTCTAGTGGGTGGTACTCCTGTCGAGTACGGAGTGACAGACTGTCGGTTTCCGTGACTTTGACCTTCGGGTTTCGGTCGTGTTGACCGTTGAGTTTCGGTTGGTTCGCCGTGACGCGTGTGTTGGTTTTCGCGTCATGAGATTAGTGCTAGTGGCTTTACCGAGGTTGGGTCTTGTTGTGCGGTACCCGCAATCGGATGGTCGGGGTTGCACCTTGGACAGCGTGTCCAGGTCGGCTGTGTCCGGGGGACAGGCCTCTACGGCGTGGTTGCCGTGTGTTCTTACTTCGGTAGGTGGCACTAGCGTGGTTCGGTAGCTTCGACTGCGTGATCGAGGTCTGCCTTCTGGCAGTAGGAGTAGCTGTAGTGCCGAGTTTTTGACCGGCCACCAGTTTGTTGTTCCTGCTGTAGTTGTAGCTCTCCTTTCCACTACCGCCGTTGTTTCCGGTTGGGGTTCCGCGGGATCCCTGCTGAGTCTCTGTTTTGGAGACTCATTCCCTGCTTTTCAGGTGTGGCGGTTCTTCCTCGAGGTTCGAGGGTGCGGAGCGGAGGTTCTCAGTTGCCAGCTTGCCGGGCCGAGTGTTCACTTGGCACGTGGTACGTTTTACTGCTTTAGACTGTACTTTCTGTTGGACTGGACTCTGTTGTAGCTGTAGTTGTTTATTTTATTTCTGTTAATTATTGAGTTGTCCTGCTTTATTTCCTATTTCTTTGTGCCTCCACACTTCTTTTAGCCCTTCCGAGCCCTCCCGGCTCGTGGGCGGCGGTGCGAGTCTCGGGTTATCGGGCCTTCCCGGTAATCGGATTCTCGGGTCGTTACAGGCACGCTCTCAGGCCTCTTGCCCATTCAACGGAACGCCCCTTTGGGCCTTCAACGGCACGCCTTGAAGCCCCAGCGGCACGCCCCTGCAGGTGCCCAGCGCCACACTCGTTCAAGCCTCATCCGGCACGCTCGAACGGGCCTTACCCGGTGCACCTTCTGCCACCTTACCCGGTGCAGTCCAAGCACCCTCAAGTGCCCCAGCGGCACACCCCGTTTAGCCTTCCACGGCACACTATTTTGAGCCTTCAGCAGCGCACTATTTTGAGCCTTCAGCGGCACACCCCTGCAAGGGCCTTCAGCGGCACACCTTCAGGGTTCTTCAACGGTACACTTGCGAAGGCCTTCAGCGGCACACCTGCGAGGCTCTCCAGCGGCACGCCTTTCTCAGTCCCCAGCGGCACAGCGTTCGCCCCATCCACTCCGGTCAACGCTCGTAACCTTCGGCGTGCAGCGAAAGCATGGCAGGCCCATGCCTGGACCTTGCTGGGCTGTCCTCGCCCCACCTACTCTCGTCCTCGGTAGTCATCGGCTTGACCAGGGGTATAAGAACCCCTCGCTCCAATGAAAAAGGGAGACAGAGGAGGAGGGACACACATAAGTAGACACAACAGAAAGAATAGAAGAATAGAAGAAGAGAAGAAGAGGCTGGGGGCTCCCCCTAGTGCTCCACTCACCATTGCTGGGGTGAAGAGAAGAAAAAGGAGAATAGAAGAAGAGAGAAAGAAAGAGAGCTCCTGCTACTCTGTCCACCACCGTCCGTGTGAAGAGGAGAAGAAGAGGAAAGGAAAAGAGAAGAGAAGAAGAGAGACAAGGAGCCCATGCTCCGTTCCCCGTCCCACCTTGTATTTTCATTTCTTTTTTCTTTTGTCCCCCTTTTCTTTCTCTCTACGATGTATTGGCCCTTTGTGGCCTCCCTTTCTTTATGAATGAAAAGCTTTGCTCTTTGGGTTTCCCCCGCTGTCTCTGTTTGTTTTCCTCCCCTTGGGACAAGTCAAGCTAAGGCCCCTCCCTTCCAGTCAAGGCGTTCTTAGCCTGCATTAGTCCAGTGTCTCTCGTCCGTCGTTTTCCCCGGGTTTTGCCGAAGTTTTCTCAAAGGTGGCTGCCTAGGCACACACCTCAATTGTTGGGTCATGCCACTCCTTGTGGGCATGTCCCTTGTTATCCTCTTCCATCTCTGGTCAAGGGGAGATGCTGCCAAATTTTTGCCAGGAATGATAACAACAAGTTAAAAGACAAAAAGAAAGCAACAAATGAATAAGAGAAACAATAAGACATTTCTGCAAGCTGCATGAACAAAGAAGAAACCTAATTAACATTTCTCACGTGCACTGCCCGAATAAAAGAAGGTATTAACAAAAAAATCACAAAAGAAATTTCCCACCTGCATTCCATGAATAAAAGAAACCCCCCCTTCACCTGCATTTCAGGAGCAAAAGAAAACCAAAACAGAACCCCTCACGTACCCATGCTCCAGCGGCACACTCCCTCAAGCCTTCAACGACACACCTTTTTGGCCCTTCAGTGGCACACTCCTCCTCACCGTCTCACTCTCCGTCTCCCCCTCACCGGTACACTCTCCCTCTCACCGTTTCACTCTCTTTCTCCCTCCGTCTCTCCCTCTGTCTCTTCCTCTCTCTCTCACCGTCTCATTCTCCCCCTCACCGTCTCACTCTCTTTCTCCCTCCGTCTCTCCCTCCGTCTCTTCCTCTCTCTCTCACCGTCTCATTCTCCCCCTCACCGGTACATCGTCTCTCCCTCCGTCTCTCCCTCTCTCTCTCTCACCGTCTCATTCTCCCCCTCACCGGTACACTCTCTCTCTCACCGCCTCATTCTCCCCCTCACCGGTACACACACTCTCTCTCTCACCGTCTCACTCTCTTTCCGTCTCTCCCTCCGTCTCACTCTTCCCCTCACCGGTACACTCCCTCTCTCCCTCACCGTCTCAATCTCCGTCTCCCTCTCTCTCCCTCCGTCTCATGTGGAATGGCCTTTCTCGAAGTGGAGCATAATGTACAGACTTGGTAAATTGATGCACGAACACAACAACAAGCAATGCACAGACTTTGCATGAAGGATTGCACAAATGCAGATAGTAAAGTATGTACATTGAAAACGGATGTTCAGACATGCCGTGAACGAATGTATGGACTTAATGTGCTTGTGACAATAATGTACGGACTTTGTGCTGCAGCAGCTAGCCAATGTACAGACTTTGTGCTGCAGCAACCAGCCGATGTACAGACTCTGTGTGCATGCAGCCAGCCAACGTATAGACTTCGTGTTGTAGCAACCAGCCGTTGTACAGACTTTGTGTGCATGCAGCCAGCCAACGTACAGACTTTGTGTTGCAACAGCCAGCCAATGTACAGACTTTGTGCTGTAGCAACCAGCCAATGTACAGACTCTGTGCTGCAGCAACCAGTCAACGTACAGACTTTGCGCTGCAGCAACCAGCCAATGTACAGACTTTGTGTGCATGCAGCCCGCCAACGTACAGACTTCGTGATGCATGCAACCAGCCGATGTACAGACTTTGTGTGCACGCAGCCAGCCAACGTACGGACTTTGTGTGCATGCAGCCAACCAACGTACAGACTTCGTGTTGCAGCAACCAGCCGATGTACAGACTTTGTGTGCATGCAGCCAGCCAACGTACAGACTTTGTGTTGCAGTAGCCAGCCAATGTACAGACTTTGTGCTGCAGCAACCAGCCAATGTACAGACTCTGTGCTACAGCAACCAGTCAACGTACAGACTTTGTGAGCATGCAGCCAGCCAATGTGCAGACTTAATGTATGCATGCAACCAGCCAATGTACAGACTTTGGGTTACAGCAACCAGCCAGTGTACAGACTTTGAGTTGCAGCAAATGGACGATGTACAGACTCTGCGCGTATGCTAGCAGACGTTGTATAGACTTCGAGTCAGCCCGGCACGCCCGCCAACACCCTCCAGCGGCACACTCTCCTTGGTGCCTTCTTCGACGCACCCCCCTTCTCCCATCGCCGGTACGCCTTGGGGCGCCCTCATCGGCACGCTTTCCATACCCCTAGCCGGTACACCCTCCAGCAGCCCTCTCCCTCCGGGAAACATACACATATAACATATGATGATAATGACATTGGTGATAATAATAATAATAATAAATAAATTAATGAAAATTATGATAAATGAAGAAATCTGAATATATACAGGAAACAAATAAAAATGTAAAATAATAATAATAATAAACAAAAAGGGGGGAGGAATCATTCGGAACAAATGCATAAAGAAGAAATGAACAGCAAGAGGAAAGGGAGGAACATATAATTAAAATCTCAGATAAAAAAAATACCAGGGTCCACATTGCAGCCGCATCTCTCTCCGTGACCCGACGCAGAAGGAACAATGATGCCGCCCTCTCAGGCCGGGCCCGAGTCTTGGGAATTATCCCGACATGGCCAGGCCCCGACCTAGTCTTGGGCCGACATTCCAATCAGACTGGACTCGTTCCTCAGGCCGGATCCCCTCCGAGCCACTACTAAAATTGTCGCACGTTCAACAAATATTTGAACGGCTTCACCTCGGTTTTCACCGCGTTTCTATTACGGACCTGTGTCTCAACATGAAAAGACCCATGAGAAACCAACATGACCGACGGCTCCTACCCCGATGTGGTCGTGACCCAGCATTGCTCCGGGCCGATAGCTCGTCAAATCGGATTCACCCTATCGGGATTCGTTCCCGCCCTTTCATTGAAATTGCCGCAAACTCGGCATACATTTGTACGGGGTTGTTCCTATCCATGTCGCACCTTCAATATGGACCCTTGTCCAAATATCAAGTGGTCCGCAAGTGACCGACAGAAATCTGAATAGAACGAGATGGCTCATGTCATCCCTGGACCCTATATACGAAAATATCAATAAGGCCTTTGTGGGCTGTGCTTGGACCTCGGGTCCGTCCCGATTATGGTCCTTGTCTGACCCACGCCCTCGGCCTATAGCTCGCTTCCTTCGAACATGTTTTGGTTTTGGAATCTAGTCCCGGGACTCTTCCCCGTTGCCCTCCGACACCGGGAACATTAATGATGCCCACGCAAGCCCTGTTTGGACCGCGGGAGGCGCCCCCGGTATGGTCCCGACTCGATCTCGCACCGGGCCAATAAATTCGCTAGTTTCCTGCTACACTAATCGAGATTTAACCGAATGTTTTCAGTGTCTCGGAATAATGTATTTACCGTATCACGGCATACATATGTTCCAGGTCCTCCTGCGACGATTATGATACTCTCAAGCCGGACACCCGTCCGAATATTAAACGGTCTCCCGAATGACCGACACATTTCGAATGTCCGCTTTCCCAGACACAGGGCTTTTCAGCCGATTCAAGGGATATTCCCTCGTTGCCCCTTGGCACCGGAAATATTAATGACGCTCATGCAAGTCTTGTTTCG
This sequence comes from Amorphophallus konjac, assembly GCA_022559845.1. Lineage (NCBI taxonomy): Eukaryota > Viridiplantae > Streptophyta > Magnoliopsida > Alismatales > Araceae > Amorphophallus > Amorphophallus konjac. Next base: position 252,819,330 of record CM040118.1, on the reverse strand, counting down.
ACCGCGGGGGGCCCACCGCAATATGGTCGTAACTTGCTCTTGCACCGGGCCAACAGATTTACTGGTTTTTGACTGCTCCAACCGAGGCTCAGCCGAATATTTTCTGCTCTTCCGAACAATAAATTTGCCGTACCTCGGCATACATGCGTTCCGATTTTCCCGCGACAACTGAGATTTTCTCGAGCCGGACATTCGTCCGAACATTAAATGGTCAATACACGACCGACATGACCGCGAATGGTTTTCTTCTTGCCCTCGCGTGAGGATTTCAATACCTCGTAATAGACCTTTCATGCAATTAATTTCTTGGCCATGAGGCCCTGAATCTCGGCGATTAATCAAGGGTGTTCCCTCGTACGAGGGATGTAAATGACGTCGTGACCTTTATGGCGCGGCGGGTTTTGGTCCCGACACGAACGACACAATCGTCTGACGACGTCAGATCGAGCGCACCATGGGCTCTTCGGAACCCGAATAAATTGTCACTTCGGTGACTGGCATGCCCACGCACTCAATAGACGAACCACTTGAATAAGCGAATTTTAGTGCGTCCACATCTGCCCATTCTCAGGAATCAGGGACAGACAGTTGAAGTTGACGCCGCTGAAGCCACTCCCGAATTTTTTTGGTGATGAGACCAGCTGGAGAATCTTTGTAGGTGACCCCGAAAGACGTCCAAATTTTGTGGAATTTCCTCGCTGACTGTGCTGGTCGGGGAAGAGGCGCGAACAGGTACCCTGAGTTCTGGTTCTGACTGTCGCAGCACCACTGCAGCTGGAAGACGAAGACACTACGGGTGCTCCAAAGCTCGGAATCAGGCGTTGTCAGAGTCGTTGGAACCGTTGTTGAGTCCTCTTCGAAACGAGATCAACGGGGACACCAGAGGATGTCGGAGAAGATGTGGAGAGCTCAAATAGTGGACAGGGATCGATTCTGTTCCAGAGGAGACAGAACTGCGCACCTGGAGGATAAAATTGATAAATCTTAGCTCCGGATGCCGAACGGGGTTCCGCTTCTTGTTCCTCGAAGTAGGCTCGTTGTAGAAGCTCCCAGACAAGTCCTGCCTCCAGATCCTCAAGAGGATGGCTGTGGCAGTCTCTGAACGTTGCTTCAGGTTGACTATCAGGAGGAAGAAGTGCAGTCCGGCGGAGATGGCTCCTCCGGGCAGCTACGAACTCGGACAGGGACGAGACCACCACGGTTGCAAAGCTGACTTGACGATCTTTCCAGAAATATAGAACTTGCCACCAGGTTCATTGAGGAGACGATGTGACAGCCTCTGCAATCTGCAGCTTCTCTACTTCCTCCGAACTGAGAACTACATGTTGAGGATGATGGGGGGAAATGGGGTATATGGGAGGGGAAATGAGGTGGATGTGTATGGGGGCAACCTCTAGGTGTGAGGGGGTCTGGGAGGGGGTGTTTCAAGGTTTGGGAAGGGGAGAATGGGGGCTGAAATGAGGTGTTTACGGTGGGTGAGAGAGGAGCTGCGAATTTGGGATGGTGGGTGAGAGGGAAAGGATATTTAGAAATGGGTTTAAGGGTGGGATTCATTTTTTTGTCTTGGGGATGGGAGGGGTTGTGTTGGGGAAGGGAAGGGGTGCTTGGGGAGTGGGGAATTATCTCTTGGGAGATGAGAGGGTGCTTAGGGAAGGGGATTGGGTAGTTGGTGGTTGGGTGGTGGAGTATGGATTGGTGGAGGGTCTCTTGGGACTAGGGGTGGAGTAATGAGTGTTGGGGGTAGTTGGGAGGATGAATAATGAGGGGGAGAGAGAGGGTTGATGATGTGGAGGAGAGAGAGAGAGGGGAGGAGAGAGAGAGAGAGAGAGAGAGAGAGAGAGGAGAGAGATAGGGGAGGGGAGCTTCTCACTCCACTCTAATGGCTTCTCACCACAAGAATAATTAGGTTGGACTAAATTCTCAGATTTCATTCATTGATTGATTAACTTCAAATGGGGAGATGGGGGTCCTATATATAGGCAACCCACATTTTACAAAAAGTCCCTGACTCTAGACACAATGACAAATAACCAAGGGGTAGGGGATGCCCATGGGCCTATCCCAATGGATAGAGCCTATTAGCTAGCCTAATCAACCTAATGACAAACATTCTTAGGTAAATGACTCATTAACCTAGGTACATGACTCAAATAAAAGGAAAATTACAATGATATGACTCAAATAAAATAAGAAAATTACATGACTCGACTCAGAAAAATGTGACTGACACAATGGAACCATGCCGTTGAACAATCGGAGCTGTGGAAAAATGTGAAGGACGAGAGATGCCCCCATCACTGGGTGCATTCAACAGCTAGGGGTACACATTCGACTGGGGGATGTTCACTGGGGTTAGGGTATCGGGCACGGATGCCGAGTGATGCGGGTAGGAAGCTGGAGGCCCGAATATGGGCGTATGTATTTCACTGGTTCTATGATGAGCCACACGGGCTTTACAAATGGGCCGAGGAGGCCGAAGTACAATGAGCGCAAGCCGCGGGACATTTCCGACACGTGAGTCGGCCCCCAGGTCATTGCGTGACAAAGCGGGTGTCCGCGTGTTTTACTGGAACTCTTTACAGAGGAGTTGGTGTGGGTCTGACTGCTTTGGTGGTCAGAACGGACATGGCTGGCGCCTGGCGGAGGTCGGACGCGGCTCGAGGTGAGCTGTCAGGTCCGGGTCTCGGACGGCAAGTGTTGTCGTGCTGGAGAGTCAAGGTCGGCCCCGGGACTGTAATTCCCAGGCCAGAGGTCCGACTAAACTTGATTTGTCAATCTCAGGGGCCGACGGCCAACTGGAAGATAAATGGTGGGCACGCGGATCCGTGTCGAGGGCTGACGATGTCTTTACGCGGTACCCTTCGTCACCGTTGTAAGTATCGTAAGTCGACGTACACGGGCAGACCCGGGGTGCGGGTGTATTCGCCGTTGGTACGGTCATCTTACATGTGGCGGGGATGGACTTGGCATGAGACCGCTAGACACCGCGTGAGGGGAGTACGTGAGACATACCCTCGGCGTGTGTGAGCCGACTAGCAAGCCAACCACGCGCGCACTTGTCTTCTCGCGTTCCCGGCCCTTGCCGAAAGCCTCGGGAGTCCGAGGGTGCGACAATTAGGCCGGGGAAGATCGCTCGTCCAACTGTGTGTTCGTGCGTTCTTCACATATCCCACCATGTTTGCATGCCTTGGCAAGGGGGGCAATTTATAGAAGTTTGGAGGGGTGGGGGGTGGGGTTTAGGCGGACCAAGTTGAGGGTCCAACTTGGTCCGGGTAAACCCCCCAAATAGTGTTTTTGTTTTTATTTTATTTGAATTTTTTATGTGTTTTTGTGTGTGTGTGTGTGTGTGAGTGGAAGAGATGGGGTTTAGGCGGACCAGCTTGGGGGTCCAAGCTGGTCCGCCTAAACCCCCTCCCTTGGGGGGGTTTAGGCAGACCAAAGTGCCCTTTTTTGTTTTAAAAATCTTTTTTTTGTTATACAAGGGTTTAGGCGGACCAGCCTGGGGTCCAGGCTGGTCCGCCTAAACCCCCCCCCCCCCTTAGTCCGCCTAAACCCCTCCCTAAGGGGGCGTTTGGGCAGACCAGGTAGAGAGAGAGAGAGGGAGTGGTCCCCCCTTCTATAAAACCCGATTTTTTTGGTTGTTTTCTTCCCAAATTGGCTAGAGAAGAAAAGGACAGAAGGATACTGGAAGGATACACTGGTGGACTGGCTGCTTGCCCGCGAAGATCGAGGGATTGACGTGTGCGACCCCACGTATTCCCGGGACTCCGTCTTCATGAATTCTTCCGCGTACGAGTACGATGAACGAGCTTTGCACGAACCTCGGACCGCGTTTGCACGAACAGGGACTGGGGAGGGCTATCGGCCCTCCGAGATGAGCAGAGGGTGCGGCCCCTGTGGACGCACTTTTTATTTAATAAATCGTTGTTTATTTGTTTATTGGCGTTTATTAAGTGCGTGGGCGTGCCAGTCACAAAGTGACGATTTATTGTGCGCTCGATCTGACTAATCAAACGATTGTGTGGTTCGTGTCGGGACTGAAACCCGCCGCGCCATAAAGGTCACGGCGTCATTTACATCCCCTCGGAGAGGGGAACACCCTTGATTAATTGCCGGGAAAAGGGGCCTCATGGCCAGGAAAATATATGGAGAGAAACAAGCCGATAGCGGTCTCGAATCAGTCGGAAAGCCCTATGTCTAGGGAAACAAGCATTCGAAATATGTCAGTCACTCAAGGGACCATTTTGATATTCGGACGAGCGTCCGGCTTCAGAGAATCGTGATCATCACGGGGAAAGCTGGAGCATATGTATGCCAGGGTACGACAAATTTATTGTTTAAAGGGATAGAAGACATTTGGTTGAATCCCGGTTAGAGTGGTCGAAAATCATCGAGTTTATTGGCCCGATGCGAGATCGAGTCAGGACCATTCCGGGGGTGCCTCCCGCGGTCCAAACGAGGCTTGCGTGGGCATCATTAATATTTTCGGTGCCGACGGGCAACGGGAAAGTGTCCCGGGACTAGATTCCAAAATAAAGACGTATACAGAGATAGCTGGCTATAGGCCTAGATGTGCGTCAGGTAATAACCATGGTTGGGGCGAACCCGAGGTCCAGACGTGACTCACGAAGGTCTTATTTATATTCCCATATGCGCAGTTGGGGAAGACGAGAGCCGTCTCGTTCCATTCATATTTTGTTGGTCATTCATGGACCATTTTATGTTCGGACAAGATCCGTATTGAAGACGTAAACGGAAATAAACCCATACAAATGTCTGCCGTGAGTACGGCAAGTTTAATGTGGCGTTGCGGGATTAGATCCTGATATATATGTCGGTCGCTAACGGACCATTCGTCGTTCGGACGAGAGTCCGCATTTGAAGCGCAGAAGACGATGACAAAGACATACGGATGTCTATCATAGGTATGGCAAGTTCAATGTGAGCGCGGGATTAGATCCCGATGAAGACGGGTCAAGCTGATGATCTATTGGCCCGAGGTGGTTGCGGACTATGGCCATGTCGGGGTTTCCGAGGACCACGTCTGATGCCACGGGGCGCCATTACTTTCCTCTTCACGCATAGTCTTGGGAAACGAAGGTTCCAAGGTATACATGCGTGTCGGTCATGGTCGGACCATTCATTGTTCGGACGCGAGTCCACGTTTGAAGCATCAAAGATGATGATAAAACCGTGCAAATGTCTGCCGTAGACACGATAAGTTTAATGTGGGGTTGCGGGATTAGATCTCGGGAGAAGCCGGTCAAGTTAACGAACTATTGGCCCGAGATGTGTTCGGATCATGACCATGTCAGAGGCTCCGAGGTCCATGTCCGATACCACAAGGCATCATTGATTTTCTCTTTGCACCCAGTCCGGGGGTGTGAATTGTTAAGTGTGGAGCCCGAACTCGCCATCGTGCGCCCTCGCACGCGGATCGACCTGCGCGGTCAGGTCACGGGGTGAGAGGGGGAAACTTTTCTATTAGTTTTATTCATTAGCTTTAAGTCTTTTCTCTCATTTGATTAATCATTTTTTTAGGCACGCCGGTTAAGGGAGAAGCCAAGGGATGGGCGCGCTGGTTTAAGTGTGTTGAGAGGGGCGCGCCGGTTAAAGATGTTAAGGGGGGGCACGCCGGTTATGTGGCAAGAAGGAAGAGGGGCCATGGGCACGCCGGAATAGGGTGATGAATAGTGATGCGCGCCGGATAAGGGCATTAACGGGGGGGTGCGCCGGTTTGAGCTCAGGAATTCCGAAGTGGATTTGAGTGTGGAGCTAATCCGGCGCGGGGGGGTAGCGCGCCGAATGGAGGCTCAGGAGTTTGAAGATAAAGTTGAGTGTGGGGCTAAACCGGCGCAGGGGGGTAGCGCGCCGGGTTAACCCACGCCGGATTAAGGGCACGCCGAGATAGCTTCTGTGGGTTTTATGAGATTTTCTTTCATTCTTTTGTGCTCTGTTTCTTCTTTCTTTCACCCGTGGGTTGATTTGTTGATTAGTTTGTTCACCCAATTGGTAGATTTAAGTTGATAGAGAGGAAGATTAAGTGTTTTAATTATTTATTAAGGTGGATGAACATGAGGATTCAAGTGTTTTGTTCAGGGGTGAGTTTGTTATGCAGGAACTCAGAAGGTTCAGTCTGTTCAGGGGCTTAGTTTGTTGTCTGTTCTTACGTGTTCTTCCTCTGGCAACATTTTGGCTGCATCTCCCCTGGACAGAGGCTTACCAGAGAAAATAGAGGAACACCAAATGGATTGCTCCAGGGTGAACCTCAAAATGTAGACCTCACGGCGGTCCAATAACCCATAAGTGAGTGTATGAAGCTCGAGGACTAGCCTTCAAGAACTCCCACAGCTCACGGGTGATGGTTTCATAAGTGGGACGAATGTGTGCCATGAGAGGCCATGAATGTTCATCCCCTGACGAACTCCTTCGAAGGCCATGCTATGGAGAAGCATGCTTCGGAGGGCCCTGGATGAGTAGAAGGTGAAGTAGGGAAAGAAGAAGATAGACAAAGGATCGTGTTTGCCAAAAGGGCTTTCTATTTATTCATCCACCGAAAGGGGGGAAAACGGCTCAAGCCCAAGAAATTTCATCTCCACGGAGGAGAAATACATTATAGAGGGATAAAAAAGGGGGAAGAGATACATGGACGGGGGGAACAGAGCACAAGCTCTCCCCCCCCCCAGCTCACCTCTCGCTCTCAACCTCACTCTCTTCTTCTTCACCTCACGGGCGCAGGGACGGGGGGCTTCTTCTCTTCGGGTGGCCTTTTCTTCTTCTTTTTCTTATTCTCTTCACTGCATACAGCCGAGGGGGCTCGAGCCTCTCTCTCCTTCTTCTTCAACCTCCTCTTCTCCAATGGAGCAGATAGAGTATATATGGAACAGACAGTGGGGGGAGAAAACTCCCGCCACCTCTGCCTTGTTCGCAACAATGTTGTTGTTGTGCTGGATGATGCTGATTCGTGCCGTACGCTGCCATTCATCCGAGGACGGGATATTCATAGATCTGCCGGGAGGATCTGCTACTGCTGCCATCACTACCGCTTTACTGTCGAACGGGGTGAAGGCATGGCTTCAAAACATTAAATGCTCTCTGCACACCGCATTTAAATGAAACAGAGCATCGGGGTTTTGATGGGATGGCATGTTTGCGCGCCGGATTAAGGTGAAATGCAAGGGAAAGGGTGTGCGCCGATTTAACCCATGATGAAGGGGAAAAGGGCGCGCCAGTTTAACCCAAGATGAAGGGGAAAAGGCTTAAACCCCAAGGAATAGTAGCGCGCCGTATTAAGGCAACATCAAGGGCAAATGGGAAATGGGGCACGCCGGTTTTGGGGGCGCCGGATTAAGATGTTGAAGGGGCGCGCCGGTTTAAGGCCCTTCCACGTCGTTTTAAGCCTCAAATGGATTCTTTTCGAAGTCGCAGCCATTTATTCGAGTGTTGGCATTCCCGGAATGTTCTAGTTGTAATGTGTGGCCTCCATAATATTCCATTTGTAGCCTTTGGGGCTTGGTCCCAGACTTTGCGTAACTTTCGGTGCATGCCGAGACTGTGCCGGAGTTCCTGACTTTTCTCTGATTCAGCTTTCGGCATGGCCGGTCGGAGCGTTGTAGCTGTATCTTCCGCTTGGGGGGCTTCCTTAGCGGGTAGTAGACCACCAAGCGAGTTCTCATCCTGATCGAGCGAGGCGTGAGGTTTGTTCGGCATTTCCATCTCCAGCTTGCTCTCGAGTGTCGAGACGTGCATGCCGTATGATCCTCATCAACATTTTTTGGCGTCCACAGGCCTCCACACCACCTGCATCACCATATATACGTCATGTTAGTTGCCATTAAGTCACATGCATAAAAACACCAAAAAAATCATACGCATCATACCATAGCCTCAGGGTGCTCGCTCAGCTCCCGACGAAGCGACGCCAGCTGGTAGCCGTGGGGTGCCGTGACCATGACCGGCCTCCACCGTCGCGCCAGAGGCACGGCTCTCCTGTTCCCCTGTCTGGCTCTTCCCATCGGGAAGTAGTAGTAGCTCCACACCTGCATCCATGATACATCATTAGCACGAACAATTACATATTTAACTACGGTAAAATGCATAAATAAAATGTTTACCTGGTGAAAAGGTGCAAAGCCGCTGACTGTCGTCTCCCTCTCTGAAGTCTGGGAGAGATCAGCGATCAAATGGGCAAGCAGAGCCGCTCCCCACGCATAGTTCCCCACTCTGTCCAGGTCCGCCAAGATCCCGAGGAAGCGGCAGTGGATGCCGTCCCCCTTAGTCCCCAGCAGAAGGCGGCCCAGGAAAAAGAAAAGGAACCGCCGGAGGTCTAGATCCACCAGCTCTTGCTCGCTCGGGTCCTCGGTGAAAGTTGCCCGAGCGTCTCCCTCCAGTCGTGCCAAAAACTCATCTCCAGTCTCGCTGACCCACTGGCGCGGGTCACCAAATCCGAGCGCCTCCATAATCTCCACTCGGCCGACTACCATGCTGTCTCTGTCAGTCGCGCTCGTCTCTAGCCACAGCAGGTCCAACGCACTCTCTCGGTAATCGGGGTAAGTGACCCCACTGACTGCCTCTCCGTCAACTCGTAGCCCGGTGATCCGAGCTACGTCCTCTAGTGTCGGCACCATGTGCCCCCAGGGCATCAGAAACGCCCGGCTCGGCGCGTGCCACCGCTCCCTCAACGCCTGGATGAGAGGAAGGTCAAGCCGGAAGGGCTCAATCCTGATGAAAGCTCCAAAACCCATGGCGTCCACCCGCGCCCTCTGAAAGTCCGGAAGCCCACGGTACGCTGCCACCACCAGGGACCAACTGATCCGGCTCTTCATCACGCCCTGCACACCACAAAAACAAACAAAAAGGAACACATCAGCATCATGGATATTGATAAACAATAACACTGTACATAATATTTATTTATTTTTTATTTATTTAAAATATATATATATATATTTAAAGGCGGCCACCCCCCTAGACGCTTTCTTTGTATTTCCTTTATTTTAACAAAAACAAATAAACAAATAAAAAATAAAATAAAAATAATATATATTATCATGAAGGCGTCCACCTCTTTGGACGCCTCCTTAATTTTGATTTTATTTAATTATTTACGTAATAACCCAAAAAAAATAATAATAACAAAATAAAATAAAAAAGAAAGGATGGAGGCGTCCAGGCCCCTGGATGCCTCCTTCCCTCACTCCCCGGCCTTCTCCACACTGTCTCTCGCCCGCCTATTTAGCCTAATAAACCAACAAATTGGAGTTCTGAGGGGCTTACCGGGTCGTGCTCATCCTCTCCCACGTCGCCAGCGCCCGCAGGACCCTCCACGGCCAAAGGAGGCGCCTCCTCTTCCGCGGCAATCTTTTCTCCCGTGGTAGCCCCCTCGGCATGATCCCTCGACCTCCTCGGATGACGAGCCCGTCGTTTCCGCTTCTCTCCACCCTGGCTCGGGCCTCCTTGCTCCATTGGGAATTGAGAATGGGTCGTTCAGAGTGAAATGGGTCGTTAGAATGAACAGTAGAAGAGAACAGGGGGTGAGACCCCCTTTATATAGAAAATCACCAGGCTTTGGGGCGTCCAGGCGCCTGGACGCCCCCACATTTTTATTTTATTAAAAATTTAAAAAAACATAGGGGCGTCCAGGCGCTTGGACGCCCCCACATCAAAAATAAACAAAAATTGAAAAATAAAACATAGGGGCGTCCAAGCGCCTGGACGCCCCCACAACTAAAAAATTAAAAAATTGAAAAAGAAAATATAGGGGCGTCCAAGCGCCTGGACGCCCCCACAACTAAAAAATTAAAAAATTGAAAAAGAAAATATAGGGGCGTCCAGGCCCCTAGACGCCCGCATTAAAAATAAAAAATGTATGTATATATATATATATATATGATCATAATATGAATAAACAAGAACACAAAAAGAGAGAAAACATAAAAATAAAAAAATAAAAATAAAAATCATAAAAAATAATAATTAGGGGAACAGTAGTCCAAAATGTCAAATGCCGGATTTTATTCCATCAGAAAGCAAAGTGAGCTACATCAGGGGCTTATGCGCCTTAGGCCTTAACTTCCCCAGTTCGGTTACATAAGCTCTCCACAGCTCACATTCTTCCCACACATGCGCTAAGGCCTTTCCCGCAACACTTGTCTTCCAGGGTGCTTTAATGGCCTTCGCTTCCTTCGCATCCGATTCCGTGCCCAACTCCCTCTTCTTCAAAGGGACAATGCCGGTCAACAGTGGGAACGAGTGGCGCGGAATGCCGATCTGGAGGCAACACCGATGCGCGTTGTAAAGGACAAACTCAGTCGCGCTGATCAGTTGGAGTTCAACTTCGGGAGAAGACCTCATGAGGAGTTCATGTGAGAGTAGACATGCCGGTACGCAAGTGAAGAAGCCTTGTGTCATGGTTCGAAAGTGAGACCGCCAGTCTTCACGCTTCTTCAGCCACGGAACACGGTTCGCCACGGTGCCACCGAAGCCTAACACATCGGCTATGTGATAAAGCGGGCTCTGTTGGAAGAGCTTCGAAGCAGTCGGCATCCCCTCACGGTGGTCAAATTTGAAGTGCAAACCAATCCAGCAATTCAGAACAAGTGCACAACCGAAAGGAGGCTTACCCATGCTCGAGGCAGTAAGGCCACTGTAAAGGTAGGAAAGGACGGCGGGTCCCACCCTCTTTCCACTCCAAATCCTGCGGATGGCACTCAGTTGGTCCTCCTCCACTATGTTGTCGGTATAAAGAAACAAGAGAGCACCCGCCAGACAAATGGCGAACCCTTTCATAATTCCTTCCAAGTGGTCATCATCTGGTGACCCTCTCAGGGCATCCATAACCCATTCCGCAAGCCTTTGCAAATCAATTCCCTTTTGAGTGCGGACCTTTCTGGCTGCGTCGGGCGGCATGAAGCTTCCAAGGACGCTCTCGGAAGTCCCCCTTGTCAGCATCCGCATAGCCTTTACCTTCCCGTCACTCTTGAATTTCTTCAGTCCGAGCAGAAGTTCCACCTCCTTGAGGAGGATGGTCGCCTCGAAGGTCGGGAAGATGAAAGTGTGGGTCTGGGGATGCCAGATCTCCACTAGTGCGCCCATAGCCGCCTAGTCCACGCGAATCTTTTCATAGTGTTTGACATGAATAAGGAGCCCCTGAAGATGCCACCTTGAGAGTATGGCCCTCATGCCAATAGAGATGTTGGAAGTTAACTTTGAAAGCCATGGCAGTTTGGAAAACTTCCTCGAGCCTGGGAAGAGTGGATACGGCTGGAAAGAAGAAAGGAAAGGAAAAGAAGTAAAAAGAGGGTTCACGCAGAGAATTTGAAATGAATCAACTTACCATATGCGACTGGATCGTCCCACTCAGATGACCCTCGAGGTCGAAAAGTCGCCTGATCTCACTGCTAGGCCTGCCCCTCCTCATAACGCGGGAAGACTCTCCTTCCATCCTGAAATCCCTAGATTCCCCTCTCCTTCTCCTCCTGAGCTTTCAAAACTCTCCTTGGTGCATTTGGATGAACTAGCCTAAGGGGGGTACTTATAAGAAGGAGAGGCGCTACAGGACGAAACGTGTCACATCGATGGTCAGTCGTCAGGGTTTTATCTAGATCTCCTTGTACTGTGGTGCGATTCTGTTGTAATTCTGCTGCTTTCTGATGTATTTAATCTATGTTGGTCTGTGTAGGTTTTACTAACGGACGTCTTTGTCCTATCTTGTGTAACGTCCTTCGGTGTTTGGTCCCCCCACGTCTTGCATCGTACTATATGATATTTACGCCATTAGAACATGTCAAGGACCTTACGACCCGTACGAATCTGGGATTTCAGTTCCCCTTCAACAAAAACGGTGATGAATCCGGAAGAATTTGGGTTGTACGGATAGGCCGTTAATTTATGGTAGCATGGGGACGACGGTTCCATTCAGTGAGTTGGTGCGTGGATAAACGGGCCCCAGCTCAGTATCAGCTCACCGGATCGGTATCCTGACCCATTCTTAACGAGTTGGCAATATTATCCTTGGCTATTTTCTATTTTAGTTTGTTTTAAATTTTTTTCTTTAAACCCAGCATGCATTCATATAGGACTTTGAATTTATTACGGAAAATCATTCAAGTGATTCGATTGTGAAAGCCGTTGTATTCTTACAAATATGAGATATTCCACTCCGAATGAAATACTGAGTTTCCTTGAAATGGCCCTACGCTGCTCCTCCAAAAGAGACCCTTGTTTGGACAGACCCTCAGATATTCCTTTACTTTTCACCTTGTTTGACCCACCTTGGCCGCATCACTTCCACATTGGCTGGTAATCGCTCCCCAAAGGTGAAATCTACCGATTTATGACCAAAGTACTTCCACACCGAGAAGTTGGTCTCCTTTATTTTCGTGCCTGAGCGCACATCTCGCCCTCCCTTATTTGATATCCGTCCAAACAATCGTCAAATTTGAAAGACCTTCTTCAAGGTCGCCTCATTGGAACTACAGAAAAGATTCCAAATAGTAATGTCAAAAGCGTGCCTCATCACACCTTGGCATCAACTTATCAGTCCATTCCCACTCCATTTCACTCCACTTCGATACCATTCCATTATGTGTCACTCCCTTGCAAAGCAGACGCCAAGGCGGGACAGCTGTAGACACGCTATTTCTGACGTCTCCTGAGAAAGTCTCATATTACTATACGACGCCCCGCAACGGCTTTCGCATTTTGAATCGCCTGAGTGCTTCCTATTCTTGAGTCTTCCCCTGCCTTTTCGGCATGTGGAATCGTCTCGTTGCGGCATTCGGACGGCATCAACACCAATCGAACACACCGGAAGGTTCCGGAACCAGGAAGAACGTCTGGCAAGCGGCTGCCAACGCCTTTTCAGGGGACCCAGGGGGGTCTTCATGGAGGCGTCCAGGCCCCTGGACGCCTCCATGACTTTAATATATAAAAAGCACAAAAAATATAATAAAATAGTGGAGGCGTCCAGGCCTCTAGACGCCTCCATCAAAACAAAATAATAAAAGATAATAATACTTATAATGATAAAAGACAAAACAAAAAAATAATAATATATTTATGGAGGCGTCCAGGCCCCTGGACGCCTCCATCAACTTGCCCACGGGCGGCCCCCGTCCGCCGGTCGGTTTGTCGTTTGAGAAAAGATCCAAATGTGGAGACGTCCATGCCCCTGGACGCCTCCATCATTTGACTCACGGGTGCCCCCCGTCCGCCGGTCGGCTTGTCGTTTGAGAAAAGATCCAAATTGTGAAGACGTCCGGCCATCTGGACGCGCCCATTCATGAATCACGGGCGCCGATCAAAACCACGCGTTGTGCCAAACCGCGTGCGGCTTTCGGCGGGAATTCGGTGGGCTTTTATGGAGGCCACCAGTTGCATGGACGTCTCCATGAAAATATTCGAAATATAAAAATAAAAATAGAATAAAATATTATTTTAGCCCTGATGAAGGCATCCAGGGTCCTGGATGCCTCCATACTCCGGAGCCCTATAAATAGAGGGCCCCCCCTCAGTCCAAAGGGAGCTTTTAAGAGGTCCGATAGGCTGCCGGAGCCCAGAGGCTGCCGGAGTCATTTCTAATACGTGGGGTCTTTTGTAGGGGGAGGTTCTGCCGGCTTCTCGGGTGCTCGCGCTCGTGAGAGGAAGGTCGTCTTCGTCTACCACGCTTCCACGTCATCCCTACGCTGCCGAAGCTCCGCCGGATCTCGCCATCGGCACATCCAATAAGCCAATTCTCTCCCCCTTCTTCTCCGTAGTTCTTTGCATTCATCATTTCGCATCCTCTATCTCCCTTCATAAGGGTGCCTTCTCTTATATACCTCTTGCATTCATCATCGCATTTTCCTCCTACTCGAGTCCGAGAGGGGTTTAAAACCACACCAACCAGGTGTGTGTTCTGTCACGATTTCGTTATTTTCTTCGCAAGGGATTGATACTACACCGCCATTTTCTAATTATGTTTACCTACTATCTGTTATTTTGCAAGGGTAACTAAGGAAAGCCCTCTCTGTCGGCCGGCCGAAGGGGGAGGACGAAGCAACCCGCCACTTCCTGCTAGTGAGGTAGGTGCGATCATTTTCTTATTTTGGGATCTTTGGCCCCTGGCGATCACATCATATTCTCGAGGCCGCGGCGAGTCACTTCCCCAATGGCCGTTTAAATTCACGTTCTTATATTCTCTTTATATTCTGTTATATTCTTATCTGCTCATATTCTCGAGACCGCGGCGAGTCACTTCCCCAATGGCCGTTTAAATTCTCATTCTTATATTCTCTTTATATTCTGTTATATTCTATCTGTTCATATTCTCGAGGCCGCGACGAGTCACTTCCCCAATGGCCGTTTAAATTCCCGTTCTTATATTCTCTTTATATTTTGTTATATTCTTATCTGCTTATATCCTCGAGGCCGCGGCGAGTCACTTCCCACAATGGCCGTTTGAATTCTGTCATTTCTCTTGTATATCTTGAATTGCTACTATATCTGCTATACTCTCGAGGCCATGGCGAGTCACTTCCCGTAATGGCCGTTTCAATTCTTTCTATTTGATTTCTGCACCATTCCCGTCCCCCCGAGGCCGCGGCGAGTCACTTCCCGCTATGGCCATTTAACCCCCATATCTTACTATATTACATTTGTCCCGCTCGCCCCGCCGGAGCAATCTCCCGTGGTGGCCCCTTCTCTTTTCTCTTATTTCTGTGTTGCAGCAAACAAAACGAGCCCGCGCGCTCCACATTTTCGTTTCTCAAACCGCGTGACGTCGCTCACAGTGGTGAGTCGCCTACTTCTACGGCTGTGGCGACGCTTCTTCTGTGGAGCTGAGGATGACTCCGCCCCAAGATGGTAGACCGAGAAAACATGGCCCGGAACAATCGGCAAGATGAAGCCGTCAGTCCGAAACGCTGGGATCGGTCCCCGGGTAACCCACGTCGGGAATAGATGGCTGAGCGACTCGGGTGTAAACCTTCGCCCGCGCCGATAAGAGTGTCCCTGAGGCTCGAGATGACACTCTTCCACCAGAAGGCGAAGCCATTGGAAGTGCTGAGGTGCCGATGCCCCTGGGTCGAGGACCCATGGTAGGTGCCGGAGTAGTCTGGGCTCGGGTCGGGATGCCCGAGGAAGGTGCTGAGGAGAGCCGCCCTCTTGGTGGAAGACCCACGGGGAGAGCCGGCTCGACTGGAGCTCGGGACCAGGGTCCTGAGTGCACTACCGGGGAGCCGTGAACTCGGGGCTGTTAGCCCGTGTCGAGTGTCGGCCTTGTCGGGATTCGGGGACAGAACCCTGATGTAGATACTGGGAAGCCGTGAACCTGGGGCTGAAAGCCCGTGCCGGGTGTCGGCTTTGCTGGGGTTCGGGGTCGGAACCCCGATGTAGATACTGGGAAGCCGTGAAACCGGAGCTAAAAGCCCGTGTCGGGTGTCGACTTTGCTGGGGCTCGGGGTTGAAGACCCGAGGCGGATGCTGGGAAGCCGTAGACCCAGGGCAGGGAGCCCGTGTTGGGTGTCAGCTTGGCCGCGGCTCAGGGTTGAGGACCCGAGGAAGATGCTGAGAAGGTGACCGAAGTCCGGGGCATGGGGCCCGTGTTGGAGATCGGATGAGGCTGGCCTCGGGAACTGACGTTCACCCGGACCGGCGTTGATCTGAGGGCCCTGTAGGGGCCTGCAGTCACAGCCCGACGCCTGGCACTTGGGCGAGACACTCGAGCTGGAGGCACGCATGGCGCGTTGGCCGCAGGGGCCACTGGAGAGACTGGAGTTGGCTGAGAAGCAGCCACAGGGATCACACCCAGAAAGTAGGGCGATCTGATAACCGGGGCGAAGCTGCCGAAAGCGATCAGCGTCGCCAAGTATCCCACCCGGGCATGGGTGGCGATGACGTTGGGACCGTAGGTGACGGCTGCCATGGTTGCTAGAGTGTTGAGCGTCGCGGAGGCGATGGTCACTGACAGTTGCTGAGAGTGGCCCGACGATCGGAGCGCAGACCGGAAGCTACTGGGGAATGCGCACGACTACCCTCCTCTGCCTCTTTTGCAAGGACAGGGAAAGGGCAACGGGCTTCAGGGCTGGCACAGACTTTTCTTCAGCGAAAAGAAGGAAGGGGGGAGACTTCCCACCGGGCGTGCCATCCTCTCTGTTGTGCGGGTTTTTATGTCGATTAACCAGGGTGAGGGAAGAAATGCAACGGGGAAGGAAAATACGGGAGTTTGATGTATCTCTGTGGACGCACTTTTCGTTCGTTTATTGTGCTCGTCTCTTCGGGAATGGTTGATTCATCTATTAAGTGCGTGGGCGTGCCACTCACAAAGTGACAATTTATTCGGGCTCCGAAGAGCCCACGGTGCGCTCGATCTGACTCGGTCAGACGATTGTGTGGTTCGTGTCGGGACCAAAACCCGCCGCGCCATAAAGGTCACGGCGTCATTTACATCCCCCATACGAGGGAACACCCTTGATTAATCGCCAGGATTCAGGGCCTCATGGCCAAGAAATCAATTGCATGGAAGGTCTATTACGAGGTATTGAAATCCTCGCGCGAGGGCGAGAAGAAAATCATTCACGGTCATGTCAGTCGTGTACTGACCATTTAATGCTCTGACGAATGTCCGGCTCGAGAAGATTGCGGTTATCGTAGGAAAATCGGAACGCATGTATGCCGAGGTACGGCAAATCTATTGTTCGGAAGTGCGGAGAACGTTCGGCTGAGCCTCGGTTAGAGTGGTCAAAAATCAGTAAATCTGTTGGCCCGGTGTAAGAGCAAGCTGCGACCATACTGCGGTGGGCCCCCGCGGTCGAAACAAGACTTGCATGAGCGTCATTAATATTTCCGGTGCCAAGGGGAATTGAGGGAATATCCCTTGAATCGGCTGGAAAGCCCTATGTCTAGAGAAGCGGACGTTCGAAACGTGTCGGTCATTCGGGAGACCGTTTAATATTCGGACGGGTGTCCGGCTTGAGAATACCGTAATCGTCGCAGAAGGACCTAGAACATATGTATGCCGGGACACGGCAAAAATATTATTTCGAGACTCTGAAAACATTCGGTTAAATCTCAGTTAGTGTAGCAGGAAACCAATGAGTTTGTTGGCCCGGTGCAAGATCGAGTCAGGACCATGCCGGGGGCACCTCCCGCGGTCTAAACGGGGCTTGCGTGGGCATCATTAATGTTCTCGGTGCCGGAGGGCAGCGAGGAAGAGTCCCGGGACTAGATTCCAAAACCAAAACGTGTTCAAAGGGAGCGGGCTATAGGCCGAGGATATGGGTCAGACAGTGACCATAATCGGGAGGACCCGAGGTCCCAGCATAGCCCACGAAGGCCTTATTGATATTCCCATGTGTAGGGTCCAGGGATGACGGGAGCCGTCCCGTTCTATTCCGATTTCTGTCGGTCGCTTGCGGACCACTTGATATTCGGACAAGTGTCCATATTGAAGGTACGACGTAGATGGAAGCAACCCCGTACAAATGTACGCCGAGTTCACGGCAACTTCAATGAAAGAGCGGGAACAAATCCCATTAGGATGAATCCGATTCGACAGGCTATTGGCCCAGAGCAATGCCGGGTTACGACCATGTCGGGATGGGAACCGTCGGCCATATCGGTCATGCATGGACCTTTTCATGTTCGGACACCGGTCCGTAATAGAAACGCGGAGGAAATCAAGGTGAACCCGTTCAAATGTCTACCGAACGTGCGGCAATTTTAGTAGTGGCTCGGAAGAGATCCGGCCCGAGAAACGAGTCCGGTTTAATCGGAATATCGGCCCGAGGCGAGGTCAGGTCATGGCTATTTTGGGATAATTCCCAAGACTCAGGCCCAACCTGGAAGGGCGGCATGATTGTTCCTTCAGCATCGGGTCACGGGGAGAGAGGGGGGTTGCAACATAGATTTTACCATTTTCTTTATCTGGGCTTTAAATTATGTGCATATATATATATTATTGCTTATTTCCCTTTTATGTATTTATTCTGGATGATTTCTCTATTTTGTTTATTATTATTACTATTATATTTTCCCTTTCCTTTTTCTTACTATTATTATTATTATTTCACATTTTTTGTTTATTTCTCATATATGTATATTTAGGTTTATTTATTTATCATAATTTTTATTAATTTATTATCAGTATTATCATTATCATTATCATGACATATTTATATATATTTATTTTGGAAGGAAAAGTGGGCCGTTGGGGGCAAAAAGGGGTGTACCGGCGAAGGCAGGGAGAGCGTGCCGGAGAGGGGCTGGGAGAGTGTACCGGGTTGGTTAGAGGGTGCCGGAGAAGTGCCAAGAGAGTGTGCCGGAGAGGGAGTTGGCGGGCGTGCCGGGCTAACTCGAAGTCTGTACAACGTCTGCTAGCACACGCGCGGAGTCTGTACACTATCCGTTTGCTGCAACTCAAAGTCTATACATCGGCTGGTTGCTGCAACACAAAGTCTGTACGTCCGTCAGCTCAAAGTCTTTACATTCTCGGACCAAGCCTATGTGGCCCGTGTACTCCATGCATTCAAAGTATGTACATTCCTATCTTTACCTACGTTCACTGGCTTAGCAAACCCACAAGTCCGTACATTGGTTGCATAGCTTGCCATGCATAGCCGGTGCACTCTTCATTTGCTACAAACTCAAAGTCTGTACATCATCTGCTAGCACACACGCAGAGTCTGTACATTTTCCATTTGCCGCAACTCAAAGTCTATACATTGGCTGGTTGCTGCAACACGAAGTCTGTACATTGGCTGGCTGCTGCAACACAAAGTCTGTACATTGAATGGTTGCCGCAACACAAAGTCTGTACATTGGCTGGTTGCTGCAACACGAAGTCTGTACATTGGCTGGTTGCTGCAACACAAAGTCTGTACATTGGCCGGTTGCATGCACACAAAGTCTATACATTGGCTGGTTGCTGCGACACGAAGTCTGTATATCGGCCGGTTGCATGCACACAAAGTCTGTACATTGGCTGGTTGCTGCAACACAAAGTCTGTACATTGGCCGGTTGTATGCACACAAAGTCTGTACACTGGCTGGCTGCTGCAACACGAAGTCTGTATATTGGCTGGCTGCTGCAACACAAATTCTGTACATTGGATGGCTGCCGCAACATAAAGTCTGTACATTGGCTGGTTGCTGCAACACGAAGTCTGTACATTGGCTGGTTGCTGCAGCACAGAGTCCGTACATTGGCTGGTTGCTGCAGCACAAAGTCTGTACATTGGCTGGTTGCTGCAGCACAAAGTCTGTACATTGTTGTCACAAGCACATTAAGTCCATACATTCGTTCACGGCATGTCTGAACATCCATTTCCAATGTACATACTTTACTATCTGCATTTGTGCAACCCTTCATGCAAAGTCTATACATTGCTAAAGAGACGGTGAGCATGAGAGAGATGGTGGGGAGAAGAGATGAGATGGTGGGAGCGTGCCGGGCTAGGAAGCACAGGGTATGCCCGGGGAGGCTTCAAAGGGCTGTGCCGGTGGCGGCGGGGGCTTGGAGCGTGCCGGCGAAAGGAGAAAGGGAGCGTGCCGGCGAAAGGGGGGGGCACGACGGGTGTGCCGGGAAAGGCGCGGATAGGGTGCACCGGTGAAGGGCGTAGCGAGGTGTGCCGGCGAAGGGCGTGCCGGCCAAGGGTGGCTAGAGGGTATACCGGCGAGGGTGGCTGAAGGGGGTACCGGCGAAGGGCATGGGGAGCCCACTCCTCCTCCGTTTCTTTTAAGGCTTTTCTTTTCTTCTCTTCTGATTTTATTAAGTTTGCGTGGGTTTCTTCTTTTCTTCTCTTGATCAATTTCCATTCTTTCTCCCATGAGGACAAGTTGTTTAGTTGTCGTTCGATTTGGCTCTCTTTGAGTTGATTGCGGTTCCCTTGCCTTGGTTAAAGCGTTTTATCGTTGTTCTCTTTTTTATTTGTCTGTTGCTTTCTTTTAGTCCTTTTTAACGTGTGGTCGTTCCATTTGTTGGTTGCTTCCTTTTATCTTTTTAATATGTTATCGTTTCTAACGAAAATTCGGCAGCATCTCCCCTTGACCCGAGCGTAAGGGAGATACAGGGAACGCGCCCACATGGAGTGGCGGAACCCGACAACTGGACGTGGGCGCCCGAGAGCGGCAACACCTTTAATAAAACTTCAGGAAACTCGGAGGCAATGGTGAGTGGAAGACTATCCCAGGACTGGCTAAGGGGGATGCACCGGGCAAGAAGAAGGGGCAAGTGTGCCGGGCCAAGGAGGCCAAGGGCTGGAGAGGCGTACCGGGCTAAGGGAGGCCAGGGGCGTGCTGGGCCGGCTGACCAGAGGGCATGCCGGGCTAAGGAAGGCCAGGGGCGTGCCGGGCTGGCTGACCAGAGGGCTTGCCGGGCTAGGAGTGGCCAAGCTGTGCCGGGGAAGGAGAGGTGAGAGTGGGGGCACGGGTGTGCCGGGCAAGGAAGGCACGGGGTGTGCCAGGTAGCGAAGGCACGAGTGTGCCGGATAGGGGGTTAGAAGGGGCTGTGCCGCCGAGGGGCGGCAGGAGCGTGCCGCTGGGGGGGGGTGCCGCTGGCGGACGCCGGAGGAGCGGGCCGTTGAGAGGCCAAAAGGGAGGTAACTTCCCACAGGTGAACGGGTGAGGGTGGTGATCAGAGGCCCTATGAAGGAGCTACGCCAAAGGGGGAAAGGATCACTACCGGGAGGCACACCACCGGAAGGGAGGAAGAAGACGGCCAGGCACGCGTAACGGCCCAAAACAACGGAGGCGGTCAGAAAACCCAAAGAGGGGGGAATTTTTATTCATCTAGAGAAAAGGCCATAACCGGCCGCGTATACATCAAAACACCGGGGTGGAAAATACAACAATGAGGGAGGAAAGATGAAAAAGAAAAGCGTGAAGAGGAGGAAATGGGGAGTTAGGGTCGGGCAGAGGCAACGGCTCTCTAGCCTTCCCCACTCCCCTTGCTACATCTCTCTTTCTCTCTTACTCTCTCTTCTCTTACTCTCTATCGCTCGCCGGTGGTCGCCGGAGGGCCTTCCTCTTCTTCTCTTCTTCTTCTTCGCGCCGACGACGGTGGACGGAGCAGTAGGGGGGAGCCCAAAGCCTCCCCTCCTCCTCTTCTCTTCTTCTCTTCCTCTTCTTCTCTTCTCTCTCCCCTGGAAGCACCACCGTCACCCCCCGTTCCTCTCTGTTCTCCCCTCTTTTTATACCCCTGGTCAGGCTGACGACTGTCAAGGACGGGAGTAGGTGGGGTGAGGACAGCCCAGCAAGGTGCAAGTATGGGCCTGCCATGCCTTCGCTGCGCGCCGAGGGATACGAGCGTTGACTGGCGTGGATGGGCTGAACATTGTGCCGCTGGGGCTAAGGCAGGCGTGCCGCTGGAGGGCCTCGCAGGTGTGCCACTGAAAGACCCAAGAAGTGTGCCGCTGAAGGCTTGAAATGGTGCGCCGTTGAAGGCTTGACATAGCGTGCCGTTGAAGGCCTGAGATAGTGTGCCGTTGAAGGCTTAAAATAGTGTGCCGTTGAAAGCTGAAAATAGTGTGCTGTTGAAGGCTTAAAATAGTGTGTTGTTGAAGGCCTGAGATAGTGTGCCGTTGAAGGCCCGAAATAGTGTGCCGTTGGAGGCTTAAAATAGAGTGCCGTTGAAGGCACATGGGGTGTGCCGCTGAAGGCACATGGGGTGTGCCGCTGAAGAGCCCAGGGGCGTACCGCTGAAGGGCCAAAGGGGGTACCGCTGAGGGGCCAAAGGGGTGTGTCGCTGAAGGGCCCAAAGGGCGTGCCGCTGAAGGCCTAAATGGGCAGTTATGAGCCCATTGTGAGCGCGAGTTATGGCTTATTTGATTTTCTTCGAGGCCCATGGATTGTGGGGCTCTTGAGGGTTGAGTTCTCTTCACTGTCGTGACCCCAGAGATAGCTCCACGGCAGTGTATGTGCGTTCGGGGAGTCCGGACGGCCCCACTTTTCCACAGTTTCTTCGGTTGAAGTTGTTATTGGTGCTGGACTAGTTGGGATGTATGGGTGTGCAATTTTGCACGTCCACAAATGCCCCCCACCCACGGGTAGCGTAGGCGAAGGATGAGTCGGACGGTGCCCGTGGGTGTACTGGTCTGTTCTTCTCTTTGTTGGTGCCGACAGGGTGTTGGGAGCTGGCGTAGCATGTTGGTCTCTTCTTCTCTTCGTCAGTGCCGATGGGGTGTCGGGGACTAACATGGCATGTTGGTCTCTTCTTCTCTTCGTCAGTGCCGACGGGGTGTCGGGGACTGACATGGTATGTCGGTCTCTTCTTCTCTTCGTCAGTGCCGACGGGGTGTTGGGGACGGACGTAACATGTTGGTCTCTTTGTCTCTTTATCAGTGCCGGGGACTGAGGTGGCTTGTTGGTCCCTTTGTCTCTTCATCAGTGCCGACGGGGTGCCGGGAACTGAAGCAGTACGTTGGTCTCTTC
Organism: Amorphophallus konjac; assembly: GCA_022559845.1. Classification (NCBI taxonomy): domain Eukaryota; kingdom Viridiplantae; phylum Streptophyta; class Magnoliopsida; order Alismatales; family Araceae; genus Amorphophallus; species Amorphophallus konjac. Next base: position 252,796,923 of record CM040118.1, on the reverse strand, counting down.
GTCTCTTCATCAGTGCCGATGGGGTGTCGGGAGCTGACCTGGTTTGTTGGTTTCTTCTTCTCTTCGTCAGTGCCGACGGGGTGTCGGAAGCTGACCTGGTTTGTTGTTCTCTTCTTTTCTTCGTCAGTGCCGACAGGGTGCCGGAGGACCGACGCGGCTTGTTTGTCTCTTCTGCTCTTCGCCAATGCCTGACAGGGTGTCGGGCGTTGACATGGTATGTGTTGGTCTTATCTTCTCTTCGCCAGTGCCGACAGGGTGCCGGGAGCTGACATGATCTGTTGATCACTTGGTCTCTTCGTCAGTGCCGATAGGGTGTCGGGAACTGAAGTAGTGTATTGGTCTCTTCATCAGTGCCGACGGGATGTCGGGAACTGAAGCAGCATGTTGGTCTCTTCATCAGTGCCGACGGGGTGTCAGGAACTGAAGCAGCATATTGGTCTCTTTGTCTCTTCATCAGTGCCGACGGGGTGTCGGGAACTGAAGCAGTATGTTGGTCTCTTCATCAGTGCCGACACCCGGGAACTGAAGCAGTATGTTGGTCTCTTCATCAGTGCCGACGGGGTGTCGGGAACTGAAGCAGTATGTTAGTCTCTCTGTCTCTTCATCAGTGCCGACGGGGTGTCGGGAGCTGACACGGTTTGTTGATCTCTTGGTCTCTTCGCCAGTGCCGACAGGGCGCCGGGAGCTGACATGGCTTGTTGGTCTCTTTTCTCTCTTGTCTTCTCCCTTTTCTCTTCTTCTCTTCTTCTTTTTTTCTTCTCCTTTTTTGTTATCTCTTTTTTTCTTCTCTCTTTTTTTTGTTGTTTGTTTTTTCTTTCTTTCTTTCCCTCTTTTTCTCTTCTTCCTTTTTTTTCTTTCTTTTTTTTTGAAGAACTCCGGGTGGCTACTAGCGTGGATGCCAATGATATAAGAGCTGTCGGCACAGCGGCCGATAATTGGAAGTTGTTGACATGGGAGCCAATAATTGAAAAGCTGTCGATCCGAAGGCTGATGATTGAAAGCTGTCGGCTCAGGAGCCGATGATTGAAAGCTGTTGGCATGGGAGCCAATAATTGAAAAGCTGTCGACCCGAAGGCCGATGATTGAAAGCTGTCGGCTCAGGGGCCGATAATTGAAAGCTGTTGGCATGGGAGCCAATAATTGAAAAGCTGTCGACCCGAAGGCCGATGATTAAAAAGTTGTCGGCTCAGGGGCTGATGATTGAAAGCTGTTGGCATGGGAGCCAATAATTGAAAAGCTGTCGACCCGAAGGCCGATGATTAAAAAGATGTCGGCTCAGGGGCCGATGATTGAAAAGTTGTCGGCTCAGGAGCCGATAAGGGAGGTCAAAACAGCCAAGGCTGGGAGCGGGCTTAAATAGCCAAAGTTGGGGATTAACGAGCCGCGAGGGCAAGAGGTAGGCCATGGGGGCCAAGATTGGGCTCTACGAGCCGGAGCTAGGAAAGTAGGGTTCGATGGCCGGAATTGAGTTTATTGCATACGCACATTCTTGTTATTTTATTATTTTTATTATTATTATTTTATGTTGTTTTTTTTATCATTTTTTCCCTTCTTTTTCTTCTCTCTTTTTTTTTAAAGCATGCAAGCATTCATTAGTAGGCATAACATAAATATAAGTAAGGCAGCTCCCACTATAGGGAATAGGATAGGGACGTCGCCCGTAATTCGTAGATGCGGTGCGGGCCGTGAGGCACAATTGAGGGGTGGTGCACCCGTCAAGAGGATATCGCATGTCTTGCATGCATAGCCTAAATTCACGCATTTCACCCTAAGCAATTCTCTGTGGCGTGGCAGTGCAAATGTGTGAACAAAGAGCCCTAACCATAGGGATATGCAGGTTTTCCTGGTGACACTCGAGGATCACTCTGGCGCCTACACATTAGTTCCAGATTTTCGACTTTTGGTAGCTTCACACAGCTCCCATCTGTTTATTTTAGTAGCGGATTTCACCGTTCGGCGTGAGTCTCCTCATGTGTCTCAATGGGGGTTCCCGGCTACTAAGATTCATCCTTATTATGATTTGCTTCACCATTTCGCGCGAGTCTCCTCATTTGTTTCAATGGGGATTCCCGGCTACTCGGATCCACGTTTCTCTCTCTCTTCTTTTTCTTTTTTTCTTCCCTTTTTTTCTTTTTTTTTTTTACAGTGGGGGTTGGCAGCTTTTTCCTCACGATTACCTTTCACGCGAGTGCAGGAATTCAAGTTTCCGTAGAGTGCTAAGAAGAAATTCGGGCAATCCCTATAGTCGAAGGCTATTGAACACATTAAGTGCTAGGTGTGGGAGCATTGCCTCAGATTTATTTTGTGAGTTGGGCTTAGCGATTCCGCCATGACTCTTCCCCTTGACGTGTGCACCCGCCATAATTGGGCTCTCTTCGAGCGCGTGCCATGACGCCCGTGCATCCGGAATCGGGGCGATATTATTTAGCAAGGAAACACGGTCCTAGAAAATTCCAAGGAGGTGTATTATTCTATATTAAGCAACCATGCAAGCAGGGCAATCATGCATTCTCTTTTTTTTTTATTTTCTTTGTTTTGTGTTTGTTTTGTTTTTTTTTTGCTTTGTCCTTTTTTGTTTTTGTTTTTTTTTTGTTTTGTTTTTTTTTCATAAGAAAATATTGTTGTTACGTATAAGTGTAGTGGTAGTAAAGGTAATAGGGAAGCAGACCATATTTTTGTTCTCTGGCCGGGGAAGGATCCGAACCAAAGTGGAAGGTTTATTCTATTTTATATATTATTTTTTTAACTGGGAAGCTGTCGGCTGGGGTGCCAATGATGAGGTAACTGTTGGCTAGGAGCCGATGATGAGGTAGCTGTCGGCTCGGGGGCCGATGATGGGGTAACTATCGGCTAGGAGCCGATGATGAGGTAGCTGTCGGCTCGGGGGCCGATGATGGGGTAGCTGTCGGCTAGGAGCCGATGATGGGGTAGCTATCGGCTCAGGGGCTGATGATGGGGTAGCTGTCGGCTAGGAGCCGATGATGGGGTAGCTGTCGGCTCGGGGGCCGATGATGGGGTAGCTGTCGACCCAAAGGCAGATAAAGAGGTAGCTGTCAGCTAGGAGCCGATGATGGGGTAGTTGTCGGCTTGTAGCCCCGATGGCTGAAAGTTGGTCGGTTTAGCGCCCCGTCGGCGGAAGGTTTAGTTGGTTTAACGCCCCGTCGGTGGAAGGTCTAGTCGGTTTAATGCCCCGTCGGTGAAAGATCTAGTTGGTTTAACGCCCCGTCGGTGAAAGGTCTAGTCAGTTTAACGCCCCGTCGGTGGAAGGTCTCGTCGGTTTAACGCCACGGCGGCGGAGGGTCTAGTCGGTTTAATGCCCCGTCGGAGGAAGGTCTAGTCGGTTTAACGCCCCGTCGGCGGAAGGTCTAGTCGGTTTAACGCCCCGTCGGCAGAAGGTTTAGTCGGTTTAACGCCCCGTCGGTGGAAGGTCTAGTCGGTTTAACGCCCCGTCGGCGGAAGGTTTAGTCGGTTTAACGCCCCGTCGGCGGAAGGTTTAGTCGGTTTAACGCCCCGTCGGTGGAAGGTCTAGTCGGTTTCTATTTGTTGGATGGCTGGAGGTCGGAGGTAAAAGTTTGCCTCGTGACTCTTCTTTCTCTTCTTCTCTTCTTCTTTTGCGTGGAGAGGCAGGTGCAAAGACCATGTTTGCCTCATGTGTCTTTTCTTTCTTTTCTTCTCTTCTTCTTTTTGTGTGGAGAGGCGGGTTCAAGGACCATGTTCACCTCGTGACTGCTCTTTCTTTTCTTCTCTTCATCTTTTATGGAGAGGCAGGTGCAAAGACCATGTTCGCCTCGTGACTGTTCTTTATCTCCTTCTCTTTTTCTTTTATGGAGAGACAGGTGTAAAGACCATGTTTGCCTCGTGACTCTTCTTTCTCTTCTTCTCTTCTTCTTTCATGTGGAGAGGCGGGTGCAAAGACTGCGTCTGCCTCGTGACTCTTTTTTCTTTTTTTTTTCATTTCTTCTTTTGTGGAGAGGCAGGTGTCAAGACCATGTTCGCCTCATGTCTCTTCTCTTCCTTTTCTTCTCTTCTTCTTTATGTGAAGAGGCAGGTGCAAAGACCATGTTTGGCCCATGTGTCTTTCCTTTCTTTTCTCCTCTTCTTTTTTGTGATGAGGCGGGCTCAGGGACCACGTCTGCCTCGTGTGTCTTTTCTTCCTTTCCTTCTCTTCTTTGTGTGAAGAGGCGGGCTCGAAGACCACGTCTGCCTCATGTGTATTCTTTCTTTTCTTCTCTTCTTTTGTGTGATGAGGCGGGCTCGAAGACCACGCCTGCCTCATGCGTGTCTTTTTCTTTATTCTGCTCCTCTTTTCTCATTAATTCTTCCACGCTGGAGTGTATTTCTCCTAATGTGCCCCCAGGTTGGGGTGTAGCTTTATTTGGTATGCATCCCCCTGAGGGGTGTGTTTTGCCTCTTTGCCTCTCTGCCCCCAGGCGGGGCGTATTTTTCAAGGCTTCTATGCCCCCAGACCAGGGTGTGTTTTTTTTTCTTCTTTCAAATGCCCCCAAGGCAGGGTGTAGCTTCTTCAAATGCCCCCAAGTCGGGGTATACTCCTCACGGCTTCTATGCACCCAGGTGGGGTATGTTTCTGCTCCTTTGAATGCCCCCCTCCAAAGCGGGGTGTTGCTCTCTTCAGGTGCCCCTGAGCCGGGGTGCATTCTCTTTATGCGCCCCCGGGCGCGGTGTGTCTTTCATGGCTTCTATGCCCCCAGATGGGGTGTGGCTTCGTTGTATGTTGTGCCCCCGAGTCGGGGTGGATTCTCTTCATGTGCCCCCACAGCGGGGTGTATATCTTTTTATGTGCCCCCTGGAGAGAGGTGCGGTTTGCTTCTTGTGCCCCCCCTGAGGCGGGGTATCTTTCTTCTTCAAATGCCCCTAAGCCGGGGCATATTCTCTATGGCTTCTATGCCCCCGGGCGGGGTAAGTTTCTTCTTCAAATACCCCTAAGATGGGGTGGACTCTTTTCTTCTTATGCCCCCAAGGCGGGATGTAACTTCTTCAAATGCCCCTAAGCCGGGGCGTGTTCTTTACCGCTCCTATGCCCCCAGGCGGGGTATGTTTCTTCTTCAAAGACCCCTAAGCCGGGGTGGACTCCTCTTTATCTGCCCCTGAGCCGGGGTATACTCTTCACGGCTTCTATGCCCCCAGGCGGGGTATGTTTCTTCTTCATATGCCCCTGGTACGGGGCGTGTCTTTTGCTTGTAACCCCCCCCCATGGCGGGGGGAAATTCTACTTTTTTTCTACCCCTGAAGGTGGAGGAGTGCTTCTCTTCACATGTCCCCGGCACGAGGGTGTATCTTTTGCTTCTTACGCCCCATTGAGGCGGGGGTGTATCTCTTTACGGCTTCTGTGCCCCCGAAGCAGGGTATGTTGTTTCTTCAAATGCCGCTTGGGCGGAGTATATCTTTCTTCTTATGCTTCCAGATCGGGATGTATGTCTCTTCGTTTCTGTGACCCGGGTCGAGGTAGATGCTTCTGCTTCTTATGTGTCAAGGGCGGAGTGTATTTTTTTGTGCCCCCAGGCTGGGGTTGGTGCTTCTGCTTCTTATGCGCCAAGGGCGGAGTATGTCTCTTTCTATGCCCCCAGGCTGGGGTACATTCTTCATGTTTCTTATACCCTTTTCGCAGGGCGTATTCTCTTGCTTCTTATGTCCTTGGATCGGGGCGTATGTTTCTTCTTCTGACGCCCCTAGGTCGGGGTATATTCTTTCTTCATGTGCTCCCAGGTCGGGATATATGTCTCTTTGCTTCTTTCCGCCCTCGGATCGGGGTAAATGCTTCTGCTTCTTATGCGCCAAGGGCGGAGTGTACCTCTTTGTGCCCCCTGAGCAGGGTGGATGCTCTGCATGTGTCCCCGGATCGGGGTGTAGCTTTGTCTCCCATGGAGGGGGTGTGTTGTTTCTTCAAAAGCCCCCAGACCAGGGTGTATTGTTCTCTTTCTTATACTCTCGAGGCGAGAGGGGTTCTTTTCATGTGCCCCCGTGGCGGGATGTGCTTCTTTCTTCGAGTGTCCCCAGATCGGGGTGAAATCTTTTCTTCTGCCCGGCCACACTGGGGGGAATGTTTGCTACTTGTGCTCCCAAGGTGGGGTGTATTGCTGCTTTTGGTGCTCCCAAGGTGGGGCGTATTGCTACTTCTGATGCCCCAGAGCGAGGTATCTTTCTCTTCACATGCCCCCGGCACGGGGTATATTCTACTTCTAGTGCCCCCAAAGTGGGGTGTATTGCCACTTCTAAGGCGGGGTGTAGTTCTTGCTTCTTTTTTTTATATGCACCCGAGGCGGGGTGTAGTTCTTGCTTCTCTTTTCTTTTTTTTTTATATGCACCCGAGGCGGGGTGTAGTTCTTGCTTCTCTTTTTTTTTTATATGCACCCGAGGCGGGGTGTAGTTCTTGCTTCTCTTTTTTTTATATGCACCCGAGGCGGGGTGAGTTCTTCTTCTTCGCTTACGTACCCCCATATCGGGGTGTATTCCTTCCTTCATATGCCCCTCCTAAGCCGGGGGATGTTGTTCGTTCTGCTTCAGATGTCCCCCGGGGGGCGGTGCATGTTGCTTCATGAACCCCGAGCCTGGGGTATATTCCTTCAAATGCCCCTAAGCCAGGGTGGACTCTCTTTTCTTCTTATGCTCCCAAGGTGGGATGTAGCTTCTTCAAATACCCCCAACCCGGGGCGTGTTCTTTATGGCTTCTATGCCCCCCTGGCGGGGTATGTTTCTTCTTCAAATACCCCTAGGCCGTGGTGGACTTCTCTTCATATGCTCCTGAGTCGGGGCGTGCTCTTTATAGCTTCTAGGCCCTCGAGGCGAGGTATGCTTCTTCTTCAAATACCCCTAAGACGAAGGTGTGATTCTTGACTTCATATGCCCCCGACGTGGGGTATATCTTTTGTTTCTTATGCTCCCGACCCGGGATGTAGCTTCTTGGCCTCATATGCTGCCGAGGCGAGGGGTATGCTGCTTCATGTGCCCCCGGGGGAATGCATTTTGCCTCTACTGCCCCGTGGCGGGGTATATCTCTTGGCTTCTTACGCCCCCAAGGTGGGGTGTGTTTTCTTCTTGTGGCCCCCGAGGTGGGGTATATCTTTCGCTTCTTATGCCCCCCCCCCTTTGAGGCGGGGTGAAGTCTTTGCTTCAAATGCCCCTAAATCGGGGTATAGTTTTATCTCATATGCCCCTGGAGCAGGGGTGTATTTCTCTTCATGTGCCCCTCAGTCGGGGTGTATCTTTATTACTTGTTGTGCCCCCAAAGGGAGGTGTCTTTCTCTTCATGTGCCCCGGGCACCGGGTGTATCTTTGCCTTTTTTTTATATGCCCCCGAGGGGGGAATTCTTCTTCTTCTGCCCCGACACGCTGGGGAATGTTTGCTTCTTGTGCCCCCAAAGTGGGGTGTATTCTCGATGGCTCCTGTGCCCCCCTTTGGTGGGGTGTATGCTTCTTCTTCAGATTCCCCTAAGGCGGGGTGTATTCTTTGTTGCTTCATGTACCCCCGAGTCGGGGTGGATTCTCTTCATGTGCCCCCATGGCAGGGTGTATTCTTTGTTGCTTCATGTACCCCCGAGTCGGGGTGGATTCTCTTCATGTGCCCCCATGGCGGGGTGTACTCTCTTTATGTGTCCCCAGGGGTGGGGTGGGGTTTGCCTCATGTGCGCCCTAGCAGGGTGTATCGCTGCTTGCAATGTCCCCCGAGGCGGGGTATCCTTCTTCTTCAAATACCCCTAAGCCGGGGCGTATTCTTTATGGCTTCTATGCCCCCATAGCGGGGTGCGTTTCTTCTTCAAATACCCCTAAGATGGAGTGGACTCTTTTCTTCTTATACTCCCAAGGCAGGATGTAGCTTCTTCAAATGCCCCTGAGCCGAGGCGTGTTCTTTACGGCTTCTATGCCCCCCAGGCGGGGTATATTTCTTCTTTAAATACCCCTAGGCCGGGGTGTATTCTTGCTGCTTCTCATGCTCCCGAGGCGGGATGTGACTTCTTCAAATGCCCTTAAGCCGGGGCGTATTCTTCATGACTTCTATGCCCCCCGGCGGGGTATGTTTCTTCTTCAAATGCCCCTAAGCCAGGGTGTGTTCTTTTACTTTTTGCGCCCCTCAGGGCGAGGTGCATTCCTCTCCATGTGCCCCTAGCATGGGGTGTGCTTTTGTTTCTTATGCCCCCAGGTCGGGGTACCTTCCTTCTTCATATACCCCTAAGCCAGGGTGAGTTTCTCCTTTTGTGTGTCCCCAGGCCGGGGTGAATTCTTTTCTTCTTATGCCCCCATGGTGGGGTATGTCTTTTGCTTCATGTGCCCCCATATCGGGGTGTATTTCTCTTCTTCAAATGCCCCTAAGCTGGGGTGCAACTCTATTTCTTCTTATGTTCCCAGGTCAGGGCGGATTCTTCTTCAAATGCCCCGAAGCCGGGGTGTAGCTTTTGCTTTGTGCCCCTCAGTTGGGGCGGATTCTCTTCATGTGCCCCTGGGAATGGGGTGTATCTCTTTTTTTTACCTCTTATGCCCCCGTAGCAGGGTATATATCTTCTTCTTATCCCCCATGGCGGGGTATATGCATGCTCTCTTCGGGAGTGGTGGCCGTGCTTGGGCTCATTGCTATAAAGCATTCCCCATAGCGGGCAGCCATTCACCAACCTACAATTGTGGCTCGCTGGGTCTTTTAACAGCCACTCGAGGGGCCGTCTTATGCCGGATGGAGGTAGTAGGAAGGAGGAACGAGCGGGGTCATTGCACCGCAGACTCGGAGCCTCCTAGAGTCGGGCGGGATGCCGGGTTTCTTCTTGCTCTTTTAGTCGGCGATGCTGGCCAACTTTTCTTCCTTTCTTCTCTCTTTCTCTCTTTTTTTTTCCTCTTTTTTTCTTTTTTTTTCTCCTCTTCTTCTTGTATGATTGACCAGGGTGGAGGTGCAGGAGAGCGCTCACCCCCTCAGGGAGGGGATGAGTGGTTCGCTCCACCGCATCAACCCCACAATGGTAATCTTTGTTCAGCACGGGTCTCGATGGACGTGGCCGTACAACCCTCTCTTGCCAATTCTTTCTCTTTTTTTTACTTCTTTCTTTTCTCTTTTTCTTCTTTTCTTCTTTTCTTCTCTTCTTCTCTTCTTCTTTTCTTCTTTTCTTCTTTTCTTCTTTTCTTCTCTTTCTTTTTGAGGAAAAGGGGGGTTTGATTTCCCCTCCCTTCTCTTCTCTTTCTCTTCTCCCTTTTTTTAAAATAGCCCCCATGATTCTTGGAAGCTGCATATGCTTCGAAGCAGCGTCCTCGAGGCCACGAAGGCAGCTGCACCGAGTTTGGCTTTTCTCCCCATAGGACTGGCGAAGACAACACCTGCCATTCATCAAAGCAGGCAAACATCCTTAATTAGGAGGCCATGAGGCCCTAAATCCCGGCGAAGAGATGAAGGGTGATTTAGGTCCCACCGGGCGTGCCAGACTTGTGGACGCACTTTTCGTTCGTTTATTATGCTCGTCTCTTCGGGAATGGTTGATTCATCTATTAAGTGCATGGGCATGCCAGTCACAAAGTGACAATTTATTCGGACTCCGAAGAGCCCACGGTGCGCTCGATCTGACTCGGTCAGACGATTGTGTGGTTCGTGTCGGGACTAAAACCCGTCGCACCATAAAGGTCACGGCATCATTTACATCCCCCATACGAGGGAACACCCTTGATTAATTGCCGAGATTCAAGGCCTCATGGCCAAGAAATCAATTGCATGGAAGGTCTATTACGAGGTATTGAAATCCTCGCGCGAGGGCGAGAAGAAAACCATTCGCGGTCATGTCAGTCGTGTACTGACCATTTAATGTTCGGACGAATGTCCGGCTCGAGAAGATCATGGTTGTCGCGGGAAAACCGGAACGCATGTATGCCGAGGGACGGCAAATCTATTGTTCGGAAGAGCGGAGAACGTTCGGCTGAGCCTCGGTTAGAGCGGTCAAAAACCAATAAATCTGTTGGCCCGGTGCAAGAGCAAGCTGCGACCATACTGCGGTGGGCCCCCGCGGTCGAAACAAGACTTGCATGAGCGTCATTAATATTTCTGGTGCCAAGGGGCAACGAGGGAATATCCCTTGAATCGGATGGAAAGCCTTATGTCTAGGGAAGTGGACGTTCGAAACGTGTCGGTCATTCGGGAGACCGTTTAATATTCGGACGGGTGTCCGGCTTGAGAATACCGTAATCGTCGCAGAAGGACCTAGAACATATGTACGCCGGGACACGGCAAACATATTATTCCGAGACTCTGAAAACATTCTGTTAAATCTCGGTTAGTGTAGCAGGAAACCAATGAGTTTGTTGGCCCGGTGCAAGATCGAGTCAGGGCCATGCCAGGGGCGCCGCCCGCGGTCCAAACGGGGCTTGCGTGGGCATTATTAATGTTCTCGGTGCCGGAGGGCAGCGAGGAAGAGTCCTGAGACTAGATTCCAAAACCGAAAACGTGTTCAAAGGGAGTGGGCTATAGGCCAAGGATATGGGTCAGACAGTGACCATAATCAGGACGGACCCGAGGTCCCAGCATAGCCCACGAAGGCCTTATTGATATTCCCATGTGTAGGGTCCAGGGATGACGGGAGCCGTCCCGTTCTATTCCGATTTTTGTCGGTCGCTTGCGGACCACTTGATATTCGGACAAGTGTCCATATTGAAGGTACGACGTAGATGGAAGCAACCTCGTACAAACGTACGCCGAGTTCACGGCAACTTCAATGAAAGAGCGGGAACAAATCCCATTAGGATGAATCCGATTCGACAGGCTATTGGCCCAGAGCAATGCCGGGTTACGACCATGTCAGGATGGGAACCGTCGGCCATATCAGTCACACATGGAACTTTTCATGTTCGGACACCGGTCCGTAATAGAAACGCAGCGGAAATCGAGGTGAACCCGTTCAAATGTCTGCCGAACGTGCGGCAATTTTAGTAGTGGCTCGGAAGGGATCCGGCCCGAGAAATGAGTCCGGTTTAATCGGAATATCGGCCCGAGGCGAGGTCATGTCGTGGCTATTTTGGGATAATTCCGAAGACTCAGGCCCAACCTGGAAGGGCGGCATGATTGTTCCTTCAGCATCGGGTCACGGGGAGAGAGGGGGGGTTGCAACATAGATTTTACCATTTTCTTTATCTGGGCTTTAAATTATGTGCATATATATATATTATTACTTATTTCCCTTTTATGTATTTATTCTGGATGATTTCTCTATTTTGTTTATTATTATTACTATTATATTTTCCCTTTCCTTTTTCTTACTATTATTATTATTATTTCACATTTTTTGTTTATTTCTCATATATGTATATTCAGGTTTATTTATTTATCATAATTTTTATTAATTTATTATCATTATTATCATTATCATTATCATGACATATTTATATATATTTATATATATTTATTTTGGAAGGAAAAGTGGGCCGTTGGGGGCAAAAAGGGGTGTACCGGCAAAGGCAGGGAGAGCGTGCCGAAGAGGGGCTGGGAGAGTGTACCGGGTAGGTTAGAGGGTGCCGGAGAAGTGCCAAGAGAGTGTGCCGGAGAGGGAGTTGGCGGGCGTGCCGGGCTAACTCGAAGTCTGTACAACGTCTGCTAGCACACGCGCGGAGTCTGTACACTATCCGTTTGCTGCAACTCCAAGTCTATACATCGGCTGGTTGCTGCAACACAAAGTCTGTACGTCCGTCAGCTCAAAGTCTGTACATTCTCGGACCAAGCCTATGTGGCCCGTGTACTCCATGCATTCAAAGTCTGTACATTCCTATCTTTACCTACGTTCACTGGCTTAGCAAACCCACAAGTTCGTACATTGGTTGCATAGCTTGCCATGCATAGCCGGTGCACTCTTCATTTGCTACAAACTCAAAGTCTGTACATCATCTGCTAGCACACACGCAGAGTCTGTACATTTTCCATTTGCTGCAACTCAAAGTCTATACATTGGCTGGTTGCTGCAACACGAAGTCTGTACATTGGCTGGCTGCTGCAACACAAAGTCTGTACATTGGATGGCTGCCGCAACACAAAGTCTGTACATTGGCTGGTTGCTGTAACACGAAGTCTGTACATTGGCTGGTTGCTACAACACAAAGTCTGTACATTGGCCGGTTGCATGCACACAAAGTCTATACATTGGCTGGTTGCTGCGACACGAAGTCTGTATATCGGCCGGTTGCATGCACACAAAGTCTGTACATTGGCTGGTTGCTGCAACACAAAGTCTGTACATTGGCCGGTTGTATGCACACAAAGTCTGTACACTGGCTGGCTGCTGCAACATGAAGTCTGTATATTGGCTGGCTGCTGCAACACAAAGTCTGTACATTGGATGGCTGCCGCAACACAAAGTCTGTACATTGGCTGGTTGCTGCAACACGAAGTCTGTACATTGGCTAGTTGCTGCAGCACAGAGTCCATACATTGGCTGGTTGCTGCAGCACAAAGTCTGTACATTGGCTGGTTGCTGCAACACGAAGTCTGTACATTGGCTAGTTGCTGCAGCACAGAGTCCATACATTGGCTGGTTGCTGCAGCACAAAGTCTGTACATTGGCTGGTTGCTGCAGCAAAAAGTCTGTACATTGTTGTCACAAGCACATTAAGTCCATACATTCGTTCACGGCATGTCTGAACATCCATTTTCAATGTACATACTTTACTATCTGCATTTGTGCAACCCTTCATGCAAAGTCTATACATTGCTAAAGAGACGGTGAGCATGAGAGAGATGGTGGGGAGAAGAGATGAGACGGTGGGAGCGTGCCGGGCTAGGAAGCACAGGGTATGCCCGGGGAGGCTTCAAAGGGCTGTGCCGGTGGCGGCGGGGGCTTGGAGCGTGCCGGCGAAAGGAGAAAGGGAGCGTGCCGGCGAAAGGGGGGGGCCACGAAGGGTGTGCCGGGAAAGGCGAGGATAGGGAGCACCGGTGAAGGGCGCAGCGAGGTGTGCCGGCGAAGGGCGTGCCGGCCAAGGGTGGCTAGAGGGTATACCGGCGAGGGTGGCTGAAGGGGCATACCGGCGAAGGGCATGGGGAGCCCACTCCTCCTCCGTTTCTTTTAAGGCTTTTCTTTTCTTCTCTTCTGATTTTATTAAGTTTACGTGGGTTTCTTCTTTTCTTCTCTTGATCAATTTCCATTCTTTCTCCCATGAGGACAAGTTGTTTAGTTGTCGTTCGATTTGGCTCTCTTTGAGTTGATTGCGGTTCCCTTGCCTCGGTTAAAGCGTTTTACCGTTGTTCTCTTTTTTATTTGTATGTTGCTTTCTTTTAGTCCTTTTTAACGTGTGGTCGTTTCATTTGTTGGTTGCTTCTTTTATCTTTTTAATATGTTATCGTTTCTAGCAAAAAATCGGCAGCATCTCCCCTTGACCTGAGCGTAAGGGAGATACAGGGAACGCGCCCACATGGAGTGGCGGAACCCGACAACTGGAGGTGGGCGCCCGAGAGCGGCAACAACTTTAATAAAACTTCAGGAAACTCGGAGGCAACGGTGAGTGGAAGACTAACCCAGGACTGGTTAAGGGGGATGCACTGGGTAAGAAAAAGGGGCAAGTGTGCCGGGCCAAGGAGGCCAAGGACTGGAGAAGCGTACCGGGCTAAGGGAGGCCTGGGCCGTGCTGGGCCGGCTGACCAGAGGGCATGCCGGGCTAAGGAAGGCCAGGGGTGTGCCGGGCTGGCTGACCAGAGGGCTTGCCGGGCTGGGAGTGGCCAAGCTGTGCCGGGGAAGGAGAGGTGAGAGTGGGGGCACGGGTGTGCCGGGCAAGGAAGGCACGGGGTGTGCCAGGTAGCGAAGGCACGAGTGTCCCGGATAGGGGGTTAGAAGGGGCTGTGCCGCCGAGGGGCGGCAGGAGCGTGCCGCTGGCGGACGCCGGAGGAGCGGGCCGTTGAGATGCCAAAAGGGAGGTAACTTCCCACAGGCGAACGGGTGAGGGTGGTGATCAGAGGCCCTACGAAGGAGCTACGCCAAAGGGGGAAAGGATCACTACCGAGAGGCACACCACCGGAAGGGAGGAAGAAGACGGCCAGGCACGCGTAACGGCCCAAAACAACGGAGGCAGTCAGAAAACCCAAAGAGGGGGGAATTTTTATTCATCCAGAGAAAAGGCCATAACCGGCCGCGTATACATCAAAACACCGGGGTGGAAAATACAACAATGAGGGAGGAAAGATGAAAAAGAAAAGCGTGAAGCGGAGGAAATGGGAAGTTAGGGTCGGGCAGAGGCGACGGCTCTCTGGCCTTCCCCACTCCCCTTGCTACATCTCTCTTTCTCTCTTACTCTCTCTTCTCTTACTCTCTATCGCTCGCCGGTGGTCGCCGGAGGGCCTTCCTGTTCTTCTCTTCTTCTTCTTCCCTTTCTCTTCCCGCCGACGACGGTGTACGGAGCAGTAGGGGGGAGCCCAAAGCCTCCCCTCCTCCTCTTCTCTTCTTCTCTTCATCTTCTTCTCTTCTCTCTCTATTGGAAGCACCACCGTCGCCCCCCGTTCCTCTCTGTTCTCCCCTTTTTTTATACCCCTGGTCAAGCCGACGACTGTCGAGGACGGGAGTAGGTGGGGCGAGGACAGCCCAACAAGGTGCAGGTATGGGCCTGCCATGCCTTCACTGCGCGCCGAGGGATACGAGCGTTGACTGGCGTGGATGGGCTGAACGCTGTCCCGCTGGGGCTAAGGCAGGTGTGCCGCTGGAGGGCCTCGCAGGTGTGCTGCTTAAAGACTCAAGAAGTGTGCCGCTGAAGGCTTGAAATGGTGTGCCGTTGAAGGCTTGAAATAGCGTGCCATTGAAGGCTTGAGATAGTGTGCCGTTGAAGGGTTAAAATAGTGTGCCGTTGAAGGCTTAAAATAGTGTGCCGTTGAAAGCTTAAAATAGTGTGCCGTTGAAGGCCCGAAATAGTGTGCCGTTGAAGGCCCGAAATAGTGTGCCGTTGAAGGCTTAAAATAGAGTGCCGTTGAAGGCACATGGTGTGTGCCGCTGAAGGCACATGGGGTGTGCCGCTGAAGGGCCCAGGGGCGTACCGCTGAAGGGCCAAAGGGGGTACTGCTGAGGGGCCAAAGGGGTGTGTCGCTGAAGGGCCCAAAGGGCGTGCCGCTGAAGGCCTAAATGGGTAGTTATGAGCCCGTTGTGAGCGCGAGTTATGGCTTGTTTGATTTTCTTCGAGGCCCATGGATTGTGGGGCTCTTGAGGGTTGAGTTCTCTTCATTGTCGTGACCCCAGAGATAGCTCCACGGCAGTGTATGTGCGTTCGGGGAGTCCGGACGGCCCCGCTTTTCTACAGCTTCTTCGGTTGAAGTTGTTATTGGTGCTGGACTAGTTGGGATGTATGTGTGTGCAATTTTGTACGTCCACAATCTCGGATATCCTCCTTACGGGTGTATACCTCTCACGGCGGTATCGGGCACTCTCCTTTTACGGAAAGTCGAAAGGGGCGGTGTGGCACGGGAATGTCGGGCTAAGGGTTAACCGGACAGGGTGCGGGCGTGCCAGTCGATCTCTCGACAATCCCTCATGGAACCAGGGTTTGACCGGGGAAGCGCCACCAGGGCGCGGCACACGGCTCAGGCGATCGGGTGACACATGGAGAGAAGGGGGGTTCCATGGGTGCGAGTGCATAGGCGATTGCGGGAATCGTGTACAGGACGTCTTTCCCCACTGGCCGCAAGCAACCGGTGTTTATTTACATCGGATTGAATCCGAATACCTTCGTTCCATGCTGAAGAAAAGTCTATATGTATGTCTGAAGCCATGGGTGGAGGGCCGGGTGCATTCAACAGCTAGGGGTACACATTCAACTGGGGGATGTTCACTGGGGTTAGGGTATCGGGCACGGATGTCGAGTGGTGCGGGTAGGAAGCTGGAGGCCCGAATACGGGCATATGTATTTCACTGGTTTTATGATGAGCCACATGGGCTTTACAAATGGGCCGAGGAGACTGAAGTACAACGAGCGCAAGCCGCGGGACATTTTCGACACGTGAGTCGGCCCCCGGGTCATTGCGTGACAAAGCGGGTGTCCGCGTGTTTTACTGGAACTCTTTACAGAGAAGTTGGTGTGGGTCCGACTGCCTTGGTGGTCAGAACGGACATGGCTGGGGCCTGGCGAAGGTCGGACGCGGCTCGAGGTGAGCGGTCGGGTCCGGGTCTCGGACGGCGAGTGTTGTCGTGCTGGAGAGTCAAGGTCGGCCCCGGGACTGTAATTCCCAGGCAAGAGGTCCGACTAGACTTGATTTGTCAATCTGAGGGGCCGACGGCCAACTGGAAGATAAATGGTGGGCACGCGGATCCGCGTCGAGGGCTGATGCTATCTTTACGCGGTACCCTTCATCACCGTTGTAAGTGTCGTAAGTCGACGTACACGGGCGGACCCGGGGTGCCGGCGTATTCGCTGTTGGTACGGTCATCTTACACGTGGCGGGGATGGACTTGGCATGAGATGGATAGACACCGCGTGAGGGGAGTACGTGAGACATACCCTCGACGTGTGTGAGCCGACTAGCAAGCCAACCGCGCGCGCACTTGTCTTCTCGCGTTCCCGGCCCTTTTCGAAACCTCGGGAGTGCGAGGGTGCGACAATTAGGCCGGGGAAGATCGCTCGTCCGACTGTGTGTTCCTGCGTTCTTCATATATCCCACCATGTTTGCATGCCTTGGCAAGGGGGGCAATTTATAGAAGTTCGGAGGGGTGGGGGTGGGGTTTAGGCGGACCAAGTTGAGGGTCCAACTTGATCCGGGTAAACCCCCCAAATAGTGTTTTTGTTTTCATTTTATTTGAATTTTTTATGTGTTTTTTTTTGTGTGTGTGAGTGGAAGAGATGGAGTTTAAGCGGACCAACTTGGGGGTCCAAGCTGGTCCGCCTAAACCCCCTCCCTTGGGGGGGTTTAGGCGGACCAAAGTGTCCTTTTTTTATTTTAAAAATCTTTTTTTTGTTATACAAGGGTTTAGGCGGACTAGCCTGGTGGTCCAGGCTGGTCCGCCTAAACCCCCCCCCCCCCTTGGGGGTTTAGGCGGACTAGCTTGGAGGCCCAAGCTGGTCCGCCTAAACCTGTGACGACCCGAAATCCGAGTACCAGAAAGGAACTGGCGCGTCTCGAATCTCGGTCCGCCAACCCACGAGCCTAAAGACTCGGAAGGGTAGAAAGGGATGGTGTGGGAGTACAAGAGAAGCCGAAACAACCGCAGAGATAGCACAATAATTTAAAATAAAATGCACATAATAATATAAATAAATAAACTGCTGCAAGGTCCACAGAGTCTCATGTCCAAAATGAAAGTACAGTCAACAGAAAGAAAAGTACAACTACACGGGACATCCCCCGGAGTACAACTACACGGGGCATCCCCCGGCTCTGGCAGACTGGCGGCTAACCCTGGCTAGAAGAACCACGCTGGAACTCGGTCGCACCTCTCGATGACCCTGCCTCACCTGAAAAGCAGGGGTGAGCCTAATTTCATTGGCCCAGTAGGGATCCCGCGAATCCCCACCTCGCACGGAGAACGAGAAAGCAGAAGGCAACCCTACCTAACAGGAGTACGGTAGAACCAACAAGCTAGAGTAAATAAACGGACAATCCATCTACTCTAACAGTACTGCACTACAAAACCTCGGTCCAAGAAAACTCGAGTCCACACCTGCCAGTAAACAGGAGCACTACCCACTGGAAGAACGACCGGAAGTGTCCCCTGACGTCTTATACCGCGTCACAAGTGTCTAGCTGCAACGCCCCGGGCGTGAGACTCACACACGCAACAAGTACCACAACAAGGACTAGCTGGGGTCACGCTCGTCAGCGCGTGTCCTAAGCCCCCAACTACGTGTGCACACACAGACCATCTGCTCTAGGTCGGGTCCTCTAGCTGGTTTTCCCCCCCACCGGACTCTAGTGGCAAAGGCAAGGGGCCCTACGGTAACCAGCCTAAAAACCGCCTCTCACTGGGTCTCGCTCTCCACCACTCCCAGGTGGGTCCGCACCCGCGTGCGCAGGAAGCTATGACTAGTGGACAGGTCACTGGAAGTAAGGACAGACTCACGGAAACCACCGTCGAAGAAACGGAACCGCAGGTGCAGCGCAGAGCCTGACGGTCTACCCCTGGGCTGTCACAGGCTGCGTCACATGGCTCTGACGGTCCAGCCCTGCAGCATCACGAGCCAGAAGGGAAAACAGACTGTGACGCACCCCTCCTGGGCCATCACAGGGTTGTGACGCACCCACACTGGGCCGTCACAGGGCTCTGACGGTCCAGCCCTGGGCCATCACGAGCAACGGTGGAAATAGACTATGACGCGCCCCGCCCGGGCCGTTACAGCACCTGACGGCCCGACCTGGGCGCGTCAGGGTGGTTGGGTCCACCGCTCTGACGCACCCCCACCGGGAAGTTATAGGGCTGTGACGCGCCAGGCCTGGTGCGTCACAGGCCCTAAGCCCCCCCAACGGTCAAGAATCAACGGTCAAAAAGCCAACGGTCAGAAGGCCTGACGGTCTAGCCCTGGTGCGTCACAGCGCCCTGGCGGTCTGTTGTGGGACCGTCACAGCCACAGACCCCAACGGCTTAAACAGGGGGTGTAACGCGCCTCCCTAGGTGCGTTACACCATGTTACGGTCTCTGGAAGGACCATCACACCCACCCGACGGTGGAACGGCGTGAAACGCCCAAAAAATTTAAACCACGCCCCCATGCCTCCAAGGGAGAGGGGGAAAACAAAGGGGAAGACCCCAGGGGACCCCAAGCATGATTCTAGGCCATCAAAACGCCGAATCGCGGCTCAAATCCATAGATCAAGCGAGCTTTCCCAAAAGCATGGTTTAGGCCTAACCCGCTCAAAAATGCCCCTCTCGGCTCCCATTCGGTCTACAAATCGCGGGGAACGATGGGATGAGCATAAGGATTCATCCCCCTACCTCAATGGAGCGAATGCTCCACCAAATCGATGCCGAAATCAAGGAAGAAGCTTTGAGACCCACGAACGCCCCGCCTCTCGCCGCGAAAAGAACACCACCGGGACCGCCTCGCCGCCGTTGCCGGAGTGAAGAAGGCCGCATCTCGGTCGCCCGGG
The DNA here is from genome assembly GCA_022559845.1 of Amorphophallus konjac. Taxonomy (NCBI): domain Eukaryota; kingdom Viridiplantae; phylum Streptophyta; class Magnoliopsida; order Alismatales; family Araceae; genus Amorphophallus; species Amorphophallus konjac. The sequence goes on along the minus strand of CM040118.1, from coordinate 252,777,909 downwards.
GAAGAAGCACGGTGCGCGGTGGAGAGGGCGCTCTCCAACGGTTAGAAAGGAGGAAGGAGAAGAAGAAGAAAAAGGTGGAAAAGAAAAAGAAAAGATATGGTATTTATAGAAAATCCATAAAATCAGAAAAATCCCAAAAAAATAGAAAAATACACCTCCTCGATCCTCTCGACGCGCTGATCGCAACGGTACCACTCGCGGGTAGGTGAACGACCCGGTTCACCCGCTACAGGGTTCTGTAGGAGTTTCCGAGACACACACGCGGGAATCGGAAAACAACGAAAAAAGCCGCGGAACACCTTCCGGGCCTCCGAACTGACCCGAATCTCACGGATCCAAACATGAAAGGTGTCCGAAACGAAATTTCGGACACAATGGAGTCAGACACTCCGAGAAACCAGATCCGAGACTCATGAAGAAGGATTCGAAAGGGTCCGGGACATCACAGCCCTCCCCCCTTAAGCGAATTTCATCCTCGAAATTCAAGAACAAAGCACAAGAACGGGGAAAGGCTCACGCAAACAAATAAGGATAAAGCTCTCGCATCTCATCCTCACGCTCCCAAGACGCCTCGCCGCCAGAATGATGCTACCAGACCACCTTGACCAGAGAAATAACATTGCTCCGCAGGCGCTGCTCTCGCCGATCCTCAATGCGAACAGGATACTTCGGAAAGGACAGATCTGGGGTCACCTCAGGCCAAACGGCATCCTCGAGAACATGGCAATCATCGGGCATGTACTTCCGAAGAATCGACATGTGGAACACATCATGCACGGCGGAAAGCTCCGGAGGTAGCTGCAACCGATAAGCAACTTCCCCAACACGCTCAACGATGGAAAAGGGACCAATGTAGCGGGGACTCAGCTTCCCACGCCTACTGAAACGCATCACACCCTTCGTGGGAGAAACTCTCAAGAAAACTCGGTCTCCCACAGCAAAGCTGAGAGGTCGCCTCCTCCGATCGGCATAACTCTTCTGTCGGCTCTGAGCCGTCAACATCTTCTGCCAAACGAGATGCACCACCTCAACACACTGCTGCACCAAATCTGGTCCGGTCAGGGCACGCTCACCCACCTCGAACCAATCAAGTGGAGTCCGACAAGGTCACCCATACAATGCCTCATAGGGAGCCATACCAATGCTCGAATGATAGCTGTTGTTATAGGCAAACTCCACCAATGGCAGATGGTGGGTCCAACTCCCTTGCCATTCTAAGTAACACGCTCGCAACATGTCCTCCAAAGTCTGGATGGTCCACTCAGACTGACCGTCTGACTGAGGATGATAGGCCGAGCTGAATGCCAATTCGGTGCCTAGAGCCTTCTGGAAGCTCCTCCAGAATCCAGAAGTGAAGCGGGGATCACGATCGGACACAATGGAGATGGGGATTCCATGCAATGGAACGATCCGCTCCACATACAAACGAGTCAAGCGCTGCACGCTCCAACTGACCTTGACCGGCAGCAATCGCGCCGTCTTCGTCAGTCTATCCACTAGCAACCAGATACTATCCTCCCCGCTGGACGTCCTCGGTAACCCAACCACGAAATCAGTGGTCACGTGGTCCCACTTCCACGCAGGAACATCCAAGGGCTGAAGTGTGCCTCCTGGTCGCTGGTGCTCAGCCTTCACCTGCTGATAGGTCAAACACCTGGCCACAAATTCCGCTACATCTCTCTTCATGTCAGGCCACCAAAACTGCCTCTTCAGGTTCTGGTACATCTTAGCCGACCCGGGGTGCACGGCATACCGACTCCCATGAGCCTCACGCAATACCGTACGCCACACCTGCCCCTCGGCTGGCACGTACAACCTACCTCTGAATCTCACGGCTCCATCCTCTCCGAACTCCACCTCGGCCATCGACAGAATACGAGGTAGCTCGGGGTCCGCTCGCTGAGCCTCAGTCACCTGTCGACGCACCGCGGGCGTGACAGTCAGACTCGCAAGGACAGCCGAACCCTGGTCCTGAGGGACCTTAAGCCTAAAAGTCATGGCCGGAACCTGCTCCCAAGGCCTCCACTTCCTTAACAACATCCGACTGACCATTACTCTCCTACTCAGAGGATCAACCACGACGTTCATCCTGCCAGGCTGATAAGACATAGTGAAATCATAATACTTCATATACTCCATCCACCTCCTCTGCCTGAGGTTAAGATCCCTCTGCGTGAACACATATCTCAAACTCTGATGGTCAGTGAAAAGCTCAAACCTCTCGCCATACAAATAATGCCTCCAGATCTTCAGAGCGAAAATCACCGCCGCCAACTCAAGGTCATGAGTAGGGTAGTTCGCCTCATGTGGCTTCCACTGCCGTGACGCATACACCACAACTCTCCCATGCTGCATCAACATAGCACCGAGACCTACCCCGGAAGCATCCGTACACACCACGAAACCACCCGAGCCAGATGGCAACACCAAAATCGGAGCAGTGATAAGCAATCTCTTCAGCTGCACGAAGCTCCGCTCACACTCCTCCGTCCAGACGAACGGCACCTCCTTCCGCGTAAGCCTGGTCATCGAGGCTGCAATACGAGAGAAATCCTGAATAAACCGCCGATAATAGCCTGCGAGCCCCAAGAAACTCCGAATCTCCGTGACAGAACTCGGCCTCGGCCACTGTACCACAGCCTCGACCTTAGCCGGGTCCACGGAAACACCATCACCAGAAATCACGTGCCCCAAAAAGTGCACCTCACGAAGCCAGAACTCGCACTTACTGAGCTTCGCATACAACTGGTGATCGCGCAACGTCTGCAGCACCACACCCAAATGGTGCACATGCTCCTCGACAAACCGCGAATACACAAGGATGTCGTCCACGAATACGACCACGAACTGGTCCAAGTACGGATGAAACACCATATGCATCAAATCCATGAATGCTGTGGGGGCATTGGTGAGTCCAAACGGCATCACCAAGAACTCATAATGCCCATACCTCAATCGAAACGCCATCTTCTCCACATCCGACTCTCGAATCCGCAGCTGATAATAGCCCGATCTCAAATCGATCCTCAAAAATACCCGGGCCGACTGAAGCTGGTCGAACAAGTCATCAATCCGAGGCAACGAATACATGTTCTTAACAGTCGCATGGTTCAACTGACGGTAGTCGGCACAGTCTCAAACTACCATCCTTCTTCTTCACAAACAACACCGGCGCACCCCACGGGGAATAACTAGGATGAATATACTCCTTGGCCAGTAACTCCTACAACTGCGCCTTCAGTTCTCGCAACTCCGCAGGCGCCATCCGATAAGGGGCCTTCGACATAGGCGCCGTACCCGGCACCACCTCAATCACGAAATCAATCTCTCGCTACGGTGGGAAGCCTGGTAGCTCCTCGAGAAAAACATCAGGAAACTCGCACACGACAGGAATGTCCTCCACCTCAGGACACTGCCGATCCCTCAAAACTACGGATGCGAGAAAGCCCTGACAACCCGCATCAAGCAAGCGTAGCCGAAATAAGCAAGCGAGAAGAGGAAGACCGAATACCTTGGAAATAGAAGGTGGGTCCACGAAGCTGTCGGAAGTAGACCTTCTTCAAGCTGCAATCCACCAAGGCATGATGAGCCTCGAGCCAATCCATGCCCAAAATCACATCGAAGTCCTGAAGCGGCAACGCGTAGAGTCTAACCGGCAAGTTCCGCCCTTCCACCCACACAGGTACCTTCTCAAAGTAGTACGGGGTGATCATGAAGTCACCAGTAGGCAACTCTACCGTCAAATCACAGGACACCTCGGTCACTGGGTCCTCCACACTCTGAGCAAAATCCTCCGAGATGAATGAATGAGAAGCACCCGAATCAAACAAAACACGAGCCGCACAACCCAAAATCGAGAGAGTACCTTCCACCAAATGCGACGCCTCAGCCTCTGCCCTGGTTATGTGAGTCACTCTGCCTCGGGATCTCTGCCTCCCCATAGTAGCTGACCGTGACAACTGAGGAAACTGTCCCTGCTGCTGGTTCTGCTGCGGCTGTGATGACAACTGTTGGGACTGAAACTGCTGCTGCTGCTGAAACTCATGCGACTGGCGCGGTCTCTGCGGACAGTCATGTGCCATGTGCCCTGGCTGGTCACACCTGAAGCAAATTACGGGTGCTGAACACAGTCTATCCGGATGAGAACCACCGCACCTAGGGCAACCACCCCGTGAACCAGTCATCGAACCCTGACGCTGAAAAGTCACCGGCTGCTGAACACTGTCCATCGACTCCTGCTTTGACTCCTTACGATCCTGACACCTCTTACCAAAACCAACTTCCTTAAGCAGCTTCTTAAGCTTCGATCTAAAGGATGACAACCCTGGCGCAGGAGCCACAGACTGCGTCGCCACTGATCCACTTACTGAGAGCTGGACGGTACTCTGCTGCTGCATCCCCGTCGGCTGGCTAAAATCTGCCTGCACCTGACTAGCACTGCCCTGCCCTCGAACCTTCTGCAAATCTCTCTCCAGCGCCGCTGCTGCCTTACATGCCGCATCCAAAGTAGTCAAACCTGACGCAAGAAGATGATGCCTCAACTCTAGCCGCAGACCACCCACAAACTGATCGGTCTTCACCTCCTCATCTGCCACGATATGAGGAGCATAACGGCCCAACTCGATAAACCTGGCACGGTACTGCATCACCGTCATGTCACCCTGAGTCAGCTCCATAAACTCACGCAACCTCTGTGACCTGACAAAGGATGGACAGAAAGCACGCTCGAAAGCTGTGACGAACTCCTGCCATGCAATCTGCCGAAGAGGACGGGACTGGAACACTGAACCCCACTCTGACATCCACCAAGTACGGGCCGCCCCCTGAAGACGATGAGTAGCCAACGCTACCTCCTCCCACTGGAAGAATGACCGGAAGCGTCCCCTGACGTCTTATACCGCGTCACAAGTGTCTAGCTACAATGCCCCGGGCGTGAGACTCAGACACGCAACAAGTACCACAACAAGGACTAGCTGGGGTCACGCTTGTCAGCGCGTGTCCTAAGCCCCCAACTACGTGTGCACACACAGACCATCTGCTCTAGGTCGGGTCTTCTAGCTAGTTTTCCCCCCCCACCGGACTCTGGTGGCAAAGGCAAGGGGCCCTACTGTAACCAGCCTAAAAACCGTCTCTCACTAGGTCTCGCTCTCCACCACTCCCAGGTGGGTCCGCACCCGCGTGCGCAGGAAGCTACGACTAGTGGACAGGTCACTGGAAGTAAGGACTAACTCACGGAAACCACCGTCAAAGAAATGGAACCGCACACACACGGTGTAGCGCAGAGCCTGACGGTCCACCCCTGGGCCATCACAGGCTGTGACGCGCCTACACTAGCGCGTCACATGGCTCTGACGGTCCGGCCCTGGAGCGTCACGAGCCAGAAGGGAAAACAGACTGTGACGCACCCCTTCTGGGCCGTCACAGGCTGTGACGCACCCACACTGGGCCGTCACAGGGCTCTGACGGTCCAACCCTGGGCCGTCACGAGCAACGGTGGAAACAGACTGTGACGCGCCCCGCCCGGGCCGTCACAGCACCTGACGGCCCGACCTGGGTGCGTCAGGGTGGTTGGGTCCACCGCTCTGACGCACCCCCACCGGGGCGTTACAGGGCTGTGACGTGCCAGGCCTAGTGCGTCACAGGCCCTAAGCCCCCCCAACGGTCAAGAATCAATGGTCAAAAAGCCAACGGTCAGAAGGCCTGACGGCCTAGCCCTGGTGCGTCACAGCGCCCTGGCGGTCTGTCGTGGGACCGTCACAGCCACAGACCCCAACGGCTTAAACAGGGGGTGTAACGCGCCTCCCTGGGTGCGTTACACCATGTGAGGGTCTCTGGAAGGACCGTCACACCCACCCGACGGCGGAACGGCGTGAAACGCCGAAAAAATTCAAACCACGCCCCCATGCCTCCAAGGGAGAGGGGGAAAACAAAGGGGAAGACCCCAGGGGACCCCTAGCATGATTCTAGGCCATCAAAACGCTGAATCGCGGCTCAAATCCATAGATCGGGCGAGCTCTCCCCAAAGCATGGTTTTGCCCTAACCCGCTCAAAAATGCCCCTCTCGGCTTCCATTCGACCTACAAATCATGGGGAACGATGGGATGAGCATAAGGATTCATCCCCCTACCTCAATGGAGCAAATGCTCCGTCGAATCGACGCTGAAATCAGGAAGAAGCTTTGAGACCCATGAACCTCTCGCCGCGAAAAGAACACCACCGGGACAGCCTCGCCGCCGCCACGCCGTTGTCGGAGTGAAGGAGGCCGCGTCTCGGTCGCCTGGGGAAGAAGCACGGTGCGCGGTGGAGAGGGCGCTCTCCAACGGTTGGAAAGGAGGAAGGAGAAGAAGAAGAAAAAGGTGGAAAGAAAAGAAAAGATATGGTATTTATAGAAAATCTGGAAAATCGGAAAAATCCTGAAAAATAGAAAAATACACATCCTCGATCCTCTCGACGCGCTGATCGCAACGGTACCACTCGCAGGTAGGTGAACGACCCGGTTCACCCGCTACAGGGTTCTGTAGGTGTTTCCGAGACACACACGCGGGAATCGGAAAACATGCTGAAAAAGCCGCGGAACACGTTCCGGGCCTCCGAACTGACCCGAATCGCACGGATCCGAACACGAAAGGTGTCCGAAACAAAATTTCAGACACAACGGAGTCGGACACTCCGAGAAACCAGATCCGGGACCCACGAAGAAGGATCCGAAAGGGTCCGGGACATCACAAAACCCCTCCCCAAGGGGGGGTTTGGGCGGACCAGGTAGAGAGATAGAGAGAGAGGGAGTGTCCCCCCTTCTATAAAGCCCGGTTTTTTTGGTTGGTTTCTTCCCAATTTGGCTAGAGACGAAAAGGACAGAAGGATACTAAAAGGATACACTGGTGGACTGGCTGCTTGCCCGCGAAGATCGAGGGATTGACGTGTGCGACCCCACGTATTCTCGGGACTCCGTCTTCGCGAATTCTTCCACGTACGAGTACGACGAACGAGCTTTGCACGAACCTCGGACCGCGTTTGCACGAACAGGGACTGGGGAGGGCTGTCGGCCCTCCGGGCTGAGGAGAGGGCGCGGCCCCCCAGAGAGTTCACCCTCCCTGGGGGCGCGGCCACGCCCTGGGGCACACGGGCCCCTCGGGCAAAGCCGTAACCCCGAGGGTTAGCCCCCGGTGGTCTTCCTTTGTCGTCTGGGAATATCCCTTGGGGGATATGAAGTTCTGGGGTATCGAAATGGCCCATGAGAGCCATTGTTCTTCGAGTTGTAGTGGCCGCTCGCAAGGTGTTCGGGCGAATGCCCGACACACCCCGGGTTGCCGAACGAGCAGCGTAGGTGGCCGACGGGCCTTGGATTTGGCCAAGGGCCGAGGGTAGGAGTCTGTAGGGGCTGGGGGGAGGCACCTTGGGCTGATGGGCCCTACCTCGTGCTACGTGCCATGTTGTACAGCGGGCTGGCAGGGTAGTCTTGGGTCACCCCGAGAGCTAAGTTCAGTGGCTTGTTGCCACGTGTCTGAGGGTCGGGGGTGGCCTCAACTTACTGGGGCGTTGTTGTAGGACCCCATTAGTTGGGACCATGGGATGGCCCATGGGTTGGTGTAGAAGGGTTGAAACACGTGCGCCCACAAGGTGTTCGGCAGAATGCCGAACACACATGTGTGAGCCGTACACGCGTGCGTCGGGCCTCCTGAGCCTATGGTTGACTTATTTGGGTCTCCCTTTGACCTTGGAGAGTTGAGGGAAGGCATTCCGGGGTAGGCCCCTAGCCTCTTCACTGAGTGCCATGTGGCATGGCTTGCGGTCGGAGTGTCCCCGGGGCTGCCCGGGTGACTGTGTAAAACATGGAGAAAGTCCGCGACTTATGAATCAGGAGTGGTCCCGATTGATTACTAGAGTCGTCGTGCACCCCGGCTAACGTGCTAGGGCTGTTGGTTGGACCCACTGGATTGTCGGGTGGGTCGGGTAGCCCATGCCTTGAAGGTGTTCGAGGAAATTCCTGAACCCCTATTTCTGGGTAGTTGGCTGGGGAAATAGTCCGAGTACAACATGTACCTTCCACGATTCCACCTTCTGTTGGTTCCATCTCTTGGAGAGCTTACAGACAACCTTGTTTCTTTGTCAGACGCTTCTCATCTTTAGTGGTTTACTCATTCATCATCGGGCAATCAGGGATTCGATGTTCTCGGCTCCCACATCGGAGACAGGCTCCCAGTCTCCTCCAACATTCCTCGGCTCTATGGCCGGCCTTGTCACAGTGTTTACACACTTCCTTAGAAGGTGTGGTGGTGGAGAATGGCTTGTCATTCTTCTTAAACTTCTTTTCTTTGGAGGACTCCCCTTCATTATCGAACCTCTTCTTGTTAAATAATGGCTTGAAGTTTTCGAGACTTGTGACTTGCTCCTTTGTGCCTCTTCCTCACATCCTTTCGGATAATTCAGTGGCGTCCTCGAGCAATTGTGCACATCGGACCATTTTCGAATAGACTTGGATATCTATCGATGCCAGTTGGGTAATGTCTTGAGGCCTAAGCCCGTTGAGGAACCTTCGTGCCTTCATCTTTTCAGTACACACCAAGTGGGGTGCATACCTAGACAGTCTTGAGAACTGGGCCTCATACTCGGCCATAGTCAGGGTATGTTGTTTCAGTGCGGGAAATTCCGCGGGCTTTTTCTCCTGAATGCGGTCGGAAAAGTACTTATTGTTGAAATGTTCATCAAATTCAGCCCATGTGACATAGCCACCTAGTAATGTTGCTTCTATGGACTCCCACCAACATCGAGCGTCCCGCTCCAGTTGGAAAGTAGCCAGCAAAACCTTTTCTTCATCTGTGCATTACATTACACGGAAAATTCTTTCAATTTCCTTCAACCAGTTTTCAGCATACTCAGGGTCAGACGAACCCGCGAATCAGGGTGGGTTCATGTTGCGAAAACCCCTGTGGAGATCACCAGCTCCACGGTTGCCTCCACCATGCGCCACTTGTTGTAGCGCTTGCATAAGACCTTGCACTATGCGCTGCATCTTGCGTCATTGTGCTCTTTCAGCGGCCATAATCCTACAAGAGATTTTGATCAATTTAGTTTCGTGTTTCAAATTAAATTTTTTAGATGTCAACATAAGACTTAACCCATGGCTCTACCCATCTCATCGGGTATAAAGTGTAAACCTATCCTTGGACTTGGGTTTCCTAGGAAATTTGAAATCCTAGACTTTGATACCACAAAAACTGTCACGTCCCGAGCGCGGAAGATACCCGGGGTGCGTGGCGAGTTTATATAGATCATATCAATCTGAGCATTAAGATTTTTGACATCAAGACAGGGTGCGCAAAAGACCAGGCGAATAATAACTAAGATTTAAATTTCTAAAATATATCAATATTCCAAGATGACCATTATCCAATTGACCAAAATGATAATAACTCTAGTCCATAACAATCATTATTCAAATCCCACTACTAAGCTACAAGCCTTAACAAGAACTAAACTGACATAACTGGAATATAAAGACAAGGACTCAAGAGACAAAGGACACGACTAGCTGACAATAGACGATAGGTGACTCTAGCACTCTTCACTCAGTCTCATTCCCATTCATATGGTTATTGTTATCCGAGTTACCTGAAAAAAGGTTAGAATGAACTGGATGAGCGAATCGCTCAGTAGGAATTATATCTCAAGTTCAAGCAGTCTTTAAGTAAATTACATGTTACGTGTAATGCATGTATAACTATGCATGATGGACAAGTAAGAAGTCAAGAACTGTGTAGAAAGAATATCGCATGATTTCAAGTACTATCAAGTGTCGACAAGTAAGATATCAAGAACTTTGCACAATGTTCGCACAATTTTTCAAATAAGTAAGAATCATGTTCAAGCAAGTAAGGATCATGTTCAAGCAAGTAAGGATCATGATCAATCAAGTAATATCAAGTACGTGTTACTGGAATTGGCTATTTCATTCATTTCATTCAAGCAAGCACTTTGCCCTTTTGCGGGCCACGCAAGTCAAGTCAAGCACGCAAGTCATGTCACGAGAGAGTGAGTGAAATTCCTCAAGTCAAGCAAGTACTTCGGTGCAATGCTTAAACACCGTGATCATTCAACTCCCATGGGCACAAGTACTTTCGGGCGCTCCTCCTAGAACCAGATCGGGCCCCATTAATGCCAACATTCATGTATTTCTTTCGACATCTACTCTCATTTATAGCCAATATAAAATTTCAAGGGGTTAACCATTGTAGGAAACATAAGGTAGATCATCATGGAATGGAGTTCAAGGACATATTTTTATGTAAAGATGAACTATGATTAACACGGCACAAAACACAAGGCAAGTCGAGAATCTGGGTGGAATTGACACCTCGAGAGCTGCCACAGATTATTGAATTGGTGCCCTTAAGGCAGCCATTATATTCAGAATTGATGCCCTCATTGAGGGGCGCCCATTCTGTGAACAAGACATGCTCTGAAAATCTAGGAATCAGTACTTTGACAAATGGCGCCCTTCTAGCTGCCATTATATCAGGAAATGGCGACCTACCAGGCGGCGCCCATTTTCTCGGAAGTACCTACTGTCACAAGGTTGAAACTCCAAAAAATAGTACTCAGGAAAATGGCGCCCAGAGGGCTACCATTATTTCATGAAATGGGGCCTTGATGGCTGCCATCAATTGAGGAAATGGTGCCTCCTCACAGGGGCGCCCAATCCTCTGACCCATATTGTAGCACCCCGTATAAAAAAAATGATAAAAAAATTATTATTATTAATATTTTACAAATAAAAAAGTTAATATTAGAGAGTTTATGTAAGAAGTGGGAACACGAAGTTATCATATGTAAAGATTATTCACTTAACAAGTGGCTTTCTAGTGTAGTTGGTTAAGTAACTTCCCTTTCAACCCAATGACCAAGGTTCAAATCTTAGCATCCACAATTTACTTTTTGTGCCAAATAATTATATACAATAGGCTAGCAATTAGACAAACCTACGTTGGCATCTGTCCATACGTGAATAGTGCCATGAATAGTATCACTTTTTATTTAAAAAAAAATTTCAAAAATAATTATATGTAAAAATAGAGAAAAATATAAGGATCTTATCCATGAAATTTCATTAACTAACTCCATCAAATTTTAAAGATAAAAATCATGAAAGTTAAGTGGGAAGTTTAAAATAAATAAACCACCCTCTCATAGGAGCTACAATCCACCAGACAACCTTTCGATTCCCTTATCCCCAACAGCCTGTACAAGCTGTAAAGTCCCATTATTTCAGATCTTGCCTCCCATTCGTTCATGACAGACCCTATAAACATACCCCTTTGCTACCCCCATTCTAGTCTAGCTAAGGTTGGGGCAAAGCTTTGCAGGGAATGGTTCTGCTACTACGATCTTCCAACAGGTAGGTGTTCTCAACTTTTAACTAAACTAATAGCTAATCTAGGATGATTAGTCTAGGTATTTAGTCTTAGGCTCATTTCCATACGATACTTAGTGTTTATAAAGCATGTGTTGGCTTAAATCTAGGATGATTAGTATGCCTTAGCTTCATACCTAAGATAATTAGCATGTATTAACTTTATACCCAGAATAATTAGCAAGTATTAGTCTCATATCTAGAATGATTAACATGTGTTGGCTTAAATCTAGGATGATTAGCATGCATTAGCTTCATACTTGAGATGATTAGCATGTATTTGCTTCATACCTAAGCCGATTAGCATGCATTAGCTTCATACTTGAGATGATTAGCATGTATTAGCTTCATACCTAAGCCGATTAGCATGCATTAGCTTCATACTTGAGATGATTAGCATGTGTTAGCTTTATACCTAAGATAATTAGCATGTATTAGCCTTATACCCAGAATAATTAGCAAGTATTAGCAAGTATTAGCAAGTATTAGTCTCATACCTGGAATAATTAGCATGTGTTAGCTTAAATCTAGGACGATTAGCATGTATTAGCTAATATCTATATTTGATATAGTTCATGCTTTAGTAAAGGGCCCGTCATTATGTCAATTTCTGTGAAACTAAAACCACCATGTTAAAGATGTTATATGAGAGAAACTAAAGCCTGAAAATAGTGAAAGAAGAAATTGTAGTCAAGAGAATGAAAAATGTGGAAAAAGACCAAGTTGAAAGAGGCCAAGTGGAAAAAGACCAAGTTAAAAGCACAATGAAATGATATTGAAAATAGGGGGTTCTAAGAAGGAGAATAATGAAAAATCTAGAGAGAATGAGAATATGTGAAAGAAGAGAAAGTCATAGATTGGAAGGTTAGGAAGAAGTTTTATGAAGAGTGCAGAGAGAGAAAATGAGAGGAAGAAGGTGAAAAATGTGAAAAAAACGAGATCTATAGGCGCAGGTGAACAGTTACTGAGTAAAAAATAGAACCGTAGAAAATTAATTATAACTTAAAAACTAAGAAGATTTGGAGGATGTGGTAGAAGAAGAAAATCTATATCTACAAGAGAAGAAGAACTTTTGTGAAGAACTCAGAGTGAAAGGAGGATTGGAAGGGCATGAAAACTGGGGAACAAAAGAAAGTATCGACCCTGCCTGTTGACAGGGTTGACGCAGTACTGTTCACCGCGTTGACGCGATGAACTGATGAGTTGATGCGATGAATTGATGAGTCGACCCTGTGAACTGGAAATGAACTGATGAGTCGACCCTGCCTGTTGACAGGGTTGACGCAGTACTGTTCACCGCGTTGACGCGATGAACTGATGAGTCGACCCTGTGAACTGGAAATGAACTGATGAGTCGACCCTGCCTGTTGACAGGGTTGACGCAGTACTGTTCACCGCGTTGACGCGATGAACTGATGAGTCGACCCTGTGAACTGGAAATGAACTGATGAGTCGACCCTGCCTGTTGACAGGGTTGACGCAGTACTGTTCACCGCGTTGACGCGATGAACTGATGAGTCGACCCTGTGAACTGGAAATGAACTGATGAGTCGACCCTGCCTGTTGACAGGGTTGACGCAGTACTGTTCACCGCGTTGACGCGATGAACTGATGAGTTGACTCGATGAACTGATGAGTCAACCCTGTGAACTGGAAATGAACTGATGAGTCGACCCTGTCTGTTGACAGGGTTGACGCAGTACTGTTCACCAAGTTGACGCGATGAACTGATGAGTTAACGTGATCATTAGGCTTTCACTTTTGCCATCTCCATTGATAGATGGCAGCCGAAGAGGGGATATTTAACTCCTGACAGGGTCCTCTAAACCCTGTATAATTCCCAGAAAGGGCATCCCACAGTAAGGGTGTCGTTTCTAAAATTGTCAGGTGGCCCATAAGGCACCTCTCTTATCTAATTTTTCCGTGTATCAAACGTTACTGGTTTCCACTCCTAGTTCATCCCTACACATTAATGCGCCCTTAGATTCCATTCCATAATTCTACCTTATATATCATACTGGTCAAACCTTGAAATTCCACATTGGCTATAAATGAGAGTGGATGTCGACATACATGATTAATGCTGTGCATATAGGGCCCGGTCTGGTCCCGGGGGGAGCACCCGAAGGTACTTGTGCCCATGGGAGTTTATTGACCACGGTGTTTGGCATTACACCGGAGTACTTGCTTGCTAGGCTTTAGACATTCCACTCATTCTCGTGATATTACTTGATTGATTTGACTTGAGACTCGCAGAAGGGTAAAGTTTTGCTTGAATGAAATTGATAAATAGCCAATTCCAGTTTTACATGATTGAATTTATATTACTTTCTATTACTTGCTTGACATGAGTTCTTACTCTCTTGGAAAGATGTCATTAATTCCAGTTATTACTTGCTTGAATCTCTTGCTATTACTGCATTGAAGTTGGAATCCTTATACTCTCACTTGTTATTCCTTCACTACTCTTGTCGATTTTTACAATCCTTGATATCTACTCATCTACATGCATAGCTTTACTGACATTAATTGAACTTGTAAACCACTTAAAGCATGTTAAATCTTGAGATGTAATTCCTACTGAGCGATTCGCTCATCTAGTTGTATTCTAATATTTTCAGTTAATTTGGATGTCAACCAACACTCGGAAGGGAATGAGACTGAGTGATGAGTGTTAGAGTGAAGTTATCAAATTGTCATGTCCTTTGTGTTATTATATTAGTTCACTTATGTCAGTTGTATTAATTCATCTATGTCATTTGTATTAGTCAACTTGATTAGAACTGCTTAAGATTTGAAGCCTAGTCGTTGGACTCTGGGAACATATGTATTTGTCCTTTGATTAGTTGTGACAATTGTCAGCTCGTACTATCTGTATTATTTCGAGTTAAATCTTAGTTATTTGCGCACTCTGATATTTACATGATTGACACGATCTATATAGACGCGTCACGCCTCCGGGTAATCTTCCGCGCTCGGGGCGTGACACATATTCATTCTTTTTTTTTTACAAAAGAAATAGCACCCCTACAGAGAGTCATCATTTAATTGACGACCCCCTGGAGAGTCATTATTTAACTAATTGGTGCCCCATGCTTGGGCGCCCATTCCTTTGGCTATCTACGCACGGGGTAGGTACATTTTAAGACACATAACACTGTTCACAATGTCAAAAGTTCACGAAATCAGGAAATAAGGACATGGATAGACAGAGAAAATTATCAGGATTTCAAATTCATGCTCATGCAGGAGTTTTAAAGTTTAGTTTCATAGATATAAATTTTTTAAGCATGAGTGATTATTAAATATGGAAAAGGAATTGGCGCCTGGGCATGCTGTCACCTATTAATAGGCGCCTGCACATGTGGGCGCTTATTGAAGTAAATGGCGCCCAAGATCTGGGTGCCCATTAAATGATGGCAGGATGATGGGCGCTATTTACCACATCCAGGTCTGGGGAAAACAAGTGTAACATGCTATATATCATGTGGAAGATGAAGCCAAACTACTGCTAATCATGCTTTTTACCCTATTTTAACTACTGGTTAGGCTAGATCTTGAGAAAACCTACCTTTTTGGAGTGATAACCAGATAGTAGAATAACTAATAAAGAAAGCCACACGTTCTCTGCCGCACAGCTTCAAGAGAATAAATAATAAGAAAAGTCATACGTTCTCCGCCGTAAAGCTTCAGCAACAGGACGTAGAATGTAGGAAGAAGACACCCCTTCACGTCTTCCGAAGAAAAGAAGGGAGATATTCCCTTCTGCAGGCAGCAGGATGACGGCAGTAGCTTCTGCCTACTCAATAGAGGGTATAATTATAAGGAAAATCCTTTGCCAAAAAAAAAACAAATGGTTTATTGCCTTGCGGGTCCTTTGCCAGTGAAATTAGGTTGTTTGTGTTTCAAACTTCTAGAAGAACAACTGTAAGAACAGGGTTTTGCCCTGTTAGGAATTGGTGCCTATGAGGGGGGGCACCCATTAATATGCACGCTTGTACGAGGGCGTTTATTACTGGAATTGGCGCCCTTGCAGGAGGGCGCCCATTGACTGGTTTGACCAGTCAAAGGGGTAATTGGCGCCTTAATGAGGGGGCGCCCATTACTGGGTTTGACCCAGTCAACTATAAATGGCACCCATGAAAGGGGCGCCCATTCCCTTTGTGTGTAAAAACAAGGGAAGGCTCCTATACGTGTTATCTATGGTTGGTTGTTGACCTTTAAGTGATGTTGGGCCTCTTAAACACATGTGTATACATATAGTGGCCCTTACCAAGTATAGGGCTATGGTATTTATTTATTTAGGAAAAGGTTTGATTTCTCTATTTATTTTTATCGGGGTGCTACAACCCAGTAGCACTTTGTAGGAGGTGTTGGCGTCGATGATGTAGAATGTCACCTTGGAGGTGAAATCATCGAGCACCAAGTCAACATCCACCCGGCCGAGGACGTCCTCGGTGTCCTGGTTGAAACCAGATATCTTGACCGCTTGGACCTTCTGAATATATGGGGTTAGATACATAGTCTTGAAAGTTTTTAGCGGCATGATGTTGACAGTAGCACCGACATCCACCAGGATCCGATTCACCTCATGCCCATTGATTTCCTTCCTCATTTAGAGAGGGAGATTATGGCACGGGGGAGAAAGTAACATGTCTTTCTCCGTGAAGGTAACTATGGCCGCGAAGGCTTCGTAGGTCGACACCTTGATTTCTGCAGCATGTGTTTCATAGACTTCCAGTTCTTTGAGTATTTTGATGAGAGTTTCGCTTAGCTCTTTACTCCAAGCAATGGCTTTCCAGATTGTAATGCTGGCGGGAAACTGCTTCATCTGGTGGAGGACCTTCCGGTCAGCTCAGGCTCGAGCATCCTCCAATGATGGTAGTATGTTAGGCTGGGTCTTCTGTGGGTTGTCGCGTTGCTCCCCATCGGTGAAATGCACCGCCTTGCCTTTACAACCGATATCGGGCTGGCTCTGATCCCATGTGGGTTCGTGGAACAAAGGCCCCAAGGATGGCTCTTTTGGGAGTGACTGGCGAGCCGGGTCATCCTTGCCGGATGGACCTGCTTGATCTTCAGAAGCGACCAGAACCGGAGCAGGGACTGGAATGCTGGCATTGACCTCCTCCATGCCGGAGGGATCGAAGATGCTGGGCCCCTTCCGAATTTCTATCTTCGGAATGGGGGCAGCTTCTTCTCCTCGAAAGAGGATGATTCGCTCCAGGTCAAAGGTGGACGGGTGAAGTGGTGGCTCGGGAATCCTCCCACGGCCTCTACCACGTCCTCGGCCACGACCTCAACCACGGCCTATGTCTTCCGGAGTTGGTTGTAGCCCGAGCGAGGCAGTAGTTCTTTTCCTAGTTCGGGAGGCTACTGGCTCGCCTCGTCGAGAAGCGTTGATGTTGTCAGGGGGTGGAATACCCACAATATTGCAAGTGCAGCCTCGGAGCATTTCTTCCAGCTGCTTTGTAGTGATCTCCTTATCTGTGTAGAACAAGGAGAGTTCTTTTGGGATGAGGAGCCTTTCACCATTCTTGATCTTTTGGATCATCTCCTAAACCCAGCTTCTAAGGCGAGCTCGCTTTTGCATCTCTTCCTACGGGATGTAACTATCGAGTGGGAGAGCACCAGAGGGACGAGAAGGGATGTACTCCTCCAGGTCATCGATGAACCGCTATAGCCTTCGTAAAGGCGTTAGCTCGGCTGGAAACTGTAAGATGGTTACTTGCTCAGCTTGCTTCTTGAGCCGTCTTTTGAGGTTCTTCCTCCTATTCCTATCCTGTCGTTTGGCGATATTCATCTCCAGGGGAGTAGGATGGAGAGGCACTAGAGCCGGAGTTGATAAATCCCCGTGGGGATATCTCCGAGCTGATGTCTTGGCAGGGTGAGGTTGACGGCTTTTCTTTACCCGAATTTCAATCCAAGCGCCTTTCGCATGTTGTATTTGGAAGCTGGCATTGATCGCCTGCTCGATAACCTCATGTGGCAACTCCTAGTGTGCTGGGATGCTGGGTTGACGTCCGAGGACGTATGGACGGTTTGATGCCTTTCCCGCGGTGGAGAAGGAGGTAGCTTTTGATAAGCTGGTATACTGGGACCGGCATCCGAAGACATGTGCGCGGTTTGATGCCTTACCTGCGGTGGCGAAGAGGGCAGCTTTTGATAAGCTGGTATATTGGGACCGGCATCCGAAGACGTGTGCGTGGTTTGATGCCTTACCCGTGGTGCGTGAACTTCTTCGCTGAGATGTAGATTGGGGGACTCACTTGGAGTCTTACTCCTTAGCCTTGCCTTTATTATCTGGCTTGGAGCGGTGTCTGGTGGAAACTGAAGGTGTAGCGGGGTATCGCTGCTCTTGGTAGTCATCCAGACTTCGTGCATTGATTGGGCCTTGTGGTGAAGGACCAAGCTTGCTGGCCAGAGTCGTTGAAGACTCCGAATATGTCTTTTCTATGATCTGGACTGGGCTACAGGGTATACGGAGAGGACCCAAAGGCTCACCGGCTGGAGAGACACGACACGGTCGCACCACGGCCTCACCCTGCTTTTGCTTCCCCTTCTTATCTCCTGGTGCAGAAGGCAGAGGTAGAGTAGGAGGGGAGAGAGAGGAACTTGGGGCACCCGTCATCGTCTTGCTCACCAGGACATCCTCTCAGCCGAGCAGGACTCGGAGTAGCCTGGCAGTATCCTCCTTAGAGAATGGAAGAGACTCCAGCTCTTGCCAAGGCCGCCATTACGAGGTCGAAGTGGCAAGAACTGGCCAACTGGTACCCGGTCTCTGGGTATCTATAGGAGTTGAGGTGGTAGGAGGATGGATGATGTTGATCGAGAATTTACTCGGCCCAGTCTCCTGACTGGTGTCCCGCCTCCTACGACCTCGCAGCTGCTCGAGAGCTTCTCGATTATCAGTTCGAAACTCGAGCCACTCTAGCACATGTCGATAAGGCAATCCATGCCCATTTGCTTAAGGAGGATCTGAATTATCTGGTGCATTTTTGGCAATGCCCAGGGTTTCTTCAACAGCTTCTCGGAGCCGCAGAGTCACCATGGAGTTCCCCTCAGCATCAATCTGCTCCCATTGGATCAGTTCATGGATTAAATGTTGAACTTCCTCACAGGATTCAATCGCGTGGCAGATTCTGGCGTGAAAAGGGCAGTACTGGGAATGACTAAAGTCCCATTGAGTGTACTCTGCTGGCGGCTCACGGGCCATGATTTGCCCCCTCTCGACGAGGACATCGAAGAGTCACCTGGTCCTTTCTTTTGGAAAGTAGAGAGGTATGTGGTCATGCCAGGGTCTCCACCCCGGATACCACAATGAGTGCTCGCCTTGGCTGGTGCTGGGATCCTCTACTTTGACATCAGAGAGGGAGAACGCAGCCATCATATGAATCACATTAGCTGAATAGTGAATCACGCGCGCTGCCTTGGCGAGTCTGGACCACGCATGTGGCTGTGGGGGATCGACGAGACCGCTCTTCATCTTGATGAGGCTGTCTCGGATCAACTTCTGTGCCTGAGTCTTGAAGACATAGTAATCTTCAAGCGGGTGACCTAGCATGCGATGATATAGGTAATAGCTAGGGTCATCGACTTTCTGGGCATCATTTGGCTTGCAAACTTTCAGTATCTCGATGATCTTTTGAGCCATGCAGAGGTCAAAGAGCATCTTCGTGTGTTCCTTTTTAAAGGAAAATGGCATCTTCATACGCTCTAAGAAGGAAGGAGCGGCTGATTTGTTTGTTGGCTTCTTGTCGGAGCTGCTTGACTCACCCTCCTTGCTGGCTTTGGTGGTGGGGGTGAACTCGATGATGTTCACCTCCTTACCGGGTTGGCGTTCTCATGCCTATTTACCCTTTGCTGGAGTATAGGTCAGGTTATCGGCGAAGAACATCTCTATCTCGACGACTACCGAGTTGAGCTGGTCAAAGTCTTTGATATTGGTGCTGAGAAGCTTTTCGCTGACCTCGACTACCAAACCTTTACGAAATATGGTGATGGCGTCCTCCTGGACTGGCAGGTTGATGCACCTCATGCTGAGGTCTCGCCATCTTTTGATGAAGTCGAGGGCACTTTCGCCTTTCTTCTGTCGAAGAGAGCAGAGCTTGGCCAGGGAGATCTTGCGCTTGGCCGTCTGGAAACGGTCGAGCAATTTCTTCTGGAGATCTGCCCAGTCGACTATTGAGTTAGACTTCAGGCGAGAATACCATTGAAAGGCCATCCCTGTGAGTGAAGTGGCGAAGTAGCGAAAGAGATATGACTCGTCCAACGCCAGCTCACCCATGGTTGTAATGTAGTAGGCCAAGTGCTCATGTGGAGACCCTTGCCCGTCGAACTTCTGCAGCTTCGGGGGCTCGGAGAGCTCCGGGGGAAGCTTCTTCAACTAGTGATGGAGTGGGTAGGGCACACTATAGCGGTCTATAGTGGCAACCCCTTCCCCACACTGAGCGAGCTTTGTCTCAACGATCCGCTCGATCATCTGCCATTGCACCACAAGACTTTCCAGCACTGGTGTGTTGGAGGCTCGTGGATGGGCTTCCACTAAAGGCGTGCCAAACCCTGCTGCCGTCTCGAGCAGCTGCTGCTGAGGCGTTGGCACCATTGTGCCCAACTGGTAGTGCCAGTGCTTCGGCCGAAGGCCTAGCAGGTTGCTGAGGGTGAAGGTCTCGCTCCTGAAAAAGGTCTTGCCCGCCTTCAAGTGCTGGTTCTCCTTCATGAGAGTCTCAAGAGTCACCTCTTGAACCTCATTTGCCGGCGGATCCTTGTTGACTGGATCCGTGTTGACAGGAGTGCCACGGTCCTCGGCTGGAACTTCCTCTGCACGTTCTGATGCCTGAGGTCCGGCGGAAGTGCCAATGTGACCCGGCCGCACCGAGGTTGAGTTTGAGGACGAGGCCTCCTGAGCTGGGCCAGGGGGTGGTTCAGGTCATCGGACTGAGTGTCGGGCTGATGTCCGGTGGCATAACACGTGAACACCCGAACCGCGTCATTGATGAGCCGAACCATCCGCTTTTTCTGAGAATGCTTCTCAAAGCGGACTGGTGCCCCCAGTCTATCAAAGACTGAGGTCCGTTGACGTGGTGCTTCCTTTGTGGGGTCACCCGAGGAGAGCTTGAGGCTGGATGCTGGCGGGGCCCCACATGAGCCCTAGTTTGTTTCCGCCTTTTTAGGTGAGAGATGCTGGGCGACAAGGTGCCGTCGGACTGTGCCGATGTAGACTCGGCTACGTCTCGCTCGACGCCGCGCCCGGGAGTTCGAAGGGGGTCCTTGGTACACGCCTTCTGAACAGCTTGAGCCTCCTCCGGGGTAACCCAGATTTTTCTCAGGCTAAGTTGTTGACCTACCTTGTCATTATTCTTTTGACGATACTTGGGAGCCTAGATATCGGGCTGGTGCAGGTGCCCCCGATTTGTTACCGAGGCGCCTGCCTCCCTTAGTTTCGCTTTGTCCTCTCGCATTGGTTGCAAGAGGCCAAAGCGGTTGGTAGTGGGGACCGTGGGCACGATCCGATCCCGAGGTATGATTAGCTCACCCCCATTCAGATGAATCCTCAAGTCGCCAACAAGAAGGGTCTTGCCGGAATTGCTAGTTGCGGTAGCAAGTTGCCTACTTCTGTGGCCACTACGATGCTTTTTTTGGGGAGCCGAGGAGGATCCCGCTGCGAGATGGTAGACGGAGAAAACTTGGTCTACCACGGCCGGCAGCACGAAGCTGTTGGGGAAGAGTGCTGGGTTCGGCCTTTGGGGCATAATGCCCACACCGAGAGCCGAGGGCTGATGATACGGCATGGTACGTGACTTGACGCCAATTGATATCCAAACCTTTGACTCTAGGCAAACTCGCGATCCTCCCTAACGAGGGAAGAGTGCGGATGTGCGTGGTTGAGAAACCGGCAATGAGCTAGGGTGGTCAGCTCTCACTTTCGTGCCCGGATTGGGTCACGGGACGGTCTCGCTCTCTCTCGCAGTAGTGATTGAGATGATATAACGAGCTAGATTTTCCTAACACTCATGTAGAGGCGTATGAAAATATACGAGTAAAGTAAAAAATGCCGAGTGAGGAGCGAACACGATACCTCAACACTACCGAGCATGGGGAAGACGACCCCGACCAAACTCCGTACTCCCGGTACAGTAATTAAATTAATTACAGAAATGGATTTTCTTGCCCACTCCACGTAGGGAGGTAAAGGGCTACCCAATAGCGCTGGGAGCACCGAATTGGGTTGATGGGCAGCAAGGCGGCGGGTTCCGGGCGGCGGTGGGCAGCGGCTCCGGTTCTGTGATTTGCTGGCCGGCAGGACAGCGAACACGGGCGTCCAAAGGGACGTCGGCCTCCTGGGATCTTCTGGAGGCGGCGATTCACCGGGACACTGGCAGAGGGTCCCTGGTCGACCTCCGGGAGCGGCGGCGGCGGCTGAAGCTACCCCGATATATTTTTTTCTGGAATTAACTTGTGACCTCCTTCTGCTGGCCTGTCTCGGGACAAACCTGGACAGTCTTACGCACTCCGACAAAAATGGACGGTACGCCCAGATCCGGTGTCAGATCGAGGCGAGGTTAGAGCCGTTGGAAACAGGACTCAGAGATCTTCAACATACTAAAATTTCAGATCCATCCAGTAAATGGATTGAAAATGAAAACGATTGTGCCATGGACTTTTTTCTGGCTCGAGATCCAGATTTAGCAGAATAGAAAGGGAGGGGTCTAAAGGCGATTTTTGACTGAGGGGTTGGAGGTGGATTTAGGGCCTGTGAAAATTATGGGTGGAAGAGGACTATGTGGGGGGCGTACAAAATTATTTTGGGAATTTTTAATGGAATAGCCCCGATGCCCCATCAATTCTCCCCGGGTGGGTGGGAGAAACTCGACCCTGTCGAGTAATGAGTGCGGCTGCTTGAGTACCTCCGGCGGATCCGTCACCGTACTAGGTAGCGTGGGTACGCTCCACTCCAAGTAACCGTCACCTGCTCATCCCGTATATATTCGATATGCACATACTGTTGTGGGAACGAGGCTAGTGGTGGACACTCCAGGGTGAGGTCACTCTCAAAGAATCACCGCTAGGTCCCTGTGGGTGACTAGATCCGAGACATTGATGTAGAGCTGATCCCATATTCCGGCAAGTCTATAACGTACGTATTAGATCCAACTTGTCTCACACCTGTAAGGGACTGACATCTGCGAGCTTGCATAAGACCGACTCGACTCGACATATGTAGACTCACCATGCACTTGACAAATGCATGCATAGACTCCTAACAAACCACACAAAGAAAGATAAACAGACTCATGCATGACCCTAGACTTAATACAGTGACATTACCCCCTAGGTGGTCATCATCTGAGTGCCACATCCTGGGTGTCGATAGGTCCTTCCGGATCTTCTTCATAGAATTCGTCAGCTAATTCCGGCTCGGCCTTGTAGCTGACAGACACAAACCCAGATGGTGAGGCTTCTCCAACCCTTTTGTCCCCTAGGGCTAGTGATGTACGAGAGGGACATTGGCCGGCAAAGTAGCCAAACCCGTGACAGTGATAACACTACAGTCGTGACCTACTAGTCTCTCTGATAAGTGGTCCCTTACCCTTATCCTCCCGATGGACAGGGGGTGTAGGCAACAGGGGAGGAGGTGTGGGTGCCGGAGGATGGGCAATAGGTCCCGGGGGGTGGGCAATGGGTGCTGGTGGTTAGGGTGGAGGTAGATCCCTTGGTGGGGGAGGGCGAGGCCTTGGAGCGAATTGCTCCTAACGGGCGGGCTCTTGAGGTCGAGCCATGGGGGCCCTCTGGTACGGGCCTAAAGAGCTACGGGGCTCAGTACTATGAAGAGGGATGGGGCCCGATCGTTGGGTAGACTCGAACTCTCCCTCAAACTGCTCCATCTCGAGAGCAATCTGATACGCGTCTTCCAATTTGGTCACATTGCGGTGAAAAAGCTCATACTGATAGTGGGGCCGCAGACCATGACGGAAGCGGGAAATGGGCATGGTGCTCTCCTCCGAGATGCCACATCGTAAAAAATACTCATCAAATTCAGCGATATACTCGGAGACGGACCGATTTCCCTGACTGAGACTTTGCCACCTATCGATGAGTCGCTAACGGTACGTGACAGGAAGGTACTTTTGCCGAAGCTTGACCTTCATCTCACCCCATGTCTCAACCTGAGGCTCCTGCCGATGAAACAACATGCTCTCTACGTTCTTCCAATAGGTCTGAGTCTGTCCCATCAGCTTCATGGTAGCGAATCTGACTCTTCGACGGTCTGTCATATCGAACCAATCAAAATACCGATCCATTCCGGACTCCCAATCTAGATAGACCTTCGGGTCCAAGGACCCGTCAAAAGTGGGAGGGTCCGCACGAATGGTCCTGAGGGTCCGCTCGTCCTCATCTAAATCACGGTTCCATCGTTGAACACGACGGTCACGACCATATCCCCCATTTTCATTCTTGGACTCATAATCAACCACCTCGGGGACTCGACGCCTCCAATCATCTACCCCTTGAGCCCTAGGAGCAGCAGGTGGCTGAACCGGCTCCTGTTGACCATTTGTCGGCACGGGGTGCGCCTCAACCGGGGGTCTCTCTAGGATGGCTACTCTCCCTACCAGACCGTGAACATACTGGTCTGACTCTTTGGCCCTATCCTCTGAGGCCTTCATCCTCTCTTCCAAACGGGTGCCTAGGCCATCCACCCGCGTACTCAACCCTTCCATTTTATCCACCCGTGTATTCAACTCATCCATTCGTGTACTCAACCCATCAATTTTTCCCATGGTGATGGGGACATCAGGGCAAGAGCACTGACATTTTTTATTTACATTTGTGCCCTTTAGTTTATTTTTATATCCTTGGGAAAGTATGTTTACAATTGTAAGGCTTTATAAGCCAATGTGTCATTCCCTAGGATTGTTTGGGTTTTTGTGTAAAAGTCTAGTAGGACCAGCAAGGGGCCCCCATCTCTTTCCCCATTGGTCCACCTAAGCCTTAGGGTCCCATGTGGGGCTGGTCAAAGGTCCAAGGTGGGCTTCTAGATGCTTCACCATTCAAGGGGACAAGGTGAAAGAAAATTCAAAATTGGACCAAACAAAGTCCAAGATGCTTCCCCCTTATAATATAGTTTATCCCATGTAGTAGTTTTTATTTAATTTGGTCATTTGACAACATGGGGAAGAAAATCCCCTCTCTCCCACGAAATTTCCATCCCCCCACCCCTTGCCATTCTCTATATAAGCCTATATATAGTGTCATTATAGATATTAATGAAGAATTAAGCATTTTTACCAAGAGCAAGCCCAAGGGCACCCCTTATGTCTCTCCTCTCCCCCTTACAGCAGTGATTGCTGCCCATTCTAGGGTGTGAAGCCCTCCTCTTGGTGTGACTCCAAGAACTCCACCTCCGCTGGATGCGACTTCCGGCCACCGCCTTCCGTTAGTGCCACCAACGCGCCGCCACCGCCGCTTCGCTGGAGTTCTATCTCCATCAGGATAGAACCCCAATCCCAAAATTCTAGTTATTTCTCTTGTTATCATGTCGAGCCCTAATTTTGAGAGTTTGTTCTGCTCGTCTCCCCTAACCTCCAGTTCAAATTTTGTGTCATTTGGACACCATTTGGTATTTTTCCCATATTTATTGTTCTTCCCCCTGTAATCTGCCATTCTGCAGATCTACGGGACAGAGTCACCTTGTTGTAATTTTCCCACCCCCTTAGAAATTTTCAAAAATCCACAAAAATTTCTCAGTGTTCCTCACGTTTCCCCCTACCTCCCAAAATTTTTTTTGTCCATGGAAAAATCATTTACCCCTCGGTCAAAGGTCAGTTTCAGGAAAAACACAGTCTGTCCTATGTGTCTGTTAGTCCGGGTCAGAAAAAACATAGTGTTTCAGAGCCTCCCATTTCTCATCCCTTCATTGGATCGACCTACAAAACTTATATGTGGTATATCTGGGAGTCGTCTTTCCAACCCCACCGGTTTTACCTCGATCTGATTTCGGATCTGAGAGAATTAATTCTTGCCGCCGAGGCCTGCAAGTCTATTCCCTGTGCAGATCAGAAAAATCAGTCCGTGGATAATTCGTGCAAAATTACTAAAAGTCAACTTCTAGAACCGCCACTTCAAGGAGTCGATCAGGGACATCCCGCCATCGTCCCAGCCAAGCGGCGCTATCAGAAGATCTCAGGAGGGCGACGTTCCTTTAGAATTCGTGCCTTACTGTCCAGCGAGTCAGAACCGAGTCGACGTAGTACCGAGTCAACGCAGGACCGAGTCGGACCAGCAGGCCGAGTTCGCTCCGAATGCACCTCCAGATTGCTACCCGTCAACCCAGGGTCGGTCCTCCCGGGCCCCACTTGTAGCCCTTTACCTCCCTGCGTGGAGTGGGAAATAAAATTCACTGTTGTAATTAAGTTTTTACCGTTGTTACCGGGAGTTACCGTTACTAACCGGGATCGTCTTCCCCACGCCCGGAGCGTGGAGGTAAACTCGCCCCCACTCTTTATCGCATTTTACTTATCTCGTATATCTTTGAATGCCGCTGCGAGTGTAGGTTCATAGCTATATAGATATATTGTTATCACCGCTGCGAGAGTGAGTGAGTGTATCGTCCCGTGACTCGACCCGAGTTAACGCGGAAAGGCCGATACCCGAGACTCACGGCCGGTTTCTCAACCGTGCCCGGTCCCACGTTTCCCTCACTTAGGGGGGATCGCGAGCTAGAGTCCCAGGTCGCATGTCCGTCCCGCATCAGACGGCTCATCGGGACTAGGGACTCGGGGATCTACCATAGGTGGTGGTGGTGGTGAGTAATGGATACCTCTACGAGTGGGCATGCAAATGATAAGGGGTTGGAATGCACCAACCAAGGCGAAGTGAAGGACGACCTAAACTCAAATATTCGGTACGTGGTGGAGGTTTGATCCGAAGATCGCGCAAGTGTTCTACCTTCCCAATAGGCGTAACCTATCATTCCGGGAACACCTTTTGATATACCGGGCATCGGAATGCAATGCAAAATGTGAACCGACTTCCCTAGACTCGATTTATCTTTGATACCAATTTGATGCGGGACTGACGCCAATTGATATGCAAACCTTGGACTCTAGGCAAACTCGCGATCCTCCCTAACAAGGGAAGCGTGCGGATGTGCGCAGTTGAGAAACCGGTAATGAGCTAGGGTGGTCAGATCTCACTTTCATGTCCGGATCGGGTTACGGGACGGTCTCGCTCTCTCTCGCAGCGGTGATTGAGATGATATAACGAGCTAGATTTTCCTAACACTCATGCAGTGGCATATGAAAATATACGAGTAAAGCAAAAAATGTCGACTGAGGAGCGAACACGATACCTCCACGCTACCGGGTGTGGGAAAGATGACCCCGGCCAAACTCCGTACTCCCGGTACAGTAATTAAATTAATTACAAAAATGGACTTTCTTGCCCACTCCACGCAGAGAGGTAAAGGGCTACACAATAGCACTGGGAGCACCGAATTGGGTTGACGGGCAGCAAGGCGGTGGGCAGCGGCTCCGGTTCTGCGATTTGCTGGCCGACAGGACAGCGAACATGGGCGTCCAAAGGGACATCAGCCTCCTGAGATCTTCTGGAGGCGGCGGTTCACTGGGACGCTGGCAGAGGGTCCTTGGTCGACCTCCGGGAGCGGCGGCGGCTGAAGCTACCCCGATATATTTTTTTCTGAAATTAACTTGTGACCTCCTTCTGCTGGCCTGTCTCGGGACAGACCTGGACAGTCTTGCGCACTCAGGTAAAAATGGACGGTACGCCCAGATCCGGTGTCGGATTGAGGCGAGGTTAGCGCCGTTGGAAAGAGGACTTAAAGATATTCAACATACTGGAATTTTAGATCCATCTAGTAAATGGATTGAAAATGAAAATGACTGTGCCACGGACTTTTTTCTGGCTCGGGATCCAGATTCAGCAGAATAGAAAGGGAGGGGTCTAAAGGTAATTTTTGACTGAGGGGTTGGCGGTGGATTTAGGGCCTATGAAAATTATGGGTGGAACAGAACTATGTGAGGGACGTACAGAATTATTTTGGGAATTTTTGGAGAAGACGAAGGGGGTGGGAAAAATACGGGATCAGGGATCTATCCTGCAGATCTACAACTAGGCAGATTGCAAGGGGTATGAAGAACGACCTCGGAGGTGGGGCAAACGGGATCGGAATGGGGCAAAATTTATATTGCTGGAAAGCTAACACAAAGGGGAACAATCTCAAAATCTCAGCTCGATCAGAGCTATGAGCTGGGAGAACCGACCTTTTCTTTAACTTGCTATTTTGGATCTCGGAGTTCAGGGCAGCATGGTGGATGGTGGCTTCTAGGCTTGTTGGCGGCTCCGATGGCAGCGGCGGTGGTGGAGCTTCACACTCCAGGGAGGAGATAAAAATTAGATTCACTCCAATATTGAGGGCTTCACATCCTGGATCAAGAGGAGAGAAGATGAAGAACAAGAAGAACAATAAGAGCTAGAGAGAGAGGGGGTGCGCCCTTGGCATAAATTCATGTAATTTTTCTTCATTAAAATTGATCAAAATACAACAAGTAACATTAAATACTAAAACCCTAGATCTAGCCAAA
Source organism: Amorphophallus konjac (assembly GCA_022559845.1). NCBI lineage: Eukaryota > Viridiplantae > Streptophyta > Magnoliopsida > Alismatales > Araceae > Amorphophallus > Amorphophallus konjac. The sequence continues at coordinate 252,749,898 of CM040118.1, read as the reverse complement.
TGACCTCTAATGCCCTTGGTCAAAGGGACATATATGGGAAGGGGAAATAAAATATACTAAACAATTCCCCCATATAGGACAAACAAGGGGGCGCCCCTTTAAAAAACAAGGTTGAAAAAATTGAATTTTCTTCTATTTTGTCCCCCCTTGGTCCAAGTCCAATCTTGGACTTTGAACCAGCCCCACATGGGCCCTAGAGGCCAAGTGGCCCAATGAGAGAGAGGTTGGGGACCCCTGCTGAGCCAACGTGGCCCTTTTACACATAAACCCAAATAAAACCCAAAACAAACACACATTACACACCAAGTACAATATTACAAAAATACATTCCAAACATTTAATGGAATAGCCCCGATGCCCCATCAGCTGAGTGACCCGAGCGTAGGCTTTTGCCCGAGCCGATAATAGTGTTGCCAATGCCTAAGCTGACACTCTTGCACCGAGAACCGACGTCGCAGAAGATGCTGTGGTGCCGGCAACTCAAGGTCGTGAACCTATGCCGAGCGCTGGCATGACTGGAATATGGGGCCGAAGGCCCATGCTGGGCGCTGAGGTTGCCGTATCCCGAGAGGGAAACCCTATATTGGGAGTTGGCATTGCTGGATTATAGGGGTAGAGACCTTGTTGTAGAGCTGGAAGGCCAGGGGCCTAATGCGGAGAGTCTGCATCGGGGACCGACCTTGGTGAGCCCCGGGGTTGGGTACCCAAGCCAGATACTGGGGAGCCTCAAACTCGGGGTCGAGAGCCTATATCGAGTGTTGGCTTGATGGAGACTTGGGTCGAGAGCCTGTATCGAGTGTTGGCTCGATGGAGACTTGGGTCGAGAGCCTGTATCGAGTGTTGGCTCGATGAAGACTTGGGTCGAGAGGCCCGAATAGAATGCTGGGGAGCCTCGCCCACGGCGTAGGTAACCCGCGTTGGGGGCAGGCTTGACTAGGACTTGGGATTGAAAACCAGAGTGAAGTGCTGCAAAGTCAGGGACCCGGGGCAGGAAGCCTGTGTCAGGTGCTGGCTTGACTGGGGCTCGGGATTGGGAACCCGAGTGTAGTACTACGGAGTCAAGAACCCAGGGCAGCAAGACCGTGTCTGGCTTTGACTTGGCCGGGGCTCGGGATTGGGAATCCGAGTGTAGTATTGGAGTAGTAACCGAAGTCCGAGGCATAGAGCCCGTGTTGGAGATCGGCCAGTGCTGGGCCCGGGAGCTGACGCTTGTCCGAGCGAGAGACGATCTGGGGCCCCTGCGGGGGCCGGTAGTGGAGGCCCCGAGTCTAACACTTGGGTGAGCCACCGATGCTGGTGAAGAGTGCGGTATGTTGACTGCACGAGCAGAAACAGGAACTGGAATCGACTGCGAAACAGCCACAGGGACCACACCCAAGAAGTAGGGTGATCCGATGACCGGGGCGAAGTCACCGAAAGTGATCGGCGTCACCAAGTAACCCACCCGTGCATGGGTGGGGATGAAGATGGGGCCATACGTCACAGCCGCCATGGTTGCTGGACCGTTGGTTGCTACAAAGGAGCGACGGTCAAAGATGGTCGCCAGGTGCGGTCCAGCTGTCGGAACGTGAGCTGGAAGCTACAGGGATGTGTGTCCCTCCTTTACCTCTCCTACAAGGTTAGGAAACGGGCACCACGGCTTCAGGGCTGGCACAGGCTTCTCGTCAGGAGAAAGAAGAAAGGCAGGAGACGTCCCACCGGGCGTGCCAACTTTTATTCGCGCCCCCACCGCGCCGGCGTACGGGTCGGCGCCCGCGGGGAGTCGGTGACCGTAGTGGGAAGGGGAATAAAGTGATAAAGGAAAAAAAGGGAGTTGATGTATCTCAGAGATATTCTCCTTGATAGCCATATTCCTCTCACGGTAATACCGAACACTTGCCTTTTACGGAAGGTCAAGAGGGGTCGACTTGAACGAGAAGTTTCCGAGGGAATAGGGTGACTGGACAGGGTGCGGGCGTGCCAATCAATTTCTCGATGATCACCTATGGAATCGAAAGTTGACTGGGGAAGCGTCGCCAGGACGTGGCACGTGGGCTCGGGGTATCGGGCGACACGTGGAGAGAAGGGAGGTTCCGCAGGTGCGAGTGTGCAGGCGATTGTGGGGATTCGTGTACGGGACGTCTTTCGCCACCGGCCGCAAGCAACCAGTGTTTATTTACATAGGATTGAATCCGAACACCTTTTTTTATGCTGAAGAAGAGCCTGGACATTCATAAAGCCATAGATAGAGGGCCGGCGGATACCCTACAGCTATAGGGTTCGACTGGGAGGGTTGATTAACTGGAGTCGGGGGCACTGGACACGCGCTGGGTGGTGTGGAGGTGATGCTGAGGCCAGAGTACATGTATGTATATTTAACGGGTTTCATGCTTTATAGGTGCCACGTAGGCTTTACAAATTGGTCGAAAGGGCCAAAATATATATGGTGCAAGCCGTGGGACAGTTCCGACACGTGGGCCGGTCCTCGAGTCATTGCAGGATAAAGCGGATTATCCGCGTGTTTTTACAGGGACTCCCCCCGAGGGGCTAGGGGCGGGCCCGACTCACCGAAGGAGGGATGGACTGGATGGCGGAGGTAGGTGGTGGTCGGCGCCTGAGGGAGGTCAGACGCAGCTCGGGATGAGCAGTCAGGTCCGAGTCTCGAGGCGAGTGTCTTCATGCCGGGGAGTTAGGGCCAGTCCCGGGAATGCCACTTCCGAGCCATGGTCCGGCTAACTCGGGTCAGCGGTCGGGATGGTCGGTGGCCGGCTTGAGGTGAGCGGCAGGCACGTGGTCCCATGATAGGGGCAATTTTGGCATTATGGTGTACGCTTTATTGTCATGTCGCGCCGTATGCGGGCGGGCCCGATATGCGGGCATGTTCACCGTTATCATAACACCTTGTGTGCGGGGGGGATGGACTTGAGTGAAGCAGCTAGACGCCATGTGAGGGGAGTATGTGTGACATACCCTCAGCGTACACGAGCCGATCAACAAGTCACCCAACACATGCTTAGCTCCTCGCATTCTTCGCCGTTCAAGTCCTCGAAGAGCTCGTAGCTGAGTGCCTGCGCTTGTGTATGTATTCCCTCTATATGCCCCTTGAGATTCTAAGGGGGGGAATTTATAGTGGAAGATGAAGGGTCATGGGGGGGTTTACACGGGCTAGCTCAGGGGGGCGAGTTGGTCCGCGTAAACCTAGTGGGGGAGGGAGGTTTACGTGGACCAGCCCGGGGGGGGCCGGTCCGCATAACCCCCCCCCCCTTGGGGTTTACGCGGGGTGAAAAACTCTTTTTTTCTTTTTTTTTCTTTTAGGTAAGTGGGCCCCGCTAGTCCGCGTAAACCCCCACTCCCCCCCGGGGGGGTTTACGCGGGCTGGCTGGGGGTTTTTTCCTTTCTTTTCTTTTATTTTTTGTTTTTAAAGTAAGTGGGCCCGGGTTTACGCGGACTAGCCCGAGGGGGCGGGCTGGTCGGCATAACCCCTCCCCCAGGGGGTTTACATGGGTTGGCTGGGGTTTTTTTTCCCTCTTCTATAAAAACCCATCTTTACCCCCTTATGGGCCCACTTTGACTCCGTGTGACCGCAATAGGATGAAGGATACAAGCTTGGACTGGTTGGATGGCCGCTTGTGCGTGTAGACCGGGGAGTTGACCCGTGTGATCCCGAGGCTCCATCTTCGCGAGTTTCTTCACGCCAGTACGTAGATTGACCTTGCACGAAGCTGGGACAGGGACGAGTCCATGGGAGGGTTAACCGGGCTGGGTGGAGGGGCCGCCCCCGGGGGAGTTCGCCCCCACCAGGGCGCGACTGCGCCTGGGGCGAACTCCCCCCCCCCCAGGCGAGGCGTGGCCGCAGGGGGCGGTCCGGGTGACCTTCTGTCATTCTTATGGGTTGTCCTTTGAAGGACCGAGTGCTCCAGGGTGCTGGGATTGGCCCGTGGGGGTCAATTGCTTGGTGTTGTTGCTGCCGCTCACAAGGTGTTCGGGGAAATTCCTGACACACCTTAGGTTGTCGAACGGCTTAGGTAGTGGGCTGGCGGGCCTTGGGCTTGGCCTGAGGATGGGTAGCGTAACTCGTGGGAGCCATGGGAATGTGTTTCTGGCGTGTGGGCCCATCCTTTGTGATATGTGTCACGTTGCACGGCGGGTTGGCGGGGCAGTCCCGGGTCAGCCCGGGTGCTGAAAGTAAACGGCCCATTGCCATGTATCTGAGGATCGGGGGTGGCCCCAATCTACTGTAGGGTTGACGTAGGACACGGCTAATGCGTTCAAGCCGCGGGTTGGCCCCCGGCCTGCTGTAGAATGGCTGGGATATGCGCGCCTGCAAGGTGTTCAGGAAAATTCCCGACACACGTGCATGGGCCGCATGAGTGTACTATGGGCCTCCAAAGCCCGTGGTTGACTGGTATGAGCCTTCTTTTGACTTTAGATGGCTGGAGAGAGGTGTCTTGGGGGTGGACCCTGGCCTCGTTGCTGGGTGCCATGTGTCGTGGCTTGTAGTTGGGGTGCCCCCGGGTTGGCCCGGGTGGCTTGGTTGAAGGTGGGTATACCCGCGGGCTGGGTGACCGGGGGTGGCCCCAATCAACTGTTGATGATGACGTTGGTCACGACAAACTGGTTAGGACCCTTGATTGGGCCCGGTGTGTCGTAGAAATGGCTAGGTGAGCAACGCCTTAAAGGTGTTCGGGGAAATTCCTGAGCCCTTCTTTGATGGTATCTTTGCTGGGAAAATGTCTGGGTACAACACTCACATTAGGCCTATCCCCAATTTTTCTTCTCTTCTCCCTCCAAGGTCGAGTGTTTCTCAGGTATGGCCTTAGTAGGGGCATCGTTATCCAAGGGCAGCCAACTATAGGGGGCCACCTTCAATGCACGCCCTGCTTTGGGCGATTCTTAGCGAAAGGGGAAGGAACAAGGACCCCTAACTAGTGATTTGAACATCCATTGATGCTGCATTAGCAAAGTCTAAACCAAAATTTCAAAAAAATGAATATTTCCCAACAAAAATCCTAAAAAGTTTAATACTTTCAAAAATCCGAACAAAAATTCAAATATCTTCCAAAAATCTAAAAAAATGAAAAACCCATAAAAATTTGCATATTTCAAATATCCAAAAAAATTATATTATATTTTTCTGATGGTGTTTTCTTATAGAGACAACCTTTTGCAAGGACCAAGAACACGGGATGAGTCCTCTCCTCATACTCACGTCAATCTTTCGATTCTTCCCCTCGTTCTCGAACAATGTCATTCAATTCCTCTAATTATTCATGCCGCTCTGGGCATCACTCTGATCATTCGAGAGCAAATATTTCTGAAGTTATTCTTGTAAAATGGATCATTCAACTCCAAATCTTATGATTGGCCAAGTTGTCATCCTCAAGGTTTATAACAACAAACAACGATTGATGCTTGCATGCTTTAATGCTATGGACTATACCATGCCTTAAGTATGATTTGATCCATGCTTGAACGCTCAAGTCAATGCTATGGTATTCAATGCTTTAATACCTATGCTATTAATGCTTTGTTCCATGCTATGCTTCCATGCTATGCTTTGCTATAATATGCCTTCCGTGCTATGCTTTCAATGCTATACTATGATTCATGCTATGGTTACTATGCTTCAATTCATTGCTTGTTTCATTATATCTTAGTTAACAATTTTTGAGAGCAGGAAAGAAGCTTCTTTACTCCCACCGTACGGGCATCATCCTGGTCCCACGGTGACTGCACCCCATTGCTCAGTTCCCCCAACGTGCTCATTGCCTTCACCATCTTCCTTGTACGCATTTTACTATATGTTATTACGCTATTAGATTATATCAAGGACCTTGTGGCTTTGGTAAATCTTGAATATGAGTTCCCCTTCATAAAAAACGATGATGATTTAGAGGAATCTTAGTCACACGGATAGGCCGTTGAGTCATCCAAAACTGAGAACGATGGTTCCCTTTTACGAGTTAGTGCGCGGATAAACGAGCTTTGGCCTGGTATTAGCTCACAAATCGCTATCTTGACTCAGTCTGGACAGCTTAACAATATTATCCTTGATTACATTCTATTTTAATTTGTTTTAATTTTCCCTTTAAACCCAGCATGCATTCATGTAGTACTTTGAATTAACTTTGAAAAATCCTTCTAATAAGACGTTTTGAGAGTCAATCAATACTACTTTTTAAGATATGAGATATTACATACCGAATTGAGTCCTCAGTTCGCCTTGTTGCCATTTTGGGCTATTTTCTTGAAAACTCCTTTGTTTAGATTTCTATCATTTTATTCAATTCTTTCCTTTGATCCACCTTGGTTGCAGCACGTCCACATTGACTGGTAACCGCTCTCCAACGGTGAAACCTACAGGTTTGTGACCTAGATACTTCCACCGCACTGGAAGTTGATCGCCCGTTTCTCTCATTCGTGCCTACGTGCACACTCCCTCCTTTATCCAAACAATTGTTGATTTCTTTGAATCTTCCCAAGATTGCTTCATTTCGATCTTTGGAACCAATTCCCATCAAGTGGTGTTGATTACGTGTCTCATCACACCTTGGCGTCTACTTTTCAGTTCACTTCACTTCATTGCACTCCATTACACTTCATTCCACTTCATTTTATTTCATTCCATTTCATTCCACTCCGTGTCACTCCCTTGCAAAGCAGACGCCAAGGCGGGGCAGCTATAGACAGGCCAAAATTGACATTACTTTAAGCATATTTCCTATCACTTTGTGATGCCTCAAATTGACCCTCAAATCGACTTATTTGAGTGGTTTTCTTCATTTTTCTTGATTATTCAGCTTTCTCCGACTTTTCCCCATTTTTTCCTATTTTTTTATTTTTCTGTGATTTTTCTCTATTTTTGGGGGGACTTTTTGAATTAACGTCAGACCCATGGACGCCATTTTCTTAATTAACGACGGTATAATGGATGCTATTTTCAAAAATAATAATAATATAATAATAAAAATAAAAATTTTGGTTGACGTTGCCTGATCGCAGTCGCCTAGGCAGCTGCGTCTTCAAGAGATATTAAAATAATAATAATATGCCCGCCTGAACGCGGTCACCTTGGCGACCGTGTTCAGAAGAAATGACGCCCGCGCGAGTGGAAGTCAATTCCTTAAAAAATTACATTATTTTGGCTATTTTTTTAATTGGTGTCCACCCAGGTGGACGCGAATTCTTTTTTTCGCGTTTTAGGCCCTGTTTCACGCCGAATTCATGTGATTTTGAATCCACGTCACTTTAGAAGGTCGATGATTCTTTAATTGCCATCGAGGACGCCATACGCCAATTCTTTTCTTCACATTTTCGGTCGAATTCGTATTTATTTATGAATCTGCATCCGTCTGGAAGGTTGCGAATTCTTAAATTGGCGTCCGGCCCCCATGACGCCAATTCCATTCCTATGTTTTGAGCTTTTAACTCCGTCCAAAATTCGTATTTATGCTAATTGGCATCTGCCCCCCTAGACACCAATTCTTTTCTAATTTTGAAAATTTCTGAACTTTCTATATTTAATTCCAAATTGGCGCCTCTTCGAACTGATGTCAATTAAATGGCGACTTCTGGGTCTGACGCCAATTCTTACATAGTTCTGAATCCAACATAACCTCATTCATTCCCCCTTTAAGCTCCTTTTTCCACTTGGGAAAGGGTTCCTATCACTTTCTAAGGTTGAGAGCACACGTGGAAGATGATTTTATCTCTTCAATTCCAATTAAAATAGGTTTTCCTATTTTCTATAGAATTAAACCCATGAATTTCTCTCCTATAAATAGGACCCCCCTCTCCCTTGTGTTTAAGGCTGCTCAACTTAATCAAGGAGAGGTGCTGCTGGTTTGAAGGCTCAAGGAGAGGACTCCCATGAACCTCAAGGCTATATTCTCTTGGAGATCCTTCATCCTTTGAAGCCTCTTTTGGAGAAACAATCAATAAGCTTTCCCTTACTCTTTATCTTCTTTATTTCAATTTAGCATTGCACGCATCATACTCTTCTTTTCTTATTCTTATTTTCATCATCTCAACATTGAGATCCTCCCTTAGTGCAACACTTGCACCCTCCCTTCTTCATATCATCATTAGTTTCCTACCCTTTACATAGGGGTTTAAAGGCCAACACCAACAAGGTGTGTTCATATCCATGATTTCATGTTCATTTACATTAAGGATTTGATACTACACTCACTTGATCTCTAATTCATATTTCTTTGTTGGTTGTTGTTTTTCTTTGTTGTGCAAGGGTAATCATATTAAAGGAAAACTCTCTTCATCGACCGGCCGATTGGAAGAGAAGGTGGACATTCACAATCTCCCCCGCATCTTAAGGTATTTATTCGCGATCCCTCCCTTTTATTCATTATTAATATCATTTGAGGCCCGCGGTCTTTGGCGATCACCTTTCCCTATAGCATCCACGCATGCTCTCTTTCTCCTCTTTCCCCTTCTTTTTCCTTGTATTAATTCTCTTTTAAGTGGATTTTCTTATAATCTACAACGGTCAAAATAAGTCTCACTGATTTGAAATTCATATTTCATGTTCAACAACTGTGAGACCGCAGACAACCGAGTGTGCTTTTCCTAACCATCCCACAGCGGCTCATCAGCATCCCTAAGTAGTTGATAAAAAAATAGAAAAGGGGAGACGAAGGGACAGAAATATCTGGAGATGCAGGCCATTTTATACATACATTCAAAAAAATGTAGGGATGGCAGTGTCACATAACAATCAGAAAAATCATTACACATACATTAGACATGCATTTGACTAAAAAATTTTATTTAGCAGCATTTTATATTCTAACAACTACCATCACATATATGAGATCCATTTTGGCATGGCTCCCCCAGGAAGGAACAGCCAGGATATCTCTTGGCAAGAGGTGACAGAAAGGGTCAACCCCTGCTGTGTGTTCTGGGATAACATAACCCATTTGATATCACTAGAGCACTTAGGATGCATTTACTAGAGTATGACTATCAATCATCTGGCATACAATCCCTTCTTCATGAAGAAAGTAGAGAAAAAGGAAAACAAAGGATGGAAACAAGGACCACCATAGAGTGTTTGAGAAACCTTGCAATTTGCCCTCCTACATAACACTATCAACTTCCAGTTGAAAGAGAAAAGTAAGGACCCAAACGACAACTATATAAAACCTCACATCCAGTCCAATAACAACTGTTCACATCTCCCCGAAATTCATAAAACTTTACCACAACTACCTTCAATGTAAATTATCATCCACAAAACACCATGCATTGTTTACCAATGCCCTTAAAGACAGAACAAGGCATCATCTGAATGATCCGGTCAAATTTCTTGGCTTTTCTAAGCAAATACAACAATGTTAATAACAAGATGCATTTTTTAATTTGAACATAACTCCTCCAAATACTAGAACTAACAGAAATTTGCAGCCCATCCTTGAGCCTGAATTTTTCGATTCTAAGCATTTATGTGTGGCTGCCAGGAAGAGGGGCTACATTCACAACCTTCCAATTAATGATAGGTTCCCACTTCTTCCAATTCCTCCACTCACAATACATGAGGCATTGCCATCTACAAAGAAAGTGTGGCCTTCTTGAGACGAGAGAAAAAAATTGAATTGTCTACAAACTGTCATTGCAAGTGCCAACAATACTGAGAGGATACGATCTGCGTTAGTCAATTCTAGTGACCAACCTCCTCCACATGTCCAGCAATTTATCCTTGATGAATGTCGTAAATGGAATTTGGTCTGTGTCAGGCTGCACAAGGTTGCTCCATTGGATCCGGATGAGGTGGAAATGTTACTTGGATTCCACAAGAACCACACAAGAGGTTGTGGCATAAGTAGAACTGAGAGATACAAGTCACTAGATAACTCTTTTTTGGTGGACATAGTGGCTTACCATCTCTCTATATTGCGAGATCTTTTCCCTTGCGGGATTAGAGTTTTGTCCCTCTTCTCTGACATAGGTGGAGCTGAAGTGGCTCTTGTAAAATGTATTATGGGAAAAACTTGATGATCCATTGTAATAACGTGTTTTTTTCACTGCAGAAGGAAGAAGGAACTTTTCTCATTTTCCACTGACCACATTATAAATGAGTTGCTTGTAGTCTTATAGGATCTGCAACAACTGGTCTTGTTGCCAATATGTTCTTTTCAGGTACTCATGACTTGTGATAAAGATGTCTCTTGTGAAAGAATTAGGTCTATCTATTTTTGTTGTGTAGTCTGATTTAGGCTTCTTCATGTCTATCTATTTTTGTTCTGTAGACTGATTTGGGCTTCTTCAGTCTAGATTGTGAAAATTGTACGAATAAATTTAAGAAATTCCAAATGTACACTTTTTAGGAATCATATAATTCTATTTGGTGTATGCATATGAAAAATTAATGTGTTTCCTGTTGAATCAGTCAATCTGATGATTTTGGAACCTAGAAGTGGGTAAATTGTTTGCATTCATCCTCTATGTTCTCTCTTATAGTCCCAAAAATTGAAAAAGCGACACATAAACCATGTTCATCAACCAAGTTTGTATAGTGGTCGTAATTCGTTAGATTTACACAATTTTATACAATTTCCAATCCAGATATATACAAGTCCCAAAGGTGCAGTTAAACAAAAAAAAAGTACAAAGCCTTGGGGAATACCCCGACTGGCAGAAGCCAGACAAAAAATGAAGCCGTAACTTCTATACAAGAGCGCCTCAGCCAGGGCCAAAATACGGTTACCCGCCTCCTCAAGCCTCGACGAGGCCACCAAAAGAATGATCATGGCTAGGGTGGCGGTTGAGGGCACTCATGGAACATGTGCCCAACCCGGCCTCACCTGAAACAGCTCCTCCGCTTAGGGCAGTCAGGATCCAAGTGCCCCGTTCGATGGCACCGGAAGCACCTCAGTTTCGCAATATCCACCAAGCAAGGATGGCCCATATGAAATATGTCGCACCTCGGGCAGTACCTCGGCTGCTCTGACAGGCCATGCCATGGTCGCCTCACGGCTGGCTGTTGCACGGACTCCTCCGAGGCCTACGCCTACAGCTCCTCCTGTCGCTGACGCCTAAGCTCCTGGCGTCGCCCGACACCACGCCGAGCTACCTGCCGATGACTCCTCATGTCCCGTCAGTGAGGACCACGGACAGGGGAAGAGGATGCGACTGGCTCCTCCTGAACCATCTGAGGGAGACCCTATTGGAACTGCAATGCCCGACCCTACTCCTGGGCGCGCAACAGGTCTACCTCCAAAATCACCGCCATCCTAAATGCTACCTCCACGTCGGTGACCCCGGACACCATGAGGGTCCGACGAATCTCTAGCCTCAGTCCATCAACGAATTGCTGAGCCAAAAATCACGGACCCGCCATGGCTGGTGGTGCATACCGGCTCAACTCCCTGAACCTTGCCCAATACAGGGCAACTGGCAGCGCTCCCTGAGCCAATGCCAAAAAGTGGGTGGACAAATCAAAAAACTCCGCTGCTCTCGGCGCACCGAGGACTGCATCTACCGAAGGGGCGGTGCTCCACCCTGCACGTCTAGGGCCCCTGCGGCCAGCTGTGCCTGGAACCGCGCCTCCCCCCTTTCCACCATCGCGGATCCTTAAACACACAAAAATGAGAACATACACATCAATCCCAAATGAGAACATACACATCGATTACTAAATCCAAGAGTTAAATCAAGTGAAATTATGAGGTGAACGCATCCAAGATACTAACGCGACTCCCCCACCCTCCCCTCCTGAATGTGCCCCCCTCCGTCTCCCGAACCTCCTGCCCTCCCCACCATACCCCCCTCCCCTCCCCACCGGATCGGTCCCCCCTCCCTTTCCTGAACACACACCCACATTATAATAAATTTAAACGCACACCTACATAAATAGTAAATTCAAATAATAAATTTAAACACACACCCACATAATAATAATAAATAATAAATTTAAATGAAATTAAACAAACTAAAATCAAATAATATATTTAAACACACATCCCTGCACTCTCAGTCTCCACTGCTACCCAACCCAGTTAAACACCCATAACCTCCTGTTAAGAGGCTTATACCACAACAGCTTCAGGACTGGAAATCTAAAGGTCTTTGTTACAATTGTGATGACAAATGGGTACCATGACATTCTTGTCAGCCACACAAGATTTTTTTATTGCAAGTTTACAGCTTGGGTTCAATGTTTATAGCTTTCATCAAACAACCATAAATGTAATGTAGCAAACCAAATATTGATCAATTTGTATATTGTTTGAGGATCTACGCATGATTTGCGTCCTTTTGACTCCAGTGCCAAGCCATAGGACATGAGAGGTAGATTTCACTAAGATACTATTTGAACCTTTTATGGATCATAGCAGCAAAATAAATAGAAGTGTCAAATGTAGGCTTTTCTCTACACACATCTATATTATTAAAGGCACAGAATTAAAGAAAGAGCCTTATTAACCAAAATGGCTCCTAGAGATGTGCTGAACAATGGGCAGACGACAAAGGGAAAGTATATTTTCTCTCTTTGAACAAACATGAACTTGAATGCACAAAAGTATGGGAATCAGAGTGGGGGGCCTAGGGTTTCTGAGGAGTTGGTGAGAAGGGGGAAGCAGGGGAGGGCTACAGTTTGTACCTGGGCCGTTGTTCTAGACATGAGGAGGGGGAGGAAGACCTGCTGACAGGTTTGAGCATGTCGACGCATGCAAGGGTAAACGGAAAGGGTGAGCGCCAACCGATGCCAGCCGCCGCGGGAACCCCCCTCCCCAACCGACACCCCTCCCCTCTCCTCCCCCATCGACACCCCTCCCACCCCTTAGCGACAACAAAAAAATGTTAAAAAAAAGACAGAGGTGAGGGGGGACATACCGGTGGCGATCGGCTGATCTCCGACGATGATGACTCCAGCAGGGACGGTGGGGACGGTTGTGCTACCACGAATGGCAGTGGGTGGCTGTCGAGGGGACAGCGAGGACGGTGACGGTGAGGATGACTTCGGCGGGCTCTTGTCGACAGGGAGAGAGTGGAAAGAGAGAGTGAGCAGAGAGTGTGACTGAGTGGAGGGAGAGGGTTCAGTAGTCGTGGGGAAGGGGAAGAACGTCCGACGGATTTCCATTCCAACGGAACTTATTTTCGTCGAAAAATTCATCTAAATTTCTAATTTGTGGCGCCAAGTTTGGAGAATGTTCTGACGGATTATTTTCCGTCCGAATATCCATCGAAAATTCTGATAGATATTCTGACATATATTTATCTTTCGGAGATGCCAATGAAATTTTTGACATAATATAATCCGTCAAAATTTCGGACGTATATTCTGACGGAAAATAATTCGTCGAAAAATTCCATCGTTAATACCGCATTTTCTTGTAATGTATCTTTCTCTAAATTCCAGCCCTTGTTCCACTGCAGGAAAAGATTATGCATGTAAGTGAATGGGCCAGAAATGTGCCAGGGTGGGTCTAGTAATCCAAACGGACCCCCTCGATCAGAGAAAGGAAGAGGAATTATCATGTCATCGATTATAAAGTATTCCTTTTTGTAATTAAGGTCTTTATAATTATTGAACGTATCATTGTAGACCTTAATATCTCCTAATTGTTCTTTTTTAACCCCACTTGTAAGATTAACTTGCATGTTGGTCAGGTGAGAATGGGTCAGTGTGCTAGGGGTCTTGGGGGATTCCACCAACTGATTAGTGTCAATGATAGAACAAGAAACAAGAATGAGATACATGTGATCCTCAACACAATGGTGCTCCAAAGGCACAGGTGGATCTGACCAATCAGGTAGATGTTGAATGCCCGAGATAAGCTGAGATTCACTGTGGTCAGTAATTGGTAAAAGGTCTACACCCTTCCCCACATCAAGAGATTCCTAGTCAAAGTGAATTTTTAGCGGGATATCCAACTCCTCCTTTACCCAAAAAGACTGATTCATTCCTTCACTCAAATCTCTTTCTATGCTCACTTTTTCTTCACCACTCATTTTGAACAACGTTTCATCAAACTCAGGAAGGGAAGTTAAAAGAATTTTATCATGAAGTAATGGATCTGCTTTCTCTTTCTCTCCCCCCCAACTTAAGCTCAACAGACTCATCATGGTTCTCTTTATAGATGAGGTTAGGCTTGAGCTCCTCAATTTGATGCCCCATATTGCTAGCTCCCTTTAATGCTTCTCTGTGTGTCTTTTCCACAATCTCCCCATTATCAAAGCCAAGCATGTCATTGAATTGAGGAACCATGGGTTGATCATGAGGATTTATATGTTGGTCAAGTCCAGAAAGTTAATTTTCAAAACTCATATTAGGGTGGCTAGATAATTGGTCCATTTCCAGTCCTTAAATGGTTTTGGCAAACTAATGTAATAGGGTTTGGATGGATTAACGTTGAGCCTCAAATGATTGTTGTCGAGCCATGATGAGTTGATGCAATTGATCGAGCTTATCCTCCTTATTGAGATCAGTGTATGGAAGAGATGGATAAATGGGCTGAGGGTCAGACTGTGGTGGATAGTAATCTAGAGGGTAATCGGTCTGATAGTGAGATGGTGGGGAGTATGTGAACTGCCCTCCATACTGGGCTTGATCATAAGGGTGATTTAGAAATTAAGTCAAATTCTGAAAATTTGGCTCAAGAGGAGTTTGAACTTTATTTTGATGAGTTTCCCAAGAGATATTTGATTGGTCTATCCACCCATGATTAAGAGTGTATGGACATGGTTCATATAAAGGGTGTGGAGAAGGTTGAAACATTTGGGCTTGCTCTTGGGGAAGATGTAGAGTATGAGCCCCTTGATAGAACTGAGTGAGTTGGGATTGGTTTTGGGGAAAGGATAGAAACTGGGCTGCCAAGGGTAACGAGTTCTCTTTTTGGACTAACCAAGAATATGGACTTTCATATGGGGTCGGGCTATGTTGGGTGAGAGGTGAAAATTGGTTTGGGCAATCAATAGTATAATGGGCCGAATTGGTCCACATGCCCAATTTGTGTGCCAAATCCAAGAATGTGTATTATTCCCTCACCAATTTTGTTTAGATGTCTTCTTTTTTTTGAATTTTTATTTTGTTCTCCCTTTATAGATTTTTTTTTGCAAACACACAATTGAGATATTACTATTTTTTATTTTTTTTTACAAGCACAAACAAGTCGTCAAACAATTTAACCTATGACACCTAGGTATCGTTGGACCAAGAAGTTTGATTTCTCACAATTCGACTTAAGCCCAACCTGTTGGGTCCCTTTGGAGCAACCAGATCTAAAAGGGGGGGGGGGGTTGAATAGAGCCCTTTGAAAAACCTTTGCCCCAATTAAAACTTAAAGCTCGGATGATGCCACGATTTGAACACAGTGGATGCAACACGATGCTCAGAAGCTGGCTGGTCTAATGAAGCAATCCGAGGTTGTGATAATTGGAAGATCTACTGCACTGTCTAAGCTGTGATCCAACCAGCACGAGAATGACTGTGTGTGAGGTGTGCACAGTAGTGTGGTCGACAGGGTGTGTGTATGTGTGTGTTAGAAAAGCAACCAGATGTGCATATGTTGGAGAAAACACTTGAACCTATGAATGGGGGTAGAGAATATGTAGCAATCGCACAATCATTCACAGTGGCACGATGTTTTTAAGGTGGTTCGGTTGCAAACCCGCAACCTATGTCCAGTCTCACCAAACCGGTGAGACTTCACTATAGGAGGACGAATCCTCATGAGGATGGAGTCCTCAACACATACGGGGACGAATCACACACACACACACACACACACACACACACACACACACACACGCTGATTCACAGCTTCAACTGACACACAGCTTGACGGGGATGAATCCCACACACACGAGGAGCAAGCTCCTCACGAGGACAAAGTCCTCACGCTGCAAAACTGCAGCACACGGGGACTAGCCCCACGCCCCCCCCCCCCCCCACACACACACACACAAAGAAGAAAACAACACGTTGAAAGTGCACCAAAAACATGGGGACAACTCCCCAAGACACACGGTTTACAGATTGCGAAGTTGCAAAAGAAAACAAGAAATGAGGCAAGGAGAATGCAACTGTGGCTTCAGATCAGAGTCTTGAAGCACTATCAGCAGATCTAAAGACTGGTCAGATCTGAGATCAAGCTCAGGCCGGTTGCAAGGAGGGATGCACTTCTTTCTTCTTCTTCTCCTTTTTCAGCATTGGTTTGGATCGAACCAGAGCTGGGCTACTCACTCTTTTCTCTTCTCTCTTTTTCTTCCTCTCATAATTTTTTGCTAAGGCACGTGCTCCCTTCTTTCCTCTCAAGCTTTCTTCTTCTTGAGGCAGCAACAAACAGCAGTAGCAGCTCCTCTTCAAGCAGAAGCTTCATATATATAGAAGAGCTCAGTGGAAGATTTTCCCTCCAAGATCCTGCAATGCGATTGGCTGGAATGCAAAAGGCTTATTTGAAATAAACCTCTTCACTGATTGGTCCAGCGTATATGGGAGAGCAGGAGCAAAACATCTTTCTAGACTGCAATTGATTGGCCCAGGGAAAATGGAAGATTTCTTTTTTTCAACCCCTTTTAGATTACTTTAATTGGTTGGAGTAGAAATGATGCTTCTTAGATAAGGAGTTCTACCAGATCCGCCTCCTCCTTGGTCCAGGATAGGAAAGGACAGTCCTCTATCCTAGGTACCTTTCTTGGACTGAAATATGATTGGTTGTGACCAAAAAGCATAGTACCATGAGAGTTGACCTTTCCCTCAAAGGTTAACTGACAGATCTTCTTCCAAAAAGGTGTTCTGATTGTCCTATGATAGAAAGGTAGGATCACTATCCTAGGAACCTTTTTTGGACATTGAAATGCATGTTTTTGGATATTTACGTTGCTTATTTTTGGCCTCTAGACGATCTTCGAGACAATTATGATTTTGACAAAAATAGGCTGAAAATGCTCTGGTGTGTTGACGTAGCAAGGTCATCACGTCAACGCAGCTTCATGGATTCTTGAGTTGCTGGCGAGCTGGCCTTGATGGAGTCGATGCATCATGAAGGGTGCGTCGAAGCATCCTTTGTGACTAGCGTTTACAACGGTTTTTGGGAAGCCCTTGGAGTCGATGCCCTGAGACAGTGGGGTCGACGCAGCTAGTGACAATGGCATGTCAGACTGATGCTGGAGCTGATGAGGTTGATGTAGCAATGAAGTGGGGTCGACGTAGCAGAAGATGTAGCTTGAGTCTCCTTCGGGATCCCCATCTTGTGTTGACGCTTTCAAGAGCATGATATTCTTGGAGTCGACGCAGCCATGAAGACGGCTTCAATGCTTGCTGGGAATTCATTTGGAGTCAACGCACCAATGAAGTGGGGTCGACGCACCAATGAAGTGGGGTCAACGCATCAGTTGATATGCACTTGAGGCTTCCTTGCTGGAAACAGTTTGGAGTTGACGCAGCATTGCCATGGGGTCGATGCAGCCTTAAGGAGATTACTTCTCAGCGGTTGTTGGTGTCGACGCAGTGAAGATCTTGCGTCAACGCAGCGTTTGGAATTGCACTTGGTTTGATCTTCCAAGTGAGCAAATGATTCGACGCACTCATTGCTCAATCAATGAGGTAGTGTCAACTCAGCTTTGTTCATTTTGGTATCTGTGTATCCAAAGGACCTTTGCACCTGGGAACTTGCTCTAGGATGCTTGATCTAGAATACTTGGTCTGCCACCTTCCCAAACTGCCTTGCCTGCTTTCACTTAATCTTTGCTGGCACACAATTGGAGGTCTTTGAGTCACTTGACCCTTCTGCTTGATCTATTGATTGTCTTTGGCCTGAGCCTGTCTTTGATCTGAACTTAATGCATGTTGACATCATCAAAATCACACTAGACTCATCAATGAGTCATAATCAGACATCATCAAAACCTAGGATACAAAAATTCTCCCCCTTTTTGATGTTGGCAATTATGAGTCATTGATGTCATTGAAATCAACATTCAATGCAAGATATGACATGATTCAACATGATAAGCATGATTCCATGATTTGACATTCTCTCCCCCGTTAACATTCTCTCCCCTTTATTTACAAGCATGATTCCATGATTTAACATTCTCTCCCCCTTTAGTTCCAATGTCAATGACTGCACATATCAACGACTCCATAGTTCTCTCCCCCTTTGTCATCAACAAAGAGGGCTTATATTAAAGCTAATTTCAGAGTCAGAATCGGAGTACATGGAGCATGAAGTGATGTAAAATTCAGGTGCCAAGGAAGGTGATACCAAATGATACCTCTTGATGAATGAGCATTGGTTGGATTCAAAAGCATAGCTGGCACTAAGGAGAGTAGTAGAGCAGATACCACTGGTAGAAGGTATTGGGACAAGAAGGCTGATAGCAATGGTTGACACCAGAAAGCTTATACCACTTGATAATGATTGAAGCATTCAAGAGATACCACTTGTTGCCAGATAATATCACGGATTGTGGGTAAATGATGAAGCAAACTTTGACACCCAGAGGATGACTCCAATTAATGCCAAATGATATTCACCGAAGCATTCCATGGTAGAACTGGCAACAAAGAAGTTAACAATGCAAAGTGCAGAATTTTTGGGAAGCAGCAGAGAGACCAATTGTCTTTTTGACAAAAGTCAGGACCACCCAAACAATAGACTAGACAAAGGGGGGTCGACACCTAAGCAGCAGGGTCCTGGACAGACTCGGACCCAGAGAGGGTCAACTCTGGGAGTCGACACCTGCCAATGCAGGCACAAGTCCTTCAGCAAAGAGGGCTAGGCAGTAAATTGATACCACTCCACTTGTTGGGATAGTGGATTTTTTAGATACCAAGTGGCAATAAACAAGCAGACCTGAGTAAGGAATCACTATAAGTGAAGAACAATCAGATATCAACGAGGAGCTGTCTTGAAACCAAATGGCTAAGATGGATTTCAGACTGAAACCATGTTCATAAATGCAGAGTTAGAGATTTTTCAGAGTCTTCGGTTATAAAGCTAGTAATGATAAGCCCTTATCTTCCTGATTGGTTTAAATCTGATGAATTCTAAGTTTCTCAATTATGAATATTAAAATTTTCTGCTTTCAAAATTAATAGAAGTAAACCAATATTACATATTAAAGACCAGGTTAACCTCCTTTCATCTTACTCATTCAATTCCATTAGCCCCTTTGAAAGAAACTATAATTAGTATTAAGGTTAAACACCTTGAAGTTTTTGATTTTATCCATGGGGTGCTACCATATTCAGATTTTTCTTTTGATGCCACTTGTTTCCAAATGTTTTCTTGTTCTCCATTTTTTAAGAGCATTCAGGTGTACCATGCACCTTTTGACGTGAGGATGCGCCTTGATTAGACGCTAGCATCCCTAGTTACTCAGTGTAGCTCACCATTCTGCTTCATATAGAGCAGAGGTAGCAAGGCACTTCATGACTCCATCCACTCCACTTCATTGATGAAGGGACTCGGTTTCTCAGTGAGTCTTTTGCCATTGCTCTTCCTTACGGCACTGAACCTTTAGTACGCACCTTTTTACGTAAGGATACACGTTTATCAGAAGATAGTATCCCCAGTTACTCAGTGTGACTGAAGCCATTGCTTTCATTAAGTGCAGTCCTTTAGGAATTGTCATATTGGATTGATGTTTAAGAACAATACTAAATTAAAGTTCCTCTAACAAAGATGCATTTGTACTTAAAGTAAACTTTCAAATTTAAGAAGGCATCGCCGGAAGCAACATGAGAAACTGGTTTAGGACCATTGGATGAATACAGCCATTTTCAAGACATATGCATTTAGCTCATGAGATCATTAAACTTAAACCAACATTTTTCATGACCCGAGCAATCATAGAACTCCATAAAAGAATATTCTTCTTTTAAAATTTACTATGATAAATGAACTCAGCAGACAGACCGAAAACCCCTCATGAATTCAAGCTCATTCAAGGAAATAGGGATCAGGCAGCAGAGCATATAGAAATAGATGACAGATCTTTAGGAGTACCAATGAGGTTCAGATTTCAAGACATTTCAGACCCAAGATGGAACACAGCAAATAATACTCATGATGCAAAAGTTGATATATACATAGAATGCATTTGGGTAGATGAAATGGAAATAGACAGTGAACTCTCCCCCTGAGGATGTGCAGTGAACACAGATGTTATAAACATGGGTGAGCACAGATCAATTCGAAGATGAGGATTGAAATAAATGAACAAATCATCAGATGAACTGGTGCGTTGACGTAGGCACGTCAAGGGGTTGACGCATAATGCACAGACAGAACATAGATTCAAGGATAATGCAACTATTGCGTCGACTCACCAAGGTCCGAGAGTTGACGCACAATGCAGTCAGCACACTGAACATTCAAAAGGAGCAAGTTTTTCAGCAAACATAATTTTTTTATTTTAATTAAACATTAAACATGGCAGATATTTCATTTTGCAAGTCATGACAACTGAAACTGCAAACACCAAGAAGGTACATTCAGACATCCTTTTCCATTTAGCTTGAAACTCAAACTTCAAAAAAAAAGATCCATGTTCACGAAGGACACAAAGGAGATATACAGTAACAAGTATGAACAATTTATGAAGATGAATCAAGCTCCCCCTGGGAATGTGTAATCAATTCAAATGTTTGACATGATCATGATCCTGAATTTTTAGAGGTGGAAGTATGCAAGCATGCAGACTGGACTTTTATGCTGACTCCCCCTTAACTTGTGCATGAACTTCTAAATGCTTTTGCGGGACTTAACAAGGGGGTATGCAACCTATGACTTACATGAGCACTTAACCCACAATACTCGGCAGAGAACTTGATCCAAAGATCCTCACACGCATAGTGATAGTTTTCAGTTGGACTTTATCCAACCTTCCACAAATCACCATTCTATATACCAAAGGGTCATGACATGATGGTGCAGCACATTCTAACATGTAGAGCAGATTTTTCAAATTCTCCTTAGCATGACATGCATGAAGATGCATAAAAGGACAAAATAATTTTCAATCTTCACTACTCATGCAGTCTTATTGAACTCCCCCTAAATTATAGTTGGGAAATGCAGTCAATGGTGCAAGTGTCCACAAAATCAAGAGATTGAATTTCATTACAACCATTACGGACATCATCAAAGGCAATTGCTCATATGGCTGCTAGGAGAGTAGCAGGCCAAACCATAATCTTTTCAGGCAGGAAACTCATCATCACATCAATTCTATCATCATAACAGAGTCTTCATGATCAACCAGGGAGAGGTTTTCAACAAATAAGCGAGGAGTGTTTCAAATTGTGTTGAATTTATTGAAAGCAAGAAAGAGCTTAACTGCAACAACTAACAAGAGAACCTAACATGCAGAATTAACATGAACTAAAATTTTTATTTACAAACTTGTGCCTTGAGCTTTAATTTCATGCTGATCCTTTGTTCAGCTCCAAGGCACTCCTGCATCCAAGATTCTCATTTGGAATTTTTAGGTACCCAAGTTTTCTTGGGTCCTTGATGGTTAGCAGCACTTCTGACAAGTGAATTTCTTTTCTTTGCTGCGTTCAATTCATCACTTCTCATCCAAGGACAATCATCAAACACATGTCCATATTCACCACAATAAAAACAACACACAAATGATTTGACATTCTTTCTATGTGCATGTGCATTAAGCTTTTGTGGGTGAACAGGGAATTTAATATTCTTGGCATGAGAATAAGTCCTTTCTTTTAGATGCCAACAGTCCTTGACTGTGTGGCCAGTTTTTCCACAATGAAAGCAACAAAGAGGAAGGTTTCTTCTGCTAGCTTTAGGGTGCGTCGACCCGACCTGATGAGTGCGTCGACGCACTAGGCCATTCCTAGGCTTCTAAACAGGAATGTGCTGAGCACACTTCCTCCCAGTGTCGACATGTCCCTTGCCCTTGCCTTTCCCATTGTTCATTCTGTTCTTGCATGCTCTTAATTCATCATTTTTCATGATATAACACTCATGCATGATACGACCAAACTGACCACAATAAAAGCATGACATTTTCTTTTTCTAAAAAACATGGTGGTTAGCATTGGATCTTCTATCATGCATATCAGAACTGTCAAAGTTATTTTCCTATTTTTGCTTAAGATTTTTCCTTTTCTGATTTCTATTTTGATTCTGATTTTTCTAGGCTGCATACTATTTTGGGAGACCACTTGAAGTACTGGCTTCATTTGAGCCAAAGACAAAGGAGGTATATAGCTTGTTTCCAAAGGACTTTTTATTTATAGGAGCATACCCCAAACCCTCTCTCTGAAAGTTGACTTTCGTTCCCAAAAGTCTGTCTAGGTTTTCTTTGCCCTGAACAAACTTAGATAGATAGCCATTTAAGTCCTTGACTTCATCTTCTAACGAAGAGATTTGTAATTCAGAATCAGCGAGGTCCTCCTCGCATGCAGCAAGTTGCTCATTGAGCATGGCATTCACATTTTTGTAGTTTTCAATTTTTTGTTCTAAGGCATGCATTTTTTTAGAACAATCTCAACTACATTCTTACCCTTCTCAAAGGTAGCTAGCTTTTCAATCAACATGTCATTTTGTTCTTTCAAAATTTTATTTTCTTCAATTAGCCTCTCATCATGGATTAACCCATCAAGGGTTGTTTGATTATTAGGCATTGACTCCAACTTGTTTTAAAGTTGTCTTTCAATTTCTTCTAACTTAGTTATTTCAGCTTGCAAGGTTCCATTTTCATCTTTCAAATATCCAATGTGTTCTTTATGCAAATCTAAGTCAACCATAAGAGTTTCATTGAGCTCCTTAAGAGCAGAACAGATTTTACATAATGAGCTATCATTAGAGTTGGTTTCAAGTCTTCTTCTTAGCTTCTTGGTTTTTAGACTTAACCTTCTTATATTACTTGACCAGCTCATCATACGCATTCATAAAGTAAAATCTTCGGAGTCAAAGCTTACCTGAGATGACGATGGGTCACTCGGCTGATCCGGGCTATCGACCATTAGGCAGTCATGCCTTTCTCCTTCATGGATCCTAGCCAAGCCATTTAAAATCTCATTGGCAGTGCTGCATTTGGAAACAAAAGGGAACTTGGTAACATCTACTACAGCTTTTAACAGATTGAATGCAGCAAGATTATCAATATGTTTGGTCCTGTGTTCAGCAGACCATTTTAGATATATCTGATGGCAGCTCATGAGGACCATGATATATGAGATTCCATAATCTTGAATCAAGAGTGTTAACAAAAGCACATATCTTTCCTAGCCACATGGTAAAATCAGAACCATCAAATACTGGCGGGGAAATCATCGAAACTTGTTCAACGGGGGAACCCATTAGAGAAAACACACTGGAATCTTCTCTGCATATCGTTGGATCTGTATATAGCAGAGACCCGCTTTGATACCACTTGTTGGGTCCCTTTGGTGCAACCGGATCTAGAAGGGGGGGTTGAATAGATCCCTTTGAAAAACCTTTGCCCCAATTAAAACTTAAAGCTCAGATGATGCCACGGTTTGAACACAGCGGATGCAACACGATGCTCAGAAGCTGGCTGGTCTGATAAAGCAATCTGAGGTTGTAACAATTGGAAGATCTACTGCACTGTATGAGCAGTGATCCAACCAGCACGAGAATGACTGTGTGCGAGGTGTGCACTGTAGTGTGGTCAACAGGGTGTGTGTATGTGTGTGTTAGAAAAATAACCAGATGTGCATATGTTGGAGTAAACACTCAAACCTGTGAATGGGGGTAGATAATATGGAGCAATCGCACAATCATTCACAGTAGCACGATATTTTTAAGGTGGTTCGGTTGCAAACCCGCAACGTAGGTCCACCCCTCACCAAACCGGTGAGGCTTCACTACACGAGGATGAATCCTCACGAGGACGGAGTCCTCAACACACACGGGGATGAACCCCCCCCCCCCACACACACACACACTGATTCACAGCTTCAGCTGACACACAGCTTGACGGGGACGAATTGTAAGGATTCGGTCAGCCCGATTTGGGCAACGCAGAGGATAATAAAATTTTTCAACCCGAACCCAAGCTTTGTGGAATCCTAGAACTGTGCTCTAATCGATGCAATAAAATTACTCAACCCCAAATAGCAGGTTGTAGTTCTTTACCTTGCGCGGAACGACGTGGTCCACAGTGCCCGATGTCAATTTCCACGAACGCCGAGCCGCACAGATGTACGGCCTCTAGAGCTGATCCACATGGATCCTCACGCGGTGACGGCGTCCACCCGTTCTTTCCCCCGCACACGAATCACCGATGCTCAAAACCCCCTTCTTCTTTCTTAAGCCTTTCTCCCTTGAGATGGAGAGAGATAGACCAACAAGGGAGAGAGAGAGAGCGCAAGAGGGAGAGGAGGGGAGGAAAGAGTGTAAGGGGGTGGGCTTTTCTCCCTTGGAAGTGCTTGGCATCCCAGAGAGAAAGCCTTCCTACGTAGGATGTATATATAAGGGTTGGGCTCTTTCTAAAAGAGCCATTAAGAACCAATATTATAAATATATCCTTTCCTATTATTGTACATATGTATTAAGTCCTTCTTATATTCCTTTCCAAAAAGAATTTAAGGCTTTTAATATATACATTTGTATAATAATACTCCGTCACCCGAGAATCCATTGTGTGTGATCCTCTAGACCCATAGTCACTCTAGTTTAAGGCCCATTAACTTCTAATTCCTAATTAGAAGTAAATTAAACTTATTATTCGCTTCTACTAGAGCCAAATAATAGTTTAATTTATTTCGAACCTTTGATCACGTTGGGTCAAGCAAACCCGTGTGATCCTAGAGGACGCCGGGTTCAAACCACCTTGTCCGGTACCTGTATGTCTACAGTTGCCGCATAGCTATAATCCATCGCTCCTTCTATGAGTCTGGTTCGACCGAGGGTATGGTAACTGTCAAACCCCATGATCGTGCCATTCGACCATGACCTCCTTAAAGTGTATGTTGTTCGTTCTAAACGAACTCACACGACCCTGACCAGGGATTTAATGGAGCGTCAGTGTCATGACCCATTAACTATCTGATATATACCCAACAGTGAGCGATCCCCTCTTGACCATTGATGATCTTCACACATATTCTGAAATGATTAATGACTTGGAAATTCATGACTTATGGTTAAAGTCACTTAGCCAACTCATTAAACTATTCCATTCCTCGTGTAAGATCCGATCAATGTCTCAAGTCAAAGGACCAACGATGCTATTGAGACAATTGGATCTTCAGTTGACATTAGGTATAATCAACCATCTAAAGATCCAATAGCGGATCAGTTCATTGTACATCCTCCCAGGACGTACACCTACACATATATGTTGGTGCCCCGCACCAATGACCATGAGACTGCTCACACACACATCATGTGTACTGCTTTAATAGATAATCAAAGTCCCTGAGTGATTACCCTCCAACCATGAATAATTTTAAAGTATGTGTTCATGTAAAGTCAGTCTCATGATCAAGATCACATCTCGAGTAGACTTTACAACCACATATCCTAGGGACATCGTAAAGTAATAGACAATCACACATTTATGCTCAAATACCACTTCGTTAATAATGAACAAGATCGTACAACTATCGGGCCTACCCGACCCGAAATTGGCCTGTAGCACACCAATACTAACACGAATCCCACACATATGAGGAGCAAGCTCCTCACCAGGACAAAGTCCTCACGCTGCAAAACTGCAGCACACGGGGACGAACCCCCCCCCCCCCCCCCCACATACACACACACACAAATAAGAAAACAACACGTTATAAGTGCAGCAAAAACACGGGGACAACTCCCCAAGACACACGGTTTACAGATTGCGAAGTTGCAAAAGAAAATAAGAAACAAGGCAAGGAGAATGCAACTGTGGCTTCACATCAGAGTCTTGAAGCACTATCAGCAGATCTGAAGACTGGTCAGATCTGAGATCAAGCTCAGGCTGGTTGCAAGGAGGGCTGCACTCCTTTCTTCTTCTTCTCCTTTTTTAGCACTGGTTTGGATCGAACCAGAGCTGGGCTGCTCACTCTTTTCTCTTCTCTCTTTTTCTTCCTCTCATAATTTTTTGCTCAGGCACGGGCTTCCTTGTTTCCTCTCAAGCTTTCTTCTTCTTGAGGCAGCAGCAAACAGCAGCAGTAGTTCCTCTTCAAGCAAGAGCTTCATATATATAGAAGAGCTTGGTGGAAGATTTTCCCTCTATGATCCTGCAATGCGATTGGTTGGAATACACGAGGCTTCTTTGAAATAAACCCTTCACTGATTGGTCCAGCATATATGGGAGAGCAGGAGCAAAACATCTTTCCAAACTGCAATTGATTGGCCTAGGGAAAATGGAAGATTTCTGTTCTTCAGCCCCTTTTAGATCTATATCTTGATTGGTTAGAGTAGAAATGATGCTTCTTGGATAAGGAGCTCTACCAGGTCTGCCTCCTCATTGGTCCAGGACAGGAAATGACAGTCCTCTATCCTAGGTACCTTTCTTGGATTGAAATCTGATTGGTTATGGCCAAAAAGTAGAGTACCATGAGAGCTGACCTTTCCCTCGAAGGTTAATTGACAGATCTTCCTCCAAAAAGGTGTTCTGACTGTCCTATGATAGAAAGGTAGGATCACTGACCTAGGAACCTTTTCCAGACCTTGAAATGCGTGTTTTTTGAGGTTTACGTCGCTTATTTTGGCCTCTGGACGATCTTCAAGATAATTGCGATTTTGACAGAAATAGGCTGAAAAGGCTCTGGTGTGTTGACGCAGCATGGTCATTGCGTCGACGCGGCTTCATGGATTCTTGAGTTGCTGGCGAGTTGGCCTTGATGGAGTCAACGCATCATGGAGGGTGCGTCGACGCATCCTTTGTAAATAGCGTTTATAATAGTTTTTGGGAAGCCCTTGGAGTCGACGCCCTGAGACAGTGGGGTCAACGCAACTAGTGACAATGGCCTGTTAGATTGCTGCTGGAGCTGATGAGGTCGACGCAGCAATGAAGTGGGGTCGACGCAGCTGAAGATGTAGCTTGAGTCTCCTTCAAGAGCATGTCTTGCGTCGACACTTTCAAGAGCATGATATTCTTGGAGTCGACGCAGCCATGAAGATGGATTCAATGCCTGTTGGGAATTCATTTGGAGTTGACGCACCAATGAAGTGGGGTTAACGCATCAGTTGATATGCGCTTGAGGCTTCCTTGCTGGAAACAGTTTGTAGTCGACGCAGCATTGCCATGGGGTCGGTGCAGCCTTAAGGAGATTGCTTCTCAGCGGTTGTTGGTGTCGACGCGGTGAAGATCTTGCGTCAACGCAGCATTTGGAATTTCACTTGGTTTGATCTTCAAAGTGATCAAATGATTCGACGCACTCATTGCTCATTCAATGAGGTAGTGTCAACTCAACTTTGTTCATTTTGGTATCTGTGTATCCAAAGGACCTTTGCACCTAGGAGCTTGATCTAGGATGCTTGATCTAAGATACTTGGTCTGCCACCTTCCAAAACTACCTTGCTTGCTTTCACTTAATCTTTGTTGGCACACAATTGGAGGTCTTTGAGTCACTTGACCCTTCTGCTTGATCTGTTGACTGTCTTTGGTCTGAGCTTTGATCTGAACTTAATGCATGTTGACATCATCAAACCAACACTAGACTCATTAATGAGTCATAATCAGACATCATCAAAACCTGAGATACAACACAACCCAAGTCCACTATCAAAGTTGTCCACCAGTCAAGTAAGAGGTGGGGTTGTAGGAGGGTCCCCCTTCTTACGTAGGGTCCTAATTAAAAACTACAAGTCCACTTAAGGCGTTTACCATTGGATCTCTTACCTAGACACCAGTTTCCAAAATTGATAATGGGCCTAAGCGGACCCAAATCTCAAAGTGAACCCTAGGTCAATGTCTATTGAATTTTTTTGGGCTAGGTAATGCAAGATGCAGGAAATTATGGTTTGTGGGCCACGGAAGGGTCATCAAATCCCCACCTTATGTTATTATGGGTTTTGCCCTTATAGTGTTTTAAAATGAAATACAACACCATAATTCAAATAAGGGATTTTATGCAATCATGCATGAATATGTGCTCAAAGAGAAGTAGAGAAGAATGCACCTTGCTCCCGCAATCTTCAACAATGTAATTATCAAAAATTAAAGTAACTAAGAAAAATTATCTTAAATGATGCATGGCCTAAAACATGGAAGTGTGGTTTATACTCTTGGAATGACCATTTTTTGTGTGTTTTCTATTTTTTTATTTTATTTTTTCTGATTTTCTTACTTGTTTCATATTTTAGTTAATGTACCTAACTAGTCAAGAACTCAAAATAAAATCCTAACCATGGTCATATAAAATTAAAAATACAAGATTTGACATGAGTGCTTACCTCTGAAGCTTTACCTTTTTTAATTTTGATTTTTCTAATTTTTCAGATTTTCTTTGCATTTTTTGGATTTTTAGAATTTTTTTGCATATCTCGCCTTATTGCAATTTTTCTTTATTTGATTCCTACACAGAAAAATCAGAAAAAATGTTAGCCATCACATATACACAAAAGAACATAGATTGCAGCAAAAAAAGTAAAAAACATCTCTGACAACGGTGTCAAAAATTGATGTGCCGTGATGCTCGTCATTAAAATACCGTTCGCTCAATTTTAAAATTTTTGAACTCTTATAAACTTATGATAATATAATGGAGAGTCTGAGTCGGTCCACATGGATGATTTAACTTCCTTTTGAGATAATCTACCGCCTTTTTTATGAATTGAGAAAGATCGAAGATGGTTCGCGCATAAAACAAGGATGAGAAATATATTTAAAAGAGAGAGAGGGTTATATACACAATTAGAAGGAAGAAAAAGGTCAAGAGAAAAGAGCATTTAATGCAGTAACTGTTCATTTTCCAAAATTAGTTTATCCTGTTAGTAGATTCTCAAATAATTATGCTCATGAAATATGATTTGTGCACACTAATTCAAATAATTAAAGAGGTGAGTTTTCATATATTTTTATTGATAAGATGGCAATTTCGGCTAAGATAATTCAATGAAATGCACTCAATTAACTCGTAGAATATGCAAATTATCAGATAACCAGACCTGAGGTCAATCTTGGAGAAATAATGAGCTCCGGAGATTTGTTCAAACAATTCATCAATTCTTGACAGAGGGTACTTATTCTTAATAGTCAATTGGTTCAACTGTCTATAATATTTGGCCAACCGGTCAGCACCTAAAATTACATCATAACCCTCCATGTTCATGCATATCAAATCAGTGGCTAAGTTACGGCCACTAATCAATTCTTCACTAGAGAGGAAATAATGTTTAAGCTCAGTGCTTGCTTCTAAAGGTGTGGAAATGACATGTTCAATTTTTAAAGGAATAAGTTTTTCATGTAAGGTAGTAGCAAAATTCTGAGATATGAATGAATGGGTAGCTCCAGTATCAAATAGAATGAAAACAGTTCTAGAATTGATGGTGAGAGTTGTGGACGGACGTCACGGGGTTTAGGAGAGAAGGGGAGGGAAACACGTTACACTGGGAAAACGTGGGAAAGGGACTCCCGTGGAGGGTTGTCTCTACCGGGCTCGAACGACAGAAATATACGGAACGAGAAAATCCACGGAATGGAAATGTACAACGAAATGAATTGACATAAGGAAATTACCAAATGGAAACCACCGCGAGGAATTACTTCCGTTCACGGAGTTTAAATAGAAATTAAAAGAACAAAATTACGGAATGAAAAGGCTCCGCGAGGAATTACTTCTGTCACGGGAACCTTCGCGAGGAATTACTTCCGTCGCAGGATTTAGACAGAAATTAAAGAAATGAAAATGACATAATAAAAAGGCTTCGCGAGGAATTACTTCCGTCGCAGGATTTAGATAGAAATTAAAGAAATGAAATGACAGACTGAAAGGCTCCGCGAGGAATTACTTCCGTCACGGGAACCTTCGCGAGGAATTACTTCCGTCGCAGGTCGCAGGATTTAGATAGAAATTAAAGAAATGAAATGACAGAATGAAAAGGCTCCGCGAGGAATTACTTCCGTCACGGGAACCTTCGCGAAGAATTACTTTCGTCGCAGGAACCTCCGCGAGGAATTACTTCCGTCCACGGGGTTTAAACAAAAGGAAAAAGTAACAGAAAAGAAAGGGGGAGGGGGATGTGATCGCCAGGGGTTGAGAACCCCACGGGAAAGCTGTGATCGCATTCGCCGCCAGAGCGGGTCTTCTCTTCCTCTTCTGTCGGCCGGCCGACGAAGAGGGCCTTCCTTGGTTACCCCGGTTTTGTTATTCCTTCTTTTGGTTTGTTTTTATTTTTCGTTGTTATTTTTTGATTTTTTTTTCATATTTGTTGCCTTTATTATTTTTTTAATATTTCTTTTAAAGAGACATGAGAAAATGACGAAAGAAATCGAGATGTAAAAGATAGAGAAAGAGAGTGAGATATAGAGAATTAAAATTATGAAAGATCATTGGGAGAATATAGAGAGAGAGAAAGACTCTTTTTTTAGACAAAAATAGAGAGGGACGGGGTGGAGACTTAACAATAAATAACAATAGCAAGAGAGAGAATTAGAATAAGATGGTGAAGGTGATGGTCGGGTACCTCAAAATAGGAGGGATGGTCGCGTTTCATCTCCGAACTGAGGAATCACGTGAGTTCCCCCCTCTTCCTTCGGCTGGCCGAAGGAGAGGGCTTCTTAACTGGTTACCCCAACACAAAGAATAAACGAAGAAAAATAACTAAATGAGGACGACAATGGTGTAGTACCAATTCTTTAGAAAATGATATTGAAAATAACGTAAACGAACACGCACCTTGTTGGTGGTGTTTTAAACCCCTTTTATACACAAAAGTTAGACAGATGACATGATGAATGACCAAATGAAGGTCTCTCAGGGAGAGAGATGCAATATGGACGACAAATGACGTATGCAATGTGTTTAAAAATCAAATAAGATAAGGGAGATGAGAAAGCTTATTGAGGGGCCGATGCCGGGCTCGAGGGAGCTTCTCCAAGACGAGGACGGTGCGAGTACACGATGAAGTAGAACATCTTCTCGTGCGCTCGAATGTCCGGTGACTCAACTTTCTTTATTTCACAGACTTTGCCACAGATCGGACCGGAGCATCTATTTCCGTTCCGTACAGACGCATACAAGCACACACACACACCTGCAAGAACACTCACACGTACACACCTATATACATATAATGGAATATATCTATAAAGGGGAGATCGAAAGAGAGAGGGTTGGAGAAGGAAAGAGAGAAAGGGAGAAAGAGGAGAAGAACTCTTTTTTTTTAGAGATTTTTTTTTATACGTTAGTTTTACTATATAGTATGTATATATATATAGAGGATATGTATAAACTATATAAGATCTATATATATATATATATATATATATATATATATATATATATATATATATGTAAAAGAGGGATGGAGAGATAGAGAGGGAAAGAGAGAGAAGTAGAGGGAGAGGAGAAAACTCTCCTCTTTTTTTTATTTTTTAACCTTTTTTTAGATAAACATAAAAGGGAGTATAATATTATATATATATATATAAAAGAGAGATCACATGAGAGAGAGAGGCAAAGAGAAATAAAAGAAGAGAACGGAAAATAATAAATAATAAAAAAGGAAGAGAAAATGAGAGGGAGAGAGAGAGAATTCTCTGGATGAGGAGGAAGAGAAGACAGAGACGGGAGAGAGAGAGATTAAGAGAGGGAGAAGAAGAAAAAATAAAAAAAAGAAGAAGAGAGAGAGATCGGGTGAGAGAGCAGAGAGAGAGAGAGAGGGGGGAGAGAGAGGAAGGGAAAGAGAGAGAGTGGGAGAGAGAGAGAGCGAGAGAGAGTGGAACAGAAAGAGAGAGAGTGGGAGAGAAAGAGAGAGCGAGAGAGAAAGAGAGGGGGTGAGAGAGAACGAGAGAAAGAGTGGGAGAGAGAGAGAGAGAGAGAGAGAGCCGGCGCGGCGAGAGAAAGAACGGGAGGGAGAGAGAGAGCCGGCGCGGCGAGAGAGAAAGAACGGGAAGGAGAGAGGGGGGGACGCGAGAGATGGAGAGAGAGAGACGTGGAGGGCGGGAGGTGCCCGACGAGGCCGCGGGACGGGCGGTGGCTGGAGGTGCCCGACGAGGAGGACCGCCGGGCGAGGTCGACGGCGTGGGAGGTGGGTGCGGTCGGAGACGTGGACGGTGACGTCAGCAACGTGGGATGACGGCAGCGGCGATGACGATGGGGTCTCCCGGTGGTCACGCGAGGTTGACGGGGATTCCTAGCGGTGGGCGGCAATGATGGCCGGAGTGGCCTTACGGCGACCAGCAGTGGATGGACGACGGGCTGCAGTTGCCGGCGGTGTGGCTTGCTAGCGTCGCGGCGGCTTCACGAGCGTCGTGGGGATGCTCGGACGGCAGCGGTGTGAGGTGCTCAGATGGGGTTCACGGCCGGGAAGGGTGACGCTCATGGTGGTGGACGGCTCGTGGCGTGGCTCGCGGATGACGGTCGGAGGGGGAGGTCTCGGTGCTGGACGTGGAGGCGGGTGCGGTCAGAGGCGGAGATGCCGCTGGGTTCTGCATGTGGGAGTGGGGTTGAGAAAGTGGGTATGGGCAGAGGGTGAAGAGTGGATGTAGCAGCCGTGGGCGATGGCGGTGTGGGAGAGAAGAAGAGGATGTGGAGGGGGGGTTCACGACGGACACGAAGGTGGTGGGAAGGTCGCGGGCGTGGGTCTCTCACGGTGGACGTGCGAGGGTGTGAGAGGGAGGATCAAGGGAGCGCTAGGTGTGTGTTGGTTAGAGGACAAAGGAGGGAGACCGGTGGTGCAGACGGATGAGAGGAGTGGTGAGGGTGGTTAGTTGCAGAGGAGAGGGAGCGAGGGAGGGCTCTCGTGGCCGTGAGTTGAGGGAGAGATGAGTCTGGAGAGAATGTGGAGGGTGAGAGAGAAACGAAGGGGAGGTTGTCAGGTGGACCGCAAGGTTGAGCTCGCGGAGGTGATGGGTTAACAGGAGAGAAAGAGAGAGTGAGATGAGGAGGTTACCACTGTAAAGGGGTCGTTCTCTGGGTGTACGAGTGGAGGGAGTTAGAAAGAGAGAGTTGCGAGCGGCAAGGTGGAGAGGCCTGGACGGAGGTCTGCTGCCATGGGAAGAGAGGGAGATGGAAGTGGAGATCTACCGAGGAGGTGGACGCGAGGGTGTTCGGCGGTGGAGGGGCTAGCGGCGGCGTCTGTGGGTGACAGTAGCGTGGACGATGGGGAAAATAGGAATAAAAAAATCGAGATTCCTGGAGGATGGCCGGAGGTGACTGCTTGCGGTGGGTGCGGCGTCGGTTGATATGCGGCAGTGAGAAGGGGGTAAGGGGAGGTTACATGCAGAGCTTGACGACGGTAGTGCCACGGTGGCGTGAAGGTAGTGGTTGGGGAAGGCGAAGGATGTTGGCAGTGGAGGTTTGGTGGTGAGGGAGGTGGGTGACCGAAAATGTGTGAAAGAGGTGAGAGGAGAGACCGGGGGAATGGAGAAGGTGGCCGTGGCTTCGATGGGAGGGGAGAATGGGAGAGGGAGAGAGAGGGAGTGGGGTGGGTGTATTGAATGGGGGAGACAAGATCCAAGAAATGAGGAGGGATTTAAGGAGAGGAGTTAATAAAAATAAAAGAAAAATATTTATTTTATTTTTGTTTAGAGATGGGCCCAAGTCATTTATATTTATCAATATTTGCATATATATTTATTTATACAAAATAAATGATGGGCCACCTATTTAGTGTTATTATATATTTTATCCTTTTTATTTTTATCTGTATATATACATTTATATATATATATATATATATATGTATATATATATATATGTACGTATATATATATGTATATATATATATATATGTATATATATATATAAGGTAGAATGGGCCAAGCCCATTAGAATTGCTTTTTTTGGTTTAATGCAAATTTTGAACAAGAGTGGGCCAAGCCCATCAAATCTTTATTTGTCCCCCCCCCCCTTCCTTTTTAACATTAAGAGACGGGCCAAGCCCATTGACATTTTTATCTTCTTGTGTAGGAGAGGAATGGCCACAAGCCCATTAACGAGGGTTTCGCTCATTTTGACAAACAACACTTGACTTTCCGCAATATCGAATAAAAGATTGGAAATCATTCAAATGGTTTAACTGTGCGAGCCGCTTTGGGGCGTCTTGGCGTAATACGGGGTTTGCTCAGCGTAATGCTTAAAATGCCGTGTCTACAGCTTGTCCCGCCTTGGTGTCTGCTTTGCAGGAGAATGACACGGAGTGGAATGGAATAGAAGTGTAATGAAATGGAGTGGGGAGTGGACTGAAAAGTGGATGCCAAGGCGTGATGAGACACGTTTTTAACACTACGTGATTGGAATCTTTCCTGAGTTTCAACAAAACAACCTTGAAGAAGGTCCTCCGAAATCAACGATTGTTTGGCTGGAAATAACAACAGACTAACAGAAAGGGGGACCAACTTCTCGGCGCGGAAGTACCTAAGTCGTAGACCCACAGGTTTCACCTTGGGGAGCGATTACCAGCCAATGTGAAAGTGCTGCGACCAAGGTGGGTCCAATGGAGTAAATAAAAAGGGTAGCTGATAAATCCAAACAAAGGTCTCTTTCGGCCAACCAGCCCAAGATGGTTTCACAAAAACTCAGTACTCGATTCAGAATGGAATATCCCATATTAGTCAAGAATTAAAGCACAGCGGCCCTCACAATCGAGTTAAGTGAATGATCCTTCGCAGTGGAATCAAAGTCCTACATGAATGTATGCTGGGTTAAAAAGAAAAATTAAAATAAATTAAAAGTAGAAAATAGTCAGGGATAATATTGTTAAGCTGCTAAGGACGGGTCAGGATACTGATTCGATGAGCCGATACTGAGCCGGGGCCCGTTTATCCACGCACCGACTCACCGAACGAAACCATCGTTTCTGAGCTACCACAACCTAATGGCCTATCCGTACGTCTTGAACTCCCCTGAAGTTATCACTGTTTTTGTTGGAGGGGAACTCAAACTCTAGATTCATCCAAGGCATAAGATCCTTGACGTGCTCTAATAGCATAGATATCATATAGTAGGATGCATGACACAGTGGGGTCAGTCACCGGGGTGACTGATGGTGGGACATGGTAGGGCAATGGCGCCCTCTTGCTCTCTTATTTTCATTTTATTCTTGGAACCTGCACCGAATAGCAAGCAGTGAAGAAGGATTATTTCATAAGAAGTAAAATTACATTCGACAGTACAGGACATCCGCACACTAATACAGGAGCAGGGGAAAACACGACGCAAATCAGACAAGATTCATCCGGTTAAAATTCACCACGGTAACTTGTCATAAATGCTTTACATTTATCTTTTTTCCCCCCCCCCCTTTTTCGCTATAAGTATCCCCTGTGATCCTTAGCAAAAGATCATCCATTGGTGGTTCGGGGAGTTAGACACTTTTGAGATGGAAGGCGGGTCTTCCCGTCCTGCCAAGAGGAGCAGGTCCGGCCACGAATTCAGGAGGTTGACCGACATTGAAGGCCATCTGAGCGAGAGGATTCTCTCACGGGCGGTAAGTCGGCTCTTTCTCCTAGTTTCCTTTATAAATTCTCCCTCGCTTTTTTCATTCTTTTCTTTTCCTTCCTTTCAGCCGTATCCTCTTTTTCCGGGCCCGAGAAAATTCTCAAAGCTGCCCTGGCTATCGAAGCTTACGTCCAACATCACTATCGGTATGAGGGTCGTTATTTCAAAATGGCACCTCCAAGGGTTGGTGGTCCATGCCAAGCATTATGACAAGATCTACATGGATTGGGCGGCCCTGGGTGCATTGGCAGAGGTTTGGCATCCAGAAACCCACACTTTTATCTTCCCTACTTTTGAGGCAACGGTCCTCCTCGAGGAGGCAGAACTTCTGCTAGGCTTAAGAAGGTCGATGAAGGATGATAGGATAAAGGTTTCGCGGATGCGGAAGAGGGTATCTACCGAGGAAGTTCTTGGAAGCTTTATGCCATCTGGAATCATAAAGGGCGTTCAGACCCAAAAGGGAGTCAACTTGCAAAAGCTCGCAGACTGGACCGTGACTGCCTTAGAAGGGTTGATAGATGATGAACATTTAGAAGGGCTTATGAAAGGGTTCACAATTTGTTTGGCCGGAGCTCTCCTCTTTCCTTGTACTGACAACATCGTAGAGGAAGACCAATTGGGAGCGATTTGTGGACTTTGGGAGGGAAAGAGAGTGGGGCCCGCTATCCTCGCACATCTTTATAGTGGTCTCACGGCTTCCAGCATGGGTAGGCCTCCTCACGGGTGCATGCTTCTCCTCAACTGTTGGATTGATCTTCACTTCAAATTTCATCACCACGAAGGGGTACAGACCGCCTCCAGGATTTTTGAACAAAGCCCCCTCCGTTACATGGCCGATGTGTTGGGCTTCGGTGGGAAGGTGGCCAATCGCATGCCCCGTCTGAAGACACGCGGCGACTGGCGTACTCACTTCAACTCCTTGGCACGGGATATGTTCACTTGTGTGCCAGCATGTTTACTTTCACGTGGTCTTCTCACGAGATCTTCTCCCGTTGCGGAACTCCAACTTATCGGTGTAACCGAATTTGTTCTTTACAGCTCGCACCGGTGCTGCCTGCAAATTGGCCTTCCTCGGCACTCTCTTCCTATGCTATCCGACCTTCCTTTGATCAAGGAAAGGGAGCTAGGCACAGAGGGTGATACGACAGACGTGAAAGCGATCAAAGCGGTGTGTAAGGCAAGTGTTCCACGGAAGGCGATGGTGTCTGTGAGTGAGGATCGAGAGCTATGGAAAGCTTATGTAATGGAGCTCGGGAAACTTAGGCCTGAGGTGCCCAAACCCTGATGTATCTTGTTTTGAAATAAATGCAAAGCCTTAATGCCATTGCACGCTCTTTCAGTCCCTCCCCTCCCCTTTTCTTTGTGACTGGAATGGCGGACGTCGGGTGATGGTCGGCCGTCACCGGATAGGAGCTGGGGACTGAAGCAACTACAGTATGCGGAGTTGCCCTGAGATGTCATGGAGCTGAGGATTTCTCTTCAGGTGATGAGGAGAGAAGTAAACTGGGAGAGAATGGAAAGATAGGCGTGGATAAGGCTACATCGGGATCGAGACGAGAGGAGGGCACGTGAGGCCCAAGTGATGAAGCTCCAGAAGACACAGCGCTCGGACACGTCACTCCTTCAGAGTCACTGCCAATTGGGGGAGAGTTGGAGCTCACGATGGAGGAGCTCCTGGGGTTGGTGTAGTCTCCATCGCAGAGTAGGGGGCGGCTCAGCCAACAGCCTCGGGTTCAAGAGCTTTGCGGCTGTCGGGGTTGCGAGAGAGGCCAGAGGAGGGAGAGGAGCGCTACTAGAGAGGGTGGGAATGCGCGATGCGATGAGATAATTACAGCGTCGCAGAGCTCTAGATGACCTCCCAGAGACCTCCCCCTTAGGAGAGGAGAGAGACGACCAAGAGGGTGGTGCGAGATTTGGCAAGTTGCTCGTACATCCGCTCTCTTCTCACGGTGAACATGACAGTTTATATAGACGTATGGATGGAACAACTTGCTCTCATGTGACGGGTTTGCCCTCCATGCGTTCCTTCTCTTCTACGCCTCCTCTTTTCATGTCGTCCCCATGTGACTCGTTTAACAGAACTCCCCTGAGATAACGGATCGTGTCTCAGACACATTGTGCATTTCTTTCGGGAGAATCCATCACAAATTTTAATGATATGCCACCAAATTCAAAGATGCCAACCACCCTTCTGTCCTCTTTCCATGTAGACGAGTCCACTCCCAGGTTCAAAGATATCGACTCCCATTGTCCTTTCTCCTGTAGATGAGTCCACTCCCAAATTCAAAGAGGTCGACCTGCATTGTCATTTCTCCTGTGGATGAGTCATCTCAAATTTATTTGACTCATGATGAACACAGGGAACCTAGACGCGTAGGGTGTGAATCAACCAGCTACGCCCCCGACCTTGGTTACTTCGAGTGAAAGATGGGTGCTTTGTTACAAGGCTCATTGCAAGAGGAACTGAGATAGATCTGGATCATATCCCTTCAATCCTATAAATACTCCCCCCGCCTGCTTCACTTGAAAGCACGGAGTTGTGGAGACTGGTTAGAAGAGTGAAAAGTTGACAGAAGGGAGTAAGAGTTTCTCATTTTCTGAGATGGAGGGAGAGTCCAGTTTCAGGGTGGAGGGTGAGTCTTCCCGCTCCTCGAAGAGGAGCAGATCCAGTGGTAGTTCCAGGAGACTCTCCGATGTTGAAAGGCCGCTCAGTGAGAGGACCCAATCGGAGCTTGTAAACGAGCCAGTTCTTCCCTCTCATTCTTCATGATCCCTTTCTTCCTTTCTCATTCTTTTCCTATTTTTTTATATTTCAATGATGCACCCGCTTCTCACTTCCTGTGTAATCCACAGAGTATGACGAGGTCACACATCTCATGGGAATTAGTGGTGGCTGCCTATCGAGGCTTGCCTGACTTCCAGAAAGCCTGGCTGGATGCGATGGGGTTTGGTGCATTCCTCCGGATCGAACCCATTAAGCTCGACCTCACCCTCATCCAAGTATTGCGCGAGAGATGGGACCCAGAGAGTCATGCCTTCTTGATGCCCTGGGGGCACATGGTGCCCAGTCTCGAAGATGTGGCCCGAATCACTGGCCTTAGAGTGGATGGGGAGGCGGTGACCAGGGTCACCTACCCCGATTATCGCGAAGTGGCTCAGAAGCTTCTTGGTCTGGAATTAAAGGATCAAAAGAACAGGTCAGTAGCCAAGGCGTCTATCATGGAGGCATTGGGACTCACTGACACTCATCACCGTGATAACGAGTCCTTGGAGGAATTCATGGAGAGAGCGGAAAGAGGGTCCCGCGCTGTGTATTGCGTGGATGCCAGTAGCTGGAAAAGGTCAAACACTGACTTGAGGATATTCCTCCTCTTCCTACTGGGAAAATTACTGCTGGGTTCCAAAGGAGACGACATCCATTGTCGTTTCCTAGAATTTTTGGTGGACCTAGAGAGGGTAGGGCAATATGCCTGGGGAGCCGTCGTGCTGGCGCATCTGTTCGCAAGTCTGTCCCAAGGGACAGATCGAGAGGTGACTGTGAGTGGCTTCATACCGTTTCTCCAGGTAATTATTTATTTATTTGTTAATGCAACTAATTTATTTCATGAAATGCTGATGACATGTGACGACACATGTATGGAGTTATTACTACATCCCAATGGGGCGAGCTAGACAGTGGCGTGTGGCTGTGGCACCACTAGCTCGGCGGTGGCAACCCATTATGAGCACAGCCTCTCTGTCTTACCAGCTGATGGTATTAAGGCGTGAGCTGCAAGAGTTCCCCGCAGAGATGGTAGGACTCCATTTTTTTGTCTTTTCTTTTGTCTCTCTTTTTTTTTTGGTCCTTTTGAGTGATTAAGGAGATATACGCATGCCAACGTAGGTGATCTAAAGGCCTTACTCGGGCTTGGTCGATGTCGACCAACCGTGGGTCATCATAGGTCACCCTCGATTTGCTCGGGACCTTTGGGTCCACTGCCTGAATGAAATCGAGCCACTCCGGCTATGATTGGTCATGAGGACTCTAGGGCTTGCCCAGGAATGGGTAGATATGACCGCACCACCCCACGTCGGGAGGAAGACACGTGGGCCGGTAACCTGTGTTGACTGGCGGGTGCGCTTCCCCGAACAATATGAAGATTGGCAGCGGGGTGGCATGCTCGTGGAGTCGCACGCCCGGGATAGTGAAGATTATCTACGTCTCTATAGGGTGATGTATGCAGAGCGACTTCATCCTGAGGGACTTGTGGAGGTGTTTCTCCTTTCTCACTTTTTGATCATTTTTTGTCTATTTTTTTTATTATTTTTTTAAATGTAATGCTGACTCCTATGACATGGGTTTAGGATGCCCGTGATACCATGATAGCGAACTTGCGGGCTCGCTTGGCGGACACGGAGGAAGAGTTGGGTGACACCCGTGAGGCTTTACATGTCTCGGTGAGTATGTATGCAAATGCATATTCCTAATTATACCCCTAAGTTTCTGGTGTTTAGCCACTCATTGCCACTTCTTGCTATCATAGCGCGCTCGGCTCGATGCAACCCTACCAGCAGTAGGGGCAGAGGGTGCTTCTTCCAGTCTATGGATTCCTTCGTCGGAACTAGATTCGCTCCACGAGCAGCTTGCCCGTGTAACACAGCGCGCCGCGGAGGCAGAGGGAATGCTTTCCGCGCAGGTGAAGGTTCCTCTTATCCGAGCTTCTCTATTTACGTCTCATCACACCCCTGAAAAGACGGATATGGCAGGCCGAAGAGATGCAAGAGATGTTTGCTCGTACAGCACAAGGGGAGGCCAGGATAGCGGAGCTGGAGGAGGAATTGCAGCGTCGCTCAGATGACAATTTTTCTCGGGACGCCATGGAGCTGAGGATCACCCTTCAGCTGGAAAGGGATGACAGAGAGAGAGAACGTGCTGAGAGGGAAAAGGACAGGGAAAGAGAGAAGGCCAAAAGATCAGCCGAGAAAGAGGAGAGGAGGGCCCTGGAGGCCCAACTATTTGAATTGAGGACCAGTCTCGGTCTCGCCGAGCAGTGGCTGAAGGATGGCGAGGAACGCTACCGAAGGGCACGAGAGCGTGGCTTTCGTGTTAGTAGCTTCTTTGCTGCCCCCGCAGATCGACGTCGGGGAGTGGAGATAGAAAGAGGACCACAAAGCGGTAGAAGTACCACTTTTCATGGTTGGATAGCACCTTCTAGAGTTTCTTGCCCAGAAAGCAGCGAGACGAGTAATGTAGAGAAGGAGGGTGGAACCTAATGTAAGCTCTCTTTTGTTATTTATTTTTTTTGAATGGGAGTGGAATAAAATGTTTTGTGCCTGGTTCTCTGCTTCTTTCTGATCTCTCAAATCCCTGCACACATCTAAGCAAACAAGTTAGCATTTCTGCTCTGACTTGCCCCTTGCTCAATAAACAAACATGATTTTGAGCTATCCTTGATAACGAGTCAAGGGGCAAGTCTTTATTAACAAAGGCAACGATAAAAGACAATGATGAATGTGGCACACAAAGACACAGGTGCAAGTGAAAATTTAAAATGAGATGTTGCATATAAATGCAATCATGCGAAATGTGATTTTTTTTATTTTTGTGTTTTATTCATTTTTTTGTTTTATTGTTTGTTTATATATTTTTTTGATCTTTTACATTTCCATTTTTTTTGCATATACATTTTTCTCATCTTTTTTGGGTTTTTGGATTTGTTGTTTTTTGTTTGTTTTTGGTTTGTTTAATATTTTTATTTTTGCTAATGCATGACGACCGCTCGATATAACATCTGACTTGCATGAGAATAGGGTTTTCTTACTAACCTCCCAGGCATCCTAAGTTCACATCTAGGTTGATTTGGACCT
Organism: Amorphophallus konjac; assembly: GCA_022559845.1. Classification (NCBI taxonomy): domain Eukaryota; kingdom Viridiplantae; phylum Streptophyta; class Magnoliopsida; order Alismatales; family Araceae; genus Amorphophallus; species Amorphophallus konjac. Next base: position 252,708,512 of record CM040118.1, on the reverse strand, counting down.
CTAGACTCCTCGAATGATAATCCCGCCGGTTAAGACTTATCCTGATGACAATACCGTCATACCATGCTTAGGCTCCCAGTTGCTTCCGACCACCGGGATTCACCCAAAAAGTGTTCAAGGTAAATGATTTGCCCGACCCGGGTCTATTTCTTCACAACTCTAGATGATATGTAATGGAACACCGTGGAACCCAAACGACCAACCGCGCGACGCTGACCCGGAATCAGACGCCGTCGCACCCATAGGTGACGCGCTTGCATTGGTCCAAGCCTGAGGTTAGATAAGAAAGCATTAAGGTGGTAGACAAGGGTCTTGACTGGCCAGAAACACAGAGACTCAATCGTAGCAATGGCTTCTGCTTTTCAAAATGGACAACCATATGTTTGTGTTAAAAGGATGTTGTAGGCTTTGGCAAGTTTCACCCTTCAGGAACTCCCTTGAGTCTTCATCTTCAGGGGAAGAATGAAGAATATTGGGGGCAAACCTCCTGAGAGGACCGGTAAAACCGTTAACCCGAGGAGCAAGTAGGGCTGCACTTAACTTTCCCTTTCGGGTAACTTTGGACCAAATCTCGAGCATTTACATTTCATGGCCCCTTTTGTGTAGAATTTGACTTTCAGTCAAAGGGGTTTCATTGTGGATCAGGCACGGTTACGGCCAGGCCTTTCTTTGACTTTGATTTTGTTCTTCTTTCTGATTTTTTGATAGATTTTTGCGAGGGATATAGTATTTTGACATTGTGGATCACTCTTGTATGCCTGCGGGGACACTGCCCTCTTCTCGTTCTCTGATCCATGCTCGAGAATTGGATCCTACTCTTACCCTAGGGGTTGTGTTCGTGTTTCCCATGCTCAGCGTTTTAAGGGCGCCGACTATCTCATTCGGTCGAAAAGAGAAAGAATAAAGAGTTAAGCCTTCTGGAGACCTTCTGGGTGAGGCCTCACCATAAGCGATGCTACCGATCTTTTATAGAACACATGTGTACATGTATGTTACCTTCTTTTGAGGGGGGCATAAGCCGAACTAGCCGGACAGGGATCTCCACGGTTCTGGCAAACTAAGACCTGGAACCTACCAAGTCTTAATAGGCCCTATCCTAATATAGATGTTGAATGCAATGACTTAACTACATGGTAGTCTCCAAGCATTGGCATTTTGAAATTTCTATTTTTTTTTCTTTTCATTTTTTTCTATTTTTTTCTTTTGTTGTTGTATATATACATATTTTTATTGTTTTCATTGTTTTCTATTTTTTTTGTTGTTTCATCATTTTTTGACACTATGTACACCTATCTAAGGGTAGTACTTCTTAAGATAAAGCCCATTCCAAGGGTGGGATAACTCGATCCCCTCAGCATTGACTAGCCTGTAGGCGTTGCCAGGATGCACAGCCTGAACTACGTATGGTCCTTCCCAATTGGGTTGGAGTTTAGAACGCGGCCCACCAGGTTTTACAAACATTCTTTTCACTACCATTTCACCGACTTGAAATTTCCTTTCAATGACCTTCTTTTGATAAAAACGTGTGAGTCTATTCTGATATACACGTGCATGCTCGGCAGCGGCCAGCCGTTTCTCATCTAAGAGTTCCAATTGGGCAAGGAGTGAATCACGACGTTCGTCGAGGGGAAGCTCCTTGTCCAACTGTACCCTGAGAGAAGGAACCAAGATTTCATACGGAACTACCGCCTCCATCCCATAAGTGAGGGCGAACGGAGTTTGCCCAGTGGGAGTACGGATTGAAGTGCGATAGGCCCATAAAGCCTCAATCAGCTTTTCTGGCCAATCCGAGAACTTGTTTGACTCACAGGTCTTTTTTATGATTTTAATCAATGTTTTATTAGTGGCCTCTGCTTGGCCATTACCTTGTGGATAATAAGGTGATGAATGATGCAATGCAATTTTATACCTTTTGCAGAGGTCCTGAAGGTCCTGAGAAATGAATTGCGGCCCATTGTCGGTGATGATTGTGCTTGGAATGCCGAACCTGGCGATGATGTTCTTCATGATGAATTTGCAGACTGTTGATGCTTTAATCTCCACGTAAGCTTCGGCTTCGGCCCATTTGGTGAAGTACTCCGTTGCAGTAAGGATGAATGATTTTTGCTTAGTGAGGGAGTTAGGATTACCAAGAGGACCAATGACATCGAAAGCCCACATGGAGAAAGGCCATGGGGAGGATACTGGATGAAGTGAAGAAGATGGGGAATGAATTTTATCGGCGTGAAGTTGACACTTGACACACCTGCGGACATAGACGGCACAATCCTCTTCCATGGTGGGCCAGTAAAAGCCTTGCCGAAGGATTTTCTTGGCAAGCATTTGGCTATTCACATGGCCACCGCACACACCAGAGTGTGCTTCCTCGATGCATTTCCAGACCTCCTCTTCGTTGAGACATCTTAGAAGAACACCAGTAAGACTTCTCTTGTACAGCACTCCTCCGACCAGCAGTATCTCTGTGCCACTCTCCTTATGGCTTTTCTATCTTCGATGTGGCTTCTCCAGGGTAGGATTGATCTTTGCAATACTTGGCAATTTCGTAAAACCATGGCTTCTCCTCATCAGCCAATTCTTCTTCTAATTCTGTCAACATGATTTCCCTCTTCTCAAGGATTTCTTCCTGTAGGGCCTTCCTTGCTATCATGTCCTTGATATCTACGTAGGAAGCGTCATCGATTGCAGGGGCGTGACGCTTGTAGATGGAAATGGAATCAAACCATCTTCCTAGAGGGAACCTTAAAGATGATGCCAACGAGGCGAGGGCATCGGCCAGAATATTCTGATGACGAGGGACATGGACAAAGATCAGTTTAGTGAATAGTTTGGCAAAGGCGGCAGTGAGTTCTTGGTATGGCTTGAGCTTGGGATCGCGAGTGCGATATTTGGTGAGCACCTGGCGAAGAATGAGTTGACTATCACCTACGACTCGTAATTCAGTGATACGAAAAGAATGAGCGAGTTCCAGGCCAGCTAGAAGAGCTTCATATTCAGCTATATTGTTGGTAACGGGGAATTTGAGCTGGTATGCCAGTGGGAATGTAAGGCCTTCAGGCGATAGGAGGGCAATGCCGATTCCTTTCCCTTGGGAATTTAGAGCTCCATCAAAATGTAACGTCCACATGTAATCATCTGATTGGTTGATGGACATTAGTTCCTCATCTGGAAACTCTGATTGGACAGGGTCAAATTTGGGAAGAGGATGGTGAGCGAGATGCTCAGCTATGGAATAACCCTTAATCGCCTTTTGCTGAATGTAGGTGATGTCAAACTGAGAAAGAAAGCTTTGCCAGCGTGCTAATCTATCAGTGAGGACATATTTTTCTAGAAGGAACTTGATAGGGTTCATTCGGGCAATCAGATGGACTTCATGAGCAAGAAAGTAGTGTTTCAACTTCTGCACTACCCAGATAAGGGCGGCACAAGTTTTCTCCATAGCCGTGTACTTCTGCTCACAGGGATTGAGGAGTTTTGACAAGTAATAGGTCGCCCTTTCCTTGCCCGCTTCATCGACTTGTGCTAGGACGGCTCCCACGGAGTCGTCCAGGACTGAGATGTAAAGGATTAAAGGTTTACCCGGCGTGGGTGGAATTAGGACGGGTGGATTGGCCAGATATTCCTTCAATCCTTCAAAAGCTTTTTGGCATTTAGAATTCCAAAGGAATTCTACTCCTGACTTAGTCAACTCGTAGAAAGGTTTGCACCTTTGCGAGTGTTGGGACACAAACCGACGAATGAATTATAACCTTTCGATTAACCCTCGAACTTCTCTCAAGTTTTTCAGGGGTGGCATATCCCTAATTACTTTAGCTTTGTTGGGATCTATTTCAATACCCCTCTTACTCACAATGAAACCAAGCAATTTGCCCGACGAGACACCAAATACGCACTTTTTGTATTCATTTTCAAATTGAACTGCCTTGATCTTTGCAACACCTTAGCTAGAACTCTCGAGTGTTCTGCCCTAGTCCTAGATTTCACCAGTAAATCATCTACATACACCTCTAAATACGCATGCATCATGTCATGAAATATTGCCATCATAGCCCTTTGATAAGTAGCTCCAGCATTCTTCAAACCAAATGGCATGACCAAATAGCAATAAGTTCCCCAAGGTGTGGTAATGATGTCTTCTCCTGATCCTCTTCCGTCAAACGGATCTGATTATATCCTGAAAATCCATCCATAAATGAGAGAGTTTCATAGCCTACTGTGTTATCAACCAACACATCGATGTGAGGCAAGGGGAAATCATCTTTTGGACACGCGCGGTTAAGGTCCCGAAAATCGATACAGATTCTCACATTTCCATCCTTTTTCATGACCAGGACAATATTTGCCACCCACTGAAAATATAGGACGACTCTAATAAACCTTGCTTTGTGGAGCTTATCGACTTCTTCCTTCATCTTCAAAGCCATCTGGGGGTGGAAATGTCTTAACCTTTACTTTACCGAGACGGACCCTGGTTTTAGCGTTAAGCGGTGTTCGACCAGGGTGGAATCCAATCCCGGCATATCCTCGTAGCTCCATGCGAACGTGTCCCTATACTCCTTGAGAACCTCAATCAATGCTTCTTCTTCAGACAATGGCAAATTATCACTTATGAGGACGATCCTAGGGTCTTCCTCGGTCCCCAGGTTGATCTCTTTGGTGGGTTCTTCTATAGCGACTGATGGTTCGTCAAACCTCCTCATTCCGCTAGCATACGCGTCAGCCGCGTCCTCATATTCTTCGTCCCCTTCCCTCAATAGGGTATTCTCCATCTATGAGCTCATAAACTCCATATCCCTCATCGATTGTGCAATCCTCCTCACATTCTAACTCCGGCAGATGGATGGGATTTTCTAGCAGTTGAGGAATAGCTAGGCATGCCTGGCACCTTTTGGCTAAATCTAGAAGAAATCGGCGAGGAATTTGCCTACCCTTGGATTTTCTTCTAGGCACTACCCTGCACTCATTATTCCTAACCTGACTGACTTGTTCTACGGACGAAGAAGAAGTTGAAGAATGTACAGGAAAAGACCCCTCGGTGGAGGGGTAAAGAAGGTCACTCAGGGGACCTTGAATGAGTGGCCCGTAAGTCGGGGCACACTCGTGAGAGATGTAGGAGGTCTCCTCAAAGGAAATGCACTGTTGAGGAGTTCGAAAATTGATGTTTTTTTTTTTCATTTTCATTTTCAATTACAAGACAATTGAAAGAACTTGGGGAATGAGAGGAGGGGATTATAGCTAAGGGGTTGTAAGGCTCGTTGAGCAGATCATGGTTGAAAATCTGGCGCGGGCTGAGAAACCCGCGCAAGAATGTGAGTAGAGAAGGGGACCTAGGAATATCATCAGATAAACGTCTAGCCCAAGAAAGAGTCAGTAGCAACAGCTGAGGAGAATGATTAGATAGAATGACGGAAAGCGATCCGTCAGTGGCAGCGTCCTCTTGGCGAGGAAAACTTGGAATTTCGGCAATGTCAACGACACCTTTTGGCACCTCGGAGATCAAAAGCGGCCCCTCCAAGTCCGGAGGTGAGAACATCTGCTGTAGTGCAATGGAAATATCATGTATATCGAACCACTTGTTCCACTCGCAGTCCGGGTCATCGTGCTTCCCCTTCTTTGTAGCCCTCGAGCAACTTTCGGCTAAGTAGGCAATCCGAACTTTCCCATGTGATTCTTGCGGCTGATCCCCCAACTGTATAACCGGCCCTTTATGAAATGAGAGTACAAGGTCCATGTAAGAGGTTCTCCATCTTCCTCAATCGGGCCTTCAAAACCTAAGCCAGCTCTGAGGATTACCCTGGCCTTCCTTACCAGTCTCAGCCTTCCTTGTAATTGTGCTCCTAGACCTTTGCCTTGATGGTAACCTAAGTTGTTCATGATCTCCCATCCCTTGGAATGGGAAGGGGAATGTGACATCGGCCCAGGAAGTGGCTTTCTTTGTGTTGGTGAAGGGCGGCTAGGGTCACACACATCTAGCAGGGAAAGGATAGGCCTATGGGTCGGCCAGACAGAGGGCAATGAAGTGTTAATAGCATCCACCGTAGGGAGCAGGGGCATGCTAAACACCTTGGTGATCCGTCCCTTGTACGAGAATTTTAAGCATTGGTGGTTGGTGGAAGGGACGGCATTCAGCGTCTCTATGTAAGGACGACCCAATATGCCCTTGAACGTGGGGTCCATGTCGAGGATGTGAAACTCCGTAAGAACAGCAACAGGACCCACTTCTACATTAAGGATAATCCTTCCCTATGGAGGCCTCTTGCTATTATCATATGCGGTGACTGTGATAGCCGATGGCCTTATCTGTTCTAAATCAACCCCACATAGCAAGAGAGTGTTCATGGAGATCACATTGATTGAGGCACCCGTGTCCACTAGGCATGGGTTTACGGGCACCCCGTTGATCTTCACTACGATGCACAAAGCATATTTCCGAGCTTCCTGGGGGGCAAGCTCGTGGTCATGGAATGTGATGGCCGGTTGCGTGCTCGTCGGTGTCAGCACTGACGATATCTTCTCTACCGGGAGATCCTCGTTCACCATGACCATTTGGAGATACTTCATTAGTGCCTCTTGATGGGACGTGGACCTCTTAATCAACTCCAAGATGGAGATTCGGGCAGGCGTCTTGTCCAGATGTTTTAGAAGATCATATTGTGTCCCGGGGATGGATTCCTCTAACTGCTCTTCAGTTCCTTTTGCTTGTTGGGACTGTTCTGGACTCTGACCGCTCTGGGGAAAAACTCGATGGAAGATCCTTCCACTTCGGAGCACCATGGCTTGTTGCTTTGGTTGCACCTCGACGGGGTTAGGTATGGGTTTTATCAGAGGTTTAAGTGGGGGAGGGATGGTTGGCGGAGCGGAGGTGATGACGGGTGTAGGGATCCTGATGAGGGGTTTGTTTGGGAGAGATGGAGGCGGAGAGGACGGCACCTAGGATGGATGGTGGATGATGAGAGGTTTCAAGGGTAGGGGTGAAGGAGTGGCGGAGGTGGATGGGGCCTCGGATGGGCGAGGCAAAATTAGGGGTTTTGAGGGTGTAGGTAGAGGTGTGGTGGAGGGCTGGACAGGGAGGGAACTGGCGATGGGGGAGCGGATGAGAGGGCGTGATGACTGTGGGACAAAAAGAGGTCCACTCGGGGGTTGTGACGTGGTTCGAGCAGAAAGAGGTGCCGACCGGATGAGGCGAGGGGGGTGGCTAGGAACGTGCTGGGCAACAAGAACGGAGGTGCCCTCCGCGTGCCAACCTTGCCCTCTTCCGATTTCTGGGAAGGAAGAGATGGGGTTGACTTGCTGATTGGGTCGTTGGTGCTCCAGAAGTGGGTTTTGAACTATGCCCATGTTTGGTTGTTGATGTGGGACCTGCTGAGGTTGTTGTTGTTGTTGTTGTTGTTGTTGTTGTTGTTGTTGTTGTTGTTGTTGTTGTTGTTGTTGTTGTTGTTGTTGTTGTTGTTGTTGTTGTTGCGGTCTGGGGGGAGGTCTCCTTGCCTTCAAAGTGGCGACAACTCTCCTCATTTCATCCCAATCAATTAAGTGTCCATCATTCATATCATAAATGTAGTCCTTAAAATCAAAGCAATTCTCCACTGTATGTACTGGCTGCCTATGGTAAACACAATATCTGGACGTGTCAACATTCAATGGCCATATGGGTCTTTCTTTGGGCAAGACGAGTGAATTAACAGCCATGAGAGCATTAAAGATGTCCGGTAGTGATTCCGGCAATGGTGGGTAGTGAGCTCTCTTCGGGCCAATCGGCCTTCTCTGTTGTTGTGGGGGGCCGTAGTTCCCCGGGGGTGGAACATGATGGTACTGAGCAGGTGGCTGTTGTTGTTGTTGTTGGGGATGGAAGGGTCGTGCCACATTGTTCTAATAGAAGTTGTTTTGTAGGGGAGGACGATAGGGTTGCTGACCCTATTGGTTCTGATGGAAGGGGAGTGGTAGGGCTTGTGGAGGCCTGGGGTCGGCCTGCTGGTTGGGATTGCCAACCGCACTCACCTGCTCATTTGTCACTACCCCTTCTGTCACCCCACCTTGGACACCAGTGCCCGGCTTCCTAAACATCCTCGGCTTTGGTGGCTCGAACATATGCATGAGAGGGGAATCTTTCAGTTGTGTCTGGACATACCGAGCCCTCTCGTACAGTTCCTCCATGGTGTTAAGCTTGTTCATTGCCAGGATATGCCTAAACTGGGGGGTAGCATTTGATATAATCATCTTCACCTGCTCTGGCTCTGAGATGGTATCCTTTATCCTCTCTGCCAGGGACCTCCATCTATCGGCATACTGGACGAAATCTTCGTCCGACTTCATTTTTTCGGCGACTAGGTCGGTGATAGAAAGAGACGGGCCAACCCGGTCCCGGTACCTCTGTAGGAACTTCCTCTGAACCACGTCGAAGTCCTCAGCCTCACTTGGCTCTAGGGCGTAGAACCATTCCAACACAGGGCCATCTAATGATCTCCTAAAGAGGTATGCCAAGGATCTTTTATCATTTTGCCAGAACGAGGACTCATGCATGAAGTCCTTCAAATGGGTAAAGGGGTTGCCAGTGCCATTGTACCTACGGTACGTGGGCATCTCAGAAGGGGGAAGGCGAAACATTGGTAAGACAGGCAGAGAAACTTCAGTGGTGGATTTTACATCCACCATTTTCTGTAAGTTTCGGAATTGTTCATCCATCTTGTTCAGCTTGTTCAAGAGGGACTGGGTGAACGGGTCAATTGGTGAAGGTGGCGCTTGCCACGGAGAAGCGGTAGGCCTCCCGGAGGCCTGAGAAGGAAACCTAGGTCAGGAAGGGTATTGGGGTCTACCAGTGGATAGGCCCGGTTGGATTGGTGTTTGGAGGGCGACTGGCGTCGGAGATTGGGAGGGGAATTGGAAGGAGGGAGGCTGTTGATTTGCCTGCCCGAAAAGTGAGGGGGAGGGAATGGCCTGTACAGACTCTTGGACAGGAGTAGCAGCCGGATTCGGCTCCGTGGGAGAGGGGGAAACCGATTTCCCTTTCAGAATGGCCTGGAAGGCCTGGAGTTGCTCAGGGTTGAGCTGGGTGTTGGCAAGGACACCTAACAGAGAGGTGATGTCCTGAGGGGAAGATGTATCCCCGGCAACATTCGGCACCTCATGTGAGGGCTCGTGGGATGGACCGGCATCCATAGCGTAGACATGAGGCTCACCTTGGTAGCCCTGGTCCGGGCTGTATTCTATGTAAGAGCCATGACCTGGGTCATGCATTTGGGGCTCATAGTCGAAGGCGTCAGCCTCGAAAGCATCGTAATTATACTCGGCCATCCTTAACACTTTTCCAGAACGTAATAACATACACCAGCATACAAGTAGCAGAGATTAACACACAGGTGGATGCTTTACGTCTCTTTTTTGTTTTGGTTTGTTTTCTTTTTTTTCTCTTTTTTTTCTTTTTTTCTTTTCTCTTTTCACAAACGAGGGGTTCACACAAAAGACAGGACCCTAGTTAGAATTTTGGCCACCGCCATGTCAGCTAAGGTCGCTCGCCTCACCACGAATGGGTAACTAAACTCCGGGGAACTTTAGTGGTACAACCTGCCCAGTGAACGAAGAGGGAATCCTTCGCTGTCGGGGACTTACGGAGGTCCCGATGAAGGAGATCCTAGTCCGTCGAGAGGAATTCCCGAACGGAGAGTCCTTCCTTCACCGAGAAAAGGTGATCCTTAGAAAAGGAAAAAGAAAGGGGGGAAATGCATGTAATGCAGTGCAGTATAACTGAGATATGTGAAACACAAACAAAGCAAGGAGAACAGGGATTATGCAGGACAAAATAGAACTAAACAACTTTAACGAGAACAGAACTTCGGACAGGATAGAACTAAACAGATTCAGGATCAGAACTTATTGCAGGACAGGACATAACTAAACAATCTCACAAGATCAGAACTTATGCAGGATGGGACAAAACTTAAACAATTTTTACAAGAACAGAGTTTATGTGGGATAGATTAGAACTAGACAATTTATCACAGGATAGAACTTATGCGGGATAGAGTATAACTAGAAAATTTTCACAAGATCAAAACCTATGCAGGAAATGGAACTAAACAAATTTTCACAAGAATAGAATTTAAATAGGGTGGAATAGAACTAAACGAATTTTCACAAGGTAAAGGAAAATAGGAAATGTACTTGATAGAGCACCATTGAGTTTTTTTTTCTCTTTTCTATCTTCTCCCCCTTTTTTTTTCTTTTCTCAATTTGGGGGTGTCAGATAGGAAGTGCCTTTGGGAGAACACGTCCACTTGTCAGGACGTGTCCGTACAACGGCTGACAGTTGCTGAGGGCGATGACGCCGAGTACGCACCTGGGGCTCCAAGCACGCCCTCGAGCTGAAGCCCATTTTTCAGAAAATAACCGGAAGAAAGGGAACAACGTGAATCTCTCGAGAAATCAAGGGAATGAGGGGGAAGTGCACGAGGTGCACGAGGGATAAACGCAAAGCAAGGTGCTGCTTGGAGCACGACTGTAGCACACGTGGGCGCAATGGGGAGGGGCACACGTGGGTGCCAATGGGGAAGGGGCACACGCGGGTGCCAATGGGAAACTGTAGCGCACGTGGGCGCAATAGGGAAGGGCACACGCAGGTGCCAAATCACACGGGTAACCGAACGGAAAGTAAAAGAGGTCCCACCGTGATTGCCAAAAGATGTGGACGGACGTCATGGGGTTTAGGAGAGGAGGGGAGGGAAACATGTTACGCTGGGAAAACGTGGGAAAGGGACTCCCGGGGAGGGTTGTCTCTACCGGGCTCGAACGACGGAAATATACGGAACGAGAAAACCCACCGAATGGAAATGTACAACGAAATGAATTGACATAAGAAAATTACCAAATGGAAACCACCGCGAGGAATTACTTCCGTCCACGGGGTTTAAACAGAAATTAAAAGAATAAAATTACGGAATGAAAAGGCTCCGCGAGGAATTACTTTCGTTACGGGAACCTTCGCGAGGAATTACTTCCGTCGCAGGATTTAGACAGAAATTAAAGAAATGAAAATGACATGATGAAAAGGCTTCGCGAGGAATTACTTCCGTCACGGGAACCTTCACGAGGAATTACTTCCGTCGCATGATTTAGACAGAAATTAAAGAAATGATATGACAGAATGAAAAGGCTCCGCGAGGAATTACTTCCGTCACGGGAACCTTCGCGAGGAATTACTTCTGTCGCAGGATTTAGACAGAAATTAAAGAAATGAAATGACAGAATGAAAAGGCTCCGCGAGAAATTACTTCTGTCACGGGAACCTTCGCGAGGAATTACTTCCGTCGCAGGAACCTCCGTGAGGAATTACTTCCGTCCACGGGGTTTAAACAAAAGGAAAAAGTAACAGAAAAGAAAGGGGGAGGGGGATGTGATCGCTAGGGGTTGAGAACCCCACGGGAAAGCTGTGATCGCGTTCGCCGCCAGAGCGGGAGCAGTGCGGGTCCTCTCTTCCTCTTCTGTCGGCCGGCTGACGAAGAGGGCCTTCCTTGGTTACCCCGATTTTGTTATTCCTTCTTTTGGTTTGTTTTTATTTTTCGTTGTTGTTTTTTGGTTTTTTTTTCGTTTTTGTTACCTTTATTATTATTTTTATTTCTTTTAAAGAGACATGAGAAAATGACGAAAGAAATCGAGATGTAAAAGATAGAGAAAGAGAGTGAGATATAGAGAATTAAAATTATGAAAGATCACTGGGAGAATATAGAGAGAGAGAAAGACTCTTTTTTTAGACAAAAATAGAGAGGGACGGGGTGGAGACTTAACAATAAATAACAATAGCAAGAGAGAGAAATTAGAATAAGATGGTGAAGGTGATGGTCGGGTACCTCAAAATAGGAGGGATGGTCGCGTTTCATCTCCGAACTGAGGAATCACGTGAGTTCCCCCCTCTTCCTTTGGCTGGCCGAAGGAGAGGGCTTCTTAACTTGTTACCCCTACACAAAGAATAAATGAAGAAAAATAACTAAATGAGGATGACAATGGTGTAGTATCAATTCTTTAGAAAATGATATTGAAAATAACGTAAACGAACACGTACCTTGTTGGTGGTGTTTTAAACTCCTTTTATACACAAAAGTTAGACAGATGACATGATGAATGACCAAATGAAGGTCTCTCAGGGAGAGAGATGCAATATGGACGAAAAATGACGTATGCAATGTGTTTAAAAATCAAATAAGATAAGGGAGATGAGAAAGCTTATTGAGGGGCCGATGACGGGCTCGAGGGAGCTTCTCCAAGACGAGGACGGCGCGAGTACACGATGAAGTGGAACATCTTCTCGTGCGCTCGAACGTCCGGTGACTCAACTTTCTTTATTTCATAGACTTTGACACAGATCGGACCGGAGCATCTATTTCCGTTCCGTACAGACGCATACAAGCACTTACACACACACACCTGCAAGAACACTCACACGTACACACCTATATACATATACTGGAATATATCTATAAAGGGGAGATCGAAAGAGAGAGGGTTGGAGAAGGAAAGAGAGAAAGGGAGAAAAAGGAAAAGAACTCTTTTTTTTAGAGATTTTTTTTTATACGTCAGTTTTACTATATATTATGTATATATATATATATATATATATATGTAAAAGAGGGATGGAGAGATAGAGAGGGAAAGAGAGAGAAGTAGAGGGAGAGGAGAAAACTCTCCTCTTTTTTTTATTTTTTAACCTTTTTTTAGATAAAAATAAAAGGGAGTATAATATTATATATATATATAAGAGAGATCACATGAGAGAGAGAGGCAAAGAGAAATAAAAGAAGAGAATGGAAAATAATAAATAATAAAAAAGGAAGAGAAAATGAGAGGGAGAGAGAGAGAATTCTCTGGAGGAGGAGGAAGAGAAGACAGAGACGGGAGAGAGAGAGATTAAGAGAGGGAGAAGAAGAAAAAATAAAAAAAAGAAGAAGAGAGAGAGATCGGGTGAGAGAGCAGAGAGAGAGAGAGAGGGGGGGAGAGAGAGAGGAAGGGAAAGAGAGAGAGTGGGAGAGAAAGAGAGAGCGAGAGAGAGTGGAAGAGAAAGAGAGAGAGTGGGAGAGAAAGAGAGAGCGAGAGAGAAAGAGAGGGGGTGAGAGAGAACGAGAGAAAGAGTGGGAGAGAGAGAGAGAGAGCCGGCGCGGCGAGAGAAAGAACGGGAGGGAGAGAGAGAGCCGGCGCGGCGAGAGAGAAAGAACGGGAAGGAGAGAGGGGGGGCGTGAGAGATGGAGAGAGAGACGGAGGGGAGAGAGAGAGACGCGGAGGGCGGGAGGTGCCCGACGAGGCCGCAGGATGGGCGGTGGCTGGAGGTGCCCGACGAGGAGGACTGCCGGGGGAGGTCGACGGCGTGGGAGGTGGGTGCGGCCGGAGACGTGGACGGCGACGTCGGCAACGTGGGATGACGGCAGCGGCGATGACGACGGGGTCTCCCGGTGGTCACGCGAGGTTGATGGGGCTTCCCAGCGGTGGGCGGCAACGATGGCCGGAGTGGCCTTACGACGACCGGCAGTGGATGGACGACGGGCTGCAGTTGCCGACGGTGTGGCTTGCTGGCATCGCGGCGGCTTCGTGAGCGTCGTGGGGATGCTCGGACGGCAGCAGTGTGAGGTGCTCAGACGGGGTTCGCGACCGGGAAGGGTGACGCTCGTGGTGGTGGAGGGCTCGTGGCGTGGCTCGCGGACGACGGTCGGAGGGGGAGGTCTCGGTGCTGGACGTGGAGGCGGGTGCGGCCGGAGGTGGAGATGCCGCTGGGTTCTACAGGTGGGAGTGGGGTTGAGAAAGTGGGTATGGGCAGAGGGTGAAGAGTGGAGGTAGCGGCCGTGGGCGATGGCGGTGTGGGAGAGAAGAAGAGGATGTGGAGGGGGGGTTCACGACGGACACGAAGGTGGTGGGAAGGTCGCGGGCGTGGCTCTCTCACGGTGGACGTGCGAGGATGTGAGAGGGAGGATCAAGGGAGCGCTAGGTGTGTGTTGGTTAGAGGACAAAGGAGGGAGACCAGCGATGTAGACGGGTGAGAGGAGTGGTGAGGGTGGTTAGTTGCAGAGGAGAGGGAGCGAAGGAGGGCTCTCGCGGCCGTGAGTTGAGGGAGAGATGAGTCTGGAGAGAATGTGGAGGGTGAGAGAGAAACGGAGGGGAGGTTGTCAGGTGGACCGCAAGGTTGAGCTCGCGGAGGTGATGGGTTAACAGGAGAGAAAGAGAGAGTGAGATGAGGAGGTTACCACTGTAAAGGGGTCGTTCTCTGGGTGTACGAGTGGAGGGAGTTAGAAAGAGAGAGTTGCGGGCGGCAAGGTGGAGAGGCCTGGACGGAGGTCTGCTGCCATGGGAAGAGAGGGAGATGGAAGTGGAGATCTGCCGAGGAGGTGGACGCGAGGGTGTTCGGCGGTGGAGGGGCTAGCGGCGGCGTCTGCGGGTGACTGTAGTGTGGACGATGAGGAAAAGAGGAATAAAAAAATCGAGATTGCTGGAGGATGGCCGGAGGTGACTGCTCGCGGTGGGTGTAGCGTCTGTTGATATGCGGCAGTGAGAAGGGGGTGAGGGGAGGTTACATGCAGAGCTTGATGACGGTAGTGCCACGGTGGCGTGAAGGTAGTGGTTGGGGAAGGCGAAGGATGTTGGCAGTGGAGGTTTGGTGGTGAGGGAGGTGGGTGACCGGAAATGTGTGAAATAGGTGAGAGGAGAGACCGGGGGAATGGAGAAGGTGGCCGTGGCTTCGATGGGAGGGGAGAATGGGAGAGGGAGAGAGAGGGAGTGGGGTGGGTGTATTGAATGGGGGAGACAAGATCCAAGAAATGAGGAGGGATTTAAGGAGAGGGGTTAATAAAAATAAAAGAAAAATATTTATTTTATTTTTATTTAGAGATGGGCTCAAGTCATTTATATTTATCAATATTTGCATATGTTTATTTATACAAAATAAATGATGGGCCACCTATTTAGTGTTATTATATATTTTATCCTGTTTATTTTTGTCTGTATATATACATTTATATATATATATATATGTATATATATGTATATATATGTATATATATGTATATATATATATATATGTATATATATGTATATATATATATATATGTATATATATGTATATATATATATATATATATATATATATATATATATAAGGTAGAATGGGCCAAGCCCATTAGAATTGCTTTTTTTGGTTTAATGCAAATTTTGAACAAGAGTGGGCCAAGCCCATCAAATCTTTATTTGTCCCCCCCCCCTTCCTTTTTAACATTAAGAGATGGGCCAAGCCCATTGACATTTTTATCTTCTTGTGTAGGAGAGGAATGGCCACAAGCCCATTAGCGAGGGTTTCGCTCATTTTGACTAACAACACTTGACTTTCCGCGAGATCGAATAAAAGATTGGAAATCATTCAAATGGTTTAACTGTGCGAGCCGCTTTGGGGCGTCTTGGCGTAATACGGGGTTTGCTCAGCGTAATGTTTAAAATACCGTGTCTACAAGAGTACCTTCCACTACTCCTCCTTCTTTAGTAGGTGCAGGTTCCATCAGAGCTTTGAGCCTTCTTTGACGCCTTGGTCCTTCTTGACTTTTCTTCTCTGGTGGAGATTCCTTCATAAGGGGACAATCGGAAATCTGATGATCACTACTTCCGCAACGTAAGCATGCTCCCTTCTTTCTCCAGCACTCTTCAGTCTTGTGGCCAGTGTCACAATACTTACAGATATCTTTAGATGATGAAGATGTAGCAGGGATGACTTGCCTAATTCCTTCTCGAGACCCTTTATCTTGTTAAGGAGTTCTTCGTTCGTTTGGCCTCTTCTTTTCAAATGTTGGTTTAAAATTTTCGGCGTCAACGACTTGCTCTTTCACGACTCTTCCTTTGATTCTATCCACCATCTCCATGGCATCTTCTAGAAGTTGGGCCTTCCGGACCATCTCGGCATATGTTTGGATGTCCATAAACGCCAGTTGGGGAATATATTAGGGTCTTAGCCCATTCATGAATTATTTGGCCTTCATTCTTTCCATGCTAATGAGGTGTGGAGCATAACGGGCCAGTCGAGAAAACTGGGCCTCATATTCCACTACATAGAGGCTTCTTTTTTTAAGGGTGGCAAATTCTGTTGCCTTCCTTTCTTGGACTCTTTCCGAGAAATACTTGCCTTTGAAATATTCCACAAATTCTTCCCAAGTGATCTGGGGATCGAGCAAGGTCGCCACCACTAATTCCCACCAAGCTCTCGCGTCCCTTTCCAATTGGAAAGTCACAAGCAAAACTCTATTTTGGTCCAAGCATTGCATGACTTGGAATATTCTTTCCATCTCCTTGACCAAATGTTCGACTTCATCTGGGTCAGTGGAACTGTTGAATCTCGAGGGATTCATGTTCTTAAAGTTGCAGTGCAGGTCTCCCGCACCATGGTGATTAGCTCCTCCTTGAGCCACATGTTGTAGGGTTTGAGTTAGCCATTGGACAGTCCTTTGCATTTCTCTCTATTGAGTACGCTCAGCAGCCATTTTCAACAGCTAAAAATTTCTGCAAAATAAGCTATGGGGATTAAATGTCTTTACTATACATGTCTTAATATCTAGCCCAAGTCTCTACCCAATCTCACGGGTCAAGTATAGCTAACCTTTATCCTATAGTGTGAAGAACCTAAGATTTTCAATAACTATGTCTTGATGTCCTAGACTCTTTTTAAATATAGGCTCTGATACCAACTAAATTGTCACGTCCCGAACAAGGCGGAAATATCTAGGTGTGAACAAGGTAGATCAAGAGACTCAGATGATGAGTATGAACAACAAATGGATAAAATCATATCTTTATTTCATAATCTGACATTTCCAACAAATATCCTTCCAAGATTTTCGATACTATTCAAATCTAGTGCATTTATTTCTATATAGACAGACTGAGAAAAAATCTACTAAAGACTATCAACACTCTCATAACTCCAGCCCATTCCCGTCATCTTCGAGATTTTTTTGAAAATTGACAACAATACACAGGGTGAGCTAGAAAGTTCAATATGACTTATATCTCTTTACTAGGTCACTTTAAGTAATTAGTATTTTCGATCATCTATATGCTATCTATATGCTCTCGAAATAAAACAAGTAATAAAATAAGTGACAAGTATAGTAGAGAACATGATCAGGAAGTCAAGAATTTCAAGAATAGATATTATAGAACTCAAGTGTAGGCACGAAGATCAATAACAAGTATAGAATTGTAAATTTGGCCATGAAACAATAATATTAACACACTCGGTCAAAAATGTCATGTACAGGAAATCAAGAATGTAACGAGTCAAGTATGTAATAAGTAAATTGTCTAGTTTAATCTTGCATGTCAATTGGTGCAATACCACACCTGACCATTCAACTCCCTCGGACACAAGTACTTTCAGCCTTTGCTTGCCTAGGAACAGATCAAGGCCCCCATGTTTGTCAGGCATTGAGTGTCAGGTGGACCAAGAGTCCCATATAATTTTTAGAATAATTCATTTAATATATGGCCAATCTGAGTTTCAAGAAAAGCTTATGAAGTGTAGTATAGCACACAACTAGACATTTAGTTATGAAGGACTCTAGAGGTGGCCCCTACATGCTCAAGAGGTGGCTCCCGTTATGTAGCACTTTGCACCATTCCGGTCTCAAGAGGGGGCTCTCATAATGTAGCACTTTACCCCGCATGACACTTAACTCTTACACTCCCAAATGGTAGTTTATGGCTAAAGTACAGATCTAGCAAAATTTCTATTTCCAAGAACATGTAGTATAAAGAACAAATGAAGTTTATAAGATAAGTTCAAAGATGATTTAAGGCATCATGTTCAACAACATTAAGACAATGAATTACCGGTTAAGGCACGATCAGCTCTCATGGAAAATCTTGTAAAACAGGTTTAGATCAAGATTTTCACAGTTGAGTACTTACCAAAAAATCAAAGAGATCTCGGCCAGGTAAGAGGTGAGACAATGGGAGGTTCTCCTCGCATTCGCAAGGTTCTAATTAAATAATAATTTATCCACTTAAGACGTTTGCTTGTGGACCTCTAGTCTTAGACACCGGTCTTTCTTGGTAATCTTGCTAGCTACACGGTTTATCGGAAACACGCAATCACGTAAATCGAACGGAAATTATTCTTGCATATTCTAACATGTTCACGAGTGAAAGAATTTCAATGAAGGAAATACATTGAAAGAAGATGTCAAGCTTTCAGATAGAGCTTAGGTCAAATAAGCAGGGTCAATCGTGTACAAGAAGTTTTACGGAAATTAGAGCATAGTTGTTTGAACAATTAACGATAGCTTTACGAGTTTATTTACCTAGTATTTCTTTCTCGATAGTATTTTTAAGGCAAGAACATGATTTTAAAATTAAAAATTAAAATTTTAAAATAACACACATAAACGTGGCAAATCGGACACATCGATCTTGACGCGGTTACCGCGTTCAAGTCACGGTCCATGTGTGACCCGCGTTCCTAGACAGAAAATCGAAACGTGTTATTACAGTGAAAACTCTATTTTTTGACTTTAGATCTCAAAATAAGTCACAAATACATTATCATGAAAATTTGCATAGAATCGAAATACTCATGCAAAGGAACATATATGAAGATTTAATTAATTTTTGCCTGAGAGAAAACCTACTTAGTTGAAGATCAAAGAGGAAGAAGTACAAGAATGAAGAACACTTCGAATACTCCTCCAAACTTCGAGCTTTCCTCTTCTCTACGACCAGCAATTTTCCCAATAGATTTATACTTTGAGTAGGGAAGATCCCGACCCTATTTATAGGCCAAATGTCCCCATTATTCTATTACACATTTAATTCTAAGTCAATTTCCACCTAATTTTCCTATTTCACCAACCCATGTTACTATTACACCAACCTATGTTGAAAATAAATTCTAACATGTGAATGTTGAAATAAATCCCCCCTCTATGACATAACCAATGACCTCATCTATTCAATGATATAAGCAATGACCTCATCCACTGATTAGGATTACATTAGAGCTAATAATTCTCTCTTAAATCGGATGCTACAGTACTGCTACAGTACCGATGACTTCCCCCTCTCTGAATTGAGCCGCGAATCTCGCCGTTCATGTTATCACGTGGCATTAGGATTTATGTCAATGTATTCTATACTTTTATGCCAAAAAAATATTTTATACTTTATTTTATTTTCATCTTTCATCATTTCTTTTCACATATAAACGTATATATAAAATCTGAGTTGCTACACAGAGACTTTCAGACATTCAGCACAAGGAACACCAGCATGTTCAGCCCAAGAGACATTAGGGAATCTCAACACTTCAACACAGGAAATATCATATTAACTGGTAGCACCCGAGAGAGAGTCCCTTATAAATATCAACACTTAGCAATCATATCTTCAATAGCAGTAAGACGGCATCAATATACCCAAGAGATGCAGAGAAAAATCAGAAATCTCCTTAGATGGTCCTTCGCTTGCTAGTCCGTGTGTCTGGGCATTCGTGTTTCTGGTGGCTACTCCACCCTTATATTTATAGACGCTGTGTAAGGGGGCTGGGTGCAGCAAAACGAGCCATCAGGACCACCTAGGGGCGTTGGGCGACGCCACTTGTTCCAACTCACATCCACCACAACCCCCAGTTTGCCAGAGTAGGAACGTTGGGCACCCTTAGTTGGTCCAACTGCAGTATCGAGCGCGAGTGTTGGATTTCGCGTTGGGTGTAAGTGGGTGGCGCTCGAATTTGCAAACGGTCTAAGTAGGGGAGTGGTGTTGGAAATGGATTTCAGTCAGGGTAGGGGGAGCTCAAATGCTATTTTGGTCAGGGTAGGGGGAGCTGGTTTGGCATTTTAGTGCAGGTGGGGGCGCTAGTTTTGAGTTTTTGTCCAAGTGGGGGTGTGTTGGAAAGAAGAGAGAGGTAGGGGCACTCAAAATGGAGAACGGTATGGGTAGGGGATGCTCAAAATGAGCTTTGGTCTAGGTAGGGGGCGCTCAAAATGGATTTTAGTCCAAGTAGGGGGGTGTTGGAAAGAAGAGAGAGGTAGGGGTGCTCAAAATGGATTTTAGTCCAAGTAGGGGGCGCTCAAAGTGGAGGATGGTCCAAGTAGGGGTGTGCTGGGAAGAAGAGAGAGGTAGGGGCGCTCAAATGTCAGTTTGGTCAGGGTGGGGCCTTGACCACGTGGGATTGCTGGCCGCCCTTAGCTGCGTTTGGAGATTTCATCGTGAACGCGGTCGCCTTCAGGACTGCGTTCAAGTGAACACGGTTGGCCGAACAACCGCGTCCTCGAAGGCGCTAGAAATGCCATCTAGTCCAGGTGGGGGCACTCCCCACCCTCAATTTTTCAAGGTGGGGGCACTCCCCGCCCTCAGTTTGTCAAAGTGGGGACGTTGCCCGCTTGGAGGTTCTGTCGTGAACGCGGTCGCCTCCAGGACCGCGTTCAGGTGAACGCGGTCAGAATGGAGACCGCGATCTTGAAAGCACTAGCAAGGCCCTTTTCGGTCAAGGTGGGGCGATTGCCAAGTGTCTGGGGGTGATCCCTACTCGTTATGTTACACCATATGTGTCACGCCCCGAGATTATGCAGTGGAACTAATCGGGAACGTGAACAGCCGGCAAGAGAAGCCTCAAGTGATAATAACAATCAGAGCGTTAATCATTCACACATAAAAGTGAACACAAGAGGGTATAATCCAATAACAAGCAGGCTACAAGCATTAAGGGATGGAGGAGGGTTGGAAAGTAACTCCAAACCTGCCTTATTCTATATTTGCATGCTTGGACATGGTGATTGATATATATTGGCATGATTTAGAGTTTGATCTAGTAAGAGACATTTGATAATGCAATGTGAGAAGTTGTGTTTTTAGGATTAGTGATCTGGTACCCCACTATTTTAGAAAGAAATCGTGTGAACTTGGAGGACCAAATTTTTTTAAATGGGGGAGGGTGTAGCAACTCGGTTTTATAAGATTAATTAAACGAGTGTAAAATTAGAAAAAAAATTAAATAATTATAATAGAATTAGATAAAAGAAATTGTAATGAAAGATAAATAAAAGAAATTGTAAAAATTTTAATATGTAATTAATGCTTAATGGGGTGAATTAATTTCTAAAATTTGAAAGTTCAAAAACCTTAGTTTCTAAATAGGTTAATTTGGTTTTAACCTAACCCTAATGGGCTAATAACCTCAACCAAATCTAATCCACTAAGGAATGTCGAAATCTAACTTAAACCCTAACCCTAATTTGTCCTAGATAGGGTGAGGCCGGCCTAGATAAAAATAAAAATCGATTTTTTTGGAGTTTAATCCTATCTAGGGTTCCTTGACCTAATTGTGACTCCTAAAGGCAAGAAATCCTAAAAATAGGACCGCATAGCCTCCCTGGTCGACCTTAGCTCGTGGGAAAAGGCTTCTAGGCGTGGGAGGATCATGCTAGGAGGAGGAATTGTGGGCTTTCTTCGAGTTTTTTTGAGGAGTTGTCGTTCTTCTTCCTCTTCTTCCTTAATCAACTCAAGGTAAGTTCTCTCAGGCTAAATCCCTAATTAATGCATCAAACATGTTCATATGCATGCTTAGTCTAGTTATGCATCGTTTTCCATAAATTCTATCTTCTATATTACACGTATTTCAAGGATTAATGGTTGGATATCGCTATTTAGGGTTTTCCCACAAGAAACAGAGTTTTGTTTATGATCGCGGTGCTAATAGGGACCATGTCTCTGAACGCGTCCGCCTGATAGACCACGTCTAGGAGTTTTTTCACTAATAATAATAATAATAATAATAAATAAATATATTAATTATTTTGAATGCGGCCTACTTGAGGACCGCGTTCTGAATGAACGCGGCCCCTCCCCAACCGCGTTCAGGCTCGGGTTCCCAGGAACCCCATAGCCCTTCCAGCATGTCATATTAGTGGTTTTAAATCTAGATGCATGTTTTTCATGTCTGTAAGTTATTTGAACCAACTTAAGTAACTAGGAAACATGTATAAACCTTAATTTCTTAAGTTCATGATCCATGTTCATCTTTCCCCTTTTGAATCCATGTCCTTACCTTATCTCAAATGTTCTTAGCATGTTAAAAGAGTAGATAATCTCCTATTAACTTGAAATTGGCTCATCATAGCATGTTTTAACATTATCGCATACTAGTTATATTGATTAAGTGATGTCATGATTATGGCATATCATGTATAATAATTGTTTGGGATTTTTGCATATATACCCTCATAAATATCCGTATTTGCATATATACTCTTAATCTAACCATATTATCACATATACCCTTGATGTAGAAGAAATGTTACGGTTATGCCCTTATGGTTTGATACCGTCGACGGATGACGAATATTCCGTGAGATATGCCATCGTCATGTGTTATTTGACTAAAATACCCTTCTACATGAAGAGAGAGATAACGAGAGCCGGCGGGGAAACCCCACTCTGGCTCCCCCTCTCCCAGTCACTGTTCCCATCCCCTCCCCCCTCTCACCCAACTCTCGCAGCAGAGCCCTCACCGCCGGTATCCCTTCCCCAACCCACCCATCACACCGTTGGCTCCCCCTTCCTCTCACTGCAGCCCCCCCTCTCCCTCACCACCGGCAACTCTTCCCCCACCCCCCCACCACACCGTTCGCTCCCCCCTCTCCCTCACCGCCAACTGCAGCCCCCCTCTCCCTCACCGTCGGCACCGGACAATCCAACCCCCCACCACACCGTTGGCTCCCCCCTCCCCCTTCCTCTAACTGCAGCCCCCTCTCCCTCACCGCCGGCACCCCTTCCCCCACCCCCCCACCACATCGTTCGCTCCCCCCCTGTAATGTCCTGGACCTTCCGGATCCTTCTTCGTGGGTCCCGGATTTGGTTTCTCGGAGTGTCTGACTCTATTGTGTCTGAAATTTCATTTCGGACATCTTTCGTGTTCGGATCGGCGCGATCCGGAGTCGTTTCGGAGGCTCGGAGTGTGTCCGCGGCTTCTCCGATGTGTGTTTTCCGATTTCCGCGTGTGGGTTTCGGCGAATCCTTCGGATCTCTGTAGCGGGTGAACCGGGTCGTTCACCAGCCCGCGACTGGTACCGTTGCGATCAGCGCTTCGAGATGGTCGAGGAGGTGTATTTTTCTATTTTTTGGTATTTTTGGCATTTTTTGGATTTTCTATTTATAGCCTTTTTCTTTTTTCCTTTTCTTTCTCTTTTTCTTCTTTCTTCTTTCCTCCCCCGTGAGCGCAACGGTCACACCCCCCTTCTTGCCCGTTGGACCCCGCGGCGTCCCTTCCTCCTCCGGCGACGGGTGGCGAACGACGGCGACGGCGCGGTGACGACGGCGGTGGCGAGAGGATCGTGACGGTGCCCCCATTGACGCGTGGGAGAGGAGTTCGTAGTTGAGCTAGATTTGAAGATCGGTGACTTTCCGGCGGATTTCGAGCTTCATCGAGGTAGGGGGATGGATCCTTACCCTCTTTACAGCGTTCCTCGTGATTTCTAGGCCGTGGGGAGGCCGACTGGGGTTAAATCCATGCCGGGAGGGTCGTTTTCATGCTTGGGGTTTGAGCGCCGGATCCATCGATTCAGAGTGTTTTTGATCGATTTGGGGGCTCTAGATGCATGCTAGGACGTTGTGGGGTGATTCCCCGTCATTTTTCCTTCACCAGGGGTGGTGAATGGGCGTGGTTTTACGTTTCCTGGACATATTTCACGAACCGGGCTCGGCCCGTTGTCGCGCTATAGTCCAATGGCACGTTCTTGATGAACGCGCCGTGTCGACCGAGCGCGTTCGTCTGAGAAGACGAACAGTGAGGCGGTTGGGAACGCGCCTGGTGCTGGTAGCGCGATCTCATGATCGCGCTATCCAAGACTAGCGTGTTCAGGTGTGAACGCGCTAGCCTTGGGCAGCGCGACCTGGAAGATCACGCTATCCATAGCTAGCGCGTTCTTCGGTGTCGCGCTAGGGGTACCTAGCGCGACCTTCCCCCTCCCCTGATCAGCATTTTTTTCGGGTAGCGTGACCTCCGGTTGGGTGAGTTTGGGACCCAGTGTGGCGTGTGGCCCGAGGGTGGCCGTGGGCACCCAGTGAGAGCCACAGGGGCGCCCGAGATTCCCCGGAGGGTCGGTTACCGGTGGGGGTGCCGTGTGACTTGAGGGACGGTCGGACCTCATATGTGTCCCCGGCATCCGTACTTACCGTATGGTCATCGAGAGTCTGTGCTAGTGTTTGGTCGGTGGTTTCCGTGGATTAGTCCTTACTTCCAGTGACCCTACCACTAGTCGTAGCTTTCCCACGGCACGCGTGTGATGGCTCGCCTGGGAGTGGCTGAGCGGCGTACCCGAGAGAGGCGGTGAGTAGGCTGGTTACCGCAGGGCCCCCACGTACTTCTGAGTCCGGGTTTAGGGGGAAATACCAGCTAGAGGACAGGCCTAGGGCGTACGGTCTGAGTGTGCACACGAGGCTGAGGGTTCGGACCCGCGCTGATGAGCGTGACCTCAGCTAGTCCTTGTTTTGCAGTTACTTCTGGTTACTAAGCGTGTCTGAGGCTCGTGCCTGGGGCGTTGTAGCTGGACACTTGTGACGCGGTATAAGACGTCAGGGGACGCATCCGGTCGTTCTTCTGGTGGGTGGTGCTCCTGTTCGCTGGCAGGCATGGACTTGTGTTTTGTTGGACCGAGGTTCCGTAGTACGGTACTGTTAGAGTAGACGGCTTTTTCCGTTTATTTACTTTAGCTTGTCGGTTCTACCGTACTCTTATTTGGTAGGGTTGTCTTCTTCTTTCTTGTTTTTCGTGCGAGGTGGGGATTCGCGGGATCCCTACTGGGCCAATGAGATGAGGCTCACCCCTGCTCTTCAGGTGAGGCGGGGTCGACGGGAGGCGCGGCCGAGTTTCAGCGTGGTTCTTCTAGCCAGGGTTAGTCGCCAGTCTGCCAGAGCCGGGGGATGCCCCGTGTAGTTGTACTTTTCTTTCCTGTTGACTGTACTTTCTTTTGGACATGTGACACTGTGGACCTTGTAGCAGTTTATTTATTTATATTATTCTGTGCATTTTATTCTAGATTATTGTGCTATCTCTGTGGTCGTTGCAGCTTCTCCTGTACCCCCACACCACTCCTTTCTACCCTTCCGAGTCTTCGGACTCGTGGGTTGGCGGGCCGAGATTTGAGACGCGCCGGTTCCTTTCCGGTACTCGGATCCTCGGGTCGTCACAGCTGGT
This sequence comes from Amorphophallus konjac, assembly GCA_022559845.1. Classification (NCBI taxonomy): domain Eukaryota; kingdom Viridiplantae; phylum Streptophyta; class Magnoliopsida; order Alismatales; family Araceae; genus Amorphophallus; species Amorphophallus konjac. The sequence goes on along the minus strand of CM040118.1, from coordinate 252,683,320 downwards.
ATCAGAGCGTAGGTTGTGGAGGTGCATCGGAACTTGGAACGAATTGCAGTGGTCCAGAAGGTCCATGAATGTTCTGTACAATCGGCGACTGGCTTAGGGTCGTGTGTTTTATTGATTTCCGGTTGCTTTTCTTTGATGCCAGGGTGTGTTATGGTGCCACGGAGGAGGACTCGTGCCCAGCATGGAGAGTCTAGTGGCGGTCCAGAGGAGCAGAGCAGGGTTTCAGTTTCCGAGGGTGTATCTGGAGATGCGAGAGCTCCAGGGATGGACGACTTCTTCCGAGGCATGTTTGAGTATGTGTTTCAGCGGCAGCAGGGAGGTCAGCAGCAGGGAGATCATCAGCAGCAGGGTGGCGATGCTGGTGAAGACCAGGCTCGTGGTGGTCATGGTCGTGTACTGAAGGAGTTTTTGCTATTCCAGCCTCCTTCTTTCAGTGGGCAGCCAGATCCTGAGGTGGCCAGAGAGTGGCTGGATGATGTTCAGTGGATTTTTAGTGCGATGGAGTGTCCCGAGGAGGAGCAGGTGGCGCTGGCTACTCATCGTCTTCAGGGATCGGCCCGTACTTGGTGGACGTCAGAGTGGGGTTCAGCGTTCCGATCTCGTCCTCTTCGACAGACTACTTGGCAGGAGTTCGTCACGGCTTTCAAGTGTGCCTTCTGCCCGTCTTTTGTCAGGTCGCAGAGGTTACGTGAGTTTATGGAGTTGACTCAGGGTGACATGACGGTGATGCAGTACCGTGCCAGGTTTATCGAGTTGGGCCGTTATGCTCCTCATATCGTGGCAGATGAGGAGGTCAGGACCGATCAGTTTGTGGGTGGTTTGAGGCTGGAGTTGAGGCATCATCTTCTTGCGTCAGGATTGACCACTTTGGATGCGGCGTGCAAGGCAGCATCGGCACTGGAGAGAGATTTGCAGAAGGTTCGAGGGCAGGGCAGTGCTAGTCAGGTGCAGGCAGGTTTTGGCCAGCCGTCAGTAGTGCAGCAGCAGAGTACCGTCCAGCTCTCGGCAGGTGGTTCAGTGGCGACGCAGTCTGTGGCTCCTGTGCCAGAGTCTTCATCCTTTGGCTCGAGGCTCAAGAAGTTACTCAAGGAGGCGGGCCTCGGCGGGAGACGCCGGGGTAAGAAGGGGCAGTCACAGCAGGAGTCGTCGGCCAGTGATCAGCAGTCCGTGGCTTTACAGCGTCAGGGTTCGGTGTCAGGTGCTCGGGGCGGTTGTCCCAAGTGAGGTGGTTCTCGGCGCCCGTGATTTACTTCAGGTGCGACCAGCCAGGGCACATGGCACGTGACTGTCCGCAGAGACCACGCCAGCCGCACGAGTTTCAGCAGCAGCAGTTTCGGCCCCAGCAGTCATCAGCACAGCTGTAGCAGTACCATCAGCAGGGACAGTTTCCTCAGTTGTCACGGTCAGCTATTGTGGGGAGGCAGAGATCTCGAGGTAGAGTGACTCACATGACCAGGGCGGAGGCTGAGGCATCGCATTTGGTGGAAGGTACTCTTTCGATTTTGGGTTGTGCGGCTCATGTTTTGTTTGATTCAGGTGCTTCTCATTCGTTCATCTCGGAGGATTTTGCCCAGAGCGTGGAGGACCCGGTGACCGAGGTGTCCTGTGACTTGGCGGTAGAGTTGCCTACCGGTGACTTCATGATCACCCCGTACTGCTTTGAGAAGGTACCTGTGTGGGTGGAAGGGCGGAACTTGCTGGCTAGACTCTACGCGTTACCGCTTCAGGACTTTGATGTGATTTTGGGCATGGATTGGCTCGAGGTTCATCATGCTTTGGTAGATTGCGGCTCGAAGAAGGTCTACTTCCGACAGCTTTGTGGGCCCACCTTCTATTTCCAAGGTATTCGGTCTTCCTCTTCCCGCTTGCTTATTTCGGCTATCCGTGCGCGTCGTTTGCTGGATGCAGGTTGTCAGGGCTTTCTCGCATCCGTGGTTTTGGTCGAGCGGCAGGGTCCTGAGGTAGAGGATGTTCCTGTCGTGTGCGAGTTTCCCGACGTTTTTCCTGAGGAGTTGCCAGGGTTGCCACCGCAACGAAAGATTGATTTCGTGGTTGAGGTGGTGCCAGGTACGGCGCCTATGTCGAGGGCCCCTTATCGGATGGCGCCTGTCGAGTTGCGAGAGCTGAAGGCGCAATTACAGGAGTTGCTGGCCAAGGGGTATATTCGTCCTAGTTATTCCCCGTGGGGTGCGCCGGTGTTGTTTGTGAAGAAGAAGGATGGTAGTTTGAGATTGTGCATCGACTATCGTCAGTTGAACCATGTGACTGTTAAGAACAAGTATCCGTTGCCGCGGATTGATGACTTGTTCGATCAGCTTCAGTCTGCCCAGGTGTTTTCGAGGATCGATTTGAGATCGGGTTATTACCAGCTGTGGATCTGAGAGTCGGACGTGGAGAAGACGGTGTTTCGGTCGAGGTATGGGCATTATGAGTTCTTGGTGATGCCGTTCGGGCTCACCAATGCCCCCGCAGCTGTCACGCCCCGAACAAGGCGGAAATATCGGGACGTACAGTCAGAGGCAAGCAGGAAAGAGAGAGAACTAATCTAAATACACAAGTGCTATGGAAAGGAAATACTAAATGATCATTAACAACCAAACTGATACAGTAATCTCAAAGGCAACTTAATACAACATGGAATAACAACCACTAAGACTCAACAACAAACTGAAACTAAATGATCTCCAAACACAACTAACAATAAGCACACCGCTAACACACTAGAACTGATACACTCAAGACATCACTCCTGCCCTTCCCCGTCGGTAAGCGCGTCACCTGAGAAGCCTGGAAAGGGGGAAACAACGGGGTGTGAGCTGACGCTCAGTAGGAAATAACAGACATGTATAAGTGATTAACAGTTTAATTATATTTTCAAAATATCATGCTACAAACGATAATGCAATAAACAACGGTAATAACGAGATCTTGCAAGGTCAAGAAATATACAATTGATAATGATTATCAAGGATAACAAATATAAGAATTTACAACAGGAGATATAACAAGAGATATAACAATGATATAGTAATAAGGAATTGGCCAACAAGCAAGTAATTTAAACATTAACCAAGTATGATCAAGTAACAAGTAACAAGATACTTTTGTCATAGACGCCAACACTCAGGCAAGTACTTCGGTGCAATGCCCCACCTTGTCATTAACATCCCATGGGCTCACTAACTTTCGGGCGCTCTCCCCAGGACCAGACCGGGCCCTTATGATGCGATGGCATTGATTTACTGGGCCCAACGTCCCATCCGTCTAGACATTCAATCAATTTTAATGGCCAATTAATCAGAGGAATTTCTGTCATAAGTTCAGATTTAAAGGACTAACCTTGTCCTTGGATTCAAGAGTACAAACACGGTGAAACTCATCTCCAAGAGATGTGCGGTCGTAACAGAGCCGCTCCATGGATATATACGGTTCATACAGAACCGTACGTACAGGAACTGGACTGAAACTCAGCCCGTGAAGTCAAGAAAAGAACGGCTGACAGTAGGCCGCCCTAAGGTAAGAACGGTGCAATATGGGCCGCTCATGTCCAGAAGACATTAAGGCCCAAGAACGAGATATACGGTCCATACTGGGCCGTATAAAGATATACGGTCACGATCGGGCCGCCTAAGAGGTTATGCGGTCACATGATAACCGTGCATGCCTCTCGTCGTCCGATTTGATCCAAGACTTAAACCAGTGGTTTAAGCTCAAAAAAAATAGGGTATGCTGGTGTTAAACAGATTCTAATCATGATTATAATGATGTTCCAAGATGACGGTAAGACCGCCGGATAGAGTTTCCGGGGTAGAACCGAAACTAGTACGCTAAGCGGCCAATCGGCTTCGCGTAAAGTGGGAAAGTTAAACATGATGTTCTACTGTAGTACAGCAGTAAACAGTAAGTTAACAGTCATATTAATCCTAATGCCAAGCTAATTTAACAGGGATTAGGCTATATATTAATCCAAGATGCCAAGAAAACAATTTAAGATGATAACGAGTTCGCGTAAGTCGCATAGGCACGAATGACAAGCAATAATCAGAAATTTAGTTGCATATTTAAACAGTTATTAAATGGGTTTCTATTTCACTAATTACCCTTAATGACATGCAAATGAATGCATTAGAACATAAATTAAGTCACTCTCTGTGGGGATAAACGGTTCTATATGGACCGTACAACTTACTGGGCATTCCGGGGCCGAACAGGGGTCACTCTGTGACACAGGGAGATGGACGGTTCCTCAGGGGCCGTCCATGGGTTTCTAATTATAAATTGTCATTATGACACTAAAATGGATGCATCATAATAATTACTAAGTCAATTACTGGGTAGATAAATGGTTGCTAAAGGGCCGTACATCTACTGGGCTGAACAGGGGGCGAACGGGCTTCAAACAGGCCTCAGGGAGTTGGGCGGCTCTCCCTGGGCCGCCCAAGGGTTGGGCGGCTCTGTCTGGGCCGCCCAAGGGGTTGGGCGGCTCTGTCTGGGCCGCCGAAGGGGTTGGGCGGTCCTGGGAGGGCCGCCCATCCCTGGGTTGTGCGGCCAGAGCAGGGCCGTTTAGGGATATGTGGTCCAGTCTGGACCTTTCATCCAGATATGTGGTTCCTGAAGAACCGTTCATCCTGAGATGAGTGGTTCCTGAAAAACCGTTCAACTAGGGGCATGCTAGGGTCAAAATTGGTCAAAAGGTGGGCTGGAGTTGGACGGTCTATCGTAAGACCACCCATCTCTGGGTCGTCTCCGGTCATCCCTGCCGCGTCCGGTGAACGCCGGGAACTAGGGTTTGGATAGGGTTACACTAAAATGATCATAACTAATGCAATTGGACTCCAAATAAGGGGATTTTGGTATCAATGGAAAGCTAATACAAAACTCTACCTATCTGCAAGGTCAATTTCATGATCATTTACTGGAATCGAGATCTATTAAGGCAAGAACACAAGAAACCCTAATTCTGACATGCTGTGACTAAAACGTTAAATTCTCTCTACATACAGAATGGAATTTGGGGCTTCTTGGCTCAAATGAAAGCTACTTCGATGGTGAATCCAACCATATAAGATATGGTTCATGTGGATCAAGATCAATACTTCGAAATCATAAATCACTTCGGATGAACACATCAAACTAGGTCTAAAACATGCTGTTACTATAAACAGAAATTCTCTACACATGCTTCATGAAACATAGGGCTTTCTACGTTAAATGAAAGCTAACATCATGCTTATCATATCATATAAGTTAATTTAAGTTTGGTCTGTTACACCTACCTCAATCGGAGATTGAAAAACGTGCTAGATATGAAGAACGAACTAGAATACCCTTCAGAAAAGCCTCGACTGCTCTCTACACACCTGATAAAAATTGGGGCTTTCAGTCCCAATGGATAGATCTCGTCGAGAGGATAAATTTCCTATACTCATGATCGAGTTTTGGTTAAGAATGCCTACCTTAATTGAAGAAACAAGGGAGGAAGATGGAAGTCGACGGCCTGCCGACACACCTACAAAGATCGTAATTCTCCCCAGATCTGGATCCTCTGCCGACACCACAACAACCAAAAGAAAGAGGACTCGTAGAGCTTTCTATGTATAGCTCATAGGCCTTCTGGAAAGTTCTGTGCTGGGAGTATTCGGCCGTGGAAGAGACGTGTTAGAAACGGCGCCGTGATTGTTGACTTGAGCAAACTCGGCCGAGAGCGCCGCCTAGGGTTAGGGTTTCGCTAAATTTATTGGGGGCTTTTGATCCTCAGATCCTCACCGTTCATTTGGCTCTGGTTTGAGCTCATTTGGTCGAGTATCAAGCCCTAATTTCGTGTTTTAATCCAAGGTTAGGTTTGGGTCAAAAAGTGTATAATTAAGGGCTTAATCTCTAAATAGATCTCACCACGGATTTTTAATGACCTAAAGCCAGAAGACAAAATTACAATCTACATCGACCTTAACCTGTTTACTATTTTTCTGGATTTTTATAAGGTGGTCGAAAATATCACTATTCTATTTCTAAGGAATTAAATATTAATAAATCCGAAATTCAATTATTAAATCCATAAAAATGCAAATTCTTAATTAACAAGAGCTAAATAAATATATTAAATCTAATAAAATAATTCGGGGTCTTACACCAACATTCATGGATTTGATGCATAGGGTGTTTCGTCCGTACTTGGACCAGTTTGTGGTCGTGTTTGTGGACGATATCCTTGTGTATTCGCGGTCTGCTGAGGAGCATGTGCAGCATTTGAGAGCGGTATTACAGACCCTGCGCGATCACCAGTTGTATGCCAAGTATAGCAAGTGCGAGTTCTGGCTCCGAGAGGTGCACTTTCTGGGGCATGTTATTTCTGGTGATGGTGTTTCCGTGGACCCAGCCAAGGTCGAGGCGGTGGTGTAGTGGCCGAGGCCGAGTTCTGTCACGGAGATTCGGAGTTTCTTGGGGCTTGCAGGTTATTATCGAAGGTTTATTCAGGATTTCTCTCGTATTGCGGCCCCGATGACCAGGCTTACGCGGAAAGAGGTGCCATTCGTCTGGACGGAGGAGTGTGAGCGGAGCTTCATGGAGCTGAAGAGATTGCTTACCACTGCTCCGGTTTTGGTGTTGCCATCTGGCTCGGGTGGTTTTGTGGTGTGTACGGATGCTTCCGGGGTAGGCCTCAGTGCTGTGTTGATGCAGCATGGGAGAGTTGTGGCGTATGCATCGCGGCAGTTGAAGCCACATGAGGTGAACTACCCTACTCATGATCTTGAGTTGGCAGCGGTGATCTTCGCTCTGAAGATCTGGAGGCATTATTTGTACGGCGAGAGGTTTGAGCTTTTCACTGACCATCAGAGTTTGAGGTATGTGTTTACGCAGAAGGACCTTAACCTCAGGCAGAGGAGATGGATGGAGTACATGAAAGGATTATGATTTCACTTTGTCCTATCAGCCTGACATGATGAACGTCGTGGCTGATGCTCTGAGCAGGAGGGTAACGGTCAGTCAGATGTTGTTGAGGAAGTGGAGGCTTTGGGAGCAGGTCCCGGCCATGACTTTTAGGCTCAATGTCCCTCAGGACCAGGGTTCGATTGTCCTTGTGAGTCTGACTGTCACGCCGGCAGTGCGTCGACAGGTGACTGAGGCCCAGCGAGCGGACCCCGAGCTACCTCGTATTTTGTCGATGGCCGAGGTGGAGTTTGGCGAGGATGGAGCTGTGAGGTTCAGAGGTAGATTGTATGTGCCAGCCGAGGGGCAGGTGCAGCGTAATGTATTGCTTGAGGCTCATGGGAGTCGGTATGCCGTGCACCCCGGATCGGCCAAGATGTACCAGAACCTGAAGAGACAGTTTTGGTGGCCTGGCATGAAGAGAGATGTTGCGAAATTTGTGGCCAGGTGTTTGACCTGTCAGCAGGTGAAGGCTGAGCACCAGCGACCAGGAGGCACACTTCAGCCCTTGGACATTCCCGCGTGGAAGTGGGACCACGTGACCACTGATTTTGTGGTCGGATTGCCGAGGACGTCCAGCGGGGAGGATAGTATCTGGTTGCTAGTGGATAGACTGACGAAGACGGCGCGGTTGCTGCCAGTCAAGGTCAGTTGGAGCGTGCAGCGTTTGGCTCGTCTGTACGTGGAGCGGATCGTCCCGTTGCATGGAGTTCCTATCTCCATCGTGTCCGATCGTGACCCCCGTTTTACTTCTGGATTCTGGAGGAGCTTCCAGAAGGCTCTAGGCACTGAGTTGGCATTCAGCTCGGCCTATCATCCTCAGTCGGACGGTCAGTCTGAGCGGACCATTCAGACTTTAGAGGACATGTTGCGAGCATGTTGCTTGGAGTGGCAGGGGAGTTGGACCCACCATCTGCCATTAGTGGAGTTTGCCTACAACAACAGCTATCATTCGAGCATCGGTATGGCTCCCTATGAGGCGTTGTATGGGCGACCTTGTCGGACTCCGCTTGATTGGTTCGAGGTGGGCGAACGTGCCTTGACCGGACCAGATTTGGTGCAGCAGTGCGTTGAGGTGGTGCATCTAGTTCGGCAGAAGATGTTGGCAGCTCAGAGCCGGCAGAAGAGTTATTCCGATCGGAGGAGGCGACCTCTCAGCTTTGCTGTGGGAGATCGAGTTTTCTTGAGAGTGTCTCCCATGAAGGGCGTGATGCGCTTCGGTAGGCGTGGGAAGCTGAGTCCCCGCTACATTGGCCCCTTTCCCATCATTGAGCGTGTTGGGGAAGTTGCTTATCGGTTGCAGCTACCTCCGGAGCTTTCCGCCGTACATGATGTGTTCCACGTGTCGATGCTTCGGAAGTACATGCCCGATGATTCTCATGTTCTCGAGGATGCCGTTTGGCCTAAGGTGACCCCAGATCTGTCCCTTCCAGAGTTTCCTGTTCACCTTGAGGATCGGCGGGAGCAGCGCCTGCGGAATAAGGTTATTCCTCTGGTTAAGGTGCTCTGGCAGCGTCATTCTGGCGGCGAAGCGTCTTGGGAGCGCGAGGATGAGATGCGGGAGCTGTATCCTTATTTGTTTGTGTGATTCTTCCCCCGTTCTTGTGCCTTGTCCTTGAATTTCGAGGATGAAATTCGTTTAAGGGGGAGGGCTGTAATGTCCCAGACCTTCCGGATCCTTCTTCGTGGGTCCCGGATTTGGTTTCTCGGAGTGTCTGACTCTGTTGTGTCCAAAATTTTGTTTCGGACATCTTCGTGTTCGGATCGGCGCGATCCGGAGTCGTTTCGGAGGCCCGGAGTGTGTCCGCGGCTTTTCCGATGTGTGTTTTCCGATTTCCGCGTGTGGGTTTCGGCGAATCCTTAGGAACCCTGTAGCGGGTGAACCGGGTCGTTCACCAGCCCGCGACTGGTACCGTTGCGATCAGCGCTTCGAGATGGTCGAGGAGGTGTATTTTTCTATTTTTCGGTATTTTTGGCATTTTTCAGATTTTCTATTTATAGCCTTTTTCTTTTTCCCTTTTCTTTCTCTTTTTCTTCTTTCTTCTTTCCTCCCCCGTGAGCGCAACGGTCACACCCCCCCTTCTTGCCCGTTGGACCCCGCGGCGTCCCTTCCTCCTCCGGCGATGGGTGGCGGACGACGGCGACGGCGCGGTGACGACGGCGGTGGCGAGAGGATCGTGACGGTGCCCCCATTGACGCGTGGGAGAGGAGTTCGTAGTTGAGCTAGATTTGAAGATCGGCGACTTTCCGGCGGATTTCGAGCTTCATCGAGGTAGGGGGATGGATCCTTACCCTCTTTACAACGTTCCTCGTGATTTCTAGGCCGTGGGGAGGCCGACTGGGGTTAAATCCATGCCGGGAGGGTCGTTTTCATGCTTGGGGTTTGAGCGTCGGATCCATCGATTCAGGGTATTTTTGATCGATTTGGGGGCTCTAGATGCATGCTAGGACGTTGTGGGGTGATTCCCCGTCGTTTTTCCTTCACCAGGGGTGGTGAATGGGCGTGGTTTTACGTTTCCTGGACGTATTTCGCGAACCGGGCTCGGCCCGTTGTTGCGCTATAGTCCAATGGCGCGTTCTTGATGAACGCGCCGTGTCGACCGAGCGCATTCGTCCGAGAAGACGAACAGTGAGGCGGTTGGGAACGCGCCTGGTGCTGGTAGAGCGATCTCATGATCGCGCTATCCAAGACTAGCGCGTTCAGGTATGAACGCGCTAGCCTTGGGCAGCGCGACCTGGAAGATCGCGCTAGCCATAGCTAGCGCGTTCTTCGGTGTCACGCTAGGGGTACCTAGCGCGACCTTCCCCCTCCCCTGATCAGCATTTTTTTCGGGTAGCGTGACCTCCGATTGGGTGAGTTTGGGACCCAGTGTGGCGTGTGGCCCGAGGGTGGCCGTGGGCACCCAGTGAGAGCCACAGGGGCGCCCGAGATTCCCCGGAGGGTCGGTTACCGGTGGGGGTGCCGTGTGACTTGAGGGACGGTCGGACCTCATATGTGTCCCCGACATCCGTACTTACCGTATGGTCATCGAGAGTCTGTGCTAGTGTTTGGTCGGTGGTTTCTGTGGATTAGTCATTACTTCTAGTGACCCTACCACTAGTCGTAGCTTTCCCACGGCACGCGTGTGCTGGCTCGCCTGGGAGTGGCTGAGCGGCGTACCCGAGAGAGGCGGTGAGTAGGCTGGTTACCGCAGGGCCCCCGCGTACTTCCGAGTCCGGGTTTAGGGGGAAATACCAGCTAGAGGACAGGCCTAGGGCGTACGGTCTGAGTGTGCACACGAGGCTGAGGGTTCGGACCCGCGCTGACGAGCGTGACCTCAGCTAGTCCTTGTTTTGCAGTTACTTCTTGTTACTGAGCGTGTCTGAGGCTCGCACCTGGGGCGTTGTAGCTGGACACTTGTGACCCGGTATAAGACGTCAAGGGACGCATCCGGTCGTTCTTCTGGTGGGTGGTGCTCCTGTTCGCTGGCAGGCATGGACTCGTGTTTTGTTGGACCGAGGTTCCGTAGTACGGTACTGTTAGAGTAGACGGCTTTTTCTGTTTATTTACTTTAGCTTGTCGGTTCTACCATACTCTTGTTTGGTAGGGTTGTCTTCTTCTTTCTCATTTTCCGTGCGAGGTGGGGATTCGCGGGATCCCTACTGGGCCAATGAGATGAGGCTCACCCCTGCTCTTCAGGTGAGGCGGGGTCGACGGGAGGCGCGGCCGAGTTTCAACGTGGTTCTTCTAGCCAGGGTTAGTCGCCAGTCTGCCAGAGCCGGGGGATGCCCCGTGTAGTTGTACTCCGGGGGATGCCCCGTGTAGTTGTACTTTTCTTTCTTGTTGACTGTACTTTCTTTTGGACATGTGACACTGTGGACCTTGTAGCAGTTTATTTATTTATATTATTCTGTGCATTTTATTCTAGATTATTGTGCTATCTCTGTGGTCGTTGCAGCTTCTCCTGTACCCCCACACCACTCCTTTCTACCCTTCCGAGTCTTCGGACTCGTGGGTTGGCGGGCCGAGATTTGAGACGCGCCGGTTCCTTTCCGGTACTCGGATCCTCGGGTCGTCACACCCCCTCTCCCTCACCACCGGTAACTCTTCCCCCACCCCCCCACCACACCGTTCGCTCCCCCCTCTCCCTCACCGCCAACTGCAGCCCCCCTCTCCCTCACCGTCGGCACCAGACAATCCAACCCCCCACCACACCGTTGGCTCCCCCCCTCCCTCTTCCTCTAACTGCAGCCCCCTCCCCCACACCGCCGGTACCCCTTCCCCCACCCCCCCACCACATCGTTCGCTCCCCCCCTCTCCCTCACCGCCGGCACCCACACTGTTGGCTCCCCCTCTCCCCCATCTCGCAACAGAGCCCACCCCAGGTCACCGCCAGCACCCGTTTCCTCACTCCCCCATCAGATCATCAGACCATCAGCTCCCCCATCACACCGTTGGCTCCCCCTTCCTTTCACCCGACCACCCACGAAGAGGACTCTAAGAGGGCAGAAGATGAGTGACACAAGCACCGGACAATCTAGTGTGAGACGTTCACTGAATATGGTGGAGTGTTACGATATTCCAGAATATTTTTGTCGAAAGAGGTGCAGGGTATGCATCTCGAATCAGGAAACAAGTAGAGGGCGAAGGTTCTATCGGTGTGCGGGTTGGAAGGTATGTGGTTCACAATTTGTTTGATGAAATGTCCCTGAGAACTGCGACACCATCAATTTCAAACTAACATTAGAAGGTGTTGTGCTTGTTTGCAGGAGGACAATTGCTTTGGTTTTTTGTCTGGGTTGATGATGCACATCATAATACCGTCGATCTGAAACATCAATTAAATTTCATGGAGGCATTGCTCGAGAAGAAGTTAATTTTGCTTGAGCGAAAGATTGACATTCTACAACCGAAGGTGGACCTGACACTGGCAAGAAATAATAGAGCCAATGAATTATACATGAAAGTGTCGCTGAAGAGACTGTTCTTGTGCCTAATGGGGCTGGGAGTCTTGTTCTATTTCTTTCACTACCTAGGGTGAAGGTTACTTTAACAATGGAATATATATATACACATTCCATTTTTGTACTGGGTTAGGGGATTATACCTAGAGTGTTGAAACTCTTTATGTAATGGGGAGCAAGTTTAATCATCCTTGTATCGGAGAAGAAGTTAAATATTCCTAGTAATACAATATCTATTTTTTTTTCTAATGTCCCCAACCTACTTTTCTTCTAAAACATGACATATTTCTAACTCCATGGAAAGAAACCAAAAGGAAAACATAGCAAAGGGAAAGTTTCCTTCTCTCCTTTTAATTCCTGGAGGAAAAGGTGCAAAAGCAGGTATTTAGGTTATATTCCTGGATCAATGTAATCAAGGAGTGAAGATATGATTAAGCATATGAGGGCACCATATCTGGTTGACATTAAGCTTTATCATTAAGCTTCACTTCAGTCCCCCCATACTGTAGATAAAAGAACATGATCTCCTTCCTTGAATGTCACAGGGATAAGATTTCCATTTCTATCACGAGCACAAATAATTCAATTACCAACATCAACTGTAGATGCAAATACAAGTACTATCAACAACATGGATATGAATGGTCAAGCTCAAAAAGAACAGGTAATGTAAATGAATGGTCCTATTTCAGGTGAACTATGTGAATCCCTGCAAATCCATGCTGCATAATGGCCTTCTGCACTAGAAATTCAGTCAATCATCAGCTCAAGTCCAACCAAACCAGTTGTCCAGATATTTTAGGCCATGTTATGAAATTTTCTCTTTCTCCTGTCTCAGAAGGATGGGACTGTATGGATATCTAACAGTGGTGAGTTTATAGTGAAGCCCTTAAAGCATCTGTGAACCTGTGAACCTGTATCAAATGTACAGTATTAGCTTCAAGACATAACAACATACATTCTAAACTGCTGGAATTATCTTTGTTACAAATGATGTAAGCAAGTGCACTTAACTGTTGTAAGTTCACTTAACCAGGTTCACTTAACCAAGTGCACTTAGCTGCTGGAATTATCTTTCATACATTGCAAGCCGACCACACATATTATGCACATATTCTTGTATTAACAAATACCCCATGTTCACATGGGACACCATGCACTAGCATTTGATACCCAGTTCACACAAACACATACCATTCACATAAGTAGATATGGGGGTTTTAGACCATTCAGTCAACAAAAAAGGTCATCCAATCAAACCAGGTTCACATGGGACACCACCACCTGCATTTGATACCCAGTTCACACATACCTAGCTGTCAAGCCATGGTCCAATCAACCACATACCATTGACACAAGTAGATATGGGAGTTTTCATACATAAAATATCACCTGGAAACACATTAGGAATCCCTGTTAATCAAAATAGAATGAGAGGTCAAATGAGAACATTAGACCATTCAGTCAACAAAAAAAGGTCATCCAATCAAACAAAAATCATTCATTGTAAAGAAGGTGGGCTTTTAGATCCAATTCCTACAACATAGGAATTACCATTCACAAAACATACACCAAATTTCAGTCTTCAACTTAGTAATGAAGTACTTAAACATATACCAAGTACTTAAGAAGGTTGGGCTTTCAAACTCCCTGACCAATGTATCATACTTAAACATACATCAAATTTCAGTCTTCAACTCAGTGATGAGGTACTTAAACATACTTCAAGTACTTAAGAAGGTGGGCTTTCAAACTCTCTGACCAATGTATCATACTTAAACATACAACAAATTTCAGACTTAAACTGACAGATCCAATAAGCTACAACTTTCTAGCTGCCACCATCCGACCGCGACCCCTTGAAGAGGATGCATGAGACAAACTGTGTAAGTCACCAACGGTACTTTGGGAACCCATAGCTGTGCCTCCTTCTGCCTGCACAACCGAAGATTATAATAACATATCATCAACATATTAAAAGTTTTCAATAATATAGAGGTATTCAGAATTGCAGTATTGCACAACCTGTGAATTAGTTGACTGAGTTGATGCTTGACCACCACCTCTGCTCTTCCTGGGCCTACCAGGAGGCCTCCTACATTATAGGAAAAATCATCAGTACATGCTAAATGAATGAAATGACATAAACTGAAATAAATAGTATTACCTTGTTTGTGTTGCAGAAGATTCACACATATTTGACATTGGGTTCTTGCAAGTCTTTGCGTGGTGACCAAATCCTCCACATCTCTTGCACTTATAGGCTTTTTTAATCATGTTCTCCTCATCTGGGTCTCGGATTCTTTTCTTCCTCGGTCGACCAGGTGGCCTTCTCACACTAGGGGGTAGGACTTTCACTCCAAGTTTAATCCATTGTGTTTTATCAGGCATAGGGGTGATGCCCAAAGCATATGTTTATTTATAAGCCTCCACTGTATAATATCTGTCAATGTACTCTTCCCATTTTGTGCCCCTTCTTGTTGCTAAAAAAGCACATGCATGTGAGCAGGGTAATCCTGTTATCTGCCAAGCCCTGCAGGTACATGTACGCTGTGTCAAGTCCACAACTTCCCTCTCATCTGGCCCAGTGACATGTGCAATCTCATTGTACCCTTTTTCTACCAGATAGCCACCTAATTTTTTGGTCATGACACAAATATACTTCCTGGCCCTAGGCACCAAAGTATCTTTCCATTTCTCAGCTCTTGATCTTCTAATATGCATTGTCTTCATCATTTTTGACCGGATTAGGTCAATGCAGTCAAGAATGGGCCTCCAGCGTGCATCTGAGATGTATGCATTAAAAGATTCACTCAAATTGTTTGTAATGTGATGACACTTTGTTTGAATATGGAATTTTGCCCTACTCCACACAATACCCTCCATGGCAGGTGATGTCAAGTAAGCATGTGCTTGTAGAGAATTATCCTTAATTTGCATCATGCAATCTTGAAATTTGACCTCCGTGTAAGCCCTTGCTGCATTCCAAAGTAATCTTTTCATGAACTCACCTGGAAACTGCTTCTTATAGTTATTGTACAGATGTCTAAGGCACACCCTGTGCTGGACCTCTGGGAAAATAAGTAGGAGGCATTCTTCTAATCCCTTTTACCTATCTGACATGAATGACAGGCCATCCAGTACACCAATGGCATCTTTTAGGCCATCCAAGAATCAGGTCCAACTATTTGCATTCTCTCCCTCTACAACAGCAATGGCTAATAGAAAAATTCCATTGTTGCCATCAAATGCAGTAGCAGCTAGTAAAGCACCACTGAAATATCCTTTTAGGTGGCACCCATCCAGCCCTATTAAGTGCCTGCATCCCAATTTAAACCCCTTAATAGAAGCCTTTAAAGATAGAAACATCCTCATAAATCTGGACTGATCATCTGTCTGATATCTGACAACACTGCTTGGATTTTTTAACAACAATTCATGCTGCAGATCTGGAACTCTGCCATACATAGCTTCTCATGAACCATGAATTGTCTCCAATGTTTGCATCTTTCCTCTGTAAATCTGATGATAAGGTATGTCTATATGATATTGACTATTCAATCTCCTTGAAATCTCCCTGATAGACACATCTCCTTCTGTCCTTATCTACCCTATGCACTTACTTGCTACCCATTTCTGGGTGGCCATATGGTTCCCAGCCTTATTTGCGCCGGTGCAAGTGTGGTTAGCTTCAAGTTTCTTTACTTGGAAAATGTGGCCATCTGGTAGACGAGAAGCATGCAATCTCCATTTGCACTTCTTTTCTCGACACACTACGGTCACACGTGTAGGTTCAGATTTCTTATACTTTACCCCAAATTCATTTTTCACTGCATGCTGGGCTAGGGCTATTCTGCATGCCTCTACATTCTCAAACAAACTTCCTAAAAACATGTTTGGATCATGCAAATGCCTCACATTAGGAGTACCCTCATGGTCTCCTTCATCTACATAAACATCACAATCAGAGTCTGAAGAATATAAACTGCCATGACTGTCATCTGTGTACACCTCATTGTCAGATGGGTCCTCCTCCCTAAAAAGTATCTCAGTCTCATTGTTCCCTTCAGACTCAACTTCAACAAACTCACTGTCATCAGTTAGAGGATTCCAATCTGCATCATCATCTGTTCGGTTAACTTTCTTAGCCCTAGACCTTCTTCTAATGTTTGATACTACTGTGGTCATCCCAGGATGAGAAGATGCTAAGGGCACACCTATATATTGTGTGATGACATACAAGCTAATATTCAAGTCAGCACTGTACTTATCAAACAAAGACATGACATCCTCATCTGAAGAAATCTTTACAAATTTTCTGGGTTTGACATTCGGTACTAGAGCATAGAAGTCAATGGTCTGGTCATGTCCCCACTTGGTGACTTGACTAGCAAGTGTTCTAAGTTCCCTCAAATTAGCGTAGTCCCTTTCAAAACCATAGGACTTCTGTCTGAATCCGATGGGGGCCATTCTCCCATCATCACCCTGTGACTTACAATGCCCTCCATAATACAATTTAAGTGTATATGAATCGGCCATATTTCTGCTACACATGTATACAGAAGAACAGTAAGAAAATAAGAATGCCTAAATCAATAGTTAACCCAATCAAATAAAACTCATCAGCATTGGGGTAGTATTAACTTCCACATTACCTTCTAAAAGACGACAGTAGGGGACCACAGAGACGTTCCAACCAGGAGAATCTTATAAAAGCAGGTTTCCACCAATTGCACTTGTGTGACCCTGCACATGCATGCGACCTAGAGTCTGTAGGGGACCACAGTCACTGTCTCCTCGGCCACACAGACGAGGGACAGAAGTAGTGATGTCAGTCATAAAAATGTAAGAGAAAGACAGAGGGAGAGTGAATGTGTGATTGTGACTGAAGAGAGCGTGTGAGACTCACCGTAAAGGGCGAGATTCTGCCACCACGTTCCGTTGAAAGAGAGGGGAGAGTGATTAGGGCATCGCCACGGCGAGCTTCTGCATCGTCGAGAGCGGATCACGCCCGATCGATGCTGCCACAGCGAGTTTCTACGCCGTCGAGAGAGGATCACGGCCGATCGATGCTGCCACGCCGAGCTTCTGTGCCGTCAAGAGCGGATCACGCCCGATCGAGAGAGGATCTGGCGGGATCCCTCAGATAGGGAGAGGATGGGATTCTTTGAGGGTCGCCAACCCAAGCCTTGTCGAGCGTGTGAGAGAGTAGATGAGGGTAGGCTAGTCTTTTGCGCATTTAACCAAAGTTTAACCCAAGCCATGTCGACGGGAGTTACGGCGAGGGTATATATGTTAAACGTACATCTACATTAAGGGTATACGTGATAATATGGTTAGATTAAGGGTATATATGCAAATACGGATATTTATGAGGGTATATTTACAAAAATCCCTAATTGTTTTGAAAGTGATTTTAACCACTGCTTGTTATTTGATTTCTGGTAGTGTGATGGGAACCTTAATTCTTGGTGAAGTTAGGACCCTCCGCCAAACATTCCTTCCATCAGACTAGAACTTTCATCATCAAGGCCTCCGTAAGTCTCCGCAAGTTTTAGATTCCAACAAGGACGTCGAGCTAGTTGTACTACAGAAACCCTGCAAATTGCTAGAATTGATGCGGGACGAGACACGGACACGACAAGCTCGCGATCGTCCCTTGACGAGGGAAGCGTCGGACGTGCACGGTTGAGAAACCGGCTAGAGCTAGGGTGGTCAATTCACACTTTCGTGCCCGGATCGGGTCACGGGATGGTCACGCTCTCTCTCGCAGCAGCGGTGATATGAAAATAAAGCGAGCTACGATCCTAGAACATGCTCTCTAGCAGTGACATAAACAAGTATATATGAAAATAAGCAAATGCCGAGTGTAGGGAGCGAGAACGGTACCTCCACGCGCTCGGCGTGGGCAAGACGGACCCGGCCGAAACTCGTACTCCCTGAACAATAATACACAAGATTACAGCAATACAACTCGCTGCCCACTCCACGCAGGGAGGTAAAGGGCTACACAATGGGGTCCGGGAGGACCGAATTCGGGTTGACGGGCGGCTTCTCGCGTTGATTCGGCAACACCCGAACTAGTGACGGTGGGGCCCACGTGCTGTCCGGAGGGGCCGTGTGGGACCCGGTGGCACCGCTGTGGTGGTGGATGCCTGGATGAGCGCTCCCTGGAGTGAAGGCGCGCTGGTTCGCCGGCCGGAGGCCGGGCGGCTCCGATCGGCACCGGTCGGAATAACCGGCCACGGATCTGCAACTTCTGGTTTTCAGCGCGCGTCCCGGTGAGAACGGGCGCTGCGATCAGCCCCGATGTCGGATCGACACGGGACTGGCGCCGTTGGAAAGCTAACTTCAAATCCTTCAATCTAGGCCTAAAGATCTGACCTGGATCTGCACGGATCTGGGCTTTAATGAATTGTTGAGTTGCTGTTGTACAATGGCTTAACTCTCAGATCTGCAGGGCTGTCCTCTGATAACTGTCATTGACCGCAGGGTGTATGTCCGATTCAGCTCTTGAGGTCTTCATCAAAGGTGTAGGAAATTGAGCTAGGAAGACGGCAAAAATGGTTTGGACAAGTTTAGATGTGGTTACGAATTGATAGGATTTTTGAACTAGAAGTGGGTCGGATCTGGAAATGGGCTGAAAGCACTGTCATTGACCGCAGGGTGGATGTCCGATTCATCTCTTGAGGTCTTCATCAAAGGTGTAGGAAATTGAGCTAGGAAGACGGAAAAACTAGTTTGGACAAGTTTGGATGTGGTTACGAATTGATAGGATTTTTGCACTGAAAGTGGGTCGGATATGGAAATGGGCTGAAAGCATTGTAGCTGAGATAGAACACGAATTTTGAAAAATGGATAGACGGCGAATCAAAAATCAAGAAAAATGGTGGATGTAGGGGATGATGGAAAGAACTCCCAGTAAAAATGGGAGGGTTTGAAAAAATCAAAAAGAGGGTCGGAAGTGAGAAACACAGGGCTGCTGTCACTGTAGACAGAGACAAAACAGATCTGGGAATGAAAGATGCACGAAAATGGAAAAATACTAAACGAGGGATTTTGGACCTGAATTTTTGTGTGGATATGGGAATACAAGATAGGAACAACCTCTGAAAATTTCAGATCAAGAGGATGTCGGAGTTGATAGAAGGAATTCCGAGAAGAAGCTTCTGTCCAGGATGGACAGAACACCGAAGTCGACTTCGCGGCGGCTCGAAGGCGGCACGAACGGCGGCGGCGGCACCGGAGATGAACTCAGAGATTGAGGGGGAGGAGATAGAAGGGTTCCACTCTAGAATTGGGGGTTGGGGATGAAGAAAACCAGGGGGAGAGAGAGGGGAGGTCGAAATTCCCACAAGGGGGGGCTCTTGCACAATGCTTTTTTCACTTTCATTAATTCAATCAATTGGAAAATACAAGCTATATATAATAAATGTAAAAAGACACTAACTGCCCATAGATCTATGGTTTGGAAGGGCATATTAGGGAATTCCTAAATATTTCTCCCATGTGGTCAAAACTTTAACCATTAATCTAATCAAACTTGGACCATTTCCATTCAAACTTACCTAATTTTCACCAACCAAGCCTAATAAGGCCAAAGAATGGGGCGCCCCCTTCATGGGCTTCTCATGGGCCTAGGCTGGTCCAAGGCCAACCACTCAAGTCCAATAACCCATGTCTAGACTTGGGCCTTCCAAGTCTTGGTGATCCATGAGAGGAGAAAGCCCACTTGGGCCTTAAGTGGCTATTAAGGTCCAATATGAACTAGGCTTCTAATGGACTCTACTAATAGCAACCTAGCCATGGACTTTACATTACAAATGGCCCATTGGCTTGATATAAGCCTTACAAGGGGCCCAAATGAAAGAAATTACACAATTACAATCTCATACAAGCCATAACACACAAATACACTCCACCCGTATAAGGAAATCACCTTTGATGTCCCATCAAGAATCCTTGTCCTATTGGGTGGGATAGGGTTCGACCGGCCTTTGAAATGACGGAACATGGTCATGTCTAAGCCCTTCCGTGACTGTTCTGAACGCGACCTGAACAGGGACTGCATTCAGCCTCTAAAGGCGGTGGTCACCTAGACTGCGTTCTTCTTTGACCCGTCTAGATTGACCTTGATCGCGATAGTCCCGTTGAACGCGTTCAGGTCGCGATCATCTACTAGATTGTGTTCAACCAAGTTTCTAGAATTTTTCCATTTCATGATTGTGATGTGTAAATACCGATTCTAGCCTCTCATGGCTAGTGTTCCTTGACATCTTCGACCCTTCTTCAAGGGGTTACAAGCCTCATTGACATGTCCATCTGTTTTGGCTTCCTTTCCAATGTCATCCTCTAATAGCTTATTACTTTGAATTATTGAAAACCATTGGAAAAGTCTTAATTCCAACTCTTAATTTTCTTGACTACATAAGTATATTGTTGGAATTCTCTGGCCATTATTAATTTAGAAATTTATCTAGAAAATATTGATATGGGACTTTGGGTCCAATACGACACTCAATGCTAGGCAAATTCTATAAGGGCTCAGATCTGGTCGTAAGGGTGAGACAAAGCTTGAAAATATATCGATATTATGAATGATCAGGTGTGGCATTGCACCAATTATATGTAAGATTTATTCTAGACAATTTCACACATTTGACATGATTCGTATAAGTTACTTGACATGTTCTTAATATTGTGCCCGAAATGGGTAATTGTTATTGAAATTCTTATGAATAACAAATCTAAAGTTATTATTCTTTTGCACATGTTATTGGCTTGCTTGGATATTATCATTTCTTTCCTCGAAATCTTGTATTTGTAAATATCCCATTTCTTCATAGATTATTCATCTGATCTTGTCACTATCCTGGTTGTAATTGAGTTTTACACCTTGTATCATACATCATTTTTCCATATATATTGATTAAGCTGTTAATCAATTATATTCTGCCTTATGACGGAGATGTAATTCCCACTGAGCATTTTTGCTCCCTCAATTTCTCTTGGTATTTTTTAGGTAATAATAAAGATATTCCATTAGATGGGGAAGAGCAAGAGTGAAAAGTGCTCCTAGAGTTTTGAAGACTTGTGTCTTTTTATTTTCTTCAGTCTAGTCCTGTAATTTTGAGTCTTTTCTTTCTTTTATGTAAGTTAAGTCAATAAAGTGTAATAATGACATTTTGATATTAATAAAAGTATAGTTTTGTCATTATCTAGTCTTATTGTGTCTCTTGTGATTTGCTCTGATTATTCATGACTGTTCGCTGTCATGTTCTGAGTAGTTTCCACTGCTATCGGTTCGAGGCATAGCAGATAGTTAACCTCCCCAGCATCGACATATCCGGGATGAACGACTTCAATGTCACGAACAATAAGCTCAACAGGTCCTTCCTCCTTCTTGTCCTCACGGCTGGTGTTATCATTAGTGTTGTTGTCTCCCACTCTAGATACCACCATAGCAACGTCGACACCCCGACTCACGACATCCTCTGCACCGCCTGTAGCTCCACCCTACCCTGACCTCTGCTACTCCTACATCGTCGATAACCCCTCCCTCCTGGGCACCATTGTCGACCAGAAGAATGTCATCCACAGTGCCATCAACATCTCCAGGATGGCCATTGAGCACTCCTACTTTCAGGTCCCAAAGCTCCATTCCACCTAGTCAATTGGCCTGCTTGAGTGCAAGTGGGTGGCCCTTCACTATTGCTTGGAGATGTTCGTTGAAACCCTTGACAAGCTCCATAGGGCTGAAGCCGACCTCACTGGCTATAACCTCGGCATCGGCTCCAAGTTGTTGGCGTGGTACACCTCTGACCTGGAGACGCTTCCACCATGACCAACCAAGAGTCATGTCTGGGCATCTTCTCCCACGAAGGCAGGCTCAGCGCTGCCCAGATCATTGTTGGGGCCTGTGAAGATCATTGTGGGAGTCGCCCCCAAAGCCTCCTCCTCGTCCTCCCAGTAGCTCCACTTCCCCTCTCATAGGGTGGCCCTGCCCCTTCCACCACCCTTTGCCCTTACCGCTGCCCTGCCCTCACCCTCCCCCAACGCGACCCATCCCTCACCCTCGCCCTCCCTCCTCCCGTCCCCTCCACCTCCTCCTCGTCCGACCATCCTGATCCTGCCAGTCTTCCCCATTAGAGAGAGAGAGAGAGACCCCTGCTCTCGCCGATCTTCCCCACCTGAGAGAGAAGATAGAGAGAGAAGGGTAGGTTAGGAGGAGAGATATAAAGGTAAGTTAGTCAATTCCCTTCTCTTAACCCATCTTGAGTTATGAATTATCGATGAAAGAGGCATGATTGAGACCCTCTTAGGGCGTGTTTGACAACCGGGTGGTCGGCCGGTTAGCCGACACCGGCTAACCGGTGGACCCCACCTCGGTTGGCCCTCCCCCTCACACAATAGCACTACCCGACCCCGATTGTCTTAATCGACTCCGAAGGGTCGATTACGGCACCCCCCTTACCCGGTTAACAAACGTGCCCTTAAAGATTTGGAGGGTTTGGGTTAAACACCATAAAAGTAAGGGTATATGGATAACTCTAAAAAAATATGAGTGTAAAAGTAATTTGCCTTGAAGATAAAGATGGTCAACCTCCGAGCCAGAGGTTACGTTACCGAAAATCGGGTCGCCCAAGAGTTGAAAATCGGGTCGCTCTGTCGGCTACCCGCCTTTAGGCCCAGTGGAGGCCCTGATTCCACAGGTCGCACCGCTTCTTTCTTGACCGACCTCTCCCTCTCCTCTCGCCTCCGAGCTTGTGTGGAGAACGCACGCATTTCATGTGTAAACCGAATCGGAACCGCCCTCGGCCTCCCGCTGTCATCTGGTTCTTTCACTTCTTCTTCTTCTTCCTCCCCCTCCTCCTCTTCCTCTCCTCCCCTGCTGTGGTTTGGCGGCGCTGCAGCGTCGGTCGGCGACCGCCATGGGTCGCGGCTGCCGTGGTTGCTGCTGCTGCTACTAGGGTAGCCTCCATTTCGCCGCCTTCCTCTCTCCGGGGAGGGGTCAACCATGTTCGAGGGGTTCGTCAGCCAGGTGCTGGCGGGGTACCTCGGCCGCTACGTCAAGGGCATCCAGAAGGACCAGCTCAAGATCGGCATATGGAATGGTAGGCCAGCCGCATCACTTTGCCCGTTTGTTCCGGCCCATTCGACCCTTGTTCTGCTTGTGTTTTTGTCGTAAATTTGTTTTCCACATACTGGCCTTTTGTTATGCCCTGGGTTCCTACGAGTCATGGTGGTTGTTCTCCCTTTTGTTGCAATTGAAGCAGATATTATGCTCGGCGTTTTCTCTTATCCCGATAGATGTTCAATGTAGAAAAGCAATATATATATATTTTGATAACGGGGAATCTAGCAAAGTGGTACGGAGAGCTGAGCGATTATTGGGCCACCCGAGTTCGAGTCTTACCCTACGTATCTTGCCACCCCTTTTTTTGTACCGCCGCCATAAAATCCCGGGCTCACATCTCTCGAGGATTAAATGTCCGAAAAGTAATATACCCTGCTTATGACTCCGAATTGGAAATACTTCTCCTATTCCAAGGTCCAACTTTTCAGCAAGAGTTGGGTGGCACGATGCTCCCTGCCGTGAGCTTCAAACCATGTGGGCTGCCAATTGCATGGGGATGGATCAACTAAATTTTCAGATAATATGCTAGACCCGACTAGGGGGGAATTCAAGGATGATGGCTTGTGAATCCCTTGTTCACCATGTGCCCCGGGTTGTGGTAGGTGGCAGTTGAAAACATGACTTGCTTCCTAATTTGAGATCCATGTGCCAGCCAAGTCACCTGCCCGATCCACAGATGCTTCTTTTCTCCACTTGTACAAATCCCATATCCTCTACTGAGACAGTACCACAGCTCGGATCGTCTTGCTAGAAAGCCTGAAATTATAGTTCAGCCGAATTACAAGAGTACACGGCTTTTTGGCCATGCTGGTTGGTGTTGCATAGAATGAAAGTGAACCATGGATAGAGATATTCATAATGTTTTGTTTTTATTAAATTGGTAGCTGTCAACACGATGCTAATGGTGCTGGATATTTTAGAATGGTATATTGTTGAAAATTTCTTTTTCTGTAAGCTGCATGGCTATGTATTGCTTGATCAGTAGTTTGCAGCTGATGATCACAGATGTTTATTGCTTTCTTCGCTAAAGTCTATTGATGCTTGATATTTCCACTACTATCTTTTTGAAGGAAGATGACACCATTTCTTTTTCTTTTTTTTTTTGAAATCTGAGAGCAAACCCACATGCCTAGGATCAAGCCTGAATCACTGTTAGCCTGAGCTGGGGCAGGTCAAACCTCTTTCGGGCACTGGGTACTCCCCTGGCTTGGATCAATAACCACGGTGTAAATAGCCCTGCAGGTGCCCACATGTTGGAATTGATCTCATGACCTCACGGTTTGACCTGAAGACAGCTGTGAGGCTCAACCAATTCTCCCAACCGTGAGGGACGAGGATGGTGCCATTTCTACTACCTTTGAAGCAAATAGTTTCTTTGCTACTTTATACATATGTTCTTCTTTTTTTTTATAGCAAAAGCCTGAATGACAATGACTAGGCAGTGCCATTAGAACTCTGACTTTTTTAGGAGCAGAAGTTTATTTTATTTTATACATTGTGCAGAGGAAGTACTGTTGGAGAATGTTGAGCTCATTCTTGAGGCCTTTGACTATCTCCAATTGCCTTTTGCATTAAGGCAAGGTAACGTTATTTACTAATGTCTTTATTGTTTTGTTTCTGGTTATAATGAATGATGACTTAAGCATTCATTCTTGTCCAATCTAATTAATTTATCTATCATCTACTTTGGCTAATTTGATCTACAGTTTATGTGGTTCTGTCATCCACTGATTTCATTGAAACTGTAATTGATGATGTACCTTTCTATTCTTTAAGAAAATTGTATATTGGTTTGTGGTTGAATCTGTACATTTTACTGCCTCTTTTTGGTCTTGAATGATGTACATATATATTCTTTTTGTATTCTTTAAGAAAACTGCATATTATTTTGTGGTTTAATCATACAATTTGGTGTGTCCTCTTTTTGTCCTTGCATTATTTTTGGAAGGCCTCTATGTAATAAGCTTTTGTACTAGAGCAACTATGAAGAACTTTGTTCATGGCCCTTCATTCATGTGTTTGATATGCTGATAATGACAATCAACATCTAGGAGAAGAGTTTACTACAATCATGAGAAATGTGCTTATTGTCAGCTTTTTTTTTTCAAATTTATAATTGTTCTTGTGCATGCATTGGTTTATAATGCACATTACTTGACATTTGCTGCTAGCCGGCAGATTTCACTGTACTTGGTTCCTAGGAGAGAGGACCGACAGTGTTTGTAAAGTTGGCCAATCATCTGATCCTTTTTCTTTTGGGTGGGTTGGATATAGGATCCCCTACGAAGCACAAAATTCCCCCAATGTTAGGGGAAAATGATCAGTTAAGAAATGTATTTTGATTGATTGTTAAGAATGCTTTTACTTATTTCCCTTTTTTGTTGGAATACCAAGAGTAAACCCACCCACCTACGATCAAGCCTGAATCACCCATAGCTTGAACCATGGACAGGCCAAATGTCTCTTGGACAGTGAGTATAGAAGGATTCAAGATATAAAAAACTTACATCTAAATTATTGATAATTAGAGATACTTAAGGCATGAATAAGACTATGGATTTTTCTCACTTTGAATAAGTGATTGTGGACTGTTGAGTTTTTAGAACATTACTCAGGGCAGGTTCATGATTATCATTTTTTTTTTGGGGGGGGGTCCAATAGAAAATTTTCTATATTATATGAGTACTGTAAGGGCTTGGAGGAGGAAGGGGGTGGGGGAACAGCCACTGCTTCCAAACCCGCCTCCTCCCTACAGCTCCGCCACCGGGAATGCATGAGGTTGGAATCTACGTTAAACCCAGGTTGGTACCAATCTTGCAATTTTATACATTGGTGGGAAATGATATTGCAATCTCAAGGTTTCCTATGAAGTGCTTATCCAACTGTCCCACCCCTAAGGAATGATAAGAATGTCAAATACCATGTAAGGAGACAAGAAAGGTTGATGTAGTTATTTGAATTATTTCTGGAACTCCTGATGTCACCTAACAACGATTCTTAGGTAATTAGGTTAATATATTGTCATAAGTTGTGTTCATACGAGTTTCAATGCAAATGTTTCTTTGTTTCAATGCAATATACACCGGTATCTGTCCCTTACTTATTTTCCATGTTTATTTCATGTCTACTATGCAAAATGTGCCTTTTCTTGTTCCTTGAGTGTGGATGTATTATCACTGTTTTATCATGTATATATATTTGGATAGAGCCTTCCTGCAGTGACAGTTGCTAACGCTGCCTCCAGATAGTCATTACAGTTTAATTTTGGCATTTTATTTCTTATTGTGTTGGATTTTCCTCTGCAGAGTTTGAAACAAAATCCATTTACTGGTAATATGTTATTTTTCTTCCATTGTCTTTGCAAATGTATATCTCTTGTTTCTTCTTTCTATAGCTTACTGTCTGTTTCCTGTTACTTTTGGATCTTTGATTACTTTGACAGGAAAAATTGGGAAATTAAGCATCAAGATTCCTTGGAAAAAACTTGGCTGGGATCCCATTGTCATTGCATTGGAGGATGTTTTCATATGTGCCTGTTCACGGGATAGCCATGAGGTGCTTCTCTTACTTTCACATTCCTTACAAAAGACTAGAAGCTACTTTTTAATGAGAGCACAAGAAGGTTGGGTTGTCCATTAACTGGAGGAACTTAAATGGTTCTTGACTAAAATTTTATTCTTATTTCTTTAGTGGAGTTTGGAGTCAGTGGAGAAGCGGGAATTGGCTTGGAAAATGGCAAAACTCAATGCTGCAGAATTAGCAAAATTCTCCAAGCGTGTCTATGGTAAGTGAAATGCATCTTTAACTTTTGGAAAATTTTGTATTATTGAAATAATAAAAATTAATGTGAAAGTCATTTTGGTTGTTTGTTGAAGTCTTTCTATTGTCTTTTTGCATGTTTTTTTGTTCAATCATACTTTCTTCCTCTGTTAATTCTAAAAAAATTCACCAGCTTATTTTGTTCTGTATTGTATATGTAAGTGTAAGAGTGGAGGCTATGCACAAGTCCTTCAAGTTGGAAACATATTTCATGTAGCAGATGACTATTGAAACTGGGACAGAATGAGAATGGTGGGAATGGCCTCTGGTGGCAAGTGATCAAGCAAAAATACTACAAGAGTCGTGAGTACAGGTCATGAACCATTGTCTTCAAGCATGCTTTCATATGATTCTTATTTCTGGGGAAGAAGCACAAGAAGAGATTTTAAATTTTTAACAGGTCCTGTTAATCTGAAGATGGAGGACTGGGGATTAAATGTCTTCACTGTGGACCTTCTGGGTGCTAAAGGTACTGATTCCTGCTGGGTTTAAAGAGGAAGACTAGTTTGGCTAATGATATTGTTCCCATTATGGTGGCTTTTGAGGATTCATTAGTGAGGAAGATGGCAACAGATTGTGAGGAGGGCTAGGATAGCTTTGTAGAGATGCCTTGGTTATTGGAAATTCAAAGAACTTGTTTCATTTAAAATGATTTCTAGTGCTGACGGTAATAACACTTTCAGTTTTCATCAAGAGCTTAAGGAATGCCTGCAGGCTGAGGGGGAGGAGGATTGGTGAACACATCTAGTAGGTGATGGATGTTTCCTCACTCATTTATCTTATTCACCTAGCCGGTGGGTATTCATATAGGCTCGTCTCGCAAAAGAAGCGACGCTACTTCAGAATCCTCAATTTCATATTATAAATCATGTCTTTGAATACATTATGTATCCGGATCATTAAACTTTCCTCTTATTTGTTTTTTTTATTTTTTAATCAAAATTATACGATATTACAATGGTCATACAGGCAATCATAGATGGTTTTTGAAGTGTTTTTGGTTTTCTTTTCAGCAATAATATGTATACATCCCTACACATGCTGTGAAAGGAACATTAGTCATAGGCTTCTTCAGGTTTAAGCATATTTCATTTAATTCATTCATATGCTTCTCTTTCAAACTTTCATATTTAATCTTATCTATCAATATTTCATAACCACATTGTGTGTACAATAGGATCCAACTTAAGTCATCTTGAAATTTCAGGAGATAGATATCATAAATGTGAGTTCACTGTAAATAACATGGTGCTTTCATTCATTTTAAATATGTGTGAGGTTTTAGCATGCATTCTTCTGCTTAAACAGTATCATGGGAAAAGTGAAAGCCAATCCATGATCACATAAATATGCATGTAGATATGTATAGCACCAACTTTAAAATGTTGACAAGAAGCCCTAAACTTTGATTTGATCATTATTTTAAACTAACTTTCCAATGACTTATGGAGTCATAATAAAAAATTTAATGGAGATTTCATGAAGTTAATCTACTTGTATCTCTCTCTCATGTTCATTTCAAGAAAACAATTGGATACAACTTCCCCTGTATTCTCATCATTCAGAGCACACCCAAATCCCTTAAAAGGAAACCCAAAATGAAGAAAAGGATTAGGATAGTATTACCATGCCTCTTGGGAGCAAGCCCTAGATGGCTCTCAAGGTCTTCTTAGTTCTTGGGCAAGCTGCTGGAGATGGTGGCGCTTCTTTTTGGCTGTTGGCTGCACCCAGCTGCTACCCTTCTCCTTCTCCTCCTCTTCTTCTTCTCTTTTCCTACTGCTGGTGCTGCTGTGCACAACCCTCTCCCTGTGGATGGGTTTTAAATAAGTCCCTAATGGGCTGTTTTAAGAAGAGGCCTTATTTGGCCCGTTTAGGGTTTAAGTGAGGCCCAACAGACCCTAGCTTCCAACTACCTCTCCCTTCCTCTTATCCCCACCGCCTAAACTCTCTATAAGAGAAGGTGGTGGGATGGCCTCTCCCTAGACTGGCCAGCAGCAGTGGGGGGAAGGGGGGGCACAACTGCAGTCTGCAGCAGCAGTAGGAATAGAAGAAGTGGAGGAAGAAGAGAGGGAGTGAGCAGCCGTATTAACCATACCAGCAAGAAGAAGAGAAGAAGAAAGAGAGGAAACGAGGAAGAGAGCAGAGAGAGGCGCCACCTGCTCGGCTCATCCAGCTGCAGGGGGAGGTCTTCTCCACTTCAAGGCCACCAAGGGTTTGTTCTAAAGAAGTAGGGTGAGACTGCCTCGTCCTTTCCTTCATTTTGTTTTGTTTAGTTTTTTAAGGGGTTTGGGTGTACACTGCATGATGGGAATACAGGGGAGGTTTTGTTTAATAATTATCTTCTTGAAATTAACATGAGACTAAGACATGAGTAGCATGTTTAACTTCTTGAAAATTTCATTTAAAGTTTCTGTTATGACTATAAATTGCTGGGAAGGTGTTCGTTTGAAATAACGATCAAGGTAAGAGTTTAGGGCTTCTTGTTTATATGCTAATATTGGCGCTAAACATATCTACATGCATATTTATGTGATCATAGATTGGTTTTCAATTTTCTCATGCTACTGTTTAGCAGAAAAAAATGCATGTTAAAACCCCAAACATATTTAGAAGGAAAGAGGCACCCACATTAAATTAATGAAACAAACATGTTATGTATAGCCAACTCAGTTTTACGATCTCTGTCACAAAAAAATTCAAGATGGCCTAAATAGGATCTTACTGTACATTGATTATAAAATATTGATGGATAAGATTGAGTATGAGGGTTTGCAAGAGAAACACCTGAATAGATTAAGATGAAATATGTTTAAACTTGAGAAAACCTTTGGTTAAGGATCCTTTTACGGCGTGCTTGGGGTTATGCTCATATTATTACTGAAAATAGAACCTAAAACACTTCACAACCAACTATGAATGTTTATATGACCATTGTAATATTGTATGATTTTAATGAAATGTATAAGCAGATATTTGGACTGTTAATCAATGATTATGGAAAAGGCAAGGTAAATTATTGTAGGTGCCAACTAATGAAGACATATTTACAAGGACCCTTATTTTTCTTTTTAAAATGGGTAATAAAAGAAGGTGGGTAATACCACAATTGTATTAAAAGTGAACAAGGGATGTACAAGTGTAGTCAATGTGTTCACAAAACTCCCTATACAGCAAAAACAGTCCACACCAAGGTGGTGAGAGCCACACTAACCCCCCAGCAAATCCAAAAAAGAGGAGTTGTTTGGATTTACATTGCAAAGAGCCCTCGCCCATTTTCTCACTCTTTTACAAATAAAGGAGACAAGTTCTTCCATAGCTCTAGCTTCCGTTCTGAAAATTCTGTTATTCCTCTCCCCATAGTGCCCACAAAGTATCGTTGAGGATAATCCACCAAGTAAACTTGTCTCCTTTGATGCATCATTTTCTGCCCCAACGCCAAATCAGCTGCTGCGTTGCCTACGCACTGCAATGGAAGCTGAAAGTACTGTGTGTCCTGCTAGCTATCTCTCCCCAAACCTCCTGTGAGTAGGAGTAACCTACAAAAAGGTGATCCAAGGTCTGATCCTCCTGTCCAAGCAAACAAGTGGTAGGAATGCTCTGCATGAAGGAGGCAATCCTATCACACGTCGACAACTGTCCATGGGAAATCCTCCAGACCAGAACCTTCACCTTTAGGAGACTCATATTCGAGGAGCGAGCCGGTGACATATCCCTCTATCCGAGATGATGGTATAGGCTGAGCTCACCGAGAAGGAACCTTCTTTCTCCCAGCTCCATGTTTACACGCGGAATTTTCGAACATCCATTTCGTTGGATAAATATGGCATATATTTTGGCATATTTGTTAATTTTGCGCTTTTGGGTTTATCAGACGATTTAGGGTTCGTGTACTGGATTTTTCCCCACTGATCGGAATCGGTGTTAATTTACATCGGACAAGTCCGAACGCCTTTGATTAACCGTCGAAGAACGCCTTTGGCCTCTATGCATTGTGACATAAATGATCTTGATGATCGCCCATGACGGGTACATACTCTGGCAAAGAAATTTGAAGACTTTATTTTCTTGAACAAATGTGATTTGGATTACAATCGGTCCTTCAGGACCTTCACATGTGGTCCCGACTATGTAATCGGGTCTTCGAGATTACATCTAGTTGGCACTAGAACCTTTGAATTTTCTTCAGTCTACATTTGGATCTTTGAATTTGACTTCGTCATGATCATTGAATTTACTTTTGTCTCCTGATCAGACGGTTGAACTTGAATTTCATCACGAGGACCGTTGGATCGTCAAGATGATCGTTGTCGATCCCTCGGAGTTGCTTCATGGTCATGACCACTCTTTTGATCGTGATCGGACTCTTAAGTTGGCTTGATGTCCATAAGGGACATTTCCTCCTGAGGCGGGATATATTTATAATTTTCCTCCATCAGGGTATTTCTATAGTTTTCCCAAACATTGGGATATTCTTAGGCTTATCTTGGAGATAGCCCGTAATTTCTTACTTTCTTGGAGATAGCCCCATCATGTCTTGACTTCTTAGGCATATCTGCCATTTCTTGACTTTTCGGAGATCGCCCTGTCACTTCTTTGACTTCCTAGGCATATTTGTCATTTCTTGATTTTTTGGAGATCGCCTCGTCGTTTGACTTTCTGGGTGCTACTGACTTCCTTTCTTGACTTATCGGAAATAACCCTGTCATCTGACTTCTTGGGCATTCCTCGTCTGCATTTCTTGATTTCGCAGAAATAACCCTGTCATCTGACTTCTTGGGCATTCCGAGTCTGAATTTCTTAACTTCTATGAAATATCCCTGTCATTTGATTTCTTGGGTATTCCTCGTCTTGATTTCTTAACTTCTCAGAAATAACCCTGTCATTTGACTTCTACGGTATTCCTCATCTTGATTTCGTGACTTATCGGAAATAACCCTGTCACTTGACTTCTTGGGTATTCCTCGTCTTGATTTCATGACTTCTTATGGTTTCTTTGCAACATCACTTGTCTCTAAGTTTTCAGACATGATATGAAAATGATACATGGATTTGAATGATTAGCCGTAAGGCGAACTCAGGAGAGCGCACACCGCTTCACGAAAGGGGTGTGGTCCCCCTCTACCGGGTCGCGCAAGTGGCATAAACCAGAATAATCACCTTCTTTGGTAATTTTCAGACAAGTCACGAACTTCTCCCGAGAGAGATATTTCAGTATTGATATAATTTTCCTACCATCGGGGATATTTCTTCAATTTTCTGACAATTGGGGCATTTCTGCAATGTTTCCAGCATCACGGGCATTTCTGCAATTTCCAGACCTTCGGGGGTATTTTTGTAATTTTCTGACCGTCTAGAGTATTTTTGTAATTTTCTGACCGTCGGGGGCATTTCTGTAATTTTCTCTTCATCAGGGATATTTCTGCAATTTTCCCACCACCGGGGGTATTTCTGCAATTTTTTTTCGACCATCAAGGTTTTTTTTTCATAAATTAGGGAACATTCCTTTGAACTCTTATCTTTCTGATTTTTCTGGAATTTTCCAAAAGTATATGGACTTTTGCGCACTTTTGCAAACGTTTGGGGTAGAATTGTAATTTCTAAAGTTTCTTCGTGACTTTATGCTATTTATGAAATTCATTTGATTTCTCCATCATGATAGCAATCTTCCTTCACAACAAAGGTAATATCCCTAGTGAGAGGGACATGTATGCGATATATCCCTTTTCTTTCTTTCAACAACAAGCATAAGCTTTTCTTCATCTTCTTTCTTTTTCTTTTTTGACTTGGGCCTCTTTTGAAGCTCACCAAGTCTTCTTCATGCGGGAGTTCTCTCAAGTCTCTCCCCTTTTGCTTCGCGTGTTCTTTCTTCATCTCCTTCTTTCTTGGAGCCCTAGGCTCCCTTTTATAGGGGTTGGGAGAATGGAAGGAGGCTTCTTCATGGCCCTCCTCCGGTGGAATCCGAAGAGGTAAGCCCCTTGGTCTTCTCCTCCTCCCAATCTCTTCCTCTTCCACTTCACCTTCTTTTTTTTTATTTTTGGATGGGTTGTGGACGACCAAAGGGGAGTATCCCTCCCTCCGGCCTGCGCACAGGGTGGAGATCTCCTCCGGCCTGCACGCAGGGCGGAGGGAGTCTCCTCCGGCCTGGCAGGACCGGAGGAGCTTCTCCGGCCTGTGTGCAGGGCGGAGGGGCCTTCCTCCGGCCTGCACACAGGGCGGAGGAGGCCTCCGACCTGTGCGCAAGTCGGAGGAGCCTCCTCTGGTCTGTGCATGGCCAGAGGGGCCCTCCTCCGGCCTCCTGGGTGCTTTGAGATAGAGGGGTTGGGCGGAGGGAGCCTGCCCATTGTTTTCCCTTCAAAAAGAAGAAATTTTAGGGTTCAACACTCCACCACCATTGATCCTCTCTGTATGACTGCGGTGCAAAGTCCAGAAAGAAACAAAGGAGGTCCTGTAGCTGATCTATCTCATCTGACCTGAGGTTCCTTCTAAATGTTGTAGTCCATGTACCCCCTGATGAGTGACAATCAAAATAGTGAGCTACTGACGCTCGAGGTGCTGTAGCAATTGCAAAGTCTTAAAAATGAAGCTTGCAGAGTGAAGTCGTCGCACCATTTTTCCTTCCAGAAGCAGCATATCTTACCATTTCCCTGACAGGCTCGAACATTGGCTAGAATGAAGTCCTGCACAGCAGAACTCCCCCTGTAGGAGAGGAGCCTTGCCTTCCACCTTGCTAGTTTGGTCTCGTATCTCTACACCACAAGTTTGGAGTCACTACAGTGTACAACCCCTGGGGATAGTAGAAGCCTCAAGTACGAAAGGGAAAAAGCCCCCACTCGGCATCCCAAAATGAGTGTTGCCCTCCCAAGAGCTCTATCCTCCATGTTTACTCCTATTAGAAGGCTCTTGCCAAAATTCACCTTGAGACCGTTGACCTCCTCTAGTAGCTCAAGCATCATCCTAATCACATGTAGCTAGGACTCATCCTCTGCTAGAAATAGAATAGTGTCTTCCGTATACTGCAGATGGGAGATAGTGGTGCTATCTCTTCTAACTTGAAAGCCTCTGCTCTCGACCACATCCTACTCAGTATGTATGCCACCAACACAAATAGCAGAGGAGACATAGGGTCTCTCTGACGGAGGCCTCTACCATTGTGGAAGGATCTGATCTGCTTCCCATTAACCAGGATTACAAATGTAGCAGAAGAGATGCATGCTCGAGTCCGGCCAATCCATCTGTCATCAAACCCATTTTTTTTCCAGCACATCAAATAAGCATGTCCAATTTACCCTGTCATATGTTTTTTCAAAATCTAGCTTCAGCACCACACCTTTCCTCCTTTGAGTCTTCATAGCAAAGAGACATTCATGAGCTACCAAGAAATTCTCTTGAATGTGTCCACCTCTGATAAATGCTCCTTGGAAGCCATTAATGATCTAGCCAATCACTCTATCAAGTCTACTCACCACCATTTTAGTGATGATCTTGTATGTGCCATTGACGTGGCTAATGTGCCTGAAGTCCCTGAAACTTTGTGCACTTTGCTTCTTGGCAATGAGAACTAGTAGGGTATGGTTAATGCCCCCAAGTCTCTTCTTGGAACTCTCTGAAAGTAGCCAAGAGGTCCCCCCTGAATGATGTCCCAACACTTATGAGAAAATGCCATCGGGAATCCATCTAAGCCTGGCGCCCTGTCACCTGCAAGAGAGAAAACTGCACGGTAGACCTCTGAGAAACTATGAGGGCGAGCTTCCCTATCAATAGGAGAAAGACAAGGAAGGAGGTCTGTGTTGATATCTGGTCTACTGTGATCCTTTTTTGTGGAAAGCGTAGCATAGAACTCCCTCGCCTTCTCCTTGATCTCCACATCTGTAGAGAAGAGATGATCACCAACTTTGATACAGGTAATGTAGTTCACTCTTCTCCTTTTTGAGCCTATGCGTTGGAAATAAGAAGTGTTTTTGTCCCTTTCTTTTATCCATCTCTCCCTTTAACCTTTGCTTCCAATGTATCTCTTCCCTTGTGAGAATTTCTTGAAAGTCCGCCATAATGGTGTCCTCGAGCCTTCTATCTGAATCGTCTGGCAGCCCTGCCTCCTCCAAGCAGTTTAATCTCTCAATTTGCTGAAGCATCTTGTCTTTAGCAACTTTATCAGGTAAGCTTTTATTTGTACCCTAGATCTTGAGAGTTTTGTCACTTGCTTTAGTTTACCCACAAGCCGTGCCAT
The DNA here is from genome assembly GCA_022559845.1 of Amorphophallus konjac. Lineage (NCBI taxonomy): Eukaryota > Viridiplantae > Streptophyta > Magnoliopsida > Alismatales > Araceae > Amorphophallus > Amorphophallus konjac. Next base: position 252,648,269 of record CM040118.1, on the reverse strand, counting down.
TGCAGACCTTTCATTCTTGTGCACATTCCATGCCTGCGTAATAGTCTCTATAAAATCTGCCTCTATGAACCACAACCTCTCTAGTCTAAAGTTTCTCCTCATCTTTTGAGAGCGGCTGGTCTTCAACACAAGAGGTTTATGATCCGGCACTAGTCTGGCCAAGGAAGATACCTGCATACGAGGAAAATGCTCCTCCCAATCCACTGTCACCGGAAATCTGTCTAGCGTGGAGTAGGTGGGATCTGCCCTCATGTTAGATCAAGTGAACATTAGCCATGCTCACATCAATGAGTGTTGGATCCTCTACGAAGTCAGTGAATTCCTCCATCTCTCCTGGGCTAAGGTAGGTACTTGTCTTCTCCCAAGGTGCAGCGATGGCTTTGAAGTCACCCCCTACACACCAAGACCTACCTGAATTGAGATGAAGCCGTGCCAGATCATCCCATGGTAACTTCTTCTCCTCCCTACTTTGGGGGCCATACACCCTCGTGAAGTCCCAAGAGAAACCATCCCTTATATTATGGAAATATAAGGAGATGGCCCCTCGGCTCACCTGTGTGCCTTGCTCCACCTCCTCTATCTCGAATTGATTCTAGAGGATCATGATGCCCCCTGACCTCCCTTCAGTCGAGGACGCTACTCCCTTTGCAAGTCTTGCTCCCCCTATCTCCCTCATCACATACTCCCCCTCCCCTTCACATTTTGTTTGTTGCAGAACAAAATGTTAATCTTACACCTCCTCGCTGTCTCCTTCACTGCCCTCCTTTTCTCTTCCCCACATATCCCTCTTATGTTCCACGAGACAATCCTCATTTGAGCAATGAGATGTCCCTCTCCTCCCTTACTCTCTCTTCCCCCCCTCATATGGGATTTCACCCCCTTAGCCTCTGTCGCCAATGCAAAAATCACCTCTTCTGGATTCTGGTAAAAACTCTCTTCATATCCTTCTCCACCCCTACAAAAGAGATGACCGCCTTGGTTGCTAAGTCTCGCATTTGCTCTGTCGTCATCCTCTCTTCCTCCCCCATCAGCTCCTTCACTTCCTCCCTCGTCAGAATGCCCTTATCAAATATCTCATCCCCATCAGATTGCTCTAGCCCCCCCCCCCCCCACCCCAGGCCCAGAATGATCTCCTCATCTTCCAAAGTGAACTCCTCTCCTTCCCCCCGAGCTTCGTTGACTCTGTCGACCCCTCCTAGGTCACCATCTAGTTCCTGGTCCAGCATGGCTTGCGCCCACAGGCCCTGCTGGAATGAACTGGCTGAAATAGCATATGCCGTCTCGCTTTCGATCTGTGCCACTGCCCCGGTCTTCCCATTGCCCTCTGGATGTATGCCTTCACCCCTGCCCGACTCCAGCAGTAGCAACTGGGGTAGAAGGCCCGGCGGTGGTGTTATCTGCAGGGGGTCGGCCTCCTGATTCTCATTGGCAATCACTGGCACAACCCGGGCAGCTGTCCATGTGCCATCTGCTAGGTACATGGTCGACTCCTCACCTTGCTGCCGCAAGTTGCTGGAGGCTACCTGCATCGGATGTATTGGAGATGGCAGAAGCATAGTTGCAGGGAAACGCTCGGGGAAGTGGGAAACGCGTTTCGTGGGAAATGCGTTTCGTAGGAAACGCTTTCAGGAAACATGCGTTTGTGAAATGCATGAGAAATGTCCCCTTGTTTTCCATATGTATTTTATGTTCCTTTGTTTCTCATATGTATTTTATGGGCATTTTAATCATTTTAGGAAGGTATGTTAGTAACTTAAGGGTATTTTAATCATTTTAAAAATACATGAGATACTCTTGAAGAGCTAAACCTTCCTAAAATGATTAAAATCCCCCTTGTTTCCCATACTTAGATCGTTCCTCGTTTCTCACTAAATTTTAGAGTCTCGTTTCTCGCTTTCGTTTCACGTTTCGTTTCTTATGCTGGTAACTATGGGCAGAAGCACCCCACAGATCACTAAGCAGCGCTGCGGGGCGGCCACCGCCTTGGCCTGCTGCCAAAACCCTTTGCTGGTCACTGCCGGTACCTCCTCAGTCTGCTTTAGCTTCAGAATTGGAGTCGCTCTTGCCGGCCGTCGACTGGAGCCGGATCCATCTCCTCCCCCTGCTTGCACAGTGTCCCTCAGTGTCCAATGGAGGGGATTATATTAGACCATTGCCTCCTGTGAGGTCTGAACCATCAAGTCACCCAGTGTTCGCAGGGGAGGAACACCATCTATTTTTCCCAATATGGAACTAAATAGAGCAAGTGGTTACCTCAGAACCATGTGCATTATGTGCAGGCATGCGCACGACGCATTCACCCCACATGGCTAGTACAGGTGGTTGAATACATCGGACAAGTATATATTTCATACTAAGTCAGTCTGCACACACATCTTTTTGACGAAGGATAGCAGTAAAAAATGCACTTTCCAATTGCATTTGTAGTCAAATGCATGTATGGAAGTCTCTATGAAATAAGTTATTTGATAGAATTGGGACTATCTGATTCCGTTTTTCATTTCTGATTTCAAATCTGAAACAGAAATGCCTACTTCCATATTTTTGTTTCCCCTTTTTTATTGTGAGTATAGTAAATGGGAATGAGAACTTCTATTCTTGTTTCGACCTATTTAGGCCCCTGTTCTAGGTTCTGAGTTGTCTTCATCCTGTAGCCAGTCTTTCTTTTATCCTTTACTAATGTGTAGAGTTTATTTATTTGAAAACTGTCTTCTCCTTTGAAATTTGCCTGCGAACCTTTAACTAATTCTTCTTTTGGCTGTAGGCAGTCAAGTTGGCCAATCATTCCTTGCCAAGGTGAATTCCAATATGCTAGCTAAGTTTTTACATTAAACATCCAACAAATATATTCTATTTTTCTTAATTGTTTGAGATAAAGTAGACCGATCATTTGTTGCCAAGGTCAGTTCTGATGTACTAAGCTTGCAGATTCCAGATTTAATAATCTAGAATAAAAAAAGAGATATGTACTATTTCCCTTTTTTCTATTATATATATATATATATTATTTAGGAGGAGGAACCTCGCCTCCTCTCGACTGTATATGTCTCATCTATTGGAGAGGTCTGATATAATTCCTTATTTCTGTATTGTGGTACAGTGATACATGGTTTGCTGCCTTAGTTGCTTTAGAGAAGTACGCTAGAAGTGCTTAATGCATTCTTATTTGTTTATATCCACAGATTCTTGACAACATCCAAGTATCAATAAAGAATGTTCATGTTATATATATCCATACGCGTGCTTATCCGGTACTTCCATTCACTCTTTTTTTGGGGGACTAATGAGTTCTGGTTGATATTAAGTTGTCTCAAGTATATTTTTCGTCCATGTGATTATTTTTTCCCTGTAGCTTATGCCTCCAAATGATAGTACTATTTTACCACACACTGACCAAGTGACCTTCATGTTGGATAGTCTACTTCTGCATTATAATTTGTTCTTGAGTTGAATTTTTGTTCTATTTTATTCCTACCTGTGGCATAACGGTTTCCTGAATCCACGGGTTGAAAGGGGTCCATGACATGTAACTTAATTGTTTTACATTTGAGCAGCTATTGCAACAAGTGTTGAGGAATTGTACGCAAATAAGGCTTGAACATAATTAGTTGATTAAATATTGTTTGTGAATATGTTTTTATTGAAAGTGGATAGTAGTACTGTTTCATTGAATATCAAATAGAAGGGACAATAGTAGTATCTTCTTGCTCTTAAAAACCCTATATGCATGAAATACAACCCAAAATCAAGGCAGGTACTACCAACTCAAAACAATCCAAAAGAGAAGAATGACAACCTGTCCCAGGTACTACTCCGACTCCTGTTGATCCTAGGGTTATGTTCCCTCACAGTGGCTCATAGGTTGGTGTACATTATCAGCCACCAAATTTTGTGATTAATCTTGAGAGACCATCTTAGATTCCACACTAAAAGAAGCTTGCCCACCCACGCGGGCCACGCACCCCCAATCAAAAAAAAAGAAAAAAGAAAAAAAAGATGATTCTCTGTAATGAAATGTCTGCACCTGGTTTTAGGTTACTGACCTGGCCATGTGAATCTTCTAATAATTTTCCATAATTGATATTCTATATTTTTTCTTTTGAAGCAAATTCTTATTAATTGAAACATAACTATCTATTTGTTTTGGAGAAAACAAATGTGTAATGCACCCAGGACTATTCTACAGGCCTGGTATATATTGTGCTTGATGATTAACCACAATACAGATGGTACTTGCAGTTAACCTTGGTCGTACCTAAGTGGTTTATTTTTATCAGCAGCATGTGGTCTTGGATTTTAGCAATAGAACAAAAAAATATAAAAGGGAATTTGCCTTGCTTCTGTGAACTGGTCCAGGAACATGGGGGGAGAGTCAGGAAGCAGCTGGACTTATAATGGGTTCTCTTCCATTGCATCCTCTTTGTTTGTTTATAAGTCCTCCAATACTGTTTCTTAAATCCTTCTTCCAACATAATTATCTCACTGAGCTGATTCAATAGCCAAGTCTTATTCTGTTTGCTACCTTTTTTTGTAAAAAACTCAGTAAATCCAAGTGTATAATATGCTACTTCTGGTCTGATTGACTATTTTTTTGCAATATCATTTATTGAGGTGGTAGACATGACTGATATGACTGGTGTGGAACTTCTCTGCAGTAAGGACGTAGGGATGACAAGAAGGTTATGGAGTATGCAACTGTGCGGGCAACTATGAAGACATGGAGAGGTCTGAGGAGATGGATGGGTATACTTTTCTTTGCCTAGCGGAGAAAAGGGACCATCACCATGGTATAGGGAAGCTTGGATAGGGGATAGTTGGCTTACTCTGGTAGATACAGTTTCTTCCGCACATTGCTGAGGGTAATTGATCGATATTGGAATCCTCAAAGAATTTGGCAGACCTTAACACAAATGATTGGGATAGAAAACAACATGGAGGTTGGGAAGGACTCATTGATAGATAGGCCTTCGTCTTCTCACGACCCGACCCAACTTTTGTGAACTATTGTCTACTTTAGACCAAGTCCGCACGGTTCTGTCCTCAAAAGTTACTTCATAAGTTATGGCTTTGGGGCTTTGCATATATAGCCCAATAACGCTTTCTTGCTTTATGATATGGGACTAATTCAGTTCATCTCTGTCCCAATCCTCATTTACATAGTGGTATCTCCATGTTGTGGCAATTGCATATTGGCATACATACCCTATGTCCGGGTAGCCCTTTTTTATGGGTAGCCCTCTCCTTTTGCATGGCTTGCAACTGGGTCACTCATTATCTTCAAGGCATCGCCTAGGTGACAAGGCGCTCCATAGCAAGGTTTGCAAACCCGGTACCGATCATGACTGGTATCAGTACATAGAGCTCGGTACCTATATGTACCGCCCGATACCAATCAAGGTGGAATCGGGCCGGTCAAGGCTGGTATCGGTACGTACCGCCCGATACCGATACATATCGGGCGGTATTGCAAACCATGTCCACGGTGCCCAAGGCGACTAGGGGTGAGCATGGTTCAGATTGGTTCAGTTTGAAGTAGATTTTTCTCAAACCAAACCAAACCAAACCGGATTAAGAGTTCAACCCGATCCAAATCAAACTGAATGACTTTCAAACCAAACAAAACCAAACCGAATTAATATGGTTTGGTTCGGTTTGACCAAAATTCTCCAAAAGAGTGAAGAATGTGACCAATTATTGGCTGTATTAGGAAAGTATTCACTATTTGGGGAAAGACATCTATTCACTGTGCAAGAATAAGACATGAAGAGAACTCTCAAAGGAGTGAGGAATGTGACAAACTATTTGGTCTATACCAAATTGACAGAAATGCCTTGAAACTGATTTAGATTGTTTGGTTTGGTTTTCGAAAAATAGAAACTGGACCAAGCAGTTTTTATTAATATGGTTCGGTTTTAATCCGAACTGTAATTTTAAAATTTGAATCTGAACCCAATCGGACCAAATCTATTGGTTTGGTTTGGATTACGGGTCGAACCGAATAATGCTCACCCCTAAAGGTGACCAGGCGCCTAGGCGAGCAGTTCATTAAAGCACTCACCTAGCTTCCTTGGTGCACATAGGCCACCTTGGGTCTGCGTAGCCTGCCTTGGCAGGGTATCCACTCCTTGTTTTGAGATTTATTTTAGTGTTTGGGCAAAAGTTCAGGGGCATTATGGCGTGCATGGGAACTTGCCTAAGCTAGTATGCTATCGAGCATACCATTTGGCCAGGGGGGCTTCACCCCCCCTGCTACCACCCCGACAGGGGGGACTCTGCCCCCTTGTGACACCCACCGCGACTTGATTGTGCAGGTTAGTCTGTGTTGCAAGGCCGGGTGTTTTTCTGTGAAAGGGTTGCAAGGACGTCATGAGATGATGCTTGTCCTTCTTTCTTGAAAAAAGGCCACAACCTGAGTTAGAATGAGGATCTAATTTCATAACCTTCTGATTCATTTGTTATTATTTGTCATTTATTTTGTTTTTACTTTTTAAAATATAGGTATATGTTGAAGACTTGTGAATATCAAATTTTCTATTAACTAAATATAGAACTTATATGTAGTAAATATATGGTAGTTCTTCTCTTAAAAATGTACTTAGTTATATAAACTAGGTTTCACCTTGGTGTCTCGTCTTGTCGCCTAAGTAGTAAGGCGGTGGGCCACCGCCTTAGTCGCCTTAGATGCCTTGACAACTATGTGGTCACTATAGGAGTATCAGAGCATGGGCTTGCTTTGAGCATTCTAATTTCTTCAAAGTAATGACAGTAGTGGCATACGTACACTGGATGGCCAAGTAGCCCTTTCCTATGGGTAGCCCCCTTCTCCTGCACGGCTCGAGACTGAGTCGCTATAGAGACAACCCATTCTTACATTCTCTTTCAGTGTCCAATTTTGAATCCGACCTACGATAACCTTTCCCTTTTTTCCACAATATGACAACCCATTCTTACCTTGTGAAGAGTCTGATGCCATAACTCCTTGGAAAGCGAGCATCCATGGGGTAAATTGTCCTCCTTGGTTTGATATTGATATAACACACTTATCCATAGAGGACTTATTATTTCTATAATAGGTGGAACACCAGAAGAAGTTGAAAGGGCAGTTTTTTTTAGTCTTAATGGGGACAAAGCTCTCGTGCTTGATGGGTGTTGAATCTATTATTTTTCTCGGATCAACCGAGGTATATGAAGATTAAATAAGTCGGACGACCGTTACAAAGTGATATTAAATATGGGCCATACTTACTATGGATTAAAAATGAGTCTTGGGAACTCTTGCTGAGTGGGCGCCATAAAAAGAAAAAGGCCCTGTTGCGAGCAAAGATCGAAAGGAAATTCTCACGCAGCTTACAAGGCGTCGGTGCTTGAATAGGAAGTAATCCTGGAAGATCCGGATCACCCCACACAGCAAGTGGCGCAAGAAGCTATGAAAGGAAGGCACAAAGCACGAGAAAAATGTTGTTTTTCCTTCTCCCACGTGGACAAAGCACAATAAACCAAGGAATGCATAGAAAAATGGGTTTTTATAGGGGGTCGGCCCCTCCTTTCCCTCAAACATGGGGTTTGGACCGGATAACCCCCCCCACTTGGGGGTTGGGACCGGTTAAACCCCCAAGTGGGGGTTTTGGATCGGATAACCCCCCCCCCCCCCCACTTGGGGGTTTGGACCGGATAAATCCCCAAGTGGGGGGTTTGGCCCAGTTAAACCCCCAATTGGGGTGTTTGGTCTAATTCAACCCCCACTAAGGGGTGTTTGGTCTAATTCAACCCCCACTAAGGGGATTTGGTTCAGTTAAACCCTCATTAAGGGATTTTGGACCGGATAAAACCCTCCAATTGGGGGGTTGGGACCGGCTAAAGTCCTTAATGGGCCCTTTTCGACCGGATAAACCCCTATAACTGTCCCTCGGGTTCTATTCATACCCCCAGTAGGACCCAAGGTAGGAGGGACTCGAACGAAGTAAGCTTGGAGCTTTGAAAACTTGTGCTTGTGCTTTTGAAGACTTGTGTTTGTGCTCTAAGGGCTCGGAGTGAGGGTATGTTACATAGTTACCCTTCCTCGAGTTTGCACATATGTTATTGTGTTTTGATTAATGTAATCTCTTTGTAATTATTTGGGGACAATAATATAATTCTCTGAAATAATCAGAAATTATAGAAGCAACCCAACTTTTACAAAAAGTCCCGAGAAGTCCTGTAATTGTGTAAAATTCCTAGACATTTGTGGGAACTGCGTTCAAGTTCTACATATTTGCAGAGGTGCTGGGACATCATCAAGATTGATCTCCCCCTTGTAGTGCAGGAATTCCAAGAGGGAATGATGTGCCTGTGGGGTATCAACAAGACCATCTTAATTCTCATTCCTAAGAAGCAAGGTGCACAGGACCTTTGGGATTTTAGGCCCATTACTTGAATGGGACTTATAAAATCATTTTCAAACTTCTGGCCATGAGACTTGACACTGTGATTGACAAAGTGGTTAGTGGCTATCCAGGGGCATTTATAACGGGTCATCACATATAGGAAAACTTCTTAGTAGCCCAATAATGTCTGCATGCCTTCAAGGTCCAGAGCAAGATAGGAGTGGTTCTCAAACTAGATTTTGAGAAAGTTTATGATAAAGTCAACTGGCAATGGTTACTGTGCTTATGAAGATGAGATTTGATGAAAGATGGATTGGATGGATCGGGGCATGTGTCATGTTAGCTAGATTTGCTGTACTGGTCAATGGAGGGACTTCCTCTTATTTTCACAGTGGGAGTAGGCTATGACAGGGAGACCCTATGCCCCCCTTTTTTTATCTACTCAGCAGGATGTAGCTGAGAGCTGAAATATATGGGTTAATCAAAGGTTTCTACGTTGGAACATGCAACATACACATCACCCACTTATAGTATGTTGATGACACCATACTTTTCCGTGCAGAAGAAGAGTGACAACTATATGTCATGTTAGAGTTACTGGAGGAAGTCAGTGGGGTCAAAGTGAACTTCAGTAAGAGTCAGATAGTGGGGGTGAATATGGAGGATAAAGCTCTATGGAGAGCAACTTTCAGGAGGTACTTGGGCTTCTTTCTTTAGAAGGAATCTTAGGGTAGGAGATTGAGCAACTGGAGGAACTTCCGTCCTTCTTACTGGATTTTGCTCCAAATACTAGCAATAGTGATAGGTGGTGGTGGTGGTGGGACGAAGATGTAGGGTTTTCAATAAGGTCAACGTATAATTTCATTGCAGATGGAGGTGTTCTGCTTGGTTTGGCATCGTAGATTTGGTCCCTGAAGACCCCCCTTAGGGGGAAGCTACTTATCTGGAGGATCTCGCATGGGCACCTACCCACTTGTGACAGGCTGATTCCTTTTCAGGCGAATATCTCTACTCTGTGTTGTCTTTTTTGGCAAGAGGAGACCTTGGAGCATTGTTGAACCCCGTAAAATTCATATTTTTTTGATATTTACAAAAAATTTCAGAAATTAAAATATCTTATGATATGACATGAAGCGATGCTCAGCCGTCGTCGTCATATAGATACTCATGGGCATTTCATCGAACACAAGAAGATCGGCAGAAAGGCGTGCACACCCGCTCAACAAAATCAAGCTTTGAACTTCTAAAGTACTTCCAGACATTTTATCAAGCGCCTGGCGGGCAAGGTTACGCAACCACTCAATAAAAGCCCACGCCAAGTCGAGCTTTCTGCTCTTTATGACAAAAAAGCATTCTGTCAAACACCCGGCGGGCGGCATAAAATTATACACCCACGGGGTTTAAACTCATACAAAATTAAGTTTTTTAGTGCCATCGGGATATTCCTGTGGCATTAAGCAAATCTCATTTACCCCGAGTCAAGGGACAACAAGGCGGTGTCAAGGATGGTCAAGATGAAAACAAACAAAATTCTTCCACGTACCACGTGTCCTTTGCTGTGAAGAAGGCCCGGAAAAGGTAAAAAAATCCCAAAATCACCGGCCTTTTTATAAGCCTTGACGGGACTACATGGGGGGGGGGCGCCCCTTTTCGTTCTCTCTCTCTCCCTGTTGTTACAGGGGAGGAACCCAGGTCAGACCAACTGGGGGTGGTCCTCTCCCTGCTGCAGACCGGGGGGAGGGGTGCACCCCCGGTCAGATCCACAGGGGGTGGCACCCCTGCTTCCTTTCTGGTGCGGTTGCTGCCTACTCTGTTTTGGAAAGAAAGAAGAGAGAGAGAGAGAGAGAGAGAAGAAGAAGAAGAAGAAGACAAAAACACAAAACAACAGAACAAACAAACAAAAAAAGAAAAAAGCAAGCAAAAGAGGAAAAGGTTCTGGTGATACTTTTCTTCCCACTGGCTCTATAGAAAACCTGGAGTGGGGGACCGTTCCTGCTGCTATTGCTGCTCACATGTTACTACCTTTGTTTGCCAATAAAGGGAAAAGGGGGCCCAGCTAGTCCCTCGCTGTTGCTGTTGAAGATAGAAGAGGAGGGAGTGGACCTCCGGTTCCACCCCACTGCTGTTGTTCCTTCTTTGCATGGAAAAAAGGCAGGAGGAGGGAGAGTACCCCCGGTGGAACCCACCGAGGGTACCCCCTCTTCCTACTTTTGCTGCTAACCTGCCCGTAAGGGAAGCTACCGTCTGTTGTTGTGAAAACGAAAGGAGTCTTCTCTCGTTTTAATGTGATGTGGACGTAACAAAAAAAAATTGGAAGAAGGCTTCTCCCGTTTAAGGTACTGTGAACACAACAGAAAAGAAGGAGAGCAGGGTGTGGTCACCACCCTAAAGGCCTCCCTTGGGACTTTTGGTCACCTTCTTGGATAATGGTGATTTTAAGAAAGCTCTCACCCCCTTTTTCTTTATTTCTTTTGTTTCCTTCTTTCTTTTGTTCCTGCAGCAGGGGCGGGGGGTATCCCCTTCTCCCTTTTGCTACTGCTCCTGCAAACAGATAGATTGGGGGTGGTCTCCCCGCCTCCATGTTGCTACTGCTGCTGCTCAACCGAGGGAAGGAGGATCCCCCGTCATCTCCACCGGGGGTGCCTCCCCCATCTGTTGCTGTTCCTGATTAAAAAAAATAGAGAAAAAAGGCGGAGGGGACCCTCGGTCAGGTCCACCGGGGATGCCTCCCCCACCCTTTCCTGTTGCTGCGCACCAACCGGGGGAGGGCAGACCCACCGGGGGTGGCCTCCTTCCCCTCTCTTGCTGTGCACAACCGGGGGTGGTCCCCCTTAACCTTATGCGCATGAAAAATAAAGAAAGAAAAAAAAGGGGAGGGAGAAGATGAAGAGATAGGGAGGTGAAGGGTCAAATGATTTACCTCCACCAAGATCTACCAGGGGTGGCTTCTCCCTTGGCCTCTTTCACTGCCTAGGGGGAAGACTCCCTTCTCTAGAGACGGAAGAAGACATAAGAGGATTGCTCGGGAGGAAGACTTGAAGCCTCGAAGCCTCGAGAAATCTTGTTTGTTCCTTGAGAGCCTTGAAGCCCTACTGCAAACCTGCCCAAGAGGTGAGATGGGGGCGGCCTCCTTCAAGGAGTTCAAACATTAGTCAATACGAAAATTGAACGAGTCCCCGTGTTGGGTATAAATGTGAAAAGATACTCTCTGAGGAAAAAATGATGTATTTGTTATGTCTGTAAACAGAAATCATGGGGAGACCCAAGGAACTTTATGTTATGAGATTTTTGGATGTGTTTATGATGGGGAAACCTTGCAAAAATCAAAAACTACAGTTCTACCCCGAAAGTTTGCAAATTGTGCACATACTCGGGAAATATCTAAAAAATGCTGAAATATAGGAAATTCAAGGGAAAATGGTTCAAATTGAAATGATGTTCTTCAAAGTGGGACTGAAGTCCCTATCTTATCCCAAAGTTCAAGAATTGCACTTTTACCGAAAATCTTTGCGAAACTGCACAAAATTCCGAGAAAATACAGAAAAAGACAGAAAAAATCATAAAAAATCAAAGAATACACAACTATGTCTCAATCAAGGGCAAATTACAGAAATACCTCTTGTGGTCAAAAAATTACATAAATACCTCCCGTGGTCAGAAAATTATAGAAAACATTCCCGATTGTGAAAAAAATGCAAATAAGCCCATCTGATAGGAAAAATTGCAAATATATCTCTGTTCAAGGGACAGTTGCAAATATATCATTGTGCTAGGAAAAATCACAAATATACCCTTGTCTTAGGGCATGGGGGTTTCCCCGAGAGTGGACTCTTAATATCATAGCCGGTATCGCAAGGGTAAAAGAGATCTTTGGTAGTTAATCAAATGTGTTCTGACTTGTTCCGATGTAAATTAGCACCGACTCCGGTCGGTGGGAAAAAGTTCTGTATACGAAACGTTGAATCGTCTGATAAACCCAAAACGCGGGATAAATGAATGCAAATAAACATACTGATGGTACCCAAAACCCCAAAAACTTTTAATTCATCATCAACGTGTCCGCATTTATTATTTTTTGCGTGTAAACAGACTGGCACACCTTGTGGGACTTTTCCTGCCTTTCATTGATCTGCCAAAGATTTATTATGCCTTTAGGAAGGTCATGATTTTCCTCTTTCCCCTTTCTCAGGAGGGTCTAGGGAGGGAGAATCTTCAATTTCAATTCCAATAGCAACAACTTCTTTAGCAAATGGCAGTAGTCACCTATGGCCCGATTGTCATCGCCAATCACGCTAGATATGGCTATCTGGCGACCCCAATTGTGTTTAGAGACTTCCTGGCGATCGTCGGGTCCCCTTTCTTCCTAGGGGTGGTCCCTGCCATTCAAGAAGCTCCGACCACACCAACTGTGCCTATTGCTCTTGGGGGCATCAAGTCCTGCTCAATAAAGCACCAAATTTTGTCGGTCAACGCCATCTCCGCTAATGCCGTCACTGCCAAATGGGGGCAGCATCGAAGCCGCCAAAGTAGAAAGCCCGTAGCAGCACTTTTCAAATTCGGCAAGACGGTTCTTGTTGGTGATCTTCGCATCCGGCTCGACGGTGGCCAGCCGATCATGCCACGGGATAACCATGTCCCGACTATCCCAACATCAAAACGCTTCGCCCCTCTTCACCGGGTGCGGGAAGATAAAGCAGACTTTAAAAAGAAGACCAAATCCAACAATGGGGGCAACGCAACTGAGGAGCGTCCCTGCAAAACGAAACAAATTCGGGCCACTAAAGAAGAGGCCCTTGCGATCAAGAGAGTCAGGCCAGGTCAGCCCATTCAAGCTCAAGATCAGCACCAAACTGAATGCTCGACATCTCAAGATGTCAAACCTTCACATCCTAAGTGCTAAAGAGGAAAGGGGTTTATCGCAAACTCAATTTTACTCACCAAATCTCGGAGCCAATCCGAGTGGAAGAAGTAAGCCATGCGGGAGCCCCGACAGCACGTGTTTCAATCTTTGATAGACTGGGGGCACGTTCCTGCCCAGGGGTCCAATTATTGAAAAAGCGAAGGTTTCAGGTGATAGAAACTGGAGATAGCATAAAGGTCTACACATGCTATGCCTCTGGTAAAGAACCAAGGGAGGCCCACACTCAAGACTCAAATCCTTCCCTAAATCTATCAGAAGAAGAGTCCGATGGCTATCTAAACTGGTCAGAGGATGACTCGCCTTCAAGGGATCCATCTGACAGCTTATCTCGAGAGCCGTTTAAATTAACCCATGCAACCAGTGGGGACGAACCCACGATTGAAGTTGGTGCCAAATCAATTTTGGACGAAGAAAGCAGACTCGGCCGAGTGTCAGTTTTTGACCAATTAGGGGACCTCCTTGTCCAGGTTCAGATCCTCATAAGAAGAAAGTGATGCAAACTTCTAAGCGCACGGCACAAGCTTACAAGAACAACTCTTCTACCACTGACAAATCCACCATGCTGGAAGATCTGGCCCAGTGGACGCGCTTCACCAACGAGCACGCTCCCATAACTTACTTTAAGGCCGCGGGATGTTCGACCCATAGTAAATGTCCTGTTAAGCCTTTTGCCTCGACAAGAGGTGCCTCAATGGGATGACATGGTGGACAACCTTTATAGTGTCAATAGAGAAGGCAATTCTGAATCTTCCACTTTCGAGGGTTTGAGGTTGGAAAATCATTCATTAAAATTCCTTTTACAAGAATTGCTGCGAGAACGAGAGGCCTTACTCCGATGTCTCGCATCTTCATCAAACGATCAAAGCAACCATGGGATTCCAACAAATGTCGCTCCCTCACCAATGACGGTCGAGGCATCAACCATTAAAGTCGGGCACTTTCAAAACCGTCACGTCACCAAAAAAGAAGCAAATACTCTGGTCTTCTCTCCTTCAGATAGCCATTCTCTAGAAAAAATTGGCTCGAGTAAGTCCTATAAAAAGGTCAAGGGCAACACATCTGCAAGATTATCAGAACGTATGAAAACTCTTTATTCCTTCAAAAAGGAACATACTGAGAAGCTTTTCAATTTCTGCATGAAAAACAAGATGATATCTTTGCCAGAACCAAAAAGGCCCGCAGAGGTGAACAAATCAAATGAGCCAAATTATTGCGTGTACCACCGCGTACTGGGCCATATGCTCGAGGATTGTTATAGCTGCAAGGATGAACTCGAAAAAGCAATCCAAATGGTGCTATCTCAATGCGAGAACACCTAGTCAGCCCTTGGAATAAATCAAACTTGTCTGTCAATGTCATTCACAAAGTTTCTGAAGCAAGGCGGGCGAGGTTTCTGGTTAGTGAACCTGAGTCGGCTCCCCCTATTGGCGTTAATACTCTATCGACCGAATCATCAAACCGGCCACATGAAGTTATGTCAGGGGAACTCACCTTCAAACATCTGAATATCTAGCCGTTTGGAAAACTGTCCGAAAAATTAAAAGGGAGATAAGGCGGCTACAATGTAGTCAACAAAAGCTACAGTAGCTTGTGAAACAAGTTGATAAACAACTAGCAAAGTTATCCTTTATACCCCTTGTAGAGAAATCTGCTCCAACACATGACCGAAGCTTAGAAGTCCCATCAGATCCCCGCGTACTACCAAGGTTCGGAGAATGGCTGTCCGAGGAGTCGGTAGACTCATCTGTCGACGAAGCACATCAAAAACGATACTCTTTCTCTCGTCACAAGATTTTGGAAATATTCCTGATATGCCGAAGAGAGGGGTTGCGGGAGATCCCTATTGCAAAAAATCATTTGGGTACCAATACAATGCACCGGCATGGTTATTGTCTGTACCATCAGGCAATAGGTCATGTCATCTATGACTGTCAGGTTTTTAAAGACATCGCGGAGCATTTGATTGCCTGACGGGTCATAAATATAGATGATCACTTGATGACTTCCCCGGAGCCTCGTGAATGGGGCCAAGTTTCTCTGTAAATGTTGTACGTGCATCAATTCTCCATACGTCTCCTGAGCCTGGGGTAGAGGAGGCCAGTCTTAGTCAAGACCAGCCCACACCACGGTGTCCCAATTGGCTACTGCATCAAGAATTAGAGTCTTTGGTGTGCGACCCTCCAACACGCCACCTCAAGGCAAGCTCTCGACGCCTGGGCCAAGGTATGTCTGCTTCATGTGCAAGCAAGGAGGGCCTAGAGGCCCGAAAAGAGATTGAAGTTTTCCTTCAACAAGGAAAAATTGGTTCATCAACAGGTGAATTCAGAGGACGCCTAGCGAAGTTTCCTTGATTATCAAGGCGGGTCCAACACCTCCACAAGACGCTTAACCCCCATAACCTTCCCAAAAGGGGGCAAGTGGTCGCTTCTTAAACAAAGCTCTAGACCTAGTAAAGCTAGGGGAAAAGGGGCGCTAGTCAACCCTAAGGATCAGCTTGAGACAAGAAAATTTCTGACTAAGCTAGAAAGGCAAGGCGCCAGTTTAGAATTTTAAGTACCATTTAAAGTGAGGGATCAAGCCAAGGAGAGTGGTCATGAGCAAAATCCCAGGCAAAGTAAAAAAAGAAGAAGAAGAAGGGAAGCTCGACAAGAAAAAAAGGCCAAACACAATTCTGGGCAGAGCCAGAAAAGCTAGACCAACAAAGAAAAGTGACAACCCTAGTCGGGCCATGTCGGACAACGACACTTCATTCAACAAAACTCTATGTAAACCTCTGGCCAAAATAGTCGGCATCCAAAAAAGGGAGAGAGAAAAGGAAAGAAAAGGAGATTATGGCGATAAAGCACATGAAGCTCTTCGGGGATATCCAACAAGTTTACAAGACTCTCATCGGGGGATCACCCTTCTCTATGGTGTACGGGTCCGTACGTTATCGCAGAAAGTCTATAAAGGGCATGCATATATGGTTCTGAACCACAAAAGGAGAAAATCAAGTCCCTCCGCCAAATCGAAAACATTCGAAGCTGCATCATGTGCCAGAGCGCGAGTTCACGTAGTGATCATTGCGAGATGTCTTTTTTCCCGACAAAAACAAAAAGTGGGGAACAAGAAAAAGCAGAGAAGAAGAAAGAAAAAAAGAGAGGGAAGAAAAAAGAAGGAAAGGAAGAAAAAAAGAAGAAATACAAAAAAGAGAGAAAAAAAGGAAGAAAAAAAGGAAAGGAAGGGAAAAATGAAGAGTAAAAAAAGAAGAAAAACTATTATTATTCATCACCATGAGCCATCACCATGGACGTCTCTTTTTCCTTATGGTTTTGTCCCCATTCGGGGAAAGCATATCTCAACACTAAATTAAATTTGTAGCATTGACCAGATGTCGTTTGAGACTGTCAACCCTACCCATATTTCAACTGTGGATTTGACCACTATGTCGTTTTGGATTGCCAATTCCACTAAATTAAATCTATAGCATTGATCGGATGTCATTTGAGACTGTCAACCCTACCCATATTTCAACTCTGAATTTGACCATTATGTCCTTCTGGATCGTCAATTCCACTAAATTAAATCTGTAACGTTGATCGGATGTCATTTGAGACTATCAACCCTACCCATATTTCAACTCTAGATTTGACCATTATGTCCTTCTGGATCGTCAATTCGACTAAATTAAATCTGTCGCGTTGACCGAATGTCATTTGAGACTATCAACCCTACCCATATTTCAACTCTAGATTTGACCATTATGTCCTTCTAGACCGTCAATTCCACTAAATTAAATCTGTAACGTTGACCGGATGTCATTTGAGACTGTCAACCCTACCCATGTTTCATTTTTTGGTTTTGACCTGTATGCCCTTTTGGACCGTCAATTCCACTAAACTAAATATGTAGTGTTGATTGGATGTCATTTGAGACTGTCACCTACCGATATTTCAACCTTTGGTTTTGACCTGCATGTCCTTTTGGGCCGTCAATTCCACTAAATTTCTATTGTAGTGTTGGCATTCATGTCCG
Source organism: Amorphophallus konjac (assembly GCA_022559845.1). Classification (NCBI taxonomy): domain Eukaryota; kingdom Viridiplantae; phylum Streptophyta; class Magnoliopsida; order Alismatales; family Araceae; genus Amorphophallus; species Amorphophallus konjac. The sequence continues at coordinate 252,630,971 of CM040118.1, read as the reverse complement.
TTTTGGGCTGTCAACTCTACCAATATCTCAATTTCTGGTTTTGACCCGCATGCCCTTTTGGACCGTCAATTCCACTACACTTCTCTTGCAGTGTTGGCATTCATGTCATTCAAACCGTCAACCCTACCCATGTTTCAATTTTTGGTTTTGACTTGCATGCCCTTTTGGACCGTCAATTTCACTAAATTTCACTTGTAGCATTGGCCTACATGTCCCTTTGGACAGCTAATCCTACCTAAATTTCACTTGTAGTATTGACCTATATGTCTGTTTTGATTGTCAATTCCACCAAATTCCAATCTTTGGTCTTGACTTACAAGTCCTTATTGGACCGTCAATTCCAACCAATCTCAAGTTTTTGGTGTATTCACATATGTCCTTTTGGAGCTGTCAACATAAAAGACCACACCAAATCTTCAAAATCCTAAACCTTCAATTTTACGTGATGAAGGCCGGCCCATCCAAGCTTAAATATAACCACCGGCTACAAACCACGAAGGCAACTATGGCAGCAAGTAATAGGCCGTTGACGACAAACCCAAGCGGCAGACGTCCACCAGCCAACGACAACAAAATCAACAAGATATATGTAAAAAAAAGAAAAAAAGAAAAAAAATGGGACTTAAAATAGAGATGCCTTGACGGACTTGGGCAGTCGGTTTACTGGTTGCTCAAGAGTAAAAAGGTCATAACTCGGTTGAGGTGAAAACCCGAGAGGGCGTCTCAGGCAAAAATGGGTACCCCTCAGTGTGAAAACCCAAAAGGGCGCGTTGGAAAAAGCTAGAGGGGGCTAGTTTTGGTGAAAATCCGAAAGGACGCTAAGACTAGTAAAGTGAAAAAAAGAGAAAAAAAAGAAGAGAAAGAAACACAAAAGAAGAAAGAAAGGAAGACAATTGAAGAAATATAACGAAGGACAATGCTCAAGCGGGGCAAAGAATTTCTCAGTCCTATCAACTCATTGTTTCTATCATTCATCTACAAAATTGGAGCCTGAGACAAGCTCTCGGGATAACCACAAAATGATGAGTGCTGAAAAAGGGAAAAGAAAGAAGGAATGACAATGTACAAAGACAAGCTCGAGCTCATAGATGGTGAGGCTTTCTCTTCATCAAATCCTCAACTCGACTCCGCCTAGCGGCCATGCTATCCTGTACCTCCAAGCACCGTGCGACAAGGGAACTCTCCTCAACCTGAGCTACCTGTGCTGCTTTAGCATTCGACTCTGCCGTGACTTGTAATTCTTCAATTTTCTGCATTATGCTTCGAATAGTTTCTTGAAGCAGTGCGGCTTGGTTCCTATTCTCGGCCTCTGCCACCTCAAAGGAGCCCTGACGTCCTCGAATCTCTTCAACCTTGGACTATAGTTCCTTGGCTTCGCTGGATAAAGCATCCATTTCTGTTTCAAGTTACTGGATCTCTAAGCGGTAGGCCTCCTAGGCCAAAGATTCGTGCATATGCCATAGTTCTTCCCAAAGGTTCTCCACTGTTGCCATCCAAGGCTCCCGTGGCAGTCCTAGTGCATGGTAACCCCGTGTCCCAATTCGAAGGGCATCCTGCACAGCTTTTATTGAGGGAAGGGTCTCCCGCTAGAACATAGCATGGGCACCGCTAATAAGTGTGTCAACCATTAGCTCGGCCCCCACGAAAGGTGTAGGCTGTGCAGAGTCTGGCCATTCAATACCATGTCTTGGGAACTCAGCGAAAGCGACTGGTACGTGATCTAGGTCCCCTCTTCCCAAGGTTGTCAGTTTCGGCCGAAACCGAAACGTATCGGTTTCGGCCGTAACCGAAATGAAACTGGGAGCAGGTACTGTAGTGGGTCTGAAACTTTTAATTTTATTGGTTTCGGGCGAAATTGATACCGGTTTCGCCCGAAACTTTCATGTTTCGGCCCGAAACCCACGTGAAGGGGAGTTTACTTGCTGTTCTCCCTCAGATCTGAGTCTGCTATTGCTGCTGTGTTGCAGGCTGTTGCTGCTGTGCTGCAGGCTGCTGTTGCTGTGCTGCTGGCCTGGGCCGCCTGGCTGCTGCTGTGTTGCCCCGTAGAGAGGGAGATTGCACTGGCTACTGTGAGGGGCTGGAGGGCTGCTACTGCTTGCTGCTGTGCTACTGGCTGCGGAGACTGCAGGGTGCTGTTGCTGCTGTAGCTTCGTTTTGTTGAGGTAAATTTGGGTTTGTTTTGTTTTGTGTTTTTTTGGTTGGGTTGTTGAAAGTTTTTTTTGTTGTAGGTTAGTTTTTCTGTTGTAGGTTAATTTTTCTGTTGTAAGTTAATTTTAGGGATTTTTGCATGAAAATCATTGTTAGAGGTGAATTTGTAAAAAAATCATTCCTAGAAATGCATTAGCAAACATATCATTGGGTTAATTCAAATAGTGCATAAATGCCATTTAAGCGTGATTTTTTTGCAAGTTGTTGGTAAAAAGAAGTGATATGCATGCAAATAAATATGACATTTTTGCACAATTCTGATTTACACAGTGATATACCTGCTAATGCATTTCTAGGAATTATTTTTTACAAATTAACCTCTAACAATAGTTTTCATGCAAAAAAACCCTTAATTTTAATCCATGATTAACTTATTAAGACTTCAAATTAAACCTTAATTACACCCTTATATTTGGGGCTTTCTGTTAATTAGGTTTAGTAAGGGTCAATTGAAGCTCAATTAATCTTCATTGAATAATTTGAAGCGGGAGCATGTTGATAATTATTTTTTATGAATGGTGATTAGGTTATAAATGATAATTAAGTCCTAATTACACCATTAAATTTGGGGCTTTCTGCTAATTAGGTTTAGTAAGGATCAATTGAAGCTCAATTAAGCTTCATTGAATAATTTGAAGCTCTATCATGTTGAATTGCAGTTTTTTCATTGTAATTACAAGAGATTGTCTTTAACTGTCTTAATGCAGCATTATGCCTAGACGTGAACAAAGTCGGGAGCAGCAAGGGCAGGAGGATCCGGGGTGGGCCCACCTCGCCTCAGTTGATGGTAAGAGAATAAAAGTTAAATGCAATTATTGTGGTAAGGAGTTACATGGCGGAATTACTAGAGGAAAGTAACATTTGGCAGGGGTAAGAGGAGAGGTGAAACAATGTGACAGATGTCCCCGAGAGGTCCGAGAAGAAATGCGCCAGTGCCTTCTGGGCAAAAAGGAGGATGCAATAAAGGGTTGAAGATGAGGCTGAAATTGTTGAGGAGATTTCAGGCAGAAAGGTTAGGAGGGATGATGATGAGGAAGGCACTGAGGATTCAGATCCAGAGCTGACTGAAGCAAGGGAGCGTGAACAAGCCGCTCGAAGGAATGGAAAGGCACCCATGGATTTAGGGACCTAATCCAGTACAGCTGCACGACGTCCTGACACTGGAGCTGCCCCGCAGACAACAGGCCCCATGGACAACTATCTGCACAGAAGGCCCCATACTACACAACCTAAAATCAAGCAAGCATTGAGAGGGGTAAAAAAATCAGCAGAAGTTGCAGGGCATGCATTTAAAAGTATCTGCAAATGATTTTTTCATACAGATGTCCCTGCACGTGCAGCTGAAAGTGAATATTTTCAACCAATGCTAGATGCCATAGCAGATGTTGGCCTTGGCTTGAAGGCCCCATCACGTCGAGACATATATGGGCGTAGCCTTGAGGGAGAGGTTGAGGAGTTCCATGATTGGGTTGAAAGCTTCAAGCATATATGGATAGAGAGAGGATGTACCATCATGTGTGATGGCTGGACTGGTACCACGAAGAAGTCCATGATTAACTTTTTGGTCTATTGCATCGAAGGTACAATATTTGTTAAATCTGTAGATGTATCAAATTATGAAAATGCCAATTATTTGTTTCATTTGATTGATAAGATGGTAGATCAAATTGGAGAGGACAATGTTATCCAAGTAGTGACAGATAATGAAGCTAGTTATAAGGCTGCAGGGAAGAAATTGATGTATAAGCGCAGTCACTTATATTGGCTCCCATGTGCTGCACATTGTCTAGATTTTATACTTGAAGACATTGGGAAGGAAAATCATGTGAAGAAGATAATTGAAAGGGCACAAAAAATCGCTCAGTACATTTATGGTCATCATAGGATCTTGAACATGTTTAGAGAGCATGCAAGTGGGGGGCGAGATGTCATCCGTGAAGGGCCAACCGGATTTGCTTCGAATTTCATTTCTTTGGAGTCTTTGCATAGGTATAAGATTGAGCTCAATTCTTACTACTTTATCCTTATAGTTATGATCCATATTTGATTCAAATTTCATTTATTTGCACAGGTATAAGAATGAGCTGAAAACTTTCATGTACCACAATGCCTTGCGGGAATACATCGACAAGTCTAATGTTGATGCTCAGATGGAATATTTAGATGTCTGTCACATCGTGGAAGACAACAAATTCAGGGATAGGGTCTCACGATACATGAAAGTAGTCACCCCCCTCGTGAAGGTCCTAAGAATGGTGGATGGCGATGAGAAGAATGATATGGGATATCTGTATGAGGCCATGGACCGTGCCAAAATAGAGTTGCAGGATTCCCTTCCCAAAGAATATGTAAAGTGGTGGAAAATTATTGACCATAGATGGGACAACACATTACATCACGACTTGCATGTAGTTGGTGAGTGATTAATTGTATTGATACATTGTTCTTTAGGTTATTTTATATCTAACATTTAGTTAACTATATACAAATGCAGGTTATTTCCTGGACTCTCGATTTATGTACAATGCCAATGCACATGTTGATGGCGAGGTGCTTCAAGGTACTTTAAAAGTCATTGGTCGTTTATCGAGGACACCAGAAAAGAGACTTCAGGCGGAAGTAGAGGTTGACCTTTATTGATTTTATGAATAAGAGGTATAGAATTTACTTAAGTAGTTATGTTAATCTATTACTTTATCTTTGTAGATGAACTACTATAGAATGAGGACTGGGACGTATTCTGACACCCAATTGTAATACGCTGTGGGAAGAGTGAGCCCAAGTATACTTTATCTTTGTGTTTTCTTAACCTCAATATGTATTAGTATATCATGGAGAATTGATTTTTATTTACAACTTATATTTATTTGTTTATGATTGGTGGAACAACTGACTGGTGGATAATGGTGAATAATAGAGATTTAGGCAGTTCTGCATTGGCTTTCATTGTAATCAGGGTGCTGAGTCAAACCACATCAGCAAGCCAATGTGAAAGAAATTAGAGCACGTTCAGCCTTATACACTCAAAGGTTCGCAATCGGCTAAAGGTTGAGCGGTTAGAAAAATTAGCTTACTGCCACTACAATAGGAGATTGAGAATAAAAAACATGAAGTTGAGACAACAGTTGCGGAACGAACGCGTCGCTGAGGATGCCACTGCAGAAATTGATGTGGACGCTTTATTTGATGATGTGAATCTCTTACAGTCTTGGGTGGAGACACGAGAGCAGGTTGATGAGCCCGTTTTTTATGATGATGATAGAAGATGGGTAGAGGGCATACTAGATGAAGATGAGTCAAGAGATCCAGAATTTAAAAGAGCAACAAAGAGGGCCAGAGAGACTCAAGCACACTAGAGAAGGGACCCAATTTTTTTTGTTCATGACACTGAGTAGCAGCCTGAGTTTGAGCCAGCTAGACACTCAGAATCAGATAACAGGCCAGTCACTCCTAAAATGGTCAAGCCACCTGCATCCTTAAGAAGAAGTACATCAGTGCATGGGCTAACTGAGAGGACTAGTACTGCTGCTCGAGAGGACCCGACAATTGAGCAGTTGAAGCAGATTTATGTGAGACACACGCCAAGGGGAAAAGGATTCATGTCAAGGGTGACTGAAAAAATGACACCAAAACAGAAAAAAAACATCCCCAAAGACTAAAAGGCGACTGGTTTCTGATGGTGATGATGATGATCATCATCCCGGTGCAGTTGCAGGTGCTGTAAGTGCTGCAGGTGCTGTAGGTGCTATTACTGGCGGTGGCACTGCTGGTGGTATTTCCTCCTTCTACGCAGACACAGGCCGAGGATACAGTCATAGTGAGCGAGGATATGATTCACAGAGCTAATATGGGCATCCATCAAGTTATGGAGGTGGTCAACAGGAGGCAACCATTTATGGGTGGGGTCATGAACCAGTATTCCAGTTCCATTCACATCCGTCCAGTTCCTCTTCTCTTTCTCAAGATTTTTATGCTGATTCTGGATTCGAATCAAGCCGACAACCTTACACTCCAAGAGGAATCCAAAGAGAGATGCATGACTTGGCCACGTCATTATTTGGTTATAGTGAATATACACAATACATGCAACTTGGTTATGGGTATCAACATCAAGGCCCAGACGATGAGGGAGAAGGTTCTTCTAGTTATTATCCATATTAGTGCATCATCATTTAGATAAGGATCACGTTTATTGTACTGCTTGAACCTATTTCATGTTTAATATGTACTCAACGATATTAATTTAACATGTTCAATGCTTACTTCATCATGTTTATTGTACTGCTTGAACCTATTAGTCTTCATGTTTATTGCACTTAATCCAATATCTTTATAGTCAAATGTATGCCTAATGAATTTTCTGATTTTTATGTGATTATTTATATTTTTTCCGTTTTTTTTTCTATTTTTTACATTTATTTTGATATTTTTTTATCCTCTTCGGCCGGTTTCGGCCAAAATCAAAACCGACTGGTTTCGGTTTCGGACTCGGGCGAAACCGAGTCCGAAACCGAAACTGACAACCTTGCCTCTTCCTGAAGGAATAATATCCTCAGAGCCTGAAAAAAAAAGATATAGGACAAATAATTATCACGATGAGTATGCCAAAGAAAAAAAAGAGGAATTGAGGTTATCATGCTCCTTGACGTGGGTTGACATATCACATGGAAGCACCAAGGCGGCAGAGGGCTCCTACTCAAGAGCCGGCTTGGGGTTTCCAGCCGCCACAATATGTAAATCAGCCCCTCTTGAAAAGAGAAATGTGATAAAATTTTTATTTCGGCCAAGATACTAAAACAAAAAGAAGGAAAAAAAAAGAGAAAGAAAGGAAGGATCGAATCACCTGGCTGCTCAATGGGGATCCCTGCCGCTGGCGCGGGTGGTGGACTAGTGGAGGTGTGATCCGACATGCAAAAAGATGCAACAATTTCTAAAGAAGGGGGGGCTTCTCTCTCTGTCGCTTGAAGCACCCCGTCGGCTCCTTCGTTCGGACATGTTGAGACTTATAAGATATAGCCTTCAAAAATGCAGTCTTAACGAGGAAGTAAACAAAAAGGGAGAGCAACTTACCTTCAACACTCCCATTGAAATCCTTAGGTTGACCCGTTATCGAACTCTCTTGCTGCCTATCCTTAAAGTTTAGGTCAGCCCTCACTTCAGGCAGCTCAGCCCCGGTGTCCTGCCCTACTGACCGAGTGGCCTTATTCAATGAAGGAACAGAGGACCCTATAACGGCAGAGATGGTCACTGTATAAGAGGAGCCAAAGAAATAGGCCGAATGAATGAAGAAAGCTCAACTGATATTAAAAGAGAAAAAAAGAGAGGAAGAAACGTTAGATATGCTCACTGGCGGCATGGGAAGCCGACTATGTGACTAAATTGCTAGAGACCGGCAGCTGACCACCTTCAAGAGCAAAGTGGCTGGCCATGGTCCCCTCTGAAGTCGAGGCAACTCCTTGACTACAAAGCTTGGCTAACAACGTTGCTTCATAACTAGACACAGTGTTCCCCTCGATCGTGGGAGTGTCAGAATACCCGGGAGCTTGTCATTTAATTTAGCACTCAACAGTGCAGCATATGCTCCTACTGGTGCCATTGCATTCTCCAAACTTCCCACTAGAAGGCAATGAATGAATTAGCAACTCATTTCGCATGAAAGAAAAGAAAGAGCAAAACAAGATAGGAAGAACGAATGGGGGATAACAAGTCTACCTTGTCCGTGAGGAGCCGCATCCGGGGAACTCCCACAAAAAGAGCGAGGTGAAGGAGAAAGGACTATGGCTTTGCCCGCCCTACAAACAACATCTCAAATGTCTCTAAGTGTAGCCCCATTTTCAATCCAGGAAATGCACTCAAGGACACCCACCCGTGCAATGGCACTTATCAAATGCCTCTCTCATTTGGGCCAAAGTTCATTGGTAAAGCCGTCAGGAAGAAGAGGGCTAGACATGGAGGCACCTGAGGGATGACCACAATCTGAAAGCAAATGCACCCACCATGAATAGATTTTCTGGCTTGCTGAAGCTTTCCTCTTTTTTGAAGATGGACCCTTGGGACGTTTCAAAGGCTTCATGACCCCCACATAACTATCCCTATCCACGGGAATGGGCCCATTTGCCGCCTCTCACTTCAAGCGAAGCTCTCGAATTGATCGGGCAAGATGAGGAAATTGAGAATAAAGAAATGAATGATCAATAATAAGTGGCGGCGCATCAATCCTTTTTAAGCGGGCCTCCTCTGCCTCCTTCAATTTATGAACAGGCTGCCTAAAAATGTTGCTATGCTGAAACCACCAACGGGCATAGTATATATCAACATGCCCAATCCTCTGCCCGGCAGGAAGAGAATAGCCCGGCTCTGGCCCTCTTCTGATAGAGTAATGCCACCAGCTGACTGCTACTAGATGACTGTCTTGCCCTCTGTGCAGTCGCACCTCCAGAGGGAAATCAACATTCTGGGATACTCATTGGTCATATCTGAAATTCCGCGCAAAGCGGTGTGGATAATAAGGCTCCAGAAAGGTGGTAGTGCCCTTGCGAAAAACAAGGACGCTTGGACGAGTACAACAAAGCCAATCATCATGAAAGAAGCTCCTGGGACTAGAACAATGGGGAAGGTGATAAGCCAGGCCATCAGGCCCCTCAGTAGCAAAAGGGCGATAATCATACGAGCCACAAGCGAAATCTCGACCTGGCTGCCCCTGTGTGGGCAAATAGGATAATAGCTTTCTGGCACCTATCAACTACTCTAAAGAACTTTGGTCCGGGCAGTTCCGAAATTGAAAAATCAATGGAGCTGTGGGGTTATCCACACACACACTGACATAATCCGGGTAATAGCAAACCCGCCAATGCACTTAAATAATGAGTGGCCAGTTGTACATTGCGGTCTCGCGGAGAGCTGCAAGCTGTCAAATTGCCCAGTCCATGATATATGTTTGCCAGGGTAGCAGGAGCAAGAGCAAGCTTCCGACCATCAGCGAGAAGATAGGCTGGGTAAATCAACTCAGGGCGAACAACGCCCTCCTCCCCATATGGCACCACAGATGTCGCCAGTCAATATACAAGATATGCTGCCAAGTAAGTCTTGTCCGATAGCTTCCGAGGATTCCGCCCCTCATTTTACGGCGCACACAAATACCGCTTGTTCTCCGGCGGGTTCAGCAGCAGCTGATATTACTGATGAAGAAGTCTGTCATCCTCTGCAAAGCTCTCTTGAAAACAGAATGGTCCATTATAGAAATAACGGACCCAGGCATTGAGGCTGACCCTCACTGTCCATTATAGAAATAGACGGGGTTTTCCCCTTCCCAACACGAGCAAGGTCTCGCCAGACCTTTATCAAATATCGAAAGCCAAAAGGCAAACCATATGACCCTGCGCCAATGGAATATTCCCGGTGTAGGTCGTCCAAGCAAACTTTCATACATGCTCCCAGAGATAGGAAGGTCTGAAATGCGATGAAAGCTCCATAAATCAAGAGATGTTTCTCCTTCGGTAGTGGCAAAAGTGTTGAAGCACCGGTTGAATCACTCTATCAAACCCTAACGAAGCCCGGTGTAGCAAGGGTACCGGTAGAGGGCAGCAGTAATGGCATGGCGGATCCCCACATAATCTAAAATCTCACGGTAGTGGTGGATAACACCCATTAGCCACTTTGATGCACCTAGGTGAAATCAGTGTGAGGCAATCATCGACCATTTACCATACCAACTGGGTGCAGAGTCACTCACAATTTGGTCAAGGAAGCACAATTTATCATAATTCTCTGTAGCAAATTGTGTGCCATATGGCACCAAGAATAGCCTAGGAGAAGGTGATCCAGTTTTATGCTGGCCAAATAGCTCCCATATAGCTGGTATCACCCTACATGATCTGGTGTGGTAGGAGTCCTCAGTCCCGAAAAAGCCAAGTTGGGCAGCCGCCGGAAACTGAGCTTGGGGAGAGTAACCCAGTGGAAAGTTAGGGTGAGAAAGAGCACAAGTCCCCATCATGCTATCTCGTCCCATCAAAATGGCTCTTTCAAGCAATACTCGTTTAGTTGGCAACGCAGGATCTTCCTCGTCTATATTCTCCGGCACGAAGTTCTAGATGAACGGGAATAAATAGTCATGTAAGGGTCCCAATCCGCTGGTACTTGTAGAAACCTCCCTTCTGAACAATGAGTGAGGGGTCAACTTCTCCCTCCAAAGAACCTTCTAGAAGTGGGCCTCTAGCAATAGTGGTAAAGCCACGATCAAGCAAAAACATGTTGTCCTTTGTAACTCGGGGCGGGCCCAATGAAGGCATCAACTGGCTGGATAGTCCTGGAGATTTGTCTCTCTCTCCATCCCAGCCAGCACCCCTCCTGGAACGGTTCTCCTTCACGCGAGACATAGTCAATTCCTGTGGAGCAAAAAGGAGAAGAAGAGAAGATTAACCAAGCATAAATGTTGAATATTACATAAAAGACAACAAGTTGATTGAAGATATTAAGCAATCAAGATCAAACAAAATCAAGGGGCACGGGTCGCCTGCCGTCACCTTTGGCTCCGACGGACCCCCCGTGGGGGGTATTTGTTGAACCCCATAAAATTCATAATTTTTGATAATTACAAAAAATTTCAGAAATTAAAATGTCTTATGATATGACGTGAAGCGATGCTCGGCCATCGCAGTAATATAGATACTCATGGGCATTCCATCGAACACAAGAAGAGCGGCACAAAGTCGTGCATACCCGCTCAACAAAATCAAGCTTTGAACTTCTAAAGTACTTTCAGACATTTTGTCGAGCGCCTGGCGAGCAAGGCTACGCAACCACTCAACAGAAGTCCGCATCAAGTCGAGCTTTTTGCTCTTTATGACAAGAAGGTATTCTGTCAAACACCTGGCGGGCGGTGTAAAATCATACACCCTCGGGGTTTAAACTCATACAAAATTAAGTTTTTTAGTGCCATTGGGATTTTCCCGTGGCATTAAATAAATCTCATTTTCCCCGAGTCAAGGGACAGCAAGGCGGTGTCAAGGATGGTCAAGAAGAAAACAAACAAAAATCTTCCAAAAAAAAGTTCCTTTTTGACTTTAATACAATGAGTGATACTACCCGCTTTCCAAAAAAAAAAAGTTTTGGAAAAAAAAAAGTTTTGGGAAAGGATGTACTACTTGATTCAGGTACCATGTACATCTCTATGCAGTTGAGTGAAGCTGTCATTCTTGAAAGAAGCATGCACAAAACCAATGAATCAGTAAAGATGGCATTAATGGCAATTGTGTTAATTCATTTTTACGGGTGGTCAATTCATTTCCTTTTAAATTTACTGATATTCTAAGTACCAGTGACACTGTTATGACTTTGTATGTCTTTTCTAACTGTTCTGACACTCTTCTTTAACTCTTGATTCTATTGTAAAAGGGTTCTGTTTACTGTCTTTTCTGTGTGACTTCTTGTGAATTAGGAACATAATTGGCACATTAATTTTTCTTCAACCTTTTTTTTCAGGAGAAGTGTATTTTTGGTTTAAGGTTTTCCAGTCTGACTATAATGACAGATATAAGAAGACAGAGTTCCTCAGGGTGAGTGAAACTTTCTGGGATGAGCCTCTCTGGGTGAAACATGTTTTCCTTGTTGATCATATGTTACCAAGAAACTTTTGAGTTGATCCATGACACCTTTGCTGCAGCTCATGTTGCAATGTTGGATGTGGCATTGGGATATTCACTGGAAAAAATTCTATCACTCAAAACAATTATATCTTGAAACTCTGTCTGCGTAACAACTGGCAACTTCAAGAGCACAATTTGTTATCGGGGTCTTTTGCCCTTTCACTTCGATGTGCTATTTAATGTTTTTAATGGTCAATGTCTTAGAACAACTATGTTTTAGTCTAACATGTTGTGTGTCTGGCTTCAAAACTTACACATTGTGGGAAAAAATGGTTACATTCATTTTAAATAGAATGGCCCTGGGGGTGCGAACCTTTTTTTTGGGGGGGGGGGGTTAGAGATGGCGGACTCTAGTATTTGTTTATTGCTTTAGTCTTTGTTGTTTATTTCTCCACCCTCTCTTTAGCTTTAGCATCTGATACTGGTATTAGGAGCATTTTCTTTAGTTCGTTGTATACTCTTCTCAACTTTATAGTATATCATTCATTGAAAGTTACTAGGATGATGATAGCAGATTGGCAGTGACAACAGAGGTGGGGCTGCTGTGACAGCAAAACCTGGAGAAAGTGGTGGGCTGTTGTGCTTCTGTCAGAGCCCAGGTGAGGTTGTCCAATTTTTTATTTTTGTGTATGTGTGTTGGGGGGGTATTAAATGACAGGGCGATTGGATGAGACACAATGCATGAAAGGGCAGCGGGAAAGAGTTTTCAAAAGTGCATTGGGGGTTTCATTGTGGGTTTTGGGTATTCGCTTCTTGGAGGCCTGTCAAGATCGAGAATCTCACAAGATTCTCATGTGATGGCATTCCATGCAATCAGATTTACTAGCATGACAGTCTGTTGGTCATGGAATATTCTCTTGGAAAGGGCTTTGCCTCTATACATTTCTCACTGAGCCTTTTGATGAAAAGGTGAAATTTATAAAGGTGCACATATGGGGGCTATATAAATAGCCTGTGCAGGGTTTATTCTGTGGGTGTGTTTCGTATCAGACGATTTGGGTTCGAGTGCTAGATCTTTCCCCACTTACCGCAGTCATTGTTGATTTATATCGACGTAACGTCCGAACACCTTTGTTTAACTGTCAAAAGAATCCTAAGGTCAGGGTCTTGATACTGAGGGCAGGCTTGCTTGCATGGCTCAAAGATATGCACTTCGCAGGGGCCGGAGGCATTTCGTAAGTGCTGAGCAGGTTCTTGGACTCTAGGGGTACTTTGGTAATTCTACTAGACCCAGGGGTGTTTGGGTAATTTTACCAGGCCAGGGCCCTTTCTGTAATTTTCGGGTTGGAGGGAGACTACGGTGCAATCTCTGGCTTCCAAGGGCACTGAGGTAGTTTTCTGAAGGTTCTGGGGGTTATTTAGCCATTTCTGGATTGCAATGGTATTTCAGTAATTTTACCGAATAGAGGGTCGGTTTAGGGTTTGAGACCATGCTTAGGTGCAAGGGTGGTTTGATGAGGCCCTTGAGTGGAAGAATGATGTTGAGTTTCATGGGAGGCACACACACACCTTCAATTTCGAGAGAGAAGGGTATATGCACATTTTTTGGAAAGTTAGGGCTCATTTGCAATTTGCCTTGACCATCACATAAGGGAACATCTGAGTGTATTCATATGTGAGTACAAGGTTGTCGGCGAATTGCCGACTGTACAAGAGAAAGGGGTCTTCGCACTGACGCGGGATGTAGGATCATAGTCCTAATTACAAAAAGTTGCAGGGTAAAACTGCAAATAACATGACTTAAGTTTTATTGCAATCTTGCAGTCCCGGAAGGGGCATTTCTGTAATTCTTGATTATCTAGTGGAATTACATAATTCGGCCATCCAGGACGCATAGAAAATTACAAATATAGCCTCCAGGGACATAAACGCAAGACCCCCCTAGGGGCACAAATAAAAGACCCCGGGTATAACATACCCTTAATGGACCAAACAACGAACAACGCTCCTTGCGCCGGATGCTCTTTCTTCTTCCCTCTCTGTGTCCCTCTTTTTCTCGTCCGTGTGTGTGTGTCTATCTCCGTGTCTCTTCCTTGGACCCCCAGGGGGGTATTTATAGAAGGTGAGAAGTGACTGGGGTGGATCCTGTAAGGTTTCGCACAGCACCTATGGGCGACGCAGCGGATAACAAAAATTTATTTGCCCGATCCCGGTGATATGGAAAGCTTAATTTGAGTTCTAATCGGTGTTTCTAAGACCCCAACCCGCCTAATTACAGGTTGCGTGTTTATACCTTGCGTGGAACGACGCTGTCCGCTATGCCCGATGTAGAATACCGAGCCGCACAACTGCACGGCCTCTAGAGCAGATCCACACGGACCCTTCTGCAGTGACGGTACCCCCCAGCACGGACCTTCCCCGACCCTTTCACCTTCTAGAGAGAGAGAGCAAGAGGAAGGAAGGGGCGAGGAGCTAATCATCCTCTCTTAACCCTTAATGCTTGGTTAAGCCAAGAGAGATTGGAAGAAGCTCGAATGAGCTTCACGTAGGATCTATATGTAGAGTTTAGGCCCTTTTGAAAAGACATCCAAAACGTCGAAACTGTATATATATCCTATCTCATATTATACATATGTATTAAGCTCCATTTACACTCGTTTCCAAAAGGAATTAAATAGAAATAATACATATATTTGTATAATAATAATCCGTCACCTAAGAATCCATTGTGTGTGATCCTCTAGGCCCATAGTCACTCTAGTTAAATGCCCATTAACTTCTAATTCCCAATTAGAAGTAAATTAAACGTATTCTTCGCTTCTACTAGAGCCGAATAATAGTTTAATTTATTCCGAACCTTCGATCACGTTGGGTCAAGCAAATCCGCGTGATCCTAGAGGACGCCGGGTTTAAACCAGCCTATCTGGTACCTGTAAGTCCACAGTTACCGCATCGATATAATCCCTCGCTCCTTCTATGAGTCTGGTACGATAGAGGGTATGGTTTCTGTCAAACCCCATGATCGTGCCATTTGACTATGACCTGCTTAAAGTGTATGACGTCCGTTCTAAACGAACTCACACGACCCTATCCAGGGATTTAACGGAGCGTCAATGTCATGACCCATTAACTGTCTGATATATACCCGACAGTGAGCGATCCCTTCTTGACCATTGATGATCTTCACCCGTATCCTGGAGTGGTTAATGACTCGGCAACTCATGACTTATGGTTAAAGTCACTTAGCCAAGTAATTAAACCATTCCAATCCTCGTGTCAGGTCAAAGGACCAACGATGCTACTGAGACAATTGGATCTTCAGTTGACATTAGGTATAATCAACCATCTGAAGATCCAATAGCGGATCAGTTCAGTGTACATCCTCCAAGGACATACACCTACACATATGTGTTGGTGCCCCGCACCAATAACCGTGAGACTGGTCACTGACACATCATGTGTACTGGTTTAATAGGTAATCAAAGTCCCCGAGTGATTACCCTCCAACCAGGAACAGTTTAAGGCATGTGTACATGTAAAGTCAATCTCATGTTCGAGATCCCATCTCGAGCTGACTTTACAACCACATATCCTAGGGACAACGTAAAGTAACACAATCGCATATTTACGCTCAAACACCACTTTAGTAATAATGAACAAGATCGTACATATATCGGGTCTACCCGACCCTAAATTGGCCTGTAGCACACCAACACTAACAATCTCCCACTTGAACTACAGCCAATTGCCCACAACTTTGAGGCCCATCTTATCCCGATGACGCTCAAATACAGTCGTGTCAAAGGCTTAGTCAGTGGATCTGCTATGTTGTCTTCTGACGGTACACGCTCTACCGCCACATCTCCACGATCAACAATCTCCCGAATAAGGTGGAAGCGCCTGAGAATATGCTTCGACCTTTGGTGAGATCTCGGTTCCTTCGCCTGGGCGATGGCCCCATTATTATCACAAAATAATGGGATGGGAACTGATATCTCGGGAACTGCGCCAAGTTCCAAGATGAATTTCTTCATCCAGACGGCTTCCTTAGCAGCTTCAGCTGCAGCAATATATTCTGCCTCAGTCGTCGAGTCTGCAGTTGTATCTTGCTTGGAGCTTCTCCAACTGACTGCCCCTCCATTCAACATGAATACAAACCCAGACATGGATTTACAGTCATCTGGATCTGATTGGAAACTAGAGTCTGTGTAAGGTCTAAGCTGTAGGTCCTCTCCTCCATAAAGCAGAAAAAGATCCTTAGCCCTTCGCAGGTACTTAAGGATGCCCTTTACTGCCTTCCAGTGCTCTTCGCCTGGATTTGCCTGATATCTACTGACAATGCTTAAAGCATTGGCAACATCAGGCCGTGTACATAGCATTGCATACATGATTGACCCTATCGCCGAAGCATTGGGTACCTTATTCATGTGTGCCACCTCCTCAGAAGTTTTAGGACTCATCCCCTTGGATAGGCAAATTCCATGTCTCATGGGAATGAGACCTCTCTTGGAACTTTTCATCCTAATCCTTTTGAGGATAGTGCCTATGTACATGGATTGGGATAATCCTAGCATCCTTTTAGATCTATCTCGATAGATCCTTATACCCAGCACATAGGATGCTTCTCCCAAATCCTTCATGGAGAAAGTCTTGGACAACTAAGACTTAGTTGATGTCAACATCTCTACATCATTCCCAATGAGTAAGATGTCATCAACATAAAGGACCAAAAAGGTCACAGAGCTCCCACTGACCTTCTTGTAAACACAGGGTTCATCTTCATTCCGAATGAAGTTGAAAGATTTGACGGCCTCGTCAAATCTTAAGTTCCAGCTTCTAGATGCCTGCTTTAATCCATAAATGGACCTTTGAAGTTTGCATACCTTATTAGGATGTAGCTTGGAGGTGAATCCTTCAGGCTGTACCATGTACACCTCTTCTGACAGATTTCCATTAAGAAAAGCTGTCTTCACATCCATTTGTCAGATCTCATAATCTAGGTATGCAGCAATGGCAAGGAGGATTCTGATTGACTTAACCATGGCTACCGGCGAAAAAGTCTCGTCATAGTCAATGCCTTGCCTTTGACGATATCCTTTTGCCACTAGTCTAGCCTTGTATGTGTCAACCTGTCCATCTGCATCGATTTTTCTTTTGAAAATCCATTTACAGCCGATAGGGACCTTCCCTTCGGGTACATCAACTAAGTTCCAAACTTTGTTGGTGTACATGGACTGGATCTCTGAATCCATTGCCTCTTGCCATTTCTCGGAGTCTACACTACGGATCGCCTCCTGGTATGACTGAGGATCATCATCCTCATCGATATATACCTTAGAGGACCCCTCTGAGACATGTCCAACATATCTCTCAGGTTCTCTCGGTAGTCTACCAGATCTCCGTAGTGTCAGTGTTTCACTCTGAATAGGATCAACCGATACAGTCTCATCTAATGAGTTTGTATCTATGGGTTGTGGTTCTTGGACCTCGTCCAATTCTATCTGGCTCCCACTGTTTTTCTGGAGTAGATATTCTCTTTCCAGAAATACAGCTCTCTTAGCCACTAAAACCCTTTGCTCAGAAGGGTGATAGAAATAATATCCAAACGTCTCCTTTGGATATCCCACAAACCTACACTTATCGGTTCTCGACTCAAGCTTATCACTATCGTTCTTCTTCACATGGGCAGGACACCCCCAAATTTTAATGTGATTAAAATTTGGTTTCCTGCCCTTCCATATCTCATATGGTATAGAAGGAACTGATTTACTTGATATCCTATTCAATAAATAAGCCGCAGTCTCTAACGCATAGCCCCAGAGAGACAAGGGTAGTCCTGACATAGACATCATGGATCGGACCATGTCTAACAAGGTCCTGTTTCTCCTTTCGGATACACCATTGTGCTGTGGTGTATACGGTGGAGTCCACTGAGAAACTATTCCATTGTCTTTAAGATAACAAGTGAATTCATGGCTTAAGTATTCACCTCCTCGATCCGATCGAAGAGCCTTAATACTTTTGCCTGTCTGTTTCTCTACTTCATTCTTGTATTCCTTAAACTTCTCAAAGGCTTGTGACTTATGTCTCATTAAATACACATAGCCATATCTAGAGAAGTCATCAATAAAAGAAATGAAATAGAGATAACCTCCTTTTGCTTCTATGGACATGGGTCCACACATATCCGAGTGTATGAGCTCGAGAAGGTCAACAGCCCTCTCACCATGTCCACCAAAGGGAGTCTTGGTCATTTTCCCCATGAGACACGACTCACAGGTATCAAATGGCTTGTATTCGAACGAATTCAAATACCCATTTGAGTGTAAGTGAGAGACTCTTTTTTCACCTACATGACCAAGTCTGCAATGTCATAGATATGCAGAATTCACTTCATCAGCATTGGAAACTTGCATAACATCAGAACGTGTATCTAATACATATAGACCATTGACTAATGAACCATTGGCTATAATCAAACCATTATTCATTTTAGAGCACCCAGTGCTATTAAAAGCCAATGTATATCCAATGTTATACAGACCAGAGATTGAAATAATGTTCTTAATAATATTAGGAACATAATAACAGTCATTCAGCTCCAGAATGACTCCTGAAGGTAAACTGAGGCTTGCAGTCCCGACAGCTTTGGCAGCAACTAAAGTTCCATTGTCCATCCTCAGTTCAATCTTCTTTTTGCCCAATCGCCTTTTATTTGCCAACACCTGCACAGAATTGCAGATATGAGATACACATCCAGTATCCAATACCCATGATGTGGATTCCATATATGACAAATTAAGGTCTATGACAAAAATATCTTCATTTAGAATTGCCTTGCAATTCCTTTTCCAATGCCCAGTTTCCCCGCATCGAAAATATTTGTCTTCCTTTTCATTCTTCTTGCCCTTCCCTTTGTCAACTTTGGCGAGTTGCTTACCCGTGGCCTTTTTCTTTCCCTTCCCTTTGTTACTTGTGGTGGATATTTGGGTGGCTTTCCTTTTCTTGTTGACCCGGCCAACAATCATTACAGACGAAGATGGTTTATCTTTCTGCATTGTTCCTTCAGCACTCTTTAACATATTGAGCAGCTCTGGGAGAGTTGCTTTAATCCTGTTCATGTTAAAGTTCATGATGAAGAAAGAAAAGGAATCGGGCAATGACTGGAGTATAAGATCAATGCATAGTTCAAGATCCAACTTGAACCCCAATGCATTGAGTCTTTCAATCCACTCCATCATTTTCAGTACATGGGCCTGTACTGATGAACCCTCAGACATCCGTGTCCTGAAAAGTCTTTTGGAGATGTCATACCTCTCAATCCTACCCTGCTCCCCGAAGAGCTGGCGTAGATTGAGAAGTATACTTCTACAATCAGTCTGTTCAAATTGCCTCTGTAGCTCGGGAGCCATAGAGGCCAACATGTAACATTGGGCAAGGGAGGAGTCCTCAGACCACTTGGCATAAGTCCGTAACTCGCCCTCGTCGGTATCAGGAGCTGGCTCAGAATGAACCGTGTCCAACACGTATGCAATCTTTTCGGCGGTAAGGACTATGCGTAGGTTACGCAGCCAATCCGAGTAGTTCGGTCCAGTTAAGCGGTTTGCATCCAAGATACCGCGGAGGGGGTTGGACGACGACATTGTAATCTGGATAAGAAATAAAAGACAACTTAGCATGTGTTCGAATTCTAACTTAGATGTGGTTTTCTATCTTAGTTAGTCCCACTATTTTTCGATCGGACTATATAACCCTCAGTATATAGAACGGGAGATCAGCGAGATCTACCTAGTGGGTCGGAATCCCAACGAGACTGATGTACGACCTTGTGGAAAGCACAACAAGCCATACACCATCTCAAGGGCAGTCAACAAGCACTTGCATCTAATGCAATATCCGATATTCGGCCCCCGAGAGATCATCCCCTTGTGGAAAGCACAACAAAGGATATTCTTAGTTAGATCTAACCATCATTACTACATAGCAATGAGTTCATGACCCGACCCTTGTGGAAAGCACAACAAGGCCGAGTTCAATTCCTCACCCCATTGAGGCCGAGCCTTGGAGTTTAATCCCGCCCCCAAACTCATGGACATTGTGGAAAGCACAACAAATCCATGAAATGAAGACGTTCATTCACTCCATAATGATGGAGGGCCACGACGACTCCTAGAGCCACTTTTACCAGATCTAAAATTTAATCGTGAGGGAATTTAATTTTATCTTGATCTCACCCTAGGTGGTAATATAAATATATCCAATATATTTACCGTACCTAGTAGTTTGCACAAAATAAATGCATCCAATGCAAAAATAAAACGCAAGTGATCATGGACTTAATCCTTAATGTAACTAAGGCATCCGGCCCGCTTCCGAAGTAGCTGGATCGTCCTCGTCGGGTGTGCTCCGCGCTTTCAAACTCCGACGCCGCAGTAATTACAACTTTTACACGGCACGCAGGCCGGAAAAATGTAAATTACATATCAATAAAATTGCAGAAGCCCTTAGGGCGATTACAACAATTGAGGAAGATAGAAGTACATTGGAATTTTAGCAGAGAGAGAAAGGAGGTTCGCAGACCCCAATTAATTACATTAATCCAAGTCCATCATCACTTGCCAACCCATTCAACTAAAATCAATCAAAGGTTATTTTCTGAAAATAATCCTTACTTTTGAATTTAAAAATGGGATGTGCAAATAAAAACAGGCCAGCTTTGTTTAATTTTAAAAATCGAAGTATGATTAATAAAAATTAAACAGACAAGCAGGCCAATACAAGATAAATAAAGTAGAGCACGTAAAGAACCATCATTTTCTACAGGGGCATCTAATTGAGATAATTAATTAAATTTAAATTTAAAGTTAATTATCTAATAATCAAATTTAAATTCAAAATTTAAACATGCCAATAATTTAAATTTAAATTCAAACTAATTATCCAATAATTTTGTTTGAAAGTAGATTTAAAATAATGTAATTATCCTCAATTAGTAATTTTCTAAAATTCAAAATTTGAATTTAACAATTATCTAATAATTAAAATTCAAATATTTGAATTTTCTACATTTATCTTCAATAAAATTTAAAATTTGAATTTTTTAATTATCTAATAATTAAAAATTCAAAAACTTAAATTTTACTGAAGTAACTTCAATTATTATCATTTTATCTCAAGGTAAATAGTAATTATCTCACCTCGGTAAATTCAATACGGTTAAATAAAATTTAACATTTGACAATTACCATCGAGATAATACAATTAACCTACTAGATAAAATCCGATTTAATTTACTGCGCATTTTCGTATATATATCCAATATATATACATATTTATTTGAGCACAATAAATTAAAAAAAAGGGTAAAAATGTAATTTTTTTTTAATAATAAAAAAAAAATTTATGCGCGTCGGCAGCCGTGGGTGCGGCCGCCCACGCGGGACGCGTGGGCAGTCGCGCCCACGCCCACGCCCGCACGCGGGCGCCCACGTGGCGGGCAACGCGTGGCGGCGCGCCCGCCCGCGCACTGCGCCCAGGGCGCAGTGCGCCCACTCTAGGCCTAAAAATTTTTTTATATTTTTTTTAAAAAAATTTGCTGCTTGGATGCCCAGCATGCAGGAAGAACAGAGATGCCATGATCTCTTTCAACAAATAATAATTGAAGATTTTGATTGCCCCTAAAACATGGTTCTAAACGGCGATAAAACATCGACTAGAGCGCAAACGTGGCTCTGATACCACTGTAAGGTTTCGCACAACACTTACGGGCGACGCAGCGGATAACAAAAATTTATTTGCCCGATCCCGGTGATATGGAAAGCTTAATCTGAGCTCTAATCGGTGTTTCTAAGACCCCAACCCGCCTAATTACAGGTTGCGTGTTTATACCTTGCGCGGAACGACGCTGTTCGCTATGCCCGATGCAGAATACCGAGCCGCACAACTGCACGGCCTCTAGAGCAGATCCACACGGACCCTTCTGCAGTGACGGTACCCCCCAGCACGGACCTTCCCCGACCCTTTCACCTTCTAGAGAGAGAGAGCAAGAGGAAGGAAGGGGGGAGGAGCTAATCCTCCTCTCTTAACCCTTAATGCTTGGTTAAGCCAAGAGAGATTGGAAGAAGCTCGAATGAGCTTCACGTAGGATCTATATATAGAGTTTAGGTCCTTTTGAAAAGACCTCCAAAAGATCGAAACTGTATATATATCCTATCTCATATTATACATATGTATTAAGCTCCATTTACACTCCTTTCCAAAAGGAATTAAATAGAAATAATACATACATTTGTATAATAATAATCCGTCACCCAAGAATCCATTGCGTGTGATCCTCTAGGCCCATAGTCACTCTAGTTAAAGGCCCATTAACTTCTAATTCCCAATTAGAAGTAAATTAAACGTATTCTTCGCTTCTACTTGAGCCGAATAATAGTTTAATTTATTCCGAACCTTCGATCACGTTGGGTCAAGCAAATCCGCGTGATCTTAGAGGACGCCGGGTTTAAATCAGCCTATCTGGTACCTGTAAGTCCACAATTACCGCATCGATATAATCCCTCGCTCCTTCTATGAGTCTGGTACGATATAGGGTATGGTTTCTGTCAAACCCCATGATCGTGCCATTTGACTATGACCTGCTTAAAGTGTATGACGTCCGTTCTAAACGAACTCACACGACCCTGGCCAGGGATTTAACGGAGCGTCAATGTCATGACCCATTAACTGTCTGATATATACCCAACAGTGAGCGATCCCTTCTTGACCATTGATGATCTTCACACGTATCCTGGAGTGGTTAATGACTCGGCAACTCATGACTTATGGTTAAAGTCACTTAGCCAAGTAATTAAACCATTCCAATCCTCGTGTAAGATCCGATCAATGCCTCAGGTCAAAGGACCAACGATGCTACTGAGACAATTGGATCTTCAGTTGACATTAGGTATAATTAACCATCTGAAGATCCAATAGCGGATCAGTTCAGTGTACATCCTCCAAGGACATACACCTACACATATGTGTTGGTGTCCCGCACCAATGACCGTGAGACTGGTCACTGACACATCATGTGTACTGGTTTAATAGGTAATCAAAGTCCCCGAGTGATTACCCTCCAACCAGGAACAGTTTAAGGCATGTGTACATGTAAAGTCAATCTCATGTTCGAGATCCCATCTCGAGCTGACTTTACAATCACATATCCTAGGGACAACGTAAAGTAACACAATCGTATATTTACGCTCAAACACCACTTTATTAATAATGAACAAGATCGTACATATATCGGGTCTACCCGACCCTAAATTGGCCTGTAGCACACCAACACTAACAGATCCACCCCGTACGGGCTGGATAGGATTTGAAATGACCCCGGGAGGGTCTCTTTCTTTTCTTGTTTCGAGAGAGAGAGAGCAGGGCAGCGGGGTGATTGACCCCGGGTGGGCTCCAACCGCACCGGGTCAAGTGGCCCCGGGTGGGTACAACGGCCCCGGGGCCAATTGACCTCGAGCAGATTTGCCCGGGGTCAATCGACTTCGGGCAGGTCTGTCCTGGGTCAATCGACCCCAGAAGGGTTCCCACTGGGGTCATTTGACCCTGGGGAGCCTGACGTGGGCCCCCCCAAACCCCCTCTGGCCTGTTCAAACACACCCGTCGCCTGTTCTTTGTTCTGTTCGCAAGCAGAGATAGTTTCAAGCCTGCACATTAAATAAGAGAGGAGGTGACGATTGCCTTATGATCACCATTGACAAAGGAGGTGACCGGAACCCCCGAGGGGGGGGGGGGAAAGGGGGTGACCACACTCCACCACGGATGGGTCTCCTCTGAGAGAGATTGAGTCTTCACCCCGGATGTTGAGTTCTGTGGTCCAGTCAGCTTAAGTAATATTTCACCCCCACATGTTGTGACTCTGCTTGTTGTTATATCTCCCTAGTTAACACCTTCCTTGCGCTCTTCCTTTAACCCCGATTACCTTTGCAAACTTGAGGAGAGAAAGGAGGGTGGACCCCGGGTGATTTTCTTTGTAGGCAAAAATTTATTTCCAACAGTCATAATCCTAGGAAGGGCAGGCTGCAAGAAACAACCTCCTTGTGACTCCTAACCTCCCATCAGCCTCTCTCTTATGCTCCGCCAGTTTGCAAATTTGGTCCTCTTCCCACCCACCTGACTTTACATATCTCTGAAGCTATGGAAGATGTTCTTGCACCTGAATCTCCACTACTACTACCTCTTCTTGTTCTGTTGGCCCAGAGTGCTGAGGTCTTCCTACTTTTCCATATGAAGGATGGTAGCCTCCTTCCTACTGCTGCCTACCAATCTCCTTCTACTCAAAAGTTTCTCTGGATGTGCTTGGTTTACTCTCCCGTATTACAGATTGCATGTGACCTCTTTTCCGACTTTGAAATAAAGAATGCCTCTCCTAGAGGTGGAGCTGAGGGGAGGAGAATGTCTTTTTGGCAAGGAATTAAAACTGGACTTTGGTACTGGATTGCCCTGGCTGATTCTGGTTCCTGTCAAGACCAGTTTTGGCCAAAAATGGATGGTTCTTGCCATTTATTTCCTGTAGGAACCAGACTGATTCTGGCTGGTTCTAATCTGTTTTTGGCCGGTTTATAAGCTGTGCTTTCTGGCCATTGGAAACTCAGTTCTCATGTTGGCCTAGTCCTTCCTGTTTAGGGGGGAACTCTGTGGGCTCCAGTGGCCACAGGGCAAGGATTGCCAAACCGGAACTGGTGGGGCCAATTTTGGTTCCTGTCCATGTTCAAATCGGGAATTGGCAGTTCCAATTTTGGAGGGCTAGTTTCAACCATTTTCTTGAGATACCTATAGATTCATTAGAAAAAATAAAAAATTTAGAAATGTATAAAAAGAATAGTGAAAAAGGTTAATGTAATATGTAAGTCATTGACTCATTTTGACACATAAGTCATTGACTCATTTGGACACATGTTCTAACTTCTAAAGAATCGAGTGATGGACCACATTGAATTTCCACATGCAACAAATAAAAACAGTGAAAACTAAAAAATGTTTTTGATGCCTTGTCCAAATTGGTGAATCAGGATGGAGTTGGCTGGTTTGGCCTGGTTCCACCAGATTCATCTGGTCTTCTTTTTGTCTTTTTTGCAAAAATATTCTCCTTACAGGTTTATTTGCAGAATTGTCTATCTTACTTTCATATTGTTGTTAATAATCTTCTTAAATTAAAAGTGTCAAACCCCTATGGTTAACATTTGTTCAAGATGCAGAGAATATTCTGTTCTCATCCTTATAATCGAGTTTTTGGAAGAAGATACCTCTATAAAAGGAGTCCTTTTGTTGTGCCGAAGAGAGAGAGAGAGGGAGAGATAAAAAGATCAATTGATGTAGAGAGAGAATTTAGGAGAGATTAAGGTACTTTGGGCCTTCTTCAAATTTGATTAGAGCTTAACCAAGAATAAATAAGAAATTTTAACAGAATGTTAATAGATGGTGATGCAAGAGGTATTTTTGCAAGTATTGAGATGTAGCGTTTGTAAAAATAAGATGAAAATAAGATAGATATTTCTGCAAACAAACTTGTAAGTATTTTTTGGGCCAAAATCTGTTTATTTTTTATCCCCTTAAAAAGAGGGAACCGGTTGGGTCCAACCTTGAAAGTGGTCAAGGTCTTGGACCACCATTCCAATCCAGTCTTGGCTGGTTCTGCATAGCATGCCACATGGTTTGTGATTCAAGCTTCCTCTTTGTCCTTTGATATGATTATGGATGATTTAAGCAAACTTATGGCAAAGATTTAAAGATTGGGAATAGGTTTTGTTTGGCCTGATCTGATCCTAGTTCTGATTCTTGGAATTTTGAGCAAAGCTGAATTCTGTTTGTTCTGGCCAATATGGAAAACGAACAAAAAGAAAGAAGGGTGGAGGGTGTAGTTTAGGTGGTGGGCTGGTGGGTTACAATTTGATGGAAGAACAAGTCCATGAGCTAGTGATGTGTATGTTTTTGTGCGCACATGTCTCAGTCTTTCTCACTTTTCTCCATGCCCAATCCTTGGAACCATTCCGTGCAACAGAACACTTGGCGGAGGCATGGATGACAATTTCAGACCGGAACGATCCGAAACCGGACCTACTCACTGTAGCAGGTTTGAAACATAATTTTTTTTTAAGTGTTTCGGGCGTTTTGGCCCGATACGCTCGAAACCGGGCGAAACCGGACGTGAACTCCCCACTTAAGGGGAGTTCAAGTCCGCCCCACCCCTCAGATTTGAGATCTGAGGGGCTGCTGGCCAGGAGAGGCGGACGAAGGGTAGGGGGGAGCTTGGGACTGTCGGGAGGAGATCTTGCCGCGGCCGCCGTCGTTCACATCATTGGGTTGAAGATTCCTCAAGGATCTTGTAAGTTTTTTTTTTGTTTGATAGTTTTCTTGTTGTCGGTAAGGTTATATATAATATATTAGTTTTTATACGTTAATTGCCCTAAATCTCCAAATTAGGGCCTAATTAGCGATTTAAATTTGTGGCTTGTGTTTAATTAGGTAAATTTAGCGTCAATTGAAGCTTAATTAAGTTTCATTGAATGCTTTAGGGCGGGAGCATGTTACTAATTGTATTACTCGCCGGGTAATTAGGGTAAATCCTCAAATTAGGGCCTAATTAACGGTTTACATTTGAGGCTTTTGTCTAATTAGGTAAATTTAACGTCAATGGAAGCAGGTGGATACTCAGAATCAAATAGTAGGCCAGTCACTCCTAGAATGGTCAAGCCACCTCCATCCTTAAGAAGAAGTACATCAGTGTATGAGATGACTGAGAGGACTATTGCTGTTGCTCGAGAGGATCCGACTATTGAGCAGATGAAGCAAGTTAATGTGAGACACATGCCACGGGGAAAAATGACTTTTTTCAAAGATGAACGAGATCATCACACCAAAAGAAAAAAAAACAGAGCCAAAGGTTAGAAGGCGATTGGTTTCTTATGATGATGATGATGATGATGATGATGATGATGATGCACCGAGTGATGATCCCAGTGTAGCTGCAGGTGCTACTACTGGCGGTGGCATGTATGCACCTACTTCCTCCTTCCACGCTGACACGGGCAGAGGATATAGTCATAGTGAGAAGGATATGATTCACAGAGCCAATATAGACATCCAACAGGTTATGGAGGTGGCCAACACGAAGCAGGCATGTATGAGTGGGGTCATCAACCAGGATTCCAATTTCATCCAGTTCCAGTCAGTAGCAGTTTTAGGTTAGCATCCTCTTCTAAACCTCAACATTCTGCTTCTTATGTTGATTCTGGATTCCAATCAAGCCAACAGCCTTATACTCCAAGAGAGATTCAAAGAGGGATGTACGACTTGGCTACATCATTATTTGGTTACAGTGAATGTACAGAATATATGCAACTTTTTTTTGGGTATCAACAGCAGAAGCCAGACGATGAGGGAGAAGGTTCTTCTAACTATTATCCATATTAGTGCGTCATTATTTGGGTAGGGATCATTTAATTTCTTTAACATTTACTGTGTTTGTAATGTTTATTGTACTACTTGAACTTACTTCATGTTTAATATGTAGTGAATATTAGTTTAACATGTCCAATGCCTACTTCTAGCACTTAATCCAATTTATTCACAGTCAATTGTATGTCCAATGTTTTTTTTCTCAATTTATATAATTTTCCTTATTTTTCTTTATTTTTTTGATTTTTTTCTGAATTTGTTGAATTATCTAAACCAGTTTCTGTCGGCTTCGGTTTCGGTCGAAATCGAAACTGCCATCCTTGGGCGGTGGCCTGCAATTATCTAAGCACTAACATAAAAGAGTTAGAAGACACCTTTAAACTATATGTTGTACTGTTGAGCAAAAGGTAGTGCAATTGTGTATGAAATTAATACGAGTTTTCGTTTTCTTATTTTAGTCTATGTTATATTCTTTTGGTTTTTCGATAGCTATGCACTCATCGAGCTTTATCCATTGCTTTTTGAAGCATTATTAAATTGGCCTATCCACAAGGATGGCATTACCGGTTTCGGTATCGATTTTGGCCAGGACCGAAATCGAAACATACCGGTTTCGGCCGAAATCAGTTCAAAACATTCAAAAAGGCAAACAATACAGTGAGTAGATCCGGTTTCGGACCGAAACCGTCCAGTTTTGGTCCGGTTTCGGTCGGTCGGTCCGAAACCGGACGGTTTCGGTCCGAAACCATTAAATTTTTTTTTAAGTTTCGGACCTGAGCAAGTCCGAAATGGTTTCGGTATGGGCTGAAGCCGATACATTTCGGCCGAAACGTATCGGTTTCGGCCGATACTGTCATCTATGCCTATCCAGCCTTATTACAATCTGATAGAAGAAAGAATGGAAAGTAGAATTAACTAAGAGAGATTATAATCTGGGTGCTCATGTTTGTCATCTTATTGTGTACTTTCATTTTCTTTGAATTTTCTTTCTTTTCCTTCATGATAAAGTTTTTTCTTTTAATTGTTTATATGCTCTGTTTTGGGTGGCCTTCTCCAGTGTTTTAATAGGAGGTGGCCTTGTGCCATGCAGGGGTTTTGTTGCTAGGCTATGTACATCCCAGGTATTTATTTTTAGAATATTTATAATTCATGAATTTTGGCTATCCTTCGGAGTTTGTATGCTTAAACATATTATAAATATGATTACAAGATTTTGAACAGAATTATGTACAGGTGTTCTTAAAACATTTAAGGTTTTTACATTTTCTCTTGTGCTCCTTCAGGATGAAGCTTTTAGTTATGATGATAGGATGACAGTGTTTAACAGTTTGTCATGCTGAAATAGTTAAGTTTAAGATTTAAAAGGTTATGTAGAATTTGTTCTAGAATGTTTACGAAAGTGCAATGGAAAGATGCCTCAGAAGTAGGCAGCTGATTCAGTGTGTTTGGCTTTGGTAGGCAGGAGGGTTTGCTGTCTGCCATATTTGTCCTTTTGTAATTTTATTCTCTTTCTTTTGTCACTTTTGTTCACTCTGACTTAGTCAGTGGCATATTCTCTTTATCTTCACAAATATGAATATTCTGCTTGGTTTTGCTAATGGCATATTCACTTTTTTTTTGACTGCTGATTTATTGTTTTCACAATAGATGTTGTTTAGGAGCCTATCATTTTCCTAAACCTTTATGCAATGCATGTTCCCCAAAACAAAGTCAATTTTTTGTTTATTGGGAATTAGAGTTGATGTTGTGAGGCAGATTGTTGTGCTCTTAACTTACACAGATTTGCAGATTTTGTTTGCTGCTTTATTTTTCCGTAGCATAATGCTTCTGATTCCGGTAGTTTTCCTTGCTAGAAATTGTTTGTCTTATTTTTATCTTTGAATAATTTAAGATCGTCATAACCTTGCATGAATTCTGCTGTCTTTCCAGATTGTCATATGGAAAATTGAAAGGCAGCCAGGTGAAGAAGATTCTTAAGATATCAACTTTCGGGATTTATTGTAACTTGCTTGAAGAAAATGCAAAGATTGAGGATGTCCATATCTTCACATTATGCAGTGATTCAAAACTTGATCCTAAGCGATATGATTATCTTGTAAACCCATTTGATTTAACAGTGTCTCTATGGGTATGTGACCTTGACCATGGTATTTTGTTTCCTTGCTCTTTTCTCATGATGTTCCCTTGATGACCAAGAAGGTTTTCTAGATTGTGATACATGTCCTATATGACTGCATACAAGGAATTTAAGTTCTCTATCCTTTGAAAATATGTTTGGTGAAGGGCTCCTAGAAGTGTGTTTGTTTCTCTTTGACATTACTGTCTACCACTTTAAGGATTGTATTTGTTAGGAGTTTGACAAGGATATGAAAATTATTTAGGACTTCACTAGGTTGTTTGTCCTTATTCTATGGAAAGGACACAATAGCAGACTATTATTTGTTTTGGAATGTTTCATTGAATAAGATGTTTTACCAGAATCTCTCTCTCTCTCTCAAAAAGGCTGATTATATAGTCGGAATTGGTTATACTAGTAACAGTTAGTGTGAGAATAATCATATCCATGGTGATGGTGCACAGGGCTAAGGTCAGAGGTGAGGTTATGTTTGAATGTTTCGTTGTCATTATTCTTTTTTAATATATATTTTCAGAGCAATTATCAGGGATATACAGGATTACAAGGATGTGTTTTGGCAGCAGATTATTCTAAAATGCCAGTGGGATGGAGATGTTGTCTGCTTACCTTTAGGAGGCTCTGCTGGTGCAGGTGTTTGTTTGGCTGATGAGCTGTTGGCTTTGCTAGAAAGTTGCATAGCCTATTAGGGATGAGCTGTTGACTTTGTAAAACTTGATGCTATTTATCAATGGCCTTGGACCAATCAATTGAACATTGATTTTCATGTTCTTTTGTTTATTTTAGGTTTTATTTTTTGTTATTATCAATTATCACGTACACTGTCCTCCCACACCCCCCAAAGAAAAGAAATCTGCATAACATGCAGATAATGTTTTCTGTTCATATCTTAACATAAGGTTCACTGTTTTTTCATACAGATGAACAAATCTGGGATGCTTGACACAACTCCTCAATACTCTATCATGGCTGAACTGACTTCTGTGGTTAGTATCTTTGTGATAAATGAGTAGAAATGGTTTTTGAACATAACTTCTACTTTTTATGAATGCTAACTGAATATCATATTATTCAATTTTGTCTTTCATTAGGTTGTACTGTTGAATGAGATTCAGTTGCAGCAAATTTTGAGTCTTTGGGATCACTTTTTGATCTGCTCATTAAGAGAGAGGTAATTTGCGGCTTTCTTGGTTGCATTGTGATTGAGAATGACATGATTGTTAATTATCCGGGATGCTTCTCATCTGGCTTCTTATGAGTCCCAATTTTGTAACAACTAGTCAATAACATCAATTGTTTTCTCAATTTATATGATGAGCCTTGTTAAATGCTCCTGCTTCCCAATTTTTTGCTAACAAGAATCATGAGCATGTGATTTTTATACTTGAGGTGCATTTAAAATTCTGGCTCAATAGTGTGTTATGAGAGTTGTGAGTGGGCAACAGCAGTTTCTAGACAACAATCTGCACAAAAATAACATCATCATAAGAAGAGAGAGAAAAAGTTGGGTAAAAAGGAAGGAGAACCAAGGGAAGGTCAAAGGGTTGCCTTTTCTCTATTGGTGGGTTAGTCCATGCCATTCCCATATCCTCTGTTACACCACCCCATAATCATGGGACAGCACTAGTCACAATTGATGGCAGGCCCATGCTACTGAAGGATACATTTAGCACCATAAGAGGCAGCACAAGAAAGGAAAACAGGGCAGTGACAAATACACTGACATAAAAAGAAAAAAGGTAAAGATGGACTGTAGTTCAAGATATAATGGCATCTGCAGCAATAGACAATTAACAAAGGATAATTGAGAAATGGGACCGAAAGCATGGATGAATTGGAAGTGGATAATAGCTCTTCTCGTCTATGGTAATGAAACTTTGTACAGTTATTTTGGAGATGGATGGGATCAGTGGAGCAGGGCAAAAGAGGTGAAGCAGAGAGGCCTTGGCAAACTGGACATGGTGGATGTTATAGCTTCTTCCTAGGTAACCTGGGAGCTGAAGGTGAGAAAGAGAGAACGAGGGAGCAAGTAGCTAGGAAATGGAAAAGGAAAGATGGATAAATTGGAAGGAGATAATAACCACCAAAGAAAGAGAGAGCTCAGAGGCCCCACGCTGCTTACTAGATCTTAATGCTGGCAATGATGTGAAGCAGGACAAGAGCTAGAAGCTGCAGGAATGCTGTCAGATGCATCAAATGATGAATCTAGGAATTGGTCATAGACAATGAGGATCGGCAGAAGCTGGTGCATTCCTACGAGAACTGCATGTTTTCTATCAGAGTCTCTCTTGAACAAGGTGAAATAAGGCCAAAATCAAGTGGAATCTGCAGGCCATGGTAATTGAAGATTCTGGAGTTTATATGGACCAAACATTTCATCAGGTTGCTATTGATCTTCCATGGTCCTCTAAGGTTCTTGAACCTAAGAGAAGTTGCAGGGATGAATTGTGGGTCACTGTAAAGCAGTGAACAGGAATGGGTTAATGCATTTCCAAGCTAATACTTGCAAAGGAGGAAGGTGGTGGATCAGGGAGCTAGCAGATAGTGGATACCTGATATGGGCAGATGATCCTAAATTAAGGAGTAAATGTGTTGGATCTCCAATTCGAACTCTCCACTCCATTTTGAATCTTGGGTCAGAAAGATGGCAAATCATACAGTGAAGAAGGGGGTTGAACTGTGATGCACACTTCAGGGTATTCCCTGAGAGCTAAGGAGGGTTGATCAGGCTACATTGAAGGGGGCAATTGCTTCATATGCCCAAGGAAGTGGTTGTTAGAGAAGGGGGCAGAATGTATATGGTGGTGATGTCTGTAGAGCCTCCATCGCCAGCCAATGGAGGCGATAGGAAGCCAGTGCCACTCATCTAAAGAGGATAGTGGGTCTGCTTGGAAGTGGGCTGATGTCATTGGTTCCTACAGAACCTACTATGCTCAGCATAATGTGGCGGTCTCTCTGCAACAACAAGAGCATGGGAAGCAAAAACTCGGCAGTGTGTCCAAACCTGACAGTTCCAGTTAGATGAGTTGGCTGAGTCATGGGAGCTCAAGCGTCTGCAAAGTGACACTGGGAGAGACACCTGAAGATCTGATATGGTAGTGTGGCTCCTCTTCAAACTACTTGATAGTCTTGATCATGGTCTTCAGATCCTCCCTAATAAACTCTTGGTCTCTTCCTCAGAGAATGAAGACTCCAGAATACTTGCTTCATCCTCCGTGAGTCTGGGTAGCAACCGTCAGCCACTTGTTGTCTCCACAGCTCCATTTTTTTGAAAAGGTGAGTATAACATATGAATTGGCCAAAAGCAGCCTTACAACAGAACTAGAAACAGGAATTGGCTGGGGCCTGTCAGTTTCCACAATCTGGTTTTTAATTCCTTATTCAAGCTTCTCATCAGTCTTTTTCCCAGCTGCATTTGCAGACTGCAGTGTAAGATATTCTGCATCCCTTAGATTCTTTTATGATTCCCCTGACTGGATAAGACTTCGAGTTCCACATACCTTGTACTAATTTCTAACACGGAAGGAGCTGAAGAGATGTCTCAATTCAGACCCACTAGTCTGCTTAACAATAGCTACAAAATCTTTACCATGTCTCTTGCGATGAAGTTAAGGAGGTGACAGAGAAGCTAGTTGATGGAAAGCAGACAGCATTATTCAGAGGAGTACATTTTGGATACTTACATGGTGTCACAATAGTGTTTACATGATCAAAAGTCAAGAAAGAAAACGGAGTTAGACTGTGAAGCTAGATTTTGAAAAGGCTTACGACAAAATTAGCTGGAGTTGCATTAACGGAGTCCTCCACATTATGGGTTTTGGGAATAATTAGAAGAACTAGATGCATGCATAGCTACAATGAGCTTTTCTATCCTGGTGAATGGAGAGCCACATGGTTTTTAACATAGTTCCTTATTTCACCCTTTTTGTTCATGTTACTTACCCAAATACTCAGCAAAATGTGGGAAAGAGAAGCACAATGATCTGATCCAAGAGTGCTATTGGGAGCGATAGGCTGGCCCTACCCTTCTCCAATATGCAGATGATACAGTTTTATTCACTCCCGATGAGCAAGCTGAATTAGGAAACATAAACGTTCTTTTAAATCTTCTGGAAGTGGATGAAGGGCTGAAGGACAATTTCACCAAGTCAGAGGTGGTTGGAATAGGGCTTACTGATGATTCAGTTTTAAGGCTTGAGCAGACCTCATCGACTGCAAAATAACTGTTTTTTCATATCAAATATGTGTGTCTACCTCTTACTGATGGACGGTTTCATTTCAGGGTTGGAAAGCCAAACTTCTATCAGCATAAGAGAGGTGGGTGCTATCCAAAACTCCTCTCTAATTTTCTATTATATTATATTCTGTCCTAAAAGTCCCCAAGACTGTGGAAAAGAAATTGCAGGGTGTTAGTAGTTCTTTCTTTTGAAAAGGATCCTTGCAAGGTAATGAAGGTCTGCATTTGGTAAGCTGGAAGGAGGTGTGTAGAAGCAAAGAAGGGGGCAGCATTGAGTTAATAAACATTCAAAACTTCAACAGATCATCTTGCTAAATGGCTTTGGAGATAGTCAAAATGAAGAGGCTTTCTGGATGGAGGGTTGTAACACCTAAGGATCAGAATTGTACCAAGTGGACATTGGTTCCAGCTACTCCTTTGACGTTAGCACAGTTGTGTGGACATTGGTTCCAGCTACTCCTTCGACGTTAGCACAGTTGTGGAGGAAACATCTGCAAGAATATTGTATTTATGGAAGAGTGAATTATTTTCAACATAGGTTATGGGAGGAGGATAATATTCTAGGAGGACATATGGTGTTTAGGACAACCCTTTCGATGTGGGATGGATGGTGCAAACATGACCTTGTTGAACAACAGGTTGAGGATATCATTTGATAAGTCAGTCCCATGGGATCACACCGATCACACGCAGTTCAGAATTAGCAGTGCATGGTTGGCAGCACTGGAGTTCATGGGGGTGGGGGTTTGCTGGCAGTGGCATGGCAAGCAAGCAGGGCATGGGAGCACTAGTGTTGGTGTGCTGGTGTGGGCTGTGGCAATGTGCGTGGTTGACTGTACTGGGTTGCTGGGTGAGAAGAGAATACAGATGGGGCAGAAAGAAGAAGACAAAGGGGAAGCGAAGGTGGTGGTGGGGTGTCCTGATGTGCACAGGAAAGAGGAGAAAAAGGACAGAAGAAGAAGACAAAAGAGGAAAGAGGACAAAAAGAAGAAGAAAGGGGCAAGAAGAAAGTTGGCTAGTTGGAGCTGCACAAAAGAAGAAGAAGAAGATGATGATGATGATGATGAAGAGGAAGGAATAAAAAAAGGAAGAAGAAATGATGGCGGCAGTGGTATTGGTGGCAAGCCGCTAACTCTCTCCCTCTCGGATTCTTCTCACAAGGCAAACAATTAGGGCCCCTCTCCTCCTCCTCCAAACAATCAATAATCTTGGTTACATGGGTACCCTTTTTTGTAGGGAAATTCATTCAAATGAAAGACAAAATACCCTGAAGCCCAATAACTAAAGAGAAAAATACATTATAAAAAATAAAAAAGACCTGAATAGCCATCACTGTCCTAATCAAAGGGAAAATACATAATATAAGAAAATATCAATCCTGCTACTCATGAAGATTGTCGCTGAGACACGGTGATGTCAAGACAGTTGATGTCAGGACCGTGCATTGGGGATGCTGGCTTGTCATTCTGCCTGGCTCCTGCATCACCTTTGCCTATCAATTAAATCATTTGTATGACCTGAGCATAGACAAAGGTAAAGAAATATGCTTTCTTTTTTTATGCAAACTCACCGCATGTGTTTTGAATTTAAAATTCAGAGAGGGTTGACAGAAGTGGAAACCATGAAATTTGCTAAATTTTGAATGTTCTGAATAGTATGGTCCTGCATACTAACACAGAGTACCTAGAAGATGGAAATGGGATGAAAGTGGAGATTTCCCAGTGAGATCCTTTGTCAAATTTATCAGCAGAATAGATGTAAGATCCTGGTTTTGAGGGTGAATGTTCTGGAGACAAGATTAGGATTCTTTTGTTGGAAATTAGCTCTAGGAAGATTGCCTACAGCTGATAGATTAGCTTTATCACAGATGTTAAGAAGGCTGCCCTTTTCTGCAACATATTCACTGAAACTACAAAGCATCTCTTGTTTCATCATTCAAGTGGAACTATAAAAGTTGTGTGGACCATAATTTTTGAATGTTTGCTAATCAGAGATTGGGATCCCAAGAGCATTGAGGATTTAATGGAGGGATGGAAACATGTGTCCAGGTAAAAGGAGTGCAGGCTGGTTTACCATCCTTCCAGCAATCATATGTGCTGTCTGATGAGAAAGGAATAACAGAATACTCTGGAATATGGCCTCAGTGTACGTGATATCTCGAGGAGTAGAGGACAGTTAAGCTTGTGGAAGGCTTGTTGCTGTTTATTGTGAAGATGTGCAAGGAGGACTCAATTGTTCAACAGTGAATCAAGTGCTGGAGTAATTTGGTATCTTTGCATAGCTGTCTCTTCTTTGGAGCTCCTGTACTATTTAGGTTCGGGTTGGGCAAATCACGGGGGACATGCATAACTGAATCTATCGTGTCGATAGATACATGGTCAATAGGGTTGCCTGGGTTACGTACTGTGGCACATTATATTCATGTTCTTTTATTTATATGGACTTGCCACCTTCAGCAAAAAGAAAGACGATAAAGAATAGGCAGTAGAAAGAAGGAGAGTTGCCAAGCAACAATAACAATGAGAAGAAAGAAGTAAATAAGAAAAATTGTAATCAAGTGCGTCAAGGGAAAGACAATGATTTGGGTAATTGAAGAGTAAGAAACTATTGCAGAACAGTATAAGAATATAATCAGTGGCAGCATGAAAAAAAGAAGAAACCAAATAAGAGCATGAACTACAGGGATATATAGAAACAAGTCCTATGGAGCATTTGAAGAAAAGGGCCAAAAGATAAACCAGGTGAGACTTGAGAGGGGGAATTTGTGTGAAGTAAGAAGTGGATTGCGGAATAGATTAAAGCAACTGATGAATTCAGGGAGGGTTGTTTCCCTTATCATATAGTCCTGCTTAATTTCATTAAAATAGTGACCCTTGAGGCTCATGGTAGCACTTACCCTTCATACTTCATATCTACCATTAGTTAGAATTCTGTGGGCAAATTAAAATTTAAGAATTATTGGAATGCCCTAATAAAAGACTCTTAATAGAGTATGGTCACATGAAGATGAGATGAAGTCACTGCATAAAATAAGGTTAGAATGATTTTATAAAGAAAGATATGCATCAGCTGATTTTAGAAGTGCATTTCAGCTTTGAGTTGAAAACATCAGGGCAATCAAGCAT
Source organism: Amorphophallus konjac (assembly GCA_022559845.1). Classification (NCBI taxonomy): domain Eukaryota; kingdom Viridiplantae; phylum Streptophyta; class Magnoliopsida; order Alismatales; family Araceae; genus Amorphophallus; species Amorphophallus konjac. Next base: position 252,594,233 of record CM040118.1, on the reverse strand, counting down.
TCGTGAAGTCTGTGAACTGAATTTCTATGCAAAAGGCTGTTATTTTGAAAAATTGATCTTTCAACAATAGTTTCAAGCCAAGGGATAATTGTATCAATGGATCAAATGATTCAAATCCGCACCTGATCTTAACAATTGTTTTTCTGCTATGACCTTCACTCTCTCTATAATCATATTTGTTTCAGATTGTTAAAAAATGGAAAATTCTATTTGCGCATCCCTTTTGCCAGAATGCATTGAGCTACCTGTAGTGCTTGATGGTGAACATAACTATTCTGTGGATACTACAGATATGGGCGTTATCGGCCTGATTACAACTCTTTATCAAGGAAGGTTGATGGTTGGCAAATATTATGGTGGCGCTATGCACAGCACTCTATTTTAGCAGATGTTCAACGGAAGTTGAGGAAGACTTCTTGGAGTAGTCTTGGAAGGAGAATGTATGTCAGAATTCTGACTTCATATTGTTTTTAAGAAAGATGCATTTTTTTGCACCATACTGGTACATTTTGAACAATATGGGGCACTTCTTTCCCATTTTCTGTTGAGTTTCATGAACTGCTTTGTATGTGCATTCGTTACTTATGTGAAGTTCCTGTTGCAGCGTCCTTTTCTCAGGACTTTATGCTTGTTCAGATGCACATCTTGTTTTTCTCATTTATAAAATTCTTGTCTTTTTTGTCCATTTTTTGTCTTGTTTGTCCATTTGATTACTATTTTATTGGATCAGGCGAACCAAATCTCCTAGAACCAGATTAAGACTGAAATCAGCTGATTTGGATAGGATCAGGTTGCTTCACTCTTATCTTTAACAAAGGCCTTAAAGAAAAACGAAAAGAATAAGCTAATTCTCACATCCATGGTCATGATTGACAAGTCCCCATTTGACATCCAATCCCATGTATAGGAAACTTTGGACAAGCATTAATTTACGTACTGATGAGGTTAAACTAAAGCCCGTCTATTAGCATAGCTTCTTGTATGTGAGTATCGATCTCATCTTCAATGGCCCCAATTCCAATAATTCTTCTTGTTGAACTGTCTCCAAATGTAACTTGTCCGCCTTTAACTTACTTTAATATTTTGAACAGGGTTTTATTCCCTGTCATGTGCTTCGAGCACACCCAGTCTAGGTACCATTTAGAATTCCTGGTGCTCGGACCTCCCTGCAAGGAAATCAACGAAGAGATTTATGAATTCAAATGGCTTTAATCCGTAGAGCATCAAATACTCTAGCACCCTATTGTCAGCTAGACAGTATCAATGTTCCACCCAATTGCTCCCAGATGAGCTTAACGGTGGATTAGAAATGCACAAGGAAATAAATGAGTTAATCGGACAAATAGATAGACAGAGAAGACAATATAAATACGATGAAGAACTTTTTCCTCTAGAATGCTTATTGAGCTCGAGGACTTCAAGGATGAAACTTTCACTGCAGTGAAGTCCTCCCTTAGCGTGAATGTGAGGAAGCAGAGTGCTGGGGATGCTTTGATTGTAGAAGAGTGTTTGAATGCTTGATCTTTTGCTCAACAGTGTTCGGTGTGCATCTCTTCTCTTGGCAACCTTCAAGTATTTATAATGTAAGAATTTTATGTCCTTTATATACAACATCCTCCAACGGTCGGATTTCTAGCTCTCAATACACAGAGATCTGCATATAGTTCCATCGTGGAATGTTAGGTCTTTGTCCTCTTCATAGCTTGGTTACTCTAGTCTTTGTCCAGGTAGTAGGTAAGGCAGATCTTCTACTGCAGATATACATTTGTCTGCATGTTTTCTTCTTTCGTGCTTGTATCCATTATCTTCCAAGAAGAGCACACCTGTAGGTATACTCAAAACATCTCTGCCATGCAGGCTTTTAATTGCGACGTGAGATATAATAGAGAAATTTGAAATACCATGTGAATAAATAAATGAAAAAGTAATATATGCTTTATGTCTTTTCCGTTTGAAGAGACAATATGCAACATAATATGATTTTATATGCCTTGGGAATATGCGAGTATCTCAACGGATACTGAGCAATAAATGCAGATGTGAGATATGTATATACGTCTGATCGGAGGCGTATCTCTAATGATATGAGGCATTAAATGCATGTTACAGGGTTGGTTAAATGGTCAATACTCCTTTCCATGCAGGATTGCGGTCCTTGAGATATTGCGCGTTACTATTTTCCTCAAGGTATTTCACACGCTTGTTTTTACGAGGTGATTGGTCAATTATTATACAATCATGTGAGGACACGTGTCACTTAAATAGCGAGAAACAAAAAGTAGGCACTTTTGTCATTTCATCTAAGGTAGATGTAAAATCGCCTATCAATAAGTGTTCTCGTAGGCACTTTTGTCGTTTCATCTAAGATAGACGTAAAATCACCTATCAATAAGTGTTCTCGTCTTTCTAACTTTGATGTTTTCCTAAGGTAGGTGCAATATCGCTTACCTCTGTCTTGATTTGCGTGTCTTCTACATCTGTTACTTTTGCTTCTAGGATAGCAGGAATTCCACCTATTTCAGTTGTGGTAGGTTTCCGCCTATCTTAGTTATATTTTTGAAGTAGTAGGAAAACCACCTATCTCTTTTATGAAAGGCTTCCGCCTATCTTCTTTACATTCTTTGAGATAACAAGAGACCTTTCGCCTAACTCCTTTATATTCTTAGGATAGCAAGAATTTTGCTTACTGCTAGGCGGCCTTTTCGCCTAACTCTCGAGACTTAGGCGATTGATCGTGTATAAATTTTTGTCGTTATGTGCGTAGACGATATATCGTCTTATAAGTATTTTTGTACTTAGACAACATTCTCTTTATTCTATCCCAGATTATATGGAGACTTGATTTTTGGTAAAACCTATAATATATTAATCACTGCGGTAAATAATCATTTATGTTGTCATAGGCCAAAATATTAATTTTGTGGAAAAGGCATTTTCTCAACAGTGGCCTTGGGGTGGACCTTGGGTAGTTAAGCGTTTGCACTGGGATGGCTTGTTGGCCAATCAGACCATGTATGGAAGGAGGGAAGGCGTTGGAGGTAGCCGGGGTTCTGATGTGTTGAGGTTCAATCCTTCGAGTCAAGCCTTGGTGGTTAGAGTGAGGGACCTATCCCACCCTGGGCAAGATATCCTTCGAGTCAAATTTATTGGTAGCAGAGATCAAGGGAGAAGTGATTTAAAGAGGGGGACAGGAACATAATTTACTTCCACAGACTTGCTTCGGGTAGGAGGACAAATCACATTGTTTGCATCAAGGCTGGGGATCAGCTGTTTCACAGGGAGAAAGATATCAGGAAGGCTGCCAAGGACTTCTGTGTTGCCCTTTTCATTGAGGAGCAATCGAGCAGACCTGAGTTTGCACATGATTTGCTTCCACAACTCATTGACTCAGAGTGAGGCTCTTGTGAGTTCTTTCCTCGAGGAGGAGGTTAGATAGGCGGTTCTTGAGCTTGTAGGTGATAAGTCCCGGGGGCCAGATGCCTTTCCTATGGTCTTCTTCCTGCATTGTTGAGAAATTTTAAAGGAAGATCTCATTGGTGCACTTATAGAATTCCATGAGGGAAGGACTCATTTGAGGGGTATTGACAAAACCCTTTTGATCTTGATTCCTAAGAAGGGGGCTCAAGATTTGGCTGACTTTCGTCCCATTAGCTTGTTGAATAGCACTTACAAAATCATTTCTAAGGTGCTGGCTAGAAGTCTTTATAAGGTGATTGTATAACTGGTCAGTGGAAAATTTGGGGACTTTCATGAGGGGAATACACATCGAGGAGAACTTTCTTGTTGCTCATGAGTGTTTATATGCCTTGAAACAATAGAGAAAGAGGGGATTGGTTCTCAAACTAGATTTCGAGAAAGCTTATGATAGGTTTAACTAGAGCTGCCTCTTTCAGGTGCTTGCCAAGGTGGGCTTTGATCAGAGATGATCACGTGGATACAGGAGTGTTTCTCGTCTGCCTCCTTTGCTGTGCTCATCAATGGCCAGCTTTCTTCTTCTTTTCCCTAGTGGGAGAGGGCTAAGACAGGGAGACCCACTTTCTCCACTCTTGTTTGTCCTTGTAGCTCAACTTTTGAGTAGATTGTGGATAAGAGCTAAAGCGGCTTGGGTCATTTCAAGTTTTCAGGTAGACCAGCACATCACTAGTGTCACCCACCTATAGTATGCAGATGCCACTATTCTCTTTCTTGTCGACAAGGAGTAGCAGTTATATGACACCAGATTGATGCTAGAATTGGTTCAGGATATTAGTGGGCTGAAGGTGAACTACAGCAAGAGCTACATGATGGGGGATCAACATGGAAGAAACAACTATCAGGTGGGCAGCTCACATTTTTGGTTGCCTGATTGAGAATTTTCCTTTCTCCTATCTGGGTCTCCCACTTTCCCTAGGTGCTATTCGGTGTAAGGATTGGCAGGGCGTGGTGTAGAGAGATGTGTCCAAGTTCGCAGGTTGGAAGGCCAAATTACTTTTTTGTGGAGGTCGGTTGGTTTTGTGTAGATCAATTTTAGATTGCCTGTCGATATATTTTCTTTCCATCTTCAGGATTTCGAAGACGGTGGCTAAGAGATTGGATTCTATTTAGGCTAGTTTTTTTTTGACATGGTAGCGGGTGCAAAGAGAGAGGATGGCATGATATTTCATGGGACAGAGTTTGTCCGAGTAAGGAACCAGGTGGACTAGGCAAATGGTTGTGGAGGCTAGGGACTGATGGGGGATTGTGGTTTCGGCTACTCAGCCAGAAATACTATTCTTCGTCCAGAGTGTGGGATTTAGCTCCACCCCATTTGTATAATGTCTCTAATCTGGAGAGGTATCTGACAGTGTGTAGATTTCCTCAGAGTTAGTGTTCGGGTCAGTTTGGGTAATGGTGAAACATGTCGATTCTGGTAGGATAGGTGGTGTGGTGACTCGTCTCTTGTGGAGCACTTTCCTTCTTTGTTCACTGTTGCCAAGTCACCTGGGGCTTTTGTGGCCCAGTCTTTCGATTCTCAGTTGGACTTGGGCATTTGGGCCCCCACCTTCAGGAGGAATCTCACCTTACAAGAGATAAACCAGCTGGAACATCTCTTAACTTTCCTTCTCAAGTTCAGTCCAGACGGCATCAGGGCGGATACTAGGAGTTGGAGATGGGAGAGGGGTGGTCAGTTTTATGTTAGGTATGCCTATGCCCTTCTTTTTTTTGGGGGGGGGGGACGTCATCCTTTTGCACCTCACATTGGGCTACCAAAAGCCCACTCAAGGTGCAGCTCTTGGTTTGGAGGATTTCCCATGGGCGGCTGCCTACATGTGATCGGGTGGTTAGTTTTCTACCGCATATTTCTACCCTTTGTTGCTTGTGCGGAAATGAGGAGAATCTGAGCCATTTATTTACAGTCTGCCCTTTTGCCAAGGGCATTTGGGGGGGAGGATCGGCAGGACTTTCCAGCAACCTTTGGGGCATTTTGTAGGGTTCCAACAGCTTCTTGATTTGTGGCATCGGAGGTGGTCTCTCAAGGGCGACAAGATTATTTGGTGGCTTGTCCTCCATGCCACTCTTTGGGCCTCGTGGAGTGAAGGGAACAACATATTATTCAGAAGGGAAGCGAGGCCGGAAGATAGGGTGTTTTTTGGTTTGTGAGAAAGTGGCCTTTTGGACAAAACATTTTTGTAAAGTGGAGGATTTTAACTCCTCGCTATTTTTGTTACTGGGAGTTGATTGGGTACACCCTGGAGGTGTGGGCATTTTTTTTTGTAAAGGGGTTTGGTGTGATGATAGTCTATACTTGTACATGCCTCCTTTTCTTAATATATTCCCTGGTATCACCCACGTTTCCAAAAAAAAAATAAAAACACTTTTGCTTGAGTCCTTGGACCTGACAGCCAATGATGTTTATAGACAGGATCCCGGAGACATGTCTCTAAGAATGGAGAAAAATCTTTCACATGATGAACCAGTGGGACCGAATATCTTGTGGGTTGGAAATGCTTCTTTTTTTTGATCAAGGACTTTTACATGGAAGGAAACTATGTTTAGTATCAGTTTTATCAGCGGCAGATGTATTTTGGATTATTGCAGGGGATTTTTTATTGTTTATGCATTTTCACTCTAAAAGTGCATTTTAAAGTTTAGTTTCACTTGTTCTCAATGTTTGCCCTGTACCATACTTTCAAATCAGGTGCTAATTAATTTTTCCTTGTAATGCAGAAGTTACCGTCGAAAATATGTAAATCTCTATAGAAGAAAGCTGGAACTAATCCAACAGGACCAGGTTAAAGACAGCATTGTCTCTTTAAGATACAGATATCTTGTTTTATTTTTATTTTCACCCTAATGATTGAGGACATCTTTGCTCACATGTTCAAGTTTCACTTCTCGCTGTTGCCTCAAGCATTTGAAACAAGTATCATATGCATTTTTGCCCCCTTGATTGCATCTTTTATTCATCCACTTTGCTTGGGCTGCAAGATTAATCTTTAATAGTAAACTCCTGATGATGTAAGGGCCATCATACATTTAAACTGGTTGGTCTTGGATGCGGAAGACTTTTCTGATACCTTTTTTCAATAAGGTATATATCTTACATGCATATATTGCTTTGTAAGCAAAGATTTCTTGTATTGAAGATCACAAGATTTTATTATGCCCAAGCAGACAGAGTAAGGTGATTGTGAGTGCATCTGTGTTCAGATCGTATTACAATAATTTACAAAGTCTCGGGTAGTCTCAGTCATGAAAATCTTTAGTATGCTTACAGGAAGATAAATTCAGGAGGGCTCAGGCCCAACCCGACTTTCATAGTTTCGACTTCAGCCTATCTGAGGCTTGGTAAATTAGGCTTGGGCCCGACCCACAGGGAACTTTATAGGCCTGCTTCAGCTTGTCAAAATAAGTTATACTGTATGTAAACTATTTGACATTTATTGTAAGATAAGCCTTGGTTTTGGCTTCATTTGCAGAAGGCTATGAATGTGATTTTTGTCTCAGGCTGGATGGGCATGCCTGTTTTCTTTCCTAAGCTAATTATTTCCTACCCACCACCTCAGCCCCCTTTTTGATCAATCAAGGGCTTAATTTGCTTATTTTGGACCAGTTTTGGTCTAAATTGTCATTTTTCTGAAATAAGAGGAATACTTGCTGCACACCCTAATGTGCAGCAATTCCTAGTGAAACTACTTCCTGCCTTTTGAATGTTTGATTGGTCCATGCGGTGTCCATTGTGACATGCTGACAGACCTATGTGATCTGTCAGAAATCCAGACCCATTTCAGATTGAAATGGGCAGATTTGGAATAGAAAATAGGGTATTAGAATGAAATATAAAGCTTAGGAATGAAATACAGGTTACGAATGAAGTATACAGGTTTGGAATAAAATATATTTCATCCCGTTCCTTTTTTTTTTCGTTCCAAACATACATGTTTCATTCCTCCGAAATGGGTCTGGGTTTTTGACAGATCACATGGATCTGTTGACAGGTCACATCACGATCCAGTTGTGCCACAAAGACCAACTAAAAATTGGGGCACAGTTTGGCTAGGATTTGCTGCACACCAGGGCATGCAACAAGTATTGCTCTTCAAATAAATATAAGGGCTTTTTTTTTTCACGGCTTAACTTGGTTTTGCCCTCAGACTGAGATTTGAGTACTTTGCAAATAATGATTCACAGCCTAGCCTTTTCAACATACTTTTTGCCTTTTAAAACCCGCTCTGATGAGGCATATTTTTAATTTCTTTCCCTTTCTGTGTGTTTTTGCAGTTTTCTCAAACATTGGGTATTCTTGCAGTTTCAGACCTTTTGGGTATTTCTATAGTTTTGGACAGGGTTTGCAATCCCGGTCCGGGACGGCCCGACCCGCACGACCCGACCCAGGCGGTGGGCGGGACGCCCGGGCCATGGGTCATGACCGGGACGCTCCATATATTTAATATTTTATTTTAAATATAAAATGTTTTATAGGTAAGATAGTTAAGTGTCTTCGTCGGTTCAGGGGTGGTTTGGGTTCGAAACTCACCAATTACATGTGTTATTTTGATTTCTTTTTAAGATTTTCATATAAAAAACTCAAAACCTTAAGGACGTTCAACAGATTCGAACCCAAGACGTCTTAATCGAAGCGCACAAATCACGTAACCAACTGAGCTAAGAATTTTGTTGTATTAATATATATATAAAGAGTCTTTTTTTATTTTGACATTTGACGGGATGGACCGAGATGGAGCGAGACGGTAACGTCCCGTCCTGTCCCAGGACGTGACCGGGACGGCCGAGACGTCCGGGACGGCAAACCTTGGTTTTGGACCGTTTCTGGGTATTTTTGTAATTTCTTGACTTTTCAAAGGCTTCTGTCATTTCTTGACTTCTCGGGACATATTTGTAGTTTCTCGATTGTCTTGGACATCGCTGTCATTGCTTGACTGTCTGGGATGTTTATGCCATTTATTGATCTTCCGAGATAGTCCGATCACTTCTTGACTTTCTGGAGTAATTCTGTCATTTCTTGACGTTCCGGGGTAGCCCTGTCATTTGTTGACTCTTGACTTTCCTGGGCTTCTCTGTTATTTCTTAACTTCCTAGGACATTTCTTGGCATTTTTGGGTGTTTTTGTCATTTGTTGACTTCTTCTTAGTGCAATTTGTTAGTTCCTTTAGACTTATCAGTTATTTGTTGAGCTTTTAGGGTTTATTTGCAATTTTCTGGCCCTGTGTGGGTATCTATGCAATTTCCAGATCTTCCTGGACATATCTGCCACCTCCAGGGTTTATTTGCAGTTTCAAGATGTCTCTTGGGCTTACCTACCATTTCTCAAGTTTCCGATGTTTATTTGTAATTTCAAGATTTCCCTAGACATATCTGCCATTTCTTGGCCTTCTAGGATTTTTTGGATTGTTTTCGCAAGTAGGGGTATTCTCGTAATTGTCATGCGTACCAGGGTTCTTGGGTTTGACAGCTCCTGGTCAGCCTTAAGCAGGGTTCAGGAGAGCGCAGACCACTTTAGGGAAGTGTCATGGCTCTGCTCCATTGAGTCGTGCAAACGGCGTGAATTGGAACAAGGGCTTTTGGTAATTTCTGTACAGGTCAGGAGCTTTGTGCAGTTTCTAGACTGAACATGAGCTTTTATACAATTTTTCCATAAAGGGTATTTCTATAATTTCTGATATTTCAGGGTTTTTCTGCAATTTTTGGACAACAGAAGATATTTTTGTAATTTTACATCTTTCAAGGGTTTTCTGCAATTTCTGCACATAAGAGGATTCTTCCCATGATATCCAAGGATTTTCATGGACTTTGGCTTTTTTCCCGACATTTACATGGTTTCTTCATGATTTCTGGAATTTTGCATCATCAAAACATGTCAAATTTTGATGATAGAAGATCACAAAATATATTCCCAGTGTGAGGGGCACATCAAGGATGGCAGTATCGGTTTCGGTACCGGTTTTGGCCGGTCCCGAAATCGATACGTACCGGTTTCGGTATCAGTTTCGGTTTCGGCCGAAACCGGTTGAAACCATTCAAAAAACTCAAAAAATTAGTAAACATGTCCGGTTTCGGCCGAAACCGTCCGGTTTTGGACCGAAACAGGTGAGTTTCGGCCGAAACCAATATGGTTTCGTCCAAAGTCATTAAAAAAGTATTATTTAATAGGTTTCGGACTTGCTACAGTGTTAAGGTCCGATTTCGGATCAGTACCGGCCGAAACCGATACGTTTCGGCCGATACTGCCTTCTATGGGGCACACACTCTTTGTGGGTTTTAATCAACAACAAAATATCTTTGAATCTCCAAACCCTCAAGAGCTCAAGAGCTTTAGGAGATAACAAAACATCTTGAATCTTCAAGCCACCAAGGGTTTTAGGAGCTCCAAGTGCTCCTTCGTGCGACTTCTCCAGGTGCCTCCTCCGTTTCTTTCTCCATGCCTCTTAGTGTGGTCAACCTCTCCCTTTTATAGGCGTGAAGTGAAGCCAAGTAGGGGTGCACTCCCCACAGTGGATTGCACACGCATTAATTGCTTTGGAGGAGGACCCTGATGAACTGTGGTGGTGGTAGGATTCTCTTTCTCCTCCCTTTTTTTGTCTTCTTCTTTGTTTGCGCATAGGAGAAAGGGGTTGGAGGTTACCCCCACTTGGAGTGACCGGGGGAGGTACACCCCCAGTTGGAATGACCGGGGGAGATACCCCCACTTGGAATGACGGGGGGGGGGGGGGCACTCCCGGTTGGAATGGCCGGGGGGGCACCCCCACTTGGAGTGACCGGGGGGAACACCCCCGGTTGGAATGACTGGGGGAGGTACCCCTTGTGGCGGGGGTACCCCCTGGTCTGCACTACCGGGGACCTCCCCTGGTCTGCACAGCCAGGGGTGGCTCCCCCCAGTCTGTACAGCCGGGGGTCCTCCCCCTGGCCTGCGTTGGCCCAGAGAGAGAAGGAAGAGTGGGAGGTGGAGTCCAGGGATTTTTGTCTTTTTGACTGCTCCTTGATGCCGTCTTGCTGTCCCAAGACTTCGGAGCCCAGGGATTACCCCTCGGCTTGTCAGAAAAATTCCGTAAAAGCACGAAGCATCCACTTTTTGTTGTTTTTGTTGTGTGGGTACGTGGCTTTATGCTGCCCACCAAGTGTTCAATGGAATTACCGTGTATTAAAACACGGTGGATTTATGGGAATGACCCCACTTAGGGAATCCTGGGACTATTAAAATTGTCCAAGCATGGAACCACAGTTTTACACCGATTTATGCTGTCGCATGATGGACCGGATTTAAATGACTATTTTTCTCTGAAAATATCAGAAAAATACCGGAGATTTTTGGGGTCCAATGCCTCCTTATTAGATATGGTATTTGCTCTCCATTTTGAATGTGTTCTTTAATGTTGTGAAAGCTATCCAGTTCAGGAGGACATTGTCCACTTGCTTACAGAATGGAACTAGATTGATCCATAATGGCAATAAAAGGAAATACGGAAGCTATGTTAAGATGCTACACTGTGGGGGAGAGGAATAATAGACATTTTGGAATGAGTTCAGATCCCCCTGCTGAGATTATTAAATGTTGTATGTACTTTTTTACAAGAGAGTTTGTCATTGTGATAATAGAACAAGGGAGTCTATCATCATCTCCTGGTTATTTAATTGGAGAAAGTTGATTGTGTAATGGAGATGTGCAATAGTTATTTTGGGGATTGTTCTGTAGTAGAGTCAATAGTGGTTCTTAGGGGACCTTTGCTCACTTGCACGTGCATACCTTATGCTTTTTATTGAATTATGGCACTTTGTCACCTTGTAAAATGAAGATACACGGGGGTGCAAAAAAAGGTTGACAAAGGGCGTAGGGCGGGTTTCGAACCTGGGTGGCCCTGTGATCGGTTAGCTCCCCGCACCACTCCGCTAGGTTCCTCATTATTTAAAAAAAAAATATTCCAGTAAGCCCTACTTTATGGAGCTAAACTAATGGGTTGAAAATAATGTATCTGTTGCTTCCCTTAAGGCTTGAGGTCTTTTCTAATTCGTGATTGATTAATTTAACCTTTAGTTGCTGCTTGATTCAACCTCTTACTACTGGTTGCAAACGATTTTATGCGTTTGGTGTCGTGAAAGGATTTTTGTTGACATGATGCAAGACAATTGCACCTTTTTAGCATGTCAGCAAAGATCCTTTAGTTAAAGATTTTTATTAACCGATGTATCTTTAATGACAACAGCATGTCAGCAAAGACATTTTGGAGGAACTGGAGCAGATGGATAAAGAATGTGAAATTGATGAGATCTTGAACTACAGGTCCATAGCTGAGAATCAAATACAGGTAATGCTTGTGTATGGATGTAACCTCTGTATGTGTGTGTGGGTGCACATTCATGCATGTGAGTGTGTGATGTGCATGCGCATGTGCATGTGCATGTCCATGCATGCATTTATGCAGGCATGTGGATATTATTGTCTTTTATGATTTAAGTGGACAAGGTCTTTTTCCCCAATGTTTTCCTCAAGAAAAAAATCATCATGGCATGAGCTAAAATCTGTGTTATGAAATCCTTTTCAATTTTTGCTACTGTAAATTTTGTAGGTTAATTTGTCATTCATCCGTTTGCTCTCTTCAGACGACAAACAACTGTTGCTTCTATTCTCATAATTCTTTTAATGGCCCACTGTTTTGCGAGCATGGATATCCAATGTGCTATTGATTTGCTTATTATTATTGACAGTATTCCATATGACATCCTGCCTAACATTGATTTCTGTTATAATGACCATTTATTGGGTTTTAATTTTATATTAACAAGGTCCCTTGTGTTCTCTCCCTTCCAGAATCTCTCTTCTATTCCCAATTTCTTCCAATGAAGCCGCAAGACAGAGGTATTCTTGTTCCAGCTGTGGCATGTAGACTTTTGAAAACAGCAACTAGTGAGCAGTTAGATGGAAATTAGTCGGATTTGAGAATCTACAGAGAAGGGCGTATTCTCCCGGCCCTTAGTGGGATTGTCGGAGGATTGAATGACATTTCTCTAGCAGATTGCTGTTAATTATTTGATAAGAATAAACAAGTTGCCATTGCCTACATCCAAAAAATGAACTGGAAATAATTGATCGTAAAACTGTAAAGACGGTCACTGGATTTCATTGAGTAGTCTACATTTACAATATCTAGTCTGGAGGCATCTAAATATCTTGGAACAGGGAAAAGTGGGAAGGTCAACTACTTGAAAATTTGTACTGCTAGGCACACTTACGGTTAATTGCCGCAGCAGGAATTTTACTTGGATGCTGTCAGGTGTCTCCTGTCCTAGTGACCACTTGGAGAGACTGACTTTCTGGTTGGAAGTGAAAGAAGTTCTGGATAGTCAAACTCTGGGGTGCCTGCTTGGAGATTAATTCACTTAGAAATCCTGGTGAAAGTAATGAGGACAAGACGATGGCTGCTAGTATGGAGCAATCGAGGTATGCAAAACCGGTTCCGGTTCTAGAACTGGTCAGGGCTGGTTCCGATACTGGAACTGGTACGAACCGATACCGGCCGGTTCAGTACTAGTTCCCCTCATTTAAGTATATATTTATATATGGGTTTAAAAATTGGAAAAAATGTAACAAAATCATAAAAAAGAAAAAATTCATAGAATGCAAAATCATACATGATTTAACATAATCAACAATTTAACACATATATTTGAAAGTTTAGAACTATAAAATACTTTTTTTCTTCACCATTAATTCATTGAAAGATTGAAACTTAAAAGCATTTCTTTGGGAAATTGAGTCATTGAAAATACATACTCAATAGTTAATGGCCATATGAATGTGCTTCGTGGAATTGTGGATAAGTTGAAGATCCATCCCCATCTTGGTCCATTTGTGCATATCTATAGCTAAATTATGCATCGACCATTTCAATCCATTGCCCCAAGAAGTTACCATTATTACTGTTCCCTATGTTGGCAATACTGGATTCTCCAAGTTCGTTTCCAGTGTACTAGCCCCAAGGCTCCCAATGGGAAGAATAAGAGCCCCCTACATTATGATGTTAGTCTTGTGTTTGTGCATGTTGCTCCCAAGAGGTGGTCTTGTGTTATGATCTTGTGGCTAGGACTCCCAATGAGATTGTGAGTTTCCTCCATGATACTATGGTCTTATGTCTTGCTGCCCCAAGTGTCCCAATGAGAAATACCTCCATAAGGACCATAACTATGATCATCTTCTTGTTGTTTAGCAGCTTGCATTGCCTAAGAAGTTGGACCACCTCCAAATTGTATAGGTACTGTGCATCTATCACCGTTGTCGTTGTCATCATCATAATTTGACTCATCTTCTCCTCTGTAAAAAAGCTTAACCCCTCTTTTTCCAGGCTAGACAGGTTCCTAGTGTCATTTGATTGGGAGGACCACTTTCCTCATGTGCAGGTGTCTACTTTGACTAGATCAATGTCGGATCACAAATCTCTTCTGTTGAGGACCAGCCGCATACAAGGATGAGGAGGAACTTCAGGCTTGAAAGGTTTTGGTTCAGAGATGTAGATTTTATGCACACTATTAGGTAGGCACGGAATGGGCATAGGTGTGAAAGGTCTACTATGGCTAGGCTGGTGGGCAAATTGAAGTAGGTGGCTCAAGCTTTCAAGGTCTGGGGTGCAGATAAAATCCTTCCTGGTAGATCTGCTAAAGATAGGATACTGTATCATATTTAGGGACTGGATTGCTTGGAGGAGGTAGGGCTACTGCATGACTCAGACAGAAGGCTCAGGGATTCTTTTAGGGTTGACTTTTAGGAATCCTCACTAAGGAAGAAGATCTATTGGAAGTAGAGGTCAAGGGAGAGATAGATAAAAGAAGGGGATAGAAGGGATAGAAACACTTCATACTTCCTGTGCATTGCCTCTGGGAGAAGAGTCAACTCCATCACTTGTATCAAAGTGGGAGATCATCTCTTCTCGAGGGATGAGGACAAGGGAGAAGACGAGGGATTTCTACTCTAGACTTTTCACAAAGGAGGATATATGTAGACCGGTAGTTGCCACTAACCTCTTTCATTTTCTTTCTCTTGACTATAGGGAAGCTCTCTCCCAAGACTTCTCGGAGGAGGAGGTCACTAGGCGGTTTTCCCTCTTGAGGTGACATGGCACCAGGTCCAGATGGATTCCCACTTGCATTCTCCCACTAGTGCTAGGAGATCATCGTGGGGGATCTTTTAGTTGCAATGAGGGGGTTCTAGGAGGGGAGGGCTTACCTGAGAGGCATAAACCACACCCTCCTAGTCCTCATCCCCAAGAAACAAAGTGCTTAATGTTTCAGGGACTTCGGGCCCATTAGCCTTCTTAATGACACATACAAGATTATTACCAAGTTGTTGGCAGGTAGGCTTGATAGAGTGATTGGCGGACTAATCAATGGCTTATAAGGGGCATTCATCAGGGGTAGACATATTCAAGAAAACTTATTAGTGGCTTACGGATGTCTCTTTGCTACGAATACTCAGAGGAGGAAAGGAGTTGTGTGGAAGCTAGATTTTGCGGAAGCATATGACAAGGTCAACTGAGCATGTTTATTTGATGTGCTAGAGAAAATGGGCTTTGGTGACAGATGGATTGGCTAGATATAGATCTACATCACTTTCGCCACATTTATAGTCCTTGTTAATGGCAAGCAGACCATGCCCTTTTATAGTGGTAGAGGGCTCTGATAGGGAGGCCCTATGTCTCCCCTTCTATTTGTGCTAGTAGCACACATACTGAGTAGGATGTGGATGAGAGCAGAAGTTATAGGGTTGATTAAAGATTTCCAGGCAGGGAGAGGATCTACTGTATACAGATGACACTGTTTTGTTTCTAGTAGAGAATGAGCCCCAGTTGTTTGTAGTTAGGCTAATGCTTGAGATGTTGGAGGAAGTCAGTGGTCTCAAGGTTAATTTTGACAAGAGTCTCCTGGTGAGTGTGATCATGGAGGGTAGGGCTCTTGACTGGTGACATTTATTTTAGGCTGCCAAATTGGAGCTTTTCCCCTTTCTTGATTAGGCCTCCCGCTATTTTCAAGTCTTGTATTGTAGTGATTGACAGCCTATAATGTAGAGTTATGAGTCCAGACTAGTAGGATGGAAGGCGAGACTTCTATCCTATGGGCAGACAGTGATATTATGCAAGTCTATACTTGATAGCCTACCTATTTACTTTTTATCCATCCACCGGATTTCGAAAACGGTGGTCAAGAAGATCGAATCTATTTAGGCTAGGATCTTCTGACATGGTACTGGGGAGAGGACTAGAGGCTGGCATGATATCTCTTGGGATAGAGTCACCAGAAGGGCATGGGAAGTGTGGGCATGTAAAACATCAAACTTTAATATGACTCTTTTGTGCAAGTGGTTGTGGAAACTAGGTGCAGGTGAAGAAGGATTGCAACTAAGTGTCATCAAGGAGAGCAACTGTGGTAGAGTGAGGGCATGGGATATATCACCAGCCTCACAACATAATATCTCACCCATATGGCAGGGTATTTTGTCATGTTGAGACTTCATTATTGCTAGTGTTCAGGTTCAACTAGGAAATGGTGAGATGTGTCTTTTTTGGAAGGATAGATGGTGTGGAGAGTTCACTCTGGAGGCTTCTTTCCCGAGGCTCTTTGTAGTTTCACAACACCAATGGCTTCAGTTGCTCAGACATTTGACTGTCATTTGTCAAGAGGAACTTGGTCACCATCATTTAGGAGGAACTTTAGGCCAGAGGTGATAGATCAACTTCAGGACCTCCTCGGTCTATTGATCATGGATGGCAGTTTCGGCCGAAATCGAAGCCGAAACGTTTCGGTTTCGGCCATACCCGATCCGAGTTCGGACCTGTTTACTGTAGCAGGTCCGAAACTTAAACAACATATCGGTTTCTGTCCGAAACCGTCCGGTTTCGGCCGAAACCCACGTGAACCCCCTCCGATTTCGGCCGAAACCCAGTTGCTGTTTGTTCTCCCCCCCGAAACCCCATCCCACGGCCGAAACCCTGCGGCTGCTGCGAACTGCGCTGCTGCTGCCACCTGCTGTTGCTGCTGCGACCTGCTGGCTGCTGTTGCGAGCTGCTGCGACCGAGGCTGCGAGCTGCTGGCGCTGTCGTGCTGCTGCTGCGAGTGCGAGCTGCTGCTGCTGCCGTGCTGCGAGCCTGCGACCAAGGCTGCTGCTGCTAGCTGCTGCGAGCCTGCTGGAGGTGGACAGGGAGAGGCCGAGAGGGAGTTGCGCTGCGCACACCGAGGGCCAACAGTCAACACAACATCAAGGGTTTGATTGTTTTGTTTGAGGTTAATTTGATTGGGTTAATTTATGGTTTGAATTGTTTTGTTGTGTTATTTTGGTTGGGTTAAAAATTTGGGGTGAGCAAGCCTTGCTTATTAAATTTCTTCCAAGGGTGATTAAGGCCTTAAGGGTTAATTGCTAATTAAACTCTAATCAGTTTATAAAAATTGGGGCTTTTGTCTATTTTGATTTGTTTAAGCTCAATTGAACTTAAATTAAGCTTCATTGAGGATTTTGGGGTGGGAGCATGCGGGTAATTAATTTTTTTCAAGGGTGATTAAGGGTTAATTGCTAATTAAGCCCTAATTAGGTCATAGAAATTGGGGCTTTTGTCTATTTTGATTTGCTTAGGCTCAATTGAAGTTAAATTAAACTTCATTGAAGATTTTGGGGTGGGAGCATGCGGATAATTAATTTTTTCCAAGGGTGATTAAGGGTTAATTGCTAATTAAGCCCTAATTAGGTCATAGAAATTGGTGCTTTTATCTATTTTGATTTGCTTAGGCTCAATTGAAGTTAAATTAAACTTCATTGAAGATTTTGGGGTGGGAGCATGCGGTAATTAATTTTTTTCCAAGGGTGATTAAGGGTTAATTGCTAATTAAGCTCTAATTAGTTCATATAAATTGGGACTTTTGTCTATTTTGATTTGATTTGGCTCAATTGAAGTTAAATTAAACTTCATTGAAGATTTTGGGGTGGGAGCATGCGGCCATGCGGGTAATTGATAATTAAGCCGTAATTTTTCCAATGTACTTACAACTATACTATTTTTCTTTGACTGTCTTAATGCAGTATCATGCCTAGACGTCAGCAAACACAGGAGCAGCAAGGGCAGGAGGATCCGGGGTGGGCCCACCTGACCTTAGTTGATGCTAAGAGAAGAAAGGTGAAATGCAATTACTGTGGTAGGGAGCTACATGGCGGAATTACCAGAGGAAAGTAACATTTGGCAGGGGTAAGAGGAGAGGTGAGACAATGTGACAACTGTCCCCGAGAGGTGCGAGAAGAGATGCGCCAGTGCCTTCTGGGGAAAAAGGAGAGGGTGCAACAAAGGGCTGAGGATGAGGCTGAAATTGCTGAGGAGATTTCTGGCAGAAGGGTTAGGAGGGATGATGATGAGGAAGGCACTGAGGATTCTGATCCAGAGCTGACTGAAGTAAGGGAGCGTGAACAAGCCGCTCGAAGGAAAGGGAATGGACCCATGGGTTCAGGGACCTATGAGAGTACAGCTGCACGACGTCCTGACATTGGTGCTGCCCCACATACGCAGGGAACAGGTCCCATGGACAGCTATCTCTACAGAAGGTCCCAGGCTACACAACCTAAAATCAAGTCTGTATTGAGGGGTCAAAAAATCAGCAGAAGTTGCAGGGCATGCATTTAAAAGTATCTGCAAATGGTTTTTTCATGCAGGTGTCCCTGCACATGCAGCTTCAAGTGAATATTTCCAACCTATGATAGATGCCATAGCAGATGCTGGCCCTGGCTTGAAGGCCCCCTCACGTCGAGACATATACGGGCGTGGCCTTGAGGGAGAGGTTGAGGAGCTCCATGATTGGGTTGAAAGTTTCAAGCATATATGGGTGGAGAGAGGATGCACCATCATGTGTGATGGTTGGACTGGTACCACGAAGAAGTCCATGATAAACTTTTTGGTTTATTACATCGAAGGTACAATATTTGTGAAATCAGTTGATGCATCAGATTATGAAAAGAATGCAAATTATTTGTTTCATTTGATGGATGGCATGGTAGAACAAATTGGAGTGGAGAATGTTGTGCAAGTGGTGACTGATAATGAAGCCAATTACAAGGCTGCAGGGAAGAAATTGATGCAGAAGCGCAGTCATTTATATTGGCTCCCATGTGCAGCACATTGTTTGGATCTGATGCTTGAAGACATAGGGAAGGAAAAGCATGTGAAGAAGACAATTGACAAGGCACAAAAAGTCACACAGTATATCTATGGCCATCCTAGGATATTGAATATGTTCAGGGCGCATGCCAGTGGAGGGCGAGATATCATCTGTGCAGGCCCAACCAGATTTTCTTCCAATTTTATTTCTTTGGAGTCTTTGCACAGGTATAAGATTGATCTCAATTCTTGATACTTTATCCTTACTGATATGTAACCGTTGATGCAACTTCAAATTTCATTTATTTGCACAGGTACAAGAATGTGTTGAAAGCTTTCATGTACCACAATGCCTTGTGGGAATACATCGACAAGGGCAATGTTGATGCACAGATGGATTATTTGGATGTCTGTCACGTCGTAGACGACAACAAATTCTGGGACAGGGTGTCACGGTACTTGAAAGTAGTCACACCCCTCGTGAAGGTCCTAAGAATGGTGGATGGCGATGAGAAGAATGATATGGGCTATCTGTACGAGGCCATGGACCGTGCCAAATTGGAGTTGTAAGATTCCCTTCCCAGACATTATGCAAAATGGTGGAAAATTATTGACTAGAGATGGGACAACACATTACACCACGACTTGCATGCAGCTGGTGAGTGATTAATTGTACTGAAATTGGGGTAATACCTTTATGTTATTTTATAAATTTCATTTAGTTAATTATACACAAATGCATGTTAGTTCCTCAACCCTCGATTTATGTACGATGTCGATGCACATGTTGATGGCGAGGTGCTCCAAGGGACTTTAAAAGTCATTGGTCATCTATCGAGGAATCTAGAAAAGAGACTTCAGGCCGAAGTAGAGGTTGGCCTTTAATTGATTTTATCAATAACATGTATAGAATTTATTTAAGTAGTTATGTTAATGTATTACTTTATGTTTGTAGATGAACAATTGTAGAATGAGGATTGGGACATATGCTGACTCCCAATTGCAATACGTTGTGGGAAGAGTGAGCCCTGGTATATTTTATTTTTTTGATTTCTTAACCTGAATATATATTTCTACAACTTATATGCATTTGTTTATGGTTGGTGGAACAACTGACTGGTGGATAATGGTGAACAACCGAGATGTGGGCAGTAATGCATTGGCTTTCATTGCAATTAGGGTGCTCAGTCAAGCAACATCGGCAAGCCAATGTGAAAGAAATTGAAGCACGTTCAGCCTTATACACTCGAAGGTTCGCAATCGGCTAAAGGCTGAACGGTTAGAAAAATTGGTTTACTGTCATTACAATATGAGACTGAGAATAAAGAACATGAAGATAAGACAAATGTTGCGGGACAAACGCGTCGCTGAGGATGTGAGTGCAGAAATTGATGTGGATGCCCTATTTGATGATGAGAATCCGTTGCAGTCTTGGGTGGAGACACGAGAGCAGACTGATGAGCCTGTTTTTGATGATGATGATAGAAGATGGGCAGAGGGCATACTAGATAAAGATGAGTCAAGAGATCCCGAATTCAGAAGAAAATCAAAGAGGGCCAGAGATACTCATGCGCACCAGAGAAGGGACCCACCTGGGGTTGTTGATGACACTGAGGAGCAGCATGATTTTCAGCCAGCTAGACACTCAGACTCAGATAGCAGGCCAGTCACTCCTAGGTGGGCAAGGCACCTACATCCTTAAGAAGAAGTACATCAGTGCATGGGCAAACTGAGAGAACAAATGCTGCTGCTCGGGACGACCCGGCAATTGAGCAGTTGAAGCAGATTTATTTGAGGCACACGTCAAGGGGAACATGATTCATGTCAAGGGTGATTGAAGAAAGCACACCGGCACAGGAAAAAGCATCCCCAAAGACCAAAAGGCGACTGGAGGTTGCAGGTGCTATAGGTGCTGCATGTGCTACTACTGGCGGTGGGGATGCTGGTGGTTCTTCCTCCTTCCACGCAGACACAGGCAGAGGATACAGTCAGGGTGAGCAAGGATATGATTCACATACTCAATATGGGCATCCATCAGGTTATGGAGGTGGCCAACAGGAGGCAGCGATTTATGGGTCGTGGGGTTATGAACCATCATTCCAGTTCCATCTGGCCAGTTCCTCTTCTCATCCTCAAGATTCTTATGCTGATACTGGATTTGCATCAAGCCAACCAAACACTCCAAGAGGGATCCAAAGAGGGATGTAGGACTTGGCTACCTTATTGTTTGGTTATAGTGAATATAGACCATATATGCATCCTTCTTATGGGCATGGTTTGCCATATCGGATCTTGGCTTCGTCTCGGGGGGGTCAGAGAGAAGAGATTTCGGAGAGATTTCGGAGAGATCTCGAAAAAATCTCGAGAGATTGGGTTCGGTGATTTCAGAAATTTTTTTCATATGTATGGCCTATTTCTAAGAAAAGCCTTTTTTTCTACTAATCACTCAATTTCACAAACATATTTTTATAATTGACAACTCAATTTTACAAAATAAAGAATAATGATAACAATAACAAATTCATTCAGATGTACCAATGTTAATATATACATAAAATGGTACATGAATCACAAACTGAAGAATATATAAAAAATCATCAAAAATGGTACATGTATCTCTGTCTTCCCCCTTCTTTGTCTCCCTCTCTCTCAAAGGGAGAGAATGGGGAGACGGGGGGGGGGGAGAGATGAGAGAGAGAGAGGGTAAGAGAGTATGAGGAAGAGCATCACAGAGGGAGAGACAGAGAGTCCGGGGGAGAGAGAGAGAGACAGAGAGAGACTCGGGAGAGAGAGAGCTCAAGGGGGGCGAGGTAGAGAGAGACATGGAGACAGGGAGGAGGAAACCGGGGGGTGGGGGAGAGAAGATCTCGATCTCGCGGGTTTCATTTCTCGCAACCTTTGGAGAGACAAAGATCTCGGAGAGATTTCGGACATCTCGTAAGAGATGGCAAACCATGCTTATGGGTATGAACATGAAAAGCCAGACGATGAGGGAGTAGGTTCTAGTTATTACCCATATTAGTGTCTCTTCATTTAGGTAAAGATCATAATTTCCGTAACATTTACTGTGCCTAATTATGTTTATTGTAATGCTTGAACCTACTTTATGCTTAGTATGTACTCAAGAATAATAGTTTAACATGTTCAATGTTTGAATTTCAATGTCTACTTCATGTTTATTGCACTTAATCTAATTTCTTTACAATCAAATGCATGTCTAATGAATTTTCTGATTTTTATGTGATTATTCATATTTTTCTGAATTATTTTTGATTTTTTAGGCTTATTTTGATTTTTTTTTGAAGCTTTTCAATGGGTTTCGGCCGGTTTCGGCCGAAACCGAAACCGAAACCAGACGGTTTCGGTATCGGACTCGGCCGAAACCGAGTCCGAAACCGATACCGCCATCCTTGCGGCCGAGTCCGAAACCGATATCGCCATCCTTGCTATTGATAGACTATGCTCCATAGTCCGACATTGAGGGCGGGTGGTGGTGAAGGGGGGAGAAGGAGGGCTTTTTCTCAGTTAGGTTAGCCTACACCCTCATCTCGGATGGAAGGGTTCGCCACTGTCTTGCCTCCCAGATTTGGTCTCCCAGAGGTCCTTTGAAGGTGAAGCTTCTGATTTGGAAGATCTCACATAGGCGGCTGCCGACGTGTGATAGGCTTGCCTCCTTTCTTCAGAATCTTCCCATTATATGTTGCCTGTGCGGATAGGAGGAGATCTGGACCACCTTTTTGTAGGATGCTCTTACTAGATGTTTGGGGTGAGATCGCCAGCAAGACACATGGTGTTTTCAGCCTGCATAGGAGTGTGCGGTAGTTGATTGGGTATTGGGGTAGAAAATGGACCCTAAAAGGAGATAGACTTACCTGGTGGATTATACTACATGCTATTGTGTGGGCTATATGAGGAGAGAGGAACAGCAAAATCTTTAGAGGGTTAGCTAGGACAATGGAAACACTAGTCTCCTTTATTTGTGAGAGAGTGAGTGGTCGGAGCTCCTTTGTAATGTGAACTCGCATAACTTCTCTATTTTTGCTTTGTTGGAGGTTTAGTGTGGGTCGCACCGCCTTGATGTGGGTGATGTTTTTGATGTATAGAGATTTTTTTTGAACACATGACCACTTCTACATCCCTCTTTTATTTTTAATACAATTAGTACCGACCACTTTTAAAAAGGGAAAAAAAACTCTTCTTGTGGTTCATTATCTTCTAGCATAAGATCCAGACTCTGTGCTACACATATGACCAACATATGACCAACGCCTTTGTGGTTCGATGCATTATTAGTAATTACTTGGACCACTCTCTCCTCTCCAGTTTACTCAACAATTTGATCCATTAGGTTGCATAAAAATTCAGCCTTTTGTGATTATAAAAAACATCAAATTACTTCAAAAACTTTTCCATGTGGACACTAAACAAGAAAGTTGATCATTTGTTTTCTAGTGCTCCATGTCCATCCATCACACATCAAGGTGCTCCCTCTCTTACACTCTTTTAAATGATTCTATCCATGTTTGTAGCTCACGAACTTCCTTATCAAGTAAAGGACCATAGATGTCCTTTGGCTTAGGTGCATGAATACCTAAACCACCTCTTACGATAAAATTAACCATTGTTAGAAAATAGGGTTGGAACATTTGGATAAAAAACCATTTGGAGATGTTCATATGTTGCTATGATGCAACTTTCTTCACTTGTTTTCATCCCTTCAAAGTAGTCATAACACTTCTTTGTTGAGCATCATTTTTTTCCTGAACAAACAATGATCCATTGATCCAATAGATGGATCTACCGGAGATGTTAGACCTTCCCCACAACCAAGCAAAGAGGTTGTTTGAGTAGCAGACATGATGTTTGTTCTAAAAAATGATGGCCCTCTTACTCCTATTGTACTCCTAAAACGTTGCAAGTTAGCAGTAGAATTTGAAGAAGTGCCAAGCCTAAATCTACACATCTCATCCTCATGTACTTGCCTTACGCTTTCATGAATTGCTGCTCTAAATTCTTCATCATCATTGTTGTCATCATCTTTTCCTTGAAGACCATTTCTTGGTGCTCTAATTTATGGACCTACGGTAGTTTGACCCATGATTTCTTTCCTCCTTTGTTGATCTTGTACTGTCTTCAATTCATTCTCCTTTTGCCACCCTTTCAGAAGGTCTTGGAATATTTTTATGATCTCATCTGATGCTTTAGTGCATGGTGTAACATCTCATCTTTTTATTGTCAAGTGCTCCTTTATTTTGGATATCCCTTCCCCTTTTTCCTTCTCACATAGATTATATTTCACCCTCCTTGTCTCTGCATTACGTAAAGTGACATATTGCCACCGTAGATCCTCATCACGGCTTGCTATATCTGTTGAAAACCCATACATAATAAACATGGATTAGATATAACACCCAATTGATGTTTAATACTTTAATTACATCTAAATTAGGTTAATGAAAGAAAAATCCCAATTTTAGATCCCTACTTAGGACTCAATTTGGTGATTTGCTGATTTTAAATTAAGTTGGGGTGCAATTGAGCACTCATTAACCCTAATTAGGCCACATAAGGTGCAGTTGCTGTTCAATTGCATGTAAATAGGTTCATTTCAGAAAAGTGCCAATTTTATAACCCTAATTAGGGCTCAATTTGGGGATTTTTTGATTTTAAATTAGGTTAGAGTGCAATTGAGCGCTCATTAACCCCAATTAGCCTATTTATAATTTTATTTAACAGTATTTTTTTGAGTGAAAAAAATACTTAGTTGAAAATGGAATTTTCCAACGAGAATGGGCGGATCTGGTCACCGGCGGCCAGATCTCCTCGTCGGCAGCGGCTTGGGTTGGCGGCTGGTTGCGATCACTGGTGTTGAGGTGGCTGTCGTGCTTCTGTGCCTCTACTGGTGTTGCAGCCTATGAGTGCGGTTGCGGGTGGAACCGTGGAAGAGGAGATGTGGGCCTGGTTCACGGTGGGGCCGATTGTCGACGGTGGTGCTCGGCAGGCACTTGGTGGCCGAAGCTTGGGCAGGCGAATGGTGGCTGCGGCAGCGGAAGGAGCACTTGGCAGTAGCGGCTGCGGGTGGCTGGGTGTTCCTCTCATGGGCAGTGACAAAGTGCAGCCTGTGAGAGGACACCCTAAGGCCTTATTGGCTTGTCCCGACGGACGAACCGGGGCGTACCGGCTAAATTGGCCGGTACCATCCTGGTTCGTCCATTTTTCTTTAATTATTTTTTATTTTGTATTGGCCAGTTCGGGATAAAACTGGCCGAACTGTCCCGACATCGGGTAGTACCGGTACAGTACATTCCAGGAGGTTTTGCATACCATGGGAGCAATTTAGTGAATGGACTGAAGAGAGTGGTTTGAACTTTGAACTTCAATTAATTTATCAGAGATTCACATGGAGTAATTCTAGAGCGTCACCGTCTATGCACAAGAACAACAGAATGTTTGCAGATGATTGGTGGGAATCCCTTTCCCCATTAACCTAAAATGGCTGTCCAGCCAAGGTCGGTCTCAGTTCACAGTGCATTAGTTGTTGATTCTGCAGAGAAAACCTACATAAATGACCATTCAGATTGGGAAAGACTGGCTTAGGAACCACAGAGATTCAATAACCCGGTCTCCAATACTTGGACCAAAAAGAAAAAGAAGAAAAGAAATCTGAGCATCACTCTGCCATTAGAAGTTTAGCCAGAAAGCTCAAAAGGCTCGGATGTATGATTAAATCTTGGGCTGATAATTGGAGAAAGGTGCAATTCAAGAAAAGTAGGACTTACTGATCAGATTTGGAGTTTGGAGCCAGTAGAGGAAAGTAGAGAACTGAATCGAGTAGAGCTGGAGAAATCAATAGCTTACTGGCTGGTTACTAGAGAAGGTTGAATGATGGAGAAGAGGGGGGATGCTCTGGTTCCAAGAAGGGGTTTTTATCACTAGTTCTTCCAAAGGTTTCCAATATGAGAAAGAGAACAATCTCTATGCTAGGAAAGAACAAGTCTTAGATTAAAGATGAAAAAGCAAGTTGCATGAGAAATAGTCCAAATCCACTGTTGATTTGTTTTCTGCAAAGCAAAAGTGGTACCTAACTGGCTGGATGCAGCTGCTAGCATTAGCAAAATCACTTCCAGGGATTCTTACACTATACTGTGTCGATGTCAAGAGGAAGGTAAGGGATTCAACTGTTTAGCCTCTAGAGTGGGACCCCTGACCCGCAGCTTTGCAATTTTATTTTACCTAAAATTGTTAGACATGGTTTTAGATAATGTTTTTGCTGCTTTAAACGAGTTAATGAGGTGGGTTGGTGGATGTGAGTACTTAAATCCTACTTTTCTGGTTTTAATACAAGAAAAGGAGGAGGCTTTTGAGCTTAAAGATTTCCTCCTGTTCACTTATTGACAACTCTTATAAAACACAAGGTGCCATCCACAAAATTGGGGAGGTTAGTAAGAAAAAATATAGAAGAAAACCAGTCTACTTTTATCAGTGGGAGAAGGCTAAGGATACCTTTTTGATGGCCTTTGAAGTGTTTTTTTTCTATTAAGAAAGATGTGTAGCATGTAAAATTGACTTCAATAACACGTATGAGGTCCTAGGCAGACATTGTTCAGTCACTGGTATGTTAGCTGGACTTCTAGGGTCCTTTAGTATTTTATCATTATTATTTACTGTTATTACTACCTGTTGACTAGTGTGTTAGCTGGACTTCTAGTGTCCTTTATATTGCTAGGCCTTCATAGCTGCCAATTGGCTTCAGCTAAGTTTGTGGTTTTTCTCTATTATTCTCCTTCACTATCCGGTTCTATACTGTTCAACAAATGTGGTAACACTTCAGAGTGTTGAGAACTGCCTCAGTTGAACAACATGAATAAGAAGAATGAAAGGGGTGTGGGGGGGACAAACAGACTCACCTGCGGCTGCGGCTGCGGCTGTGCTGATGTACCTGATCGTCCCTGGATTGGCTGATCCGGGGTGTTCTCCACCCTGTAAATTTAAAAACTGATCTGGACTGATCCCAGGGTTCAAAAAGAAAAAAAAACAGAGAGAGGAGCAGCAGCAGCGAGAGAAACAGACTCACCTGCGGCTGCGCTGATGTCCCCGCCGTCGATGCCCTCATCAGCTTTAGAAGGAAGAAGAAGAAGAAAAAACAGAGAGAGGAGCAGCAGCAGCAGCAGAAGAAGAAGAAGGAGAAGAAGAAGAAAAAACAGAGAGAGAAGATGTCCCCGCCGTTGACGCCCTCACCGGGTTGAGAAAGAGGAGCAGCAGCAGCAGCAGCAGGAGGAGAAGGAGGAGGAGGAGAACAACAGGAGGAACAACAAGAAGAATGAAAGGGGGTGGGGGGGAGACAAACAGACTCACCTGCAGCTGTGCGGATGTCCCCAATTGTCCCCGGAAATTAAAAAACTGTTCTGGACTGATCCCAGGGTTTAAAAAGACAAAAAACAGAGAGAGGAGCAGCAACAGCAGCAGCCACAGCCGCAGCCGCAGCAAGAGAAACAAACTCACCTGCATAAACCCTGAAACGAGAAGACAAGTGGGAGATGAAATTTGTGTACAAATTCTTCCACATTGATTAAAAAACATTTTAACCTTATCTTTTTTAAAAAACCGGTAAATTGTTGGATCGGTTGTGGATCGGGCTTGGATCGCTCGATCCAGCCAATCCAGATTGGATCTGGGCCAGGCGATCTTATCCCGATCCCCGAATTTTCACACCTTGAGGGGAAGTAAAATTTACATTGAAAATATTGCTCTTAGACCCATATCCTTCATTTTTCAGTGGTCTAGGCATTTGCTACATATTCCATTAGATGATTTGCAGAGGGTGACATAACTATTTCAACATAGTCTAGTTTTGTAATCTTTTTTCTTGTTTTCAGAAGGCAAGGAACCTCACCTCATTTCTGCGCATTGTTCTACCTCTATTTAGCAATAAAATTGGTGGTACAATCAACTCTTTCTTTAAAAAAAGGAGTTTGTGGCAAAATAAATGTTTTCACATGCGGAATTAAATTCAAAAATATAGATGGCGCATTTGTAGCTATTTAAGTAGTGTGCACATTATTAATTCTGCGAATTTAGGTTTATCAGATGATTTAGGGTTCATGTACTAGACATTTCCCCATCGATTGTAGTCGGTGTTCATTTTTATTGGCGTAAAGTCCGAATACCCTTGATTAACTGTCAAAGATACATTTTTGATCTCTACAATATCTGCTATGATATTAATATTTTACCTAACGGACCCGATCGAAAGGATCGTCCATTAGAGATACACGTCTGCAGGAGAAAATTAAATATTTCATTCCTTGGATTCATTTTACATAGTACGTGAAACCTCGAGTATATGGTCGGTTCATTTGGTTTACATTTGGTCTTCATTCCACTATCGGGATAGATCGTTGGATTTGATATCCAGCCGAGATCAGACGATCCTATTTACTTTTCGGATTATCTGATTTTGCATCTAGTCAAGATCAAGTCGTCGGATGATGTTTTCGGTTGAGATCGGACCATCGGAATTGTTCCGAGTCATGATTTGATAGTTGGATTTGAATTTGGTCAAGATCTGACCGTTGGATTAACTCCAGATCGAAGTCTGACTATTGACTTTAGATTTTATCCTGATCGGACTGTTGGATCTAAGTCAGACCAAGATTTGTCTGTCGGATTGACCCATGGTCATGGCCTCCCGGAAGAAAAAATTATAATATGATCCCTCTCCAAAAAATGGCACAAGGGGTATAGCTACCATCATAGGGGCATATTTTCAAACTCTTGCTTAGGCTATTAGAAGAAAACAAGGCACTAGGCCTCGTGTAAGAGGGACCGTTTTACAATTAACTGACACTTTGGGGTTTTGCATAATTTTAGAAATTACAAGATTTTTTCAAGAAATTCACATGGCCGGGGGACAAATTTGCCTAAGTGCCATCACAATGATGTTTTTGTAACATGCTCTAAGCATAGGGCCACAAAGCCACAAATTTGCTGCTTGGAGTCGTACATCCGGGACCGGAGTTGCATGCCCGGTGTCTTCTTCTTCTTCTTGTTCTTCTCTTGGACCCCTGGGGGGGGGGTTATATGGTTTAGGATGAGAGGAGGGGGGGGGGGGTCAACCCGGTCCGGGTAGACCCCTTGGGGGGGGGGGGTTCTGGGTAGGCCCTTGGGGTTCTCCCTGGGCCGGGTAAGCCCTTGGGGGGGGGGGGGGGTCTACCCACGCTGAGTAGACCCAAGGCGGGTCTACCCGGTCTGGGTAGACCCCGCGGAGGTCTATGGGGTCTACCCGGTCCCACCTGAC
The DNA here is from genome assembly GCA_022559845.1 of Amorphophallus konjac. Lineage (NCBI taxonomy): Eukaryota > Viridiplantae > Streptophyta > Magnoliopsida > Alismatales > Araceae > Amorphophallus > Amorphophallus konjac. Next base: position 252,565,340 of record CM040118.1, on the reverse strand, counting down.
TGGGAGAGAGAGGGAGAGGGGTGGGGTCCATAAAGGCTCCCCCATTGCTTATTTTTTGATTTTTTTTTGGTTGTGTTCTTGCCATGTAGAACAGAAAATGATGCCTTCGGGGTTGCTTCCGCTCCTCGCATGACCAGTCCGTAAATATTACGGAGTATCTTTATGATCGTCTGCTTGTAGCAAAACCTCGTTGCTTCATGCCATCGCTACGGCGAGACGCCCTGGACCCGTATTTGACCTAGGTATCGGAGCGGCCGCGGCTTTGTGCCATTCTTGGCCTTCACGGGATTAATTCTCCTTTCGTTTACCTCGATTATTTCAAGAAAATAAATGGGTGCAACAAACATCTGCTGGTCCTAGTCAAAAAACTTTATTCAATTTGTTAATTTTTGTCATGCAAGTCCTAGGCAGACATGCTTTGGATTTGGTGATGATATTTTTACAGTATCTTCTTTTTGCTTATATTTATTTTTCATTTTGTCAAGCAATTTGTAGGGATCATGTCTACAAGAGACTATTGTTCCTTTTTTGTTGTATACCATTTTTTTTGATCGTATTTTATTCTTTGTATATAGTATTATTGTTTTCTCTGACCTCTATCTGTATCCACTAATTGCTCTTCATATTTGTAGGAATCTCTGTTGCAGAAGGAAGAATATTGTACTTCTAGCAGTGATGTTCCTCAAGAGAGGGGGCAAAATGATGAGTGGTCATTCTGTAGATTAAGAGGTTGGTTAAATTGGCTATCCCTTGGCATGCTTGGTGCTGGGGGAACAACAAACTCCAGTTCGTTTGCTGGTCTTGTTTCAGATGAAATAATCAAGGTACTGTTGTTAATTGAGTGGCAACTTTTGCCGTATAGTTTTATATGCTTATGGATCTTGTGTTGAACAGGATATATACGAGGCTACAGAGTCCTACCCTCTGCCCGTTTTTAACATGGAAAGCCCTACAAGGAACAAAGTCCTTTCATCTTTGTTCAAGTTTGACATCAATCATTTTACCATGACAATCAGCAGCAAGTATTCCCATCTTCCTCCAAATGTTTACTTTCCATTGGTTGGCCATCTGCCTCGTGATTTCATCAACTTCATTCATCTTGTTAGACCTAATTAATCAATAAATGTTGGTTTGTTGGTCAAATTTTGGTCCTTTCAGAAGCACACCACCATCTAGTAGTCATAAATTGGTCAAACAGCTGATGGATCAATATTCAATCTCTAGGAAGTCTATCATGAGATCTGAGTCCATGTATGTATCCCGGTAAGAACACAAGGGCAGCTCCAGGTTCAATCTGGGCGTTCAGATGAATGTAGGTGCTGATGAGCTTTTCACTTCGGAAAAGGGCGTTTGATGGACGAAGGAGATTCTGCCATCCCCAATCTTATCCTTCGTATGGATTAGGGATTGTAGCAACATGATCGAGCTGCTGAACAGAAACATTGAAACAGAGAAGATTTGAATAAAAAGGTGCGAAGGAGAAAGTAAGGTACAAAAACATCTATCTATATTTATTCCACAACTTCATGAGTGTGGTGAGAGGTGAGAGAAACAAAAAAAATGACAATGATGAGAAATGGTAGACTTGAGGTTTTGCTCAGAGGGACACAGAAGAAGGATGGATTAAGATCATAAACAAGAAGGGGTCTGAGCAGGCTCAGCTCTGGGTTTTCAGAGAGGTTACGGAGTTTGGAGGGCAAATATTGGAGGAAACCAATGCTTCTATTGTTTGGATAAAGGGCACCATGTGGCATCCTGGCACAATAGTATTGTTTTCTGGAAGTGCAAAGTTGTAGGGCACATATATTTCATTTGTCAGGGGAAAGACTCACGTGAGCAGCAACTCCCAACCTGAAAGTGACTGAGCTTTCTTCTGCAACTATGAATATTCCCTTGATATCAGCATTCTGGGAAAATTTGATGGTCACTGCAGTGGAGTCTTGTTGTATTTGCTGTACTGGTGCAGCTGATTGATGCACATGTGAGCTGCAGCATTTTTGGCTTTGTGTCACTTCGTGGAGGGTCAGTACATTAGATGACAGAAAAGTTTTTGTTCTTTCCTTTGGAGGATATTTGGTGCTTGATGATCAGAAAGAAGGTACTCCATTTGCAAAGCTCCATCATCTTGTGGTTGGTTTCGGGAAGTCGGTATGGGTATGACAGCAGCTTTTCTAGTTCTCCAATTCCGGTGTCAAAACTCCGGTGTTCAACATCAATTCTGGGATATGGAGGTGTCTGGAAGTGTTATATCTTCCCTTGATGTCTTGAAGGAGGTTGATCAAAATACTGCAAATTGGAGAAATCTGGAATATGCCAAACGTAGCGTTGAAGTTGATGGTAAGTCCTCAGTCCCCTGAGAAAATGAGGTAGTGGTGGGGTCTGCCTTCCTTCTTGTTGCACGTTCATATCGCACCAAAAGTTGAGCAAAGTTGATTTGAGCTACAAAGAGGTGTTATTGGTGCAGGGCTTAGTGTGAGCAATAGCAGGGAGGCAAAAGGTAGATGGTGAGTCAACTTTCTCCTGCATAGAGCCAAGTCAAGCAAACTGGTTCAACCCAACTGAGTCATGAGAACCTAAGTGTCCAAGGATGTGTAGAACCAACAAAGATTATGAATAAAGAAGGATAAAAAGAGGGTTTAAACCTCAAAGTTTCGAACACAAGGTCCTAAGGATGGCAGTATCGGTTTTGGTATCGGTTTCGGCCAGGACCGAAACCGAAACGTACCGGTTTTGGTTTTGGTTTTGGTTTCGGTTGAAACCAGTTCAAAACATTCAAAATGGCAAAAATTACAGTGAGCAGGTCCGGTTTCGGTCCGAAACCATTAAAAAGTTTTTTTTAGTTTCGGACCTGCTACATTGAGCAGGTCCGAAACCGTTTCGGTATGAGCCGAAACCGATACGTTTCGGCCGAAACGTATCGGTTTCAGCCGATACTGCCATCTATGCAAGGCCCAATAGGGGCAATTGTGTATGAAGCATGAAGGAATTGCGTATCAACCCTAGCCTTACATGTGGTTGGGCTCCATAAAGAGTGGTGAGAGAGGAAATGTCACACCCATCTGATCTATTTCTACCAAAGAGGCAGGTGGAAGTCTGATGCTGGGAGCCATCGAGTGCGCCGGCAGAATAATGATAACATGGTAGCTCTGTCCTACGGGTAATTAGCTTGCTCACCTACATCAGGAAATTGACCAAATGGATGTAAGACATAAGTAGATGCTTCCTGCTAGAAATTGACCGTATGTAGATGCTTTAGTGGTTGTGCCCATGGACACTTTCATTGTTGTGCTATGGAAGGGTCTAGTTGGAGAGTAAGCAGTCTTTGTTTCTAGCCAGGGGTATATTGGTAAATCTGCTGAAGTGATGTGGAAGGGTATTGCAATCTTAGCTTCCTGATTAGAAGACACCTTATTAGAATGGGGTAAATGCTCTTGTTCACCTGAAACACTTTAGGGCTACAGTCATCGTTGACTCAACCATAAAAAAAGGACAATGGTAGTCCAGAGATTAGATAAAGCTTTTTTAATCAGCATCCTCGAGCCTCTTCTTGAGCGAGAGTTCAACATGGAGTGCTACGGTTTGCATTGATTCAACTCTTAAGGAGAGTCATCAAGCTCCGAGGAGAAGGATTACCTCGATCAGATGCTGCAAGAGAGTTGTCAAATTGCTGAGGACAGTGATCATCATATGGAAGTTGAAAGAACAAAGGGCATGGCACTGCCTAGGTTTCATTTCGGGTGAAAGCGCTGAGACAAAGCCAGCAAATTGCAGCATCCTCTCCAAAGGTGGTGATTCACCTTCACACTAGAAAAGCAAAGAGAATTTCACCAATTTCTTCTGCCATTGATGGAAAAGAAATTGGTAGTTTTGTTGGCTTAAGCATAAGCCCATTCCTAGATCCTCTTCCTTTACCTGATCTTATCTCCTCTCTCAGCTTTACACCCTTGATGAGGGGGTTAGAATGATTAATGAGGGACCTTAGAAGGAAAGAGAATGCAGAGGATCTGTCTGTGCTCAATAAGTGTCTTTTGGAGGATAAATCCTAGTTTGTACAAAGTTGGGCCGTTGGGGTAATGATGAAGCTGTAGAGAAGGGTGGTCAGATTGGCCTTGACTGCATGGTGTATAGCATAGTTCTCAATGTGACAAAGCAACCCAAGGTGTTCATGCGGAGCCTAAGTGCTTAGGCAATAAGGTGTTTACCCAGGTGGCGCCTCTTTAAAACCCAAAATATACATATCCCCAATAGACAAATCAAGAATAAATTACACAAAAGTTGCAAATTTTAATATTAAAGGTTAAAAAAATGAATTAATATATAAATTGCAGGAAACTGAACATAAAATTGGATTGCATTGTTGCAATGAGAACATAGATTTGAATATAAAAGTAAAAAATAATGAATTAAATATACAAATTGCAGAAAATTAAACATGAAATTGAATTGCATTAATGCGATGACATAATAACGTTGAATATATAAAAAATCAATAATAAAAAATAGATGATGAACCATTTATCATTTAAAGGCATTTAATATCAAACTAGAAAGTGACAAACTATGTGACTGCGTGTGACTGTGTGAGAGAGAGAGGGGGGAGAGAGAGAGAGTACCAGTGATGGCTGTCACCATGTCTGGTTTGGTGGCAGAGGTGTGTATGGGCAGCACGGTCAGAGGAGGGAGGGCAGCAGATGAGAGCAAGTGATGGTGCTGACACTGGTGGACAATGGCGATACGGTGGAAGACGGTGGCGGGACACCTTAGAGGGGGGCGGGAGAGGTGAGCCAGGTTTGGGAGGGGGAGAATGGGTTGGGGGGATTGGAATATTAATAGGATCATACCCTTAGTGGACCTGAACTGTCTAAGCGGGCTGCTTGGACCACCCAGGTCACCGAGGCACTGACCTACACTGCCTTTTTGGCCCAGCAGGCTGACGCTTGGGGCTGCCCAGAGCGCCTGGCCGACTAGGCGGTGCCTTGGCACCCACCTTGACAACTATGATCTATAGATGCATGTATATATATTATATATATACGTGTATATATGTAGGGGGTGTGCATATGGATGTGTATACGTATATGGGGGAATTCGTGAGTATGGATATGCAGATACATCTGTGGATGTGTGTACATGTTTTACAATCTTGCCCCCATCTGGTTGTTCTAGTCACATTTGGATGGCAGATGAAGTGCCGTGCATGGTTCATATCCTGCCAAGTGCCTCAGCCCAGTTTGGATGGCATACAGTCATGCCCACAACATACATACGGTTGTGCCCCCATTTGGTTGTGATTAGACACATGATTGGATGATGAATGATGCGCTGTGTGTGGTTCACATCCTGCCAATGTGTTCCGGCCCTTTCAAACTCGCCTGGGCTTCACTAAGCGGGAATTATTGGTGACTGGAACTACCATGTGGCTGGGCTTCTTTATGCCGGAATCAGAACAAACAGGGTGATTAGTGTCTTATCACAGTTTTCAGTTGAATTTGGTCTGTAATAAGTGGTTTTCTCTCAGACTTTGGGCTAGATACTGTTTTTTGATGGTTTCTATCATGCAGCTTTCCTATGTGCTAAGCTGGCATATTTCATGGAGAGTACCTTGTCCACTTGTTATCTTTTGATTATGTGAAGAACAAACTGCAGCACATCTTCCTTTGATGTACTTATTTGAAGCTGTTTCAAGGGCATCTTTGGCCCATCTTCAGTTGATTGGAACCACGTTGAGTGTGTTCAGTTGCTATAGAGATTAGGTCTTGTGAAGGATGGGGAGTGCTTTAAATTTCTTTATGTTACCCTTTTAGGCATCTTTCATCAGACCATGGTCAATTCAGCAGATGTTGGGAGAATTGATGGGTATTTGATAAGCATGCCTCCAGTATTTGTGCGAGGATGTGAAGTTGACTAGTGATGGCAGGGAGACTAGGATACAGCCACTATTCCTGGTTGCAGGTCTGTAGCTGTGTCTTCTGTGCATATAGTCCCATAAGTTACTGTTGGTGGGGACACCGGGCCCACTACTGGACCCACTTCTTAGAGCCGACGCCGCACCGCTGCACCGAACTTGTAGCTCGGAGATCCGGCTTCCTGAAGACTCGGCTTATGGCTACGTATCTATATTGCGTCTGTATTTCATTTGTGTGTATTGAGTATACGTATTTGTGTGTATGCAAGTAAAATACATGTATTACTGCATGTATATTTACTTTTGTCTTATTAGGCTAGTTATAAGTCAAAAGTAGTTGAATTTTATTTTATTAAACCCACAAGTCAATAGTTGGTAGGTGAATCTTGTTTTATTAGGCTAGGACATATATGCAATTAAGAAAGGTCATGGGTATAAGTGTTACAGCCTCTCCTATATAAAGAGGGCTAAGGGTGTAATGCTTCATATGATGAATGACTCAAAGTTTGATACGTAGGTGCATCTTGCCCCTTGTGCTTTCCTTCCCTCCTTTCTCCTGTGTGAGATTTGAGTGTCGTCCGGTATGTGACCGCCCTGCGTGAGGCCGAGCTGCGCGAGGTAGCAAGTTATCCAGTCTCTTTCGCGTCCCGGAGTTGCCGTCGATCCGTCCCCCGACGCCATCCGCGTCAAATTTGGTATCAGAGCCCAACAACGGCGCCTCCGTCGACCCCGATGTCTCCGTCGATCCTCCTCTCTCTCGGTTGCTAGAGTGAAAAAGAAAAAAGAAAAAAAAAGAAAAAAAGAAAGAAAAGATTAGTTGAGTTCGGTTGAGAGGAGTTTTGGGGGAAGAAACAAAATAGAAAATTTTTTCTTTTGAAAAAAAAAAGAAACCCCCGACGATCTCTCTCTCTCTGTGTTACTCCCTCTCTCTCTCTCTCGGTTTATCTCTGTCTCTCTCTCTCCCATATTCTCTCTCTCTCACAATCAGCCGACGCTAGGGGATCAGGAGCTAACCACGGTGGCCACCCACGCCAACAGCCCCCCCTCCTGCACCGCGCTCCACCTGCACCGTGCCAGCCACAGCGCCTCCTCCGGCCATGATGTCCGCCGGCCTTCCTGCTCACAGCCGCGGACACCTCCCTCACCTCCGCCTTAAAACTCCGTCGAGTCAACACACCGCAGACCCACCCCCGCGACCACGCACAACACCACCCAGTTCCCCCGGCCGAACGCCTCCCTCTGCACCACGCCGTCAGCCAGCCGCTCCCCTCTCAGACCTCGTCTACGTCCGCAAGCCCTCGTTGCCGGCAACCTCCACCATCCACCTCTGCTACTCTCCCTCTCATCACCCGCACTCCATCGACCCCTGCCTCCCCCACGTCAGCGACAACGCCCTCACAACCTCCAACCTCCACCCTCCACCTCTGCTACTCTCCCTCTCTCCAGACTGCACCCCCTCTCCCACCGGACGCCACCTTCCGTGAGCCCATCTCCACGCCGCATCTCTCTCTCTAGCACACCGGCGACCCCTGTGCCCTCCCCCCCCACCTTTGCACCTCCGCGACGCCACCTGCCACGCCGCGAAGCCCCTCGCCAACCCGCCAGCACCCTCCACCGGCCTCCGCTCCGCTATCATCCGCAAGCAACCCACCCCAGCGACCCCCAGCTCCCGCCAGGCTCGCGCCTGACCGAGCTTGGCCCACGCCCGGCCACGCCTGACCCTGCCCTCGCCTCCGCAGCAACTGGGTCGCCCACGTTTGAGATCGACCCGCCGCCCACGTTACGTGGGTTGACTGGTGTCTATCGTGGGTTTCGCAGGAAGAGTAGTTAACGTTTGAAAGAAAGAGAACGGTTTGAAAAAAAAACGTGTGGAAAAAAAGGTTTGAAACAAAGGGGTAGGTGAAGCGTTGAAAAAAAAAGGGGGTTTGAAAAGTCATAAAGAGAGTTGAAAAAAAAGGGTTGAAAAAAAGTTGAAAAAAAAAGGAGGTTGAAAGTTGAAAAAAAAGGAGGTTGAAAGTTGAAAAAAAGTGTTAAATATATATATAATATATAATATATATATTTGAGATATATTTAATCTTATATATATATATATATATATATATTCTTGGATTAATTTATTGATCGTGACGCCCAAGTCCGCAACAACGGCTTGATCGGCGCCAGATAGTCGACAGAAGGTAAACTACGGAACGTACGTGCCATTGAGTCTCCCTGCGCAGAGAAAATTGGATTGATTTGTTCCCCTGTGAGGGAAATTTTTAAAATTGAGTGATTTTGTAATAAATTAAATCCTCCCTGCACGGAGTGAGTTCATTGTAACCGCGAAGCTTCGTCGACGCCGAGCGGGCATGCACGTCCCCGCTCGCCTTCGTCTCCGAGCGGAGTTAGACTTTTCAGTCTAGCTAGGTACGTGCTCCAATCATTTGCTCATTTAGTATCTTTTCAATTGCCGCGCGACGAAGTGAGAGAGAGCCCGATCCATGCAGCCTGTCTTCTGAGTGCATCGCTCTGGACGGTGAGAGAGAGCTTGCTTGTACCCATCCTTTAAGCCTTAGAACTGTCGCATTAAGGCACCCTAATTGTTAGGAGGTAGTTCCACAACTACTTCGCCTGCGGGCGAGCAACTCTCCCTGACCGGTCCCTTCAAATTGACCCTTTGCCTATCAGTCAACAAATCGGGTCTACAACTTGCTAATTTTCGGTCCCAGGATTGCATCATTTAGGTCCAAGCCCGTGCATGCTATCATTGTCTAGGAATTCATCAGGTCGTCTAGAGCGCATTTCAACTCTACAAACACCCATGGATCAGGAGAGATATATGGCCGATCCTGACCTCATCGCCCAGTTTGAGGCAATGGATGCAGGATTTGATGACACGCATGTCGAGTACATGCAAGTTGGAGACATTGTCGAGAGTTCTAGCCAGAAAAGATTGGGTGTAGTTCGCTGTATCTCAACACCCCAGGAGAACGATTGGCGTCGAACCTCTATCTTCCAAACCTACATCATGGTGAACTCTCATCCCTGCAAGGTGATCCTTGATAACGGGAGCTGTATCAATGCAGTCTCTTCAGACTTTGTCTCCCGTTTAGGTCTACGCACGCACCCTCATCCAAAGTCATACAACGTGGCTTGGGTCGATGACACTTCTATCCCAGTCACCATCACATGTGTCATTCCCATCCAATTCCAGTCCTACCAAGGACAAATCTTATGTGACGTAATGCCTATGAAGGCCGGGAGCGTCATTTTAGGACGACCATGGATCTATGATGTAGACCTCGCTACATTTGGTCGGTGCAATCATTGTTCCTTCTCCCACAACGGGAAGAAGATTCAGTTGTACCCGACACCCCCAAAGGTGACCTCGGGTAAGAGTTCTACCTCCACTCCCACTGGAACTCTCGAAATTCAGGAGAATCCCCAAACTCCCACTGAAGGGAAACCTCCCCTTCCCTCTTCTTCTGCATCTATCACACCCGTTTTTAAGGCCCCTAAGGTTGGTCATGACCTAGTTAGGCGCCTTGACTCCATAAATGTCGGTGAGCTAAACAGAGAGGTTGCTGAGGGTGCCCCTGTTTTGGCTGTTGACGTCACCATCACACCGAAGGAGTCCCGAGTCTCAGTCCCAACTAAAGTCCCGGCAATACTGCAGGACTTCCAAGGCATCGTCCCCGAGGACTTGCCTTCTCTACTCCCTCCCATGCGTGATGTACAACATGCTATTGAACTTGCCCCCGGGTCCACCCTACCCAACCTTCCCCTTTGAGTCTAGAATGTCCAAGTCAGTCGAAGAGTTTACACAGCACGTCAGGAGTCTGCATGAGTCAGCTGATTCGCATAGGCGTCACCATAAATTTCAAGAAGGTGACTTGGTTATGGTACGGGTCCCGCCCGAACGACTCCCCTCGGGAGCTGTAAAAAAGTTACAAGCCCGTAGTGATGGTCCATTCCCAATCCTGCGGAAGATTGGCGCCAATGCTTATGTTGTGGACTTGCCTCCCGAATATGGGATTAGCTCTACATTTAATGTGGCAGACCTAGTGGCCTACAAGGAACCCACAGCGATTCCTAGTGACCCTTTCGAGCCTTCTCCTCCCATTGAGAGTGAGCCCACCCTGTGCATCCTACAGTCTCGAGGGCACCGCATGCGCAAATTGAGAGGATACTGGATGAGCAGGTGACAACTACACGGAACAGGGTGTACCAGCGCTACCTTGTCCGCTGGCGGGACCGTCCACCATCAGATGATTCTTGGATCAGCCGGGAAGATCTCCAGCGCCTCGATCCAGATCTGCTGGAGCACGACCAGAACAGTGTCCCCCCTTACTCGACGGAGTCGAGTTCCAGCCGCCCTGGGAGAGTTGGTGGGGACATCGGGCCCACTACTGGACCCACTTCTTAGAGCCGACGCCGCACCGCCGCACCGAGCTTGTAGCTCGGAGATCCGGCTTTGGCCGGGTCTGAAATCGAAACGTATCGATTTTGGTTTCGGCCAAAACTGGTCGAAACCTGTTCAAGTAATTCAAAAAAATTCAGAAAAATTGGGAAAAAATCAAAAAAATTATAAAGAATGAGAAAAAAATTAGAAAAAATATTGGACATGCATTTGAGTGTGAATAAATTGGATTAAGTGCTAGAAGTAGGCACTGGTTATGTTAAACTAATATTTTCTACATATTAAACATGGAGTAGGTTCAAGCAGTACAATAAACATTATAAACACAGTAAATGTTACAAAAATTAATGATCCCTACCCAAATAATGATGCACTAATATGCATAATAGCTGGAAGAACCTTCTCCCTCATCGTCTGATTTTTGCTATTGATACCTATAAAAAGGCTGCATATATTCTGTATATTCACTGTAACCAAACAATGATGCAGCCAAGTCGTGCATCCCTCTTTGGATCCCTCTTGGAGTATAATGTTTTTGGCTTGATTGGAATCCAGAATCAGCTTAAGAAGCAGAACCTCGAGGATTAGAAGAGGATGCTGACCCATAACTGCTACTGGCTGGAACTGGATGAAATTAGAATCCTGGTTGATGACCCCACTCATACATGTCTGCTTCGTGTTGGCCACCTCCATAACCTGATGGATGTCCATATTGGCTCTGTGAATCATATCCTCCTTCACTATGACTGTATCTTCTACCCGTGTCAGCGTGGAAGGAGGAAGTAGGTGCATACATGCCACCGCCAGTAGTAGCACCTGTAGCTGCAATGGGATCATCACTTGGTGCATCATCATCATCATCAGAAGCATAAGAAACTAATCGCCTTCTAGCCTTTTGCTCGGTTTTCTTTTTTCCCTTTTGGTGTGACCATCTCGTTCATCTTTGAAAGGAATCTTTTTCCCCGTGCCGGGTGTCTCACATAAACTTGCTTCATCTACTCAATTGCCGGGTCCTCTCGAGTAGCAGCGCCATTCCTCTCAGTCATCTCATGCATTGATGTACTTCTTCTTAAGGATAGAGGTGGCTTGACCATTCTAGGAGTGACTGGCCTGCTATCTGATTCTGAGTATCTAGCTGTCTCAATCTCAAGCTGTTTCTCTGTGTCGTCAACAAACAAGGACTTTTCCTCTCTCTGGTTTTCATGAGTCACTCTTGGCCTCTTTGCTGATCCTCTGAATTCTAGATCCCTTGGCTTATCTCCATCCAATATATCATCTGCCCATGTTCTATCATCAGGATCAAAAACGGGTTCATTAACTTGCGCTCGTACCTCAACCCATGACTACAATGAAGCATAATTGAGCTTCAAATTACGCTGAATTGAGATAATTAGACAAAAGCCCCAATGTCTAACCGCTAATTAGGGCCACATTTGGGGATTTTGTCTAATTACCTTTCATTAAATGCAATTAGCAGTATGTTCCCGGCCTAAAACATTCAATAAAATTTAATTGAGTTTCAATTGATGCTAAATTTACCTAATTAGACAAAGCCCCCAAATTTAAATTGCTATTTAGGCCTTAATTTAGGGAATTACCCTAATTATCCGTCGTGTAATACAATTAGCAGCATGCTTCTGCCCTAAAGTATTCAATGAAGTTTAATTGAGTTTCAGTTGGCGCTAAATTTATCTAATTAGACAAAGCCCCAAATGTAAACCGTTAATTAGGCCCTAATTTAGGGATTTACCCTAATTACCCGACGTGTAATACAATTAGCAGCATGCTCCCGCTCTAAAGCATTCAATGAAGCTTAATTAAGCTTCAATTGACACTAAACTTACCTAATTAGACAAAAGTTCCAAATTTAAATCGCTAATTAGACCCTAATTTGGAGATTTATCATAATTAACGTATAAAAACTAATATATTATTTATAACCTTACCTAGAACAAGAAAACTATCAAACAAAGAAAAAAATATAAAAACTTACAAGATCCTTGAGGAATCTTCAACCCAATGATGTGAACGACGGTGGCGGCGACAGCTACTCACTGTAAACAGCAAGAAATGGCGGCGGCAAGATCTCCTCGCGGTAGCAAAACCTCCTCCCAAGCTCCCCCTCTACCCCTCCTCCACCTCCCCTGGCGGCAGCCCCTCAGATCTCAGATCTGAGGGGTGTGGCGGCCGACTTTGCCTGGTTTCGGGCGTATCGGGCCGAAACGCCTGAAACCGGGCGAAACCAGAATTGGTTTTGCTCGAAACATAATAAAATAATATATTTTTTAAATTTCGGACCTGCTATAGTGAGCAGGTCCGGTTTCGGATCGTCTAGGTCCGAAATCAATATGTTTCGGTCGAAACGTATCGGGTTCGGCTGAAATTGCCATCCCTGCTAATACATGACTTGACTTAGAGAGCAGAGAGGCCCAGATGTAATATAGGAATGGACTGGTTCATGAATGTGGGGTGCAGGAATAAACGGCTTTCGCCTACACCCCCCTTTCTGATGAACAGGGATAAGGACATACAGTTTGTGGCACCCCTGAAATCGTGAGGGAAGGCAGGGGAAAATCCACTAGCAGACTGATTCTGATAACATGGTACCTAACCAATCCAGTGACGTAAAACTTGATGTAGTGAGTGGAGAGGCCTGGAACTAATATAAGTGGTGTGTGAACACGCAGCATGGGACTAAATGGCTTTTGCCAACACAGATATAAACTAGGTTTCTGAATTCTGAGCCTGTCTTTAATCTTCCATCTTGACAAATGCCAAGCAAAATGACCAAAATACTAAGCTAAGATTTTATAGTGTAAGATGGTGGCATCTTGGATTATGTTGTGAACATCAGAGTCATTATTTGTGAACTCAAACGCAATTATACTTTTAGCAAGTTATTTATTTTATACTTTGATGAATAATTTTGATAATTTATCAATTATGTTTTTATATTGATGGTGATGATATTCCACATGATTGTTGTCTTCTACTGATCATCAAAATTTTCAAAGCTTTCATGAATTGTTCCCTAAAGAAGTTAGATTTTTGATCTAGTCCTGTCATCTCTGTTAGGAAGCGTGCGAAGGAAATGGCACTTATTCTTTTTGATGGCGTCGGCATTGAATGTAGAATTTGGGAAGATTTTGCTGCCATTACTGTCTTGACGAAGTCTGCAAAAGTAATCAATCCATTAAATGATGAAGTCTTGCTGATGACTGAAAAGGTTGATTTCTCTAGGTAGACTCCCCCTTTTTGTACCTTTCTGCATCTTGTTTGTGTACTGCATAAATTGCCATTATTTGGTAGCATGTTTCCAAGACCTTAACAAATATTAAGCTGTTACCCCTCGTGTAGAGAAGGAAAGCTAATGAGCATTTTGTAATGCAGATTACAAATGACAGCGTTTTGTCAAACAGTACTCCATGTCTGTGTGCTCAAATTAAAGTGCCACAAGTAGAGCAGGGCTTTGATCTTTCAGTAGAGGTACTTCTTAGCTATTTTCCTTTGTGTATAAAAGAACATGTTGACATTGAAATTGGTCAAATGTCTCTGCACTGCTAGTTATTCACCTGTTGATGAGATGCTCATGGGAAATGTTTGACAGGCTGTCCTTCAATGCATTGAAGTTACTTGTGATACCGTTTTTTTATATGATCTTTTGGAATTTCAACATGCTTTAGGAACCATACAGCTTCAGAAGCAAAGGGTAAGAATTTCTTTCCCTTTTCTATTTTTTTGGTATCATGTCTGTGACTGTATGCTAACTCTCATTTTTTTGTATTGTTTTTAGATCTCACACTCCAATTGTTTATTCCCCCTAATCATTAACCATTTTCCATGAAATGCAGTTATTTATGTGTCAACAGAAAAAAAGAGTTTTAGCATCTAGATGGACCCGTAAATCATATTACATTTTGTTTTTAGTTTCGTCCTTCACAAGAATAAACTTATGCATATTTGTATCAATGATTCAATTGTGTTGTGAAGTTCTGCCTTAAAATGCAAATTTATTATTTCCTTACTCAGATATATAACTTATGATTCATATTGGTACTTACCTTTGCAAACATGCCATCTGTTTCCTCCTTGGTACATCTCTTTTCAAGGCATATGATGTATATGACATAGTTCGGAAAGTCAAATCACCATTGGAAGTAAAAGCCTTTATGTGGCCTCTGTTTGGAAAAGGAATAGCTAGTATGTCATACAGAAGAAAGTTGCATGCGGATGGGGGTAGCATTTGCTCTTGTTGTGGGTATAGAAGATGCAGATCATGTAATAATAACTTGCACCATTAGCAGGTACATTTCGAATACTTGTGACATTATAGCAGATTTCAAGTTAATTCCCATTCCCTTCTAGAACTGTGGGAATATTTTAAAAAATATAGATCAACTTGGATAAATGTGTAAGAAGCCAGTCTCCCCTCATCTCTCATGCCGTCTGCTGGAGCATTTGGAGAGGATCCAATGATTGCATTTCACAGGGAAATATTGAGAATATTTGTGTTAGCGCTTTGTGACTTATGGAAGAGAGCTTTTAATAATATGTAAGCTCACTTTGTTAGATGACCTTGCATTGGTGGTATAGTCCACTTTCATTCGTCTCTCTCTCTCTCTCTCTCTCTCTCTCTATCTTTGTACAGATTTCCCTTCCCTTATTTTTTTGAGTCCTACTATAAGTAGGAAATTGGTTTGCTAGCCTTGCCCTATTTAAGGCTCTTGTTTCTATATATAATGCTAGCAATACCACATTCGAGAGGCATGCGCTCTAAGTCTTCCAATTGCTCTGTTTGTAACATGGTATCAGAGCCTTCCCATCTTTCCTGCCTCTAATTTGACATTTGGATCGCCTTGGGTGGTCACTGACATCCTCTCCTCTATCCTCTGCTGTTGCTCTTGACATCTCCTCCGGTGTTGTCTCCATCTTCACAAGCCTCCCTTGCATTCCCGGCACTGTCTGCTATGTATCGCCATCATTGTCCATCATTGTACCATCTATATTTATTTAGCATTTGGTTGTACAACCACAAATTTCCTTGAAAAATGCTGTTCCAATGTAAAAGGGTGACACCCTATTTTCTATATGCTAGAATGCGGAAACCAAAAGTATATCTGCAGACAAGCAACAACTAATCTTTCAATGAGTGGTGCTCGCTGTGAGGGTGATGGTGAACTCGCAGTGAGGTCTGATTTCAAGAACGGTGGCCAATGGTGGGCAGCCTTGAAGGAATGAGTGGCTAGGAGTATGGGCTCTCCCGGCGGCAGGGGGACTTTGCAGGACCATCCTTCTTCACAATGCTGGAAGCCACAGCTTCGTTCAAATTTATGTTTCATATGTTTATGTAAGGGACATCATACTTCTTCCTGTAGTAATTCAATTGTCTGTTGGAAGTGCAGGAGTGTGGGATATAGGTCAGCCATGTGCGATTCAAGGGGAGGCATGCAGCAGGTTTCTCTACTGTCTAAGGATGCCCCTATATCCGATGGCTCTTAACATATGAATATAGTTGAAGCTTCTTGTTCTCCATCCTTTGATAACAATATCAAAGCCTTAGAATGTTCAATACTAGGCCTTGTCCATGAGGGGAAAGGTGAGGCTGTTAGAAGTTTGCGGTCGTGTTGGGAGAAGGTGAAGGTTAGTATGTTAGCACTGAAATTGTTTCTTGATTTTCTTTCCAGACTGTGTATCCAAATCTTAAGTCCTCAAATTTCTTGGTTCAGGGAGGCTGATTTTATAGAGACTATCTCTGGTGCTTGGAAGGTTCAGATTAGGTCCACCTCTGCTATGGCTACTCTTGCTAGGAAGCTGCAGCATACTGCTCAGGTGCTCAAGGCATGGAGGGCAGATAAAACACTCCCAGGGATGGCGGTGAAGGACATGATTCTCCAATAGATTGAGGGGCTGGATTGTCTTGAGGAGGCATGTCTTATGGATGAGGAGGATAGGAGTCTCAAGGATTCCCTGAGGGCACAGTTTGATGAGATCCTCTCTAGGGCGGAGATCTACGAGAGGCAGAGATCGAGAGACATACGTATTAAAGAAGGTGACAGGAACATTGCTTATTTCTAACGCATTGCTTTAGGGAAGAGGAGGGTCAACACCATCACTTGCATTAGGGTGGGTGACCTCTCCTTTTTTTCTGAGAAGGATATCAGGAGGCAGGCCAAAGACTTTGATTCCAGGCTGTTCACTGAGGATGAGCATTGCAGGCTGAGGATTTCAGACGACTTAGTTCCTTGCCTATCCGCTAATGAGAGGGATGCTACCTCCCAAAGTTTCTCAGAGGAGGAGGTTCAACAAATAGTTTTCTCACTTGTAGGGGATAGAGCTTCTAGGCTGGATGGCTTCTTTCTTTTGGAAGTGTTGGGAAGTCATCAAGGATAACTTATTGGCAATTGTGAGGGAGTTCTAGGAGGGGAGGGCTCACTTGGGAAGGGGGGGTCAATAAAACTCTCTTAGTGCTTATTTCTAAGAAGTCAGGTGCACAAGAGTTTCGCGACTTTAGACCTATTAGTCTACTAAATGGCTTTTACAAGATCATCACTAAGGTGCTGGTAGGGAAGTTGGTTGGGGTGATGGACAGGTTGATCAATAGCTTCCAGGGAGCCTTCGTCAGGGGGAGACATATCCAGGATAACTTTT
Organism: Amorphophallus konjac; assembly: GCA_022559845.1. Classification (NCBI taxonomy): domain Eukaryota; kingdom Viridiplantae; phylum Streptophyta; class Magnoliopsida; order Alismatales; family Araceae; genus Amorphophallus; species Amorphophallus konjac. The sequence continues at coordinate 252,548,385 of CM040118.1, read as the reverse complement.
TGGTGGCCCATGAGTGTTTATTTGCTATGAAGACTTAGAGGAAGAAAGGGGTGGTCCTGAAGTTGGACTTCCAGAAGGCCTGTGATGGGGTAAATTGGCAGTGTCTGTTTGATGTGCTGAAGAAGATGGGTTTCGGGGAGAGATGGATTGGTTGGATCAGGGCTTGTATTTCTTCAGCCTCCTTTGCGGTCTTTGTCAATGGGAAGCATCGTCCTTTTTCTTCAATGGGTGGGGGTTCCGTTAGGGGGACCTTATGTCTCCCCTCCTCTTTGTGCTAGTGGCTAATGTTTTGAGCAAGGTGTGACAGAGGTAGCTAGTATGATCAGGGGGTTTCAGGTTAACAGAGGGGGTCTACTATTTCTTACTTGCAGTATGCAGATGACACCATCCTGTTCTCAGCAACTTTACATGGTTAGGCTCTTGTTGGAGCTGTTGGAAGAGGTGACTGGCCTTAAAGTCAACTTCAGTAAGAGCTTGCTAGTGGGGTTGAGTATGGAGGAGTGGCCTCTTCAGAGGGCGGCTTGCATTATGGGATGCAAGAGAGGGGAGTCCAATATCTCGTACTTGGGTCTTCTCTTGTTTCCGAGTGCTCTTCACTGTGCAGATTGGCTTCCTATTGTTCAGAGATATGAGTCTAGGTTGGCAGGGTGGAAGGCAATGCTACTGTCTTATGGGGGCAGACTTGTCTTGTGCAGATTTATTTTAGATAGTCTTCCTTTCTATTTTCTATTCTTGTTCTGGGTCCCGAAGGCGGTGGCCAAGAAGATTTAGTCAATTCAGGGGAGGTTTTTTTTAGCATGACAGTGGTGGGAGATGTAGGGGGTGGCATAATATTGCTTGGGGGAGGGTGGCTACGGGCTGGAAAGTGGGAGGGTTGGGGATCATGCATGTAAGTGGCTATGGAGACAGAGGGTAGGGGGGATGGGCTGTGGACGCAGGTGATCTGGCAAAGATACTATGATAGGAGGAGAGTTTGGGACTTGGGCCCTATCCCTCAGCATACGACGTCCCCTCTTTGGTGTGATATCTTGACTTGTAGGGATTTCATGTCCTCCGGTATCCGAGTCCGACTAGGAAGAGGCGACCAGAGCCTTGTCTGGAAGGATAGATGGTGTGGAGACTTTACCTTGGAGGACTCCTTCCCCCTTCTCTGTGGTTTCAGACGCCCCCTTGGGGACGATATCCCAAGCGTTTGACTCCCAACTGTCTTGGGGGACCTGGGCACTGACCTTCAAGAGGGACCTCAGGTATGATGAGATGGAGCAGCTCCAGAACCTTCTCTCCTTTCTCCTCCAAGTTCACCTGTTGCCAGACAGAGAGGATGAATGGTCATGGAGTGGGGAAAGGAGGGTTTTTTCTCATTCAGCTTTGTGTACGCCATTATCTCAGATGGTGGTCTTCGACACAGTCTCTATTCACAGGTCTGGGTCCGAAGAGCCCTCTGAAGGTGAAGCTACTCACTTGGAGGATCTCCAATGGGAGATTACCTACTCGGGACAAATTGTCCTGGTTCCTCTCGAGAGTCAAACTGTCTTTCTCCTTGTGCTGAGTGGACATCGAGGATCACTTGTTTGTTAGCTGCACCTACTCACAGGAGGTGTGGGGCGAGCTTGTTAGGAGGACTCACAGTGGCTTCGGTCAGCACAGCCTGGTGCACCATCTGATGGAGCATTGGGGTAGGAGTTGGGCCCCTAGAGGTGACATGACCGTGTGGTGGCTCATTCTCCATGCCACCCTATGGATGTTATGGAGGGAACACAACAACCGGATCTTTAGGTGGGAGTCCAGAGCTGTGGAGTCAGTTGTCTCTTTTATGTGTGATAGAGTGAGGGAATGGGTTGAGCTCTTTCGTAATGTGAGTTCTCTCAACTCCTCTTTTTTATCGTTGGGGGGTTAGTGTGTTCCACACTATTTGTGTCTTGTCTTTTGTATGGGTTTTTTTTGGGAGCTTCTTTCCTATACTTGTATATCCCATTTTTCATTTAATATAATAGTGGTGCCACCCACTTTCAAAAAAAAATTCTAGATTAACAACAAGGTGGTTAGAGTGGATGGATGGGCAAGGGACAAAGGCTATTCCAAGTGGTTTGCTATGATGGTGTTGTTTATATGGGGTTTCATTGCCATTGTGGAGTGTCAAGGTATTCAATATTCTTGTATCATCCTTTGGCATCTTAGTTAGCATTGATGAGACTATGAGGTCATGGCATTTTCTACGATATGCAAGAATATTAGTGGAGATGATGTCGTTGACGAACATTTCCAACGTTGAGGCTTCGATGGCAGAACAAACATTATTGGGTCTATATCCATGTAGAATCACATACTCTGGCTACAGTGGCAGCCAATAAAGTTGATTGGACATAGAGGGATGTTGTTCAAGTGTTCAAGGATTTTAGGGTGACCACTGGCCACTGCTAGTAATCGTGCTGGTTCAAGGTTGAAGAAGACTGAATCGGCTGAGTCGACTCAGCAGAGGTGCCTTGACTTAGCAGTGCAAAGTAGGGATTGCCCAGACTGGGGTGTTCAAAGCAGACATAGTGCCAACTATGTGTCTGCTCGACCTTTGGATTTACTGCATCAGCAAAGGGAGGATGTCAATAATAAAATCCCATGTTTGGCTGGCCAACATGTGAGAAAAGTTTTTTGAGGAAAAGTGGACTGTACCACCAATTGTATTAAACTAAATAGAGGTATTGAGCAGAAATTAGATAGCCATGTTCTAGAAGAAAAAGAAGAGGGTATCCTTTTGCAACTCATAGCTTGGTACATGTAGCATCTAATGAAGGGGTACTTATGCATTCCGAGAAGTGGATTGGCAAGGACTTCTGTCACAACTCGCAACACAAACTGTGGCCAGTTTGAATAAACTTCATCAAAGAAGGAACATGCGACTATCCAAGTTTATTGGTGACAGTGTCATTTTAAGGAAGTGCTATAGCATTTCATACATGTGAAGATTGAGCCTCCACTGGATCACAGGATCATGACTGTTTTAAGACGAGGTGGACGTCCCCTTTTCTCTATACCCGAGCGACATGTACGAGAAGTCTTATGTTTTTGTTTTGGGTTTAGGGGGGTTCCTCTGATCATGGAATGGACTCTCTCTGAGGAGGTAAGGGTGCACATATGGGGCTACACGAATGGCCAGTGCAGTGTCCATTTCATGGGGTGCGCATCGTATCAGACGATGAGGGTTCGAGTGCTGGACCTTTCCCTACTGACCGCAGTCAGTGTTGATTTACATCGACATAACGTCCGAACACCCTTGTTTAATTGTCAACAATAAGGCCTAGAATTTCTCTCCAAGGTTCTAATCGAGGACACATCAGCATAGGTAGCTTGCATCACACTTTTGACTCCCAGTGGGTGAACATAAAATGTATGAGGGGTAGGGCTTGGCAAAGATCAGGTTGAACTGGGCAACACCCTACTGTATCTGGGGATAAGAGTGAGCTAAAGGAGCCCAGGAGTGCACCGGGGTGCCCCGTTGATTGCCTGGATACTAGGGGTATTTTGGTAATTTGCCATGTCCAGTGGCACTATGGTAATTTTATCTTGCTGGAAGTTTTATCATAATCTAGGGTGGCCGCCAAGCAAGGATTGACTTTGGAAGGCTTAAGGGCTGTTTTTAAGAGTCGTTGGGAATTATCAAGGCATCCCAAGGTTGGAATGGCGTTTTCGTAATTTGGACGTGACCCTATATGGAGTGGTCCGTGAAAGACACTGGGGTCGTGGGACCATTTGTAGGCATTTCTTGAGTATGGAGAGGTCGTGAGGTCCTTAAAGACGATGCGCACCCTTAGCTCTTGAAGGAAGGACATATATGTAATTTTTCTTGTAGGAGGGGTTTATTCGCAATTTTTCTCAACTGGCATGCGTCGGGGGCAGCATCACACACCCTTGCAAACTTTCATAAACTTCATTACAAAAGTTGTCGACGAGTTGCCAACTGTACACGGTATCACCGCTCTGAGGCGGGAACATGATTACAAACCCCACATGGGGGCTTAAATGTAAATCCCGCGTAGGGGCGTAACAACCACGCCCACGCAGGGGCATAATGACAAAGCTCACGCAGGGGCATAAATACAAGACCCGCGTAGGGGCACAAAGACGAAGCCCACGCAGGGGCATAAATACATGACCGACATAGGGGCACAACTACAAGACCCGCATAGGGGCACAGCCACAAAGCCCACGTAGGGGCATAGATACAAGCCCAGGGTATTACATACCCCAAGTGGGCCAAAACAACGAACACAAGTCTTCTTCTTTTCTTTTCCGTAGAGAAAATGCAAGTCCAAAAGTCCTCCTCAAGTGAGCCCCGTAGGGGGTATTTATCATGGATGGCGGTATCGGTTTCGGACTCGGTTTCGGCCGAGTCCGATACCGAAACCGTCCGATTTCGATTTCGGTTTCGGCCGAAACTGGCCGAAACACATTGAAAAGCTTAAAAAAAATCAAAATAAGTCTAAAAAATCAGAAATAATTCAGAAAAATATGAATAATTACATAAAAATAGAAAATTCATTAGACATGCATTTGATTGTAAAGAAATTAGATTAAGTGCAATAAACATGAAGTAGACATTGAAATTCAAACATTGTACATGTTAAATTAATATTCTTGAGTACATACTAAGCATAAAGTAGGTTCAAGCATTACAATAAACCTAATTAGGCACAGTAAATGTTACAGAAATTAAATGATCTTTACCTAAATGAAGAGGCACTAATATGGGTAATAACTAGAATCTTCTCCCTCATCGTTTGGCTTTTCATGTTCATACCCATAAGAAGGTTGCATGTATGGTCTATATTCACTATAACCAAACAATGAGGTAGCCAAGTCCTGCATCCCTCTTTGGATCCCTCTTGGAGTGTTTGGTTGGCTTGATTGGAATCCAGTATCAGCATAAGAATCTTGAGGATGAGAAGAGGAACTGGCCGGATGGAACTGGAATGATGGTTCATAACCCCACGACCCATAAATCGCTGCCTCCTGTTGGCCACCTCCATAACCTGATGGATGCCCATATTGAGTATGTGAATCATATCCTTGCTCACCCTGACTGTATCCTCTGCCTGCGTCTGCGTGGAAGGAGGGAGGACCACCAGCATCCCCGCCGCCAGTAGTAGCACCTGCAGCACCTGTAGCTGCACTAGGATCATCATCATCACCACCACCATCACTGGCCAGTCGCCTTTTGGCCTTTGGGGGTGCTTTTTTCTGTTTCGGTGTGTTTTCTTCAATCACCCTTGACATGAATCCTGTTCCCCTTGGCGTGTGCCTCAAATAAATCTGCTTCAACTGTTCAATTGCCGGGTCCTCTCGAGCAGCAGCATTTGTTCTCTCAGTTTGCCCATGCACTGATGTACTTCTTCTTAAGGATGTAGGTGGCTTGCCCATTCTAGGAGTGACTGACCTGCTATCTGAGTCTGAGTGTCTAGCTGGCTGAAAATCATGCTGCTCCTCAGTGTCATCAACAACCCCAGGTGGGTCCCTTCTCTGGTGCGCATGAGTATATCTGGCCTTCTTTGATTTTCTTCTGAATTCGGGATCTCTTGGCTCATCTTCATCTAGTATGCCCTCTGCCCATCTTCTATCATCATCATCAAAAACGGGCTCATCAATCTACTCTCGTGTCTCCACCCAAGATTGCAACGGATTCTCATCATCAAATAAGGCATCCACATCAATTTCTGCACTCCCATCCTCAGCGACGCGTTTGTCCCTCAGCATTTGTCTTATCTTCATGTTCTTTATTCTCAGTCTCATATTGTAATGACAATAAACTAATTTTTCTAACCATTTAGCCTTTAGCCGATTGCGAACCTTTGAGTGTATAAGGCTGAACGTGCTCTAATTTCTTTCACATTGGCTTGCCGATGTTGTTTGATTGAGCACCCTAATTGCAATGAAAGCCAATGCATTACTGCCCGCATCTCGGTTGTTCACCATTATCCACTAGTCAGCTATTCCACCAACCATAAACAAATGCATATAAGTTGTAGAAATATATATTCAGGTTAAGAAATCATAAAATAAAATATACCTGGGCTCACTCTTCCCACAGCGTATTGCAATTGGGAGTCAGAATATGTCCCAGTCCTCATTCTATAATTGTTCATCTACAAACATAAAGTAATACATTAACATAACTACTTAAATAAATTCTATACTTGTTATTGATAAAATCAAATAAAGGCCAACCTCTACTTCGGCCTGAAGTCTCTTGGTTGGTGTCCTCGATAAACGACCAATGACTTTTAAAGTCCCTTGGAGCACCTCGCCATCAACATGTGCATCAGCATCGTACATAAATCGAGGGTTGAGGAAATAACCTGCATTTGTGTATAATTAACTAAATGTTATATATATAATAACATATAGGCATTATCCCACTTTCAGTACAATTAATTACTCACCAGCTGCATGCAAGTCGTGGTGTAATGTGTTGTCCCATCTCTAGTCAATAATTTTCCACCATTTTGCATAATATCTGGGAAGGGAATCCTGCAACTCTAATTTGGCACGGTCCATGGCCTCGTACAGATAGCCCATATCATTCTTCTCATCGCCATCCACCATTCTTAGGACCTTCACGAGGGGTGTGACTACTTTCAAGTACCGTGACACCCTGTCCCATAATTTGTTGTCGTCCACGATGTGGCAGACATCCAAATAATCCATCTCAGCATCAACATTGCCCTTGTCGATGTATTCCCGCAGGGCATTGTGGTACATGAAAGCTTTCAACTCATTCTTGTACCTGTGCAAATAAATGAAATTTGAAGCTGCATACTGTTACATATCACTAAGGATAAAGTATCAAGAATTGAGATCAATCTTATACCTGTGCAAAAACTCCAAAGAAATAAAATTGGAAGCAAATCTGGTTGGGCCTGCACGGATGATATCTCGCCCTCCACTGGCATGCGCCCTGAACAAATTCAATATCCTAGGATGGCCATAGCATTGTTGGCAGTTTCGGCCGAAACGTATCCGTTTCGGCCATAACCGATACGAAAAGGGCCCTTATTACTGTAGCAATCCGAAACTTAAGGGGGGTATCGGTTTCGGCCCGAAACCATCCGGTTTCGACCGAAACACGTGAACCCCTTTATGCTTTGCTGTCTCCCCCCCCGAAACCCCACTACCCAGCCACGGTTTCGGCCGAAACCCTCCCCCCTGCTGGCTGATGTCTCCCTGCCGCTGCTGTGGTGCTGCTGTTGCCGAGCTGCTGCTGCCTTGCTGCTGTGCAGCTGTGCTGCGGCTGCTGCTTGCTGCGGCTGCTGCCTGCTGCGTGCTGCGTGCTGCTGCTGCCTGCTGGTGCTGCTGCCTGCTGCTGGTGGCTGGTGCTGCGGCTGAGCCTGCTGCTCTTGCTGTTGCTGCAGCAGCCAGGGCCAACAGGTGGCTGTTAGCCTGTTACTGCCACCGCTGGACCGCCGGACTGCCCACCCCCTACTAGCCTGCTGTGTGCACTTGGGGTTGTAAGTATTTTTTTGTACCTTAATTTGTGCAACCCTAATTAGTTCAGATTTCAAAATAAACTTTAATTAGATACTTAAAATTAGATTCATTATTAATTAACCCCTAATTCATGTAAAAAATTTAGGGCTTTCGTCTAATTCGGCTTTCTTAGTCACAATTGAAGGTTATATAAGTTTCATTGACGAATTTGGGGTGCCTTCATGATGGGATTATATTTTTAGCAAGGATAATTAGGGCTTAATTAATAATTAAGGCTTAATTAGTTCATAAAAATTGGGGCTTTTGTCTAATTCGAGTTTCTTAGTCACAATTGAAGGTTAATTAAGTTTCATTGATGAATTTGGGGTGGGATCATGCTGGGATTATATTTTTATGAAGGGTAATTAGGGCTTAATTAGTTCAAAAAATTTGGGGCTTTTGTCTAATTCGAGCTACAATTAAAGGTTAATTAAGTTTGATTGATTAATTTGGGGTGGGATCATGCTGGGATGTCATTTTTATGAAGGGTCATTAAGGGTTATTTGGTAATTAGGACTTAATTACCTTATAAAAATGGAGGCTTTCATCTAATTCGGCTTTGTTACCCACAATTGAAGCTTAATTAAGCTTCATTGATGAAATTGGCGTGGGATCATGCTGGTTTTTTTTTTTATGAAGGGTGATTAAAGGTTAGTTGGTAATTAAGCCCTAGTTACTTCATAAAAATTGGGACTTTCGTCTAATTCGACTTTATTACTCACAGTTGAACCTCAATTAAGCTTCATTCAATAATTTGGAGGTCTATCATGTATAATTGCCTTTTTTTCATCGTACTTACAGGAGATTGTCTTTGACTGTCTTAATGCAGCATCATGCCTAGGCGTCAGCAAACACAGGAGCAGCAAGGGCAGGAGGATCCGGGGTGGGCCCACATGTCCTTAGTTGATGCTAAGAGAAGAAAGGTGAAATGCAATTACTGTGGTAGGGAGATGTATGGCGGAATTACCAGAGGAAAGCAACATTTGGCAGGGGTAAGAGGAGAGGTGAGACAATGTGACCACTGTCCCCGAGAGGTGCGAGAAGAGATGCGCCAGTGCCTTCTGGGGAAAAAGGAGAGGGTGCAACAAAGGGCTGAGGATGAGGCTGAAATTGCTGAGGAGATTTCTGGCAGAAGGGTTAGGAGGGATGATAATGAGGAAGGCACTGAGGATTCTGATTCAGAGCTGACTGAAGCAAGGGAGCGTGAACAAGCTGCTCGAAGGAAAGGGAAGGGACCCATGGGTTCAAGGACCTATGAGAGTACAGCTGCACGACGTCCTGACGTTGGTGCTGCCCCACATACGTAGGGAACAGGTCCCATGGACAGCTATCTGCACAGAAGGCCCCAAGCTACACAACCTAAAATCAAGCAAGCATTGAGAGGGGTCAAAAAATCAGCAGAAGTTACAGGGCATGCATTTAAATCTATCTGCAAATGATTTTTTCATGCAGGTGTCCCTGCACATGCAACTTCAAGTGAATATTTCTAACCTATGATAGATGCCATAGCAGATGCTGGCCCTGGCTCGAAGGCCCCCTCACGTCGAGACATATACGGGCGTGGCTTTGAGGGAGAGGTTGAAGAGCTCCATGATTGGCTTGAAAGCTTCAAGCATATATGGGTGGAAAGAGGATGCACCATCATGTGTGATGGTTGGACTGGTACCACGAAGAAGTCCATGATCAACTTTTTGGTCTATTGCATCGAAGGTACAGTGTTTGTGAAATCAGTTGATGCATCAGATTATGAAAAGAATGCAAATTATTTTTTTCATTTGATGGATGGCATGGTAGAACAAATCGGAGAGGAGAATGTTGTGCAGGTGGTGACTGATAATGAAGCCAGTTACAAGGCTGCAGGGAAGAAATTGATGCAGAAGCGCAGTCATTTATATTGGCTCCCATGTGTAGCACATTGTCTGGATCTGATGCTCGAAGACATAGGGAAGGAAAAGCATGTGAAGAAGATAATTGACAAGGCACAAAAAGTCACACAATATATCTATGGCCATCCTAGGATACTAAATATGTTCAGGGCGCATGCCAGTGGAGGGCGAGATATTATCCGTGCAGGCCCAACCAGATTTGCTTCCAATTTTATTTCTTTGGAGTCTTTGCACAGGTATAAGATTGATCTCAATTCTTGATACTTTATCCTTACTTATATGTAACAGTTGATGCAGCTTCAAATTTCATTTATCTGCACAGGTACAAGAATGAGCTGAACGCTTTCATGTACCACAATGCCCTGCGGGAATATATCGACAAGGGCAATGTTGATGCACAGATGGATTATTTGGATGTCTGCCACGTCGTGGACGACAACAAATTCTGGGACAGGGTGTCACGGTACTTGAAAGTAGTCACACCCCTCGTGAAGGTCCTAAGAATGGTGGATGGCGATGAGAAGAATGATATGGGTTATCTGTACGAGGCCATGGACCGTGCCAAATTGGAGTTGCAGCATTCCCTTCCCAGACATTATGCAAAATGGTGAAAAATTATTGACCAGAGATGGGACAACACATTACACCACGACTTGTATGCAGTTGGTGAGTGGTTAATTGTACTGAAATTGGGGTAATGCCTTTATATTATTTTATAAAATTCATTTAGTTAATTATACAGAAATGCAGGTTATTTCCTCAACCCTCGATTTATGTACGATGCCGATGCACATGTTGATGGCGAGGTGCTTCAACGGACTTTAAAAGTCATTGGTCGTTTATCGAGGAATTCAGAAAAGAGACTAGAGGCCGAAGTAGAGGTTCACCTTTATTTGATACTTTCAATAACATGTATAGAATTTATTTAAGTAGTTATGTTAATGTATTACTTTATGTTTGTAGATGAACCATTACAGAATGAGGACTGAGACATATGCTGACTCCCAATTGCAATACGCTGTGGGAAGAGTGAGTCCAGGTATATTTTATTTTTTGGATTTCTTAACCTGATGAATATATATTTCTACAACTAATATGCATTTGTTTATGGTTGGTGGAACAGCTGACTGGTGGATAATGGTGAACAACCGAGATGTGGGCAGCAATGCATTGGCTTTCATTGTAGTTAGGGTGCTCAGTCAAACAACGTCGGCAAGCCAATGTGAAAGAAATTGGAGCACGTTCAGCCTTATACACTCGAAGGTTCGCAATCGGTTAAAGGCTGAACGGTTAGAGAAATTAGTGTACTGCCACTACAATATGAGATTGAGAATAAAGAATATGAGGTTGAGACAACAGCTGCGAGACAAACGCGTCGCCGAGGATGCCGCCGCAGAAATTAATGTGGATGTCTTATTTGATGATGAGAATCCGTTGCAGCCTTGGGTGGAGACACGAGAGTAGGTTGATGAGCCTGTTTTTGATGATGATGATAGAAGATGGGCTCTGCATACTAGATGAAGATAGCCAAGAGATCCCGAATTCAGAAGAAAATCAAAGAGGGCCAGAGATACTCATGTGCACATGTCTAGGGTTGTTGAGGACATTGAGGAGCAGCATGATTTTCAGCCAGCTAGACACTCCGACTCAGATAGCAGGCCAGTCACTCCTACAATGGGCAAGGCACCTACATCTTTTAGAAGAAGTACATCAGTGCATGGGCAAACTGAGAGAACAAATGTTGCTGCTCGAGAGGACCCGACAATTGAGCAGTTGAAGCAGATTTATTTGAGGCACACGCCAAGGGGAACATGATTCATGTCAAGGGTGCAAGAAGAAAGCACACCGGCACAGGAAAAAGCATCCCCAAAGGCCAAAAGGCGACTGGAGGCTGCAGGTTTCGTGATCCTTTGATTTTTTGTTTTTGAAAGTAACTTAAATTCTTATTATCAGTTCGAATCAGAAAAGGTTTTGGTAGGAGATAAATTCTATATGTTCGTATGTGCCAGGTGCTACTACTGGCGGTGGGGATGCTGGTGGTCCTTCCTCCTTCCAAGCAGACACGGGCAGAGGATACAGTCAGGGTGAGGGAGGACATGAGTCACATACTCAATATGGGCATCCATCAGGTTATGGAGGTGGCCAACAGGAGGCAGCGATTTATGGGTCGTGGGGTTATGAACCATCATTCCAATTCCATCCACATCCGGCCAGTTCCTCTTCTCTTCCTTAAGATTCTTATGCTGATACTGTGCTCAAGCCAACCAAACACTCCAAGAGGGATCCAAAGAGGGATGCAGGACTTGACTACCTCATTGTTCGGTTATAGTGAATATAGACCATACATGCATAATGAAAAGTCAGACGATGAGGGAGAAGGTTCTGGTTATTACCCATATTAGTGCCTCTTCATTTAGGTAAAGATCATTTAATTTCCGTAACATTTACTGTGCCTAATTAGGTTTATTGTATATGCTTGAACCTACTTTATGCTTAGTATGTACTCAAGAATATTAGTTTAACATGTTCAATGTTTGAATTTCAATGTCTACCTCATGTTTATTGCACTTAATCTAACTTCTTCACAATCAAATGCATGTCTAATGAATTTTCTGATTTTTATGTGATTATTCATATTTTTTTGAATTATTTCTGGTTTTTTAGACTTATTTTGATTTTTTTTGAAGCTTTTCAATGGGTTTCGGCAGAAACCGAAACCGGACGGTATCGGTATAGGACTCTGCCGAAACCGAGTTCGAAACCGATACCGCCATCCTTGGGCCATAGATATACTGTGACTTTTTGTGCCTTGTCATCTGTCTTCTTCACATGCTTTTCCTTCCCTATGTCTTCAAGCATCAGGTCCAGACAATGTGCTGCACATGGGAGCCAATATAAATGACTGCGCTTCTGCATCAATTTCTCCCCTGAAGCCTTGTAACTGGCTTCATTATCAGTCACCACTTGCACAACATTCTCCTCTCCAATTTGTTCTACCATGTCATCCATCAAATGAAACAAATAATTTGCATTCTTTTCATAATTTGATACATCAACTGATTTCACAAATACTGTACCTTCGATGTAATAAACCAAAAGGTTGATCATGGACTTCTTCGTGGTACCAGTCCAACCATCACACATGTGGTGCATCCTCTCTCCACCCATATATGCTTGAAACTTTCAACCCAATCATGGAGCTCCTCAACCTCTCCCTCAAGGCCACGCCCGTATATGTCTCGACGTGAGGGGGCCTTCAAGCCAGGGCCAACATCTGTTATGGCATCTATCATAGGTTGGAAATATTCACTTGAAGCTGCATGTGCAGGGACACCTGCATGAAAAAACCATTTGCAGATACTTTTAAATGCATGCCCTGCAACTTCTACTGATTTTTTGACCCCTCTCAATGCAGACTTGATTTTAGGTTGGGTAGCCTGGGGCCTTCTGTGGAGATAGCTGTCCATGGGACCTGTTCTCTGCGTATGTGGGGCAGCACCAATATCAGGACGTCGTGCAGCTGTACTCTCGTAGGTCCCTGAACCCATGGGTCCCTTCCCTTTCCTTCGAGCGGCTTGTTCATGCTCCCTTACTTCAGTCAGCTCTGGATCAGAATCCTCAGTGCCTTCCTCATTATCATCCCTCCTAACCCTTCTGCCAGAAATCTCCTTAGCAATTTCAGCCTCATCCTCAGCCCTTTGTTGCACCCTCTCCTTTTTCTCCAGAAGACACTGGCGCATCTCTTCTCGCACCTCTCGGGGACAGTGGTCACATTGTCTCACCTCTCCTCTTACCCCTGTCAAATGTTGTTTTCTTCTGGTAATTCCGTCATGTAGCACCCTACCACAGTAATTGCATTTCACCTTTCTTCTCTTAGCATCAACTAAGGACAGGTGGGCCCACCCCGGATCCTCCTGCCCTTGTTGCTCCTGACTTTGTTCACGTCTAGGCTTGATGCTGCATGAAGACAGTCAAAGAGAAAAAGTTGTAAGTACAATGAAAAAATTAGGGCTTAATTAATAATTAACCCATAATCACCCTTGCCAAAATTTAAGTACCTGCATGCTCCCACCCCAAAATCGTCAATGAAGCTTAATTGAGCTTCAATTAAGCCTATGCAAACCGAATTAGACAAAGCCCCAAATTTTATGGACTAATTAGGGTTTAATTAATAATTTACCCTTAATCACCCTTGCAAAAATTTAATTACCCGCATGCTCCCACCCCAAAATCGTCAATGAAGCTTAATTGAGCTTCAATTAAGCCTATACAAACCGAATTAGACAAAAGTCCCAAATTTTATGGACTAATTAGGGTTTAATTAACAATTAACCCTTAATCACCCTTGCAAAAATTTAATTACCCGCATGCTCCCACCCCAAAATCGTCAATGATGCTTAATTGAGCTTCAATTAGGCCTATTCAAACCGAATTAGGCAAAAGCCCCAAATTTTATGGACTAATTAGGGTTTAATTAACAATTTACCCTTAATCCTTGCAAAAATTTAATTACCCGCATGCTCCCCCCCCCAAAATCGTCAATGAAGCTTAATTGAGCTTCAATTAAGCGTATGCAAATCGAATTAGACAAAATCCTCAATTTTTATGGACTAATTAGGGTTTAATTAATAATTTACCCTTAATCACCCTTGCAAAAATTTAATTACTCGCCTGCTCCCACCCTCAAAAACTTCAATGAAGCTTAATTGAGCTTCAATTAAGCCTAAGGAAACCGAATTAGACAAAATCTTAAATTCACCTTAAGAAAATAACCTCTTACCTCTTACCTCTCTTCTTCACAGCACACAGCAGTAGGTGCAGCAGCTGCAGCAGACGCAGCAGGCAGCAACAGCAGCAGACGTAGCTCCTGGCTGGCTGGCAACACCGCAGCAGCAGCAGGCTGGGCCTTGCTGCCTGGCTCGCAGCAGCAGCAGCAGCAGCAGGTCGGAGGCGTCGCAGGAGTAGGCCTGGCTGGCTGGCTCGCCTGCAGCAGCAGCAGCCCGCGGCAGCAGCATCAGCAAGTGCAGCACAGCAGCAGTAGCACGAAAGGGAGTTCTGTTCGGCCGTGGGTTTCGGGGGGGGGGGGACTGGGGAGAGAGAACAGCAAGTGAAGTGAACTCCCTTTAGGGAGTTCACGTGAGTTTCGCCCGGCTTCGGATGGTTTCGGGCTGCAAAAGTCCGGTTTCGGGCGAAACCAATATCGGTTTCGTCCGAAACCGATACACTTAATAAGTGTCGGTTTGCTACAGTGATTCACGCCGTTTTCGTATCGGTTATGGCCGAAACCGATACGTTTCGGCTGAAACGTATCGGTTTCGGCCGAAACTGCCAACTATGGTATTTATAGAAGGTGAGGGACCGGCCCGGGGTGGGCTGAACCCGGGCGGGTCAAAGCCACCCGTGGCAGGTCCGTTTCTCCCTCTTTTTTTTTTTTGAAATGGGCAGACGGAACCCTCGGGACCGGCCCGGGACTACCCCGCCCCGCATAGGTTCGCGCGGGCCTGCCCGGGGTCGGGAGTCCCGGGCGGGTCCCGTCCGGGGAGGGGCCACCCCAGATAGGCCTGCCTGGGGTCGCGGGTCCCCGGGTGGGTCTGCCCGGGGCGGGCCGACCCCGGGCAGGTCTGCCTTGTCCAGTGCGGCGGTGGGGGGGGGGTGCATGGAAGGCAGTATCGGCCGAAATCGATACGTTTCGGCCAAAACGTATCGGTTTCGGCCGGAACCTATCCGAAACCAGCCCTTAACACTGTAGTAGGTCCGAAACCTATTAAATAATATTTTTTTAATGGTTTCGAACGAAACTGTATTGGTTTCAGCTGAAACTCACTTGTTTCGGTCCGAAACCGGACATGTTTTACTAATTTTTTGAGTTTTTTGAATGGTTTCAACCAGTTTCGGCCGAAACCGAAACCGGTACGTATCGATTTCGGGATCGGCCGAAACTGGTACCGAAACCGATACTGCCATCCTTGGGGGGGCCTGCCCGGTGGTGGCCGGCCCCGGGCGGGTCCCTCCACCCCGGGTGGGCTGAACCCCTCCTTAAAACCTGTAAAAAGGATTTTTTTTATTCTACATTTCATCCCAATTATTGCAGGGATTTTTTTGGTTGCCACAAGTGCCCCCCACGGGACATCCGTGACGGCCGGAGGCGGGGGCGGATGGCCCGTGCAGTTTAATATGCGTTCCTTTGTGCTGTGCCCACTGACGGGCTACATCATTCGGGGTGCACTAGCTAAAGTTGATGCGGACCGGCCCTTGGGGCATATTGGTCCAAAGTTGATGCAGACCTGTCTCGGAGAGGCTTGTTGGTCTGTAGTTGATGTAGACCTGCCTTGGCGAGGCTTGTTGGCCCAAAATTGTTGTAGGCTTGCCTCGGCAAGGCTTGTTGACTCGAAATTGTTGTAGATCTGCCTCAAGCGAGGCTCGTTGGCGTAGAGTTGCTGCGGACCTGCCTCGGCGAGGCTTCTTGGCCCAGAGTTGATGTAAGCCTGTCTCGGAGAGACACATCCATCTAAGTCGTCGTTTCTCGACTGTCAAGTTGTGATAGCTGGAGACTGACATTGGCTGACCCTTGGGGGTTGGCCAAAAGTCGTTGTGTCAGTTGACCGCTGAGGTGTCACTGGAGGTGTGTAGCCGAATGTTGAAGCTGGCTAATCGTTGGCTTGCGATAGCCAAAGTTGATGTAGACTAGCCCTTAGGGCATGTTGGTCTAAGTTGATATCGGCCGTCCACGAGCTGAGGCAGATACCATCTAGCACAAATTTGAGCCAGCACCGCCCTAGGCAAGGGCGTCGTAGCTTGTATATCAAAATTCTATACATTTCAGTTTGCTTGGAAAGGGCACCCATTGGGTTCTGGCTCCTTTCTTTGTTTTAGCTTTAGCTGGCGAGGCTTCATAGCTGCCTCAGAGTTTCCCTGCCCTTGAGATGGAGTGGCCGAATGGTCCTTAACTTGGTGTAGCATTGCCAGATGCATGCATTTGGTCTCTTTCGGCACGCCTGGATGACTGAGCTTGCGTCTTTATGGGAGGAGTTCGCCCGCCTTCACGCTATTCAGGAGCGCAGGCGGAGGACTCAGTTGATGATTCAGTAGGAGGAGCAACAACTTTGCAGACTTCGGTTGGCTCAGGCTGAGGTGGGCGCCCAGGTCGAGGCCTCTTACGAGCGCGAGCGGGTGGCCTCCCACAGAGTGGAGGAGCTTTTGTGAGAGGTCCGGGGGACTGAGGAGGAGCGCAGTCTTGCTCGTGCCGATGTAGACTCTCCACCGTAGCCTTGAGCGCTCGGGTGGAGACTATTCAGAGTGAGGCCCGCCTTGCTGACTTGAGGAGGAGCGAGCCTGGCCTTTGATTTTGCCTGATGATTTCTTTTTCCATGGGGCTATTTGTTCAGCCCGACTTTGTACAGCTTCCCCCAGGGCTTGTCTCGGGGTTCTTCTGCTTGATGTTGAGAAATGGAGAACAGAGCTCGTTGACTTAGCTGCCATTCTCTTGCATGTGTACTCTTTTTTTTTTTTTCACTTTACCAGCCCTACCGCCCTTTCGGGTTTTCGTCAGGACTGGCCCCCTTTAGCTTTTTCCAGTGCGCCCTTTCGGATTTTCACACTGAGGGGTACCCATTTTTGCCTAAGGCGCCCTCACGGGTTTTCACCTTAGCTTGGTTAAAACCTTTTTGCCCTTGATTGCTCCCCTAATGGAAACAACCAAGTCCGTTGGGGTATCAGTATTTTTAACCCCGTTTTTTTTTTTTACCTATGGTGCCAAAAGCCAGAGAGGGTGTGTCACACTGGTGGGGCATGTGTGTCACACTGGTGGGGCATGTGGGTGGACTTGATAGCCCTAGTGGGACGTGCTTAGTCAAATCCAAAGACCGATAGGTCGAATGGGCTGGTAACCCGAGGAGGGTGTGCAAAGGCCAAGCCCGGTTGGGACAATAAATAAGTAGGTTTAACAGTCCGAAAGGGACATGCGGGTTAAACCTGGAGGGCGATAGGTGAGGTGGGTTGGCAGTCCGGAAGGGGCGTACGTAGGTCAGACCCCAAAGGATGAAAGGATGGATTCGACAGTCCCGGTGGGACATATGAATCAAATTTGGAGGCGAATAGGCAAATAGGGTTGGCAACTTGAAAGGGGCACGTATAGGCCAAGCCCGTGGGGGACAAAAGAAATGGATTTGACGGCCTTGGAAGGACACGTGAGTCAAACCTAACAGCCAAGAGGCGAGGTAAACATACTAAGGCCAAGCCCGGTAGGGTGGAAGAATGGATTTGACAACCAGCAGAGAGACGAGATGGGTCGGCAGCCCGAAAGGGCATGCAGGGGCCGGGCCCAGAAGTGAAACAAGCCGAAATGCATGATGGGTTGGCAGCCCGAGAGGGCATACGGAGGCCAATCCCGAGAGGGTGAAGTGAGTCGAAAGGCATGGTGGGTTGGCAGCCCGAGAGGGAGTACTGAGACCAATCCCTAGAAAGTAGAATGAGCCGAAAGGCGAGGTGGGTTGGCAGCCTGAGAGGGCATGCTGAGGCCAATCCCTAAAAGGTAAAATGAGCCGAAATGCGTGGTGGGTTGACAGCCCGAGAGGGTATACTGAGGCAAGACCCAGTGGGATGAGTCGAAAGGCGAGGTGGGTTGGCAACCCGAGAGGGCATACTGAAGCCAATCCCTAAAAGGTAAAATGAGCCGAAAGGCGAGGTGGGTTGGTAGCCCGAGAGGGCATACTGAGGCCAATCCCGGGAAGGTAAAACGGGCGGAAAGGCGAGGTGGGTTGGCAGCCCGATAGGGCATACTGAGGCCAATCCCTTAGAAAGTAAAATGTGCCGAATGGCGAGTTGAATTGGCAGCCCGAAAGGGCGTACTGAGGCCGGTCCCGGAGGGACAAAATGTGCTGAAAGGCAAGTTGAATTGGCAGCCCAAGAGGGCGTATTGAGGCCGGTCCCGGAGGGACAAAATGTGTTGAAAGGCAAGTTGAATTGGCAGCCCAAGAGGTCGTACTGAGGCCGGTCCCAGTGGGATGAGCCGGAAGGCGAGTTGAATTGGCAGCCCGAGAAGACGTACTGAGGCCGGTCCCAGAGGGACAAAATATGCCGAAAGGCATAGTGGGTTGGCAGCCCGAGAGGGCATACTGAGACCAATCCCTAGAAAGTAGAATGAGCCGAAAGGCAAAGTGGGTTGGTAGTCCGAGAGAGCATACTGAGACCAATCCCTAGAATAGCAAAGTGGGTTGGTAGATCGGGAGAGCATACTGAGACCAATCCCTAGAAGATAGAATGTGTCGAGAGATAAAGTGGGTTGGTAGCCCGGGAGAGCATACTGAGACCAATCCCTAGAAGATAGAATGTGTCGAGAGGTAAAGTGGGTTGGTAGCCCGAGAGAGCATACTGAGACCAATCCCGGTGGGACAAAAATGAGTGGCTTTGACTCAGAAAATATGAGTGAAGTTGCCATGCCAAAGGACGTATAGGTCAGCTTTAAAAAGAACAAGTGAGAGGAGCTGGATTCGGGAGCCCAAATGGGGCATACAAGTAAGCTCATAAGGTTCCAAAAGCTGGTGGCCCCAGTGGGACAATGAATGATAATATCGGTACGTCAGTCATAACACCCGGGCAGGACTGAATATTACAGTCTGCCCTCATAGGGTGAGGTCACTGACCTAAAGACACCCAAAGAACACGTGGCCAAAGGAGTTTTTTTTTTTCACATTACCAGCCTCACTGCCCTTTCGGGTTTTCGCCGAGGCTGGCCCCCTTTAGCTTTTTCCGGTGCGCCCTTACGGGTTTTCACACAGAGGGGTTGACCATTTTTGCCCGAGGCGCCCTTTCGGGTTTTCACCTCGGCTGGGTCTATGGCCTTTTTGCCCTTAGCCAACCCTTCAAGGTCGACTAAGTCTGCCAGGGTATCAATATTTTTAACCCCATTATTTTTTTTGAACCTTCACTGAGGAGAGGTAATGTCCTATGAGGACTGCTACAGAAACTCTTGCAGTGGCGCATGGTAGAGCTTCATGTGTTTGTCGTTGAGGGGAGGGAAAGGGTTGTTTCCCTTGTGGTCGACAACCGTATAGGCTCCTCCTACCTTCTGGATGACGTAGGGTCCACGCCAATTGGGCTGGAGTTTGCCGCTGGATCTTCCCGCCAGGACCTCTTTTTCCTTGAGCATGACCAAGTCACCCTTCTTGAACGCCCCGTGCTTGACTAGCTTGTCGTAGGCACGCATCATACGGGCTTGATAGACTTGTAAATGCTTGTAAGTCTGGAGTCTCTTACCCTCCAGACAGGATAATTCCTCAAGCCTCCTTTCAATCTCAGATTGATCTTGGCCCGGTAGCCCAGCATGAACCAACACCCGGTACGATACCAGTTCAATTTCTACAGGGACAACTGCTTTAGCCCCGTAAACCAAGGAGAATGGGGAGCACCCCGTAGGGGTCCGATAGGCCCAAAGAGCTTCGTGGACCTTCTCTCCCCAATCTCGTTTGCGGCCATTTATTATTTTGGCCAGTAGTTTACATAGTATCTTGTTGAAGGCCTCAGCTAATCCGTTGGCCTGAGGGTTATGAACCGAAGACGTCCTCCAATCAATATGAAATTTAGAAGCCAGTGCATACACTGTCTTGTTCCTGAAGGGCGTGCCGTTGTCAGAAATGATCCGACTAGGGGTGCCGAATCTATATATAATATGATATCTGACGAAGCGGGCGACTGTTTCGCCAGTGACTTCCCGTAGAGGGATAGCTTCAGCCCATCGGGAAAAGTAGTCCGTGGCGGCCAAATGAATTTATGCCCTTGGGATGAGGGAGGAAATTGTCCTACTATATCCATACCCCACTCCGCAAATGGCCAAGTTGGCGCCGTCGGGTGCAGGGGGTTAGGGGGCCTTCGAGGGACCGGCCCGAATGCTTGGCACTGGTGACACGTGCGAGCGTACTGGTTGCAGTCTTCATACATGGTGGGCTAATAGAATCCCTTGAGCTTGATGTTTGTTTTCATCTTAGCTCCTGCCTGATGAGCTCCGCATAAGCCAGAATGAACCTCCCGCATAACGGTTCTAGCTTCTTTGGGCGAGAGGCATCGCAAGAGGACTGGATGGTCCCTTTCCTGGACAAGCCTAAAAAGAACGCCATCGACTAGTTGATATGATGTAGCCCTGCGTAGCAGTTGCACCCTTCGGGCTCGCTCAGGGGGAAGCCACCCATTCTTTACTCGTATAATTGGTTCGCCCCAATCCTCTTCTTCGGGAGCATTCTCCTCTTGAACATTGTTGACCTCGTACACCGTGAGGTTAGATTCCTCGTCGAGCACGCTAGGCATGAGCCTCCTGTGCCTGACAGTTATATTCAGCTCCCCCTCTGGCGGGATCTTCAAGGCAGCTACCAGTTTTGCCAGAGCATCTGCTTAGGAGTTACTACTTCTTGGCACATGATCTATCTCAAATAGATAGAACTTCTCTCTGAGCCTGATGACGGCTTCATGGTAGGGGATCAGCTCCTTTTTCCGTACGTCATAGTCACCCAGCACTTGACGAATGATGAGTTGGGAATCCCTGTATACCTTGATACATCTGATCTCCATCTCCAGCGCGAGCTGAGGCCCGATGATCAGTGCCTCATATTCTGCCTCATTGTTGGTCAATGACTTCATGAGGGCACAGGAGTTGTGAAGTATGCCTCCCTGAGGAGACACGAAGACTATGCCAGCGCCTGACACAAAGTCTGTGAGGCCGTCGGGTCTCTTAATGGTTCTGGATTCCCCATCAAAATATAATTCCCATAAAGGAGAATTGAGGGATAGCACATCATGTTCGGTTTGGGATGGGGCATTTGTATTGCACCCTTCCTCGCCGAGCGGTTGCAGCAATCTTTCTTCATCCGGCAGCTCGATATTGAGAGGGGAGTCCTCCGGCACTGGGTGTGCGGCGAGAAACTCAGCCATCCCTTGCCCCTTAATTGCCTTGCGCGGGACAAAGGTGATGTCAAATTCCATGAGGATGAGTGCCCATTTTCCCAGCCTTCCAGAGAGGACAGGTTGGCTAAGGAGAAATTTGAGCGGGTCCCACTTTGAAATGAGCTCCACTCGATGCGCCAACAGATAGTGTCTCAACTTTTTAACAGCGAACACCAAGGCCAGGCACATCTTCTCCATGGGCGAGTAGCGATGCTCGGGGCCGACCAACTTCCGGCTGAGTTAGTAAAGAGGCTGCTCCTTGCCTTCTTCATTGATCTGAATAGGAGTGCTCCGAGGGAAGCGTCCATGGCAGCAATATAAAGAATGAGGGGCTTTCCTTTGATAGGCGCCCCAAGGACCGGTGGAGTCAGGAGATACTCCTTGATCTGCTCGAGAGCCTTCTGACAGTCTTCATCCCATACGAAGGGTGCCCCTTTCTTCATTAGTTTGCCAAAGGGCATGCACCTCCCGGAGAGGTTAGAGATGAATCGCCTAATATAGGCGAGTCTTCCTTGAAGCGACCTGAGCTCTGTTATATTTTTAGGCGGGAGTAGTTCCCTGATGGCCTTGATTTTGTCAGGATCTATCTCTATCCCTCGATACCTGACGATGAAGCCCAAGAACTTGCCACTGGAGACGCCGAAGACACACTTCATCGGATTCATCTTGAGCTGGTACTCTCGAAGTCTCTCAAAGACCCGACGTAGATCCGCTAGGTGGCTCTCGCCTCTTAGACTTGACGACCAGGTCGTCGACGTAGCATTCGACAATGTCATGCAACATCTCGTTGAAAATTTTGGTCATTGCTCTTTGATAGGTGGCGCCAGCATTCGTCAAGCCAAATGGCATACTCTTATAATTGAAGATCACCTTAGGAGACCTGAAGGCCGTATGATCTTTATCCTTGATGGACATGCGGATCTGGTTATAGCCTGACGATCCTCCATAAAAGACAACGCTTTGTGGCCAGTAGTTACATCCATAGTTGTCAAGGCGATAAGGCGACCAAGGCGAGCTTGGGGTCCTTGAGTGCCTAAGCGCTTAGGCACCTGCCTAAGCGGCGCTTAGGCGTCAAGTTCATAAAAAATATCATAATTAATATATACGTAATTTTTTATATATAAAGTAATCATGATTATTGGAAATATTGGAAACAACACTAGTATGAACATAGAAATAAAAATTAATAGAAATGGCATTGCAATAAAATATCAAACTTCATTTTGAGATAAAATTAATAATAAAAATTGGACTTTCAGAATGAATAAAATACTAACATAATGTTTGTCAATTTCTTCCAAAAATATGTAAATCATACTCGAAATAACATACATATAATATAAAGTAGATACGAAAAGAAAAAGACATCTCCCATTATCACATACAATCCATAATAAAGTAAACAAACACATAACTAGGGAAGTACCATAGATGACCACTGTAAAAAAAAAATAAGACATACAAAATTCAAATTAAAATTTAAAATATTTTATTAACAAATTAACCCCATTATTAATTGAAAAGGGGGGAAGGCAAGATAGAGAGAGAGGGACTGAGAGAGATAGTTGCGAACTGTGTGTGAGAGGGAGAGAGAGAGAGGAGGAAGGGTGGGGGAAAGAGAGGAGGAAGGGTGGGGGAAATAAGAGATAGACAGACAGAGGGACGGGGCAGGAGAGAGAGAGGGTGGGTCTCACTGTGAGTGTGAGAGAGAAATAGAGAGAGAGTGTTAGAGTGTGGAGTCCGAACTCGCCATCATGCGCCCTCGCACGCGGATCGACCTGCGCGGTCAGGTCGCGGGGTTCGCCTAGGTGCCACTTTGGGCGCCTAGGCCGCCCAAGCGGCGCCTTTTTTAAGCCCAACAAGGCGTGGGGGCGCCTTGTTGTCAAAAAATCGCCTGCCCGCCTAGGCGTCGCTTAAGCGGCGCTTAGGCGGGCGTCTTGACAACTATGGTTACATCCACCATTGTCTCTATGATGGGAACAGGGAAGTCATCCTTTGGGCATGCTTCGTTCAAATCTCGGAAGTCGATGTAGACCCGGACTTGGCCGTTCTTCTTCTTGACCGGGACTCTGTTGGCGAGCCACACAGGATACATACATGGCTCTATAAAGTCCACGTCCAACATCTTGTCGACTTCGGCATTGACTTTTGAGTTCCAGCTCATGGCGCATACGCCTTTAGACTTGCTTGACTGGCTTAGCTGCTGGAAGTATAGCCAGTTCATGCTCAGCCACCGAGGGATCAAGTCCCGACATCTCTTTATATGTCCAGGCGAAGCAATCTCTGAATTCTTCCAAGAGTTGCCTGTATGCCTGCCTTTCTTCCCCGCCGAGGAGGGCGCTTATAAAAGTGGGTCGGTAGTCGCCCCTGCTGTCGAGATTAATCTCGATTAGCTCGTCAACGATTGCCTGACCACCGTCTTCTAGTTCCGGGGGAGCCGGCCGGAGGTCGACGAAGTCTTCATCTTCATCAGTACTAGCCTCGTAAACCTCGAACTCCACAGGATTTGCCTGTCGTCCTTCAGCGGGCGTCGACAAAGGAGATGCCGGGGCATGCTCTGCCTCGTGATGGAGCTCGTCAGTTATGGGCTCCTTCTGGGCCTCCTCGAAAGGGGGAGGTAGGAGCCCTATGGCATTGACTGCATAATGAACTTCGAAATCTGGCTCCTGCTCGTACCCCAACCCCCGGGTGTCTTTGCGGGAGAAAGGCGGTTGCCCCCTGACTTGCGGGGGATTCCAGAGTTGGGAAAAATATGCCTTCTGTGCAGGGTTCTGGAACTGAGGAATTCCTTGCTTCATGCACATGCGCTTAAGCCGATCTGGCATATAATCCATCTCTTGAACCGGCTCTTGCGCCTTATCAGCAGGGGTGTCCCACCCAAAATCGTCCTCGGGAGGAACTGATGGGACTAAGTCTCCTTTGTAGAAAACAATCGGCCGGGTCTGTTTGCTATCCTTGCGCCGACCCTTGCGCCTATAAGAGACTGTAAAAGTCTTCAACTCCACGCTGTGCTCCTCCCTCAGAAAGGGGAGCTGAATGCATTTCGGAGGCAAAGGGACACTCTGGCCGATGGTTCGGCTAATGAGATTGGCTTCAAAGTCCACATTACGTCTTTCCGACAGGGTGGGCTTGGAACCAGGCTTGAGGCTCAACTAGTGAAGCTTTAACAACTCACGATTGACTGTGAAGAGTTGGCCCTCCTCGGGCTCGGCCTAGACCTTTTGCTTCCCCTTGTCGCGGTCGGGGGTTGTTATGGTGGGCTCCCCGAAATACAAGGAGGCATCTGCCAAGTGGCATTCATTAGGGTGGAAAGGAGCTTGGTCCGCAAAGACGGTAGGTTGCTCTCCCCCTTTAGCATACTTGAGGCACTGGTGCAGAGTCGAAGGAATGACCTAATTTTCATGCAACCAGGGTCTTCCCAACAACACCTTATAAGACGTATTGGCGTTGATAATATAAAACGTCACTTTAGTGGCAAAGTCGCCCATGACCAGTTTCACCTCGACCCGACTGAGAGCTTCTTCAGAGTCTTGGTTGAACC
This sequence comes from Amorphophallus konjac, assembly GCA_022559845.1. NCBI lineage: Eukaryota > Viridiplantae > Streptophyta > Magnoliopsida > Alismatales > Araceae > Amorphophallus > Amorphophallus konjac. The sequence goes on along the minus strand of CM040118.1, from coordinate 252,523,512 downwards.
CCGAGATTTTGACGGCGCTGACTTTTTGCAAATAAGGCGCCAAGTAGAGAGACTTAAAACTCTTAAGGGGCATAATATTCACCGCCGCACCTGCATCGACCAAGATTCGGTTCACCTCATGGCCGTTGATCGTCCCTTTCATGTATAGGGGGCGATTATGGCAAGGAGAGGCCATCAGCAAATCCTTGTCGGAGAAAATAATATTGGCCACAAGAGCTTCATATGCTTGGGCCTGCAGTTCCGCTACATGGGCCTCATAGGCCTTGGGGTCCTGGAGGACTTTTATCAGAGCCTCTCTCAAGTCCTTGCTCCAAGCAATAGCCTCCCATATGGTGACATTAGTTGGGAACCGCTTCATGTGTTGAATGATTTTGCGGTCCGCCCTAGCGCGGGTCTTGTCGAATGGGGGAATGATTTCCTCCAGAGTCTTCGGGGCTCCATGTGATTTCTCCCGCTTGAAAGGGCGCTCCCCTTCATCTTGCATGCCCGCTCCCTCTTGGAAAAGTGGTGCCAGAGACTCCTCCACAGCAGGCTGAGACTCGTCCAGATCGGACTGACCCGAGGGGCTTTCTCTTTCGCCAGAACTGGCTTAAGGGCCCGCCTGCCCGGAGATTGGAGTTGGCGACGGGGTGCTGACTGGAGTTTCTTCCTCATCGGAAGAATGAATTATGAAAGGGATGCCTCTTGGTTTTCGAGCTCCCGAATCAAGGCCTACACTCTCTGAAGATTCAGGTATGAAGGGAATGCCCCGCACTTGAGGTGTAGGGATGGGGCCTGGCTACTCTCCTCTGAATATTATAACTCGGTCGAGGGTTAAAGGGTTTTCTCGCTCGCGACCCCGCCCTCGACCATGACCTCGTCGATTCCTTGCCGATCGGCGTTGATATGTGGCCACAAGGACATTGTCCTTCCCAACGCAGGCATTTATATTGTCGGGAGGCGGGATAGCCCCCATGTTACATGACAGCTCTTGCAGTGCTCGTTCAAGGGCCTCCACGGTGAGCTCCTCGTCTTTGTAGAATAGCGAGAGCTCTTCCGGAATTGGAATATTTTCACCCTCCTCAAGACGACGCAAGGTCTCCCAGAGCCAGCCGAGGAGTCGGGCTTTCTGCCCAAACCTTTCCCAGGGAATATATTTGTCGAGTGTGCTCGCCCTGGTAGGGCAAGGAGGCACATATTCTTCTAGCTCGTCTATGAGCTTTTGCAACCTCTGCAAGGGGGTAAGCTCTTTGGAGGCTTCCATAGCGGCCGCCTGCGCAGCCTGCTTTTTCAATCTTCTCTTCAGATTCTTTTTTCGATTTTTTTTTTTGCTTCTTAAGGCGAGCGACCTCCTCTAAAGAAGGTGAGGATGGCTTTACAGGACGTAGTGACCTGCCCCCAGAACCTTGTCTTCCGCCTTGAGCTGGTCGCCTGGCATTTTGGAGCCCGCGACTCTTTCTTGGAGCGACGCAAGTCCACTCCCCTTCAGCGGGTTGTGGCTGAAAAGTGGCATTAATTGCCTGGGCAACTATCTCCGGTGGCAATTCTTGAAATTCCGGCTGACTGAAATAAAACCCCAGGGGGTTTCGCGGTGTCCCCAACTTCGTTTCAGCCGGTGGCTTGAACCCCGGGAGTCGTTGAGATGCTCTCGGAGGGATGGACCCCAGTGGCCTGTCACAGGATTAGACCTTAAGCTCGGGGTCCGCGACCTTGACTTTGCCTTTATCTCTCGGCTGCGGGTGTCCAGCGACAGCCTTCTCGTGGTGGCCCGACTGGGTAGAGGATTTGAAGGCTCCTCTAGGGACCGAGCCTCGAGGACCTTGGGCTGTAGGCCTATCATGCTTAGCCTTGCCTTTAGGGCTTAGCTTGGGCTCTCCCCCTGAGGGCTTCTTTAAGCAAACCTGTGAAGAAGTCTGCTTAGCTGGTGGTTGTTGGGGCTGACCCTGCTGCTCCTGCCGGAGGATTCTCTCAGTAGCCTCCCCCAGCCGGCGTCTTGTCATGGAATTACCTTGAGCATCAATCTCCCCCCTTTGAATAAGGGTCTGAATACAGTCTTGTACCTCCAGGCATTCTCCAGTTGGATGGGACACCTGCGCATGATATTTGTAGTAGAGAGGGTGACTCTTAGCTGTCTCATTGTAATAGGATGACGGGTCATATGTCAATATCCGACCATCCTCTAGAAGTTTATCAAAAATCTTCTCCGTATCTCCCTTGGGAAAGGAGCACTGATGAGAAGGTCGCCACCCCGGGTACCATAGAACGGATTCGGGGCTAGGTTGTTGAGAGTTGCCTTCTTCGCCTGAGGGCTCGGGCAGCTGAAACGCCAATGGCGTGTGGACAACGTTGACAGAGAAAGTCATCTCTTGCTGCCCATGAGGCTGTGGAGGGTGCACCAATGAGTCACCCATGTTAACTATCCCTCGCTTGATAAAATCTTCTACGAGGTCCTTAAAGGATTGACAGTTAAAGATAATGTGGCCTACTGTCTCATGGTAGGGGCAGTAGTCCTGGTATAACCGAGCTCCTGGCCGCTGGTGACTAGGTACTGCTGAGAGGTTCAACAACCCCGCACGACAACAAGCAAAGAAGATTTGTAGTGTCTGCTCGCGGGGAAAGGAATATAACTTCGCGGGCTCCGAATCTTCAGATGAGTCTGATGAGTCTTCTGAAAGCCATCCACCCTAACCGGGTCTCAGCAGGGCAGATGGTGAAGCTTCTGCCCCCAGCCCCCGTGGAGCAGTGGGCAACCTGATCGGCCCTCGAGGGAAAGCCGCCAACTGATCGTCCAGATTCTGGAGGAATTGCAATAGCTCCCGCCTCAGCTGGTAAATCTCCCTGCGGATCTTCCGGGGGATTCTTCTCACGGCGAGGCACTCCGCCATCGGCCAGCGCAATGGTTCAGGGGCAACTCGTGGTTGCTGATTAGATGACCCAGCTTCGGCAGCATTTGAGCTTGAAATTGGGGCCGCCATGTAGACCACATTGGCTGACCGGTTTGACCGGCTCCAAGGATGCGGCTGTGAAGGTTCAACCGCGTGGCCCAACATATTTATTAGGCCTTTCTGAACAAGGTTTTCGGCTATGTCCTTAAAGACATAGCAAGCTGCAATAGTATGTCCCAACCTTCGGTGATACAGACAATAGTTGGGATCGTCTATCTTGTCTATCTCTGCCGACTTCCGTGGCTCTGGCAGGGTGACCAGTTTCTCTTTCATGCATAAATTAAAGAGCATCTTCGTGTGTTCTTTTCTGAAAGAATAGGGCGTCTTCATGCGCTCCGCTAATAGAGACACACTTGCCTTGGTGTCGGGAGTACCATTGGAAGGCGGTACTCGTTAGGGAAGTGGCGTAACAACAAAGCCCACGTAGGGGCATAATGACAAAGCCCACGTAGGGGCATAATGACAAAGCCCACGCAGGGGCATAAATACAAGACCCGTGTAGGGGCACAAAGACGAAGCCCACGTAGGGGCATAAATACAAGACCCACATAGGGGCATAACTACAAGACCCGCATAGGGGCACAACCACAAAGTCCACGTAGGGGCATAGATACAAGCCCAGGGTATTACATACCCCAAGTGGGCCAAAACAACGAACATAAGTCTTCTTCTTTTCTTTTCCGTAGAGAAAATCCAAGTCCAAAAGTCCTCCTCAAGTGAGCCCCGTAGGGGGTATTTATAGAAGATGAGGGACCGGCCCGGGGTGGGCTGAACCCGGGCGGGGCAAAGCCACCCCGGGCAGTTCCGCGCGGGCCTGCCTGGGGTCGGGGAGTCCCGGGCGGGTCCTGTCCGGGGAGGGTCCACCCCGGACAGGCCTGCCCGGGGTCCCGCGACCCCGGGCAAGTCTGCCCGGGGCGGGTCGACCCCGGGCAGGTCTGCCTTGTCCCGTGAGGCCGCGGGGGGGCCTGCCCGGGGGTGGCCGGCCGCGGGCGGGTTCCCCCTGCCCCGCGCGGCCGCGGGGGGGGGGGGGGGTTGCCTTGGGGTGGCCGGCCCCGGGCGGGTCCCTCCACCCCGGGTGGGCTGAACCCCTCCTTAAAACCTGTAAAAAGGATTTTTTATTTATTTTGCATTTCATCCCAATTATTGCAGGGATTTTTTTGGTTGCAACAATGACTTTGCAAAATGAGCTTGCGAATGTTTGGTGAAATCTTTGGGGCATCTACTCACAGCAAAAAATATGTCAGCTTATCCAGCTCGTGTTGAGGCATCTATAGTTGGTGGTCACCATTTGTTCTGCAACTGACACCATGTAGGTAGTGTTGAACAATGGTCTATTGGTGACTGTCGGCATTGTTGGGGTGGCCTGTTCAATCAAAGATATTGTGGAGGATTTGCAAGTTGGCCCCAAGGAAACAATATTACATTTTAAGCAGGTTAAATTGGCAGCACAGTGAACCTAGAGTTTTATTCCAGTTGAAGTGATGAGAAGTTACTTCAAAGGGCAAATATCTTAGGAATTCAAGTTGAATCCAAGGCCGGACAATTTTGCAAACTTGGGCAAGCAATTAGTGAGGGTAATGTTGCATCAAAGCCTATCAATGGTCGATCAGAATTATCAGTGTTGGTTGTAGAACCGAGGATGGCTGTCAGCTATGCAGAGTCATACACCTGGGGTCTGATTGTTTATGGGCAACAGGCTTTGTTGAGGGATTTGCAGCGGTTGTGAGGGTTTTATTATTTAAAAGGGCCTTTTGTCAATAATTTTGTAATTTTATTTTGTTTGGAGTCTTGTACTCCAGGATTTTTTGTGGGGTTTACCTTTTGATTGTGCTACCTCTATTTTTTTTTTACATAAAATTGGTGGTATAATCCACATCTTTTCCAAAAAAAAAAGGCTGCTTCTTCCCTAAGAGGTTAAGTCATTATAAGTGCTCCAGATGCTTTAAGTAGATAGCACTTGGTGTTGTTGGGTCCCGTAGTGCAAGAAGACGGATCTAGAGGGGGGGTGAATAGATCCCTCTATAAAAATCTATGTCTGATTTAAAACACAAACACCCCACAGCGGAATTCAACATAACGCCTAATACAGTTAGGCAAAACGTAGATTAACTAATAGACAAGTTGATAGACGATAAGAATTAAAATTCAGATGAGACAAATTGAAACTAGATGAAAATTAATTCTCTCAAGCTCACCTAACTCTCACGTTCGTGTTAAGCAATTAATTCTCTCATCTTCGCTAGGCCCACACGATCGAGGTGCAAAGATATATCAAACAAGCACACACCAAAAGCCGGACACCAGAATTTTTAAGGTGGCTCGGCCGGACATCCGTCCGCCTACGTCCACCCCTCACCAAATCTGGTGAAGCTTCACTAACACGCTACGAACCGTAGCAACCACGGGGACGAACCCCAACACCACACACACGCTGCTTCTGCAGCAATCCACGCACACCGTGCCTGGCCCCAAAACGCTGCCACCGCAGCACACACGCAGCCACATGCTCGGGGAACTCACCCTACACTAAAAACCACACACGTAGACGCAGCTCCGTATACCCACACACAGGATATCTGAGTTCAGAAAAATAGAGAATATGTTCATTACATGTCCATGGTGAAGATAAACTGTGAAGCAATCATCGAAATAAACATAAAGAGGATGTAGAAATATCTCCTTCACAAGTAGAGGCCGGCCAAATGTGTCATCTTTGAAGCTTGTAAAGGTGGAGGTCGATTTTTAGAAGAGGGGAACCCGAACGAGCTCCTCTTTGAAGTTTCAGCCTTGTTGAAGCATCAACACTTGAAGATGGATGAAGATCTGCAAGTTCCAAACCCAAATCGACCCTGCAATAGGAAGGAAATGTATTAGCACTCAAAACCCTCTCTTCCTCTCCCACCTGTGGCCTTGCCCCTCTCTTCTCGTTCATGTAGATCTGAAATCGCATGACCTATATAGCAGCACATAAAATAGATCAATAGACCATTAAGCCCATGCCAAAACCCTTCCAAAACCCCTCTAGGATATGTAGGAGAACCCTAAGGGCAAAGGGGTCAAGTTAGGGAACAAATGGGATAGATTTAATGGGTTTCGAAACCTTTACGGAAAACCCGATTCGGTTCGCCCAGAAGAAGTGTCGACTCTCAGAGTCGACACTTTTTACAAAGTGTTCTGCCTGCAACAAAAACAACACAGAGGACAAAAAGTGTCGACTCACAGAGTCGACACTTTCTGTCACAACACAAAACCAGAGCAGGGGGAAATAAGTGTCGACTCTGTGAGTCGACACTTTTTCTGACATGAATGAAAAAAACATTAAAACCAATTGAAAACCCAATTTCCCCATTCAAACATTAAAATCAAATAACCATTTATTGAAACAAGGTATTGGCATATTTTAAACCACATTCTAACAAATGGTAATATGAATGGGTTAAGCATCTTGCAAGCCAATAAAAATTCATTTTGACAATGCATGAAACCCTCTGAAAGATTCAATACTCCAAGAAGTATATGCATGAAAACATTTTCGAACCACCAATTCCTCTAATGAAAGATTTTGTGAAATTTAAGCCTTACCAATGGACTTTGAAGAGTAATCAAGACATATACCACTTGTTTTGAAACATAGACACTTAAATACTCATTCACACATATTTGTGCTCCAAATGTTGTCCATCATTCATAAAAAAGTAGCAGCAGAAGTGTCGACACCCCAGAGTTGACACTGATTCATTTGATTTCTGAAAGGCCTGAAACCAAATTCTTACACAATGTCTAAACTAGAAACGCCATCTAACCATTTGAAAACCCACAGAAAAAGACATTATGAGCCACAAACATGAAATTGATGAACTTGTGAAAATATATTCATGGAAAAACTCATGCATTTCAACCCTGCAACATATGAGCTCATGAAGCAACAATAGACACCTTCACTAGTGCACACGAATTTCACTTTACACACACGCAACGCACACAATATTTTGTTATCATCAAAACCAATACCAAAGACATAGAGGGAGCGCAGCGAACCCAACAGGTGTGAAGGGTCTTTGTTGATTCAAGTAATTAAATGAGCCCAACTCTTGGAAGAGGGGGTCAAGAGACGAGGATACAATTGTCTCTTTTGTTTGTGATAGATTAAGGGAATGGGCTGAGCTCTTTTGTAATGTGAATTCTCAAAACTCTTCTCTTTTTGTTGTGTTGGGGGGTTAGAGTGCTGCACATTGTCTTATTGTGGCCTTTTGTATAGGGATTTTTTGGGAATTTATTGACCATACTTGCACATCTCTTTTTTTTTCCACTTAATACTACTGTGGTTCTACCCACTTTAAAAAAAATAAAACCGAGCCCTACTCTTGGAAACACTGGAAGGGAACTATGGACTCTGATTGTTGCAACTTGTAAACTCCAATTTAACAGAATAGTCTCCAGTTCCAAGAAGAAGGTCTCCTTGACTAAGCCTGTTCCATATTACTAAAACTTTCAGGTGCCATTTACTAATATACACGATAATTTTTGACGATATTACCCTTTACTAGTATGTTTTTGAGCAAATGTGTTTTCTAACAAAATCTAGACTTGAGGGCATTTGTTGTGCTTGCATGTGATGAATAATGGAATTTTGACTTGCTTAATTCAGATAGATCTCAAAAGTCTTCTGCCTAAACTGCTTCTTCTGTAATCTCCAACAAATAGAAACCAAGATTTGTTCGACTTTCCATGCGTAAAGCCACTGTACATTCATCAATGTTTATATCGTGTTTTGTGATTCATTTACAGAAAGCTGTGTGCTATGTAATGTTGATATTCCCTAGCATCATGAAAATACTCCTAAGTGCTTTCCGTATTAATGAATAAGTTAGTTTGTTACAAGTTTTTCATCATGACATATTCAGTTGCTTGCCTAAGTTTTTCCTGTTGTCAGTTTCTTCTCAGAGGTATGACTCTTGTTAGGAGTTCTTGCCAGACCATCCTGTCTGAGTGATTTTACAAAGGCAATAGAGAATTGGGTCTGAACTTCTTTTTCACCCTCCCCCAGTCATTTTGTAAAATGAAGAAGGGGAGAAGAGGAAAAGGAATATGGGGGAGAGGGAAATCCAGATAATCGCAGGTGACATGAAAGAAAGTGATGTGATTAAATGCTGCGATAGGTGAAGAAGACTAAAATTGGCTCTATTTGTCTTGATGTTTCATGCTCCATTCAAATTATGGAACCTTTGATTTTTAGTATGAATAGACTGTAGTAATTTGCTTTGGGGATAAACATTATGTTGAAATGATTTTTTTTAACATAAAGTTTCTTCTGATTCGCAGGTTGTCTCATCATTTAATGGCTTTGAACAAGTGAATGCCAGATTATTATCAAAAGCTGAGTAAGCTACTCAATTATGCAAATCCTGGAAACTGCACTGCTTCATCTGTGTGTAATTTAACTCCAAATTGCAGGTACATTTTCTTAACCCGCAAAAAAATTGCATGGGATGTTCGTGTTCATGACATCAATGTGAAACTTCCTCAACAGTGCGAGTGCTCAGAGTCTCATATCATGGTATCAGTCTTGAGGTTGAATGTCGTTTTGTCACATTATTCATTTTTTGTCGTTGATAGAGTGGGCTGTTCTTTTTATTTTTTTTAAGGCACAATGTCTAGTGATGACCTCATTCTACAATTAATATGTTTCACCAATCTATGTGTTTGTGGGGCTTTGTACGCTCTTCCATGTGGCTATTGTCCATCTAACATGTGGTGTGGTAAAGGGACATTGTCCCTAGTACACAATGGGTTTGGCATCCTGCAAGGGATAAATGAAATATGCATAATTATCTAAACTTTCACTTTGAGTTACGAGGTTTTCTTCAAACTCTTTTTTTAAGAGTGGTTGGTACCACTGATTTTATAGATAAGAAAAGAGGGATTTGCAAGTATGTTAAGTGAGATCACAAAATATCCCTACATCTCTTGTACAAAAAACTACACCAAGGAGGTGTGAGTAACCCTATCCCGCCAAACATACAAAAGTGAGGAGGATCCTGTGTCTACATTACACAAAAGCTTAGCCGATTCTCTGACCTTCTTGCTAATAACATCCCCTATTCTCTCTAGTGTGTTGGCTTCTCTTGAAAATTTTGCCATTTCTCTCCCCCCTTCATACCCATATTGTAGCATGAAGGGTAAGCTGCCTATCTCCCTTGCAAGGCCAATGCCTATGACCATGGTTTGCCATCTCTTACGAGATGTCCGAAATCTCTCCGAGATCTCTGTCTCTCCAAAGGTTGCGAGAAACGAAACCCGCGAGATCGAGATCTTCTCTCCCCCACCCCCCGGTTTCCTCCTCCCTGTCTCCATGTCTCTCTCTACCTCGCCCCCTTTGAGCTCTCTCTCTCCCGAGTCTCTCTCTGTCTCTCTCTCTCTCCCCCGGACTCTCTGTCTCTCCCTCTGTGATGCTCTCCATCATACTCTCTTACCCTCTCTCTCTCTCATCTCCCCCTCCCCCCCGTCTCCCCATTCTCTCCCTTTGAGAGACAGGGAGACAAAGAAGGGGGAAGACAGAGATACATGTACCATTTTTGATGATTTTTGATATATTCTTCAGTTTGTGATTCATGTACCATTTTATGTATATATTAACATTGGTACATCTGAATGAATTTGTTATTGTTATCATTATTCTTTATTTTGTAAAATTGAGTTGTCAATTATAAAAATATGTTTGTGAAATTGAGTGATTAGTAGAAAAAAAGATTTTCTTAGAAATAGGCCATACATATGAAAAAATTTTCTGAAATCACCGAACCCAATCTCTTGAGATCTCTCCGAAATCTCTTCTCTCTGACCCCCCCGAGACGAAGCCAAGATCCGATATGGCAAACCATGCCTATGACTCTCCTTCATGAGTTGCTGCACATTATCTTTTGACTGCCATTGACACCTAATTTTGTTTAAAATGTTGCACCACACCTCTGAAGAAAATGAGCATCTAGTGAACAAATGGTCAATGCTTTCTTCCTCCTCTCCACAGAGGCAGCAGGTGGTCTGAATCCCCGTCATGACGGTAGCTAGTCTGTCACAAGTTGGTAGTCTTCCGTGAGAGATTCTCCACATGAGTACCTTGACTTTGAGAGCACTCCTTGGATTCCAAATTTGCTTCTTCAGTGGATGGCGTAGCCCTCCATTAGCAATTACCTGTTAAGCTGTCTTGACCGAGTAGTGTCCTGCACTATCCCATCTCCATCTCCACTCATCTGGCTTGGTTGTATCAAGTACAATGTGGTGCAGCATCCTTAGCAACTCCCCAAGCTGGCTAATCTTCTCTTCCCTCAAATCTATCTTGAAGACTGGGCTCTATGTGCCTCCATCGAACATCTGGCTAATCACTGCCATGGGCTCTACTGGAATGGCGAACAGTTGCTTGTAGCTTTCACTCAAAGGGTGGTCTGTACAACGTCTATCTCTCCAGAACTAACATTGTTGTCCATTTCCCAAAGCCACTCTGGTCATAGATGGCAGTTTCGGCCAAAATTGAAACGTTTCGGTTTCGGACCGAAACGAAACGACACCTAAGGCCCAGTTTCGGCCGAAACCAAATGTAGTCTTTTAAGAAAAAAATAATAATTTAATTGGTTTCAGACCGAAACCGAAACCGAAACCGTTTCGGTTTCGGACCCAGCCGAAACCGGTACTGCCATCCCTGACTCTGGTCCATGTCCTGAAATTGTCAATGCTCTTCATTATGCCCTACAGATGTGAGATTTAATGTTGTGGTGGGGTAGTCAAATCCCAAATTCTTGGTCTACTGTAGTACTTCTGCCTGATAATGGTGCTCCATATCGCCCCTTCTTCAGTGCCAAGTCTCCAGATCCATTTGCTCAAGAGTGCCAAGTTAAGGTACCTTATATTCTCTAATCCGATTCCTCTCACTTCCTTAGACATGCAGTCCCTGCCCCACTTTATGTCATGCCATCCTGTGTGCTTGTCCCCACTTCCATGCTAAAAAGATCTTGCTTGGATGGAGTGGAACTTCTGAGCCACTGATATAGGGATCCTGAAAGTAGACAGAAAATAAATAGGAATGCCATCCAAAACTGACTTGCATATCACCAGGCGGCCACCATGTGATAACAATTTGCTTTTCCACTTGCTAGTGTAGTTTCAAATTTATGCACCACACACTCCCTTTCTTTGCACTGTAGGCTATTTGGTGTGAAGCAGAGCCCCAAATAGGTGATGGGAAACTGGCCAATGCTGTTGCCTAGTGTGGTAGTTGTTCTCCAAGGAGCTCTCTTATCCATGTTGATACCAATCTTGGATCGCAGTACTGCTCGGTACGTACCGGTATTGGGCGGTACGTATTGGTACCGGACCCGATCGGTCTGGTTCCGCCTCTTTGGTACTGGTACCGGCCGGTACCAATTCAAAAATGAAAAAAAAACCCAGCCGAGTCGGGGCCGGTCTGGCCCAGCTCACTCCGTCGGGACCGTCCGATACAAGGGCGTCACAGACTCAACTCACAGGATTCCATCCCGTAAGTTGAGACTTGAGAGCCCAGAGCCCTCTGCCCAGTGCCCTCCCCCTTCCTCCATTCGTAGCCCCCCCCAGCGGCGCTGGACCACTATCAGCCACAGGCTTCCCGTTGGTCACCCGCCACCTGGTCTGCGATCGTAGAGAAGATCCGAGCCATCCGGCCCCTCACCCGAAACTTACAGGTTTCGGACCGAAACCGGACGATTTCGGCCGAAACCCACGTGAACTCCTCTCTTCCTGTTCTCCCTCAGATCTGAGGGAGAAAGGGCCTGCTGCTGAGGGTGCTACTGCTGCTGTGCTGGGTGCTGCTGCTGTGCTGCAGGGTAGGGAGACTGCAGGGTTTGCCGCCGTCGCCGCCGAAACCCACGTGAACTCCCCTCTTCCTGTTCTCCCTCAGATCTGAGGGAGAAAGGGCCTGCTCCTGAGGGTGCTGCTGCTGTTGTGCTGGCTGCTGTTGCTGTGCTGCAGGGTAGGGAGACTGCAGGGTTTGCCGCCGCCTTCGTAAAGAAGCACTGTGTAGCTACGTTTTCTTGTGGTAAATTTGGGATTTGTTTTGTTTTGTGTTTATTTTGGTTGGGTTGGAAGTTTTTTTTGTCGTAGGTTAGTTTTTTTGTTGCAAGTTAATTTTAAACCATGAAATATGTTAAGACTTCAAATGAAACCCTAATTAGTTCCTTCAATTTGGGGCTTTTGTCTAATTAGGTTTAGTTAGAGTCAATTGAAATTCAATTAAGCTTCATTGAAGAATTTAGGGTGGGAGCATGTTGGTAATTAATTTTTATGAAGAGTGATTAGGGTAAAATTGATAATTAAGCCCTAATTACATCCTTAAATTTGGGGCTTTCCTCTAATTAGGTTTAGTTAGGGTCAATTGAAGCTTAATTAAGTTTTATTTAATAATTTAGGGTGGGAGCATGCTGGTAATTAATTTTTATGAAGGGTGATTAGGGTAAAATTGATAATTAAACCCTAATTACACCCTTAAATTTGAGGCTTTCCTCTAATTAGGTTTAGTAAGGGTCAATTGAAGCTCAATTAAGCTTCATTGAATAATTTAAGGTGGGAGCATGCTGGTAATTAATTTTTATGAAGGGTGATTAGGGTAAAATTGATAATTAAGCCCTAATTACACCCTTAAATTTGGGACTTTCCTCTAATTAGGTTTAGTTAGGGTCAAGTGAAGTTCAATTAAGCTTCATTGAATAATTTGAAGCTCTATTATGTTGAATTGCATTTTTTTCATTGTACTTACAACTATTTGTCTTTGACTGTCTTAATGCAGCATCATGCCTAGACGTGAACAAAGTCAGGAGCAGCAAGGGCAGGAGGATCCGGGGTGGGCCTACCTCTCCTTAGTTGATGCTGGGAGAAGAAAAGTGAAATGCAATTATTATGGTAAGGAGATACATGGCAGAATTACTAGAGAAAAGTAACATTTGGCAGGGGTAAAAGGAGAGGTGAGACAATGTGAAAAATGTCCCCTAGAGGTCGGAGAAGAAATGCGTCAGTGCCTTCTAGGCAAAAAGGAGAGGATGCAACAAAGGGCTGAAGATGAGGCTAAAATTGCTGAGGAGATTTCGGGCAGAAGGGGAAGGAGGGATGATGATGAGGAAGGTATTGGAGATTCAGATCCAGAGCTGACTGAAGCAATGGAGCGTGAACAAGCCGCTCGAAGGAAAGGAAAAGCACCCATAGGTTCAAGGACCTACTCCAGTACAACTGCACGACGTCCTGGCACTGGTGTTGTCTCGCAGAGAGGAGGCCCCATGGACAGCTATCTACACAGAAGGCCCCATGCTACACAACCAAAAATCAAGCAAGCATTGAGAGGGGTAAAAAAATCAGCAGAAGTTGCAGGGCATACATTTAAAAGTATCTGCAAATGGTTTTTCCATGTAGGTGTCCCTGCACATGCAGCTGAAAGCGAATATTTCCAACCTATGTTAGATGTCATAGCAGATGTTGGCCCTGGCTTGAAGGCCCCGTCACGTCGAGACATATACGGGCTCGGCCTTGAGGGAGAGGTTGAGGAGCTCCATGACTAGGTTGAAAGTTTCAAGCATATATGGATGGAGAGAGGATGCATCATCATTTGTGATGGCTGGACTGGTACCATGAAGAAGTCCATGATTAGCTTTTTGGTCTATCGCATCGAAGGTACCGTATTTGTTAAATCTGTAGATGCATCAAATTATGAAAAAAATGTCAATTATTTGTTTCATTTGATGGATAAGATGGTAGACCAAATTGGAGAGGACAATGTTGTGCAAGTAGTGACTGATAATGAAGCTAGTTATAAGGCTGCAGGGAAGAAATTGATGCAGAAGCGCAGGCATTTATATTGGCTCTCATGTGCAGCACATTGTCTAGATCTGATACTTGAAGACATAGGGAAGGAAAATCATGTGAAGAAGACAATTGACAGGGCACAAAAAATCACCTAGTATATTTATGGCCATCCTAGGATATTGAATATGTTCAGGGAGCATGCGAGTGGGGGGCGAGATATCATCTGTGCAGGGTCAACCAGATTTGCTTCGAATTTCATTCTTTGGTGTCTTTGCACAGGTATAAGATTGAGCTCAATTCTTTCTACTTTATCCTTATAGATATGATCCGTATTTGATTCAAATTTCATTTATTTGCACAGGTATAAGAATGAGCTGAAAACTTTCATGTACCACAATGCCCTGCGGGAATACATCGACAAGTCTAATGTTGATGCTCAGATGGATTATTTGGATGTCTGCCACATCGTGGAGGACAACAAATTCTGGGACAAAGTCTCACGGTACATGAAAGTAGTCATACTCCTCGTGAAGGTCCTAAGAATAGTAGATGGCAATGAGAAGAATGATATGTAATATCTGTACGAGGCCATAGACCGTGCCAAATTAGGGTTGCAGGATTCCCTTCCCAGAGAATATGCAAAGTGGTGGAAAATTATTGACCATAGATGGGACAACATATTACACCACGACTTGCATGCAGCTGGTGAGTGATTAATTGTATTGATACATTGTTCTTTAGGGGCGAATTTGACTACAGGTTAGAGTAACACGGTTAGGATAAGCGCAGGTAGGGTATCACCCAGGGATAGATTAGAGTAACCGAGTAGGATGACATATTTATGGCAGTTTGATAAGCTGCTGGGAACCTGGGCAGGTCAATCGGAACCTGGGTAGGTCGACCTAGCCCGGTCCCAGGGATAGGTCCCAGCAGCCCTGGGACCTGAGTAGGTCGACCTACCCAGGAATAGGTCGACCTGCCCACGGTATGCCAGGGGCAGGTCGACCTACCCCTGGGCATAGGTCGACACCCCTGGGTAATGGGTATAGGTCGACCTCGAGTGAGCCATCCCGTCTCTTAATTTGAGCAAGTCACCCGCCCAGGGATATCTCATCCCTATCGACTTTAACCGTTTATCAAACTCGCCCTAGGTTATTTTATATCTTACATTTAGTTAACTATACACAAATGTAGGTTATTTCCTCAACCCTCGATTTATGTACGATGCCAATGCACATGTTGATGGCGAGGTGCTTCACGGCACTTTAAAAGTCATTGGTCGTTTATCGAGGACACCAGAAAAGAGACTTCAGGCCGAAGTGGAGGTTGGCCTTTATTGATTTTATCAATAAGACGTATAGAATTTACTTAAATCATTATGTTAATCTATTACTTTATCTTTGTAGATGAAGTATTATAGAATGAGGATTGGAACATATTCTGACTCCCAATTGCAATACGCTGTGGGAAGAGCGAGCCCAAGTATATTTTATTTTTGTGCTTTCTTAACCTCAATATGTATTAGTACATCTTACATTTATTTGTTTATGGTTGGTGGAACAGCTGGCTGGTGGATAATGGTAAACAACCGAGATGTGGGCAGTAATGTATTGACTTTCATTGCAATTAGGGTGCTCAATCAAATAACATCGGCAAGCCAATGTGAAAGAAATTGGAGCACGTTCGGCCTTATACACTCAAAGGTTTGCAATCGGCTAAAGGTTGAACGGTTAGAAAAATTGATTTATTGTCACTACAATATGAGACTGAGAATAAAAAACATGAAGTTAAGACAGCAACTGAGGTTCAAATGCGCCGCGGAGGATGTAACTCCAGAAATTGATGTGGACGCTTTATTTGATGATGACAATCCCTTGCAGTCTTGGGTGGAGACACGAGAGCAGGTTGATGAGTCTATTTTTGATAATGATGATAGAACATGGGCAGAGGGCATACTAGATGAAGATGACCCAAGAGATCCAGAATTCAAAAGAGCAACAAAGAGGGCCAGAGAGACTCATGCGCACCAGAGAAGGGACCTAGCTTTGTTTGTTCATGACACTGAGGAGTAGCCTGAGTTTGAGCCAGCTAGACACTCAGAATCAGATAGCAGGCCAGTCACTCTTAGAATGGTCAAGTCACCTCCATTCTTAAGAAGAAGTACATCAGTGCATGGAACGTTTGAGAGGACTAGTGCTGCTACTCGAGAAGACCCGACAATTGACCAGTTGAAGCAAATTTATGTGAGGAACATACCAAGGGGAAAGGGACTCATGTCAAAGATGACTGAAAAAATCACACTAAAACAGGAAAAAGTATCCCCAAAGGCTAAAAGGCGACTGGTTTCTTATGGTTCTAATGATGATGATGATGATGATGATGATTATCCCAGTGCAACTACATGTGCTGTAGGTGCTACTACTGGCGGTGGCATTGCTGGTGCTCCTTCCTCCTTCCACGCAGACACATGCCAAGGATACGGTCATAGTGAGCGAGGATATGATTCACAGAGCCAATATGAGCATCTATCAGGTTATGGAGGTGGCCAACAAGAAGCAGCCATTTATGGGTGGCGTCATGAACCATAATTCCAGTTCCATCCAGTTCCTCTTCTCATCCTCAAGATTCTTATGCTGATTCTGGATTCCAATCAAGCCAACAATCTTACATTCCAAGAGGGATCCAAAGAGGGATGCAGGACTTGGCTACTCATTGTTTGGTTATAGTGAATATACACAATACATGCAACCTTCTTATGCGTATCAACATCTAAAGCCAGACGATGAGGGAGAAGCTGCTTCTAGTTATTATCCATATTAGTGCATCATCATTTAGGTAATGTTCATTTAATTTCTGTAACATTTACTGTGTCTAATTAGGTTTATTGTACTACTTGAACCTACTTCATGCTTAGTATGTACTCAAGAATATTAGTTTAACATGTTCAATGCTTGAACTTCAATGCCTACTTCATGTTTATTACACTTAATCTAATTTCTTTACAGTCAAATATATGTCTAATGAATTTTCTGATTGTTATGTGATTATTTATATTTTTTCGATTTATTTCTGGTTTTTTAGATTTATTTTGAATTTTTTTGAACCTTTTCACTGGGTTTCGACCGGTTTCGGCCGAAACCGAGTCGTTTCGATTTTGGACTCGGTCAAAACTGAGTCCGAGTCCGAAACCGACACTGCCATCCTTGAGCATAAGGTAGCTTGATGAGGATGAGATGCATAGATTTGGGCATGGCATTTCATCAGTTGGTGAATTGCAACGGTCTAGGAGTACTACAATTGGAGGACTAAGACCTCTATCATTTGCTAGATCAAACACTATGTCTGCTCAACAAAATTCTTTTTTACTTGGGCATGGGGCCATGGGGGAGATCTAACATCTCCTGTAGATTTATCTGTTGGACCAATGGATCACTACTTATTTATGAAAGATGATGCTCAACAAAAAACAATTTGAGGGGATGGAAGCAAGTGAAAAAGGTTGCATCACACCAATGGAAGGATATTTCTAAATGGTTTTTTCTATGCCAATGTTCCAGCCAATGCAGCTGATAATCTTTACTTTCAAACCATGATTGACTCCATTGCAAGAGGTGGCTTAGGTATTCCTGCACCTAAGCCAAATGACATCTATGGCCCTTTGCTTGATGAGGAAGTTCGTGAGCTACAAGCATGGATAGACTCATTTAAAAGAGTGTGGGATGAGAGAGGGTGCACATTGATGTGTGATGGATGGACATGGATTACTAGAAAATAATTGATAAAATTTCTAGTTTATTGTGAACATGGAACAATGTTCTTGAAGTCATTTGATGTTTCTGACAATTTGAAAAATGCTGCATTCTTATGCAACCTAATGGACTAGATTGTTGAGGAAGTTGGAGAGGAGAGAGTGATCTAAATTGTTGCTAATAATGTAGCAAATTATAGAAGGGTTAGTTAGATGTTGATGGAGAGATGAAGACATCTCTATTGGGTTCCATGTGCAATACATAGTTTAGATCTAATGTTAGAAGATATTGGAGCACAAGAAGAGGTTGGACTTCTCATTCATGATGCGCAGGCGATCAACAGTTTCATATATGGCCACCATTGCATCCTTGCCATGTTCAGGCAGAAGACAGGAGATCATAACTTTATTAGACCAGGGCCTATTAGATTTGCCACGCGGTTCTTGGTTTTGGAGAGTTTGTCTAAGCATAGGCTGGCAATCAGAGACCTCGTCAAGGATAAATAGTATGTAAAGCATGTAAAAACTCTTGGTCAAAATGCAAAGAAAACTGTAAAGTGGTGCAAGCACTTGTGGAGAAACAGATCTTCTGGGAAAATATTCAAAGATATCTCAAGCTGGTTGAGCCAATTGTGCAAGTCTTGAGTATGGTAGATGGGCATGACAAAAATGACATGGGATACCTATATGTAGCTATGGATAGGGCCAAAGAAAGAATTCAAAAAAGGTTCCTAAACAGATATCAGAGATGGTGGGACATTAATGATAGTAGGTGGGAGGGTACATTGCACCATGAGTTGCATGCAACTGGTAAGATGTATACACACTTATTACATTTTACAATAACTAATCAATTTAAGATCTCTAATTCTTGTGATTGTGGTATAATAAGTGCAGAATATTTTTTAAACTCTCGTTATCAATATAGTGCAAGATTTCATGTAGATGATGAGGTGATGTAAGGGTTGTTAAGTGTCGTACTTCATATGTCGAGAAATGAGCAGATGAGATTTGAAGCAGGAATCAAATCGATGAGTCCAAGCTGAAAATGAGAGTTTTTGGCCTATCAGAGCCTCAAGCTACTATTATGAAGTATAATTTAGATATAAATATATTACAAGATAACATTTTACTTTGTTATACTAATTTCTATGCTAACACAACATTTTTTTCATTGAACATCAGACTGTATGGGCATGAATGCATTAGCATATATTTCTATTTGGGTTCTTCGCCAGAGTACAACTGCTAGTGAATGTGAAAGGAACTGGAGTACCTTTAGTCTTGTGCACACCAAGTTGAGGAATAGATTGAAGGCTCAAAGATTGGAGAAGTTAGTCTACTGCCATTACAACATGAGACTCAGAATGAAGAATCAACACAACATGAGACTCAGAATGAAGAATCAACAAAGACAACAAAGGCTATTGCAAAAGAGGGTAACTGACATTGAGGGGGCAGAAGAAGAAGGGGTTGCTAGTGAGGGACAAATTGATTTGGATGAATTATTTGATCAGGAGCATCCCTTGAGTGCATGGGTCGAGGCAAGAAGCCCCTTAGATGAATCTGTATTTGACCTCTCAGATCGTGCTTGGGTAGATGGAGAGTTAGATGATGTTGAGCTTGATAGGGATGAGAATGATGAGGAGGAAGTACTTGATGAACCTCAGTCTGATGTTCAACCACCAAGGATGCCTGAGTCTCTTATTTCATCTAGAGCTCTAGAATAACAAAAGCAAAAAGAACCAGAAAAGGGGCCAAGCCAAGTCTATAAAAGAAAGTCAAGCACACGACATCGAGATGAGGGTCAACCCAAATCACCTCGTGTGGGTGGTCAATCATTTCGTAAGCGAGAAGATGAATCAGATGATGATAAAAGATGCACAGGAGCAGTACAGTTTGGAGGAGGTGGTCCAACTTTTTGGGCAATACAAGTTACTCAACACGAACAAGATGATCACAGTTATGATACTTATGGAGGTGTTCAACATTGGAACACTAGGGGTTGGGGTTGGGGTAAGCAAGACCGTGGATGGAGCTCACACTCTCACTGGGACACTTGGCCGTAAGATTATAGCACAAAAGCGCAAGCTGCTTGGGGACAAATTGAACAAACACAAGACCAATCTCATTATGCAGGTTATTCTTATACTTGCATATCTCTTCTTAAGTTCTTTTACTTTTAATACAATTAGTGGTATTACTTACTTTCAAAAAAAATAATTATGCAGGCTATTCTTCTCATTGGGAGCCTTGGGATCATCAGAATCAGCCCACTAGAGATGAAGTTGGAGAATCCAGTACCTTATTGGGCCAATGGAGTGAAATGGCCGATGCATTATTTAGTTATGCATATGCACCACCAAGGGACTAAGACCCACATTCATATGACCATTATTGAGTATGTATGACTCAATTTCTCAATTACATGTATTAAGTTTCAAATTTCACTACATTAATGGTGAAGAAATGAAGTATTTTATGATTCTAAACTTTTAAATATATGTGTTACATTGTTAGATGCGTTTAATTATGTATGATTTTGAATTCAATCAACTTTTCCTATTGTTTCTGATTTTTTTACATTTTTTAATTTTTAAGCCCATATATTTAATTATATATATACATATTAATATACGGGTCAACTACTGGGTGTTGCCGAGCAGTACGTACTGGTACTGCCCTTGACCGATACCGATACCAGTACCAGTTCCACAGACCTTGATACCAATAACCTGGCTTTTGTCAAAGTTTACCTTAAGGCCACTGATCTCTTGCCAGAGCTCAAGCATTATCTTGATGGTGTATAGCTACTCCTCTCCCTCTATCACGAACAACGTAGTGTCATCAGCATACTACAAGAGTGAAATGGATGGCCTCTCAGGAGAAGCTTGGAAGCCCCTAATAAGACCATGGATTTTAACTCTCATCCACATCCTACTCAGAATATGCGATACCAAGAGAAAAAAGAGTGGTGACGTCAGGTCCCCTTACCTTAGTCCCTTGCCTTTATGGAAATATGGGGAGACCTTTCCATTTATTAGGACAACAAACCTGGCTAAGAGGATACAAGTCTTGATCCATTCCATCCACCTATCATCAAACCCCATCCTGCTAAGGATCTCTGGTGGGGATGCAGTGATCACCTATCGGCGTCGGCAACGACGGTCCGTCCTGACAACTCCGGTATCCTTGTGGTTGGGCGCTTTCGAGCCGAGATGATAGCGTAGTGTCCTTGGAGTTTTTCCCATTTATTCTATATTTTTCTTTTTTTAGAGAGTTATTTGATATTTTTTAGCATTTTGTAGCCCACTCTGGGCATTGTGTTATATTTTGTGCTAACTTTACTATGTTTTCATTGTGCTAGGTATCCCTGTCACTTTTGGCATAGACATGGCTTTATTGTAATTTTTCTTTTGTCCTTTAAAAAGAACCCTATTGTACTCAATGAGGGGATGGAAAAATAGAATGAGGATAGAATGCTCCTTTGGTGATGCCCTAATGTTCTTGTGATGAGTGCCCTGAGAGGGAGAGGGTGTAAGACCCAAGAAACCTGCCACCGCCAGCGTCTTCCCTTTCCCTCGTTCTCGACCTTCTTCCTTTTGTCTCCCGCTGCCGCACCTCTTCCTTCTCCTCACTTCTCTCTATTCGACCCTCCCCTCTGCAACCTCTTCCCCTTCCCCCTTCTCCCTCCTTCTCCTTCTTCATCCTCCATGAAAGCGGAGATAGGGCCATTGACCCACCCCGACCGCCATCTGCTAGCTCAACGCCACGCCCCGCCTCCCTGCTGGTCGTCCGCTACCCTCACCTTCGCGAAGCCCGCCACCAGCCACCATCTCGGCCCTTCTTGCCGTCAGTCTTGTGGGGCTGTCCTTCTCTCTCTGCTTCCCCTTATCCCCCATGCACAGTCGCCTTGCCTCACTGTCCACCCTCCCCCTCCTCAACGCCAATAATAGCGGCAACCACCACCGCCAGTCTGCCCGCAGGAACCCTGCCACGACGTTCAACATGGCCGGTCGCCTGCTCACCGACCCCAGGTGATCCTTCCACCGGCGCCGGTAACAACAGTCCCAACTGCCGCCTCTGTCATCGCCGGTGTCATCCGCCGCGTTGGATTCAGCCGCCTTCAATGCTGTCGTTGTCTCCATGGCCTCTCTTGCACCACCACCTACGTTGAACCTCTACCCACCGGCGGAGGCACCCCCCCGGTCTGCGGTCACGACTGTGGACTTCGGTCGTTGCCATGCCTTCGCCTCCGCGCCATTGCCGTGGAGCCAACACCCATCTCCGCTATCCCCATTGCGCCCCTCCACCAGCAGAAGTGGCGGACTTCTCCACTGAGTGCCATCACGGGTAGGCCGTACTCATGATCTTGCGGAATGTCCTGGTTGTCCTGTTGCTACATTTTGCTCATGTTTAGATGAGTGAGAGCCCGACCACACTCTATTAATAGTTTTGAGATTGCTGGTGGAGAGTGCATATATGTGAGGACCCCTTTTCATCCCGTCCGTAATTTCTGATATATTTGATAGATTGAATGACCCTATCTCACACGGTGATTCCTAAACTACCGACGACCTGCTATTAGAGTTTTGTTGGGATGATACTTGTGCTTGCTTATTTTCGGATACATATATTTTCTTTCTTGAACTCATAGTGTGGCTGGACATTGCTTAACGTTTATGTGCACTCGATTGACTTTGGCGCGCTTGCTATATCGTCCTGCATCAACCTCAAGCAAGCAATGCTAGCTAATCCAATTATAAGCCTCCCCAAAGTCAAGCTTGAGGATAGTCCTCTGTGTCTCCGTGTCTTCATGGCATGGATACACTCATTTGCAGCCAGGAAATTGTCTTGGATTATTTGTCTGCTGATAAAGACACCCTGGTGGCAACTGATCAATCTGCCCATAATGCTCTCAAGTCTCATGGCCAGTAGTTTTGTGATTATCTTGTAGGTCCATATGGAGGTTGATTGGCCTATAGTTGCTCAGGCTTATTGCTCCCCGCTTCTTAGGAATGAGGACCAACAGAGTATTGTTGATTCCCTTGAGGTGAGCTCTCCCCTCATAGACTCTTGAATAGCTTGAATGATGTCTGCCTTCATGCTGTCCCAACAATGCTGGTTGAAGAACATGGGAAATCCGTTCGGTCCTGGAGCTTTGTCACCTGCAAGGGAAAAGACTGCTGATTTCACCTCTTCCTCTTCAAAGGGGCAGGAGAGGGCCCCTCTCTCCTCCACCGATAGTCGGGGAAGAAGATCTTCTACAATGAATGGTCTGAACAGCTCCTCCTCTGTGAAGAGCCGTGATTAGAACCGTATGGCATACCTGGCTATAATAATATCCTCCGATGCATTACTGAGCTGATCTGCATCTCTGATACATTTGATGCTGTTTGCCAAGGTTGGCAGTATCGGCCGAAACCGATACGTTTCGGCCGAAACGTATAGGTTTCGGCCTATACCGACACCGAAACGGGCCTTTGCACTGTAACAGGTCCGATACCAAAAAATAATAATTTTTTAATGGTTTCGGACCGAAACCGTCCGATTTCGGACCGAAATCGACTGAAACCTAACATGATGGCCCCAATTTTGACCTTTTCTAACTGTTTTGAACCGGTTTCGGCCGAAACCGAGTCCGAAACCGACACTGCCATCCTTGCTGTTCGCCTTCCTTGAGGCAATCCTCTGAAAATAAGCCGCATTTCTTGTGTCCCCCTCTTTGACCCATCTCTCCCTTTCTCTCTGCTTCCGGTAGATCTCTTCTTTCAGGAGAATGTCCTCAAATTCATCCTTGAGTCTGTCTCACTACACTCTTTCAGGTTCATCCTCGAGCCCGGCATCCTCTAGGGCCTCAAGTCCTTCCAGTAGGAGAAGAATACTATCCTTAACTCTCTTACCCAGGAGAGTCCTAGAGGCTCCCCCACTTTGCCAACTCATGTGCAAGGGTCTTCAATTGCCCAACTAGCATGGCCATAGCTGATATCTGCTGCCTTTGCTCACTCCATACTCTGGTGACGGTGGGCAAAAACTCCTCATTTATCAGCTAGTACCTCTCCATCCTGAAACGGGCTTTCCTCATCTACCTGCAACTGGTCTTGAGCAGAATAGGTTTGTGATCTGAGGTGGATCTGGCCAGAGCAAGTGCCTCTGAGTGTGGGAAGTGATCTTCCCAATCAATTGAGATTAGAAATCTATCCAGTCTAGACTGAGAAGGCTCTGCTCTCAAGTTAGACCAGGTGAAGTGTAAAGTTGCCTGAGAGATGAATTCCTTGAAGTCTTCCATCTCCCCCAACGACTGTGTTCACTCAAGATCCAGTATAATTTGACTGTTAAATGGCAGGTAAAGTTACCTCATAGGCTCTATACCCCAGCTCATTCAAGCGTAATAACTTACAATTTTTTTCATTTTAAATTAGGCACTTTCTTTAAAACACAGTTTTAAAATTACATCTTTTCTCCTGATTTCTACATGTGTGAGCTGGAAAAGAATTTCAGGATATTACAATATTGTGTTTGAAAGTGAAACTAAATTCTCAGTTGTTCTTCCTTTATGGGTCATCTTAAGTCTTATTTTTAAAATTTTTATTTCAAGAAGTTATGTTGATGCGCCAAATGCATATATGAGAACTGGTGAATTATTAAATAGTTGGTGGCGATTACCCATTCAGGCAGATCAGCTACCTTGCCACGGCTAAGTAGTTGAAAATGTTGTTCGAAGTTCAAACATTGAACATGTACTTAATGATTTCTATGCCACACCTGTCCAATTGGAGACATTGTCTGCACTATTTGACATGCACTCCTCAAAGTACATTTTGGAGAATATTTGGTATTTATTCTCTTCATTTTTTTGTATATCTTGAGTGACATGTATTTCTGTCTTTCATACTTTTTTGAAGTTTTTTGCTGTCATATTTTGCAGGTACTGAAACTTGGTACTCTTCACTGTATATCGAGGCCCGGGATCAAAAGTGATCCCCCAATGCTTGATATTAGGGACTGCATTGGTGATTCTTTGATGAACTTCTCACCAACTTACAATTTGCCATCAGATTTTGACCTTGAAGACCTCTATGATCGCTTTGAAATTGATTTAATTGGTTTTGAGGTGACAATGCATCCTATTTTTTAGTTAATTCATGGATTTATTCTATACACATCTTAACTTCTTCATTTCTGCACAGGGAAACATCTTGGTATCTTATCTACCTCATGTTCTTCAAGTCTTTGAGAGGTTTGATGCATCTGTTGTTTTATGGTTGTGTATGCTCCTTGATGAGCCTACACTGAAGCAGGCACAGGTGATGTAGCATTTGTCTTTCACATTGAATTCACACCCCAGGTTTCTTTAAAGGTTGTTTTTAGTAATCTTATCATAATTGCTTGGAAGACATTGTCCATACTCAAATGATAATTTCACTATACATGTCTATATACTATCTCACCGTTGATTTTAAATCTTGGCAAAATTGCAAGTTACAACTCTCTTGTCAAGTGAGCCCATATGAAATACCAGAACAAAGTTTGTTCCCTGGCGATTCAATATGTTCTGGCCTAATGCCATTCTCAGTAGAAAAGAATTAAAGGGAGAAAAGTGAAGGGAAA
This sequence comes from Amorphophallus konjac, assembly GCA_022559845.1. Lineage (NCBI taxonomy): Eukaryota > Viridiplantae > Streptophyta > Magnoliopsida > Alismatales > Araceae > Amorphophallus > Amorphophallus konjac. The sequence continues at coordinate 252,498,411 of CM040118.1, read as the reverse complement.
AGGCAAAATTGTTGATTATGATACAGTGGTCTATCGTGATGTGTAATGCCCTTTGTTCATGCGTTCATGTGAATAATGTCATCACCATCACCCTCAACATTTTCATCCTTATTGCCATGATTCATCATGTTATCTATATCATGTTTTTAGTAATTTGTCATGTAGAATGTTTTAGAATCTACATTTTAGGCTGAGGGAAGTGCCCTTCAACACCCCCCCAACACACACACAAAAACAAAAAAACAAACAGGACATTAGTTTGGGGAGGTGGCCTCACCTGCAACACACCTTATCTTTTCTTTTCCTAGCATCTTTATCAAGCAAATTTCAAAGTGTCCCAAATATAACATGAATTCTTGAAGGAGAAGAATGTGGTGAACAATGCTGTAAGAACTCACGTGAAAAGTAGAGGTAAGAGTTTTCAATTCTATAGATTCAGTGTTTTAAATCAGATAATCAAAACATGGTATCTCAGCTAGGCCTAATGAGCCTGTTATTTGGTCCTATTGGGCCAGGAGGATGCAAAACAAGGGGCCAAGTGAAAGGGGAAAAGAATGGAAAAGTCAATCAAGAATCCAAAGCACATCTGTGCATGTTTGTCAAAACTAGCCGCTTGTCGAAGGAAAATAGAGCCGAGTATCATCTTTAGGCATTGACATCCATGACCAAAGACATGGAGATGTGTCACTAGAAATGCTGACACATAATGGATAATCTAAAAAATGTGATGGTGTCAGGGACAAAGTTTGTTCTATAATGGATAATCTAAAAAATGTGAGTGGCTGGCCACCTATATAAATAGGACTTAACCCCCTATTCCTCCACTAACCCAAGGCAAGGTGGGGAGAGAGAGAGAGAGAGAGATGAAGTAGGGGGCAGCAGCAGGGTGGCAGCTTGGTGGCAGTCAGGTGGTTGGTAAGCCCCTAGGTTGTTTAACACTTTTTACCAAATAATTTAACCTATAAAGGAAGTATTTCAACAAGGACATCATTTTATATGATGTTTGAATGATTTCTACGTTATTAGCGATGATAAATGTCTAGTAATTTAGGAAAATACTCATCATCATATCAAATTTGCACATCATAATAAGCAAACCATGACCCAAAGGGTAGTGAAGGGCCAAATGATGATCCAAACATGATACAATCAGTCAAAGTCATAATCACTATGGTTCATGGTTCCTGAAAGGCATACCACATTTTGGCAAATTATTGTAGCAGCCATGGTTTGTTGACTCAGTTCGATTTGGTGTGACTCATACCATCTTGTGGCAGCCATGGCAAATTATGGTGGCAACCAAAGAAGTTACAATTGAAAAAGTGAAAAACAAGGGCAAAGTCTATCAAGATGATAGAAGGAGCCCTTCAACCCGCCCGAAAGCCAAAGTATACCCAGTTACAATATAAATCGCCAACCGGAGTACAATTTCTTTAATATAATAGAATTTCCATCCCAACTCCCAAAACAACAAAAATGCCACTGACGAAGAAGGTTAATACGGCTTTCTATCAACTCAGTTGGCTGCCTAAATTCAGTCCTAAAAAATCTCTGTTGTTCCTTTCCCTCCAAGATGCCCATATGATGCAGGCAAACTGATCGTCCATATCTCCATATCTTGGTTGACTGGATTTAGCTGGTCTCACTTCATAATCAATCCTAAAAATCTCTGTTGTTCCTTTCCCTCCAAATAGCCTACAGGATGCAGGCAAACTCATCATCCATATTTCCCTATCTTGGTTGACTGGATTTAGCTGGTCTCACTTCATAATCAAAGCTGAAACATCTGCCATACGGTTCCACTCACCCTCCATTGCTTGATAAAAACACCTGCCTAACTGCATCATTGAATCTGCACTTGAGAAATAAGTGGTCCACACTTTCTTCAAAGCAACCATAAAAAGCTGGTTCTTCATAAGGTTCAATGTGTTTCTTAGCCAGTGTCTTATGGTGAAACTGCTCTTGTCATGGAACTTAGAGAATCACTACTGAGTTCTGTGAAACCCTTCTCCGGGCAAGTGGAACACTGCACCCACATTTCTGCTTCTCCAATAGGCTAAAGCATTTCAAAGCATTTCTGCAAATACTTGCATGGTGCCCCTTCTACATTGCCTCCCGGTAGCCTGTTTCTTCCTTTAAAAAAGCAATGCACTGTTCTTCCCACTCTCCCATTAACCACCCTGGTTCACCCATCATTGACCTTGCCCTGCCAACTAGGTAAGATGGAAAGGTCTTATCTGCATTTTTTCCCACATTATTCTCCTCTTTTTTTCTGTGGAAAGAGAACCTTTGCTTCTGTTCTTGCTCATCCTTTGAATGCTTAATGTTAAATATCTGAATGATGCTCATGTCAATTCCAGGTGTTTCAACTGTTTGTTACTTTTATATACTTTTCTATGCATTTTCAATATTTCCCCATCAAAACCAATGGTATGTGGCTTTAATTTGTATTTGTGACCATTTTTATGCTTGTTCTTGAGTGGATGCAAATAATTTTATGATAGTAGGCTGTTCTATTTTAAGACGAAATCCTGACCTGTGTCTGTCTCTAAAAATGAAAGGCTGTCATAGTTTCTTAAAGTCCTCCATTTTGTTTATTGAATGGCAGGCTCACTTCTCTGTACCTTCAATTTCTGTGCATATATCCCAATTGATATTTGGTGCTTTTGCCAAATTGGGCCCCTCTTTGTTAAGGAAGAAGCCAAAAGAGGCCATTGAGGGAAATGTTGATTTCTTTACTTCACCAGTGGTCCAGTCTAGTGGCATCAATTTTTCATGGCTCTCTGCATCTCTCCTGTTGGAGCATTTGAGGTTGCATATCCACCTTGAGGACAATTCGGACAAAAACTCACTCATTTCAGTTACTTTAGCTGATATTGACATCAGGTTAGTCTATTTGGGGGAATTGTCTTCTTCAATGTTAGTTATACTTATTTAGTAGAAATTTCCTTGAAACCCAAATGCAATTGCAGATATGCTTTTCGGGAGTTTGTGGATTGTTATTTGCTTGTGAAGATGTTAAAGGTCAGTACAGAGGTTTTGAAAGGCGAACCAAGTAGCCATGTGCTATGCTCATCTAGAAGCAGTGTGAACAAATTCCATGCAGTCCATACTGAAGATGTTGGCCTCAGTAACTTGGAAACTGTGTGTCGTGAACAAAGTTATACAGCAGATGAAACCTTTCTATTTCATTATCAAGCCCATAAAAATGACTTTGCAGTGTGGCACAAATGTGATATATTCTTCAATGATGTTGATTTCCATATACATCCTGGTGTTTTTGGGACATTTCAGGAGTCCTGCAACAAAATACTTGGAGAAGGTACTCGCTCACATGCTGTTTCTTCAGCTTTGATCGAAGAAAAAAAGTTGGACATTGACATTGAGCTCCAGAACGATTGCATTTCAAAGTTTTTGGATGCTGTGCTCAATGCATCTTCTGGCATTCCCTTCAACCATTTATTTTTTAAAAAACCAAGCTCTGCTGATTTTCCTTGCAATACTGGATGCCCATTCATTCCCAGTCTTTCTGGTAGGAGCAGTACTTATGGGATAAACAAGGAATGTCCTAGTAACCAGATGGCTGATTTCATCAGAAAGTCTATGATAGAATGTGGGAATAAAGAAGATACTATATCTCTGAACTCTAGACATATTGATATTTTGTTCATTGATTTTCATCTCAATGATGTCAGAGCACATTTTCATGATCCTTCCGGCACATTAGCAACGATTAGTTTGCCTTTGTGTACATCTTCCTCCTGTTTTCGAGGGTATGATTCTTGGGATATATTATGCTATACTGATGGGTTGAAACTCTCCTCACCTTGGTCATCTTCATCTTGGTCTTCTCCAAATATCCCTGAGCTTCTTTGGGGACCAGCCTTACCTAGCATTTCCCCCATATTAAATGTACATGTCAAGAAAGGCAAAAGTGAAGCAGTGTTCCCTGTAGTGGAAATAAGTATTGCAGTTCAGCACATAAGCTGCATTTTACCATCTGAATTTCTTTCTATGATTATTGGCTATTTCAGTTTGCCTGACTGGACTATGCAAAGAAATGAGATTAGTGCCACTGAAAATGATAAGTTTGAGGATGTTTCCCATCTTAGATACAAGTTTGAGATACTTAATTCCATTTTAATTATACCAATGGAGAACTGCAAAGATTACTGTCTGCAGTTTGGTCTTCCACGGTTGCACTGTAGTTTCATTCCAAGGATTCATTCGGTAGATGCTTTAAGAGATATACCTGATGATGTTGTAACTCCTAACATGAAGCTTGCTGACATAATTCACCTTATAAATGTGTTTGGACAAGATACATCATTGGCGGTCCTTTTGTTCGAAGATGGGAAAGTCCCATTAACTTCCAATGAATATTCATGGATAAAAAATGTTACCATAATTTCAAACTTAGATGCTAACTTATGGATTAGGATACCATATGTAATAGAGCATCGAGATGAGCAATGTGCTGTCCCTACTTTCATCATGATGAAGGCCGACACTTGCAACTTTGTCATTGAAGGTATGATGGTAGTTGTGAATGGTGTATAAAGCAACAAAGATTTGGTTTACCTGATTCATGACACTTTTTTGTGAGTTTTTCTCTGTTTTTCTTGTTAATTGTAGATGAATACTTTGTTCGAGGACTTGAAGCAACTGGGATTGCCATTGATAGGCTTTCAACTGTTGGTAATGAATCCATATATTTCAAGTCTGATGTTTTGCAATTCATTCAACTGAAGAGGAAGTTGAAGGAGGTCAATGCTGTTAAAGAGCTTTCTACTGATACTCTCATTGATATCAGAATTTGTGCAAATGCTGTGTCACTGAAATTGATGGAACGCTTTGCCTCATCAGAGCTTATTGCAGTGGCAAATATGAAGGCTACATTTTCTGCACTTTTAAGAAATGAAAATGTGCATAAGCTCAATATCCATATTAAATATGTGGATCTACATTCTTTCCTTAATGCAGTTGTCTTACTGTCATTCTCCTCACAAGATTTCAGATCTTCAGTCATACAGATCAACTTCTCAAAATCAGATGATGGGGAGAATGAACTCAACCTTTGTGTCCCTCTATGTGACATTTGGTTGCATTTGTCGGACTGGAGTAAAGTAATTGATCTGCTCGGTACATTCACAGGAGTTTCAAATGGTATACAATGGTCATCTTCAAATGGTTCACTTCTGGAATCTGAATCAGACCCCAAAGCTTCAGTTGCATCGACTTATGCATGTGAAAATGTCATTCACGAGGCTGCTGATCTGACTCTGAATTCTGAAAAAATTGTGATTTCGTTTCATTTCCCTGTCCACGAAAAGGAGCAAAACTTGGCTGGCAATGGGTTTAATGAGTCCCATAGTTTTACATACAACAGGCTTGGAGAAAATGTACCATCCTTCCGAAGATTGCATTCACAGTACTTGACTGTTACTCTGCAAAGTCGAGATACAAAAGTGACCGTGAGAAACAGAGACATGGTATTCAAATTTATTACAGGAAGAGTGAAAACTACAGCTGAGATGACTGGAAATTTTACTGTCGAGTCTGTGCCATTTGTTCAAATTTCTCTGATAAAACTGGCAGCTGAAATACATGGAAAACAAAAAAAAATTGGCCTTACTGTTTCTGATGTTCAAGTGGAAACTCTGGTTATGCATTTATCCGAACAGATATTCAAAATTTGGAACAGCATTCCATTTGCAGATTCTGGAACCTCAAATGTTGATATGCTCCGCTCTGTAACCTTTCAAGTATGTTTGAGGAAGTGTTCCCTGCTGCTAAGTGACCGAAGGGTATGCTACCTTGCTACTTCATTGTTATTTCATTAGTTTTAAAAAACCTTAAACTATGAGGTCCAAGGTTTTCTGTCTCGAATATCGGCTCTGTCTCGGCAAGGCGGAAGAGAAGAGATCTCGGAAAAACCTCGGGCCCAGTGATTTCAGATATTTTTTCATATATATAGCCTATTTCTAAGAAAATCCTATTTTTTTCTAGTAACCACTCAATTTCACAAACATATGTTTTTAATTGACAACTCAATTTTACAAAATAAAGAGTAATGATAACAATAACAAATTCATTCACATGCACCAAAGTCAATATACATCAAAAGTTACACCAAAAAGAGATACATAAAAAGGGTTCATGAATCACAAAGTGAAGAATACATCAAAAATCATAAAAAGTAGAACATGTATTTCTGTCTCCCTCTCTCTGAGAGAGAGAGAGAGTCTGGGGTAGAGGGAGAGACAGAGAGAGAGACTGGGGAGAAAGAGAGCTCAAGGGGGCTGGGGTAGAGAGAGACAGGGAGAGAGGAAGGGGGGGAGAAGATCCCTGTGTCGGGAGCTCCGTTTCTCGCGACCTTTGGAGAGACAGAGATCTCGGAGAGATCTCGGACATCTCGTAATAGATGGCAAACCATGATGAGGCCTTTGAAAACTGGCCGGTTCCAATCCTAGAAGTGGCTAAACCAAATTGAAGACCACCAGTTCTGATCCGGTTTGGGCCAGTTCAAAGAAACCCACCAGTTTTTGAACCGACCAGTGCCATAAAAGTTGAACCCTAGGTGGTCAGATCATAGTCATGACCACCATCTCAGTTTTCAAGTGGCTTGAACACACAACTGCCCTTTCCTGAGACAGTAGTTGTTTGCTATCAGTACCTTTATTTTATATGTCAATACCCTGTCATAGTTCCTCTTTTTACTTTACTCTCTTCGTGGTTATTCGTCCTTAAAATTGTCAAAAATCTATAAGGTATAGTAAATGGAAAACTTCAATCGATAAGTATTACAGTTTCCCATCTGCCATCAATGCTACAGTTCTTGTATTGAAATGCCTATGCATCACCCCATTCTCACTTTTATTATTTATTTCTCCGTATTTTTAAAATTTGGAATCATGAGCTTGTAGTTTCATGATGATCTTTACGCTTTCTCCCCATTTCATTTATGAAGACTTCTTTTAGCTCTCTACCATGGGTTTTCATCTTTCTCACACTATTCATTTGGCCATATTATTACAGTGGAGATGCAATGGATCTATCATTGATATTACTTTAAAGAATATGATTATAGAAAGGCAAAGTGCCATGAAGTTGTCTGTGGAATCTGAGCTCTCAGTCAGTTACAATAATATAAAGAAGGTATAACTTTCAATTAAAGATCACTCATTGTTAGTAGTTGGTTAAGTAATTTCCAATACATAAACACAGTATTGTTTCAGGTTATGTGGGAGCCTTTTGTGGAACCATGGAGGTTTCATTTGGACTTGATCAAATATGAGGACAATCCTTTTCTTAGCAAGTCTGGCTCAAGTGATATATATCTTGATTCAAAAGAAGAGCTTAATTTGAATATCACAGAATCTGTACTCGAGGTATTTCCTCTATCTTCTTGTGCTTGCTCTCTCTCCAGTGGTCAAATTGGACACCAAAAGGTTATAAAAATAGTAGCATATGTTGCCAGACATGTGGCATTTAATATGCCAATTATCTTATGATCTAGGAATGCACCTTTAGATTTTTGTGGATATATTTTCTATATTGCTTCTGGAATTCGAACAGTCAGTCTGGCAGTACTGTTGTCATTGTTGTAGTTATCTTCTTACTGAGAAATTCTTCCGCAGGATATTTACCAAGTATATCATATGATTAACGGCACTGTGGATAAATATGAGTCATTCGAACTTCATGAAAGTCAGGGTCAATCAGGTTTCAGAACTATTGATAGCATATGTACAAAAAAGCATGCGCCCTATATTATTTGCAATGACACATCCTTGCCGTTATTGTTTTGGGTCTCTTATGGTCCAGCTAATGCAGAGAGTACAGATATTTTGTCAATGAAACAAGGGAATATTGTGCAGCCAGGATTTTCTGTTCCGATATATGTTGAAGAGCCTCCAGAAAGTCGTTTGCACTGTAAAGCAGGTTATTCTTCTGAAAGACTTATGGAGAGAAAAGCGAGTAGTGTTGCTCATCATCTAATTTCCATTCAACTTGATGGAACTTCAAATCCCTCCAAGCCTATGTCTCTGGACCTGGTAGGCATTAGCTACTTTGAAGTTAATTTCTCTAAATCTCGGACATCAGAAATAGTGGAAGCAGTGAAAGATGAGGAAGCTTCACAGTGTAGTAGGGATAACGAGGAATTGTACATTTCCCATTCATCTAGCAAACTGGTTGTTCCTGTTGTATTTGATGTTTCAATTCACTGCTATAGCAAGATGATAAGATTATATTCAACGGTATGTTTTTTGTTTTGTTTGTTGGTTGTATTACAGATTTATTTCATGGCCTTCAACATTTCTTTTTCGTAACTACAGGTCATATTGCTAAATTCAACATCAAAGAGTCTAGAGCTAAGCTTTGATATTCCATTTGGTGTTTCTCCAAAGGTATAACAATTTCTCATTCGGATAATTGGAATGTTCATTATTGGTAGATAGCTTATTATTGGAAAGCTCATGATGTGTGTTCCTAAGTAGGTTATTAAGCTCGTATCTTGGGTCTGTCATCAGTCATTTTCTGCCTCCTGGGGAAAAAGAAAGAAAATAGACTTTGTATGATATTTACTTGAAGTTTCTCTGTCTGTTGCAGGACTAGTCTACATTGTCTAGTGTGTTTGTTATTTCCCCCCTTTCCCCTGTTCTTTTAGTCTTCTTTTAATGTTTCACTTCATTGGTTTTTTGAGTTATTTTTAATATCTATTGTGCAATAATATGGTACAATTCATAAACTTTCTTGTGCATCTTTTCAGATCTTAGGTCCAATACACCCGGGTCAAGAATTTCCTTTGCCTGTGCATTTGGCTGAAACTGTTGGGATGAGGTGGCGCCCAGTTGATTCAAACTACTTCTGGAGTGAAGCACATTCACTGTCAAAAATCCTTTCACATGAAAACAGGCTCGGCTTCATGAGATCTTCTGTTTGTTACCCTTCTTGTCCCAAAAGTGACCCATTTCGCTGTTGCATATCCATTCAAGATTGCAGTCTACTTTATCCATATGGTTCAAAAGGTGGTTCATCACTTCATATAAAAGGCACATCCATTGAAGATAAAAGTAGTAACCACAAAGTTCAGGATCAGGGTAAATTAAAGAAACGGTTTGTTCGTCAAGTGAGACTTACCACTCCATTGTTGGTGAAGAATGATCTTCCTACGGCAGTGTCCTTGACAATTGATAGTGGTGGATTCTTAACTACCATTTGTCTGTCAGAGGTTTGCTATGACCTTGTGCTAGCTAGATGATACTGCATCTTCTTCTAACTATCGAGTGTTCTCTTTTCCCCAGACTTTTGTTGTTAGCTCTAGATGAAGTCTGAGACAGTTTATTATGCAGGTGGATACTGCTTGCATCTTTCAGACTGATTCCACTCATGATTTAGAAATCACATTTTATCTGCAAGGTTACCATCCCGCTACTGCCAAATTTTCCCGAGCAGAAACATTCACAGCCATGGCAAAGTTGCATGAGACAAAGTTTTCATTATCTGAAAAAATAATGTTACATCCTACCGCAAATAATGGTAACCAGTCTTTTATGCCTTGATTGTTTGATGAGATCTAATGTGTTACATTTGTAAGTTTACTGATAGAATGTATTTTGTATTCTAGGTCCAATATGTCTCAGAGTGGATAAGTTCATGGACGCTTTTTGTGGTGCACGGGAAATATGTATCTCTGTTCCTTTTTTACTGTATAATTGCACTGGTTTACATCTAGCAATCATAGATGATAATCCTCAGCATAAGGGACATGTCTGTAAAATTCAATCAAGTTATTGTCTTATTGGGGATGAACATATTTCTGAAAAACATGGTGTTTCCCTTCTATCTCTTGACACGGAAAAGGTATCTGCTCCATTGGTCACCAACAACAGTTTGAGCTATCTTCCACATCATGATGACATGCCTACAAGCAAGATATCTAAGCCATATTGCCGCATGTTTCTGAATAAAAATATCATGGCAACAGATTCTTCTGGGGATGCTCGTGGCCAGTTTGATAGTGTTCCTCCAGATAGGATGGAAGGTCATGCAAATTTAAGCACGAGTGGAACTGGAATTGATCAGTTGAATTTGCCTGTGGATATCAACGACAGTAGAAATGAGAGAAAGGTCAAGGCATGCTTGTATGCTCCACCTAGTTATTTATCTGAGTCCGATCTTATGGTTAGATTGCAAGTCTATTCACCTCAACATGGAACTGACGACAACTGGGATAGTACATGGTCGAGTCTATTTCCTCTTGTCTCAGCAAGTGGCTCAACTAATGTTGTTATTCCTCAACCACCAACAACTAGTGCATTCTTAGTGTCTGCTACATCAAACAAAGTCTCTGGAGACCTCTCTGGGAGGACAAGGGCAATAGTTTTTCAGCCAAGGTATTTGTTTGTTTGAAACAAAGAACAGCTAAACAGAAATCTTTTTTTATCTGCATGTAAATATAGAAAAAATTTTATTTTAGCTCTTATTTAGTTGACTACAATGCTGTCACCATTTTCAAATTACTTGAAACTTAGAATAGTTGTCCTGAAGATTGGTTCAGGGCTTCTATGGGTAGAGATTCTTCTCGGAACCCTTGGGGATATAGAGATCTCGTAAGATATGGCAAACCATGCATTGGCATTGATGGAGAAGAAGAACAGCAGCAGAAAAATAATACATAAGCAGTGCAGGTTGGTGCATTGGCAGACAACATGGCAACAGTGGCAGCTGATATGGCAGTGTTGCACCCATTATTCGTCTCAAAAGTTTGGGGTGTTACCCTCGCACTGGCCGAGGTCCATATTCGGCGTATCGCCGCTTCACGGGATATTCCCACGCAGGGTTCAATATTCGGCGTATCGCCACCCCGTGGAATATTTCCACACTTTGGGGCTTCATAGCCCGTATATTTCTGCAACCATAAACTCCTCGCAGCAAGCGGGATGGTCCGAGGCCGGGTTAAACCGTCTGGGGTCGGGGGGACCCGTCCAGGGTCGCCGGACCCTGGGCGGGCCCGCACGCAGGCGGGCAAGGCCGCTCGGGGCCACGCGACCTCGGGTGGGACCCGCCCGGGGTCATTTGACCTCGGGTGGTTTCGGGGTCATCCACCCCGGGCCGCCCTCCTCTCTTGCGCGCGGAAAACAAAAAAAAAAGAAAAAAAAGAAGGAAAATGGATCTCCTCGAGGTCATTTTCGTTCCGTTTAACCCGTACGGTTCAAACACCCCCGGGAGCCCCCAACTTCTATAAATAGACCCCCAAGGGTCCATTGAAGGCAGTCGGAAAGCATTAAGCAACCACTACGCACAGAAGCATCTAGCATTTGGATTTTGTTCGTTGTTTTGACCCGTGAGGGGTAAGTCCCCGGGTCTTGTGTATATGCCCCTAAGGGGTATTTTTGTAATTATGTCACTCAGTAGGCCATGTTTGTAAGTTTCTACATCCCGGGACGACTAAATTAAGTAGTACGGACATATCCTCCCCGGGGTCCCGAGAAACAAAATGTCATGTTGTTTGCAGTTCTACCCTGTAATTTCTTGTAATTGGGGCTACGCCCCTACTTCCCGCGCTAGTGCGGATCTTTGTACAGTCGACAACTCGCCGACAACTCTTGCACCCACTGGGACCATAAATGTATCTTGTGTATTTCACAAATCTTCTTTGTGCATCGATCGGGGAAAGTTATAAGAACCCCCCCCCCCCCCCCCCCGACTTTTCGGAATTGCATATATACCCCTCCTCTGGCAAAATGGACGGATGTGCGCCTTCTATGAAGTCTTCGTCACTCCCTTGGCTCGAGGAAGTATCAGCCCAGTCCTATGCTTGGATGCCGCCTTAACCCTAGGTCTATGTAGGGTTTGGTAAAATTACTAAAATGCCCTCGTGTCCTAGAAGCGGCCTATTAACCCCTAAAAGCCTCCACAAATGGCCCTAGCGCCTTGGGAAGTCAGTAATCCTGTCCTACTGTCATTCCAACCCAATAATTTTCAGGAATACCCCTGGCCAAGTAAAATTACCAAAATACCCTTTGGAAGGTAAAGCTACTGAAATACCCTCAGCCTCCCGCCACTTAAAAATGTCTATGGCTTTTGCAAAATTGTATTTATGCTCCTAAATTCTAGGGTTTTGCCTGAACTCAAGAGGCCTTTGATGAAAACCTAGTCTAGTTAGTGTGTTGGTGATAAACGAGTGGTCATCAAGAGTCACCCGAGTGAGCTTGCCCTCCTCATCCGAACCTATAGGGGGGACTTTGGGATTTCTTTGACAGTTAAACAAAGGTGTTTGGACGTTAGGACGATATAAATCAACACTGACTACGGTCAGTGGGGAGAGGTCTAGCACTCGAACCCAAATCGTCTGATACAATGCGCACCCACGGAATGAACCTCCACATATGGAGGGATGTTTCTTTTCAAAAAGAACAACCTATATTTGATACTTTCATATAAAATTTCGTGGCCAACAGGCAGACAGCTGGCAGAAGTAGTGGGCATCCTGCCCTGCCCCTCCTTTCTTCTTGAATGGTGTGGTGGTGGTTTTACGAAGAATCTTAGAGTTAGGAATTGACCCCATTGCAAAACTGCATCAGTTTAATCAGCAACATTGAAAAACATTTATTTATTAACAACCCTTAAATATCTTTTCATTAGTAATTTGGTATTAAATATTGTCTTGCATCCCTTGCCCATTTCTGCTCTGTCGGGATCAAGAAGTCAGCAATGGTTGCTAGAGTGTACTTGCACATGGGTGTATAGACTTGTATATTCATTGTATTGGCATATGATGATTCACACTACATTTGGGGATACCTTAAGCTATACTTTCATATTTGTTGAGCTATTGCCTTTAACATGATAGGACATCCTATTTTCTTCCACATGGCTTCTAACATGGTATCCATTGTTTTTGTAGCTTGTCACCACCAACATCATCACTGCCACCACATGCTCCCTCTCCCTGTTGCTGCAGTACTATGTGATCACTGTGCCATACTGTTGGCACTGTGTTCCCACCACTGCACCAGTGCCACTGCCACTTTGTGTTTGCACCATTGTCTCTGACATCATGTGCTCATTATGATACTGTGACTTATTCTAGAGGCAACTGAAGCTTCTTTTGCCCTTTCCTGATGATGCCAGCAGACTTTGCCTGCATTCTGGTGGTGCAAACACCTCTTTTGGCAGTTGCTTCTTCCAGTGGTTTGGATGTGGATCAATCAAATCTTTGTGAACTGGAATTGGCTGATCCTGACTGATCAGGGTCGAATAAAAGAGGAGCAAAAATTTTAAAACCACTCTTATATGCTCGTGATTGCAAAAATAGTTCTTTATTCATAGCTATACTTTGTTACTTATTAAAGCATTTTTATTTGTGATTTTTATTTTGAAATTAGATCAGACTAGTGGTAGCTGGAACTAGGAAGAAACAACTACCATTGGAAAGAGCCACAACATATGTGATAGCTGACAGAAGAAACATGGGTCACGAATGTCATGGAAAGAGCTGCCAAAGTGGCTATAATAGCTGTCAGAAGTTTACCAATGGCAATTAAAAGAGGGTTCAGTTCCAACTTTGGTCCAAGTCAGATCATTGTTTTTTATTAGGGCTGAAATTGAATTGGATTAATTGATTCCAATCTGGATCCATGGATATTTGTCTCTGCTGCCGCTGACGACCTCCCGAGGTCATTGATTATTTGATTGTACCACGTCCAGTTATGTGTTTAGGTTGGAGGTGCCCAAATGTATTGCCTGTTCTAGTTGGCAATTCACGTGATTCATGCCTGTCAACTTTCAGTGCCTGAGTTTTATAGTTTTTTTGCTTGCTGATCTGATCCCGATGCAGTGGATGAGCTACCACTGACCACCAGACTCTTCACTTTTCAGTTCTGGTTTCTCTTTGTGATGCACCTTCATCCCGAGTTTGGGACTAAAGTCAAGTTGCTCCTTCAGACTCTTTACCCTCCTTGGATGTAACTCTTATGAAATTCATTACTGAAGAGACTTGGTTGCATGTTCTCACACATACTCCACCTCTCCTGAGGTTGCATTTACTGCTTCTATCTGTTCTACTGTCCTTGCAATCGAGTCCCTCCTAGTCCTATTGGATCCCAATCTAGCTCTACTTGCCATTAATGGAGATGTTGTTGATGCAGGGATGCATTCTCAGGTTTGCCAGAAGCAGCATGATTGGAGCTAACATATTACATGCCCTGCAACTTTTCTAGTTACTTCCTTTGCTCTAATTCAGCAGATTCTTTGCTTTGTTCATCTAGTGGCTCTGTGCCCTCTGCTATGCCTACTTCCCCCCAGGGTTGTCACTTAGCACCCAAACACAATAATCCAGCTCAATCCAACCTATTTTGAGCAGACTTCAGTCTCAGAAGTAAGCCTGCTTTTCTTTACCAAGTTGGGTTTGAAGCAGATTTTTACTCGTACAGTTAAAATAGGCTACACTCAACAAACTTAAGCCCAAATATTAGCTCAAAGAAGAAGACTTCATGGACACTATCACCAAAGTGTGGAACACACAAAGGCATGAGGCATCTGCTATGGCCAGATTGATAGGTAAATTGAAACACTTGGCACAAAAACTGACCAAATGGGGGACTTCCAAGACCCTTTCTAGGAAGGAAGTAAAGGACCGGATCCTCGAGCAACTTGAGGGACTTGATGCTTTGGAGGAGGCAGGTCTACTGGATGAGTAGAACATAATTCTTCATGTCAAGTTTAAGGCTGACTTTGAAGACATCCTCGGGAAAGAGGAACTGTTCTGGAAGTAGAGATCAAGAGACAAGTGGATTAGGGTGGGGGACAAAAACACCTCTTACTTTCAGAGGGTTGTTTCAGGTAGAAGGAGACTTAATGGCATATTAGCATCAATAGAATCAGGGTGGGGGAACAGCTCATCACTTAGCCGGAGGAAATTCTGAGGCACGCTAGGCACTTCTACTTGCACTTGTTTGCCGAGGAGGAGCCACTCGGACCATCGGTCTCTAGCGACCTCCTCCCCTCTCTCACGAAGGAAGAGAGCATTGCTCTCTTATGCTTTTTCGAGGAGGAGGAGGTGAAGAAGATGGTATTCTCTTTTGCAAGGGATAAGGCCCTTGGACCGGACGATTTTCCCATGTTCTTCTTTCACCATTGTTGGAAAATTGTAAAGTCAGATATTCTTCGAACAATTTGGTCTAGTTTAAAAACGGGGTAGGGTAACTTATTCGACCCATTTGGCACGAATGAGTTATCTGACCCCGGTTAAGGTGCTTGTGTGTGAGAGGTGGGCATGGGGCCCACATACTCTCTTTCATCGGGTAGGTTACACACGCTATCCTATTCCGTTTTCAAACTGGGCCTTAGGGAATTCCAGGAAGGAAGGGCACACTTAAGAGGTATCAATATAACACTCCTAGTCATCCCGAAGATGGGCAAGGGGCAAAAAGCCTAAAGGATTATAGGGCCATTAGCCTGTTAAATGGGACTAATAAGATAATCACCAAGTTGCTGGCTATGAGACTTGAGTGTGATGAGTAAGGTCATCAGTGGCTACCAGCGAGTGTTCATCAAAGGCCGTATTATTCAAGATAATTTTTTGGTGGCTCATGAATGTTTGTTCACCATAAAAGCACGAAGGAAGGAGGAACCGGTGCTCATACTGGACTTCAAGAAAGCTTATGATAGGGGTAGTTGGTAGTGTTTGTTGGATGTTCTCTACAAAATGGGTTTTGATGATAGGTGGGTTGGCTGGATCTAGATTTGTATCCCATCATCCTCCTTTGCGGTCCTCATCAATGGAAAACCTTCATCTTACTTCTAGAGTGGTAGCGGGCTCAGATAGGGGAACCTTGTCTCCATTCCTCTTTCTTCTTGTGGCATATATTTTGAATAGGATGTGGTCAAGAGTTGAATCCCTAAACCTAATCAAGGGATTCCAGGTTGCACCTTGGGGTCAATTCATCACCCATTGCAATATGCTGACGACACCATCTTATTTATGGAGGCAGAGGAGCAATTGTATACTATCAAGTTGATGTTGGAACTCCTATAAGAAGTCAGTGGCCTCAACGTAAATTTTGGCAAGAACCAATTTTTGGGAGTCAACATGGAGATGAGAGTTGTCAAAAGAGCTGCTATCATTCTAGGCTGGCAGACAGCTGATTTCGATTTCCCTATCACCTACTCGGGTCTCCCCCTCACCTCGAATACTCTTAGATGCATTGCTTGGCAGGATGTGATAGATAGATTCCACTCAAGGGTTGTAGGGTGGAAGGGAAGACTACTCTCCTACGGTAGGCTATTGGTGCTGAGTAGGTCTGTTCTGGATAGCCTACCGGTATACTTCCTCTCCACCTTCCGCATTGTGGGTTGTGGCAAGGAAGCTCACGTCTATTCAGGCCACCTTTTAGCACGACAATGAAGGAAGAGACAGCGGAAGGCACAACATTGCTTGGGGGAGAGTTTGTAAAAGTAGAGAAATGGGAGGCATGGGTATTAAGAATATCAGAGTTTAATTTGGCACTCCTAAGCTAATGGCTATGACAGCTTGGCAAAGAAGAACACGATATTTGGGCTATAATCATTCAACAAAGGTACTACAGGAGAACACGGGCATGGGACTTATCCATTCCCCCTCAACGTCGCACTTCACATTTAAGCAGAGGGAGTTTGGAAAACCTTGACTTTATCAGGAGTGGGGTCAGAGTGAATATTGGGAATGAGTTGAATGGTTTCATATGGTGCTCTGACTATCATTTAAAAGAGAGATTTTCCCAACTTTTCACAAGATCATCAGAGTGCTTGGCTGTGGTAGCTTAGTTATTTGATACACAGGCATCAAGCGGAGCATGGACACCCACCTTTTGAAGACACTTGCAGGAGGAGATCCACCTACTAGGGGAAATGCTATACCTACTTTAAGAATACAGGCTAGACACATGTAAATCAGACGAGTGGAGGTGGAGATGGGGAAGGGAAGGGTGCTTTTCTGTCAAGTCATGGATGGCGGAATGCGCTTCTCCCTTCAAGAGCAAATATGGAAGCACAAGAGTCCTCTAAAAGTTTTTTATTTTTATTTTTAAGCGGGTAGTACCACCATTGTATTAAAAGAGAAGGAATGTATAGGTATGGTTAGTAAGCTCCAAAAAAATCCCTGTACAAGCAAGGGCCACAACAAACTAGTGATGCCCTCTCTAACCTCCCAACAAAGCAAAAAATGGTGAGTTTTGGTAGTTCACATTACATAGAAGTTCTGCCCACTCCCTTACTCCAACACAAATGAACAAAACCACAGTCTCCTCCGCTCTAGCTTCCCTTCTGAACACTCTATTGTTCCGTCCCCCCCACCATAGACCACAAGGTAGCATGTAGGATCAACCACCATACAACTTTGTCCCCTCTGATGTTCCATGCCCTCCTCTAGTCCTCAATAAGTTGATGCACTTGACTCTGACGGCAGATGACGCACTGTGTCCTAGCCAGCTCCTCTCACACCCTCTGTGAAAAGGTGCAGCTTATGGTGATCCATGGTCTCATCCTCTTCTCCACAAAGACATCAACCCACAGAGATGTCCGAGGGTAACGGGAGAAGTCTATCTTGGGTGGGTAGGAGATCTTCTAGGTAAGAATCTTCACCTTCAATGGACTTCTAGGTTGCCAGATCTGGGGTGCTAGGTAGTGGCATACCCCTCCATCAGAGATGAAAAAGTAGGCTGATTTGAGTGAGAAAGCACCATCCGTCACCCATCTCCAAGTCCACTCATCCCATGCATTTGCCTGAGGAGAAAAATCCTAGAGGAAGGTAAGTAGGTCCTCCAGTTGCTTTGCCTCCAGTTTGAGGTTCCTCTTGAAGGTTAGTGTTTAGGTGCCTCCCGATAGGTGGGAGTCAAAAGACTGGGAGACCAACCCAAGAGGGGATGCTGGGACTGCGAAGAGTCTCGGATAAGAGTCCTTCAGGGTGTAGTCACTGCATCATTTGTCCTTCTAGAAAAGGCACTAGTCCCCTTTCCCTAGTCGGACTTGAACATTGGAAGAGATAATGTCCTTGCAAGTCCAAATGTCATGCCAGATGGGAGAAATGCGATGTTGTGGTAAAGGTGCCAGGTCCCATGCTCTCCCCCTACTAAAATACTTCAGTCTGATGACTTGTGCCGATAGCCCATCCTCACCCGTCCCTAGCCTTCATACCTAATTGCATAGAAGAGTCAAGTTCAAATCTCTAATGTTCTCGAGCCCCACACTTCCCTTCTTGCGAGCGGCCACTCTACCCCATTGGATATCATGCCATCCCTTACATCTTCCCCTACTGTTGTGTCAGAATAATCTCCCTTGAATGGTTTCCACCTTTGCCACTGTCTTGGACATCCGAAGCATGGAAAGAAAGTAGATAAGAATGCTATCCAACACTGATTTACATAAAACCAACCTTCTCTCATATGAAAGAAGTCTAGCCTTCCAACCTGTCGGTTTGGACTCAAATCTCTACACGATAGGCTACCAATCTACACAGTGAAGAATACTTAGGGATGGTGGTAGACCCAAATAGGAGATAGGGAAGGATCCTAGCTGACAGCCCAAAATGCAAGCCGCCCTCTGAAGAGCCATGTCCTCCATGTTCACCCCCACAAGAAGGCTCTTATCAAAGTTGACCTTAAGCCCAGTGACTTCTTCCAACAACTCCAACATCAAACTAGCCACATAAAGTTGTTGCTCATCCTTTTCAAGGAATAGAATAGTATCATCTGCGTACTGCAAGTATGCAACAGTTAGACTATCTCTCCCAGTCTGGAAACCCCTGATCAACCCGAAGGCATCACCAATCTGCGTACTGCAAGTATGCATAAAGTTGTCCGCTCTCAGCCACATCCTACTCAAGATGAGCTACTAACACAAAAAGGAGAGGGGACATAGGGTCTCTCTGACGGAGGCCCCTGTCATTGTGGACGAAGGTAGTCGGCTTCCTGTTGACTTGGACGGCAAAGGTGGCTAAAGAAATGCAAGTACAGACCCGTCCTACCATCTGTCTCCAAAGTTGTCTAATGCATCAAGAAGGCATCACCAATTGACCCTGCTATAGACCTTTTCAAAATCTAGCTTCAGCACCAACCCTCTCTTCCTCTCAGGGTCAGCAGTTTCGGCCGAAATCGATACGTTTTGGCCGAAACGTATCGGTTTCGGACCGAACCGATACGATTTCGGACCTGCTCACTGTAGCAGGTCTGAAACTTAAAAAATAGTTTTTTATTAGTTTCGGGCGAAACCGATACCGATTTCGCTCGAAACTCGCCTGTTTCGGCCCTAAACCGCACGGTTTCGGCCGAAATCGGACATGAACTCCCCTTAAGAGGGGAGTTCAGTTCTGTCCTCGCCTCAGATTCTCTGATCCGAGGGGTTTCAACCTTGCAGGTGCAGGAGTGCAGGTGGAGGGGTTTGCTGCCGTTGCCCCACCGCCATCGTCGCCGTTTCTTGTTGTTTACAGTGTGTAGCCGCATCCGCCGCTGTTTCTTGATGTGTCGAGTGCGTAGATTCCTCAAAGATCTTGTATGTTTTTATTTTTTTTCTTGGTTTGATAGTTTTTTTTTTGTTTTAGGTAAGGTTCTCTTCAATATATTAATTTTCATATGTTAAATCTTCAAATTATGGCCTAATTAGCGATTTAAATTTGGGGCTTTTGTCTAATTAGGTAAGTTTAGCATGATTCGAAGTTTAATTAAACTTCGTTGAATGTTTTCGTGTGGGAGCATGCTACTAATTATATTAGACGCCGGGTAATTAGAGTAAATCCCTAAATTAGGGCCTAATTAACTATTTTTATTTGAGACTTTTGTCTAATTAGGTTAATTTAGTGTCAATTGAAGCTCAATTAAGCTTCATTGAATATTTTAGGGTGAGAGCATACTGCTAATTGTATTACATGCCGAGTAATTAGGGTAATTCTCCAAATTAAGGCCTAATTAGGTATTTAAATTTGGGGCTTTTGTTAGATTAGGTTAATTTAGTGTCAATTGAAGCTCAATTAAGCTTCATTGAATATGTTAGGGCGGGAGTATACTGCGAATTACATTTAATGAAGGGTGATTAGTGTAAATCTTCAAATTAAGCCCTAATTAGCTATTTAAATTTGGGACTTTTGTTAGATTAGGGTCAATTGAAGCTCAATTAAGCTTCATTGATTAATTTAGGGCGGAAGCATGCTGCAAATTGTATTTAATGGAGGGTGATTAGACTGAATCCCAAAAGGCGACCTTAATTAGTTGTTAAAAATTGGGACTTTTGGCTAATTATCTCAATTCAGCATAATTTGAAGCTCAATTATGCTTCATTATATTTTTTTCATTGTACTTGCAACCATTTGTCTTTGGCTGTCTTACTGCAACATCATGCCTAGACGTGAACAAGGTCGGGAGCAGTAAGGGTAGGATGATCCGGGATGGGCCCACCTCTCCTTAGTTGATGCTGGAAGAATAAAAGTGAAATGTAATTATTGTGGTAAGGAGATACATGGCGGAATTAATAGAGGAAAGTAACATTTGACAGGGATAAGAGGAGAGGTCAAACAATGTGACAGATGTCCCCGAGAGGTCCAAGAAGAAATGTGCCAGTGCCTTCTGGGCAAAAAAGAGAGGATGCAACAAAGGGCTGAAGATCAGGTTGAAATTGCTGAGGAGATTTCGGGCAGAAGGGGAAGGAGATATGATGATGATGAGGAAGGTACTGAGGATTCAAATCCAGAGTTGACTGAAGTAATAGAGCGTGAATAAGCCGCTCGAAGGAAATGAAAAGTACCGATAGGTTAAGGGACATACTCCAGTACAACTGGTGTAGCACAAGCTGCACGACGTCCTGACTGGTGTAGCCCCGCAGAGAAGAGACCCCATGGACAACTATCTGCACAGAAGGCAAAGTGCTACACAACCAAAAATCAAGCAAACATTGAGAGGTCAAAAAATTAGCTGAAGTTGTAGGGCATGCATTTAAAAGTATTTGCAAATAGTTTTTTCATGCAGGTGTCCCTACACATACAGCTGAATCAGAATATTTCCAACCCATGCTAGATGCCATGGTAGATGCTGGCCTTGGCTTGAACGCTTCGTTATGTCGAGACATATACAGGCGTTGCCTTGAGGGAGAGGTTGAGGAGCTCCATCAGTGGGTTGAAAGCTTCAAGCATATCTGGATGGAGAGAGGATGCACCATTATGTGTGATGGCTTGACTGGTATTACGAAGAAGTCCATGATCAACGTTCTAATTTATTGCATCGAAGGTACAATATTTGTGAAATCAATTGATGCATCAAATTATGTAAAGAATGCAAATTATTTGTTTCATTTGATGGATAAGATGGTAGATCAAACTGGAGAGGATAATGTTGTGCAAATAGTCACTGATAATGAAGCCAGTTATAATGCTGCAGGGAATAAGTTGATGCAGAAGCACAGACATTTACATTCGCTCCCATGTGCAACACATTGTCTGGATTTGATACTTGAAGACATTGGGAAGGAAAATAATGTGAAGAAGACAATTGAGAGGGCACAAAAAATCATCCAATATATTTATAGCCATCCTAGGATATTCAACATTTTCAGAGAGCATGCAAATGGGGGGCGAGATATCATCTGTGCAGGGCCAACCAGATTTGCTTTGAATTTCATTTTTTTGGAGTCTTTGCACATGTATATGAATGAGCTCAATTCTTTCTACTTTATCCTTATAGATATCATCTGTATTTAATTCGAATTTCATTTCTTTTGAGTCTTTACACAGTTTTAAGAATGAGCTCGAAGCTTTCATGTACTTTAATGCCTTGTGGGAATACATAGACAAATCTAATGTTGATGTTCAGATAGATTATTTGGATGTCTATCATATCGTGGAAGACAACAAATTCTGGGCCAGGTCTCACGGTACATGAAAGTAGTCACACCCCTCGTGAAGGTCCTATGAATGGTGGATGGCGATGAGAAGAATGATATGGGATATCTGTACGAGATCATGTACCATGCCAAATTAGACTTGCAGAAATCCCTTCTCAGAGAATATGAAAAGTGGTGGAAAATTATTGACCACAGATGGGACAACACATTACACCATGACTTGCATGCAGCTGGTGAGTGATTAATTATATTGATACAAAGTTCATTGCTCTTTAGGTTAATTTATATCTAACATTTAATTAACTATACATAAATGCATGTTATTTTCTCAATCCTCGATTTATGTACAATGCCAATACAAATGTTGATGGCGAGGTGCTTCAAGACACTTTAAAAGTCATTGGTCGTTTATCGAGGACACCAGAAAAGAGGCTTTAGGCCGAAATAGAGGTTGGCCTTTATTGATTTTATCAATAAGACGTAAAGAATTTACTTAAGTAGTTATGTTAATCTATTACTTTATCCTTATAAATGAACAATTATAGAATGAGGACTGAGACATATTCTAACTCCCAATTACAATACGCTGTGGAAAGAGTGAGCCCAGGTATATTAAATCTTTGTGCTTAAATTGAGTCAATATGTAATACGTGATGGAAAATTGATCTTTATTTACATCTTAAATTTATTTGTTTATGGTTGGTGGAACAACTGACTGGTGGATAATGGTGAACAACTGAGATTTGGGCAGTAATGCATTGACTTTCATTGCAATTAAGGTGCTCAGTCAAACAACATCAGCAAGTGAATGTGAAAGAAATTGGAGCACGTTCAGCCTTATACACTCATAGGTTCGCAATCTGCTAAAAGCTGAACAGTTAGAAAAATTGCTTTACTATCACTTCAACATGAGACTGAGAATAAAGAAGATGAAGTTGAGACAACAACTGCAGGACAAATGCGTCGCGGAGGATACAACTCCAGAAAATGATGTAGATGCATTATTTGATGATGACAATCCCTTGCAATCTTGGGTTGAGGTACGAGAGCAGGTTAATGAGCCCTTTTTTTAATGTTGATGATAGAACATGGGCAGAGGGCATATTAGATGAAGATGAGTCAAGTGATCCAGAATTTAGAAGACCAACAAAGAGGACCAGAGAGACTCATGTGCACCAGAAAGCGCTAGTGCCTTTGTTTGTTGACGACACTGAGCAGCAGCCTGAGTTTGAGCCAGCTAGACACTTAGAATCAGATAGCAGGCCGGTCACTCCTAAAATGGTCAAACCATCTTCATCCTTAAGAAGTACATCAGTGCATGAGATAACTAAGAGGACTAGTTCTGCTGCTCAAGAGGACTCGACAATTGAGCAGTTGAAGTAAATTTACGTGAGACATACGTCAAGGGAAAAAAGACTCCTTTCAAAGATGAATGAAATTATCACACCAAAAGAGAAAAAAACAGAGCCAAAGGCTAGAAGACGATTGGTTTCTTATGCACCAAGTGATGATCCCAGTGCAACTACAAGTGCTACTACTGGCGGTGGCACATATACACCTACTTCCTCCTTCCACGCTGACACAGGCAGAGGATACAGTCATAGTGAAGGAGGATATGATTCTCAGAGTCAATATGGACATCCAACAAGTTATGGAGATAGCCAACAGGAAGTAGGCATATATGGGTGGGGTCATTAACCTGAATTTCAATTTCATCTAGTTCCACCCAGTATCAGTTATGGGTCAACATCCTCTTCTCATCCTCAAGATTCTACTTCTTATGCTGATTCTGGATTCCAATCAAGCCAGCAACCTTATACTCCAAGAAGGATCCAAAGAGGGATGCATGACTTGGCTACATCATTGTTTGGTTACAGTGAATATACAGAATATATGTAGCCTTTTTGTGGGTATCAACATTAGAAGTCAGACGATGAGGGAGAATGTTCTTCTAGCTCTTATCCATATTAGTGCATCATCATTTGGGTAAGAATCATTTAATTTCTGTAATATTTACTGTGTTTGTAATGTTTATTGTACTGCTTGAACCTACTTCATGCTTAATATCTACTCAAGAATATTAGTTTAACACGTCCAATGCCTACTTCATGTTTATTGGACTTAATCCAATTTCTTTACAGTCAAATACATGTCTAATGAATTTTCTGATTTTTTATATTTTCTGATTTTTTTTTTTGATTTTTTTGAATGTTTTGAATGGGTTTCAGCCGGTTTCGGCCGAAACTGAAATCTAAACCGAAACCGAAACTGAGTCATTTCGGTTTCGGACCCGGCCGAAACCGAGTCCGAAACTGACACCGCCATCCTTGCTTCCTCTAAGTCTTCATGGCAAATAAACACTCATGGACTGTCAAGAAATTATCCTAAATGTGTCTGCCTCTAATAAAAGTTCCTTGGAAGCTACTGACCAGCCTGTCCATGATTCTGTCCAATCTCCCTACCAACACCTTAATGATGATCTTGCAAGTGCCATTCAAAAGGTTGATGGGCCTAAAGTTCCTAAAATCCTGCGCACCTTACTTTTAGGGATGTGGATTAGGAGGGTTTTATTGATACCCCCCAGATGAGCCCTTCCCTCCTAGAACTCCCTCAAGGATTGCTCATGGAAAACTTCCAACGTGTGGCAGTCTCAGTCTCGGCACCTTTATGGAGGGTTTTCAGACTTTTTAGTGCTTATGTGGGGAGGAGGAGGAAGATATCAAGCACTTGTTCACTGGATGCCAATTTCCCCAGGAGGTTTAGTCCTATGTATTGAACAAGATTATGTGCCGCCTGTAGATCATGGGAAGTGTACACCAGCTACTGAGGGAGTGGCATAGAAAGTGGCCTCTCAAGGAAGACAAATGCATTTGGTGGCTCATTCTCCATACCACCTTGTGGGCTGTCTGGGGGGAGCGGATCAAAAGAATTTTCAGAAATGAGGTTACAATCCCAGAAAGGACTAGGGATTTTGTGGGGGAGATAGTGAGAGAAGTGGCTAAACTCCTGTGTAATGTACTCACATAACTCTATTTTTTGGAATTACTAGGGGTTTAGAAGTGGGTCACATCCTCTTAATGTACTTTTTGTACAAGGATATTTTGAGACCTTATTTTTTAACACTTGTAAATCCCTTTTTTTACTTATATATACAGTGGTGCCATAAAAAAAATAGTCTGAAATCCTGTTACACTTGATGATATATAATATATATGGATATGTACATATCATTCATAACCTTTTGCATAAGCCTATTTTTTTATACATAGGCCCATGCACATCAAATGATCCCACTCATCTGCCCCCACCAGCCCTCCCCCAAAATCCCTCATTGGCTCCTCTTTCATGCCAGCCCAGACTCCTTTTGCACCCTCTTCTGCCCCCCCCGCCCCCCGGGTCATTGTTCGCGACGCTCTCCACATCAATATTCACGTGGTCATCCACTAATTCAACACTTACTGCAGAAGGGCCATTGAGTATAAACATTTTCTTCTGCATGCTAATCTTGTGTATTGTATTGATTGCATGCTCTGTACTGGGCAATAAATTAGAGATTGATGCTGGATTTGTACTGTATCCTATTTGAATAGGGACTCCCAAGTCCAAATTAAGAAAGATTTAGCAATATTGTCTTCCTACTCTAACTGAAGTCTGCTGGTCAATTTGTATATAAAACAAGCTAAACTAGAGGATGAAAAAAACAATGAACTGAACAGACTACTTGGCTTGTTGTGGTAGTTTTGGTATCTATTCACATGAATTTTGAAAATACATCTTTTTTTATTTCTACTGGGATTCAATCTCTGATGACATAAAACGAGCTGCCTGATATAGATGACGTCACTTTGGATACCCTTTGCTGAAAAGAACTTGGTTTTTCATGATTTTTCTTTCAGCCTTGTCAGTCTTGCTTTCAAAATCCACCATTCAACAATTCAACTTAATGAATATCCTATGCCACAGCCATGTAAAACAGTTCTCTTATTTATATTTGTTCTCTCTTCCAATCACATATTTGAACCTGAAGGCAAGGTCCAGAAAAAAATTGATTCTGCCCCAGGGTTAAGCCTGAACCTGATTTGGGTCAGCAACCTGGTCAGGTTCACAAGGATCACACAATGTTGGGCATTGTAAGTGGGGGAATTGTCAGATTGGAGTCCTAAAGGACCTTTAATCTGTATCTCCAGTTACATTGCTACCTCATTTTGTTTTTTTTTTTTTGTGTGTGGGGGGTGGGGTTGGAGGGAGAGTAGGAAAGAGTCATTGAATTCCACTGATGGACTTCTTTTTCTACATCTGGTCTTAATGCACGGTGTATGCTTTGAGGCCTGGAGGGCTGTTTTTCTGGAGATCTGATTCTCTGTCCTGCACCATTCACGCACAGCATGAATTTGATGGTGGAAAATTTTCTTTGTTGATTATTAACTTTTTATTAATTTGTTGTCATATTAGTATTGTGATTATGCTTTTTATTCTATGATTGATGATGTGCTAGTGACGAGTAGAAATTTTCTGTATTGATAGCTCCAGACTGCTGTTCTGTTGTGAAACAATCACTGGTGCTCAGAATTGATTTTATGCTTGTACATTGACACATGTGAGCTCCATTTGTAGTATCTATTTCTGATGTAGTTCAACATTATGGTTATGATATTGGTTGCGTCTTATATTAGTAGTTGTGCTTATGCTTTTCATTTTAAAATAGATGATATGCTATTGACAAGTGGAAAGTGTCTATTGATAGCTGCAAACTACTGTTACATGGGGAAATAACCACTTGTCCTCTGAAATGATGTTATGCTTCTAGATTCACCCATGTGTGCTCCATTCATATTATCTATCTCTGATGTAGTACAACATTATGGCTAGGACATTGGTTGTCAGTTTCTGATGGCTCTCTTAGTGCCTATGCTTTTTCCCTGTGCCACAGATATGTTATTTGTAATGCAAGTAGCAAAGATCTATATTACAAGCAGAAAGGAACCAGTGACTCTCATAGCTTCAGGTTGGGTGTGGGGCAACATTCTCATCTTCACTGGACTGACAGAACAAGGTAGCACAATTATATTTGTTGATGTCACACATCTTATCAACTCTGTATGGTTAGGATGATCTGGAGTATCAGTATTCTTATCTTTCTCATTCAGTTTACCAGCCATGTTTATCGATAATGCTTGCTGATTTTGTTAATGATTGATAAAAGTTTTGTGTGTGGGAAAATTTTGTATAGTGGTTTTGCCTTGTCCTACATCAAGAGATCAGTCTCGTATTGGTATAGTATATAAATCTTCTTCAGAATTGTTATAGGATATGGATGTTGAGGTGCTTGTCTGTTTTTTTTGTCCCATGTTTTTGGTTTCTTCACATCTCCAGTTTTTATCACCATGATATATCATTTTATAAAGCCAACATAACTTGCAAACAGGTAAAGATCAGGTATTGACCATAACTGTGTTAGATTAAATTGTCAAGGAGAAAGGGTAAGAAGCAGATCCAAAACCTATTCCAAGGCAGGGGAAAGTTATGCTTATGGATTGTAATTTTATCCATGGAGCTAATCCTATCTCTTAGATGTAATTTCTTTTTTCTGTTGCCATTGTGCAAAATTAACATAAATAGTTTCCTAGAAAACTTGAAAAATCATGTGTTATTTCTTTCCTGTATTAGAAGAAGCTGGTGTCATAGTGGCACGTCTCTGAAGAGAACAGTGTGCCTTAGCCTTGATTAATCGGTATGAAAAACATTTAGATAATGCCCTTTTATATATTGACTCTAAGATTTCTTGAGGAACAAGCTTTAAGTTTCCATAAATTTTCAAATCTGTGCATCAAATTTCTCTTTTTTCGCTTGCATCACCTATTTTATCACCTATGTATGGTGGGAGAGCAAATTTAGAGTGGGAGGCTTTTACCCCTACTTGTGTACGATGTACTTCTATCTTCCTTCAATTACTGAAATGCAGCTTTGCTACCTTTCAGAAGAGGAAGGTGGGAGGGGCGAACAGTTTCTACCTTTGGGTATGTTTGATGGTGAGACCATGATTTCTTGGGGCCATGTAAGGGTGCGAAAAGCTTAAGCATGTGTATAATTGTTCTATATGTTTTGAGTCAGCCAATAACTGTTAACATATTGTTTGTTCTACATGTTTTCCCGGTATAGAGATGAGTGTACCATATATTGGAGACAGGGAAGGAGGTACAGAGGGGACACAGTGACACTTTTAAGTGGAGCTACATAGTGACAACACAAGGGCACTGCTTGTAGGATGTACACTTTAAGTGGAGCTACATAGTGACAGCACAAGGGCACAGCTTGTTTTCCTAGGTAAGGCTAACTAGGATGTATGCTTAACACCCTGCT
This sequence comes from Amorphophallus konjac, assembly GCA_022559845.1. NCBI lineage: Eukaryota > Viridiplantae > Streptophyta > Magnoliopsida > Alismatales > Araceae > Amorphophallus > Amorphophallus konjac. The sequence goes on along the minus strand of CM040118.1, from coordinate 252,470,181 downwards.
CACACAGGGAGTACCTATAGTCCTGTGCGGGATTGGCGCCCTTTGTTATCACAAGGGAATATTGTTTGTTTGCCATTTGACCTCTCTCCGAGGTTTGGTTGAAATTTGTTGATGACTTGGGGGAGTAGAGTTAGGGTTCCGCAAAGAGCCAATCCCCCCTTTTAGGGTCCAGGCTCCTATGACCATGGGAATGCCAGTTGAGGTTGGGTGGATTTGAAGACTCTTTTGACAGACGAGGTCAACTTGGTTTCGGACATTCATCGTCATTTAATCATGATGTGAGACATAGTGTCTTGTGACGGGAGCATTGATGCAATTTCAGAAACCCACAGGATCATACAACCACATCATGTTCTTGTAATCATTGAAGAAAAAAGATAGGACATCGTTATAACATTTGTGATCACAAGGTTTTTTTCGACGGGTTCTCGGATTGTACAAGACCCTTTTCCTTAGAAGATCATGGTTTATACACATTTCCGGGGACATGTCCCAGACCTTTACATAATTACAAGGCTCATAAGGGCCTTTTTACAAAATTAGAGCTTTCAGGAGGCATGGCGTCATTTCCCCAAAGAAATACATGAATTACATGAATCACATGAATCACATTGGTATTTGTGATGTACATGGGCCAAAAGAGGGATTTTTTATGTCTTACCCTCACAACACAAGCACAACACAGTATAAACACGAACAAAACTCAAGGATGGGCCTTCAAAAGCACTAACACAAGCACTCTCCTTCTCTCCTGCATCCTTCCTACGTTCTGTGTGTTTGCTTGGGTCCCACTAGGGGGGTATTTATAGAACCCATGGGCGGTTATATGTTGATCCGGTCCAAATATGGTCATCTAGGGCCTCTAACCGGCCCAAGTCCCCCACTTTGGGGCTTTAACCGGGCCAAATACCCCATTTGAGGGTTCTAATTGGACCAACTCAGCCAAATGAGAGAGTATGGGGTCTAACCGGTCCAAATCCCTCAATTGGGTGTTGGATCCGGTTCAAACCCCCAATTGGGTGTTGGATCCAGTTCAAACCCCTCAATTGGGGGTGGATCTGGTCCCAACCCCCTAGTTGGGGGTTGGATCCGGTCCAAACCCTCAATTGGGGGTTAATTGGGGGTGGATCCAGTCCAAACTCTTCAATTGGGGATGGATCCGATCCAAAACTCCTCCATGAGTGAAAGAAGGGGGTCAACCCTTGTAGATGACATTTCCACTGCTCACCCAACCCATAGTTTGGTACTTAGTCCACGTGAGAAGGGGATTTTTTCAAGTTTTGCGCCCTTGCCATGTGGGATCTTCTGGGCGTGAGAGTCCACTACTAAGCGGCTTCCGTTGTAATTGTTGTTGCTGTTGTAACTGTCAACATTATCGTTGTAGTAATTGTCACTGTTGTCGCTATCCTCATCTTCCTTCAGCATGTCTGGACTTTAGGCTGAGCTGTACCATAATCGGCCGCATTATCGATAGAATAGCTCTCACTTAGAATGAACTCATTTGGCTGGGAGGCATCCGGACAGCAGACGAGGATGTTTCCTTCACGGCCTTGATACCACATTTCCACGCCTTCACGCCACCGTGAGCTCTTCCGCCGGCCCACCGTGGTTGTATTTATTAGTGGTTTCTCATTGTGGCATACTAATTGGACGACCAATCCATGATACGGGCTGGCCTTTGGACCTTAAGCAGGGTTTAAGCGGGGGTAACATACCCTTTTGAGGGTTTAGCCAAGCTAGAATACCCTTCGTGAAAATTTAACCCGAGCAAAATCTCATAACCCAGGGCTTCATCCAGTCCAAAGGGCCCAACCTAGGGCATTGACCGGTCAAAGTTCTTCTAAGAGGGGTTAATTCAGTCCAAAACCCCTCATGGGGTTTTTTTTTTTTTTAATTTTTTGGGGGAGGGGAAAGCGGCTCGAAGCCGTGCCCTCCTGCCACCTGCGCAGGAGGGGGGTTGGATCCGGTTTAAACCCCCTAATGTTGGGAATGGGGGTGGCCTATATAAATAGCCCCCTCACTGTTCATTTGCTTCACGTGGAAGAAGGGAAATCGATGTTTCCCATGTGTATTTGGTGCTCTGTGTCTTGCGCCATTTATTGCATGGAAGGGCTCCATTTTCTTAAGTTTTTACCCTCCTCGCTATTTTTACTCACTATGTGAGTTGCAAAATATTAATTCCTGGCGGAATTTATTTATTTTGTGGGTACTTTAGTCATTATGCATACTCGACGGAATTTTCTCGAGACGCGTGCGTGTCACCCGACATTGAGATGGCACGGGCTTTTGTGTCTTCTCGTGTCTGCTACTAAATTTAAATTTTATTTTCCCTTAACTGCTTCGAGAGAAAAATAAATTGGTTCAACAAATGCCCCCCACAGGACATCCGTCAGAGCCAACGGCATCGACAGGTGGCACGAGTTGCTTGTGTACCTCTGTTTTCTTCCTCTCTGACTTACATGTTCTGATAAGGCAACCCTTATATTTGCTTTTGACCTTACTTGTCAACAAAACAAGTACTTTCTTTCATTCCATTCTCTTGATACAATGGAGTCTTCTATATTGGTTGTGATGTCATTTGTGGATTTCCATTGAAGCATGTGTCTTTCTGCTTTCGCCGTTGGCTTCTTCTTGATGTGATGATTTTTTCCTTCTTCTTCTTCTTCTTCTTCTTCTTCTTCTTCTTCTTCTTCTTCTTGTATTAGTATTGTTTGCTAACCCCCATATTGAAATTTGTTTTGTAGTGATTTTCCGCCATAACTCTCTTTGTAGGAGACCCTAAATTATGGGGGCTGACCCAAGGCTCTGAAGATCGCCATGTCAAGCGGACCAACAAACCAATGCCAACATTTGGTCTGCCCACTATAACAACTGAGAATTTTGATTCAGTGGACCGTGGATTTTCATGGATCGCCGATGGACTGACCGGCGAGGCGAGCCTCACTAAGGGTATGGTTGATCTGCCGAGAATCTCTACAGAGAATGGTATCTACAAGTATGATCGCTCTGGGGAATATCCTCCCCATTATCCACTGGACCATCATCTCTGTTCATTCATCCAGAGCTATATTCCTTCCAACATGGAGGCTGACGACCCATATCTTCTAGTTGAGCGGTGTCGTCTTGAACGAGTCATTTTGCTGGAAAGGGATAGCATGCTGGGGACATGAACTCTGTCTTGGTCGAGCTACCCTGAGGACTTCACGCGACAATCACAATTCCCCGATTGGAAGCTCTTGGGCTTTTACAGTAGCTTTGAGAAGTTCCGAATTCATACTTCGTCCTTGCAATCAGCTATTTGGAATATGCATGGCCAACACAAGCACAGTGATTTTGCGGTCGGTGGAATGGTGTTGTTACCCTCAGGAACATAATTTGCTAAAGACGGCTATGCCCAGGAATGTTTACTGGACTGGATATTGGGGTTTAAAGCCCCCAATCTATGATTCCCTCACATAGCTTCCGCCAAGGTGCCACCGAATGGCTAAGCGATGTTTTGCACTATTATGGCGAGATGCTTGAGTTAGTGGGGATTCGACATGCTGCGATGGCGAATTTATATTGCTACCTCGAGAATTTAGTCCTCTTTCCAGCCTTGGTTGAGCGGTTTAATCCTCGCTGGAATACATTTGCTACTGCTCAGGGCGAGACCGCTTTAGACCTATGGGCCTTTCATAGGATTTCTGGTCTGCCGATCTGCGGTCGGGCATACGAAGAAGTTTGTTTGGATGACTTACATCGCAGTCACACCTATGGTGACGGCAAATATCACCTTGCTTATTGCCACAGGTTTTTAATGAAAGCTTGGAGGGATCTGGCCCGAGCGGGCAAGAGAGATTCTACTCACACTACCAGGGTGACTTTAAAAGCTTGGGTCCATCACTTTTATAATGGACCCTTTTGTTATTATAACGAGTTCGCTGAGCAAAGCAAACCTTAGAGTCAATACACTGAGATAAAATTCAGCTTCAGGCAACACCCTTGACATATATTTGCTGCTCCAGAGGGTTGGAATTCTCGAGAACTCCCACCTCTTACTTGGCTGCCTATCTCGCCTATTGGTTGGCAACATTTGTTATTCCTCATAGCGAAGAAGGGATCCTTTTGATAAAGGTGATTTACTCGGCTTGCTTGATGACCTGTGGTCAGAGGGTTGCACTTGCTCTCGCTACCCTAGCCAATATATATCACAACCTTGGAGCCTTGGCTACGTGCTCCTCGTCTCGTGACAAGAACATCTTGATGCCTTCTCATTATCTGGGGGCTTGGGCCCTACTATTCTCGGACTTCTCGTGCAGATCGGAAGTGGCTAATCCCATGGCTCCACTGATATTTGCTTTTTGTGGCCTTATCTATCAAGACATGTTTAGGCAGTTAGTCGGTGTGCGCTGGGCCTTATCTTTCTTGTCGACTAAGGACATAACAGAGTTGGGATTTGATCACTGCTCATCTCTCTTTCGGCCTTTTCTTGTACGAGAAGGAGACCTCATTATCAGTCGGGTGTCTGCTCATGCAAAACTTTCACCGTATGCTTATATTGAGTGGGTGTACAACACGCGACCTAGTGTATTGGTGTTTCGTCGGGGCAACATAGCTATTTTTTAGTCTTATTATCCACACAGAGTCGCGAGGAATTTCGACTATGACCAAAGTATTCCGCCCAACTCAGATTTCCCCATGAGCTCGAGGCAATATAAGGGGAAAGATGTGCATTTGATTTTAGCTGCCTGGTGGAACTTCTTCCGGGAGGAAAAGAACTTCTGCCTCATCCTAGAACAGTCCCGCCGTGGGTGCTTTGATATTTATTTCGCCAAGTGGTGGTTTAAACATAGTTGTATCTTCAGCAACCCGCTAATGCTTTGAGGGAAACAGGAGAGCAGTGCCTGCTGATGAGTAAGCTGCCACCACTTTATCTTAGCCCCCATTTTGTGAGATCTCACTTCTCTAGCACCTCCAACGCCATAAAGCACATAGCGGCCACATGGAAGAAGGAAAAGTGTGTTATCCCAGTGGACAGGCGTCCATACACTAGGGCTTTCAAGCTTTTGAAGGGTGCTACTGTCCAGACTGCTGCCGCTTCCTCCTCCCGGTGATGACCCGCCTCCGGCTCTCCAGCTACTTATTCATGGTGGGAGCAATTTCGAGCAGAATGTGGCTTGAGGAAGAAAGGTTGGTTCAACAGCCTATTGCCCGAGGGTAATTTTGTCAACGAGGCTTTGGGTAAATGGAAGGCCCACATCATCAATGTCATTGGTTCTTCTGGCCCAGTAGAATACATTTCTCATGTTGAGGTGGCCCGTACGCCGAAGGACATATTAGAGGCCGTGAAGGTGGCCCGGGTGCTTGTGTTGAAACATGAGGCCATTTTTTTAAAATCGTTAAAATAGCATGGGCCCACAGGTATAGAGTTGTCCTTACTTATCCTTTGTCAGTAGGATTCGTGTTATGCCCTAGCTGAGCAATACCTCCTCTCTTTCTCTTTTTGGACAGATGATATTCACAATGACCACAACGTGGCAGCCTCTCTTGCAAATGATTCTCCAGGCCTGACGCCAGATGAGCCTCCTGGCGCTTCGAAAGGGCCACAGGTACATGATAACTGGGAGGGCGATCGACCCACCTCCCATCCTCAGATTGAGGGGGCGGCCCCTGTAGGGAATCAGGCTGCAAGTAAGTATATGGCCTTTTCTGGCTTTGAAATTTTGAGTTACTTTTCAACACGTAACCGTAATTGTCTCGCCCCTTTACTTTTTTTTTTCAATGCATGCCCTCTTGAAGCTATGATGGAAATGATCTTTTCTCTAACTCCAGGGGATGTCCCTACACAACAGGAGGTGATTGGGCAAGAGATGACCCTTGACGAACTGACGCGTCTCCTCTATGATTACACGCCAGTTACTGATGCATCCCCTTTACCAGAAGTTGAGGGGAACTTTGTGAGGCACTCACCAAGTGTGCTCAAATGGTTCTTCCCCTCCCTTGTTACTTATTCACCACATAAAAAGATGAGGGATTCTTTTCCTTTTCTCTCTTTTCCTTAAATATTTGCTTTTACTTTGCAGAAAATCCAGGACACCACGCTTCGCCTGCATCTCACGATGCTAGGAATCTAGATTTTCCCCTGGCACAGAGGGTCTTGATTTTGGTCCTGAGCAAGGTAACCCTCTTCCTATTGCCTGTCATGAGGATCTCCACTTGTCTTCTAGTGAGGGGGGCTCTAGTTCTTCAAGGGGAGAGGGTGCAAGTTTCTCCACTAGCGGAGGATATTCCAGCTCCACCTCTGAGAAAGGGTCCACCTCAAGCCCCGAGACTTCTCTTAGAGTGGGGAGATCAGGGATACTGCGGGTTAGTACGACACTTGTCCTTTTTTCCTCCCCCCTTATTTTATTTTGTTGCCTCCATCATCTCATTCTTCTTATTATTCTTTTGTAGATGGCACGACTGAGGGTCAGTCGGCTTTGGTGGGCATATTTACGGAACTTATCAAATCTAGTCCGAGTGTAGGGTTGCCGAACTATGACGATGACCTTAGATTTGAGGCCTGCGACTTTCCCAAGGACGAGGCTACAATTGGAGAGGACCATTTAGAGACAAATATTCCAACTCCAACTCTATCGCCTTTCACGACAGGATTCCCGGCTTGCACTATCAGTGTGATAGAGTCCAAGACAGGTGCCCAGTCTGGTGGGAGATCATATCTTCTATTTGTATTTCCTTCTCCTTTTTTGATTATGAATGTTTGATCTTATTGATCTACCTTGATATAGTTGGAGAGCAGACCGATGCACAACCGGATCTGGGTAGCTCAGAAGTCCCTAATGAGGATCCGACTCCTCGGACCCCCTTAGAGAGCCAAGGCAACAACACCGGTATGGATATTGAATCGATATCTCCATTGGCTGCTCCCACCACAACCTCTCACCTTGAAGGAGGCTTACAAGAGGTGCCAGAGGACATGGGAGCCTAGGGCTCTTTTACAGGCGCTATTCTTCCTGTCACTCCTGTTGAAGGCATTGTTGTGGAATCAGGTCTATAGAATCCCATCCGTCCATTTCATCTGGGAAGGTATTTCTTTGGCATCATCATTTCATTTTGTTGTTCTTGTTCTTTTAGAAGTCACCACGAGCGAGGCACAGGGTTGTCTATTTCCAACCTCTACCTCAATTGACAATGCAATCTCTTCAGGACTAGAGGAGGAGAGACTCCCAACAACTGACCTTGGGCAAAGCTCTGCTTCAGGTATAATCCTTTAAATTTTGGCTTATACCCTTGCACATAGACATATTTTGCTGTCCTTAAGTGCCTCCTAATTTTTGCGTTACCCATACCTTTATTTGCAACTTCAGAAGGCAATGCGCTAGCGGGTCACCCAAATTTTCCGAGCCTAAATATTGATTGTCCTGATGTGCCGCAGCCGATAATTCCATTGGCGCCTCCTGAGATGGATCTTCTTCTTGTTCAAAATCTTCAAATATTGCTCCGCTTGGATCCCCTTCTCTCAATAGAGGCTATGAGAAGCAGTTTAGAAGGGTGTACCCAGAGCTATCATGGATTTGGTCTCCCCAAGGAGACATGGATTGTCGCGTTGTTTGCCCTTTGGAGCCAATTCGCGTATCTACATGCCATCAAAGAATGAAGGAGGAGGACGCTAGCGATTATTCAACAAGAGGAGGAGAAGATCTCTGAATTAGACGTGGCCTCAGCTGAAAAGGATCACCAGTTAGAGAGCATCCGCGTTCATGGACATGAGAAGCTGGCCAAGGCTGAAGCGCTAGAACTCGAAGCAGAAAAGTTAATGCTTGAAGTGCAGGCTTTGATGTCGAAGGCGCAAGACCTGTCTTTAGCTTCCTGAAAAGACAAGGCCGAAGGACTTCAAGCACAGGCCGAGGCAGATGCTTTATCTGAGGACCTTGCTACTCTTCGGAGTGATTTGGCTTTGAGAAGAGCCCGAGTCGCTGAACTAAAGAAGAGTGAGCCTCGTCTGGATTGATGTACTTGCTCTAGGGCGATTTATCTGTTGTTCAAACTGTAACTGACTTGTCTTTGTAATATAGTTACCATTTGTTTGATTTCTTCAGAGCTCCACGTATGTAGTTTATGAGACTTCTGGCCTTTTAGCCCCTCTTTAATAGCGGGAAATACTTTTGGCCTTGTTCAGCATTCATCAATAGTTACTTCGAGGGTTTGTCTCGGACTCCTCTATTTTGATGATGAATGAAAGGAAAACAACATCAATTTCGACGTGCTACTTCTGTTTCCCCTCCATCCTCCTCCTTCTCTCTTTTTTTCCTTTTCCTTTTTTTTTTACTTTACCAACCTCACCACCCTTCCGGGTTTTCGCCGAGTCTGGCCCTCTTTAATTTTTTCCAGTGCGCCCTGTTAGGTTTTCACCATGAGGGGTTACCCATTTTTGCCTGAGACACCCTTTCGGGTTTTCGCCCCAGTCGGGTGTTTGCCCTTTTTGCCCCCAGCCATTCCTTTGATGAAAATGATTGAGTCCACCGGGGCACCTCTATTTTAACCCTATATTTTTTTTACAGTGTCTATGAAATTGGTGGGCCGAACTTTGTAGCACTGGCGCCCATGGTTTAGGTTTGGATTGATTGGCTTTATGGCTTTGGTTTCCAAGGCACATATATATATATATTTTGGGAATTAAGAATCTCTCAAATTTTCACAAATCCCATAGGGATGCTTGCCGCGGTAGGACATGTAGGGACTTGCGATTTAGGTTTTGGGTTGGCTGACCCTTTTGATTTGGGAGCCCCAAGATTTGGTTGTGGTTAATTGACCTTTTGTGGTTCGATATCAATTGTTCACTGGCTGACCTTGATGGTTTAATGCCGATGGGTTTGTTGGCTGACCTTGATGGTTTGACGCCAGTGGGTTTGTTGGCTGACCTTGGTGGTTTGACGCCATTGTTGGCTGGCCATGGAGGTTTGAGGCCAATGATTTTATTGGCTGACCTTGACGGTTTGACGCCGTTGTGATTATTGGTTGACTTGGGTGGCCATTGATTTTGTCGGTTGACCTTGATGGTTTGATGCCATTGGACTTGTTAGCTAACCTTGGAGGTTTGACGCCATTGGGTTTGTCGACTGAGACTGTTGTTGGCTAACCCTTGGGGCATGTTGGCTGAGTTGATATTGGCCGCCCCTTGGGAGTGTGCTGGCTTGAGTTGATATTGGCCGGCCCTTGGGGGTGTGTTGGCTTGAGTTGGTGTTGGGCCACCCCTTGGGGGTTTGTTGGCTTGAGTTGGTATTGGCCGCCCCTTGGGGGTATATTGGCTAGAGTTGATATTGACGCATATATCACATTCACGGAGAAGTTCAGTCCTCTCTGCGCATGGGGTTGTGGTGGGATGACCAAATGATTGCCCATATCAAGTACCCCTTGATTAATCAGGTCTTCGACAGTGTCCTTAAAGGTCTGGCAATCATGAATGATATGACCTACCGTCCGATGGTACAGACAATAGCCATGTTAGAGCATTGTCTCGTCATTTCATTATTTTCTGCCACTGGCAAGTCCTGTAACCTTTCATGATGACACATGGAAAAGCTCTAGGATTTTGTCACGAGGAAAAGAATACAACTTTTCAGGTTTCTCGCCTCCAGGTGAATCTGAGGATTCTTCGGAGAGCCATCCCCCCGACCTTGGTGGCGCCCGGGCGGCTGAAGGCCCTTCTGTCCCCGGTGCATGCGTCGAAGTAGGCCCTTTTGCAAACAATCCAAAGGGAAATGTGTGGCCAACTGTTCGTCGACATGTCGCAAGAATTGCAGGAGTTGTCGTTGCTCTTGCTGTAGGCATCTAATTTCCCTTTTTATCTTTCGTATAGTTCTTCGGATTGCCCGACATTCAGGGATTTGCACGGGCATATGCCTTGGCGGGACCCGACGTTGCCGATTGGAAGTGCTGGCCATTGACTCATCAGTGTTATCGTATGCGGTCGGACTAGATTCGCTGGCCATAGATGCTTCTTCTCTTGCCTTGGAGGCTTGATGAAGAGCATTAGCAGTAAATTTCCGAACTGTCTTGGGGTGGGGTTGAGGTGGGTCCACCTGATGACCTTGCATGTCAATGGTGGCATCCCGGATGAACTTCTGAATTTGATTCTTAAAGACATAACAATCTTCAATGACATGTCCCGCCATGCAGTGATACGCACAATAGGTAGACTTGTCCACCTTATCGGGATCCATGGGTTTCTGTGGGAGCTTTTGCTTGAGGCACAGATCAAAAAGCTCCTTGGTGTGTTCTTTCTTGAATGAATATGGAGCCTTCTTACGCTCACACAGTAGGATCTTACTTTTAGACTTTTATCCGATTTGTCGGAATCTCCTCCATTGCCCCCATTCGGTAGAGTGAACTCCACTGTGTTAACCTCTTTGCCAGCAGTAGCAAGGTCCTTAGGTGCCTTACCCTTAGCATGAACATAGCCTGGGTTATTAGCAAAGAACATTTCGATCTCTGCTACAATCGAGTTCAACTGATCAAACCCTTTAACATTTGTGCCAAGAAGTTTTTCATTGACTTTAGCTGCCAAACCTTTTCGGCATATCGTGATGGCATCTTCCTAGGCCGGAGGGTTGTCACACCTCATACTGAAGTTCCTCCATCGTTGGATAAAGTCCAAAGCAGCCTCCCCTTGTCTTTGCCGTAAAGAACATAACTCTGCGAGGGAAACTTTTGCTCGGCCATTTGGAAACGATCTAGGAACTTTTTCTACGTGTCTGGCCAGTCTGTCATTGAATTGGGCCTCAACCGAGAGTACGGCAGCTCCCGTGAGTGAGGTAGGCAAATATCAGAGGAGATATGACTTCTCTAACGCCAAGTCGCCCATTGCCATCATGTAGGTCCTTAAACCTTGGACTTAGCCTATGACATGACATTTTCCTAGGACTTATGCCTGGCTCTGATACCAACTCAACTGTCACGCCCCGAGCCATGTGTACAGTGGAAGCAACTCGGGGAAACGTGGACAGTCGGCAATACGCCTCAAGCTAGTAATATAATCAGAGCGCAATAAACATCCACATAAAGATGGAATGCACAATATTTGACCAAAAATCCAACTTTTATTGATAATAATCAAAAGCACATGAATGTTTGACTCTCTTTTGACGTAATGACAACTAGACTCAATAAAAATGAAAATTACATAGTATGACTCAAATAAATAAACATTACATGATGTGACTCTAGACTACTTACAGACTCATGACACTCTAAGTCTTCTCTTATGCCTTTGATCATCACTCTCGGACCCATCACTAGCATAGTCCGAATCCGACTCACTTGAATCTCCTGAAAAGATTGGAAAAGTAGGTATGAGCACACTTGCCCAGTAGGTATCTTCGTATATCAACATGAAGGCAATGTTTAAATGATTAGTATTTTAGCTCTAGAAAAGAAGGTAATGGAAAGTGCGATATAACGAGATATGAACTATAGAGATATGAGGAATGTGAATAATAGAGCATGATCAAGCAAGACTATAAAGTAAAGTGACCCTTCATTAACGAGAATGTACTTCACAACCATAAAGGCTACGCACTAGAAAGTCATGTAACAAGCATGTAATAATTTCATGATAGTCCTCGTGGATTTCACCGTTTATAAAAAAAATACTCCCGGCGCAATGCGACGCCAGTGTTCATCATACCCCATGGTTTATAGCATGTTTCCGGCAATCAGCCGAGGGGGCTAGAGTCGAGCCCTTGGACACAATCAGTGTCCGATCTGCATCTTCAAGTTATAAATCAAGCTACTTTCACGAGATATAACAATAAAGTACGGCCAAAATGTAACAAGTCAAACAATAAGCTCATGACAACAAGATCAAGGTAAGAACGTACCAAATATGATCATGAGAGTTCAAAGACCGAATTAAAGACAAGGTTACGCCACGGAAAGAAATCGGTAGCATAACGGTACATTCTTGATCTTCCGTAATTTATTAGTTATCCATTCGAACAAGGTTTTGGGTCCAGATAATCCATAGACCATCTAGGAACTTAGGAAAATCAACCCTTGGGTCAAACCCCGGGTTAAGAACACTTGAGACAGAAACGGTCATGCTTGGGCCGTTTTCTTGAGATAGCGGTCTTAGCCTGGCCGCAACCAAAAGGTAGCGGTCCTGGGATGGCTGCAACTAGACAGAGTCGACACCAGAAAGAAAGAAGGGTCGACGCAGTGAAAACTCTTGGAAATAGCGGTCATGGGAAGGCCGCTACTTGACAGTTGCGGTCTCCTGAGGGCCGCTACTAGTCAGGACACAGAAAAACGCCGGTAACTCGAGTGCTTTCTAGACAATTGGGCTTTGAGGGTACAACCAGCTCGGCGTCCTAGTGGGAATCCCAGGCTTGCGGAGACTTACGGAGGCCTTGAAACATGATCCCCTAGTCCGACAAAAGGAATATCCGGCGGAGAGGTTCACAAGTCCAAGAGGTGTTCCTATCACGTGCAAGTGTAACTAATAGTCACATACCGGGATATGTGCTATGTACTTAACCAGAAAGGCAGTAGGTGAGAGTGAAGTGCGTGAAACAACGATCAACACATCACAATAAACCTTGTTCTATGAGCATAGAGAAAATGATTTAAATACAAACTATAGGAGTTTTGGCATGAAATTATCATAAGATTAAAATAAGCATTTAAAACATGTAAGACATGCAATCTATCAAGGATGATGCACAATATAACCAATATCACGAATATATAGTCAAAACTAGGAATAAAACCTATTTACCTAGACTTACCATGTATTTAACAGGGATGATCTGCGCATTATTTGCAAGTCACAGAAACATAGTAGCGGTCCGGACATGGCCGCTATATTTAAATAGCGGTCTATCAGGCGGCCGCTATCAGGAAATAGCGGTCTTTCTTTAGACCGCCTTCTGTCTCTCAGACAGAAGGTAAGAATCCGTGCATCGAGGCCTATTCTAGGGCAATAAACCTCATAAAAACATGTTGAACAGTGAGATAAGACATGCTAGATCATAAGAAACGTATGGAGATGCATGGCTAACATGAATTAAGCTAAAAATGTTACATTTTCTTATTAAAGGCATGGTTCATGCATGCAGTGATAACTTAGATGCGTAGTCAAAATAAAACATCAAATTCTCCAAGTACAGTGCATGAAATTACTAGAAACCAAAGGGCTTTTGTTCCTAACACGTTAATTTAGCCATCCATGAGATAACCTACCTTTGGGAGTGCTCCTAGAAATCGAATTTTTGACTTGAAGTCGCTGCTGGCTCCTCCGCGTCCTGCGTGGAACCGCCTATTTCCTGCCCTTCTAACTCTTCAACCTCTCATCCTAAGTCTATGAAATTTGGAGGATAGGTAGAAGATACAAAGGACAGCAATAAGTTCTAATGATACAACTCGAACTAACCTCGTCTAGGGCTTCTAATTGCCTCTTCTTCCCTGGACGGTGGCACTGTTTCCTGTGCAGACTGCAGCGAAACAGCAACTTCTAGGGCTTCTAGATCCTTAAGGACTCGACCTCCTAGCACAAAAATTGGAGAGATGTTAGACAATATAAAGGAGAACAAAATCTTCAAAAGGCATTACCTGAGATAGTGTCTCCTTACCTTCGAAAAATGCGATCCAACATTACGGTTCGCGCGGGTCGAAGTTGCGTCTATTTATAGGTTTTGAGTTAGGGTTTCTAGATTAGGTCGAAATAGAATCCTATTTTGGGCTCCAATCAAATCCTAAGAGTCCTAGGCACGACTCCTTAGGAGATAACATCGATCTATGGGGATTAAAGTGGGAAATTTTTCATTTTTCCCATGCTTCTTCTTCTCCCATTTACGGAACCTAATAGCGGTCCAGTTGGGACCGTTTCTTGTAAGTGGCGGTCTGGCGATAGACCGCCATTTGACTTTTATTCCGAATTTCTCGGATTTCCTATTTATCTCCTATTTATCCCCTAATTGGTATATATATCCCATTTAAATCTGAAAATAACCTCAATTACGTTTCTATAATTGGGCTAGGGCCTAAGAGGCTTGGATTTGGGTCTTTTGGGCCTATTTGAGTGGGCTCAAACCTATCTTAATATTTAGGCCTTTAGATAATTATTAATTAGCCCTTTATTCATTAGATAACCCATTAAGCCTATTTATGACTTAAATAATTGTATTTAAATTCAGAAAATTCCCAGAAAATTCCATAAAAAATCTTATAATTTCAGAAAAATTACAGGGATGCTACATGTAGTATGCCAGATGCTCGAGAGGTCAACCCTGCCCGTTAAACTTTTGTAGTTTCGAGGCTTTTGGACAATTCGGAGGTAACTTCTTGAATTGGTGATGGAGAGGATATGGCACGTTGTTCAAGTCAATAGCTATAATATCTTCACCATGTTGAGCAAATTTGGCCTCCACAATTCTTTCAATCATTTTCCTTTGAGCTGTCAAGCTCTCAGGCGCTTATGTATTTGAAGACCGCACATTGGTCATCCTGTGGGATCTCAATTTCCACCACAACTGGAATTTTTACAGTGGTAGATGGGGTGTTGACGGCGGCTGACCTGTTCGGAGGGGGTCGCTCAGCCGCTTACAATGCCACGGGAGTCTGGAGTGGTGCCCCTCGTTGCCGCAGTATTCCTTGTAGGAGGGCTTCAAGCTCTCGGTTCTTACGCCGTAATTCTTCCAGCGTGATTTCCTGAATGTTTTCTCCTAGCTCATCTTCCAGCGTGATTTCCTGAATGTTTTCTCCTAGCTCATCTTCCAACGTTGGGTTTTGTCTTCCTTGGGCACTGCGGATCTCTTCTGGCACCCCATTGACATGTTCCTGCCCTTGCTGTGACGAAGAGGCATCAACAGTTCGGCTGAATTATGCCACGATTTGGGCAACCGAGCGAGACTTTTTTAAGAGCACCAAGGGCTCATTTAGCTTCTCGCAGGCTTCATCTGGCTGGTTGCCGGTTATGTAGCAAGTGAACACCTTGACGGTGTTCTTGGTTCTCTGTACCACCCTTTTCTTTCGGGGTGGTTGTGCCTCCAGATGAGTTGGTGCCCCCAGTCTGTCAAAGGCAGAAACTCGGGGCAGCAAAGCCTCTTCTCGGTGTTTGCTTTTGTTTTGGGTTGATCCCAAAGGTGATGACCATTGGGGCTTTTCATAAACCCGTTTGCGCTTTTTCCCCCATAGACGGGAGACTGACAGCTTATGGGATGCCGACATCTCTACCTGATGGAGATCTGACATCTGGATGTGCCTACCTTGATTCTCTTGAGAGCGCATGCCTCCTCTTTGGTGACCCACACTTGTTTTAAACAGAACTGTCACCTATAGAGTTGCCCCCAGATTTGGGCTTGGGGGTGTCGGATTTAAATCGTCACATTTTCTCCCGACTTGACCCCGGAGCGCCTGGTTTCTTCAAGATCACCTTATCCTCCCGAGTTCGTCGGAGAAGGCTAAAGTGGTTGGATGTACTGATAGCCGGTACATGCCGGACTTGGGGTGTGATCGGTTCGCCTCCATCGAGCCGGAGATGGAGATTCCCGACAAGAATAGTCTTGTCGGAGTTAGATGTAGCCATTTTGAGCTTCTTACCTCTGTGGCTACGACTCTGCTTCTTCTGGGTAGGAGCAACAACAATGGAAATATGGTTGACCGAGAAAGCTCGGTCAGCAGCATCGATCTGGGCAGGGATGGCTTCTTCAACCACTGGTACCATGCCTAGAAAATAGGGCGAGCCCACCACAATTGGGAAGTCCCCGAACTCTAGTGGGGTGGCTAGGTATCCAAACCTAGCATGGGCAGCGACGACTAGCGGGTCGTAAGTAATAGCTGCCATTGCGTCGTTGGCGGTTGTCGTTAGTTGTTGTTGGTTGACGTGCTTGTGCAACTTTCCCTTCCTCTTCACTCTTGAAAGAGGGAAAAAAAGGGCATCACAACCTTAGTAAAGGTGTGGATAATCTTTGGCAATAAGAAGAAAGGCGGGAATTGTCCCACCGGACGTGTCAGTCTGTTTAACTCACAGAAATAAATAAATAAAGATAACAGATAAAATCATCATTCAAAATGAAAAAAATGATCGTTCGTTTATTAGACATATGCACACATAAGTTAGCTATAGCATGTGCATTATTTATTCTGTGGATTAATTTTATCAGACGATTAGCATTTGGGTACTGGACAATTCCCCACAGACTATAACCGATGTTTATTTATATCGGTGTGAACCCGAATATCCTTTATTGACTGCCAAAGAAAATATCGATACAACACCAGCCTTGATGCTGAAGGCATAACCGAAGGTGCCACACCATATGATGTTATGCCGACTTTCAGAAGCGTTTGTGGAACTTTAGAAAGTTTCACAAGCTTGTCCGATGTTGTTATGCGGATTGAGGTGTTTATTGACCTCTATATCCGTTGAGGGTACACATATAGTTCCTAGGTTAAGGCTAACTAGGATGTACACTTAACACCCTACTCACACAGGGAGTACTCGTAGTCCTGTGCGGGATTAGGGCCCTTTGTTATCACAAGGGAATATTGTTTGTTTGCTATTTGACCTCTCGCCGAGGTTTGGTTGAAATTTGTTGACGACTTGGGGGAGTAGAGTTAGGGTTTTGCAAAGGGCCAGTTCGACCCCCCCTTTTAGTGTCCAGACTCCTATGACCATGGGAATGCCGATTAAGGTTGGGTGGATTTGAAGATTCTTTTGACAGACGAGGTTAACTCGGTCTTGGACATCCATCATCATTTAATCATGATATGAGACATAGTGTCTTGTGACGGGAGCATTCATACAATTTCGGAAACCCGCAAGATCATACAACCACAACATGTTCTTGTAATCATTGAAGAAGGAAGATAGGACATCGTTACAACATTTGTGATCACAAGGTTTTTTTCGACAGGTTCTTAGATTGTACAAGGCCCACTTATTATGAAGCCCAAAAATTCACTCGGTACAAGCGCTTCCTAGGCGGCCTTCGGGTTGGGAAGTCCGAGCATCAGTCGATCGGGAAAGCTCCCTTGGAGCCCCCTATTCCTTGTCCCGACCCAGCACTTATCCCTCGGGAGACGTGGTGATGCACAAGCTCAACCTCGACCCAACAGCAAAGCCAGTACAACAGCGCAGGAGAAAGCACTCCCCACAGAAGCAAGCGGTCATCAAAGAGCAAATCATCAAGGGACAGAAGATTGGCCTCTTTCGTCCGGTTCTGTACCCTACATGGCTCCCCAACGTCGTCCTGGTACCAAGGGCTTCTGGGAAATGGCAGATGTGCGTGGACTTCACCGATCTCAACCACAACATGTTCTTGTAATCATTGAAGAAGGAAGATAGGACATCGTTACAACATTTGTGATCACAAGGTTTTTTTCGACAGGTTCTTAGATTGTACAAGGCCCACTTATTATGAAGCCCAAAAATTCACTCGGTACAAGCGCTTCCTAGGCGGCCTTCGGGTTGGGAAGTCCGAGCATCAGTCGATCGGGAAAGCTCCCTTGGAGCCCCCTATTCCTTGTCCCGACCCAGCACTTATCCCTCGGGAGACCACTCCTGAACAAGTGTCATTCGCTCGGGCTCACTGATAGAAGCTTAATGATTCAGCCGTTGCGAATCCTTTAATGGCAGGAAGCTCAAGGGGACAAGGGAAACCAAGAGTCCGCGCGCCGTAAGGAGCCCGCATGAAGGACGTAACCCCCCTGGAATCCCTCCGCTTACAGGGATCAATTCGCACAACCGGCCACTATTTAAACAGGACATGCCCAACTGCGACGAAAGAGCTTAAGTAAGCTTAAGCACACTCAAGTAAGCCTGAGCAGGAACCACTTCACCTTTTGGTGGAGAGGAATCTCGCGCTCCCACTTTCCTCCTAATTCTCCTCTCCGCATCTGTGCTCTACTACCTGTGCTGACTTAAGCATCGGAGGGTCTTCCCCGGGGATCTATCCCTGGGCACCTCTGACTGGTTTCCTTTCTTACAGTTTATACTTCAAGGGTACGTGGTCATCTTCCTCCCCGCTCAGGAGCAGGCGAGATCGCCCCTCTTCATCTGGCGCCGTCTGTGGGAAGCGCACAAAGAGCCATCATGGTGCGAAGAAGTTCTGGCAGGAGGACTGCTGTCGATACGGGAAAAGCTCTGGTAACGGAGGAAGGCACACCTTCCCTCCCCACGGAGCATTCCCCATCCGGCAACCAAGCCAATGAGCTACCTCCGTTGGTGGCGGGGGAACAACTTCCCGGCGGGAGCACCGACGCCCTCCAAACCCTCAACGCAAAACTGGATGTCCTCGTGGATCTCATGAGGGCCCAGGCGGCCAGGGGAGGAGAAGTCACAACTCCCTAGGAAAAGCCCCCCACGTGGAGATGCCTCCCAGCACACTGCTGGAGGCCGTTTTATCCTCCGGGGGCAGCGGCTCATCCGCAACACGTCAGGAGGACCATTGCACGCCCCTCCCCCGGAGCAAGAAGCCTCCTCAACCCCGAGGAGGGAGAAGACCGGAGCACGCAAATCGTTCCCGGGCGATGAGGCCCCTGAGGAGCGTCGGGGCAGCATACAAGCACCCCCCCCCAGCCCCTCGGGACACCGACAACCGGAACTCTCTCTCCGGCTGCGAGACTTCGAGAGGCGTTTCGCAGAGCAAGAGCGCGTTCTCCGTGCCTTGCAGAAGACCTCTCCTGTGGAGGACGAGGAGCGATCCCCGTTCTCCGATTACATCCTGAAGGCAGAGATATCTCCCAGAATCTCACTTCCGACCTTCAAGTCGTACGACAGCCAGGGAGACCCGGCCGACCATTACGACAGCTTCGACGCCCTGATGACCTTACATGGGGCATCCAATGTGATCAAGTGCCGAGCGTTTGTGACCACTCTGGTTCAGGGCGCCCAGGCTTGGTTCAGAGCCCTCGCCCCCCCCCCCCCCCGGCAGCATCCACAACCTCAAGCAATTCGGGCGAGTATTCAAAGAAAGCTTCGCCGGCAGCGGTCCACCCCGGTCAATGGCGGGATTACTGGCCCTCAAACAGGAACAGGGGGAGAAGTTAAGGGCTTATATCAACCGATTTAAATAGGAAGCCCTGCGCATCCCCCGCCTGGATGTGGCCTCTGCCATCACCGCCTTGACCGGGGGTACCCGCGACGAGAACCTACGGCGCGAGCTAGTGCTTCATCCCCCTACCTCCCTCGCCGAGCTAGTGACCTTGGCTTTGCGCCATGCAGAGTGCGAAGAAGTACTCAGCGCCTGCCGAGGCACAATCGGCTCGGGTCGGGAGGGGGACAAGAAGAGACCGTCCGAGCAAGGGACGGGACAAGGAAAGAGGCGGAAGCAGGACGGAGATCGAAAAGAGCCGTCCCGGAAGTACGAGCGGTATACCCCACTTACCGCCCCCGTCTACGAGATCTATGAAGACATCAAAGGCTCGGGTCTCCTCAACCAACCCGAGCCCATGAAGACCAAGCATCGCAATCGTCGCAAGCACTGCCTGTTCCATAGCGACCACGGGCATCACACCAGCGATTGCCATCAACTTCAAGATGAGATCGAGCGCCTCATCCGCCAGGGACACCTATCTCGGTATGTGTCCGGGCAAAAGGAAGACCAAGGCGCCGCTGAAGAGATTGATAATGCCCCCCGCGGAGTCCACATCAACGTCATCGCGGGCGGGACGGCATCAGGCGGAGATAGCAGCCGAGGACGGAAGCGTCACGCCGAGCGGGCGAGCCGAGCCTCTCCTGAGGCACTTGCGGCCCCGCCGGCTAGCGAACCACAGGCCCTGGTATTCTCTGACCAGGACCTGGAAGGGCTAACCACCCCGCACGATGACGCTCTCGTTATATCGGCCACAATAAACCATTGTAACGTGGACAGAATCTTAGTCGACAATGGTAGTGCCCCTGAAGTATTGTCCTATGAATGTTTCCTCAAAATGGGAGAGAATCCATCTAAACTCCGCCCGATCCGAACCCCTCTCTGTGGGTTCAACGTCCAGGCTACTTATCCCGAGGGAGCACTGAGTCTGCCTGTTACTATCGGCACCCCGCCCAAAACCGTTACGGTTATGGTAGACTTCATCGTGATTAAGGGGATGACGGCATACAACGCCATCTTCGGCCGAGGCATTCTCAGCCGAATGAAAGCGGTGCCCTCTACCTTTCACCAAAAGATAAAGTTCCCGACCAAATATGGCGTGGGGGAAGTTCGAGGTAACCAGGCATTGGCTAGATGGTGCTATATAGTCTCGGTTGACACCACTAGGCCGGAAGGGAAGAATAAGGGGATAAAGGGAGCCGAGGAGGGACCTGCAACATCTGAGCCTGGCGGCGAGTTGCTAACGGTCTTCCTTAACGGTGACCCGACCCTAAGAGTAAAGATTGGAGCCGAGCTCCCACTTGAGGAACAAGAAAAATATAAGGATTTCCTTGCGCAGTACATCCGAGTCTTTGCATGGTCTGATGAGCACCTTCCCGGGATCCCGGGAGACGTGGTGATGCACAAGCTCAACCTCGACCCAACAGCAAAGCCAGTACAACAGCGCAGGAGAAAGCACTCCCCACAGAAGCAAGCGGTCATCAAAGAGCAAATCATCAAGGGACAGAAGATTGGCCTCTTTCGTCCGGTTCTGTACCCTACATGGCTCCCCAACGTCGTCCTGGTACCAAGGGCTTCTGGGAAATGGCAGATGTGCGTGGACTTCACCGATCTCAACCAGGCTACCCCGAAGGACTGCTACCCGCTCTCGAGCATCGATCAACTGGTCGATTCAACCTCTGGCAACGAGCTACTCAGCTTCCTGGACGCCTACTCCGGCTACCATCAGATCCGGATGGACCCGGAGGACATCGAGAAGACCGCCTTCATCACCTACTTCGGCGTACACTGCTACACCCAGATGCCGTTCGGGTTAAAGAACGCTGGAGCAACATATCAGAGACTGATCAACTGCATTTTCGAAGGGCAGCTCGGTCGGAACGTCGAGGCCTACATTGATGACATGCTCGTCAAGACGCCCAAGGCCGAAGACCACCTCGCCGACTTAGCCGAGACCTTCGACACTCTCCTGAAGCACAACATGAAGCTCAACCCCGCCAAGTGCGCCTTCGGAGTCAGATCCGAGAAGTTCCTAGGCTTCCTGGTCCCTCAACATGGAATTGAGGCCAACCCCGACAAGGTCCAGGCCATCCTGGACATGCGGCCACCCACCTGCATCAAGGACGTCCAGTGCCTTACGGGGCGCATTGCTGCACTCAACCGTTTCCTGTCTCGGGCGGCCGAATGTTGCCTACCCTTCTTCAAATTGCTGAGGGGACCCAAAATGGCATCTGCTACGTTCGCCTGGGACGAGGAATGTCAGAAGGCGTTCGCTGAACTCAAGGAATTCTTGGCCTCGCCTCCGGTGCTGTCCAAACCAGTCCAAGGCGAAGCTCTACACCTCTACCTCTCGGCAACCCCTTCTACTGTAAGCTCGGTCCTGGTGAGGAATGACGCAGGAGTCGAGAGACCCGTTTACTACGCCAGCAAGGTGCTTAATGAGGCCGAAAGAAGGTACCCCGCAACCGAGAAACTCGTGCTAGCGTTGGTTACCTCGGCCAAGCGCCTCCGACCCTACTTCCAAGGGCACCCCATCGTCGTATTGACCGGCGAACCCCTGAAGAAGATTCGCTTTCACCCTGAAGCCTCGGGACGCCTTGTCAAGTGGGCCATCATGCTCGGGGCCTACGATATCTCGTATCGCCCTCGCTCGGCTATTAAAGGACAGGCTCTCGCAGACTTCATCGCCGAAAGCACGGACCCAATTGAAGAGGCACTTCCACCAGCAACCGGGCCTACCTGGGATCTATTCGTCGACGGATCCTCCAATTCAACAGGAAGCGGCGTCGGCATTCTCCTCAAGTCCCCCGAAGGAGCGGAGCTGCGGTACGCCTTGAAGTTCAACTTCTAGGCATCCAACAACGCCTCCGAGTATGAAGCAGTTATCTCGGGAGCCAAGATGGCTCGGAGACTGGGGGCCGAACGAGTCAGGATCCACACTGACTCCCAATGGGTCGCTAGCCAAGTCAACGGTGAATACGAAGCTCGGGAAGGACAAATGGTCAAGTACCTCCAAGCGGTAAAGAGGATGGCCCAACTTTTCGAGAGCTTTGAGGTAGTCCGAATAGCCCGGGAGGAAAACTCCCGAGCGGACGCCCTCTCTTGACTGGCCTCCTCGCCCGACCCCGCTAGTACACGATCGGTCTTCCTCGAAGAGCTCGGGCAACCGAGCATCGAATCCGAGCTTATGACTATTGACCCGGCACCCTCGAGCGACTGGCGGACCCCCTACATATCCTGGCTCCGGGATTCTCAAGAGCCCACCGATCCTCGGGAGGCTCGGAAGCTCAAGTACCAAGCTCGGCGTTTCGTCATGCTAGATGGTACCTTGTACCGAAGATCCTTCTCCGGTCCCCTCCTCAAGTGTATCAGCACCGACGAAGCCAGCCGAGCGCTATGTAGTCTGAGGCGACCGAGGCGACCAGGGGGTCGCCTCAGGCCTCAAACGCCTAGGCGATGGCCTAGGCGTTTGAGGCGAGATTTTTTTTAAATATGTATATATAGTTCAAAAAATAAATTATATGTCTAAATATCACAAAAATACCTATATAAAGTCAATAAATTTCCTAAATTCATTCAATCTTATGATTCAAATGATTATGAATCACTAAATTCACACAAACCATTGTCAAAAACCAAATTCTGTGTGTCTATGTGAGATAGAGAGAGAGTGAGACAAACTGCGGTCAGAGCGAGGCGAGGCGAGGCGAGGCGAGGCGACCAAGGGCCGCCTCACCTCTGAGGCACGCCTCACACTACATAGGCCGAGCGATTCAGGAAGTACACGAAGGCATCTGCGGAGCGCACCAAGGAGGAAGATCGCTCGCCAGGATCCTGCTACGGCAGGGTTACTGGTGGCCCACTCTCCAGCGCGACTGCTCGACCTACGTGCAGAAGTGTGATCGATGTCAGCGCTTCGACCACCTGATTCATCAGCCCGCTACGGAGCTCATCACCCTTGCCGAGCCGTACCCTTTCGCTCGGTGGGGGATCGACATTCTGGGGCCGTTTCCTACGCCCCAAGCTCAGAAGAAGTTCGTCATCGTCGCCATCGACTATTTCACCAAATGGATCGAGGCCGAAGCCACCACCAGGATCACCGAATCAGTCGTATGGAGTTTTGTTTGGAAATCGATCATCTGTCGCTATGGTGTCCCCCGAGTGATTGTGAGCGATAACGGTCGGCAGTTTGATTCTTATTATTTCAAAGACAGATGTGCCGACCTAAACATTCGCAACCACTTCACTTCGGTAACCCACCCTCAGGCTAACGGACTGGTCGAGAATGCCAATAAGACTATCTTAAAAGGCATCAAAACTAGGCTCGGCAAAGCCAAGGGAAGCTGGCTCGAGGAACTGCCAAGCGTACTATGGTCACACCGATCTACTCCGAGAACGGCTACTGGTGAAACACCTTTTCAACTGGTGTATGGCACGGAAGCCGTAATTCCGTTGGAGGTCAGCAATCCCTCTCTCCGAGTCGTCCACTTTGAGCCTGAGGTAAACGAGCAGAAATTGCGAGAGAACCTCGACTTAGCGGACGAGATCTGAGAGAATGCAAGGATCCGAGCAACGGAATATCAACGGCGCATTACTCGATACTACAACAGTAGAGTCCGAGACAGACCCTTCCAGTCAAGAGACTTTGTCTTGAGGAAGGCCGAAGCATCTCGACCACTAGAGGCGGCGGGGAAGCTGGCCCCTACCTGGGAAGGTCCCTACCGAGTGGTCGAGAAGTTCGGGAAAGGAGCATACCGACTCTCCACCATGGAAGGAACACCCGTCCCTCGGACATGGAACGCAACAAATCTTCGCAAGTTCTACTTTTGAACATTTGGCAAGCATACACATGTAAGCAAAATAGAATAATCACCAGTCTTCTCTTCTTATTAAACTTTGATGTACATCAAGAAGGCCGTAGCCGATATAGTAGACATGTACAAAAATTACATCCCCTTGTACTATAACGCGAGCAGAATGCTCGGCCGACCCAGTAGGCGCTCCCACGTCCAGCCACTGACTCTACCTCGTGTAGAAACTGGCTCGGATAAGGGATCGCCGGCTTCGTTGGTTTGAGAAGGCTCGGAAGAAAGGTGCCAAAGGGATTGGAAGGATAACAAAAAAGAAAAAGCGGTCGACCCGAAAGGCGAGGAATCTTGAGAGAGCTCCCTTCCTAGACAACGGGATCGACGGTGGAAGGAGGGACGGGGACGACAGTGAAAGAATGAAGCTGGGCGAGCCCCATTCTCCCTCAGAAGAGCGCTGGCAGGACAGGGACAAGAAGGCGACATGCTCCGGCATGAACCTTTCCCCTGATCGACCCCTGACTGACGAACCCTCTTCTAGAGCGAAACAACAGGAGCTTCCCTCGCACTGCCATCTGCATCATCATCTTCTGAAACGTCTTCCATCCTCCGCCAAGACTAACAGCACAACGCTTCACGGAAGGGAAAAACCGCCAGGAACGGCCTTAAGCGATGAAAGGAAAAGGAGACGCCCCTCGGACCTTTTATAGGCCGAAGGGGAAGTTGATCACTTTAAATGAT
This sequence comes from Amorphophallus konjac, assembly GCA_022559845.1. Taxonomy (NCBI): domain Eukaryota; kingdom Viridiplantae; phylum Streptophyta; class Magnoliopsida; order Alismatales; family Araceae; genus Amorphophallus; species Amorphophallus konjac. Next base: position 252,445,565 of record CM040118.1, on the reverse strand, counting down.
TCTCCCCAAAACACGCTACCAAGGCTTTCCCTGAATTGGTTACCTCATTTCCCGATATTCCCCCAGCGGGACGCTCGAAGCGGCAAGTCATTAAGGGCGGTATGGAAAAATGGAAAGGTGCCAACGCCATGTCAGTTATTTGACAGATCGGCGCGCGCAAGATCTGCAGGAAATCATCGCTTTCTTCAAACGACTGCGGATACGGCAATCAAATCACACCAAGAGCGGTAAGAAACAGTCAATTCAGCATTCAATACTGCCGCTATTAGAGTTTCCAAAAAAGTCGCACCCGGCTACATATGAAAAAGGAAAAAGAAAAGAGCTATTATATCAGGCCTCGGGCCCATCTCCAAGCTCAGTAGACAAGGCTTCTTCGGCACCAGACGATCTGCCCCCAATGTTCTCGGCGACGGCCGGCCCAGACACTGACCCCACCTGTGTGGGAACTGTCTCGGTCGTGTGCCTTCCCGAGGATGCTGGGGTTGGCGGTCGCTCGGACGGAACCGAATTCACCTCTTCGCTCGACGTATAGTGGGAAGAGTCAGTGGAGCCCCACTCTGAGTCATAGCGCTGACCGGAAGGAAAATCGAGCGAAGACGACTGGGCCTTTGCCTCCAGAACGGCCCGATCGTAGCCCTGGGAGAAGCCCTTCCGGAGTCCCCGTCGGTAGCCCGACTCGTAATAAGGAAAGGCCACTTGCTGGAGAGCTGCCTGGTAAGCCTCTGAGCACGTATGTTGCTCGAGCGCTTCCTTCCGAGCCAGCTCCGCCTTCCTCTCGAGCTCAGCTATCCGCTGCTCGGACTCGGACAACCTTCTCTCGGTCTTGGACAGCCTTCGCTCGGCCTCGGTCCGCAAATCCTCGGCCGCCCGAACTCGGTCCTCGAGCCCTTCTCGCTCGGCCCTCCATTGGTCGTCTCGCTCGACCTGGTTTCTGCGAGCTCTTCCGGTCGACCATGCGACGAGCCTGGGCCAGCTGCTCTGACAAAGACCGAGCCTCCGCTTGGCTCGACTGCGCCAATGCTCGGAGCGAAGCGATCTCTCGACGAAGGTCTTCAAGATCGAGGGTCAGACGCTCGACCTTCCGATCAAGTGCGCCACGGGCCCACGAAAGAGTCTCCCGCTCGGACTCCACCAGAGCGTACGCGTCCACCGCTTCAGCTCCCAGCTAGGCCAGAATCAGTCCTCCCTCCATAATCTGCTCCAACAACGAAGAGGGGGGACCCTTCCGGACTTTTTCCCGCAAGTCTCGAGAAGCTAAAGAATGACACGCCCGGTACAGAGAAGCCCGGACACTGAAGGTGCTGGTAGAAGGAGGGGAAGCTCTCACCGGAGCGGCCGGGATCGGGGCATCTTCCTCGGGCAATCCTGTCCCAGGGGCCCCACCGGTCGGCTCAACGTGAGCACCCCCACTGCGTACCTCCCCAGTTTCGGTCGGCTGTGATCGAGTCGCCTCCTCCTGCGACCCTCCAGCCTCGACCTGCTGGGGACGGACCCCCTCATCTGACGGCCCCTCTGCCACGCTCGGCGCCTCACCATTGACAGTTATCCCTCCATCATCGGCCCCCTCTTGCTCAGTAGAGGGGAGAGCCGACAGGGAATCTCCTCCGGACACACGGACGACCTCCTCCTTCCTCGCCCGTTTCTTCTCAGCAGACTGAGCCTGCATCGAAGACCATAGCAGCTTGGCCACGGGATCCTTGCGCTTGATCCCCCGGCGCTCGGAGGCGTCGTCCTGAGCCGCCCGCTTGCCCTTATCCCGAGCACGGGACGAACCCTCCGGAATGTGAAGGTCATCCGGGGCTGGTGTCTCATCCAAGACGATGACCTCCAACTCAGACGGAGGTGCCTCCTCCTCAACCGCTCGCCTCGTGTCTGAACCACAGAAAGCAGACTAAGAGAAGGAAAATCCCAACTCCGCAAGAAGGAAGACCAAGTTCCTGAACCCCTTACCTGTCGGCAAGAGCACTCGAGCGAGGTAGCCCTCAATGTTGGAAGAAGTCACCAAATCAACAGTCTCCCGGCGATTCCGCTGGAGGATAGCAGCCTCCTCTTCCACCTTCGGAGAGAACACAGTCTGCTTCGGAGGAATGTCCGGATGAAAATTGGGCGCCGTCGGGAAATTCCACGCTACGCCGACCGCCAACGGGCCCACCCAGAAATATTGGGTCTTTCACCCTTTGTGAAAAGAATCCTTCCCAGAGAGGGACACGCAGCTCCTCCCCCGCCTCGTCTGAATATAGAAGAAGCCTCGCCCCACATGAGCATGCTTCTTCAATTCAAAGAAGTAATGGAAAAGATCCTGCGAGGCACGCACCCCACGCTGGCCGCAAAGGAAAATGAAGGAGAAGATGAAGGTATAGGAGGAGTTGGAGACCAGCTGGACCGCAGCCAGCCGGTAGAACCGAAGCAACTCGGCGACAAAAGGATGAAGGGACAGACGAAAGCAACACTTCCAAGCTAGAAGAAAAGAGCAAAAGAGGCCAGAACGGGTGGACAGACTAGACTCATGAGGATCAGGCGCCAGGAACTGGAACCGCCAAGGCAACCCGTAGCGACTCTCCTGCCGCTTCACCTCTGCCTCCCCCAGCTCGCTGCAGGACGGCTCCGGCGGCGTCAAGAAAACTCTGGGGGTTCGTTCTCTCTGCCGCCCCTCAGCCTCAGAATGATGGTCCGCCATGAGACAGAGAGAAGAAGAAGGGGAAAGCTCTAAGCCAAAGAACTTCGGAGAAGAAAGGGAGCTTACGAATCACCGCCTCAGGAAGCTCTTCTGGCTCCGACGGCTACAATGATTCTCCGCTCCTCCGAAACTACTCTCACAGCGCGGGAGCCCCCCTCAAATATAACTACCAAGAGAGGCAAAACCCTAAAACCCCGGAGATAAAGGGACGCAAAACGCGCAATGCCTAAACACCCTGACAGGAGGCGGCGCGGCGTCCGATCTCCCGAGGAGGGGCCTTCTCTTACTCATCATAACGGGCGTATTTTCAAGGTGAGCTACGTCACGTGGCCCCTACCTGAGAGATATCTTTACCCAACCAGTGCCACAGACAGTCCAGCCCAATTGCTACTCGTCCGAGCCTAATCTTGGCTCGGGAGTAGGAGGGGGACAAGTGGAGAAGGAAAATCTCACCGTCCGTACGGAGAGGTCAAACGAGGTCCAAACCGGACCGAACAAGGCTCAACTCCCCAAAGTGGTAGCCCTCGGGCCCACTTATTATGAAGCTCAAAAATTCACTCGGTACAAGCGCTTCCTAGGCGGCCTTCGGGTTGGGAAGTCCGAGCATCAGTCGATCGGGAAAGCTCCCTTAGAGCCCCCTATTCCTTGTCCTGACCCAGCACTTATCCCTCGGGAGACCACTCCTGAACAAGTGCCATTCGCTCGGGCTCATTGATGGAAGCTTAATGATTCAGCCGTTGTGAATCCTTTAATGGCAGGAAGTTCAAGGGGACAAGGGAAACCAAGAGTTCGCGCGCCGTAAGGAGCCTGCATGAAGGACGTAACCCCCCCTGGAACCCCTCCGCTTACAGGGATCAATTCGCACAACCGGCCACTATTTAAACAGGACATGCCCAACTGCGACGAAAGAGCTTAAGTAAGCTTAAGCACACCCAAGTAAGCCTGAGCAGGAACCACTTCACTTTTTGGTGGAGAGGAATCTCGCGCTCCCACTTTCCTCCTAATTCTCCTCTTCGCATCTGTGCTCTACTACCTGTGCTGACTTAAGCATCGGAGGGTCTTCCCCGGGGATCTATCCTTGGGCACCTCTGACTGGTTTCTCTTCTTACAGTTTATACTTCAAGGGTACGTGGTCATCTTCCTCCCCGCTCAGGAGTAGCGCGAGATCGCCCCTCTTCACATTTCCACGCATTTTTCAGCTAGCCAAGGAGAAATGGAATAAACTGCACCAGAATTATCAACTACGGGCCTGTTATATTCAGTGGTCTTTCCAACTGAGGCAGGCATGGATGGCAGTTTCGGCTGAAACCGAAACGTTTCGGTTTACGTTTCGGTTTCGGACCGAAATGATCTGAAACTACCTGGCCGAAACCGGGCCGAAATCAAAACCCTGCAGTTTGGCAAAATAATAATAATTTATTTGGTTTCGGACCGAAACCGACACCGAAACCAACACTGGCATCCTTGGAGACAGGGTCTCATGCAAGAGAAGGAATCTGAGTAAGCGGGTCTGATGGATCTCCTGCAGATGGTATCTAAGAATATCAATATGTTGGATAGGCTCATTTGGGATAAAGATGCTAAAGGATTCTCTGTAAACAGCTTTTTTCTTCACATGCTTCTTCAGCAGCCCTCATATCCTTTATTTTATGTGTGGAAGGTTAAATCCCCATTGAAAATGCAAGCATATATGTGGTTAATCTCAACCAGGCATGTCATTACCAAACTGTATTGTCGAAAGTGGTGTGCAGACTGCGACATTGTATGCTATTTATGTTGTGGGCTTCAGCAGGAGGATGCTGACCACCTGATGATTAATTGTCCAGTCAGTAAGGAGGTCTGGGGTGGGCTTGGACAGGTTCCATATTGTACCACTTTCACCAATGTACAACAGATGTGGGTGCATTTCTAGGCTCTGATGGCTGCAACAACTTTCAAAACAAGGAGACTTCTACTTGCTCTCCTTCTCTATGGGATTTGTTGTAGTATTTGGAGGGAGAGAAACTCAGTTTATGTTAAGAATAGTTCCCTTTGAGCGTTGTCTCTTATTTATCAGTGGTACAGATATATCTTGCATATGTCTCTAGCTGAGTAGATGGCTATTTCTTCAGGATAGTGTCATAGTTCTCTTATTGTTACTTTGTTGTATTTTTTTTTCTCCTGTGAGTGAGGAACCTCTTCTCATTACTCCCATTGTACCACCTCTGTTTATGCTATAAAATTGGTGGCACAACCCATATTGTTTTTATAAAAAAAATTGTGCTGAACACCGCAAGTGCAGTGACTACTTTACCCATCAAGATGAATTGTCCAACCTCATCTTAACATCAAGAAAGGTAGGTATAACTATCATGCACCGAGTGCTCCTGTAGAGCAATATCAATCTCTTGAGATAATTGCTGCTCAAGAACCTTCTAGCTTGAATAAACCTGCGAGAAAGGTACATCTCAGGAAGTGGTAAAAGACATCAAGTCAAGGTGCATGGAAGGATCCACCAAGTGAGTATAGGCCATTATCACATTGTCGGTGACCTTCCAAAAGTTACATGTTAGAGTGGAAAAGTTTTGCTGTCTAATGTAGTTTTATTTTTCTTGGGGCCTTTAATCGTTCCGTTCTTTTGTCATGGCCATCTCTCTAACTATTGGCTTGTGGAAGAGAAGAGATGGGTTGTACTTACTGTTTTGTTTGTTATTTATTTTAATGGATAGTGGCTTTGCCACCTTCAAAGAAAAGAAAAATATCAAGGAGGGATTGCTAAAGGTGGATGCTTGCCAGTGATGTAACTAGTCAGGTGGTAGTAGCTGCTAGAGGAGGAATAAAGCCATCTACATATCCCCCCAGTGTTAGAGCCATCAAATTCACTTGAGCATTAGTGGCCGAAACTGCATAGTTACTAGCACCAATCAACGAAATATCCACCTTGGGAATGCCATGTTATGATGAAGTTGCATGGATGCAGCAAGCAAGCCATCCCAAGTGAATAGGGAAACCAAAGCAAGGAAATAAAGTCCAAACGGCAACATAGGTCCTGAAATATTCAAATGGACCCCTGGAGAAGCAAACATAATGCACCAGCATGATTAGGACATCGAAAAAAACTAAAAAGAGGAGTATTGAATGCCCTGGAATGATGCTATATGGATGTTGATGTCAGCATGCCGACTGGCTATCAAGATGGCATGAAGAAGATTAATATCACTTGTTCTGTAGATGCCATCTTAGTCAAAAGCAGGGATGGCAGTACCGGTTTCGGTACCGGTTTTGGCCAGGTCCGGAACCGAAACCGTTTCGGTTTCGGTCCGAAACCAATTAAATTATTATTATTTTATTAAAAGACTACATTTGGTTTTGGCCGAAACCGGGCCTTGGGTGTTGTTTCGTTTCGGTCCGAAACCGAAACGTTTAAACATTTCGGCCGAAACTTCCATCTATGGTCAAAAGGCCTGGAACTCAGTGGGGCAGTTACTGAATTTATCACTCTCGTTTTCCAGCTGCTATTATATGTGGCAATATTGTAGAAAGGAGCGGCTCACTCTGGGTAAATGCACAAGAATCCCGATCCTGCTACTTCTACCATATGCAATCGGTTGGAGCATCTGGAAGGAGCAGAATGAACATGTCCTCAAGGGAAGTGGATAACATCTCAAACTCTTTCTTTCCTGTACCAGTGGGGTCATCATATTTTAATCGTTCCTGCTGAGTTGTAGAAGCATGAATTTAGAGGTTGTAATTAGTTCTTTAAGTTTCTTTGGGGAGGGGGAGAATCTCTCATCCGCTCCCTGGGAAGTACTTCCTCTATTTATGTTGAACAAAATTGGTGGTACAATCCACTACCTTCTTTCAGGAGAAAAAAGTAAGAAACTGATTACAATAGGTTAATGAACTAGTCCAAAGGTTTTAAATCAAATGCATCTCCAATGACTAAGTTTATTACAGGGTTGCATGTAACAGATCCAAACAGGACCACCAACGTCCGTTCTGCCTGAGATCTGCTAGGAAATTCTTGGATGGGCTGGTGTCCAGTGGCTGCTAGAAACATTGTCAAGTTCAGTAATGACAGTGGCAGCAGAAGTTGGTGACAGTGCCAGTGGACAGCAGTGACTTGCTTGAACATGTTGATGTTCCATTACAAGAATAAAAGCACATGGCAAACCAGAGAATTGATCATAAGATTCTCTGAAACCTACCACAAAGAAGAATGGCACCAGGGAAAGGGATGGACAAGGCTCTGATACCATTTTAGGATGTTGAGAGAAATAATGCAGTTATCTGTAGATTACTATCAACTGGATAATAACCCAATATGCACAAGTGTGTTCCTATAAGTGGGACTAGACTATCTTTATAATATCATTTTTTTGGGGGGTTCATTTTTTTCCTTCTTTTCAAAACTTGTCTTGAATTTCAGCTTTTGTGGCATTATTATGATGTTTGAGTTTTCATTTCATGTCAAAAATATTGCAGAGATCTGCTTGTCTGCATCCGATTTGATGAACGTGGTGGGCAGTGGTCAGGTAGCTTCCTTCCTGATTTCCTTGGAGATGCTCAGGTTAAAGTGCGCAACTATGTTTCTGGTTCATTGGACATGGTTCGAGTTGAAATTCAAAATGCTGATCTTTCGAAGGATGAAAAAAGCATTGGGGCCTCCAATGGAAATTCTGGGACATCCTTGATTCTCTTGTCTGATGATGATTCTGGGTTTATGCCTTACAGAATTGATAATTTTTCAATGGAGGTACCTAATATATTTGAGAAAAATCTTGCTAATCTTTCTGTTGTTTCAATTTCCCAGTCTTATGGTAGGACATTTTCTACATGATGTACATCAGTTGATTACTCTATTCGTTGTGCTAGAGAGCCTAATTATTGATACAGTGGTTTCCTTTTGTTTTGTCCCACTGCTCCAACAAGCCTCCCAAAGAGGAGAATGTCTACCACCAATGTATGGAAAGGAGGTGAATTCCAATTCCCCTCGTGGACAACTTTGATGGATAAGATATCCAGGACCCCCTTCCCCTTCTTTTTTGGGGAAAGTGATATCCATGGAAAACGAGCTTTTACCTTGTGTAAAGAATAGTAACCCTACAAGCACCCATTCTCAGTCAGCTTCATGATTAAATAGCAGTGATGAAATATCTGAATAACATCATCAGAATTTGAATGTTCTTGATTATGTTCCACAAGTTCCCTTCTGCAATCTGCACTATGCACCATGTCTTCACATGTCCTCGTTTGATTTAATCTAAGACATATTCTTCCACAGAGCATTCATTTTTTATTATAATTCTAAATTCATTAGTTGTGTTATCATGGATATATTAATTTACCAAATTGCCAGGGGTGTTTCAGCTTGTGATTCATGCTTTCTATTCAGATTGCACAAACATGGACCTCTGGTCATACCACCTGGCTAGTCTGTTTATGGCATGTCAGACCTTTTGGGCTAGTCTGTTTATGACATGTCAGACCTTTTGGCCTGGATCAAGCTGACAGCCTGAGACATCATAATTTCATACCACCTATCACAGACTGGAGCACCCGGTTGCGTGCAGCTCAGCCCTTCCCTGTGAGAGTAATCACAATGATTTTTTTATAAAATGAATTAACTTTACCACTTTTGATTTTTACATTTCAGACATTGGTTTTGGTGGTTGTCAATAATTTTGAGAAGCAAAAAGTTAGAAGTTTCTTAAATTCATTCTTCAGGAGGGAAAAATCATGGGCCATCCATGTAATAGTCATGGTTCGTCAGAGGATCCAAAACCCAGGATTCTGTGAAGACAAGTACAATATGTGGATAGCAGTCCGTCTAACCTTTGTCTCCAACAGGTTGCATAATCCTGCAACAATATGATGATGCATAATTGGAAAACAAAATTGCATGCTTATCATACAACATCAAGGTAAAAGAAGGCACAAGTGCATATCCCAATGAAATAATTGGCCATATCTGAGCGAGAAATTTGGACCAAATTTGAATTTATCTTTTTTTTTTCCTGGAGAGAAGTGTGGATTGTACCACCAATTTTATTAAACAAATAGAGGTAGTACAATGGGAGAGGTCAAAACAGGCAAAGGCTACTGTAACCAGATCTTACAATCCTCCTCCAATCATCCAAAGACATATGAAGCTTTAACCTTTAACGGTATTTTTACTCCCCACACTTGAGCTGAATATGAGGATATTGATGCTGCTCACCTAACATCTGATAAAAACTTTTAACGATACATTATTTTAACTGATTGCCCCAACATAAGAAATCTTGCTGACTAACGTTTATCCTAACAGATTGTAGCAAACCCATTAGTGCAGCAAATTTAGTTTCCTCCTCTTCCTTGAGTTCTCTTCTAAGTGTGATACTCCAATGATTAATTTGGATTTATCTTGTTTTACTATTTCTGTGGATCAAATCCTAAAAACATTAAAACAAAGGGTGTCAGCCACATGTCTGTTGGCCACGGAATTTTATATAAAAATATATAAACTCGTGTGTTCTTTTTGAAAAGAAACATTCCCCTATATGTGGAGGTTCATTCCGTGGGTGCGCATTGTATTAGACGATTTGGGTTCGGGTGTTGGACCTCTCCCCATTGACCACGGTCAATGTTGATTTACATCGGCCTAATGTCTGAACACCTTTGTTTGACTGTCAAATAAATCCCAAAGTCCCCTCCGCAGGTTCGGATGTTGAGGGCAAGCTCACTTGGGTGACTCACCACGATCACTCATTTACCACCGACACATTGACTAGGCTAGGATTTCGCCAAAGACTTTGAAGTTCAAGCGAAACCCTAGAATTTAGGAGCATGAATGCAATTTTGCAAGGGCCATAGGTATTTTTAAAGTGGACGGAATTTTTCTAGACCCCGAGGGTATTTTGGTAATCTTACTTGGCCAGGGGTATTCCTGAAACCTTTTTTTGGGTTGGAAAGAAAGTAGGATAGGACCACTGACTCCCCAAGGCACTGAGGCCATTTGTGGAGGGTTTTAGAAGCGACAAGGCCATTTTTTAGGTAGCAGGGGTGTTCTGGTAATTTTATCAGACCCTACATAGACCTAGGTTTGATACGGAACCCAAGTGTCGGACTGAGCTGACAACCTGGATGGCAGTATCGGCCGAAACCGAAACCGAAACGGGCCTTGTCACTGTAGCAAGTCCGATACCAATAAAAATTAATTTTTTAATGGTTTCGGCCAAAATCGGACCTGCTCAATAATATTTTTGCCTTTTCTGACTGTTTTGAACCTGTTTCGGCCGAAACCGAAATCGATACCGAAACCGATACATATCGGTTTCGGTACCGGCCGAAACCGGTACCGAAACCAATATTGCCATCCTGGCTGACAACACTCTCGGACCGAAGTAATGACAAGGGGCTTCATAGAAGGCACACATCTGTCAATTTTGCCAAAGGAGGGGTATCTGTGCAATTCCCGTAAGTCGTGGGGGGGTTTCTTATAATTTTCCCTGATCGACATATAGAGGGAATTCGTGGAGCACACTGAATATATTTATAGCCCAAATGGGTGCAAGGGTTGTCGGCGAGTTGTCGACTGTACATTACAAAGATCTGCACTAACGCGGGAAGTAGGGACGTAGCCCCAATTACAAGAAATTGCAGGGTAGAACTGCAAATAACAGGACTTTTTGTTCCTCACGATCCCGTGGAGGACGTTTCCGTAATTCCCTCATTATAGGGGCGGAACCACATAATTTAGTCACCCCGGGGGCATGGAAACTTACAAACATGGCCCACTGAGGGACATTTTTACAAAAATACTCCTTAGGGGCATAAACACAAGACCCGGGGACTTACCCCTCGCAGGTCAAGACAAACGAACAAAGTCCTCCGTGAGTAGTACTTCCGAGAGTTGTAGATGCTCTGTGTCTCATAGCTGCTGAGTCCGAACCCTTGGGGGTCTATTTATAGAAGGTGGTGAACCCACCCTGACAAAATCATGAGGATTTATCTCAATTCTGACAAAACGGTGGGTTTTAGCCCCAATTCTGACAAACAAATGGGCTTTGGCCCCGATTCTGACAAGGTGGGGTGACCCATTTATTTTTTCTCCCCTCTCCTTCCTTTTCTTTTTTTTTATGGGGATACGGACCCCGAGGAGGGGGGGCGGCTGGACCTGCGGGCAGATCCAGTGGGGTGTACTGACCCCTCGGGGGTCAGTTTGACCCCGCTGGGGTCCAGCGGGGTCAACCGGCCCCCCCTAGTCCAAATCCCACCTTAGACGATCTCTTGCGAATGTTTATGGACCGGATGTATAGGAGGGATAGGATGTGGGCACGACTCCTGCCCGAGCCTAAGGAGGTAGTAGCCGGTAGTCTTAACCCGGTGCTGTCTACAGAGTCCCCAATTCCTCTCCCCATCATGGAGGAAGTCCCTTCCCAAATCGAGGGAGATGCCGTGCTAGAACCTACACCCTTCGAACTTCAGTTGGAGCCATACCTACGTACTAAGGGTGAGATTGTCATTGTAAAGCCACCTCATTTGGAGCCGCCTCAGCCAGAGCCACCCATGCTTCTATCGGGGAAGCTAATCATCGACGAGCCACTTCTTAGCTGGCTCAAGAAAGGCTTGATCCCTAATGCACCTTGCTACCCATCCATGGACCCCACACTACTATTAGTGTCCGTCAACTCATTCCATACCACCCCGTGACTCGATCCGAGCACGCGGAAAAGCCGATACCCGAGACTCATTGTCGGTTCCTCAACCACGCAGATCCACGCGTTTCCCTCGCTTAGGGACGTCCGCGAGCTAGAGTCCCAGGTTCGCGTCCCGTCTCGCATCAAAATGGTATCAGCCCCGGAGTATCCACCACTAGCCTCATTCCCACAGCAGCATGTGCATATCGAATATATCCGGGATGAGCAGGTGACGATTACTTGGAGTGGAGCGTACTCCGCGCTACCTGGTACGGTGACAGATCCGCAGGAGCCACACGAGCAGCCGCACCCCTTACTCGACGGGGTCGAGTTCTTCCCACCCGGGGAGAATTGATGGGAATCAACATCGGGCACGAATATTTTATTTTTGCATTTGTATCCTTTTCTTTGCATTTATATCCTTGGGTTAATTGGGTTGCAAATGTATGGCACGTATAAGCCAATGGGTTACTTAGGCTAAGTCAATGGGTTTCTTTGCAAAAAGGCCGTGTAGGCCCGGCGGGACCCCCACCCTCTCTCCCATTGGGCCACCTAGGCTCTCTAGGGCCTATGTGGGGTTGGTCCAAGGTCCAAGATGGCATCTTAGACCAAGCCTACCTTGTTGACTACAAGAGGGGGGCGCCCCCTCTTTTGTCCCCATATGGAAGATTTGAATATTCTTCTCCCCATTTTACCACCTTTATGTATTTATTTATTTTGGTCATTTGACCACATGGGAGAATAATTCTCCTATCCCTTATTTGCCCCTCCCCAACCCTAGATCTAAGGATAGTTTAGGTCTTTTATCTATTCCTATATAAGCCTTGTATTTCCATATTTCATACAATTAATGAAGAGAAAAATTGCATTTGTGCACAATTGCCCAAGGGCGCCCCCTCCCTCTCCCCTTCTTGCAGCAGAGAATGCAGCAGAAATCTATGGTGTGAAGCCATATTCTGGGAGTGATTCCCACCTCTACCACCTCCGCTGGATGCGGCTTCCAGCCACCGTCGCCGCCGCCTCCGTTCGTGCCGCCGTCGAGCCGCCACAACAACATCTCCGAGCTGTTGTCCTGAACCACGAAATCCAGAACAACAACCTGAAGATCTGGTTGGTCCTCCCAATACGTGTATCTGATGATCTTGAAATTTTGATAGATCATCCCCCTTGTTGTTACCTCCTCCCAGTTTAAATTTCGTGTCAATCAGACGTCGTTTTCTATTTTTCCCAGTCTTTTAGTTCCACCCCTGACAATCTGCCAATCAGCAGATCTGCGGGATAGTGTCTTGTTCTTATATTTTTTCCGTCCCCTTAACCATCTCCAAAAAATCCCAACAAATTTGAGCACGTCCCACACATCCCCCTCTATCCACCATAAAATCCCCAAAATCCAGATCCACCCCTTCCCCGTCGGTCAAAATCCATTTTCAGGCAGGTCCTGTTCTGTCCTGACTGTCTGTAATTTCGAGCCAGAAATAACTACAACCCACAGAGTTTTTCATTTCCAATCCGTTTACTGGATGGATGTGCAATTAATTTATGTTGTAGCCCTTTGAGTCCTCTGTCCAATGGCGTCGATATCTCCTCGATCAGCCTCCGGATCTGGGCGCAACAATTATTTTCGTGGAGGTGCGTAGATCTGATCCAAGTACAGGCCAGCAGAGCAGTCCGCCAGCTAATTCCGGTAAAATACGCCGGCTCACATTCGGCGACCGCCACTCCCGGAGATCGATCGGCAACCCCTCAGCAGTGTCCCAACCAGCCGCCGCAGCAAGGAGACGCCCGGTCACCGCCGTCCCAGCAGCCGGACCCGCCTGCTGTCCCGCGGGCCCCGCAGAATCGAGCCGGACCAGCAGCCCGTCTCCGGCCCGAGAGCCTTCCGGCTTGCTTTGTGTAGCCCTTTACCTCCCTGCGTGGAGTGGGCCATAAATTTCACTTCTGTAATATTTGGCTAATTACTGTACCGGGAGTACGAAGCTTGGCCGGGAACGTCGTCACCACGCCCGGTAGCGTGGAGGTATTGTTTCCGCTCCTCACTCGGCATTTTTGCTTATTTCATATATAATTCTATATGTCGCTGCTTACATGTGATAGGTCCTAGCTCGTTAAAATATTTTTAATCATCGCTGTGAGAGTGAGTGAGTAGAACCCGTCCCGTGACCCGATCCGGGTTCGAGAGAGAGTTGACCACCCTAGCTCATTGCCGGTTTCTCAACCGCGCACGCTTCCCTCGCTAGGGACGAGTCGCGAGTTTGTCTAGAGTCTCAGGTTCGCATTCAACTTTGTGTCGAGTTGCGTCCCGTCCCGCATCACTGATCCGCCGGGCAGGCGAGCGGGCGGGGGGGGCGAACGGGCGTGCGAGCGAGGCGGGTGAAGCGTGCTGCGGCGAGCAAGGCGCGCGTGAAGCGTTAGCCTCGGCGGACCGCGACGGGGCGAGGCGGCGTGCCGCCGCCTCACCCCGCCTCACCGCCTAGGCGGGAATTTCACTACACGAGTCCTTACGTTATCAAACTGGTTGGCAAGCTGACAGGAAAGCTAACTGGTGAACTAGCTGAACATGCTACAAACTGATCAACATAAAGTTTCAAGTGTTGTAGAGATACTCTAATACTACTCGCAGTAGGAGAAGGAAGAGAAAGATTTGTGGGTGTACTTTTTCTCGACAGTACAATCCTTGCTCAGATAAGACCATTGCAGGACAATACGGTCCTTATTCACCTCGAGGATCACCACTGTCTACTAGTTCAATTCAGAGCCATCGTTCGCAGAAAAGCTAAAGAAGGTGTTGGGTGATTTTGAGGAATCTCTAAAATAGGACTCGAGGGGCAACAGTGATCGGTCATGTCGGCCGCCTCTGGAGATAAGTTGCAACATGATTTTCATTCTTTCAGAGTATTATCGAGCCAAGCCAGAACAGGCTCGGAGCGCATTAGGCAAGGAGCTCGTCTACGAAGCAAAGAGGACATCCTCAGACTTTCACAATTTAGGGATGACTCAATCTACCCCGCCTGGCTGAAGAAGCCTTCCTGGGCCTAGCAGCTAATGCTTCCGAACACGGAAAGGAGAAGAAAAGGGGAGTTTACTCGTTGTCGCCGCCTCCCCTACCTGGTCAACGCTCATCCCTTGTTTCCTTCTTCCTAGGAGCTAAAGTAAGCAAGCTACCTTAAGTAGTCTGTAGGCGCTAGGGACTGTCTTAAAGTGGAAGCTCAGAGGGCTTCACTTTCGATTTAGCTATTTGACTTCCCTGCTCTGGTGGATGTAATGACCCGGGATTTTCGGACCAGGAATCCGTGGATTTTAGAGTGTTTTCGTGGGTCCCGGATCGCATTTTGTAAAATAAATCAGAATTTTGGTTATCGGGACTTCGGATCCTTGTATGTGATGAAACATTGTGTTTACGGGCTCCTGGAAGTTGCATGCGAGTTGTGGATTTTTCGAGGATCGTGGAATGCTTTTTTTACCATTTTTTATTTTTTTTGGATTTTTAAAATCCCAAAAGATTTTCTATTTAAACCCCTTAACACCCCCTCATTCTCTCATTCTCTCCCTCTCTCCTCTCGTTTCTCTCCTCACTTTCTCCGAGCGGCCGACAGAGGACGGCGTGGGTGAGGCGGCGGGTCACGTGGGACGGCGAGGATGGAGCGAGGAACGACGCGGTGGCCCGACGAAGTTCATTCGCGAGTTCGAGATGCGGGCGGTGGTTTGAGGCACATTTTTCCGTGGAATCGGCTTCCTCGGCACGGGAAATCGTCGTGAGGGGTAGGGGATGGATCTCTAGCCCGTGCATTTCATTTTCCCACGATTCGTAGGCCGAGGCGAGGATGAGAGTGGGTTTTCGTTCATGCCGGGGCAGTTTTTCCATGTTTAGGACGAGTGACGATTTCCGCCGGATCGGGCGGCGTTTCCCCGTTTATTTACATGCTTTCAGTGGTTTCGGAGCCGGGGCGAGGTCCCCGATGTTTTCCCCCTCGATCGGGGTCGAGTGGGACATGGTTTGGAACCCTTCGGATGGGGTTACGGTTAACGTCGGTTTCGATCGACCGATGGGGGATTTCAATTGACCGATCCAAGTTCGCCACGGGTAGGCGACGGTGCTGGAACGGTCGACCGACCCAAGGGGGCCGGTTTGGTCGCCCGATTTGTCTACAGTAGGCCGACTGACCCCATGGTCCAGTCGACCGAAATGCAGTCTTCCACCCTTTTGGCCGTCGGTCGACCCGGTTGAGACCCATTGGTCGCCCTTTTGCCTCGTGGATGTCCCGAACACCCTAGAGGACGTAGTTCGTGTTTTTGGGTGTCCGGAGCAATCATGATACATCGATTAGCGTGTCTGTGTAGTTTCGTGGGTCTGGGTGACCCCGTGTGTTCCGCGCTTCTTCGTTATGTTAGCTTGAGTCACCGTGCCCCGAGTCCGTGCGGAGGGCTGTCCCCTCACAGTGTTAGTTCCCTCGGAAAGTAATTTTCGCATGGGCCATGAGTATGGCCAATGATTGTGAGTCCCGTGACCCAGCCAGGGGTGTTGGTGGCTTCTTAGTCTTCCTTAAAGAGGGAATGAATCCGGCGGTTGTGAGCTGTCTCATGAGTCCTTTTGACCGTGATTTCTGACTCTCGGATTAGGGTAATTTGACGACATAGAGCCGTATTGTACAACAACCTTGGGATGAGTCGCGTGACCTTATGGCCGCTGTATTAGCAAGTCTAGCTAGCTGTCTTGAGTCTGGTGGCACCGAGCCGCCCTGTGTTCCGTGATATTTACATTGGGTGCGTGCGTAGCTCATTAGTACTTCGGTGTTTCCTCTCTACTGAGAGATTCCACGTCGAGTGACTTCCCCACTAGTTGTAGCTTGCCTGGGCACGCGTGTGCTGACCCACCTGAGAGTGGTGGAGAGCTAGACCCGGGAGAGAAGGTTTTAGGTTGGTTGCCGTAGGGCCTCCCACTGTGGCGGCTCGAGTCCGGGCCGGGAGGAAAATCGGCTAGAGGGCCTGACGTAGTGCAGTCATTCAGTGTGTGCACACGTGGTCGGGGATTACGGACACGTGCTGACGAGCGCGACCCCGACTAGACCCTTGTCTTTGGTTACTTGTACGGTGTCTCAGTTTCCACCTGGGGTGAGTAGGGAGACACTTGAGGCGCAGACTAAGTCGTCAGTGGACGCATCCGGCCTTACTTCTAGTGGGCAGGTTCTCCCATCACGCGACGCGTGACTCTCTTCACTCGAGGTTTTGGGTTTTCCAACAGTGAGGTCCTGGTTTTCCGAATGACTTTAACACACTTTTCCCGATGTTGAGATCTAGGGTTCCCGGTAGAGTCATCGAGGTCTCATCCGTAGACAGTGTAGGGTTCACGACAGCGAGGTCGTGACTGTACCCTTAGACCGCGTGGTCTTGGTTGGGCCTCTGTCAGTGAGGACGAGCCTTCAGGATAGAGGCGCCGTGATTTTTCCTTCAGTAGCGTAGCTGTGATTTCACCGTTGGTTCGGCAAGTCTGACTGCGAGGTCGTGGTTTACTTTCCGTTGCTAGTATGCGTAGCTTTAGAGTTAGGGTTCTGCCATCGACTACCGCTACTATCGTTGTTGTTATTGTTGTTGTTATGATCGCTACTATTGTTGTTACTGTTTATCGCCGTTGTTTCGTGGTGGGAATTCGCGAGATCCCTACTGGGTCAATGAGATGAGGCTCATCCCTTTCTTTTCAGGTGTAGTGGCTCCTCCTCGAGGTGCGTAGGAGCGGCGCAACAGTTCGTAGTTGCCAGCCTGCCAGAGCCGGGGGCGTACCGATGATTATGTTTTCTTCCCTTTAGACTGTACTCTGTAGTTAATTTGTTAATTGAAATTATAATTTATTCCCTGTTATTGAAACAGTTAATTTTGTAGTTTAGTTCTGCATTATTTCGAATTTCAATGTACCTTCACCACACCCAAATAACTCTTCCGAGCCTTCCGGCTTATGGGTGGTGGGCCAGGATTCGAATGGTATCGGGTAATTCCCGGTAGCCGGATCTTGAGTTGTTACAGTTGGTATCAGAGCAAGGTTGTGGATGTACATGAGAATTTGAGATAATTACAGTGTTCCAGAGTCCAGAGAGTCCAGTTCAGTCGGCAGCTGGTATAGGATTTTTGTGTTTATTTACCGCATTGTTTCTCGTGTGGGAGCTAGAGTGCGCGGTGATGGCGCTGTGAAGGCAGATTCGGTTATTGTCGGAGTGTCGGCAAGGGCCTTAGGAGTAAGATAGAGAGTTACCTTCCTCGGTGGTGGTGGCCTCGGTTGTGCTGAGTTAGGCAGAGTTTTCTCCAGTTTGTGTGAGTTTTGGTGCAGCGTCAGAGATACCAGCGACGAGGCCGGTGGCTGGCGAGGATAGTTCGTGGCTAGGTGGCCACGAGTGTGCTTCGAAGGTGTTAGTGTCGTTTTGGCCACCCCAGCTTGAGATTTAGCCAGCCCCGAGGCTTTGAGGTTGTGGTTGAGGTGGTGAAGCGGATGCCTTGATCGAGAGAGTGCTCGGATGAGTGGAGAATCTTCCTGTTGAGCTATTGATTGTCGAGCCCAACATTCTCGTCATGCTCTGTGGTGTCGGAGATGACTTCCCAGTCCCGATCATTTTGGCAAATTTCGAGGCAGGAATGGGTAGAGATGTCCAAGTGAGTTTTATGTCCTGCGCGTCTACACGTGAATGGTTGTGTTACTTCTGGATCTGATTTGGGATAATATGGCGGTGGTTTAATTTTGGGCCCAAATTGTGGAATTAGGGCCTTTATGTACCGCACCAGATGCATCGAGCAAGGTGACAGATGAAGCGAGGAGGTTCAGCGGCAGATTCGGTGCTTGAGGATAAGACTTTGGCAGAGCCGATCATGGTTCTTGTGTTGTTCCTGGCGTGGTGGTCCGAGCAGTAGTAGCCCATCATATAGATATTTTAAGGACCCGGGAGTTAAGAATGGGTTGGTGTCATCAAGGACAGACACGATGAAACAATGACCAGTGGTTAGAGGTGTAGCAGCCTTCGAGCCTGACGTCTTTAGTGATGTCCTCGCGTCCCAGTAAGCTTTTTGACAGGTTAGTGATTCCGGGATTAGAGACAGGCATAAGAAGGGAGCGTGTGGCAGCAACCAGCACAACCGCTGTGCAGAGTGCTCGAGGCTTGGTGAGTCGCTGTTCAGCAAGTTATGATGGTGTGCCGGGAAATGTTACAAGTGTGGTCCGACGGGACACTCAGCAAGCGTTGTCGGAGGAGCTGACCTGATGGTAGCGATGATTTTTCCTGGTGTTGAAAGGCAAGGTTCCCAGCTATGTAGTCTGAGGCGTGAGGCGACCAGGGGGGCGCCTCACGCCTCAAAGGCCTAGGCGATGGCCGAGGCGTTTGAGGCGAGAAATTAATAAAAAAATAAAATTAAAATTATATGTCACAATATCACAAAAATATATATTTTTGAACAGTAAATATCATAAAACTGCATATACACTAAACAAGAAATATCATAAAACTGCATATACAACTAACAAGTGCAATATTATAACAAAACAAAAATAGTTAGGAGAGGAAAGTAAACAGAGAGTGAGAGTGAGAGATGAGAGAGTGGAGATGGGAGAGACAGAGAGTGAGAGAACGGAGGGACAGAGAGTGAGGGGTCAGAGAGAGTGAGAGTCTGAGAGAACAGAGAGACAGAGAGAGAGTGAGAGATCAGAGAGACAGTGAGAGTGAGAGATCGGAGAGAGTAGACAGAGTGAGAGATCGGAGAGAGTGAGAGAGTGGACATACAGAGAGTGAGAATGGCCGGAGGAAGCCGGAGGAAGAGATTGGCAGCCGCTGCCGTACGCCGGAGGAAGCCGGAGGAAGCTGCTACCGCACGCCGGAGGAAGCCGCTGCCGCTCGCCAGACGCCGGAGGACAGGGTTCGGGTCGCCGCTGCCGCGCTTGGAGATGGAAGCAGCGAAGGGAAAATAAAACAGGCAGTCGAAACCCTTGGGGGGGGAGGTTAACATATCCGGACGCGGGAAGGTAACGGGTCGTTTAAACCCGATACGCGGATCCGCCTTCGGCCGAGCGGCAGCGGTGAGAGGGCGAGGCGCGCGGAGGCGGCCGACGCCCACTAGGCGCGCGCGAGGCGCTCGCCTCGGCGAGCCGCGACGACGCGAGGCGGGCCATGGACGCCTCGCCTCACCGCCTAGGCACTCGCCTAGGCGGGTTTTCAACTACATAGGTTCCCAGTGCACATGAGATTCGAGATCGGGTCAAGCGTGGGAGTCTCCCGCCTCGTAGGAGGTAGGTATATTGGTGTCTTCTTGGTTGGAGAGGATTGTGTTTTGGTTGAATTCCGCCATTTTTCATCGCGTATTCGGATTTGTTGACCTCCGAACCCATTCCACCCATTTAACCTTGAACCCCATGCAGTGGAGAACATGTAATAAGCAGTCCCAACTAATTCTATCATGCTTTCTCAAAATCTAACTTAAACAATACACATTATTTCTTCTTTATCTTCTGTTCATGTAAGCACTCATGGGCAGCCATGAAACTGTAGTATTTATTGGCCAGAAATAAGAGCAGATTGATTGGGATCTACCAAATTGCTGATCACTTCTTTCGACCTATTAGCCAAGGCCTTAGTGATGATTTTGTAACTCCCATTCAGCAAGCTGATTGGTCGAAAATCATTCAAAGCTTCATCACATGCTGTCTTGGGGATAAGCACTATATAGGTGGAGTTAGAAGCACCTCATTGCTGCTGGGTTTTTCTGAAACTCAAGGACTGCCTCCATGACCTCCCTCTTGACCACCTCCCAGAAATATTGGTGGAATCCCATTGAGAAGCCATCAGGGCCAGGTGAATTGTTTGGGTCCATGCTGAAGACTATGCTTCTAATCTCCTCCTCAGTGAATGGTTTGATGAGATTATTGGCTGTAGCTTCCGAGATCCTATTGAAGGTTTCGCTGCTCATGTATGGCCTCCACTCTTCCTCTTCTTTGAATAGTGTTTAAGTATAGCTTGCTGAATATCTACTTCATTATGAAGCACTTCATTTCCAACTTTCAACCTTTGGATACATAGAGATCTTCCCTTGGCACTTGCCATTGCATGGAAATATACTGTGTTTTTGTCTCCTTTGAGCCATTACTCCTTAGCTCTTTGTTTTCATTTGATCTTTTCTCTGAAAGACCATTCTTCATATTCTTTTCTGAGTGCTTCCCAATGTTCTCATTCTTCTTCGGATAGTAACCCTTGCTCATTTTTGATGTCAAAATTTTCAATATCATGCAAGAACCTTTACCTAATTTCAGATGCTCCCCCGAAGGTTTCCTTACTCGACACTTGCATCTTCTGCTTAACCCACCTTAGCTTGTTGTTGAGTGTAAGACAAGCAAATTAGGTCTTGGGGGCTTCAAACCCACCAAGCTGTGATAAGGTCTTTGAACTCCTCATGCCTCTTTCATATCTGAATAGTCTTGCTTTTTTCTTGTTATTTGTTGTGCTGATGAGTGGAATGTGGTCCGACAATACTCTGGGAAGGCCTGTGGACTGCATTCCTGAAATTTTGATGCCATTCCATATTAGTGAAGATTCTATCAATCTTTGACTGAGATCTCCTCTCCCCATCCCCTATCCAGGTGAAGAACACTGAGTTAATCTGCATCTCCATCATCATAGCACCTCGTATCCAGTTTTCAAACATATCCATTTCTTCTGTTCACCTGTGTTAGTTGGCCCTCCCCCCCTGTTCCCTGACCGCATTAAAGTCTCCAGCCACACACCAAGGAGCAGAGTCCCCTATGCTCAATGCATTTAACTCTGAGAAGAAGTCCCTTTTCAGATCATATTGCACAGGCCCATATACACAAGTGAAGAACCATATAAGCCCATTGTTCTTAAGCTTAAATTTGCTTGTTATGGAGAACTGATTGACCACTTCCTCTAGGTTCTCTAAGACCATTTCATTCCATAGAACTACCATGCCTCCTTTCTGCCCATCAACCGGCTTAAACACCCAACTTTGTAACCTATTTCCACCCAGCTCTTTAATACTCTAGCTGTCCAAACTATCCATTTTGGTTTCTTGAATGCAAAGCACATCAACCCTATGCCTGTGGATCAGTGACTTCAGCTCCCTCTTCTTCCTTTCCCCCTTTTACCCCCTGACATTCCATGTTAGAATCTTCATTGACATACATGTTTCTTCCCCTTACCCTCACAGCTTTTAGGTCTTAGGTCATCCAGCAGTTGATTCTTTTGCAGGAATGTCACCTCTTTTTTCCCAATCTTCATTCCACCACCGAGCTCTTTTTTCTTTGCACTCAGTTGCGGATTGAGGTCTCTTCTGATTTTCCTCAAGGTCTTCCTAACACATTCCTCCCTACCTTCAAAGAAAATCCCCACAAGGAGCCCAATTTCCCTTGTGCATTGACCTGACCACTCTGCTTCATATCCCGGCCTTATACAATTCAGTGGTGTCTCTGATCCTCCTCCGTCCCATTGCATAATCCCGTCGCCCTGTCCGGCCAGAGAATGACTGTCCTGGACTGATCGGAGACATCTGACTCACCTTCCCTCTGCTCGGAGTGTGCCATTACACTGTGCAGCCTCTGCTCAGGCTCCTGCGGTCCCGTGTATCTGCTTGCTCTCTTCCACAGAAACCCCTGTCGCTGCCATCTGAACCATCAGAGAGCCATCTCCTTCTTCTGCCAGGACCAAGGGGGAGAAAGTCTGCACCTGAGGCTGCACCTCCAGGCTTGCTTCCTCCTGTGATGAGCTGTTGCTGGGGTACTAGTATGTGCCACCAGTGAGGGGCGAGTGAACAGGGGGCAGTAGCAAGAGCCCACAGTCCACCCACTCTGTGATCCCCATCTTCCATAGCACTGCCGAAGAGATGGGATCTGAGATCACAGGCGGTGGCACTCCCACGTCTGCTGCTTCTCCCTTGGTCTCCTTGCTGGTGTCGTGGCTGCCGGTTGGTCACCGAAAGTGTTGTCCAGTTGTCTGAGTCGGGGATGCCACTGAGTGCCCTCATCGCAGGTTATCGGGTTAGTCGACAGGTAGGGAAGAAGGCCTGGTAACTTACCCGGCAACCGATCCCCGCCTAAAGCCTGCGAACCTGGCTCTGAATACCCGATTGACTTAGCCGACTTGCCGGTTGCTTCATGGTATCGTATCGGGTAACAGTGGGCCCAATACTATACTTCTCCCTCACCCGAACGCGCCCTTTCGACCTCCATTTGAAAATTCTGGTCCTCCAGCTGAGGGAAAACCTCAGACGCCGGCCTGTTGTTAGCCTGGGGCAGAGAGCCAGGCTCTAAACAGTGGACAACTCCGCCAGAATGTAGGAGGATATTGCATCTTCAGAGGATCTGCTGCAGCCTCCCTTTTTTGAGGTGTCCAAGTTCAGGAGCAACTCGGCCCGTCCTCATGGTGCACCTTGGTGACGAATTTGTTCCTCTCCATGGACGAGATCTTCGCTTCCGGGCCCTCCGCCTCCACTCTCCAACGAAGGTTCCGGTAGCTGGAAACCACCTCTGCCCATGTCCAGTCCATAGAGCCCTTTTCTTCACCTCTGCTTGCCTCCCCAAGCTCCACAACCACCGTAATCCAGAATTTCTTCCCTCCCACCCTGATAAGCACCCCCTTAGGGATCTGTAGTAAAGAGTCCACCTCTACTAGGAGTCTTGCGAACTATAGATTAACCCCGTTGAGAGTCTCCTTATCTGCCATCTTCAAGAACCCAAATGGTGTTACTATACTGTGAAATGTCTCCAGGTTCCAGAGATGAAGTGGTATCCCTGCCATCCTGCACCAGAGCAGCTTCCCCTCCCGCACTTCTCGAGTAGTAGTCTCAATCACCCATGTCTTCCAGACCAGACCATGCGAAAGCCATTGCTGTGGGTCTCTCCTTTCTGCAAGCACCACTTCTTCCATTCTGGTCTGGGGAACCAGACAAGCAACTCCTCATTCTTGAGCTGTCTGATCCACCAGTAGTTGAGTTTCTAGGTAAGCTTCAGAAAGTCCTCCACCGCTTCTTTCCTCTGTCGGCCTTCTCCCTGGACATCCACCACCCCACAAGCTTCTATTCTCTTCCTACCCTCCACCACCAAAGGGGACAATGGGATATGTATGGTGCTTTGTTTCCTTTTCCCCCTAGGATCTTCTTCCGCTTGTTGTGCCTCTGTAACCTCTGTAGCTCCTTGTCCGTCTGGATGTTGGCTGCTTCCCATCTTCCAACAAAATTTCTTCCTATGCCCAATTCCCTTGCACTGTAAGCATCTCACTGCATTCCTGCACTCCCTAGCCCAATGCCCACTCTTCAGGCATCTGAAGCAGAGGTCATGTTGGATTGGCAGCCTCTTGTTCTCCATTTGACTCCCGGCCTTCCTTACTACCACTGCTTTCCAGCCCTTCCTGACTTGCTTCCATCTGTCTTCCGATGCCCCTTGCTCCTCCTTCTCTGGCCTTCTCTATCTCTCCCTTTCGCTCAGCTCCCTCTTCCATCGCTTTCCTCAAGCATATGAGCTAGTTAATAAATAACATAATGTAATGTTTCCCTTCTTATATAATTATTCTTTTTAATTTGTAAGTCTTATTTAATTACATAAGAATATGAATTTAGAAGCTAATTTGTCCAAATCTCCTCACAGTCATAAACTTGGAAGGATTGAAAGCAAGAGTATCACCATACCTGAAGGACGATGTTGGGGGCTTACCAATGTTGAGCCTCTAATGGAGTACATTGGACCACCACGAGCTGCCACTGCTAGCTGCTGCCCCATTCCTTACTCTCTACTCCTCTTCCACTTTGCTTCTCTCTCTCTCTCTCTCAACCTTGCCTATAAGTGGGTGGGTGGTAAGGCAGGGGGTGTACCCCTACTTATAAAAGTAAGGAACTAGCCACTTTTTAATGGGCCCAAAAAGGACCAATAATCTGGCCCAATAACATTTCTTTATTGGATTGGCCGTCAGCCAATAATGACCTAATATTGACCCATTCTGGTTCATTAGGGCCCATTTGGCAGCCCAATAAAGCTATCCACACAACCCATTAATCATCCTTCACACCGGGGTGTTTCTTGGTCCATTAGTGGTTCTGTTAAGGTTCAATACTCCTGGGCCATTAGGCTTGATTGGTTCCCAAGGATAAATTTCATTAAACCCTCATGGTTTGATTAGTTTTAAAATCCTAAGCTATAAAATTTGTAAAATTCAGCCGGAGGGTTCTTACAATGCATTTGTCATCTTTTTTCTTCAGCTATCCTTTTCCTTCCCCCCCCCCCCCTTTTGTGGGGACGGGTGATGGATGACCATCACCCTGCCCGCTTGACTGGGTAAACCCAGGATGGAGCCATTTCTAACAATGCCATGCACTAATTCACATCCAAAGTGAAATTGACAACCACAGAACAACTTTATGGCTTCATCAACTTTAGAGTTGTTTGATTTTATCATTTTTCCAAAATACTTGTATCTTTCCACTGTGTCAAAATGCAAAATTGCTAGCTTCCAGAATTTTTCATGTTTTTCTTGTAACTCCCTTTCTTTTCCGTTTTCACAAGTAGTTTTGGAAACAGTTATGTAATAAAATTTTTGATATAGATAAAACATGAAATCCAACCTTCTAAAACTTACTGATCGAGGGAAACAGGCACTGATCCTTCTAATCACTCCTTAAGATGCATAAGCTACCCAATGTTGCACTGTTGCAGCACTGTAGTCCATTAGCCTTGAAATCCGAGGGTAACAAAAATGTGCAAACCTCTACAACTTTTACCAGAAGGTACAACTAATACTGTCCATGTTCTTGACTGTCATGGTATGCAGAACCGGCCGGTATGTTGTACCGGTATCGGAGGTGACCAGTTCAGTACAGCTGGTTCCGGTACCGGACCAACCGGTCCTTTAAAGGAAAGGAAGATGAGTTTTCTTCCCAAGAAAAAAGATTGATTTTCAAATTCAACCAATAATCTTAATGACTATAAAGACTTAAGTTATTAGAGACTAAAATCTAATGAGATTGAATGAGATTAGAAACTTAGAGTTTAAAACCTCTTGTTAGAGTTTAAATATACTTGAGATTAGGGTTTAAATTTTTATAAACTTAATGTGTAGGTATTCCATATTTGAGGGGAATCGGTTTGATTCCGGAACTGGTACCGAAACTGGCCCTAACCGGTTCCGGAACCGGAACTGATTCTGCAGACCTTGCTTCACTTCATTTTTTGGATCGATAGATTTCCATCTTTGGATTAGTTATCTATGATTCTCCCTGTGCAAATCATAGTTCATTGACTTATGTGCTTTGGTTTAATGGTCTGTCAAACACCTTTATGTTTCTTTGTTCTCTTGTGATAAATGTCAAACATTTGCAGAGCCTACGGATTTACCAGCATAAGTGTGAAACAGCTGAAACCATTGTGCATTCGTACACATCTTGCCAATATGCCTGGGACGAGCCTTGCTATCCTCATCGTCTTATCGTTGAAGTAAGTCCTTTTTCCTAGTACTAATTCTTTAAGAAATATATATTAAAAAATCCCATTTTTCCGTTATTAGATACCTGGAGAACGTTTACTGGGATCCTACTGTCTTGATGATGTGAAAGAATATACACCAGTTTGCTTGCCTCCTTCATCTGAGGTACATATACTTGACCTGTGGATATTTTTCGTTTCTGTATGTCCCTTGATAATGCATGTGCATCAATTTAGACATCTTTCAACTTCCTCTTATATCAGTTTTCCTATAAGGTTGTGGTAATACATCCTTTTCACTGATGCTTTTGAAGCATAACATAAAATTTTAACTTTTTGGAAAGATCTCTGTTCCTTTCATTATTCGAGAGACTACAATGTAATTATTTGCAATAGCCACTACCAATCACCAGAAATGGAAGGATTCTTCACAATTTAAAAAAAGAAATGAAAGGCCATCTTTATAAGCTTTACTGGATCAGATTGTCCAGTTCTTACTAAATGATTACTATTTTCCCTACAAACCTAGATACTTCTTATGGGTGACTGGGGTAGAAGACAGTGGTTCTATGAATCCTAATTCAAGACTCTTGAGTTTTGTTATGTCCATAGTTGTCAAGGAAGATGCCCAAGCGCTGGGCACGTTTCTCAGGCCCTGAAAGGTTGCCCCGGATAGACTAGGAATTACTATCCTCTTTAAAAGGAAAAAAAACCCTCCCCAATTCCAACCCCCTCTTTCTTGGGCCCTCGCGCTGCCAGCCCCCTTTAGGGTTGTTGGTCATAGAATTCTTTTAAATATATAGTATAGTCTCACGTGGTGAGAGATGGGTATAGACTTCTTGACCTTTTCGGAGAAAAGGGAAATCTACACCGGCGCACGTGTGAGGCTGTTTAAGTAGCCCGTGCGTAGTTCATTTCGTGAGTTTAGTTTGATCAGACGATGTAGGTTCGAGTGCGGGACCTTTTCCCATTGACCGCAGTCAGTGTTGATTTACATCAACATAACGTCTGAACACCCTTGATTAATTGTCAAAGAAAATCCTAAAGTCCCTTACAGAGGTTCTGGTGTCAAGGGCATACTCGCTCGCATGGCTCACATTGCACCCCCCTATACCTCATCAACAACAACTATTGAAGGAATTATGGTTTTAGTAAAGACCATGTTTAATTTGGCAAACCCTATGATTTGAAGGCATAGGTGTGGTTTACAGGAGGTCGGAGACATATTAGGTCGCCTCGATGATTTCTGGATCCCAGAGGTATTTTTGGTAATTTTGTGGGTTCCAAGGGTATCATGCCGTTTCTGGGCTGGGTGAGTGGCTGGGCACACTCTGTTTTTCGAGGGCACTCGGGCAGTTGCTGGAAGGTTTGGAGGTTGTTTTGGCCTTCGGACTCCCGAGGTATTTTGGTAATTTGCTCTTCGAAGGCCAGTGGCGAGAATTTAGCAACATTCAAGTGTGAACGTAATTAAACAGTACCCATGGGTGTTGGAACAAGTTTGTGGCTGGAAGGAAGTGTATGCATGACCATTCCTAGCAAAGTAGGGGCATATACACAATTTTGCTGGCAGCCGAGATTTGTATGCCATCACACAAGTGTACACAAACATAGTTGATACACTAATAATTTGTGTGAGATACCCATGGTTGTCGGTAAATTGTCGACTGTACAATGGATCTCTGCACAAACACGGGATGTAGGGACGTAGCCACAATTTGAGAAACTTGCAGGGTCTAGCAGCAATTACAGTACTTACGGGTTTTTTGCGGTTTTGGGAAAGGCATTTCTGTAATTCTCCATTAGTTCGAGGAATTACATTACTTTGCTGCCCAAAGGCACAGAAAATGACCATACAGAGCCGCTAGGGGCATATATATAAGACCCAGGGGCATTTATATGTCCGTACCCCGGAATGGGTCGAAAAGAAGAACAAGTCTTGAGCTCTGGGTGCCTTCCGTGTGTCTTCCCGTGCGTTGTTCTCGTGTCTCCGTGCGTGTCTCTCTTTTTTAAAACCATAGGTATATTTATAGAAGGTGGGGGACCTACCTTGACAAGGTGGGTGGAATTTTGGACCCCACCCTGACAAGGTGGGTCTTCCCCGATTTTCTCCCCCTTTTTTTTAGAAAAAGAGAAGTCTCGGGGTAAAAATGACCTCGGACACATCCACCGGTGTGGGAAAAAAACAAAAAAGGGGGTTCACCTCGGTGGGCCCCTCCCGGGGTCGCGTGACCCCGCGCGGGGCCCTGTTGGGGTCAAATGCCCCCCCCACAGGGTCGGTTTGACCCGGGCATGTCCAATCTGGGTCCCATCGAGATCAAACAAACCCCCCGCGGGGGGCGCACCCTAAAGGTGGTCCGCCCCTCTTAAAACCCTGCAACCTTTGCTTTTTTTGTCGTTTTGCTGTAGCTAGGACGCGTGGAAGAGAGAAAAATCCTTCTCCTTTTGTTTGTTCTTTGGTCTCCTCTGCGTCGTTGACTAAGGGGAGGAGTTTACTTCCGTCAGGATTGTCTTCTTGTATGCACGTGCCAGACTCTCCGTTGGTAGGTGAACGTCTCCACATGTGCATCCTTTTGTTGTTATGTAGTTTTGCTTGATTTCGGGCCTTCTGCGGGTTTCCCGAGATCCGGGAGTTTGAACAACACCACAAGACGCTTGGCTCTCAGTCGTTTAACGGTCGCTGTAGATTTTTCCCAGAATTGTCCCATGGCTTTGCGCACAACTTGTAATCGGGCTTTTCATGCCCCATGCAACGCCTTTCACGGTCTATAGTAATGTAATCCAGTCAGGGAATTGACTTCCGTCCTCATCGGCTGCCAGTCTCAACACCGTCCAGCAGACTGTCGTCTGCGTTCCAGCTCAGTCCCTGCCCCATCAAGAGGTACACCTGAACCAGCCTACCTACTCCTTGCCGAGCCAGTGTCAGTCGCTTCGCACCCGAGTCAGAACATGCCTGCTCCTTGTTGAGTTAGTGTTCGCCACTCCACCTTTCGAACCAATGCCTCACTTTCCCTTAACTTGGAGTCCGTGCCCCCTCCAGTGCCTACACTAAGGTCGGTCTCCCTACCCCCACTCTTCCCTGCTGTGTTTCTGTTGCTCTGTCACTGCTGTACTGGTCAAGCCCTCCGATGTCACGGCCCCTAGGATCCCTAACTCTTTTCCTTCAGTAGTTGAAACAAGAGTGTTTGGATTACGTCTGATGTAAATTAACATCGACTCTGGTTGAAAGGCTAGGTTGATGGGGAAATGTCTTGGACCCGAATCCCATATCGTCTGATACACCTTCACCCGCGGAATCAAACCTGTGCCAGCTACTTAAACAACTACCACGCGCACACATACTCCTATCCACGTGTCGCCCATATGTCCAAGCACACATGCCGTGCCTTGGAGGCACATCCCAGTTGAACTTCAATTCCGCGGCAATTGTCGAAAGTCGACTGACATGCCCGCAGAATATATACACCCAGTAAAAACCACTATCTACCAGCAAATCACAAATCAACCACATCCCCACTTCATTTTATTCTTCCGCCGATTCCGCTTGTGCTGCAAACAATGATACAAATTTAAAAACTTTGTTTCCTTGACCAAGATGGCTATATTGTGCACCTTATTATTACCCTGAATAATATTGCTTATGTGACTCCTATCGTGATTCAATTTGTTAGCTCCCTCTTTCATTATGTTATGTTTCACAGTCTTTTGAACATATGGGCCATGGTGACTGGCTCCTCATTATATTCAGCTCCCTGGAGATATAATTTTTTTGTGAGCTTGTGCCGTTATGGTAACATACAAAACTATTAGTTAAATTGTGTTAAGCTTTCTGTGCGTTTTCAGAGTTGCTTTCTGTCTTCTGTGCATTTTTGCTAGGTTTTGACATACGCAAATTGACAGTTTCTCCACATGAGTTGCATAAATAATGGAAGGAATTTTATCCTGTACATCTTGTCTGAATCTTATGGATAATCCTTTATGCAGAAACCTGAAAGAAGATTCTTTATAGCTATTCATGCAGAAGGAGCAACTAAGGTTTATCTTCATTTCTTGACTTCTAATGTAGAATAATTTTTATGATGAAAACCAACCTATGAACTTGTTTTGGTACCTTGCAGGTGCTTAGCATCATTGATTCGCGTTATCATAGTTTGAACAGCATAAAGGAAATCGATTTTCGTGGATTCAAAGAGGAAAGGGGACAGAAAGAGAGGTGTGCTGATTTAAGTGACAGGATTATATTGCATTTTCCTTTTATAGGGGTATCATTGATCAACTCTTCCCCACAGGTATGACCATTTTTGTTGTAAATACGTAGTAGATACCTGTTTTCTCATCTCTTCAGTGTGATGCCTTGTTCTTCCTTCATACTGGCCTCTACAATGCATTAACTTCTGTTTTCTTAAGTAATTTCCTTGTATATGCAGGAACTCGTCTATGCATGTGCTAAGGAGACCATGGTCATTTTAGTGCAGAGTTCTGATAAGCAAAAGATTTCCTGTCAAATCTCTTCATTACAAATTGATAACCAATTGCCTGGTGTTCCATATCCTATTTTGTTGTCTTTTGATCAAGACTATAGATGCTTCCCAATTTTAAGAAACCAGGATGATGTATTGCTGATAGAAAATGAAGATGAAGTCCCTGCTTCTTGTGACAGTATACATGAATCAAACTTCTACTTTGCTGCATCAAAATGGCGGAATGAGTCCTCATTTGTTTCCTATGAATATATAAATCTGAGGTAGCAATATCAGTCTGATATGCCTTTCCAAATATACAATAAATAACTAGTGTGTTTTTCTCTCCAATGATTTTGATGTTAAATTTACCTATCCTGCATCAGGGTGGCACCATTTCGTCTTGAGCTTGAAGAACAAGTTCTTCTACATTTTCTTGGTTTCCTTAGAGCTGTAAGTTCAAGGTTGCAGAATGGGTATCTGCAGAATCAACATTTTAATCTTCATAATATGGATTGTGGACGAGGCTGCAAAGATTACCCACACAATGGTGATGAAGAAATGTGTGAAACATTCACGGTTTCATGTCAGTTCCATTCCTTTAAGGAAATCAAATTCTTAGCAAGCGACAGAAGTCCTTTGCCTTCTGTGGTTCCTATTGGAGCTCCATGGCAGCAGATTTATCGTCTAGCTAGGCGTCAGAAAAAGATATATATTGAAGCATTTGAATTGGCTCCAATTAAGTTGTCTGTAAGGTAAATAGCTCCTAAATGTTTCATTTTTTTCCCTTAATGAGTGTGCAACAATGCTGATGAAGTTTTAGTATTAATCTAGAGCAACTTTAGCCCTAGTGTAGTAGAACTGTCCATATGGTTCCTTGTTTTGAATCATTCTGTTTATCTGATGCAATGCTTTTTTTTTCTCTCTTTTTCTGGCATGGTTCTGTGTTAAAGCTTTTCAAGCAATCCATGGTTGATGAGGAAAGAAGAACTTTCAGAAGCAGAATCCTTTTTCCGTGTTAGTAGCATCGTATTTCAGGTTGGACTATCAGTTCAAAGTGAAACACTATTTTTTCTTCTGTCACATTTGCATCCTGTTTTTCTCCATCAATGAGCACTATACCGTTAAGTCTGAGTTATGTTGACTTCTAAGGTCAGTGGTTCATGAGCATAGAACTGGATCTCTGCCTAAGACTAGGGCAATATTTGGAGATGTTTCTCTGAAAATTTTCAACTGCTATTTTGGCCCCATCCAAATTTCTGTCATGCCTGACAATGCTTCGAAGCTTTGAATATTTCCAGATTGGTCCTGTCTGGAACAGCTGATCCAGAGCCTGCTCTGACCAATCTCTGTTCATCTTGTTAAGCTCTATGCTTCAATTTGCAGATTGGTATGTAAAAGACCCTCCTTTTTAAAGATGAACCTGACTCCTGGAAGTTTGTTCTTTCTGAGCCTTGCCCAAATTCATATAAAGAGTATAACAATTCTGCATTATGCATCATGCGCACCTTCAAACTCAAGTTTACCATTCACGGAGTTGGTCTATCAAAAATTCCAAGTGCAGCCAGTGGTCCACAAGAAGCCACATAGGCAAAAGGGTGATAGGAAGAGACTTTTCACACAAACAGTCTAACATTGATGTGCTTAGTGCATCGGTGGAAGGATAGATTGCTGGAAATTTGAGTAATCTTGAATTTTCATTAATGAACAGGAACAAAAGTAGA
The DNA here is from genome assembly GCA_022559845.1 of Amorphophallus konjac. NCBI lineage: Eukaryota > Viridiplantae > Streptophyta > Magnoliopsida > Alismatales > Araceae > Amorphophallus > Amorphophallus konjac. Next base: position 252,413,604 of record CM040118.1, on the reverse strand, counting down.
AACACCAAGATCTCTGTCACCATGGAAGACCAAAGCATGGCATGTGTCATCACTGCTGATTGCTGAAACAATAAGCCACCTTGTGCTTCTTGCTGTGCTAGGTGACAAGTAATGCAGAACTACTTGATGATTGTTTCTGTGCAATCAGTATCAGTAAAAGTTGATAATAGTTGGGATCATCTGTGCAATCAGTGTCAGGAAAAAATCATAAGTAATAGTAAAAATGTGAAGAAGCTAATGCAAGTGATTGTGATGGGGAGGTAGTGAAGAATGGGAAGAACATCTAACAAGACATTCTCTTCTTATTATAAAGGATCCAAGTTATGATAGTCTTTCAATTAGATCAAACTTATGCCAGATCCCTGAAGACTCAGCAGTGCCTTCTGGCTACCGAAGCAGTCTTTGACTTTCCTCAGGTTCAGGAGTTTGGGGCTGCTATGCCAGGTGCCTCTGGAGGAGGCAACTGCAGAGGTGTAGGGAGCAGGTGGGACCATGGGATGCTTGCAGATGGCTTGTTGGTAGTAGGCCAGTCAGAGGGAGAGGCAAGGCCACAGAGGTGCTTGCAGATCGGGGTTCTCTAGCATGTGAGGGTTGCCTTCTCTGGGTCTCCAAGTGGAGCCTGCAGAGAGGCCCATGTCACGATCGGAGGATCATTTGAGTCCCCCTCTTCTCCAGGGTCCAGATCATCCTGGGTAACGGTCACCATCTCTCATTTGGTGGCTGGCTTTGGGGCTGTCAGGACTCAGGAGGAAGGCAGATGCACACTTAACCAAAGGGGATTCCTGCTTTTATTACACCACTGAGAAGCCATTTGCAGTGAGAAGAAACAGGTGGAATGTGGGATGGCACCTTTGAACAAGCCCCTCCAGAATGAGTTGTTACCAACACTAAAACTCCATTCAGGTTCAGCCAGTTGGACAATCACCATGATATGGAATATTCTTCAAATTGGCCTCAGAGGCGAGATGCAATTGGAAGAATCCCCGTATGCTGAGGCTGTGTAGTCAGAGGAGAGAAGCGACCAAGGCGACCAAGGGGTCGTCTCAGGCCTCGAATGCCTAGGCGAAGGCGATGGCCTAGGCATTTGAGGCGATATTTTATTTATATAATTCAAAAATATAAATGTCTAGAATAACACAAAAAATGCATGCATAAAATCAATAAACTTCTTAAATTCATTCATTAGGATCTTATATGGGCTTGGCCGCGGGTCTGTTGTTGGGTTCGGGGGCCTGGGCTGGGGTGTGCGGAGTGGGCCGAGGCGGGCAGAAGTGGGCTGGTCGTGGACTGGGCCGGGGCTAGGCGATTGGGGCGAAAGCGAGGCGACTTATGGCTGCCTCGCCTCGCCTCCTCGCCTAGGCACTCGCCTCCACCGCTTTTGATAACATACTATTGAGGTCAAGCCTGAGGATCTCTGCTTGGAGGCAGATTTGGATTCCAAAAAGACCTCCTGCCTGCCGCCAACTTCTATAAATTAGGCTGGTTTCTGATAACTTCAGCACAAGCATAGCATTCCTTCCTTCTTTACCCCATCTCCACCACCATCTGTCACTGCCGCTAGATTCCATCAAATCTTGTGTTTCATGCAAGAGCTTTTCAGGTTGTCCCTGACTTTGAGGCTGTATCTTTGCGACATCCTCAGTCACCAGCAAGACCACAGAGGATCTACCAATCCTACTTGCTGGTTCAATTGGAAGGCTTAGTGGCCCACCAAAAGAACACTCAGAAAATTTAGGTTTTGGGGACCCAAAGAGGTTCTACAGCCACTAATCTAGGGGAAAGGCTACCCTGAAAACAAGATTTTAGAAGCACACAACAAGGAAGCTGGAAATCACAGTTTTGGGCATAAACTTGAACACCTAAGTCTGTGTTTGGGAATTATCTCTAAGTGATTTAAACACACATCTCCTTTGCAGGAAAACCGATCTCATGTTCGGAAACTCATTTCTCCTTTGTACGGAAGAAGAAAATTCACTCCAACCAGAAAAAGAGCGTGAAGGGGAGATGGGGGAGGGAATTTCTCCTCCCTTGGGTGTCTCCTCCTTGAGGAAGTTTTAAGACAACTGATGAAACTCTTTCGATAGCTGCAACTGGTGAATGGGTTGCCAGTAACGAGGTTTAGAAGTACTTCAAATAATGCTGCCAAATGCAGCCCAAGTCAACTCAGCAGGGGTTCTATGTTGTCACTTGCCAGGACTGAACATTTCAAGGTAATGCTCTTACCTTCTTCACAAGCCCAGCTTATAGTCTGCCAGAGATGCCCCTGGATCCTTGGAGGTGACTGATCTCTCAAAGAACAGAAAAGACTTCTTTTCACCTTCTTCTGAATGATTCTGTCTCACTTTTTGCATTGAAACTTACTCCGGTAGCATGAAGAATTGTTGGAGTAATTGGAGAAGAGGGAAAGCAAGAACAAGAAGAAAGATTAAAAGGAGTCTCAGCAGGTCTGGAGGATCTGTTTTCTGCATCCTCCCCACCCCCGCTCGCTCTCTCTGTCTCACACACACAAAAACCCCTGTTACAGTAGGCCAGTCAGAAGTATGAAGAACATATATTAAAAACAACATAAGATCTATTATTTGTCTCTGTAGGTGTCCCGAGATGAAATCTGCGGAGGTCAAGATTTTTATTTTTTTCAAAGAAAGGTAGACTGCACTACCAATTTTATTGCCAAACAGAGATAGTACGGTCAATATAAAGGGGAGGAGCAGTTCCTCACCCTCAAGAAAAGAGCTCAAAAGAAAAACTGAGGGATTGCAAATTCTTTAACTCCCCCGTTCCAGCACTCAGCAGGAATTCAAAGAATAAGCCTGCTTCAATGAAAGAATGAAAGTAAAGCTCTAAAACAAACATTTTCAATGTAATGATTACTTGCCTTGGAAATCCCCTTATTCTGCTCCTTTCAAAGGCTGCAACATATTCTGTAGGGGAGAATAAGAACCTTAGTGCATTATGACAGCTTAGCTGCAATCTTCAGTGAATGAAAATGCTGAAATCATAAATAAAGAGGGAGATAGAGACGTAGCGGAAGGAGTATTATATGGGAAGAGGAGGAACAGGGGATGAAAATGTCAATAGAGGAGGAGGATATGAGGATGATGGTTGAGAAGTTCTCCATGCTAAGATGGCATTGTGATCCAGGAAAGCTATCTTGTAGATATTTAAATGTATTTTTGCATGTTTTTATTATTGTTGTGTTAATTTAATCATATTGAATGGACAATCATAAAATTTGATGTTTTTTCTGAAAGGTTAATACGTCATTTGGGAGTGGTTTTCTTTGGGAAACTACTTAGTTTTCAAAATTTATTTCATCTTATTTTCAACCCATTTATAAAATTGATGCAAAGCACTTGTTAACTTGTTTGGCACAATTGACAAAATTTTAAAAATTCAACAGACGTGTAGATCTAAGAAATCCACTTATAGAAAAAGAGAATTATTAAGCTTGGAAAAGCAAGCAAAAGCATGGGAAAGAGAGAGAAAGGGGAGCATGCGTAGGATGCTATAGGAGGGTGATCACCGGGGGGGTTACCTCAAATAGATATAACAATAAACACAAGGATGGATCGTGAATAATACCTTTAAAGCGTAGGAGATTGTGAGTGTCACCTTCTCTTTCTATCAGCCGGCCGATGAAGAGAGTTCTTGTGTAGATTACCCTTGCAAAAGAGATAAACACCAAATAAGAGAATGGATTAGAAACCAAGTGTGTGTAGCATCAAATTCATAATAGAAATAAGCATGAAAAGCATGGAATAGAACACACCTTGTTGGGTGTTGGCCCTTAAACCCCTATGTAAAAGGTGGATAAAAGATGATGTATGATGGAGGGTGCAAGTGTTGCACAAAGGGGAGATTCTCAACGTGGTTGAGATGATGAAAAGAATAATAAAGACGTATGATGCATGAACTAATTAAGATGCATGAAAAGAATAAAAAGGGATAAGGGAAAGGAATTGGCATATTGGATTGTTCTCCAATTGAGGGCTTCAAGATCTTCAATGAGGAAGAAGCTCCAAGGAAGAAGAGGCTCCAAATCTTCAAGGGAGGAAGAAGATCTCCATGGATGAAGTTTTAAGCATGTGGGAGACTTCCTCCTTGAGCCTCCGATCCGGCAGCACCTCCCTTTGGTTGATTGATTATCCCCTCAACATAAGGGAGAGAGGGGTCCTATTTATAGGGTCAAAATTCGGAGTTTAATCCAAGAAAAATTAGGAAATCAAGTTTTAGTTGGATTTGGAAAGAGATAAACATTAGTCAAGTGTCCCTTCATCCTTGGAAAGCCATTAGGATCATTTCCCAAGTGAAAGAGGGCTCAAAATGGAGAAAGAAGGAGGTTCTGCCGAAGTTCGGAACTCTGCAAGAAATGGCGACCACTCAGACGGTCGCTATTTAAAAGGGTGGCAGAAATAAGCGTCGTCAATTCCAAGACATTTCGAGATGGATTAGGACTTCTCAAAATTTGAAAAGAATTGGCGACCATGAGGTGGTCGCTAATTAGAAATTAATACGAATTTCGGACGGAGTTAAAAGTTCAAACTATAGCAAGGGAATTGGCGACTTTCCACACGGGCGCCCATTCATGAAATGGCGACCTTCCATAGATTCGTGAAATCAAGAATAATCCGATTTTGGCTCAAAATATGAAGAAAAGAATTGGCGACCTTCCGAACTGTCGTTATTTAAAGTATTGGCGACTTTCCGGAGTGTCATCAATTCTTAAATCTCGAAAAACAGCCAAACTGGACTCTGCAGGAAATGGGCGCCCCTCACCTGGGCGCCAATTGAAATGGGCGCCTAGGCCAGGGGCGCCAATTCCATGAATGGGCGCCCCCTGATTGGGCGCCCATTAAAATGGCGACCGGGTCCCTGCCATTAATTAGAAAAAGGCCCCAAAAAATGGAGAAAAAGTTCAGAAAAATCTGAAAAAATAGGAAAACGTGTGGGAAAGCTAGGGAAAGTTGAATATTCAAGAAAAATGAGGAAAACCACTCAAATAAGTCGATTTGAGGGTCAAATAGGGCATCACAGTGTGATAGGAGATATGCTCAAAATGATGTCAAATTTGGCGTGTCTACAGCTGCCCCGCCTTGGCGTCTGCTTTGCAAGGGAGCGACACGGAGTGGAATGGAATAGAATGAAATGAAGTGAAGCGTAGAGGAATGAAATATAATGGAAAGAAGTGAGAGTGAACTGAAAAGCAGATGCCAAGGTGTGATGAGACACACAATCAACATCACCTGATAAGAATTGAATCAAAAGCTCGAGATGATGCAATCTTGAGCAACAATTGTTTAGATAAAGTAGTGTGCATGCGGGCACGAAGGAGATAAAAGAGAGCGATCAACTTCTAGCGCAGTGGAAGTACTCCAGGTCACAAACCTGTAAGTTTCACCATCGGGGAGCAGTTACCAGCCAATGTGGACGTGCTGCAGCAAAGGTAGATCTAAGGAAAAGGATTGAAATAAGAGGATAGAAATCCAAACAAAGGAGTTTTCAAGGATATAGCCCAAAATGGCAACAAGGCGAACTGAGGACACAATTCGGCGTGGAATATCTCATATCTTGGAACATTAATGATCAATTGATCTCAAAATGAGTTTATTAGAAGGGTTTTCCCTGGTTAATTCAAAGTCCTACATGAATGCATGCTGGGTTTAAAGGAAAAATTAAAACAAATGAAGATATAAAATAATCGAGGATAATATTGTTAAGCTGCTCAGACTGAGTCAAGAAACCCATTTGTGAGCTGATACTAAGCCGAAGCCCGTTTATCCGCTCACCAACTCGCAAAAGAGAACCATCGTCCCCAGTCTTGGACGGCTCAACGGCCTATCCGTGCGACTAAGATTCCTCCAAAATCATCATTGTTTTTGATGAAGGGGAACTCAAATTCCAGATTTATCAAAGCCACAAGGTCCTTGATATAATATAATAGCATATGTAACACATAGTAAAAATGCATACAAGGAGATGGTCATAACAAGAAGCATGAGGGAACTGAAAAATGCAGTGCGAGCACCGTGGGACTTGAGTGATAATGTCCGGACGGTGGGACCAAAGAGCTTATCCTGCGCTCAAAATTTCATTAGCCAAGATATAAGCAATGAATTAAGCAATAAAGGGTTTAAACCATAGCATGTAAGCATAGAGCAAAGCATTCAAAATGGATAGCATCGAGGCATGAATAGCATTGATTTCAACATGGATAGCATAACATCAGAAGCATCGAGCATTTAACCCATGTGAGGTATAGTATGAATAGCGTTGAAGCATGTAAAGCATCATTGTTTGTTTGTTGGTACGAGGATGACAATCTTGGCATATCATAAGATTTGGAGTTGAATGATCAAGATCAAGTAATGCCCAGTGGCAGGAATAATCCAGTGGAATCAGCAGGAGTTTACTAGAAAGATTTGGAGATGATCGATCAAGTGATGTCCAGCGTGGCAGGGGTAATCAGGCAAGGAAGGCAGTGTCGGTTTCGGACTCGGTTTCGGCCGGGTCCGAAACCGATACGACTCGGTATCGGTTTCGGTTTCGGTTTCGGCTGAAACCGGTTCAAAACAGTTAGAAAAGGGGGCAATCTATGAAAATGTTAGGTTTCGGCCCGAAAACAAGTTAGGTTTCGGCGAAAACAGGTTAGGTTTCGGTCGGTTTCGGACCGAAACCGGACTATTTCGGTCCGAAATCATTAAAAAATATATTACTTTTGGTATCGGACCTGCTACAGTGCAAATGCCCGTTTCGGTGTCGGTATAGGCCGAAACCGATACGTTTCGGCCGAAACGTATCGGTTTCGGCCGATATTGCCAACCTGGTAATCAGGTGAATAACATATAAAGATTTGATGAGAATAATGCCCAGAGCAGCAATTCATGAAAATGTGATCATTGTTAAGAATATAGGGGAGAATCAAAAGATCAAGGTAAGCCGAATCGGGGATCGGGATCGGATCGGCCGACCCAAAACCGATCCGGCTCGGTGGGATCGGCCGATCCGGGCCGATCTCGGACCGATCCCAGCCGAGTCAGGCTGGTTGATTCGGCTAGGGCTATTAGTGTATAAAAAATGGAAATAAATTTAGATAAAATCTGAAAAAATATAAAAACCATTCTAACATAGATCTATATCATAATTAATGCCCTTTAAGTTGTCAAATAAGAATTTTCTTTTAATGTCTTTTAGATAAAATCTGAATTGTTGCTATTAGCCTATTAGTGTGTAACATAGAACTTCTGAGTAACTATAGTGCCAAGATGGGAACCCCTAAATGGATAATCAGACATACATAACCAACTTGTGTACATTTTGAAAATACAAAAGTTTCAAATGGAATTGACTTTGACTAATGAAATCGTAAATGAGTTACCTCATTAGGAATGAATCAGTGGATAAGCTTGAAAGGGTGTGTGTGTGTGTGTATGTGTGAGAGAGGGAATTCCCGGTCAAGAGGTCCCCATGACCAAAAAACCCAACTTGATTTCCCCCCCAAAACACTTTAATTTGAAATTCAAAGTTCTCCAACCCAGTTCGGCCGATCCAACCCAGAATCGCCCGGGATCGGGCGATCCGGGCGATTCCGGGCCGATCCGACCACGCCCAGTCGGGATCTGTGCAAGTGGGCTCGGGATCGGATTGGAGCGCCCAAAAACCGATCGGATCGGACGATCCGATCCGATCCCGGGCGATTCTGCCTACCATGCAAAAGATTGATATAAGTGGAAGAGGAGAGGACTCATCCCATGTTCTTGGTCCTTGCAAAGGTTATTCCTATAATAACACCATCAGAAAAGACAATGCATTTTTGAATTTTTGAAATATGCAAATTTTTATGGGTTTTGACAAAGTATTCAAATTTTTATGTGGATTTTGGAAATATATTTGAATTTTTTTGGAATTTTAGAAATATTCAAAAAAAAAATTGAAATTTTGGTTTAAACATGCTAATGCAGCATCAAAGGGTGTTTTTAACCACTGGCTAGAGGTCCTTGTTCCTTCCCCTAACTACTGGCTAGAGGTCCTTGTTCCTTCCCCTTTCGCTAAAAACTGCCCAAAGCCAGGCGTGCATAAGAAGTGGCGCCCTATAACCGGCTACCCCTAGATAACGGTGCCCCTACCAAGGCCATACCTGAGAAGCACTCAATCTTGGAGGGAGAAGAGAAGAAAAATTTGGGATAAGCTTGATATAAGTTAAGAAGATATTGGGTTTTGACTTCCGTCCATAGCACGACCCCTAGAGATTCGGTCTGTTGCGCCGGGGCTTTGTGTCATATCATCGAACTTTAATTCTCTTGTAGGCACGCATACGACTGGGCTCATGACGTCCCGCGGGGAAACTTTACTGCCCTCTTTCCATGCCAAAAATCATTGAATTTTAGTTTCTTTTCACATTTTTTTTCATTTGATCATCGTCATTTTTGTTGTGTCCTTTGGACTTTGAAAGATATTGCAATTTGAAATATGATATTTTGAGAATAAGATCATAATAGACTGCCCCTATTTGAGACTTCCTCTTGTCGGGGTGTGCTTAGGTTGGTTGTTTTGCCCAGTCTACCTCTATCCTCATATTTCAGCCGAGTTAAGAGGAGAAAAAGACCTCGTGCCCTCAAGCATGGCCCAAGTAGTAACAGTGTTTTACCAAGGGATACGGCTAAGGACGCCGTGAAGTGTGTGCAGTGTCCAACTAAGGGTTGCCCTTAACAAGCGGGGAGAGAATGCCGAACTCCCAGCGCGGGGTTCTTATTACCAAAGTGCTACAAGCCTAAAGACACTTTTGAAATTGAATTAATTGAACAAAGCTTAAGATAAAGGCCTAAAATACCACTCTTAATCGTGTTAAGAAGCACTTTGTTTTGAAAAATCGTGCGTGAATAAGGTTATGAAAATGCATAAAAATGCATACTTACGCAAATATATTACCTTGCGACCTTGGTTGTAGAAGCAGCTGCCGGAGGCGATCTTGATGAATGTGGGATTTACAGTCCTCTTTTGGCAGATAAGAAAGGATAGCAAAGTTTTGAAAGTGGCCTAACAAGGAGTGGTGTCTAGACCAGACTTAGACGAATAAGGAGAAAAGGAAGAGAGGTGAGGGCTAGAACTCCCTTACTAAGGTGCAGAGACCCTGCTCACATTGAAAGGTCTACAGAAGGAAATGGAAATCAAGATGAGGAGTGAGGACTAAAGCCTCGAAAACAGTGAAAAAACGGGCAGATGCCCAAAGCAGTAGAGGTGGAAGAAGTCGGGTCGGACCCGGGATCAGATGGAATTAGAAGGAGGAATTGATAAATGGAAAGTGGTGGATCCGGAGGGTCCGGAGGCGAATGAGGAGAATCATGATGTGGGTAAGAATCATCCGGAGGCTCCGGAGGATGAAAGTACCGAGGGATGCGATGCCCCGGGTGGAGGTATGGAAAAAGATAAGTTAAGAGGAAGCAGAGAACCAAGGACGCGATGTCCTGGAGGAGTAAGAAGACGAATCGGAAGGAGAAAAAGAGATCCGGAGAGGAAAGAAGGGAAGGGGCACAATGCCCAAGGAAGAGAGGAGAATCCGAAGGGTTCGGAGAGGTAAGATATGGAGGGGCACGATGCCTGGTGAAGAGTGAATTAAGAGAGAGAGAATGGGGAAGATCCGGAGGTTTCGGAGGAGGAAGACACCGTGGGACGCGATGCCCAGAAAGAATAATGGAGGGGACGCGAAGCCCTAGTGAGATGGATAATGAGTCTGGAAGGTCCATGGGAAAAAGATAGAAAGGGGCGCGATGCCCTGGGAGGAGAGGATAAGGAAGGGCGCGATGCCCGGTGAGAATGGAAAGACGTAAGAGAGGGTCCGGAGGTTCCGGAAGACGGGGAAGGTACGGGTTTGGAAACCCAGGGAAGGAGGAGTGCAAATGGATGCAATGCCATGAATGCAAATGATGCATGGAATGCAAGGGGTGCATGTGATGCAAAGAATGCATGGAATGAGAGAATGAGATCCTCTTCCTCACCCATGGAGTGGCCCACAAAAATATGGATGGAATAAGATAAGAAGTGAACAATTTGGCGGAAGGCCCAATAATGTAAGATTGCCCACCCCTCCGTGGTAAGCAAGGTGCCCGGCCAAACAGCTTAAGAGGTGGAAATAGCGCCCATGAGCTCTCATTAGAAGGATGTGTTATTGTGATGCAAGAAGAAAACCCCTTAGGAAATCGTATGACAATGGAGTGAGGGGTAATGAGAGTACTGAAAGAGTATCGACCAATTGAGCAAGGTGAAAATGATAAAAGGCCGATATGGCATCAACCTGGAAGAATTTATCATAGTGAGCCTTGATGGAGACTTCTCAAATATGCCCGGCACAAGAATGCGGATTGGCATCTTGCAAGTGAACTCTTGAATCTTGAGCAACATAACCGCGGCCAAATCCTTCTTGTCCGGCTCTTGATCATCCTCGGCACATGTGCTTGCAGAAATACACCCACTCCAAGTGATAGAGGAAAGTGAGGCGGAGGCGGTAGGCTCAGTAGATGGTGGTGTTTTAATGGAGAGCGTCGGCGGAAGGGTAAGTGGAAGTGGGGGTTCGAGCACGTCGGGCTTCTCCCCTTGCTTGGAAGCAAATGGGGTTGGCTCGAGTGCAAAAATATGTGAATCTTGCTCAGGATTAGCCACGGGTTCGGGTGGAGGTTTAGGTGAAGGGTTGGTAAATACCGGCTTTGGGGTCATAGGGATAATGGAGGGCCGAGGTGGCAAACAAGGAGGAGGTATAATGGGGGATTCAGCGGGGGCCGATGCTGTGGAGGTTGATGGAGGCTTGGCGGAAATCGATGTAGTGAAGGTTGATGGAGGCTTGGCAGAAATCGATGTAGTGGAGGCTAATGGTGCGGTAGTCGAAGGTGTAAAAGGAGAATGGTTGGTGCGTAGGAAACGCCGGATGGGGCGAGAGGTGTTAGGGATAGGAGACGGGTCTTGATGCGCCGGCGTGGGTGATTGGAGTATCGACCCATCGTCGTAACACCAAGAGGTTTCATAGATAGGGTTAGGGTTAAGGACAGTGGCTTCGTCCTGAGCAGGGGGTTTGTCGGGTAATGGAGGGAGAGGAAAGCGAAAGAAACTCGGGAGGGGTGCCTTTGGAACTTCATTATCTTGTGCCGGCTCCAACTCCTCATAAAGAACATCATCATCATTAGACTCAAGTGGACGCCGCGGTGCAGGCGTATTGATGGGTGATGGAGAAATGTAATGTGGAGGATTTTGTGGAGAGTTATGTGAAAGCGGAAGCGGAGGGCCATGATATTGTGGAAGATTTTGTGGAGGTGAATGCGGAGGCGGAGGACCATAGAGATGAATATGGTGAATAGGTGGAGGAGGACGGACGGCGTCCACTTGGTCATTGAAAATTGCCGGCTCATCTTGCTCACTTGAATCTATGATGCCATTATCTCTCCTCTCCTTCCAATCTTGTTCCATCTTAGTGATGTTCATGAAAGGATGAAGAGGGTTGACTTGAGGAGGAGGAGCGGGCCGCAGGCTCGTAACCCTCTTGAGTTGTTCCTCCATTGAAGCGATTTTATCGAGAAGAGTTGTTGGAGGGGTGTAACATGCGCATCTTGCTCACATAGGTTGTTGATGCCATTATCTCTCCTCTCCTTCCAATCTTGTTCCATCTTAGTGATGTTGTTCATGAAAGCATGAAGAGGGTTGACTTGAGGAGGAGGAGCGGGCCGCGGGCTCGTAACCCTCTTGAGTTGTTCCTCCATTGAAGTGATTTTATCGAGAAGAGTTTGTTGGAGGGGTGTAACATGCGAAGTAGAGGGTTGGCATGATTGCCTTGGAGGTACGGCTTGATGTAGAGGCCGTGGAGCTTGAAGGGGTTGACTCACAAAAGGACCCGGATGGGCCGGATTACAAGAAGCATGTGGGCCTTGGGGCCGTGAAAGAGGAGGGATAGAAGGAGGCGGGTTATGGATTACCCGAGGAGGAATATGTGTAGAAGGAGGAGAATGGACTCCCCGAACGGGAGTGTGAATAAGAGAGGGAGGCGGGTGATGGGCCACCCGAACGGGAGTATGTATAGAAGTAGGTGGATGATGGGCCACCCGTGAGGGATGGTGAATAGGAGAGGGAGGCGGGTGATGGGCCACCCGAATGGGATTAGAAGGAGAATGTGATGAAGGTGCACCCTCAACAAAAGCCTTAAGGGCTTGGATTTGTTGAGGGGTAAGATGATCTAATGCATGCAAAACTTAGGAAACCTTCTCGTCATGTGGAGGAGATGGTCCCGGGGGAATAGTGGCTCACGATAGATGTAAGGAACCATGAGATTGGACATTGCCCATGGGTCGGGCAATGCCATAAGAGTGAGGACGTGGTCCCTTAAAAGAATTGTGATGAGGATTATAAAATTGAGGATCATAAGATGTACTAGGTTGTTCATCCTCATGATTGTAGATTGAATTAGACATGTTGGTTTGATTATCAAAGCGAAACATCATGCAAATTAAGCAATAGCTCAATCAAAACAATTTGCAAAGATCACACAAGTTGGATGCTTACGCTTGATTTCTTAAGTTAGACCTTGATGTGAATTAAGTGATTTTGATAAAATTTGATATAGTTCACATAAGGTAGGAACCTAGTTTCAATGTGATTTTCTTCAATGTCAACTAGGTATTATGCTCTCTCACCACGTATCAGGCCAACTAAACTCGGGAAACTTCAAGGTACAACCAGCCCAAGCTTCCGTGAGGGAATCCACGGGTGCGGGGACTTACGGAGGCCTTGATTTAGGAGATTCCAATCCAAAGAGACGGAGTGCTCAATGGAGGGTCCTTCTTTAACCAAGAGGGGATATGGTATCCTAGAAAGTGTGAGGAGAGGAGGTCTCCCAAGCCAAATGCAATATGAATGTAGAGCTAATGTAAAACAGTGAATAAACAATATATATGAACAATATGCGAGAAGTATGCACAATAAATAAGAAAAGAGTGTGAATCTGTGAAAACACAGGAAATTGGCACCATGGTTTGCCATCTCTTACGAGATGTCCGAAATCTCTCCGAGATCTCTGTCTCTCCAAAGGTTGCGAGAAACGAAACCCGCGAGATCGAGATCTTCTCTCTCCCACCCCCCGGTTTCCTCCTCCCTGTCTCCATGTCTCTCTCTACCTCGCCCCCTTTGAGCTCTCTCTCTCCCGAGTCTCTCTCTGTCTCTCTCTCTCTCCCCCGGACTCTCTGTCTCTCCCTCTGTGATGCTCTCCATCATACTCTCTTACCCTCTCTCTCTCTCATCTCTCCCCCCCCCCCGTCTCCCCATTCTCTCCCTTTGAGAGACAGGGAGACAAAGAAGGGGGAAGACAGAGATACATGTACCATTTTTGATGATTTTTGATATATTCTTCAGTTTGTGATTCATGTACCATTTTATGTATATATTAACATTGGTACATCTGAATGAATTTGTTATTGTTATCATTATTCTTTATTTTGTAAAATTGAGTTGTCAATTATAAAAATATGTTTGTGAAATTGAGTGATTAGTAGAAAAAAAGGATTTTCTTAGAAATAGGCCATACATATGAAAAAAATTTCTGAAATCACCGAACCCAATCTCTTGAGATTTTTTCGAGATCTCTCCGAAATCTCTTCTCTCTGACCCCCCCCGAGACGAAGTCAAGATCCGATATGGCAAACCATGATTGGCACCCTGACAGGTGCCACCAATTCCTGAATGGGCGCCCCCTGGTTGGGCGCCAATTACAAGTTTTTTTTTTCAGAAAGAGGGAATTGGCGCCCCTCTCAGTGCCATTATTTCCTTAATGGGCGCTCATCTGATGGGCGCCAATTCAATTTTTTTAAAAAAAAATGGGGTAGGGGATTGGCGCCCTGCACCTAGCCACCAATTGGGGAATGGGCACCCACTGTGAGGGCGCCAATTCTCCATGTCCCAGAAATTGCAACAGCGGCCAGAAAGCTTAGGACAATGAGAAAAAAAAACAATGGAAAGGAAGAAAACACTCACAAACTCATCATAGAACTCATGATAATCAATCAAAGCAAGAAATGAAGCATACATGCTCAATCAAATTTTTTTTTTTAAGATGGATAGATAAATGGAATTTCTAAAAAATCTATCAAACTAACAATCACTTAGGGAGAGTGTTATGTGGAGCACAAAAGGGAGGTGCACCGTGGGTGCAAGGGGAGACGGCACACGTGGGTGCCCAAGGGGAAGGAAATGGGCCAAACTGTGGGTGCCATTATCTCTCCTCTCCTTCCAATCTTGTTCCTCCACTTTCTGGAGTGTCGTCAATTCTTAAATCTCGAAAAACGGCCAAACTAGAATCTGCAGGAAATGGGCGCCCCTCACCTGGGCGCCAATTGAAATTCCAAGAATGGGCGTCCCCTGACTGGGCGCCCATTAAAATGGCGACCGGGTCCCTGCCATTAATTAGAAAAAGGCCCTAAAAAATGGAGAAAAAGCTCTGAAAAAATCTGAAAAAATAGGAAAACGTGTGGGAAAGCTAGGGAAAGTTGAATATTCAAAAAAAATGAGAAAAATCACTCGAATAAGTCAATTTGAGGGTCAAATAGGACATCGCAGTACCATAGGAGATATGTTCAAAATGATGTCAAATTTGGCGTGTCTACAACATGTTTGGCATGTCCCCTTCATTGCAACATGGAGTCCTTGGAACACAACGTGTGGGCAGCTATGGGTACTCTACAAGCACTATCTCCTTACCCTTCCTCTGATCCTCCTAAGCCCCTCATAGTTTGGGGAGAGTGTCCATGTTGGGATTGCTTTCGCCGAGGGGGTCAACCACCAGTTTGCCATCTCTCGCTGCCTCAAGTCTACTGCCTGCACCGCTGCCAACAGGACACCCAACCTTGACCGCATAGGTAGCTCCCTCCCCGCCCCATCGCAGGTGCCTCTAGATCCACTGCCTTGTGATCCTATGCTCACCATGGGGTCATGGCAGATCTTCAAGTCTGCTCTTCCCTCTGAGAGAGAGAGAGAGAGAGAGAGAAGCTTGGGGAGTTTGTTTTGGGGATTGGGGGGGGGGGGCGCACACATCACACACAAAGATGCTGAATAGGGGGAGATTGCCAGATGGAGATGTGGTTGCCAGAGAGATGGGTATGCTATCCTATGGTGTGGGCACTAGGAAGGACGGGGGAACGGAGGAGAATGTAGAGCTCCATCATGGTTATCTTAGGGAAAAAAAACAAGTAAATAGTTGTTTTTTATTTGGAAAAGTTTTACAAGTAACAACTTCCTCCCTAAAAATTAGGGAATGTGACTCCAAAAGTGGTCAAGTCCTTGCTGGTTCTTAAAAATATAATTTGAGAAAGAAAGTGCCCAAAAAATGCAACCAAACACCCTATAAAGATTTTGATCATCTTTAGCCACTACCCAATCTTTTCGAGATCTATTATCTTCACCCTTCCAAGATGATGTTGAGATCTGATATGCTATTCATTGTTATGAAATTAGGGCATATGGATAAGCCCTTGTTATAACAGGGATCTAAGGCATGTAAATTACTTTCTACAATTTTGTTGGCTTTTTATTTAGCTAATTGATGGGCAGGTAGAGAGAGATGAGGGAACATCAAGCTGATTTAGGGCATGGTCTGCAGTACCGCCCGGTAGGTACTAGTACTGGGTGGTACGTACCGGTACTGGCCTTGACCGGTCCGGTTCAGCTAGGTTGCTACAGCCTACTGGAACCGGATGGTACATATTAAGAAAAAGAAATTAAACCAGACAACAGTGAAGGGAGCTGCAGACGTCCGGGATGGCAGTTGTGCGGGTCAGTGGCAACGAAGGTGGAGGTCGAGAGAGAGAGAGAGAGAGAGAGAGAGAGAGGTCACAGGGGGAGGAGGTTGTACCAGTGGGAGAAAGGAGGGGAGGGGGGGCTGTAGTGGGGGTCACGGGAGGGGAGGGGAGGTTGCAGGGGTGGGAGAAAGGACGGGAGGTCACGGGCTGCAGATGGTCGGGAGTCCTGGGATGGCGGCTGTGTGGGTCAGCGGCGACAACTGTGGAGGTCGGGAGGGAGGGGAGAGAGAGAGGGAACGGTGGTCGTTGGCGACAGTGGCTGTGGATGGCAGCAACGGGCTGACAGCCGGCGGAGAGGGGCATTGGGTGGGAGGGGAAAGGACGAAAGGGTATCGGGGCCCCCGATCGGGGGGTCCGGGGGTGTCAGGGGCAGATGGGGTCATGGGGTGTGTTTAAAACCAGCCGGATCCGGTTCTGGGCTTGCTCAGGTCAAGGGACCCTGGCCACTGGCGGGCATGACAAAACCGGAGCGGGGGAAGTCTGCAGTAGCGGTACCATACCGGTACCGGTACTGCAGACCTTAATTTAGGGAAGGCCAATTGAATATCAAGAGAGTTGATTTCACTTTTAGTGAAGAATGGAGTCTCCAAAGGATATATTTATGTGGTTAAGGATATCTATGAGAGAGCATTTACTAGTATGAGAACTACGATTTTGTAGGCTTGTGACTTTCCTGCTACTGTAGGAGTACATCAGCAGTCAAAAGTCCATACCTCTTTACTTTACATATAAATGAGGTGACAAAACATTTACATGATTTGAGCCCTTAGTCTCTGTTTATCTGTGGATGATATTGTTCTAATTGGTGAGTATAGGTGGTTTATGGGTGCAAACTACAAAAGGTGCCTTACGATCTAATGATTTTATGCTTAGTTAAAGTAAGTCAGAATATATGAGCCTTACGATCAAATGATTTCATGTCTAGTTAAGTAGGAATATATATGCAATTGGTTTTAGTAAAATGTGGGTAGACCAACAAAATTCATCATAGTTGATGGGCAAATTATAAAAATTAATAGTGGGATAAGGCAATGCTGATGGTGAATTCCATGGGCCTTTTGGGCAATGATCCACTTCTATTATCTTAATAGATGGCCACTGCAGGTAGTATTTTATTTTTATTTTCATTTTTATACTTACCAATCATGGTCTATTGGTTGTTACTTGCAAATAATAATATCATCATCATAAAGAAGGAAATTATTACTGCCACGAGGAAGGTCTGGCTGAACATACCACAATCCTTCTGACTCCCAGTAAAACTAGCCTCAAGACTAGCACGATGGAATGGCTCAAGCAAAACATGAGGATCCTGTTTGAATCCAGGCGCTCCCTACGAAGAATTATTCATGTCCATTTAATGAACAAACTATATGTATTAAAATCTTGCTGTGAATGAAAAATTTTATCTTTACTCAGTTTCTTTGGTTAATTGTGGTCACCTTGTTAACAATGCAATAACTATGGATTTTGTGCCATTGGCCATTATGTCATTTTCCTATAACATAGTGCCTCATTTTTTGAGTGGGCCTCTTAATTGGCAACGCCAATAAGAAGAAAAATTAAGGTAAGTTTTGAGCCCACATATCACATATTCAGTATTCCCTCAAATTCACAACCTTTGAAAGCTTACTAAATTGTTGATCCTAAGTAATCATCATATTGGGAAAGAGAAAAAAAGAAAAGGATAAAGAAATTGTACATTTTATTCTTGAGTTGATAGTGTATTGATTATGTTTTTTTGCAGAGAGGTCTGATGGCCCTTGTGGATGTTGAAGGCGTACCGTTTCACCTTAGAGAGCTGACACTAACCCATCTTATGGCTAGTCAAGAGTCAATTCAAGAGATAGTGACCAAGCACTACACAAGGCAGCTTCTTCATGAGATATACAAGGTAAAATCAATCTTACCATTTGCTTGAAATATAGCATGGGATTCTTTATAGCTCTCTTCCTTGAGGCTATCACAAGTATTCGGGTCTTGGATGTGTCATGTGTTCAAGAAAGGGAAAAAATGGGGAGGGGACTTACAGTGGTTCTGAGATGGAAACTGGGAAAAACCAGAACAATTGTAGCTGTTTCCTATTCTGTTCTGTCAGTCATGTTTTAGATTGCCAATTGTATACCATGACACAGCTAATATTTTTCCTCTCCTGATCGTCTGAACTGCTGAATCCTGTTCTTCTCTTTCTTCTTTTGTTCTTCCTCCCTGACATTAGTGGTGGCTATCAATCGCTGACTACTTATTGTTGCTGGCTTTAGCAATTCCTCCTCATCTCTCCTCCTTATTCTTCTTATTTCTGTCCTCGTCACCATCCACCCAGGACTGGCTGGAGCCAGATGGTCATGGCTGGAATTAATGAGCTTTCAGTGCAACTTAGAACCTAACCTAGAATCAGTTGGGACAATTCTGGTTCTGGATTCCTTGTCATATACTCCAGATGTCTGATTTTTCCACCTCTTAAAAATGATCTATATAAATTTCTCTTTGTTGTTTCAAATCACAATATTAAATTAGAAGTTGATTTTTTTGTAGGCCAATGAAGTCCCCATGCCTCAGGGTATCTCCAGACTTATGACACTTTTCTCACCTAAATATCAGACCAGCTTCTTCTGCCTCTTCTTTCTTTCATCTAGCTTCAGTTTTTAACCCGACAAATAATTTTTTTCACCCATCACATTATTAGTAACTGTTAATGATCAGATTATTCATTTGAGTTCCCATAAGATATCCTGCAATTATGAGAAATCCGGGTAACAAAACTAGGCTCCATATGAAAATACTGGTAAGTGCATGCATGATAGTTTGAAGGTTTTTAATCAGCTTCAGAGCTTCGTTTATGTTTCTGTTGTACTAAAAGATCTCTAGTTTGGGGTATCTTGGCATTTTCTAATGGAGTTAAAGCTCATTGATTGCAAATTCATGGTAAATAGACTGTTAGCGAAAAGTTTAGAGAACTGGACATTTTGGAGCACTTTCTTATTTGAAGCTATTTTGTTCTCAAAATTTATTCTCTCCCCTTTTTTATTGATTTTTTAACAATGATAAAATCAATTTCTAGTCTTCTTGGCGGAATTGATATAATTTTTAATGGTTATGCAGGTTTATTTGGCAAATTTTTTTCAATAAAATTTGCTTCATTCGTTTTTGCTTCCATTCATTGGCAGCTAGCTTGACCACATCAAGTACCTCGCCTATGACTTACTGCATGTTGCTTCCCTCCAAAAAGGGTTAGAACAGCTTGTGCCTCATGGAAGAGCATGGCCACTCTGCAGCAGTCCCAGGTTTCTCTCTGTGGCAAGGAGATCAGCAACATTGAAAAACTTTTGCAGGAGGCTGCTCCCACCAGGATGGCCACCATCTCCGTGGATGAGGGAGGCAAGAGAGCATAGGACAGCGTGGCCTTCATTATAGGGGGCAGGGTAGCAATTCCGACATGAGGCAGTAGTTCACACAGAGGATCGTCGCAGGATTCTTGCAGCAGATGGCATCGTACTCAGCACAGGCGAGCAAGAGGCAGGTGAAGCCACATTAGTGGAACAAAATGAGGATGGGGAGGCCACCATCAAGGGAAGCGGGGAATAGGAAGAGGTGGAACCAGAGCTTACAGCAGGTTGTTGAAGCCAAAATTTTTGATTTAAAAAAAGAGAGAGAAATGACACACACAAAAAAAGGGGGGGCGGCCACCCCCTCCCTCGTATTGGGGGGGGGGGGGGGGTCGGATCCAACCCCAAATTGGGGGGTTTGGACCAGATCCACCCCCCAATTGGACCGGTTAAACCCCATAATCCCTCATTTGGTCGATTTGGTCCGGTTACAACCCTCTCCAAGTGGGGTATTTGGTCTGGTTAAAGCCCCCAAGTGGGGTACTTGGACCGGTTAAAGCCTTGGAGGGCCATGGTTGGACCGGATAAACCTGTAACTGCCCCTAAGCTCTATAAATACCTCCCAGTGGAACCCAAGGCGGGACACAAGGCAAGAGAGGAGAGATTGCAGAGGATTCTTGTGCTTGTGCTTGTACTTCTGAAGGCCCATTCCTTGGGTTTGTGATCATGCTTGTGTTGTGCTGTGCTTGTGTTGTGTTTCCAGTGAGGGTATGTCATAAAAATCCCCTCTCCTAGCCTGTGTACAGCACAATCTTCTTGTGACTTATGTGATTCATGTATTTCTCTGGGGAAAATGATATGATCCCCCCAACTTCTAAGTTTTGCAAAAAAGCCCTTATGAGCCTTGGGATGTGTAAAAGTTCGGGATGCATCCGGGAAATGTGTACAAGTCCTGATCATCTACAAAAGGGTCTGCATAGATACCCTTGTGGTAATGTCCCTTGTGCCACACTGTGGAGAGAGAATATAAGAAATTTTTCTTTAATAGGGGCTCTGCCCCCTTGACTCCCGTGACCTGACTGGGCAGGTCGATCCCCGACATCGTGCTGACGAATGCATGAAGCTGAACCACAATCCATGAGAGCTCAAGAAAGAGAAATAATCTCCCGAGAGTCTTTGGCTAGTGTGCCTCCACTAAAGAGGGACTTGCGCCTCATGTCAAGACTACACGAAAATTCCTGTCCAGTCCACAAATGTTATAAAAATATCCTTGGTCTATACAAATTACACAAATATCCCTGAACTTTTCTAGGAGTTGCAAGCTGACCCTTAAGAGAAAATCCCAAATGAACCCAGAAAGGGTTCAAAATCTCAAATAAACCTAAAAAAAAGGGATTCACGATTGCAAATAAACTCAGAAAGGGTTCGAAACCTCAAATAAACCCAAAAAGGATCTAAAATTGCAAAAATACCCCAAGAGTGTCAGAAACTACAGAAATACTCAGGAGGGGTCCAAAACTACAAAAATAGCCGAGAGGGATCCAAAATTGTAGAAATATCCCCGGAAGGGTCAAAAATTGCAAATATATCCCAAAAAGAGATGGTTTGATCTCTATGAAACTCAAATTCAACGGTCTATTCTAGTGGTGGAATGAAGGCCAAATGTAAATCAAACTATCCACCTACGTAATTGGGATTTCATGTATTTTGTAAAGATGAAGTTTTCTACTACAAATGTGTATCTCTAATAGGTGATCTCTTTAATCAAATCTGTTAGATAAAACCCTCAATATCACTGCGGATATTGTAGAGGACAAAAAGCGATTCTTTGACAGTTAATCAATTGTATTCGGACTTTACGTCGATGTAAATAAACATCGACTACAGTCGATGGGGAAATGTCCCATATCCAAATCCAAATCGTCTGATAAACCTAAATTCGTGGAAATAATAATACCCTGCTGTTTAAATGCCTACTAATGTACATTTTCTTCTTCAAAGAAGAATTATTTATTTATTTATTTTCGTCAGTTAAACACAGGTTCAACGGTGACATTGGAAGTGGAGATGTAGGGGATGGGCTTGGAGCCGACGGTGGGGTCCAAGAAGGAGAGCTGGAGATTGATGATTCAATCGGAGCAGCTGAGTGTTGGTGACGAGGGAGAGGAAAACATGGGAAGCGAAAACATGGGAAGCTTGGTCTTTGATGGGAGGTTTGGGGATGTGGCCATGCAGAAGGGGGAGGGAGGCTGGCTGCGCAAAAGTGGGCTGGGGGTTCACCATTCTGGTTCAACATCTGACATCTGTACTCTATTTGATTGCTTTTATGTGGGAGGAGAATGGAGAGGAAGGAAGGGGATGAAGAGGTAGGTGGAGGAAAATGGGAGAGAGGAGAGGAAGATAGTGGGGGGTGTTGAACCCTGAAATTTGCCAAAAGAAAGAGAGAAGACACCAAGCCAAGCCCCCTCACTTTCTTACTTAAATGGGGCCCAAAAAAAGGGCCAAGGATGGGCCCTCCGACTACACAGCAGACCGGAGGGGGTCCCCCTCAAGTCATGCAGACCGGAGGGACCCCCCGCCGGTGCACTGCAGTGACTGGAGTGGGCACCCCCTCCGGTCCCCTTTTCCATGTGCCACCAAATAAAAAAAGAGAGAGAAGAAAAAAAAAGGGTGGAAAGAACAAGAAGAAGAGAAGGGAGGGAGGGGCCTCCGGTCACCACAGCACCGGAGGGACCCCTGCCATCGGAGGCACCATGCCTCCGGTTCCTCCTCTCATCTGAACAAAAGAAAAAAAAGAGGAAGGCCCAGCTGTTCAACTTCCACCGGAGGGGCAAGGCCCAGCTGTTGAACTTCCACCGGAGGGGCATCTTAGGAAGCCACAACCAGAAGCACCATGCCTCTGGTCCACTCCCCAATCCTTATACAAAGAGGGGAACAACACCATGCAGCAGAGAATGGGGAGGGAGCAGAGCAGCAGCAGAAGAGACTTGGAGAGCTTTGATAGAGGCCCAAGTGAGAAGAAGAAGGGAAGAGGAAAAAGAGAACTCCATTGCAGACAGCAGGAGATGGAAGACCTCCTACACAGGTTGGGTTAGCAAAAAGAAAAGGGATATGGTCACCACCAAAAAGGGGCCCCTTGGGAGTGCTGGTCAACTTCTTTGGGAGTTGTGAGCCTGAGATACTTCTTACCTCTTAATGCTATAAAAAAAGTTGCCCTGGCCAGTGCATTGAAAGGACAATCCCTGTACAATTCCTATTCAAATCTCTTTGCTGTACATGAAATTGTTTTGCACATGAAATGGGAAAATGTGCTGTCTTCAAAAAAAATGGATGGAAATGCACAGTGCTGTCCTGTTTGCAAAAGAATGAAAGAAAAATCAAACAATGCACAGTGATGTGCTGTTTTCAAAAGAATGAAAGAAAAATCAAACAATGCCCTGTGCTGTGCTGTTTTCAAAAGAAACAAGCAAAACCCTGTGTTGTGCATCAAAGGAGAATAAATGTAATGCCCTGTGCTGTGTGCGTGGAAGGGAAATGAAAATGAAAATGACATGAAGGTTTTCATGCCGTAAAACTGTCAAGACCTTGTCGGAAATTTACAAAAATGACCCTGTCAGAAAATTGCAGAAAAACCCCCCGCTATTCAGAAATTGCAGAAAAAACTTTTTGATGGGGAGAAAATTACAGAACTACTCCTGAAATGGAGAAACTTGCAGAATTACCCTTGAAAGGGAGAAAATTGCAGAACTACCCCTAAAAGGGAGAAAATTGCATAAAAGTCCAAGGTTCTGAAAAACGTGTAGAAAATGACATAAAATCTTGAAATACCAAAAATTATAGAAATAACCCCACTTGTGGGACAATTGCATGAAAACCTTCTGCTGTCCAAAAATTGCAGACAAACGCTTGAAAGATGGAAAACTGTAGAAAAGACCCGGAAGGTCCACAAATTGCAGAAAAATCCTTAAAATGTGGAAAATTTGCAGAAAAATTCTTGAGAGGGGAAAAATTGCAGAAATATCTCTGATGGCGGGAAAATTACATAAACACCCCCGATTGTGAAAAAATTACAGAAATATCCTCGACGGTGAAAAAATTATAGAAATATCCTTGACGGAAAAATTGAGGAAATACCCTCAATGGCAGAAAAATTACAGAAATACCCCTGGTGGTGAAAAAATTACAGAAATACCTCCGGTGGTGGGAAAATTATAGAAATACTTCCGATAGCGGAAAATTTTCAGAAATGACCACAATGATGGGAAAATTGTAGAAATGTCCTCGATGAAGGGAAAATTACAGAAATACCCCTGATTGCTGAAAAATTGTATAAATACCCCCATTTGTGGGGTCTAAAAATTACCAAAATACCCTGGTTCTGGTTTAGGCCGTTTGCACGACTCAGTGGAGCGGGACCACGCCCCTTCCCTAAAGAGGTGTGCGCTCTCTTGGGTTCGGCTTATGGCTAACCATCCAAATCCATGTATCTTTTCATGGCCTACAACTATCATGTCCGGAAACTCAGAAATAGGTGAAATTACAAAGAAATCCTAAGAAGTCAAGAAATCAAGACGAGGAATGCCCAAGAAGTCAAATGACGGGACTATTTTCGAGAAGTCAAGAAATGAAGTCAGGAGCGCCCAAGAAGTCAAGCGACGGGGCGATCTCTGAGAAGTCGAGAAATGACAGATATATCCAAAAAGTCAGAAATGACGGGACTATCTCTGAGAAGTCAAGAAAATGTCAAATACATTCTGAAAAATGAGAAATGACAGGAATGCTTAGGAAGACAAGACATGACGGGGCTTTCTCCAGAAAGGGTACGAAATTGCAAGGACACTCCAATGTTTGGGAAAACTGTAGAAATATCCTAATGGAGGAAAATTACAAATATATCCTGCCTCAGGAGGAAATGTCCTTTATGGACACCAAGCCAATTTAAGGGTCCGATCACAATCAAAAGAGTGATCATAACTATGAAGCAAATGCAATGGACCAACAGTGATCATCTTGGCGATCCAACGATCCGATCGTGATAGAATTCAAATTCAACTGTCCGATCAGGGGACAAAAGTAAATTCAAAGATATGATCAAGATGAAAGCAAATTCAAAGATCTAAATACAGATTGAAGCAAATTCAGAGGCTCTGGTTGCGACCGGATGTAATCCCGAAGATCCGATTATACAATCGGGACCATATGTAAAGGTCTAGAGAGATTGATTATAATACAGATTAAATATGTTCAAAGAAAGGAAGTCTCCAAATTTCTTAGCAAGAGTATGTACCCATCATGGGCGATCATCAAGATTATTTATGTCACAATGCATAGAGGCAAAAATGCGTTATTCGACAGTTAATCAAAGGTGTTCGGATTCGTACCGATGTAAATTAACACCGACTCCGGTCGGTGGGGAAAAGTCCTATATACGAATCTTAAATCGTCTGATAAACTCAAAACGCGAAATAAAAAATGCAAATAAACATGCTGATGATGCCCAAAAGTCCCAAATTTTAATTCATCATCAGCGTGTCCGATTTATTTATTTTTCACATGTAAATAGGGGGCCTCCTTGTAATGGCAAATGACGATACCCAATCTCCTCATGCCGTAGCTATCTTTTGGCACAACCTTTTTTGACATCATCCACTCACCGTGGCTAGAAGGATGACTTCTCCCAACAATAGAGGAGACCTAGAGGCCAAAGTCTAGTTTTCGCATAAAGCATTCTCAATAAGTTTTCTTAGAAAGAAAACAGTTTTGGTTTGTTTCTTTTTAGAAAGAAGTTGATGAAGGAGATGAAGGAGCCAACTTCTCCCTAAAAAATGCAAAAGGATGCACCAAACACATAAACTGCCTGACTTTATTTCTAATATCTAATTTTAGGTAGAACCCTAAGAAAAAATATTTCTAAACACCTTATAATCCTGTAAGAAATAAATATAGTGAATTCCAACATCAGTCTATAGTGTTCATTGAAGCTTCAGGAGATAACAAACTATATATGTAATTGAAAATTCAGATGGATTTTTTCTTTATCTTGCCACCCTTATAATAAAAAAATGAATTTGTAACCCTGCACCCACTACAGGATAGAGCTAATTGATATTCCAGATCTGGTAAGACAAGAACTGAAGTCAGAGGAGGCTGAACTTTTTTTTCTATATTGACAGGCTGGAAGCTTGCAGTCTGGTTACAATTTTCCATGTAGGACGCTGCTGTTTTGCAGAAACTCCAATCCAATAACCAAAGACCAATTACTAATGTAAATGCTACTTGGACCATAAAATTGAACAAAAGCAAAACAAGGAGGCTGTAGATAATAGAAACATGTCAGCAGGATATTCCCAGTTGAACGAAAACCAATTAGATGTGTGGATGTTTCTTCATGTTCTTGTCCTTGAGCTATATATCTTATAAACAGCTGTTTTTCTTGGAAATGCAATGTTTCAATAGTTCAGTTATGCTTTCATGGGCAAAAATTGCATATAATCTGTGCTAAGATAAAGCTTGTTGTTATAGTCACAACAGAAAGGAGTCAGAGACTAAGCATACAATGCAGTGATTTTTGGGTCCTTTACTTGCTCATTCTTGATAAGCACCTATGTTAACTGTCAAGGCTGGTGCCTAGGTGCCCAGAAGCAATTTGATGGCCCAGGTGCATGAGTGCCTTGTTTGGGCCCCCAAAAGGGGCCTGGGTGCTCACCTGGGCAGGCCAGGCTGCAACATGCCTGGGCACCTTGGACTGGACCTAGTTGGCCCATTAATAGTGATTATAAGACCTGACCACGTAAGAGCAAAAATGGGGTTTCGCCCCTTCCAGCCTCCACTTCCCCACCACACCTCCCTCATTGAGCACTGTCGACAATGTCATCATTGCCGCAACCCACTGCCAACCACCGAGTGCAAGCCAGGGTTGCTCCTGTTTGCCTTCTTCCTTTCCCTTCTTGCTTGTTCACCCACTCAAGCTCTCCTACACAGACCACCACCAACCCCACCTTTTTTTTGTTTTTCCAATCCCTGCCTGCAGTCTGTCACTGCATCATTGCATGTCATCTGCCTATATGCTCGTCCACTCCATGTCCATTAGCCACTGCAGTTGGTGTCCTCAGCAGCAATTGACCATTAGCCACTGCCTATATGCTCGCCATTGTCACCTTGGCAACTACGCCTAGTTGAGAAAACTGCATGGTAGCACCTGAAAACCTGAGTTTTATTGGAGTGTCATTGGACTTGTCCTGGGCCTGGCCAACAGAAAGTCGGAAACCTGGGCTAACCTAGCTATTTTGGGATAGCCTGGGCCCGGCCCATTGCCTGTACTTCTTGGCCTTTTTAAAGCCAGGCCTTGGTTTGGGAAAGCCAGCTGGGCTCAACTTCAGTGACCTTCCATCGGCACACTTCCATTGGTAACTATGGATCTGCTGTCACTGTATTATCACCATCAAAATCATGTTATCACTGTCAGGTTGTCAGTAGATCTTCAGTCTCATTAACATGGAGATCTGGAATGTTGCCATCATGGCAATCTGTAATCTCAGCTGATGTCTCTCCATTGACAATCTGTCGCCTTGGCATTGTGGCACCAACACATGATATTGTCGCCACCAGGGAAATGCTGCTATGCCAGCATGTCCGTTTTGGATGTGAAGGTCAAAGGCGCCAAGTGAGACAAGAAGAAAACAGGTAAGAAGGGGTAGAAGAAAAGGGATGGAGACCAAACGAGGAAGGAGCTGGAGAAAAAGAGTGCGGGCAGAGGCGTGTGTGATGTGAAGGGACAGTCAAAGAATCAAAACATGGATAACGATGGGAGGCATGACAGGCATAAAGGGCTGAAGGGAGCACAAAACAGAATGGAGAGTGGGCATACAGTGAAAAGTATTAACCTTGAACATTTATTGGCTGCCAACCCAAGCCAAGCCTAGGCATGGTCCTTGTATGCAGTGGCTAGGTCAGGCTATTTTATCTTCCCAGGTTGGTTTTCACAGTCTAAGGCCAGTTTAAACCTGGGCAGCTGTTGGGCATTGAGGCTGGCCTGATCCATTCACACCCCTATGATTTATGTTACATAGTGCTTCTTTCTTGTCCTCATGTTTATGGCTGATTAGCTAAATCATCAGATGGTCATCTCCCTAAGTTATTTTGGGATATTAAGGTATCACTCTTAACACTCACATTTACATGTTACAGGTGTTTGGTTCTGCTGGTTTGATTGGAAATCCCATGGGTTTTGCTAGGAATGTTGGCCTTGGTATCAAAGATTTTCTTTCATTTTCTTCAAAAAGCATCGTTCAGGTTTGCAATGGTCCTACATATTTCCATGTAGATCTGTTACATTGCATCAAGTATGAACTGAATAGTCTTTATGCAGAGCCCTACCGGACTTATAACTGGAATGGCTCAAGGATCAAAAAGTCTTCTTGGTAATACAGTATATGCTGTAAGCAGTGCTGCTTCTCAGTTCAGTAAAGCTGTCCACAAGGTACGTTGTTTTTCACCCTTTATTTTAAAAGCACTAATTCACTAAATGATTTCCTTTCCAGATTCCAAACTGTCTGATATTTCTTCTTGCAGGGTATTGTTGCTTTTACTTTTGATGAACAATCTCCTAGCAAAATGGAAACATGGCAGAATGGCAAAGATTCTCAGGGAAATGGCATATTAAATGAATTTTTGGTGGTATTTGGCACATCTTCTCCCCAGCCTATAAATTGCTTTCTGTGATTCCCAACCACTTGGATCATTCTGCTCTTTAATTGCCTTTAGTGAAATAAGATGAACTAGGAAAATTAAGGTTGTAGAATGATGCTAAAATCCTGATCCAGCAAAAAACGAGAAATGTTGAGTTTCTGTACCTCTTAGTTTTACTATGGACAACACAGACGAAAAGGTTATAATAGGCTTGATGTTTTTATGGTAAATGAGACTTCTACGGATTTTAATATAACAAGAAAGCAAACTCTAAAATTAATTCAATCTCTGCTCTATTTGAGATTGAATCTGAAGGTACGGATATGTTCTATGAATGTTTCTGGTACTATCTTCAAGATACATGTGCTCTGAATATCTCATATTACTTCAAATTGGTATATGTCCTCAGGCTGAAATGAATATGTACCTGGGCCAACACTGGATTCTAATGCAAGAGTTTGTAAAGCACAATATACCTAATATGGGAGGTTTTATTGAAGAAAAGAAGTTTATTTCACTTTTTCAGAACCTTAAGGATATCATTTCCTTGTTATTGCTCATAGGTAAGTGCAGACTACCGTTCATTGTCAACTCTTTTAGGGAAAGTGTTTGACATCCAACCTTTAAGGCTGAGTATGATGCCGTAACTTTGGCATCCAACTCTTACACTTGGTGAAGAAGCTCCCAAGTGAAATGGATTATTGACAGGTAACAGGTATCCTCACTTAAGTCAGCATATGTCTGAAATTACGGATATTTCTATATTCGGTGGAGCATAGGTGGTCAACTCTAGGATTCCAGACATCTGGCTTGCCATTTCATAGGCATGTTTGAATGACATTAACTTTGTTTGGGTTGGTTCAGAAGTTGTGGCTGAAATTGTATCTAGCTGCATTGTTTTCAAGAGCTATTTTTTTCATCATTTTGTTCCTTTTGGCCATGAAAAGAAAAGGACATTGTTCCAGAAGGCTAACGACAATCCTTTGAATGAGAGGAAATACATCCCATTAGTGAACTACTATGCACTTTTGCTTCTAAGATAGTCTACTTTCGCCAAATTCACTTCATGTTTTCAAGTCTTGAGGTCCATCCGGTGCCCTGTTCAGGCAAATTCTGTCATCTACTAATTGTTGCATGTGGGAGTGGTTGATGGTGGGTGCTAACATTGAGTTGTTAACCCTTCACATCTAAGTATCTTTTTTTGATAAACTGGTAGAAGATTAATTTGGAAAAGATGATCCCTTGGACAAAAAACCTGTTTGGCTTTAGACTTGTGAGCTTTTAGGTGTTTAGTGACAATAATCCTGGAGCAACTAAAGTTCATGGATCACGTTAGAAGTTTCTGTATAATTCGTAGTATATATTTTGTATCCAGATCTATTAATGTTTCAGATTCCTGAAATGAATAATGATAATCATGGTCCAGTAGTTCAGATTCTATATGATTGATTTGTCCCTGTTGTTTCCAACTTCCACCTGGTTGAGCTCCTTTCAAATTGCCATTAGACTATCAACGAATATATTTCTGAGAGTATTTTTTGTGATCTTTCAGGGTCTAACTGGACT
Source organism: Amorphophallus konjac (assembly GCA_022559845.1). Lineage (NCBI taxonomy): Eukaryota > Viridiplantae > Streptophyta > Magnoliopsida > Alismatales > Araceae > Amorphophallus > Amorphophallus konjac. The sequence continues at coordinate 252,384,203 of CM040118.1, read as the reverse complement.
ACTCCAATCCCCAATCAGAGGTGCCGAGAAACATGGACTTCCTGGAGTAATATCAGGTGAGCATCAAAAGTAGATCATTATTAGTAAAAACATATGTAAATGTTGATCCATCTCTGTGGGTCTATCTTTGTTATTTCAGGAATAGTCTTGGGAACTGCTGGACTTGTGGCAAGGCCAATGGCTAGCATTTTTGAAACTACTGGGAAAGCAGCACAAAGTATCAGGAAACGAAGTAGCCCTCACCAACCCAGCTGCTTCCGCATCCGCCTGCCAAGGCCTCTAGCAAGAGACTTGCCCCTGTCACCATACTCCTGGGAGGAAGCCATTGGAGTATCAATGCTTCTGGAAGCTGATAACTCCAGGCTCAAGGATGAAATATTTGTCAATTGCAGAGCACTGAAACAGGACGGGAAATACGTTGTCATGACTGAGAGATTAGTCACAATCGTTTCCTGTCCTCATTTGGTGGGCTTGGGTAAACCAGGATTCATTGGCATTGCTGATCTCACATGGGTGATAGAAATGGAAATGTGTATAGATAGTATCATTCATATTGACAGGGAACTGGCCGTGGTAAACATTGTTGGGAGTAAGGCAGAGACCCTATCAAGACAAAGGAGAAGTGGCAAGGTAAGGATGTTGAACCCTCCAGCATCCGTACCTCTTTCCCAGATCAGTGTGGAACTACCTGATGAGGAAAAAGCTGAGGATGTGCTACAGACCTTGTGGTCTATGATGGAACAAGGGAATACACAGAAGTGGAATGCACAAATCCTGCGTAGGAGCAATCTTAGATAAAAGCATGTAAGAATGCTTAGCTGGTGGCTTCAGGATGCGTTGATGCCCATCAGGAAATAAAACGAGCTGCCTCTAACTTTCACCAATTTTGACAATGGTACAAGTGAATTTCATTTCGTGAACATAGTTGATGACAGGCTTTGGGTTGATATAGGTTGTGCAGAGAAAAAGCTGGATGCGTGCAACTGTACAGTGTAAATGTCTTCTGCAGGGCAGCGTGCTTTTAATTTCAGTATAGTCTGCAAATTCTTTGCCCCTATAAAATAGGGAAAAATACCTCATGAAATCTTTCAAAATAACCAGCATACTCACCTCTCACCTTTGTGGTTTTTACCATTAAACCCCTAAAATCTCTTAATCGAGTTATGGTACCTCTCAGATTACATCTGTGTAAACGGTGGTAACTCACTCACATGAGAGCATAGGTATAAAGAGAGCGAGCGTGAGAGAGGGGAGGGCACGTAGAGAGGGGGAGAGAGGGGAGGGTATCGGAGGGGGTCTGTGACGACCCAGGGTCCGGATATCAGGTAAATTCGATAACATTTGGATCTTGCGAGGTCTCCCAAGAGAGGTAAAGTTCTGAAGGGATAAAAGGAGTGTGTGTGGTACATTGAAGTCTCATATAAAGTAGTAAGTAATTAATATTTCATTGATCAGGTTTGTTAAAGTAGTAGAAATAAAATTATTTTTTTAATTAATAATTTAAATTAACAGAGTCCAGTCTAAATAAAGATAAGTACAGTCTAACAGAAAGGAAAACGTACATTGAAGTTGGGAGAAGTTTGACGCAGGCAACGTTGACAATTACGAATTGATGCATTGCGTCATAAATCATGAGAAAGAAGAACGATCACACTTGAAAAGTAGGGATGAGTCTCGTGTCACTGGTTTAGTAGGGGTCATGCGGATTTTCACTGGAAACAACGTAGTAACACGTTAAACAGTAAAGTAGGAAGAACAGAAGTAACAACAGTACTAACTACAACAGTAAAGTTGTAAAAGCAGGAGTAAGAACAACTAAAGGAAAGAGTAAAGCAGTACTAATCAAAAACACGGCAACCGATCGAACCACGGCTCCCTAAGCTACTCCAAATAGCAACAGAAATGCGAATCCCGATCTCACCAAGTTGGGCGTTATCGATCCGTCGACCAAGCACAAGCTCCATATCTAAAGTCTACCAAAACAGGTAAAAGCTCTATAAAAGACCTACACAGTCAAGGCACGAATATACACGAGCTCATCGTTGTGTACGTCACACCAGACTGGACCTCGAGTGAAGCCACGCACAGGCTACTCGGAAACCAATGACAAAAACACGTGTCACGAGAGTTATGTGTCAAGTGACAGAAGCACATTCTCACTAGAAGAACATCCAGATGGGTCCACTGACGTCTTACACTGCGCCACAGGTATCTCCCACACACCGGGAACGGCGGTAACTGAGATACTCACAAAGAACCAAGTACGAGGAACAACAGAACTACAGTAACGAGTGACTAGTCAGGGTCACGCCCGTCGGCGCTCGTCCAAACGTCCCTGACCATGTGTGCACACACAAAGTCAATGCCTTGAGTCAGGCCTCTAGCTAGCTTTCCCCCCCAGTAGGATGCTACCGCAAGGCAAGGGGGCCCACGGAAACTAACTTACAAACCGTATATCGGGAACACGCCCCGCCACCACTCCTAGGTGGGTCGACACACAGGAAAGTGTCGTCAGGCTACGATAGTGGAGATTCACTAGACATAGAAACTCCAAAACATCAGTGCTGAAGTACGGACAGGCTAAGCACGCATTGTCGCACGTACTACGAAGCATCAGACACAAGGTAGCATACCAGACTGCCACCGGACTCAGGAAAGACAACTAGACCTGCTGACACAACGATCCTTGAGTCACAAGACTCGGGGTCAAGATCGTCACACATCACAGCTCACGCTATTAATCAGCCTAGTCCCTAAGCCAAGGTCACGATAAAACACGTGTAAAGGAAACGGCACAGGACAGCTGAATCCATACATCCGCATAACATGAACCACGGAGACCTGATCACTAAGACCCTCAAAACACATGGACACACAAATCGAGGTAAGACAATACCTCAAGACGTCCAAAACCGTATCTCAGTCCATACAGGATAGACGAGACACTCACGAGGTTACGTGTCAACCACTGGATCACACCGGGTTGACCAGAACCAATCATGACTCTGAAACATCACGAAATACTACTCGATATAATGGCACTCTCGGCCATCCCACAACATGGTCACAGCCCTCATAGGACGTCCAAGACATCCACGGGATTGCGGGCAAACCACAAGGTCAAGCTAAGACAATTAGAGGCCAACATCGGGAAAACAGAACAATGGGACTAAACGGTCACCTGCCTGACCGCCAGGAAGACCAAGCAGTCAGCCCAAAGGCCGCTAGCCAACCAACTACAGAACACAGGAGCATGCGGTCTATCGCAGGGCCGCATGGAGACCTAAGCGGTCATGGACGTGACCGCTTGACCCAGTCAACCCCCAAACCGACATAAACTAGTCAAACATCCAGGCGGTCTCCAACAGGGACGTCAGGAGCACCATGCGATCAAGGCTAGGACCGCTAGCCCGAACCGACTTAAAAACCCGTTGAACCGACAACGAAGCCTAGCGGTCATCCACTGAACCGCCAGGGCTAGCCTTGTGGTCTATCGCATGACCGCTTGGCCAAACCGCCATATACTCACAATCCAAACGGTCTCCAATAGACCGTCTCACATGGCTTATCAGTCCTCCAACGGGCCGCTAGCCAACCCAAACGGTCTATCGCATGACCGCTTAGACTCTAACCTACATAGAACCGACAGAACCCAAACGGTCACGGCTGGACCGCTAAGCGAACCCAAACGGTCACTGGTACGACCGCTTAGGCGACACGGCGGGAAAAACAGGGGAATGGCCGAATTCGGCTGTTCCACGCCCCGTTCGCTTCTAAACGAAGGGGAAACAACCCTAATAGCCAAATAAACCTTCCACAGACCAGAAGGGGTCCAAACGACACCAAAAACACAAGAAACGGGCGATTCTATCGAATCGACCCAAAATGAGTCACATGGGTTCCCGGGCTCACACCGGTCCCAAATGACAACCAATCGCGATAAAATCAACGGAAATGGAATGCTGACATGTCAGGGGTTCAAACGAAACTAATCTAGCAAGGCGAACTCGTCTCACACCCCCTGAACATGCTTTTGCCCAAAACGATGCCAAACCCGCTCATACGTGCATCGTTCGGCTCCAAACCGCGAGGGAACGTAGAAGAAGAGTAGGGCATCCATCTCCCTACCTCCACCGAAGTTCTAGCGCGCCGAAGCGACTAAACCACGCTGAAATCGATCAAACGAACCGAACACGTCGGCTTTGAATCCACCGAGGGATCGCGCCAACGCCACACTCCATCTATCACACCGTCACGCGCTAGATCAACTCCACGACGTCCCTGCCTCGCCCGTCTCGCCACGGTCGCGCGCCCCGCGGAGAGAGGAGAAGAGAGGAGAGAGAACGAGGGAGAGAAAGTGAGCGTGAGGGAGGAGAGAGGAAGGAGACAAAGGGTTAGGAAGAAAATAGAAAATTAGGAAATTTAGCAATTTCCGTAAAATCTGATTTTCAGTCCGAAAATGCACTAATTTAGAAAAATATGAAAAAATAGTCAAAACGATGCTTGGAAAGAATGCAATGCAACTGTAGCACCCCCGAGTCGATAAACTCAATAATAAACTCTCAACTGGGTTCCGTAACTTGTACGAGAGAAAAACTCACGCGGATCGTAAAACATAACTCAGGACCCACAAAAGCGATCTGAAAGCTCTCCAATAAGGATCCGAAAGACTCAGGGTCTTACAGGGTCTCCCTATCGGCATCGGCCCCCTCGACATGTGTAGAGGTAGAAAGAGAGAGTATAAGAGAGGCAGGGACGTGTGGAGAGAGAGAGAATACATCAAGTGTGTGTAGAGATAGAAAGAGAGAGAGATGATACATGTAACGATCTAAGATCCGGATATTGGGAGCAGTCTGATACCATTCGAATCTTGGCCCGCCGCCCACGAGTCGGAGGGTTTGGAAGGGTCAAAAGGTGTGTGTGGAGATACAAAGAAATATGAAATACAGCAAGAATAATAATTATAATTAATAGAAATAAATAATCTAACTATAGAGTCTAGTCCAACAAAGTACAGTCTACAGTGAAGGAAACGTACCTAACACCAAGTGAACACTCGGCCCGGCGAGCTGGCAACTACGAATCACCGCGTTGCACCCTTGAACCTCGAGGAGGAACTGCTACACCTGAAAAGCAGGGGGTGAGCCTCTTATCACTGGTTCAGTAAGGGTCTCACAGAATCCCAACTGTAAAACAACGGCGGTAACAAGCAGTGCTAAAGAAAGCGGCAACAATAGCAGGAACAACAAACACGGTAGCCGGTAAAATCTCGGCTCTACAGCTACTCCTACTGTACCGGAAACACATCCCGATCTCACAGTCGGGGGACAACCGGACTAACGAGAAAACCCTAGTTATGTTGTCATAAGGAACACCACGACACCTTTGTCGTGGAGGCTTGTCCTCATAGACAGAGGCCCGGCCCAAGACCACGCGGTCTGGGAACACGGTCACGACCTCGTCGTCGTGAACCCGGTGCTGTCTAGGGAAAAAACCACGGTAACCCTACCGGAAACCCTAGACCTCGGTGTCGGAAAGACACTCAGAAATCACCCGAAGAAACACGAAGGAACTCGTCTCGTGTGACAGGAGTACTGCCCACTAGAAGTAAGGTCGGATGTGTCTATTGACGTCTTTCCCTTTTTCTTCTACTATAAGAAAGATAGAACATTAACACTTGGAACATTTCTCCCAAATTCGCAGCTTATTTATACACCCACGATAGAAAGAGGAAAAGGCATCAAAACCCATGCTAAAACCACTTCAATATGTATCTAACACGTGTATGAATGCCCTAGGGGTAAGAGTGTCAAATATGAGTCAAAACAGATCTAGAATAATGGGTTTCGAACACTCTGAAAATGGGTCACCTCGATCGACCGGTGGAGAGGGGTCAACCGAACTTTCACAGGGGCTAGATTGGTGCAGTCTAGCGATTTCGGTCGATCGAAGTCCCTTGGTCGGTCGACCGAACCCTGATAAAATTTCAGACAAGTGAATGCTATTAATTCTGGTCGACCAAAACCCCTATGTTGGTCGACCGAACACAGTGCAGAAATTGAAAAACATTGTTTAAGTGTGAGAGATTAAACACCAACAACCCAACTATAAAATCCATGATGTATGAACATGAAAAACCATTAGAAAAACATGAAAGATATGCATGTAGGCCCTTTGCAAGTTCAAGTATTATATGAGAAATATGTATTAGAGGATAAGAGTGATATGCATGAAAACATAATTTCACATCTATGATTTGAACACTTTCTCAACCAAGCAAGGAAATAAAAAATATGAAGACAATTTAGTTTCCTAAATATGTTTTATCTTACTTTGCTGAAATGAAAGGTTTATTGAGACCCAATTGTCCTTGGGTTCCAAACATTGTTACTTAATTCTTTGTGCAGGAGTGTCGTACAGTTATGCATAATCGATGGTACCTTGATAGTGGATGTTCAAGACACATGACTGGAGACAGAACAAAATTATGTCTTTTGGTGGAAAAGGAAGCTAGTCATGTTACCTTTGGAGGGAACAATAAAAGAAAAATCATTGGTACAGGTAAAGTTGGTAAAAACCCCTCCAATTCTATTAAAAAAGTTTTGTTAGTTGAAGGTCTGGAATATAATCTTTTGAGCATAAGTCAATTGTGTGATAAAGGACATAAAGTAGTGTTTGACTCTTCTAAATGCAAAATTTTGGAACCAAATTCCAAAGAAACAAATTTTTTTGGTAAAAGAGTCGACAATGTGTACATGATTGACTTAGATGATCCATCCCACTTAAATCTTTGTCTTGCTGCATCAAAATCTGATCTTGCATGTTTATGGCATCGTAGACTAGGACATGCTAGCTACAATGTCTTACATAAACTTTTGAAGCATTCAATGGTAAAAGGTTTGCCTGAACTCTCTTTCAAACAGAATAATAAAATCTGTGAGGCATGCACCCTAGGAAAACAAACCAGAAAATCATTCAAAAGCTGAACTGAAAGTCTAGCATCTAAACCACTTGAACTAATCCACATGGACTTGTTTGGTCCAACAAGAACTGCTAGCTTAAGTGGTAATAGATATGGCTATGTCCTAGTGGATGATTTCTCTAGGTTCACATGGGTGTTCTTCCTCACACATAAAAATGATGCTTTTGATGAGTTTCAGGCACTCTACAAGAAGGTGAAGCAAGTTGGTGAGTTTAAAATTTTCAACATACTTTCATATCATGGTGGTGAATTTGACAATGCTGATTTTGATAATCTTTGTAGGGCTGAAGGAATAAATCATAGGTTTCATCACCAAGAACTCTTGAACAAAATGGGGTGATTGAGAGGAGAAACAGAACACTCATAGAAATTGTAAGACTCTATAGTTAACATATTCTTACCGGTATCAAAATATAAAATAATTCATGTGTTGAAGCTATTTTAATGGGCTTAATGGGCCTAGTTTAGTGGGCTTAGCCATTTTCTATAAGCTTTTAGAAGCTAGATAGGGCATATATGCAATTTTACTTCTTTTAATGTCTTTTTACAATAATTAATTGTTTATAAAAAAATGTCAACAAAAATCATTTTGTTGTGTTTTTGGGGAGAATTTCCTCTCTCCCTCTCTCTTTCTCTCCTACGCACGTCCCACCCCCTCTCTTGCTCTCCCGGTGGTGTGCTCACCCCGGAGCCTTGCAGGACCAACAGGAGGTGGCCTTGGCGAGCCCAAGGCGTAGGTGGCGTGGTGTCGTCGTCGTGGAGGCGACCGTGGAGCATAGAGATGGAAAACCCCGGGAGTAGGGCGTGGTACCTTTGTGAAGAACGACGAGGAATAGCGTAGCAATCGGGAAAATAAGTAGGGGGATGGATTACCCTTCCTCTTAGGATGCTTTATTTCTAATTGCATGCCCATTGTTTTATGTTTTCCCATGGTTTGAGTGAAAAATGCATGAACATAGTCATTTATGTTTTAATCCATGAAAATCACTCCATGGCCTTTGTCTTTGTGTTTTTGGGTGTAAAGATGCTATGGAATGGATGTGTGATGGCAGGAAACAGGTTTAAAGTTGTAATCCCATCGATTGGAATCGATTGGGAGGGGTTTCATTTGAATTCCCCACGTTTCGGGTTCTCTGGAAGGCAAGTGGTCCTTCCAGGGACCGTTTTCTTAGTTGTATAAGGCGGTGGACCTTAGCGGTCTCGACCTGACCGTTTCTTGTAAATGGCGGTCTTTCGTCCGGCCGTCTGTAGACCTTAGCGGCCCAGCAATCGACCGCTAAGCTCCTTCGTCACGATTGAGGCGGTGTAAGTGTAGCGGTCTAGACCGGACCGTTTTCCATCACTAGGCGGTCAGTCGCGCGACCGTTTCTTAATCAGGCGGCCATGTCCAAGACCGTTTTCTATTCTGTTCAATATATAGTGAAGTAACCATGTCTAAGCGGTCATGGTGAGACCGCCTGGGTCAGTGTAGCGGCCAATCGTTCGACCGATTACCTGGGCCTTGCGGCCCTGACTAGACCGTTTGATCCCTGCAGTTTATAAATTCAATCCTGCTTATTTAATTATGCTTTTAATATTGCATCTTTGCCATGTTTAAGTATTTTTATGAACTGTGGCACATTTTTTAAATCCCAGTAGAGTTATTTTCTCTTTCCTTGTGATGAAACCACTAGTCGTCGTAGCCCGACGACCTTTAGTGTTGGCCCACCTGGGAGAGGTGGCGGGGTAGTCCCGGTGTACGATTTTTAAGCTGATTTCTGTGGGGCCCCTTGCTTGTCAATAGCGTCCTACTGGGGGGAAACTAGCTAGAGGCCTAGCTCAAGGCATTGAGCCTGTGTGTGCATACGTGGTCAGGGGCGTGGACTGACACTGACGAGTGTGACCCTGACTAGTTCTTGACTTTGGTTACTGTTACGTGTCTCACTTGTCGCGTTCCAGGCTAGTGGAGATACTTGGGACGCAGTATAAGTCATCAGTGGACTCGTCTGGTCTTTTTCTGGTGGTCTTCTCTTTCTCCTGTCACTTAGAAATGTTGAACTATAATTCTATTGGTAGATTATGATTCTCGTGTTTAATTATTCGTTCGAATTAACATGGGATAAGATGGCATTTGTATTTGGCTATATTTAATTGTTCTTATACCTGTATAGCTTTATTTAACTGTCATTTTCCTATGCCATTGCATTATTAACTGCTTTTATAAGTTTAGCTGCGAGGTAGGGATCTACGTGAACCCTACTGAGTCTATGATGTGAGACTCACCCTTCCTTTCCAGGTGAGACGCAGTAGCAGTCCGGGGGTGATTCTCGTGCTTTTGACAGGCAGTCTTAGGTGCCAGCAGCGGTCTCTCCTTTATTTTGACTGGGGTATACCCCGTGTAGTTGTCTTCTTTTGACTCTTGTATAGCGTCTGGACTTGTAATGGATGAACCTGGACTATTATATGCATATATCACTCTGATGTTGTAAATTGCTTCCGTTTAAAATTATTATCTTAAAAATGCACGTGTAATTCCAGCAGTTGGTATCAGAGCGTGATTGGGGTGTTGTATAAGGAATTGAAATTGTAATAGTCCAAAATAAGTCCATGTGTACCAAGATTGCTGGCTTAGGATGTTTCTCCATGGATACTTATGGTTCTTTCATTATGTGTCTTTTCTTAAGCTTAGATTTAATGGCGCCTAGACGGAGAGTTCAAGTGCAAGCCAATGTGCCCCGAGATGTTCTAGGAGAAGAAAGTGGTTCTTCTATTCCTCCAGCGAATGTTCAAGGGCAAGGCCGTGCTAATCCTCATGCTGGTGAAGTTTTAGCTCCTCAAGGTGGTCGTGGTCGAGTTTTAAAGGAATTTCTCCTATCCACCCACCAACTTATGAAGGGCAAGCGGATCCTGATGCAGCTAGGGTTTGGCTGGATGCGACTGAGTGTGTGTTCCGTTCTATGGAATGCACCGAAGATGAGAAGGTAATGTTGGCGACATTTCAGTTGCAGGGGGTAGCGCTCGCGTGGTGGACCACGGAGTGGGAGGTGACTCTCAAGTCTCGTCCTCTTCGACTGATTACATGGAAGGAGTTTATTACTTCATTTGAGCGTACATATAGTCCAGCCTATCTTAGAATGGACAAAATGCACCAGTTTATAGAGTTAGCCCAGGGAGATATGACAGTCTTACAATATCAGAATAAATTTATGGAATGGGGTTGATATGCTCCCCATATTCTTGCTGATGAAGGGTTGAAGATTGAGTAATTTTTGCGTGGGTTGAAGTCGGAGCTGAGGCAACCTCTTATTGCAACCTGGGTGGCCGAGTTGGATGTGGCTTATATCAAGCAGCGGCATCATTAGAACTTGATATGGCGAGATTTCAAGGGCGAACCCAGGTTGAGCCAGTACATCATAGTGTACAGCGTCAGCATGCTAGTAGTCAGCCAAGTGTGATGGGGGTACCGTCTTCTATTCCTTTTGCCAGTGGTACTTCCTCTATGAAATCTAAATTCAACCGGATGTTCAGGAAATCCAAGAAGCAGTATGACCGGCAAGCTTCATCTGGTGGTGTACAATAACCAGCACCCTCTTCTTTTCAACGACAGGGATCGGTGGGCAGTCAGCCGAGACCATGTCTGAGGTGTGGTAGTAGCCATTTGGGTAGACCGTGTTTGATGCTAGTGGTGTGTTTCAGATGTGATCAAGTGGGTCACGTGGTTCGTGATTGTCCGTTGAGGCCGAAGCAGCCTGTTCCGTTTTCACAGCCACAACAGTTCCGACCTCCACCACCATCACAGTCACAGCAGTATTCCCAAGCATCAATGTCGTCATTGTAGCAGTCTACTGCAGGTGGAAAGAAGCAAAAAGGGAGAGTCATGCATATGACTCGTTCTGAAGTAGTTGCATCTCATCATGTGGAAGGTACTATTATGATTTAAGGTCATGTAGTACGTGTTTTATTTGACTCAGATGCTTCTCATTCGTTTATTTCTGAAGATTTTGTTGCTTGTATTGAGGAGCCGACATCAAAAATGTCTTGTGAGTTAGTTGTTGAATTGCCTTCTACGGAGTTCATGTTTACTCCTTTTTGTCTTGATGAGACTCCTATAGTAATTGGGAACCAACAGTTGCCAGCTAGGTTATATGCGTTGAAGCTGGTTGACTATGATGTTATTCTGGGCATGGATTGATTAGAGGATTATGGAGCCGTGGTTGATTGTAAAACAAAGAAGGTTTATTTTCAGCCATCTGGAAAGGCGACATTTTATTTTCAAGGTATTCGATCTCGTTCTCCTCGCTTGCTTATTTCTACTATTCGAGCCTATAGATTACTTAATGCGGGTTGTCAGGGATTCTTTGCTTCAGTAGTTGTTGTTGAGGCACCACAGTAGGAAATAGGTGATATTCCTGTGGTTTGTGAATTTCCTGATGTGTTTCCTAATGAGTTATTACCTCCACAGTGAGAGATTGAGATAGTAATTGAATTGATTCCAGGTACGGCACCTTTATCAAAGGCACCTTACCGTATGGCTCCTGCTGAATTGAAGGAATTGAGAGCACAGTTGCTAGAGTTGTTGGAAAAAGGCTATATCCGTCCTAGCTTTTCTCCATGGGGTGCTCATGTATTATTTGTGAAGAAGAAAGATGGAAGCCTGAGGTTATGCATTGATTACAGGCAATTAAATCAGGTGACTGTCAAGAATAAATATCATTTGCCCAGGATCGATGATTTATTTGACGAACTTCAGTCGGCATGTGTCTTTTCTCGAATTGATCTTCGATCTGGTTATTACTAATTGCGGATCAGGGAATCTGATGTCAAGAAGACTGCCTTTAGCACGAGGTATGGTCATTATGAATTTTTGGTTATGCCATTTGGGCTGACCAATGCTCCAGCAGCATTTATGGACTTAATACAGCGTGTGTTTCATCCATATTTGGACCAATTTGTGGTGATCTTTGTGAATGACATTTTGGTCTATTCTGCTTCTGAGGAGGAACATGTGTAGCATCTTAGGGTGGTATTGCAAACTCTACAAGATCACGAGCTTTATGCAAAATTCAGCAAATGTGAGTTTTATTAGGGTGGTATTGCAGACTCTACAAGATCACGAGCTTTATGCAAAATTCAGCAAATGTGAGTTTTAGCTTCGGGAAGTTCATTTTCTAGGCCATGTGATTTCTGGTGACGGAGTTACAGTTGATCCTGTTAAAATTGAAGATGTTCTTCAATGGCAGAGCCCTAAGACTGTGACAGAGATTAGAAACTTTTTAGGTCTTGCTGGTTATTATAGAAGATTCATTCAAGATTTTGCACGAATTGTCGCGCCAATGACTAAGTTGACACGTAAATATGTGCCATTTGTGTGGTCGGATAAATGTGAATAGAGCTTCAATGAGTTGAAAAGACTGCTCACTACTTCTCCAGTGCTTGTTTTACCTTCTGGCTCGGGTGGATTCGTGGTGTGCACGGATGCCTCTCGAGTAGGTTTGGGTGCAGTGCTTATGCAGCATGGCAAGGTCATAGCTTATGCATCCTGGCAATTGAAACGTCAAGAAGAAAATTATCCCACTCATGATTTAGAGTTGACGGCGGTGATCTTTACATTGAAAATATGGAGACACTACTTGTATGGTGAGAAATTTGAGATCTTTACAGATCATCAAAGTTTGAGGTATGTGTTTTCTCAAAAAGATTTGAATCTTCGTCAGCGCAGATGGATGGAGTACATGAAAGATTATGATTTTACTCTATCTTATCAACCTGGCAAGATGAATGTGGTAGCTGATGCACTGAGCAGAAAAGTGTAAATCAGTCATTTGCTAATGCAAGAATGGAAGTTGTGGGAACAGTTTCCTTGTGAGACATTCAGATTGAAAATTCCCCGTGATCCGATGGTAGCTGTTTTTACTAGTCTAGTGATGACTCCAGCTATTTACCAGCAGATTAGGGAGGCACAGCAAACAGACCCTGAGTTGTCTCGCATTGTGTTGATGCCAGATGTGGAGTTCTGTGATGATTCAGTGGTTAGATTAAGAGGTAGACTCTATGTTCTAGTTGATGATTTGTTGAGGAGTGCTATTCTACGTGAAGCGCATGGATCTCGCTATGTTATTCATCTCGGCACCACGAAAATGTATCATAATGTGAAAAGGCAATTTTGGTGGCCAGGTATGAAAAGAGATGTAGCTGAATTCGTGTCTAAATGTTTGACATGTCAACAGGTCAAAGCTGAGCATCAAAGGCCTGGAGGAATGCTTCAACCTTTGGAGATTCCAATGTGGAAATGGGATCATGTCACTACTGATTTTGTTGTGGGTTTACCTCGGACTGCACAAGGCTTTGATGGTATTTGACTGTTAGTTGATCGTCTGACCAAGATAGCAAGAATGTTACCAATCAAGGTAACGTGGAATGTTCAGAAATTGGCCGAGCTTTATGTTGCGAAGATTGTGCCATTGCATGGAATTCCAATGTCCATTGTGTCAGATCGTGACCCGCGTTTTACTTCTGGCTTTTGGCGGAGTTTTCAAAAGGCGTTGAGCACAGACTTGGCATTCAGTTCAGCATATCATCCTCATTCTGATGGTCAGTCTGAGAGGACTATTCAGACATTGGAAGATATGTTGCGATCGTCTTGCCTAGATTGGCAGGGTTCGTGGAGCCAACACTTGCCATTGGTGGAATTCTCTTATAATAATAGCTATCATTCCAGTATCGATATGGCTCCGTATGAAGCTTTGTATGGGCGTCCTTGTCGTACACCGTTAAATTGGTTTACGGATGGTGATCGACTGTTGACAGGACCCGAGATGGTACAGCAGTGTGTCGATGTGGTACGTCTGATCAGGCAGAAGATGTTGACATCCTAAAGTCGACAGAAAAGCTATGCAGATCGGCGTAGAAGACCATTGTAGTTTGATCCCGGAGATTCTGTTTTTGTGAAAATATCTCCAATGAAAGGCGTGTTGAGATTTGAGAAGCGTGGAAAGCTTAGTCCCCGATATAATGGTATGTTTCCTATCTTGGAGTGTGTGGGCCAAGTGACTTATCGACTTCAATTGCCATCGGCAATGCAAGCAATCCACGATGTGTTTCATGTTTCCCAATTAAGGAAGTATATTTCTGATGCATCTCATGTATTAGATGATTCAATGTGGCCTGAGGTGACAGCGGATCTATCCACACCAGAGTTTCCAATTTGGATTGAGGATCATCGCGAACAACGACTGAGGACTAAGGTTATCCCTCTGGTAAAGGTGGTATGGCAACGTCACTCCGGTAATGAGGCTACTTGGGAACGTGAAGACGAAATGCGTGAACAATTTCCATTTTTATTCGATTAAGGTATATCTCTTCAGTTCTCTCCTCGTGTTTCCTTATAAATTTCGAGGACGAAATTTATATTAGGAGGAACTGTAAGACTCGGTAGTTAACGGATTCTTATCAGTATCAAAATATAAAATAATTCATGTGTTAAAGCTATTTTAATGGGCTTAATGGGCCTAGATTAGTGGGCTTAGCCATTTTCTATAAGCTTTTAGAAACTAGATAGGGCATATATGCAATTTTACTTCTTTTAATGCCTTTTTACAATAATTAATTGTTTATAAAAAAATGTCAACAAAAATCATTTTGTTATGTTTTTGGGGAGAATTTCCTCTCTTCCTCTCTCTTTCTCTCCTACGCACGTCCCACCCCCTCTCTTGCTCTCCCGGTGGTGTGCTTACCCCGGAGCCTTGCAGGACCAACAGGAGGTGGCCTTGGCGAGCCCAAGGCGTAGGTGGCATGGTGTCGTCGTCGTGGAGGCGACCGTGGAAGGTAGAGATGGAAAACCCCGAGAGTAGGGTGCGGTTCCTTTGTGAAGAACGACGAGGAACGGCGTAGCAATCGGCAAAATAAGTAGGGGGATGGATTACCCTTCCTCTTAGGATGCTTTATTTCTAATTGTATGCCCATTGTTTTATGTTTTCCCATGGTTTGAGTGAAAAATGGATGAACATAGTCATTTATGTTTTAATCCATGAAAATCACTCCATGGCCATTGTCTTTGTGTTTTTGGGTGTAAAGATGCTATGGAATGGATGTGTGATGGCAGGAAACAAGTTTAAAGTTGTAATCCCATCGATTGGAATCGATTGGGAGGGGTTTCATTTGAATTCCCCACGTTTCGGGTTCTCTGCAAGGCAAGCGGTCCTTCCAGGGACCGTTTTCTTAGTTGTATAAGGCGGTGGACCTTAGCGGTCTCGGCTTGACTGTTTCTTGTAAATGGCGGTCTTTCGTCCGGCCGTCTGTAGACCTTAGCGGCCCAGCAACCGACCGCTAATCTCCTTCGTCATGATTGAGGTGGTGTAAGTGTAGCGGCCTAGACCGGACCGTTTTCCATCACTAGGAGGTCAGTCGTGCGACCGTTTCTTAATCAGGCGGCCATGTCCAAGACCGTTTTCTATTCTGTTCAATATATAGTGAAGTAACCATGGCTAAGCGGTCATGGTGAGACCGCCTGGGTCAGTGTAGCGGCCAATCGTTCGACCGCTTACCTGGGCCTTGCGGCCCTGACTAGACCGTTTGATCCCTACAGTTTATAAATTCAATCCTGCTTATTTAATTATGCTTTTAATATTGCATCTTTGCCATGTTTAAGTATTTTTATGAACTGTGGCACATTTTTTATATCCCAATAGAGTTATTTTCTCTTTCATTGTGATGAAACCACTAGTCGTCGTAGCCCGACGACCTTTAGTGTCGACTCACCTGGGAGAGGTGGCGGGGTAGTCCCGGTGTACGGTTTTTAAGCTGATTTCTGTGGGCCCCCTTGCTTGTCAGTAGCGTCCTAATGGGGGGGAAACTAGCTAGAGACCTGGCTCAAGGCATTGAGCCTATGTGTGCATACGTGGTCAGGGGCGTGGACTGACACTGATGAGTGTGACCCTGACTAGTTCTTGACTTTGGTTACTGTTACGTGTCTCACTTGCCGCGTTCCAGGCTAGTGGAGATACTTGAGACGCAGTATAAGTCGTCAGTGGACGCGTCTGGTCTTTTTCTGGTGGTCCTCTCTTTCTCCTGTCACTTGGAAATGTTGAACTTTAATTCTATTGGTAGATTATGATTCTCGTGTTTAATGGCATTTGTGTTTGGCTATATTTAATTGTTCTTATACCTGTATAGCTTTATTTAACTGTCATTTTCCTATGCCATTGCATTATTAACTGCTTTTATAAGTTTAGCTGCGAGGTAGGGATCTGCGTGAACCCTACTGAGTCTATGATGTGAGACTCACCCTTCCTTTCCAGGTGAGACGCAGTAGCAGTCCGGGGGTGATTCTCGTGCTTTTGACAGACAGTCTTAGGTGCCAGCAGCGGTCTCTCCTTTGTTTTGACCGGGGTATGCCCCGTGTAGTTGTCTTCTTTTGACTCTTGTACAGCGTCTGGACTTGTAATGGATGAACCTGGACTACTATATGCATATATCACTCTGATGTTGCAAATTGCTTCCGTTTAAAATTGTTATCTTAAAAATGCACGTGTAATTTCAGTTCATTATGCACCTCCTTAAATAATCCTCCCAACCCTTACGGGGCCTCATCAACCTCTTGGGTGGTGTCTCCGAGTTCTTGGTACCGGTTTACCGGTACCCGGATCTCCGGGTCGTTACAGAAATAGCTAGAATCTTGTTGTCTGAAAAGCAACTACCACGGAGGTTTTGGGCTGAAGCGGTTAACACAGCTTGTTATATTATAAACCGCTCAATGGTAAGGCCATTCTCTAAAAATACTCCTTATGAGTTGCTCAAAGGTAAAATGTCATCTCTCTCTCACATGAAAGTATTTGGTTCAAAGTGTTTTGTTCATAATAATGATAAAAGAGATTTAGACAAGTTTGAGCCTAAGAGTCATGAAGGGATATTTCTTGGATATTCTGATAGGTCCAAGACTTATAGAGTCTATAATCTCAAAAGTTTAACTGTGGAAAAGTCACCCCATGTCACATTTGATGAAACTAATGATGACAAATCTTACAGGAAAGATGATGATGGGGAGTTCCTAGACTCCAAGGAAAAAGATGACCTTCCACATGAGGAGACAAAAGGAAATGGTGACCCAGAAGATCCAAGCAATACAGGGGTCATGGCTATAGGTGAAGATAACAATCCTATTGATATTAGAGTGCTTAAAGACCATCCTCTAAAAAATATCATAGGTAGCCTACATGATCCACCTAAAATTAGGTCACATTTCAGAATTGTTGATGAATTAGAACAAATTGCTCGTCTCCCAAATTGAACTAAAGAACATTGAAGAAGCATTGAAAGATGAAAACTGTATAAATTCCATGCAAGATGAATTAAACCAATTTGAAAGAAATAATGTTTGGCATCTAGTTCTTAGACCCCCAACAAAATCTGTCATAGGCACTAAATGGGCTTTTAGGAACAAACTGAGCGAAGATGGTAAAATAATCAGAAATAAAGCTAGATTAGTGGCTCAGGAGTACAATCAAGAATTTGGAATTGATTTTGAAGAGTCTTTTGCCCCTGTAGCTAGATTAGAAGCAATTAGAATTTTGTTTGCTTTTGCTTGTGCACATAAAATCAAATTGCAACAAATGGATGTAAAAAGTATATTTTTAAATGGTCTAATAAAAGAAGAGGTTTATGTTGAACAACCCCCCGGTTTTGAATGCTCATATCATGAAGATTATGTGTTTAAGTTGGACAGGGCTCTCTATGGGTTGAAGCAAGCACTCAGAGCTTGGTATGATAGGCTAAGCTCATTCCTCACTGAAAAAGGCTACATTAGAGGTAATGTAGACCAAACACTCTTCACATAAAGATAAGGTAATGATATCTTGTTAGTTCAGATTTATGTTGATGATATTGTGTTTGGCTCTACAAAGTCCAAAATGTGTGAGAATTTTACTGATCTCATGACCAGTGAATTTGAGATGAGCTTAATGGGTGAGCTTCAATTTTTTCTTTGCCCGCAGATCAATCAAAGTGATGAAGGATGCTTCATAAGTCAAGCCAAATATGTCAAGGAGTTGTTGAAAAGATTTGATATGACAAATTGCAAAACAATTGCAACTCCTATGGGAACAACTACATCACTGGATGCAGATGAGAAAGGTAAATTGGTGGATGTAAAGAATTATAGAGGTATTGTCACGCCCCGAACCGATAGCAGCGGAACGCATTGCTCGGAACATGGCAACGAACAGTCATGAATAATCAGAGCAATCATAAGACATAAACACAAGGCCAGACAATGATGACAAAATATGATTCTTATTAATAATCAAATGTCAAAATTACATAGCCGACTCAACTTACATAAGTAAAAGAAAAAGATTCAAGTACACTTTAATATAAGAGAAAAGACTCAATGACAGGACGAGACTCAAGAAAATAAAAAGACACCGACTCGATCTTCTAGAGCCCTCATCACTCTTGCCCTTCCCCCGTCTGATTGATTGTCTTCGACATTATTACTTGACAAATGTTAAAATAGGCTGGATGAGCGAAACGCTCAGTAAGAATTACATCTCTTATCAAGTAAGGTATAAGTGATTAGCCAATTAATTGTGTACATGAGCATGAAATGCATGAACGATGTAACTTGAAAATCATGAAAATCAATGTAGCAGAAAGGGTGATCATTCTTGAACATCAAAGCCAAGGCAGATATAAACTCAAGAGAAAAGGGAATAAATTCCCATGCAGAACCAAGGATAAGATGCCAGTATGAAACGAAGGCAGATGATTTAGATGAACATAACTTTAGAATTGGCCAGAATATATCAGAATTTCAATAATGATAAGTAGAAATAATCAGTCTAGCAGAATATCTAAATTATCAGAATAATAGAATAACAGAATAACAGAATATCAAAATTTCAAAATAACAGAATTTACAGAATAACAGAATTAGCAGAATAACAGATATACTAGAATTTTACAGATTTACAGACTTTGGTGCAATGCCACACCCAGAATTCACATGGTTTACAGAATGGACATCCGTCCTACCTGGCATTAGTTGTCACGGACCCACAGCCCTTAATATTTTAGAATCTTGCATTTATGGCCAACATAAAGTCAAAGGGTTATATTCTCAAAATATTGACAAGGAATTTTCCGAAAGGAATAATATGTTATAACTAAGGTGGACGATAAACGGAAAGATTCATGATTGTCACGCCCCGACGCGGAAAATTGGAACATAGCAGTTTATATCATTCATGTCAATCAGAGCATACATTGCCACAAGAGACTAAACCACCAAGCTAATAATAAAGAAAAATAATTAACCCATCTTTATTGGTAATAATAATAAGAGAAAGTACTTAATTACACCCGACTCCTTGTGTACTTCTAACTTATTAACGGAAAATACATCAACTCTAGATAACAACTCAACAACTAATCTAAACTTGACTTGAACATCATTCTAAATGGCTCGCTCCTGGAATCACTCGTTCCCGTCCCCATCGGAGCGCACGTCCTCATCCGAACTACCTGAAAAGGAAGTAGGATTTTATATCTCTATCATCAAGCATAATTAAAGTAATTAACCATTCAATTAGGAATAACGTTGCAATGAAAGTAATGATAAATAATGACAAAAGATAGATAGAAAAAGAATATGAACTTTCAAGTAAAGAATATAGCAAGTATAGCAAGAACTATTCATGAAAATTGCACAAAAATGATATATGGAATTGGCCATAACAAGCGCGCATGTCACGCAGGAATTTCAAGTAAATGAGTAAAAGTGGAATGTCTCAGACCAATCACGCTAGTCATGCACTTCGGTGCAATGCCACACCTTATCATTACAAACTCCCCAGGACATAAGTACTTTCGGACGCTCCTCCTAAGACCAGACCGGGCCCTTTATGATGCGTTGGCATTGAAGGGTTGGATCATAGATACTAGTCTAGACATTCATCACATTAAATGGCCAAGAATTCCAAGGTTTAAGCTCACGAACTTACTTCTAAGATTGAGAGAAATTCCAACATCATTGGAATGAACATTAGGTAGAAAGACAAGGATGCAAACAAAGATCACGCACGATTTCACAGCTCAAGGCCAACCTTGATGACTGCTACACGATAATAAAACAAGGGAAACGTATGAAATATCTTACCTGTGGCGGTCGATAACTGGGCTGCTACAGGAACGTGACGGTCTGACCTTAGTCCGTAACAGTGACGTGACGGTCCAACATTGGGCCGTTACAGTTCACAGGTCAGCCCAGTTTGGACTGGCCCAATACATAATTCAAACCACGTTCATGGGTTCAGGTCTTTGGGATACAACCTGTCCGGCGTCCTCGTGGGAATCCCAAGCGCACGGGGTCTTACGGAGGTCTCATAATAGTGGTCCTAGTCCGACGGAAGGAATATTAGGCGGAGAGTCCCATCTATTACAAGAATTGAGGCTTAAACAAACACGGAAAACCAAGATGGTGCGGTCAGTCAATCCCACCGGAGTGGAATGACTGTAAAACAAAAATGCCAAGACCAATATACATCTAGCATGGATCAGAATTTATACAAGTATTAAGGGTTTTTATCAAATTCCATATGATCATTCATCTTAGGATTATCTAACAACTGTCATGTAGAGAATAAAAAATTAATGTTTATGATCGTGATACTAGATTATCATCACGTTATGCGTTGTTACAGATCAAGATGTCATACTAAAACATAGCAAGTTCCTGATTCAAAGCGCATGAATTAGAGTTTAAAACACCCTGCCAGAAGAACGTGACAATCTATATAAGGGGCGTTACAAGCATGTAATGGTCTATCGTAGGGGCGTTACACAACAGAAATAATTAGATATAAATCTTATAAATTTTAAAAATACAGGGCACGTGACGGTCTATCGTGGGGCCGTTACACCATGGTGACGGTTTATCGTGTGACCGTCAGAGTTGTAACGGTCACTGAAAGGGCCGTCAGATCAATCCGAGTCCCGCCAACGGCGAACGTCGTCATGCCACGATAAAACTTCGATTTCTCACGATAGAGTGAACAAAATTTAGAGAAAATACCACCGTTCGAAAGAGCATTAAAAATCGTACAAGATAACATGCTTTGATTAAGACCTAAAATGATTAATTTCAACATTAGACTAGTTAACATGGAAGTTACCCTTTTTTGTATACCTCGGAGTAAAACATGAAATTAGAACAGCATGGTGTACGAAAATTAGGCAATTAGGTATCAAAAGAAAGAGCTCAGGAAGACGAACAAGATGGTATCATTAGATTTTCGTTTGACCTGAGAGACACCTACCTTTGCTTGAAGGAAAGAAAGACGAAAGGAAGGGTCGTCGGAACCCTAGGTACCGCTCCTAGAACGCCCAAATTCTCTCCCGTCCGATCACGATCAACTACGCCACCCGCCGCTGGTGCAAATAGGGTTCTAGAGCGTTGAAAGCCCTCAATAAATAGGACCTATAGGGACTCCTAGCGATCGAATTTGGTTGAAGAGTCCAATGAAGAAACTCCGGCAAAAATCTCGAATGGGGTTCTAATCCGCCGCCGCCGGTAGAAGCATCTAGACTTAGGGTTTTCGAAGAGAAACAAGGACCTATCAATGGGCTAGGGTTTGACTTGAATTGGGGCGCAAATGGGCTTAAATTGGACCCAAATTGCGATGGTTAAACTAGGTCTTCTAAATCCACTAAAAACTGCTAAAATATGAAATTGGGTCTTCACGAATTTTATTTTGGGCTCTTACCTGAAGACAAAGTTATTACAAATTCAATTTTACACTAGATACGTATTTTTCTAGATTTTTAATAATTTCATTAGAAGTTGAGCCAATAAATAATTAACTTATATGGAATTATTATAATAAAAATACAGGATGCTACAATGATATAACGGAGTTTAGGGATTAAAGAACATGTAGGGATAACATGTCGATAAATCTCTCATGAAATCTGAATATTTTAAAAACTAGGTTAATTGACGTCCAAACAGGATGTCGCGAATTAAGGAATGCGTTTCCACTGTAGTGGGGGCCCATTCTACAGAACAGGTAAGCATGAAAGAATTAGCGTCACCTGGTCTGGACGCTGATTCATAAAATGGCGACGTCTGATCCAGATGCCAATTCCGTGCAGAAACAAGACTCTCAAAGAACGCCAGAATAATGCTCTATGATGACTGGGCGTCATGTTTCTTCATAGTGACACGACAAATAAAGTTTTCAGGGTTTTGAGGGTACAATATGCTCGGCTGCCTTGAGGGAATCCAAAACTAGCGGAGACTTACGGAAGTCTTAGAGAGAGAAATTTCAGTCCGACGGAAGGAATATCCGACGAAGGGTCTTTCAATCTCCAAGAAATAGTGTATAATCGTGAAACATCGTAAAATAAGGACTCTATCTTCGGACTTGAGATAGAAGTGCCATCAGACCCGCGGTATGGGTCAAAACCCGATAAAATTGGGAGAGCAAGAAATCGTGTCCGTGCAAGTGGGCATTAATTAAAGAATTCGCCTCCATTAAAAGAGGTATCAATTCTAGAATTAACTATAATTAAATAAAATTTATACTAATTGGCGTCCGTGTACGGAGGCGCTAGTACTTTAAATAGTGTCCATGCAAACGGATGTTAATTCTTTATTTATTCTATCATATTTTATTTTTAAGGAATTTTCAATAATACGCGTCTCTTTGAGAAGACGTCAATTCTTATCTTTTTTCTATTTAATTTAATAATTCAAAAAATAATGTTTCTTTAAAAAGGGCGTTTATTTTAATCGGCGTCATAGGGGTGGATGCGTAGTTTATTTTTACATAGTATTATATATATATATATATATTCCTTTTTTAAAGAATAAAGATAGAGATGAAGTTCTTTCAAAAGAATAAGAAAAAATAATAAGGGCACAAAGAGAAATAAAGTGATTCATAGGGTTATATGAAAACTTCAAAAAGGTCTTCAGCATCCTACGGTTGCAAGTTAATCACTTGGCCATGTTACCGTCTATTTAACCGTTTACTGTTCAGGTAAAGAGTGAACAGTGTCACTTTTCATTTAATGAGATTTTTGTCAAACAAATTATATGATAATATAGAGAAAAATTTAAAATCTTTATTCACGGAATATCATAATTTTATTACATCAAGTTAAAAAGATAAAAATTGGTAAAGGTGGTACGGGTGTTAACCCCGTCAACAGTATCACTTTCCAAGTTCAGATCTTTTCATACATCTAAATATATGAAAATTATGAGTAAAATGTGAGGATTTCAAAAATGTAATTATCAAAATTTTTTGACATAAGTTTGCATGATTAATTTTTTTTTAAAACGTAACAACGTGAAACTATGGCAGGAATATACATGCATTAGTCACTAATCTTTGGCTTAACTATTGAGACAACCTACGTAAAAGTTACATGGAATCATGAGACGTGCAAGGATCATGCAAGGTTTTCTTATTAACAAGTGCTTGCTTAGGTGAGAGAACACCTACCTTTTTACGTGAAGAGAAGGAAGACGTAGAAGGAAGGGAAGAAGAGCAGGCAGGAGCAGCAGCGCTCCTCCTTTACATACAGCCACGGGAGAACGAGGAAGCAGAGGGAGAAGAACGCCTCTTCTGCCTGCTCACGACCACAACAGTAATAAAAGGATGAAGCCCCCACGTTTCCCTTCGCAACCCACGAATGGCAGCAGCAACTCGGGCTTCGTACATTCGATGGGGTTTATTTATAAGGCTAGAATCCTAATAGGTGCTTAGAATCCCGGTGGGAATTATGTTTCCCATGCACACTCCTAATGGGTTTTGAGTTTCCATCGCCAGCTGAATCCTACTAAAACCACCGTCGTATCCCGCTTCATCAGAAAACCCTAAAGCTTCATACACCCGGTTCGAACGTGACGTGATAAGGGTTGGCCTTTAGAAAAAAAACATATTGTAAATATATTTATATACACATATCGCATTTTATGTGTTAGGGGTAGCCCCTTTTATGGCCCATTAGCATCTTATGGGAACCTAATAAGGCCCATTAGCCTTGGGTTTCTTTAAAGCCCATTATTTAAAGCTAGTTGTATTTGTTAAAAGTAAAAAAAAAAAACCTCAAAGTCCATTTGAGTCTAAGGTCTTTTGTCTTAATATTAATTGGATTAGGCTTCTTAAATATTAAAAATTTATTTATAGTGTATTTTTGTTAGTTAGCTATATATATATTTTTTATTCTTTTTTTTATTTACTATAATTTAGCGGGGTGCTACACCATCCCCCACTTAAAAGAATTTGATCCCCAAATTCACATGTAATTCATTTCCAAAATAATAGTGAGATATCTAATTCTATTCTAAGATCATGTAGGCATGCCAGCAAAGTGAACTTCAATCTAAGGAAGGAAACTCGGTTAAGGTTAAGGGGTACCTTTAGCTACCTCATCAATAGCAGGCTCGGCTTGTTTAATTGCTTGCAATCGTCCTTGACGCCATTCCTTATTACAGTCCTTCGCCTGTTGAGGTTGATCTTTAGGAAGGGGACACTCAGATATCTTATGCTCTCGGCTTCCACAGCGAAAACATGCTCCGTTCTTCCAGCGACACTTCTCGGATTGATGACCTTCATTTTCGCAATGTTTCCACTTCTCTTCCTTAAGCTTCTTGCCGTTTGGAATACCATTTCCCTCATTGGGCCTCTTGTTATCATTACCTAACCTTTTCTTTTCCATTCTCGCCTTGACCTTGTCGGATAATTCCATGGCATCTTCCAATAACTGAGCTCTTTTAACCATCTCGGCATATGATTGAATATCCATCGGTGCCAATTGGAGTATATATTGCAATCTCAACCTATTCAAAAACCGCTTGGCCTTCATCTTCTCGATTATTATCAAATGAGGCGCATATCGAGACAATCTAGAAAATTGGGCCTCATACTCCGGCACAGACATACTTCGTTGCTTGAGTGAGGCAAATTCTCTGGCCTTTCTCTCTCGATATCTCTCCGAGAAATACTTCTCATTGAAGTGTTCTAAGAATTCTACCCATATTCCCTGATCACTCGGCAAGGTTGCTTCCACAGAATCCCACCAAGCCCTCGCATCATTTTCAAATAGGAAGGTTGCCAAAAGGACCTTATCTTGGTTTGAACATTGCATTACTCAAAAATTTCTCTCCATCTCCTTAGTCCAATCTTCCGCCACATCAGGATTAGGGGTTCCACTAAACCTAGGGGGATTGAGACTCTGGAACTCACGATGCAATTCTCCAGCACCACGATGTGCCCCACCCTAAGCTACCTGTTGAAGAGCCCGAGTTAAACCCTGAACCGTCCTTTGCATCTCCCGCCATTGCGCACGCTCGGCCGCCATTGCTAGCTATCTAACCCTACAAGACAACCCGTGCAAGATTAGGCAAATTAATCTCATGAAAATTGTTAAGCCATTTTTTTTCTTATAAGCCAATTTTTATCACTTAACCCATGCTTCTACCCAATCTCACCGGGTGACAATAGGAATGGACCTATAACTTATGGAAACCTATAGTCAAGACCTAGGATTTAATAAACCTAGGCTCTCATACCACTTCTGTCATGCCCCGAACCGATAGCAGCGGAACGCATTGCTCGGAACGTGGCAGCGAATAGTCATGTATAATCAGAGCAATCATAAGACATAAACAAAAGGCCAGACAATGATGACAAAATATGATTCTTATTAATAATCAAATGTCAAAATTACATAGCCGACTCAACTTACATAAGTAAAAGAAAAAGACTCAAATACACTTTAATATAAGGGAAAAGACTCAATGACAGGACGAGACTCAAAAAAATAAAAAGACACCGACTCGGTCTTCTAGAGCCCTCATCACTCTTGCCCTTCCCCCATCTGATTGATTGTCTTCGACATTATTACTTGACAAATGTTAAAATAGGCTGGATGAGCGAAACGCTCAGTAAGAATTACATCTCTTATCAAGCAAGGTATAAGTGATTAGCCAATTAATTGTGTACATGAGCATGAAATGCATGAACGGTGTAACTTGAAAATCATGAAAATCAATGTAGCAGAAAGGGTGATCATTCTTGAACATCAAAGCCAAGGCAGATATAAACTCAAGAGAAAAGGGAATAAATTCCCATGCAGAACCAAGGATAAGATGCCAGTATGAAACGAAGGCAGATGATTTAGATGAATATAACTTTAGAATTGACCAGAATATATCAAAATTTTAATAATGATAAGCAGAAATAATCAATCTAGCAGAATATCTAAATTACCAGAATAACAGAATATCAAAATTTTAAAATAACAGAATTTCCAGAATAAAAGAATTTCCAGAATAACAGATATAACAGAATTTTGCAGATTTACAGACTTTGGTGCAATGCCACACCCAGAATTTCCATGGTTTACATAATGGACTTCCGTCCTACCTGGCATTGGTTGTCGCGGACCCACAGCCCTTAATATTTCAGAATCTTGCATTTATGGCCAACATAAAGTCAAAGGGTTATGTTCTTAAAATATTGACAAGGAATTTCCTGAAAGGAATAATATGTCATAACTAAGGTGGATGATAAACGGAAAGATTCGTGATATAACGGAGTTTAGGGATTAAAGAACATGTAGGGACAACATGTCGGTAAATCTCTCATGAAATCCGAATATTTTGAAAATTGGGTTAATTGGCGTCCAAACAGGATGCCACGAATTGAGGAATGCACGTCCACTGTAGTGGGCGCCCATTCTACAGAACGGGTAAGCATGAAAGAATTAGCGTCACCTGGTCTGGACGTTGATTCATAAAATGGTGACGTCTGATCCAGACACCGATTCCGTGCAAAAATAAGACTCTCAAAGAATGCCAGAATAACGCTCTATGATGGTTGGACATCATGTTTCTTCAGAGTGACATGACAAATAGGGTTTCTAAGGTTTTGAGGGTACAACCTGCTCGGTTGTCTTGAGGGAATCCAAGGCTAGCGGAGACTTACGGAAGACTTAGAGAGAGAAATTTCAGTCTGGCGGAAAGAATATCCGGCGGAGGGTCTTTCAATCTCTAAGAAATAGTGTGTAATCATGAAACAACGTAAAACATGGACTCTATCTTTGGACTTGGGATAGAAGTGCCATCAGACCCGCGATATGGGTCAAAACCCGATAAAACTGGGGGAGCAAGAAATCGCGTCCGTGCAAGTGGGCGTTAATTAAAGAATTCGCGTCCATTAAAAGAGGCACCAATTCTAGAATTAACCATTATTAAATAAAATTTATACTAATTGGCATCCATGTACGGAGGCGCTAGTTCTTTAAATAGCGTCCATACAAACGGACGTTAATTCTTTATTTATTTTATCATATTTATTTTTAAGAAATTTTCAATAATACGTCTCTTTTAGAAGATGTCAATTCTTATCTTATTTCTATTTAATTTAATAATTCAAAAAATAACGTTTCTTTAAAAATGGCATTTATTTTAATTGACATCATGGGGGTGGATGCATAGTTTATTTTTACATAGTATTATATATATATATATATATATATATATATATATATATATATTCTTTTTTTAAAGAATAAAGACAGAGATGAGGTTCTTTCAAAAGAATAAGGGAAAATAACAAGGGCACAAAGAGAAATAAAATGGTTCATAAGATTATATGAAAACTTCAAAATGGTCTTGAGCATCACTTGGCCATGTTACTGCCTATTTAACAGTTTAGTGTTCATTTAAGGAGTGAACAATGTCACTTTTTATTTAAAGAGATTTTTATAAAACAAATTATATGATAATATAGAGAAAAATCTAAAATCTTTATTTATAGAATATCATAATTTTATTACATCAAGTTAAAAAGATAAAAATCGTCAAATGTGGTACGGGTGTTAACCCCACGAACAATATCAATTTCCAAGTTCAAATCTTTTCATGCATCTAAATATATGAAATTTATGAGTAAAATGTCAGGATTTCAAAAATATATGTCAGGATTTCAAAAATATAATTATTTGACATAAGTTTGCATGATTAAAAATTTTTTAACTCATGTGTTAACTTTCACGTAAAACGTAATAATGTGAAACCATGGCAGGAATATGCATGCAGTAGTCACTAATCTTTGGCTTAACTATTGAGACAACCTACGTAAAAGTTACATGGAATCCTGAGACGTGTAAGGATCATGCAAGGTTTACTTATTAACAAGTTCTTGCTTAGGTGAGAGAACACCTACCCTTTTACGTGAAGTGAAGGAAGACGTACGTAGAACGAAGGGAAGAAGAGTATGAGGGAGCAGCAGCACTCCTCCTTCACGTACAGCCACAGGAGAACGAGGAAGCAGAGGGAGAAGAACGCCTCTTCTGCCTGCTCATGGCCATAGCAGCAATAAAAGGATGAAGCCCCCACGTTTCCCTCTGCAACCCACGAACGGCAGCAGCAACTCGGGCTTCATACGTTCGATGCGGTTTATTTATAAGGCTAGAATCCTAATATGTGCTTAGAATCCTAGTGGGAATTATGTTTCCAACGCACACTCCTAATGGGTTTTGAGTTTCTATCGCCAACTGAATCCTACTAAAACCACCGCCGTATCCCCCTTTATCAGAAAACCCTAAAGCTTCGTACACCCGGTTCGAACGTGATGTGAAAGGGTTGGCCTTTAGAAAAAAAAAACCTATTGTTAATATATTTATATACACATATCGCATTTTATGTGTTAGGGGTAGCCCCTTTTATGGCCCACTAGCATCTTATGAGAACCTAATAAGGCGCATTAGCCTATGGTTTCTTTAAAGCCCATTATTTAAAGCTAGTTGTATTTGTTAAAAGTAAAAAAACCCTCAAAGTCCATTTGAGTCTAAGGTCTTTTGTCTTAATATTAATTGGATTGGGCTTTTTAAATATTAAAAATTTATTTATAGTGGATTTCTATTAGTTAGCTATATATATATATATTTATTCTTTTTTATTTACTATAATTTAGCTGGGTGCTACAGGTATGATTGGTACATTTCTCTATTTAACTACATCTAGACCAGACATCCAGTTTAGTGTTTACCTTTGTGCTAGATTTCAAGTTAGTCTAAGAGAATCTCACTTGATTGCTGTCAAGTGTATCCTTAGATACCTTGCTGGCACTCAAGACTTTAGATTATGGTATCCAACATCTTGTGAATTCTCTCTCATTGCTTATTCATATGATGACTATGCAGGATGTAAACTGGATCGCAAGAGCACTAGTGGCTATTGCCAATTTTTGGGTGAGTGTTGGTGAGGACACACGCAGCAGCACACGCTGGGGTATGAGGAGCACATAGGCGTCCCTTTGGCTCGGGGAGGACATGGATGCTTAGATTGAGTTATTTATCCTTATTTCTTGCTTTCAGGCCTTGTTGGGCCCATTTTATTTAGTCCATGCGTGGATAATTAGCTGTTTTATTTACCCTTATTGGACCTATTGTGGGGGAGTTATTGGGCTTTTCTTCTTTGGGATTGGATTTGGTCAAAGAGGGTGGGAGGTTTGAATTGGTCAAAATGGGAGGGGCGCCCCTTCCATGGTCAAAATTGGTGGCCGCCCCCCTTCCTTGACCTCCTCCTTGATTCAAGGAGAAGAAACCTCCCCCTCCCATGCTTGGCCGCACCCCTCCGCTCTCTTGGTCGCCCCCCCTCCCCATCTAGCCTTAGGGTTTGGGAATTAGCCCACCCTATATATTGTCTTGTGTTAAGTGTTTTGGAACCTAATGAAGAATTATTTAGAGACAAATTTTGAGAGAGTGATTCTCTTCTTCCTCCTTGGGTGTGATGCCCAAGAACCCTCGATCCTGCAACGGAATCTAGTCAGGGTGCGACTCCCCACGCCAAAGGTGCGACGCCCGAGGTTTCCGTTCACGAGATCCACTCCGCGCTCGCGTGCAGATCCCAGATCTATCCTCCCTGAGCTCGCCCCTGGTTTCTGAATCGACCACAATGCCTTCTTAATCGGATCCGAATCTGGTGATTTTACCGGGGATGCTTCAGTAAGTCACGAACGTATCAGCGCTAGTTTCACCTTGATCGGAGTTTTGGATCTCCGAAAACAATTCTCTCCGTGAAGCCGCGTGTTGTTGCCTGTCCCTGCGAGAAAGATCTCCTCCTCCTTCTTACGAAATTCCTCCAGGCCTCCTCTCAACACCTTTGGGCCAGAGGCTTGGGTGGGTCGTACAACTTTCTATCTTCTTCGCGACGCCACCGAGCCCGCGCCATTCTGACACCTGTGCTGAGCGTAGCGAAGAGTTTGACAGGGCTGTGCAGGCCAACCTGTGCAAATCCGGCCCAGAACCTGCTGCACCTTGGAGGAGACTCCACGACTTCCTCCCTCCAGATCTGACCAAGCCCTTTGGTCAAGATCTTCCTCCAGGCGTCCCCGGCATTCCCCAGCAAGCGGCGCTGCGTTCCCACACCGTAACGCCCTTTTCCTATTTTTCTTGTTCTTTTGTGCAGTTCTTCCCAAGCAGAACCAGAGCTGCCTTGCAGACACCGTCATGCCCAGACAGAAGTAGATCCAGATGCGTCGATTGGACGGGTGCTTCTTCATCCCAACCACTGCGTGTTCCAACAGACGGCACCCCATTCTGACTTCGGATCAAGCCGTACTACCTCCTGCAAGTTGATTGCACGGGCTGGCCAGGGCGGGCAGAACTGACCGGTCCGGAACCAAGCTTCACCTCCTCGTCTCCTCGTCTTCATCGAGTGCTGCCTGTCAACCCATGCTCCCGCAGCCCCGAGTTTAGCGTTTGTAGCCTATTATCTCCTCGAGAGGAGTGGACATTATTATTTGGATTGTATTATTACTCTTTTATTGTGTATCGGGATTGTCAGACTCGGTCGGGGTTTCTTCCCCACGCACTAGTCGTGGAGGTACGTACGACGTTCCTTTTCCCAACAGTTGCTTATTTAGTATGCTTTCATATATGCCGTGCTTGTGCGAATAGGGCCCCTAGCCAGCTATGAATCACCGCAGTTGCTTATTTAGTATGCTTCCATAGCCCCAGTCGAGCCCCGAGCCCGAACTGGATCACCCTAGGCGACATTGGTTCCTTAATCACTGCGATCCCACGCTCCCCTCACAGGGATGATCATTGGGCTAGAGAGTTTCTTATTGAGAGACGCCTCCACTCGAAGGAACGCCACGGAGGTCAGCCGCCCGGCTTACCTTTAGCGTGCAAGTGCTGGCCGCACTTCGAGTTGGTCATAGGTCCTAGCCCGTTTGAGTCCCGTCCCGCATCAAATTGGTATCAGAGACATAGGTTCGTCTAGGGTAGGTTTGCATTTTAGTCCGCATCCAAAATAAGTCGCATCAATTTTGAGTCTAGGGCATCATGTGAGTCTGCATGCATGATTGATCTAGTGGTATATTGAATAGTGTTTTCGGAAGGGCAGATCCGGTCTATCTTGTAGATCTCACTATGCGAGAGGGTTACCCCCACCTAGTACCCTTGTCAGTCACCCAGTTGTCCCATCTAGGTCTTGCATCTGCATGTCCAGCTACCCGCCAGCCCCATGGCGATTCCCCGAGACCATGTGTCAGATTGGTCATCCCTAGTGGCCCAATTCCAGGCTCTTATGGCCCGACCCCCGGGTCTCGCCCCTACCATTCAACCACTGGTTGACCCGATCCCTATGCCGACGACCGAGACGTTCCAGCGCCCTATCATGTCCACTACTATTCTACCTAATGGGTCGCATACGGAGATCGACTTCATCAGTAGGGTGTCGTCTAATTGTGTCTCACAGGATATTGTTGAGTCTCTCTCTAAGACTGGGGAGATTGTTCTCAATGGTGGCTTAGCTTTCATTGAGTTCCAACAGAGGTTCGGCCCCATTCTGTATCACGATGGAGGATGGTGCAAGATCGGCACACTTACTGGTCCATGCATCATTTTAGGGAAAACTTGGTTGGAAGAGAGGAGGGCGATCATCAACCTAGACAGGAGGACCTGCACCTTACACCCACCTCACCTGCCCGACGAGTTCGTCTTCCACGATGGCGTTCAGCCGACCACCTCCGTGTCGCCAGCCACCCGCTGTCAGCAGTATGCTCTGCCTCCAGGCTCACGCCCGCCACCACTCCCGGGGCCCTCCCCTGTGGCCCCCTATAGTGGGATTGGCCATTTCTCCTACCAATGTCCTTCACGTTCCCCTATCTTAGAGGACACACATTCGGAGGATGCCCCACCTGGGCTTATTCCAGTGAGTTACGAGGCTGACCAGGAGTTGGCCGAGGAGTACCTCGCTGAGGTTGAGGGGTTAGAGGGTGATCCCATAGAGCGCCTAGTGGGCCAGGGTGAGGCGCCAACCAACGACTCTATTTTGTTAGTCAACCCAGCCCCACCAGTCGTCCCCGTGCAGCCACTTGCCATTACTTTACCCACCAACCCGGTGCCATCCGACGACCGAGCGCAGCTAGTCACCCCTATATATTTCACCAGTCATCCCGGAGCGGTCTGTCCCGCCTACCTTGTCCACGGTGGATGTGCCATCCGCCGACCCCATGCAGTCAGCCACCCCCCTCTTGACCGAACTGCCGTCATCCATCCCTATGCCACCTGACGGGCCAACGCAGCCGGTCATCCCGGTCGCACCAGTCGTCCTGGCTCCACCAGCTGCCCCTACCTTGCCCATCATTGAAGAGCTCGTTGATAGCCACAAACCCCGTCGTTAAAAAACCGTGCCACAATTTAAAATTTAACCGAACTCACTCACTTAAAAAGATTGAAATTAAAGTAAAGTGGTGAATACAGGTCGATCCTACGGAGAAGAAATATTTTCAAAATAGAATGGAGGAAAACTCTTATATTTGAAAGATCCGAAGTTTTGAGTGAGATTAAATTAAAGAAAATGAAAATTACATGGAAGTAACTAATTAAAGAATATGAGAGGGTTAAGATTAGAAATTGGAAAGAGAGAGAGAAAAACTAAGAAGACACAATTTGCACAAAATTTGAATTTTATTGCTATGAAAGGTGTCAAGTATAATTATATGAAAATTAAAAATACAACTTGAAAATAAAAGAGAAGGAGGAAGAAATAGAAGCCAAGATGATGATGAATAGTCACCGTCTCTGCCATGTCGAGCCTTAAAATTTCACCCCGCCGTGGAAGTAGACGCCGCCGAGAAGACCGAAGGAAGAAGATCCGCCTTGGGATGTGGGAAGAAATATGGAAGAGGGAGAGATAGATGGCAGAGGTAGAAGATGTTTAAAAACAACTAAAAGACATGTGTGCGTGAGTTTTTTAAAAGAGAGGGAACAGAGAGAGAGAGGAAGGATGGGCTATGATGGAGGAAAAGTAAAACACAGAAAAATTAAAGTGAAAATAGAGGGTTAGAAGAAGAAGAATAACTTTAAAACTAGAAAGATTTAGAAGAAGTGGAAGAAAAGAAAGTTGAAGATCTGAGGAAGATGAAGAAGATTGCTGAAGAACTCAGAGGCAGACGATAAGAGGAGGAGGGTGAAAAATGAGGAAGAACAAAAGGTGACTGCGTGGATGAATAGTGAAAAATGGAAGAATAGTGCTTTGAAAAATTGAAAATAAGTTGAAAACAGGAGAGAATTGGAGGAAGAAGAAGAAGAAGAATTTGTAGAGAACTTAAAAAACAAAGAACTTTACGGAAGAAATAAATTTAATAAAATGACTAGAAAAGCATGAAAATAAGGCTAGAATCTAGGCGGCTAACTCCTTTCCATGGTCTCTCTGCAGCCTTTATATAGTGCACGGTAGAACCCACGATCGTGGCATATTGGATATGTTTCAAATCTGGCTTTCCAGCATCAAGGATCGATCAAAGGAGGTAACTTGCCATGAATAGAATCCTCTTTTCCTCAAACAAGTGAAGATAGGCTCGAATCTTAGAAGATAATTGTTGTGCCTCTTAGGCACAAGCATGTGCATTGTGTTTTGATGATAGCATGCTGATTTGTTTTGATGATTGTAACACAGTCAGTGCATTATGATATTGTGTTTTGAATATGGCTGCTGATATGATTGCATAGGACTGTGTCTGATATACAGCATTGAATGCATGAGTTTGCATGTGTATTGCATGATGCGTTGACGCATGGGATTATTGCGTCAACTCACTGGTCTGTCCCAGAGCTGGTCTATAAAATGTGTCAACTGGTGCGTCGACGCAGTGGACTCAATGCGTTGATGCATTGGAATTATTTTGAAAGAGCTCTTGCTTTGCTTCATACATTAGTCTTGAAGTCTGTACAGCCAGTGCACTTGCAAAGTTCATACATTGAACTGTGGCTTGCACTGTTCATGAGTTGGGTAGCAAAGTCTATACACTGCAGGGTAAAGCCCAATGTCTAGGCATTGCTGCATCGCTTGCATTTCAGAGTCTATACATTATGCATGTTTGCGTTGAAGTCTATACAGAGTCTGCATCTTTGGAAAGTCTATACAGACTTCAGCGTAAGTGTGTACAGCGGCTGTCTTCAATTTGAAGTCTGTACACTCCACATCTTTTGCTACAGGAACCAAGTCTACACACTCCCGTTCAAATCCTTCTAAGTCTGTACATTGCCTTTATGCTACAAAGTCTGTACAGTGGGCAAGGGTGTACATCCACCAGTGAACACATCAAGTCTATACACCGCCTGTGTTCATCTGAGTCTTATGATGTCTTTATATTCATTAAGTCTATACATTGCGTTGTGCATACTTTACATTGCTTTCGCCTTCACAGCAAAGTCTATACAATGCAATGCATATACTTAGAACTAATGACTTTGTTTCATCTGTCTGACAGGGACTGAAGAGGCTAATGAACCCCTTAACGTGAGAGGGCTGAAGCCATCTAAGTTCAGATGCTGGAACACTAATGCATCAACGCAGCATGATGAGAGCGTCGACGCAGCATGCCCATCTGCTGAAGACTTGATCACTGGATCATCAATGCGTCAACGCCACGGGTTGGAAGCGTCGACGCAGCAGTTAAAAAGGCTAGGCTGTTTGTTCACTGGAACGTATCCATGCGTCAACGCCATTGCTAGACAACGTCGACGCAGCCATTGAGCCTGATAGGCATCTACCTCGGAGACAGTTTAGAAGGTTAACGCTGGAGTTCTTAGCGTCCACGTAGCATGCAAACAAGCCGAACTATTAGTTACAGAAACACACCACTGCGTCAACGCTTTAGCCTAGCAGCATCAACGCAGCATGTCTATCCGCCAAATACATTGATCACTGGACTGCCGATGCGTCAACGCAGCAAGCTGATGGAGTCAACGCAGCAGACTTGAGTTTCATAGGTTGAAGAACTCTGAAGGCTGCGTCAACTCCTTGGAGCAAGTGGGTTGACGCCATCTAACTCCAGTTGCTGAGCGTACTGGTGCTGGGCACGTGATCCGAGGATAAGAATAGTGTCCAGATGAGGACACGTGTACTGACAGCCTGCTGGATGCTGCCACGTGGTCCGAATTCTTAGGGCGGGAACTGTGGAAGCCACACGCGCCCTGGCTGCTACTGCTGCTGGTATATAATGGAGCCTTCGTCTTCAGATGGAGGTTGATCGTGATCGAAGCCAGAGAGCAGAAGCTGAGAGAAGAAAAAGGGAAAAAGAAGAGAGAGCTTCCACGATCGAGCAGAAGAAAAGAAAAAGAGAGAAAAGGAGAACAGAGATCGAGAGAAGAAGAGAAGTGCAGCAGAGAAGAAAGAGAAAGAGAGAGAGTGAAGAAAGAGAGTGAGATCGAGGGAAGAAGAGAGAGAGAAAGAGAGGGAGTTCGTTCCTCAGATCTTTGGTTCAAAACCAGATCTGAGGTTGCTCATTGTTAGAGCTATATTTCGTGCTTCATTGTTCAACTTTGAGTTGCTGTGTTTCCATCTTTTCTGTTTTCTATTTTACATCTTTGTTCAAGCTATTAGTCAGCGGATTGCAGAGGTGCTGCCTCTGGACGGCTAAGCTGTATTGCCCAGCGGTTTGCAGTGGAGGATTCCACTGGACAGCAAGCTGTGTTGCTCAGCGGGGCGAGGAAGATTCCTCGGACGGCAAGCTGTGTTGCCCAGCGGTTGTAAGGCAAGCTGTGATGCCCAGCTGTTCAAGCTGTGAGTCAGCGGAAGCCACACTCGGTTTGAGTGTGGGGTGGATGTAGGTCTGCTGGACCGAACCACCTAAAAACCCATTGTGCAGTGGTTTGATATATTTGTGGTTTGCTTCCGGTAGATGATTGATTAGGGGCGCACTAAGTGTTGGCTTTCTGGTTGAGCAGAAAAGTTGATTAGCTCTCTTAGAGTGTCTTAATCTGTTAAGTAATCGAAATTCAAATTGAGCTATAGTTCGTCTAACTTGTCTTGTTAGAGTGCTCACTATCTGTTTGTTTAATTCCGCATCTGCTAATTAGTCTTCCAGAATTGATAAATATGTCTAGTTAGCATTCTAAATAGTTAGCGAGCCTAATATGTTAATTGGGTGAAAGTTTTTATAGGCCATATTCATTCACCCCCCCTTCTGAATACTAGCACCGAACCCAACAATTGGTATCAGAGCAGGTCTCTGATCTATCAGATCTAACAATCTGCAGAGGATCCTGCTAGTGTTTAGTGCATTTCAGAGTGGGTCTTTTGAAATCGTGTGTTGCTTCATTGAGTTGTGCTTTGCCTTGCTCATCTGTTTTTGGTGTTATTTGAGTTGATTCATTGTGCTTAATTAGTGTTCTTCCTAGAACTCTTATTCTGTCTAAAGCATGAAACTCACTGCTGATCCTCCGAAGTTTGAAGGTTCGGGTTTCTACAATTGGTTTAATCAGTTCAGAGAATATGTGATGCAAACTAATCCAGATCTGTGGATAGTCATTGCACACAGTTCCTATGAAGTTCCAAAGGATGAATCCTTATGGAAAACTTCAGACAGACAAAAATTCTCTGATAATCAGAAGGCCCTAGAGCTAACTCAAAGGGCTATAAACACTGACAAGTTTCCATGTGTAGTCAATTGCTGCAGTGCCTCCGAAGTGGTCGAAATGATAGCAAGCAGCAGAACCCATGATAAAGTGAATTGTCTCATGGCAACAGAA
Source organism: Amorphophallus konjac (assembly GCA_022559845.1). Classification (NCBI taxonomy): domain Eukaryota; kingdom Viridiplantae; phylum Streptophyta; class Magnoliopsida; order Alismatales; family Araceae; genus Amorphophallus; species Amorphophallus konjac. The sequence continues at coordinate 252,347,188 of CM040118.1, read as the reverse complement.
GAAGACGAAGATTATGAGGAGGACACTTCATCACAGGTAAACGCTGATACTAATAATTTTTCTCTGGAAAATATGATTGAATTGAATGAGCATTTATTAAATAAATATGATAGACTGAAATCTGAAAAAAAAAAATAAGAAAAGAAATGTTGCATGAGGTTAGAAGTCTGAAAGTTGAAAATGAAAACTTGAAATCTGACATGAATAAAGAAAAAGATGAGTTGAACAAGTTGAAATCTAAGAATGAAGATCTTAGAAACAAACTCATCAGTGAAGATAATTCTTGTAAGGCATGTGCCATTCTCGAAGACATGATTAATGATTTTGATTCTGATGACAGTTTTCAAAAGGAACAAATCAAATCTCTAAAGGAAGAAAATGTCCACTTGAAAGATCAAAATAAAAGGTTAATGGGTCTGAATACTGTTTTCTCTGAAAGATGGTTGACCATTGAAAAAGGAAAGGTTGTTGAAAATGACACTGAACAAAGATTGAAACAGGAAATTAACACCCTCAAAAGTCTAAATGATGCTTTGCATCAACAAGTTATTTCTTGTGAAACTGAGATTGCAGATTTTGAAGCTAATACTGCTGATTTGAATTCTGAAATTGTAGATCTAAAAACCTCCCTGTCAAAATTTGCTAAAGGAAAAGAACAACTTACATTTGTGAAAAGTTCAGACTGTGCTATGTATACAACATTTGTGCGTAGCTCTGAGTTAGCTAGCACTTCAGCTTCCTCTTCAAATATGCCTTCTATTCAGAGAGAAAAGCAAAAATTGAGAAACAAATGAAAATTCAGAAAAAGGAAACAAAACAGATTAAGAACATGTATGCTGAGATTTCTCAGGCCAAACTGCCGCATGTTAAAAAGAAGAATGTGAAATGTTTCTACTGTGGTAAATTAGGTCATGAAATTGCTGATTGTTTTGTCATGAGAAATGATGATTTGAAATCTAATAGAATCCATGCTAAGAATTCTAAAATGAAGAAATTTTCTCATGATCAAAAGAGAAGAATAAAATGTTTTTACTGTCACAGAGAAGGTCATATCATGCATGAATGCAGGTTAATGAAACATGATAACATTTCTGCTAAGAAAATGCATGATAGAAAACTTCATGTTAGAAATCATGTTTGTCAAGGAAGGAAAATTCAATGTTTTCTTTGTGGCAAATTGGGCCACATGGTTGAAAATTGTTGGCATGCTCAGGGAAAGAAATCTAACTCTAAATTTATTAAATTCCCTATAAACAGAAATGGTTTTGGTTACAATAAATTTCTTGTAAACAATACTTCTCATGGAAATATTCTTGTTTCAAAAGTTCAGCATATTGCATGCTTTAACTGTGGAAAGCCAGGTCACAGGGCTGCAACCTGTTGGCTGGCAGGATACCAAAGCCAGACTAGTTTTGGTAAACAGAATTTTAATTCTGTTAACAAAAATTTTCATGCATATGCATTTAGAACACCTGCTCATAGGAATGTGCACAAAATAAATTTCAGAACTGCTGCATCATGCCACTACTGTGGTCAGATAGGTCATTCAATGAATGATTGTCATGTGATGAGAATTGATGACCTTCATGCACAGAAGTTGGCTACCATACCTGCTAGGAATGTCACTGTTAATTCAGGACCCAAGACTTCTTGGGTTCCTGCAGGATCAAAATAATCCAGTTGTTGCAGGTGTGCCTTGGAAATGAATAAGAGAGGTTAACCAAGGCACTCAAGAATGAAAACCCCATGATTGAACTTATCAGGTCAGTTCTGAACTTTGCTTTAAATTTCATCATCTGAAAATGCTGATTTGTCTGTTTGTTATCTGAAATTGTTGTTTTGCTTGGTTGATTTTTGATGCTCTTCTCATGCTGTTGTTTGCACTAAATAAATGAGATTGCTCTGCACTGCATATGTCATTTGCATGACCATCATGGTATATTAAATGGAACAGTGCTGAAGGGCATATGGAGTATGTCTGGATGCTACTGCCATGTGTGAGGTGGTCCTTGGATCGAGTCCTCCGCCTAGTACCATGGGTCTAGTTTTCATATAGAGCAGTGTATTGCATATCATAAATGTGAAGAAAATAAAATTCGAAAAGAAAAGATTCAGTGCACATCATGCATTTTGTCAGGGGGGGCTTGTTTGCTGTTGATTGATCATCATGCTCTCCTTGTTAGAACTGTTGCATACTGCATATGTAGGATAGTTCATATCATAAAATTTTGAAAAGTCTAAAAGGAAATTCATTGCACTTAGACAGGGGGAGCATACCTATTTCATATCTTCTTCACCTCATGAACTCCCTTTGTTTAAGTAACCTGATTCACTCTCTTGACTATGCGCTATTCAACTGAATTCTCTGCTGGTATCTCTAAAATAGCTGATCAGTCTGTATTCCAGACTCAGCTACTGTCTGATGATAAAATCTCTTCTGATGCTCGTCTCTATTGATGATTTACTCTTGCACCAGCCTATACTCACCTTTCACATTCTTCTCAGCTGGTGTGACTGAATTGGCTATACTATTGATTTGTTGGTTAGCTAAACTTAATCTTCTGATCTGAGGAACTTAAGCTGCATGTCATGCAATTCAGTCTGAGAACATTGTAGAAATTTCTATCATAGAGGTTTAAGAATTATCACTGAATCAGACTGATATAAGATTAATATATTTTCAGATTTGTAGTTAAATGAATTGAAAATATCTGAATGATAAGGTTTAATAAACTTTAACCACATGTGTCATGTGAACCTTAGACTCTCTCATCAGATATCTGAAAATTTGAATTCAGGGCTTCTTTGGTTAAGATGCATATAGTGTGTATTGTTGTTAAACATTAATTTGAAAAATGTTGACTAAATGAAAAAATTGTGAATTCAGAGCAATGACTCAGTCACTGAGAAACTGAGTTCTTTATCAATGAAATAAAGTAACTCATGTCATGAGGTGCCATAGTTATCTCTGATAAAAAATTCAGTGGAACAAAACCTGACAGAGCAATAGCTTATTTGTGTTGAGTAGCTGGGGAGTCTGGCCTCTGATAAAGGTGTCTTCTCATGTAAAAAGACACTCATATTGCTAACTCTGCTCTGAAAGTGAGAGGCAATGACAGTTATCACACTGAGTAACTGGGTCACTTCAACTAAGACTTGTTGTGCCTCATGTAAAAATGTGTTGATCAACTTAAATTGCTCAAGAAAAAATATAATGTGCTTCAAATAAAATTATCTTGAAAAATATGTCAACTCATGTTCTTGAAAAAGTGTTTAACTTCAGTACTAACATGTGTATTTTTCAAAGGTGCAATTGAGATCATATGTGTAAGATAAAAGATGATTGTTATTGAGTGTTTTCTGACTATTTGGTTCTTTTTTATTAAAACTTGGATTCAGATATGAGTATTGAGTTTAATTTGGCAAATTTGGTATACAGCAAAATTAAATTAGATTGGTTAAGCTGCAAATTCATAACCCCTTATGATAGAAGAGTCAAATCTTCTTAAGACTTATTGTTATGATGGATGCTTTACAATCCCTCATGTTCAGATTCTTTCCAGATAGCCTGATCAACATCTTGCTATTGATTGATTCATTGAGATGTATTAGCTAATCTTATATTTTCAGTTGATCCACACTTTTGGAATCTTCCATCATGTTCCACAATCAGCTCTGGTTCTGTTTCATTTTGTTCATGTAACCAGAATTCAGATTCTTTGTAATGGCAGAATTTAGCTTGAGTTATTAGATAACCAGGGTTCATTCCTGTGCTTCAGGGGGAGTTATGGGTCATCTACTTTTAAGGGGAGAATAGCTACTATTGCATGCCGATAGGGGGAGTTTGTTGCTCTAAGGGTGTTTGCATGCATAATGCACTTTGCACTTTTGTTTTTACTATTTTTCTCTTTTTGATCATGTCAAAGGGGGAGAAAATCTGTGTGTGACTCACTATCACATTGTGTTACCATCATCAAAAAGGGGGAGAATGTTGTGCCTCTTAGGCACAAGCATGTGCATTGTGTTTTGATGATAGCATGTTGATTTGTTTTGATGATTGCAACACAGTCAGTGCATTATGATATTGTGTTTTGAATATGGCTGCTGATATGATTGCATAGGACTGTGTCTGATATACAGCATTGAATGCATGAGTTTGCATGTGTATTGCATGATGCGTTGACGCATGGGATTATTGCGTCAACTCACTGGTCTGTCCCAGAGCTGGTCTATAAAATGTGTCAACTGGTGCGTCGACGCAGTGGACTCAATGCGTTGACGCATTGGAATTGTTTTGAAAGAGCTCTTGCTTTGCTTCATACATTAGTCTTGAAGTCTGTACAGCCAGTGCACTTGCAAAGTTCATACATTGAACTGTGGCTTGCACTGTTCATGAGTTGGGTAGCAAAGTCTATACACTGCAGGGTAAAGCCCAATGTCTAGGCATTACTGCATCGCTTGCATTTCAGAGTCTATACATTATGCATGTTTGAGTTGAAGTCTATACAGAGTCTGCATATTTGGAAAGTCTATACAGACTTCAGCGTAAGTGTGTACAGCGGCTGTCTTCAATTTAAAGTCTGTACACTCCACATCTTTTGCAACAGGAACTAAGTCTATACACTCCCGTTCAAATCCTTCTAAGTCTGTACATTGCCTTTATGCTACAAAGTCTGTACAGTGGGCAAGGGTGTACATCCACCAGTGAACACATCAAGTCTATACACCGCCTGTGTTCATCTGAGTCTTATGATATCTTTATATCCATTAAGTCTATACATTGCGTTGTGCATACTTTACATTGCTTTCGCCTTCACAGCAAAGTCTATACAATGCAATGCATATACTTAGAACTAATGACTTTGTTTCATCTGTCTGATAGGGACTGAAGAGGCTAATGAACCCCTTAACGTGAGAGGGCTGAAGCCATCTAAGTTCAGATGCTGGAACACTAATGCGTCAACGCAGCATGATGAGAGCGTCGACGCAGCACGCGCATCTGCTGAAGACTTGATCACTGGATCATCAATGCGTCAACGCCACGGGTTGGAAGCGTCGACGCAGCAGTTAAAAAGGCTAGGCTGTTTATTCACTGGAACGTATCCATGCGTCAATGCCATTGCTAGACAACGTCGACGCAGCCATTGAGCCTGATAGGCATCTACCTCGGAGACAGTTTAGAAGGTTAACGCTGGAGTTCTTAGCGTCCACGTAGCATGCAAACAAGCCGAACTATTAGTTGCAGAAACACACCACTGCGTCAACGCTTTAGCCTAGCAGCGTCAACGTAGCATGTCTATCCGCCAAATACATTGATCACTGGACTGCCGATGCCGATGCGTCAACGCAGCAAGCTGATGGAGTCAACGCAGCAGACTTGAGTTTCATAGGTTGAAGAACTCTGAAGGCTGCGTCAACTCCTTGGAGCAAGTGGGTTGACGCCATCTAACTCCAGTTGCTGAGCGTACTGGTGCTGGGCACGTGATCCGAGGATAAGAATAGTGTCCAGATGAGGACACGTGTACTGACAGCCTGCTGGATGCTGCCACGTGGTCCGAATTCTTAGGGCGGGAACTGTGGAAGCCACACGTGCCCTGGCTGCTGCTGCTGCTGGTATATAATGGGGACTTCGTCTTCAGATGGAGGCTGATCGTGATCGAAGCCAGAGAGCAGAAGCTGAGAGAAGAAAAAGGGAAAAAGAAGAGAGAGCTTCCACGATCGAGCAGAAGAAAAGAAAAAGAGAGAAAAGGAGAACAGAGATCGAGAGAAGAAGAGAAGTGCAGCAGAGAAGAAAGAGAAAGAGAGAGAGTGAAGAAAGAGAGTGAGATCGAGGAAAGAAGAGAGAGAGAAAGAGAAGGAGTTCGTTCCTCAGATCTTTGGTTCAAAACCAGATCTGAGGTTGCTCATTGTTAGAGCTATATTTCGTGCTTCATTGTTCAGCTTTTAGTTGATGTGTTTCCATCTTTTCTGTTTTCTATTTTACATCTTTGTTCAAGCTGTTAGTCAGCGGATTGCAGAGGTGCTGCCTCTGGACGGCTAAGCTGTATTACCCAGCGGTTTGCAGTGGAGGATTCCACTGGACAGCAAGCTGTGTTGCTCAGCGGGGCGAGGAAGATTCCTCGGACGGCAAGCTGTGTTTCCCAGCGGTTGTAAGGCAAGCTGTGATGTCCAGTTGTTCAAGCTGTGAGTCAGCGGAAGCCACACTCGGTTTGAGTGTGGGGTGGATATAGGTCTGCTGGACCGAACCACCTAAAAACCCATTGTGCAGTGGTTTCATATATTTGTGGTTTGCTTCCGGTAGATGATTGATTAGGGGCGCACTAAGTGTTGGCTTTCTGGTTGAGCAGAAAAGTTGATTAGCTCTCTTAGAGTGTCTTAATCTGTTAAGTAATCGAAATTCAAATTGAGCTATAGTTTGTCTAACTTGTCTTGTTAGAGTGCTCACTATCTGTTTGTTTAATTCCGCATCTGCTAATTAGTCTTCCAGATTTGATAAATCTGTCTAGTTAGCATTTTAAATAGTTAGTGAGCCTATTATGTTAATTGGGTGAAAGTTTTTATAGGCCATATTCATTCACCCCCCCTTCTGAATACTAGCACCGAACCCAACAATAATCACGATCGGAATGAGCCCTTTCCGTTTAGAACTCTGATAAAAATGGCAACTGGGGCATTGGGCGTTTATTAAAATAACGTCCTCTCAAAGGGTCGCACAATCTTTATTTTCTCTTTTTGTCAGTTTTCTTTTTTTCCTAAATCCAGAAAATGGTGACTTTCCAGGAAGTCGATAATTCTTTTTTTCATTTTTCTTCATTTTCTCTGATTTTCCGTATAAATGAATAAGCGCCCTCTTGAACAGTCGCACATTCTTTTCCCCAAGAAATAGCGCTTTCATCGGCGGTCACACATTCCTTTTCATTTTTCAGCTTTTCTCTTTTTTCTATTTTCATAAATGAATGTACGCCTCCATACTCAATCGCAAATTCTTCATTTCTTTATTTTTTTTGTTTTCCAGCAAAATAAATTGGCACCCTTTTAGTCAGTCGCTATTTCTTATTTTCAAAAAATTCTTTTAAAAATGGCATCTGACCATCAGATCGCTATTTCTTGAAAATTCAAAAAATTCAAAACATCAATATAATTCTTCTCAGAATGACTTTTAAATAATTGTGCAATTTCTTGAATATTTCTCACATGATCATTTTGGCTAAAAAAGATAATAAAATGCATACAGACTTAAATAATGGTGAGAATGAGATTTGTCTTTATTAATGCACATCTTTATTCATTTAATGTCCAAAAATGATGAATGTGATGCAACTTATGATATGAAATGTAGCACTTATCACACCCCCCAACTTACTCATTGCTAGTCCCATAGCAATGTAAATAAATTAAAATTTAGGACTAACAAAAGTTTATAAAATCCATACTCTCATATCCAACTCTCCTTTTATAGAATCAACTAAAGATTAGGAATCTGGAATCATTAATGCATACTAGCCTTATGTAAGAAATTAAGGGACATGATCAAGAATAGAAATCAAAGCTCAATAGCACTTGTGCAGATGTAACTATCAAATTCACAACATAGACAATTGCATCCCCCGTTTGCTATTCCAAGCAAGTGCCTTTCAACCCTGCACCTCCTAGATCAGAGCATTAAACTCAATAGCTTTTTGTCTGCCTTATTTCATTGTCCATTTGGGATCTTTTATTTCACACACATGATGCTGCACTACCCTTCACTGTTTAACACGAACCTCGACTCTTGCCTTAGGAGAAGCAGGTCCAGTTACACAGGTCAAGGTTCCCTTTTCCTTTTGACGCGAACCTCAACACATCTTAGGTGAAGTAGGCCCGGTTACTAAGAATTGGGGCATTTTTCATGGTGTTCTTTTTCATCATTTTTTTATATAGTGCCATTGGCAGAAAGCTTATAAAAAAATCTCTTTTCTAAGGAAGTGCAGAGTATCAGACACAATACCAAAAATAGCAGAAGGCATGTCCTGCTTGTTTCATTAGCGTGCAATGTGATTTTTATTTTTCTAAAGTGCATATGAACTTTAAAAAGATTCTTACATCAGTTTTCCATGGCTAGATTGAAATAAGTTTTCCTCCATCCTTCTCCCTAGCCTTTTCTATTCCAGAATTACTTTCAATTTCAAGCATGGATTAACAAAAACTCATTTGGGATTCATTTTTTCATTTTATGCAAGAATCAGGTTGTACTATATATGCATCATGAAATTTTTCTCTCCCCCCCCCCAACTTGAATGACATTGTCCTCAATGACATATACAATTGAAAGCAGTAGAACAATGTACATAAAAATATTGCTCAGATAGAAGGATACAACCTGGTGTGCGGGATGAAAACTCCATAAATAGATGGCGACAACATCTTCTCCTTGGCCTTGACCTAACTTCTGAAACACACTTTAAACAAAAATATCAAATAACAAAAACCTTGGGTTGCCTCTCAGAAGTGCTAAGTTTTTCGTCTTCAGCCAGACGCATGAAAGCTCGCAAAAGATTTTATTCTGGATCATTCAAAGCAATGGGTTCCTTTAACATCTGCTCACTTTCCCAGTAAGGCTTTAATCTCTGACCGTTAACAGTGAAAATGTGACCATTTTTAGGATTCAAAAGTTTAACAGTACCATGGTCAAAAACTTTAACAACAATAAACGGTCCATCCCATCTGGACTTTAGCTTACCGGGGAATAAATGCAGCCTAGAATTAAAAAGCCAAACATTTTGATTAACAGAAAAAGTTTTCCTGTGAATATACTTATAGTGGAATGCCTTGATTTTAGCTTTGTAAATCTTTGAATTTTCATAGGCTTCATTTCTTAGTTCCTCCAGTTCATTAAATTGTATAGCTCTTTGGGCACATGTTTGAGTTAGATCAAAATTGACTTGTTTAATGGCCCAATATGCTCTATGTTCCAGCTCTACGGGCAAGTGGCAGGCTTTTCAAAGATGAGGCGGTAAGGTGACATGCCAATGAGAGTTTTATATGCAGTTCTGTAGGCCCATAATGCATCATCTAATCTCTCAGACCAGTCTTTCCTTCCGGCCTAACTATCTTATGCAGAATGGTCTTAATCTCCCTATTGGACACTTCAACCCGGCCACTAGTTTGGGGATGATAGGGGGTAGCGAGCTTGTGAGTGATGCCAAATTTGTGAAGTAAAGCTCGGATTTGAGAATTCATGAAGTGAGAACCCCCATCACTAATGATAGCTCCAAGACAACCAAATCTAGAAAAGATGTTCTTTTTGACAAATTTCATCACCACCTTATGGTCATTGGTCCTAGTAGCAACAGTTTCAATCTATTTTGAAACATAGTCCACTGCCACCAAAATATATTCATTGCCAAATGAAGGTGGAAATGGTCCCATAAAATCTATATCCCAAACATCAAAAATCTCTACTACCAGAATGGGACTAAGCGGCATCATATCTCTCTTTGAATTGTTACCCACTACTTGACATCTTAAACATGTTTTTGAAAATTCATAGGCATCTTTAAACGACGTGAGCCAATAAAATCCACTTTGTAAAATTTTCGCCGCAGTCTTCTTTCCAAAGAAATGTCCCCCACAAGCAAGATTATGACAGAAGTTTAAAACAGAGTGTTGCTCCTCTTTGGGGACACATCTTATGATAATCTGATCTGGACCCATGTGAAACAGCTCTAGGTCCTCCCAAAAATAGTGTTTAACCTTGGAAAAGAATTGATCCTTCTCCTGCTTAGTCCACCCTCCCGGAATTTATCTTACCGCCAGATAATTGACTATGTGAGCGTACCAGTGGGTTGAAGAGTGAGAGAAAAAAATTGTTCATCGGGAAAAAAATCAGACATAGGAGCACTTTCAGGTATCATTATCATGGACAGATGATCAGCTACAATATTTTCCAACCCCTTCTTGTCTCTTATTTCCAAATCAAATTCTTGTAGCAATAAAATCCATCGAATGAGACGGGGTTTAGCATCCTTCTTGGAAAGTAAGTACTTCAAAGCAGATTGATCCGAATAAACAATAACCTTAGCCCCTAACAGATATGAACGAAAATTTTCAAGGGTAAAAATGACAGCCAATAATTCCTTCTACGTGGTGGTATAGTTCAATTGAGCATCGGCGGGGGTGCGGCTCGCATAGTAGATCATCACGGGCTTCTTATCAATTCTTTGACCTAAGACAGCTCCAATAGCATAGTCCGAGACATCATACATGATTTCAAAAGGGAGCGACCAATTTGGAGATTGAAGAATCGGAGCTTGAGTTAAGGCCGCTTTCAAGGAATTAAATGTCTCAAGACAAGAATCATCAAATTGAAAGTTAGTGTCTTTGGCAAGCAATTGTGTGAGAGGACGAGCAATGGTGAAAAGTTTTGAATGAATCTGCGATAAAATCTAGCATGGCCAAGAAAAGATCAAATTTGTTTGACAGAAGAAGGAGGAGAAAGATTGGAAATCAAGTCAACCTTAGCCTTATCAATCTCTATTCCTCTTTCTGAAACAACATGGCCTACAACTATTCCTTCTCAAACCATAAAATGGCTCTTCTCCCAGCTTAACACAAGGTTTGAATCAATGCACATCTTTAGCACCTGAGTTAGATTTTCTAAACAGCTCTCAAAAGAAGTACCAAACACAGAAAAATCATCCATAAAAACTTCTAAAAATTCACCCACCATTTCAAAAAATATTGACATCAGGCATCGCTAAAAGGTGGCTGGGACATTGCACAGCCCAAACGGCATTCTTCTAAAAGCAAACGTGCCATAGGGACACGTGAACGTTATTTTCTCTTGATCCTCCGGGAAAATAGTAACCTGATTATACCCGGAATAGCCATCCAAAAAGTAAAAATACCTTTGCCCCGCCAACTTTTCCAGAATTTGATCCACAAATGGGAGTGGGAAATGATCTTTCTTTGACATCGAATTCAATTTTCTATAGTCAATACAAACTCTCCACCCCATTTGTAATCGCATGGGCACTTCTTCTCCTTTTTCATTAGTAACAACGGTCAACCCTGATTTCTTAGGAACAACTTGCGTGGGGCTGACCCACTTACTATCCGAAATGGGATATATAATCCCAACATCTATCCACTTTACCACCTCTTTCTTGGCTCCCTCCTTCATGTTTGGATTCAGCCGACGTTGCATCTCTCTGCTCGGCTTGGCATTGTCTTCCAAGTAGATACATCTAATACCCTTCAAATCTGTCACAGACCATCCTATCGCCCCCTTGTGCTCTTGAAGGACATCTAAAAGCTGAGACTCCTGAGCAGAAGTGAGATTGGAAGCAATGATTATGGGCAGAGTGTGGTCGGGGCCTAAATAAGCATATTTTAAAGAATCTGGCAGAGGTTTTAATGCAAGAACGGGCGGCTGATCCAAGGATGGAAGAATAGGTTCAACTTGCAATGGAGGGAGTGGCTCTATCTTAGAGTAGGGTGCGGAAGAGAATAGAGAATCCTGCAGCATGCTACCCTCTTCTAAGGTATCCTTCACTTCATCCAGATTTTCATCGATCAATTCCTTAAAAATATTAATAGCATTACACTCCTCATCCTGTTCCGGATATTGGGATGCCCTAAACACATTCAAGGAAACATTCTCACCTCCAAAAGAAATATCCATCATTCCTGTGGCACAGTTTATGTTGGCCTTCGCCGTAGCTAGAAACGGTCGTCCCAAAATAATTGGAGTATGCTTTAATTCTGGGGACAAGGCCATATCTAAAATAAGAAAATCAACAGGGAAATAACACTCATGAACTTTGACAATCACATCTTCTAATAAACCCCTCGGAGTTTTCACAGATCGATCTGCCAGTTGAAGGATTATAGATGTGGGCTTCAACTCCCCCAGATCAAATTGCTCATATATAAAGGTGGGCAAAAGATTTACGCTAGCACCTAAGTCTAGCAATGCTTTATCAAACGTAACACCACCTATATCACATGAAATTAGAGGAGCCCCGGGGTCCTTCAACTTTTTTGGTAAATGATTCATGACAACAGCACTTACATCTTCAGATAGGCGAATCTTTTGAGTTATCGCCTTAGGTTCCCTCTTCGGAGTACATAGCTCTTTCAGAAACTTTGCATATGCCAGGACATACTTGATCGCGTCCAAAAGTGGAATATTAATATTCACTTGTTTAAACAATTTCACTAATTCCTTCTGTTGAACCAACTTTTTCTTCTGAGCTTTTAACTTTAAAGCATCGGGAAAGAGAATCTTAGGAGCATACTCATGGGGTCCTTCTTCATCAACCTTTGATTTTCCTTTATCTAGCTTCTTCTCTCCCCCCTCCGGCTTCTTCTTCTCTTGCACAATCACCTGCTCCTCTTCATCACTATCACTCTCCACATGGGCTTCTTGGCCCGAACTATTACCAACATCCTTAGCATGATATGGATCATCTAGAATCTTCTCGCTCCTAAGAGTAGATATAGCCTTGGCATTCTCAAATTGAGGGCCTACAATAGGGGGAGGCTGAGGTTGGTTAGGTTGAAGAAGAATAGGAGGAGCTCTCTGAGGGAAACATGGGGGTTGATTCCTGGGGTTAGCCACTGGTTGGCTAGGAAGCTGACCTACCTCTCTCCTCATGTTATTCGCTGCTAACTGCCCTATTTGGATTGATGCTGAGTAAGGATGAGTTGTTGGAGTTGTTCGAATTTCTCATCAAAATGGGCTAATTAGGATGTGGCTGATATTGAGGTTGATGGAAACGAATAGAAGGATATTTATTATATGGGCTCTGAGAAAATGGAGCTTGATGATACGGGGCCTGAGCTTGATGAAATGGAGGTTGAGGGTATTGGTGTTGAGATTGTTGAAAAGAAGATTGAAAATGTTGGTGAGACTGATTTGGCACTTGAAAGGGTTATTTTTGAACGGCTTGGTTTGAGGGATTCACTTGCATAGGTGGACCTTGTTGAGGTTTCCAAGAAAAATTGGGGTGGTTTCTCCAACCTGGATTATAAGTGTTGGAATAAGGATCAAAAGTAGGTTTGGACACACCCTGAGTAGTAAAGATTTGTTCTTGGATGAATGGGGGAAGCTGGGCTGCCGTAGGACAATCAGTGACAGCATGGTTTTTTGGGCTAGAACACAGAGCACAAATTTCTTCATTATTAGGAGTTGAGAACGGTTGAGGTTGAGGAGCAGAAGGGAAAGAAGGTTCCTATCTAGATAGCAGTTGATCTAACTTCTGAGCTACCAAATCAACCTTTTCCATCTTCTGAGTCAACAAATCTATTTTATTCAATTTTGAGTTATGGCATTAATACCCACATTGTTCTCAAATTTTCCTTGGTTCTTAACTTCATATAGCCCTGACCTCTTAGATGGCCCAATCATTCATTCATAAGATGAGAGCGAGACATGACTAATGGAATTTTCACTAAGCATCTCGAATAAGTCATAAGCCTCATCCTCGCTCTTACTTATAAATGCTCCCCCGCATGAAGCATCCACCATATGTCTATAGTTTTCTGTCAACCCCTCATAGAATGCCTGGACAATTTGCCATCTTGATAATCCATGGTCGGGGCATTTCCTTAGTAAATCTTTCAATCTATCTCGTGCCTCATGGATTTGTTCTCCAGGGTTTTCTGTGAATCCAGTTATAGCTCTCCTCATAGTATTAGTTCGTCCTATGTGATAGAATTTCTTTAAAAATTCCTTTTGCATTTCAGTCCATGTATCAATGGATTTACCCAAGGCTCCTAACCAATATTTAGCCTTATCTTTGAGGTAAAAAGGGAAGAGAGTCAACTTAAGAGTATCATCAGAAAAGTTCTGGATTTTTACAGTGGAGCAAATCTGGAGAAATTCATCAAGATGTTTATATGGATCCTCATTGATATTGTCATAAAAAGATGGCAACATTTGGATGGTACTCGACTTGATTTCATATTGAACCGCCTGGTTCTGAGGTGCTTGAACATAGAAGGACGGTTGATATTGGTTAGGCATAAAATAGTCCTTCATCTGCTTGGGGACTTGTGGTGGGTTTTGATCCGCCATGAGGTTAGGTTGTAGATGATTTTTAGAATACACTAACCTCTCTATCTCACTAATGGGCCCTAACAAATGTGGATGTAGAGATCTCCTACCTTGCATGCAATGCAAAAGACTCAAAGAAAGATAGTTATTTTTTTTGGATTTTTAGATTTTTGTTTTTTTGAAATAAATGTAAATGAATTATGTATGCAAAATGAGGATTTTTTTTCTTTTTTTTTCAATGCAAATGAGTTTGGAAAATAATGCAATGAATCAAACACTATATGAATGCAAAATGGTGATATCTTCTATCTCTTTTTTTTTTGAAAAGAAGAATTGGTACTCACTACTAAATTGGTCAACTGGCCAGGTAAGAGGTGGAGTTGTGGGAGGCTCCCCCTACTTTCGTAGGGTCCTAATTAAATAACCACAATCTCATTTGGGCGTTTGCCACTTAACCTCTAGCCTTAGACACCAATTTTTTAAAATAGGAATAAATTCTAACACTTTTTTTTATGAAAAACCTTCTAAGGACAATCTACCTTCAATGTACTTCTTGGTATAACCAGCCCCGCGTCCGTGAGGGAATCCATGGGTGCGAGGACTTATTTCCCTCACGGACGCCGGGCTGGTGGAGGTCTTGGAAAAGGAATTTTCAATTCAAAGAGACGGAATACTCAATGGAGGGTCTTTCCAATTCCAAGAAGGGTGTAAGGAATCCTAACTTACCCTTGAGAAGGTAAAAAGAAGAGAGAAGAAAGATAGAATTTTTTTTCAAATAATGATGCAAGGAAATAATAAATCAACTAAAATGTAAAATGCATGGCAATAATACTACTAAGATGAAAATATGCTAGCATGATGAATTGTTTTTGAATTTTTTTTTAGATTTTTTTTCAAATTTTTAAAAAGAGATATGAAGAAAATATAACTATCAACTAAAAATAGCAAACAACATGCAAAACTATTGCAAAATATTGCCTAAAATCATGTTTTTGGTATTTTCTGGATTTCTATTTTTTGAGGATTTTTCAAGAATTTTTCAGATTTCTTTAGAATTTTTCAGAATTTTTTAGAACAAGACCTTTTCCTACGTTTTAGTGACCTTTTAGCGACGCTTGAATTTTTTGGATTTTTTGAATTTCTGCTTTCTACTATAGTTCCAGGCTTTAGCGACGCTTTTTGTGACAGATTATTTTCTGAGAATTTGTAGGTCCGAATTTCTGTAAATTTTTGATTTTTTTGATTTTTCTTGTAAAATAAAAATAGAAAAATTAGTAAAACTATATACAAATCAAACACAAGAATTTCCACCCGTTAAAAATTATTTTCTCCCTAACAACGGCGTCAAAAATTGATAGCCACAAACCCCGTCGTTAAAAAGTCGTGCCACAATTTAAAATTTAACCGAACTCACTCAGTTAAAAAGATTAAAATTAAAGCAACGTGATGAATACAGGTCGATCTCACGGAGAAGAAATGTTTTCAAAATAGCATGGAGGAAAACTCTTATATTTGAAAGATCCGAAGTTTTGAGTGAGATTAAACTAAAGAAAATAAAAATTACATGGAAGTAACTAATTAAAGAATATGAGAGGGTTAGGAATAGAAATTGGAAAGAGAGGGAGAAAAAACTAAGAAGACACAATTTGCACAAAATTTGAATTTTATTGCTATGAAAGGTGACAAGTACAATTATATGAAAATTAAAAATACAACTTGAAAATAAAAGAGAAGGAGAAAGAAATAGGAGCCAAGATGATGATGAATAGCCACCGTCTCCACCGTGCCGAGTCTTGGAATCTCACCCCGCCGTGGAAGTAGATGCTGCCGAGAAGACCGAATGAAGAAGATCCGCCTTGGGATGTGAGAAGAAATATGGAAGAGGGAGAGATAGATGGCAGAGGAAGAAGATGTTTAAAAACAACTAAAAGACATGTGTGCGTGAGTTTTTTAAAAGAGAGGGAACAGAGAGAGAGAGAGGAAGGATGGGCTACGATGGAGGAAAAGTACAACACAGAAAAATTAAAGTGAAAATAGAGGGTTAGAAGAAGAAGAATAGCTTTAAAACTAGAAAGATTTAGAAGAAGTGGAAGAAGAGAAAGTTGGATATCTGAGGAAGACAAAGAAGATTGCTGAAGAACTCAGAGGCAGAAGATGAGAGGAGGAGGGTGAAAATGAGGAAGAATAGAAGGTGACTGCACGGATGAACAGTGAAAAATGGAAGAACAATGCTTTGAAAAATTGAAAATAAGTTGAAAACATGAGAGAATTGGAGGAAGAGGAATAAGAAGAATTTGCAGAGAACTTAAAAACAAAGAACTTTACAGAAAAAAGAAATTTAAGAAAATGACTAAAAAAGTATGAAAATAAGGCTAGAAATCTAGGCGTCTAACTCCTTTCCATAATCTCTCTGCAACCTTTATATAGTGCACAGTAGAACCCACGATCATGGCATATTGGATCGGCTTCAAATCCAGCTTTCCAGCATCAAGGATCGATCAAAGGAGGTAACTTGCCATGAATAGAATCCTCCTTTCCTCGAACAAGTGAAGATAGGCTCGAATCTTAGAAGATAATCACGATCGGAATGAGCACTTTCCGTTTAGAACTCTGATAAAAATGGCGACTGGGGCACTGGGCGCTTATTAAAATGGCGTCCTCTCAAAGGGTTGCACAATCTTTATTTCCTCTTTTTGTCATTTCTCTTTTTTTCATAAATCCAGGAAATGACGACTTTCCAGAAAGTCGCTAATTCTTTTTTCCATTTTTTTTCATTTTCTCTGATTTTTCGTA
This sequence comes from Amorphophallus konjac, assembly GCA_022559845.1. Lineage (NCBI taxonomy): Eukaryota > Viridiplantae > Streptophyta > Magnoliopsida > Alismatales > Araceae > Amorphophallus > Amorphophallus konjac. Next base: position 252,330,357 of record CM040118.1, on the reverse strand, counting down.
TAAATGAATAAGCGCCCTCTTGAACAGTCGCACATTCTTTTCCCCAAGAAATAACGCCTTCGTCGGCGGTCGCATATTCCTTTTCATTTTCCAGTTTTCTCTTTTTTCTATTTTCATAAATGAATGTACGCCTCCATACTCAATCGCGAATTCTTCATTTCTTTATTTTTTTCTTTTTCCAGCAAAATAAATTGGCGCCCTTTCAGTCAGTCACTATTTCTTATTTTCAAAAAATTCTTTTAAAAATAACGTCTGACCATCAGGTCGCTATTTCTTGAAAATTCAGAAAATTTAAAATATTAATATAATTCTTCTGAGAATGACTTTCAAATAATTGTGCAATTTCTTTAATATTTTCCACACGATCATTTTGACTCAAAAAGATAATAAAATGCATGTAGACTTAAATAATGGTGAGAATGAGATTTGTCCTTATTAATGCACATATTTATTCATTTCATGCCCAAAAATGATGAATGTGATGCAACTTATGATATGAAATATAGCACTTATCACCCGTCGACGACCCCGTGCTGCCACCCATCCCAGGTTCCCTAGATGGCCGTGACCAACCTACCACCTCTCTTTTGCTAGTCACTCCCGAGCAGCAGTCAGCCGTCCCTCTTTTGCCCGTCTCTCCTAAGGTAGCACAGCCGCTTGTGACTATTGTACCACTGTCGATGCCCTATGTTGATGCGGTATGGTCTGATTTCTGCCACGCGTACGAGGGACAGTGTCCGGACTTCCCTTTTTTCGCGCTCCACACCAGACGTCCGGATTACCTTCCCGTCACCCACCTCCTGATCCTCCCACACTTCCGTACCCGAGGATGAGTCTTCTCGAACCGGAGACGGTTGACGAGGGTTCAGACTCACGACATTAAGTTGTGGGTCAGTCTATCTTCACACTCTGTGTATGTAGACGGTGTCCATCATTCTTACCGGGTCTTCCTTAGTGCGTCCCTTGTGTTCGTCGTCAGTCATAGGAAGTTGTTGGGTTTTGTCTCTCCGTCTATTATCATTCCAGAGTCCATGAGTCTGTCCAGTTATTTATTCAGCCATCTAGAGGCCAGCAACACACGTTATAAGGAGTTAGCTGACGAGCACCGACACGCCCGTGAGTTCCGAGAGGGAGATTACGTCATCATCAGGATCATGCCTGAACGATTTCCTTCGGGGGCCGTGAAGAAACTCCAGGCCCGCGATGCCGGACCCTTCCGAGTCTTGAGGCGAGTTGGGTTGAATGCGTATGAGATTGAGCTGCCAGGCGACTTTGGGATATGTTCGACGTTTAATGTTTCAGATCTGGTGGCCTATCGGGACCCCGCGGTGATCCCCAGCGAGCCTTTTGGGCCTCCCTCTCCTGTTGTGAGTGATACACCTTCTGTGCGTCCAACTCCTCTAGCCCCATTATAGAAATGCGAGCATATAGATTGTATACTGGATGAGCAGGTGACCACCACTAGGAGTGGAGCCTACCAAAGCTTCCTAGTGCATTGGAGAGGGCGCCCCGGGATAGACGACACCTGGATCACACGTGGAGAGCTCGAGCGACTCGATCCGGACTTATTGGAGCGCTACCTCAGCGATCGGGACCCTTACTCGACGGGGTCGAGTTCCTCCCACCCCGGGAGAATTGGTGAGGATACATGCAACAGCACACGCCAGGGTACGAGGAGCTCACAAGCGTCCCTTTGGCTCGGGGAGGACATGGATGCTTAGATCGAGTTATTTATCCTTATTTCTTGCTTTCAGGCCTTGTTGGGCCCATTTTATTTAGTCCCTACGTGGACAATTAGCTGTTTTATTTACCCTTATTGGACCTATTATGGGGGAGTTATTGGGCTTTTCTTCTTTGGGCTTGGATTAGGTCAAAGAGGGTGGGAGATTTAAATTGGTCAAAATGGGAGGGGCGCCCCTTCCATGGTCAAAAGAGGTGGCCGCCCCCCTTCCTTGACCTCCTCCTTGATTCAAGGAGGAGAAACCCCCCCTCCCGTGCTTGTCCACACCCCTCCCCTCTCTTGGTCGCCCCCCCTCCCCATCTAGCCTTAGGGTTTGGGAATTAGCCCACCCTATATATTGTCTTGTGTTAAGTGTTTTGAAAACTAATGAAAAATTATTGAGAGACAAATTTTGAGAGAGTGATTCTCTTCTTCCTCCTTGGGTGTGATGCCCAAGAACCCTAGATCCTGTGAATCTAGTCAGGGTGCGACTCCCCACGCCAAAGGTGCAACGCCCGAGGTTTCCGTTCGCAAGATCCACTCCGCGCTCGCTTGCAGATCCCAGATCTGTCAGCCCTGAGCTCTCCCCTGGTTTCTGAATCGACCATGATGCCTTCCTGATCAGATCGGGACCTGGTGATTTTACCAGGGATGCTTCTACAAGTCGCGAACGTCTCAGCACTGGTTTCACCTTGATCGGAGTTCTGGATCTCCGGGAACAATTCTCTCCGTGAATCCGCGCGTTGTCTCTTGTCCCTACGAGACAGATCTCCTCCTCCTTCTTACGAAATTCCTCCAGGCCTCTTCTCAACGCCTTTGAGCCAGAGTCTTGGGTGGGTCGTACAACTTTCTGTCTTCTTCGCGACGCCACCGAGCCCGCACCATTCTGACGCCTGTGCTGAGCGTAACGACGAGTTTGATAGGGCTGCACATGCTGACCTGTACAGATCCAGCCCAGAACATGCTGCACCTTAGAGGAGAATCCACGACTTCCTCCCTCTAGATCTAACTAAGCCCGTTGGTCAGGATCTTCCTCAAGGCGTCCCCGACGTTCCCCAGCAAGCGGCATTGCGTTCCCACACTGTAATGCCATTTCCCTATTTTTCTTGTTCTTTTGTGCATTTCTTCCCAAGCAGAACTAGAGATGCCTTGCAGACGCCGTCACGCCTAGATAGAAGAAGATCCAGATGAGGCAATCAGATGGGTCGTTCTTCATCTCATCCACTAGGTGTTCCAACAGACGGCACCCCGTTCTGACTCAGGATCAAGCCGTACCACCTCCTGCAAGTTGATTGCACAGGCTGGCCAGGGCGGGTAGAACCGACTATTCGGGAACCAAGCTTCGCCTCCTCGTCTCCTCGTCTTCATCGAGTACTGCCCGTCAACCCGTGCTCCCGCAGCCCCGAGTTTAGCGTTTGTAGCCTATTATCTCCCTGCGAGGAGTGGACATTATTATTTGGGTTATATTATTACTATTTTATCGTGTATCGGGGTTGTCGGACTCGGCCGGGGTTTCTTCCCCACGCGCTAGTCGTGGAGGTACGTGCAACGTTCCTTTTTCCAGCATTTGCTTATTTAGTATGCTTTCATATATGCCGTGCTTGTACAAATAGGGCCCCTATCCAGTTACGAACCACCGCGGTTGAGAGTTGTGAGGACCTGTTCCATAGCCCCAGTCGAGCGTCGAGCCCGAACTGGATCACCCTAGGCGATAGTGGTTCCTTAATCATTGCGATCCCATGCTTCCCTCACAGGGACGATCGTTGGGCTAAAGAGTTTCTTGTTGAGAGACACCTCCACCCGAAGGAACGCCACAGAGGTCAGCCGCCCAACTTACCTTTAGCGTGCAAGTGCTGGCCGCACTTCGAGTTGGTCATATGTCCTAGCCCGTTTGAGTCCCGTCCCGCATCAGGTGTTTAGTCTCTTGGGCCTCCAAGAAACAACACTCAGTTGCCATCTCTACTGTAGAGGCAGAATATGTTGTTGCAGGGAGCTGTGACACCCAAGTGTTGTGGATTAAACATCAACTCCAAGACTATTTAGTAGACCTTGGATGTGTCCCTATTTTTTGTGATAACACAAGTGCTATCAATCTTGCTAAAAATCCAGTCCTGCACTCTAGGACTAAGCACATAGATATAAGACATCACTTCATTAGAGATGAAGTTTTTAAGAAAAATTTTGAGTTACATTTTGTCCAATCAGAAAATCAGGTTGCTGATATTTTCACCAAGCCATTGTGCAACGAAAGGTTCTCAACTCTAAGAAGGGAGTTAAGTCTATGTAGACCTCAATCAAATCAGGTTTGAGCTGATTGATCAACTCTCTTACTTTTTTCTTACATAATGACAACAGAATACCTATTTCTGAAATAAACTACTGAATTGCTGAATTTTTCGATGACAATTATCTTCTGTGGGAATTTGTTTGTTTTTGAACTATAATGAAAAATATGTTTCTAAGAACAAAAATTTGTTTCATGCATATGCTCTCTTTTAAGTCTGTACATATTCTCTTGCAATGTCTTGAATTATCTGAGTGGTCATTGGTTGTAGTGAATTACATTGCATTGAAAGATGCATCTTCATGCATGACTATGGTATATCAAATGTTCACTTGTGGAAGGGCAGGTTAAGCTTGCCTGGAAGCTTTCTCCATGCGTAAGGACTTACCTCCGTCAAGTACCATAAGTCAAAACTCCATTGTGGGCCATTTAGATAGGGAGAGTCACTTAAATTGAGCTGTTTTTGAAAACCATGCATGCAGTCAGGGGGAGTAAGTGTATCACATTTTGATTAGCATTTCCCTCATTCATGGTTTGCATCTAGTGAGGGGGAGTCAATGCATACATTAAGGTACTCTCATGCATACGGAATTGGCATTTTCTTCAGAAATCTCAGGTTTCGGTCGACCGACCCAAGAATTTTGGTCAACTGAAAATACTAGTGCTAGCCAGTCCAGTACCTGTAAAATTTCGATCGACCGACCCTCAAATTTTGGTCAACCAAAAATCCTCTCCATGATTTTTACTGGCTGCTCAAGTGTTTATACAACTTTGACATTTCAGTAAGTGGTATCACCTTGTGCTAAACTTCTCTTGATGTCTGCTGATCAAAATGTCCAATCTTGCACTCTCAATGTGTTTTCTGCTCAATTGAAATCACCTGTCTGCTCACTTAGTTGCTGCCTATTCATTTGTTGTGAGCTTTACTAGAACTCTTGGTATCATCATTGAACTGCCTTTAATTCAGAATTTTGCCAATCTACTCATCTATTCATTATTTTGAGCAAATCATTAATAGGCATCTTCTGTTAATTAGGCTTCGTGATTGTCCATGAATAATTCTATTCGTTTAAGCTTAATGAATGTATAGAGTCTAGAATATAATTTCCCTGAAACAATTTGTATTCTATATTTAATAGACCTCAACCATTTTCCACAATGTAGTGTCCGTGTGCAATCTCCTAGAAACTGAAAATTTAAGGCCACTAGCAACCTTGGTTGAGAAACTTTGATTGAGTATTGTCCTTAAACATAGAATATCTGAAAATTTATAAAGGACAGAACATGTCAAACTGTGTATCAATGCTCAAGGCAGAGCACTGGCTATATGTTCACTGAGAAACTAAGCCCTTCATCAAAGAAATGGAGTGGTCTTAGTCATGAGGTGATGTTGCTATCTCTGTTCAAAATGAGACAGAATAGTTAGTCTCACTGAGTAACAAGGGGTGCTGGCATCTAATCAACGTGCACCCTTGTGTCAAAAGGTGTGGACTAAACTTAATTGTTCCTAAAAATTTGTGAGCCAAAAGGAAAAATCTGAAAATGACCAAAGGTCAGACATAATGCTATAATGCTGAGGTAAACATCAGAATTATTCAATTTGTTTAACTTCAATATTAGTCAATAGTACGTTACTCCTAAGGGAGTCAATGATTTTGGCTGAGTAAGATAAAAGGAGTTAAACATGGATATAAATTTTAGACTTGGTTTATTTCTATTAAATCTATATACAAAATGCTTCAAAGAGCTTCATTGATAAACTCTACTTTTATTGCTCTTAAACCAAGCAGATCATAAAGGCTCAATCATGGGAGTTCTTATTACAGAAGACTCTGAAAATTAAAAGCTTGCTTAATGAATGATGTTTTAGGCTGTCCTTTACTTTTGATGATTCATATTCTTGAACACCTTACACTTGTCACAAAGCTCTCTTCTACAGCCAGTATCACCATTTCTAATGAACCTTCAAACCTTTTTTGCTGATGTCAAAGGGGAAGAAATAGCTGTGTGAGTCAGTTGAGAAATGTTGTTTCATGCATATGGATGTTGTGTGCATATCACACATTTTGAACTATTGTTAAATTTTTGCACATCCACTTGAACATCATGACTCACAGTGTTCCATCATCAAAAAGGGGGAGATTGTTGTGCCCCTGTGTTTTTGATGGTGTTTTGATGATGTCAACACTCTAACTCATACTTGATTTTCATGTGCCTTTGATCCTTGAGTTTCATACGTTTTTTGCTCTATGAGTTACATACGTTTTGATTCTTAAGATTCATGTGCGTTTGATGTTGTCAAGAATATTTTTGATAATGTTAATCAATCAATATCCATGAGTGTTTGTGAAGATAGGATAAAATCTGTTCAAAAGCATGGCCAAAGCAGAAGCTTGAAGAACAAGAGTCAACCCTTGGAGTCGACTCCCGCTCAAGACCGCAAGGCAGAAAAGCCAAAGCTATGGCTACGGTTTAAGGGTGACAAATAGGTGGTCTTCGGTGTAAAATAGGCCACAAGGGTGAAAAAGAGCTCAGTAAGGGTGAATAATGGCTAGCAAAGGTGAAAGCGTTGAAATAGATGAAGGGAAGTCGACTCCAAAGGCAAACCAAGTCGACTCCCAAACCATAGAAGTAGTCTTGAAGACTTCAGTTGAAAGCCAGAAGTTGACTGAAGTTAAAGAAGACCAAAAGCCAACGAGCTGCGTCGATGCAGCATCATGGGCGCGTCAACGCAGCCAGGCTGAAATGCTAAGGCAAGTGAAGGAAGGTAGTGGCGACAACTATTGCAATATAAGGGTGACAAATAAGTCACTATGGCCGAGAAATAGAAGACAAGGCCGACAAATAGCCTTGTACGGCTGAAAAATGGACGATAGGGCTGAAATCGTTGAACGACTTGAAGATTGAAGAAGCTGCGTCAATGCAGCGCTTGGCAGCGTCGACGCAGCCAAGCTTGAAAAGCTTTGAAGCTCGTCCAAAAGCCAAGACTGACATATGAATGATTAGTGGTGACTAATGGCTTAGCTTGGGTGACAAATGAGAAGTTAAGGGTGAAAAATAGGTCACCAGGGAGATGAAGGCCGAAGGCTCTCAAAGCAGTGAAGGAAAAGCATAAGGCAATGGCTCTCATGCCTAAGGATGACAAATAACTTCCTAGTGGTAACATATAGGCTGTAAGGGTGACATATGACTCCACAAGGGTGAAAAATAGGAGGCAACGTTGTTTCCTTTGAAAAACGGTGGAGCTACGTCAATGTAGCGCACAAGCGCGTTGACGCATCCACGTTGCCAAATCGAAAAAGGATGAAGAAGAATCGGCGATGGCTAAATAGTAACTAAGGCTGACAAATAGCTCCTTAAGGGAGTCAAATAGCCAATAAGGGTGAATAATAGCTTGATAGAGCTGAAAAATAGGTCAGTTCAGTGAAGAACAAGAGCGACGATGCAGAAGCTATGAAATCAGCTGAGTAAAGTGTTCCTAATCCCATTATCATGATTTGGGAGGTTTGTTAAGCATTGGACGACATCATTTAACATCTTCCAAGATCAAGTTAAGGGATTCTTCTTCAGTTCTATAGCATTCAAGTTGTAGGGTCGAGCAGAAGATGAAGAGAAGTTAAGGGTGAAAAATATGTATGCAACGCAGACAAATGGGCATCAAGGGTGAAAAATGCCCAGTAGAGGTAACAAATGGTTGAGTGAGCAGTCCACTGTGAGTGTGCCATGAGAAGTTCTTCCATGATCGAAGACTTAATCTATTGGCACATTGCTCCAACCATGACAACCCTTTCCAAGGTGCTCGTATGGAAAAATCCCTTCTTTACAGCTGGACCAATAGCAGGTCTTCTAGTGAGGGTTTCATCCGGAGATGGTCTTTGCCCTGGGGAAGAAGAAGCTCAGCCTACTGTGTACTGCTCGAAGCATAGTGGCCAGCCAATGGGAACTGTAGTGTACCGCATGAAGCAGATTGACCAGCCAATGAGAACTAAGAACATCTTATCACTTCTGAGCCAATCGGAGGCCACCCTGCTCATCATCCAGAATCCTTCAATGGAGATGGATGGTCCAGATTGCCTCCTACCAAATCAAGGTCTACCAACTTTGTACGTTGCATGCAAAAGAAGAAGATATGCTGAACCAAAAGAATACCGTATGGGAGACATACTCTGTTGGAGCATATCGTACAGAAGTTTTGTTTTGGCGGGTGTTTTATGCACGCGGGTAGTCACTTCTGGTTTCTTCCTCGCGGCGGGGGGCGCACACTCGCCTTTTACGGAAGGCCGAGATAGGTTGACTAGGCACACGGGGATTCCGGGGGTATCTAGAAGAAGGCAGAGAGAACGATATGAACGCGCTGGAAGGGATGGCGTATGGTTCATCATTCTGGGAGACTGGCACAAGAATGGCTGGGTGGAATGCAGGCGTGCCAGTCGATTTCTCGACGATTAACGACGGAACCAAGTGTTTGACTGGGGATGTGCCGCCAGGGCAATGCACATGGGCTCGAGAGATCGAGCAACACATGGATAGAAGAGGTTCCGCTGGTACAAGTGCGCAGATGATTATGGGGATTCGTGTAATGGACGTCTTTCCCCACTGGTCACAAGCAACCGATGTTTATTTTACATCGGATTGAATCCGAACACCTTTGTTTCTACTGCTGAAGAGAGAGTTAGGGACCTTGGGAGCTGCAACATCGGGAGGGTTTAGTCCGTGCAACAACGACAGGGCAACAGAAACACAACGGGGATAACTGGGGGAAGAGAGACTGGTTCCAACGAGGAGGGGGATCCGCTCCCTGACTGGATTACATGACTTCTATGCCATGAAAGGCATTTATATGGGGGCGTGAGAGCCCGATTACAAGTGCTTGCAAGCCACGGGATAATTCTATCATTCATGACGGTCCCCGGGTCATTGTGTTATTGTGTGGATAGTTCCGTATCTGTACATAGTGTCCGTTAGAGGACCTGTGACTCAGAAGGATGGCGCCCAAGGGGCGTCACAATGTATTCCCGACATGAGACAGTGTCGAGGTCGGGGCAGTAGGGGTGCCGTAGGCACCATTGTGCTGGGGAAGTTGAGTGGTCGGGTGCCACGAGCCCCGATGTGACTGGAGTAGCTGGCAGTAGGGTGCCGGGGGCACCATTGTGACTGGAGTTGTTTAGTGATCGTCGCGGGCCCCGATGTGACTGGAGTAGTTGGCAGTCCGGTGTTGGGGGCACCGTTGTGACTGGAGTTGTTTAGTGATCGTCGCGGGCCCCGATGTGACTGGAGTAGTTGGCAGTCCGGTGTTGGGGGCACCGTTGTGACTGGAGTTGTTGAGTGATCAGGTGCCACGGGCCCCGATGTGACTGGAGTAGCTGGTAGTCGGGTGCCGGGGGCACCGTTGTGACTGGAGGAGGCGGGTGCCGGGAGACCTCGATGGTCGTGCTTGGGGCCCGGTGTGGCTAGCCATCGGGTGCCAGAGGCACCGTTGTGACTGGAGGAGGCGGGCATCGGGAGACCTCAATGGTCGTGCTCGGGGCCCGGTGTGACTGGCCGTCGGGTGCCGGAGGCACCATTGTGACTGGAGGAGGCGGGCACCGGGAGACCTCGATGGTCGTGCTCGGGGCCCGCTGTGACTGACAATCTGGTGCCGGGGGCACCGTTGTGACTGAAGGAGGCGGGCGCCGTGAAGAGGTTGAGGCCTGAGTACAGGTACATGTATTCAACTGGTTTCATGCTGTATGAGAGCCACGTGGGCTTTACAAATGGGCCAAGGAGGCCAAAGTACAACTGGCGCAAGCCACGGGACAATTCCGACGCGCAGGTCAGTCCCTGAGTCAATGCGTAATAAGGCAGACATCCGCGTGTTTTACAGAGGCTCTCCATGAGGAGATCGAGACAAGCCCGACTGCCTAGGTGGCAGGGGCGGTCGTGGGCTAGCGCTTGACGGAGGTTGAATGCGGCTCAAGGTAGGCGGCCGGGTTCGGGCCTCAGAAGGCGAATGTTGTCATGCCGGGGAGTTGAGGCCGGCCCCGGGAATATTACTCCCAGGCCAGGGTCCGGATAACTCGAGTCATCAGTCCGAGCGGTCGGCGGCCGGCTCAAGGCGAGCGGTAGGCATGCAGTTCCGTGACAGAAGTAGGTGTAGCATCATGGCATAAGCGTGGCCACCATGGGTTGTCATACGCGGGCGGACCCGGAATACGGGTGTTTTTGCCGTTGTCATAATGCCTTAGGTGCGACGGGAGTGGACATGTGTGCGATGGCTAGACGCCGCGTGAGGGGAGTACGTGTGACATACCCTCGGCGTGCACGAGCCGATCAACAAGCCAACCACGCGCGCACTTAGTTCCTCGCGTTTTACGTACGACCCTCGCTGGGTGCCTGCGGAGGAACTCCGAGGGTGCAGCGGTTAGGTCGTAGGTTCTTTTTTTCATGTCCTTGAGGCCCTAGGAGGATTTTATAGGGGAAGATGAAGGGTCATGGGGGGTTTAGGCGGACCAAGTTGAGGGCACAACTTGGTCCGGGTAAACCCTTGAAGAAAGAAAAAAATATTTTTTTTGTTGTTTACGGAGTGGGGGAGGGAGGGTTTAGGCAGACCAACCCAAGGGGCTGGTCTGGTCCGCCTAAACCCCTCACGGAGGAGTTTTTTCTTCATTAAAAAATCTTTTTTTTTTATTTTGGGAGGGGTTTGGGCGGACCAGCTTGGACCCCCAGCCTGGTCCACCCAAACCCTTGGGTTTAGGCGGACTCGGCATGGGTTGGGGGCTTTTTTCATAAAAAAACCTTTTCTTTCTTTCTTTTTTGGTTTAATGGGGTTTAGGCGGACTAGCCTTGGGGGTGAGGCTGGTCCGCCTAAACCCTCCCCCAGGGGGGTTTAGGCGGACTGGGCTTGGGGGTGAGGCTGGGGTTTGACTGTGGATTTGACTAAGGGTTTACCGCGGGTTTGATTGGGGGTTGGATCCGCGTGCGAGGGCGCACGATGGTGGTGCATGACGCGATGGGTTGCTGGGAGTCCTGAGTTGGGCTCCGGCTTGCTGTAGAGTGGCTGGAGCATATGCGCCCACCAGGTGCTCGGGGAAATTCCCGACACGCGTACATGGGCCGTATACGGGTGCTGTGAGCTCCTGAAGCTTGTGGTTGGCCCAAATGGCTCTTCCTTTGACTTCAGAGGGCTGGAGGGAGGCGACTCGAGGGTAGACCCTGGCCTCGTTGCTGGGTGCCACATGGCGTGGCTTGTAGTCAAGGCGCCCCCGGGTCGGCCCGGGTAGCTGTGTTGAACGCGGGTAAACCCCCAAACTGAGTGATCGGGGGTGGGCTCGACCGATTGTCGATGTTGCCATGAGTCACGGCTAGCTGGTTAGGACCCTTGGTTGGGCCTGGTGACTGGGGCGTCGACATGATGATGCCGTTTGTCTGGTGGTCGGGGTGACCCTCGCTCCTTGACGAAGAGTCGTATGATGCGGCAGGCTGTTCTGAGTCCCGAGTTAACCTAGTTGTTGAGGCGTCGGTGGTGTAATACCGTATGCAGGGTGTTTGGGGGTAAACCCCGAATCTTCATAGAGTGTCGTAAGGTACGACAGGTTGTCCCGAATCCTGAAACTGACCCGGTTGTTAAGAAACTGGCTGGCATGGTGCTATTTGCTCGGGGCCGATCCCCGGTTGTTATGTTGCACCGCTTGACACAGCGAAGTATCTCGATTTCCGAGCTCAACTTGACTGGAAGAGAAACTTTGGCGATGTGCCATTTTACTCCATTTAGGGAGTATTTCTCTATGCTTAATTCTCGATTAATTCAAGAAAATAAGCCGGTGCCAACAGCGGGCTTGTTTGAATTTAGAAAGAAAAGGAAGAGAAGTGTGGGAAAAAGCTAACAAGAGCTGAGAAAAGCCAAGAGGAGCAAGTAGAGCTAACAAGAGAGAAGAAAAGAGCTGAGGAGAGCCCGTGTGGAGCTAGTTGCAGCTAGGAGAAGCTTTGGTGAAGGGGAGCCAAGCTACGAAGGCCAAGCTGCAACCTTGAAGCCTGAATATAGATGTCTTCATCCTGCCCTCTTCATCCTGCGAGAAGAAGAGACAAAGCTCCACCTTCCTGTGAAGGAGAACCTGCTCTCCTAGGAAGCACTCCATCTGGAAGAAGCGAGAAACGCCATCCAGATTCCAGACATGGCCTTTTTGTTATTGTGCTCAAGTGTTCTACTTCCTGTCTGGGTTTTAGTTTGTGTTAGCTTTTCTTTTGTTTGAACACTTACTTTGTTACCTTGTTCCGGCCCTATAAGGTGTTGTAGGAAGACAGACGGAGGGTGCTCCGATATGTGGTTTCAGTCCCTACCTGGTACTATAGGAAGATAGACAGAAGGTGTTTCTGCTCTGTGGTTTGGTCTTGTGTGCCCGTAAGCTATGTGTCAGCATTGGCCGTGTGTGCCCGTAAGTTGTGTGTCAGCATTGGCCTTGTATGCCCGTAAGCTATGTGTCAGCGGTGTTAGTGCAGTTGCACTAGGGAAGCCCCACTCTGTTGAGTGAGGGGTGGACGTAGGGCTCTGGGTTGAGTCCGAACCATCTTAAAAATCTTATCTTGTGTGGCTTGCTTGTGTGTTTGTTCTACGGTAGATGCATGCTTAGGCCGCTTACTTATCTTGCATTGCTTCTACTGCTAGTGGGTCTTCTTGTATGTTAGCATATTTTATATTCCGTTGCGTTTATCACGAAAAGGGGGGTTGATCTATTCACCCCTCCCCTCTAGATCTGCCATTCCCACACATCAAGAGTAAGAACATGAGTGAGAGGAGAGAGGAGAGAGAGAGGGTGGTGAGGGTTAAAAGGAAAAAGAAAATAAAATATTCAAAAATATTTCTGGGCTCAAAATTCTAAAAAATCTAAAAAATGATAAAAAATTACCTCCGCGATCCTCGGAAAGAGCACAACGCACCTGTAGTGTCCCGGAGTCTGAAATATCAACGGTTCACCCTCCACGGGGATCCAAAGATAAAACTACCTGAAAATCCAATTAAAAGGCCAAACTCCACTCGGGACCCACAAACGTGCTCCGAAAACTCTCAGATTCCGATCCAAAAGATCCAGGGTGTTATAGTCCTCCCCTCCTTCAAGAAATTCCATCCTTCAAATTTGCGGAAACCAACAGGGAACAGGGAAGAATAACACACACAGCTGGCAACGCTCTCAAAGCTCCAGCCAAACCTCAAACTCGCAACAACACAATTCCGAGGAACACTGCTAGACCACTGATCACAAGCAAAATCATCATGCTCCAGATCTCAATGTACACCGATCCTCAGAGCGAGCATATCACACAAAGAAACACAAGTCTGGCACCTCCAATCATGGCATCAACGCTACCGTCTCGCATAGCAAGGAGACACGACTCATGCCACGAACCTGCCACCGATGAAATCTCATACTCGACAGACAAACAAGCATAAGCTCTCATCTAGCCAATTAATCTCACGCCCTTCACAAGGAACACATCCATCTCAGCTGACTTCTACATTCCCATTAGCTTCCGTGTCACGAACACTTCCTGTCCAGGAGAACAGAACGCCAATGACACCACCGGACCATTATCACTGTCAAGTCGGTCCTCACTTAGACATTACATCTGATTCGAGCTTCATGACAACTCTACCCTTTCAGGGGAGTATAGCAAAGCCAACCGACAAGACCTCACAATCCTTGGTCCACACAGTTCTAGACTCAGACTCACAGGGAACTCCTCCCAAGCTGGCCACAAGCATAGTCCATCACACAACCTCATAATGGACACCGGCAAATCCCCGACTCTACTCTCAGCACAGAACCACGGGACACAACCACAAACAGGGCCACTTCTAGGTATCATCACAGTTGACCACTTGGCTAATCGCACCAGCCGCCCACAGCTTACCAACAAGGACCCATAATCGTCTCTCAGAAAATACATCTCCAGGACTACAATTCCATCCCGAGAGCACAACTTCTAACGAAAATAGAGGGTACTCATCCGGCACATTCGCCGTCATATTTTCCCAACTCTCTAACCTGCCAGTGCTAACAACCACAATGCCTCAAGCAATAGCACGGCAACCGACATCATCAAGGCTTACACAGCCAAGACAATTTAACACAGAGGAAACAATCCTCTCGACTGGTCAGAATACTTCGACCCTTCGATCCTCGACCTGTGGGTTATAAGTCCACCATGCTTTTGCTGCGCACTCAACACAATGCGCATAGGCATCACAGATAATTTGGCATCTGCATTCCAACACATCTCTCGACGCCATCGCAATTCACTAAACCGCAACTCACCACGCCTCAAGTACTGATCATGCCAACTGCCGATCACAAGCTGCCACAGCGGTTGAGCTAGCCACTGCCACACGCTCCTCACTTATCTCTGTCTCTAATCCCAAAGTTAGTAACAGGCCAAAACACTTACCAAGGAGCAAAGAAAATTATTAAGGACACCAAGCTCAAAGGACACAGAGCCATTCTCAACTCTTGAGTCCTCAAAATATCTATCCCTTAGTTGCCATCGCGCAAACCATCGTGCCAAAAGCCATACCACAAACCACAATGAGCACCTGCCTCAGCTTACCATCAAGTCCCAAATCTATTGCTGAACCTTCACATCTCAACACCGCCTCGCACGGCACATCGAACACGGTGCATAATGGCCCCCAATTCCACAATCTGGGTCCAAAACCAAGCCACCGCAAAATAATATCAAATCAGGTTCAAAACTAACATAGTCCGCTCACACGCGGATGTGCAAGATTAAGGACTTACAGAGACTGCTCTTCCCAAACTTACCTCAAAATGACGCCACAAGACAGGATGAGAAAGTCAAGCTCAGTCAACTATAGCTCACCAAGAAAATTTTTAGCTCGCTCGAGCACTCTCACAATCATGGCATCCATTCTGCCACCTCAAACTATAACCTTCACACCTCAGGGGCTGGAGAAACCTCAAGCTGGGATGGCTAAAACGATATTAATCTCCATTAGAGACGACTCATGGCCATTACATCATCAATAATTCCTATCAGCCACCTGATCTCGTCACGAATATCTCAAACACCGCACCACAGACTCACGCCTGTCGACAAACTTTGCCCAGCGCAGCATAATCGGCACCACCACCTCGAAGAAAGGTGACTCTCTATCACATTCCTCAGGTCCCCATGCCAACATTCCGAGGAAAGCAAAACCACCTTCACAGCGCCAACATAGCGCACACAAGCTCTCACGCGAGAAGCAAAGCGATAAATAAACACAAAACCTATGCTAGTTGTCGATTGTACTGGACCTTATGGACTCTGATCACTGTAATATCTTAAATTCCAATGTACTTCCACAACACTGCTCTGCTACCAACTGTAACGACCCAGAACTCAGAAACTGGGCAAACCTGATACCACTTGAATCCTGAGACGCCACCCAAGAGCTGTAAGGCTCCGAAGGGTTAGAAAGGTATGTGAAGGTACATTGAAATTTAAAATAAATGTAGGAAGAAACTATGAATAGGACTATTAAATTAACAGGAATAAAATTATATTTTCAATTAACAAATTAACTGCAGAGTCCATTCCAACAAAAATACAGTGTACAACAAAAGGAGACGTACCAAAGTACCAGGTACGCTACCTACTTTGGCAAGCTGGCACTAAGAACCACTGCACTGCACCTCCGAACCACGAGGAGGAACCGCTACACCTGAAAAGACAGGGGTGAGCCTCATCTCATTGGCTCAGTAGGGATCCTGCGGATCCCCACCATGAAACAACAGCGATAAATAGTAGCAATAAACAATATAACAATAGTAGCAAGAGTAGCAACAAAAATAGTAAAGAGAGGAACATCTGTATTGAACAAAAACACGATAGTCGATAGAACCTCGGCTCTCTAAACTACTCCTAACGGCAACAGAAGTACACCCCATCTCACAGTCAGGAATTGCCGAACCACCGATAAACCACAAAATCCCTATCGCTAAGGCCTATGGAAACAGACAAAGGCCCCACTAAGACCAACATGGCCCAAAGGTACAGTCACAACTCCACTGTCGTGCACCATACACTGTCTAAGGGTAGAACCACGATAACTCTCTATCGGCACCCTAGACCTCAGTGTCGAAAGGACATAAAAACCACTTGAGGAATCACGTCATCACAGACGGAAACCAAACCATGAGTGTCACAAGACAAAACCACAAGTCAAGAGGCTCACGTTATCACGAGAACCACATGTCATGAGGCTCACGCTGCCACGAGAACCACACGTCAAGAGGGTCACGCTGTCAAGTGCTAGGAGTACTCGCCCACCATAAGTAAGATCGGATGCATCCACTGATGTCTTAATCCACACCTTAAGTGTCTCCCTACTCATCCCAGGTGAAAACTGAGACAACGTATAAGTAACCAAGGAACAACAACAACAATGACTAGTCAGGGTAGTGCTCCTCAGCACTAGTCCATTGCCCTTAACCAAGTGTGCACACACAGACCTACTGCGATAGGTCGGGTCCTCTAACTGGTTTTTCCTCCCAGCTGGACTCTAGCTGCTATGGCGAGGGGGCCCTAAGGTAACCAATCTAAAAACCATTTCTGACGGGAAGCCACACTACCACTCCCAGGTAGCGTCAACACCCACGTGTCAAACAAGGCTACGACTAGTGGGGGTCACTCAACGTAGAGAGACTCTAAAAGAAAGCACTAAAGTACGGACATGTTACACACACACCTGTCACAATTAACTCGGAACACAAGGTAGCACAATGCCATCAGACTTAGGATAGTCAACTAGACCTACTAAATCAACAGTCCTTGAGTCGCACGACTCAGGTCAAGACCGTCGTACAATGCGACAGCATGCCGTCAAATCAGCCTAGTCCCTAGGTCAAAAATCCATCTTTCGAAGAATCTTGTGCTGTGCGAGGACAACCCTCCGCACTCACACAAACACACGATGACTCGATCTAGCATAACAGAAAAGCCCAAGCACATGGGGTCATCCGGACCCTCTAAATTGTTGTGTCTCCTCAGAGTGTGATGAGTGGTCAAAGGAAAGGGAAAGTATTGTATCTCATATTTTTTTTGATGATTGGCTATTTCCCTTAATGACCAAGTTTTGATATTGGCAACAAAAAATGTTTTTATGATAAATTTTTTAATGATTGGCAACTTAATGTTGTGTTGGTCTGCACACAAAATAAAGTCGATGCACATTCATGTTTTAGTCATCTAAGGTCGATGCACATAGTGTATCGTGCACACACAGGTCGGTGCACTTTGTCATAATGCATCATATAGGTCGGTGCACATCTTTGTCAGCCATCATCTAAGGTCGATGCACATATTGCATCGTGCACACACAGGTCGGTGCACTTTGTGCTCATGCACATTAAGGTTGATGCACATTATGCATAGCACACTGAAGTCAAGTCTATGGACATTGGACCTAGTTCTCAGGTTGATGCACATCTGGTACCTTGAGCTATAAGGTCGGTGCATCTTTTACAAGGTCAACGTAAGCAACCTAGCAGTTGAAGGTTAGGTCGAGGCTAGTGACCAAGCAACTGGACCTAAGGTTGACGCATGTGTTCACTAGGTCAGTGCAGGTTTCACTAGGCCTATGCTAAACGTTAACCCTTGCAACACTAAGTTTGTGCACATGCATTCTTTGAAGTCTAAGCACATGAATAAGAAGGTATGTGCATATGATGAATCAGGGTCGATGCTCATCTGGTTTTCAAGTCACTAAGTCTGAGCATCTTAATCCATGTTTTAAGGTTCTTTCAGAACACTCATGAGACAAGTCTGAGCATATGAATGGTCTTAGTATTTTCCAAGCATGAACTTATGTGCATAAGGGGTTTGACTAAATACTTTATCTCTTATTGGCAGGAATTTCATTAAACATATGAAGGGCAGAACTCATTAAGTCTCAAGTGAGCACGTGAGCTCGAACTAAAGCTAAGGCACGTGATCCCAAGTCACCCAATGATGGGCACATGTCTCCAAAATAGCAGATTGTTGGCACGTGATCCAAGGTAGATGCGTCCAGAAGAATCTGCCACATGGATCAGCTCACTTATCTGCACCTGACACATGTTGTCTCCGATTAGGCGAGAACGAGCCCTCCACACGCCCAATGAGTGAGCTCGTGGGTCCCCAGGCCTGAAGCTATATAAAGCCCTTCTACTATCGGAGCAAATAGGAGAGAACAAGAGAAAATCTAGAGAAGATAGCCAGAACCTGGAAGAGAGAAAGAGCAGAAGAGCCAAGAGCACAAGAGAAAGAGAAAAACTCTGAGAGAAAAGAGAGAGCGAGCAGAGAAGAAGAAAAGAAGAGGGATCAGAGAGAGAGAGTTAAGAGAGCTAAGTGATCTTTTTGGTTTGTTGAGGAAGGGTGTCTGTCTCTGATTTCTGGATCAAATCCAGAGTCAGATTGCTCTATTGTTAGAGCTACATTCCTTACGTCTGCAAGTTATTTTCCTTCATCGTCTATTTTTCTTCATCGTTTGTTTCCGTTTTCAATTTCCATTGTAAGTTGTGAATCAGCGAGATAGCAAGCTGTGGTGCTCAACGGTTGCGAGGGTGTTCCTCGGACAGAAAGCTGTAAGGCTCAGCGGTGTGTAGAGATTTCAGTCCCCAAAGCTGTGGATCAGCGGTGCTTAAGCTGTGTGACAGCAGGAAGCCTTGCTCGGTTGAGCAAAAGGTGGATGTAGATCTCTAGCTTGAGATCGAACCACCTTAAAATTGCGTTGTCTCTTGATTGATTGAATTCTCCAATATTTCTCTCCATTTAGATGAATGCTTAGGCTCGTGAAAAGTTGGTGTGAAACTATCAATCTGAATGTTTATCTACTATGCATGCTTAGTCTTTCTTTGTCCATCAGAATTTTAGGAATCTCTTTAGTGGTATATCAAAAGTTCTATTGACACCCGTTTTAGCCCACAAGTTATGTCATTTATCTTATTCATCATTTTTGATGTCCCGAATTAGCCATTATTTTGGAGTTTTCTCGGATGGATTTCAAGCCCATTTTTACCATTTCATATCCTTTGAGTCTTGGAGATCATGATTTCATAGAGTCCTGGAGCTTATCTTATCAAATTCTGGCTTCCAAGTCAACTTACGGCCCATTTAGGCCGGCTTCCCTCAAGTAATAGGCTCTCTCTCACTGCACAGTCTTGAAAGTGGTCCTTTTTTATCTCCTTCGATTCCTCTTTTCAAAAAGTTGTCTTCATCAAAGTTGTTCATCTTTCAAAGATCTACAATTTCTTCTTCTACGCCGTTGGCCAGTTCTGCCCCTATTGTGAGCTATTCACATTTTTCCGACGTGCTATGCTGTTCACCTATTTTCCATAATTTTCCTCTCTATTCTAGCCCCATTTTCTCCCTCTTATTGTTATTTTCTCAACTTACTTTATTCATGAAAGTTGTTCCTCTCTCAGTTATCTACAATTTCTTCTTCTACCACTTTTGCTAGTTCTACCATGTTTGAGAGATACGCTTCAATTTCCAAAGTCATGCGTAGTCTTCACAGAATTTTTCCTCCATCAGTGTGACGGCCCTACATAGGTGCGTTAGAGCAGTGTGACGGTCCTACGATAGACCGTCACACCGAAACATGCCCGAAATGACCCTGTTCAACCCCTAGAGCGTGGCGGTCCTACCCTAGACCGTTAGAGCCATGTGACGGTCTAGTATAGGTGCGTTACACCGAAACTTATCCGAAATCATCCCGTTCGACCCCCAGAGTGTGACGGACCTACCCTAGGCCGTTACATAACTCTGACGGTCCTACGATAGACCGTTACACACACCAAAGAGTCCAATTTGTGCTGGAGTCTGGCTCGAAAACTATGCAACGGACCTATCTTGCAGAGCCCATAACTTCTTCAATTCTTATCCAAATTGATCCCCGTTTTTTCCTACTTCTAGCCCTTTGTATTATCTTGAATTTGGTTCATAGAAATTAAATTTTCATTGGCTATATCGCTCGGGATCTGGGTCGCAAGATTGGGATTTAAGTATCCTAGTTCAACTAAAACTCTGCAATAAGGCTCCGGGGCTACATTCCAATAGCCATATCTTCTAGAATCCTCCTCCGAATTGATCCCCATTTGTTCATATCTCTTGTCCTTAGTATTATCTCAAGTTTGATCTAGAGAACTCGATTTATCTTGGACTCTATCTCCGGGAATCGTGATAAGAAGATGAGGCTTTCTTACAAAACTCTATAAAAGCTGCCCAGTTCGCAGTTGCAAAGGGGGGCTCTTTCTTGGTTCGGGGCGAAGCCATGCTGCAATTCCAACTCACAACTTCAACCTTGGCTTGAAGAGGAAAGTATTAGCTTTCCATTGCATCCTTCTGGGCTTGATTTCATGATCTATATTCTTAGTTCTCTTCCTCTCAAAATCACAAATCATCACAGTTTTCTACATTTTCTGCTACATATGTGTTTTTCTCTGTTTTGCATCAATGATTTCTCTCTATTCTCTCAATCAAATCTCGTGATTTCAAATCTCATGCATGCACAACACACCCATCTATCTTTTCCACCCTTCCACAGGGGTTAAAAACCTCCCCCCGGTGAGTTTGCCCTCAATTTCTACCCCTATTTTATCATTGCGGGATTGATGCTACACATGCATGTTCTAATGGGTTTTTTGTCCTTGTTTTGGCTTTGTTTTGCAGGAGAGCATGAATACAACGTGAGGCCCTCTTCATCTAGCCGGCTGGAAGGAGAGGAGGTTTAAATCCACAAATTCCTCGCACCCCGTTTGAAGCGTGATCAAATTTTCTTTCCAAGGTACACGGCGCCGTTCTTTACACTTCTTCATCCTTTGGCGTAGTTGGAACCTTGGTGGCAATCACGGTTAGTATTTCTCATCCTTTCATCTCCCTTGTCTTTGATTCAGTTGTTTTCACTTGTATTAGTTTAAAGGGGGCGGGATAAGAATCTAATTAAAAAACAAACCAACACTTTTTTGGCGATCACGGTGGGACAAAAGATACGACCAACATGAGAGGACATAGACACATATGACAAGCTTCTAGATCTGGCCTCAGCTTACCCCCCGTGTTCTATTTCCCTTTTCAGGATTGAAACTAGTACCCTGGGTATGGACCTGGTAGAAACACCGTCATGAAAATCTGGGCCTTGGTCAGGGTTTGTCACCTCATTGCACGCCAACCTCGGGACTCTCAATACGATGCGGAGGGCTCACGTTGCTAAGGGAAAGCGCTGTATTTCAAAAATCCAAAAACAACATATATTTCAAAATCCAAAAACAACATATATTTCAAAAATCCAAAAACAACGTATATTTCAAAATCCAAAAACAACATATATTTTGAAAATCCAAAAACAACATATATTTCAAAATCCAAAAACAACACATATTTCAAAATCCAAAAACATCATATATTTCAAAATCCAAAAACATCATAAATTTCAAAAATCCAAAAACATCATATATTTCGGAATCAAAAAACATCAAATATTTCCAAAACTCACAAAAATTTGAACATTTTCCAAAATCCAAAAAATACCATCATATGCATCGCATGCATCGCATTAGTTCTATTATGTTTTTTCCCGCCTATTTAATAAGGCTCCACCCCTTGACCAAATATCAAGAAACGGTCGTTATCTAACTTGCTTCGGGGCAAGGGGTTGAGTCTAAGAACAGATCTAACTTGTTCCATATTTAAGTGTGTGCAGAACGCATGACCAAGAACAAAGCTGAAATCTCATAACTATGCAGGTTCAGAGCTGTAACGCGCCATCAGTGGACCGCCACACTCATATAACGGTCTTTGATTAAACCGTTAGTTTCCTTCAGAACGTTGGCTTTGATTCTCTCAGCAGCTCTATCTCTAACGGCCTGGGGCACGACCGTTATTCTTCCCAACGGTCCATCGTTGGACCGTTACTTCCTCCAGAGAATTTAGTTCTCAGAGCATACACTCTAACGGCCTATCTCCCCATCGTTATATCCTTCTAACGGCCCTGATCCGATCCGTTACTTTCTCCGGATCATTCTAGCCAAGACAAGCCACAACTCGTGTCCATTCAACTAAGGCAATCCCATCTTATTCAAATGAACTTAATGCAACATAAGATTGATAAAATTCCAACTTTGATTGTCAAATACACCTTTCATGAAAGCGAAATCAAGCTACATTCAGTTTCTTATCCGCAAGAGGGCGGATCTTCCTCAACTCTTTCGCGTAGCCACGGCGCGCTTCGTCATTCTCTTCCACTTCTTCTTGCCACGGACGCACCTTGCTGATCTCCCACATGGTCAGTGCGTTCCGGACTGCTCTCTCATCTTCCTCGGTCCCCATCTTCCTAGGTGGAAGGGGAGGGTAGTGTGATAGTGCAGGAACTTCAGTTCGAGGTAGCCCGATCTGAAGATGGCACCGGTGTTGGTTGTAGATAGCCATGGTAGTATTTCTCACTAGCTGGAGGTCCAGGCCTTGACGCCGCGGTATTCTAAGAAGAGTGCTCCGAAGGATTCTTGGTCGCATGATGAACTTGTCTATTGGAAAGGTGTTGAAGAAGAGGCGCCATTCATCCCGAGTTTTCTTGTCCGCCGTCTTGCATTCAACCTGTGAAGAAAATCCAGATGCCCCTCCAATGAAGAAGAGAGGGTGGCTCCCGAAGATCTGGCTAGCAGAAGTTATGTCTCCCTTTGGTTGGAATTTGATTCTCACTCCCATCCAACACTCAAGGAGTATCATGGAACCAAATAAGGGTCCTCCTGGGCAAGCCGAGCTTAGTCCTTCATAGAGGTATGAGAGGATCGCTTGAGAGAGGGACATTCCCCGCCACAACCCACTGATTATGCTGAAATTTTGGGTATCTAAGAGGTGGTCGGTCGTAGTGAAAAGAAAGACTCCACATAAGCAAACCGCCATCGCCTTGGGTATTGCTTCATGTCTCTCCCACTTATTTTTGCAATGAGACACTATCCACTGTGCCAAGGGTATCAAGTGTATGTGGTGTGGGCTGATCATGGTCCTCACGTCCTTTGGATTATGGATGAAATCACTCAAGATCAAGGACGGGTCAATAGGCTCAACCGTGTAGCAAACTAGGTCTTCATCTCCCGCCTTAGTCTTAGGAAAGGCTAGGTAGGTTTCTACCTCCTCTAATAGGACTGTTGCTTCAAAGGAAGGGAAGATGAAGGTATGTGTTTGTGGATGCCACAATTCTACGAGGGCTGAAATACTAGGCCAATCTAATGTCAATTTCTGGAAATTCTTGCCTAAAACCAAGAGAGGTTGAAGGTGCCATGCTTTAAGGATTGATGTAACCTCTAAAGGGAGTACCTTTACCATGGGAGCCACCCACTTCAGATTAGAATAGCATCTTGGACCAGGGAGAGGCTTGAAGAGAAGAAGAAAAAAAAGAAAATCATGAGGAAGAAGATGAAGTGCAGAAATTTCTGAACTTGGTTAAGTAATGGAAGCTTACCACTCTTTAAGCATTAGAGCTTAGATGCTTGGGAATTGAAGTTAGCCTTTGTAGCTCTCCATACTCTTTTCTTGCAGCTTTGGGTCCGGTGTAGACTCTCTCCTCCATAGCCATCGCCTCGAAGCTTCTCTTCATCTTGTTTCCTGCCCTTAGGAGGGGTTTTTCAGCCTTCTAGCAGAGAATTCAGAAAGATACGATTTTGGCTAGGTTTCCAAGTTTTAAAGGTTTGGTTTTGGCTTTAAAGTGATAAGATTCGGATTGGAAGGCGTTATCTTAAGGTTGGGAGAAGTCTAGAATAGATCAAGGGCTTCTTATCTCGGGTTTTGCCCCTTACGGCTCAATCCGTCTCGGAGTACAATTCATGATATAACGGTCTGTCGTCGGACAGTTACTTGACTATGACACGCCAGCTCTGGGCCATCACATTTCCTGTGGGTTTAAAATTTTCCAACCTTGTTCTGTCAAGCTTAACGGTCTAGCATCAGACCGTTATATTCTTATGACGCGTTCTCTCTGAGCCGTTACATTCTCTACTGATCAGTTTTGGTTTCTTCTTGGTCAATCATGCTCAATGGTCTTGCTCATAACCGTTATCTATCTCCGACGCACTGTGCATGGACCGTCACATTTCCTGCACATTTTGTTAAGTCTATACATCCCATTCATCATCCTAGTCTATACAGCATTTTTAAGTCTATACAGCATGTTGAAGTCTATACATCACTTTGAAGTCTGTACAACATCTTGAAGTCTGCACGTTCATACTTCGTGTTGAAGTCTACACATCATTTTGAAGCCTGTGCTTCACTTTGAAGCCTGTACAGCATTTTGTTAAGTCTACACATCGTGTTGAAGTCTATACATCGTTTTGAAGTCTACACATCATGCAGAGTCTACACAGCCTCAAGTCCATACGTTTTTGGAGTCTGTACATTTGTTAAGTCTATACGTTCTTCATCCAAGTCTGCACGTTTTGGCTAAGTCTATGCATCCCATTCTTCATCCAAGTCTACATCATGTGAAGTCTATACGTCCCATGCATTTCCCAAAGTCTGTACATCAGATTTGCAGTCCATACATTCTCCAAATCTGTACATTCTTCATCCAAGTGTGTACAACCCCAAGTCTATACATTCCTTGTCTAAAGTCCATGCATTCTCCAAGTCTGTACATTCTTGATCCAAGTCCATACATTACCCAAGTGTGCACAACCCCAAGTCTGCACATTCCTCGTCCGAAGTCCATACATCCTTCAGGTCTGAGCATTCCTTGGCTAAAATGAAGTCTACACATCGTTTGGTCGTCTGCACTCCAAGTCTATACATCACTTGGACGAGGTCTGTACACTCATGAGTGCATTCATAATTCAGTCTTGTTCTATCAAGTCTAACGGTCTAGCATTTGACCGTTACATCCTTCTGACGCACCAGCTCTGAGCCGTTACTCTTTCTGCTGCTCAGTTCTGCAAAATTGAGCTCTGTCCTCTTTAACGGCCTTCACTTGACGCGTTACTTGATCTTGACGGTCTGGACCTAGACCGTTACATTGTCTGCTGCTAAAATTTGGGCTATTCCTATCTGCCTCTGTTTAGACCTGGCGGTCTTACATGCTTTTCATTTTCGTTCATCCTACTCGTCCACACATTATCTCACCATGCACTTTTCTCATCCACACAATCACCCGTTCCTTAACATGCATTCATTCCCACACATCCACATGCGTTTCCTGCATTCCATCACACATTCACACATTCATTCCTGCCTTCATTCATACTCATCTGTTTGCATTCATTTACATATCCATTCCTTCACACATTCACAAAAACAAACAAAAGATCAAAAAGAAAAATTTTCATTCATCCATTTACGTATAAGTCATGTACAAGTAAAAACAAAAAGAAAAACATGCATCACTCGGCCGGCTTATCCGCCGGGCCGCCATCATCATCTCCGCCCTCAGGTCTCCTCGCAGGTGGCGCTATGGAGGCGCTCTCCTCCTGCTGTCCTCTCTCTGCCCTCTCATTCCTCCGCTGACCGGAGGAGCTAACGAGGAAGTCGGCTACCGATCCGCTCAGGGCAGCGCTCCTCTGTGCCCCGCTCTGGGAGGCATTCCGCTCCGACCCCCGGCCTATCATTCTCACCGTCCGTAGCTCGATCTTCAACTCAAAGATCTAACACCGTGTATCCCGTGCCTCAGTCCGGTAGCGATCCAAGTCTGCGGTCCCGGCCCGGAGTCACTCCACCTTTGCTCGTAAGACCTCTGCCTCAGTCCGAGCCAGTTTCGCCTCGGCCGCTGCTGTGGCTAGCTCTCTCGCCTGTAGTTTGCATTTCATATAGTTAGCCGCATAAGCATTTAATTTGCACAAGCATAAGCATTTTTTTTGAGTCTAGCATTTAGCATCTTACCCGCTCTGCACGGGTGGCCTCCGCCTCCTCGGCCCGGGCAACCGCTCGGGCGAACTCGGCGTCCCGCTCAGCTCTGTCCCCGGCAGGCTGTGAGGACGATGATGGGGCATCCGGTCCCACTCTTTGGGCTCCCTCAGCCCGCTGCATTTAGAGATCATTGGTCAGTCCATCGCATTCGCGTCATAATCATAAACATAATCATTTTAGGTCCAAGGTTCTTAGAGTCTTACCAGGAGCTCCAGAGCGGTCCGGTACTCGTCCCGCTGCTGCACGGTGGCGTGAAGGAGCCCCTCGAGCTCGGCTATCCTTCCCTCGGGGTCTAGCTGCATTTAGAAAGCGTATGAGTCAGTGCATATAGGATAAAATTTTCATTCAGAGTATAGGGTTTTATTGCATACCGGTCGTCGGGTACCTCGGTACACCCAGTCCCCGTACAGTCGAGCAAAGGCTTTCAAGTATGCCTCGTCGCTCTCGTCCCGCTCCTTCACTGCTCACCTTCCGGGCGCACCAATCTATGTCACCGCTAATTCCCTTCGCTGACTTCCCCGGGCGGTCGTCGCTGTGGCGTGGAAAGGTCACCTCAGGCT
Source organism: Amorphophallus konjac (assembly GCA_022559845.1). Taxonomy (NCBI): domain Eukaryota; kingdom Viridiplantae; phylum Streptophyta; class Magnoliopsida; order Alismatales; family Araceae; genus Amorphophallus; species Amorphophallus konjac. The sequence goes on along the minus strand of CM040118.1, from coordinate 252,303,890 downwards.
GGTGTAGTCCCCGAGTCCTCAAAATCAGCCAGTAGTGGAAAGGCTCGATGATATGGATGCAGTGCAACCATATGTCTCGTCCCTGGTACGAAAGGGCTGCCTCCACCCATGGCTGTCCCTCGTAGTTCTCGCCTCTGTACGGGGTCCACCTCACCTGAAAGCATGAATCAAATCATCATATAGAAGCATATAGAAATATTCAAAATCATTTAGAAAGCATTTTTTGAGTTCGGGCTTACCGCCGTGTGCGGGAAGGAATCCAAATCATCCTGGATCGCCCGAGTCAATCTGATGATCGACCCCGGGTCCCTTGCGACCACCCATCGCCTCGCGATCGGGATGCGGCCGGTGTGGAGTAGTGTGCTCCGTCCTATGCCCAGGAGGTACATGTAGCTCCAGAACTGCATTTAGAAGTTAAGTCAGTCCATTTGCATGAACATTTGCATAGATCATAATAGAAGCATTTAAATTGCATTTACCTGTAGAAAAGGCGAGAAGCCGCCCAGCATCGTCTGTCGGTCCGTCGTACTGAGGGACTCGAACAGGAAGGCCAAGACTGCTGCTCCCCAGGCGTACTTTCCAACTCTGTCCAAATCCTCGATCATCGGCAGCAGCCGGCAGCTGATCACATCTGCCCGAGTCGCGAACAGGAGCTTCCCGAACAGTAGCATCAGGAAACGCCTCAGGGTGCGATCTCCCTCTGGTCCCGCCTCTGCCGCCACTCGTGGGCGCACCTGGTCAATCACTCTACCCAGATGCTCCTCTGGTAGCTCACCCACGGCTATCGCCGCTCCTCTCAGTCCTAATCTCTCTTGCAGTACTGATCTCGAGAACTGGGATGACGTCTGCCCCGGTCTGATCAAATCTAGCCCCAGAAGCTCCTGGGCCATCTCTCGGTAGTCTCTGTACGTCCACCCGGTCACTGCGGCTCCGTGCACCCGCAGTCTGGCGATCCTCGCTATGTCTTCTAGCGTCGGGATCATGTGACCCCAAGGAAAGATGAACGCCCTACTAATCAGATCCCACCTCTCGTGCAAAGCGTATAGTAGAGGCGTGTCCATTCTGGTCACCTCGATGCTCAGCACCTCGACAAACCCCATGCCGGCTAATCTCTCTCTCTGGTAATTGGGCAGTGCCTGGTACACCGCCCGGATCTGAAGCCAGGAGATCCTCGTCCGTCTTTTTCCCTGCATTCATTTAGATCATAAGTCAGTCAAATGCATCATAAAATCATTGCATAACATTTATAAAATAAAAACAAAAAAAAACTAAATAATTGAAAACCTAAAAATAGTTCTGGCCTCTGGTGCATGTAACGGCCCTGGGATGGGGCGTCACATGGCTCTAACGCATCTAGAGTGACACGTTAGGCTTGTGACGCTCCCTGGAAGGACCGTCACATTCCCTGCTAACGGGAATTTTCCCCTTTGCATTCCGTGGCTTCTCACTTTGGCCAAAAGGCCTACAAACAATCCTAAATGGTTGCATAGACCCATTTTCTACCCCCCATTGCCACATGCATCCACATAAAAACTCAAAAAAATTAAAATTTGAAAAAATTAGGGCGAGAGCTTACCTCTCGGTCTTGCCCTCTCTTCTTCTTCTTCTCTTGTTCCTTGGGTTCCCCTTCATCCAGGGATGCTTCCCCTTGTTCTTCTTCGGCCGTGGGGATCTCTTCCTCCACCCTTGGTTTACTCCTCGTCCTTTTTCCCTCCTCCTCCGTTGGCCTCTTCCTCGTCACGGACGGCGGGACGTTCTCTCGTTCTATCCGTCGGTGAAGGCGGCGAATCGCCTTCTTCTTCATCCCTCTTTCCCTCTTCTTCGGTGGCTGAGAGCCCTCGTCGCCGGCCATCTCCTTCGGTGGTCGCCGGTGGTCTTGGGGTTTCTCGTTTGGGGGCTTGAATGCTTGAATGAATAAGGCTCGTGACCGTTCGATTTGTTTTTTTTTGAACGCTCAGGAAATGTGACAGTCTGTCGTCCGACCGTTACACTCTGTAACGCGTCTTGCTGAGACCGTTAGGTCAATTGAACTGTTTTATTGAAGAATGTGAACCGCCCGATCTCTAACGGCCTAGGTCTGGTCCGTTACTTCATATGACGCCCTCTCTACAGACCGTTACAGCTTGCAAGTTTCTTGATGAATAAAATGGTCCATTTGATGATTGAATGACCACATTTTCTGCCATGGCACATATTATTAGTGCTTCTAACACGTATGAATGGTTATGCCTTATTTCATGCTCGTATTATTATTGGCTAACCTCTTTCTCATGAATGAAGTTATGAACATCACGCTTTGCCGGTCAGGCAGGTAAGTCAGGTATTGTATCTCGTTCCTTTGTCCCTTTAATGCATTACTATATGTTATCTATGATATATTATCTCAAGAACCGGCTGGTCATTCATGTGTTCTGGGATCTGATGTTCCCCTTAAACAAAAATGATTATGATCTAAATTCACATGTTTAATCGTTGGATAGGCCGTTAGGTTGAAAAAATTTGGGGACGATGGTTCTATCTTGCACGCCGTGGTTGCAGATGGTGTCCTTACCCTGGTTTCTTCAGTTTAGCAATACTATTCTCGAGTATCTTTGTTATTTTTCTTTGCATTCGTTTTAATGATTTCTTTTTATTTAGCCCAGCATGCATCATGCACATCTTTTTTGAGCATTCATGTGCTTCATCTGTTCAAGGTGTCTCAATGGTGGTGAATAGCTGTGTTCTTGATCTCGAATAAGGAGAATCATTCCACTCTGAATTAGAAGGTTTCCTTCGATCTTTTCGCTTGATTTGATTGGCTGAAGATTCCTATCTGGAGTTTAGTTAGTTCTCTTTCCTTTCCGTTGCCTCCGGCGGCTAGCCGTGTTTCCTTTCCTTAATTGTTAGTTCCTCCAGACTTGCATCCTTTGGTTGGTTCTTTCCTTGTGATCAGTTCGAAGTTTTTCAGAAAATTCCTATCGCTCGTTGGTAAAGAACGGGTGTCGTTTACCTTAACGCCCACTTTTTGGTTCACTCCATTTCATTTCCGCTTCATCTCCGTGTTCCATTTCGCTTTCACTTCACCTCCGCTCGCTTCCCTGCAAAGAGGACGTTAAGGAGGGGCATCTGTTGACACCCGTTTTATGACCGATAAGTCGGGTCATCTCCTTGTTCACTCTATGTGATGCTCCCAGTTATTCAATCATTCCTTGAGTCTCCTTTATCAATTTGAAGACTATTTCATGGGTCTTAGCTCCTTGGTTGAGTATGGTTCTATGATGTCTCGCCTTGAATGAAGCTTAGCAAGCCCTCTTATCATTTGGATCCTCATTGTTTCTAACGGTCTGCACATGGGGCGTTAATTTCTTCTAACGCATTGTCCCTGGACCGTTACATCTTGAAGAGTCCTACGACTTAAGGCCTTTGTTTCAATCCTTATCCGTTGGCCTATCCATTGAATCTAACGGTTTGTCGTGCAGCCATCACTTTCTTCCAATGCGTCCAACCATGGCCGTTACATATCTTGCAGAGTCCCAACTTCTTTGATCTTCTTCCCGTTGATCTTATCTCTTTTGAGATAAGGTTAAATGTAACGGTATCCCCCTAGTGCGTCATTTTCATATGGCGGTCTGTCGAGTAGCCGTTACCTCCAACAGAGAGTCCTGGCAGTTCAGGCCTTTTCTCTGCTACTCCGTGGTCGAGATAAGAGTTTGAATTGGTGATTTCTCTTCCAAATCTGATCCTCAGAACCTTCTGTTTGTTTCTATGGACTCTTGGTGATATTATCTTCAAGGATTTGCTAAGAGTTATCCTCTTTTCTTGCTGGATTATCCTCTGCTCGACCGGAGAGTTTGAGGGCCTATAAATAGCACCCTTAACTTCATGGCCCGAGGGAGGAAGATCTGGAGTTCGCGTCGAAGTGCTGCCACATTCTGGAGCCACATCTAACCAAGGAGACTTGTCTCTCACGTCCATCTGCTTCACGGTGAAGGGAGTATTCGTTCTATTGAGTTTCAAAGTTCATCATTGCATATTGTGTTCTTCCTTCTCCCTCTCATCATAAGCATTGTCCCTCTCCTTGTTTCCACGTTCTGCATCTGGTTTTCATCATCTAAACATCCTTCCCACGTTTTAAAACACCCAGAGGGGTTAAAAACCAAAACTTTCCCTGTACTTCCCTTTCCTTTTGCGTGCTCTTAATTTCCTTAAGAATTGATACTACGCTTGTTTAAAGGGCTAATCTGGGTTTGTTTTCTTGTGTTTTCACGTTCTGTGGCAGGTTTATAGGTTCACTACGCGAGGCCCAAGTCTTCTGGCCGGCTGGAAGAGTTGGAGTTAAAAGAGTCCACAAGCTATTACTGCAGGTTTTCTGACGGTCATGTACAGGCGCGTCAGGCTTCTCTAACGGCTCATCTGGAGACCGTCACATTCCTGTGACGCACGGGGTCTGGACCGTTACATTCGGTTGATCTGTAGATTTCACTGGTTTTCTCTCTCCCGTGGGCGGGTACTTCATCCACCTATTTCCAAGGTATTTTCAAGTCTCTGACTTGTGTTTACTTTGGTGGCGATCACGTTCTTTCTTAGTATTGGGCATTAGCTTTCTCTCCCTCTCATATCTCTTATTTCTTTTATTTGCTCCACCCTCGTGGTGTGTTTTTATTTGTTCTTGCTCCACGCCCCGGCGTGTGTTTTTCTTTATTCCCTTAGTTTAGCTTGATGATTGAGATAGCATGCCATGCTAGAGCTTATTCTGGTTGCCTAGGTTCATGGTTCACATGTCCTTGGGTTTATTGAGATCTTTGATTTTTGCTTATCATCTTTATTACACATCGAAACAAAAAGAAGAAGAGAAGCAAACAAATCAACAGATAATTTTTTGGCGATCACGGTGGGACAAAAGATACGACCAACATGAGAGGACATAGACACATATGACAATGACACAGCGGGACAAAAGACATGGAGGACCATAGACATGATACAGACAACAAACACATTCTTCAATCAAAGCCCAAGATCAGATGAAGCGGAACCGCCAGGTTCAAAATCGTGAGATAATGCCTCTCATGGAAACATGATTAAGCAAATAAGCGAAAGCTGAGAAGGCCATGAGCTTCAGAATAGATATTGAAGAGATGAGAATAGATCAAAGAATATGAGCAGTAGGCAGAGCGAAAGATAGAGCAAGGAAAGCTTGAACCTGCAACCTGTAGCCTGCACACTTAGTAAATAGATTACGTATCTGTCCTCAAGATAAAAAATAAAAGGAACAAAAGAGAAGCATTTTTAGATTTTTTGTATTTCTGATTTTTTTGCCATATTCAAATTTTTGGGATTTTTTGACATATTTGATTTTTTTTCAGAATTTTGACATATTTGATTTTTTTGGAATTTTGACATATTTGATTTTGTTTTTTTGTTTTTGGTTTTGAACCACATTTCATTTTTTTTTTAGATTTTGACAAAGCAATCTGCAACACCCAAAGATAAACTCGAACTGCTGGCTACGGATCGTCGTTCCTACCCCTCTCATTAAAAGCTTCCTTTAAGCAGGGCGTGCATGTGAGGGTGGCTTACCACAACCAACCGCCTCTAAATAACGGTGCCCCTACTAAGGCCATACCCGGGATACAACCTAGCCTAAGAGGGAGAAATAGAATAAAATTGGAGACAAGCTTTATGCAGGATGGGAGACATCAGGACTTGAATTCCTTCCAGGGCACTACCCCTCAAAGGGTAGGTCTGTTGCGCCGGGGCTTTGTGTCTTTGATTTTTAGACCCATATTTATCAGGCACGTATGCGACCGGGCTCGTGACGTCCCGCGGGGAACTATACTGCCACTCTTGCCATGTCTTTGATTTGTAATTTTCTTTTGATTTTCATATATGATTTTCATTTGACAGCCCTTATTGGCTAGATATAGCATGAAAGCTCACTTTTTTGAGGGGTCAAGACTGCCCCTATTTGAGACCTCTCTCGTATTAGGGAGCGCCTAGGTTGGTCATCTCATCCATCAATCTCTTGCCCCTGCACTTGGCCGAGCAGAGAAAAGAAAAGACCTTTGTGCATACCCAAAGTATGGCCAAAGCAGCAACGGTGTTGCTCAAAGGAATCAGTTATGGCTCGCCGTGAAGTGTGTGAAAAACCCATGCTCAATGGTCACCCTCAACGATCGGGGAAAGAACTCAGACTCCCAGAGCGGAGCTATCACCAGCCTAAGGATGCTGCAGAAGTAAACTCATTTGACTAAGCTTAACTAAGCAAATCTCTAAAAGCCACTTAACCATGTTGAGGAATAACATTATAAGCGTGTGCAGAAACAATAGAAATAATGGAAATGAAAGCATGTTTCTTTGCTCAAAATAAAGATACCTTTGTAAATCCATGGCGTGGAAACCGGCATCCTGAAGTGATCTCGATCATCGAGCTTCGAGGAGCGTGAGTAGCTTTGTATTCCTTGCTTGTCAGGATAAAGGATGAAAGGAGAGCAAAGGATTGAAAGATTCCTCGACACAGAGGAGTGGCAGACATCATACTGGACGAAGAAGGGATAAAAAAGGAAGAGAGACGAGGGCTAGAACTCCCTCGTCAAGACACTGAGGCCCTGATAACAAGGAACCAGATACAGAATAAACCAGATTAGCTGAGATCAAGGAGGACTAAATCCTCGAAAATAGCATGAAAAAGGGCAATGACCCTGAAAGGGTGAGGATGAATGAGTAGAAAGATGAGAAGAAGAATCATCCGACGTGATCGGAGAAGAGGGACGAGAATCATCCGACAAGGTCAGAGAAGGAGAATAAGAGACACCCGATAGGGTCGGGGAAAGAGAACTAGAGACGGAACCCGGAGATACTGGAGGAGAAGAACTGGGAGATGTCCCGAGATCGGGATGAAAAGACATAGGCCGAGGCCTAGAATTGTGAGAGGAGGGAAAATCTGGAGGATCCGGAGAAAAGGGAGAGGAATGGGGATGCACTGACCTATGGAAGGAGGAGAAAATGATGGAGATAGGATCAGATGGAGGAAGATACACCACCCAAGGGTGGGAACTGAGTAGAAGGAAGGATGAATGAAAAGAAAGGGAGGAAGAGGTGGACCCCTGAATGCACAACCGATGGCCATTGAGTTTGCGTCGCCGCCTCTTCTTGGCAGAAATCTCTTGAAAATGGACCCACCTGGTGCGGGCTTGGACCTTCAGGATTCTTAATCTATAATACCTTCTCAAATAACGGGCCAACCTAGCAGATGGCCTGGCCCGACTGTGAACATGCAACTTCATCAGTGCAGTTTCCCCTAGACACCCGGTGCTAGCAATATGCGGACATTCTTGAGCAAGTAACCCTTTAGAGTGATGAATATCACAAACCCACGGGGTTTTGTCTCTCGGCACTAGAAGCATGAGATTCGGCAACTTCACTCGGAACTCAGCCTTGAAGCACAACTCCCTTGATAGAAGAGACGGGTGAAGCTGAGGGAGAGTAATACACGGCGTTGACATGGCCGGTTTGCTAATAAACCGAGGAAGAATACATAACAAGTGCAGAATATCCTTGGAAAGTGTAGAAGATACGGCCAATTGCCCGTTGAACATAAAATCCATAATCTGCTTGGCGGCCGTATGCGTTAGCAAAACACGGGTAGAGAACCCTTCTTGGCCTGTCATTTGAATGGCAATAGAGCGAGGAGAAATAATTGCATCAACGGTGAACTCTCTCGCAAGCAAAGAGATTGCCACAGGCCTTGCTTGGGAAGAAACTGGCATCAACTCAAGGGAACTCTTCTTAGCAACTGTCATCTTTGAAAGTAGAGACACATCATCCCCAAAATAGCCAAGGACCAAGACACAGATCGGCATCCGACAGATAAAATCCTGAATCTTGAAATGCATGGCCGGCACTGAATCATCTCGACTTGGCTTATTATCTCCCTGAGGATTAGACCCAAGGGGCACCATGGGTAACGCACACCCGCTCCGTGGGGTGGAAGTGGTTGGAGAAGTAAAGGGAATATGTTTGGGTGGTACGTGTGAAGGTTTGGAAGGCATGGAGGCTCCAACGGGAGTGGTGATGGAAAGTGTGTTGTGTCCCTGTGATTTTGATGATAGCAAACACTATAAGTCATCATTTGTTTGAATCTGCATATAAATCTATTTGTGTTGCATTGTGTTGCATATGCATGTTTCATTGAACATCTTATCTGAATGACATAACCAACGAACAGGCTGAGGCTGTGTGGTATGTGCATTGGTGCATTTCTTAGTTGTTGATGCATTTCATAATTGCATTTAATCTGGATTGTTTGATGTTAGATGCTGCTATACCCTTTTAGCATTGTCTGGACAGTAGTGGGTCGACCCCCCTTTCCTGATGGGTCGACCCCCCAGATCTACAAGTCTATACAACGCCATTCTGTTCATGCATCATATCTCCATGTCTACACACTACATTTAGGCAAAGTCTATACATTGGTAGAGTCTGTACATCGCCTTCTCATTTCTTCAAGTCTATACGTCCACAGTTGAACCTCAAAGTCTACACATCGCCTCATTTCTTCAGAGTCTATACATCTTCAGTGCATGAGTGTCTTACAAGTCTATACATTACCTTTGGGCATCCAAGTCTGTACATTGGGCTCCTCATTCAAAGTCTGTACAGCGCCATGTACATATTCTTCAAAGTCAATACATTGCACTGTAGATGCATGGAAGGGAAGTATGCATATCGGACTGTTCATGAGAAGTATATACATTGGAAGTGTGTACATTGTTCAGCTGCCTTGATCAAGTCTGTACAGCGAGCAGCGTCCCTGTGTCTCAAGCCATTCTCCAAGTCTGTACATCATTCTGTTGAAACCTCAAGTCTGTACAGCGAGCAGTGTCCCTGTGTCTCAAGCCATTCTCCAAGTCTGTACATCATTCTATTGAAACCTCAAGTCTGTACAGCGAGCAGCGTCCTTGTGTTTCAAGCCATTCGCCAAGTCTATACAATGGCTTCGGCACGCCAAGTCTATACAATGGCTTCGGCACTCCAAGTCTGTACATCGCTTCAGGCACTCCTGTGCAAAGTCTATACATTGGTCGGTGGCGAGTCTGTACAGAGCACTGTCTCAGGCACTCAAGTCTATACAGAGTCTTCATCTTATGAAGTCTGTACATTCGTTTTCGGAAGTCTATACATTCATTCATCTGAAGCTTCATCAAGTCTGTACAACGCTGCTTTGTCAAAGCCTGTACATCGCAGCTGTGTTGAAGTCTGTACAGCCAGTCTCTTGCCTAAGTCGATACATCACAATGTCTGTACATCGCTGTGTCAAGCCTTCCAAGTTTGTACAGCCCAAGTCTGTACAACCACTGTCTCACTTGGACTTGAAGTCTATACAGTGGTCTGTCTCTGTAAGCGTCTCAAGCTGCAAGTCTATACAGCCTACAGTGCATCGTCTCTTCAAGTATGTACAGCCTTGGCGTATGCATCTTAAAGTCTAGACATTGTGGGGCTTCGAATCTTCAAGTCCATACATCCATGCATGATGCGTCGACCCCTTTCTTTGATGTGTCGATGCCCCCAGACTACCAAGTCTATACATCAGCCTTTGCATTGCAAGTCTATACAGCGTGCATTGTTCAAAACAAGTCTGCACAGTCATTGTCCGTTGGCATCACGAAGTCTATGCATTGCTTGTGCATCATAGTCTGTACAGTGCCTCAAGTTGGCTAAGTCTATACACTCTCTCTCATTGTACACACTTGCTTCATTGCTGTTTCTAAGTCTATACATCGGCTGGGTCGTTAAAGTCCATACAATGCATATGTTCATCAAAGTCCATACATTGCATTGTCTTCAACCAAGTCTATACATTTTGTTCCTTTGATCAGCAAGTCTATACACACTTTAGCATATGTGCATCTCCTTCAAAGATGAAGTGTATACATCCTTCCAAGCATTCAAGTCTAGACACTCGTTGTTAAGCCTTTACATCGAAGTCTATACAGCATGTGTCTTGTATGAAGTCTATACAGCCTGTGGCTTGTTCATCAACTGAACGATCTTCAGCAGAGTATATACTCTTCAGAACTTAAAGCCTGAACATCCTTCTGTGAAGACTGTATACACTCAGTTAACCTTCAACCCTATACACTCGATATCACCTTCAAATCTATACACTCGATTGTTAGGCCTTCAACCCTATACACTCGATTGTTAGCCTCAAGTCTATACACTCAAGCTGCATCATGCCTGTACACACTTTGTTAACAGCCTGAACCAAGTATATACATCCAACTGATATCTTCTTATGTCTGTGTGACAGGTACTGTTCGTAAAACCTTGAAGTGCACGTGATCCGAGGTTGGCACCTGGCACGTGATCTGAGGATAACGCCCTAAATGCTGTTGCTATAAATACAAAGCCGCCTCCATCTGAAGACGGATGAAAAAAGAGAAGAAAAAGAGAGATCGGATAAGAAAGAGGAAGAGAGTGATCGAGAGAGAAGATAGAGCTGCAGAACGGTAGTGAGCAGAAGAAGAAGAAAGAAGAAGAAGAAAGAAGAAAGAAGAGACAGAGAGAGAGCCTGCGAAAGAGAAGAAAAAGAAGAGTGAGAAGAAGAGAGAGTTAGAGCAAAGGAAGCTTCAACTGAAGATCAGTTCCTGATGGACCGTGAATCAAATCCAGGCCAGCCAGCTCCTGCGAGAGCTTTTGTGCATTTTATTCTTCCAGCTTTCTATTGCTGCATTTTTATTTTTCCTTTTAACCATTCACCAGTTGTTCTTCCGATTCTCTAGTGTGAGGTCGGGTTCCCTCCGGTTGGGAGGTAGAGAGGTCCGAGACCTCTAGTTTGCAGGTGACTTGGTGTCACCTTTGCTTCCCTCTGGGTTTCAGAGGAAGAGAGACTTAGGTCTCTAGGTTCCCCTCTGGTTTGGAGGAAGGGAGGATTGGTCCTCCTGTTCTGGTCTTGTGGGTTGCAAGACTAGGTGTTCCCTCCTGGTCTGGAGGAAGAGAGACTTGCGTGTCTGGTTTCCAAGTGGCTGGGAGTCACTTGGGGTGTCCCTCCGGTTGGGAGGAAGAGGGGAGGTTGTTCCCCTAGTCAAACTGTGTGGCAGCAATTTGTTGCAAACTGAGTCTGCAGTTTCTAGCATAGCTAGTGGAAGCCTCACTCCGGTTTGGAGTGAGGGGTGGACGTAGGTCTTTGGACCGAACCACCTAAAAACTTGGTGTTCACTTGTGGTTTGTTTTTCCTTATATGTTATTTTCTCTGCTGCGCTATTTAGATGCCTGCTTAGGAGCGTGTGAGGGCTAATAGATTTGTGTTGTCTTGGTGAGTTCCTTCTAAGTATTTTCAGCACTTTTCATCAACTGCTCTTAATTCCGCATACTTGAGTATTAGAGTTTTAATTGGGCGATATTTAGAGCAGGATACATTCACCCCCCCTCTATATCCAGGCCTTGCATCCTATCAATTGGTATCAGAGCGGTTCTCTATCTGATCAGATCCAACGATCTGCAGAGGATCCTGTTGCCTTTTGTGCATTTCTGAATTTTCTCTCTGTTGCATTAATCTGCTTGCCGATTTAATCAATGGGTTCTCCACTGGTTTTCAATGGCTCTAACTTTAACTCATGGGTAAGCAGTCTACATAACTATGTGAATTTAATAGATCCGGATCTGTGGAAGTTAATTTCACATGGTCCTCATAGACTGCCACAGGAAGAGTCCAAATAGACTAAAAGTGACAGATCAAGAAATGGAGAGAATCAGAAAGTTTTGTGCATTATGAAAGAAGCTACTGACAAGGCTCTACATTCTTGTTTTTATGACTGCAGGTCCGCTAAGGACATTCTGGATCTGTTGAAGCTAGCTCACAGGATGAATGAGGACAGCTGCCTGATGGCTGATAAGAGCGACCATAGCACTGATCAAGATGAATTTGAAGATGCTGAAGAGGTAATCAATCCTTTCGATAGTTACACTTTTGATGACTGGGAAGATGCCTATGCTAATCTGGTACACTCCCCTGAAAAATTGAGGAAGAAGAATAAAAGTCTAATAAAGAAGTTAACAAGTCTAGGGGATCCTATTTCTGGAACTGAAAATCTTGAAAATCCTGAAATTTTGAAAACTGAAAATGAAATACTCAGAAGACAAGTGTTGAAACTAGATGGAATCCAATCAGAACTTGATCATGTTAAATCTGAAAACACTAAACTCAGAAAATAATGTCAGGAATCTGAACAAAAACTAATCAGTCTTGAGAATGAAAACAGATTGATCAATGAAGAGTTCAAGGCTGTTAGTGTTGCGAACTTAAAGTTTCAGGAAAACTTTGAAAACTGTAAATCAGAATATCCAAGTTTCCTAACTGATGTTTTGTTTGATGATGATAAACTTGAGCAGGAGAACACTAGTCTAAAGGAGGAAATTGAGAAACTAAAACAGTTGAACTCCACCATGTCAGAGAGATTGCTGACATTTGAAAAAGGAAAATCTGTTGATGAAAATCAAAATGAGCTCAAATTGAAATCAGAAATTGATACCCTTAAAACTTTGAATGATGTGATGCATCAACAAATTCTGGTCTGTGAAGAAGATATAGTCAACTATGAACATCATGTCTCTTCTCTTCAATCTGAAATAAATGATCTGAACAATTCTCTGTCAAAATTCGTAAGTGGGCAGAAAAACCTAGACAAGCTACTAGGTGTAAAAATCAACACTAGGAAGGAAGGGTTGGGCTACAATAATGCTAACAAGAAAGAATTTCAGAGCAAGTTGATGACATCTTTTGTAAAAGCTTCAAATGTAGCCACCACTTCAAAAGATAAACAACCCATTGTTCAGAAAACTGAAAAACAGAACAAAAATCAGAAAAAGATTGGAAAACAGAAAATAAATAAAAAGGGTTCACTAGGGCATGTTGATCACAGTTCTCACACACATTCACATGCATCTAAAAAGATAATGTCATGCCATTATTGTCATAAATTTGGTCATCTGATGCATGAGTGTAAATTGATGGAGAAGGATGATATGACTGCTAAGAAACTTCATGATAGAAATCTTTCAATTCAGAAAAAGAAAATTGAATGTTTCCACTGTGGTAAATTAGGACACACAATTGCACAGTGCTGGTTTGCAAGTGATAAGGAAAAATCACATTCATATCATGTTAAATTTCATGCAAACAGTCATGCTGTTAACAAGAACAAATTTGATTCAATAAACCAGCATATGACATGCTTCAATTGTGGAAAATTGGGTCATAAGAGATCCGAATGCTGGCTGAGGGCTGGTGGAAGAAATTCTAACTCGTGTCTTCACTGTGGAAAGATGGGCCACACTGCAGCCCAATGTTGGCATGCTCAGGGAAGGAAGTTTGACAATAAATCTGGTATATTCCCAGTCAATAGAAACATTTCTGGTAGAAATAGATTTGAGTTTGAAAGGAAAACACTTACATGTTTTGAATGTGGGAAGCCAGGCCATAGAGCTGCTGACTGTTGGCTGGCTTATTTTGATAAACAGAATTTTAATTCTGTTAACAGAAATTTTCATGCATATGCACATAGAATTAATGCTAATAAGAATGTGCATAAATCAAATCTAAAATCTGCTCCATCCTGCTATTATTGTGGTACATTAGGTCATTCAATGAATAATTGCTATTTGATGAGATCTGATGACCTACATGCTAAAAAGTTGTTTAGAACACCTGCCCAAGGTGTCACTATTAACCATGCAGGACCCAAGACTGGTTGGGTACCTGCCCATGCAAAATAGTGTGCTAACTTGCAGGTGTGCCTTGGAAGCTGAAGAATAAAAAATAAAAAAAGGGGAAATAAACCAAGGCACCCAAGTTGATAAAACCCCATTCAGGTAAATTCTTCACATCTGTTCAAATGAAATTTATGGTTGATCTGATAAGTCATAGTTTCATGCATACATACTTTTTATTTGGTTTGACTCTTGCATTGAGCTTTGTGGGCTTTCTTGTTTGTACTTTGAGCTGAGTGCATATATGAGTATTGCATAATCATGCACTTGACATACAATCATTGAAAATCTGATGCATATAGGACTGTTGGTATTGCATTGTCATGCATGACCACTTTGGTATATCAAATGGTAAGCTACTAAAGGGCAGAGGAAATCTGTCTGGAGGTTCTTACTTTGTGTGAGATGGTCTTTTAGACCAAGTTCTCCGCCAAGTACCAAGGGTCAAATTTGCATATCAGAGAATGTCTGCATCTTCATGTGAATATTTTGCTTCATGCCCGTGCATACATGTAGTTAATTGCATTGCATTTCATTACATTGAAAATGCCAAAAAGATAGATTGAATGCATACATTTAGGGGGAGCATTATTCTTACTCTTGAAATCACACAACTGTTTTTAGATTTACTGCATAGCATGTTAAATCTGTTGTTGCATAGTCATTCATCATCTGCATTGTCTTCATGACATATAAGATGATTCATTATTTTTCGTTAAAGGGAGTCATAGCATAGCATATCACTTATTTTTGAAAAATCAAAAAAAAGGGGGAAGGTAGTGTCTCACTGCATATAGATAGGGGGAGCATGCTTAATCCGTTCAGTTGTGTCTTCATCTGAACTCTTCCTATCCACCTACTTGATTCATCTTGTCAATTCTGTAGTGTCAGTGATTCCATCATCAAAGTGGTATCAAATGATATTTCTTGACTGCTTCTGAAATTGTTCAAAATCTGAATTCATACCTTATAGGTATCTGTCTGTCTCTCCTAAATCTGCTGAAGGAGAGCTTCACTTCTATCCAGTCATCTTGGAACTTCTATGCTCAAGAGCAGCTCCTTTGCTACAAGTTTTCAGAATCCATACTGTCTGTTGAATATTCTCACTTGAATTACTAAGCTGAGATATGAAGTAAATCTTCAGCCTGAATACTACTTCATAAAAGCTAAAACATCTTTAATGAGGAACCTTCCATTATACATGCTTAAGAACATTTGTTAACTGAAATTGGTTTAAGTCTTATGTACTCTTGTTTGGTCACAAGGAACTTGAAAAATATCTGTTTCAACCTCTTAATAAACTTTAATTGTCTGCTTCATGTATATCATGTAAGATTTTCTGAAATCTAAAAAGTTGATATCCATGTCTACGCTGACTGAGATATATAGTGTATGTGGTTGTTCCTAAACATCTAATTTGTTCTGAATCCATTTTGAGTAAAAGTATGGATAGAGCAATGACTGTGGTTACTGAGAAACCTGTCCAAATGATTGTGTCATGAAGTACCATGGTTAACTCTGCTTAAAGAGATGATTGGAAATTATTGTGAAAATATGGCAGAGCAATGGCATAGTTGTATTGAGTAACTGGGGATTCTGGCCTCTGATCAAGGTGTATCCTCATGCCAAAGATACTTTTAATGCTACCTCTGTTCTCTAAAATGGAAGAAACAATACGGTTGTCACACTGAGTAACTAGGGATTCTGACCTCTGATCAAGGTGTTTCCCCCCGTCAAAAGGTGCTGATGAACCAAAATTGTTCATTAAATTTTTTTTTTTGAATATGTGTAAATCAATTTCTGAAAGAACAATTAAAATTCAGGTGCATTCACTTATGTTTCTCTTAAAGCTGTCATGGAAAGTAAACTAAATAAGATGGATGTTGGTTGAACTAGAATCTTATATGAGTTTGTAGTTCCTTTTTATTAAGAGTTGGTTCAGATATGAGTACAATTTCTCTTTGAAAAATTTCGGTTTACATCATTCTTAGACCACATCTGACAATCAAAGTTTCATAAGCTTCTATAATGGAGGAATCTAGAACTTAAAATTATGCTCTATGAAGTTGGTATCTTGCGAAAAAGTTCAATATCTCAATTATCACTAATTGTTGAATCTGCTCATCCTATGGCTCTTTATCACTGTGTTTTGATTCAGACTGGTTGTCATTTATGAGAGGCACTTCTCTCAGTTTAACCTGTGTACTTGCAGTTCTTTGGATAACCAGAGTTCATCCTTGTAGTGTGCTAATGAAAATCTGTCCTCCTCACTTTTTCACTGTGATTACAGACTGTGGTAACTCTTGTATACCCATGTGCTTTGCTGATAGATGCTCATACTCCTTTCACTCCATCTAATCAGGGGGAGCTCCCATGTCATGCTGAGTGTTTTTCATAAAGAGGGAGATCTAGTTAGCAGTTTTGAGTGTCCCTGTGCTTTTGTTGATATTCTCCCGACATCTCATTTGGTTTCATCCTATCATTTGGTTTCATCCATCAAATTGTTTCTGATAAGGGGGAGCTTAGTCCAAGGGGGAGTTCTTAATTCACTCATATTATGCAGTCTTATTCTTCCCTCTTCACTTCATGTCTTTTTGCTGAAGTCAAAGGGGGAGAAATCTTTGATCAAGTCAATATGACTCATAGTGTTGCCTTTGATCAAGTCAATATGACTCATAGTGTTGCCATCATCAAAAAGGGGGAGATTGTTGTGTCCCTGTGATTTTGATGATAGAAAACACTATAAGTCATCATTTGTTTGAATCTGCATATAAATCTATTTGTGTTGGATTGTGTTGCATATGCATGTTTCATTGAACATCTTATCTGAATGACATAACCAACGAACAGGCTGAGGCTATATGGTATGTGCATTGGTGCATTTCATAGTTGTTGATGCATTTCATAATTGCATTTAATCTGGATTGTTTGATGTTAGATGCTGCTATACCCTTTTAGCATTGTCTGGACAGTAGTGGGTCGACCCCCCTTTCCTGATGGGTCGACCCCCGAGATCTGCAAGTCTATACAACGCCATTCTGTTCATGCATCATATCTCTATGTCTACACACTACATTTAGGCAAAGTCTGCACATTGGTAGAGTCTGTACATCGCCTTCTCATTTCTTCAAGTCTATACGTCCACAGTTGAACCTCAAAGTCTACACATCGTCTCATTTCTTCAGAGTCTATACATCTTCAGTGCATGAGTGTCTTACAAGTCTATACATTACCTTTGGGCATCCAAGTCTATACATTGGGCTCTTCATTCAAAGTCTGTACAGTGCCATGTACATATTCTTCAAAGTCAATACATTGCACTGTAGATGCATCGAAGGGAAGTATGCACATCGGACTGTTCATGAGAAGTCTATACATTGGAAGTGTGTACATTATTCAGCTGCCTTGATCAAGTCTGTACAGCGAGCAGCGTCCCTGTGTCTCAAGCCATTCTCCAAGTCTGTACATCATTCTGTTGAAACCTCAAGTCTGTACAACGAGCAGCGTCCCTATGTCTCAAGCCATTCTCCAAGTCTATACATCATTCTGTTGAAACCTCAAGTCTGTACAGCGAGCAGCGTCCTTGTGTTTCAAGCCATTCGCCAAGTCTATACAATGGCTTCGGCACGCCAAGTCTATACAATGGCTTCGGCACTCCAAGTCTGTACATCGCTTCAGGCACTCCTGTGCAAAGTCTATACATTGGTCGATGGCGAGTCTGTACAGAGCACTATCTCAGGCACTCAAGTCTATACAAAGTCTTCATCTTCTGAAGTCTGTACATTCATTTTGGGAAGTCTATACATTCATTCATCTGAAGCTTCATCAAGTCTGTACAACACTGCTTTGTCAAAGCCTGTACATCGCAGCTGTGTTGAAGTCTGTACAGCCAGTCTCTTGCCTAAGTCGATACATCACAATGTCTGTACATCGCTGTGTCAAGCCTTCCAAGTTTGTACAACCCAAGTTTGTACAACCACTGTCTCACTTGGACTTGAAGTCTATACAGTGGTCTGTCTCTGTAAGCGTCTCAAGCTGCAAGTCTGTACAGCCTACAGTGCATCGTCTCTTCAAGTATGTACAGCCTTGGCGTATGCATCTTAAAGTCTAAACATTGTGGGGCTTCGAATCTTCAAGTCCATACATCCATGCATGATGCGTCGACCCTTTTCTTTGATGCGTCGACGCCCCCAGACTACCAAGTATATACATCAGCCTTTGCATTGCAAGTCTATATAGCGTGCATTGTTCAAAACAAGTCTGCACAGTCATTGTCTGTTGGCATCACGAAGTCTATGCATTGCTTGTGCATCATAGTCTGTACAGTGCCTCAAGTTGGCTAAGTCTATACACTCTCTCTCATTGTACACACTTGCTTCATTGCTGTTTCTAAGTCTATACATCGGCTGGGTCGTTAAAGTCCATACAATGCATATGTTCATCAAAGTCCATACATTGCATTGTCTTCAACCAAGTCTATACATTTTGTTCCTTTGATCAGCAAGTCTATACACACTTCAGCATATGTGCATCTCCTTCAAAGACGAAGTGTATACATCCTTCCAAGCATTCAAGTCTAGACACTCGTTGTTAAGCCTTTGCATCGAAGTCTATATAGCATGTGTCTTGTATGAAGTCTATACAGCCTGTGGCTTGTTCATCAACTGAACGATCTTCAGCAGAGTATATACTCTTCAGAAGTTAAAGTCTGAACATCCTTCTGTGAACACTGTATACACTCAGTTAACCTTCAACCCTATACACTCGATATCACCTTCAAGTCTATACACTCGATTGTTAGGCCTTCAACCCTATACACTCGATTGTTAGCCTCAAGTCTATACACTCAAGCTGCATCTTGCCTGTACACACTTTGTTAACAGCCTGAACCAAGTATATACATCCAACTGATATCTTCTTATGTCTGTGTGATAGGTACTGTTCGTAAAGCCTTGAAGTGCACGTGATCCGAGGTTGGCACCTGGCACGTGATCTGAGGATAACGCCCTAAATGCTGTTGCTATAAATACAAAGCCGCCTCCATCTGAAGACGGATGAAAAAAGAGAAGAAAAAGAGAGATCGGATAAGAAAGAGGAAGAGAGTGATCGAGAGAGAAGATAGAGCTGCAGAACGGTAGTGAGCAGAAGAAGAAGAAAGAAGAAGAAGAAAGAAGAAAGAAGAGACAGAGAGAGAGCCTGCGAAAGAGAAGAAAAAGAAGAGTGAGAAGAAGAGAGAGTTAGAGCAAAGGAAGCTTCAACTGAAGATCAGTTCCTGATGGACCGTGAATCAAATCCAGGCCAGCCAGCTCCTGCGAGAGCTTTTGTGCATTTTATTCTTCCAGCTTTCTATTGCTGCGTTTTTATTTTTCCTTTTAACCATTCACCAGTTGTTCTTCCGATTCTCTAGTGTGAGGTCGGGTTCCCTCCGGTTGGGAGGTAGAGAGGTCCGAGACCTCTAGTTTGCAGGTGACTTGGTGTCACCTTTGCTTCCCTCTGGGTTTCAGAGGAAGAGAGACTTAGGTCTCTAGGTTCCCCTCTGGTTTGGAGGAAGGGAGGATTGGTCCTCCTGTTCTGGTCTTGTGGGTTGCAAGACTAGGTGTTCCCTCCTGGTCTGGAGGAAGAGAGACTTGCGTCTCTGGTTTCCACGTGGCTGGGAGGCACTTGGGGTGTCCCTCCGGTTGGGAGGAAGAGGGGAGGTTGTTCCCCTGGTCAAGCTGTGTGGCAGCAATTTGTTGCAGACTGAGTCTGCAGTTTCTAGCATAGCTAGTGGAAGCCTCACTCCGGTTTGGAGTGAGGGGTGGACGTAGGTCTTTGGACCGAACCACCTAAAAACTTGGTGTTCACTTGTGGTTTGTTTTTCCTTATATGTTATTTTCTCTGCTGCGCTCTTTAGATGCTTGCTTAGGAGCGTGTGAGGGCTAATAGATTTGTGTTGTCTTGGTGAGTTCCTTCTAAGTATTTTCAGCACTTTTCATCAACTGCTCTTAATTCCGCATACTTGAGTATTAGAGTTTTAATTGGGCGATATTTGGAGCAGGATACATTCACCCCCCCTCTGTATCTAGGCCTTGCATCCTATCAAATTGAAGGCGCAGGCGATGTGGCGATGATAGGCTCGGGTGGCGACAAAGGCGAAGGTGAAAGCCTGGCTAAGGGTAAAGGTAAAGGCAACTGTGTGGCTTGCTCAGGCTCGAGCAGAGGTGATGGCAGAGATGGAGGCAAGGGTGGAGATGGAGGTGGTGATGGAAGCACTGGTGGTGGAGACAGAGATGATGGTGATGGCAATGGAGATGGTGAGGATAGTGATGAAGGCGATGGGGGTAGTGGACATGGAGGTGGAGAGGGTGAAGAGGGAGGTCGTGGTGCCCACCGTCGACGTGTCGACACAATGCGTCGAGCAGCGTTAGGGATAGAAGTAGTGGAAGTGGCGGCGGGGGAAGAAGGGGAGGCACTGGCCTGAGCGGAGGCTTGGGTTTGTGGAGGTTGCGGAGATTGGATAGGAGATGGCGAAGGTAACGGGGTAGGTGACGGAGCAAGTGTAGCACTTGATGAAGAATCACAGGGGTGCCCCTGGACTTGAAGTAACGGAGACGGCTGCCCGAGCGGCACTTCTTGTGGCTGCTGCTTGCTACGGAGATCTAAAATAACTTTATGCATGGCAGCCCAATCAATCCTTTTCTTAGATTCCAGATCATAAATATAATCCCGGAACTCGGGACAATCCTCAACTAAATGCCCCTGCTGGCGGTGGAAATAACAGAACTGGAGCATATCCCCGACCGCGGGTCGGTAAGGCACAACCGGAGAGAGCGGCAACGCGTGAGTGGCCATCAAAGCCCAAAATACATCGGTGAAACACTCTGGCAATGGAAGGCGAGGAGCCTGCTTCGGGCAAGGTGGATGACGAGGGATATGTAATGGTGGAGAAGGTTGTGGAGACGAAAGTGGAGGTTGCGTAGGCAAGAGTGCGTGGCTAGTGGTGGAGGAGGGATTTGGTGAAGGCATATGTGGAACGGAGTGGGGAGGTATGTAGACGGCATCCACCTGCTCGGGATGTGGTGTGACCTTGACCGGGGGTGGAGACGGAGACGGGCATGTGGACGCAGGAGGCTAACTCATGGAAGGTTGATATGCGGAGGCGTATAGGTACGTAGAGGCAGGGGGTTGGATAGTGGAGGGATATGTGGCGGAAGGCTGACTCATGGCGGGCCGACTCATGGGAGCGTAGGGTTGGCACGTGGAGGGTGAAGGTTGATATGTGGAGGTGGATGGTGGAGATTCGGGGTCAAGGGAATCTTGGATTTGTTGGTGAATGAAGCGGGCTCGGCTGTATAATTGTTGCCAGGAGGTGATGTCATTGAGGGCTAAGATAAACCGATACTCAGGCGTTGCATTTGAAATAAGCATCTTGATTTGCTCTCCCTCCGGAATGTGCCCTGGGACCTGCGCGGCAAGGTGACGCCAACGGTCAGCAAAGGTGCAGAACTCCTCGTCGGGCTTCATCATCTCATGGGCCAGATCCACAATAGAGTACTTGGGCCCAACCTGGTCTTGAAACTGCTGTATAAATTTTTCTTGAACGGCTTGAAAATTCACAACTTGCTCTTGCGGAAGAGAGAAGAACCAATCCCGAGCCGGGCCTTCCAACGATAGACCAAATAGATAGGCCATCAAGCGTTGGTCATGCCGAAATTGGTCCGACTCATAATCAAACTCCTTCAAGTGCACATACGGGTCACCGACTCCACTATAACGGCGATATGTGGGAATTTGTGATGGAGGTGGGAGCCAAAGACCTTGGAAAGCGAATGGAACACTTAAAGAGGATTTATGATCGATCCGACATTGAAGCTCATCAAGTTGGCGTTGAGTTTGAACAATCATCTCTTGGGTAGGGAGAGATCGAGAAGAATATGGGCCAGCTTGAGCAAGAGGATGTGAATTCGAACCAGTATGATGATAATGGGCCGGATAAGAGGATCCGGGCTGAGAAGAAAAAGGGCTCATTCTGGGAATGGAAGGGTGAGCGGGCCTGGAAGAGATGTTGGAACATGGGTTGAATGGGCCAGTAGCAACATGGGCAGAATAATGTGGCCCATTAAGAGAATAATGCCCATTAGCAATTGGGCCAGCAACATATGAAGGAGAAGGAGGAGGCCCATGAATAGAAGATGGCCCATTATGAGGAGAAGGCCCATGAAGATGAGACGCAATAAGACGTTGGGCCTGGGCCGGGTCCATTTGGTGAACAAGGCTTGAAAGATGGGCCATGAGATTAGCATGTTGCTTGGATGGATCAGAAGGACGACGGGAAGATGGACCCGCGTGGGAAGAGGATTCCACGTGAGAATGGGAAGAAGATTGGAAAAAAGAATGATACAAGGGGTTAGAATGATGCTCCATGAGGGAAAATGAAGAATTAATATAAGGAGATCAAGGACAATAGAAATGGGGAAGCAAGGGCTTAATGGGCTTGAGAACAAGGAGGGACTGACCCACTAATGCAAAAACCGATGGGCAACGGACCAAGGGACGATGGACTGGACAATGAACCCACAAAATGGACTGACTTAAGTGGGCCTAACAACAATAAAACATGTGGATGCAACACAAAACACCACTAATGGGCTTGGACAAGCCCAAACAACACAAACAATGCAATGTGAGAGTTTTCACCCAAGTCAAACAAGTTGATATGATGAGAAATATTTTAGAAGTTTTAATGATTTGAATTAATAATAATTCCCTCAAGATAGAAATCCTATGGGAACAAGGTCCAAACTTTGGGTTGACTAAGGTTAACTCTCTCACACTTATGCAAATGCAAGCCTAAGGCGTGGGAAGGTACAACCGGCCCGGTGTCCGTGTGGGAATTCACGGCTCGCGGGGACTTATGGAGGTCCCGAAAAAGATCACCTAGTCGAGCCCAAGGAATATGGGAGCGAGAGGATCACTTACCAAGGTAGGAAATGCAACTATGATATGCAATGTATGACCCTATGTGCACCGGAGTGCATGTAATTTCTAGCCTAAAACTAGAAAATTAAGACAAAATTAAACTATGCAAACATGATCCAAATAAGACAAATAGTATATGGAAGGAAAGACAATACAAAGGTCTACACAACGGGCCCAAGAACAGATCAATCTGACCCCGGGAGGTCAATCAAATCACTGAGCAAAGATGCCCCCGTGAACCTATGCGCAGACCACATGCAGATTTTAGGGACAAAATGCTAAAATGATGACAATTTTTAACTAAGCAAACGTGACCCAAATGATGCAAGTAGTATATTGATGGAAAGACAATATAAAGGACTATCCAATGGAATAAAAATCAGTGCAATCAGACATCGGGAAGGCAGTCAAATCACTGAGTAAAGATGTACCTGTGAACCTGTCCCTGAGCCTGCCTGCAGAACTTATGCACAAAACTCAAAAAGTCGGACAATATTAGAATATGCAAATGTTAACCAAATGATGCAAATGATATATGTATGGAAAGACAATACAAAGGGCTATCCAACACAATAAGAATCAGCTCAATCGGACTCCGGGATCCAAAGTTATGCATCGATGAATATGGCCCTGTGAGCATGCGCGCAAGACTGCCAGAAGCTGTAACGGTCTACCAAATACCGTTATATGACCGTGACGGTCTACCATAAGGCCGTCACATAACCAGAGCCCGTAAAACACCAAAAATAGTGAGAGAATGGAGGAAATACTACCTAAACATGAACATGCACCCACTCCACCTACAAAAGAGCATGAAAACAAGCGTGATGGGCATTGATGTCCCACCGTGATCGCCAAAAAAGTGTTGATTTGTTGCTGGCCCAATTGCTAATGGGCATATTCTAGAAGATATGGCCCTAGCCTGAAGAGGGAAGCCTTATAAAAATAAAGGCTGTCCCATATCCTTCTCGCAGTAGCATATGAATGAGAAGAAAGAGGCCCCGAACCAAGAAAGAGCCCCCCTTTGCAACTGCGAACTGGGCAGTTTTTATAGAGTTTTGTAAGAAAGTCTCATTTTCCTCTCACGATTCCTGGGGATAGAGTCCAAGATAAATCGAGTTCTTTAGATCAAACTTGAGATAATACTAAGGACAAGAGATAGGAACAAACGGGGATCAATTCGGAGGAGGATTCTAGAAGATATGGCTCTTGGAAGGTAGCCCCGGAGCCTTATCTGCGGAGTTTTAGTTGAACTAGGATACTTAAATCCTGATCTTGTGACCCAGATCCCGAGCGATATAGCCAATGAAAATTTGATTTCTAAAAACCAAATTCAAAATAATACAAAGGGCTAGAAGTAGGAAAAAACGGGGATCAATTTGGATAAGAATTGAAGAAGTTATGGGCTTCTTAATCTGTAATACCTTCTCAAATAACGGGCCCACCTAGCAGATGGCCAGGCCCGACTGTGAACATGCAACTTCATTGGTGCGGTTGCCCCTAGACACCCGGTGCTAGCAATATGCGGACATTCTTGAGCAAGTAACCCTTCAGAGTGATGAATATCACAAACCCACGGGGTTTTGTCTCTCGGCACTAGAAGCATGAGATTCAGCAACTCCACTCGGAACTCAGCCTTGAAGCACAACTCCATTGATAGAAGAGAAGGGTGAAGCTGAGGGAGAGTAATACACGGCGTTGACATGGCCGGTTTGCTAATAAACCGAGGAAGATTACATAACAAGTGCAGAATATCCTTGGAAAGTGTAGAAGATACGGCCAATTGCCCCTTGAACATAGAATCCATAATCTGCTTGGCGGCCGTATGCGTTAGCAAAACACGGGTAGAGAACCCTGCTTGGCTTATCATCTGAATGGCAATAGAGCGAGGAGAAATAATTGCATCAATGGTGAACTCTCTGGCAAGCAAAGAGATTGCCACATGCCTTGCTCGGGAAGAAACTGGCATCAACTCAAGGGAACTCTTCTTAGCAACTGTCATCTTTGAAAGTAGAGACGCATCATCCCCAAAATAGCCAAGGACCAGGACACAGATCGGCATCCGACAGATAAAATCCTGAATCTTGAAATGCATGGCCGGCACTGAATCATCTCGACTTGGCTTATTGTCTCCCTGGGGATTAGACCCAAGGGGCACCATGGGTAACGCACACCCGCTCCGTTGGGTGGAAGTGGTTGGAGAAGTAAAGGGAATATGTTTGGGTGGTACGTGTGAAGGTTTGGAAGGCATGGAGGCTCCAACGGGAGTGGTGATGGAAAGTGAAGGCGTAGGCGATGTGGCGATGATAGGCTCGGGTGGCGACAAAAGCGAAGGTGAAAGCGTGGCTAAGGGTAAAGGTAAAGGCAAATGTGTGACTTGCTCAGGCTCGGGCAAAGGTGATGGCGGAGATGGAGGCAAGGGTGGAGATGGAGGTGGTGATGGAAGCACTGGTGGTGGAGACGGAGATGATGGTGATGGCAATAGAGATGGTGAGGATAGTGATGAAGGCGATGGGGGTAGTGGACATGGAGGTGGAGAGGGTGAAGAGGGAGGTTGTGGTGTCCACCGTCGACGTGTCGACACAACGCGTCGAGCGATGTTGGGAATGGAAGCGGTGGTAGTGGCGGTGGGAGAAGAAGGGGAGGCACTAGCATGAGCAGAGGGTTGGGTTTGTGGCGACGATGGAGCCGGGGTAGGAGATGGTGGAGGTAACGGAGTAGGTGACGGAGCGAGTGCAGCACTAGACGAGGAATCACAGGGGGTGCCCCTGGCCTTGAAGTAACAGAGACGGCTGCCCGGGTGGCACTTCTTGCTGCTGTTGTTGGCTGTGAAGATGTAAAATGACTTTATGAATAGCGGCCCAATCAATCCTTTTCTTAGCTTCCAGATCATAAACATAATCCCGGAACTCGGGGCAATCCTCAACCAAATGCCCCTGTTGGCGGTGGAAATAACAGAACTGGAGCATATCCCCGACCGCGGGTCGGCAAGGCACAGCCGGAGAGAGCGGCAACGCGTGAGTGGCCATCAAAGCCTAAAATATATCGGTGAAACACTCTGGCAATGGAAGGTGACGAGCCTGCTTCGGGCAAGGTAAGAAAAGGAGAGGAACATTGTCAGAGAAGAGGGACGAGAATCATCCGACAGTGCCGGAGAAGGAGAATCTAATTAAAAAAACTGTAGCTTTATTTTTTTAATTAGATTCCTATCCTGCCCCCTTTAAATACATACATGTATAAACATGTGAATGAAAGAGAAGGGGGATGAAAGAATGAGAAATACTAACTGTGATCGCCACCAAGGTTCCAACAACGCCAAAGGATGAAGAAATGAGAGGAACGTTGCCGTGTACCTTGGAACTTAAAGAATTGATCGCGCTTAAGAACGGGATGCGGGGAACTTGTGGACTCAAACCTCTTCCCCTTCTAGCCGGCTAGATGAAGAAGGTCTCACGTTGTATTCATGCTCTCCTGCAAAACAAAGTCAAAACAAGGACAAAAATCCCATTAGAACATGCATGTGTAGTATCAATCCCGCAGTGATAAAATAGGGGTAGAAATTGAGGGCAAACTCACCGGGGGGAGGTTTTTAACCCCTGTGGAAGGGTGGAAGAGATAGGTGTGTGTGTTGTGCATGCATAGGATTTGAAATCACAAAATTTGATTGAGAGAATAGAGAGAAATCGTTGATGCAAAACGGGAAAAAAATGCATGTGCAGTAGAAAGTGCAGAAAACTGTGATGATTTATGATTTTGAGAGGACTAGAACTAAGAGTATAGACTATGAAATCAAGCCCAAAAGGATGGAATGAAAATCCAATACTTCCCTCTTCAAGCCAAGGTCGAAATTCTGAGTTGGCAGTGCAGCATGGCTTCGCCCCACGTCCGAAAAGAGCCCCCCTTTGCAACTGCGAACTGGGCAGTTTTTATAGAGTTTTACAAGAAATCCTGATTTTCCTCTCACGATTCCCGGAGATAGAGTCCAAGATAAATCGAGTTCTTTGGATCAAACTCGAGATAATACTAAGGAAAAGATATAGGAACAAACGGGGATCAATTCGGAGGAGTATTCTAGAAGATATGGCTCTTGGAAGGTAGCCCCGGAGCCTTATCTGCAGAGTTTTAGTTGAACTAGGATACTTAAATCCCAATCTTGTGACCCAGATCCCGAGCGATATAGCAAATGAAAATTTGATTTCTATGAACCAAATTCAAGATAATACAAAGGGCTAGAAGTAGGAAAAAATGGGGATCAATTTGGATAAGAATTGAAGAAGTTTTGGGCTCTGCAAGATAGGTCTATTGCACAGTTTTCGGGCTAGAGTCCAGCACGAATTGGACTCTCTGGTGTGTGTAACGGTCTATCGTAGGACCGTCAGAGTTATGTAACAGCCTAGGGTAGGTCCATCACACTCTGGGGTCGAACGGGATGATTTCAGATAAGTTTCGGTGTAACGCACCTATACTAGACCGTCACATGGCTCTAACGGTCTAGGGTAGGACCGCCACGCTCTAGGGGTTGAACAGGGTCATTTCGGGCATGTTTCGGTGTGACGGTCTATCGTAGGACCGTCACACTGCTCTAACGCACCTATGTAGGGCCGTCACACTGATGGAGGAAGATTTTGGGTAGACTGCGCACGACTTTAGAAATTGAAGCGTATCTCTCAAACGGGGCAGAACTAGCAAAAGTGGTAGAAGAAGAAATTGTAGATAACTGAGAGAGGAATAACTTTTATGAATACAGAAATTTGAGAAAATGATTGGAAGAGGGAGAAAATGGGGTTAGAACATAGAGGAAAATTTTGGAAAATAGGTGAATAGCACAGCACGTCAGAAAAATGCAAATAGCTCACAATCGGGGCAGAACTAGCCAACGGCGTAGAAGAAGCAATTTTAGATCTTTAAAAGAGGAACAACTTTGATGAAGACAACGTTTTGAATAGAGGAACAGAGGGAGATGAAAAAGGATCACTTTCAAGACTGCGCAGTGAGAGAGAGCCGATTACTTGAGGGAAGCCGGCCTGAATGGGCCGTAAGTCGATTTAGAAGCTGGAATTTGATAAGATAAGCTCCAGGGCTCTAGGAAATCATGATATCTAAGGCTCAAAGGGAATGAAATGGGCTCGAAATCCATCCAAAGAAGGCTCCAAAATAATGGGTAATTCGGGACATCAAAATGATGAATAAGAGAAATGACGCAACTTGTGGGCTAAAAATGGGTGTCAACAGATGCCCCTCCTTGATGTCCGCTTTGCAAGGGAACAAGCGGATGCGACGTGGAGATGAAATGGAAAGGAGATGGAGCGAAATCGACAGCGACGTGAAATGGAGATGAAGCGGAGATGAAGCAGAGAGAACTGATAAGCGGGCATCAAGGCAAAAAGACACCCGTTACAACCAACAAGCGACAAGAATTCTCCCGAAAACGCCGAACTAATCACCTGAAATGATTGACAAGGATGAGACATGTCTGGAGAACTAAAGTAAAGGAAAGGGAACACGACCAGCCTCATTGGGGACACAATCCACGGACAATGAGTGGGTCGGAAGGAACACAACATAAGAGCTAGAAAAAGAGAGATCAGACTGAGATAAAATCCAGACAGGAATCACGCTGGCCAACCAGACCAAGCGACAAGATCAGAGAAATCATTCAAATTCAGAGTGGAATGTGATTCTCTTATCCAAGAGAGCTTAAGTGTAATTAACCATTGTTGAGGAGAAATCCTTGAACGGATCACGAGACATGAATGCTCAAAATGACATGTTGCATGCTGGGCTAAAATAAATAAATCATCAAAACGAATGTAAAGAAAGATAAAATAGAAAATACTCAAGGATAATATTGCTAGACTGAGCCAGGACGGGGTCAAGAGTCTTCTTGCAACCACGGCGTGCGAGACAGAGTCTATCGTCCCCCACCCGACTCAACCGAGCGGCCTATCCAACGATTAACCGTATGCTCCTAGATCATCATCGTTTTTGTTAAAGGGGAACATCAAATCCCAGAACACACGGGCAACCAGCCGATCCTTGAGAGGTTATAATAATGTAGATACCATATAGTAATGCAACAATGAGAAGGGATAGAGAGCCATACCTGACTTACCTGTGCAGGCGACACGGCATTTTTTTAGATTTTATGATTTTTATGGATTTTCAAATAAGACAACAACAATATGAATGAACATGATAAACAAGCATGAACATAACGACGATAAGATAACGCTCAACTGAACGACACATAACAATCAAACGAATGGAATACAACGCAACAAGACGAACAAGCACATATGCAATGGCATGAACAAATCACACGTATGCAAAGTGAATGTGGGGGACAAGACAACAATGCAGTGAGACAACACATGGTTGGGACAAGAATATGAGGGATGACCACACGGTTGGGACAACACACGAGATATAGAAGGACGACTAACAACATATGCAAGACAACTAACAACACGTGGTGAAGAATGAAATAACATGTGTAAGACAACATGATGGGACATAGACACGGCGAGACAATGACACGGCGGGACAAGGGACATAAACAAATACGCCCTTCAATCAAAACCCAAGATCAGAATGAAGCAGAATCGTCAGGTTCATAATCGTGAGGTAAAGCCCTCTCATAGAAATAATCATTGCAAACAAAAGTTGAGAAGGACACAAGCTTCAGAATAGATCGAGAGATATGATTGAAGAAGAGAACAGATCAGAAGATGTGGACAGGAGACAGAGCACAAAGATATAGTAAGGAATGCCTGAGTACCTGCAACCTGCACACTTAGCAAACAGATTACGTATCTATTCTCAAAATAAAATGTAAAAGATAAATATTTTTAGAATTTTCAATTTTCTTAATTTTTTTAGATTTTGAAAATATTTGATTTTTTTTGAACAATATTTCATTTTTTTAGATTTTGAACAATATCTCATTTTTTTGGATTTTTGACAATATCTCATTTTTTTTAGATTTTTTAAAAATATCTCATTTTTTTAGATTTTTGACAATATCTCTTTTTTTTGATATTTTGAAATAGCAATCCGCAGCACCCAAAGACAGGCTCGAACTACTGGCCAGGGATCGCCATCCCTCCCCTCTCATTAAAGACTTTCATTGAGTAAGACGTGCATGTGAGGGTGGCTTACCATAACCAACCGCCTCTAAAGAACGGTACCCCTACTAAGGCCATACCCGAGATATAACCCAGCCTAAGAGGGAGAAGCAGAAGAAAAATTGGAGACAAGCTTTATGCAGGATGGGAGACATCAGGACTTGAATTACTTCCAGGGCACTACCCCTCAAAGAGTAGGTCTGTTGCGCCGGGGCTTTGTGTCTTTGATTTTGAGACCCTTATTTATCAGGCATGCATGCGACCGGGCTCATGACGTCCCGCAGGGAACTATACTGCCACTCTTGCCATGCCTTTGATTTATAATTTTCTTTTGATTCATCATTGATTTTCATTTGACAGCTCTTGTTGGCTAGATATTGCATGAAAGCTCACTTTCGAGGGTCAAGACTGCCCCTATTTGAGACTTCTCTCATATTAGGGAGCGCCTAGGTTGGTCATCTTATCCATCAATCTCTTGCCCCTGCACTTGGCTGAGCAGAGAAGAGAAAAAGACCTTTGTGCATACCCATGGTATGGCCAAAGCAGCAACGGTGTTACTCAGAGAGATCGGCTATGGCTCACCGTGTAGTGTGGGAAAAACCCATACTCAAAGGTCACCCTCAACGATCGGGGAAAGAACTGGACTCCTAGCACGGAGCTATCACCAACCTAAGGATGCTGTAGAAGCGAACTCATTTGACTAGGCTTAACTAAGCAAATCTCTAAAAGCCACTTAACCATGTTGAGGAATAGTATTATTAGTATGTGCATAAAGTATAATGAAAATGATAGCATATTCTTGCACAAAATAACGATATCTCGCAAATCCATAGTGTGGAAGTAGCATCCTGACATGATTTTGATCATCGAGCTTCGTGCAGCATGAGCTTTGTATTCCTTACTTGACAGGACGAAAGGGAGAGGATAGCAAAGGATCAAAGATTCCTCTACATGGAGGAGCGGCAGACACGACACTGGACGAAGAAGGATAAAAAGGAAGAGAGACGAGGGCTAGAACTCCCTCGTTAAGGTGTAGAGACCTTGATAACAAGGAACCAATTACAGAAGAAACCAGATTAGCCGAGATCAAGGCGGGCTAAAGCCTCGAAAACAGCAAGAGAAAGGGCGAAGACCCCAAAAGGGTGAAGAGGAGAGAGTAGAAAGATGATAAGAAGAATCATTCGACGTGGTCGAAGAAGAGGGACGAGAATCATCCGATAGTGCCGGAGAAGGAGAATGGGAGACACCCGACAAGGTCGGGGAATAAGAAGAACCCGGAGATACCGGAGGAGAAGAATCAGAGGAGGACATAGGCTGAGGCTGACATGGTGAGAAGATGGAAAGTTCGGAGGTTCCGGATGGGAAAAGGAAGAACGAGGATTCGCAGACCCGAGATGGGAGGAGAGAATCGTGGAGGGAGAATTAGGAGAGGGACGATACACCACCCAGGGGTGGGAACCGAGCAGAAGAAATGATGAGTGAAATGAAGAAGAAGGAAGAGAAGTGGACCCCTGAGTGCACAACTGACGGCCCTTAAACTTACGCCATCGCCTCTTCTTAGCTGATACTTCTTGAACATGGACTCGCCTGGCGTGGGCTCGAACCTTTGGGCACCTTGCCTTACAATATCTTCTCAAATAGCGAGCCCATCTAGCAGATGGCCTGGCCCGGCTATGAACATACAGCTTTGCTGGGGCAATTACCCCTAGACACCCCGTGCTAACAACAGTAAGTGGGCATTCTTGGACAAGTAACCCTTCAGAGTGATGAATATCACAAACCCACGGCATTTTGTCTCTCGGCACTAGAAGCATGAGATTCGACAACTCCACTCGGAACTCAACCTTGAAGCACAACTCCCTTGATAAAAGAGACGGGTGAAGCTGAGGGAGAGTAACACACGGCGTTGACATGGCCGGTTTGCTAATAAACCGAGGAAGATTGCATAACAAGTGCTTAATATCCTTGGAAAGTGTAGAAGATGTGGCCAATTGCCCCTTGAACATAGAATCCATAATCTGCTTGGCGACCGTATGCGTTAGCAAAACACAGGTAGAGAACCCTTCTTGGCCTATCATCTGAATGGCAATAGAGCGAGGAGAAATAATTACATCAACGGTGAACTCTCTGGCAAGCAAAGAGATTGCCACAGGCCTTGCTCGGGAGGAAACTAGCATCAACTCAAGGGAACTCTTCTTAGCAACTGTCATCTTTGAAAGTAGAGACGCATCATCCCCAAAATAGCCAAGGACCAGGACACAGATCGGCATCCGACAGATAAAATCCTGAATCTTGAAATGCATGGCCGGCACTGAATCATCTCGACTTGGCATATTGTCTCCCTGGGGATTAGACCCAAGGGGCACCATGGGTAACGCACACCCGCTCCGTGGGGTGGAAGTGGTTGGAGAAGTAAAGGGAATATGTTTGGGTGGTACGTGTGAAGGTTTGGAAGGCATGGAGGCTCCAACGGGAGTGGTGATGGAAAGTGAAGGCGCAGGCGATGTGGCGATGATAGGCTCGGGTGGCGACAAAGGCGAAGGTGAAAGCGTGGCTAAGGGTAAAGGTAAAGGCAAATGTGTGGCTTGCTCAGGCTCGAGCAGAGGTGATGGCGGAGATGGAGGCAAGGGTGGAGATGGAGGTGGTGATGGAAGCACTGGTGGTGGAGACGGAGATGATGGTGATGGCAATGGAGATGGTGAGGATAGTGATGAAGGCGATGGGGATAGTGGACATGGAGGTGGAGAGGGTGAAGAGGGAGGCTGTGGTGTCCACCGTCGACGTGTCGACACAACGCGTCGAGCGGTGTTGGGAATGGAAGCGGTGGTAGTGGCGGTGGGAGAAGAAGGGGAGGCACTAGCATGAGCAGAGGGTTGGGTTTGTGGCGACGATGGAGCCGGGGTAGGAGATGGCGGAGGTAACGGAGTAGGTGACGGAGCGAGTGCAGTACTAGACGAGGAATCACAGGGGTGCCCTTGGCCTTGAAGTAACGGAGACGGCTGCCTGGGTGGCACTTCTTGCTGCTGTTGTTGGCTACGAAGATGTAAAATGACTTTGTGAATAGCGGCACAATCAATCCTTTTCTTAGCTTCCAGATCATAAACATAATCCCAGAACTCGGGGCAATCCTCAACCAAATGCCCCTGCTGGCGGTGGAAATAATAGAACTAGAGCATATCCCCGACCGCGGGTCGGCAAGGCACAGCCGGAGAGAGCGGCAATGCGTGAGTGGCCATCAAAGCCCAAAATATATCGGTGAAACACTCTGGCAATGGAAGGCGAGGAGCCTGCTTCGGGCATGGTGGATGACGAGGGATATGTAATGGTGGAGAAGGTTGTGGAGACGGAAGTGGAGGTCGCATAGGCAAGAGTGCGTGGCTAGTGGTGGAGGGCTTTGGTGAAGGCATGTGTGGAACAGGATGAGGGGGTATGTAGACGACATCTACTTGCTCGGGATGTGGTGTTCCCTTGACCGAAAGTGGAGACAGAGACGGGTATGTGGACACAGGAGGCTGACTCATGGAAGGTTGATATGCGGAGGCGTATGAGTATGTAGAGGCGGGAGGTTTGCTCGAGGAGGGATATGCGGCGGAAGGCTGACTCATGGGAGCGTAGGGTTGGCACGTGGAGGGTGAATGTCGATATGTGAAGGTGGATGGTGGAGACTCGGGGTCAAGGGAATCTTGGATTTGTTGGCGAATGAAGCGGGCTCGGCTATAAAGTTGTTGCCAGGAGGTGATGTCGTTGAGGGCTAAGATGAACCGATACTCGGGCGCGGCATTGGATATCATCATCTTGATTTGCTCTCCCTCCGGAATGTGCCCTGGGACCTGCGCGGCAAGGCGACGCAACGATCGGCAAAGGTAGAAAACTCCTCTTCGGGCTTCATCATCTCATGGGCCAGATCTATAATAGAATACTTGGGCCCAACCTGGTCTTGAAACTGCTGTATAAATTTTTCTTGAACGGCTTGAAAATTCACAACTTGCTCTTGCGGAAGAGAGAAGAACCAATCCCGAGCCGGGCCTTCCAATGACAGACCAAACAGATAAGCCATCAAGTGTTGGTCATGTCGAAATTGGGCCGACTCATGAACAAACTCTTTCAAGTGCACATACGGGTCACCGACTCCACTATAACGGCGATATGTTGGAATTTGTGATGGAGGTGGGAGCCGAAGACCTTGGAAAGCGAATGGAATACTTAAGGAGGATTTGGGATCGATCCGGCGTTGAAGCTCATCAAGCTGGCGTTGGGTTTGAGCAATCATCTCCTGGGTAGGGAGACATCGAGAAGAATATGGGCTAACTTGAGCAAGAGGTTGTGAATTAGGACCAGTATGATGGTAATGGGCCGGATAAGAGGATCCGGGCTAAGAAGAAGAAGGGCCCATTCTAAGAATGGAAGGATATGTGTGCCTGGAAGAAGCATGAGTATAAGGGCCCATTGGGCTGGCAACAACATGGGCAGAAGGATGAGGCCCATTAAGAGAATAAGTCCCATTAGAAATCGGGCCAGTAGCATATGAAGGAGAAGAAAGAGGCCCATGAACAGAAGATGGCCCATTATGCGAAGAAGGCCCATTAAGATGAGACGCAATGATGTGTTGGGCCTGGGTCGGGTCCATTTGGCGAACAAGGCTTGAAAGATGGGCCATGAGATTAGCCTGTTCCTCGGATGGATCAGAAGGACCACGGGAAGATGGGCCTGCGTGAGAAGAGGATTCCACGCGGGAATAAGAAGAAGATTGAGAAAAAGAATGATACAAGGGGTTAGAATACTGCTCCATCAGGGTAAATGGAGACTTAATACAAGGAGATCAAGGACAATACAAATGGGGAAGCAAGGGCTTAATGGGCTTGAGAACAAGGGGGGCTGACCCACTAATGCAAAGACGAATGGACAATAGACCACGGGACAATGGACTGGACAATGAACCAACAAAATGGACTGACTTAAGTGGGCCTAACAACAACAAAACATGTGGATGCAGCACAAAACACCACTAATGGGCTTGGACAAGCCCAAACAACATAAACAATGCAATGTGAAAGTTTTCACCCAAGTCAAACAAGTTAATATGATGGGAAATCTTTTAGAGGTTTTAATAGACCTTTTAATGATTTGAATTAGGAAAAATTCCCTCAAGATAGGAATCCTATGGGAATAAGGTCTAAACTTTGTGTTGACTAAGGTTAACTCCCTCACACGTATGCAAATGCAAACCTAAGGTGTGGAAAGGTACAACCGGCCCGGCGTCCGTGTGGGAATCCACGGCTCGCGGGGACTTATGGAGGTCCCGGATAAGATCACCTAGTCGAGCCCAAGGAATATGGGAGTGAGAGGATCACTTACCAAGGTAGGAAATGCAACTATAATATGCAATGTATGACCCTATGTGCACCGGAGTGCATGTAATTTCTAGCCTAAAACTAGAAAATCAAGACAAAATTAAACTATGCAAATATGATCCAAATAAGAAAAATAGTATATGGATGGAAAGACAATACAAAGGTCTACACAACGGGCCCAAGAACAGATCAATCTGACCCCGGGAGGTCAATCAAATCACTGAGCAAAGATGCCCCCGTGAACCTATGCGCAGATCACATGCAGATTTTATGGACAAAATGCTAAAATGATGACAATTTTTAACTAAGCAAACGTGACCCAAATGATGCAAGTAGTATATGGATGGAAAGACAATACAAAGGACTATCCAATAGAATAAAAATCAGTGCAATCAGACATCGGGAAGGCAGTCAAATCACTGAGTAAAGATTTACCTGTGAACATGTCCCTGAGCCTGCCTGCAGAACTTATGCACAAAACTCAAAAAGTTTGACAATATTAGAATATGCAAATGTTAACCAAATGATGCAAATGATATATGGATGGAAAGATAATACAAAGGGCTATCCAACTCAACAAGAATCAGCTCAATCGGATTCCGAGATCAAAAGTTATGCCACGACGAACACGGCCCTGTGAGCATGTGCGCAGGACTGCCAGAAGCTGTAACGGTCTACCAAATGACCGTTACACTGCTCTGACGGTCTACTATAGGACCGTCACACTACCAGAGCCCTTAAAACCCCCCAAACAGTGGAAGAATGGATAAAATATCACCCAAACATGCACATGCACACACCCAACTCACAAAAGAGCATGAAAACAAACGTGATGGGCATTGGTGTCCCACCGTGATCGCCAAAAAACTGTTGATTTATGTTTTAATTAGATTCCTATCCCGCCCCCTTTAAATACATACATGCATAAACATGTGAATCAAAGATGAGGGGGATGAAAGGATGGAGATACTAACCGTGATCACCACCAATGATTAACAACGCCGCAAGGATGAAGAAAAGAGTGCAACGGCGCCGTGTACCTCGGAAAGGGATGAAGACTTGATCGCGCTTAAGAACGGGACGTGGGGAACTTGTGGACTCAAACCTCTTCCCCTTCCACTCGGCTAGATGAAGAAGGCCTCACGTTGTATTCATGCTGTCCTGCAAAATAATGTCAAAACAAGTATAAAAAATCTATTAGAACATGCATGTGTAGTATCAATCCCACAGTGATAAAATAGGGGTAGAAATTGAGGGCAAACTCACTGGGGGGAGGTTTTTAACCCCTGTGGAAGGGTGGAAAAGATAGGTGGGTGTGTTGTGCATGCATGAGATTTGAAATCACGAGATTTGATTGAGAGAATATAGAGAAATCGTTGATGCAAAACGGGAAAAAATGCATGTGCAGCAGAAAGTGCAGAAAACTGTGATGATTTGTGATTTTGAGAGGACTAGAACTAAGAGTATAGACCATGAAATCAAGCCCAGAAGGATGGAATGAAAAGGTAATACTTCCCTCTTCAAGCCAAGGTCGAAGTTCTGAGTTGGCAGTGCAGCATGGCTTCGCCCCACGTCCGAAAAGAGCCCCCCGTCGCGACTGCGAACTGGGCAGTTTTTATAGAAAAGTCATGAAACCCCCAACTTTCCTCCACGAGTTTAAGAGATAGAGTCCATCAAACCTCGAGATCTATGGATCAATCTCGAGATAATAGTCAAGATAAGTCATAGGAGAAAACGGGACTCTATTTGGATGAAGGATCTGAAAGATATGGCTTCTAGAAGGGAGCCTCTGAGCTTAATCTGTAGAGTTTTTAGTTGAACCAGGACACCTAAACCCTCAACTTTTGAGTGTGCTTCAGAGCAAGATAGCCAATGAAATTTGGATTTCTTTAGACTGAATTCAAGATAATACCAAGGAGAAACCATAGGAACAAACAGCGCTCAATTCGGAGTAGAATTCAAGAAGTTATGGGCTCTGCAAGGGGGCCACGACGCACAGAAACGGAGCTGAGTCCAGCACGAATTGGACTCTCAGGTGTGTGTAACGGTCTATCGTAGGACCGTCAGAGTTATGTAACAGACTAGGGTAGGTCCGTCACACTCTGGGGGTCAAACGGGACGATTTCGGATAAGTTTCGGTGTAACGCACCCATACTAGACCGTCACATGGACTCTGACGGTCTAGGGTAGGACCGCCACGCTCTAGGGGTCGAACAGGGTGTTTTCGGGCAAGTTTCGATGTGACGGTCTATCGTAGGACCGTCACACTGCTCTAGCGGTCTACACTGGGCCGTTACATGATGCTCTAACGCACCTCCAGTAGACCTTTACACCGATGAAGGAAAATTCTGGGTAGACTACGTGCGACTTTAGAAATTGAAGCGTATCTCTCAAACGGGGCAGAACTAGCGAAAGTGGTAGAAGATAAAATTGTAGATAACTGAGAGAGGAACAACTTTCATGAAGAAAGTAAGTTGAGAAAATGACAATAAGAGGGATAAAATGTGGCTAGAATATAGAGGAAAATTCTGGAAAATAGGTGAACAGCATAGCACGCCGGAAAAATGTGAATAGCTCACAATAGGGGCAGAACCGGCCAACGGTGTAGAAGAAGAAATTGTAGATATTTGAAAGATGAACAACGTTGATGAAGACAACTGTTTGAAAAAAGTAACAGAAGGAGATGAAAAAGGACCACTTTCAGGACTGCACAGTGAGAGAGAGCCGATTACTTGAGGGAAGCCGGCCTAAATGGGCCGCAAGTCGACTTGGAAGCCGGAATTTGATAAAATAAGCTCCAAGGCTCTAGGAAATCATGATCTCCAAGACTTAAAAGATATGAAATGGTAAGAATGGGCTTGAAATCCATCCAAGGAAGGCTCCAAAATAATGGCTAATTCGGGGCATCAAAAATGATGAATAAGAGAAATGACACAACTTGTGGGCTAAAACGGGTGTCAACAGATGCCCCTCCTTGATGTCAGCTTTGCAAGGGAACGAGCGAAAGTGGCGCGGAGGTAAAATGGAAAGGAGATGGAGCGAAAGCAATAGCGACGTGAAATGGAGATGAAGCGGAGAGAACTGAAAAGTGGGCATCAAGGTAAAAAGACACTCGTCACAACCAACAAGCGATAGGAATTCTCCCGAAAATGCCGAACTAACCACCTGAAATGATTGACAAGGATGAGACATGTCTGGAGAACTAAACTAAAGGAGGAAAAGGAAGCACGACCAACCTCATCGGGGACACAATCGACGGACAATGAGGGGATCGAAAAGAACACAACGTAAGAGCTGGAAAGGAGAATAAGATTGAGACAAAATCCATACAGGAATCACGCTGGCCAACCAGACCAAGTGGCAAGATCAGAGAAATCGTTTGAATTCAGAGTGAAATGAAGAATCTCTTATCAAAGAGAACTGAGGTGCAATTAACCATTTACTGAGGAGAAATCCTTGAACAGATCACGAGACATGAATGCTCAAAATGACATGATGCATGCTGGGCTAAAAATAAAGAAATCATTAAAAAGAATGTAAAGAAAGATAAAATAGAAAGTACTCAAGGATAATATTGCTAGACCGAGCAAGACGGGGTCAAGAGTCTTCTTGCAACCACGGCGTGCGAGACAGAGTCTATCGTCCCCCACCCGACTCAACCGAGCGGCCTATCAAACGATTAACCGTATGCTCCTAGATCATCATCGTTTTTGTTAAAGGGGAACATCAGATCCCAGAACACACGGGGAGCCAGCCGGTCCTTGAGAGGCTATAATAAGGTAGATACCATATAGTAATGCAACAATGAGAAGGGATAGAGAGCCATACCTGACTTACCTGTGTAGGCGACACGTCATTTTTTGGAATTTTTGATTTCTACTTTTTATGGATTTTCATCATAAGACAACAACCACTTTGACATGACATGATGTGAACATGAACGAATATGAACGAGCATGACATGAACATAACATAATAAGAGAAATATGAACAACACATGGCACAACATAACATAACGAAGATGGATGAAACATAACAAACAAACAAATGGCAAGCATACATGCGACTAAAGGCACTGTGGGACAAGACAACACGCAAGCGGTGGGATAGCACACGTGGTGGTATAAGGACATGGTGGGGCACATACACGGTTGGGAAAAGAACATGGGACATAAAGGGATGACTAACAACATGTGCAAGACAACCAATAATACGTGGTGAGGAACAAAATAACATGCGTGGGACAACACGGTGGGACATAGACACGGCGAGATGAGGACATGGCGGGACAAAAGGCATAAACAAATATACCGTTCAATCAAAACCCAAGATCAGCCGAAGTAGAACCGCCAGGTTCATAGTCGTGTGGTAAAGCCCTCTCATAGAAATATGATCATTGCAAACAAAAGCTGAGAAGGACACAAGCTTTAGAATAGATCGAGAGATTTGAAGAAGGAAACATATTAGAAGATGTGGACAGGAGACAGAGCACAAAGATATAGTAAGGAATGCCTGAGTACCTGCAACCTCCACACTTAGCAAACAGATTACGTATCTATTCTTAAAATAAAATGTAAAAGATAAATATTTTTAGAATTTTCAATTTTTTGATTTTTTTGGATTTTAAAAATATTTGATTTTTTTTGAACAATATTTCATTTTTTTTTGGATTTTGAACAATATCTCAATTTTTTGGATTTTTGACAATATCTCATTTTTTTGGATTTTTTAAAAATATCTCATTTTTTTAGATTTTTGACAAAATCTCTTTTTTTTGGTATTTTGAAATAGCAATCCGCAGCACCCAAAGACAGGCTCGAACTACTGGCCAAGGATCGTCGTCCCTCCCCTCTCATTAAAGACTTCCATTGAGTAGGACGTGCATGCGAGGGTGGCTTACCATAACCAACCGCCTCTAAAGAATGGTGCCCCTACTAAGGCCATACCCGAGATATAACCCAGCCTAAGAGGGAGAAGCAGAAGAAAAATTGGAGATAAGCTTTATGCAGGATGGGAGATATCAGGACTTGAATTCCTTCCAGGGCACTACCCCTCAAAGAGTAGGTCTGTTGCGCCGAGGCTTTGTGTCTTCGATTTTGAGACCCTTATTTATCAGGTATGCATGCGACTGGGCTCATGACGTCCCGCAGGGAACTATACTGCCACTCTTGCCATGCCTTTGATTTATAATTTTCTTTTGATCCA
Source organism: Amorphophallus konjac (assembly GCA_022559845.1). Classification (NCBI taxonomy): domain Eukaryota; kingdom Viridiplantae; phylum Streptophyta; class Magnoliopsida; order Alismatales; family Araceae; genus Amorphophallus; species Amorphophallus konjac. The sequence goes on along the minus strand of CM040118.1, from coordinate 252,263,503 downwards.
TCAATGATTTTCATTTGACAGCCCTTGTTGGCTAGATATTGCATGAAAGCTCACTTTCGAGGATCAAGACTGCCCCTATTTGAGACCTCTCTCGTATTAGGGAGCGCCTAGGTTGGTCATCTTATCCATCAATCTCTTGCCCCTGCACTTGGCTGAGCAGAGAAGAGAAAAAGGCCTTTGTGCATACCCAAAGTATGGCCAAAGCAGCAACGATGTTGCTCAAAGGAATCAGTTATGGCTCGCCGTGAAGTGTGTGAAAAACCCATGCTCAATGGTCACCCTCAACGATCGGGGAAAGAACTCAGACTCCCAGAGCGGAGCTATCACCAGCCTAAGGATGCTGCAGAAGTAAACTCATTTGACTAAGCTTAACTAAGCAAATCTCTAAAAGCCACTTAACCATGTTGAGGAATAACATTATAAGTGTGTGTAGAAACAATAGAAATAATGGAAATGAAAGCATGTTTCTTTGCTCAAAATAAAGATACCTTTGTAAATCTATGGCGTGGAAACTGGCATCCTGAAGTGATCTCCATCATCGAGCTTCGAGGAGCGCGAGTAGCTTTGTATTCCTTGCGTGTCAGGATAAAGGATAAAAGGAGAGCAAAGGATTGAAAGATTCCTCGACACAGAGGAGTGGCAGACATCATACTGGACGAAGATGGGATAAAAAAGGAAGAGAGACGAGGGCTAGAACTCCCTCGTCAAGGCACTGAGGCCCTGATAACAAGGAACCAGATATAGAAGAAACCAGATTAGCTCAGATCAAGGCGGACTAAAGCCTCGAAAATAGCCTGAAAAAGGGCAATGACCCTGAAAGGGTGAGGATGAATGAGTAGAAAGATGAGAAGAAGAATCATCCGACGTGGTCGGAGAAGAGGGACGAGAATCATCCGACAAGGTCAGAGAAGGAGAATAAGAGACACTCGATATGGTCGGGGAAAGAGAACTAGAGACGGAACTCGGAGATACTGGAGGAGAAGAACTGGGAGATGTCCCGAGATCAGGATGAAAAGACATAGGCCGAGGCCTAGAATTGTGAGAGGAGGGAAAATCTGGAGGATTCGGAGAAAAGGGAGAGGAATGGGGACGCACTGACCTACGGAAGGAGGAGAAAATGATGGAGATAGGATCAGATGGAGGAAGATACACCACCCAAGGGTGGGAACTGAGTAGAAGGAAGGATGAATGAAAAGAAAGGGAGGAAGAGGTGGACCCCTGAATGCACAACCGATGGCCATTGAGTTTGCGTCGCTGCCTCTTTTTGGCAGAAGTCTCTTGAAAATGGACCCACCTGGTGCGGGCTTGGACCTTCGGGCTTCTTAATCTATAATACCTTCTCAAATAACAGGCCCACCTAGCAGATGGCCTGGCCCGACTGTGAACATGCAACTTCATCGGTGCGGTTTCCCCTAGACACCCGGTGCTAGCAATATGCGGACATTCTTGAGCAAGTAACCCTTCAGAGTGATGAATATCACAAACCCACGGGGTTTTGTCTCTCGGCACTAGAAGCATGAGATTCGGCAACTCCACTCGGAACTCAGCCTTGAAGCACAACTCCCTTGATAGAAGAGACGGGTGAAGCTGTGGGAGAGTAATACACGGCGTTGACATGGCCAGTTTGCTAATAAACCGAGGAAGATTACATAACAAGTGCAGAATATCCTTGGAAAGTGTAGAAGATACGGCCAATTGCCCCTTGAACATAGAATCCATAATCTGCTTGGCGGCCGTATGCGTTAGCAAAACACGGGTAGAGAACCCTTCTTGGCCTATCATCTAAATGGCAATAGAGCGAGGAGAAATAATTGCATCAACGGTGAACTCTCTGGCAAGAAAAGAGATTGCCACAGGCCTTGCTCGGGAAGAAACTGGCATCAACTCAAGGGAACTCTTCTTAGCAACTGTCATATTTGAAAGTAGAGACGCATCATCCCCAAAATAGCCAAGGACCAGGACACAGATCGGTATCCGACAGATAAAATCATGAATCTTGAAATGCATGGCCGGCACTAAATCATCTCGACTTGGCTTATTATCTCCCTGGGGATTAGAGCCAAGGGGCACCATGGGTAACGCACACCCGCTCCGTGGGGTGGAAGTGGTTGAAGAAGTAAAGGGAATATGTTTGGGTGGTACGTGTGAAGGTTTGGAAGGCATGGAGGCTCCAACGGGAGTGGTGATGGAAAGTGAAGGCGCAGGCGATGTGGCGATGATAGGCTCGAGTGGCGACAAAGGCGAAGGTGAAAGCGTGGCTAAGGGTAAAGGTAAAGGCAAATGTGTGGCTTGCTCAGGCTCGAGCAGAGGTGATAGCAGAGATGGAGGCAAGGGTGGAGATGGAGGTGGTGATGGAAGCACTGGTGGTGGAGACGGAGATGATGGTGATGGCAATGGAGATGGTGAGGATAGTGATGAAGGCGATGGGGGTAGTGGACATGGAGGTGGAGAGGGTGAAGAGGGAGGTTGTGGTGTCCACCGTCGACGTGTCGACACAACGCGTCGAGCGGTGTTGGGAATGGAAGCGATGGTAGTGGCGGTGGGAGAAGAAGGGGAGGCACTAGCATGAGCAGAGGGTTGGGTTTGTGGCGACGATGGAGCCGGGGTAGGAGATGGCGGAGGTTACGGAGTAGGTGACGGAGCGAGTGCAGCACTAGACGAGGAATCACAGGGGTGCCCTTGGCCTTGAAGTAACGGAGACGGCTGCCCGGGTGGCACTTCTTGGTGCTGTTGTTGGCTGCGAAGATGTAAAATGACTTTGTGAATAGCGGCCCAATCTATCCTTTTCTTAGCTTCCAGATCATAAACAAAATCCCAAATGCCCCTGCTGGCGGTGGAAATAACAGAACAGGAGCATATCCCCAACCGCGGGTCGGCAAGGCACAGCCGGAGAGAGCGGCAACGCGTGAGTGGCCATCAAAGCCCAAAATATATCGGTGAAACACTCTGGCAATGGAAGGCGAGGAGCCTGCTTCGGGCAAGGTGGATGACGAGGGATATGTAATGGTGGAGAAGGTTGTGGAGACGGAAGTGGAGGTTGCGTAGGCAAGAGTGCGTGGCTAGTGGTCGAGGGCTTTGGTGATGGCATGTGTGGAACGGGGTGATGTGGTATGTAGATGGCATCCACCTGCTCGGGATGTGGTGTTCCCTTGGCCGAAAGTGGAGACGGAGATGGGTATGTGGACACAGGAGGCTGACTCATGGAAGGTTGATATGCGGAGGCGTATGAGTATGCAGAGGCGGGAGGTTGGCTCGAGGAGGGATATGAGCGTAGGGTTGGCACGTGGAGGGTGAAGGTCGATATGTGGAGGTAGATGGTGGAGACTCGGGGTCAAGGGAATCTTAGATTTGTTGGCGAATGAAGCGGGCTCGGCTATAAAGTTGTTGCCAGGAGGTGATGTCGTTGAGGGCTAAGATGAACCGATACTCGGGCGCAGCATTGGATATCAGCATCTTGATTTGCTCTCCCTCCGGAATGTGCCCTGGGACTTACGCGGCAAGGCGACGCCAACGATCGGCATAGGTAGAAAACTCCTCTTCGGGCTTCATCATCTCATGGGCCAGATCTATAATAGAATACTTGGGCCCAACCTGGTCTTGAAACTGCTGTATAAATTTTTCTTGAACGGCTTAAAAATTCACAACTTGCTCTTGCGGAAGAGAGAAGAACCAATCTCGAGCCGGGCCTTCCAATGACAGACCAAACAGATAAGCCATCAAGTGTTGGTCATGTCGAAATTGGGCCGACTCATAAACAAACTCTTTCAAGTGCACATACGGGTCACCGACTCCACTATAACGGTGATATGTGGGAATTTGTGATGGAGGTGGGAGCCGAAGACCTTGGAAAGCGAATGGAATACTTAAGGAGGATTTGGGATCGATCCGGCGTTGAAGCTCATCAAGCTGGCGTTGGGTTTGAGCAATCATCTCCTGGGTTGGGAGACATCGAGAAGAATATGGGCCAACTTGAGCAAGAGGTTGTGAATTAGGACCAGTATGATGGTAATGGGCCGGATAAGAGGATCCGGGCTGAGAAGAAGAAGGGCCCATTCTAAGAATGGAAGGATATGTGGGCCTGGAAGAAGCAAGAGCATAAGGACCCATTGGGCTGGCAGCAACATGGGCAGAAGGATGAGGCCCATTAAGAGAATAAGTCCCATTAGAAATCGGGCTAGTAGCATATGAAGGAGAAGAAAGAGGCCCATGAACAGAAGATGGCCTTGTAGAGCATGAAAACAAACGTGATGGGCAAAGAAACATGCCGCAAGAGCAAGGGGCACAGAGGAGCATATGAAGATAAGGCTCCGTGGCTACCTTCCAAGAGCCATATCTTCTAGAATACTCCTCCGAATTGATCCCCGTTTGTTCCTATCTCTTGTCCTTAGTATTATGAAGGAGAAGAAAGAGGCCCCGAACCAAGAAAGAACCCCCCTTTGCAACAGAAAGAGCCCAGTTCGCAGTTGATCCAAAGAACTCGATTTATTCACATGTTGTTCCTCTTTTCTTGCTGGATTGATATTGTCAAAAATCCAAAAAATGAGATATTGTCAAAACTCTAAAAAAATGAGATATTGTCAAAAAAAATGAGATATTGTCAAAAATCTAAAAAAATGAGATATTATCAAAAATCCAAAAAAAATGAAATATTGTTCAAAAAAAATCAAATATTTTCAAAATCTAAAAAAATCAAGAAAATTAAAAAATCTAAAAATATTTATCTTTCTATCTATTTGTTTTGAGAACAGATACGTAATCTGTTTGCTAAGTGTACAAGTTGCAGGTACTCAAGCTTTCCTTGCTCCATATTTTGTGCTCTGTCTCCTGTCCACATCTTCTGATCTGTTCTCTTCTTTAATCATATCTCTCGATCTATTCTGAAGCTTGTGTCCTTCTCAACTTTTGTTTGCAATGATTATATCTATGAGAGGGCTTTACCACACGGCTATGAACCTGGCGGTTCTACTTCGGCTGATCTTGGGTTTTGATTGAAGCGCGTATTTGTTTATGTCCCTTGTCCCACCGTGATCGCCAAAAACGTGTTGATTTATTTTTTAATTAGATTCCTATCCCGCCCCCTTTAAATACATACATGCATAAACATGTGAATCAAAGACAAGGGGGATGAAAGGACGAGAAATACTAACCGTGATCGCCACCAAGGTTCCAACAACGCCAAAGGATGAAGAAGTGTAAAGAACGGCGCCGTGTATCTTGGAAAGAAAACTTGATCGCGCTTGAAACGGGGTGCGGGGAATTTGTGGATTCAAACCTTCTCTCCTTCTAGCCAGCTAGATGAAGAGGGCCTCACGTTGTATTCATGCTCTCCGGGGGGAGGTTTTTAACCCCTGTGGAAGGGTGGAAAAGATAGGTGGGTGTTTTGTGCATGCATGAGATTTGAAATCACGAGATTTGATTGAGAGAATAGAGAGAAATCATTGATGCAAAACAGAGAAAAACACATATGTAGCAGAAAATGCAGAAACCTGTGATGATTTGTGATTTTGAGGAGACTAGAACTAAGAGTGTAGACCATGAAATCAAGCCCAGAAGGATGCAATGGAAAGCTAATACTTCCCTCTCCAAGATAGGGTCGAAGTTGTGAGTTGGAGTTGCAGCATGGCTTCGCCCCACGTCCGGAAAGAGCCCCCCTTTGCAACTGCCAACTGGGCAGTTTTTATAGAGTTTTGTAAGAAAGCCTCATCTTCTTATCACGATTCCCAGAGATAGAGTGCAAGATAAATCGAGTTCTCTAGATCAAACTTGAGATAATACTAAGGACAAGAGATAGGAACAAACGGGGATCAATTCGGAGGAGGATTCTAGAAGATATGGCTCTTGGAAGGTAGCCCCGGAGCCTTATCTGCAGAGTTTTAGTTGAACTATGATACTTAAATCCTGATCTTACGACCCATATCCTAAGAGATATAGCTAATAAAAATTTGATTTCTATGAACCAAATTCAAGATAATACAAAGGGCTAGAAGTAGGAAAAAACGGGGATCAATTTGGATAAGAATTGAAGAAGTTATGGGCTCTGCAAGATAGGTCCATTGCATAGTTTTCGGGCCAGAGTCTAGCACGAATTGGACTCTCTGGTGTGTGTAACGGTCTATCGTAGGATCGTCAGAGTTATGTAACGGCCTAGGGTAGGTCCTTCACACTCTGGGGGTCGAACGGGATGATTTTGGATAAGTTTCGGTGTAACGCACCTATACTAGACCGTCACATGGCTCTAACGGTCTAGGGTAGGACCGCCACGCTCTAGGGGTCGAACAGGGTGTTTTCGGGCAAGTTTCGGTGTGACGGTCTATCGTAGGACCGTCACACTGCTCTGGCGGTCTACACTGGGCCGTTACATGATGCTCTAACGCACCTATGTAGGGCCGTCACACTGATGGAGGAAAAATTCTAGGAAGACTGCGCATGACTTTAGAAATTGAAGCGTATCTCCCAAACGGAGCAGAACTAGTGAAAGTGGTAGAAGAAGAAATTGTAGATAGCTAAGATAGGAAAAACTTTCATGAATAAAGAAATTTGAGAAAATGATTGGAAAATGGATAAAATGGGGTTAGAACATAGAGGAAAATTCTGGAAAATAGGTGAACAGCACAGCACGCCATAAAAATGTGAATAGCTCACAATCGGGGGAGAACTAGCCGACGGTGTAGAAGAAGCAATTTTAGATCTTTAAAAGAGGAACAACTTTGATGAAGACAACTTTTTGAATAGAGGATAAAGAGGGTAAAAAAGAACCACTTTTAGGACTGTGCAGTGAGAGAGAGCCGAATGCTTGAAGGAAGCTGACCTAAATGGGTCGTAAGTTGACTTGGAAGTCGAAATTTGATAAGATAAGCTCCAGGACTTTAGGAAATCATGATCTCCAAGACTCAAAGGATATGAAATGGTAAAAAATGGGCTCAAAATCCATCCAAGGAAGTTTCCAAAATAATGGGTAATTCGGGACTTCAAAATGATGAATAAGAGAAATAACTCAACTTGTGGACTAAAACGGGTGTCAACAGATGCCCCTCCTTGATGTCCGCTTTGCAAGGGAACGAGCGAAAGCAGTGCGGAGGTGAAATGGAAAGGAGATGGAGTGAAAGCGATAGCGACGTGAAATGGAGATGAAGCGGAGATGAAACGGAGAGAACTGATAAGCGGGCATCAAGGCAAAAAGACACCCGTTACAACCAACAAGCGACAAGAATTCTCCCGAAAACGCCGAACTAATCACCTGAAATGATTGACAAGGATGAGACATGTCTGGAGAACTAAAGTAAAGAAAAGGGAACACGGCCAGCCTCATTGGGGACACAATCCACGGACAATGAGTGGGTCGGAAGGAACACAGCATAAGAGCTGGAAAAAGAGAGATAAGACTGAGATAAAATCCAGACAGGAATCACGCTGGCCAACCAGACCGAGCGGCAAGTGTTGTGCCCATGTGGTTTTGATGATGGTTTTAATGGTGGCTTTGATGATTGGCTTTTGAAGTGAGTTATTCACTGTGAGTAATCGTGCTGTGTGAATCTTCATGCTAGTATTCACTTTCTGATAATAATGCAGTTCTTCATAAGTTCTGATATGGCATTGCATATTTGATTATGTTCAGTCATGTTACTGTATATTTGATTATGTTCAGTCATGTTACTGTTGCTCCTTAGACTGAAGTTTGATACTGCAGCGTCGACCCATCGAACTGCAGCGTCGACGCTGCCAAGGCACTCAGAGGTAGCAGTAAGAAATATTTGATCTGCTGCGTCCACGCTGCTTGGGTAATGTGTTGACGCTTGGTGCCTCTTTAACTTTGCTGCACTTATTCTTTGATCTGGTCTGCAGTGCGTCAACTCATTATGTTGATGCGTCGACCCTTCAGTCATACCTGTCTCTGTCTACACAGCAGTGCGTCGACCCACCCTTGCTGATGTGTCGACCCATCAGAACATTGTTCTTTATAGTAAGCCCACACATTGGTCTTCTTGACTCAAGGTCTATACATCCGAAAAGGGGCCAAGTCTATACAGTCTCACGCTCAAATCCTTCAAAGTCCATACATTGGACTATAGCGTCCACTGGTCTTGCCTTGGTCCAAGTCTATACAGTGCACTGTGCAGCCTGTTCGTGTTCAAGCGTGTTGGTGAAGTCTATACATCGGTCCTTCACCATCTCATGCATTGTCTCTGCCAACGTCTCATTTAGAGTCTTCCCTGTGTTGAAGTCTGTACAGCGTCAACAGTGCATCATTTCTAGAAGTATGTACATCGGCATGCATTGCATCAAGTGTATACATTGGGTCATATATTCACTGTAGAGTCTACACATTGCTGGGTCTTATTCAATGTCTTCATGCACTCAGCAAGTCTATACATCCTCAATTGAACGTAAAGTATATACGTTGCAGCGTCAACTCATTGGGCTGCAGCGTCAACTCAGCAAGTATGCACATCGCCTTCAGACTTTCAAGTCTATACACTCTATCTTCGTAGGTTTCAAGTCTGTACAGCATGCCTTGCTATTCACAGCCTTTAAAGTCTGTACATTGGGCCTTCAAGCTTTTGAAGTCTATGCACTGGACTTCATTTCACCAAGTCTATACACTGAACTTTGTTTTACCAAGTCTGTACACTCGCTGCACTGTTCAAAGACCATACACTGGCAGCTCTGCTTAAGTATATACATTCGTCTGAACTAAGGTCATTTTCCTCTGCAGATGATTCAGGCCATCAAGACTTGGCACGTGATCCAAGAAGCTGAAATGCTGACACGTGGACACAGCAGTTCAAACAATCAAGAAAGAAGCTCCTGGATTACTCTGTGCGTCAACGCCACGAGTTGGAAGAGTCGACGCAGCAGTTAAAGAGTGGAGGCTGTTTGTTCACTGGAACATATTAATGCGTCAACGCCATTGCTAGACAGCATTGACGCAGCCATTAAGCCTGATAGGCATCTAGCTCGGAGACAGTTTAGAAGGTTAATGCTGGAGTCCTTAGCGTCCACGCAGCATGCAAACAAGCTGAACTATTAGTTGCAAAAATACACCAACGCGTCAACGCAGCAGTGGAGCAGCGTCGATGCAGCAGTTAAAAAAAGGGGTAGACTGTTTGTTTACCGGACTGTCGATGCCGATGCGTCAACGCCACAACTGAGCAGCGTCGACGCAACTGTCAATAGGGCTAGGCTGGTTGCTCACTGGAACGCATCAATGCGTCAACGCCATGAGTTGGAAGCGTCAACGCAGCAGACTTGAGTTCTGCTGGTAGAATGTCCTTGAAGGCTGCGTCAACTCCTTGAAGCAAGTGCGTTAACACCACCTGACTCCAGTTGCTGAGCGTACTGAATTGAAGGGCACGTGATCCGAGGTGCCTGGCTCGTGAACCAGGATGCTACCACGTGGTCCGAATTTCTAGGGCAGGAAACGTGGAAGCCACACGGCCCAGTGTGCCTGTTGTTGATGCTTATAAAAGGAAGCCTTCATCCTCTGTAGAAGGTTGATCGAAGAAGAAGCCTGGAGAGCAGAAAGGCCTTCGATCCAGAAAAAGAAAAGAAGAAGAAAAAGAGCAGAAGAAGAAGAGAAAAGAAGAGATAGGGAGAGCCTGCGAAAGAGAAGAAAAGAAGAGAGTGAGAGCAGTAGAAGAAAGAGAGAAAGATTGTGTGAGCTGAGAAGAAGAAAGAAGAGGAAGAAAAGAAGAGAGGAGAGTTCTATTGAAGACCTGTTCAGTCTGTTCGTGGATCAAATCCAGAACGACTATTGTGTTTCATTTCCAGCCTTTGTCGCTGTTCCTTTTATGTTTTCTTATTTTTCATTTTGTTTCTCTGGTTAGCTTTGTTCTTCCGATTGCCCTGTTGGGGATCGGGTTCCTCCTGGTGAGTCAGGAGAAGGGAGATCTAATCTCCGGTTGCAAGTAGCTGGGTGCTACTTGTGGGTTCCTCCTGTGGATTCAGGAGAAGGGATATCGTGGGATCTCCGGTTTGCTCGCAGTAGGGTGCCGCGAGTGGGTTCCCTCCGGCTGAGGAGGAAGAGAGGCTAGACCTCTGATCTGCCAGCAGCTGGGAGCTGCTAGGTGTTTCCCTCCGGGTTTGGAGGAAGGGAGGTTGATTCCTCCGGTTGCAAGTGGCTGGTGCCATTTATGGGTTCCCTCTGGCGTGGAGGAAGAGGGGAGGCTGTTCCCCTAGTCAAGCTGTGAGGCAACGTCTGTTGCAGACTGAGTCTGCTGGTTCTAGCTCTGGCTAGTGAAGCCTCACTCCGGTTGGGAGTGATGGGTGGATGTAGGTCTGGAGGACCGAACCACCTTAAAATTATGTGTGCAGTGATTTGCCTTGCATTAGCTCCATATCTTCTACCTCCCATTCACAGGTTGTGCATGCTTGGCTAGTTGCATTATCTAGAGAGTTATTTTTTGAGCATTATATTCTGCTAAGTGTGTTTGGGTTGTTTAGCTCTGCCTTCGTTTCTGATTGATCAGGTGGCTGCATTGTTGCAGTCCAACTATTTGTTCATTCGTTGCCTTATCATTTCATCCTAGAAAGCTCATTAGTCCTTATTCCGCATATATGAGCTTTAGAGTTTCAATTTGGGCTATTTTCTAGAGGGATACATTCACCCCCCTCTGTATCCGGGCCTAGCACCCTAACAGTTGGTATCAGAGCGGTGTCTGCATACAAGGTCCAGCGACCTGCAGATTCGATCTTTGGTTTTCGGTGCTAATTTGGTTTTAGTGCATCAATATTCCTGTTGCATTAATCTGTTGTGTTCTCATGGCTCATCCTCCACTATTCAGTAGTTCAAATATTAAATTTTGGCTATATCGTATGCACAAGCACGTTAACTCTATTAATCCACAATTGTGGAAGGTTATCTCTCACAGTCCACATGAACTTCCTAAGGATAAGTCCAAGTGGACTCATGTTCACAAGTTGAAAAATGAAGATAATGTGAGAGCTCTAAATCTAATGAAGGCTGCAATCGGTTCTGATGATTTTTCCTCTTTCTCAGGTTGTAGCTCGGCAAAGGAAATATTGGATGAATTGCTTCGCATCCACAATGGAAAGGAAGAAGAATATCTCATGGCAAGAAGGAGTGATCAATCAGATGAGTCCTCATCCCAGGTAAACTTTGAGACCGAGAATATTAGTCATGATGATTTAGTTGCCATGCATAAGCATCTACTGGAAAAATATGAAAGAATTAAGTCAGAAAAGAGAAAATTAAGAAAAGAGAAAAATGCTGAAATCACAAGTCTAAAGGCTGAAAATGAAAATTTAAAATCTGAATTGAAATTGAAAGAAGAAGATCTAACAAACTCTGAACTACTCATCTCTTCTCTTAGGAATGAAATTTTAAATTTGAATAAGTCTCTGTCTGATTCTGCTAATCAAGAGAAGCAGAATGTTGTATCCACAGATAATTGCATGAAGAAGGGCAGTAGTTCTCAAGTTAAGCAGGGAATGAGGAATAAACTTCATACAACCTTCGTGCGTAGCTCAAACATAGCTAGCACCTCCACCTCATCGCCTAAACAAGTTGCTGATCAAGAAAATAAGAAAATAAAATAGACAATAAATAAAAAGAACAATCAACATACTGAGGAAGTTCAAGGTGACAAGAAATCTCATGCTAAGTATGTTAATTGCTTCTACTGTGGGAAAGTTGGTCACTTCATGTACAACTGTCTTGTGCTCAACAAGGATGATCTGAATGTTGATAAAATACATGGTAGGAAGCCTCATGTTAAGAAACCTTCTTTTGTTCAAAAGAAAAGAATTCATTGCTTCTATTGTCATAAAATTGGTCATGTTATGCATGAATGTAACTCAATGAAACAAGATGACAAGGAAGCTAAGAGATCTCATGCGAGAAGTCATGATCATCTGAATGAAAAAATTTACTATTGTCACTATGGCAAATCGGGCCACATTGCAGCCCACTGTTGGCATGCTCAGGGTAGAAAATTAAATTCTAAACCTACCATTGGAAAGTCTCCTGCATGCTATCATTGTGGGAAGCCAGGTCACAGGGCTGCAACCTGTTGGCTGGCAGGATATCAAAACCAAACTGGTTTTGGTAAACAGAATTCTTATTCTGTTAACAGAAAATCTCATGCATATACACATGGATTTCATGCAAACAAGAATGTGCATAGACTAAATCCGAAATCTGGTGCATCTTACTATCATTATAGTAAACAAAACTCTCTCTCTGCCAATGAACTTCATGACAACAGTAATGTGCATAAGAGGAATTTGAAATCTGCTAATTCATGCCATTGCTGTGGACAAATTGGTCACTCAATGTATAATTGCAATTTGATGAAATCTGATGACCTTCATGCACGAAAATTGTTGAGAAAACCTGCTAGGAGTAATACTGTCATGTCAGGACCCAAGACTTCTTGGGTACCTGTTTGTGCAAAATAACATTACTATGCAGGTGTGCCTTGGGACTGGAATAAAAAGGGGTAATGATCCAAGGCACTCAAGAAGAAAACCCATACTGAACTTTTCAGGTAAACTTCCTGTTCTTCTTGCTTTTAGTTTTAAAGCATAGCAAGTTAAATCTGTCTTTGCATTTTCATTCATCATCTGCCATGTGCATTATTTTTTGATCATGCATTTGCTGAGAGTTCTGTGCAAATATCAGATTAAAAAGGGTTGTCTGTATCTGATGTATACATAGGCTAATTGTAATTGCTTGATAATTGTGTTATGCATAAACTCTGAAAACAAATTGCATTCTAAAAAATCTGGACTGCATATGAATGTTGTTTGAAATTTATCTGTTGCATAGTTCATTGAAAACCTGAATTGCATATAGGACTGTTGGTTTGCATTGTTATTCTTGACCTCTATGGTATATCAAATGGTAAGCTACCAAAAGGCAGGGAAATCTGTCTGGAGGTTCTTACTATGTGAGAGGTGGTCTTTTAGACCAAGTGCTCTGCCTAGTACCATGGGTCATTTTGCTTGATAGGGCAGTCTGAATGTGCATGAATCAAAATCATATGTTCAGTGTCTCATGGCAAACATTGCATGTTTTCAGGGGGAGTTAATTACATTTCCTTGTATAGCATTCAGTGTTGAGTCTTTGCATGCATGTAGTTAATTGCATTGCATTTCATAAAAAAATGCCAAAAAGATTGTCTGAATGCATAGTGTCAGGGGGAGTCAATGCGTTGCATGCAAGTGGTCAAGTGCATACATCTCTGTCAAAATTCACTACATGTTATCCTTGGAAATCCTGAAACTTACCAGACCTCCTGATATCTTACTTGTTGTGCATAATCTTTTCCTCATTGTTTTTAAGTGACAAATCTTGATCATATTCGGAAAACATTGAGTTTCGAAATCTCTCCTATCAATTGGTATTATCTGGCTTCAGAATTCCATCAGTCTTTCATGAAGATTTCAATGGGACTATCTCGATTATAAATCTGAAAATTCTTGAACTAGAAATCTTCTATTATATATTTTTATGAATGACTGAAATAACTCATATAGTTTAAGTTTAATGTATTCAATGAGTTTGGCTTTAAAATCTCTTAAAAATATCTGAAGCATGTTTAATAAACCTGAACCATCTATTTCATGCTGTGTCTTGTAAAATCTTCTAAAATCTGCACTATTGAATTCATGGCTTTAATTGGTTAAGTACATGAAATTGTTATTGTTTTGAAGCAAATGAATTTGTCTGAATTGTCTAAAGGGTAAAGTAATTGTCAGAGCAATGACCTTGGTCACTGAGAAACACATGTCCAAAGGACTGTGTCATGAGGTGCCTTAGTTAACTCTGATTAAGAATTCATTGAAATTCAGGCAGAGCAATGGCATGCACACTGAGAAATACAACTCACTCATCAAGAAATGATTTGGAGTGTGTCATGATGTGTAAATGCTATCTCTGTTCATATATAGCATGACAGTTAGTCACACTAAGTGCTTAGGGATATTGGCCTCTGATCAAGGTATATCCTCTAGTTACAAGGTGTGAACTGAACTAGACTGCTCGTAAAATTTGTAGCATGAAAAATTGTTGAACATATCTCAATATCTGAATATTGATGCTAAAATCAAATTGCTACAACCCTAGATAAAATAATATGACTTCATTATTGCTTAATCTCAATACTAGTGCATGTAATTCTGAAAGAAGTCAATAAATTTGATTGTGTAAGACAAAGGGAGGACAATCAAGATATATATGAGGGCTTAGTTCATTTTTATTAAAATATGGTTTTAGATATCAGTACAGAATTTTATTGATAAACTCTGCATACATCATGTTTAAACTATGCTGTTCAAAAAGCTCATTCATAAGCCCCTATAATGGAAGACTTTGAAAAATTATGTTTTGGATTTATGAGATTGATATCTCCTTAAAAATCTTGTTGAATTATTTCTGTTTGGACTTATTTGTAAATCTGATTATTTGAACCTTTTCTGCTCACTGTCCTTAGCTCATTGACCTGAACTTGTCCTTGTGTGCCCCTGTGGCCTCCTTCTCATTCATTTCATAAGATTCCACTTATTGAGGGGGAGATTCCATGTCATGCATCACTTGCATATCAATTGGCATCTATTCAGGAGGAGCATTCTTTGTCATACTGAATCATGTTCATATCATTTCTATCCTTGCATTCATATACTTAGGGGGAAGTATTGCATTTCTTGTTGCATCTGCATTTTTGCATTTACCCCTTCCCATGGTTCATCTTGATTATACCAAATGAGGGAGATTGTTTGCCAAAAAGGGGGAGACTTTCATTCAATCATTGCATGCTGGGTTCTTTTGATCATCTCTAACTAATGACTTTTTGCTGAAACTCTTAAAGGGGGAGAAATTGACTGAATTTTTATACATGCTTTAATTTCTCAAACTATTTTCTTTTTGATGAAGTCAAAGGGGGAGAATAGTTTGAGTCATCAGACTGACTCACTGTGTAGTGTTGCCATCATCAAAAAGGGGGAGATTGTTGTGCCCATGTGGTTTTGATGATGGTTTTAATGGTAGTTTTGATGATTGGCTTTTGAAGTGAGTTATTCACTGTGAGTCATCGTGCTGTGTGAATCTTCATGCTAGTATTCACTTTCTGATAATAATGCAGTTTTTCATAAGTTCTGATATGGCATTGCATATTTGATTATGTTCAGTCATGTTACTGCATATTTGATTATGTTCAGTCATGTTACTGTTGCTCCTTAGACTGAAGTTTGATACTACAACGTCGACCCATCGAACTGCAGCGTCGACGCTGCCAAGGCACTCAGAGGTAGCAGTAAGAAATATTTGATCTGCTGCGTCCACGCTGCTTGGGCAATGTGTTGATGCTTGGTGCCTCTTTAAATTTGCTGCACTTATTCTTTGGTCTGGTCTGCAGTGTGTCAACTCATTGTGTTGATGCGTCGACCCTTCAGTCATACCTGTCTCTATCTACACAGCAGTGCGTCGACCCACCCTTGCTGATGCGTCGACCCATCAGAACATTGTTCTTTATAGTAAGCCCACACATTGGTCTTCTTGACTCAAGGTCTATACATCCGGAAAGAGGCCAAGTCTATACAGTCTCACGCTCAAATCCTTCAAAGTCCATACATTGGACTATAGCGTCCACTGGTCTTGCCTTGGTCCAAGTCTATACAGTGCACTGTGCAGCCTGTTCGTGTTCAAGCGTGTTGGTGAAGTCTATACATCGGTCCTTCACCGTCTCATGCATTGTCTCTGCCAACGTCTCATTTAGAGTCTTCCCTGTGTTGAAGTCTGTACAGCGTCAACAGTGCATCATTTCTAGAAGTATGTACATCGGCATGCATTGCATCAAGTGTATACATTGGGTCATATATTCACTGTAGAGTCTACATATTGCTGGGTCTTATTCAATGTCTTCATGCACTCAGCAAGTCTATACATCCTCAATTGAATGTAAAGTATATACGTTGCAGCGTCAACTCATTGGGCTGCAGCGTCAACTCAGCAAGTATGCACATCGCCTTCAGACTTTCAAGTCTATACACTCTATCTTCGTAGGTTTCAAGTCTGTACAACATGCCTTGCTATTCACAGCCTTTAAAGTTTGTACATTGGGCCTTCAAGTTTTTGAAGTCTATGCACTGGACTTCATTTCACCAAGTCTATACACTGAACTTTGTTTTACCAAGTCTGTACACTCGCTGCACTGTTCAAAGACCATACACTGGCAGCTCTGCTTAAGTATATACATTCATCTGAACTAAGGTCATTTTCCTCTGCAGATGATTCAGGCCATCAAGACTTGGCACGTGATCCAAGAAGCTGAAATGCTGACACGTTGACACAGCAGTTTAAACAATCAAGAAAGAAGCTCCTGGATTACTCTGTGCGTCAACGCCACGAGTTGGAAGAGTCGACGCAGCAGTTAAAGAGTGGAGGCTGTTTGTTCACTGGAACGTATCAATGCGTCAACGCCATTGCTAGGCAGCGTCGACGTAGCCATTAAGCCTGATAGGCATCTAGCTCGGAGACAGTTTAGAAGGTTAACGCTGGAGTCCTTAGCGTCCACGCAGCATGCAAACAAGCTGAACTATTAGTTGCAAAAATACACCAACGCGTCAACGCAGCAGTGGAGCAGCGTCGATGCAGCCGTTAAAAAAAGGGGTAGACTGTTTGTTTACTGGAATGCCGATGCCGATGCGTCAACGCCACAACTGAGCAGCGTCGACGCAACTGTCAATAGGGCTAGGCTGGTTGCTCACTGGAACGCATCAATGCGTCAACGCCATGAGTTGGAAGCGTCAACGCAGCAGACTTGAGTTCTGCTGGTAGAATGTCCTTGAAGGTTGCGTCAACTCCTTGAAGCAAGTGCGTTAACGTCACCTGACTCCAATTGCTGAGCGTACTGAATTGAAGGGCACGCGATCCGAGGTGCCTGGCTCGTGAACCAGGATGCTGCCACGTGGTCCGAATTTCTAGGGCAGGAAACATGGAAGCCACACGCGCCCAGTGTGCCTGCTGTTGATGCTTATAAAAGGAAGCCTTCATCCTCTGTAGAAGGTTGATCGAAGAAGAAGCCTGGAGAGTAGAAAGGCCTTTGATCCAGAAAAAGAAAAGAAGAATAAAAAGAGCAGAAGAAGAAGAGAAAAGAAGAGATAGGGAGAGCCTGCGAAAGAGAAGAAAAGAAGAGAGTGAGAGCAGTAGAAGAAAGAGAGAAAGATTGCGTGAGCTGAGAATAAGAAAGAAGAGGAAGAAAAGAAGAGAGGAGAGTTCTATTGAAGACCTGTTCAGTATGTTCGTGGATCAAATCCAGAACGACTATTATGTTTCATTTCCAGCCTTTGTCGCTGTTCCTTTTATGTTTTCTTATTTTTCATTTTGTTTCTCTGGTTAGCTTTGTTCTTCCGATTGCCCTATTGGGGATCGGGTTCCTCCTGGTGAGTCAGGAGAAGGGAGATCTAATCTCCGGTTGCAAGTAGCTGGGTGGTACTTGTGGGTTCCTCCTGTGGATTCAGGAGAAGGGAGATCGTGGGATCTCCGGTTTGCTCGCAGCAGGGTGCCGCGAGTGGGTTCCCTCCGGCTGAGGAGAAAGAGAGGCTAGACCTCTGATCTGCCAGCAGCTGGGAGCTGCTAGGTGTTTCCCTCCGGGTTTGGAGGAAGGGAGGTTGATTCCTCTGGTTGCAAGTGGCTGGTGCCATTTATGGGTTCCCTCCGGCGTGGAGGAAGAGGGGAGGCTGTTCCCCTAGTCAAGCTGTGAGGCAGCGTCTGTTGCAGACTGAGTCTGCTGGTTCTAGCTCTGGCTAGTGAAGCCTCACTCCGGTTGGGAGTGATGGGTGGATGTAGGTCTGGAGGACCGAACCACCTTAAAATTATGTGTGCAGTGGTTTGCCTTGCGTTAGCTCCATATCTTCTACCTCCCATTCACAGGTTGTACATGCTTGGCTAGTTGCATTATCTAGAGAGTTATTTTTTGAGCATTATATTCTGCTAAGTGTGTTTGGGTTGTTTAGCTCTGCCTTCGTTTCTGATTGATCAGGTGGCTGCATTGTTGCAGTCCAACTGTTTGTTCATTCGTTGCCTTATCATTTCATCCTAGAAAGCTCATTAGTCCTTATTTCGCATATATGAGCTTTAGAGTTTCAATTTGGGCTATTTTCTAGAGGGATACATTCACCCCCCTTTGTATCCGGGCCTAGCACCCTAACAGCAAGATCAGAGAAATCATTCAAATTCGAAGTGGAATGTGATTCTCTTATCCAAGAGTGCTTAAGTGCAATTAACCATTGCTGAGGAGAAATTCTTGAACGGATCACGAGACATGAATGCTCAAAATGACATGATGCATGCTGGGCTAAAATAAATAAATCATCAAAACGAATGCAAAGAAAGAAAAAATAGAAAATACTCAAGGATAATATTGCTAGACTGAGCCAGGACGGGGTCAAGAGTCTTCTTGCAACCACGGTGTGCAAGACAGAGTCTATCGTCCCCCACCCGACTCAACCGAGCGGCCTATCCAACGATTAACCGTATGCTCCTAGATCATCATCATTTTTGTTAAAGGGGAACATCAGATCCCAGAACACACGGGCAACCAGCCGGTCCTTGAGAGGTTATAATAATGTAGATACCATATAGTAATGCAACAATGAGAAGAGATAGAGAGCCATACCTGACTTACCTGTGCAGGCGACACGACATTTTTTGGAATTTTTGATTTCTACTTTTTATGGATTTTCATCATAAGACAACAACCACATGACATGACATGATGTGAACATGAACGAATATGAACGAGCATGACATGAACATAACATAATAAGAGAAATATGAACAAAACATGGCATAACATAACATAACGAAGATGGATGAAACATAACAAACAAACAAATGGCAAGCATACATGCGACTAAAGGCATTGTGGGACAAGACAACATGCAAGCGGTGGGATAGCACACGCGGTGGTATAAGGGCATGGTGGGACAAAGACACGTGGGATGACAATACCACAGAGGATAAAGACACGAGTGATGAATGACACGGCGGGATAGGGACATGTGTGACGAATGACATGGCGGGACAAAAGATACGACCAACATGAGAGGACATAGACACATATGACAAGGACACATCGGGACAAAAGACATGGAGGACCATAGACATGATACAGACAACAAACACATTCTTCAATCAAAGCCCAAGATCAGATGAAGCGGAACCGCCAGGTTAAAAATCGTGAGACAATGCCTCTCATGGAAACATGATTAAGCAAATAAGCGAAAGCTGAGAAGGCCATGAGCTTCAGAATAGATATTGAAGAGATGAGAATAGATCGAAGAATATGAGTAGTAGGCAGAGCGAAAGATAGAGCAAGGAAAGTTTGAACCTGCAACCTGTAGCCTGCACACTTAGCAAATAGATTACGTATCTGTCCTCAAAATAAAAAATAAAAGGAACAAAAGAGAAATATTTTTGGATTTTTTGTATTTCTGATTTTTTTGCCATATTCAAATTTTTGGGATTTTTTGACATATTTGATTATTTTTCAGAATTTTGACATATTTGATTTTTTTTTTTGGAATTTTGACATATTTGATTTTTTTTTTGGTTTTGAACCATATTTCATTTTTTTTAGATTTTGACAAAGCAATCTGCAGCACCCAAAGATAAACTCGAACTGCTGGCTAGGGATCGTCGTTCCTACCCCTCTCATTAAAGGCTTCCCTTAAGCAGGGCGTGCATGTGAGGGTGGCTTACCACAACCAACCGCCTCTAAATAACGGTGCCCCTACTAAGGCCATACCCGGGATACAACCTAGCCTAAGAGGGAGAAATAGAAGAAAATTGGAGACAAGCTTTACGCAGGATGGGAGACATCAGGACTTGAATTCCTTCCAGGGCACTACCCCTCAAAGGGTAGGTCTGTTGCACTGGGGCTTTGTGTCTTTGATTTTTAGACCCATATTTATCAGGCACGCATGCGACCGGGCTCATGACGTCCCGCGGGGAACTATACTGCCACTCTTGCCATGCCTTTGATTCGTAATTTTCTTTTGATTTTCATATATGATTTTCATTTGACAGCCCTTATTGGCTAGATATAGCATGAAAGCTCACTTTTTTGAGGGGTCAAGACTGCCCCTATTTGAGACCTCTCTCATATTAGGGAGCGCCTAGGTTGGTCATCTCATCCATCAATCTCTTGCCCCTGCACTTGGCCGAGCAGAGAAAAGAAAAGACCTTTGTGCATACCCAAAGTATGGCCAAAGCAGCAACGGTGTAGCTCAAAGGAATCAGTTATGGCTCGCCGTGAAGTGTGTGAAAAACCCATGCTCAATGGTCACCCTCAACGATTGGGGAAAGAACTCAGACTCCCAGAGCGGAGCTATCACCAGCCTAAGGATGCTGCAGAAGTAAACTCATTTGACTAAGCTTAACTAAGCAAATATCTAAAAGCCACTTAACCATGTTGAGGAATAACATTATAAGCGTGTGCAGAAACAATAGAAATAATGGAAATGAAAACATGTTTCTTTGCTCAAAATAAAGATACCTTTGTAAATCCGTGGCGTGGAAATCGGCATCCTGAAGTGATCTCGATCATCGAGCTTCGAGGAGCGCGAGTAACTTTGTATTGCTTGCTTGTCAGGATAAAGGATGAAAGGAGAGCAAAGGATTGAAAGATTCCTCGACACAGAGGAGTGGCAGACATCATACTGGACGAAGAAGGGATAAAAAAGGAAGAGAGACGAGGGCTAGAACTCCCTCGTCAAGGCACTGAGGCCCTGATAACAAGGAACCAGATACAGAATAAACCAGATTAGCTGAGATCAAGGCGGATTAAATCCTCAAAAACAGCATGAAAAAGGGCAATGACCCTGAAAGGGTGAGGATGAATGAGTAGAAAGATGAGAAGAAGAATCATCCGACGTGGTCGGAGAAGAGGGACGAGAATCATCCGACAAGGTCAGAGAAGGAGAATAAGAGACACCCGATAGGGTCGAGGAAAGAGAACTAGAGACGGAACCCGGAGATACTGGAGGAGAAGAACTGGGAGATGTCCCGAGATTGGGATGAAAAGACATAGGCCGTGGCCTAGAATTGTGAGAGGAGGGAAAATCTGGAGGATCCGGAGAAAAGGGAGAGGAATGGGGACGCACTGACCTACGGAAGGAGGAGAAAATGATAGAGATAGGATCAGATGGAGGAAGATACACCACCCAAGGGTGGGAACTGAGTAGAAGGAAGGATGAATGAAAAGAAAGGGAGGAAGAGGTGGACCCCTGAATGCACAACCAACAGCCATTGAGTTTGCGTCGCCACCTCTTCTTGGCAGAAATCTCTTGAAAATGGACCCACCTGGTGCGGGCTTGGACCTTCGGGCTTCTTAATCTGTAATACCATCTCAAATAACGGGCCCACCTAGCAGATGGCCTGGCCCGACTGTGAACATGCAACTTCATCGGTGCGGTTGCCCCTAGACACCCGGTGCTAGCAATATGCGGACATTCTTGAGCAAGTAACCCTTCAGAGTGATGAATATCACAAACCCACGGGGTTTTGTCTCTCGGCACTAGAAGCATGAGATTCGGCAACTCCACTCAGAACTCAGCCTTGAAGCACAACTCCCTTTATAGAAGAGACGGGTGAAGCTGAGGGAGAGTAATACACGGCGTTGACATGGCCGGTTTGCTAATAAACCGAGGAAGATTACATAACAAGTGCAGAATATCCTTGGAAAGTGTAGAAGATACGGCCAATTGCCCCTTGAACATAGAATCCATAATCTGCTTGGCGGCCGTATGCGTTAGCAATACACGGGTAGAGAACCCTTCTTGGCCTATCATCTAAATGGCAATAGAGCGAGGAGAAATAATTGCATCAACGGTGAACTCTCTGGCAAGCAAAGAGATTGCCACAGGCCTTGCTCGGGAAGAAACTGGCATCAACTCAAGGGAACTCTTCTTAGCAACTGTCATCTTTGAAAGTAGAGATGCATCATCCCCAAAATAGCCAAGGACCAGGACACAGATCGGCATCCGACAGATAAAATCCTGAATCTTGAAATGCATGGCCGGCACTGAATCATCTCGACTTGGCTTATTATCTCCCTGGGGATTAGACCCAAGGGGCACCATGGGTAACGCACACCCGCTCCGTGGGGTGGAAGTGGTTGGAGAAGTAAAGGAAATATGTTTGGGTGGTACGTGTGAAGGTTTGGAAGGCATGGAGGCTCCAACGGGAGTGGTGATGGAAAGTGAAGGCGCAGGCGATGTGGCGATGATAGGCTCGGGTGGCGACAAAAGCGAAGGTGAAAGCGTGGCTAAGAGTAAAGGTAAAGGCAAATGTGTGACTTGCTCAGGCTCGGGCAAAGGTGATGGCGGAGATGGAGGCAAGGGTGGAGATGGAGGTGGTGATGGAAGCACTGGTGGTGGAGACGGAGATGATGGTGATGGCAATGGAGATGGTGAGGATAGTGATGAAGGCGATGGGGTTGTGGACATGGAGGTGGAGAGGGTGAAGAGGGAGGTTGTGGTGTCCACCGTTGACGTGTCGACGCAACGCATCGAGCGGTGTTAGGAATGGAAGCGGTGGTAGTGGCGGTGGGAGAAGAAGGGGAGGCACTAGCATGAGCAGAGGGTTGGGTTTGTGGCGACGATGGAGCTGGGGTAGGAGATGGTGGAGGTAACGGAGTAGCTGACGGAGCGAGTGCAGCACTAGACGAGGAATCACAGGGGTGCCCCTGGCCTTGAAGTAACGGAGACAGCTGCCCGGGTGGCACTTCTTGCTGCTGTTGTTGGCTATGAAGATGTAAAATGACTTTGTGAATAGCGGCCCAATCAATCCTTTTCTTAGCTTCCAGATCATAAACATAATCCCGGAACTCGGGGCAATCCTCAACCAAATGCCCCTACTGGCGGTGGAAATAACAGAACTGGAGCATATCCCCCACCGCGGGTCGGCAAGGCACAGCCGGAGAGAGCGGCAACACGTGAGTGGCCATCAAAGCCCAAAATATATCGGTGAAACACTCTGGCAATGGAAGGCGAGAAGCCTGCTTCGGGCAAGGTAAGGAAAGGAGAGGGACAATGTCAGAGAAGAGGGACGAGAATCATCCGACAGTGCCGGAGAAGGAGAATCTAATTAAAAAAACTGTAGATTTATTTTTTAATTAGATTCCTATCCTGCCCCCTTTAAATACAGACATGCATAAACATGTGAATGAAAGACAAGGGGGATGAAAGAATGAGAAATACTAACTGTGATCGCCACCAAGGTTCCAACAACGCCAAAAGATCAAGAAATGAGAGGAACATCGCCGTGTACCTTGGAACTTAAAGAATTGATCGCGCTTAAGAACGGGACGCGGGGAACTTGTGGACTCAAACCTCTTCTCCTTCCAGCTGGTTAGATGAAGAAGGCCTCACGTTGTATTCATACTCTCCTGCAAAACAAAGTCAAAACAAGGACAAAAAACCCATTAGAACTTGCATATGTAGTATCAATCTCGCAGTGATAAAATAGGGGTAGAAATTGAGGGCAAACTCACCGGGGGGAGGTTTTTAACCCTTGTGGAAGGGTGGAAGAGATAGGTGTGTGTGTTGTGCATGCATAGGATTTGAAATCACGAAATTTGATTGAGAGAATAGAGAGAAATCGTTGATGCAAAACGGGAAAAAATGCATGTGCAGTAGAAAGTGCAGAAAACTGTGATGATTTATGATTTTGAGAGGACTAGAACTAAGAGTATAGACTATGAAATCAAGCCCAGAAGGATGGAATGAAAATCTAATACTTTCCTCTTCAAGCCAAGGTCAAAAGTCTGAGTTGGCAGTGCAGCATGGCTTCGCCCCACGTCCGAAAAGAGCCCCCCTTTGCAACTGCGAACTGGGCAGTTTTCATAGAGTTTTGCAAGAAATCCTGATTTTCCTCTCACGATTCCCAGAGATAGAGTCCAAGATAAATCGAGTTCTTTGGATCAATTTTGAGATAATACTAAGGACAAGAGATAGGAACAAACGGGGATCAATTCGGAGGAGTATTCTAGAAGATATGGCTCTTGGAAGGTAGCCCCGGAGCCTTATCTGCAGAGTTTTAGTTGAACTAGGATACTTAAATCCCAATCTTGCGACTCAGATCCCGAGCGATATAGCCAATGAAAATTTGATTTCTATGAACCAAATTCAAGATAATACAAAGGGCTAGAAGTAGGAAAAAATGGGGATCAATTTGGATAAGAATTGAAGAAGTTATGGGCTCTGCAAGATAGGTCCGTTGCACAGTTTTCGAGCCAGAGTCCAGCACGAAATGGACTCTCTGGTGTGTGTAACGGTCTATCGTAGGACCGTCAGAGTTATGTAACGGCCTAGGGTAGGTCCGTCACACTCTGGGGGTCGAACGGGATGATTTCGGATAAGTTTCGGTGTAACGCACCTATACTAGACCGTCACATGGCTCTAACGGTCTAGGGTAGGACCGCCATGCTCTAGGGGTCGAACAGGGTGTTTTCGGGCAAGTTTCGGTGTGACGGTCTATCATAGGACCGTCACACTGCTCTAACGCACCTATGTAGGGCCGTCACACTGATGGAGGAAGATTTTGGGCAGACTGCGCGCGACTTTAGAAATTGAAGCGTATCTCTCGAACGGAGCAGAACTAGCAAAAGTGGTAGAAGAAGAAATTGTAGATAACTGAGAGAGGAACAACTTTCATGAAGAAAGTAAGTTGAGAAAATGACAATAAGAGGGATAAAATGGGGTTAGAACATAGAGGAAAATTATGGAAAATAGGTGAACAGCACAGCACGCCAGAAAAATGCGAATAGCTCACAATCGGGGCAGAACTAGCCGACGGCGTAGAAAAAGCAATTTTAGATCTTTAAAAGAGGAACAACTTTGATGAAAACAAAGTTTTGAATAGAGGAACAGAGGGAGATGAAAAAGGACCACTTTCAAGACTGTGCAGTGAGAGAGAGCCGAATGCTTGAGGGAAGTCGGCCTAAATGGGCCGTAAGTTTGACTTGGAAGCTGGAATTTGATAAGATAAGCTCCAGGACTCTATGAAATCATGATCTCCAAGACTCAAAGGATATGAAATGGTAAAAATGGGCTTGAAATCCATCCGAGAAAGCTCCAAAATAATGGCTAATTCGGGGCATCAAAAATGATGAATAAGAGAAATGACACAACTTGTGGGCTAAAACGGGTGTCAACAGATGCCCCTCCTTGATGTTCACTTTGCAAGGGAACGAGCAAAAATGATGCGGAGGTGAAATGGAAAGGAGATGGAGCGAAAGCAATAGCGACGTGAAATGGAGATGAAGCGGAAAGAACTGATAAGCGGGCATCAAGGCAAAAAGACACCGGTCATGACCAACAAGCGATAGGAATTCTCCCGAAAATGCCGAACTAACCACCTGAAATGATTGACAAGGATGAGACATGTCTGGAGAACTAAACTAAAGGAGGAAAGGAAACACGACCAACCTCATCGGGGACACAATCCACGGACAATGAGTGGGTCGGAAGGAACACAACATAAGAGCTGGAAAGGAGAATAAGATTGAGATAAAATCTGGACAGGAATCACGCTGGCCAACCAGACCAAGCGGCAATATCAGAGAAAACGTTCAAATTCGGAGTGGAATGAGAATCTCTTATCCAAGTGAATTGAGGTGCAATTAACCATTTACTGAGGAGAAATCCTTGAACAGATCACGAGACATGAATGCTCAAAATGACATGATGCATGCTGGGCTAAAAATAAAGAAATCATTAAAACGAATACAAAGAAAGATAAAATATAAAGTACTCAAGGATAATATTGCTAGACCGAGCAAGCCGGGGTCAAGAGTCTTCTTGCAACCACGGCGTGCGAGACAGAGTCTATGGTCCCCACCTGACTCAAACGAGCGGCCTATCCAACGATTAACCGTATGCTCCTAGATCATCATCGTTTTTGTTAAAGGGGAACATCAGATCCCAGAACACACGGGCAACCAGCCGGTCCTTGAGAGGCTATAATAAGGTAGATACCATATAGTAATGCAACAATGAGAAGGGATAGAGAGGCATACCTGACTTACCTATGCAGGCGACACTGCATTTTTTGGAATTTTTGATTTCTGCTTTTTATGGATTTTCATCGTAAGACAACAACCACATGACATGACATGATGTGAACATGAACGAATATGAACGAGCATGACATGAACATAACATAATAAGAGAAATATGAATAAAATATGGCACAACATAACATAACCAAGATGGATGAAACATAACAAACAAACAAATGGCAAGCATACATGCGACTAAAGGCACTGTGGGACAAGACAACACGCAATCGGTGGGATAGCACACGTGGTGGTATAAGGACATGGTGGGGTAAAGACACGGTTGGGAAAAGAACATGGGACATAAAGGGATGACTAACAACATGTGCAAGACAACCAACAATACGTGGTGAGGAACAAAATAACATGCGTGGGACAACATGGTGAGACGAGGACACGGCAGGATAAAAGACATAAACAAATATGCCCTTCAATCAAAACCCAAGATCAGCCGAAGTAGAACCGCCAGGTTCATAGTCGTGAGGTAAAAGCCCTCTAATAGATATAATCATTGCAAACAAAAGTTGAGAAGGACACAAGCTTCAGAATAGATCGAGAGATATGATTGAAGAAGAGAACAGATCAGAAGATGTGGACAGGAGACAGAGCACAAAATATGGAGCAAGGAAAGCTTGAGTACCTACAACCTACACACTTAGCAAACAGATTACGTATCTGTCCTTAAAATAAATGCAAATGCATGAAAAAGACACATTTTTTTAAATTTTGAATAGTATTTCATTTTTCTAGTTTTTTTTGATAATATCTCATTTTTTTAGATTTTTGACAATATCTTATTTTTTTGGATTTTTGACAATATCTCATTTTTTTAGATTTTTGACAATATCTCATTTTTTTGGATTTTTCACAATATTTTATTTTTTTGGTATTTTGAAATAGAATCCGTAGCACCCAAAGACAGGCTCGAACTACTGGCTAGGGATCGCCGTATCTCCTCTCTCATTAAAGACTTCCCTTGAGCAGGGCGTGCATGTGAGGGTGGCTTACCACAACCAACTGCCTCTAAAGAACGGTGCCCCTACTACGGCCATACCCGGGATACAACCCAGCCTAAGAGAGAGAAATAGAAGAAAAATTGGAGACAAGCTTTATGCAGGATGGGAGACATCAGGATTCGACTTCCTTTCAGGGCACTACCCCTCAAAGAGTAGGTCTGTTGCGCCGGGGCTTTGTGTCTTTGATTTTGAGACCCATATTTATCAGGCACGCATGCGACCGGGCTCATGACGTCCCGCGAGGAACTGTACTGCCACTCTTGCCATGCCTTTGATTCGTAATTTTCTTTTGATTTTCATATATGATTTTCATTTGACAGCCCTTATTGACCAAATAAAGCATGAAAGCTCAATTTTCAAGGGTCAAGACTGCCCCTATTTGAGACCTCTCTCGTATTAGGGAGCGCCTAGGTTGGTCATCTCATCCATCCATCTCTTACCCCTACACTTGGCCGAGCAGAGAAGAGAAAATGACCTTTGTGCATACCCAAAGTATGGCCAAAGTAGCAACGGTGTTGCACTAGAGAGATCGGCTATGGCTTGCCGTGAAGTGTGTGAAAAACCCATGCTTAAAGGTCACCCTCAACGATCGGGGAAAGAACTGGACTCCTAGCACAGAGCTATCACCAACCTAAGGATGCTGCAGAAGCGAACTCATTTGAGTAGGCTTAACTAAGTAAATCTCTAAAAGCCACTTAACCATGTTGAGGAATAGCATTATTAGTATGTGCATGAAGTATAATGAAAATGATAGCATATTCTTGCACAAAATAACGATACCTTGCAAATCCGTAGTGTGGAAGTAGCATCCTGACATGATTTTGATCATCGAGCTTCGTGCAGCACGAGCTTTGTATTCCTTACTTGACAGGACGAAAGGGAGAGGATAGCAAAGGATCAAAGATTCCTCTACATGGAGGAGCGGCAGACACGACACTGGATGAAGAAGGATAAAAAGGAAGAGAGACGAGGGCTAGAACTCCCTCGTTAAGGTGTAGAGACCTTGATAACAAGGAACCAATTACAGAAGAAACCAGATTAGCCGAGATCAAGGCAGGCTAAAGCCTCGAAAACAGCAAGAGAAAGGGCGAAGACCCTAAAAGGGTGAAGAGGAGAGAGTAGAAAGATGATAAGAAGAATCATCCGACGTGGTCGAAGAAGAGGGACGAGAATCATCCGACAGTGCCGGAGAAGGAGAATGGGAGACACCTGACAAGGTCGGGGAATAAGAAGAACCCGGAGATACCGGAGGAGAAGAATCAGAGGAGGACATAGGCTGAGGCCGACATGGTGAGAAGATGGAAAGTTCGGAGGTTCCGGATGGGAAAAGGAAGAACGAGGATTCGCGGACCCGAGATGGGAGGAGAGAATCGTGGAGGGAGAATTAGGAGAGGGAAGATACACCACCCAGGGGTGGGAACCGAGCAGAAGAAATGATGTGTGAAATGAAGAAGAAGGAAGAGAAGTGGACCCCTGAGTGCACAACTGACGGCCCTTAAACTTACGCCGTCGCCTCTTCTTAGATGATACTTCTTGAACATGGACTCGCCTGGCGCGGGCTCGAACCTTTGGGCACCTTGCCTTACAATATCTTCTCAAATAGCGAGCCCATCTAGCAGATGGCCTGGCCCGGCTATGAACATACAGCTTTGCTGGGGCAATTACCCCTAGACACCCCGTGCTAACAACAGTAAGTAGGCATTCTTGGACAAGTAACCCTTCAGAGTGATGAATATCACAAACCCACGGCATTTTGTCTCTCGGCACTAGAAGCATGAGATTCAACAACTCCACTCGGAACTCAGCCTTGAAGCACAACTCCCTTGATAAAAGAGACGGTTGAAGCTGAGGGAGAGTAATACATGGCGTTGACATGGCCGGTTTGCTAATAAATCGAGGAAGATTACATAACAAGTGCAGAATATCCTTGAAAAGTGTAGAAGATACGGCCAATTGCCCCTTGAACATAGAATCCATAATCTGCTTGGCGGCCGTATGCGTTAGCAAAACACGGGTAGAGAACCCTTCTTGGCCTATCATCTGAATGGCAATAGAGCGAGGAGAAATAATTGCATCAACGGTGAACTCTCTGGCAAGCAAAAAGATTGCCACAGGCCTTGCTCGGGAAGAAACTGGCATCAACTCAAGGGAACTCTTCTTAGCAACTGTCATCTTTGAAAGTAGAGGCGCATCATTCCCAAAATAACCAGGGACGAGGACACGAACCGGCATCCGACAGATAAAATCTTGAATCTTGAAATGCACGGCCGGCACTGAATCATCCTGACTTGGCTTATTGTCTCCCTGGGGATTAGACCCAAGGGGCACCAAAGGTAACGCACACCCGCTCCGTGGGGTGGGAGTGGTTGGAAAAGTAAAGGGAATATGCTTGGGTGGAACATGTGAAGGTTTGTAAGGCATGGAGGCTCCAACGGGAGTGGTGATAGAAAGTGAAGGCGCAGGCGATGTGGCGATGATAGGCTCGGGTGGCGACAAAGGTGAAGTTGAAGGCGTGGCTGAGGGTAGAGGTAAAGGCAAATGTGTGGCTTGCTCAGGCTTGGGAAAAGGTGATGGCGGAGATGGAGGTGAGGGTGGAGATGGAGGTGGTGATGGAGGCACTGGTGGTGGAGATGGAGATGATGGTGATGGCAATGGAGATGGTGAGGATAGTGATGAAGGCGATGGGGGTAGTGGACATGGAGGTGGAGAGGGTGAAGAGGGAGGTTGTGGTGTCCACCGTCGACGTGTCAACAGACCGCATCGAGCGGTGTTAGGGATAGAATTAGTGGTAGTGGCAGCGGGAGAGGAAGGGGAGGCACTATCATGAGCAGAGGCATGGGTTTGTGGCGGTGATGGAGCCGGGGTAGGAGATGGCGGAGGTAACGGAGTAGGTGACGGAGCAAGTGCAGCACTAGACGAGGAATCACAAGGGTGCCCCTGGCCTTGAAGTAACGGAGACGGCTGCCCGGGTGGCACTTCTTGCTGCTGTTGTTGGTTGCGAAGATGTAAAATGACTTTGTGAATAGCGGCCCAATCAATCCTTTTCGTAGCTTGCAGATCATAAACATAATCCCAGAACTCGGGGCAATCCTCAACCAAATGGCCCTGCTGGCGGTGAAAATCACAGAACTGAAGCATATCCCCGATCGCGGGTCGGTAAGGCACAACCGGAGGGAGCGACAATGCGTGAGTGGCCATCAAAGCCCGAAATATATCGGTGAAACACTCCGGCAATGGAAGATGAGGAGCCCGCTTCGGGCAAGGTGGATGCCGATGGATATGTAATGGTGGAGAAGGTTGTGGAGACGGAAGTGGAGGTTGCGTAGGCAAGAGTGCGTGGCTAGTGGTGGAGGGCTTTGGGGATGGCATGTGTGGAACAGGATGAGGGGATATGTAGACGACATCTACTTGCTCGGGATGTGGTGTTCCCTTGACCGGAAGTGGAGATGGAGACGGGTATGTTGATGCGGGAGGCTGACTCATGGAAGGTTGATATGCGGAGGCGTATGGGTACGTAGAGGCGGGAGGTTGGCTCTTGGAGGGATATGTGGCGGAAGGCTGACTCATGGCGGGCCGACTCATGGGAGATTGAGAAAAAGAATGATACAAGGCGTTAGAATGATACTCCATCAAGGCAAATGGAGACTTAATACAAGGAGATCAAGGACAATACAAATGGGGAAGCAAGGGCTTAATGGGCTTGAGAACAAGGGGGGCTGACCCACTAATGCAAAGATGAATGGACAATAGACCACGGGACAATGGACTGGACAATGAACCAACAAAATGGACCGACTTAAGTGGGCCTAACAACAACAAAACATGTGGATGCAGCACAAAACACCACTAATGGGCTTGGACAAGCCCAAACAACATAAACAATGCAATGTGAAAGTTTTCACCCAAGTCAAACAAGTTAGTATGATGGGAAATCTTTTAGGGGTTTTAATAGACCTTTTAATGATTTGAATTAGGAAAAATTCCCTCAAGATAGGAATCCTTTGGGAATAAGGTCTAAACTTTATGTTCACTAAGGTTAACTCCCTCACACGTATGCAAATGCAAACCTAAGGTGTGGAAAGGTACAACCGGCCCGGCGTCCGTGTGGGAATCCACGGCTCGCGGGGACTTATGGAGGTCCCAGATAAGATCACCTAGTCGAACCCAAGGAATATGGGAGCGAGAGGATCACTTACCAAGGTAGGAGATGTAACTATGATATGCAATGTATGACCCTATGTGCACCGGAGTGCATGTAATTTCTAGCCTAAAACTAGAAAATCAAGACAAAATTAAACTATGCAAACATGATCCAAATAAGACAAATAGTATATGGATGGAAAGACAATACAAAGGTCTACACAACGGACCGAAGAACAGATCAATCTGACCCCGGGAGGTCAATCAAATCACTGAGCAAAGATGCCCCCGTGAACCTATGCGCAGACCACATGCAGATTTTATGGACAAAATGCTAAAATGATGACAATTTTTAACTAAGTAAATGAGACCCAAATGATGCAAATAAGCTATGGGTGGAAAGACAATACAAAGGACTATCTAATGAAATAAAAATCAGTACAATCAGACACTGGGAAGGTAGTCAAATAAATGAGTAAAGATGTACCTGTGAACCTGTCCCTGCGCCTGCCTGTAGAACTTATGCATAAAACTCAAAAAGTTAGACAATATTAGAATATGCAAATGTTAACAAAATGAGGCAAATGATATATGGATGGAAAGATAATATAAAGGGCTATCCAAAGGAAGAAAAATCAGCGCAATCGGACATCGGGATCAAAAGTTATGTCCCGACGAACACGGCCCTGTGAGCATGTGCGCAGGACTGCCAAAAGCTATAACGGTCTACAAAATGACCGTTACACTTCTCTGACGGTCTACTATAGGACCATCACACTACCAGAGCCCTTAAAACCCCCCAAACAGTGGAAGCATAATGAACAATAGAACGAATACTCCCTTCACCGTGAAGCAGATGGACGTGAGAGACAAGTCTCCTTGGTTAGATGTGGCTCCAGAATGCGGCAGCACTTCGACGCGAACTCCAGATCTTCCTCCCTCGGGCCATGAAGTTAAGGGTGCTATTTATAGGCCCTCAAACTCTCCGGTCGAGCATAGGATAATCCAGCAAGAAAAGAGGATAACTCTTAGCAAATCCTTGAAGATAATATCACCAAGAGTCCATAGAAACAAACAGAAGGTTATGAGGATCAGATTTGGAAGAGAAATCACCAATTCAAACTCTTATCTTGACCACGGAGTAGCAGAGAAAAGGCCTGAACTACCAGGACTCTCTGTTGGATGTAACGGCCTATCCAACGATTAAACATGTGAACTTAGATCATCATCATTTTTGTTTAAGGGGAACATCAGATCCCAAAACACATGAATGACCAGCCGGTTCTCGAGATAATATATCATAGATAACATATAGTAATGCATTAAAGGGACAAGGGAACGAGATACAATACCTGACTTACCTGCCTGACCGGCAAAGCGTGATGTTCATAACTTCATTCATGAGAAAGAGGTTAGCCAATAATAATACGAGCATGAAATAAGGCATAACCATTCATACGTGTTAGAAGCACTAATAATATGTGCCATGGCAGAAAATGTGGTCATTCAATCTTCAAATGGACCATTTTATTCATCAAGAAACTTGCAAGCTGTAACGGTCTGCAGAGAGGGCATCATATGAAGTAACGGACCAGACCTAGGCCGTTAGAGATCGGACGGTTCACATTCTTCAATAAAATAGTTCAATTGACCTAACGGTCTCAGCAAGACGCGTTACAGAGTGTAACGGTCGGACGACAGACCGTCACATTTCATGAGCGTTCAAAAAAAAAACAAACCGAACGGTCACGAGCCTTATTCATTCAAGCATTCAAGCCTTAGCACCCCAAAAAACCCCAAACGAGAAACCCCAAGACCACCGGCGACCACCGAAGGAGATGGCCGGCGACGAGGGCTCTCAGCCACCGAAGAAGAGGGAAAGAGGGATGAAGAAGAAGGCGATTCGCCGCCTTCACCGTCGGATAGAACGAGAGAACGTCCCGCCATCCGTGACGAGGAAGAGGCCAACGGAGGAGGAGGAAAAAAGGATGAGGAGTAAACCAAGGGTGGAGGAAGAGATCCCCACGGCCGAAGAAGAACAAGGGGAAGCATCCCTGGATGAAGGGGAACCCAAGGAACAAGAGAAGAAGAAGAAGAGAGGGCAAGATCGAGAGGTAAGCTCTCGCCCTAATTTTTTCAAATTTTAATTTTTTTGAGTTTTTATGTGGATGCATGTGGCAATGGGGGGTAGAAAATGGGTCTATGCACCCATTTAGGATTGTTTGTAGGCCTTTTGGCCAAAGTGAGAAGCCACGGAATGCAAAGGGGAAAATTCCCGTTAGCAGGGAATGTGACGGTCCTTCCAGGGACCGTCACAAGCCTAACGCGTCACTCTAGATGCGTTAGAGCCATGTGACGCCCCATCCCAGGGCCGTTACATGCACCAGAGGCCAGAACTATTTTTAGGTTTTCAATTATTCAGTTTTTTTATTTTTATTTTATAAATGTTATGCAGTGATTTTATGATGCATTTGACTGACTTATGATCTAAATGAATGTAGGGAAAAAGACGGACGAGGATCTCCTAGCTTCAGATCCGGGCGGTGTACCAGGCACTGCCCGATTACCAGAGAGAGAGATTAGCCGGCATGGGGTTTTCCGAGGTGCTGAGCATCGAGGTGACCAGAATAGACACGCCTCTGCTATACGCTTTACACGAGAGGTGGGATCCGATTAGCAGGGCGTTCATCTTCCCGTGGGGTCACATGATCCCGACGCTGGAAGACATAGCGAGGATCGCCGGACTGCGGGTGCACGGAGCCGCAGTGACCGGGTGGACGTACAGAGACTACCGAGAGATGGCCCAAGAGCTGCTGGGGCTAGATTTGATCAGACCGGGGTAGACGTCATCCCAGCTCTCGAGATCAGTACTGCAGGAGAGCTTAGGACTGAGAGGAGCGGCGATAGCCGTGGGTGAGCTACCAGAGGAGCATCTGGGTAGAGTGATTGACCAGGTGCGCCCACGAGTGGCGGCAGAGGCGGGACCAGAGGGAGATCGCACCCTGAGGCGCTTCCTGATGCTACTGTTCGGGAAGCTCCTGTTCGTGACTCGGGCAGATGTGATCAGCTGCCGTCTGCTGCCGATGATCGAGGATTTGGGCAGAGTTGGAAAGTACGCCTGGGGAGCGGCAGTCTTGGCCTTCCTGTTCGAGTCCCTCAGTACGACGGACCGACAGACGATGCTGGGCAGCTTCTCGCCTTTTCTACAGGTAAATGCAATTTAAATGCTTCTATTATGATCTATGCAAATGTTCATGCAAATTGACTGAGTTAACTTCTAAATGCAGTTCTGGAGCTACATGTACCTCCCGGGCATAGGATGGGGCACACTACTCCACACCGGCCGCATCCCGATCGTGAGGCGATGGGTGGTCGCAAGGGACCCGGGGTCGATCATCAGATTGACTCGGGCGATCCAGGACGATTCGGATTCCTTCCCGCACACGGCGGTAAGCCCGAACTCAAAAAATGCTTTCTAAATGATTTTGAATATTTCTATATGCTTCTATATGATGATTTGATTCATGCTTTCAGGTGAGGTGGACCTCGTACAGAGGCGAGAGCTATGAGGGACAGCCATGGGTGGAGGCAGCCCTTTCGTACCGGGGACGAGACATATGGTTGCACTGCATCCATATCATCGAGCCTCTCCACTACCGACTGATTCTGAGGACTCGGGGACTACACCAGCCTGAGGTGACCTTTCCACGCCACAGCGATGACCGCCCGGGGAAGTCAGCGAAGGGAATTAGCGGTGACATAGATTGGTGCGCCCGGAAGGCGAAGTACATCCACGACTGGAATAAGCGGGGCAGAGCAGTGAAGGAGAGGGACGAGAGCGACGAGGCATACTTGAAAGCCTTTGCTTGACTGTACGGGGACCGGGTGTACCGAGGTACCCGACGACCGGTATGCAATAAAACCCTATACTCTGAATGAAAATTTTATCCTATATGCACTGACTCATACGCTTTCTAAATGCAGTTAGACCCTGAGGGAAGGATAGCCGAGCTCGAGGGGCTTCTTCACGCCACTGTGCAGCAGCGGGACGAGTACCAGACCGCTTTGGAGCTCTTGGTAAGACTCTAAGAACCTTGGACCTAAAATGATTATGTTTATGATTATGACGTGAATGTGATGGACTGACCAATGATCTCTAGATGCAGCGGGCTGAGGGAGCCCAAAGAGTGGGACCGGATGCCCCATCATCGTCCTCACAGCCTGTCGGGGACAGAGCTGAGCGGGACGCCGAGTTCACCCGAGCGGTTGCCCGGGCCGAGGAGGCGGAGTCCACCCTCACAGAGCGGGTAAGATGCTAAATGCTAGACTAAAAAAAAATGCTTATGCTTGTGCAAATTAAATGCTTATGCGGCTAACTATATGAAATGCAAACTACAGGCGAGAGAGCTAGCCACAGCAGCGGCCGAGGCGAAACTGGCTCGGACTGAGGCAGAGGTCTTACGAGCAGAGGTGGGGCGACTCCGGGCCGGGACCGCAGACTTGGATCGCTACCGGACTGAGGCACGGGATACGCGGCGTCAGATCTTTGCCTTGAAGATCGAGCTGCGGACGATGGAGCAGACGGTGAGAATGATAGGCCGGGGGTCGGAGCGGAATGCCTCCCAGAGCGGGGAACAGAGGAGCTGCCATCATCTTTCTTGGGCCGTGTACTTTTAAATAAGGGTCTCAAAATAGCCTGAAAATTGGGCGTTTTATGGGCTCTGGTCGTGTGACGGCCCTGTAGTAGACCGTCAGAGGAGTGTAACGGTCATTTGATAGACCGTTACATGTTCTGGCAAGTCCTGCGCGCATGCTCGCGGGGCCCTATTCGTCGTGGCATAACGTTTGATCCCGGAGTCCGATTGTGCTGATTTTTCTTTTGTTGGATAGCCCTTTATATTGTATTTCCATCCATATATCATTTGCATCATTTGGTTAACATTTACATATTCTAATATTGTCCAACTTTTTAAAATTTTTGTGCATAAGTTCTGCAGGCAGGCTCAGGGACAGGTTCACAGGTACATATTTACTCAGTGATTTGACTACCTTCCCGGTGTCTGATTGCACTGATTTCTGTTCCATTGGATAGTCCTTTGTATTGTCTTTCCATACATAGCTTATTTGTATCATTTGGGTCTCATTTACTTAGTTAAAAATTGTCATCATTTTAGCATTTTGTCCATAAAATCTGCATGTGGTCTGCACACAGGTTCACTGGGGCAACTTTGCTCAGTGATTTGATTGACCTCCCGGGGTCAGATTGATCTGTTCTTGGGCCCGTTGTGCAGACCTTTGTATTGTCTTTCCATCCATATACTATTTGTCTTAGTTGGATCATGTTTGCATAGTTTAATCTAGTCTTGATTTTCTAGTTTTAAGCTAGAATTTGCATGCACTCTGATGCACATAGGGCCATACATTGCATATCATAATTCCATTTTCTACCTTGGTAAGTGATCCTCTCGCCTCCATATTCCTTGGAGTCGACAAGGTGATCTTATCCGGGACCTCCATAAGTCCCCGTGAGCCGTGGATTCCCACACGGACACTGGGCCGGTTGTACCTTTCCACCCCTTCAGGCTTGCATTTGCATAAGTGTGAGAGAGTTAACCTTAGTCAACCCAAAGTTTGGACCTTATCTTGAGGGAATTATAATTAATTCAAATCATTAAAAGGTCTATTAAAATCCCTAAAATATTTCCCATCATATCAACTTGTTTGACTTGGGTGAAAACTCTCACATTGCATTGTTTGTGCTGTTTGGGCTTATCCAAGCCCATTAGTGGTGTTTTGTGTTGCATCCACATGTTTCGTCGTTGTTAGGCCCACTTAAGTCAGTCCATTTTGTGGGTTCATTGTCCAGTCCATCGTCCCTTGGTCCGTTGTCCATTCATCTTTGCATTAGTGGGTCAGCCCCCCTTGTTCTCAAGCCCATTAAGCCCTTGCTTCCCCACTTGTATTGTCCTTAATCTCCTTGTATTAAGTCTCCATTTGCCCTCATGGAGCATCATTTCAACCCCTTGTATCATCCTTTTTCCCAATCTTCTTCCTATTCTCGCGAGGAATCCTCTTCCCACATGGGCCCATCTTCCCGTGGTCCCTCTGATCCCTCCAAAGAACAGGCTAATGTCATGGCCCATCTTTCAAGCCTTGTTCGCCAAATGGACCCGGCCTAGGCCCAACGTCTCATTGCATCTCATCTTCATGGGCCTCCTTCTCTTAATGGGCCTTCTTCTCTCATTAATGGGCCTCATCATCTTAATGGGCCCCATTCCCCTAATGGGCCTATTTTTTCTAATGGGACTCATTCTTCTTCTCCTTATGCTGCCAGCCCAATGGGTCCTTATGCTCATGCTCCTTCCAGGCCCACATATCCTTCCATTCCCAGAATGGGCCCTTCTTCTTCTCAGCTCGGATCCTCTTATCCGGCCCAATACCATGCTCTTGGTCCGAATTCACATCCTCTTGCTCAAGCTGGCCCATATCCTTCTCGATCTCTCCCTACCCAGGAGATGATTACTCAAACCCAATGCCAGCTTGATGAGCTTCAACGTCGGATTGATCCTAAGTCCTCCTTAAGTATTCCATTCACATTTCAAGGTCTTCGGCTTCCGCCATCTTCACAAATTCCCGCATATCGCCGTTATGGTGGAGTTGGTGACCCGTATGTGCACTTAAAGGAGTTTCTTTATGAGTCGGCCCAGTTTCGGCATGACCAATGCTTGATGGCTTACTTGTTCGGTCTGTCAGTGGAAGGCCCGGCTCGAGATTGGTTCTTTTCGTTGCCACAAGAGAAGATTGTAAATTTTCAAGCCGTTCAAGAGAAATTTCTTCAGCAGTTTCAAGACCAGGTTAGGCCCAAGTATTCTATCGCGGATCTGGCCCATGAGAAGATGAAGCCCGAAGAGGATTTCTACACCTTTTCCGACCGCTGGCGTCGCCTTGCCGTGCAAGTCTCGAGACACATTCCGGAGGGAGAGCAAATCAAGATGTTAATTTCTAATGTAACGCCCGAATATCGGTTCATCTTAGCCCTCAACAACATTACCTCCTGGCAACAACTTTATAGCCGAGCCCGCTTCATTCGCCAACAAATCCAACATTCCCTTGACCCCGAGTCTCCACCATCCACCTCCACATATCGACCTTCACCCTCCACGTGCCAACCCTACGCTCCCATGAGTCAGCCTTCTGCCGCATATCCCTCCTCGAGCCAACCTCCCGCCTCTACATACTCATACGCCTCCGCATATCAACCTTCCATGAGTCAGCCTCCTGTGTCCACATACCCATCTCCGTCTCCACTTTCGGTCAAGGGAACACCACATCCTGAGCAAGTGGATGCCGTCTACATACCACATCACCCCGTTCCACACATGCCATCACCAAAGCCCTCCACCACTAGCCACGCACTCTTGCCTACGCAACCTCCACTTCCCTCTCCACAACCTTCTCCACCATTACATATCCCTCGTCATCCACCTTGCCCGAAGCAGGCTCCTCGCCTTCCATTGCCAGAGTGTTTCACCGATATATTTTGGGCTTTGATGGCCACTCACGCGTTGCCGCTCTCTCCGGCTGTGCCTTGCCAACCCGCGGTCGGGGATATGCTCCAGTTCTGTTATTTCCACCGCCAGCAGGGGCATTTGGTTGAGGATTGCCCCGAGTTCCGGGATTATGTTTATGATCTGGAAGCTAAGAAAAGGATTGATTGGGCCGCTATTCACAAAGTCATTTTACATCTTCGCAGCCAACAACAGCAGCAAGAAGTGCCACCCGGGCAGCCGTCTCCATTACTTCAAGGCCAGGGGCACCCCTGTGATTCCTCATCTAGTGCTGCACTCGCTCCGTCACCTACTCCGTTACCTCCGCAATCTCCTACCCCGGCTCCAATGCCACAAACCCAACCCTCTGCTCATGCTAGTGCCTCCCCTTCTTCTCCCACCGCCACTACCACCGCTTCCATTCCCAACAACGCTCGACGCGTTGTGTCGACACGTCGACGGTGGACACCACAACCTCCCTCTTCACCCTCTCCACCTCCATGTCCACTACCCCTATCGCCTTCATCACTATCCTCACCATCTCCATTGCCATCACCATCATCTCCGTCTCCACCACCAGTGCTTCCATCACCACCTCCATCTCCACCCTTGCCTCCATCTCCGCCATCACCTTTGCCCGAGCCTGAGCAAGCCACACATTTGCC
Organism: Amorphophallus konjac; assembly: GCA_022559845.1. Lineage (NCBI taxonomy): Eukaryota > Viridiplantae > Streptophyta > Magnoliopsida > Alismatales > Araceae > Amorphophallus > Amorphophallus konjac. The sequence goes on along the minus strand of CM040118.1, from coordinate 252,224,057 downwards.
TTTACCTTTACCCTTAGCCACGCTTTCACCTTCGCCTTTGTCGCCACCCGAGCCTATCATCGCCACATCGCCTGCGCCTTCACTTTCCATCACCACTCCCGTTGGAGCCTCCATGCCTTCCAAACCTTCACACGTACCACCCAAACATATTCCCTTTACTTCTCCAACCACTTCCACCCCACGGAGCGGGTGTGCGTTACCCATGATGCCCCTTGGGTCTAATCCCCAGAGAGACAATAATCCAAGTCGAGATGATTCAATGCCGTCCGTGCATTTCAAGATTCAGGATTTTATCTGTCGGATGCCGATCTGTGTCCTGGTCCTTGGCTATTTTGGGGATGATGCGTCTCTACTTTCAAAGATGACAGTTTCTAAGAAGAGTTCCCTTGAGTTGATGCCAGTTTCTTCTCGAGCAAGGCCTGTGGCAATCTCTTTGCTTGCCAGAGAGTTCACCGTTGATGCAATTATTTCTCCTCGCTCTATTGCCATTCAGATGATAGGCCAAGAAGGGTTCTCTACCCGTGTTTTGCTAACGCATATGGCCGCCAAGCAGATTATGGATTCTATGTTCAAAGGGAAATTGGCCGTATCTTCTACACTTTCCAAGGATATTATGCACTTGTTATGTAATCTTCCTCGGTTTATTAGCAAACCGGCCATGTCAATGCCATGTATTACTCTCCCTCAGCTTCACCCGTCTCTTCTATCAAGGGAGTTGTGCTTCAAGGCTGAGTTCCGAGTGGAGTTGTCGAATCTCATGCTTCTAGTGCCGAGAGACAAAACCCCGTGGGTTTGTGATATTCATCACTCTGAAGGGTTACTTGCTCAAGAATGTACGCGTATTGCTAGCACCGGGTGTCTAGGGGCAACCGCACCGATGAAGTTGCATGTTCACAGTCGGGCCAGGCCATCTGCTAGGTGGGCCCGTTATTTGAGAAGGTATTACAGATTAAGAAGCTCGAAGGTCCAAGCCCGCACCAGGTGGGTCCATTTTCAAGAGATTTCTGCCAAGAAGAGGTGGCGACGCAAACTCAATGGCCGTCGGTTGTGCATTCAGGGGTCCACCTCTTCCTCACTTTCTTTTCATTCATCCTTCCTTCTACTCAGTTCCCACCCTTGGGTGGTGTATCTTCCTCCATCTGATCCTATCTTCATCATTTTTGTTGTGCCCCTGTGGTTTTGATGATGGTTTTGATGATTGGTTGTTGATGTGAGCTTATCAAATGTTCAGTCATCTTGCTGCTCAGTTTAGATTAACATATTTGATGTTTCAGTCTTGTTACATGTTAAACTGATGCATAAAGCATTCATTCATTGCTGTGGTTTTGATGATTGATATTGTATTTTGATGATAGCAATGATATAGTGTTTTCATGACATTGTGCCTTGATGATTGCATCATGACTGTGACTGGTACAACTGATATATTGTTTATGTTAGACTTATGTTATGTGCATAGTCTATACAGTGCTTTGTGGGGTTTATGCCCTAAGTCTATTCACTGCACAGCAAGCTCAAAGTCGATACATTGAGCGTCTCATGCATCATTCGTCTAAGTCCATACATTGGACTGTAGTGTGCATTTGGCGAACACATCGCAAGTCTAGACATTGCACTGTAGCATGCATTTCCTTAAAGTCTATACATCGGACTGGTTTGCATTGGCTAAGTGTATACAACGTCAGCTCATGCCTTGTCTTAGACAAAGTATATACAATGGCTTTGGGTCTCCAAGTCTATACAGCCTTTTGCTTCGCCAAAGTCTGTACATTGGTCTGCATAGGCTAAGTGTTTACATCGTCTACTGTGAGGACAGCAAGTCTGTACGCTGGCCTTCTTTCATGATAAACTACAAGTCTATACATTAGACTGTTCTTCAAAGTCTGTACATCAGACTGTACATCGTCTTCGTGCTGTCTCTGTACTTGAGTCTTCGTGTTGTTTCCCCTCACTAACACGAAAAGATCTCGTGTCGTCTGAGCTTACAACACTTCGTGTTGATTTGCATGCTTTACAAGAAAAAGCTGCTAAGAGGTAATACTTCGTGTGTCCGTACTGCTTCTGTCTTCGTGTTGGTTTCCCTGAACCTCATGTCATTCTTGCTTCGTGTCCACACCTCGTGTCAGTGTCTGTCTTCGCCTTTGTGTTAAATTCAGCTCGTGTCGTTTTCGTCTTCGAGTTGTTCTTCTACTTCCACCATTTCATCACGTGTCGAGATAGCCGTGTTGTCTTTCACTTCGTGCAGCCTATGTGACTGTGTTGTCCCCATGTCATCCTTAGTTCATGTCGTGCTTGTGTATTTCTGTCTTCGAGTCATTGTTCGCTGGATCTTTACGTCGGTCTAGGTTCAAGTGTCGTTTCACTTCGTGTCGTTCTCCTTGCTGTCTATCTCCTCGTGGTGTTTTCACAATTATGTCTTCGTGTTAGTTTTTATGTTTTTTGTCTTCGTGCTGTTTTCTCTTTAGACTTCGTGTCCTTCTCGCCTTGACCACACTCCGTGTCAACTCTTTGTTATTTCCGTGGTCGTGTTGTTCTTCCTATACCTCGTGTCCTGTTATTTTTGTAACCACACTTCGTGTCGGTTTTACTTCTCTATGTCTCCGTGTTGCTTTTTTGTATTCGTAACTTCGTAGTGTTTGTTGTTACAGTAACACTTCGTGTCGTTATTGTTTTACTTCGTGTTGTTTTCTTTCTACCTCGTGTCGTTCTCTTTGTAGTATCTGTTTTGTCACCTTTGGACTTCGTGTCGTTTGTCTTGTGACCTCGTGTCGTTTTTGTTCTGTAACCACACTTCGTGTTGGTTACTGTTCTTCTTGTGACTTCGTGTCATGTTTCCAGACCTCGTGTCGTTTTCGTGTCATGTTTCCACACTTCGTGTCGTTCATGTTTCGTAACCACACTTCGTGTTGGTTACTGTCGTTCTTGTGACTTTGTGTCGTGTCTCCCAGACCTCGTGTCATTTTCACTCCGTGTCAACTCCATCTTAGTGTTGTTTTCATCTTCGTGTCGTTTTTTTTTACTCCGTGTCGATTTCAGTTTTTGTCTTCGTGTTGATTTCAACCCATGTCAACTACTGTTTCATCTTTGTGTTGTTTTCATTCCGTGTCATTTTTTGTTCCACTGCGTGCAGAACATTGCAGCACCTCGTGTTGCTTTCTGTGCTACCACCTTGTGTCACTCGCTTCATTGTGTCTGTTCTGTCACAGTATACCTCGTGTCGTTTTCTGTGTGAACCTCGTGTCGCTTCTCTCTGTCCTCTAGTTGCATCTCGTGTCATCTTCCTTGTTGTGTTAGCCTTGTTCATTGTATCACAGTTCGTTCACTTCCAACCTCGTGAAGTAGTCACCCTGTGTTGACATTACATACCTCGTGCGCCTTAGCTTTAAATAAGCATGCAGCGAACTCTGATTGACTAATGGTGTTAATCTCATTACAGGTCTGAGGAAGAACATTTCACACACCTGGGCTGCACGTGATCCAAGACAAGAGGAACAAAATGCAATGAAGGCACGTGGCAAGAAAGTTCTGGATCAAGCGTGGGAGGCACACGCGTCTTGTGCCCTATCCACCTGCTGCTGATGCTATATAAGGAAGCCTTCGTCCACAGATGAAGGTTGATCGAGTTGGCAAAAAGAAAAGCTCATACAGAGAGCCACGATCCAGATAGAAAAAGAAAAGGAGGAATAGAAGAGCAGAAGGAGAAGAAGAAAGAGTAAAGAAAGAAGAAAGAGTAAAAAAGAAGAAGTGCAGCAGAGAGAGTGAGAGATTAGGAGAGTAGAAGAAAGAGAGAGAGAAGAGCAGAGATTGAGAGAGTGAAAGAGAAGAAGAAGAGGAAGAAGAGATTACCTGAAGATCTGTCTACTGGACCGTGGATCAAATCCAGGCCAGTCAGCTCCAATGAGAGCCACATTGTGCACTTCATCTTTCAGCTTTCTGTTTTGCTGAAGTTATCTTCGTTTATTGTTTTTCTTTGTTTTCTGGTTTGTTGTGCTTTTCGATCCTCTGGTCTGAGGTCGTGTTCCCTCCTGTTAGGAGGAAGGGAGATCTGATCTCCAGTTGCAAGTAGCTGGGAGCTACTTGTGGGTTCCCTCCGGCTTGGAGGAAGGGAGACTTGTCTCCGGTTCTGAGCTTGTGGATTCAAGTCCAGAGGTTCCCTCCGGTTTGGAGGAAGAGGGGAGGTTGTTCCCCTGGTCAAGCTGTGTGGCAGCTTTTGTTGCAGACTGAGTCTGCTGTTTCTAGCGTGAGCTAGTGGAAGCCACACTCGGTTTGAGTGTGGGGTGGATGTAGGTTTGCTGGACCGAACCACCTAAAAACCTCTGTGCAATGGTTTGATTTCTCTATATGTTTTTTTTTTCTTCCGCTAGATATTTGCATAGGGGCGCTCCAAGTGTTTGATCACAGGTTCATTAAATGATTTAATCAGATCTTGTTCTGAGTGTTTAATCTGTTGAGTGAGCGAAAGTTTATTTGAGTGAAAGAATGGTTTGAATGAATACTTAGGTGCGCTTTGCTTTGGTTGCTCACTGTCTATTTGTTGAATTCCGCTACTGCTAATTAGTCTTTCAGATTTGATATATCTGTCTAGTTAACATTCTAGATAGTTAGTGAGCATCATATTTTTAATTGGGTGAAGGCTTTTAAATAGGTTATATTCATTCACCCCCCCTCTGAATACTGCACCGAACCTAACAATTGGTATCAGAGCAGGTGTCTGCTTACAAGGTCCAGCGACCTGCAGATCGATCTTGCGGTCTTAGGTGCTAATTTGCTTTTAGTGCATCAATATTCCTGTTGCATTAATCTGTTGTGCTGTCATGGCTCATCCTCCACTATTCAGTAGTTTAAATATTAAATTCTGGCTATATCGTATGCACAAGCATGTTAACTCTATTAATCCACAATTGTGGAAGATTATCTCTCACAGTCCACATGAACTTCCTAAGGATAAGTCCAAGTGGACTCATGTTCACAAATTAAAAAATGATGATAATGTGAGAGCTCTAAATTTAATGAAGGCTGCAATCGGTTCTGATGATTTTTCCTCCTTCTCAGATTGTAGCACTGCAAAGGAAATGTTTGATAGAGTGACTACAACACACGTGGAACAGGGAGAAGAATGTCTCATGGCAAGAAGGAGTGATCAGTCAGATGACTCCTCATCCCAGGTAATCTCTGAAACCGAGGATATTAGCCATGATGAGTTAGTTGCCATGCATGAGCATCTTCTAGATAAATATGAAAGAGTCAAATCAGGAAAGAGAAAATTAAGAAAAGAGAAAAATACTGAAATCACATGTCTAAAGGCTGAAAATGAAAATCTAAAATCTAAATTGAAGGAATTGATTGAAGAATTACATTCTGATGATAATGTACAGGAAAACTTAATCACTTCCTTGAAAGAAGAAAATGATTCTCTGCTGACTCAGAAGAAGGAAATTGAGAAATTAAAAGATAAGCTGATTGAAGAAAATGTCTACTTGAAAGATCAAAATAAAAAGCTAATGGTTCTTAATACTGTCTTCTCTGAAAAATGGTTGTCAATTGAAAAAGGAAAAACTGTTGTAAGGGGAAATGAGAACAACATTGAAATAATGGTTCAACAAGAAAATGAAACTCTGAAGAACCTGAATGATGCTTTGCAACAACAGCTGATTGTTTGTGAATCTGAGCTATCCAAGTATGAAGTGAGTATTGCTTCATTGAATTCTGAGATTGAAGATCTGAAAAATTCTTTGTCAAAATTCGTTAAAGGAAAAGACAATTTGAATAAGCTGCTTGGTTCTAAAGTGAATTTTCAGAAAGAAGGACTTGGGTATGTGCATGCTAATAAGAAAGTGAATGAAAAGAAGAAGTCAACTGTATTAGTGAAAAGCTCTGAACAAGCTAATCAATCTAATTCTTCTATGTTTCAATTCACTGCTAAGAAGGCTGAAAATTCAGATAAGAAACAGGAAAAGATTCAAAAACAAAAGGAAAATGCTGATTTGGATAAGTCCAAATATGTCTCTGATTTTCATGTGCATGCTGCTCACTGCTTACACACACATTCACACTCTCATGAGAATATCAATCTTGTCAAACAAGTGAATGTGAATAAAAAGGCTATAACATGTCTCTATTGTGGGAAAGTTGGCCACATTATGCATAACTGTGTAGCATTGATGAATGATGAAAGAAATGCTGTTGGAAAGTATCCTAGAAATCATCTTAGGAAACATTCTACTGTTCAGAAAAAGAAAATTCAATGCTATTGCTGTGGAAAGTTTGGTCACATTGCTGCCTTCTACTGGCATGCTCAGGGAAAGAAAACTAACTCTGGATTTGTTAATTTCCCTATTAATAAAAATATTATTGATGGAAAGAAGTTTGGTCCTGGAAGAAAATACACTGTATGTTTTGAATGTGGAAAGCCAGGCCACAGAGCTGTTAACTGTTGGCTGGCCGGTTATGAAAAGAAAATCTTTCATGTCAATAACAGAATTAATCATGTTCACTCACACCATGTTCACGCCAATGCTGATGTATACAAGGAGAACATGAAATCTGTTATTTCTTGTTATCATTATGGGCAGGTAGGGCATTCCATGTATAATTGTCATATCATGTGTTGTGATGATAAACATGCGAAAAATCTGTTGAGAAAACCTGCTAGGAGTGTCACTGCTAAACCAGGACCCAAGGTTTCTTGCGTACCTGTTACATTAAAATGATGTATCTGCTACAGGTGTGCCTTGGAAGCTGGAATAAAAGGGGTAATGATCCAAGGCACTCAAGAATGAAAACCCCACTCCCACACTGTTTAGGTAATCTCTCTGCATTTCCCATTTTGAAACTTATTGCATATCTGGTTTGATGTATTCTTGCATATCTGCCATTTGTAAGTGGTTGATAATTGTTGAAATGCATAAACTCTGAAAACATATTGCATTTTGAATTTTCTAAAAAAATCTGAACTGCCTATGAGTGTGACTTGAAACTTGTGTGTTGCAATAGCTCACTGAGCATTCTGAATTACATATAGGACTGCATGTTGAATTATCATGCATGACCTCAATGGTATATAAATGGTAAGGTACCAAAAGGCAGGGAAGTTTGTCTGAAGGTTCTTACTATGTGTGAGGTGGTCTTTTAGACCAAGTGCTCCGCCTAGTACCATGGGTCACTTTGCTGATAGGACAGTCTGATTGTACACAAGTCACGATATCATTTGGTATCATATGTTCAGTTTTCAGTCCAAGCATTGCATGTTTTCAGGGGGAGTAAGTTGCATATTCTTGCATAGAATTCAATGATTGAGTCTTTGCATGTCCCTGCATACATATAATACATTGCATCTCCTTATATTGAAAATGCCAAAAAGAGAGTTTGGATGCATATTGTAAGGGGGAGTCAATGCATTGCATATAGGTTGTCAAATGCATACATTTGTCAGAATTCATTGCATATCCCTTCTTATCACTTTTGTTGACAAACCTTGATCATATTCGGAAAACACTAAGCTTCAAAATCTCTCCTAACAATTGGTATCATTTGGCTTCAGAATTCTATCAGTCTTTCATGAAGATTTCAATGGGCTATCTCGATCATAAATCTGAAAACTCTTGAACTAGGAATCTTCTATTATACATTCTTATGAATGACTGAAATAACTCATGTGGTTTAAGCTTAATGTATTCATGGAGTCTAACTTCAAAATCTCTCAACATATCTGAATCATGTTTAATAAACCTTAACCATCTGTTTCATGCTGTATCTTAAAAACTTCTGAAATCTGCACTTTTGAATACATGACTTTAATTGGTTAAGTACATGAGATTAATATTGTTTTGAAGCAAATGAATGTTTCTGAAATGTCTAAAGGGTAATATCTGTCAGAGCAATGACATTGGTCACTGAGAAACACAAGTCCAAAGGACTGTGTCATGAGGTGCCTTAGGTAACTCTGTAAAATGAGAATTCATTGAAATCAGGCAGAGCAATGGCATGCACACTGAGAAATACAATTCACTCATTAAAAATTGAGCTGTAGTGTGTCATGATGTGTAAATGCTAACTCTGTTTACATAAGGCATGACAGTTAGTCACACTAAGGGCTTAGGGATATTGGCCTCTGATCAAGGTATATCCTCTAGTTACAAGGTGTGTACTAAACTAGAAAGCACGTAAAATTTGTAGCAAGAAAAATTGTTGAATAAATTGAAATATCTGAATATTGATGCCAAAAATCAAATTGCTACTACCCTAGACAAAATCATATGACTTCATAATTACTTGATTTCAATACTAGTACATGTAATTCTGAAAGAAGTCAATAGATTTGATTGTGTAAGACAAAGGGAGGATAATCAAGATAAATATGAGGGCTTGGTTCATTTTTATTAAAGCATGGTTTTAGATATCATTACAGAATTTTATTGATAAACTCTGCATACATCACGTTTAAACCATGATGTTCAATAAATGTCATTCATAAGCCCTTATGATAGAAGACTTTGAAAACTTATGCTTTAGATTTATGAGATTGATATTTCCTTGAAGATCTGGCAGAATTTCTTATGTTTGGAACATCCTTGAAAAAATCTGTTAATTGAAACTCTTCTGCTCATGGTATTGACTCATTGACCTAAACCTCTCCTTGTTTGCCCCTGTGGTCTCCTTCTCTTTCATCTCATAAGATTCCACTTATTGAAGGGGAGATTCCAAGTCTTGCATCAATTTCATATCAATTGGCATCTATTCAGGGGGAGCATTCCTTGTCACACTGAATCATGTTCATATCATTTGTGACCTTGCATTCACATACTTAGGGGGAGTATTGCATTACTTGTTGCATCTGCATTTTTGCATTTAACCCTTCCCATGTTTTATTTTGTTTGTATCAAAGGGGGAGATATTGTTTGCCAAAAAGGGAGAATCATGTTCTTGAAAGGAGGAGAAATTGACTGAACTCTTATACATGCTATAATTTCTCAAATTATTTTTCTTTTTGATGAAGTCAAAGGGGGAGAATAATTTGAGTCAGTCTTCAGAATGCCTCACATCATCAGAATGACTCAATGTATTGAAAGTGTTGCCATCATCAAAAAGGGGGAGATTGTTGTGCCCCTGTGGTTTTGATGATGGTTTTGATGATTGGTTGTTGATGTGAGCTTATCAAATGTTCAGTCATCTTGCTGCTCAGTTTAGATTAACATATTTGATGTTTCAGTCTTGTTACATGTTAAACTGATGCATAAAGCATTCATTCATTGCTGTGGTTTTGATGATTGATATTGTATTTTGATGATAGCAATGATTTAGTGTTTTCATGACATTGTGCCTTGATGATTGCATCATGACTGTGACTGGTACAACTGATATATTGTTTATGTTAGACTTATGTTATGTGCATAGTCTATACAGTGCTTTGTGGGGTTTATGCCCTAAGTCTATTCACTGCACAGCAAGCTCAAAGTCGATACATTGAGCGTCTCATGCATCATTCGTCTAAGTCCATACATTGGACTGTAGTGTGCATTTGGCGAACACATTGCAAGTCTAGACATTGCACTGTAGCATGCATTTCCTTAAAGTCTATACATCGGACTGGTTTGCATTGGCTAAGTGTATACAACGTCAGCTCATGCCTTGTCTTAGACAAAGTATATACAATGGCTTTGGGTCTCCAAGTCTATACAGCCTTTTGCTTCGCCAAAGTCTGTACATTGGTCTGCATAGGCTAAGTGTTTACATCGTCTGCTGTGAGGACAGCAAGTCTGTACGCTGGCCTTCTTTCATGATAAACTACAAGTCTATACATTAGACTGTTCTTCAAAGTCTGTACATCAGACTGTACATCGTCTTCGTGCTGTCTCTGTACTTGAGTCTTCGTGTTGTTTCCCCTCACTAACACGAAAAGATCTCGTGTCGTCTGAGCTTACAACACTTCGTGTTGATTTGCATGCTTTACAAGAAAAAGCTGCTAAGAGGTAATACTTCGTGTGTCCGTACTGCTTCTGTCTTCGTGTTGGTTTCCCTGAACCTCATGTCATTCTTGCTTCGTGTCCACACCTCGTGTCAGTGTCTGTCTTCGCCTTTGTGTTAAATTCAGCTCGTGTCATTTTCGTCTTCGAGTTGTTCTTCTACTTCCACCATTTCATCACGTGTCGAGATAGCCGTGTTGTCTTTCACTTCGTGCAGCCTATGTGACTGTGTTGTCCCCATGTCATCCTTAGTTCATGTCGTGCTTGTGTATTTCTGTCTTCGAGTCATTGTTCGCTGGATCTTTACGTCGGTCTAGGTTCAAGTGTCGTTTCACTTCGTGTCATTCTCCTTGCTGTCTATCTCCTCGTGGTGTTTTCACACTTATGTCTTCGTGTTAGTTTTTATGTTTTTTGTCTTCGTGCTGTTTTCTCTTTAGACTTCGTGTCCTTCTCGCCTCGACCACACTCCGTGTCAACTCTTTGTTATTTCCGTGGTCGTGTTGTTCTTCCTATACCTCGTGTCCTGTTATTTTTGTAACCACACTTCGTGTCGGTTTTACTTCTCTATGTCTCCGTGTTGCTTTTTTGTATTCGTAACTTCGTAGTGTTTGTTGTTACAGTAACACTTCGTGTCGTTATTGTTTTACTTCGTGTTGTTTTCTTTCTACCTCGTGTCGTTCTCTTTGTAGTATCTGTTTTGTCACCTTTGGACTTCGTGTCGTTTGTCTTGTGACCTCGTGTCGTTTTTGTTCTGTAACCACACTTCGTGTTGGTTACTGTTCTTCTTGTGACTTCGTGTCATGTTTCCAGACCTCGTGTCATTTTCGTGTCATGTTTCCACACTTCGTGTCGTTCATGTTTCGTAACCACACTTCGTGTTGGTTACTGTCGTTCTTGTGACTTTGTGTCGTGTTTCCCAGACCTCGTGTCATTTTCACTCCGTGTCAACTCCATCTTAGTGTTGTTTTCATCTTCGTGTCATTTTTTTTTACTCCGTGTCGATTTCAGTTTTTGTCTTCGTGTTGATTTCAACCCATGTCAACTACTGTTTCATCTTTGTGTTGTTTTCATTCCGTGTCATTTTTTGTTCCACTGCGTGCAGAACATTGCAGCACCTCGTGTTGCTTTCTGTGCCACCACCTTGTGTCACTCTCTTCATTATGTCTGTTCTGTCACAGTATACCTCGTGTCGTTTTCTGTGTGAACCTCGTGTCGCTTCTCTCTGTCCTCTAGTTGCATCTCGTGTCATCTTCCTTGTTGTGTTAGCCTTGTTCATTGTATCACAGTTCGTTCACTTCCAACCTCGTGAAGTAGTCACCCTGTGTTGACATTACATACCTCGTGCGCCTTAGCTTTAAATAAGCATGCAGCGAACTCTGATTGACTAATGGTGTTAATCTCATTACAGGTCCGAGGAAGAACATTTCACACACCTGGGCTGCACGTGATCCAAGACAAGAGGAACAAAATGCAATGAAGGCACGTGGCAAGAAAGTTCTGGATCAAGCGTGGGAGGCACACGCGTCTTGTGCCCTATCCACCTGCTGCTGATGCTATATAAGGAAGCCTTCGTCCACAGATGAAGGTTGATCGAGTTGGCAAAAAGAAAAGCTCATACAGAGAGCCACGATCCAGATAGAAAAAGAAAAGGAGGAATAGAAGAGCAGAAGGAGAAGAAGAAAGAGTAAAGAAAGAAGAAAGAGTAAAAAAGAAGAAGTGCAGCAGAGAGAGTGAGAGATTAGGAGAGTAGAAGAAAGAGAGAGAGAAGAGCAGAGATTGAGAGAGTGAAAGAGAAGAAGAAGAGGAAGAAGAGATTACCTGAAGATCTGTCTACTGGACCGTGGATCAAATCCAGGCCAGTCAGCTCCAATGAGAGCCACATTGTGCACTTCATCTTTCAGCTTTCTGTTTTACTGAAGTTATCTTCGTTTATTGTTTTTCTTTGTTTTCTGGTTTGTTGTGCTTTTCGATCCTCTGGTCTGAGGTCGTGTTCCCTCCTGTTAGGAGGAAGGGAGATCTGATCTCCAGTTGCAAGTAGCTGGGAGCTACTTGTGGGTTCCCTCCGGCTTGGAGGAAGGGAGACTTGTCTCCGGTTCTGGGCTTGTGGATTCAAGTCCAGAGGTTCCCTCCGGTTTGGAGGAAGAGGGGAGGTTGTTCCCCTGGTCAAGCTGTGTGGCAGCTTTTGTTGTAGACTGAGTCTGCTGTTTCTAGCGTGAGCTAGTGGAAGCCACACTCGGTTTGAGTGTGGGGTGGATGTAGGTCTGCTGGACCGAACCACCTAAAAACCTCTGTGCAGTGGTTTGATTTCTCTATATGTTTTTTTTTGCTTCCGCTAGATATTTGCATAGGGGCGCTCCAAGTGTTTGATCACAGGTTCATTAAATGATTTAATCAGATCTTGTTCTGAGTGTTTAATCTGTTGAGTGAGCGAAAGTTTATTTAAGTGAAAGAATGGTTTGAATGAATACTTAGGTGCGCTTTGCTTTGGTTGCTCACTGTCTATTTGTTGAATTCCGCTACTGCTAATTAGTCTTTCAGATTTGATATATCTGTCTAGTTAACATTCTAGATAGTTAGTGAGCATCATATTTTTAATTGGGTGAAGGCTTTTAAATAGGTTATATTCATTCACCCCCCCTCTGAATACTGCACCGAACCTAACAATTTTCTCCTCCTTCCGTAGGTCAGTGCATCCCCATCCCTCTCCCTTTTCTCCGGATCCTCCAGATTTTCCCTCCTCTCACAATTCTAGGCCTCGGCCTATGTATTTTCAGCCCAATCTCGGGACATCTCCCAGTTCTTCTCCTCCAGTATCTCTGGGTTCCGTCTCTAGTTCTCTTTCCCCGACCCTATCGGGTGTCTCTTATTCTCCTTCTCTGACCTTGTCGGATGATTCTCGTCCCTCTTCTCCGACCACGTCGGATGATTCTTCTTCTCATCTTTCTACTCATTCATCCTCACCCTTTCAGGGTCATTGCCCTTTTTCATGATGTTTTCGAGGATTTAGTCCGCCTTGATCTCATCTAATCTGGTTTATTCTGTATCTGGTTCCTTGTTATCAGGGCCTCAGTGCCTTGACGAGGGAGTTCTAGCCCTCGTCTCTCTTCCTTTTTTATCCCTTCTTCGTCCAGTATGATGTCTGCCACTCCTCTGTGTCGAGGAATCTTTCAATCCTTTGCTCTCCTTTCATCCTTTATCCTGACAAGCAAGGAATACAAATCTACTCGCGCTCCTCGAAGCTCGATGATCGAGATCACTTCAGGATGCCGGTTTCCACGCCATGGATTTACAAAGGTATCTTTATTTTAAGCAAAGAAACATGCTTTCATTTCCATTATTTCTATTGTTTCTGCCCATGGTTATAATGTTATTCCTCAACATGGTTAAGTGGCTTTTAGAAATTTGCTTAGTTCATTTAGAATGAGTTCGCTTCTACAGCATCCTTAGGCTGGTGATAACTCCGCGCTGGGAGTCTAGTTCTTTCCCCGATCATTGAGGGTGACCTTTAAGCATGGGTTTTTCACACACTTCACGGTGAGCCATAGTCGATTCCTCTGAGACACACCGTTGCTGCTTTGGCCATACTTTGGGTATGCACAAAGGCCTTTTTCTCTTCTCTGCTCATCCAAGTGCAGGGGCAAGAGATGGATGGATGAGAAGACCAACCTAGGCGCTCCCTAATACGAGAGAGGTCTCAAATAGGGGCAGTCTTGACCCCTCAAAAAGTGAGCTTTCATGCTATATCTAGCCAATAAGGGTTGTCAAATGAAAATCCTATATGAAAATGAAAAGAAAATTACGAATCAAAGGCATGGCAAGAGTGGCAGTAAAGTTCCCCGCGGGACATCATGAGTCCGGTCGCATGTGTGCCTAGTAAATATGGGTCTCAAAATGAAAGACACAAAGCCCCGGTGCGACAGATCTACTCTTTGAGGGGTAGTGCCCTGGAAGGAAGTCGAATCTTGATATCTCCCATCCTGCATAAAGCTTGTCTCTAATTTTTCTTCTATTTCTCCCTCTTAGGCTGGGTTGTATCCCGGGTATGGCCTTAGTAGGGGCACCGTTCTTTAGAGGCAGTTGGTTGTGGTAAGTCACCCTCACATGCACGCCCTGCTCAAGGGAAGTCTTTAATGAGAGGGGAGGGACGGCGATCCCTGGCCAGTAGTTCGAGCCTATCTTTGGGTGCTGCGGATTGATATTTTCAAAAATCCAAAAAATGACATATTGCCAAAACTCTAAAAAAATGAGATATTGTCAAAAAAATGAGATATTGTCAAAAATCTAAAAAAATGAGATATTGTCAAAAATCCAAAAAAATGAAATATTGTTAAAAAAATCAAATATTTATAAAATCTAAAAAAATCAAAAAAATTAAAAAATCTAAAAATATTTAGCTTTCTATCTATTTGTTTTGAGAACAGATACGTAATCTGTTTGCTAAGTGTGCAGGTTGTAGGTACTCAAGCTTTCCTTGCTCCATATCTTGTGCTCTGTCTCCTGATCTGTTCTCTTCTTCAATCATATCTCTCGATCTATTCTGAAGCTTGTGTCCTTCTCAACTTTTGTTTGCAATGATTATATCTATGAGAGGGCTTTTACCTTACGATTATGAACCTAGCGGTTCTACTTTAGCTGATCTTGGGTTTTGATTGAAGGGCATATTTGTTTATGTCTTTTATCCCGCCGTGTCCTTGTCTCGCCGTGTCTATGTCCCATCGTGTTATCTTACACATGTTATTTCGTTCTTCACCACGTGTTGTTAGTTGTCTTGCATATGTTGTTAGTCGTCCTTCTATATCTCGTGTGTTGTCCCAACCGTGTGGTCATCCCTCATATTCTTGTCCCAACCATGTGTTGTCTCACTGCATTCTTACCTTGTCCCCCATGTTCACTTTGCATACGTGTGATTTGTTCAGGCCATTGCATATGTGCTTGTTCGTCTTGTTGTTCTTGTTCCATTCATTTGATCGTTATGTTTTGTTGTGTTGTCGGTCATTCAGTTGAGCATTATCTTATCGTCATTATGTTCATGCTTGTTTATCATGGTTATTCATGTTGTTGTTGTCTTATTTGAAAATCCATAAAAATCAAAAAATCAGAAAATATAAAAAAATTCAAAAAAAAGATGCCGCTTCGCTTGGCAGGTAAGTCAGGTATGGCTCTCTATCCCTTCTCATTGTTGCATTACTATATGGTATCTACATTATTATAACCTCTCAAGGACCGACTGGTTGCCCGTGTGTTTTGGGATATGATGTTCCCCTTTAACAAAAACGATGATGATCTAGGAGCATACGGTTAATCATTGGATAGACCGCTCGGTTGAGTCGGGTGGGGGACGATAGACTCTGTCTCGCACGCCGTGGTTGCAAGAAGACTCTTGACCCCGTCCTGGCTCAGTCTAGCAATATTATCCTTGAGTATTTTCTATTTTTTCTTTCTTTGCATTCGTTTTGATGATTTATTTATTTTAGCCCAGCATGCATCATGTCATTTTGAGCATTCATGTCTCGTGATTCTTTCAAGGATTTCTCCTCAGCAATGGTTGATTGCACTTCAATTCACTTGGATAAGAGATTCTCATTCCACTCTGAATTTGAACGTTTTCTCTGATCTTGTCGCTTGGTCTGTTTGGCTAGCGTGATTCCTGTCTGGATTTTATCTCAGTCTTATCTCTCCTTTTCCAGCTCTTATGCTGTGTTCCTTCCGACCCACTCATTGTCCGTGGATTGTGTCCCCGATGAGGTTGGTCGTGTTTCCTTTCCTTTTTTAGTTAGTTCTCCAGACATGTCTCATCCTTGTCATCCATTTCAGGTGGTTAGCTCGGCATTTTCGGGAGAATTCCTATCGCTTGTTGGTTGTGACGAGTGTCTTTTTACCTTGATGCCCGCTTTTCAGTTCTCTCCGCTTCATCTCTATTTCACGTCGCTATCGCTTTTGCTCCATCTCCTTTCCATTTTGTCTCCGCGCCACTTTCGCTCGTTCCCTTGCAAAGCGGACATCAAGGAGGGGCATCTGTTGACACCCGTTTTAGCCCACAAGTTATGTCATTTCTCTTATTCATCATTTTTGATGTCCCAAATTAGCCATTGTTTTGGAGTTTTCTCGGATGGATTTCAAGCCCATTTTTACCATTTCATATCATTTGAGTCTTGGAGATCATGATTTCATAGAGCCCTAGAGCTTATCTTATCAAATTCTAGCTTCCAAGTCAACTTACGGCCCATTTAGGCTGGCTTCCCTCAAGTAATAGGCTCTCTCTCACTGCGCAGTCTTGAAAGTGGTCATTTTTAATCTCCTTCGGTTCCTCTTTTCAAAACGTTGTCTTCATCAAAGTTGTTCATCTTTCAAAGATCTATAATTTCTTCTTCTACGCCGTTGGCCAATTCTACCCCTATTGTGAGCTATTTACATTTTTCTGGCGTGCTGTGTTGTTCACCTATTTTCCATAATTTTTCTCTCTATTCTAGCCCCATTTTCTCCCTCTTATTGTCATTTTCGCAACTTACTTTCTTCATGAAAGTTGTTCCTGTCTCAGTTATCTACAATTTCTTCTTCTACCAGTTTTGCTAGTTCTGCCCCGTTTGAGAGATACGCTTCAATTTCCAAAGTCATGCGCAGTCTTCACAGAATTTTTCCTCCATCAGTGTGACGGCCCTACATAGGTGCGTTAGAGAAGTGTGACGGTCCTACGATAGACCGTCACACCGAAACATGCCCGAAATGACCCTGTTCAACCCCTAGAGCGTGGCGGTCCTACCCTAGACCGTTAGAGCCATGTGACGGTTTAGTATAGGTGCGTTACACCGAAACTTATCCGAAATCATCCCGTTCGACCCCCAGAGTGTGACGGACCTACCCTAGGCCGTTACATAACTCTGACGGTCCTACGATAGACCGTTACACACACCAGAGAGTCCAATTCGTGCTGGACTCTGGCTCGAAAACTGTGCAACGGACCTATCTTGCAGAGCCCATAACTTCTTCAATTCTTATCCAAATTGATCCCCATTTTTTCCTACTTCTAGCCCTTTGTATTATCTTGAATTTGGTTCATAGAAATCAAATTTTCTTTGGCTATATCACTCGGGATCTGGGTCACAAGATTAGTATTTAAGTATCCTAGTTCAACTAAAACTCTGCAGATAAGGCTCCGGGGCTACCTTCCAAGAGCCATATCTTCTAGAATCCTCCTCCGAATTGATCCCTATTTGTTCCTATCTCTTGTCCTTAGTATTATCTCAAGTTTGATCTAGAGAACTCGATTTATCTTGGACTCTATCTCCAGGAATCGTGATAATAAGATGAGGCTTTCTTACAAAACTCTATAAAAACTGCCCAGTTCGCAGTTGCAAAGGGGGGCTCTTTCTTGGTTCGGGGCGAAGCCATGCTGCAATTCTAACTCACAACTTCGACCTTGGAGTGAAGAGGGAAGTATTAGCTTTCCATTGCATCCTTCTGGGCTTGATTTCATGATCTATATTCTTAGTTCTCTTCCTCTCAAAATCACAAATCATCACAGTTTTCTACATTTTCTGCTACATATGTGTTTTTCTCTATTTTGCATCAATGATTTCTCTCTATTCTCTCAATCAAATCTCATGATTTCAAATCTCATGCATGCACAACACACCCACCTATCTTTTCCACCCTTCCACAGGGGTTAAAAACCTCCCCCCGGTGAGTTTGCCCTCAATTTCTACCCCTATTTTATCATTGCGGGATTGATGCTACACATGCATGTTCTATTGAGTTTTTTGTCCTTGTTTTGGCTTTATTTTGCAGGAGAGCATGAATACAACGTGAGGCCCTCTTCATCTAGCCGGCTGGAAGGAGAGGAGGTTTGAATCCACAAATTCCTCGCACCCCGTTTCAAGCGCGATCAAGTTTTCTTTCCAAGGTACACGGCGCCGTTCTTTACACTTCTTAATCCTTTGGCGTTGTTGGAACCTTGGTGGCGATCACGGTTAGTATTTCTCATCCTTTCATCTCCCTTGTCTTTGATTCAGTTGTTTTCACTTGTATTAGTTTAAAGGGGGCGGGATAGGAATCTAATTAAAAAACAAATCAACAAGTTCCAGTGAGAAAGATAGGTCACGCCTATCCGGACCACTGACTCTTGCGTGAGGAGATCTGTGATCCCCAAGCTCCGACTTGTACCGTACCGAAAAAGATTGATCATCTTGCTATCATCTTAGTCGATTTCAGATTTTCAGTGTTTCCTATTTTCATTCCTCATAATATTTGTTGATCTGAGCAGTTCATTTTAATTGCTCATTTGTTCTTTTAAAACTGCTATAGACTTGATTTCTTGGTTAAATCTATTCACCCCCCTCTAGATTTGTGTCCATCCGGTCCATTCGCTCCACAAATTGGTATCAGAGGCTAACTCTCCTTTAGAGGCTTTACATCCCGGAGATGTTAGTAATGGATGCTAGAGGGTTAACTGCCGAGGGTCACTCTACCACCATGCCACCATTCTTTGATGGCTCTAACTATGCTTATTGGAAGGGTAGAATGCAAGTTTTTCTCAGGGCTAAGGACTATGAGATTTGGAAGGTAGTTAGCAAAGGTCCCTTTGAATTACCCGAGGACGAGGAACTCTGGACTAAGGAACAAATCCGTAAGTCCACCCTAAATTGGAGCGCTGTAAACACCATGCAGTGTGCTCTACATCCCACTAAATTTTCCAGAGTCTCTTCCTATAAAACCGCTAAGAAAATGTGGGATAAACTAGACGTCATTTATGAGGGGACATCTCAGGTTAGAGAGACCAAAGACAACATGTTAGTCTCTGAGTACGAGGCTTTCAAAATGAAGCATGATGAGTCCATCTCCGAAATGTATGCTCGTCTGATGTTGCTCACTAACAGCTTGAGAAGCTTGGGCAAGGTTTATAGTGAGTACGAGCTGGTTAGGAAAATTCTTAGGTCCCTGACACCCATTTGGCATACCAAGGCCACTGTCATGGAGGAGTCTAGGAACTTTGCTACTACAGCCGTAGATGAACTCATCGGTTCTCTCATGACTTATGAGTTGAACCTTAAGAAAGTTGATGAGACCGAGAAGAGGAAGAAACTCCTAGCTCTTAAAGTTACATCCAGTAACAAAGGGTCATCCAGTGAGCATAGTTCTAGCAGCTCTGAAGAAGATCCAGATGAATTCGCCATGCTTACTAGGAAGTTTAAGAAATTTCTTAGGAGGGAAGGAAAGGGGCTTAGGAGAAAATACTTCTCTGGAAAGAGGCAGTCAAAATACAAATCTGAAACTGCCAAGAAAACTGACGAAATTGTGTGCTACAATTGCAGGAAGGCAGGACACCTCAAGGTAGAGTGTCCTGAGCTGAAAGAGAAGCTGCCCAGGTGGAAGAACAAGAAGGAAAGGCCATGGTTAGCACTTGGAGCGACGAGGATGAGGAAAGTCAGAGCAGCTCTTCTGACAGTGAGAAGGAAGATAAGCTATGTTTAATGGCCAACAATGATGAAGACAATGATGAGGTAACTTCCCCATTTGAAAATTTTTCTTATAGTGATTGGGAAGAAGCATATGCTGAAATTCTTGATAAGTATGATGATTTGTGTAGAGAAAACAGACATCTGAAAAGGAAAGTTAATTCATTAGCTCATGACACTACATTGAATGATAAACTTTCATGTCTGGAAATTGAAAACCTCAAACTGAAAAACTCTCTTGATGAAGCTGAACATGATAAAATCATCTTGACTGATCTAAGAGTAGAAAATGAAAATTTAAAAAACATCATTGATGAGCTTAAAATGAAAATGCAAAAATTTGAAGAACAAACTAGGATAGTCACTGAAAAATATGAAGCAGTAAATGGTGTAAACACAGAATTGAAAAAGGCCATTGAAAATTTGGAGAGGGAAAATCAAGATAAACAAAACTCCCTAGAAAGCATGACCCAGGGAGCAGAAAATCTTAATGCTATCTTGGGAACTTGAGTAAATTTCAGGAAGGAAGGTTTGGGTTTCAACCCAACTAACAAAAAAAGATTTGATGTCCGGACCATCTCCTTTGTTGCTGAAAAGGGGACATCACAGCCATTAATAAAAATGACTTTTGGACTAGTTCAGAATGAGAATCCTTTGAAAAACATTGAGAAGTCTAAGCCCAGTGCCAAGGACAAGGGCAAAGGGAAAGTTGAGCAGTCTATGGAATCATGTTTATACACTCCCACACCTCAGACCAAAGGACAGGCTAGGGGTCAGTTTGCTAAGACTAAAGTCCAAAGAAGCCCCGAGGCCAAAACAACCCAGCCTCAACAGAAAGGTCGAGGCAATTTCAAACTTGCACCAACCTATACTGGGTTCAAGTCTTTTGGTAGCCAAGGTCTTAGCAGAGGAACCTCAGGTCAAGGCTATTACTAGAGTGCTCCGACCCATCCTTCTTTCTACAACTCCTATCACCACTACTCTGATGGGAGAGGTCAAGGCAACCTCTACACAAGGTCAATGCAGTTCCAGAACTACTATCCTACACAAATGCATAGACCCTATCCTTGGAACTCCTATGTGCAATCTAGGCACAAATCCTTTAGAAGCTATAAGTTGTATGGATTTGTCAATGTCATGCCCAAACAGTCTAGGGTTCCCTATGTACATACTACTTCCAATGCCTATTGGACTGATCACTGGCAAAGAAACTTTCAGAATGGTCTTAAGAAGAAAATTGCCACACCTCAAAAACGATCTTCCAAAATTAAAGGTGGCAAGAAAAAGTAGACTAAGCTGAATGCCAAGAAATCTACAACTACAGTAAAGAAACCGAATCAAATGTGGTTACTAAAACAGCTTGTATCTTGTCTGCATAAAATGAGTGCACATTTTGGGCCCAAACAGTTTTGGGTTCCAAAATTTTCTACTTGATTTTGCTTGTAGGTATGCATGGCAGTCAACCAAAATAGGTGGTATCTGGACAGTGGCTGCTCCAGGCACATGACCGGGGATAAAGACAAATTCTGCATGATTGTGGAAAGGAATGCTGGTCATGTTACATTTGGAGGTAATACCAAGGGCAGAATCATTGGAACAGGTAAAGTAGGTAAGAGCTCTTCTTGATGCATTGAGGAAGTCTTATTAGTAGAAGGGCTTGCATATAACCTGCTTAGCATTAGCCAGCTGTGTGATAAAGGGTATAAGGTAGTATTTGATTCTCTCGCATGTATAATCTATGAACCTAATTATGAAACCATTAAATTCACCGGTAAGAGAGTCAACAATATCTACATGGTAGATTTAGATAATGCAGCTCATTCAAACCTTTGCCTCACAGTTAGCAAGGATGACTTAGCCTATCTTTGGCACCGCAGGTTATGTCGTGCTAGCTAAAATGTGCTGCACAAACTGCATAAACACAGCATGGTTAGAGGTCTCCCTGAAAATTCATTTAAGAAAAATAACAAAATCTGTGAGGTCTGTGTCCAATGCAAGCAAACTAGGAAGTCATTCAAACCCAGAACTGAAAGCATGTCTTCTAAGCCATTTGAGCTGATTCATATGGGCTTATTTGGACCATCTAGATCAGCCAGCTTATCTGGTAGGAGATATGGTTATGTTTTAGTGGATGACTTTTCTAGATTTATTTGGATACTTTTCTTGACACATAAAAATGATGCATTTGAAGAATTTGAGAAATTTTACCATAGAATAAGCCAGACTGGTGAACATTCAATTCTAAATATTTTGTCTGACCATGGTGGTGAGTTTGAAAACTCACAATTTGATGATTTCTGCAGGAAGAATGGAATCAACCACAGGTTCTCTTCTCTAAGAACTCCAGAATAAAATGGAGTAGTGGAAAGAAGAAACAAAACCTTGGTAGAGATGGCCAGGACAATGCTGGTGGAAGGCAATCTACCAAGAAGGTTTTGGGCTGAGGCAGTTAACACATCTTGTCATATCATTAACAAAGCTCTGGTAAGACCTTCTACTCACAAAACTCCATATGAGATTTTAAAAGGTAAGAAACCTTCACTAGCATATTTCAAGGTCTTTGGTTGCAAGTGCTTTATTCATGTGAACTCTAAAAGAGACCTTGATAAATTTGAACCTAAAAGTGAACCTGGAATCTTTCTAGATTATTCTGAAAAGTCCAGAGCCTACAGGATTTATAATCTTAATTCTAAAATTGTTGAAGAATCACCACATGTTATTTTTGATGAGCTTTCAAATAACTCTGAAACTAGTTTTTGCAGAGACAAGTCTGATGGTGATATTCTGTAGTATAAAGAAGAGCAAAATCCTGAACCAACAGAAGAAGGTGAGACTAGTGGGTCTGGAGTTCAGGGGGAGGCAGAAACAGGTAATCAGCTTACTAATACTAGAGTTCTTAGAGATCATCCTCTGGAACATATTATTGGTAATCTGAATGAACCCCCTAGGACTAGATCGCACTTCAGGGTTAAAAATGAATTGAATTCTTTTGCTCTAGTCTCTCAAATAGAACCCAAAAACATAGATAGTGCATTAAAAGATGAACATTAGATAAATACTATGCATGAAGAGCTGAACCAATTTGAAAGGAACAAGATTTGGCACCTAGTTCCAAAACCCACTTATGGCTCCATTATAGGTACTAAATGGGTTTTTAGAAATAAAGCAGATGAGCAGGGAAAGGTAGTTAGAAATAAAGCTAGGCTAGTGGCACAGGGGTACAACTAGGAGTTTGGGGTAGACTTTGAAGAATCCTTTACCCATGTTGCTAGATTCGAAGCTATCAGAATCCTTTTAGCATTTGCTTGAAGCTTAGGAATAAAATTGCAGCAAATGGATGTTAAATCTATATTTTAGAATGGACTAATAAAGGAGGATGTGTTTGTTAAACAACCTCCAGGTTTTGAATGCCTTGATTTTCCAGATCATGTTTATAAATTAGACAAGGTATTATATGGATTGAAACAAGCTCCCAGGGCCTGGTATGACAGACTGAGCTCCTTCCTCATAGGTAAGGGTTTCACAAGAGGTGAAGTTGACCAGACTCTATTCACTAAGATAAACAACAAAGACATTCTTGTTGTTCAGATTTATGTTGATGATATAGTGTTTGGGTCAACTAAATCCACCATGTGTGGGGAGTTTTCTACTTTAATGACAAATGAATTTGAGATGAGCTTGATGGGAGAACTAAAACTTTTTCTAGGACTGCAGGTTAATCAAACCTTTGAAGGAAGCTTTATTAATCAGTCAAAGTATATAAGGGACCTACTGAAGAAGTATCAACTGGAAAACCTCAAGGTAATAACTGCACCTATGGGTACCTCAACTAGTCTTGATGGTGACCCAAAAGGTAAATTGGTTGACACCAAGATATATAGAGGTATGATCGGATCCCTTTTGATCTTACTATATCTTGGCCTGATATTCAGTTTTCAGTGTGTTTATGTGCTAGATTTCAGGCTAGTCTCAGGGAATCTCACATGAGTGCAGTGAAGAGGATTTTTAGGTATCTATCAGGCACCCCTGACTTAGGTCTATGGTATCCTGCTAGGTGTGAGTTCGAGCTTGTAGCTTACACTGATGCAGACTATGCATGGTGTAGGATAGATAGAAAAAGTACTAGTGGATATTGTAAATATCTAGGTGGCTGTCTAGTGTCCTGGGCTTCCAAAAAGCAACATACTGCAGCACTTTCCACTGCTGAAGCAAAATATGTTGCAGCAGGGAATTGTGCAGCCCAAGTCCTTGGGATAAAGCACCAACTTGTTGATTATATTAATATAGGATGCACTCTTATTTTGTGTGATAACACCAGTGCTATTTCATTAACTAAAAATCATGTTCATCACTTAAGGACTAAGCACATTGACATTAAACATCATTTCTTGAGAGATGTAGTAAGCAAGAATAAAATTGAACTTAACTTTGTTGAATCTGAAAAACAAATTGTTGATATTTTTACTAAGCCACTTGGTAATGATAGATTTAAATATTTGAGAAGGGAACTAGGCTTATGTCAATTTCAGCATGATGATTGACAATTCATTTTTGTCTGTTCTGAATAAATGTTCCTTCATGATGCAATGGTTGCTCATGTTTTTTTTATTGTCACTGAATAAAGTCTGTCAGTAGAGTATGCATATTGATCACCTTGATCTCAAAGGTATATCAAATGGTTTACTGGGAAAAGGGCAGATATCTTCTGTCTGGAAACCCACACTATGTGTAGAGGGTAGTCCTCTGCCAGGTAGCTTGAGTCAAGTGTGATTGTTGTGTCTCATGTTAGGTGTTCAGATGAAGTGTCCAACTAGACAGGGTAAGTACATGGTAAATGTCCTGTAAGTCTAAGTTGATAAGGGGTGTTCAGAACTCATCCAGTGCTGTCAAAAATTAAAATTCCAATCAGATAGGTCACTGGCTATCATGTTTTGAACTTCACTACCTGACATATGCTTCAAATTCCATAAAATTAGCATCAGTTGAACATCTCTTGGCAATTTCATTGAATTTTACTTCTGATAATTCCTCTACTATCATCCCTGAAATTCTAAAATTTCTTGAAACTGGATAAATGACATTCTGGTAATTAGTTCATTACTTTAAGCTATTGAAATTAGATATCTACTTCTGTAAGAATCTAGAATGCACCATGAACAAACAGATGATTTAAGCTTAATGAATTTTATAGTCTAAAGGCTAAGCTTAATGAATAAGGATTGTTCATTACATTTAATAGCTCTCAATCAATCTTTACATGAGTGTGTCTGAGCCAGTCTTTCAGATTCTGAAAGTAAAAACTCTAGAACTCTTAGTTGAGAAGCTTAGTATGTACTGTTTTTAAACAAAACCAAAGGGCAACTAGATAAATAAGAATAAAAAACTATTGGCAGAGCAATGGCTGAATGCACAGAGAAACTAGATCCTCTATCAATGAAATGGAGTGATATCATGTCATGAAGTGCTTTAGTTACCTCTGTTCAAGAAATTAAAACTGAAAGGGTAGTTTCACTGAGTAACTAGGGGTACCGACGTCTAATCAACGTGTACCCTTATGTAAAAGGTGTAAACTATACCTAAAAAGGCTTAATGAGACAGAATGGTAAATCCTACTGAGTAACTGGGGGTACTGGCTGTAGATTGTTTAATAAACTACCCCGCCCCTTTAAACTAACTATGCTAGTATATGCATGAAGCATGAACATGCATGAAAGTATGATGAACAAAGGGTGATGAATAGATAGAAAAACATACCATGATCGCCACCAAGGATTTAACAACGCCAAAGGATGAAGATATGAGAACGGCACCGTGTACCTTGGAAAAGGATGAAGACCTGATCGCGCTTAAGAACTGGACGCGAGGAACTTGTAGAATTAAACCTCTTCTCCTTCCAGCAAGCTAGATGAAGAAGGCCTCACATTCATATCATGCTTCTCCTGCAAAACAAGGCCAAAACAAGGATAAAAACCCATTAGAATATGCATGTAGTATCAATCCCGCAGTGATGAAATAGGGGTAAAGATTGAGGGAGAACGCACCGGGGGAGGGTTTTAACCCCTGTGGAAGGGAGAAAATAATAGGTGTGTGTGTTGTGCATGCATAGGAACAAATAGAAGGAGAAAACACGCAGTACAACTGCGAGGAGAGGCGACGCAATATGGAGAAAAATGCAACACGTGCAGAAAACTGTGCAGTTGTGATGATTTGTGATTTTGAGAGAGTTAGAACTAAGAGTACAGACCACAAAATCAAGCCCAGAAAGATGGAATGGAAAGCTAATACTTCCCTCTTCAAGATGGAGTCAAAGTTATGAATTGGAGATGCAGCATGGCTTTGCCCCACGTCCAGAAAGAGCCCCCCGTCGTCACTGCGAACTGGACAGTTTATATAGAGTTTGCAGAAAAAGCCCCAACTTCCTCTCACTATTCCTGGAGATATAGTCTAAGATAAATCGAGTTCTATGGATTAAACTCGAGATAATACTGCCTCCGCGTCGCTTTCACTCGTTTCCTTGCAATGCAGACATCAAGGAGGGGCATCTGTTGACACCCGTTTTAGCCCATAAGTCGCGTTATTTCTCTTATTTACTTTCATGATGCCCTGAATTAACCATTGTTTTAGAGCCTTCTTTGAGCCCATCTCGAGCCCATTTTCTCACCTTTTTTCAAGCCCATTTAGCCTTGAAAGGTCTTATCTTCAATTTCCCAACTTTCGGGCCCGTTCTGGGCCAATTCGGAGGTCAAATGGGTGTCCGGAGGCCAAACTCGCAAAAGGTGCTCTTGGTTGCCAAACGGTTGGTCGACCGATCGTTTGCTGGGCCAAGAGGTCAGTCGACCGACTGCATGGCTGGGCAAGAGTCCAACCCGTGCTGGACTCTGCCCAGTTTTCTGTCCGCCGTGGCCTTCTTCAATCACTCATATCTTCTAGAATACTCGTCCGAATTGATCCCCGTTTGTTTCTATCTCTTGTCCTTTGGATTATCTCGAGTTTGATCTATAGAACTCAAATTTTCATTGGCTATATCTCTTAGAATCATGGTCGAAAGATCTGGGTTTATGCGTCCTAGTGCAAGTCAAACTCCTATTTTCTGTGCGATGGGCCCTCCTTCCAAGAGCCATAACTTCTAGAATCCTCCTCCAAATCGAGTCCCACTTATTTCTATATCTTGTCCTTAGAATGAGAAGGAGATGGAGTGAAAGCGAAAGCAATGTAAAATGGAGATGAAGCAGAGATGAAGCGGAGAGAACTGAAAAGCGGGCATCAAGGTAAAAGACACCCGTCACAACCAACAAGCGACATGAATTCTCCCAAAAATGCCAAACTAACCATCCGGAACGGATGACGCGGATGAGACATGTCTGGAAAACTAAACTAAGGGAAAGGAAACACGACCAACCTCACTGGGACACAATCCACGACCAATGAGGGGATCGGAAAGAGCACAGCTGAAAAGCTGGAAACGGAAAGATAAAACTGAGATAAAATCCAGACAAGAATCACGCTGGCCAACCATACCACACGGTAAGATCAGGGAAGACGTTCAAATTCGGAGTGGAATGAGAATCTCTTATTCAAGAGAGCTGAAGCGCAACTAACCATTGCTGAGGAGAAATCTTGAGAGGATCACGAGGTGTGAATGCTCATAATGACATGATGCATGCTGGGCTAAAATAAAGAAATCATCAAAATGAATGCAAAGAAAGATAAAATAGAAAGTACTCAAGGATACTATTGCTAGACTGAGCAGGACAAGGTCAAGAGTCTTTTTGCAACCACGGCGTGCGAGACAGAGTCCATCGTCCCCCACCTGACTCAAACTAACGGCTTATCCAACGATTAACCGTATGCTCTTAGATCATCATCGTTTTTGTTAAAGGGGAACATCAGATCCCAGAACATGTGGGCAACCAGCTGGTCCTTGAGAGGCTATAATAATGTAGATACCATATAGTAATGCAACAAAGAGAAGGGATAGAGAGCCATACCTGACTTACCTGACAAGAGAAACGGCATTTTTTTGATTTTTGAATTTTCAAAATTTTATGGGTTTTCATATAACATCACAAAGATGGATAAAAGATTACATAACATAGCATAACGAAGAATGAAATCACATAAACAACATATGCAAGACATCACATGAACAAACAATAAGCGTGAGCGGACCAAAGAACAACGGTGGGGCAAGACAACGCCACAACACGGAGGGACGGCACACGCGGTTGGACAAGACCATGATGGGACAAAGACATGTGGGACGACAACCATGGGGGACAAAGACACAGACCACATGTGTGGGATGACAACAACAACACATGACATGATGACATAGTGGGACATAAACACATGACAAGGACACGGGGGGACACAGATATGACAAATACGCTCTTCAATCAAAGCACAAGATCAGAATGAAGCAGAACCGCCAGGTTCATAATCGTGAGGCAAAGCCCTCTCATGAAGACATGATCATTACAAACAAAAGCTGAGAAGGACTAAAGCTTCAGAACAGATCGAGAGATAAGATTGAAGAAGAGAGAATAGATCAAAGATATGGACATGAGATAGCGCAAAAAGATGAAGAGAGGAAAACTTGAACCTGTAACTTGCACACTGAGCAAACAGATTACCTATCTGTCCTTAAACAAATACAAATGCATGAAAAAGAAAACAAAAGACACATTTTTTATATTTTTATAATTTTTTGATTTTTTTGGATTTTGACAATATTTGATTTTTTTGGATTTTTGACAATATTTTTTTTGGAATTTTAGAATATCAATCCGCAGCACCTAGAAATGGGTTAAAAACTACTGGCTAGGGGTCGTCGTCCCTTCCCCTCTCATTAAAGGCTTCCCTTAAGCAGGGCGTGCAAATGAAGGTGGCTTACCACAACCAACTGCCTCTAAAGAATGGTGCCCCTACTAAGGTCATACCCGGGATTCAACCCAGCCTAAGAGGGAGAAGCAGAAGAACAATGAGAGTTAAGCTTTATGCCAGATGGGAGACATCAAGATTTGACTTCCTTCCAGGGCACTACCCCTCAAAGATACAGTCTGTTGCACCGGGGCTTTGTGTCTTTAATTTTGAGACCCATACTTATCAGGTACGCATGCGACCGGGCTCATGACGTCTCGCGGGACTTTGCCACTCTTGCCATGCCTTTTATTCATAATTTTGCATATTGATCAGATCATTGATTTATTTATTTTTGACAGCCCTTATTGGCTAGATTTAGCATGAACGCTCATATTCGAGGGTCAAGATTGCCCCTATTTGAGACCTCTCTCGTATTAGGGAGCGCCTAGGTTGGTCATCTCATCCGTCAACCTCTTGCCCCTGCACTTGGCCGAGCAGAGAAAAGAAAAGGCCTTCATGCATACCCATAGTATGGCCAAAGCAGCAACGGTGTGCCTCAAAGGAATCGGCTATGGCTTGCCGTGAAGTGTGTGAAAACCCATACTCAAGGGAACACCCTCAACGATCGGGGAAAGAAACTAGACTCCCAGCGCGGAGCTATCACCAGCCTAAAGATGCTGCAGAAGCGAACTCTTTTTAACTGAACTAAGCAAACTTCCTAAAGCCGCTCAAAACGTGTTGAGGAAACCACATTATCTTAACAATGTGTAGGCATAATAATAAGAGTAATAACAATGATAGCATATTCTTACGCAAAACAAAGATACCTTACAAATCCATAGCGTGAAAGTAACATCCTGAAGCGATCTTGACCATCGAGCTTTGAAAAGCACGAGCTTTATATTTGTTGCTTAACATGACAAAATGGATAGGATAGCAAAGGATCAAAGATTCCTCTACACGGAGGAGCGACAGACACCAAACTGGACGAAGAAGGATTAAAAAGGAAGAGAGACGAGGGCTAGAACTCCCTCGTTAAGGTACAGAGACCTTGATAACGAGGAACCAGATACAGAATAAGCAAAGATTAGCTGGGATCAAGGCGGACTAAAGCTTCGAAAACAGTAAGAAAAAGGGTAAGAACCACGAAAGGGTGAAGAAGAGAGAAAAGAAAGACGATGAGGAGATTGTTGCAAAGATGTAGAAGAAGAAGAGTAATCATCCGACGTGGTCGGAGAAGAAGAATAAGGACCACCCGACAGAGTCAGGGAAAGAGAATCATGGACACCCAGCAAGGTCGGGGAAGGAGAACGAGAATCACCCGACATGGTCGGGGAAGGAAAATTAGAACCTGGAGATACCGAAAAAGAATCAGAAGATGTCCCAGGATCGGGATGATGAGAGGGCATAGGCCGAGTCCTAGAATTGTGAGAGGAGGGAAAATCCGGAGACTCTGGATGGGAAGAAGAGGAATAGGGGTTTGCGGACTGGGGAAGAGAGGAGAAGATAATGGCAGCAGGATTTGAAGTGGGAAGATACACCACCCAAGGGTGGGAGCTGAGTAGAAGAAATGATGAATGGAAAGAATAAGGAGTGGACCCCGGAGTGCACAATTGACGGCCCTTGAACTTGCGCCGTCGTCTCTTCTTAGCTAAAATCTCTTGAACACGGGCCTGCCTGGTGCGGACTTGGACCTTTAGGCTTCTCGACTTGAAATATCTTCTCAAAGTATGGGCCCATCTAGTAGATGGCCTAGCCCGATTATGAACATGCATCCTCCTTAGGGCGGTTACCCTTAGACACCCGGTGCTAATAATATGTGGACATTCTTGAACAGACAACCATTCAGAGTGATGAATATCACAAACCCACGGGGTTTTGTCTCTTGGCATAAGCAACATAAGATTTGGCAACTCCACTCAGAAATCAAAAAGTGAAGGACGAAGCTGAGGGAGAGTGATACACAGCGTTGACATGGCCGACGCACTGATAAACTGAGAGAGATTGCATAGAATGTGCATAATGTCCTTGGAAAGTGCAGAATATACAGCCAATTGCCCCTTGAACATAGAGTGCATAATCTGCTTGGCAGCCGTATGAGTTAGCACAATGCTAGTAGAGAATCCCTCTTGGCCAGTGAACTGAACAGCAATGGAGCGAGAGGTAATAAGAACATCGATAATAAGTCCTCCGGCGAGCAAAGAGATTGCCACCGGTCTCGCTCGAGAAGAAACTGCCACTAACACAAGAGAGCTCTTCTTAGCAACCGTCATCGGAAATATAGGCTCATCAACCCCAAAATAGCCAGAAATTGGGATGCGGACTGGCATGCAGCAAATATAATCTTGAATCTAGAAATGCATAACCGGCATCGACCCATCCTGACTCGGCTCACTATCACCCTGGGGACCAAACCCAAGGGACACCAAAGGAAGCGCATACCTGCCCCGTGGGGTGGGAGTGGATGGAGAAGTGGAGATAACATGTTTGGATGACGGAGGTGATGGTTTGGAAGGCGTGGAGGTTTCAACGGGTACGATGATGTCAATTGGAGGCGAAGGCAATGCGGCAATGATGGGCTCAGGTGAAGGTAAAGGTGGAAGCAGAGATGTAGGTGGTGGTAAAGGCAACGGCGTGACTTGCTCAGGCTCGGGCATAGGCAATAACAGAGATAATGGTGGTTTAGGCGATGATGAGGGTGGTGGAAATGGTGAAGCAGGCACTGGGGGTAGCAAAAATGGTGTTGGTGGAGGGTTAGGGGAAGGCCGTGGCGCCCATCGTCGTCGTATCGACACGATGCGTCGGATGGCGTTGGGAGTGGAAGTGGTGGTGGAAGAAGTGAAGGCACTATCCTGAGCATAGGCTTGGGTTTGTGGAGGCGAAGCCAGAGTAGGGGAAGGCTTAGGTGGTGGGGTAATGGGTGATGGAGTAAGCGATGAAGCGGGCATGATGCTAGATGAAGATTCACAGGGGTGCCCCTAGTTTTGAACTGGAGACGGCTGCTTAGGCGGCGCTTCTTGTTGCTGCTACTTGTTGAGATGTGCAATAATCTTGCGAATGGCAGACCAATCGATCCTCTTCTTATTTTCCAGGTCATAAATAAACTCCTGGAACTCGGGGCAATTCTCGATCAAATGCCCCTGCTGACGATGGAAATCATAGAACTGGAGCATATCCCCGACCGCGGGTCGGCAAGGCACAACTGGAGGAAGTGGCAACGCGTGAGTTGCCATCAAAGCCCAAAAGATGTTGGTGAAACACTCCGGCAACGGAGGATAGTGAGGAGCCCGCTTCGGGCAAGGTGGATGCCAAGGGATATGGGAAGGCAATGAAGATGGTTGCGGAGGTTGCGGAGACGGAAGTGAAGGTCGTGTAGGCAATAGTGCTTGGCCGGCGGCAGAGGGATTTGGTGAAGGCATATGTGGAGCGGGATGAGGGGGTATATAGATGGCATCCACCTGCTCGGGATGTGGTATTCCCTTGACCGGGGGTGGAGACACAGGCGGAGACACATGGGGGTGCGAATAAGCAGACAACTGACTCGTGGAGGGCTGACTTGCGGAAGTGTACAAGTATGTAGAAGCGGAAGGTTGACTCATGGAAGGATGACTCGTGGAGGTTTGATATGTGGAGGTGGATGTAGCGTAAGGCTGACTCATGGGAGCGTAGGGTTGGCTTGTGGAGGGTGAAGGTTGATATGTGGAGGTGGAGGAAGATGTAGATGGCGGGGTGTATGGAGATGTAGAAGGCGGAGAAGACTCGGGGTCAAGGGAATCTTGGAGTTGTTGGTGGATGAAGCGGGCTTGGCTATAAAGTTGTTGCCAGGAGGTGATGTCGTTGAGGGCTAAGATGAAGTGGTATTCTGGCGTTGCATTGGATATCAGCATCTTGATCAGCTCCTGCTCCGGAATGTGTCTCGGGACTTGTGTGACGAGGCGACGCCAACGATCGACGAAGGTAGAGAATTCCTCTTCGGGCCTCATCATCTCATGGGCCAGATCCACCATGGGATACCTGGGCCCAACCTGATCCTAATATTGCTGAATAAATATTTTGAACATCTTGAAAATTCACAACCTGCTCTTGCGGCAATGAAAAGAACCAATCCCGAGCCGGGCCTTCCAATGACAGACCGAACAGATATGCCATCAAGCGTTGGTCATGTCGAAACTGGGCCGACTCATAAATGAACTCCTTAATGTGCATATACGGGTCACCAACTCCACCATAACGGCGATATGCGGGGATTTGAGAAGATGGCGGGAGCCGATGTGGACACACTTTTTATTTAAGATCGTTGTTTATTTATTTATTGGGTTTATTAATGTTGTGCCTCTGTGGTTTTGATGATTGGTTTTGATGTGAGTCATACACTGTGAGTCACCATGCATTGATGTTCTGTTTTGATGATTGATTTGGTTTTGATGATTGGTTGTTGATGTGAGTTAATCAAATGTTCAGTCATCTTGCTGCTCAGTTTAGGTTAATATATTTTGATGTTCAGTCATGTTAACTGATGCATAAAGCATTCATTGCTACACTCTGTCTGCACAGTTGTCACTGCAGTGCGTCAACTCAGTGTGCCGATGCGTCGACCCCTTGGTCATTTTTGTATCTGTCCATACAGTAGTGCGTCAACTCCTTGAGCTGATGCGTCGACGCTTCAGTTCAGTTTCTTCATTTGATGAAGTCTATACATCATCAGTTGATCATCAAGAATATACCTTGCAGCGTCAACTCATTGGGCTGCAGCGTCAACTCAGCAAGTATGCACATCAGTCTTCACATGCTAAGTCTGTACAGCCTACGTCTCATGCAGCGTCAACGCTGTGAGCATTCTCAAGACATTAGCGTCAATGCTATATGTGTGTACATCGCTTTCACGTCACCAATTCCATACATTTGTCCTCCTTCAAAGTCTGTACAGCCGCTGGTCTAGCTTCATGAAGTCTGTACATCAGACTGTTACAGGAAGTCTGTACATTGTCCGTCTTCCTTAGCGTCTTGATAGTTGATGTCTACACATTGGCCTTCATGCTCCTAAGTCTATGCATTACTGTTCATGCATCAGTCTTCATAAGTCTGTACATTGGACTGTCTCTCTCAGCGTCTCATGGCATGAGGTCTGTACACTCGAATTGCCCTTGATCTGGTCAAGTGTATACACTCTCTCACTGTAGCTTTCAGCTATTCAAGTCTATACACTGGACTGTTAGGTCATGTCTATACACTGGGTCTCAATGTACACACTTATTCATTGTGCTGCTTCACGCATAAAGTCTATACATTGGGCCTAACATTCCAACTCTACACTGAACCTTCGTTCATCAAAGCCTCAAGTCTGTACAGCGTGAAGTCTACACTTTGGCTTCACGTTTTCAATGTCTGTACAGTGGCTTCGCATAGGCAAGTCTGTACATCGGGCTCCTTCTAACTAAGTCTATACACTCCCTCACACTGTACACACTTAGTCTATACAGCATGATCGTCTTTACAAGTCTACACAGAGTTCTTCACTTAAACTGATGACTTATCTGATACTCTGTCTGACAGGTGTTCTGATCGTGAAGCTTATGGAGGGCACGTGATTCGAGGCTGGAAGGGCAGACAGGATTGTGACACGTGTGCTGAAGCTGGCTGAGAGGCTGACACGTGGACACAGCAAATCAAGAAAGAAGCTCCTGGATTATTCTGGTGCGTCAACGCATTGAGCAAGTAGCGTCGACGCAGCAGTTACAAAAAGAGAACCAATGGGTTACTGGGTTACTCAGATGCGTCAACACCACCCACTGGCAGTGTGGACGCAGCAGTTCAAGTAACTCCTTGCAACCTCTGGAGTACCTTAGCAGCGTCGACGCTGCAGCTCGTTGGGTCGATGCAGCAGGTTGATGGAACGACACCTTTTAGCTGCTAGTACACACCGATGCGTCAACGCAGCAGTGGAGCGGCGTCGACGCAGCACGCCCATCTGCTAAAGACTTGATCACTGGATCATCGATGCGTCAACGCCATGGGCTGATAGAGTCAACGCAGTAGTCTTGAGTTTTACTGAACGAATGTCCTTGAATTGTAGGGCACGTGATCCGAGGTGCCTGGCTCGTGAACCAGGAAGCTGCCACGTGGTCCAAATTTCTAGGGCTGGAAACGTGGAAGCCACACGCGCCAGTGTGTTGCTGCTGCTACTATATATACTAGTCTTCTTCCACTAAAGAAGACTGATCGAAGCAGAAGCCTGAAGAGCAGAAAGCCCTTCGATCCAGAAAAAGAGAAAAAGAAGGAAAAGAGAGGAAGAAGAGATAGAAGAGAGAAGCCGAGAAATAGAAGAGCAGAGAGTGCCTCCACGATACAGAGAATAGAGTAGAAGAAGAAAAAGAAGAGTGGCAGAGTGAGAGAAGCAGCAGAAGTAAAAAGAGAAAGAGAGAGAGCTCGCGAGTGAGAGAAGGAAGCAGAGAAGAAAAGGAAGAGAAAGAAGAAGAGAGAACGAGAGATAGAAAGCTTCATCTGAAGATCTATCTTCACTGGACCGTGCATCAGATCCAGGCCAGTCAGCTCTGTTGAGAGCCATATTGTGCATTTCATCTTTCAGCTTTCTGTTTGCTGAAGTTATTTTCATTTCGTGTTTTTGTTTCTCCGTTTTCATTTGGTTATCTTGTTCTTCCGATTGCCCTGCTGGGGATCGGGTTC
The DNA here is from genome assembly GCA_022559845.1 of Amorphophallus konjac. Taxonomy (NCBI): domain Eukaryota; kingdom Viridiplantae; phylum Streptophyta; class Magnoliopsida; order Alismatales; family Araceae; genus Amorphophallus; species Amorphophallus konjac. The sequence goes on along the minus strand of CM040118.1, from coordinate 252,189,097 downwards.
CTCCTGTGGATTCAGGAGAAGGGAGACTTGTCTCCGATTCTGGGCTTGTGGGTTGCAAGTCCAGGGGTCCCTCCGGTTGGGAGGAAGAGAGGTCTTCGACCTCTGGTTTGCTGGTGACTGGAAGTCACTGGTTGGTTCCCTCCTGGTCTGGAGGAAGAGAGACTTCGGTCTCTGGTTTCCAAGTGGCTGGGAGTCACTTGGGGTGTCCCTCCGGCTTGGAGGAAGAGAGGAGGCTGTTCCCCTGGTCAAGCTGTGTGGCAGCAACTGTTTGCAGACTGAGTCTGCTTGGTTCTAGCATTTGCTAGTGAAGCCTCACTCCGGTTGGGAGTGAGGGGTGGATGTAGGTCTGGAGGACCGAACCACCTTAAAATCTTTGAGCAGTGGTTTGCTTGTAATGTGTTCTTCCATATCTCCTACCATCCTTCACATATTGTCTTGAGATTTCTTATTCTCATTTGTGCTGCTTCCGCTAGTTGGTTATTTGGGGGCCAGTTACATATTTGCTCTTTTGTTTAAAAGGATTTTCAACTGGTTCATCAGATTGCTTGATTTGCTTCCGCTAGATGCTTGGATAGGCTCGCTCCACCTGCTTGTTATTTTGTCTAATCGAATTAGCTTAACTCTGGAACTAGCTTAGCATCTGATTTTTTAAATTGGGCATTATTCGTAGCAGGATACATTCACCCCCCCTCTGTATCCGGGCCTAGCACCCTAACAGTTGGTATCAGAGCGGTGTCTGCGTACAAGGTCCAGCGACCTGCAGATTCGATCTTACAGTCTTAGGTGCTAATTTATTTTTAGTGCATCAATATTCCTGTTGCATTAATCTGTGGTGTTCTCATGGCTCATCCACCAATTTTCAGTGATACGCATTTTAATGCATGGTTCACTAGTCTGAAGAATTATGTCAAATCGGTGAATCCAGACCTGTGGAAAGTAATTTCACATGGTCCTCATGAACTGCCAAAGAAAAGGTCCAAATGGACTGACAGTCACGAATCAATGTATGAGGAGAATCAGACAGCTATAAATCTGATGAAAGCAGCCACTGACAAAGCTTTTCACTCATGTTTCCTTGATTGCAGATCTGCAAGGGATATGTTGGAGATGATGAAGAGAGCCGGGAAAGGAAATTAAACAAGCTGCATGATGGCCAACAGAAGCGATCAAGGCAGCAATCAAACTGAAGAAGATGATGATGATGAGGTAAATCTCTTCGAGAATTTCTCTCTAGAAGATTGGGAGAATGCATATGCTGAATTATTTGAATCTCATGAACTGTTAAGAAAACAGTATAAAAAATTGAAGAAGGGTACTGGTTTAGATAGTTCAAGCTCTCCTTGTAGAAATTGTGTTGAATTGAAAAATATTCATGATGCTTGTATGTCTGACTTTCAAATACTGAAGAAACAAGTTTCATTTTTAAAAACTGAAAATCAAGATCATATAAATGTGATATCTGAACTCAAAGAAAAATTGAACTCAGATAATGATAATCAGACTGTTGTTAACTATCATGACCAGTATGAAAAATTGCTGAAAAACTTTGAAAGTGTAAACTCAGATTTAAACAAGCTGAAATCTGAAAATGATTCTCTGAGAATATCTACTAATAAAAATGATAAAAAATCTGAGAAACTTGAGCAGGAGAAGAACTTGTTTGCTGAAAAACTTGAAGCCATCAAATCTGTGAATGTGGAATTACAGAAAAACATTGAAAAGAAGGAAAAAGATTTGAAGGAATTCAAGGCTGGAAGAAAACTTGAAACTAACTCAGATGATCAGATCTTGATAAATGAGTTAATTCAAAATGACAAGCTTAAGGAAGAAAATGAGAAATTAAAAATGCTGAACTCCACTATGTCAGAGAGACTTCTAGCTTTGGAAAGAGGAAAAACTGTTTGTATTGAAGATTCTGATAAACTGAGCAATCTGGAAAATGAAATTGAGAAGTATAAAACTGCTAACAAAATTTTGAATGAAGCTATGAACTGCAGTGAGCAAGAGATTGCCAGTTATGAGTTACACATTTCCTCACTAGAAAATGAAATTCAAGACTTAAAAAACTCTTTGTCTAAATTTGTTTGTGGGTAAGATAATCTGAACAAATTGCTAGGAACAAAAGTAAATGTCAAAAAGGAAGGGTTAGGCTACAACAATGTCAATAAAAAGGCTTTTGAAAACAAGCTGATGACATCCTTTATCAAAGCATCTGATATAGCCACAACCTCAGAAAATAAACAACCAAATGTTTAGAAGAATCAGAAACAAACTGAAAAGTTAAAAAAGGTTGATGGATCCAAACTGAAAAATATTTTCATTAAATCTTCTGAACAGGAAAAGCCTTCCACTTCATCTCCAAGTCAGTACAAGGCTAAGAAAATAGGATAAAAATCAGAAAAGGACTGTAAATCAGAAAATAAATGAAAAGGGTTCATCAGTGTTTGCTGATCACAGTCCTCACACACACTCACATGCATCTAAAAGGAAGATTATCTGTCATTACTGTCATAAAGTTGGACATCTGATGCATGAGTGTAAGTTGATGGAGAAGGATGATAAGAATGCTAAGAGGTCTCATGATAAAAATCCCTCACCTCAGAAAAGGAGTGTCACATGTTCTAATTGTGGCAAATTAGGACACTCAATTGCTCATTGCTGGTTTGCTAGTGGTAAGAAAACCTTTTATTCATATCATGCTAAATTCCCTGCAAACCAACATGTTTTTAATAAAAACAAATCTGTTTCAATGAACCAGCATATCATCTGTTTTAATTGCAACAAAAGGGGTCACAGGGCCTCTGAATGCTGGTCAGACTTTTTTGAAAGAAATTCTATTTCATGCTTTGAATGTGGAAAGGATGGCCATAGGGCCATTGATTGTTGGCATGCCCAAGGAGGCTATGGTAATAATGAACTTAATTTTAAAAAGAATGCCTCTTATTGCTCTCACTGTAGAAAGCATGGCCATACAGTCAAGGACTGTTGGCATATTCAGGGTAGAAATGTGAATCTCAAACATGCTAAATTCCCTGTAAGATAATTTGCAAAACTTTCATGTTATAACTATGGGAAGCCAGGTCACAGGGCTGCAACCTGTTGGCTGGCAGGATATCAAAACCAAACTGGTTTTGGTAAACAGAATTCTTATTCTGTTAACAAAAAATCTCATGCATGTACACATGGATTTCATGCTAACAAGAATGTGCATAGATTAAATCCGAAATCTGGTGCATCTTACTATCATTATAGTAAACAGAACTCTGTCTCTGCAAATGAACTTCTTGACAACAGAAATGTGCATAAGAGGAATTTGAAATCTGCTAATTCATGCCATTGCTGTGGACAAATTGGTCACTCAATGTATAATTACAATTTGATGAAATCTGATGACCTTCATGCACGAAAATTGTTGAGAAAACCTGCTAGGAGTAATAGTGTCATGTCAGGACCCAAGACTTCTTGGGCACCTATTTGTGTAAAATAACAGTGCTATGCAGGTGTGCCTTGGGACTGAAATAAAAGGGGGTAATGATCCAAGGCACTCAAGAAGAAAACCCCATACTGAACTTTTCAGGTAAACTTCCTGCTCTTCTTATTTTTTAGTTTTAATGCATAGCAAGTTAAATCTGTTTTTGCATTTTCATTCATCATTTGCCATGTGCATTATTTTCTGATCATGCATTTGCAGAGAGTTCTGTGTAAATATCAGATTAAGAAGGGTTGTCTGTATCTGATGCATACATAGGCTAATTTCAATTGCTTGATAATTGTGTTATGCATAGACTCTGAAAACAAATTACATTTCAAATTTTCTGAAAAATCTGAACTGCATATGAGTGACTTGAAACTTGTGTGTTGCAATAGCTCACTGAAATTCTGAATTGCATATAGGACTGCATGTTGAATAATTATGCATGACCTCAATGGTATATAAATGGTAAGGTACCAAAAGACAGGGAAGTCTGTCTGGAGGTTCTTACTATGTGTGAGGTGGTCTTTTAGATCAAGTGCTCCGCCTTGTACCATGGGTCACTTTGCTGATAGGACAGTCTGATTGTGCACAAGTCACAATATCATTTGGAATCATATGTTCAGTTTTCAGTGTAAACATTGCATGTTTTCAGGGGGAGTTAGATGCATATCCTTGCATATCATTCAATGTTGAGTCTTTGCATGTCCCTGCATACATATAGTGCATTGCATTTCCTTATATTGAAAATGCCAAAGAGAGAGTTTGAATGCATATTGTGAGGGGAAGTCAATGCATTGCATATAGGTTGTCAAATGCATACATGTGTCAGAACTCATTGCATATCCTTTCTTATTGATTTTGTTGACAAACCTTAATCATATTTTGAAAACTTTGAGCTTCACAATCTCTCTTAACAATTGGTATTTCTCCTATCAATTGGTATCATTTGGCTTCAGAATTCTATCAGTCTGTCATGAAGATTTCAATGGGACTATCTCGATCATAAATCTGAAAATTCTTGAACTAGAAATCTTCTATTATACATTTTTATGAATGACTGAAATAACTCATGTGGTTTAAGTTTAATGTACTCAATGAGTTTGGCTTTAAAATCTCTTTAAAATATCTGAAGCATGTTTAATAAACCTTAACCATCTGTTTCATGTTGTGTCTTGTGAAAACTTCTGAAATCTACACTTTTGAATACATGACTTCAACTGATTAAGTACATGAAACTATTATTGATTTGAAGCAAATGAATTTTTCTGAAATGTCTAAAGGGTAATATCTGTCAGAGCAATGACATTGGTCACTGAGAAACACATGTCCAAAGGACTGTGTCATGAGGTGCCTTAGTTAACTCTGCATAAAATTTATTAAAAATCAGGCAGAGCAATGGCATGCACACTGAGAAATACAACTCACTCATTAAAAAATGAGTTGTAGTGTGTCATGATGTGTAAATGCTAACTCTGTTCACATAAAGCATGACAGTTAGTCACACTAAGGGCTTAGGGACATTGGCCTCTGATCAAGGTATATTCTCTAGTTACAATGTGTGCACTGAACTAGAGTGCTCGTAAAATTTGTAGCATGAAAAATTATTGAACAAATTGAAATATCTGAATATTGATGCTAAAATCAAATTGCTACAACCCTAGACAAAATAATATGACTTCATAATTGCTTAATCTCAATACTAGTGCATGTAATTCTGAAAGAAGGCAATAAATTTGATTGTGTAAGACAAAGGGAGGACAATCAAGATAAATATGAGGGCTTGGTTCATTTTTATTAAAACATGGTTTTAGATATCAATACAGAATTTTATTGATAAACTCTGCATACATCATGTTTAAACCATGCTGTTCAAAAGGCTCCTTCATAAGTCCCTATAATGGAAGACTTTGAAAAATTATGTTTTGGATTTATGAGATTGATATCTCCTTGAAAATCTTGCTGAATTATTTCTGTTTGGAGCTTATTTGTAAATCTGCTTATTTGAACCTTTTCTGCTTATTGTCCTTGGTTCATTGACCTGAACTTCTCCTTGTTTGCCCCTGTGGTCTCCTTCTCATCCATCTCATAAGATTCCACTTATTGAGGGGGAGCTTCCATGTCTTATGCATCATGCTGCATAGAAACTCTTAAAGGGGGAGAATTATGTTCTTGCATTCTGGTATCTGCATCTGCATTCACCCCTTCCCATGGTTTATTTTGATTATACCAAAGGGGGAGATTGTTTGCCAAAGAGGGAGTATATCATTCAATAAGTGCATGCAGGTTCATTTTGAGTATCTCTAACTCATGCTTTTGCTGAAACTCCTAAAGGGGGAGAAATTGTCTGAATTTTTATACATGCTATAATTTCTCAAACTATTTTCTTTTTGATGAAGTCAAAGGGAGAGAATAGTTTGAGTCATCAGCATCAGATTGACTCACCATCAGATTGACTCACTGTGTAGAGTTGCCATCATCAAAAAGGGGGAGATTGTTGTGCCTCTGTGGTTTTGATGATTGGTTTTGATGTGAGTCATCATGCATTGATGTTCTGTTTTGATGATTGATTTGGTTTTGATGATTGGTTGTTGATGTGAGTTAATCAAATGTTCAGTCATCTTGCTGCTCAGTTTAGTTTAATATATTTTGATGTTCAGTCATGTTAACTGATGCATAAAGCATTCATTGCTACACTCTGTCTGCACAGTTGTCACTGCAGTGCGTCAACTCAGTGTGCCGATGCGTCGACCCCTTGGTCATTTTTGTATCTGTCCATACAGTAGTGCGTCAACTCCTTGAGCTGATGCGTCGACGCTTCAGTTCAGTTTCTTCATTTGATGAAGTCTATACATCATCAGTTGATCATCAAGAATATACGTTGCAGCGTCAACTCATTGGGCTGCAGCGTCAACTCAGCAAGTATGCACATCAGTCTTCACATGCTAAGTCTGTACAGCCTACGTCTCATGCAGCGTCAACGCTGTGAGCATTCTCAAGACATTAGCGTCAACACTATAAGTGTGTACATCGCTTTCACGTCACCAATTCCATACATTTGTCCTCCTTCAAAGTCTGTACAGCCGCTGGTCTAGCTTCATGAAGTCTGTACATCAGACTGTTACAGGAAGTCTGTACATTGTCCATCTTCCTTAGCGTCTTGATAGTTGATGTCTACACATTGACCTTCATGCTCCTAAGTCTATGCATTACTGTTCATGCATCAGTCTTCATAAGTCTATACATTGGACTGTCTCTCTCAGCGTCTCATGGCATGAGGTCTGTACAATCGAATTGCCCTTGATCTGGTCAAGTGTATACACTCTCTCACTGTAGCTTTCAGCTATTCAAGTCTATACACTGGACTGTTAGGTCATGTCTATACACTGGGTCTCAATGTACACACTTATTCATTGTGCTGCTTCACGCATAAAGTCTATACATTGAGCCTAACATTCCAACTCTACACTGAACCTTCGTTCATCAAAGCCTCAAGTTTGTACAGCGTGAAGTCTACACTTTGGCTTCACGTTTTCAATGTCTGTACAGTGGCTTTGCATAGGCAAGTCTGTACATCGGGCTCCTTCTAACTAAGTCTATACACTCCCTCACACTGTATACACTTAGTCTATACAGCATGATCGTCTTTACAAGTCTACACAGAGTTCTTCACTTAAACTGATGACTTATCCGATACTCTGTCTGACAGGTGTTCTGATCGTGAAGCTTATGGAGGGCACGTGATTCGAGGCTGGAAGGGCAGACAGGATTGTGACACGTGTGCTGAAGCTGGCTGAGAGGTTGACACGTGGACACAGCAAATCAAGAAAGAAGCTCCTGGATTATTCTGGTGCGTCAACGCATTGAGCAAGTAGCGTCGACGCAGCAGTTACAAAAAGAGAACCAATGGGTTACTGGGTTACTCAGATGCGTCAACACCACCCACTGGCAGTGTGGACGCAGCAGTTCAAGTAACTCCTTACAACCTCTGGAGTACCTTGGCAGCGTCGACGCTGCAGCTCGTTGGGTCGACGCAGCAGGTTGATGGAACGACACCTTTTAGCTGCTAGTACACACCGATGCGTCAACGCAGCAGTGGAGCGGCGTTGACGCAGCACACCCATCTGCTAAAGACTTGATCACTGGATCATCGATGCGTCAACGCCATGGGCTGATAGAGTCAACGCAGCAGTCTTGAGTTTTACTGAACGAATGTCCTTGAATTGTAGGGCACGTGATCCGAGGTGCCTGGCTCGTGAACTAGGAAGCTGCCACGTGGTCCGAATTTCTAGGGCTGGAAACATGGAAGCCACATGCGCCAATGTGTTGCTGCTGCTACTATATATACTAGTCTTCTTCCACTAAAGAAGACTGATCGAAGCAGAAGCCTGAAGAGCAGAAAGCCCTTCGATCCAGAAAAAGAGAAAAAGAAGGAAAAGAGAGGAAGAAGAGATAGAAGAGAGAAGCCGAGAAATAGAAGAGCAGAGAGTGCCTCCACGATACAAAGAATATAATAGAAGAAGAAAAAGAAGAGTGGCAGAGTGAGAGAAGCAGCAGAAGTAAAAAGAGAAAGAGAGAGAGCTCGCGAGTGAGAGAAGGAAGCAGAGAAGAAAAGGAAGAGAAAGAATAAGAGAGAACGAGAGATAGGAAGCTTCATCTGAAGATCTATCTTCACTGGACCGTGGATCAGATCCAGGCCAGTCAGCTCTGTTGAGAGCCATATTATGCATTTCGTCTTTCAGCTTTCTGTTTGCTGAAGTTGTTTTCATTTCTTGTTTTTGTTTCTCCGTTTTTATTTGGTTATCTTGTTCTTCCGATTGCCCTGCTGGGGATCGGGTTCCTCCTGTGGATTCAGGAGAAGGGAGACTTGTTTCCGGTTCTGGGCTTGTGGGTTGCAAGTCCAGGGGTCCCTCCGGTTGGGAGGAAGAGAGGTCTTCGACCTCTGGTGTACTGGTGACTAGAAGTCACTGGTTGGCTCCCTCCTGGTCTGGAGGAAGAGAGACTTCGGTCTCTGGTTTCCAAGTGGCTGGGAGTCACTTGGGGTGTCCCTCCGGCTTGGAGGAAGAGGGGAGGTTGTTCCCCTGGTCAAGCTGTGTGGCAGCAACTGTTTGCAGACTGAGTCTGCTTGGTTCTAGCATTTGCTAGTGAAGCCTCACTCCGGTTGGGAGTGAGGGGTGGATGTAGGTCTGGAGGACCGAACCATCTTAAAATCTTTGAGCAGTGGTTTGCTTGTAGTGTGTTCTTCCATATCTCCTACCATCCTTCACAGATTGTCTTGAGATTTCTTATTCTCATTTGTGCTGCTTCCGCTAGTTGGTTATTTGGGGGCCAGTTACATATTTGCTCTTTTGTTTAAAAGGATTTTCAACTGGTTCATCAGATTGCTTGATTTGCTTCCGCTAGATGCTTGGATAGGCTCGCTCCACCTGCTTGTTATTTTGTCTAATCGAATTAGCTTAACTCCGGAACTAGCTTAGCATCTGATTTTTTAAATTGGGCATTATTCGTAGCAGGATACATTCACCCCCCCTCTGTATCCGGGCCTAGCACCCTAGCAATTAAGTGCGTGGGTGTGCCAGTCACAAAGTGACGATTTATTGTGCGCTCGATCTGACTAATCAGACGATTGTGTAGTTCGTGTCGGGACCAAAACCCGCCGCACCGTAAAGGTCACGGCGTCATTTACATCCCGTCGGAGAGGGGAACACCCTTGATTAATCATCGGGAATCATGGCCTCATGGCTAGAAAACTATATCGAGAGAAACAAGCCGATAGCGGTCTCGAATCAGTCGAAAAGCCCGATGTCTAGGGAAGCAAGCATTCGAAATATGTCAGTCACTCAAGGGACCATTTTGATATTCGGACGAGCGTCCGGCTTCAGAAAATCGTGATCGTCACGGGGAAAACCGGAGCATATGTATGCCGGGGTACGGCAAATTTATTGTTCAAAGGGATAGGAGACATTCGGTTGAATCCCGGTTAGAGTGGTCGAGAATCAGCGAGTTTATTGGCCCGGTGCGAGATTGAGTCAGGACCATTCCGGGGGTGCCTCCCACGGTCCAAACGAGGCTTGCGTGGGCATCGTTAATATTTCCGGTGCCGAAGGGCAGCGGGAAAGTGTCCCGGGACTAGATTTCAAAACAAAGATGTGTACAGAGATAGATGGATATAGGCCTAGGATGTGGGTCAGGCAATGACCATGGTTGGGGCGAACCCGAGGTCCAAACGTGACTCACGAAGGTCTTATTGATATTCCCACACGTAGGGTTCGGGGAAGACGAGAGCCGTCTCGTTCCATTCAGATTTTGTTGGTCATTCATAGACCACTTTATGTTAGGACAAAGATCCGTATTGAAGGTATGACGTAAACGGAAATAAACCCGTACAAATGTATGTGTGAGTTTACGGCGATTTTAATGAATGAGCGGAAACGAATCCCAATGGGAACGAGTCCGGTTTGATGAATTATCGGCCCAGAGCAACACCGGATTACGGCAATATCGGGATGGTTCCCAAGGTCCACGTCCAATGCCATAGGGCGTCATTGATTTTCTCTTCACACATAGTCCGGGGAAACGAAGGTCCCAAGGTATGCTTGCATGTCGGTCACTGGCGGACCATGTCTTGTTCGGACGGAAGTCCGCGTTTGTAGCGTAAGAGACGGTGACAAACCATACAAATGTCTGCCATGAGTATGGCAAGTTTAATGCAAGTGCGGGATTGGATCCTGGTATATATGTTGGTCACTAACGGACCATTCATTGTTCGGACGAGAGTCCGCATCTGAAGCATCGAAGACGACGTCAAAACCGTACGAATGTCTGCCGTGAGTACGGCAAGTTTAATGGGATTGCGGGATCGGATCCCGATAGAAGTGGGTCAAACTGACAGATTATTGGCCCGAGTCAGTTTCAGACTATGGCCATGTCGGGGATTCCGCGGCCAAAGTCCGACCGATACCATGGGGCATCATTACTTTTCTCTTTACACACAGTCTGAGGGAGCGAATTATTTGGTGCGAAGCCCAAACTCGCCATCGTGTGCCCTCGCACGCGGATCAGGATATTTTGATTATAGCAGGGGCAACTTTTGATTATTGGCTTCATATTCCTTTCATTTGTTCGGTTAATTCTATTTTTTTGCTTGGAAGGCATGCCGGTTTCGAATGGAACAAAGGGGCGCGCCGGTTTAAGGCAGCACGGGGGGGCGCGTCGGTTTAAGGCCCAAAGAAGGGGGCGCACCGATTTAGCCCATGGGGAGGGTGCGCCAGTTTAAATCCCATGGGGGGGCGCACCGGGTTCAAGGGAGACAAGGGGCGCGCAGGTTTCGGGTGTGAGTAAGGGGTGGAGAGGTATTTTAGTGAGAGGGTTTAATCCGACGCGCAGGGGGCACGCCGGTTTAGAGCCAAGAGGGGTAAAACGGTTTATGAGTGTGGGGCTAAAGCGGCGCGGGGAAGGGGGGGGAGAGCGCGCCGGATAAGTGCACGCCGGATTAGGAGCGCGCCGGATTGAGGCAGAACTTATGTTTTTATCTTTTCATTAGCTCGGAGGTTTAGCAAGTAGTTAGGCTGTTTGTTCACTCAGTAAAAATCGGTTGTTCATCTGTTGAGATCAAAGTTTGGGTGGTTTGTTCAAAGGGGTTCAGGAACTCCAAGGTTCAATTCATATTCTCAGGGAGATCAGTTCATTCTTGTTGTTCATATTCTTGGGAAAAATTGGGCAGCACCTCCCCCGAACTGAGGTTTGCCGGGGCGACATAAGGGATTGTCAAACGGAGTACTCCGGGATGATCCCAAAAACTCGGAGTGGCCTAACGGCAGTCCGGTGTCCCACTGTTGAACGTAGAAGCCCCGAGGACTAGCCTTCAAGGGGGTTCTAGCAGTTCATGGGTAGTAACTTCGTAGGAGCCCCAAATGGGGCAGATATTCACCAAGGAAGGCTGTGAATATTCATCCCTCCGATGGTTACTTCGAAGACCATGCTATGGAGGAGCAAGCTTCAAAGCACCATGGATGAGTAGGAGACGGAGAGAAAGAAAAAAAAGGGAGAGAGGATGAAGCAGTAGAATACCATATGTTGCAAAAAAACCTTTCTTTTTATTCATCCGCAAGGGGAAAGACAGCGGGGAATCTACCCCAAAGTAAAAAAAGGGGGGAATACATCAGAGAGAAAGGAAGAAATACATCAATGGGGGAGGGGGAACGTAGCACAAGCTCCTCCTCCTCCGAGCTCACCTCTCTTCTCTCACGCTTAATCTCTCTTTTTCTTCACTTAGCAGGCGCAGAGACGGGGATTCTTCTTTTTCTTCTGAGGGAACTCCCAGCTGAACCAGACCCTCTCTCTTCTCCTTCAATAGCCCATCCAGCCCCTTCTCCAGTGGAGTCTCAGTTCCTTTTATAGTGCCTTGCTCTTTCTTCCGCCCTGCATCTCGTTCGAAGCCATCGAGTGGCCTGCGGGTAGGGGGCCGTAGATTAGGGAAGCTGCCTCCACGAGATTGGCCGACAGTGACCGGTGGGGAAGCGACGTTCGGTGCAGAGCTCGAAGCCTTCCATTCCTGGGAGCAGGAACGGCTCAGGCGATTGCACGCTGGTCAGGTGCAGGCCGTTCACCCATTTCAGGTAAGTTCTCTTTGTTCGCACCCGAAAATAGGGGATCGGAATGACGATGGGACGACACCCTTGCTTAAAATGGCAGGGGGGGGAGCGCTCCGGATTAGCACCAGGAGGAGGGGCGCGCCGGCTTTAGTGGTATTGGAGGGGCGCGCCGATTTTGGTGGCCAATGGGGGGGGACGCCGGTTTAAGGCCCAGGCAAGGGCGCGCCGGTTTAAGGCCCAAGCAAGGGCGCGCCGGTTTAAGTGCAGGCCGTGGCAGTTTAGACTTCGTCTCGGCTTCGCGGCCATTCAGGCAAACAGTTGTACTCTCTAAGAACTTCAGCTACAATGCTCCTACTCCGAGGTGTTTGGTTCAAAGTTTTTGAATCCCGATTCGGGACTTTGAGTGATTTCCGGCATAAGCCAAACCCGTGTCCGAGTTTTCGAGCTTCTTCTGATTCGACCTTCGACAATGCCGACTGGGGAGCTGGGGCTGTCTCTTCTGCCTGAGGGGCTTCTTTATTGGGTGGCGGAGCACCGGGTATATATTCGTCATGCTTGGAGGAGGTACATAGTTTATTCGGCCTTCCCGTCTTCGACTTGCTCTCGAGATGTTGAGACGTCCGTGCCGCAGGAACATTCTTTTTCTTCTCTCTTTTTTTGACGTCCACAATCGAAGGCCTTGAAATGTAAACGGGACACTCAAAGAGGATTTGGGATCGATCCGTCGTTGAAGTTCATCAAGCTGGCGTTGGGCACGGAAAAGAGGTTGTGAATATGAACCAGGATGATAATAAGCCGGATAAGAGGATCCGAGCTGAGAAGATGAAGGGCCCATTCCAGGAGTGGAAGGATATGTGGGCATGGAAGAGACATTAGCATAAGGACCCATAGGGCCGGCAGCATAAGCAGAAGAAAAATGAGGCCCATTAACATAGAATTGGCTATTGGAAATCGGGCCAGCCGCATGGGAAGAAGAAGGAGGCTCATGAAGATAAGAAGGCCCATTATGAGAAGAAGGCCCGTGAAGATGATTTGCAATAAGGCGTTGGGCCTGAATCGGGTCCATTTGGCGAATAAGGCATGATAGATGGGCCATGAGATTAGCTTGTTCCTCGGATGGATCAGAGAGACCACGGGAAGATGGGCCCGCGGGGGAAGAGGATTCCACACGGGAATAGGAAGAAGATTAGGAAAAAGAATGATACAAGGGGTTAGAATGATGCTCCATGAGGGCAAATGGAGACTTACTACAAGGATATCAAGGAGAATACAAGTGGGGAAGCAAATGTCTTAATGGGCTTGAGGACAAGAGTGAATTGACCCACTAATGCAAAGACCAATGGACAACGGAAAAAGGGACAATGGACTAGACAATGGACACACCAAATGGACAGCCCTAAGTGGGCCTATTAACAACAAAACATGTGGATGGTGATTGAAATGCAACACAAACACCACTAATGGGCTTGGACAGGCCCAACTAACGCAAACAATGCAATGTGAGAGTTTTCACCCAAGCCAAACAAGTTGATATGATGGGAAATATTTTAGAAGTTTTAATAGACCTTTTAATGATTTGAACACAATTCCCTCAAGATAGGAATCCTATGGGAATAAGATCCAAACTTTTAGGTTGACTAAGGTTAACTCCCTCACACGTATGCAAATGTAAGCCTAAGGGGTGGAAAAAGTGCAACCGGTCCGACGTCCGTGTGGGAATCCACGGCTCACGGGTGATGGCGAGAAAACGCACGTCGTTAATACGCCCCGCTACCAAATTTAAATATCCGACCCATAAATTAAATATAATAGTTAAGTGATGAGACCGAGTCGAATCCACAGAGAGGTTTAGATTTAAAAGTTGAAGACCTTATATTTTTAAGTTTGAAAATCAAGAGAATTGAATTGAAACCGCCTTAGGGAGATTTAGATGCAATTTAGAAGGGGTGGAATGGATAGAAGAACACATGAAAAAATTATAATGAAAATAGGGTGAGTTAGGAAGAGAAATAACTTTAAAACCAGACAAAATTAGAAGAAGTGACAGAAGACAAAGTTGAAGATCGGAGGATTAGAAAAAAATTTAGTGAAGAGTGCAGAGACAGAAAATGAGAGGAAGGCAGTGAAAAATATAAAACACTGACATCTATCGGCGCGGATGAACAGTAAACTCGTAAAAGATAGAACCGTGAGAAAATAAAAATAACTTAAAAAAGAAGAAGAATTAGACGGAGTGGTAGAAGAAGAAAATCTAGATTCACAAGAGAGGAACAACGTTTATGAAGAACTCAGAAATAAAATAGAATTGGAAGGGCATAAAAATGGAGGAACAAAAGAAGGTATCAACTTGGATAAACAGTAACGTGCCAGGACAGTAATTGGAAAACCATGTAATAACTTGAAAACGGAGAGGAATTAAAGGAAATAGTAGAAAGAGAAAATGTAGGGAACTTAAGTATGAATAACTTTGAAGAAGAAAATAAATTTAAATGAAGATCATAAAAATATGTAAATGGCTAAGCAATGGCTAAAATATTAAGAACTTACAATAACAACCATTTAAACTTACAAAACCCCAAAACTTCTCATAATTTAAATGGATAACAAGAGTGAAAGAAATTGGAACCTGAAGGGGCCTCCTGCCTCTCTCTCTCTCCTTACTTCTTCAATAACACCAAATGAACTTAACCAAACTCTCTCAAGAACTAGCAACAACAAAAGAGCTCAAAAATACATTATGAAGCAACCTCTTAACTCTCCCTCTCAACTACACCTCGTTCTCCCCTTTTATAGGCCTTGCAATAGCTCTATTTCTCTCTGTTCTACTCTCTGCCTAGCGTTTGCATCTGCTGGTGTGAACTGTAAAGCCGCTAAAGAAGTCGGCCTCCGCCAGCCTTTGGACGCGTGCGCTTTGACCGCATGTGAACAACTTGGCCGCCCACGAAGAAAACCTCCACCGTGTGTTGTTCTTGCCTCAGTGCACCCGCGTGGAACTACCGTGGAGACAGCCCTAGCCGACCTGCCGCCTTGGCCTTGCTTTGCATGCACGTTGAAGAGCCATCGTGGACCCGCCATGTTGCTGCGCTCTCCCTTTTCCTCACGTGAACCAGCCACAGCCAATTGATGTTGAGGCCTCCACGTGAAGAAGCCCTTATTCGTGAACGTTTAATATTCCAAGCCCTTCACGTGTTAACGTGATAAGTGTGTTACCAGATCTTTTATATATAAACATATGCACTAATTATGTATATATATATTATATATAAATATATGCTATATATTTAAATAGATCATATATATATAAACATATGTTATATGTAAACAAACTATTTTATGTTTTTTCCTTTTTGTTTATTCTTCTTTTTTTATTTGAATTATCGATATATATATAAATAGATAAATATATAGATATATATACATATATTATTCAAACATAGTATATATATGAGTATCTATCTATTTATATTTTTCTTTCTTTTTTCTTTTTCTTTCTTTTTGAATTAAAATTGGGCTTGGTCGGTCATGAGCTTTGACTTATTTTTGCTCAGACTTGTGGAGTTCTTGTCGAGTTCCTGCAAAATAACATATTTATTGATCAAATTATAATAATTTCATTAAACTAAGTATTTTGATCGAAAAATGATCTTAAGTGTGATAAGTGCATAATTACTAACATTAAAGCTCATAAAAAGTGTGAATGTCATAAATTAACTCATACAAATGCACACTTATCACCCCCCCCCCCCAACTTAGTCATTGCTAGTCCATTAGTAATGCAAACAATTTTAAAATTTAGGACCAACAAGAGCTTAAAATATCCATGCCTCATTTTCAGAGCATCTTTCATAGAGTTAACTAAAGATTAAGAATATGGAAGCATTAACACACACTAGCCCTAGATTTGGAAATTAAGGTACATGATCAAGAAGTCATCTTAAAGTTCAATAGCACTTGTGCATGTGTAATACTAAATTCACAACATAGACAATTGAGTCCCCCATTTGCTATTCTAAGCAAGTGCCCTTCAACCCTGCACTTCTTAATCAAAGCATTAAGTATATTAGCTTTTATCTGCCTTACTGCTTTGTCCCTTTTGAGATATCTTTTTTGTTCTTTTTTTTTATACACACATGATGCTGCACTACCCTTTACTATTTTACGCGAACCTCAACATGTCTTAGGTGAAGCAGGCCCGGTTACACAGATCAAGGTTCCTTTTTCTTTTTTACGCGAACCTCAACACGTCTTAGGTGAAGTAGGCCCGGTTACTCAGAATCGGAGCATTTTTCATGGTGTTTTTCTCAATTTTTTTTCAATAGATAACATGGCAGAAAGCTTATAAAAGATCTCTTTTTCAAGAAGTGCAGAATATCAGACAACATACCCAAAATAACAGAAGGCTTGTCATGCTTGTTTCCTTAGCGTGCAAAGTGATTTTTATTTTTCTAAAGTGCACGTGAACTTTAAAGAGATTCTTAGATCATTTTCCCATGGCTAGATGAAATAAATGTTCCATTATCCTTATATAGTCATTTCTATTCAAGAATTACTTTCAATGGAAGTATGAATCATGAAACTCAAAATGGGTCAATTGAAAAAAATGAGGTTGAAAAAAAATGAGGTTGTATATGAATGCATGTGCAACATGATTATGAATGTATGTGCAACATGATTTCCGTCCCCCCAACTTAAATGACATTATCCTCAATGGCATGAACAATATGGAACAATAGAACAATGTAGACATGATATGTTTGGGAAAGAACGGGACAACCTGATGTGTACTTCGACGGCCTTGGTGTTTGAGAGGCGGTACTTGGCTTTGAAAATCGGAGGAACAGAGTAAGCAATCAACTCTCTCCCCCCAACTTATCCTTTATTCAAATCTACAAAATAAACACAAAACCACAATAAAAACTTGGGTTGTCTCCCAAAAAGCCATTTATTATCACACAAAATTATTAAAGGTTTGGGTTGCCTCCCAAAAAGCGCTACATTTAACGTCGTCAGCCAGACGCATTGCAGTTCACTAACCAACAGGTGACATTAAGAATGAGCCACCAAGTGATCATATCCTTCGATAAATTCCAGACCTTGTACCATTGGAGGAAAAGATTATATGCATGTGCATGTGGGCTAGAATCATGTCAAGGTGGGTCTAAGAATTTGGATGGACCCCCTCGGTCAGAGAATGCTAGAGGAATTATCATATCTTCAATCATAAAATATTCCTCTGGACACTGAAGGTCTTTATAAGTGTTAAAACACATCAATGCGGACCTTAATGTCCCTTAACTTTTCTCCTTTATCCTCAATTGGAAAATTGTCAAGCATAATGTTGAGGTGATGAAGAGTAGGAGTGGGAGGAGTTTCAATGGATTCCACGAAAGGGCTAATGTCTAGGAGGCAAGGGATAGTGAAAGGGACGTGCTCCTCAACACACGGATGATCATAAAGTGCAAGTGGAATAGATCGATCGGATAGTTGCAAGATGTAAGGGATTTGTATAGAAGTGCCGAGATCAGGAACATGTAAACGATCGAGATCCTTCCCAAAATCAAGAGACACCCAATCAGAGTAAATTTTAAGTGGAGCACCCGGTTCCTTAATTACTAAAGAAGAATGGCTTATGGCCACGCTCAATTCTCTCTCCACACTCACATTTTCTTCGTTATTCACTTGGAAGGAGGACTCATCAAATTCAGGAAGGGAAAGTAATGGAATTTGATCATTGACTGGCAAATCCTCTTCTTCGCCCCCAAACTCAAGATCAACAGACTCATCATATTCCTCTTCACAAATGGAATGGGTTTTAGGCTTCTCAGGCTGCTCTTCCTTTAAGTCATCATCATAAAACTCCCCCATTGTTCTCTCAAGATCAAAAGGGATATGAGTGTTAGACTGGGGAATCATGGATTGATCATATGGACATTTATTGTCATCAAATGCAGGAAGTTGGTCCTCAAGACTTGTAGTGGAGCTGCTAGGCATTAGATCCACTTCCGATTCTACGATGTTTTTAGCAACCCGACTCACATGAGCTTCAAAGTTTTACAGTTGTTCCTGGAAGGCTTGTTGTTGAGTCTGGAAGAGCCGTGTCAATTGATCAAACATCTCCTCCTTATGCAAATCTGTGTATGGAGGAGATAGATAAGTGGGCTGAGAGATAGATTGTGATGGATAGTAATTTGGAGGGCACTCAGTCTGAGAATGAGGTGGTGGAGAGTGTATGGGTTGCCCTCCATAATAGGGTTGATCATAAGAATCATTTGGGTATGGGACCCAATTTTGAAAATCTTGTTCTTGAGGACTTTGGCCTTGATCCTGATAAGACTCCCAAGAAGAATCATGTTGATCTCTCCAACCAGAATTAAAGTTGTATGGACAAGAGTCAGAATAAGGTGTCGAGAGCTCTTGAGACATTTGGGTTTATCTTGCTTGGTCCATCCAAGAGAATGTTGGTTGATCTTCCCAGGTAGAGTTATAAGTATCTGAAGGTGATTCATAATAGGGCTGAAAAAATCGTTGATCATATTGGGCTTGCTCCGGGATGAAAGGTAGATCATGGCCCCCTTGAAAGAAATGAGTGGTTTGAACATGGTCCTGGATAAACGATGGAAACTGAGCCATCATAGGTGACGGGATCTCATTTTGAGCTGACCACGAGTATGGACTTTCATAATAGGTCGGGTTATTTTGGGTGAGAAATGAGAATTGGTCTGGGCAACCACCGTCATAATGGGTCGGGTTAGCCCACATGTGATCATTATCATGGTGACTAGGTGGTATGAAGTGGTCTTGATCCATGGCTAGAAATTGATCAAATTTATGAGCCAATTGGTCAAACATGTCTAATTTATGTGCCCAATCCATAGATGAAAATTATGCTCTCACCATTTTTTTTATATATTTTATATTTTTTTGGATTTTTATACAAACAAATTATTAAACAAAGTCCAACTTAGATTCACCATTAAATTTATCCACCGGTCAGGTAACAGGTGGGGAAGTGGGAAGCTCCCCTTGCTTTCACAAGGTCCTAATTAAGTAACCGCTTTCTCGCTTATAGCGTTTGCCGTTGACCTCTAACCTTAGACACTAGTTTCAAAGATGATAGTGAGCCCACGTTATACCTTTTTTGTGTTTTTATTTTTCTATTTTTTAGTTAGTGAACTGAGCTAGTCCACCACATATTCCCCTTTTTTTCTTTTTTTTTAAGACCATTCCAAAGTATGAAAACGATTTACATATTGAAAGTGAAAATAAAGAAACGAAATCTATGGAAAGAGGGTAAGAGTACTAACCTTAATCGCATTCCCTCGTTATTTATTTGACAAATAAAAAATAACAAGATTAGAAGATAAAGAAGACTTACCTCGGGGAGACACAACATTTGTTTTTGGCATTTTCAACATTTTCTATTTTTTTGTGCTTTTGCGGATCCTTTTATTTTTCTGCAAAAATAAGAGTGAACACCAATATATATACAAAAGAAAGCACAACGTTATCAACTTCAAATTCAAACCTCCCCGACAACGGCGGTAAAATTGATGGCGGGAAAACGCACGTCGTTAATACGCCCCGCTACCAAATTTAAATATCCGGCCCATAAATTAAATATAATAGTTAAGTGATGAGACCGAGTCGAATCCACAGAGAGATTTAGATTTAAAAGTTGAAGACTTTATATTTTTAAATTTGAAAATCAAGAGAATTGAATTGAAACTACCTTAGGAAGATTTAGATGTAATTTAGAAGAGGTGGAATGGATAGAAGAACACATGAAAAAATTATAATGAAAATAGGGTGAGTTAGGAAGAGAAATAACTTTAAAACCAGATAAAATTAGAAGAAGTGACAGATAACAAAGTTGAATATCAGAGGATTAGGAAAAAAATTAGTGAAGGGTGAAGAGACAGAAAATGAGAGGAAGGCAGTGAAAAATATGAAACACTGACATCTATTGACGTGGATGAACAGTAAACTCGCAAAAGATAGAACCGTGAGAAAATAAAAATAACTTAACAATGAAGAAGAATTAGAGGGAGTGATAGAAGAAGAAAATCTAGATTTACAAGAGAGAAATAACATTTATGAAGAACTCATAAATAAAAGAGGATTGGAAGGGCATGAAAACGGAGGAACAAAAGAAGGTATCAACTCGGATGAACAGTAATGTGCCAGGACAGCAATTGAAAAAACGTGTAATAACTTGAAAACGGAGAGGAATTAAAAGAAATGGTAGAAAGAGAAAATGTAGAGAACTTAAGTATGAATAACTTTGAAGAAGACAAATAATTTAAATGACGATCATAAAAGTATGTAAATGGCTAAGCAATGGCTAAAATATTAAGAACTTACAATAACAACCACTTAAACTTATAAAACCCCAAAACTTCTCATAATTTAAATGGATAACAATAGTAAAAGAAATTGAAACCTGAAGGGACCTCCTGCCCCTCTCTCTCTCCTTACTTCTTCAATAACACCAAATGAACTTAACCAAACTCTCTCAAGAACTAGCAACAACAAAAGAGCTCAAAAATACATTATGAAGCAACCTCTTAACTCTCCCTCTCAACTACACCTCGTTCTCCCCTTTTATAGGCCTTGCAATAGCTCTATTTCTCCTTGTTCTACTCTCTGCCTGACGTTTGCATCTGCTGGTGTGAACTGTAAAGCCGCTAAAGAAGTCGGCCTCCGCCAGCCTTTGGACGCGTGCGCTTTGACCGCATGTGAACAACTTGGCCGCCCACGAAGAAAACCTCTACCGTGTGTTGTTCTTGCCTCAGTGCACCCGCGTGGAACTGTCGTGGAGATAGCCCTGGTCGACCTGCCGCCTTGGCCTTGCTTTGCATGCACGTTGAAGAGCCATCGTGGACCCGCCATGTTGCTGCGCTCTCCCTTTTCCTCACGTGAACCAGCCACAGCCAATTGATGTTGAGGTCTCCACGTGAAGAAGCCCTTATTCGTGAAGAATTGTTAACGTTAAGGAACCTCATATATATATGCAGATAGCATTAATTAAAATTGAGTTAACGTTTAATATTCCAAGCCCTTCACGTGTTAACGTGATAAGTGTGTTACCATATCTTTTATATATAAACATATGCATTAATTATGTATGTATATGTTATATATAAATATATGCTATATATTTAAATAGATCTTTTATATATAAACGTATGCTATATGTAAACAAACTATTTTATGTTTTTTCCTTTTTGTTTATTCTTCTTTTTTTATTTGAATTATCGATATATATATAAATAGATAAATATATAGATATATATACATATATTATTCAAACATAGTATATATATGAGTATCTATCTATTTATATTTTTCTTTCTTTTTTCTTTTTCTTTTCTTTTGAATTAAGATTGGACTTGGTCGGTCATGGACTTTGACTTATTTTTGCGCAGACTTGTGGAGTTCTTGTCGAGTTCCTGTAAAATAACATATTTAAATAATGAGAAGTTTTCGGGTTCATGGGCTTTGTTTATTTTTCTTTTTTTATTTGAATTATCGATATATATATAAATAGATAAATATATACATATATATACATATATTATTCAAACATAGTATATATATGAGTATCTATCTATATATATTTTTCTTTCTTTTTTCTTTTTCTTTTCTTTTGAATTAAGATTGGGCTTGGTCGGTCATGGACTTTGACTTATTTTTGCCTTGTGGAGTTCTTGTCGAGTTCCTGTAAAATAACATATTTATTGATCAAATTATAATAATTTCATCAAACTAAATATTTTGATCGAAAAATGATCTTAAGTGTGATAAGTGCATAATTACTAACATTAAAGCTCATAAAAAGTGTGAATGTTATAAATTAACTCATACAAATGCACACTTATCAACGGGGACTTATGGAGGTCCCGGATAAGATCACCTAGTCGACCCCAAGGAATATGGGGGCGAGAGGATCACTAACCAAAGTAGGAATGCAAGTATGATATGCAATACATGGCCCTATGTGCACCAGAGTGCATTCAAAAATCTAGGATAAAAGTGAAAAATGATGGCAAGATTTAATTATGCAAACATAATGATATGAGTGCAAATAATATATGAAAATGAAGATAATACAAAGGACAACAAGGTAGGAGCAGGAAACAACACAATCGGAACCCGGAAGGCAAAGAAATCATCAATGCAAGACATACCTGTGAATCTGCCCCTGAACCTGCATGCAGATTTTATGCACAAAATGTAAAAATGGAGACAAGATTTGACTATGCAAACGTGACCCAAATAATTCAAATAAAATATGGATGGAAAGATAATATAAAGGACTATTCAATGGGCCCAAGAACAAAGCAACCGGACCTCGGGAGGTCAATTAAATCCTCTAAGAAAATTGCCCCCGTGACCCTGTGAATCTGTCCCTATGCCTGCGTGCAGATTTTATACACAAAACTCTAAAATGATGACAAGATTAGACTATGCAAATGTGACCCAAATAATGTAAATAAATAATGGACGGAAAGACAATACTAAGGGGAACAAGATGGGACCAAGAACAAAGCAATCAGATGTCGGGAAGGCAATTAAATCATTAAGCAAAAACTTACCTGTGAACCTATCCCAAAGCCTGCCTACAGACTTTATGTAGAAAGTGCTAAAATGATAGTAAGATTAAACTATGCAAATGTGACTCAAATGATGCATATGATATATGGATGGAAAGACAATACAAATGGCTACACAATAGAACACAAGTCAGTGCAATCGAACCCCGGGAGCAAAAGTTATGTCTCGACGAACATGGCCCCGTGAGTACTGCGCGCAGACCTACCAGACTCAGAAAGTGGTCTACCAAACAACAGTTTTTGAAGCCCTTGCGGTCTACCAAATGGCCGCTAGGGGACCAGAGAGTCCCTAGCGGTCCAGTGACGACCGTTAGGCCCGCTAAGCGGTCCTGGAGGCGACCGCAAGGCCCGGACAGACCTGAAAATGCCCAGAACAGTGGGAAAGTGAAGGAAAAGCTATCTAAACATGCACAAACCAACACCCAACTTGTAAAAAGGCATGAATAAACGTGATGGGCACTAGGTGTCCCACCGTGATCGTCAAAAAATTATAAATTATTTAATAAACTACCCCGCCCTTTAAACTAACTATGCTAGTATATGCATGAAGCATGAACATGCATGAAAGTATGATGAACAAAGCGTGATGAATAGATAGGAAAACGTACCGTGATCGTCACCAAGGATTTAATAATGCCAAAGGATGAAGATATGAGAACGGCGCCGTGTACCTTGGAAAAGGATGAAGACTTGATCATGCTTAAGAACCGGACGCGGGGAACTTGTGGAATCAAACCTCTTCTCCTTCCAGCTGGCTAGATGAAGAAGGCCTCACGTTCATTTCATGCTTCTCTTGCAAAACATAGCCAAAATAAGGATAAAAATCCATTAGAATATGCATGTAGTATCAATCCCGTAGTGATGAAATAGGGGTAAAGATTGAGGGAGAACGCACCGGGGGAGGGTTTTAACCCCTGTGGAAGGGAGAAAATAATAGGTGTGTGTTGTGCATGCATAGGAACAAATAGAAGGAGAAAACACGCAGTACAACTGCGGGGAGAGGCGACGCAATATGGAGAAAAATGCAAAACGTGCAGAAAACTGTGCAGTTGGGATGATTTGTTATTTTGAGAGAGTTAGAACTAAGAGTACAGACCACGAAATCAAGCCCAGAAAGATGGATGGAAATCTAATACTTCCCTCTTCAAGATAGAGTCGAAGTTGTGAACTGGAGATGCAGCATGGCTTCGCCCCACGTCCAAAAAGAGCCCCCCGTCGCCACTACGAATTGGGCAGTTTATATAGAGCTTGCAGAAAAAGCCCCAACTTTCTCTCACGATTTACAGAGATATAGTCCAAGATAAATCGAGTTCTATGGATCAAACTCGAGATAATATTAAGGACAAGAGATAGAAACAAGTGGGACTCAATTTGGAGGAGGATTCTAGAAGTTATGGCTCTTGGAAGGAGGGCCCATCGCACAGAAAATAGGAGTTTGACTTGCACTAGGACGCATAAACCCAGATCATTTGACCATGATTCTGAGAGATATAGCCAATGAAAATTTGAGTTCTATAGATCAAACTCGAGATAATCCAAAGGACAAGAGATAGAAACAAAGGGTGATCAATTCGGATGAGTATTCTAGAAGATATGAGTGATTGAAGAAGCTAGGCCACAGCGGATAGAAAACTGGGCAGAGTCCAGTGCGGGCTGGACTCTTGCCCAGCAAACGGTCGGTCGACCGACCGTTTGGCAACCAAGAGCACCTTTTGCGATTTTGGCCTCCGGACACCCATTTGACCTCCGAATTGGCCCGGAACGTGCCCGAAAGTTGGAAAATTGAAGATAAGACCTTCCAAGGCTAAATGGGCTTGAAAAAAAAAAGAGAAAATGGGCTTGAGATGGGCTCAAAGAAGGCTCTAAAACAATGGTTAATTCATAGCATCATGAAGATAAATAAGAGAAATAACGTGACTTATGGGCTAAAATGGGTGTCAACACTGGCGTCTAATCAACGTGTACCTCTATGTCAAAAGATATGGATTACACCTGCATGTTCAAATGTTTGTAAAGAAAAAGAAGAAACCAGTTATAACTTAACCCTGAAAAGTTCTAAGAATTTGTTTAACCACAATACATGTTCTACGCTCTCCTGAGAACTTCATTGAATGTTAGATAAAGATAGACCACTCTGACATGATCCATGTATGTCTGATTTATTGCTATTAAAAGCTAATACAAACCTCTTCAAAGAGTAAAGCTGCTATACTCTAACTTTCATTACTCGTAAATTAGATGTTAATCAAGGCTACATTAATTGAATTCTTATACTAATAGATTATGAGCTTTGTATGGTTGACTAACGAGAGATTATTCAGTTTGTCATCTGATCCTCTTCCCTATGCCATTTCTCTTCTCTTCACATTTGCTATCTTATAGCTATCCTTCATCTGCCTCCCTTACCTTATCATCTCCAAGCAAGACATGACATCCAAAGTGCTCTTTTTCACGCTCCTCTTTTTACTGATGGCAAAGGGGGAGAGTAGTTCAGTAAGGGGGAGATTTAGTGAGGGGGAGAGAATGGGAGAGATCTGTTAAGATTAAAGGTGTTTTAGTTGGAGGGTCTATGGCTAGAGTGTGAGATAAAGGGAAATTGTTTTTGTCTGCTTGACGGACTGTCTGCTTCTGCATCACCATGTCTGCATTGTCATCACTTTAGAAGTATTGTCATCATTTGATTTTCTAGTGTTGCCATCATCAAAAAGGGGGAGAATGTTGTGTCTCCTCTGAGTGTGATGAGTGGTCAAAGGAAAGGGAAAGTATTGTATCTCATATTATTTTTGATGATTGGTTATTTCCCTTAGTGACCAAGTTTTGATGTTGGCAACATAAAATGTTTTTATGATAAAGTTTTTAATGATTGGCAACTTAATGTTGTGTTGGTCTGCACACAAAATAAAGTCGATGCACATTCATGTTTTAGTCATCTAAGGTCGATGCACATAGTGTATCGTGTACACACAGGTCAGTGCACTTTGTCATAATGCATCATATAGGTCGGTGCACATCTTTGTCAGCCATCATCTAAGGTCGATGCACATATTGCATCGTGCACACACAGGTCGGTGCACTTTGTGCTCATGCACATTAAGGTCGATGCACATTATGCACATCACACTAAAGTCAAGTCTATGCACATTGGACCTAGTTCTCAGGTCGATGCACATCTGGTACCTTGAGCTATAAGGTCGGTGCATCTTTTACAAGGTCAACGTAAGCAACCTAGCGGTTGAAGGTTAGGTCGAGGCTAGTGACCAAGCAACTGGACCCGAGGTTGACGCATGTGTTCACTAGGTCAGTGCAGGTTTCACTAGGCATATGCTAGGCGTTAACCCTTGCAACACTAAGTTTGTGCACATGCATTCTCTGAAGTCTAAGCACATGAATAAGAAGGTCTGTGCATATGATGAATCAGGGTCGATGCTCATCTATTTTTCAAGTCACTAAGTCTGAGCATCTTAATCCATGTTTTAAGGTTCTTTCAGAACACTCATGAGACAAGTCTGAGCATATGAATGGTCTTAGTATTTTCCAAGCATGAACTTATGTGCATAAGGGGTTTGACTAAATACTTTATCTCCTATTGGCAGGAATTTCATCAAACACATGAAGGGCAGAACTCATTAAGTCTCAAGTGAGCACGTGAGCTCGAACTAAAGTTGAGGCACGTGATCCCAAGTCACCCAATGATGGGCACATGTCTCCAGAATAGCAGATTGTTGGCGCGTGATCCAAGGCAGATGCGTCCAGAAGAATCTGACACGTGGATCAGCTCACTTATCTGCACTTGACGCATGTCGTCTCCGATTAGGCAGGAACGAGCCCTCCACACGCCCAATGCGTGAGCTCGTGGGTCCCCAAGCCTGAAGCTATATAAAGCCCTTCTACGATCGGAGCAAAGAGGAGAGAACAAGAGAAAATCCAGAGAAGATAGCCAGAACCTGGAAGAGAGAAAGAGCAGAAGAGCCAAGAGGGTAAGAGAGAGAGAGAGAAAAACTCTGAGAGAAAAGAGAGAGAGAGCAGAGAAGAAGAAAAGAAGAGGGATGAGAGAGAAAGAGTTAAGAGAGCTGAGTGATCTTTTTGGTTCGTTGAGGAAGAGTGTCTGTCTCTGATTTCTGGATCAAATCCAGAGTCAGACTGCTCTATTGTTAGAGCTACATTCCTTGCGTCTGCAAGTTATTTTCCTTCGTCGTCTATTTTTCTTCATCATTTGTTTCCGTTTTCAATTTCTATTTTAAGCTGTGAATCAGCGGGATAGCAAGCTGTGGTGCTCAGCCGTTGCGAGGGTGTTCCTCGGACAGCAAGCTGTAAGGCTCAGCGGTGTGTAGGGATGTCAGTCCCCAAAGTTGTGGATCAGCGGTGCTTAAGCTGTGTGACAGTAGGAAGCCTCGCTCGGTTGAGCAAGGGTTGGACGTAGATCTCTAGCTTGAGATCGAACCACCTTAAAATTGCCGTTGTCTCTTGATTGATTGAATTCTCTAATATTTATCTCCATTTAGATGAATGCTTAGGCTCATGAAAAGTTGGTGTGAAACTGTCAATCTGAATGTTTATCTACTATGCATGCTTAGTCTTTCTTTGTCCATCAGAATTTTAGGAATCTCTTCAGTGGTATATCACAAGTTCCAGTGAGAAAGATAGGTCACGCCTATCCGGACCATTGACTCTTGCATGAGGAGATCTATGATCCCCAAGCTCCGCCTTGTACCATACTGAAGAAGATTGATAATCTTGCTATCATCTTAGTTGATTTCAGATTTTCAGTGTTTCCTGTTTTCATTCCTCATAATATTTGTTGATCTGAGCAGTTCATTTTAATTGCTTATTAGTTCTTTTAAAATTGCTATAGACTTGATTTCTGGGTTAAATCTATTCACCCCCCTCTAGATTTGTGTCCATACGGTCCATTCGCTCCACATAAATCACTTGGGCATGCTAATCAAGAAATAATGATTCTTCCGTGTACCCAAAAACATGGTCTTGGTCTTCACAAGGTATCCAAGACATTCATAAGGTCAAAGGTCGACCAAAGGATCATAATCGGGTCGATCTAGGACCAAAATGGCAAAAAAGGGTGAACAAACCTGGTCGCGGCTGTCACCAGGCCGCTACCTACAAGTAGAAACAAGTAGCGGTCATGGCCAAATCGCCATCTGCAAAGAGAACCAGGTAGCGGTCATAGGTAAACCGCTACCTACAGGAGAGGAAGGTCGCGGTTAACAGAGGACTGCTACCTCCAAACAGTGACTAGGTCACGGTCAGAAACAGATCGCCACCTACCACGAACAGGGGATACATGAGCATAAAGGAGTGAGTGGCGTCGATGCTTCACGAAGCGGACTCGACGCAAACCAGATCGCGATTGCAAGATGACCGCTACCATCAGGTAGCGGTTCTCAAAGATCGCCATCTACTGGGTGACACGATAGGCTGGTAGCGGTTGGGTGATAACCGCTATCATCAGGCCGGTTTCCCAAGTCGCAGTTCCAGCCCAATCGCTACCTAAAGGTAGTGGTTAGTTGCAAGACCGCGACCTCAACCGCCTTACCTATACTACATAAAAGAAGATCGCGATTCCAACTGGACCGCTATCACTAGACCGACCGCGACTTACTTCCCCTCCGAAGTTCCCAAAACCTCGCAAAACTTGATCGTTCCACGCCCCAATCATCCCAAATGATGGGGAAAATAATGGTAAACCCATTACAAGGCTTCCACAAGCCGGAAGGAATCCAGAAAACTACAAAACAACAAGGAAAAGGGTGATTTCATCCAAATGCCCTAAAACACATCACATGAACATTCGGCCTCATACCGGCCTCAGATCTCGAGCAAATACTACCAAATGAACAGGAATCGCATCCCGACATGTCAAGGGTTCGAGATCTACCATTAGAATCGAAAAACATCGCCTAGAATGGCGAATTCGTCTCACACACCCCATAACATGCTTTTTGCCCTAAAATGGGAAAACCCACTCAAACTCATGCTAATCGGCACGAAATCGCTAGGGAAGGCAGGACAAAGATAGAGAATCCATCCCCCTACCTCCACCGACGATCTCCTACGCCGAAAACACAATTTTCACACGAAAAATGCCGCTCAAACCCTGCCAACGCTTCAAATCCACGAATGGGATCGCATCGTGCCACGCCTCGATCCTTACGCCATCCACGCTCCACGTCGGCTCCCCGTCATCTCCACTTCGTCCCACACCTCCTCCGTCGGCCGTCGGAGTAGAGGGGAAGAGAAGAGAGAGAACGGACGGAGAGAGTGAGAACGTGAGTGAGAGGAGAGAGAGAGGGTGGTGAGGGTTAAAAGGAAAAAGGAAATAAAATATTTAGAAAATATTTCTGGGCTCGAAATTCCAAAAAATCCAAAAAATGAAAAAAAAATTACCTCCGCGATCCCGGAGTCTGAAATATCGACGGTTCACCTTCCATGGGGATTTGAAGATAAAATAGCCCGAAAATCCAATTAAAAGGCTAAACTCCACTTGGGACCCACAAAAGTGCTCTGAAAACTCTCGGATTTCGATCCGAAAGATCCAGGGTGTTATACGATGTAAGTGCGTCAAAGGCACGGATAGACACAGCCTAAAAGAGTGATCTGACGCACTTTATCTGTGAGGGCTGGCATGTCATGTAGCTGTGATTGGGTGCTGCAGTGCACAGGTCGATCTGGCACGGACCTACGTGCATATTCCCCTTTTCAGCCAAGTGAGCCGGCGATCCTTGGACAGGTTGATCAGGCGCCCCCCCCCCCCCTAGCGGGGCTGATTCGGAGCGAGCGGGCAAGCGCAACCTGTTAAGTCGGTCCGACGTCCTTCGATGTAATGATTCAGCACTCCCTTTTGTGTGATTGAGCTGGCGTTGAACCGTGCCTGAACTAGTGTGATCCAAACAAATGGTCCGACACCACCCTCAAGGGGATGATCTGGTCTGATGACGTCCTTGCTCCCGGGTTCTTTTTTTTTTGGCTTTGCTCCGGTGGTCTGGTCAAGGTTTCTCTGGTTTTCTGCCCCTCTCGAAACATCCGGGCAATCCCGGTCCCTTTGTAGGCTAGCCCTCGGGGATATGGGGCTACGGATATCTCGGTACATTGTCGTTCTGGCTGCGTCCGAATATTTAAGGGACCATCTCAGATTTTTTTGGGATGTGCACCCGATATCCACCTCCCAAACGCCTTGGGTCTAGGGGAGGTGCTGTCGAAATTTCGGTAGAAATCCGGATCGGCAAAGAAACTGACGATAAAAAGGGGGAAAGAGATAAATGAAATGTGGTGATAACGGAAGACGAATGATAAAACAAAAATAAAAATGATAATAAAAAAAAGATGCTATTAAATCGGCAAAACATTTGGTCCCACAAACATCTCGGGGGTGGACAAACTCAAAAGCTGATTCCAAAGGGAGACTAAGTTGTGAACTTAAGCCCAAGGCTGTTAGTTTTTTTTTAGAAAAAAAAATCCCCAAGCTTAAAAATCAGAAGTGCAATTGAAGGGGAGGGTTCATTTCTTTCTACAATGTCTACTTCGAATGGTGTAAGAATTGCTAACCCTGAAGAGAACTCAGAAAAGAAATTTCTGGAAGCTAGATTTATCTCAAATAATTCTGAAGTGAAAGAAAGTAGATCGGGGTCTCCTCTTCCTTCATCTAGCATTGTTGCATCCAAAAGAAAGATGAATTTTGTTGTTGGGCAAGATGTGGATGCTAAAGAAAAGGTTACATCTTTTGAGAAAGTTAACATTGAAGAGAAGCACTTGTATCTTGGTGATTATCTTGGGGAAATGGTTTCTGATGGTGTTGAACCACAAAGATCAAGTCGTAGAATCTAGCCAACCTCAAGGTTACTAGAAGGGCTTCAAAGTTCCATCATCGCTACAAAAATTCCCAGTCTTTTACATGAGAAGGGCGCTAGGGCCTCTCATCAGAATGCAGCAACTTCCAGAGGGAATATCCAGGGCTGATTGCATTTTCTGTTGTAATATTCCTCTCATGACAAAAAGGAGTCTTGTACATAAGAAATGCAGTTTAGGGGGCGACCTCTTAGTCTTCATTTCACTGTTCGCAAGCAGTAGCACTGTGAACGGCAGATGTCTCAATTGCATCCTTCAGAGCGTCTGTCTTTGCCTTTTCAAAAAAAAAAGAAAAAAGAAAACTGGCGATAGGGTCGAAAGCCTCTGTCGACAGAGGTGAAGCTCAGTTGACAGTGGTGAAGCTCTATCGACGGAGGTGAAACTCTTTCGACAGAGGTCTACCTCTATCGACAGAGGTGAAGGGCCGGTCGACAGAGGTAAAACTCTGTCGACCTGTTTTTCGGGACCCCTGGCCCGTCAAAAAAAAAGAAGGAAAGAAAAAAGAAAGGGAGAAAATGTATGAAATAAGAAGAGGGGAGGAGGATCTGATAACCCCCCTTAATCTATTAGACTAAAGCCATAACGATGGACACCAAACAAGAGAGTTCAGGTCGACTATTTTTTTTGCTTCAGTTGACTATTTTCATTTTTAGTCGACTGGTCTGCCAGTGGGTCGACCTGTCCCTAGCTCAGGTCGACACACTAGCAGACTAGGTTGACTGATTTGCATAATCAGTCGACTGGTCTGCCTATGAGTCTGCCTGCCCCCAGTTCAGGTCGACACACCAGTGGGCTCGGTCGAACGATTTACATTTTCGGTTGACTGCTTTGGACTTTCAGTCGAGGTCAGTTGACTTTCTCCCTATTCAGGTGGCACGTTGGTAGACTCATTCAACTAATTATCATCTTCAGTCGACTGAGTTTTTTCCTCTTTGGTCGACTGACCTGTCGGTCGGTCGACCTACTCCTTGACCCAGGTCGACTCACCAAGGGATCGTCATCTTCAGTCGACTGATAATACATGATCTAACAAATATATATATAATAATAATAATATAATATTAATAATAATAACATTCAAAGAACCAACGGTGTCTGATCCGGGGCCCCTCATCCCCTAGACCTTGTGTGAAGGGAATATAAATGATGCCCTCGCAAGCCAGACTTGGATCTCGGGAACCACCCCGCCATAGCCATGGCCTAACTTTGCCTTGGGCCAACAACTCTTCGAATCTGACCTGTCCTCACCGGGATTCTTCCCACTCCTTTTATTATCAAATATCAAACTTGCCGCATTTCTGGCAGATATTCACCATAAAATATATTCATGTCTTCGTCATGCTTTCGACTCGGAATACTTTCCGAACTTGAAATGGAAGATGAATAAAAGAAGTGGCTCACTACAAGAAAAGGCGGTGTTTGCGACGACCTCACTCCGTCGCAAATCCGTCTGAAATTCTGTTACAAAATCCTTTTCAGATGGATTTGGGACGGATTTGGGACGGAATATGGCCGTCTTATATTCCTAGTTACAAATTTCAGATAGATAAAATTCCGTCCGAAATTTCAGAATCAGACGGAAACCGTTCCATCTGAAATTCCGTCGCAAATAGTCCATCTGAAATACCGTTCCAAAATCCTTCTGAAATTTCAGACAGAAATATTATGTCCATAGATCTGTCGCAAAATTCAGATCTGGAATTTCAGACGGACAAGGTGCATCGCTTTTTCCGTCGTAAACTTCTGACAGATCCGTCATAAAATCCATATGAAACTTTTTTTAAATTTTATATAAAAACATGAGTTTCAGACAGACTGAGGCTCGTCCCTATTTCTGTCGCTAATTATAGACAGATCTGTCTCAAAATCCGTCCGAAATATTTTTATTATTTTTTTAAAATTATATTTTTTAAAAAAATCTGTTTAATTAAAAATACATCAAACATTACAATCAAATCAACGTACAGAAAATAAAACACATAAGAAACTCAACAAATATCCTCCAGATCGTCCATATCCTCATCCTCCCCGCCCTACTCATCTCCTCTGTCGTCGCTCGCAGAAGAATCCTCCTATATTAAAAAAATAATAGCATTCATTCATAGACAAAAAATTAGTGCGAAGATAAATTAAATATTTTATTAGATTACATAAATTCAAATCAAATATAATATCAAATCGATAACTGCATAGATTATAGACCCCAACTAACCAAGCTCTCATCAGTATTTTAAATTAATTATATTTAGAGAATGTAATTCTGAGCGCCGAGCTCAAACCGGATATCCAAATTAAAATCTGTCAGTTCTCATAAGTCACTTTCATCTGTCAGGTCGTGTTGGAACGATCGGCACTCCGATCAGACTGGTATTTCAGATTTTAGACCACATCATATAGACATTTTTAAAAAAAGAAAGAAAATTCAATTTTAAAAGATAGAGGATGAACAAGAAAGAAAAGGTGGGGGAGGGAGCATGAGATGCTACTTAGGAGTGTGATCGCGAGAGGAATTACCTCAAAATAAGAAAGATGATCGCAGAGAATACCTTGTAAGCGGGTGAGATGCGGATCCAACTTCCTCCTCCAACCGGCCGGCCGATGAAGGGGGTTTTTAGATTGATTACCCTTGAAAAGATAAGTAAAGACAAATAAAGAGAAATGGATTAGAAAACCAAGTGTAGTATCAAGGTTCTAAAGAAATCCACCAATGCAAATTAAGCATGAACACACGTTATAGTTTCTTTTAAACCCCTAAGAGGAACAAGAGGTGGGGGAGATATGTATGCAAAGGGGATATAAAAAAAGTTCTAGGATAAACTAAGCAACGTGATGGAGATGCTGATATGCAAAGAAACTAGAGAGAATAGTGAAAGGAAAGGGGAGTCTCTCTTCTGCGCTTATAAGCAGAGCAGAGGGAGAGAAGGAAAGAGCTCAGGCTTTGAGCTTTGCCACGGAACCAACAACAGCACCACAGCCCCTGGCAATGGCAGCAGGGAACGGCACAGCAGCTTGACAAAAAGAGCTATCGCCCTCAGAGGAAGAAGAATTGCCATGACAAGAAGACTTTCTGCCAGCCGAAGAAGCTCTCAAGGATCAACCAGGATGCGTAAGGTCCTTCGCATGGAAAACTGTGGGGTATTTACAGAGATGAAGATCCTTATTCTAACAAGATTAAAACAAGGAAAATGATTTCTGAACGTGGATCTCCTTTCAACGATCGGTCATGGAGTTAAAACGAGGAAGGACACTATCTGCGAAGGTTGCAGACGAAGAAGAGACGGAATGAAAATGGCGACCTTGAGACGGTCGCTCTTATAAACAGCGCCCCTGGGACTACTGCTATTTCCCAGAAACATAAGACATCACGAGACGGTTTGAACAGCGATCGACTGAAGAGGCGTTCATTAAAGAGCACCCGTCGATAAGGGCATTATTTCTTAGAAATTAATTCAGAGTAGAAATTGGAAAGAATCCGAAATAGCACCCACGCACATGGTCGTTCATTAACTTGATTTAAATAGCGCCCATGTCATGGTCACGAATTTCAAAACAAAAAAATAAAAATAGAAAAACCCACTTATTAAACCAGTAACGAAGTCGACTTTGGGGCATTATGCAGTAACATGAAATTTACTCAACGTAGCATCGATTTTGGCGTGTCTACAGCTGCTCCACCTTGGCGTCTTCTTTGCAAGGGAGTGAGAAGGGATGAAGTGTAATGGAAATGAAACAGAGTGAAAGTGAAATGAAGCGGAATGAAGCAAGAACGGACTGAAAAGTAGATGCCAAGGTGTGATGTGACACACCTCCGACGCTAAATGCTGGAAATCTTTCCATGGTTCTGAATGAAACAACTTCGGATGATTACAAGAAAGCAACGATTGTCTGGATGAGAACTAAGCTAATAAAAATGTGCACGAGGGCATAGAAGGAGAGACACCATTAGAGAGCGATTACCAGCCAATGTGGACGTGCTACAATCAAGGTGAATTTACAGGAAAATAAAAGAAACTAGATAGGAATCCAGTCGAAAGATGCTTTCAAGGAACCAGCCTGAGCGACCTCAAATAGAACACAGTACTTGATTTAGAATGGAATATCTCATGTCAATTCAAATCGTGAGTGAGCGGCCCTCATTACGGACTTAATATGAGGATTTTCAACATTAAGCTCAAAGTCCTACATGATGCATGCTGGGCTAAAAGAAAAATAAAAATAAATTAAAATAGAAAATAATCAAGGATAATATTGCTAAACCATCTAGACTAGGTCAGGAATCCAATTCTCTGAGCTGACACTAAGCGGAAGCCCGTTTGTCCACGCATCATCTCAGAAAGTGGAACCGTCGTCCCAAGCCTTAGATGACCCAACGGCCTATCCTTGCGATTAAGACCCCCCTGGAATTATCACTGTTTTTGATGAAGGGGAACTCAAATTCTAGGTTTATCAGAACCACAAGGTCCTAGATATACTCTAATAGAGTAGATAGCTGTTGTACCCAGACTATTTCCCAGCCAAAATACCCAGAAATAAGGGCTTAGGCATTTCCTCGAACACCTTCAAGACACGAGCTACCCAGCCCTTTCTATAACCCTGCAGGTCCCCACAGGGGTCCCAACCAACTTGCCGTGACACACGGTGACACAAGCAATTGTCCGGGGTCAACCCCGGCCACTCTCATACGGGCCTTGCCCGTACCCGACATGGCCACCCGGGCCATCCCGGGGACACTCCGACTACAAGCCGCGTCACGTGGCACCCAGTGAAAAGGCCAAGGGCCTACTCCGAGACACTTCATTCAACCCTCCAAGGTCAAAGGGAGACCCGAGCAAGTCAACCACATGCTTTGGAGGCCCGCAGCACGTGCATACGGCTCACACACATGTGTTCGGCATTCTGCCAAACACCTTGTGGGCACACATATTTCAACCCTTCTACACCAACCCGCGGGCCACCCCGTGATTCCAGTACGCCAATTGGGTCCTACAACGACCACCCCCAGCAAGTTGGGGTCACCCCTAACCTCAGACACGTGGCAACACGCCACTCAACTTAGCTCTTTGGCCAACTCGAGGCTACCCCGCCAACCCGCCGGACATCATGGCATGTAGCACGAGGCAAGGCCCATGGGCCCAAGATGCCTCCTTCCAGCCCCTATGGACTTCTACCCTTGGTCCTAGGCCAAATCCAAGGCCCGTCGGCCATTTACGCGGCTCGTTCGGCAACCCGGGGTGTGTCAGGCATTTGCCCGGACACCTTGCGAGCCGCCACTACAACTCAAAGAACAACGGCCCCACGGGCCCATGCCAGCCTCCCGAAGGTCAAAGTCCATCAAAGGACATCCCCAGGCAACATGAGAAGACCTCGGGGGCCATCCCTTGGGGTTACGGCCAGCCCGGGGCCAGTTCGCCCCGGGGCATGGCCGGCCGCGCCCTCCCTCTAGCCCGGTGGTCCCACGATAGCGCTCAACCCCGGTTCATCCAATTACGGTCCTATGATGCGATTCGTGTGCCGTACCAGTCCGAGAAGGTGACACGCGGACGTGGAAGCGCAAAGCGACAGCACGACGGGCTCGTCCTCAAGTCAACGCACACAAGTCTCCACAAGCTGCCACGTATCCTTCACCCACTTGTCCTTTTATTCCTTAGCCAAATTAAAAAAGAAAAAGGCCAAAAATGGGATTTTATAGGGTGGGGACCAGCCCCCTCTCTCTCTCTCCTTGCGAACCCGCCTAAACCCCCATTCAATTCAAAAAAAAATACTTTTTTTAAAAAAGAAAAAGAAGCTGGTCCGCCTAAACCCTTGGGGGTTTAGGTGGACCAGCCAGGCCCCCTGGCTGGTCCGCGTAAACCTCATTCCCCCCTCTCTCAGTTCCGTAACACCCAGTGACACTATTCACTTGGGTTTATGCGGACCAGCTCACCCCCCCTTAGCTGGTCCGCGTAAACCCTTTGTGACCCTTCAGCTTCCCCTATAAATACCCCTTAGGAGCTCAAGGGGTGGAGCATCTAACACAAGGCATCCAGAGAGATACACAAGATCGTCCGACACCCGGCAGGCACAAGACTTCGAGCGCGGCTTCGAGCAGCGAGCTAAGGAGAATTGTGTGTGGGTGACTTGTTCGGCGATCTCATACGCCGGGGGTATGTCGTTCGCACTCCCCTTACGCCGTATGTAACCGTCACATGCAAGTCAACACCCACCGTATGTGAGACATCATGATACGAGCGGACATCCCCTCATGCCGGGATTTCCCTTCGCACGCCCGTCGGTCGCAACCACACGCGTGCCATGACGTTATGCTCACCCGTAGTCACGAGGCCATGTCCGACTGCTCAATCTGAGTCACGAACGACCCTCGCCTAGATACCAGATCGACGTATCTCCTCAGTTACCCAGTCATAGGCCCCCGTTCGGCAACGCGGTCATGGCCCACATCACGGGAGGAGCTCTCTGTAAACGCAGAGGGTCGGTCGCGATGGCGCCGGTCGCCCCAGGCCATGTCTTCTCGGTCTACCATCTTGGGGCGGAGTCTTCCTCAACTCCTCCGAAAAAGCATCGCCATGGCCGTAGAAGTAGGCGACTCACTACTGCAACCAGCAACTTCGGCAAGACGGTTCTTGTCGCTGATTTGCGGATCCATCTCGATGGGGGTGAACCAATCATACCCCAGGAACGGACCATTCCCACCATCCCCACCTCTAATCGCTTTGGCCTCTTGCGTCAAACACGAGAGGATGGGGCAAAGCTTAAAGAAGCAGGTTCCTCGGCATTAGCCCGGGGGCACCCACAGCAGCCAGGCATACGGCCTCCCAAGACAACTCATCGGAAAAGTGGCGACAAGGGAGATCAGCAACCTGACCTGAGAAGAATCTGGGTTACCCCAGAAGAAGCTCAAGCCATTGGAAGGGCGCATATCACAAACTCCCTCCGAGCACTCAGACGCGGCATCAGACGGGATGCGGCTGGCCTTACAGTAGCACCGTCTGACGATGCCCAGTCACCCAATGTTCCCCGCACAAGTAAGCGGAGGCAAAGGCGAGCCCGTCCTCGGGCCCTCCAGCAACCTGTTCAGGGTTCTCCTCCGACTAACATCGGGAGTGAGCCCCCTCCGCAACGCATCTTGGTCTTCGACAGACTAGGGACGCCTGTCCGCCCCGAGCGACATCCACGGAGGAAGCGGATGGCCCAGTTCATCAATGATGCGGTTCGAGTGTTCGCGTGCTACACCACCGGACACCAGCCAGACACCCAGCCTGATGACTTGAACCAGCCTCTGTCCCACTTCAGGAGGCCACGCCACCATGCTCTGCCGCCTCCTCAAACAGGTCACATCGGCACTTCTGCCAGACGGCAGGCGTCGAAACGCGCAGAAGAGGTCCCGTTGGAAGATGTGACCCTCCTATCAACACAGAGCCAGTCAACAACGACCCTCCTACGAATGAGGTTCGAGAAGTGACCCTCGAAACTCTCATGAAGGAGAACCAGCACCTGAAGGCCCTCCTGCAAGACCTCCTTCAGGAGCGAGACCTTCATCCGCAGCAACCTGACAGGCCTCAGGCCGAGCATCGGTACCCCCGGTTGCTCGCGATGCTGCCAACACCTCTGCGAAGATTGCCCGAACCCCGTTGGCAACTGGGTTTGGCACGCCCCCGGTTGAGGCTCATCCACGAGCCTCCAATACGCCAATGCCATAGAATCTCTTGGCGCAACGCCAAATAATCGAGCGCATCATCGAGACAAAGCTCGCCCAGTATGGCGAAGGGGCGGTCACCGTGGATCTCTACAGTGTACCCTACCCGCTCCACCACTAGCTGAAGAAGCTTCCTCCATAGTACTCCAAGCCCCCGAAGCTGCAAAAGTTTGACGGGCAGGGGTCGCCACACGAACACTTGGCCTACTATGTTACAGCCATGGGCGAGTTAGCGTTGGATGAATCATATCTCCTCTGCTACTTCGGCACGTCACTCACGAGAATGGCCTTCCAATGGTATTCCCGCCTGAAGCCCAACTCAGTCATCAACTGGGCCAATCTCTATAAGAAATTCCTCGACCGCTTCCAAACGGCTGAGCGAAAGGTCTCCCTAGCCGAACTCTGTTCTCTTCGGCAGAAAAGGGCGAGGGCGCCCTCGACTTCATCAAAAAATGGCGAGACCTCAGTATGAGGTGTGTCAATCCACCCGTTTAAGAGGACGCCATCACCATATGTCGTCGAGGTCTGGCAGCCGAGGTCAGCGAAAAGCTTCTCGGCACCAACATCAAAGGCTTCGATCAACTCAATTCGGTAGTCGCCGAGATAAAAATGTTCTTCGCCGATAACCCGAGCTATACTGCAGCGAAGGGTAAACAAGGGAGAGAACACCAGCCCGGTAAGGAGGTGAATATCAGAGAGTTAACCCCTGCCGCCAAGGCCAATAAAGGGGCTGAGCCCAGTGGCTCTGACAAAAAGCCAGCAGATAATCCGGCTGCTCCTTCCTTTTCGGAGTGTATGAAGACGCTCTTCTCCTTCAAGAAGGAACATACGAAGATGCTCTTCGACCTCTGTATGGTCTAGAAGATCGTCGAACTGCCAGAAATCCGCAAGCCGGACGAGGCTCTGAAGATCGACGATCCCAGTTACTGCCTGTACCATCGCATGTTGGGTCATTCAATTGAAGATTGCTACATCTTCAAGACTCAGGCACAGAAGCTGATCCGAGACGGTCTTGTCAAAATGAAGAGCGGTCTCGTCAATCCTCCGCAACCACATACGTGGGCCAGGCTAGCTAAGGCAGCACGCGTGGCTCACCCCTCAGCCAATGTCATCCACATGATGGCCGCATTCTCTCTTTCTGATGACGAGTCAGAGGAGCCCGGCACCAATCGGAGGGAACATTCGATCTGGTACCCAGGGTGGAGGCCCTGGCACAATCGGAGACCTCTCTCCTTCCCCAGGGAGAGAACCCGACGACTCTTTGATATCCTCGTCGAGAGGGGGCAAATCATGCCCCACGACTCACCTACCGACTACACTCATTGGGATCATAGTCACCCCCAATACTGCCCCTTCCACACCAGGATCTGCCACCTGATCGAGTCCTACGAGGAAGTTCAGCACCTCATCCAGGAATAGATCCGATGGGAGCAGATCGACGCGGAAGGAAACTCCATGTCGCTCATCAGGTTTCGGCAAGCTGTCGAAGATACCATGAGCATCGCCATGGATGCGCCGGAGCGGCCAGACTCTCCTCAAGAAAATTGGCACAGGCTGCCTTACCAGCATCCTCCAGAATGGCTCGAGTTTCAGACTGACAATCAAGAAGCGCTTGAGCGGTTGTGAAGGCGTAGAGAGCAGGATGCCAGTCAAGAGACTGAGCTGACTAACTTCTTGGTCAACGTCATCCATTCTTATGCTCCCCCGGCCCTCGAGGGCCCTCAGGCATCTACAGCTAGCCATCCAACCCCAGCCGCTTCGGCTGTGCAATGGCGGTCTTGGCGGGAGCTAAAGTCTCTCCCTTTTCCTGAAGAAGACACTGCCAGACTCCTCCAGGTCCTTCTCGACCGAGAGGACGTTTTGGTGGGCGAGCCGATCATGGGCTCTTCAGCTCTCCCTCGTCCTCTCCCCGTCTTACCTCAGCCGCCGACGGCCACGGATAGGAAGGGAAAGTAAAAATAGGGTGAGGCCTCGCCTCAGCCTCGTCACACCTCCTTACTGGAGGGGCCGTCTGGCCCTCTCCACCTACCCGTTGACACAATCCGAAGTACAAAGAAGACATATTCGGAGTCTTCAGCGGCTTCGATTTAAGTGGCGGGCCCGCCGCCACAAGGCTCCGCCATTCCGCAGAGTCAGGATGACTATGCAGAACGACAATGTCTTGCGACGCTGTCAGCTGTCGCTAGGCCCAGCTCTCAGCATGGTTGCAAAGACAAGGTTAAGGAGTAGGACGACCAGTGCACCTCTCTGCCCGCTTCTCAACAGAAGCCGCCGCCATCGCGGGTAAGGCATCAAACCGCGCATATGTCCTCCAACACCGGTCTTAACATACCGACTCAGCAGAAGACATCTTTATCGCCACCGCGGTTAAGGCATCAAACCGCGCACACCTCTTCGGACGCCGACACCAGCCTACCAGTTTCTCAAGAGTTATCGCCACCACGGTTAAGGCATGAAACCGCGCACACGTCTTTGGATGCCAGCACCAGCCTACCAACTCTCCGTAGGCTCCCATCGCCACCGCGGGTAAGGCACCAAACCACGCACACGTCTTCGGACGCCAGCCCTAGCATTTCGGCGTACCAGGAATTGCCGCTCGAGGTGATCGAGCAGGGGATCAACGCCACCTTTCAGATACAACAAGCGAAAGGCGCCTGGATTGAAATCCGAGCGAGAAAGAGTCATCGACCTCGCCCTGCAAAGGCATCAGCTCAGAGATATCCTCATCAGGATTCGTCAACTCCGGCTCCAGCACCTCTCCCTCCTACTCCCTTGGAGACGGCTATCGCCAAGAGACAAGAGAGAAATAGGAGGAAGAGCCTCAGAAGGCGGCTCAAGAAACAAGCAGAACAAGCAGCCGCCCTGTAATTTCCGGTCGAGTCAACGCCTCTACAAAGGCTTCAACGGCTCATTGATGACCTAGAGGAATACGTTCCTCCTCGTCCTACCGGGGCTCTCCCACTCGACAGCTATATCCCGTGGGAAGAAATGTAGAAATGAGCCCGCCTCAGAAATTGGGTCTAAGAGATGATCCAAAAGCTTAAGGACGGTGAAAGACTCATGATCCCGGATGAGCTCTCCTTGTGTTATAAAGACAAGGAGATCACCACAGAGCAGCTGGAAGAAATGCTTCGGCGCTGCACCTGCAACATGGTGGCTATCCAACCTCCCGACAATATCAACGCTTCTCGACGGGGCGAGCCAGTGGCCTCCCGAACCAGACAAAGAACCACTACCCCTCTTGGGCTACAGCCAGCTCCATAACACACCGGTCGCGGCCAAGGTCGTGGTCGGGGATGCGGTAGAGGTCGTGGGAGAACCCCTGAGCTACCTCCTCACCCATCCACCTTCGACCCAAAGCGAATCATCCTCTTTCGAGGAGAGGAACCGGCTCCCATTCTGGAAGTAGAAATTCGGGGCGAACCCGGTGTCTTCGACCCTTCCGGCATTGAAAAGGCTACTACCGGCCTCCCAGCCCCTGTACCAGTACCGGCTTCTGCGGCAGAGCAAGCGGGACCGTTCGGCAAGGATGAGCCAGCCCGCCAATTTCCCCCAGAAGAGCCGTCGTTGGCATCCCTGTTCCAAGGGCCCGCTGGCGATCGAGGTCAATCTGATCTCGGTGGTAAGGGCAAGGCAGTGCAACTCCCTGACGGGGAACAGCACAGCAGCTCGCAGAAGATTTAACCTTACATACTACCCTCTCTGGAGGATGCTCGAGCTCGAGCTGACCGGAAGGTCCTCCACCATATGAAGCGCTTCCCTGCCAACATTTCGATTTGGGAAGCCATCGCTTGAAGTAAGGACCTAAGGGAAACCCTTATCAAGATACTCCAAGAGCCAGAAGTCTATGAAGCGCATGCCGCAGAAATGAAGGTGGCTGCCTATGGGGCTTTCGTAGCCACTATCACCTTCACAGAGAAAGACATGCTGCTTTCCCCTCCGTGCCACAATCATCCTCTCTACATGAAGGGGAAGATCAATGGGCATGACGTGAACCGGATCTTGGTAGACGCCGATGCCACAGTCAACATCATGCCGCTCAAGACCTTCAAGTCTATATATCTGACCCCATACCTCCAGAAGGTTCAAGCGGTTAAGATATCCGACTTCAACCAGAACACCGAGGACGTCCTCGGTCGGGTGGACGTCGATCTGGTGCTCGATGATTTCACCTCTAAGGTGACATTCTACATCATCGACTCCAACACGTCTTATAAGATGCTACTGGGTAGACCCTGGCTCCGTGAAAAGTGGGTCATCCCGTCGACTCTCCACCAATGCATCAAGTATGCCAAGGATGGGGAGCAGCACAAGGTCTTTGAAGACCTGTCGCCGTTCACACCGGCAAAATGCAACCTGGCTGACGCTGCGCTCTACTTCAAGGGGATTAGTCCCTACCCTGTAATTAAGAGCAAAAGTAACGGCTGGCTCTCAGAAGAAGATGACGATGATCTCTTCTCTGTCGACTAGGAGAAGGTGAAGCTTCACCGGCTGTGCCTCAACTCCAATTCAACCTCAGATCACCCTGAGAGGCGCCAGATTGACTTCGAAGCTAATCTTATTAGCCGATCTATTGGCAAGAGTATATGCTTGCCACCAGACTGCATCCAGCTCCCATGTGCATTCGAGGAGCACATCGTCGAGTCGCTGATGACATTCATTGTCACCTTCAAGCGACAACGCCGGAACAAGAGAAAGGATAACAGGGACAAACCCATTGTCTTCTATAAATGAGACATGGTCCCTCAAGCCCCGCCAGATGATGACTTCGGCTGGTCTAGGCAAGCCGATGATACCCCTAAAGTAATTCAGGTATGGGGCGACCTGTCGCCGCATATTCAAGAAATGTGTTTAAAGCAGCACATTCCTCTGTGGCAAACTCCTGCCCAACAAAGATACTTCTGTCGACTGTGGGACCCTTCCCAGGGCCGGGGGCAACCCCCATCCTTCCATAAGGATACCGGGGGGCTTGGTTACGACCAAGACCTGGGCTTCTGCGTTCACTACGCAGTTAACGTAGTAGGCTTGGTACTACCAGCCAACGACCAAACAAGAGTCGAAACCAAATTCGACAGCTCTGGGGATGAGGGAGAGGAAATTCTGATCCCGATCTCCGCCAAAGCCAGAACCCCGGCTCAAGCCGTCGGGGAGCCTTCTTCGCCCTCCTGCCAAGACAAAGGGGCGGGAGAAGCTTCTCCAGTCTCTCAGCCAGTCGAGGGACCCAATACAATAAACCCTCCTGAGGGGGGGAATCTCGCTGATCTTAGCTGCTAAAGATTGCCAGCTCAGCCAGGTAACCTCGGAGAAACCTCAGCAACTCCAATTGACGATGACTGACCAAAAGCCGGTGGCCCAGATCGATCCCTAGCGGATCCCAGCAACAACGGCCCTCCAGTCCTATCTGCGTCAACCGGTGGCTTCGAGAACCAAGAGCTACCCGAAGCCGACACTGATAATGAGGATTTCATCGACTTCCAACCCGCTCCTCCCGAGCTGGAGGACGGTGGCCAGGAGACTGTGGATGAGCTCGTTGAAATCAATCTGGGCAAAGATGACTTTCCACAGCCTACACTCATCAGCGCTCTCCTCACCGGGGCAGAAAAGTAGGATTACAAGCAGCTCCTGCTTGAATACAAGGACTGCTTCGCCTGGACATACAAGGAGATGCCAGGGCTAGATCCCTTTGTAGCGGAGCACGATCTAGCTATTTCTCCCTCAATCGCT
Organism: Amorphophallus konjac; assembly: GCA_022559845.1. Taxonomy (NCBI): domain Eukaryota; kingdom Viridiplantae; phylum Streptophyta; class Magnoliopsida; order Alismatales; family Araceae; genus Amorphophallus; species Amorphophallus konjac. The sequence goes on along the minus strand of CM040118.1, from coordinate 252,145,141 downwards.
CCAGTCAACCAACCTCAGCAGCGCATGCGCCACGAGTTGGAGCTCCAGGTTTCAGCCGAAGTTCATAAAATGGCGGAGGTCGACTTCAACGAGCCGTACATCTACTCGATCTGGCTCGCCAATATAGTCCCAGTCAAGAAAAGGAATGGTCAAGTCCGCCTCTGCGTCGACTTCTGGGACCTCAATAAAGCCTGTCGAAGGACGACTTCCCAGTTCCAATCACAGAAACAATGGTCGATATGACCACCGGCCATGAAGCCTTGTCTTTCATGGACAGGTCGTCCGGTTATAATCAAATCTGGATGTCCCTTAAAGATAAGAACCATACGGCCTTCAGATCCCCTAAGGGGATTTTCAACTACAAACGCATGCCCTTCGGTTTGAAGAACGCCGGTGCTACTTACCAAAGGGCCATGACCAAAATATTTGACGAGATGCTGCATAACATCGTTGAATGCTATGTCGACGACCTCGGCGTCAAGACCAAAAGGTGAGAAGACCATCTGCGCGACCTTCGCCAAGTCTTCGAGCGTCTCCGGCAATATGGGCTCAAGATGAAACCCATGAAATGCGCCATTGGCGTATCCAGTGGAAAATTTCTCGGCTTCGTCGTCAGGTACTGAGGAATCGAGGTGGATCCCAGCAAGATCAAAGCGATCCGAGAGCTCCCACCACCCAGCAACATCACTGAACTCAGGTCCTTCCAAGGGAGGTTGACCTACATTCGGAGGTTTATCTCTAACCTCTCCAGTCGATGCACGCCTTTCAGCAAGCTGATGAAGAAAGACGCCCCGTTCACATGGGACTCGGAATGCCAGGTGGCTTTCGAACAAATCAAGGAGTACCTCCTTACTCCCCCAGTCCTGGGAGCACCAGTCAAGGGAAAACCCCTCATCCTTTATATTGCCGCCATGGACGCTTCGCTGGGAGCTCTGTTGGCACAAATTAATAAAGAAGGTAAAGAGCAACCCCTCTATTACCTTAGCCGGAAGCTAATCGGTGCCGAGTACCGCTACTCCCCCATGGAGAAGGTTTGCTTGGCACTAGTGTTCGCAGTTAAGAAGCTACGACATTACCTCCTATCCCATCAAGTCGAGCTTATATCCAAGCACGACCCTCTGAAGTATCTCCTTTGGCGACCTGTCCTCTCAGGCAGACTGGGAAGGTGGGCTCTCCTGCTGATGGAGTACGACATTACTTATGTCCCCAGAAAAGTAATCAAGGGACAGGGTATGGCTGAATTCTTGGCAGCCCATCCAGCACCGGATGATTCACCCTTCAACTCGGAGCTCCCGGACGAGGAGTCCCTTGCTACTCAATCGCAACAACCGGTTGAACAGAGTATAGATGTCTTGCATTACTGGCAGCAAAGCACTCTCACAACGACTATTGCTCAATCACAACAACCAGTTGAACAGAGCGGAGATGTCTTGCATTATTGGCAGTGAAACGCTCTCACAACCAGCGTGCCTTGCTGGGAGCTTTACTTCGACGGTGCTTCCCGAGGGATCACCAGAAGCAACCAGGATCCAGCCACCACGGTAGGTGCCGGCATAGTCTTCCTGACTCCTCAGGGCGGAGTTTTGTACAACTCTTGCACCCTCATGAAATCCCTGACCAACAACAAAGCCGAGTATGAAGCTCTACTCATTAGGCTCCAGATGGCTCTCCATATGGGCATTAAATGCCTCAAAGCCTACGGGGACTCTCAGCTGATAGTCCGGTAGATCCTCGGCATCTATGACGTGCGGAAGCCAGAGTTGGTTCCATACCATACCGCCGTCACCAGACTAACCCATAAGTTATATTTCTTCGAAATAGATCACATTCCCAAGAGCAGCAATGCTCAAGCGGATGCCTTAGCAAAATTGGCCGCAGCCATGAAGCTCCCGCCTGAGGGCGAGGTCAACATCGGCATCAAGCACAGAAGGCTGATACCGAGCTCACTCGAAGGCGATACCGGTCTCACCATTTACGAGGTCCACGACCTTGACCGGAAGACACCTACAGAAGAAGACGATTGGCGTGCGCCCATCATCAAATTCAAGAAAGGGTGGCTCCCCCCTGACCGAGCTCAAAGGGTCCATCTACTCCGCCGAGCAACCTCTTACGAGCTAATCGGCACCTCCCTGTATTGACTAGTCCACGAGAAGGACAAGTCGATTCTCCTGAGATGTGTTTCTCTGGCGGAAGCTCGAGCCTTCATGCAGGAGGTCCACTCCGGATTGTGCGATGCACACCAGGCCGGAGATCGAATGAAACACAACATCAAGCTCAAAGGTTTCTACTGGCCGACCATGTCTGCGGACTGCATCCAGTATGCCCGTACGTGCCATCAATGCCAAGCCTTTGGCCCAATACCCAGAAAACCTCCTAACCCACTGCGTCCTCCAGCCCCCACCTGGCCATTCGCTGAGTGGGGCATGGACATCGCGGGGCCTTTTCCGCCATCTTCCAAGGGCCATAAATACATCTTGGCCACCACTGACTATTTCTCTCGTTGGGCGGAGGCTCTTCCTTTGCGAGAGGTCACTGGCAAAATCGTTGCTAGATTCATCTGGCACAACATCATATACTGATTCGGTACTCCCAGTCGCATAGTGTCCGACAACGTGACACCTTTCAAGAATAAGGCCGTATACAAGTTAGCGGCCAAATTCCACATCGACTGGAGAACCTCTTCGGTCTACAACCCCCAGAATAATGGCTTGGCGGAAGCCTTCAACAAAACCCTATGTAAGCTCCTGGCTAAGATGGTTAGCCACCGGAAACGCGACTGGGGTGAAAAGGTCTTCGAAGCATTATGGGCCTATCGGACGGTCTACAAAACCCCCACGGGGTGCTTGCCGTTCTCCCTTGCTTACGGGACAGAAGCAGTTGTCCCCATCGAAGTCCAGTTAGCCTCTTATCGTGTGGCAATCCACACCGGCCTTGCCGGCTCTGATGAAGATGAGTACCAGAGAAGGCTAGAAGAGCTTGCCGATCTAGAAGGCAAGCGACTCGAAGCCTACAAACATCTGCAAGTATACCAGGCTCGCATGGCTCGGGCCTATGATAAGCTCGTCAAACAGCGAGCTTTCAAGCAAGGTGACCTTGTCATGATCAAGGAAAAAGAGGTCATGGCAGGGCGTTCCAGTGGAAAACTACAGCCAAATTGGCGAGGTCCATACATCATCCAGAACGTCTATGAGGGTGGGGCATACACGGTTGTTGATCACAAAGGTCATAGACCGTTCCCGCCTCTCAACGGCAAACACATGAAGCTGAATTATGCACCAGAACACGAGTTTGCTCGCCAGCCAGACTAAGGCGCACGTCCCAGCTACTATCAATAAGGCCGGTCCTTCCCCGTGAAGGACTCAACCTGCCAGTCCTCCTAGTCTACGATTCCCAGTCAACCAGCCAGCTCAGCTCCTCGGAACCGTCGCCAGGCATCTGCGGGGACTGATCTCCTGCCCTCATTCCCGTCACCACGGGGGCACGGGCACTTCTGCACCAGCACCAGCCTAGCCTCCAGGCTCACAGGTAAGCCAATATATATATATATATATATATATATATATATATATATATATATAATGGGGTTAAAAATAGAGATGCCCCGGCAGACCCAGTCATCCTCACCACAATAGGGTGACTGGGGGCAAAAAGGCCAATAACCTGGTTAAGGCGAAAACCTGAAAGGGCACCTTAGGCAAAATTGGGAAACCCCTCGACGTGAAAACCCGCAAGGGTGCGTCGGAAAAAGCTAAAGAGGGTCGGCTCTGGCGAAAACCCGAAAGGGCGGTAGAGCCGATAACGAGAAAATCTTCTTCTCCCCAACAGTCAGAATGGCCTCCCACCTATTCCTTGGTGGGCCGTTAGCCTCATCCAGAGCCAGTCTTCAATCCATTTGCACTGCTACGGCGTGAACCCTCCAATCCCCAATTAACCTTGCATTATTCCTGCTCAGTTTGGCCAACCTTCAGCCCCTGTTTCGACATCACGGATTAACCAGTCCCTGTGATAGTCAATTCCCCAGTCACCATCCTGGTAAACTTACATCCCGATACATTCCCAGACACTCATCATTCTCTACCCCTACATTTTACATACCCTGCAAATCCAGAACCTTCCAGTTCATTATAGTCCCAATCCCCCCCATACAATCCATGATCCACTAGCCATAACGCCAGTCATACCCTGCCATGACAAAGTGGCTCTTCGCCACCATGGCTTGAAGAGTCCCCCCAAAAAAAACCCTTCCTAATGGTCGAACAATATTCGGACATCCACACATTCCAGTCTCAGGTTACGTCCCCTGACAACAATATGCTATGGACGGCAGTCTCAATATATATATATATATATATATATATATATATATATATATATATATATAATGGGGTTAAAAATAGAGATACCCCGGCGGCCTCAGTCAACTCCCTCTACGATGCGACTGGGGGCAAAAATTGCCACCAACCCAGCTAAGGTGAAAACCCGAAAGGGCGCCTTACACAAAATCGGGTAACCCCTCGGTGTGAAAACCCACAAGGGCGCGCCAGAAAAAGTCAAAGGGGGCCAGCTCTAGCGAAAAACCGCAAGGGCGGTAGGGCTGGTAAAGAGAAAAAAAACTCTCTCCCTCTCTATTCTTCACTTACAAAGTCGTCGGCTATAACACACCCCGATGGCGAGCTCAACATCACTCCACAACAATGATGGCCACTACACCCCCGAGGGTCGGTCATCACCGGTTTCCAGTTCCAGTTTTCGGCTACAACGCCTCCACAGGCCAGCCGCCAGCTTTCAATTCCAGTTCTCGGCTACAATGCCTTTACAGGCCAGCCGCCAGCCTTCGACTCCAGCTTTCGGCTACAACGCCTTCGCAAGCCAGCTCCCAGCTCTAGTCTACGGCTATAACGCCTTCACAGGCTAGCCACCAGTCCCAGCACTCCGGCTACAACGCCTTCACAGGCCAGCCACCAACCACCAGTCCCAGTACCCCGGCTATAACCCATTCACAGGCCAGCCGCCAATTTCTAACTCCAGTCACTAGCTACAACACCCTCGCGGGCCAGCCGTCAGCTTCCAGCTCCAAGTTCTGTCATAATCCCTCCACGGGTGGACCGACCAGTTCCAGTACTGCTCACGGCCTTCGGCTGTGATGCCTTTGAGGCCATTCGACCGACTCAGTCCTAGTTTCTTGAGTCCAGAAGGGCTACATTACCAGCCAACAACCAGCATCCAGTATCCAGTACATAGTATCCAGTCACACTACTCTCCCCACCCAGTTTTTCATCTCACCTCCAGTTTCGGGCAAAACCTAGTTCACCGCCCCTTATGCCGGCACGTGTTAAAACAATCAAGCACGACTGACAATAAGTGGTAGCCACCCCTTTGTTCTCAACCCTATTCCATAGATTGGGGAGAAGGATAACTCAGCAAACAACAACACAAAAATATAGAATTTGACATTAATACTCTATAATAGGGAGTCCAAGACATGCCCTTGGGGTAACAAAAAAATACATAGTCTGGATAATCAAAAAGGGGAAAGGAAACTGATACAATCACGGCCTAGCCTCTCTCCCCTCCAGCTCTGCTAAGCGGGACTCCGCAATCGCCAGCTCCGCCTCCAAGGCCGACGCGAGCTGAACACTAGCCTCAGCTCCGGTTTCGGTAGTCCGCCACTCAGCTCTAGCAAGCTCTACAACTTGCCGCTGCTCCTCCAAGGCCTTCTGTAAGGCCTCCGCTCTACTAGCCGCCTCGCTCAGCTACATGGCACGGTCCTGAGCAAGAGACACGGCTATCTTGGCAAGCCTCCTCTGCTCGGTCACAGCTGCCATAAGCTGAACGCGCTGCTCCCGTGTAAGGTTCCACACAGCACCTTCGGGCAACGCAGCGGATAACAAAAATTTTATTTTCCCAAACATGGCTTCATGGAATCCCAGATCCATGCTCTGATCGACGTTTAAATCACCCCAACCCCTAACTACGGGTTGCATATTTATACCTTGCGTGGAATGACGCGGTCCGCAGTGCCCGATGCAGAATACCATGAATACCGAGCCGCACAGATGCACGGCCTCTAGAGCAGATCCACACGGATCCTTGCGCAGCGATGGTACCCCCCCCGTCTCGACCTTCCCCGACCCTTTCACCTTCTAGAGAGAGAGAGAGCAAGAGGGAGGGAGGGGGGTAGGAGCTAATCCTCCTTCTCTTTAGCTTTAATGCTTGATTAGCCAAGAGGGAGGAGAAGCTCTCGTAAGGCCCATATATATAGGATTTGACTATTTTCAAAAGAACCCATAAGGACCAAAATCACATATATGTCCTTTTATTATTGTACATATATATTAAGCCCTCTTTTAAACTCCTTTCCAAAAGGAATTCAAGGGAATTAATATATACATTTGTACAATAATAATCCGTCACCTAAGAATCCATTGTGTGTGATCCTCTAGGCCCTTAGTCACTCTAGTTTAAGGCCCATTAACTTCTAATTCCCAATTAGAAGTAAATTAAATTTATTATTCGCTTCTACTAGAGCCGAATAATAGTTTAATTTATTCCGAACCTTTGATCACGTTGGGTCAAGCAAATCCCTGTGATCTTAGAGGACGCCGGGTTTAAACCAGCATGTCTGGTACCTGTAAGTCTACAGTTATCGCATCGATATAATCCCTCGCTCCTTCTATGAGTCTGGTACGATCGAGGGTATGGTTTCTGTCAAACCCCATGATCGTGCCATTTGACCATGACCTCCTTAAAGTGTATGATGTACGTTCTAAACGAACTCACACGACCCTGGGGATTTAACGGAGTGTCAATGTCATGACCCATTAACTGTCTGATATATACCCGACAGTGAGCGATCCCCTCTTGACCATTGATGATCTTCACACGTATTCTGGAGTGGTTAATGACTCGGCAACTCATGACTTATGGTTAAAGTCACTTAGCCAAGTAATTAAACCATTCCAGTCCTCGTGTAAGATCCGATCAATGTCTCAGGTCAAAGGACCAACGATGCTACTGTGACCATTGGATCTTCAGTTGACATTAGGTATAATCAACCATCTGAAGATCCAATAGCGGATCAGTTCAGTGCACTTCCTCCCAGGACGTACACCTACACATATGTGTTGGTGCTCCGCACCAGTGACCATGAGACTGGTCCCTAACACATCATGTGTACTTGTTTAATAGGTAATCAAAGTCCCTGAGTGATTACCCTCCAACCAGGAACAATTTAAGGTATGTGTCCATGTAAAGTCAGTCTCATGGTCGAGATCCCATCTCGAGTTGACTTTACAACTACATATCCTAGGGACATCGTAAAGTAATATACAATCACATATTTACGCTCAAATACCACTTTATTAATAATGAACAAGATCGTACATCTATCGGACCTACCCGACCAAAAATTAGCCTGTAGCACACCAACACTAACAATCTCCCACTTGAACTACAGCCAATTACCCACAACTTTTAGGCCCATCTTATCCCGATGGCGCTCAAATACAGTCTGTGTCAAAGGCTTAGTTAGTGGATCTGCTATGTTGTCTTCTGACGGTACACGCTCTACCGCCACATCTCCACGATCAACAATCTCCCGAATAAGGTGGAAGCACCTGAGAATATGCATCGACCTTTGGTGAGATATCGGTTCCTTCGCCTGGGCGATGGTCCTATTATTATCACAAAATAATGGGATGGGAGTTGATATCTCAGGAACTACGCCAAGTTCCAAGATGAATTTCTTCATCCAGACAGCTTCCTTAGCAGCTTCAGCTGCAGTAATATATTCTGCCTCCGTCGTCGAGTCTGCAGTCGTATCTTGCTTGGAGCTTCTCCAACTGACTGCCCCTCCATTCAACATGAATACTGAAGAGGTGTGATATCGCGCTGGTGCTGAGCGGATGGTGGATCACCAGATAGTGAACTGCAAGATAGGGAAACGGATCAGGGGGCCCAGAGAGAGTCCCTGGGGAAAACCCTCCGTTGCTTAAGTCAGTGGAGCTATGGCGGGAGCAGTAAAGGGATAAGAGAGCGTATGCGCGAGATCCCTCTCCACCAAAAGGGGTGAAGTGGTTCTTGCTCAGGAGCTTTGAGCGTATGATTGCCCTTACCTTCATCGGAGGGTCTCCCTGGTTTAAATAGTACGCCGTCTCCTGGAGTCCTGTAAGCCGAGGGGTTTCAAGTGGGGGTTACGTCCTCATCGTGGGCTTTTATTACCTTATCATGGGAGCGTTATCACCTTGGGGAAGAAGAAGTCCCTTGCCCTCTTGAATTCCTGCCTGCTGTGGACTCTTAACGGCTGCAAAGGATAAGCAATCGTCGGCCGTTCCGAGCTCAGAGAGGCTAGCCCTATCGGGCGATAGGCTTAGCTCGGAAGAGGATGGGTCGGATGGGTCGGCGTATGCCTTCTTCTCCCGGGCGGAGATATGGCTTGGGCCGGACCTTTCCTGTGACCTGACCGACACTCGGGCCCTCCGAGCCTAGAGGCCGCCTAGGAAGGTTGTGTCCTCGAGCGATTTCTTATTGGGATTTCTTCCCTGAGTGGGCCTTGTGGGCTGTCACTTAGGCGAGCTTGGCCTCGTTGGGTCCTATCGGGCCTAGTCGGGCTGCTCTTTGAATGGGCTACAGAAATCCCCCTCTCCACTTGTCCCCCTCCTACTCCCGAGCCAAAGGAGGCTCGGACGAGTAGTATTTGAGGGTTTTGGACCGGCGTGGCTCAGGTGGGTGGAGATCTGGCGGTGTTATGAAGCCACGTGCCGTGGTCACCTGGGCCCGTAATAATTGTGATCCTGGCGAATTTGAAATGAAGGGGCCCCCTTTTTCTCGGAGGTCGGAACGACGCGCCGCCTCCCGCGAGGGTTTATAGGCTTTGGGCGCTGGTTGTCATTCCAGACTCTCTAGGGTTTTGGCTTTCCTTCACTCCTTTGTTTTCGGGGCTCCTTGATGCACCGTGAAGACACAGTGGAGGAGCAGAGACTTGCGGCGGTGTTTGAGGAGTTGGCGAGGATAACTGCGGAGGCGGTCTGGCAGCTTCCTCCTCCCCCGGAATCTTCGAGATCCCTTGAGAATTCTTCTTCCAGCTCTTCCTCGGAATCCATGGCGGACCAGCGTTTGTGTGCTGAAGGATGGGGTGACAAACCAGTGGCGAGAGCGCCCGTCCCGAATCGCAGCGAACTGGGGGAAGCTGAGGTGAAGAGGCTGGAGCACAGGTTCCGTCTGCCTCTTAGGTACAACTTTGTTGCTGCTGCCCCGTATGAGATGAGTCTGGACGACCGCACGGGCCACATCTGCACCTTTCTTCTGGCGTGGAAGAGCGGGTTTCGCCTCCCCTTAAAGCCCTTCGTCCTCACACTCCTCAATTTTTTCCAGTTGGCACCCATTCAGTTGGTTGCCAACTCGTACCTCCTCCTTTCTGCCTTTCGAATTCTATGCCGTCAGTGCGGGGTTCCTCCTTCTCTGGACCTTTTCCATTATTTCTTTGAGTTGAAGGCGCATCTGTCGGCGGGGAAAGATTTTTACTTCATCCAGGCGAGGAGGAACAGGAGCTGCATTTCGCTGGCGGCGAAGGATTCCTTGCATAAAGGGTGGAAGACCCAATTTTTCTGGGTGAAGATACATTCAGTGGAGGAAACCTGGAGATGCCAAGTGATGCCCAATTTCCACCCGAATATCCCTCCCCGGCAGGAGGAGTTCCCTTCAGATGTGGAGGAGTATGCCGCTCGTCTGCTGAAGCATCGCTAGTCTACCGAGGAGTTGGTGACGCCGGAGAATGTCGAGCGGTGTCTTCTCATGTGGCTGAAGCCGTCAGGTACCACCATCTAGGTTTTTCTTTGGGGGTTGCCTTTCTTTTCCTGATCACGCCTTCTCCTCTGTTGCAGACACTAGGCGGGAGCCTCTGGAGGAAGTTGTTGAGATCATCGATCTTGCTGACGACTTGGCGGCCGATGAGCCGGGCGTCCCGGTGGGTCGCTCCCAAGCCCGAGATAAGGGCAAGGGGGCGGCTTCCGAGGGGACCTCACGGCCGGGCGGTGCAAAGCGCAAGGATCCCATGGAGGGAAGGTTGCGGGAAGCCGCGGAGGCCAGGAAACGGGCCAAGAAGGCCGGTCTCCTCATCACTGCCGGGGGTGACTCTGGTTCGGCGGCGCTCCCCTCTCGGGGGCAAGATGGGGCCGACCCAACCGGGCTGGCTCCCCCATCCACCGAGCGAGAGAGGGCCAAGGAGATTAGGGGCCCCTCAGAGGATGGTGACGATGGGTCGGCTCTCCCCTCGGTGGGAACAGAGGGGGCCGAAGTAGAAACAGCCGAGGCCGAGACCGGGGGACCGGTCGAGGTGGGTGATGTCTCGGGTGGCGACGCGGGGGCCGAGACGGTTGAGATTGGGGGTTCGCCTGCAAGGGCGTTGCAACCCCAAGCATCCGAGGTTCCTGGTGCGGCCGGGCTCGTGGTGTCGATCGAGGTCAGGGGTTCACCTACGGAGGCGTCGTAACCCCAACCGACCGTGGAGCGCGGGGAGGCCGTTTCCGCCGTTCGTTCTGGTCCTTCTAGCGCGGCGCCAGGGGCGGAGCGGGTGCCCATGCCTGTGGCCTTGGAGAGGCTCGGCGTCTCGAGCGCTCTGTATCAACTTTGCTGCAAAGTGTCCACGAGGATGAAAGGGGGAGACAGGCGTCATTCTCCTCCCAGGGTTCTCGACGTCATCATGGAGGGCGACTTGGTCATGGCCCGGATGGGGGCCACGATGGCAGAGACTTACGCCCGGATGGAGTCAGAGCGGTCGAACTTGGCTTGGACCCTCGGAGGGTGTGAGAGGAAGCTGGCTCGACTCAATGAGGCGCATGAGGGGCTCCGTCGGGAGTTCTCTGTGACTAAGGAGTCATTGCGATCGAGCCATCTGGAGGTCGGAGTGCTGACCGAGCAGCTGGCCAAGGCCCGGGGATCGCTTGAGAGGAAAAGCAAACTCCTTGAGGAGGAGCGCCTTCACCATCTCGAGCGGGACGGCCGTTGGGAGGCTGAGCGCGCCGAGCTGGTGGACCGAGCGGAGGCAGTGGAGTGCCTTCGTTTTGAGGCCGAGGCCCACCGAACTGAGGCGGAGGAGCGATCGGCGGAGGCCAAGGAGCGGGCGGCCGAGGCTGAGCTGAAGTCGGCTGAGGCAGAGAGGCGATCAGCGGAGGCCGAGGAGCGTGCGGTCGAGGCGTAGCGGAAGTCGGCCGAGCTTGCCGAGAGAATGGTGCTGGTCGGAGCAGAGGCGATAGAGCAATACAGGGGCTCGGAGGCCTACCTAGCCGACCTGTAGGAAGCTGCCCTTCCACACTACGAGGCAGCACTTCGCCGAGGCATCCGCAAAGGGTTCCAGCAGGGTTACTGCCGGGCCGTTCCCTATCCCGAGGCACAAGATTCCGGGATCGACTTCCCCTCTGGCCAGTGCTATGACTCGGACGAGTCATCTTCTAGCTCCTCTGCGTCGGGCGGGGAAGATCCAGAGAGCTCTTCTCCGGTGGGGTCACCAACTCCGGCTGCCTCGGGAGGGCTCGCGGCAGAGGCAGTTCTCGCGTAGGCGGGGTCAGTGCCAAGGCCGGTCGTCACCGAGGGTGCCGGGGGCGAAACACCCGTGCCTTCCGTTCCTGAGCTTCAAAGTGGGCCCGAGGCCTGATGTATCACTCTATTTTACCTTCTTCCTTTGTTTGTCTCTTTTCCTTTTCTGAAAAAGAAGGATTTTCCTTTTGCAAGGCAATAAATGACTTACTTGCTTCTTGCCTTCCTTGCTGTGATTCAATTAGCGTATCTGCAGTAGTTGGAAATTATCGATACGTCCTGTGTGGTTTTCGCATGCTGGTTGGATGGATTCCTGACAGGGTGTCTTTCCGTTTTCTCACGCTTTGAATGCCAAGCCGCTTCGTGTATTCCGCTGAGGCGGAAAATGAGGGATTTGAGGTGACCGTTCAGAGGGGAAAATTCATTTGGCGTGTTTTCGAGGGGGGAGTCATTTAAGGCAAGTAGCCTCCCTTAGCCTATAAAAAGACCGAAGGGCGTCCCTTCCTCTCCACCGCTTAGGATTTTCACTAACAGTCTTTCCTCGCCCCTTCTTCACGTTGCGTTGTGCCGTTGCATTCGGAGCATGGAGGATCCTTCGGAAGACGACGCTGCCGGTGATGGAGGAGCAGAGAGTTCTTTCTGCTTTGGGCTATTGAGCAGGTCCGACGGTCGTTGCGCGGGGTTGAGACGGGTCCGATGGTCGTCGTGCGGATCTGGAGAGGGTTCGACGTGCGGAGGCACGCCGTTTACCCTTTACCAGTTCCCGCGAGGCTTCCCGGGGGGCGCCGAGATGGAGGACGGATGGGGGCATCCGGGACACCCGCCGCCACTCTCTCTCTGCTCGCTCCAAGGGTGGGGAGGAAGCAAATTAAGCTCCCTCCTTTCTGGGCCCTCCCCTGTCGTTTCTTTCACTCTGCGGAGGCTGCTTGCTCTCTGTACGTTCCAAAGAATTGGCAGGTTGGAAAGGAGGAGGCCTTCATAGGCATTCCTTCCATCTTCCTCTTCCAAGTTCAACTTGGAAGGTAGCCTTCCTTCTTTTTAATCCCTATGTCACCTTTGTCACGGGCCACCCGAGCCAATTGGGTCGACCGCCCTTTGACCGAGCCAGTTTCTGCGCGAGGCAGAGTCAGTGGATGGACGTAAGGAGATCAAGACCGAGTCGGCCGAGCGATGGCCTCTTGCAGTGGTGCTAGATGGATTTTTTGCTTTTTGCTATGCGATGTACTGGCTTTTGCCTTTCTGATGTACCAACAATTGTTGAATGAAAAGAAGAAAGTTGTATTTCATCCAACTTGTTTGCACAACTTCAAAAGTAGAATTTGTGTAGTGTGGCTGTGTTCCACGTCCGAGGGATGGGTTCCCCTTCCATTGTAGCTAGCCTGTACGCACCTTTCCTGAGCGTCTCGACTACTCGGTAGGGGCCTTCCCAGTTAGGGGATAGCTTGCCCGCCGCCTCTAGTGGTCGAGAGGCTTCGACTTTCCTGAGGACGAAGTCTCCTGGTTGGAAGTGTCTGCCTCGGACTTTGGCGTTGTAGTATCGGGTGAGGCGGTGCTTGTAATCCGTTGCTCGGATGCTGGCGATCTCTCGGAGTTCATCTGCTAGGTCGAGATTCTCGAGTAGCCTTTGCTCTTTTACCACGGGCGAGAAGCGGATGACTCAGAGAGAAGGGTTGGTAACCTCTAACGGAATAACGGCCTCAGTGCCATACACCAACTGGAAAGGACTCTCACTGGTTGCCGTTCTGGGAGTCATTCTGTGTGACCAAAGTACGCTAGGCAGTTCCTCGAGCCAGCTACCCTTGGCCTTGCTGAGTCTGGTCTTTATGCCTTTTAAGATAGTCTTATTGGCATTTTCGACCAGCCCATTGGCCTGAGGGTGGGCGACCGAAGTGAAGTGGTTACGAACACCTAGGTCGGCGCATCGGTCTTGGAAATAGCGAGAATCAAATTGTCGACCGTTGTCGCTCACTATCACCCGGGGGATGCCGTAACGACAGATGATCGACTTCCAGATGAAACTCCAGACGACTGTCTCGGTGATCCTTGCCGTGGCTTCGGCCTCGATCCATTTGGTGAAGTAGTCGATGGCGACGATGATGAACTTCTTTTGAGACTGAGCCGTAGGGAACGGCTCGAGAATGTCGATTCCCCACCGAGCGAAGGGATAAGGCTCGGTAAGGGTGACGAGCTCCGTAGCCGGCGGATGGACTAAGTGGTCGAACCGCTGGCATCGGTCGCACCGTTGTACGTGGGCCGTGCAGTCGCGCTGCAGGGTGGGCCACCAGTAACCCTGCCGTAGCAGGATCCTGGCGAGCGACCTTCCTCCTGAATGCGCTCCACACAGACCTTCATGAATCTCTTGGATGGCTCGACTGGCTTCGTCGGGGCCGAGACACTTCAGGAGGGGACCGGAGAAAGATCTCTGGTAGAGAGTGTCGTCGAGAATGACGAAGCGCCGGGCTTGGTACTTCATTCTGCGGGCTTCTCGAGGGTCGGAAGGCTCTTGGGAGTCCCGGAGCCACGACAGGTAGGGGGTACGCCAGTCGCTAAGAATGGCCGAGTCAATAGCGAGGAGCTCCAAGTCAATGCTCGGGCGCTCTAGCTCTTCAAGGAGGATCGATCGGGTACCTTCCGGGTCGAGGGATGAGGCCAATCGAGAGAGGGCGTCCGCTCGGGAGTTTTCCTCCCGAGCTATTCGGACCACCTCGAATCCCTCGAATTGTTGGGCCAGGTCTCTGACCAGCTGGAGGTATTTGATCATTGGTGCCTCTCGAGCTTCGTATTCACCGTTGACTTGGCTAGCGACCAGCTGGGAGTCGGTGTGGATTTTGACTCGCTCAGCCCCCAACCGTCGGGCCATGCGTGCTCCCGAGATAAGGGCCTCGTACTCGGAAGCATTGTTGGATGCCTGAAAGCTGAATTTCAAGGCGTACTGTAGTTCTATTCCTTCAGGGGACCTCAGGAGGATTCCGGCACCACTGCCGACCGAGTTGAAAGATCCGTCAACGAATAGTTCCCAGGTTGGCCCGGGCGCGGACGGGGATCTTTCTTCAGTCGGGATGGTACTCTCGGCGATGAAGTCGGTGAGCGCTTGGCCTTTCACAGCTGAGCGCGGCCGATAGGAGATGTCGTAGGCCCCGAGCATGATGGCCCATTTGACGAGTCGCCCTGAAGCTTCGGGGTGGGCCAGAATCTTCTTCAATGGTTCGCCGGTCAGCACGGTGATGGGGTGCCCCTGGAAATACGGTCAGAGGCGCTTGGCGGAGGTAACCAACGCTAGCACGAGCTTCTCAGTTGCGGGGTACCTCCTCTCAGTCTCATTGAGCACCTTGCTGGTGTAGTAGACCGGCCTCTCGATTTCTGAGTCATTTCTGACTAGGACCAAGCTGACTGTGGATGGTGTTGCCGAGAGATAGAGCAGCAAGACTTCGCCCGGAACGGGCTTGGAGAGCACCGGGGGCGAGGCCAGTAACTTCTTGAGCTCGGTGAACGCTCTTTGGCATTCCTCATCCCATGCGAACGTAGCAGATGCCAACTTGGGCCCCCTCAATAGCTTGAAGAAGGGCAGGCATCGTTCGGCCACACGGGACAGGAAACGGCTAAGAGCGGCGACACGCCCAGTTAGGCGCTGGACGTCCTTGATGCTGGTGGGCGGACGCATGTCCAGGATGGCCTGGACCTTGTCGGGGTTGGCTTCGATCCCACGCTGAGTGACCAAGAAACCCAGGAACTTCCCAGATCTCACTCCGAAGGCGCACTTGGCAAGATTGAGCTTCATGTTGTACTTCAGGAGGGTGCCGAAGGTTTCAGCGAGGTTGATGAAGTGATCTTGGGCCTTGGGGGTCTTGACGAGCATGTCGTAAATGTAGGCTTCGAGGTTCTGACCTAGTTGTTCCTAGAACATGTGATTGACCAGCCTTTGATACGTAGCTCCAGCGTTCTTCAACCCGAAAGGCATCCGGGTGTAGCATTATACGCCGTAGTCGGTGATGAAGGCGGTCTTCTCGACATTCTCTGGGTCCATCCTGATCTGATGGTAACCTGAATAGGCATCTAGGAAGCTGAGTATCTCATTTCCCGAGGTTGAGTCAACCAATTGGTCGATGCTCGGTAACAGATAACAGTCCTTAGGAGTGGCCTTATTCAGATCGGTGAAGTCTACGCACATCCGCCATTTGCCCGAGGCTTTAGGCACCAGGACGATGTTGGCTAGTCACGTCGGGTACAGGACCGGTCTGAAGAGGCCAGTCTCTTGTCCCTTGGTGACCTGCGCCTTGATGATCACCTGCTTTTCGAGTGCATGCTTCCTTCTGCGTTGCTGAACGGGCTTCACGGCGGAGTCGAGGTTGAGCTTGTGCATTACAGTCTCCTCTGGTATCCCAGGGAGTTGATCATCGGACCAAGCAAAAACTCGGATGTACTCAGAAAGGAATTTCTTATATTGCTGCTGAACCTTGGGCGGTAGGTCGGCTCTGATCCTTACTCCTAGGGTCGGGTCATCGTTTAGGAAAACCCTCAGTAATTTGCCACCAGGCTCGGTGGTTGCGGTTTTATCCTCGACTCCCCGGGGGCCCTTGTCCTTCCCGTCCGGCCTTGTGGCCTCTACTGAGATATTGTAGCACCTTCTGGCCGTGGCTTAGTTACCTCGAACTTCCCCCAACCCATTTTTGGTGGGGAACTTCATTTTTTGGTGATAGGTAGATGGTACGGCCTTTATTCGGCTGAGGATGCCCCGGCCGAAGATGGCGTTGTACGCTATCATACCTTTAATCACTATGAAGTCCACCATGACCGTAATGGTTTTGGGTGGGGTGCCGAGGGTAACCGGCAGGCTTAGGGCTCCCTCGGGATAGGTGGCCAGGCCATTAAACCCACAGAGGGGGGTTCGGACCGGGTGGAGTTTGGATGGATCCTCCCCCATCTTAAGGAAACAATCATAAGACAGTACATCAGGGGCACTCCCATTGTCAACCAGAATCCTATCTATGTTACAATGGTTTATCGTAGCCGAGATCACGAGGGCGTCATCATGCGGGGTGTTCAGCCCTTCCAGGTCTTGGTCGGAGAAGACTATGACCTGGGGCTCACTCGGCGGGGCCTTGGGAGGCTCTATGGCTCGGCTCGCCCGCTCGGCATGACGCTTCCTTCCTCGGCTGCTGTCGCCTCCTGATGCTGTCCCTCCGGAGATGACGTTGATGTGGACCCCTCGGGGGGCGTTGTCAATCTCCTCTGCGGTGCCTCGATCTTCTTTATGCTTGGCAGCGAACCGAGCTAGGTGACCCAGACGGATGAGGCGCTCGATCTCATCTTGGAGCTGGTGGCAGTCACCGGTGTGGTGCCCGTGATCGCCGTGGAATAAGCAATGCTTATCGCGGCTGCGGTTTTTCGACCTCATCGGCTCGGGTTGGCGGAGGAGTCCTGAGTCTTTGATGTCTTCATATATCTCGTAGACCGGGGCGGCTAGTGGGGTGTACCGCTCGTACTTCCGCTTGCGCTCCCCATCACTGTCTCTCTTTTTTCCCGGGCCTGAGTTTGGCTCGGAAGCCCGCTTCTTGTCCCCCTCCCGACCCGGGCCGGTTGCGTCTCGGCAGGCACTGAGCACTTCTTCACACTCGGTGTGGCACAAAGCCAGAGTCACTAGCTCGGCGAGGGTCGAGGGAGGTTGGAGGACAAGCTCGCGGTGAAGATTCTCGTCCCGGGTGCCCCCAGTCAGTGCGGTTATGGCTGAGGCCACGTCCAGGCGGGGAATTATCAGGGCTTCCGATTTAAATCGGTGAATATAGGCCCGGAGTCTTTCCCCTTGCGCCTGTTTAAGGGCCAGGAGCCCCGCTACTGACCTCAGGGGGGCACTTCCGGTGAAACTCTCTTTGAAGACTCGCCCGAATTGCTTGAAGTCTCGGATGGATCCGGGGGCGAGGGCCCGAAACCATGCTTGAGCCCCTTGGACCAGGGTGGTCACGAAGGCTCGGCACTTGATGGCGTCGGACGCTCCGTGCAGGGTCATCAGAGCATCGAAGCTGTCGTAATGATCGGCCGGGTCGCCCTGGCCGTCGTAGGGCTTGAAGGTAGGGATGGAGGTTCTGGGAGATACCTCTGCCTTCAAGATGTACTCGAAGAATCGGGATTTCTCCTCGTCCTCTGGAAAAGAGGTCTTCTGCAGGGCGCGGAGGGCGCGCTCCTGTTCTGCGAATCGCCTCTCAAAATCTCGTAGTCGGAGGGATAACTCCGGCTGCTGCCGCGTCGTGGGGCTGCGGGGAGCGTCTTGGCGATCTCCGGGAACGTCAGTCTCCGGGTTCGGACGGTGCGCCCCCAGTTTTCATCTCCTCGGCGTGGAGGAAGCCTCTTGCTCAGGAGGCGGAGCATGCGAGGGGCCTCCAATCCGGTTGCGGATGATCTGCTGGCCGCGGAGGGTGAAGCGGCCTCCGGCGGTGTGCTGGGAGATACTCCCGTGGGGAGGGCTCCCTGACGGAGCGCGGGACCTTCCATCCCTAGCCGCCTGGGCCCTCATGAGCTCCACGAGGACATCCAGTTTCGCGTTGAGGGCCTGGAAGGCTTCGGCGCCACCGTTGGGTGGTAGCCCTACCGCCGCAGGAGGGGGTGGTGGATCGTTGGTGGGGGCACTGGCGTTGGAGGGAGGGTTCTGTGAGGCCCTAGAGGGGCCATCCCCTACCGCTACCATGGCATTTCCCCTCTCGCCGGCGGACCTCCTCCCTGAGCTCCTTCGCACCATACTGGCTCTTTGTATGTTTCCCACAGACGGCACCAGATGAAGAGGCGTGATCTCGCACTGGTCCTGAGCGGATGGTGGATCACCAGATAGTGAACTGCAAGATAGGGAAACGGATCAGGAGGCCCAGGGAGAGTCCCTGGGGAAAACCCTCCGATGCTTAAGTCAGTGGAGCTATGGCGGGAGCAGTAAAGGGAGAAGAGAGCGTATGCGCGAGATCCCTCTCCACCAAAAGGGGTGAAGTGGTTCTTGCTCAGGAGCTTTGAGCGTATGATTGCCCTTACCTTCGTCGGAGGGTCTCCCTGGTTTAAATAGTACGCCGTCTCCTAGAGTCTTGTAAGTCGAGGGGTTTCAGGTGTGGGTTACGTCCTCATCGTGGGCTTTTATTGCCTTATCGTGGGAGCGTTATCACCTTGGGGAAGAAGAAGTCCCTTGCCCTCCTGAATTCCTGCCTGCTGTGGACTCTTAACGAATGCAAAGGATAAGCAATCGTCGGCCGTTCCGAGCTCAGAGAGGCCAGCCCTATCCGGCAATAGGCTTAGCTCGGAAGAGGATGGGTCGGATGGGTCGGCGTACGCCTTCTTCTCTCGGGCGGAGATATGGCTTGGGTCGGACCTTTCCTGTGACCTGACCGACACTCGGGCCCTCCGAGCCTAGAGGCCGCCTAGGAAGGTTGTGTCCTCGAGCAATTTTTTATTGGGCTTTCTTCCCTGAGTGGGCCTTGTGGGCTGTCACTTAGGCGAGCTTGGCCTTGTTGGGTCCTGTCGGGCCTAGTCGGGCTGCTCTTTGAATGGGATACAGAAATCCCCCTCTCCAAATACAAACCCTGACATTGATTTGTAGTCATCTGGATCTGACTGAAAACTAGAATATGTGTAAGCTCTAAGCTGTAGGTCCTCTTCTCCATAAAGCAGAAAAAGATCCTTAGCCCTTCGCAAGTACTTAAGGATGCCCTTTACTGCCTTCCAGTGCTCTTCGCCTGAATTTGCCTGATATCTACTGACAATGCTCAAAGCATTGACAACATCAGGCCGTGTACATAGCATTGCATACATGATTGACCATATGGCCGAAGCATAGGGTACCTTATTCATGTGTGTCACCTCCTCAGATGTTTTAGGGCTCATCCCCTTTGATAGGCAAATTCCATGTCTCATAGGAATGAGACCTCTTTTAGAATTTTTCATCCTAAACCTTTTGAAGATAGTGTCTACGTACATGGATTGGGATAATCCTAGTATCCTTTTAGATCTATCTCGATAGATCCTTATGCCCAGCACATAGGATGCTTCTCCCAAATCCTTCATGGAGAAGGTCTTGGACAACCAAGACTTAGTTGATGTCAACATCCCAACATCATTCCCAATGAGTAAGATGTCATCAACATAATAGACCAAGAAGGTCACAGAGCTCCCACTGACCTTCTTGTAAACACATGGTTCCTCTTCATTCCTAATGAAGTTGAAAGATTTGACAGCCTCGTCAAATCTTAAGTTTCAGCTTCGAGATGCCTGCTTTAATCCATAACTGGACCTGTGAAGTTTGCATACCTTATTAGGATGTAGCTTGGAGTTGAATCCTTCAGGCTGTACCATGTACACCTCTTCTGACAGATTTCCATTAAGAAAAGTTGTCTTCACATCTATTTGCCAGATCTCATAATCCAGGTATGCAGCAATGGCGAGAAGGATTCTAATTGACTTAACCATGGCTACTGGTGAAAATGTCTCATCATAGTCAATGCATTGTCTTTGACGATATCCTTTCGCCACTAGTCTAGCCTTGTATGTGTCAATCTGTCCATCTGCACCAATTTTTCTTTTGAAAATCCACTTGCAGCCGATAGGGACTTTCCCTTCAGGTACATCAACTAAGTTCCAAACTTTGTTGGTGTACATGGATTGGATATCTAAATCCATTACCTCTTGCCATTTCTCTGAGTCCGCACTACGGATTACATCCTGGTACGATTGAGGATCTTCATCCTCATCGATACATACCTTAGAGGACCTCTCTAAGACATGTCCAACATATCTCTCAGGTTCTCTTGATAGTCTACTAGATCTCCGTAGTGTATGTGTTTCACTCTGAATAGGATCAACCGATACAGTCTCATCTAATGAGTTTGTGTCTACGGGTTATGGCTCTTGGACCTCGTCCAATTCTATCTGGCTCCCACTATTTTTCTAGAGAAGATATTCTCTTTCTAGAAATATAGCTCTCTTAGCCACTAAGACCCTTTGCTCAGAAGGGTGATAGAAGTAATATCCAAATATCTTCTTTGGATATCCCACAAACCTACACCTATCGGTTCTCGACTCAAGCTTATCACTATCGTTCTTCTTTACATGAGCAGACACCCCCAAAGTTTAATGTGATTAAAATTTAGTTTCCTGCCTTTCCATATTTCATATGGTATAGAAGGAACAGATTTACTTGAGATCCTATTCAATAAATAGGCTGCAGTCTCTAAGGCATAGCCTTAAAGAGACAAGGGTAGTCCTGACATAGACATCATGGATCGGACCATGTCTAACAAGGTCATGTTTCTCTTTTCGGATACACCATTGTGTTGTGGTGTATACGGTGGAGTCCACTGAGAAACAATTCCATTGTCTTTAAGATAAGAAGTGAATTCATGGCTAAGGTATTCACCTCCTCGATCCGATCGAAGAGCCTTAATACTCTTGCCAGTCTGTTTCTCTATTTCATTCTTGTATTCCTTAAACTTCTCAAAGGCTTGTGATTTATGTCTCATTAAATACACATTGTCATATCTCGAGAAGTCATCAATAAAAGAAATGAAATAGAGGTGACCCCCTTTTGTCTCCATGGACATGGGTCCACACATATCCGAGTGTATGAGCTCGAGAAGGTCAACAACCCTCTCATCATGTCCACTAAAAGGAGCATTGGTCATCTTCCCCATGAGACACGACTCACAGGTATCAAATGGCTTGTATTCGAATGTATTCAAATACCCATTTGAGTGTAGGTGAGATACTCTTTTCTCACCTACATGACCAAGCTTGCAATGCCATAGATATGCAGAATTTGCTTCATCAGCATTGGAAACTTACATAACATTAGAACGTGTATCTAATACATAAAGATCATTGACTAATGAACCATTGGCTATAACCAAATCATTATTCATTATAGAGCACCCATTGCTATTAAAAGCCAATGTATATCCAATGTTATACAAACCAGAGATTGAAATAATGTTCTTAATAATATTAGGAACATAATAACAGTCATTCAGCTCCAGAATGACTCCTGAAGGTAAACTAAGGCGTGCAGTCCCGACAGCTTTGGCAGAAACTAAAGCTCCATTGCCCATCCTCAGTTCAATCTTTTTTTTGCCCAGCCGCCTTCTATTTGTCAGCACCTGCACAGAATTGCAGATATGAGATGCACATCCAGTATCAAATACCCATGATGTGGATTCCATATATGATAAATTAAGGTCTATGACAAAAATACCTTCATTTAGAATTACCTTACAATTCTTTTTCCAATGCCCTGTTTCCCCGCATCGAAAACACTTGTCTTCTTTTTCATTCTTCTTGCCCTTCCCTTTGTCAACTTTGGCGAGTTGCTTACCCATGGCCTTCTTCTTTCCCTTCCCTTTGTCACCCTTGGTGGATATCTGGGTGGCCTTCCTTTTCTTGTTAGCCCGGCCAATAATCATTACAGAAGAAGATGGTTTATCTTTCTACATAGTTCCTTTGGCACTCTTTAACATGTTGAGCAGCTCAGGGAGAGTTACATCAATTCTATTCATGTTAAAGTTTATGATGAAGGAAGAAAAGGAATCGGGCAACGACTGGAGTATAAGATCAATGCATAGTTCAAGATCCAACTTGAGCCCCAGTGCATTGAGTCTCTCTATTCACTCCATCATTTTCAGTACATGAGCATGTACTGAAGCACCCTCTGACATCCGTGTCCTGAAAAGCCTCTTGGAGATGTAATACCTCTCAATCCTACCCTGCTCCCCGAAGAGCTGGCGTAGATTAAGAAGTATACTTCTACAATCAGACTTTTCGAATTGCCTCTACAGCTCGGGAGCCATAGAGGCCAACATGTAACATTGGGCAAGGGAAGAGTCTTCAGACTATTTGGCATAAGTCATTAACTCGCCCTCGTCGGCATCGGGAGCTGGCTCAGAATGAACCATGTCCAACACGTAAGCTATTTTTTCGGCGGTGAGGACTATGCGTAGATTACGCAGCCAATCCAAGTAGTTCGGTCCAGTCAGTCTGTTGGCATCCAAGATGCCACGGAGGGGGTTGGACGACGACATTGTAATCTGGATAAGAAATAAAAGACAACTTAGCATGTGTTCAAATTCTAACTTAGATGTGTTTTCTATCTTAGTTAGTCCCACTATTTTTCGATCGAACTATATAACCCTCAGTATATAGAACGGGAGATCAGCGAGATCATCTTAGTGGGTCGGAATCCCAACGAGACTGAGGTATGCCCTTGTGGAAAGCATAACAAGCCATACACCATCTCAAGGGCAGTCAACAAGCACTTGCATCTAATGCAATATCCGATATTCAACCCCCGAGAAATCATCCCCTTGTGGAAAGCACAATAAATGATATTCTTAGTTAGATCTAACCATCATTACTACATAGCAATGAGTTCATGACCCGACCCTTGTGGAAAGCACAACAAGGCCGAGTTCAATTCCTCACCCCATCGAGGCCCGAGCCTTGGAGTTGTATCCCGCCCCCAAACTCATGGACCTTGTGGAAAGCACAATAAATCTATGAAATGAAGACGTTCATTCACTTTATAATGATGGAGGGCCACGATGACTCCTTGAGCCACGCTTACCAGATCTAAAATTTAATCGTGAGGGAATTTGATTTTATCTTGATCTCACCCTAGGTGGTAATATAAATATATTCAATATATTTACCGTACCTAGTAGTTTGCACAAAGTAAATGCATCCAATGCAAAATTAAATCGCAAGTGATCATGGACTTTAATCCTAATGTAACTAAGACATCCGGCCCACTTCCGAAGCAGCTGGATCGTCCTCGTCAGGTGTGCTCCGCGCTTTCAAACTCCGATGCCGCATTAATTACAACTTTTACACGGCACACATGCCGGCAAAATTTAAATTACATGTCACTAAAATTCTAGCAGCCCTTAGGGCGAGTACAACTGAGAAGATAGATAAAAGTACATAGGAATTTTAACAGAGAGAGAAAGGAGGTTTGCAGACCCCAATTAATTACATTAACCAAGTCCATAATTACTTGCCAACCCATTCATGTAAAATCAATCAAGGGTTATTTTCTGAAAATAATCCTTACGTTTGGATTTAAAAATGGGATGTGCAAACAAAAATAGGCTAGCTTTGTTTAATTTTAAAAATCGAAATATTATTAACTAAAATTAAACACATAAGCAAGCCAATACAAGGTAAATAAAGTAAATCACGTAAAGAACCATCATTTATAATAGGGGCATGCATATTTGAATCTGATTCAAATAAGTCAGATAATTAAGATAATTATTTAAATTTAAATTTAATTATCTAATAATCAAATTTAAATTGTAAATTTAAACATGACAATCATTTAAATTTAAATTCAAACTAATTATCCAATAATTTTGTTTGAAAGTAAATTTAAATAATGTAATTATCCTCAATTATCAATATTCTAAAATTCAAAATTTGAATTTAATAATTATCTAATAATTAAAATTTTAAATATTTGAATTTTATACCATTAACTTCAATGAAATTCAAATTCTGAATTTACTAATTATGTAATAATTAAAAATTCAAAAAATAAACTTTACTGAAGTAACTTCAATTATTACCAGTTTATCACAAGGTAAATAGTAATTATCTCACCTCAGTAAATTCAAAAAGGTTAAAAATTTAACATTTGAATTTTACTATTGAGATACCACAATTATTATTTGAGATAAAAATTAGATTAATTTATTGTGCATTTTTCTATATATATAACATATATATATGATGGCACATATAAATTAAACAAAATAATACAAATTTTTTTTATAAAATAATAAAAAAATTCAGCCAACACTCGCGGGTGGCGCCCGCCCCCCGCGCGCCGGGGGGTGCTCGCCCGAGGGCGCGGACCCGCCTCGCGTGCGGCGCCCGCCAAGCGGGTCAGCGCCCGCGGGAGGGCGCTTACCCGCGTGGCGCATGCGTGCGCTGCGAGGGCGGCGCACTGCGCCCAAACCGGCCATTTTTTTATAAAAAAAAGTTGCTCCAGAGATGCCCAGCATCCTTGAAGAATAGTGATGCCCAGCATCCCCTTCTACAAATAATAATTGAAAATTTTAATTCAATTACAAACATGGTTCTATACGGTGATAAAATACTGACCAGAGCGCGAACCTGGCTCTGATACCACTGTAAGGTTCCACACAGCACATTCGGGCAACGCAGCGGATAACAAAAATTTTATTTGCCCAAACCCGGCTTCATGGAATCCCAGACCCATGCTCTGATCGACGTTTAAATCACCCCAACCCCTAACTACGGGTTACGTATTTATACCTTGCGCGGACCGACGCTGTCCGCAGTGCCCGATGCAGAATATCACGAATATCGAGTCGCACAGATGCACGGCCTCTAGAGCAGATCCACACGGATCCTTGCGCAGCGATGGTACCCCCCCGACTCGACCTTCCCCGACCCTTTCACCTTCTGGAGAGAGAGAGAGCAAGAGGGAGGGAGGGGGGTAGGAGCTAATCCTCCTTCTCTTTAGCTTTAATGCTTGATTAGCCAAGAGGGAGGAGAAGCTCTCGTAAGGCCCATATATATAGGATTTGGCTATTTTCAAAAGAACCCATAAGGACCAAAATCACATATATGTCCTTTTATTATTGTACATATATATTAAGTCCTCTTTTAAACTCCTTTCCAAAAGGAATTCAAGGGAATTAATATATACATTTGTACAATAATAATCCGTCACCCAAGAATCCATTGTGTATGATCCTCCAGGCCCTTAGTCACTCTAGTTTAAGGCCCATTAACTTCTAATTCCCAATTAGAAGTAAATTAAACTTATTATTCGCTTCTACTAGAGTCGAATAATAGTTTATTTTATTCCGAACCTTTGATCACGTTGGGTCAAGTAAATCCGTGTGATCCTAGAGGACGTCGGGTTTAAACTAGCCTGTCTGGTACCTGTAAGTCTACAGTTACCGCATCGATATAATCCCTCGCTCCTTCTATGAGTCTGGTACGATCGAGGGTATGGTTTCTGTCAAACCCCATGATCATACCATTTGACCTTGCCCTCCTTAAAGTGTATGACGTCCGTTCTAAGCGAACTCACACGACCCTGGCCAGGGATTTAACGGAGCGTCAATGTCATGACCCATCTATCTGATATATACCCGACAGTGAGCGATCCCCTCTTGACCATTGATGATCTTCACACGTATTCTGGAGTGGTTAATGACTCGGCAACTCATGACTTATAGTTAAAGTCACTTAGTCAAGTAATTAAACCATTCCAGTCCTCGTGTAAGATCCGATAAATGTCTCAGATCAAATGACCAACGATGCTATTGAGACCGCTGGATCTTCAGTTGACATTAGGTATAATCAATCATCTGAAGATCTAATAGTGGATCAGTTCAGTGCACTTCCTCCCAGGACGTACACCTACACATATGTGTTGGTGTCCCGCACCAGTGACCATGAGACTGGTCCCTAACACATCACGTGTACTGGTTTCATAGGTAATCAAAGTCCCCGAGTAATTACTCTCCAAGCAGGAACAGTTTAAGGTATGTGTCTATGTAAAGTCAATCTCATGGTCGAGATCCCATCTCGAGTTGACTTTACAACCACATATCCTAGGGACATCGTAAAGTAATATACAATCACATATTTACGCTCAAATACCACTTTATTAATAATGAACAAGATCGTACATCTATCGGGCCTACCCGACCCAAAATTGGCCTGTAGCACACCAACACTAACATCCCGTACCTCCCAGCTGGCCGCCAGCCGCTGTGCCCGTAGCTCCTTAGCCTCCAGAAGCCGCAGGTACTCCGCCCAGAGGCCGGCCAAGCCAGACATCCAGGGCCCACGAGGGAACCCGAGGCCATGGTAACCGCGTGTGAACTCTCGCAACCGCAGCCAAAGCTCCTCTAGGGAAGCCAGGGGTTCACCCCCTACATAGCCCCGAGCTCGCTGAAGTAAGGCCGCACCTACGCTGGCGTCGAGCAGCGGCTCCGGTGGTGAAACGGATGTAGGCCACTCAATCTCCAGCTCGAGAGATGAGTGACGCATCTCAACCAGTACACCGGAAGGACCTGCACAACCCCATCAAACACGAAATGGGTCAACACTGTTCAGGACTTCCCTATGACAAGACGAGGTGAAGAAACCTGAGAAAGGTCCTGACCCTCACCTGGTGTAGCTCCTGCAGCGCCTGTGATTTCCCCGCTCAGGGTTGGTGAGGGCAACCTCTCCTCTGCCCCGACAGTGTCCTTTGTCGGAGTCGGAGAGGGTAGAGACTCCCGTGCAACCCGATCCTCCCCAATGGCCATTGGGGTGACGGAGGGTTCCTCCTGACCCTCCTCGACAGAAGCCGGCGCGTGCTCCTCCTCAGACTCCAGTCCTGGACGTAACACAAAAATGTCAGCACTCTACCACAACTTCTGTATCAAAGCCTGTGCGGAGGCAAGAAGAAACCGCATATACCTTCCAGTGCTACCTCCATCTCGGCATCCTGGGCAGAAGAGGCCTCAGAGGAAGAAGAAGAACTCGAGCTCGAGCTCTCATCAGTCTCCATCGTGGCGCTACCGCCCTCTGAAGAACCAGATGAGCTCTTTGATGAACCCCCAGCCGCGGGCAAATCAAGGTCTCCTATACATTGGGAAACCAGATTAGACCACTATCAAGTCCAGCCTCACATAAAGATAGCTCCCTAGTCAAAGGTGCTAGGGAAGAAGCTCACCAGTCGGGGCGTCTCCTTCAGAGACCCCCTCAATGTCGACAAACTCCTTGTCGCCCCCAGTAGTAGCCGCGAAGGGAGGTTCATCTTCTGATGGCCGGTCTGTGTCCCGAGGGAGCTCTCTCTTCTCTAGAGGGGAAGAGGTACATGCAACCCATCCCAGCCAAAGCTCAGCACGGGTGGGGAAGTTAAATAATCCACCTCAAAATAATCAAGTGCTCAGCTACATACCTGACGGTCTCACACTAGAGGACTCCACCAGCCCCACCGTACAGGCCGACACTACGCTCGGCAAAGGTGGTAAAGGCACCCTCGTCAGCAACGGCGGTGGTCTACCCAACGTGTCCTCAACAATGGCTGGGGGCACAGAAGTCTCCGGTTCGGGCTCATCTCCGAAAGATGGCAGGGCCACTGACGGGCCGACGTCTGCCAATTCCCGGATCATCTCCAGGGTCGTCGCCGCATCCTCACCTGCCAAACCAGCAACATAAGTCAAGTCAATGGTTTTGGCTTGCTAAAAGGAGTTCAACAACAACAAGAAGATCCCCTCAACGGTGGTCGGGCACTAACCCTGACGACTACTGGACACCATAGACCCTGGCTCATTGGCCTGGCCAGGCACTTCACCCTGTGTCCCAGCAGGGGCCTTGGCCCCTGGTGCCTCTGCCCCCCCTGCATAATCTGGAAAGTCACAACAAATAACCAGAGGCAAACCAAAGCTACGGCATATGCCTAAGGTTTGAAACTCTTACCTGCGCGGGCTCCTCCCGTGGCTGTCCATGACTCAAAGTTGGGGAAGTCCTCCATGTTAGGGAAGGGTTCGCTCAGCAGGCGCGTAAGCTCCTCCATGTCGACCTCCACTCCGGCTTCCTCTTCACGCGGGGGATCTACATCTCGAGGGGGCGAGAAAGTCACCTCCGCACCAGCCACCTGCGGAGCTGCAGTAGACAAACAAGTCCCACAAAACGGGATTAGTCAATCATATTGGCTAAACCAAACAAAAACAAAGGAGCTGGGGCGACACTCACTCAAGGCCGTCTCCTCCTCCAGTCGCTCTCTAGTCCCGGGTCCCTCAGGCGGCCCACCAGTCTCGACCGCTACATCCTCCACACGAGGGCGTTTCCTCCGAGGCCGTAGACCCCCGTCCCCATTCCCTGAGGATGTTCCCGTGGAGGGCTGGTCCCCCTCTGCCGCAGAACCTGTTGACAAACACATCGATATACAACATCTCAGTTCTGTATCCAAGAATTACAGAATGGAAGAAAGAGAATAGACTAAGGGAGGAAAACTGAACATGAAGCCCCAAAGGGGGTCAATGGTAGAGACACCAGCTGCTCCATCCCTATCGCCAGAGCTCAGCCCGCCATCGCGACGGCCTCCCGAATATCCCATGGAGTTCGTGCGCACTCAACCTGGGACACGAACTCCACAGGTCTTGCTGACCCAATCACGTGGGCGATGTGTCGTCTCCAGTCATCGACCACTGTGTTGGCGAAGCTCCCGTGCGGGAGCTCCCAGTCCAGCAACCCTCTGCCCCGGAGGCCACAATCGACCAAGAATTGAGTCCACCAAGCCCTAGGTGCCCTCGGTCGGGACACCTTCACGCCGGTCGCTGTCGCCGATGCCCGTCCCTGGGGCTTTAGTGCGCCTCCATTGGTTCGGCTCCCAGAAGACGAACCCCGACCACTCCAGGGCCACTGCGCTACAATCCGCTCGACCTCCCGACGGATCCGAGCAACACGGGTCCTCAGGCACCCCTCGTCCAGTGCAATGGGAGGCAGATCCTCCCTTAGCAAGTGACTCTCCTCCGCCTTCCTAATCGCGGAGGCCTTCTATCGGTAGAGGTGGATGTGCCCGAACCACCACCGAGCGTAGTGCACGTCAAATCATCCCCGACAACTCTACTGCGACATCGGGAATCGCTCCGACTCCCGACGGCAGTAGAAATCCCACCAGGCCGCTGCAAGAAGGTGGGTGTCCTTGCCCTTGTACTATGTGCCCGTAAGATGGAACTCCCTGTTCGGCAAAATCCCCTGGTCATACCCAAAGTTTCTGGCAAAGCGATGTGGGTAGTACGGCTCCAAAAAACTCATCGCCGATCGGTGCAACGCCAACACGGCTGCTCGGGTGCTCACAATCCACCCAGTCCGTGGTCCTGTATTAGCTGCCCCCTGACTGGGGTGGGCGCTGGTCGCCCCTCCACCTGAAGCCCCCAGAAAGAGGCCAGAGTCCCTCACTGCACTGTAGAAGGGAAGTCCCTCCTCGCCCCGGGTGGGCAGGTAACAAAGGGCCCTCCTAGCCCCCTCAAGCTACTCCTCTGCATCCCCATCCGGCTGCCCAATAAAGCTGAATAAAAGTGGGGCTGTCGGGTTCGCCACATCACCTCGCGTCACCAGTCCCGGGAACAGTAACCCGGCCCACACACTAAGGTAGTGGGTCGACAGAAGTATACTCCTCTCCCTCGGCGCTGAGTGTGCCGCCAGAACTCCAAGCCCCTGGTAGATTTTGGCCAGTGCAGTGGGAGCTAGAGCCAACTGCCTCCCCTCAGCCAACAAGCAAGCTGGCCACAACAACTCGGCTCTCTACAGCCCGTCCTCTCTGTGAGGAACTACAAAAGTTGCCAGCCAATATGCCAGATACGCTGTGAGATATGTCACATCTGGTAGACCATGGGAATTCCCCCCCTCCCGTGGCGCATACACATATCTGGAGTACGTCCGGAAGCGTAGCTTCACTCCGAGTACTCCTCCCAGGGAGTCTGATCCCTGGCGAACTCCTGGTAGAAGCAAAACGGCCCATTGTAAAAATGACGGACCCATACATTCAGCGGCACCCGGGGAGTCTGAGGAGCTCTCTCTCTCCCTGCCAGGGCCAAATCTCTCCAAGTCTTTATTAGATACCGATAACTGTAAGGCACTCGGTATCTTCCCAGTCCATCAGTATGACTGCGGTGGAGGTCATCCAGCACTACCTCCTCGTACCCTTCGCCGATGATCGACAAGCCAGAAATCCTGAATAGAGACCACATGTCAAGGCTGGTCTCTCCCTCTACTGTTGCCACCGTGTTCCAACGATGGTTGACATGCTCCAGCAAGCCCTGCAGCAATCCGGTGTAGCATGGGTACGCGTACAGAGCGGCAGTCACTGCGTACCTGATCCCAGCTCGATCCAGCAACACCCGGTAATGGTGGACAATCCCCATCAACCACTCTGTGGCATCTTGGCGGTAGTAATGTGACAGGATCACTATCCAGCGGCCATACCAGCTAATGACGGTCTTCCGCATGAGTCCATTCAGCATACTGTGGTCATCGTAGCCCTCTCCAGTGTACTGTACACCAGCGGGCTCCAATACCAATCCAGCAATTCCCTCTGTCTCTGTGAGATGGTAGCCGTGCAAATCCCAGCTAGAGGGGCCAATCGGCCCAACTTTGACTCCGGACTACTCCGCCACGCCAAAGACCCCCAGGCAATCAACGCTGGGGAACTGGCGCTGCCTCCAGTAGTCCTCTGAAAAGCTCGGATAGCTGCAGAAAGCGGTACCAAGCAAGCTATCTATGCCGATCAAAATGGCCCGCTCAAGCCGGCGGCAGGCTCCCAAAACCTGTGAGTTACCCTCCTCCGCGCCAGGAGGGACATAGCCATGGATGAATTCAAGCAGATGACGATCCAGGGGGAACTCCAATGGATAGCCTCCGTTCCGGTCGTAACTGTACAGGTCACCCGCCTCCAGAATCCTGGCCACCTCCACGGCCCCTGCTCCAGCTGTCCTCTCGCCAATCGGACCTTCCACCACGACCAGATGGCCCCGGTCCAACTGCTCTACACCAACCCCGGTGATCACAGGTGCATCTTGAGGACATATCGGTTGATCACTCCGCTGTACCCAGTGATCCTCCTCCCGAGCCATCCGCCTCGGGACCCGCCCGTCTCTGCCGAATCGGGCCATAGCTGCAAGACATAGCACAAAAATGGTCAGTATGCCAGAAATTCAACACATACAATACAACAGATCACAAACATATGAAGCGTCAAAATGCAACTACAACAACTCAGAAAGAGGATCTCACGGGCCGTACGCCCTCGTCCCCGCCTCCGACGCACGCCCTGTGGGGGGCATTTGTTGTACCCAGACTATTTCCCTGCCAAAATACCCAGAAATAAGGGCTCGGGCATTTCCCCGAACACCTTCAAGACACGGGCTACCCAGCCCTTTCTACAACCCTGCAGATCCCCACAGGGTCCCAACGAACTTCCCGTGACACACGGTGACACAAGCAATTGTCCAGGGTCAACCCCGGCCACTCTCATACGGGCCTTGCCCGTACCCGACATGGCCACCTGGGCCATCCTGGGGACACTCCGACTACAAGCCACGCCACGTGGCACCCAGTGAAAAGGCCAAGGGCCTATTCCGAGACACTTCATTCAACCCTCCAAGGTCAAAGAGAGACCCGAGCAAGTCAACCATAGGCTTTGGAGGCCCACAGCACGTGCATACGGCTCACACACGTGTGTTCGGCATTCTGCCGAACACCTTGCGGGCGCACATATTTCAACCCTTCTACACCAACCCGCGGGCCACTCCGTGGTTCCAGTACGCCAATTGGGTCCTACAACGACCCGCCAGCAAGTCGGGGTCACCCCGGACCCTCAGACACGTGGCAACACGCCACTCAACTTAGCTCTCGGGCCAACCCGAGGCTACCCCGCCAACCCACCGGACATCATGGCACGCAACACGAGGCAAGGCCCATGGGCCCAAGATGTCTCCTTCCAGCCCCTATGGACTTCTACCCTTGGTCCTAGGCCAAATCCAAGGCCCGTCGGCCATTTACGCGGCTCGTTCGGCAACCTGGGGTGTGTCAGGCATTTGCCCGGACACCTTGCGAGCCACCACTACAACTCAAAGAACAACAGCCCCACGGGCCCATGCCAGCCTCCCGAAGGTCAAAATCCGTCAAAGGACATCCCCAGGCAACATGAGAAGACCTCCGGGGGCCATCCCTCGGGGTTACGGCCAGCCCGGGGCCAGTTCGCCCCGGGGCATGGCTACGCGCCCTAGGAAGGGTGAACTCCCTGGGGGCCTCGCCCTCCCTCCATCCCGGTGGTCCCACGACCCCACTCAGCCCCGGTTCATCCAATTACGGTCCTACAATACGATTCGTGTGCCGTACCAGTCCGAGAAGGTGACACGCGGACGTGGAAGCGCAAAGCGACAGCACGACAGGCTCATCCTCAAGTCAACGCGCACAAGTCTTCACAAGCCACCACGTATCCTTCACCCACTTGTCCTTTTATTCCTTAGCCAAATTAAAGAAGAAAAAGGCCAAAAATGGGATTTTATAGGGTGGGGACCAGCCCCCTCTCTCTCTCCTTACGAACCCGCCTAAACCCCCCAGGGGGGTTTAAGCGGACCAGCCAGGACCCCCTAGCTGGTCCGTGTAAACCCCCATTCAATTCAAAAAAAAAAATTATTTTTAAAAAAAAGAAAAATAAGCCAGCCCGCCTAAACCCTTGCCTGGCTGGTCCGCGTAAACCCCCATCCGAGGGGGGTTTACGTGGACCAGCCAGGGCCCCCTGACTGGTCCGCGTAAACCTCATTCCCCCCTCTCTCAGTTCCGTAACACCTAGTAACACTATTCACTTGGGTTTACGCGGACCAGCTCACCCCCCCTTAGCTGGTCCGTGTAAACCCTTTGTGACCCTTCAGCTTCCCCTATAAATACCCCTTAGGAGCTCAAGGGGTGGAGCATCTAACACAAGGCATCCAGAGAGATACACA
The DNA here is from genome assembly GCA_022559845.1 of Amorphophallus konjac. Classification (NCBI taxonomy): domain Eukaryota; kingdom Viridiplantae; phylum Streptophyta; class Magnoliopsida; order Alismatales; family Araceae; genus Amorphophallus; species Amorphophallus konjac. Next base: position 252,112,112 of record CM040118.1, on the reverse strand, counting down.
AGATCGTCCGGCACCCGGTAGGCACAAGACTTCGAGCGCGGCTCCGAGCAGCGAGCTAAGGAGAATTGTGTGTGGGTGACTTGTTTGGCGGTCTCATACGCCGGGGGTATGTCGTTCGTACTCCCCTCACGCCGTATGTAACCATCACACGCAAGTCAACACCCACCGTATGTGAGACGTCGTGATACGAGCGGACGTCCCCTCATGCCGGAATTTCCCTTCGCACGCCCGTCGGTCGCAACTACACGCGTGCCATGACGTTATTCTCACCCGCAGTCACGAGGCCATGTCCGACTGCTCAATCTGAGTCGCGACCGACCCTCGCCAAGATACCAGATCGACGTATCCCCTCAGTTAACCAGTCATAGGCCCCCGTTCGGTAACGCGGCCATGGCCCACGTCACGGGAGGAGCTCTCTGTAAACGCAGATGTGTTCATTCATCACGCATCGACCCTGGGACCAACCCACGTGTCAGAATTGTCCCGTGGCATGCGCCAGTTGTACTTTGGACATTACGGCTTCCATGTAAAGAAATATACATCTCAGCACAACACCGCCGATTATACGAGTGCTCTCGCACCCACGTCCCGGCCTTCAGTCTTCTATCTACGCCACTCGGCATCCGTGCCTGACACCCTAACCCCCAGTAAACACCCCTCGGTCCAACACGCACCCCTAGCTACTGAATGCCCCCCAGCCTTCCTCCCACAGCTTCAGACACATATACAGACTTTTCTTCAGCATGGAACGAAGGTATTCGGATTCAATCCGATGTAAATAAACACCGGTTGCTTGCGGCCGGTGGGGAAAGACGTCCTGTACATGATTCCCGCAATCGCCTACGGACTCGCACCCATGAAACCCCTTCTCTCCACGTGTCGCCCGATCGCCCGAGCCCACGTGCCGCGCCCTGGTGGCGCTTCCCCGGTCAAACCTTGGTTCCATGAGTGATTGTCGAGAGATCGACTGGCACGCCCGCACCTTATCCGGTTAACCTTTATCCTGACACTTCCATGCCATTCGACCCTTTTCGACTTTCCGTGAAAGGAGAGTGCCCGATACCACCGTGAGAGGCATGCACCCGTAAGGAGGATACCCGAGATACATCAAACTCCCGTATTTTCCTTCCCCGCTGTATCCCTTCCTTCACCCCAGATAATCGGCATAAAAACCCGCGCAACAATAGCATATAGTAGAAATGCATACAGGAGGGAATACAGGGGAAGGTATCACCGAAAAAACATCCCGAGTGCCTTAACAACCTGCATAGCTTTTTCTTTCCTGCACTCAAAGATTATTAGTACCGCAAGTAGTGACATGATTATGCAAACTTCATAGCTCATAAGCAATTTTCATAACAATTCTCTTATATAAAGCCCACTATCATAATTCATATGAAATTCATAAACATCACTGTTTCATAGAAATGGCGATCGTCCAGATGGGCGCTCCATCATGGATATATAAAAGTTAATTTGCATGAAATTCAGACACAACACTATTCATACCGATGCTTCATGAAGGATTTATATAAAGTTAATTTACTGTTCACAGGCATCGCGACCGTCTAAACGGGCGTGCTTTAATGGAACAACGACAACAAGGTAGGCGCCATTCAAGAAATAGCGGAACTGTGACAGGCGCCATTTCCCTGTGACTCCAGGAACCCGCTTCCTAACCGAAAACTGATTGTTCAATCCTGAACTGCCTCAGACTCTAATCGGGCAGGGCCTTCTCTATAAAAGGGGCTTCAGAGCTTTTAAATCAACCAAAAGCAACCTTCTGACCGGTGAGTAGCAACAAGAATCGAGAATTCTGCTATTCAACAGGGAAAAGCTAAGAATGGACAAGATGATGCATCGTCCATTGAAGAGAACCAAGATGGGTTTTGCAAGGATTAATGAACTTAAGGGACACATTAGTGGAAGGATTACACTAAATCAAGTAAGTATCTGAGAAATTTCTTAGCTCTATCTATTTCCCTCTCTACACCTCTCTCAAATTCTGATGGAATCCTCTCTTTCTCCTCCCTTCTTTTTGTTTTGATTTTCAGGATTACCCACTCATCCTGGGGGCTAGAAGATACACCAAAATCCAATGGATTCCCCTCCTCCTCTCAAAATCACCTTAGACATGAGGCCTTTCCTTTCTAAATGGCATCTTTTAGGCCTAGTTACCCATGCTAAACACTATAATGATATACATTTTGATTGGGCCGCCATAGGAGCTCTTATAGAAACATGGCACCCACACACCCATACCTTCCTATTCCCTACTTTTGAAGCCACCATCCTCCTAGAAGAAACGGAGATGCTACTAGGATTGAAGGGTCTCAAGCAAGGAGATGAAGAAAAGATGGCGGTTATGCTAGAGCCAATAAGTGCAATGGAGATGTTAGCAAGCTTAATCCCAAGCCAAAAGATAATAGACCAAATAAGAGTCACAAAGGGGATCAACTTGATGAAGCTTGCGGCATGGGTATACAAGACTTTGGGAAATGAGAACAAGGAAGAGGATGGAGGTGATCATGAAGGCTATGGCAATTTGCCTCGCGAGAGCAATACTTTTCCCTTCGGCGGATGATTTCTTAGAAGAGGAACAATTGAATGTCATATGCAGTATTTGGGAAGGAAAGAGGATTGGACCGGCGGTCTTAGCCTTCCTCTATAGTGGGCTTACCTCGGCATCCATGGGGAGGCCCCTATATGGATCCATGCTCTTGTTCACTAGTTGGGTGGATCTTCACTTCAAATTTGATCCGTGCGAGGAAACCCAACAAGCCTCTAGAATCTTCTCTAAGAGCCCACTCCACTACATGACGGGCACACTTGGGTTGCATGAGAGAGTGACCAACCGGGTTCCCAAGATCAAGAAACGGGTAGATTGGCGTGGATATCTCAAAACCATGCCACAAAATGGCTTCATATGCGCACCGGTATTCCGCAAGACCCAAGGCCTTCATGCACGGTTTTCTTCCGGGGTGGAGCTAAGGCTGATTGGCGCTGCCGAGTTCATCCTCTACAATGCTCACCGGTGCCTCTCATAACTTGGCCTTCCCCGCCATATCTTTGAGGAAGCCTCTCATCTTCCACCAATCAAGAAGAGAGAATTGGGCTCAAGCGGCGACAAAGAGGAAATCAAGACTATTCAAGCCCTATGGCGGGTTAGCAAACTACACCGACCCATGGAGCGGGTGGAAGAAGATAAAGAGCAATGGAAGACATATGTAATAGCTCTTAGGAATTTGAGGGCCAAGGTGGCTTATTAAGCATGTAATGATTACTCTCCTTCAATGAATAAAATATTTTTCCTTGATTGAGCCACTGAAAATGTCCAACAATAACCAAATTACTTAAAACCCCTTGATTCTATTCAAAAACGTAGGCAGGAATAAACAGTGACTGCCACAGGGGGCACTAATTTAGTGAACTGCGCCCTGATGAGTGTCGCTAATTCCTTTATCCCTCTCTCTCTCTTTCTTATAGAAACATTCCTTAAAGTAGGCGTATTTGATAAAAGATTGTAAAATCCAAAATAACCACTAAACAGCGCCTCTGTGCATTGCCGCTTATTAAAGAAATACCACCTTCGTATACTGTCGTTGTTCCTCAATGACCTTCGAATGACACCCTCATAATTACCTGACAGCTTTGATTTGCTCAATACATGCAAAGAAATAGCGCCCCTTTGCCAGAGCGTTGTTTCCTGATACAACGGTTGTCTTCTAGTCGCCAATACTTAATATTTTCCAAAAAAAGGATTTGCAGAAATGACGCCTTCTCTGGTGGGCATTTAAACTCTGAATCACGACCTTAAACTAGGCGCTATTTATTTCGAAACCGCAAGCATAAAAACCCTCTGTCTTCCAACTCCCTCTCATTTCTGGTTGTCACCCCCCTTTCTCCCTCTGTAGCTCCTTCACCGACAGCAACCTCCCCCTTCCCTCTCTCGCTCTGGCCATGGCCTATGTGGGCGGTTCGAGCTCCGGGAAGAGACGACGGGTGATGGCACCCGCCGTCGTCCTTGTTGACGACGAAGAACACGAAGAAGGGGAAAATCCCCCTCCCGCGGCGGTGGACGCTCCGGTAGCGGAGCATGATGGCGACGGAGAAGAAGAAACCGAGGAGGAAAGCAACGAGCATGAAGAAGGAGGTGAGAACGAGGACAACAGAGAAGAAGGGGAGAAGGAAGGAGAATATGACGGCGACGGTGGCAATCGGGGCGAAGAGCATGGCGGTGGCGATGGCGGTGAAGGTGGCGGAGAGGACGACGGTGACAGTGGGGAAGACGAAGGGCACGGCGACGATGGTGGTGATGGTGGTGACGGTGGCGCAGGCCCCCCTCCTCCTCTCCGGCCACTGCGGGGAGGGTTCATGGACTTAGCACCGAGCAAGGTGAGTGCGGCAATTTTTTCTCTCTTTTTTTATGATTGGAAAAATGCCATGATCGCCATGGCGGTGAGAGGAATGTAGCAGGGAAATGGCGACCATGGCACTGGCGCCTTTTCCTAAAACATCGACCAGAGAGGGGTCGCAAAATTTACATGATTTTATAACGACAGCATGCCTGACGTGGTTTTTTTTAATTTTTTTTGAAAAATAAATAAGATGCATTCCTCTTTATTTATATATATATATATATATATATATATATATATATATATATATATATATATATAAAAACTATAAATACCCTGCATCATGCCATGGAAATGGCGCCCTTGCCCTGGGCATCCTAAAGAAGGAGCGACCGAGCTCAGGTCGCCAATTCAGGAAATAGAGACCACAACACAGTCGCTATTTAAAACAATGAATTTTTTTCTGCTTAATTGATAAATTGATATGTTGGCCACTGATATATGTTCATTTGGTTGTTCTTCTTATGTTGCAGGGTTGATACGGACATGGATAGTCAGGCATTTCTAAGCATGGACTGCTTGACTTCCAGAGGGCGAGAGTGGAGGCGATGGGCTTCGGTCCCTTCCTCAGCATAGAGCCGGTACGTCCTGACCTAGTTCTGATTCAGGTGCTGAGAGAGAGAGATGGGACAGGGATAGTCGGGCATTTCTAATGCCCTGGGGGCACATGGTGCCAACCCTGGAGGACGTCACTAGGATCACCGGGCTGAGGGTAGATGGTGAGGCGGTGAGCGGGGTGACCATTCCGGATTACGGTGATCTAGCCTAGAGACTCATAGGCATAGACACAGTGTACGAGCCCCCATGCCGGATGATCTGCCGCACTGACTTGACGAGAGCCATGGGGTTGGGGGACTCTCGATAGAGGTCGAGAGAGTCTCTGATAGAGTATGCAGAGCGGCTAATTGGGAGAGCCCGAGCCGTATACGGCTAGGATCCAGCTCAGAGAGAGAGGGCAGACATGGATCTCAGGAGGTTCTTGTTTCTAATGCTCGGGAGGTTACTACTGGGGACAAAGGGAGATGACATCAACTGCAGATTCCTGAGCGTCTTGGAGGACCTAGAGGGAGTGGGGTGGTAGGCCTGGGGAGTCGCCCTGCTGGCGCACCTGATAGCCGACCTGTCCACGGGGACAGGTCGTGAGACGACCGTCAGCGGCTTTTCACCTTTCCTTCAGGTATGCATTTCTTTTATGTTATTGTCTAAATGATTATGATTATGACTGTGACTATGCATGCGACTAATGAATGCTAATGAATGTAGGTATGGAGTCATCTCTACATGCCGATGGATCGAGTCGGCCCCCAACCGGGAGACGAGGTTGCCTACCCCCTGGCTCGACGGTGGCTACTGCTCGTGACTGGAGCGCCTCACGCCTATGAGCTGAGGGTCCTGCGACGGGAGTTCCGAGACTACCCCCTTCACTGGTACGCATGTAAATACGATGCATTCGATTCTTATTTCCTGCTATATATAAAAAATGTGATGATATGATGATATACCTGCAGGTTGTGTGGAGACCGTATGAGGGGATGCCTGATGAGGGCCAGCTATGGGTCGTAGCGGGCCGACCTCGCATTGGGCGTGACCTTTGGGTTCACTGCCTGAATGAGATCGAGCCGCTACGGCTTAGGCTGGTGATGAGGACGCTCGGCCTACACCAGGAGTGGGTCGAGGTAGCTGAGCCTCGCGGGATTGGGCGGAAGACCCGAGGGTGGACGAGAGCGACCAACTAGAGGCTGCGGTTCCCAGAGCAATTCGCTGACTGGCAGCAGGGCGGGATCCCAGATGTCTCTTACGCTCCAAACAGCTCGGCATACCTCTAGCGCTACTGGGAGACGTATGCGGGTCGGCCTCAGATGAGGCCGAGAGGGGTACGTATGAATGCTTTCTAATTTTTAATTTATATGCTTATGAGATATGCAACTAATGAGTGACTTATGCAAGATGCAGGGGATGCGGCGGCAGTGGGCCTACATGTCCATCTCCACAGCCTAGAGGACCAGTTGGCGACCACGCGAGCAGATCTGGAGACTCTGGTGAGTATGCATTATCTATATGCTATTGGTTATTTCTGAAATTATGATGTTCAACCACTAATGGTCTTAATAAACATAGCGTGCCCAGTAGGGAGCGGCAGCGGGAAGGGCAAGGGAGGCATCTAGTTCGAGGGATCCGAGTGTCGAGATTGCCATCCTGGAGGAGCGACTGGCAGGAGCGGTAGTGCGGGCCGAGGTGGCGGAGCGCGACCTAGCTGAGCGGGTAAGCATTCAAACGAGAGCCAATTTATTTCAGATATTACGGACTTGAAACATAGAGCTGATATATTGGTGAATGATATAGTTTGCAGAGTTGCAGGAGGTGCTAACTCGGGCCGCTCTGGCCGGCACCGAGCTCGCAATCCGTGACCAGCTGGTCGCTGAGTTAGAAGAGGCTGAGAGGAGGCACCGAGAGGCCGAGACGCTTCCTCGGGACGTGATAGAGCTGCGGATCCTCCTCGAGGTGGAGAGGAGAGAGCTGGCCAGAGAGAGGGAGGAGCGACGGAGAGAGCGAGATGAGCGGCTTAAGCGAGAGCGGGAGCTATCCGAGCTGAGACTCTGACTAGGCGCAGCCGAGGAGCTGGCTAGAGTAGCGGAGGAGCGCTACCCGAGAGGCTGGGAGCGAGCACGGGCCGAGGGATGACCCAGCGCCAATTCGGGTATGAGCTACTTGGCGGGTTCCTCTACTCAGCAGAGGAACGAGGCGGTCGAGCGGGTTCAGGCTGGGAGGTCAGCAGCCTCTCAGGGGTCGATGAGGCCCCCACGGGTTCCTCCCAGGGATAGGTGTGAGGCAGAGAGTTGTGAGCGACCAGAGGAGAGTGGTGGTGAGAGCTAGAGAGATCATTGTGCACCACCTCCTCGCTTTTGTACACATATATTTATGCATATATATATATATATATATATATATATATATATATGAGATTTTGATATTACCTGAGCTGCTCCCTTTTTGTTATCCTTGCACGTTTGCATCCTCTCTTGTTCCCGTCTTTCACATTTTTAAGCAAACAAATTCATCTTTATCTCATATTACATCCATCAGTAAGCTGACATCTGGCTTACCCTGACATATCATCCGTGGATTCTTGGACGAAGCAGTAGTACAGCTCTTCTTAAAGGGCTGGGAGGTCTCATCAGTCGAGTGACTGCGGCTTTATCGGCGCTGCCGTCTGAATGACATCGGCACTGGGCATCAGCTTTGGCCGACAAGGGCTTTAGCCGGGTGAATTGTTGTGGATTTCTTCTGATCCTTCCTGAGGTAGAGTCCCTGACTCTCTCCTCCCTGATTCTAGAGAGAGAAGCTCCGAGGAAATTCTTCTCCCCTCCCCGCCGGCCATGCCCGGCGAGGCGGAGGGCTTATCACATTCTCATTGTATTCCAGACAGCAGAGATGCGGCATCTTCTCCCTTGCGGAAGACTTTCGCTCAGGTGCTGCTAGAAACCAAGCCCCGACAGCATGTTCTTGTCCAAGCGAAATCTCCAGGCTTCACGGATCAGGGGGAGCCCGCGGTTTTTTTCTCGGATGAGGAAATTCAAGCTTCATGTGTGCATTTGCAGTTTGCTGTGATTGCAAGGTGTTCTTACGGTCGCCCTCCCATCCCGGAGATTAAATCTAGTTTGTCGAAGCAGTTGCATCTTAGATCTGATTTTATAATCAGTCGTCTTAATGCCAGGCATCTTCTGATCCGTCTCTCTTGTGAAGAGGATTTTCACCAGTTCCTGATTCAGAAGAGTTTACAGGTAAAGGGATTCCTATTTCGTTTCTTTCGATGGTCGAAGGACTTTGATTATGACACAGATCCTTCAACGATTCCGGTTTGGGTTCGCTTCCCACAATTACCAGCGAACTTTTATCACGATAGCATGTTGAAGTCTATAGCAGGGAATTTGGGTTTTGTCCTACGGATTCATGATGCAACTTCTGCGATGACAGATACGGCGGAAGCTCTTGTTTGTGTTGAAATAGATCTTGATAAGCCGCGGATGGAAAGGATTTGGATAGGATCAGAGGGCGGGGGTTTTTGGCAACGCATTAATTATCACAAAATTCCTTACCTCTACCCCCAATGTCACAAAATTGGTCATAAGGAGGATCAATGCAGGAGGAAGTATAGAAGAAGGTCGAAGCAGACTGTTCAATTGCCTAGCAGAGAATCTGCCCCTGTACCGAGAGCTCCAGCTCAGATATACAGACCACGGAAAATTGATACTCCAGACACCAAAACCATGGATACAGGGTTCAATAGATATGTGCCACTATCAGCTGTGCCAGAGGTGATAGAAGAAGAGGAACTAGAGCGTAGTTTTGATAATCTCGCTCCCGGAGACAAAGGAAAAGGAAAAATCATGCTGGATAGCATTCCTGTTTCTGATGGGGACACCCCTCTTTCTGTTTGTGTAAAAGACATTACGAACTCATCTTCTGATGATTTTTATATGCCATCCCCTGATATAACGAGGAATCAAGAGATGATTTCGGGTCAGGTGGATACTGTAATACATTTAGACAAAGCTTCAAATGTTTCCTTGCTCTCGCATAGGGAGAATTCTAGAATGCTGTGTCAAAATAGCACATATAATATCGAGACTCAAGCTTCAAAGGATAGTGATTTGTCTGTGCATCCAGGTATTCTTTTTAATGATGCCCGCCTCACTAGAGCCAGGGCCAAAGAGCTGGCAGCTCACTCCAGTACCAATTTTGATAATGATTGAATCTGTTTTGTTTTGGAATGTGAGGGGGATAGGAAATAAGGCTACTGTTCGTAGTTTAGCCCAACACATTAAAGAGCACAAAATTTATCTAGTTGCAATTTCAGAGCCTAGAATCAAAATAAGCAGGGCTTCTCAAGTGGCCCGGCGTATAGATCTCACTTCTGTTATTGGCAATAATGGAGAATTCTCCAAGATTTGGCTTTTTCATAGTCCTGAGTTGTGCATAGAAGTGGTAGAATCCCATCTTCAGTACCTGACAGTAGCATACAAGGAGAATAGTTCTATTATTATGTTTCTCACTATTGTTTATGCATCATGTAATGCGGATGGTCGCAGAGTTTTGTTTGATTCATTAATGGGTTTTAGCCAAAATGTTAATGTTCCCTGGCTAATAGGTGGAGACTTCAACTGTGTGGTCACTCCAGAGGAAAAAATGGGTGGTAATTTGTCTTTATCATCATCGATGACTGACTTTCAGGGATTTATTTCTGCAGTTGGATTAACTGATGTTGGCTTCATTGGTCCTAAGTTCACATGGACTAACAATCAGATTGGGGCTTCCAACATAAGGGCCAGACTGGATCGGGTGCTTGTTAATCCTTTATGGATTCAGTCTAGTAATAATCTGATCGTCAGACACCTTAGCAGGGGACCATCTGACCACTCACCTTTGTTGGTTCAGATGAATATGCTGGGAAAAAATACCACTCCGGGGAAATTTATCTACCAGCAAATGTGGCACATGCATGCAGGGTTCTTTGATTTTGTTAAGGAACAATGGCACAGAGGTACTCACTGTGAAGCTCATCCTTTTTATATATTACAGAAGAAACTGAGTGATCTTAAGATTGCTCTGAAAATCTGGAACAAAGAAATCTTTGGAGATGTCATTCAGGCCAAAATTGAAGCTAGCAGTCAGATAGAAAGAGCTCAGGCTGTTTTTGATGAACATCCTACACTTGAGAACAAAGATAAACTACAGAAAGCTAATGCCCATATGCGATCTATTCTGGCTAGAGAAGAAGTTTTTTGGTATCAAAAGTCCAGGATACAGTGGCTATCCTGTGGGGATAAGAATACCCAATTTTTTCATCACTACACAAAAGTTAAACGTCAAAAAAGTTATGTACATAGATTGATGATGAATGATGCTTGGGTGGAAAACCAAGAACTGCTGTTTAGTGGTGCTGTGGAGTATTTTAAAAATTTGCTAACCTCGGAGGATCATGACACTGAATCTCTTCTGCTAGATATGGTCCCCCAGTTGATTATGGAGGAACACAATCAGATGCTTTGTGAGCTACCAACAGCTGATGAAATTAAGACTGCGGTTTTCAATTTATCAGGAACAGTGCTCCCAGTCCGGATGGATTCAGTGGTAGTTTTTTCACCTTCTGCTGGGAGATTGTTGAAAATGATATAATCAAGGCAGTCCAAGGATTCTTTCAGGGATGGGGATTGCCAAGGGGGGTTACTTCATCCATTTTATGCTTGATCCCTAAGGTCTCTTCTCCGAAAACCTTTGCTGAATTTAGACCTGTGAGCTTATGTAACTTCACATATAAGATTGTTTCAAAGGTGATGTGTAATAGACTAAGCAGCATCCTTCTGACAATTATCTCAGATGAGCAATCAGGGTTTGTAAAAGGAAGGCAAATATCTGAGAGTTTTTTATTGGCAAAGGAAATGATGTTTGAGTTGGATAGACCTACTAGAGGTCACAATATAATGCTGAAATTGGATATGGCTAAGGCCTATGACAGAATTGAGTGGGATTTCTTATTCAAAGTACTGAGAGCTTTTGGTTTCTCCAATAGATTTATATCTTTGATATCCCAAATGATTGTTAACTGTTGGTTTTCAGTTTCTCTAAATGGTGTCACCCGGGGTTTCTTTAAATCAACAAGAGGCTTAAGGCAAGGGGATCCATTGGCCCCTACGCTCTTCATCATTACAGAAGAAGTTCTTAGTAGAGGTTTGCACAGGCTCTTTTCTAATGGTCTGTGCAAATGGTTTCATCTATCACGGGGTGCTCAACAAATCTCACATATTCTATACGCAGATGATACTATTATTTTCATGAATGGGGGTGTCTCCTCTGTCAAAGTTTTGCTTGGTTTTCTGGGGAAATATGAAAGGGCTTCGGGCCAAAAGGTGAATGCTGCAAAGAGTTGCTTCCTACATGCTAAACAGATGCCAAAGAGATCAATAGACAGAATACGTTCCCTCACTGGATTTCAATCTAAAAGTGGCTACCTCAGGTACCTGGGTATTCCTTTATTCAAGGGTAGAACTAAAGTCCCCCACTTCAAGTATGTCCTTGACAAGATACATGCCAAGCTGGAGGGGTGGCAAAGTAAAATGTTGTCTCAAGCTGGTAGACTCACTCTCATTCGTTCAGTGCCGGACTCTATTCCTATATACAGTGCTAATGCCTCATCCATTCCTTATACTGTGCTATATCGCATTGGTTCCATCTGTTCTACTTTCTTTTGGCAGGGTTTTGAGAATAGTCATCGCAAGCATTGGGTGTCCTGGAGGAAAATATGCAGGCCTATATCAGAAGGGGGATTGGGCATCCGAGATCAAAAAGACATGCAGGTTAGCTTCTATGTAAAGCTTTTATGGCAGGCTGTAAATGGGAGTTCTTTGTGGGCAAAGTATATTCGAAGCAAGTATATAAAAGGGTCTCATATCTCAAACTGCCAGATGGCCTTTCCCTCAGGCATCAAATTCAAGGACTTTGAGAAAGCTAAAGCAATCCTTCAAGCTAACACCAAGATGATTGTCTTTAATGGAGAAACTACTAATTTCTGGAAGGACTCCTGGCTTAATAATCAACCACTGTTGGAATGCATGGATATTCAGTCTTCCCGCGGCTCTTATAATGTTTCTGTTAAAGAGGTACTATCTGATGCATCTCATTATACATGGCTACTTATTGACAATCAACAACTGAGGGACCTTATTAAGAATTTTCCCCTATCTTCTGGCCAAGATATTCCAGTATGGTCTCTTACAAGTGAAGGACAGTTTAGTACGAAATCCACATATGAGTTCATAAAAGGTCAGTCTTTGAACTCTGATGTTAATTATAGGAAAATATGGAACTCAAAGCTCCCTCCTAGGGCTGCTATGTTTTGTTGGAAGCTATTGAAGCATGCCATTCCTGTTGATAATTTAGTACAGCAGTGTGGTATTCCTTTTGCCTCCAGATGTGTATGTTGCCCTGCTGCTCCAGAGGTTGAGGATGAAGACCACCTCTTTTTAAAGGGGGAATTAGCCACAAGCCTGTGGTCTAAGTTTTCTTCATTGCTACCACATTTTTGCTGGGAGATCCCCTCTATTCACAGCAGAATTTTAGCTACTGTGGATAGGGTCTCATTAAGCAAACCTGCGGGTTTTATATCTCTTCTGGTTATGCTTTTGATTATATGGATGATATAGAAAATCAGATGTCAGATGAAATTTGAGGGGATTAATGTCGTTATGGAGAAAACATATGACCAAATTGTTGCTGATACAATGACTGTGGTAAACCAGATTCACTTCAAGCAGGAAGCCAGCAAATCTTTACAGCTTAACTTGTTGGATTATGGAATTCAGGTTAACTGCAAAAACACACAGATCATTACTGTTCGTTGGACTGCCACGGAAAAAGACTTTGCTCTAAATGTTGATGGTGCAAGCAAGGGGAACCCGGGTATGGCAGGTGGTGGTGGCTGTTTTAGGGGACCTTCTAGTCAGCTCATTCTTGGATTTGCATACTTTTATGGGAAAGGCTCGAATATGGTTGCTGAAGGTAGGGCGCTTCTTGATGGTTTGCGACTTGCTAAGTCGCATAACATTAAAATCTCTGCTATCTTTACTGATTCCCAGGTGCTGATAGGCTTGCTGAAGAATGGGAAGGATCCTCCGTGGTCACTTATCCCGTGGTGGAGTGCGCTGAAGCAATTGATTTTGCAGATTAACTGCCCTATTATGCATACATATAGGGAGGGGAATCAACTTGCAGATGCATTAGCAAATTATGCAGTTCAAACTGGTAGAAACACTGAATTTGATTCGATTAAGGGCCTTCCTCCTAGGGCTCATGGTTATGCACTTGCGGATATTAGGGGTATTCCTAACATTTGTGTTACAGCTGTATAGATTTTCGTTTATTTGATACCCTATTGTTAGGGTTGGTTGATGGCAAGCCTTCTATTTGCTTAGATTGGTTGTATAGGGCCCCTTTTTCTCTTTTTGATGTACAGAATGAAGGCATTGCCCCTAGCTTGTACAGGATTGAGAGCTTATATGGAAATTGATAAAGCAAAAAAAAAAAGCAAACAAATTAATTAATCTGCCCGGCTTGGCCCCTTGCTCAATAAACAAGGGGAATGTCCTTTTTTTTTGACCTTGATAGAGGGTCAAGGGGCCAAGTCTTTAATCAACTAAGGCAAAAGAACGAAGAACATAGGAAAATGTGATATGCAAGCAGGCAAATGCAAACTGAAATTGAAAGATGCCCACACATAAATGCAAGTAAGCAAATGATATGGCAATAATAAGAAGCAGAGCTCTCTGTGGGAATTGGCGACCAGACAGTTGTCACCAATTAAGTGAAAGGCGACCGCTGAGTGGTCGCTAATTAAATTTTTTTTTTGAAAATAACACCCAGGAAGACGTCACTGATTAATAAAATAATGCCCCTATGACTAGGCGTTAATTAAAACATTTTTTGTTTTTTTGTTTTTTTTTTTGAAAATGACGCCCAGGAAGACGTCATTGATTAATAAAATAACGCTGCTATAACTAGGCATTAATTGAAAACATTTTTTTTTGAAAATGACGCCCAGGAAGACATCGCTGATTAATGAAATAATGCCCCTATAACTAGGTGTTAATTGAAAACATTTCTTTTTTTTGGTTTTGAAAATGACGCAGCATAATACATAGGCTCCAAAATCTCATACATTCACCATCTAAAATTCACTAACCATTCTTAAATAATTTTAACAAAGGGTCAAAGTGTTTCGAGCTTTGCTTTCACCCATGACCTCTTACGGCACATCCTCCTAAGTCTGTCTCTACCATTCTTCAAGCTTACGACATACCGCGGAGGGGGAATGGAAGAAAATGTTAGGGAAGTCCACGAGGGATTCTGGAAGACCGAGGAAGACTTTCCTCCCCTACCCTATTGCCTATTGTGGTTCGGTCTTTGGCTTAGGAAAATTTTTGTTGTCTTTTGCCCTTTATTCACGCATACTTATGACCAGGGTTTTCCCTGCGGGGACTTTGCCCTCTTGTCATGTTTTTCTTTTATATTTGATTTTTTACTTTTCTTTTCAAAAATAAAAACCTAATTGTACTCGGGCTTTTGTGACATATTGTTCCCTTTTGGGCCCTGACTTCCACCTACTAGGGCGACGGGTAGGTTTGGGTGGTCTGCCCAGGGTCTAACTTCCCCCCTTGTGGACCGAAGAGAAGAGAACATGTAAAGTCTTTACACTCTTAATTTGCCTTTGACTTTCCTCAGAATTTGCACCGCTAGAGTTCATGAGCTAAGCGTGTTATGTGTGTATTGATCCAGAGTTAAATCATCAAGACTGAATAATGAATTAGAGATTTTGATCTTTCGGGCTTTGTGACCCATGTACCATGCCATCATCATTTTTTTATTTTTATTTTTTAAAATTTTTATTTATTTATGACTTAGGGGTAATATTTCTTAAGATACAATCCATTCCAAGGGTGAGCCAATTCTTCCCCTTCAGTGTTAATCGGTTTGTAAGCATTGCCAAGATAGGCTTCTTTAATTACATAAGGCCCTTCCCAATTTGGTTGGAGTTTTGAACGAAATCCACCAGGTTTTACAAAGATTCTTTTGATTACCATTTCACCAACTTTGAATTTCCTTTCAATCACTTTCTTTTGATAAAAACGTGAAAGCTTGTTTTAATAAACTCTTGCATGTTCAGTGGCGGCCAATCGTTTCTCATCTAAGAGTTCTAATTGTGTAAGGAGAGATTCACGATGTTCATCAATAGAGAGCCCCTTGTCTAATTGTACTCTAAGAGAAGGAATAAGGATCTCATAAGGATAGTACCGCCTCCATTCCATAAGTAAGGGCAAAAGGGGTTTGCCCAGTAGGGGTTCGAATGGAAGTACGGTAGGCTCATAGAGCTTCTACGAGCTTCTCTGGCCAATCCGCAAATTTATTAGCTTCACACGTTTTCTTGATAATTTTAATCAAAGTTTTATTTCTTGCTTATGTTTGACCATTACCCTGTGGATAATAAGGAGATGAATGATGCAATACAATGTTATACCTGTTGCAGAGGTCCTGAAGCTCTTGAGAGATAAACTGTGGCCCATTGTCGGTGACAATGGTATTTGGAATGCCGAATCTT
The DNA here is from genome assembly GCA_022559845.1 of Amorphophallus konjac. Classification (NCBI taxonomy): domain Eukaryota; kingdom Viridiplantae; phylum Streptophyta; class Magnoliopsida; order Alismatales; family Araceae; genus Amorphophallus; species Amorphophallus konjac. The sequence goes on along the minus strand of CM040118.1, from coordinate 252,096,545 downwards.
GCAATGATATTCTTCATGATGAATTTGCAAACGGTTGACGCTTTGATTTCCACGTATGTTTCTGCTTCCCCCCACTTGGTGAAGTACTCTGTGGCCGTGAGTATAAATGATTTTGGTTTTGTGAGGAGGTTAGAATCACCAAGAGGTCGAATAATATCAAAAACCCACATGGAGAAAGGCCATGGGGAAGACATAGGATGAAGCGAAGAAGTAGGAGGATGGATTCTGTCAGCGTGTAGTTGGCACTTAACACACCTTCGAACATAGATAGAACAGTCCTCTTCTAGAGTGGGCCAATAGAAACCTAGCCTAAAGATTTTCTTAGCTAACATCTGGCTATTGACATGACCCCCACAAACTTCTGAGTGTGCCTCTTCCACGACCTTCCATGATTCATCATCATCGAGGTATCTGAGCAAAACACCGGTGAGACCTCTTCTATAGAGCATGCCTCCAACCAGAGTGTATCTCTGAGCAACCCTTCTAATGACTTTCTTCTCTTCTACCGTGGCCTCTTTGGGATAAGACTGATCTTGATAATATTTAGAAATCTCGTAATACCACGGCTTTTCCTCATCATCTAACTCTTCTTTTAGATCCAACAGCATGATCTCTTTCTTTTCAATGATTCCACCTTCCTTAACCTTCTTAAGTACCTCCTCCTTAACACTAAGGAATGCAGGATCTTTGGTAGCAGGAGTAAGACGCTTCTGAATGATAACTGAATGGAAATCTTTCTTGGGAAGGAAAACTAAGGAGGAAGCAAGTGAAGCAAGAGTATAAGCTAAAATGTTCTGATTTCGAGGTACATGGACGAAGATCAGTTTGGTGAATAGCTTGGCGCAAGTAGAAGTAAGTTCCTGGTAGGATTTGAGTTTGGGATCGAGCGTTCGGCATTTAGTAAGCACTTGACGAAGAATAAGCTGACTATCACCTACAATCCGAAATTGGGTAACACCGAATTGATGAGCGGCCTCTAGTCTGGCCAGAAGAGCATCATATTCAGCTATATTATTTGTAACTGGAAATGCAAGCTGAGAGGCAAGGGGAATGGTGATACCTTCAGGTGATAGGAGAACAATGCCGATCCCTTACCATGAGAATTCAGAGCTCCATCAAAATGTAATGTCCACATCGAATCGGGCTGATTGACGGTCATTAGCTCCTCATCTGGAAACTATGAGCGAGCATGATCAAATCTAGGGAGAGGGTGATGAGCAAGATGTTCTGCTATGGCATAGCCTTTAATTACTTTTTGCTGAATGTAAGTGATATCGAACTGAGAAAGGAAGCTTTGCCATCATGCTAATCGATCGGTAAGAACATATTTTTCAAGGAGGAACTTGATGGGATTCATGCGAGCAATGAGATGAACCTCATGAGCTAAGAAGTAATGCTTCAATTTCTAAACTACCCAGACTAAAGCTGCGCAGGTCTTCTTTATAGCTGTATACTTCTGCTCACAGGGGTTGAGAAGCTTAGACAAGTAGTAGGCTTCCCTCTCCTTACCTTCTTCATCAACTTGCGCAAGGACAACACCTACTGAGTCATCCAAGACAAAGACATAAAGAACGAGCAGTTTGCTTGGAATCGGCGGCCTCAGGACAGGAGGATTTGATAGATAATCCTTCAATCCGTCAAAAGTCGCTTGACACTTGTCATCCCAATTAAATTTGACTCCCGACTTAGTAAGCTCGTAGAACGGCCTACATCGTTGTGAGTGTTGGGAAACAAATCGGCGGATAAATTGCAACCTCTCGATCAATCCTCAAACTTCTTTTAAATTTCTGAGAGGAGGCATATCTCTTATTGCCCTCGCCTTGTTGGGATCAATCTCAATACCCCTCTTACTAACAATGAATCCAAGCAACTTATCGGACGACACATCAAACACACACTTCTTAGGGTTCATTTTTAACTGATATTCCCTAGTGTTGACACCCGTTTTTTTGCTGATAAGTTGAGTCATTTCTCTTACTCTCATTTGTTGATGCCTCGAGTTGTCCGTTACTCGTTGGGTTATTTTTCTGGCACATCTTTGGGCCTATTTTATGGGTAGCCTCCCTCCCTGGCTGGGTCTATTCAATTCAAGGTTTAATGGGACTTAGTGCTGCTTGACTTTTCGCATTTTACAAACGTCCAGGCTTGCACGGTCAGTCTCCGACTGCTCACACCATAGGCAGTTGATCTTGAGCCGTTTATATATTTATTGGATATTTAGCTGATTTTGTGAATTTCCACCGACAAGCTATCACATGGTCTTAGTATAGCCGTTCAAGTTAATTGAACAGTCTGACCTTAGCCGTTCTTCTCCCAGAGTCCTAATATCGTTGGTTTCTTCAAATAATTATCTAATTATTTGTTTATTTATTCGGATTTATCACCGACATGACATAAGCGGTTGGCCCTTGGCCGCTCTTATGGATGAAAGGTTCGCAAGTAGCCGTTCATCTCATGAGAGTCCAACGGCGACATTTTCGGTCAGTTCGATGGATAATTTGTTTATATTTTTTATTTATTGAATTTCCACCGATAGGGATGGACGGCCTATCGATAGACCGCCCAACCTAATGAGTGGTCTATCGTGCGACCGTTCATCTGCTGAATTCCTGAAGGTTTTAAGGGTTTTCTCTCTCCATTCGTGGTTTTATCATCAACTTTCTCCATCATTTTCTCCGCGAATATCCCACCAAATTGCATGTTGTTTCTTCTGGTTGGGAGATAATTCAATTATCTACACCTTATATTTTATTATCTCGACCTAAAAATGGCTGAAAACCCTAATTTCGAGCTGGGACTTGTGGGCTCTATAAATAGACCCTAAGGCCAAGCTTGAGAAGGGGGGGGGGATTTTAAGGTCACGGCGAAGCCCTGCCAAACTTTTGAGCGACCTACGACTAGGGAGGGAGGCCTTCTACGTCTGTCCAGGCCTCCGGTTTAAGGGAGTATCTCGTTGTTTGTGTCTTAGTTTAATTAATCCCACTGTTCTCTTCTCATTTGCATGCATCATTGCTTCTTCTATCTACATTTTCTCTACTCTTATACACCATTTACACACACCCTCCTATGTTTTTTTGACGCCCCTAGGGGTTTAAAAACTCCCAGATATCCCCCGCTCCAGTACTTTATGTTTATTTCTCTTCCTCCTTATAGTTACTACGATTCATAGTTCTAATATTGGTTTTTTTTCTTGTGCTTTCTACATTTCTTTACAGGTCAGCGACGCACTAGCACGAGGCCCATCCTTTCTAGCTGGCCGGAAAGGGTGGAGGTTGAGCTTTTACATCTTAAGGCGTGGTGGCGTTGGGCGATTCCATCATGTCCGTTCTAAGGGAAGTGCGGCCGATATTGCACCGTTCGTCTCCTTCCCGCGGCCGGTCCTGAACCGTTCTTACTCCATCGCACTTCATCCCGCGTTCCACCCCAGCACTGACGAGCGGTCTATCGAGTGGCCGCGCATCCTTAAGGCGGTTCTTCATGGGCCGCGCATCCCTGCAGTGCTGGTTAAAGGCGAGTGTCTCCCTCTCTTTTCCAAGGTACGGCGTGTTCATCACGTTTGGCATCTTGGTGGTGATCACATAGGTTCACATACTTCTATCCCCTTCTACCTTTCATTTATTTCTCATATTGATTTAGTAGAAGGGATAGGAAGGACTTTTAAGCCGGTAAGGAAATAAATATCTACATCCCCATTTTCTGGCGATCACGGTGGGACTCCTAGTGCCCATCGTGTTATTGTTGTGCTGGCCTGCTCTTGTTCCTGTTAAGGTTGTGTTTTGAGTTGTTTCAGGTTGTTTTTGAGTTCCCCTTGTTTCTGTCTCCTAACACTTGACCGGTTTCTACAGAACCATCCATCCTCATGAGCGGTGCTAAAGAAGCCGTTCTTCCCTGATCAGCATCATTGATTACTTTGCGAGCCTGTTGTCTTCAGCGGTTTATCTCACGCTGTGCAACAGTTTCACGGCTTGATACAGGCCGTTCATCCAGCTGGCTCAGGTACGTCTCTGTCTTTATATTGGTGGTCTGTGCTGACATTCTGCGATTGTTTCAGGTTCGTTCCGGAGGACGCACGGCCTCTCGTCAGACCGTGCATCCAAGTACGCCCACTGTGTTCACCGTGTCCCTATCTGTGCATCTCCGTTTCTATCTTCTTAGTTTGTATTACCCCCGGCTGTTGAACGGTCCTCCATAGACCGTCGACCACTATGCACGGTCTACCGTAGACCGTCCATGTTATGCTACAGTGCACCCGAGCCTCCATGTTGATTATCATTTCATATCATATTATACTATCTTGGTGCTGTTAGTGATCTCCCCTTATTGTCATTATTTGTTTGCATGCTTGTTGTCATACTTTTCACATTTTTGTTTGGTCATCGATTGCTAGTTTTAGGTTAGACTTTGCATGCACTCCGGTGTGCATATGATTCATGCATCTTATCCATAGTAGTTGCATTCCTACCGAGGTAGGATCTCCTCTCGTCTCCATACTCCTTGGAGCCGACTAGGTGACCTTACCGAGGACCTCCGCAAGTCCCCGTGAGTCGTGGATTCTCACACGGATGCCGGGCAGGTTGTACCGTACTGATAAGTGTGTATTTTTACATATTAATTCATGATTATATACAATTTTATGAGCTTAAATAATAATAAATATACACGTATATTTAGAGTCAAATAGTTAATTTTCTAAAACTAAATAATTTTAATAATAATTTTTACTTATTTATGCAGGCACTCGGTACGAAGGAAGCTACAAGAAACAAATATAAAGAAAAAAAAGAAAATAAAATTATAGGTTGAACTAAGCCAAAAGCTCATGGACTTGTTCAAAAAGAAAAGAAAAAAAAAGAAAAAGAAAAGAAATTTATTTGATATTTTTTAGGGATTTTATAAGATATATAGCAATATATACAATATATATATATATATATATATATATATATATCGTGAATGTGTGTGTGCGTGTGTTTTCAAATGCAGGAAAGGTGCGGCCTTTCGCCCCGTCGGCACGGGCGACGAGGCCCACGCGGGCGGTCAACGCGAAACACACGCGGAGGCGGCCGGTCAGCGGCAGAAGGCAGAAGGTGGAGGCGGGCGCATGCGCCCGCGGGAGACATGCGGCGGGCAGCACGCAGAGGCGGAGGCGGCGGCGCAACGCGCCGCACGCGCAGGCAACGCGGCGCACGTGGCCGGCCAGGAGAGAGAAAGAGAGAGAAAGGAAGAGAAAAGGAATAGAAAAGGCCAGAAAAATCAGAAAAAATCAAAAAAATTAGAATAGTGTGCAACACATGCTAGCACACAATTCCAAGTCAACAAGAGCAGCAATTGTCAAAAAAAGAAGCAAGAAGTGTTCATATTAGCTAAAGGGGTTGTTGTGTTACCCTATATAAAGGGCTTCAAATGTAATGAAAGGGGTTAAAAAAAGGGGAGAGCCAAGAGTTGTAAGCTAGGGATTGCTAAGATTTGTAAGTGTTCTTGAATTTCTTGTTTTGTGGTTTTGGTAGGAGAAGATTTTGAAAGCTTTGTATTTAAGTTTTGAAGTTTGTTGTTAGTTTGTGTTGAATACTTTCATTGTACTCTTAGCCATTTTTTGACTCTTCATAGTCAATTTACAAGCTTTTGTGATCCTTATTTCAATTTATTATCTTCTATAAAGTTGTTCATCTTTAAATGTTATTCAACTTCTCTTTCTATCATTTCTTCCAATTCTTTATAGTTTGAAAGTTATTTTCTATTTTCTTAAGTACTGTTCTACGTGATTACTGTTCATCCGAGGTGATACCTTCTATTATTCTTCTATTTTGAAGCCTTTCCAATCTTATTTGTACTCTGAGTTCTTCATGAAAGTTGTTCATCTCTGGTAGATCTAAAATTTCTTCTTCTAACACTTCTTCAAATTCTTCTTATTTTGAGAGTTATAATTAATTTTTCACTGTTCTGATTTCTGTCATATTACTGTTCATCCGCACTGATAGCTCTTGAGTTTTTCACATTTTTCACTATCTTCCTCTCGTTTTCTGTTTCTGTGTTCTTCATCAAACTTTTTCATCTTTTCATTCTCTATAACTTTCATTTCTTCCACTTCTTCTAATTCTCGCCAGTTTAAAAGTTATTTCTCTTCCTAGTTTACCTTAGTTTCATTATAATTGTCTATTTGTTCTTCTATCGATTCCACCCTTCTAAATTGCATCACAATCTTTCTAAGGCGGTTTAAATTCAATTCTCTTGATTTTTAAATCTTAAAAAACTCAAGGTTTTCAACTCTCAAATCTACTTCTCCCTGTGGATTTGACTCGGTCTCATCACTTAACTATTCTATTTATTTAATTTGTGGGCCGAATATTATAATTTGATAGCGGGGCGTATTAACGACGTGCGTTTTCCGCGCATCAAATTTTGGCGCCGTTGCCGGGGAGGGTTTGAATTTGAAATTGATAACTTTGTGTTTTCTTTTATATATATATTGGTGCTCACTCTTATTTTTGTAGAAAAATAAAAGGATCAACAAAAGCACAAAAAATAGAAAATTTTGAAAATGTCAAAAAATGTTGTGTCTTCTCGAGGTAAGTCTTCTTTATCTTCTACTCTTGTTGTTTTTTATTTACCAAATAAAGAACGAGGGAATGCGATTAAGGTTAGTACTTTTACCCTCTTTCCATAGATTTAGTTTCTTTATTTTTACTTTCAATATGTAATTAGTTTTCATGCTTAGAAACGTTCTTAAAAAAAATAATAGAAGAAATAAAAAAATATGGTGGATTAACTCAGTTCACTAAAAAAAATAGAAAAATAAAAACACAAAAAAGGCATAACTTGAGCTCACTATCATCTTTGAAACTCGTGTCTAAGGCTAGAGGTCAACGGCAAATGCTATAAGCGGGAAAGTGGTTACTTAATTAGGACCTTGTGAAAGCAAGGGGAGCCTCCCACTTCCCCACCTGTTACCTGGCCGGTGGACAAGTTTGATCGTGAATCTAAGTTGGACTTTGTTTGAGAATTTGTTTGTATAAAAAAAATCAAAAAAAAGAAGAAAAAATAAAATATACAAAAAAGGGTGAGATCATTACTTTCATCTATGGATTGGGCACACAACTTAGCTAGGTTTGACCAATTGGCTCATAAATTTGATCAATTTTTAGCCATGGATCAAGACCCATTCATACCACCTAGTCACCATGATAATGATCACATGTGGGATAACCCGGCCCATTATGTAGGTGGTTGCCCAAATCCACACTCATTTCTCACCCAAAATAACCCGACCTCTTATGACAGTCCATATTCGTGGTCGACCCAAAATGAGATCCCGTCACCTATGATGGCTCAGTTTCCATCGTTTACCCAGGACCATATTCCAACCACTCAGTTTGGGGGCCATGATCTACCTTTCACCCCGGAGCAAGGCCAATATGATCAACGATTTTCTCAGCCCGATTACGAATCATCTCCAAATACTTATAACTCTAACTGGGAAGATCATTCACCAATCTCTTGGATGGACCAAGCAAGATAAATTCAAATATCTCAAGACCTCTCCACACCTTATTTTGACCCATGTCCACATACCTTGAATTCTGGTTGGAGAGATCAATATGATTCTTCTTGGGAGTCTTATCAGAATCGAGGCCAAAGTCCTCAAGAACAAGATTTTTTAAATTGGGCTCCATACCCAAATGATTCTTATGATCAACCCTATTATGGAGGGCAACCCATACACTCTCCACCACCTCATTCTCAGACTGAGTGCCCTTCAAATTACTATCCATCACAATCCGACTCTCAGTCCACTTATCTATCTCTTCCATACACAGATTTGCATAAGGAGGAGATATTTGATCAATTGACACGGCTCTTCCAGACTCAACAACAAGCCTTCCAGGAACAACTGCAAAACTTTGAGGCTCATGTGAGTCGGGTTGCTAAAAACATCATAGAAATGGAAGTCGATCCAATGCCTAGCAACTCCACTATAAGTCTTGAGGACCAACTTCTTGGATTTGAGACGTGATAACGATGAAAATTCATATGTTCAACCTATGATCCCCCAATCTACCACTCATATCACTGTTGATTTTGAGGGAATCATGGAAGAGTCTTATGAGGAGGACGTAAAGGAAGAGCAGCCTGAGAAGCCTAAACCCCATTCCATTTGTGAAGAGGATTATGATGATCTTGAGTCGTTGGGGGGAGAAGAAGAGGATGATGATTTACCAGTCAATGACCAAATTCCATTACTTGCCATTCCTAAATTTGATGAATCTTCTTTCCAAGTACATGATGATGAAAATATGAGTGTGGAGGGTGAATTAAGTGTATACATATAAATCCATCTTCTTGGGTAATTGAGGAACCAAGTACTCCACTGGAAAGTCACTCTGATTGGGCATCTCATGATTTAGAGAAGGATGTGGATCTTTTCCCTATCCCTAACCTTGGTGAATCCATAATCATTCCAAATATTCTGCAACTCACCAACTGGTTAGATCCATATGAGCCTTCTGTGAATTCTTGTGTTGAGGAGCGCACTGATTTCATTCTTAATCCTCCTTATCTCCTTGACACTGGCCATGTGGTAGATTCCCCAAAAATCCATAACACCCTTATCCTCTCTCACCTAAACAATACGCAAGTACATCTTAAAAGTGAGGATGAAGGAGAAAAGTTGAGAGAAATTAAGGTCCGCATTGATGTGTTTAATACTTATAAGGACCTTAAACATACAGAGGAATATTTTGTAATTGAAGCTATGATAATTCCTCCACCATTCTCTGACCGAGGGGGTTCATCCAAATTCCTAGACCCACCTTGGCATGCTTCTAACCCACATGCATCGAGGCATAATCTTTTCCTCCAATGGTACACGGGCTGGAATTTATCGGAGGATAAGATCATTTGGTGGCTCATTCTGAATGCCACCCGTTGGTTAGTGAACTGTAATATGTCTGGCTGAAGACGTTAAACTAAGCGCTTCTTGGGAGGCAACCCAAAATTTTTGTGATTTCTGTGTGAGAATAAATAGCTTCTTGGGAGGCAACCTAAGTTTTTATTGTGGTTTTGTGTTTATTTTGCAGATTTAAATAAAGGATAAGTTGGGGGGAGAAAGCTGATTGCTTACTCTGTTGCTCCGATTTTCAAAGCCAAGTACCGCCTCTCAAACACCAAGGCCGTCGAAGTACACATCAGGTTGTCCCGTTCTTTTCCAAACATATCATGTCTACATTGTTCTATTGTTCCATATTGTTCATGCCATTGAGGACAATGTCATTTAAGTTGGGGGGACGGAAATCATGTTGCACATGCATTCATATACAACCTCATTTTTTTTTCAACCTATTTTGAGTTTCATGATTCATGCTTCCATTCAAAGTAATTCTGGAATAGAAATGACTGGATAAAGATGATGGAAGATTATTTAATCTAGCCATGGAAAACTGATATAAGAATCTTTTTAAAGTTCATGTGCACTTTAGAAAAATGAAAATCACTTTGCACGCTAATGAAACAAGCAGGACAAGCCTTCTGCTATTTTGAGTATATTGCCTGATATTCTGCGCTTTTTGAGGAAGAGATCTTTTATAAGCTTTCTGCCATGTTATCTATTGAAAAAATTTGAAAAAAAATACCATGAAAAATACTCCGATTCTGAGTAACCGGGCCTACTTCACTTAAGACGTGTTGAGGTTCGCGTCAAAAGGAAAAGGGAACTTTGATCTGTGTAACCGGGCCTGCTTCACCTAAGACGTGTTGAGGTTCGCGTAAAACAGTGAAGGGTAGTGCAGCATCATGTGTGTATAGAAAAGAAAAAAGAAAAAATATATATATCTCAAAAGGGATAAAGTAATAAGGCAGACAAAAAGCTAGTATGCTGAACGCTCTAATTAAGAAGTGCAGAATTGAAAAACATTTGTTTGGAATAGCAACTCGAGGACGCAATTGTCTCTACTGTGAATTTAGTATTACACATGCACAAGTGCTACTGAATTTTGATTAGAATTCTTGATCATGAACCTAAATTTCCTACACAAGGCTAGTATGAGATAATGATTCCAGATTCCTAATCTTTAGTAGATTCTATGAACGATGATCTGGAAATGAGACATGAACTTTGTAAACTCTTGATAGTCCTTACATTTTGAGATTATGTGCATTGCTAAGGGACTAGCAATGAGTAAGTTGGGGGTGTGATAAGTGTGTATTTTTACATATTAATTCATGATTATACACAATTTTATGAGCTTAAATAATAATAAATATACACGTATCACACTTACTGTTAATTTAGAGTCAAATAGTTAATTTTCTGAAATTAAATAATTTTAATAACAATTTTTACTTATTTATGTAGGCACTCGGTACGAGGGAAGCTACACGAAATAAATATAAAGAAAAAAGAAAATAAAATTATAGGTTGAACTAAGCCAAAAGCTCATGGACTTGTTCAAAAAGAAAAGAAAAAGAAAAGAAAAAGAAAAGAAATTTATTTGATATTTTTTAGGGATTTTATAAGATATATAGCAATATATACAATATATATATATATCGTGAATGTGTGTGTGCGTGTGTTTACAAATGCAGGAAAGGCGCGGCCTTTCGCCCCGTCGGCACGGCCGACGAGGCCCACGCGGGCGGTCAACGCGAAACACACGCGGAGGCGGCTGGTCAGCGGCAGAAGCCGGAGGCGGGCGCATGCGCCCGCGGGTGACACGCGGCAGGCAGCACGCGGAGGCGGAGGTGGCGGCGCAACGCGTCGCACGCGCAGGCAACGCGGCGCACGGGCGCACGCGGCCGGCTAGGAGAGAGAAAGAGAGAGAAAGGAAGAGAAAAAGGAATAGAAAAGGCCAGAAAAATCAGAAAAAAATCAGAAAAATTAGAATAGTGTGCAACACATGCTAGCACACAATTCCAAGTCAACAAGAGCAGCAATTTTCAACAAAAAAAGTAAGAAGTGTTCATATTAGCTAAAGGGGTTGTTGTGTTACCCTATATAAAGGGCTTCAAATGTAATGAAAGGGGTTAAAAAGAGGGGAGAGCCAAGAGTTGTAAGCTAGGGATTGTTAAGATTTGTAAGTGTTCTTGAATTTCTTGCTTTGTGGTTTTGGTAGGAGAAGATTTTGAAAGCTTTGTATTTAAGTTTTGAAGTTTGTTGTTAGTTTGTGTTGAATACTTTCATTGTACTCTTAGCCATTTTTTGGCTCTTCATAGTCAATTTACAAGCTTGTGTGATCCTTATTTCAATTTATTATCTTCTATAAAGTTGTTCATCTTTAAATGTTATTCAACTTCTCTTTCTATCATTTCTTCCAATTCTTTATAGTTTGAAAGTTATTTTCTATTTTCTTAAGTACTGTTCTACGTGATTACTGTTCATCCGAGGTGATACCTTCTATTATTCTTCTATTTTGAAGCCTTTCCAATCTTATTTGTACTCTGAGTTCTTCATGAAAGTTGTTCATCTCTGGTAGATCTAAAATTTCTTCTTCTAACACTTCTTCAAATTCTTCTTATTTTGAGAGTTATAATTAATTTTTCACTGTTCTGATTTCTGTCATATTACTGTTCATCCGCACTGATAGCTCTTGAGTTTTTCACATTTTTCACTGTCTTCCTCTCGTTTTCTGTTTCTGTGTTCTTCATCAAACTTTTTCATCTTTTCATTCTCTATAACTTTCATTTCTTTCACTTCTTCTAATTCTCGCCAGTTTAAAAGTTATTTCTCTTCCTAGTTCACCTTAGTTTCATTATAATTGTCTATTTGTTCTTCTATCGATTCCACCCTTCTAAATTGCATCACAATCTTTCTAAGGCGGTTTAAATTCAATTCTCTTGAGTTTTAAATCTTAAAAAACTCAAGGTTTTCAACTCTCAAATCTACTTCTCCCCGTGGATTCGACTCGGTCTCATCACTTAACTATTCTATTTATTTAATTTGTGGGCCGAATATTGTAATTTGATAGCGGGGCATATTAACGACGTGCATTTTCTGCGCATCACGTACCACCCCCCAGTCTAGGGTTTGTATCCGCGAGAGAGGGAGAGTCCCTTAGAGTCAGCCAGTTTTCCATTCCTACCCTGGTTAGGTACCTTATGGTCGAGTGAATTCATATATTAATTAATCCACTAAGGTCCTAAAGGGAACTTATAAAATTTTTCGCGCATCATTCATAACTTGGGTGGTTAATTGGTTGATTCTTCTCTCATCTCCTCCATCCATTGTGTGTTGCAGTATCATCATTTGCACCATTCTGTCAGATTAGGTCCATTTAGACTAGTTCATCTTTATGTGTCTTCATTTAGTCACAGTTGTCTTAGGTTCCTTCCCTCTTTGTGTTTTCTCCCATTCTTGACTGTATAAAGCCCCCATTTTCCCCCATGGAGCGTTTTTCTCCTGTGTCTTCTCCCTCATCTTCCCTATCCTCTTATCCCCGCGTGGATTCCTCTTCCCATGCGGGCCCATCACCTCATTCTTCTAATGGGCCCTATTCTCTTCACGGGCCCTCTTCTTTCAATGGGCCTACTCCTTTTAACGGGCCTTCTTATCCCGCCCGTGCTATTGCCAACCCAGCCAGTCCTCATTCCCACATTTATGATTCTTCCAGGCCCATACCTCCTTCCATCTCTGGAATGGGCTGTCCTCCTTCTCAGGCCGGATCCCCTTATTTGGCCCATCATCATCCTGGTTTAAGCTCCCACTCTTTTGCTTAGGCTGGCCCACATTCTTCTCGGACTCTTCCCACTGAGGAGATGATCACTCAGGCCCAACGCCAGCTTGATGAATTGCGATGCCGAATCAATCCTCCAACTTCTTTGAGTGTCCCATTTATGTTGTGTCCCTATGGTCATTTGAGTCATCCTGTGGTCACTTGGGTCATTCGACATCATCCTATGGTCATATGAGTTCTGTGGTATTCTTGGTTTTGATAATGACTAAACAGTATTAGTCATTGATACTTTCCACTCTCATGTGACTGACACACGCGATGTTTTGTTCATGACAGATACGAAGGAATTCAGTGGAAATGGCAAAGGTGAAAGCTCAATGTTGCGCCCTCGCACGCGGATCGACCTGCGCGGTTAGGTCGCGGGGATCGACCTGCCCGGTCAGGTAGCGGGGGTCAAGGGGGCAGCGCCCCTTGCGGGGGTTTCCAGGGGCGGAACCCCCGGAACAAAATTTAGAAATGCTCAAAGCATATTCTAAGTTGATTTCAATCCCCAAATACATGAAATTTATGAGGACATGAATATCTTGACTTATGAACATGTTTCATTGGTCTAACACTTCATTTTTGCAGGTATAGGTGTTTCCGGTCGACCTACACACCTTGGTCGGTCGACCAGATTTGCCAGAGCCTAAGAATTCCACGTTTTACAGGTTTCGGTCGACCGCCCCTGCCTTTCCGGTCGACCGGTTCTTCCAGAAACGAAACACTCCAGGAATTACAGATTTTGGTCGACCGCCCCTACTTTTCCGGTCGACCGGTTTTCCCAGAACTGACAAGTTGGAGATTTTACAGATTCCGGTCGACCGCCCCATGAATTCCGGTCGACCGCCAGCCCCGATGCAGCCATGTTTGACTTCGAATTCCACCTCGTGGCCAGCCCCTTTCCATGTATTTGTTTAATCAAAACTCACCTAATCTCCCATGATTTATGGATCTGGTCTGGGGGGTGTCCAAGGACCATTCCAAGGGTTATAAAACCAACACATGAGGGGTTAGAAACTCTAATGCTTCAAGGTTTCAAGAGACACCAAGGGAGGCCATTCGCGGGCACTGTAGCACCTCCGTGAACAGTGTTTCGGGCAGGAGTTCTTCATCCATTCCAAGGGGTTTCAAGGTGAGATCTGAAACAAGCAACCTCCAGGGAAGCTAGAAGCAATCAAGGCTCTCAAGGGTGATCTAAGCTGCATCCTACATCTTCTACATCCTCTTCATCGACTCAAGAAGATCAAAAGGAAGATTGAAGCTACATCCATCATCTTCTTCATCAACTAGAAGAGGTTCAAGGAAGATCATCCCGTAAGAAAGAAGACATCATCAAAGCATCCGATTCAAGCTTCTGCAACTCAGACAAGATTCTTTTCTTTGAGCATACTCTATATCTTGTTTGTGTGATTTCATATTTGTTCTCTTTTTCATTTCATACAAACAATTGAATCTGAGAATCGTCCCTACCGGTGGTTAGTAGGAAGGCAATCGGAGGTTGTCCGATCTGCGTTGTTGACGTCCCTACCAGGTGGTTAGTAGGAAGGCAATCGGTGGTCTTTCCGATTTGCGGTTCAGTACGTGGCACTAGTGGAGCCTCACCGGATTTGGTGAGGGGTGGATGTAGGACTGGAGATTCAGTCCGAACCACCTTAAAATCTCATGTGTTGTGGTTTGTTCACGTGATTGCTTCGTTCTAAATGTATACTTAGATTCGAATCGATATATTAGTAATCATCTTGCTAAGCAAATCGTTGTGTCCTTCGTTTAGCTAGTTATATTCCACTTCAATTTATCTCATCTAGCTATATAGAGGGTTACATTACGAAAAGAGGGGCAGATCTATTCACCCCTCCCCTCTAGATCCACTGTCCACTACACAACAAGTGGTATCAGAGCCTAATCTCTCATTATGGGGTCCAACGACCTTGAGGGAAATGGTGGATCAGCATCTAAGGGTTATTTACCTGAAGGACACTCTGTGAACAGACCTCCTTATTTCACTGGATCTAACTATCCTTATTGAAAACATCGCATGCAGGTGTTCATTCGCGCCCAAGACTACGAGCTTTGGCGTGTGATCAGCAAAGGTCCGTATGAGCTTACGGATAATGAGGACTTGTGGACCAAAGAACAAATACGGCAATCCACCGTCAACTGGAGTGCTAAACATATCATGCAATGCTCACTCCATCCAGTTGAATTCTCAAGAGTAGCCACCTGCGCAACTGCGAAATTGATGTGGGATAAGCTAGAGGTAATCTATGAAGGAACCTCTCAGGTACGAGAAACAAAAGCCAATATTTTAGTTTTTGAATATGAAATGTTCCGCATGAAGCCTGATGAATCAATTCAAGATATGTATGCTCGCTTAACTGTGCTTACTAATAGTTTAACTGATTTGGGAAAGAAATATACAGAGCAAGAACTTGTAAGAAAAATTCTCAGATCATTAACTCCAGCATGGCACACGAAGGCAACTGTTGTTGAAGAATCGAGAGATATCGCAACCACAAAGGTAGATGAACTCATTGGGTCATTAATGACCTATGAGATCAACCTCAAGAACAAAGAGGCTGAGGCACCTAAGAAGAGGTCCCTAGTTCTTAAAGCAGGACCCAGCGGTCAAGGCTCTTCTGATGAAGGTGAGGATTCGGCAAGTGAGCGAGATGAGGATGATGTAGCCATGCTCACACGTAAGTTCAAGAAATTCTTGAGAAAGGAAGGTAAGAGCTTCATGAGAGGAAGGTCAAAGGTAAGAAATGGTTTCAGATCTAATTCTAAAAATTCTAAGAAATCTGATAAAATCATTTGCTATTCTTGCAACAAACCAAGTCATTTCAAGAATGATTGTCCCAACAGATTCAGAAAATCTGACAAATGGAAGAGCAAGAAGAATAACAAGGCCATGGTGTCCACATGGAGCGATGAAGAGGCTCGGACAAAGAAAAAGAAGATTTCTACCTTATGGCCAAAGGTGATGAAGAAACTGAGGTAAATTCTCCATTTGAAGATTATACAATTGATGATTGGGAGGATGCATATATACAACTCATGGAAAAATATGAAATGTACAAAAAGGAAAATAAATCATTGAAAAAGAAAATCAATTCTTTTGTGCATGATCATGACAAGGATGATAAGAATGCTCTACTTGAAACTGAAATTGAAGATCTTAAGAAAATGATTGAGGATTTGGAAGAAGGAAGAAAAGAAATGGCTGACTTGGAAACTGAAAATGAAAACTTGAGAAATGAGATTGATAGCATTAAGCTAAAAATGCAAACCTATGAAAAGAACAGCAAATTGAGTATTGAAAAATATGAAGCCGTCAAACATGTCAACACTCAACTCTTGCAAAACATTGAAAACTTACAAAAAGAATTGAAGGATAAACAACAATCCTTAAAAAATTTTGTGGATGGAAAAGAAAACCTAGATGTTTTGCTAGGTACTAGGATGAATTTCAACAAGGAAGGGTTGGGTTTTGAACCAACAAATAAAAGGCCAATTGGGCTAAAAACAGTCACATTTGTCTCATCTTCCGAAGCCTCCACCTCAAACATAACTCCCACACAAAACCAGCAAAAACAAAAGGAGAAAGGAAAAGAAAAGATTGAAGGGGGAGTCACCAACATTCCCAAAAAGCCTGTCCAAAGACCTAAGAAAGGTCGACCTTCCCCGCAGCATAGGTCAACACATTCTTGGCCATTGCATGCTCAATCTTCCAGATATCACCAAAACTGGATTGCACATTCATATAGGCCAACACCACCATACTTTTGGAGAAATTGTGATTCATGTGTTCATCAATCCTATAACTTTCAATCTCCTAGGTGGCAGAACAATCACTCTCAACCCAAAAATAACCAATGGCCACAATGGGTTAAGAAGCCAACTTCATCAAACTTTCACAAATTCCAACCAAGAACCTCCAAATAGAAAATAAATTTCAAAGTTGAAAAGAAAAACCAAATCCCTGCTCTAAGCAAACAAAACATGAATGTTAGAAAAGTCTGCATTCCAAAAGAAATGGTTTCATGCTTTGAAAATCTGAAGAATATGATGGGACCCAAATTTGGTTGGGTTCCAAACACATTTGCTTAATTGCTTGTGCAGGAGTGTCTTGCAGCCATACATAACAGATGGTACCTTGATAGCGGCTGTTCAAGACACATGACCGGAGACAAATCAAAATTTTATCTCTTGGAGGAAAAGGAAGGAGGACATGTCACATTTGGAGGGAACAACAAAGGAAAAATCATTGGAACAGGTAATGTAGGTAAGAACCTCTCCAACTCCATTGGAAATGTGTTGCTAGTTGAAGGTTTGAAATATAACCTACTAAGAATAAGTCAATTGTGTGATAAAGGTCACAAAGTGTTGTTTGATTCTCATGAATGTAAAATCTTTGAACCAAAATCTGACAAGGTAAAATTTTCTGGTAAGAGAGTCAACAATGTTTACATGATTGACTTAGATGATCCTGCTTATTCAAACCTTTGTCTTGCTGCACCAAAATCTGAAATTACATGGTTATGGCATCGTAGACTAGGACATGCTAGCTACAATGTCTTGCATAAACTTTTGAAGCATTCAATGGTGAAAGGTTTGCCTGAACTATCCTTTAAACAAGAAAATGAATTGTGTGATGCATGTGCCCTAGGTAAACAAACTAGAAAATCATTCAAGGGAAGATCTGAAAATACATCATCCAAACCACTCGAGCTAATTCATATGGACCTATTTGGCCCAACCAGAACTGCTAGCTTAAGTGGTAGAAAATATGGATATGTCTTGGTGGATGATTTTTCTAGGTTCACATGGGTTTTCTTTCTCACACACAAAAATGATGCTTTTGATGAGTTTCAGGCACTCTATATGAAGATAAAGCAGGACGGTGAGTTTAAAATTTCCAAGATTCAATCTGATCACGGTGGTGAATTTGAAAATGCTAACTTCTATAACCTTTGTAGGGTCGAAGGGATTTCACACCGATTTTCTTCACCAAGAACGCCGGAGCAAAATGGTGTGGTTGAAAGGAGAAACCGGACACTTGTAGAGATGGCAAGAACCATGCTTGCTGAACGGCAACTTCCAAAGAGGTTTTGGGCTGAAGCGGTAAACTCGACATGTTACATTATCAACCGCTCTATGGTAAGGCCACACACCAAAAAGACTCCTTATGAGCTGCTAAAAGGTAAAAAGTCCTCTCTCTCACATATGAAAGTGTTTGGATCGAAATGCTTCATTCACAACAATGACAAAAGAGACTTAGATAAATTCGAGCCCAAGAGCGATGAAGGTATATTCCTTAGATATTCTGATAGATCTAGGGCTTATAGAATTTATAATATCAAAAGTCAAACTGTGGAAGAATCACCCCATGTTTCCTTTGATGAATATCATGATTCTAACAATGATAACTCTTGCAGGAAAAATGATGAAGATGGGGAATTCCTAAGCATAAAGGACAAGAGTGATCCTCCACAAGAAGAAATAAAAGAAGATGGTGACCTAGCTGAATCAAGCAATGCAAGGGATCAAGCTCCAGGAGAAGGTAACGATTCTACAAACATTAGAATTCTTAAGGATCATCCCTTGGAGAATGTCATTGGTAGCTTGAATGACCCACCTAGAACTAGGTCACATTTTAAAATTGTGGAAGAATTAGATCAACTTGCTCTTGTCTCGCAGCATGAACCCAAAAATATTGATGATGCTTTAAAAGATGAAAACTGGATAAATTCCATGCAAGAAGAGCTAAACCAGTTTGAGAGAAACAAAGTTTGGCATCTTGTTCCTAGACCTTCATCACAATCTGTCATAGGCACTAAATGGGTCTTTAGGAACAAACTAAGTGAGGATGGCAAGATAATAAGAAATAAGGCTAGATTGGTGGCTCAAGGGTATAATCAAGAGTTTGGGGTAGACTTTAATAAATCTTATGCCCCAGTTGCTAGACTCGAAGCCATCATAATTTTACTTACCTTTGCATGCTCCCTTAGAATAAAGCTTTATCAAATGGATGTCAAAAGTACTTTCTTGAATGGCTTGATCAAAGAAGAAGTCTATGTTGAGCAGCCCCCTAGCTTTGAGAATTCTAACAATACAGATTTTGTATACAAGCTAGACAGGGCGCTTTATGGACTTAAGCAAGCACCAAGAGCTTGGTATGAGAGACTAAGCTCGTTCCTCATTGAAAAAGGGTACACACGAGGTAAGGTAGATCAAACACTTTTTACCAAGAAGCAAGGTAAGAACATCTTGATTGTTCAAATTTATGTTGATGAGATTGTGTTTGGATCTACAAAATCTGAAATGTGTGAGGAATTTGCTAACCTCATGACTAGCGAATTTGAGATGAGCCTAATGGGAGAACTTCAATTCTTTCTCGATTTGCAGGTCAACTAAGGAGAAGATGGTTGCTTCATAAACCAAGCCAAATACATCAAGGAGCTGCTAAAAAGATTTGACATGGCAAACAACAAAATCATTGCAACTCCGATGAGCACCTCAACTTCACTGGATTCGGATGAAAATGGTAAATTGGTAGATGCAAAGGTCTATAGAGGTATGATTGGCTCTTTACTTTATTTGACTGCATCCCGACCAGATATCCAGTTTAGTGTATGTCTTTGTGCTAGATTTCAAGCTAGTCCTAAAGAATCCCATTTGACTGCCGTCAAACGTATCCTTCGATATCTTGCCGGCACTCAAGATTTGGGATTGTGGTATCCGTCATCATGTGATTTATCTCTTATATCTTATTCTGATGCGGACTACGCTGGATGCAAGCTGGATCGCAAGAGTACTAGTGGCTATTGCCAGTTTCTAGGCGGGTGTTTAGTTTCTTGGGCTTCCAAGAAACAACACTCAGTTGCCCTCTCAACCACGGAGGCAGAATATGTTACTGCGGGGAGCTGTGGCACCCAAGTGTTGTGGATTAAACACCAACTCCAAGACTATTTGGTGGATCTCGGTTGTGTCCCGATTCTGTGTGATAACACTAGTGCTATCAACCTTGCAAAAAATCCAGTCCAGCACTCTAGGACTAAGCATATTGAGATTAGGCATCACTTCATTAGAGACGAGGTCAGTAAGAAAAATTTTGAACTGCATTTTGTTGATACTCTAAATCAAATTGCTGACATCTTCACCAAGCCCTCGTGTAATGACAGGTTTTCAACACTCAGAAGAGAGCTTGGTTTTTGCCGACCTCAGGCCAATAAGAATTTGAAATGATGATCATGTTCAATTAGTTGTGTGTTTTGCACGTTGGTATTCATGCATTGTTTATATGTCAATATGTCTTTTTGCATATGGTGTCGCATTGCATGTAGTTGCATAAGAAAGTTGAATTTATGTTCACAATGCATTGCATGGTTTGTGTCGCATCATTCTTGCATGGCCATGGTATATCAAATGTTGATATATGGAAAGGCAGGTTATGCTTGTCTAGAAGCACTCAATATGCGTGAGGTTTCACCTCCGCCAAGTACCATGCGTCATTGTCGCATATAGGCCATATAGTAAGGGGGAGTTGTCGTTTTGCAGCATTTATACATGAGTTTCATCTCCATTCTGTTGCATTTAATAAGTGTACAACCATATGTTGGGTCATGCATTTCATGTCTACCAAATTCATGTCCATCAATGCACGTTTCAGGTCATTCTCCTCTTGACACTTATCATTACACTTGCTTGCACACATAACTCTTCGCGTATCCATTGCATATCCTTAGGGGGAGTTTTGTTGAGTCTCTTAATCTCTTACAATCTGTGCTTCCATGGCTTATAGTCTGCATATGAGATCATGAGACTGACGAACAGATAGTGTGAGAGCTTTCTATTATATGCCCTAATGATTGTCCATTCAATGAAAATGGTTCAGATTTAATGATTTCCTTATAGTTCTGATATATCTTGTTTGAAATCATCTATGTTCTGAAGCTTTAATAGACCTTAACTAGAGACTGCATATTGTGTTTTGCATGACTATCCTGAAATCTGAAAATCTAAACGTCTTGACAACTTTGGTGATACACTCAGGCTTAGTATTGCTTCTAAACATATTGATGAGCTGGAATTCCTGAAAATCATTTTGACAGAGCAATGATATTGTTGCACGGAGAAACATGTCATGTCATCAAAATCAAGTGACAAATGATATGTCATGATGTGCCTCTGTTATCTCTGTCGTCATTCTATTTGGACTCTAGGCAGAGCATTGGCATAATTGTTGAGAAATATATCGTCTCATCAAAGAAATGAGATTGGATATGTCATGACGTGACTTTGCTATCTCTGTTCATTCTGAAGCATAACCGTCAATCTTGCCAAATACCTAGGGATACTGGCGTCTGAACAACGTGTATTCTTACGGCTAGGAGGCATGAACTAGACTTGATTGCTCGTATAAAGTGAGTCATGTGCCTTCAAATACTAAAGATATTGAAAATCAACATATGCTACAATCATTCAATTCCATGCTTCAATCATGATTGTTTAGCCTCAATACATGCTTTTGTGTTATTGCCTTTGTCGTTATTGATTATGGATATATAAGACAAGGGACGGTTAAACACTGCCATGATTTGCACCTTTGGTTCATTTCTATTAAATATTGGATGTAGTTGCTTTTCGAACTCTGTTGATGAATTTGGATTTCATTAGATTTGAACCATATATGTTGCTCACGGTCTGTTTCAGGTTTGCATATAATGGCTTGCTCTTCACTCCTTTCAGCTATGGTCTCACAGACCTTTCACTTTATCACTCCTTTTTGCTGTTGGCAAAGGGGGAGAATTCTTTGTGTGAGTCCTATGCGTTAGCTATGCGTTTATCGCGTTAGCTATGCGTTATCTTACGTTGTCATTGGGGGATGTATGAATGGTGTACGGGGAGAGTCCAAGGGGAGAAAGGGGAGAGAATCTATTGCTCACTTTGCATCTCAAATATGTATGTGATGAGGCTTGGGGCTTGCATAACTGCTAGCATTCATAATTGCATTCACATGCTATTACTATCATGGATCTTGAGCTGCAAATGTTGCATTCATTATAACTTTTGCCTTTCTTGATATTACTGCCACATAATGACTCACAGTGTTGCCATCATCAAAACGGGGGAGAATGTTGTGTCCCTATGGTCATTTGAGTCATCCTGTGGTCACTTGGGTCATTCGACATCATACTGTGGTCATATGAGTTCTGTGGTATTCTTGGTTTTGATAATGGCTAAACACTATTAGTCATTGATACTTTCCACTCTCATGTGACTGACACACGCGATGTTTTGTTCATGACAGATACGAAGGAATTCAGTGGAAATGGCAAAGGTGAAAGCTCAATGTTGCGCCCTCGCACGCGGATCGACCTGCGCGGTTAGGTCGCGGGGATCGACCTGCCCGGTCAGGTCGCGGGGGTCAAGGGGGCAGCGCCCCTTGTGGGGGTTTCCGGGGATGAAGCCCCCGGAACAAAATTTAGAAATGCTCAAAGCATATTCTAAGTTGATTTCAATCCCAAAATATATGAAATTGATGAGGACATGAATATCTTGACTTATGAACATGTTTCATTGGTCTAACACTTCATTTTTGCAGGTATAGGTGTTTCCGGTCGATCTACACACCTTGGCCGGTCGACCAGATTTGCCAGAGCCTAAGAATTCCACGTTTTACAGGTTTCGGTTGACCGCCCCTGCCTTTCCGGTCGACCGGTTCTTCCAGAAATGAAACACTCCAGGAATTACAGATTTCGGTCGACCGCCCCTACTTTTTCGGTCGACCGGTTTTCCCAGAACCGACAAGTTGGAGATTTTACAGATTCCGGTCGACCGCCCCATGAATTCCGGTCGACCGCCAGCCCCGATGCAGCCATGTTTGACTTCGAATTCCACCTCGTGGCCAGCCCCTTTCCATGTATTTGTTTAATCAAAACTCACCTAATCTCCCATGATTTATGGATCTGGTCTGGGGGGTGTCCAAAGACCATTCCAAGGGTTATAAAACCAACACATGAGGGGTTAGAAACTCTAATGCTTCAAGGTTTCAAGAGACACCAAGGGAGGCCATTCGCGGGCACTGTAGCACCTCCGTGAACAGTGTTTCGGGCAGGAGTTCTTCATCCATTCCAAGGGGTTTCAAGGTGAGATCTGAAACAAGCAACCTCCAGGGAAGCTAGAAGCAATCAAGGCTCTCAAGGGTGATCTAAGCTGCATCCTACATCTTCTACATCCTCTTCATCGACTCAAGAAGATCAAAAGGAAGATTGAAGCTACATCCATCATCTTCTTCATCAACTAGAAGAGGTTCAAGGAAGATCATCCCGTAAGAAAGAAGACATCATCAAAGCATCCGATTCAAGCTTCTGCAACTCAGACAAGATTCTTTTCTTTGAGCATACTCTATATCTTGTTTGTGTGATTTCATATTTGTTCTCTTTTTCATTTCATACAAACAATTGAATCTGAGAATCGTCCCTACCGGTGGTTAGTAGGAAGGCAATCGGAGGTTGTCCGATCTGCGTTGTTGACGTCCCTACCAGGTGGTTAGTAGGAAGGCAATCGGTGGTCTTTTCGATTTGCGGTTCAGTATGTGGCACTAGTGGAGCCTCACCGGATTTGGTGAGGGGTGGACGTAGGACTGGGGATTCAGTCCGAACCACCTTAAAATCTCATGTGTTGTGGTTTGTTCGTGTGATTGCTTCGTTCTAAATGTATGCTTAGATTCGAATCGATATATTAGTAATCATCTTGCTAAGCAAATCGTTGTGTCCTTCGTTTAGTTAGTTATATTCCGCTTCAATTTATCTCATCTAGCTATATGGAGAGTTACATTGTGAAAAGAGGGGCAGATCTATTCACCCCTCCCCTCTAGATCCGCTGTCCACTACACAACAATTTACCTTTCAAGGTCTTCAGTTTCCACCACGCTCTCAAATTCCTGCTTATCGGCGTTACGGTGGAGTCGGTGACCTCTATGTGCACTTGAAGGAGTTCTTATACGAGTCGGCCCAATTTCGACATGACCAACATTTAATGGCTTACCTGTTTGGTCTGTCTTTAGAAGGCCCGTCTCGGGATTGGTTCTTTTTGTTACCGCAAGAGCAAGTTGTAGATTTTCAAGCCGTTCAGAAAAGATTTATTCAGTAATTTGAAGACCAGGTGGGGCCCAAGTACTCCATGGTAGATCTGGCCCATGAGAAGATGAAGCCTGATGAGGAATTCTCAACCTTCACCGACCGTCGACGTCAGCTGGCCGCGCAAGTCCCGAGGCACATCCCAGAGGGTGAACAAATCAAGATGGTTATTTCTAATGCCACGCCTGAGCTTAGGTGCATCTTAGCCCTGAATGATATCACTTCCTGGCAACAACTGTATAGTCGAGCCCGCTTCGTTAGCCAACAACAGCTAAAACCCCGTGACTCTGTGTCTCCTCCACCTTCGCCTCCCACATACACCTCTTATTCACCGCCTCCCACGAGTCAACCCTCAACCATGTATACCTCCACCAGTCAACCTCCCACCCCCACTTACTCACATACCTCCACACACCAACTTACCACCTCCCATGGTCAGTCCCCTCCGCCCTCAGTCAAGGGGATCCCATGCCCAAAGCGAGTGGATGTCGTCCATTTCATTCCCACTCCTTGCACTCCTTCACCACATTTACCTACTAGCCATGCGTCATTGCCTACACAACCTCCACTACCATTACCTTCCCACACCCCTCGGCATCCACCTTGCCCGAGGCGGGCTTCTTATTCTCTGTTCCCAAAATCTTTTACAGATGTGTTCAGGGCTTTGATGGCTACCCGCGCATTGCAATTCCCTCCGATAATGCCTCGCCAACCCGCGGTCGAGAATCTGCTCCATTTTTATGAATTTCATCGCCAGCAGGGGCATTTGGTTGAGAATTGCCCCGAGTTTCGGGAGATTGTTTATAGCCTGGAGAATAGTAAGGTGATTGATTGGGCTGTCACGCGCCAAGTTATTGTAGATCTTCACAGCAAGCAGCAGCAAGCGGTGCCGCCTAAGCAGCCGGCTCCAGCTCAAGACCAGGGGCACCCTGGTGATTCTCTAGTTAACAAACCACCTGCTCCATTGCCTACTTCTTCTCCTATCCCATCTCCTCCCACTCAAGCCTCTGCTCAGGCTAGTACCCCTCTTTCACCCTCCGTTTCCACTACCACACATGTCCCCAACACCTCTCGACGTGTCATAAAGATACGCCGAAGAGCGGCGCCACCTGCCGCTCCCTCCGTTTCACCGTCACCTTCACCTCCTTCTCCTTCGCCTTCACCATCTCCAACAACCACATCACCCCCTTCGCCACCTTCATTACCTTCGTCATCCCCTTCACCATCACCATCACCATCGCCTTCACTACCCCTTTCGCCATCATCGTCCGAGCCTAAGCAGGCCGAACCCGAACCTACATCCCCACCTTTGCCTTCACCCCCACCCAGACCTTTCATTACCATTATCCCTCCGTCACTCGCGTTACCTCCATCAACGCCCTTTAAACCTCTTCCTTTTAACCTCTCTTTGCCACTTCCCGCCTCCCAGAGCAGGTGCATGTTACCTTTGGTGCCCCTCGGATCCAGTTCTCGAGGAAATGATAGGTCAAGCCGGGCTTAGATCGTGCATAGCAAGGTTCAAGAGTTCATCTGTCGCATGCCGGTCCGGGTCCAGGACCCTGGTTGTTTTGGGAGCAAGGAGCATTCATGTTCGAAGACGGTTGTCGAGAGAAGCTCCTTGGCACTAGTACCAGTTTCTTCCCAAGCGAGGCCGGTGGCAATCTCATTACTCATCGAAGATTTTGCTATTGATGTTGTTATCTCCCCTCGCTTGGTTGGCATTCAGTTCACTAGCCAGACCGGGGCTTCCACTCAGATGGTGCTAGCCTATGCGACCGCCACGAGTTTGATGAATTCTGTGTTCAAGGGGAAATTGGTCGTGCCTTCAGGATTGACCAGGGGCATTCTGCACTTGTTAGTTAATCTCCCTCGATTTATCGGTGAGACGGCCACGTCAACGCCGTGCATCACCCACCCTCAATTCCGTCCTCCACTTTCGACGAGGAAGTTATGCTTCATGTCTAATTACCGAGAGGAGATGCCGAATCTTATGTTGTTGACGCCACGCAACATAGCTCCCCGTTTTTCTAATAAACAACACGAGGAGTTGACTGTTCTGGAATGTCCTTCTATGGTTAGCACCACACAACTAGGGGCAACCGTCCCGATGAAGCTACATATTCATGATCGGGCCAGGCCGTCTACCAGGTGGGCCCATTACTTGAGAAAATATTGCAAGGCAAAAAGCCCAAAGGCCCGAGTCCGTGCCAGGCGGAGTTATTGCAAGCAGATTTCGTCCAAGAAGAGGTGGCGGCGCAGGTTCAGGGGCCGTCAGTTGTGCATTCAGGGGTCCACTTCCTCCTCTTCTTCTTCCTTTCATTCATCTTTTCTTCTACTTAGCTCCCTCCCTTGGGTGGTGTACCTTCCCTTCTCCAATCTAGTTTTCATGATTTTCTCTTCTCTTTTCGGGTCCGCGAACCCTCACTCTTCTTTCCTCCCCATTTGGAACCCCAGGTTCTCCATTCCTTCATAACCTCAGGCCTCGGCCTATGTCACCCTTTCACCCCACTTGCAGCACCTCTTTTGATCCTTCTCCTCCAACATCTCTAGGTTCCACTTCTCATTCCCCTTCCCCGACCTTGTCGGGCGTTGCTAATTCCTCTTCCCCGGGACTTCCGAGTGTTTCCTCTGATTCTCCCCTAGGGCTTCTGGGTCTTACTCCTAATTCTTCCCTGGCCTTGCCGAGGTTTTACGCATCTTCTTCCCCACCTTTCGTGGGTGATCATTATTCCTCTTCTCCGATTACGTCGGATGCCTCTCACTCTCCTCTCTCGATTTGCTCATCCTTACCCTTCCCAGATCCTTATCCCTTTTCTTGCTGCTCTCGAGGCGTTAGCCCGCCTTGATCCCAGTTAATCATGTCCATTATGTATTCGGTTCCTTGTTATCAGGGCCTCAGTGCCTTAACAAGGGAGTTCTAGCCCTCGTCTCTCTTCCTTTTTATCCCTCTTTTGTCCAGTGTAGGGTCTGTCACCCCTCCATGTTTAAAGAACATGAACCTTTACTCTCCATTCATTTTAAGCAAGAAAACAAAAGATTTTAAGCTTTCAGAATGCTGATTTTTACAAAATATGGAGATGTTTTTACATAAACGTTTCTTAAAGCACGATTGGGTGGCTTAGATAGCATAGGTTTATTTAAAGAGAATTTGCTTCTGCAGCATCCTAGGCTGGCAACAAGCCTCGCGTTGGGAGCCCAGTTCTTCCCCGAATTTTAAGGGTAACCCTTAGGCACGGTTTCTCACACACCTCACGGCAAGCCGTAACCGATCCCCTCTCGGGTAACGCCGTTGCTACTTTGGCCATGTTTGGGTATGCATGAGAGTCTTTCTCCTCTTTGCTCGGCTAAGTGCAGGGGCAAGAGATTGATGGGAAAAATGACCAACCTAGGCACTCCCCAATACGGGAGCGGTCTCAATAGGGGTAGTTCTAAAGGAAAGAAAAATCAAGAGCAAAGAAAAAGAAAACCCCCATGAAAAATGCCCCTGATCCAAGTAACTGTGCCTGCTTCTCCTAACAAGAGTTGAAGTTCGCACAAAACGGTGAAGGGTAGTGCAGCATCGTGGGAGAAAATTATGGAATTAAAAAGCATGACAAGAGGGCAAAGTCCCCGCGGGTTACCCAACTTGGGCGTAAGCATGCCAATCAATCGCAAATTCCCAAGTATAATACACCGACTCTTTGAGGGGTAGTGCCCTAGAAGGAAATTGAACCCTGAATGTCTCCCATCTTACACAAAGCTTATCCCCCAATTTATCTTCCAAACTTCCCCCTTAGACTTGGTTGTACCCCGAGCATGGCCATGGTAGGGGCATCATTCCTAGGGGGTAGATGGTTGTGGCAAGCCACCCTCACATGTGCGCCCTGCCTAAGGGAAACTCTTAAAAAAGAGGGGTAGGAATGACGATTCTTGGCTAAAGGTTTTAGCCTGCCTAGGGGTGCCGTAGGCAGCAATGTTTTCCAAATGTTTGTTCCTCAAAATACTTCCAAATAAACAAAACAAACAAAATCCCAAAAAAAATTAAATATTTCCAAAACTCAAAAAAAATTTGAATATTTCCAAAACCCCCAAAAAATTGAATATTTCCAAAAAAAAATTGAATATTTCCAAAACCCAAAAAATTGAATATTTCCAAAACCCCCAAAAAATTGAATATTTCCAAAACCCAAAAAATTGAATATTTCCAAAACCCCAAAAAAATTGAATATTTCCAAAACCCAAAAAATTGAATATTTCCAAATCCCCAAAAAAATTGAATATTTCCAAAACCCAAAAATTGAATATTTCCAATCACACAAAAAAAATCAAATATTTGTCAAAACTCCAAAAAATCAAATATTTGTACTCCAAAAAATCAAATATTTGTCAAAACTCTAAAAAATCAAATATTTTCAAAAACTCCAAAAAATCAGATATTTTTAAAAACCCATAAAAATCATTCATCATCCATCATTTGCATTCATTGCATCTGTCCTTACGAACGGTCAGATTTCAACCGCCCAATTCATCGTGCCAGGTGCACGGTTTCATAGTTGCGCGGTCAAATTGACCGTTCATTGAGTTGGACGGATTACTGAGAACCGTTCATATCCTGGTGTTGGCTCTGACCGATTGGCATTAAAGCGGACCATCTGGGGCCATACATGCCGTTGGGCGGCCTCCTGATGACCGTTCATCCCCCTACCATACTAGTTAAAGTCCTTTCTTTTTATCATTTTGTGTTAGAGTCAGTCTCTCTCCCACTCGCGTCCCTCTCATGTCTCTCTCGTGAGTCAGTGCGTCCCTCCTCTCCCGTATCTCTCTCTCGTGAGTCAGTTCGTCCCTCCTCTCCCGTATCTCTCTCTCGTGAGTCAGTTCGTCCCTCCTCTCCCGTCTCTCACACTCTGAGTCGGCGTCTCTCTCTCACTCTGAGTCGGCGTCTCTCTCTTGCTCGTAAGTCGGAGTCTCTCTCTCACTCCAAGTCGGAGTCTCTCTCTCACTTCGAGTCGGTGTCTCTCTCTCGCTCCAAACCTGCGTCACATCACACCGTGTCAGCATATAGGAAGCATATAGGAATTGCATAATCAAGTCTAAGGTAGAGGTCATACCTGGAGAAGAGGGGAGAAGCCCCTGAGCATGGTCCGCCTGCTGGTTGAACTCAGGGTCTCGAAGAGGAAAGCCAGGACTGCCGCTCCCCACGCGTAGTCGCCAACGTGGCCAAGCTTCTGGAGTAGTGGAAGGAAGGGGCAGTGGATCACGTCCGCACGCGTCGAGAAGAGCAGTCGTCCGAACAGCAACATCTGGAATCTCCTCAGCACTCTGTCTGCCTCAGCTCTCGGCTCCGCCGCAACTCTCGGTCTGGTCAGGTCCACCAACCTCTGGAGGTTCTGCTCCGGCTGCTCCCCCGCCGCTACCCCGGCACGTCGTAGCCCAAGGTTGTCCTGTAGCCTCGCCCGGGGTAGGAGAGTGGACTGCCGCTTGGGACGCCGCAGCTCCAAGCCCAGCAGCTCCTGGGCCATCTCACGGTAGTCGGGGTAAGTGCTCCCGCTGACCGGCCTCCCATGCACCCGTAGGCCCGTGAGTTGAGCCACGTCCTCCAACGTGGGGACCATATGCCCCACGGAAAAAGGAAGGTACGACTCACTGGGTCCCAGCAGTCGTGCAGAGCGTAAAGGAGGGCGGTGTCAAACCGGGTCACCTCAATGCTCAGGAATGGGGAGAATCCCATGGCGGTCAACCACTCTCGCTGAAAGTCGGGCAGTGCCGAGTACACCGCCTGGACCTACAGCCATGAGATGCAGGTCCTACGCTTTCCCTGCATTTATTTTATAATTGCACACATTTAATGATAGTTTCATGCTTTGTGATTAGCAAATCCGTGAAAAATAATAAAAAATACATTTTTTGCCATTAGAGCGGTTCACCCTGGACCACTCTACCTCATAAACAGTTCTATTTCGACCACTCTACTTTGTCAAAAGGGCAATTCCTCATGGACCACTCTTCCTGTTGCACGGACCGATATGGGCCGTTTAGTTCTCAACCCCTCGTGTTGTGAACGGATCACTGCGGCTCGTCCATCTCTCCCACGGTGACCCTCTCACCATTCTTCTTTTTCTTAGCCCTATCGATTTCTAAGGTTAGACGGCCACCCCTAGGCTACATGTGTCCTGGGCGGCTCTATTTGAGTCGCATGTCTCCTTTTGAGCGGTTCATGTTGAACCGTTCGTCCGTCGTCTTCCCCGACGATGGTGAACCTCCCTCACCGGCAGTGAGGCTACCGTAGCCCCCCAAACCGGTTCCGGTGAGGCTGTTTGCCTCGTTCATCACCCTAGGACTAACATGCATGAGCTAAAATGAAAATGGCTAAGGGTTGGGCGACTTACCTCGTTGGTTTTGGGAGGCTTGGCCGCCGCCGTGGACGCCTTCGGTGGCTCGTCGGCTGCCCCTTCTCCCTCCGACGAGGGCACGGTCGTTTCCTCGACCTCCGGCATGCCTTCCCCCTCCTCGGGAATGGCCGGTGGTTCCTCACCGACCGGCGCCTCCGCGGCGGCCGGCGGCGGCGGTGCTTCCTCTCTTCCGGCCATTCGCGGACGCCGTGATTGGTGCTTCGTGCGCATAAATGAAGGCGAGAGCGGGGGGGGGGGGGGAACGAAGGATGAGAGTGAGAGAGATTGAGAACGAGAGAGAAGGGGGGAAATTGATGGGGTGTCTCGGTTGCTTCTCTCCCTCTTTCACCGTAGGTTACGGTGGAGGGAGGGAGACGAAGGGTTTAAGCTTTCGAAACCCCAATCGTTGAACGGTCTATCGCAAGGCCGTGTAACCTAAGGACTGTTCGTTTCTGGCCATTTGAACCTCAACGGTATTTCGTCATGAGCGGTAGTTGTCCAACCGTTCTTATTTTTGACGGTTTAACATGAGCCATTCATCCTCCTATTCCACTTTCAAAATTTCTACTTTTGAGCGGCTTGTCATTAGCCTTCCTTTAGCATAAGCGGCCCCTCATTGGCCGTTCATATAGTGAAATAATGATTGCTGCATCATATGGTTAAACTATTAAATGTGATTACTTGATATTGCAAGTCTTGTTAATGATCTTCTTTGTAGCGTCACCTTCACTTGCCGTTTCACCTGCACAGGTAAGTCAGGTATGGTCTTCTATCCCTGTATCCCTTATTGCATTATTATATGGTAATATGCTATATTATCTCGAGAACCAGTTGGTTATCTTCGTGTTCAAGGATCTGATGTTCCCCTTTAACAAAAACAATGATGATCCGGGTTCACGTGTTTAATCAACGGATAGGCCGTTAGGTTGGGAAAATTTGGGGAGGATGGTTCTATCCTGCACGCCGTGGTTGCGGATAGTGTCTTGACTCTGATTACCCCAGCCTAGCAATATTATTCTCGAGTATTTTCTATGTTATGGCTTTCTTTGCATTTGATTTATGATTTCTTTTTTTTAGCCTAGCATGCATCATACGCATCTTTTGAGCATTCATAACCCGTGGTTTGCTAGTTAATGTCCCACCAATGATGGATGGCTGCGTGTTCGGTGTTCGAGTAAGAGGAATAGTTTCACTCTGAATTAGAAGGTTCTCTCTGGTCGGTTCACCTGGTTTGGTTGATTAAGAGATCCCCATTTGGAGTTTTAGTCCATTTCTTTACTTTTCGCTGCTTATTCGGTCTCCTCATTGGTCCGAGGGATTGTGTCCCCCATGAGGATGATCGTCTATTTCCTTTTATTTAGTTAGTTCCTCCAGACGGGTGTCGCTTTTGGTCTGACTATTCCTTGTAGGTGGTTTAGAGTTTTCTGGAAGATTCCTATCGCTCGTTGGCGAGAAAACGGATGTTTTTTACCTTAATGCCCGCTTTTCAGTCTGCTCCGCTTCATTTTCGCTTCATCTCCATGTTTCATTCGCTTCCGCTTCACCTCCACTTGCTCCCCTGCAAAGAGGACGTTAAGGGAGGGCATCTGTTGACACCCATTTTTTTGCTGATAAGTTGAGTCATTTCTCTTACTCTCATTTGTTGATGTCTCGAGTTGTCCGTTACTCGTTGGGTTATTTTTCTGGCACATCTTTGGGCCTATTTTATGGGTAGCCTCCCACCCTGGCTGGGTCTGTTCAATTCAGGGCTTAATGGGCCTTAGTGCTGCTTGACTTTTCACATTTTACAAACGTCCAGGCTTGCACGGTCAGTCTCCGGCCGCTCACACCATAGGCGGTTGATATTGAGCCATTTATATATTTTTTGGATATTTAGCTGATTTTGTGAATTTCCACCGACAAGCTGTCACACGGTCTTAGTATTGCCGTTCAAGTTAATTAAACAGTCTGACCTTAGCCGTTCTTCTCCAGAGTCCTAACATCGTTGGTTCCTTCAGATAATTATCTAATTATTTATTTATTTATTCTGATTTATCACCGACAGGACATAAGCGGTTGGCCCTTGGCCGCTCTTATGGATGAAAGGTTCGCAAGTAGCCGTTCATCTCATAAGAGTCCAACGATGACATTTTCGGTCAGTTCGATGGATAATTTATTTATATTTTCTATTTATTGAATTTCCACCGACAGGGATGGATGGCCTATCGATAGACCGCCCAACATGATGAGTGGTCTATCGTGCGACAGTTCATCTGCTGAATTCCTGAAGGTTTTAAGGGTTTTCTCTCTCCATTCGTGGTTTTATCATCAACTTTCTCCATCATTTTCTCCGCGAATATCCCACCAAATTATGTGCCGTTTCTTCTGGTTGTGAGATAATTCAATTATCTACACCTTATATTTTATTATCTCGACCTAAAAATGGCTGAAAACCCTAATTTCGAGCTGGGACTTGTGGGCTCTATAAATAGACCCTAAGGCCAAGCTTGAGAAGGGGGGGGGGAATTTTAAGGTCACGGCGAAGCCCTGCCGAACTTTTGAGCGACCTACGACTAGGGAGGGAGGCCTTCTACGTCTGTCCAGGCCTCCGGTTTAAGGGAGTATCTCGTTGTTTATGTCTTGGTTCATAATCGGGACAATGTTAGCCACCCAGTTGGGATAAAGGACGACCCTAATGAATCTTGCCTTATGGAGCTTATCGACATCTTCTTCATCTTTAGTGCCATATGAGGGTGGAAACGTCTTAACCGCTACCTGATCGGGATGGACCCTGGCTTAAGTGTTAGGCGGTGCTCGACGAGCGCTGGATCCAAACCCGGCATATCTTCGTAATTCCACGCAAACGTGTCCTTGAATTTATGT
Organism: Amorphophallus konjac; assembly: GCA_022559845.1. Taxonomy (NCBI): domain Eukaryota; kingdom Viridiplantae; phylum Streptophyta; class Magnoliopsida; order Alismatales; family Araceae; genus Amorphophallus; species Amorphophallus konjac. The sequence continues at coordinate 252,063,470 of CM040118.1, read as the reverse complement.
AAAACCTGAATAAGTGCCTCTTCTTCAGATGGAGGCAAATTTTTGCTTATGAGGACTATCCTAGGGCTTTCCTCGGTACCCAGATTGATTTCTTTGGTAGGTTCTTCCACTGAGGCTGATGGTTCATCAAATCTCCTCATGCCACTAGCAAAAGCATCAGCCTCGTCCTCATACACATCGTATACTTCATCCCCCTCTTCGATAGGGTCTTCATCGTTCATAATCTCATAAACCCCAAACCAATTCATCTAAGGAGCACGCATCCTCACATTGCAAATCCGGCGAGGAGATCGGATCCTCCAAGAATCCGGGAAGGGCCAAACATACCCGGCACCTCCTAGCTAAATCCAACAAGAACCTATGGGGAATCTGCTTACCCTTGGCTTTCCTATTGGGAACTACCCAAAGACTCTTAATACTAGAAGAGGAAGATGAACTAGCCTGATTACTAGAATCTAAAGAAGAAGAAGAAGAAAAAGAAGAAGCAGATACAAGAGAAGGTACAGAAGAAGCCCCCTCGTCGGAGGGGAAAAGGATGCCCGTTAACAGACCTTGAATGAGCGGCCCTTGGGTCGGGGCACACTCACGAACAGGATATGAGGTCTCTTCAATAGAGATGGAGGATTGAAAAGTTTGAATTTTGACGTTTTTTTTTGTTTTCAATAATGAAGCAGTGGGAAGAAGGAGTAGAAGATGGTGTTGAAATCGAAAGATTGGAAAAAGATTGAACGAGAGACTGCCCGAGTGAGGGCGTAATGGAAAGTTTAGAGAATTGCTCAATGAGCAGAGGAGGAATTGATGGAGTTCGTAGAAAATCAGGAGATAAGGAGATCAGGACCGCGGGTGGTCTAGGGATATTGGAGGTAAAAAGTTTGGAGCACCAAAAGGTGATGAGTGATGGGTGCAAGGAATCAACAAGGAAAAGTCCGGCCCACAACCGGTCTATAGTGGAATCTGCCTCAAACGGCACATCCGGCTCTCTCGTATCAGTGTAGTTGCTCAATAGCTGTCTCTTGTCGGTGATTACTGTTGGCTTTTCAATTAGCTCATGAATGAGTGGTGGCCATTCCGGGTCTGTCGGCATAAACAGTCGGCTCAAAGCAACAGTAATATCATTCATGTCAAACCATCGGTACCACTCACATTCAGGATCATCCATTTTTCATCTTTTAAGCGGCCTTAAGGTCTCCAAGGCCTTATACGTGAGTAGGGGCGCTAGATGGCGAGCAAATTGGCGTGAATGCACATCTTGATGATCTAGTAATGAAGTAACCACTGTAGTTTGCCCGTCATCCTAGTGAGCGTACCCCTTCACAAAGTGAGTGTACAAGGTCCAGGTAAGCAGCCGTCTATCCGTCTTGGGAGTGGAAGTCATAGTAGCCCATGGCTCCTTTTCATTTCTATCAGATTTCTCCTTGGCTGGCCCCTTGTAGCCAAGGCCTCCTCGGGTAATAAGTTTGCAATCCTTGATGGGCTTCACTCTACCTTGGAGACTGATACCCAAGCCTTTTCCAGATCTGTACCCCATTCTCATCATGATATTCCAACGTAGGGTATTCACCATATTCTTCTTTTTCTTCCCCTTGGAAGGTAGGGGTGATGTTGGTGCTGATATAGAAGATGAAACTGGTAGCCTTAATAAGTCACGTCGTGGATCGGCAAGATCCAATACTGATAACAAGGGCCTGTCAGCCGGCCATATAGAGGGCACTGAGGTTGCAGAGTGTATATCAACTGACGGCAGAATAGGCATGCTAGTAACTTTGATGATGCGCCCTTTATGTGGGAACTTTATACATTGATGGTTTGTAGAGGGCACGACATCAAGCTCTTGGATATATGGATGGCCCAAGATGCCATTAAAAGTCAGATCCATGTCTAAAATGTGAAAATCTACTGTAATCGACACAAGACCGAGCCCAACTTTCAAAGTAATCATACCCAGAGGCGGCTTCTTGGTGTTATCATAAGTTGTGACTGTGATGGTCGACAGTCGTATTTCACTGTCTGGAATGCCACACATTTTTAAAGTGCTGGGAGGTAGCACATTGATGGATGCTCCAGTATCTACCAGACATTGTTTAACAAACACTTTATTAATATCAACGGTGATGCACAAGGCATACTTTCTAGCTGGCTTAGGAGTGAATTCATGCTCATGAAAGACAATAGCCGGTTGGTCACCTGTCGGAGTTAAGACTGAAGTGATCTGTTCAGCTGGGATGTCTTCATTGACCATCACCTTTTGTAGATACTGCTTTAAAGCTTGTTGGTGCATGGTAGATCTCTTAATCAATTCAAAAATTGAAATCCTTGTCGGGGTTTTGTCCAAGTGTTTTAACAGATCATATTGGGTACCCAGTATGGCCTCTTATTCTTGCTCTTGTTCCTCAGGTCCCTGTGTGGGCTCTTGCTCCCGTTGTGGAAACACACGGTGGAATATCCGTCCACTGCGGAGCACCATAGTTTGTGACGAGCGTGCCTCTGTCGGGCATTGGTTAGGCGGGGGGTTGGTGGATGTAGACGGGATATCGGGGTTAACAGATGGTGGAGGTGGAGCGACCAAAGAGGGAACCCTTATGAGGGGCTACGTCGGCTGAAGGCTGGTATAAGTTAAAGGGGTAGGAATGGGAGCGGGGTTAGAAGGGGTAGGCGATGTCCGGGTGGGTGGAGGCAGCGTAGGCCGGACAAGGAGAGGCCTAGGTGAAGGTGAAGGATTTGCGATTGGTACGGGTTGGGGTGATGGAGTCCTTACTGGCGAAGGGTTTGTTGGGGTCCCGTAGTGTAGGAATACGGATCTAGAGGGGGGGGTGGATAGATCCCTCAACTAAAATTTTGTCCAATTGAAAACTTAAACCTACTCGTAGTGGAATTAGCAAGTTTAACAAGATTGAGGAATTTAAACTAAGCTGGATAAACTTAATTCACTCAATCTCACCAAGCTCACACGATTGCGTAAAAATATTAAACGGTGATGCACACAATCACATAATTCAAACCATGAGACACGGGAATTTTTAAGGTGGTTCGGGACCACGACGGGCTCCTTACGTCCACCCCTCACCAAACTGGTGAGGCTTCACTGCTATTTAAAACAGCCCGGGGATAAATCCCCCCCACACACATGGAGCCAAGCTCCAACACATACACACATAAGGTGACGCCTACACAACCACACGGGAGTAAACTCCCAACCACATACGGGGAACACACCCCAAGTTATGCCCAAGCACACACGCGTCAATCCCAAACACTCGGAGATCAAATCTCCGAACACCCACACAAGATATCCTTCAAGAAATTTATGAAGTGAAGACAAGTAGATACATTCAGCCCCAAACAAACTATAAAGATTGAAATGAAGAAGATATATCATGTATAAAGCTTCCCCTTCTCAAAATGATTCGGCTCTTCTTGGTTCAGAGTCGGATGATCACGATTCCGGCATCATCTTATTCCTCTCCTCGAGCCGCTCCCTTTCCTCTTCTATCACGAGCTTCAAATCTTCATGGATGGAGATGAAAACCTTCCTTCAAGATCTCTTCCTTCTTTTCCCCCTTTCCTTTTCCTGCAAGATAGAACAATGTATACATTAGGGTTCACTCCTCCACAAATTCGTAACTCATATATATATGAATGAGAGAGTGGATAAAAGACACATAAAACCCTCCCAATACATGTTAGAAACACCCTAATATGTATAGGAACTTATTGGGGGTAGTTAGGTAAAGTTTCATGGCCAAACAGATGGGTTGGAATGACTTTCGCAAAACCCGTGCCGGAAAGAGTCGACTCTTAGAGTTGACTCGTGCACCCTGTGCAAGCAGAAAAACACAAGCATAACACTGCCAGAAAGAGTCGACTCTTGAGACTTGACTCTTGACAGTAGAGTGAAGCCCTGAGAGAGTCGACTCTGTGAGTCGACTCTTCTATGCACTAAAACACCATATTTAGGCTCTAAAACCCCATGAATTGAAAGAGGGTTGATAGTACCATTGATCCTTGATTCAAAAGGGTTTTGACCTAAAGATATGAACCTGCAAAACACAATGAAACATGAGATTTACTTGGATATCAAATCTCAAGCTAAAAGCCTAAAAAGCTCCATGAAGAAAGTGCAGAAATGCACATGAGCAATTTTGATCATTCTTTACAACTCCAAGAATCAATTCCATACTCCATATCAAGAGATTAGCTCAGTTCAATACATGCAACCCGATTCCTAACAAATCAAGTTCATCAAGATTGATATGTTCAATCCAATACACATATACCATCAACAGCCCAAATGAAGAACATGCATAAAATGCATTCAAGACTTTACAAAGTCCTTTGAACCTTCATTTCTTGATGACCATTCTTCACAAATTTCACAACCAAGAACAAATCAAATAGTTAGGCATTTATGCAAGTTAATGGAGTTATCCAACCAAAGTGCAAGCATTCATGTCTCATGAAGGTTCATAGCATCCTAACCATTCAAATACACATTCCACCCAGAGATGTTGCTATAATGATTAATCACAAGCATTTGTTTTGATGCCCAAATACAAAACCATGTACAATAGCATGGGAGCTCATTCATTCCATTAGCATGAGCTAAGTCATTCATGAAGATAAAAACCAATATCCTTGGACCATTGATTTCACAAGGAGGATTGGTATGAACAAGGGGCCTTCTTGAATTCCTTCAAAAACACCATAAAGTTAGTCCTCCACAACAAGGAATATAAGTAAGAAAGCTTTGCACGATTACATCGTTTCTCTTCAAAAGTCACATTAATGCACCACTAAAAAGCCTTTTCTCTTGAAACAAGTAGTTTTCTAATGAATATGAACAATATAACATGCAAACCAACCCGGAACACTATCATCTCAAATGCTATGATCTCAATAGTGAAAAGGTGAGTTTGAAACAAGAATTTATCAAGTTAGCATTTCAACTAAACCATGCACACCATCTTGTATTGTCAAAAGAAAATATATGAAATTATCATGCTACCATGAGAAACCCAAACATGCTATTTTCACATAGTCCATCTTCTAAAAATTTTATCACTCATATCAAATGAAGCTCAATTGATGTGGCACAACCAAGTATGCCATGGGATGACACGATGCACCTAGGACCTATATTCGCAAACACACAAGGAGTAGTAGCGGACTCGATATATCGGCGCACTCTCTCCCGAAGGTGACTCGGGATGATCGTGAGGGTCCGGGGCAGGACCTTGCTGTGACGAGGGCTTGGCTATGCCAGGGCTGACCCCCCTTGAGGGGTTGGGACTCCCACGCTCATGGGCGGCCAGCACCCCGAGGGCGTGGGCTAGTGGGTGGCACTCACAACTCTCTCCGCGGTGGGCTGCACACTTGAGTCGAATGGAGAACGGGCACTCACTCACCATCCGACGGGAAGTAAGATATGATACGAGGCAAGCAAATGAAATGCCAGGAATGGTAACTAAGCGCTCACTTGATCGGTTTGAAGAAACCGATCCCGGCCGGAGACGAGGGCGAGCGAGGAAGCGTGGGCTTACCCGCACGCCGTGCCGATGAAGCTTCAACCTGAATTAACAATTTACAACCACTACTCCCCTTGTAAGGGCGTTGGCCTAGGGGTGGGGGATTGAATGGTTACATGCAAATACTACCTCCCACAGGGAGGGGCTTTAAGCCGGCCAGGCGAGGAGGGGGAGTTAAGCTAGAAACCGAAACGTCATAATCCGCTGGTTCTGCCAGTTTCTGGGATAGCAGGACATACAGTCGGAGATGGTGCCGCCACGGTTGCTACCGAGATCCGAACAGGCTGCAACCGGTGCCAAAATTCTCTGACTTGACCCAGGAGGATGCCTGAATTTTTTTAGGATTTCTAAACGATGTCGCCGGCCGAGGCAGGGTCTGGAACATGGCTGGACTGCGCTGGTTATGGTTGCTCCCAGGGTGATGCTGCTGGATGACGGGGGCGCGATGAACAGCCCCGTGCTCTGTTGAAGGCGAGAGTAGATCCATTACGATCGTGGTCAAGTCTTCTTTCAGCCGAAACCAACAGTGCCATCGGAAGATGTCGGAGCTGATCGTGAAGGCCCGAACAGTAGGGGGTGTCGGTTCAGGCTCAGGGAAACTGACCTGGCACACCTTGGAGAGAAAATTTGGAACTTTTTATGCCAAGGCCTTAAATTCGCTCTGCTTCTTGGAGATGACAGAGGACTTGTAGGAGAAGCTCTCAGCCAAGTGGCACTCCAAGAATCCCAGAAATCAGACCGTGGGAGCCTCTACAAGCCATCTCTGGTTGTCTGCCTAGGAGGAACAGCGCAGGTCACCGAGATTGGCTCCCCCGGACAGCTCCAAACTTAGAGGATGGCGGGGCTAGACTCGTTACGAAGCTAACATGACGACGATTCCAATGGTATATGGTGCGCCTCCTGAAGCCTCTTGATGACACCGTGGCAGTCTCTGTAAACTTTGGGATTTCTGCTACCTGTGACCTGAACCATGACTGCTGGTGGTGGGGGCTATGGAGGGGGAGGGAATGGGTGAGGGAAGGTAAGGGAGCGGGGGTTGATGGCTAGGGAAGAGGGAGGGACGTTGCTGGAGGTCTCTTGGGGTTGAGGGGCAGGGATGGAGGGGGGAGATGAAATTCTAATTTGGATTGGGGATGGGAAAGGGAGTGAATGGGGGTCTAGGGAAGGGTGGGTTTGAAATTCGAACTTGAATTGGGGATGGGATGGGGAATTAATGAAGGGCCTAGGGAAGAGTGGGGGATGTCTTGGGAAGAGGGAGGGGTGTCTTGGGAAGTGGGAATGGAGGGAGATATGAATTCGAATTAGTATTGGGAGAGATGATGGTGGGTAAAGAAGGGCCTAGGGAAGGGTGGGGGATGCCTTGGGAAGAGGGAAAGGTGTCTTGGGAAGTGGGAGTGGAGGGAAATTCGAATTTTAATTAGTCTTGGGGAATGTGATGGGGAGTAAAGATGGGCCTAGGGAAGGGTGGGGGATGCCTTGGGAAGAGGGAAAGGTGTCTTGGGAAGTGGGAGTGGAGGGAGATTCAAATTTGAATTAGTCTTGGGGGAGGTGATGTGGAGTAAAGATGGGCCTAGGGAAGGGTGGGGGATGCCTTGGGAAGAGGGAAAGGTGTCTTGGGAAGTGGGAGTGGAGGGAGATTCGAATTCGAATTAATCTTGGGAGAGGTGAGTAGAGAGAGAGAGAGAGGGAGAGAGAGAGAGGGAGAGAGAGGGGGGAGAGAGAGAGAGAGAGAGAGAGAGAGAGAGAGAGGGAAGGAGAGTCACACTCCTAGGGGGGAGGGAGAATTCACTCAAAGTGGATTTCAACTTCTCAAGCATCAAGTGTTACAAATGGAAGGGGGTTGGGTCCTATTTATAGGCACCCAACTCTTTACATGACCGAAATGCCCTTGGCATTTGTACAAAAGACCAAAGCTATCCTAAACAACTAATATGGGCCCAAACTAGGATACGAAGGCCCAATTAATACAAAACAAGGGAAATTGGACTCATGACCACATGACTCAATAAAGAAAAATTACATAAATAAGACATGAAAATAAAGATAACATGAGATGATCGTCGTCGAGCTTCCTCAAGGATGTGCGGGCGACCCGAGCCAGAGGGAGTGATGAGAGATGCCCTCATCAAATCCCCCGGGGTGAGAAGAGCTCGACCCTGTCGTGTAACGACCCAAGAATCCGATTACCGGGAAGGCCCGATAACCCGAGACTCGAACCGCCACCCACGAGTCCGAAGACACGGAAGGGTTAGAAGGATGGTGTGGAGACTACATAAGTATCACAAATAATCGCAGAAATTAAACAGTTAATATGATTAAGCAGGAAATAAATTACCATTTTACATGATACATGGTCCACAAGATATAACAAAATAACAACAGTAGTCCACAACTAGTACAGAGACAAGAAAGAAAAGTACAGCTACACGGGGCATACCCCGGCTCTGACCTCTGACACTAATGTTGGGCACTTGAACCACGCTGAGCCTCAGATGTGCTCCCCTGAAGCTGCGCCTCGGCTAAAACACGGTGAAAACATGCAGGGAATGAGTCTCAGAACAAGACTCAGTAGGGATCACTCTAACCCTACCTCGCTAAACGGAAAATCGCTACGCTAGCAGCAAGCGAGTACCTCAGAAGTGAAAAAGCCCTGCAACTACAAACACCAGTCTCACGGCAAGAAAATTGACACACGTTCTACGTCGAGACAACCGGAACTCATCGGTCAACCCGACAAAAACCTGAAGGTCGAAGTCACAGAGATTGACAGTCTGTCACTCCCGACTCGACAGGAGTACCTCCCACTAGAAGCAAGACTGGATGCGTCCACTGACATCTTAGTCCGCACCTCAGGTGTCTCCCTCTGGCCCAGTGAGAACTGAGACACGGTACAAGTAACCACAAAGCAAGTGACTAGCTGGGGTCATGTCCGTCAGCGTGGGTCTAACCGCCCCAAACCACATGTGCACACACAGACCATGTGTCCCAGGTCTGGCCTCTAACTAATTTTCCCCTCAGCCAGACTCTGGCTGCAAGACGTGTGGCCCGACGGAAACCAGTCTAAAAATCATCCTCAGGGTAGCCTCTCCACCACTCCCTGGTGGGATCACTAAACATGTAAGTAGGCTACGACTAGTGGAGGGTCACTGAAGGAGTAGACTCTCAAGTCAACGGAAAATAACATCCGAACTCGACGAAGTACGGGGACCTTCCCACGTACCAGCACCGTCGCACGGTGACCACGGTCGGAGAAGAAACGGGACTGCGAACCACCTGGTGCAGTCCAGAGCCTGGTGGTCCAACCTTGGTGTGCCACAGACTCTGACGGTCTATCACTGGGCCGTCACAGTAGTCTGACGGTCCAACACAGGCGCGTCAGGCTCCCGGTCCAAAACTGGCTGTGACGCGCCAGTCCTGGTGCATCACAGTCTCTGATGCGCCTAGCCTGGTGCGTCAGAAGATGAGAAGAAACCAACCGTAACGCACACCGCTCGAGGTGTCATGGTCTCTAACGGACCAATGCTGGTGCCTCAGAAGACGGGATAAAACTGGCTGTGACGCACACCCCTCGGGGCGTCACAGCCTCTAACGGTCCAACCTAGGTGCGTTAGAAGGTGGGGATGCGTCCTCTCTGATGCTCCCACATAGAGGCGTCACAAGGCTCTGACGCCCCACCCTGGGTGCGTCAGAGGCCTTGACCCCCAACGGTCAAAACCACAATGGTCGGATGCCAACGGTCAGATCGCCACTTGACGGTCTAACCTAGGTGCGTCACACGCCCTGGCGGTCTATCATGGGACCGTCAGGCCAACGGACCACCCTATTGGCAAAAGCATGTCTTGTGGCGCACCCTTCATGGCGCGTCACAGACTGTGACGGTTCCTGGAAGGACCGTCACACTGTCCCGACGGGAAAACGGCAGGAAACGTCTAAAAACACCAACCACGCCCCCATACCTCCATAAGAGAGCGGGAAAACAAGGGGGAAGCCCCCCAGGGACCCCTAGCATACATCTAAACCATTAAAACGGCAAATCGCGGTCTAAAAATGCAGATCGGGCGAACTCTCTCCAAATCATGGTTTTACCCTCCTGGCATGGAAACGACCCCTCTCGGCCTCACACCGGGCTAGAAATCACGGGAATGGAACGCGGGGAGCTAGGGAACGTCACCCTACCTCGATCTCGCCTCGAGGCACCCCGGATCGCCCACAAACCACTAAGAACGCATTTAGAACCCTCGCTCCTTCACGATTCCCCACAAGCTTTACGCCGCCACGATCGCCTCGCCGTCGCCGACACCGTCACGCCGTCGCCCCGCGCCGTCTACAGCCGGAGGGGACGCCGCCGTGGTCGTCATCGGTCGAATGGGAGAGAAGGGGGCGCTCACGGTGGGGAGGAAGAAGTGTCACGCCTCGATGTGAAAATCGAGGGCGTGAGCAGTTACGAGGCACTCGTGTCGATCAGAGCATGTACAAATTTAATTCTAAGACAAGAGATAAGAAGAGATTGATAATTTTATTCCATCAAAATAAAGATTTACATCACTAATTTATAAGCCATAAAGGCATGATACAATCTTTCAAATTTCAAAATTCTTGTAAGAGTAACTATTGATCTATAAAAACCTAGGTAAATCACTCTTTCACTCTTGTTCATTCCCCTGTTCATTGTCATTTCCTGCAACAATTAACCAAAACGTAGGGTGAGCAAAAGCTCAGTAGGATCTTATATCTCTAAAGCCAGGCAATCTTTAAGTATTTAACACTTTAAACAATTTGTGTTAGGAAGTAGTTGACCATGAATTTCAAGTATGAAATTTTGTATAAGGAATTTCCAAGTAATTTCAAGATAACAAGATAATGTCAAAATCATGATAGTAGACAAGACGATGGTCATTTCCAGAAATATATCAAGAACTTTCATGATGAGACGATGGGTACTATCATTAAGACAATTCAAGAACTTTCATGATGAACTTTTAAGCAATATCGAAGTAGAGCAATCACTTGAACTTTAAACAATGTAGAAGTAGAACAATCACTTCTACAAGGATATTTATGATGAATCTTTAAGCAATAACAATATAGAAGTAGAGCAATCACTTCTACCAACACTCAGTAGGATTGGCCAAAGCACTAAGGGGAGATCACGACGATATGACAGCCCCTCATGAAATATCACTATTTGGCTACACACTTAGGGGTTCTCACGATAGTATGATTACCCCTAACTGTAATAGACCCTGTATTGGTGAATGCCAGCACTTGATCATTATAATACCGGCTTATATTTGGACTTTACATCGCCCGTGGGATCAGATCAGAACCCCTTTATATACTAGCATTTAAATGTCATTTCATTAGGACCCATAGCCCCTGACATTTTTCTATATGATTCCACAATATGGCCAAAGAATTTCAAGAACAAGCTCATTTGTAAACAAGTACAGATCTGGCAAAAATTGTGATAATTGTAAAGGAGAGTGGAAAACTCATTTTAGGCATCATGTTTAACGACATTAAGTTGTAGAATTCAAGGATAACAGTAAACTAGGAAGGAAGTCAAGTAAATAGAATTATTTATTCATCAATGTACTAATTATTTGATAAGAAAATAGAGCTTATGTACTAAAAATAAGTTTTACTTGCTGAAAATAATTTTCATGTGTCACTTTACTGCTGAAATGATAAGATAGACTTTCCATGCTGGAATTAACTTTTTATCATGCTGAAAATTTTTATTTAACATATTAATATGAATACTTAACATGCTAAATAATCCTCGTACACTAATTTACTGATGAGGTGATAAACATAAGTTTACCATGCTGTTTTCCTAAATTTCCTGATAACAAATAATGTTTTCATGCTGAAAATAATTTTTCTACGTTTATTTGCTAATTATTTGTTGAGAAAATAGGTTTATCATGCTGAAAATAATTTTTAAATAGCTTTAGCATGCTGAAATTAATTCTAACATGGTAAGATAATCCTGTCATACTGTAAATAATTTTATCTTACTGAAAGAAATTTTTAGCATGTTGAAAATAATTTCTATACATTTATTTACTAATTTCTTGATAGGAAAATATGAAAATATTAGTTTTAAATAAACTTATCATGCTGAAAAATAATTTCTTATCTCAATATACAGGAGGTAAATTTATCATACTAGAAATAATTTTTAACATGTTGAAACTAAATTTTATACATTACTTTACTAATAACATGATAAAAATGGATTTTTACATGCCGAAAAATAGTTTTAAATAACTTTAATATGCTGAAAAATGGTCCTAACATGCTAAAATAATTCTAACATGTTGAAAATAATTTTATCATGCTGGAAGTATTTTTTTAACATGCTGTAAATATTTTTCATGCATTAATTTCCTACTTATTTGATTAGAAAAATAGGTTTAATCATGCTAAAAGTAATTTTCATAACTCAATTTCTGATAATATGACAGAAATAATTTTTATCATACTGATAATAATTTTTGAAACATCAATTTACTTATAAGCATACTTTTACATGCTTCAAATGAGTTTTATACCTAAATTTTCTAGTAATATAGACTTATCATGTTGTAAATAGTATTTAACACACTAAAAATACTTTTATTCTGTAAAAATAAATTTAACACGATGAATTTAATATTTAAGATGCTGAAAGTAATTTTAACATGCTAATGCTTTACAATTAAGGTGGATTCCAAGTACTATAATCTCATTGTATGGTGGCTAAAGTTTAGTCCCATATTGGAAGTTAGAAAAAACTTCTATGACTTTATATGTTGGAGAGCTCACTCTTGGGTCAGGATGTAAGGGGTATAGGATGTGGGCTCAAGTTGTGTGTGGATATAGTACAAAACTAGTAATATATTTATTTGTTTGTGCTGTGCCAAGCAGAGGTGAGGTGAGGTGAGGTGAGGTGAGGTGAGGTTGGCTGGCGCTATAGATATATATTTTTTAAAATATTTTATTTTGATCCCCGGTAGTATTTCGGGTAACTCTCTTGAACGCGCTATCTTTGACTAGCGCGTTCTTAAGAACGCGCTAGCCTTAGGTAGCGCGATCTGAACATTTTTTTTAGAAATCTGGAAATTTTTAGAAGGCGTTGGCTCTGGCTAACGCGATCTGAAGAACGCGCCATGTCGGGGCAGCGCGACCTTGAACAGAACCCAATTTTTAAAAAATGGGGATACCCCTCCAATAAAATGACCATAATTTACTCATTTCATAACAGAATTTAATAAATGAGCTATCAATGGAAAGAGGACAGAAAAACGAACAAGATGGCATGCTTTAATTAGATTTTAGCCTGAGAGTCACCTACCTTTAAGCAGATCTAATGAGAGGTAAGAAAAATGCCCAAATAATATGAAAACCCTTGATTCTCCAAATCTTCCCTTCAATTCGCCTTCAATCTTCAGAGTAGTATAGCCTAGGCCTCCAGGGATGATTTGAGGGTCGAATGGGGTTTTATTTATAGCCAAAACTTGGCCAAATTTGTCAAGATTCCTTGCCTAACAATGCCAAACTTTCTAACTCCGAATTAGAAGAAAATTCCAACTTCTCCTCTTAATCTAGCCTCCATTTGGTGTGAAACCAATGTAAAAACGGCTGGTTCAAGATGGGCTGTTAGGTAAGGGTCGATTTTGGAGTCAATCTTCTAGAAATTAGATTATTATAATCCTTTTCAAAAGGCATTTAACATGTGTTACGAATTTAAGGTTAAATATCCTTTAATAAATCTTTTAATCCATTAATCCAACCCATTATGGATTATCCAATGGGTCAATTATAATCCTAATCCATCATATGGACTTTTATTGGGCTTGTAATGATTTATCTAAGGGTTAAAGCATTTAATTTTCAATTTACCTTAAGTAAATTCAAGTAAATTCACGATTCTAGTTTAGAAAAATGTAATTTAATTATTTCATAAAAAAATTAATTGTATAATTTATTTGAAAAAAAATATTTCTCATTTAAAATTATCGGGTTTCTACATCCTCCCCCACTTAAAAGAATTTGGTCCCCGAATTCACATGATTTTCTTTCCGTAATAGTGGGGTAAAATTATCATATCTAAACTATGCATTCTAACTAGATCATTCTTATAATATGTTAAGTGCTAAGATCACCATATCAAATTTATGCCATCATGGACGAGATAGGTTTATAAGGTTACCTTCCAATGCTTGCAGCGCTCCTTTCTTTAAGAGCGGACAACGGGCAATTTTATGATCCATACTTCGGCAACGGATGCGCTTCCCAAGTTTATACCAACACTCATCTGGGTTGTGCCTTCCTTTCTTACAATGCTCACATTTTTCCTTGACTGGAATAATTTGTTGATCATTATTCCGGGGCTTCTTGTCCTTATGGAAATCATTACTTCCATTTAACCTCTTCTTGTCACTCACGGGTTCCTTACTTTTGGATCCATCAACTAACTCTTTCTTGGCGACTTTCCCTTTGATTCGCTCCACCATATCCATAGCATCTTCTAAAATTTATGCTTTCCTAACCATTTCCGTATAAGTTTGAATCTCCAATGGAGCCAATCGAGGAATGAGTTTCACCTTTAATCTGTTCATAAATCTTCTTGCTCTCATTTTCTCCGTACAAACTAGGTGTCGGGCATACCGAGTTAATCTAGAAAATGTCGCTTCATAGCCTGCTACGAATAAGCTACGTTGTTTTAATGCCGCGAACTCCAAGGCCTTCTTCTCGCGAATTCTTTCCGAGAAATACTTCTCATTAAAATGTTCTAAGAACTCGTCCCATGTAACTTTTTCATTGGGCAAGATCGCTTCGACGGATACCCACCATGCTCGGGCATCCTTTTCTAGTTGATAGATCCCTAGTAGTACCTTCTCTTCATAGGTGCATTACATTACTTTAAAGGTTCTCTCTATTTCTTGCACCCAATTCTCCGCTTCATCCGGGTCAGTAGATCCACTAAACTTCGTGGGATTCATCTTTTGGAATTTCCAATGTAAATCCCCGGCTCCATGCCGTGCTCCACCTTGTGCAACTTGTTGCAAGGCTTGTGTTAATCCTTGGACAGTGTGTTGCATCTCGCGCTATTGTGCTCTCTCGGCGGCCATTTGCGAGATTTAGCCTGAAACCATAGTTACATGGTTTAATCATTTTTTCTTGATATTTATTTCTTGATAATTCATTCTTTTTAAAACTTAACCCGTGTTTCTACCCAATCTTACCGGAAATGTTTTAAGATCTTAACCAAATTTCTAGATGTTGATTTAGAACCTATACCCAGGGAAACCAAATCTAAGTTTAAGAATCCTAGGTTTTATGTAACCTAGGCTCTGATACCACTAAAACTGTCACGCCCCGACGCCGAAAATCGAGGGCGCGAGCAGTTACGAGGCACTCGTGTCGATCAGAGCATGTACAAATTTAATTCTAAGACAAGAGATAAGAAGAAATTGATAATTTTATTCCATCAAAATAAAGGTTTACATCACTAATTTATAAGCCATAAAGGCATGATACAATCTTTCAAATTTTGAAATTCTTGTAAGAGTAACTATTGATCTACAAAAACCAAGAAATTGATAATTTTATTCCATCAAAATAAAGGTTTACATCACTAATTTATAAGCCATAAAGGCATGATACAATCTTTCAAATTTTGAAATTCTTGTAAGAGTAACTATTGATCTACAAAAACCTAGGTAAATCACTGTTTCACTCTTGTTCATTCCCCTGTTCATTGTCATTTCCTGCAACAATTAACCAAAACATAGGGACAAGACGATGGTCATTTCCAGAAATATATCAAGAACTTTCATGATGAGATGATGGGTACTATCATTAAGATAATTCAAGAACTTTCATGATGAACTTTTAAGCAATATCGAAGTAGAGCAATCACTTGAACTTTAATCAATCTAGAAGTAGAACAATCACTTCTACAAGGATATTTATAATTTCAAGATAACAAGATAATGTCAAGATCATGATAGTAGACAAGACGATGGTCATTTCTAGAAATATATCAAGAACTTTCATGATGAGACGATGGGTACTATCATTAAGACAATTCAAGAACTTTCATGATGAACTTTTAAGCAATATCGAAGTAGAGCAATCACTTGAACTTTAAACAATGTAGAAGTAGAACAATCACTTCTACAAGGATATTTATGATGAATCTTTAAACAATAACAATATAGAAGTAGAGCAATCACTTCTACCAACACTCAGTAGGATTGGCCAAAGCACTAAGGGGAGATCACGACGATATGACAGCCCCTCATGGAATATCACTATTTGGCTACACACTTAGGGGTTCTCGCGATAGTATAATTGCCCCTAACTGTAATAGACCCTATGTGGTGAATGCCAGCACCTGATCATTATAATACCGGTTTATATTTGGACTTTGCATCGCTCGTGGGATCAGATCAGAACCCCTTTATACACTAGCATTTAAATGTCATTACATTGGGACCCATAGCCCCTGACATTTTTCTATATGATTCCACAATATGGCCAAAGAATTTCAAGAACAAGCTCATTTGTAAACAAGTACAGATCTGGCAAAAATTGTGATAATTGCAAAGGAGAGTGGAAAACTCATTTTAGGCATCATGTTTAACGACATTAAGTCGTAGAATTCAAGGATAACGGTAAACTAGGAAGGAAGTCAAGTAAATAGAATTATTTTAAATTTCATAGTCTAATCTGATGTGTATTTTTCATAATTAAGTGTTTTAGGTAGGAAGTATAATTTTCAAATTTTAAAATCCTAATTTTTGGTATTTACTATTTATTCATCAATGTACTAATTATTTGATAAGAAAATAGAGCTTATGTATTAAGAATAAGTTTTACTTGCTGGAAATAATTTTCATGTGTAACTTTACTGCTGAAATGATAAGATAGACTTTCCATGCTGGAATTAACTTGTTATCATGCTGAAAATTTTTATTTAACATATTAATATGAATACTTAACATGCTAAATAATCCTCGTACACTAATTTACTGATGAGGTGATAAACATAAGTTTACCATGCTGTTTTCCTAAATTTTCTGATAATAAATAAATTTTTCATGCTGAAAAATAATTTTTCAACGTTTATTTACTAATTATTTGTTGAGAAAATAGGTTTATCATGTTGAAAATAGTTTTTGAAGAGGCGAAATCTCACGTTGTTCCTGAGCGGGCTGATAAGCACCAGATTGTGAACTGCAAGACAGGGAAATAGATCAGAGGGCCCAGGGGTAGTCCCTGGGGCAAACCCTCCGATGCTTAAGTCAGTAGAGCTATGGCGAGAGCAATAATGGGGAGGGGCTAGTTTATGCGCGAGATCCCTCTCCACCGAAGGGGTGAAGCGGTTCATGCTCAGGAGTTTAGGGCGTATGGTTGCCTTTTTGGCTTACCTTTCACCGGAGGGTACCCCTAGTTTAAATAGTGCACCGTTCCCTGGAGTCCTGCAAGCCGAGGGGTTTCAGGTAGAGGTTACGTTCTCATCGTGGGCTTTTATTGCCTTATCGTGGGAGCGTTATCATCGCGGGGAAGAAGAAGTCCCTTGCCTTCCTGAATTCCTGCCTGCTGCAGACTCTTAACGGCTACAAAGATAAGCATTCGTCGGTCATTCCGAGCTTAGAGGGGCCAGCCTTATCCGGGCGGTAGGCTTAGCTCGGTAAAAGATGGGTCGGATAGGCCGGCTCATGCCTCCTTCTCCCGGGCGGAGGGATGGCTCGGGCGCGGACCTTCCAGTGACCTGACCGATGCTCGGGCCCTCCGAGCCTTGAGGCCGCCTAGGAGGGTTGTTTCCTCGAGCACTGTAAATTGGGCTTTCTACCCTAAGTGGGCCTTGTGGGCTGTCACTTGGTTGAGCTTGGCCTCATTGGGCCCTGTCGGGCCTAGTTGGGCTGCTCCATTGGGTGTTGTGTCTCTGAGGTCATTTGAGTCATTCTGTGGTCTCTTGGGTCATTCGACATCATTCTATAGTCATATGAGTTCTGTGGTATTCTTGGTATTGATAATGGCTTAACACTATTAGTCATTGTTGTTTATCACTCTCCATGTATTTGGTTTCATGATGCCCATTCACAACTTGTCTTATATGTTGTCACATTGCATTAATACCAAGGAACATGTGGTTCTTGAATGCTCACATCAATCTTGAAACTTTGGGTTACTTGATGATCATCCATTCGTTTAAATTCATTGTCATATGAACTTGCTCTTTTGATATGGATGGTTAATTTGGGAATGAGATTTTCTATCCTTCTTGTTATTGAAATTCCATGAGTGTGTTTCATGGATATTTTACTTGGGGTGGTTGAGCTCTTATTTCTTGATCTTTAGCTCAGAACACTTGTGATTCATGAGATTTCATATGTGTATTTCATACTTTTATTATATGAATTATTGAGCTAAAGTTCTAATCCTTTTTATATGATTTTGCAGGCCAAAACACTCAATATATATTCCCCAAGACTCCCCAAGATCAAAGGAGTTTGATGCCACAGAGTTCGAAAGGGTTACAATGACATTTGGGGCTGAATTGTGTTAATCTGGAATTTACTATAGCTTTAGGTCGACCGGCGGCACTGTAGCTAGGCCGACCGAATTTCCCAGAATCAAAAGGTTCGGGGTCTGTGACATTCCGGTCGACCGCCCCATGAATTCCGATCGACCGGTTTTGCCAGAGCCGAAAAGTTCTGGCTGCAGCAGGTTCCGGTCGACCGGCCCATGAATTCCGGTCGACCGCCAGCCCCGATGCAGCCATGTTTGACTTCGAAATCCACCTTGTGGCCAGCCCCTTTCCATGGATTTGTTTAATCAAACCTTACCTAACTTCCCATGATTTGTGGATCTGGTCTGGAGGGTGTCCAAGGACCATTCCAAGGGTTATAAAACCAACATGAGAGGGTTAGAAACCCTAGTTGATGGAGTTGATGAAGTGAATCAAGGGAGGCCATTTCGAGAGCACTGTAGCACCTCCGTGAACAGTATTTCGGGTAGGAGTTCTTCATCTTTCCAAGGTGATTCAAGGTGAGATCTGAAGCCAAGCAACCTCCAATCAAGCAAGAAGCATTCAAGGCTTGCAAAGGTGATCAAAGCTACATCCATACACCTCTTCATCAACTCAAGGAGATTCAAAGAAGATCAAAGCTACATCCAACAATCTCTCCATCAACTCAAGGTGATTCAAGCTCATATCTCAATCCAGCAACCTCCAAGGAAGAGTAGAAGAAAGTAAGGCTAACAAGGGAAATCAAAGGAGGCTACAAGGGTGTGTTCAAGGAAGAGGAGTTCGAGTTACTGTAGCTGTGAACAGTACTCCGGGAAGAAGTTCTTCATCAAATCCTCAAGAGATTCAAGCTCCAACAAACCTCAGACAAGATCTTTTCTCTTAAGCATATTCTATATCTTGTTTGAGTGATTTCATATTTGTTCATTTTCCATTTCATTCAAACATTTGGAATTGAGAATCGTCCCTACCGGTGGTTAGTAGGAAGGCAATCGGGAGTTCTCCAATTTGCGGTGTAGCCGTCCCTGCCGGCTTTGTGTGTAAGAAGACAGAAAGAGGGGTTTCTCTGTTCTGTGGTTTGGGGCGTGTCCCCGGGTCAAGCTGTGTGTCAGCAAGGAAGCCTCACCGGGTTTTGGTGAGGGGTGGACGTAGGTTGCGGGGTTGCAACCGAACCACCTTAAAAATCCCTGTGTTGTGGGTTGTTTATCGTGTGTGATTGATCTATATCTTCTAACCCCATTCACAGGTTCGTGTGCTTTACATACTTGGTTAGATTGTTCACACACATATGCACTTTGAGTGATCATCATAGCACACACACACACAAGCATGGTTGTTGCAAGCTATTGCATGTTTTAGTGTTATGCTTTATGATCTATACACTACAAGGCTTATTTCTTTCAAGATCACAAATGTGCTTAAAGAAGTGTAGACGTTTCATAGCTTGTAATTCAAGTCTTTTCATTTGAGTCACTCTACTTAATTCCGTTGTGCATTGTGTCTAAGTGATTCATTCACTTTATAAGAGTGGTTTAAGCTTCCGCCAGCTAAGAGTTTTTAAATAGGCCAAAGCTTGTGAAAGGATCTATTCAACCCCCCCTTCTAGATCCTTTTACACCTCACGGGACCCAACAAGTGGTATCAGAGCGAGGCTCTGTCATTCCCAGATCCAACGATCTGCAGGGAAAGATCCCGGTGTTTATTATTTAGATGGATTCACATGCTACACTTATTTCGATGGCTTCTCCACCCATTTATGATGGTTCAAATTTTTCTACATGGGTTGGAAGAATGTTCATCTATGTTAGCTCCATAGATCCACAATTGTGGACTCTCATATACAATGGTCCTCACGAGCTGTCATCAAATTCAATTGATTGGCTAGCCGAACATGAGACCAAACATAATGATAATCGGCTTGCATATAACTTAATTACAGCTGCAGTTGATCTAAGACTAACTCATCTTGTGTCCTCTTGCAGCACAACCAAGCAAGTATTGGACAAGTTGGTTAAAATCCATGAAGGGAAGGAACAAGAACAAGAATGCTTCATGGCCGACCGTATAGAACAGTCTAGCAATGCATCTTCATCACAGGTAAACTCTGACTCTGAGGAATTCACTTTTGAAGAGCTTATGGAAGCCTATGGTGAGTTGATTACTCAATACAAAAAGGTCAAATCAGAAAATAAAACTTTGAAAAAGGATCTCAAGAAAATCAACCAAAATGAAAGCTTGTTTTGTAAAAAGTGTTCTATTGTTAAATAGCTTAACAATACTCTCTCAGTTGATCTAGATACGCATAAACAAAGCATTGCATGTCTAAGGGAAGAAAATGAAAATCTTCATGATGAAATCACTAGGTTGGAAGAAATTGTAATAAAACTTCAAAACCAACCTAAGTCAATCTCTAATGATCAAACTATGGCCGATGGGCTAATCCATGATGAGAGGTTGATTGAAGAAAATAAAAATTCTGTTTCATGCTCTGCTAATTTTGTATGTGAAAAATGTTCATTCTTGAGAAACATAAATGTTGGTCTCCATGATGATCTTGAATGGCAACAAAAACTGATTGATTCTCTGAAAGAAGAGAATAGAGAGTTGTTGGAAAAGAAAATTGAACTTGAACAAGCTGAAGAAGAATTGCATAAAAAATTGGCTGCACATGAAAAAGGCAAATCTGTCATTGAAGATCACTCTGAAACTTTGCATGCTTTAGAACAACAAAATCAAAATCTTAAAGCAGTAAATGTCATGCTCAATGAGCAATTGGCAGCATGCAAAAAGGGCCTTATTGAATCTAAACAGCACATTTCCTCACTTGAAAATGAAATTCAAGGTTTGAATGATTTCCTGTCAATGTTTGCCCAAATCCAAGATTTTAGATCACCGGAAGCCACCACTTCATGTGGTCACCAAAAAGGGCATACTGCTCGAAAGAAAAGTAAAATTTAGCATTCTCATCCAAACATGCACCATAACATGCTCAATGCTAAATATCATATTTTCCACAAAAAGAATGTACATTGTTATTATTGTGGTAGACATGGTCACACTATGCATGATTGTTTGATCTTGAGAAATGATGAGCTTAGAGTAGGACAGCAAGTGAAAGGGCAAGGAAAGAAACAGGTCAACACTGACAGAGGGCTTGCTCAACAAAATTCTGTACGGAACCACATGGAGAATCAGAAGTGTCGACATTCCTATCCAGACAGGTCGACACTCCCCATAGCCTTTAATAGAAATGCTTCTCTTTGCTGCTCTCATTGTGGTAAGTCTGGCCATACTATCCAAGAGTGCTGGCATTTGAAGGGAAAGCATCACCTTCATGCCATGAAAGGTAAATCACATGCTCACCCACAAAAGCATAATCCACATGCACACGCACATGTACATAAAAAGAAAAATCAATCTTTTGTGTGTTGTTTCTATTGTGGGAAAAATGGGCATGAGATATATGATTGCCTCACAATGAAGGAGGATGATGTGATTGCCCTGAAAAAGATGGGCCAAGATGCTAAACATGTTGCTAACCCACAAGGACCCAAGCAATCTTGGGTACCTAAAAATTCCAAATGAGAATTTTGGGTGCAGGATGCCTTGGAGCTGAACAAAGGATCATAAGGTAAATAAAAACTCAAGGCACAGGTATGTACATAAACCTTTTTGAAGTTCAGTCATCTTGCATGTTTAGTCTTGACATGTAGATAGTGCATCATATGTCTGCCCAATGTCATTAGATTCTGCAAACTGAATGTCTCTTTGAAATGCAAAACCCCCCATGGTGTGAGATGAACTTTTGAGCTAGATAACTTGTTCACACCATGCTTGATTTCAGCTATTTAATTCATGAAAAATTTGTTATGCTGATGAAGTTGATGTGATAATGAGTTGCACAAGTCTTGCTATCAGCCACATGAAATGCTTGGACTTTGTTTTTGATGATGCAAACCATGGTTGCATTTTCAACTCGTTATTCATATTAGCATTGTTCAAAGGGGGAGTCTAGCAATTGGCATCATCATGTTGCATTCAGTTCAAAATCAATTGTGAATGATTTGTGTTTGCATCATCTTGTAATCACACATACCTTAATGCACATCATGTTTAGAAGACAAATGATAATGCACAATCATTTTACAGCATCTTCATTGCATTGTGCATTCACATAACTCTTAGGCTGTATAGTTCATTGCCAACCCTTGCATGGTACTCAGGGGGAGTCATATTGTTCTTCTTGGTTCATTCGTCCTTTTTGCATCTGAACCTCAATGGCCTCCAGTGTGATAATAAGTTCAAGAGACAGACATCACTACAGTGTAAGAGCTTTCTATTATATGAACTGATGATTGTCCATTCAATGAAAATGGTTCAGATTTAATGATTTCCTTAAAATTCTGATGAATCTTTTGAAATCATCTATGTTCTGTAGTTTTAATAGACCTTAACTAGAGATTGCATGTTGTGCCTTGAATAACTATTCTGAAATCTGAAAATCCAAATGTCTTGACAACTTTGGTGATACTCTAGAGCTTAGTATTATTTCTAAACATCTTGATGAGCTGGCATTCTTGAAAATCAATTTGCAGAGCAATGATAGTGTTGCACGGAGAAATATGTCCCGTCATCAAATCAAGTGATGAATGATATGTCATGATGTGCCTCTGTTATCTCTGTCTTAATTCATTTGGACTCTAGGTAGAGCAATGGCATAATTGCTGAGAAATATATCTTCTCATCAAAGAAATGAGTTTGGATATGTCATGACGTGATGTTGCTATCTCTGTTCATTCTGAAGCATAACAGTCAGTCTTGCCAAATACCTAGGGATACTAGCGTCTAAACAACGTGTATTCTTACGGCTAGGAGGCATGTACTAGACTTGATTGCTCGTAACATATGAGTCATGTGCCTTCAAATTCAAACGATATTGAAAATCAAATTTGTTAAACTCATAAAATTCCATGAGTCATACTTGTTTAGCCTCAATACTAGTTTTTGTGTTATTCCCTTTGTGGTTATTGAATATGGATGTATAAGACAAGGGAAGGTTAAACACTGTCAAGATATGTGCTTCTGGTTCATTTCTATTAAACCATGGATGTCGATGCTTTTTAAACTCTATTGATGATCTTGGTTTTCATTAGCTTTGAACCATATATATTGCTCCCGGCATGTTTCTAATTTCCATATAATGGCTTGCTCTTCCACTACCATTCCACTCTGATCTCTAGGACCTTTGTCAACCACTGTGCTGTATCCCTCCTTTTTGCTATTGGCAAAGGGGGAGAATGTCTTGTTGTGAGTCCTTGCTATGGACTTGGGAGAAAGGGGGAGATGTTACCTTTTGTTGCCTTTGTGCGTTGTCAAAGGGGGAGAGTGCATTGTGGATATGGGAGAATCCAAGGGGGAGAGAACCTTCATTTATCATGAGGGTTAATGCATAGCATTCATACACTTTACTTCTCCATGCATTTGTATATCCATGCATACATATCTGCATTCACATGCTTCACTATCATGGATCTTGAGCTGCACATGTTACATAAACTTTGTTGTTTGCCTTCATCTGCCATATCTACATAAATCATTCAGGCTGCCATGATTACATCATCATACTAAACAAGTGGTATCATCAAACAAGTGGTATCATCTTGATGCACCTTTCAAGTCGCATCCAAAATCATTGGTGTCCTCTGTCAAGTGATATCACATTGCTTTCTCATTCATTGGCATGTGGCATAAGACCTAGCATCATTAGCATCATGCTCTCATGCTAATAGGGAGGCATACGCATCTTAACTTCATACAATTGTAGCTTGCATCTATCATTTCCATGCATTGCTTAGCAAATCCAAAAAAAATCTGAAAACTAGAAAACCACTAAAAATCTGTAAAATTTGAAATCAAAATTTGCTCCTTGGCTGCTCTATCCATCTCCTATTTGAGGAATTGAATCATGCTGTTGTGGCTCCACCTCTCACACTTACTTTGTCTTTGCCAAGTCACGGGACACCACCATGTTCGATACCTCCATATCATTCATTGGTCTCAGTCCTATAACTGTCTTTCCACAATTGGTGGTTCTCTTTGGTTATTTTGTCAATCTTAATAAGTGTACATCCATTGGCATGCATTTCCACATCATTTTGTGTGCGTCATTAATGTGCGTCTCTCTTTCTCTTTTCTGGATCTTTTGATGTTGTCAAAGGGGGAGAAGATTATGTGAGTCATTCATCAAAGAAGATTATGTGAGTCATTCATCAAAGAAGATTATGTGAGTCATTCATCAAAGGATGTGGTAAGGTAAGAAGGTAAGATTATGTGAAGTCATTACTCAATGCATGTGGTGAAAGTGGTAAGATTCCTCTTCTTATTCTTCAGACTCATAGTTGCCCTGTGAGTTTATAATGACTCATAGTTCAGAATGACTCATAGTTGCCATCATAAAAAAGGGGGAGAATGTTGTGTCTCTGAGGTCATTTCAGTCATTCTGTGGTCTCTTGGGTCATTCGACATCATTCTATAGTCATATGAGTTATGTGGTATTCTTGGTTTTGATAATGGCTTAACACTATTAGTCATTGTTGTTTATCACTCTCCATGTATTTGGTTTCATGATGCCCATTCACAACTTGCCTTATATGTTCTCACATTGCATTAATACCAAGGAACATGTGGTTCTTGAATGCTCACATCAATCTTGAAACTTTGGGTTACTTGATGATCATCCATTCGTTTAAATTCATTGTCATATGAACTTGCTCTTTTGATATGGATGGTTAATTTGGGAATGAGCTTTTCTATCCTTCTTGTTATTGAAATTCCATGAGTGTGTTTCATGGATATTTTACTTGGGGTGGTTGAGCTCTTATTTCTTGATCTTTAGCTCAGAACACTTGTGATTCATGAGATTTCATATGTGTATTTCATACATTTATTATATGGATTATTGAGCTAAAGTTCTAATCCTTTTTATATGATTTTACAGGCTAAAACACTCAATATATATTCCCCAAGACTCCCTAAGATCAAAGGAGTTTGATGCCACAGAGTTCGGAAGGGTTACAATGACATTTGGGGCTGAATTGTGTTAATCTGGAATTTACTGTAGCTTTAGGTCGACCGGCGGCACTATAGCTAGGTCGACCGAATTTTCCAGAATCAAAAGGTTCGGGGTCTGTGACATTCCGGTCGACCGCCCCATGAATTCCGGTCGGCCGGTTTTGCCAGAGCCGAAAAGTTCTGGCTGCAGCAGGTTCCGGTCGACCGGCCCATGAATTCCGGTCGACCGCCAGCCCCGATGCAGCCATGTTTGACTTCAAAATCCACCTCGTGGCCAGCCCCTTTCCATGGATTTGTTTAATCAAACCTTACCTAACTTCCCATGATTTGTGGATCAGGTCTGGAGGGTGTCCAAGGACCATTCCAAGGGTTATAAAACTAACATGAGAGGGTTTGAAACCCTAGTTGATGGAGTTGATGAAGTGAATCAAGGGAGGCCATTTTGAGAGCACTGTAGCACCTCCGTGAACAGTCTTTCGGGCAGGAGTTCTTCATCTTTCCAAGGTGATTCAAGGTGAGATCTGAAGCCAAGCAACCTCCAATCAAGCAAGAAGCATTCAAGGCTTGCAAAGGTGATCAAAGCTACATCCATACACCTCTTCATCAACTCAAGGAGATTCAAAGAAGATCAAAGCTACATCCAACAATCTCTCCATCAACTCAAGGTGATTCAAGCTCATATCTCAATCCAGCAACCTCCAAGGAAGAGTAGAAGAAAGCAAGGCTAACAAGGGAAATCAAAGGAGGCTGCAAGGGTGTGTTCAAGGAAGAGGAGTTCGAGTTACTGTAGCTGTGAACAGTACTCCGGGAAGAAGTTCTTCATCAAATCCTCAAGAGATTCAAGCTCCAACAAACCTCAGACAAGATCTTTTCTCTTAAGCATATTCTATATCTTGTTTGAGTGATTTCATATTTGTTCATTTTCCATTTCATTCAAACATTTGGAATTGAGAATCATCCCTACCGGTGGTTAGTAGGAAGGCAATCGGGAGTTCTCCGATTTGCGGTGTAGCCGTCCCTGTCGGCTTTGTGTGTAGGAAGATAGAAAGAGGGGTTTCTCTGTTCTGTGGTTTGGGGCGTGTCCCCGGGTCAAGCTGTGTGTCAGCAAGGAAGCCTCACCGGGTTTTGGTGAGGGGTGGACGTAGGTTGCGGGGTTGCAGCCGAACCACCTTAAAAATCCCTGTGTTGTGGGTTGTTTATCGTGTGTGATTGATCTATATCTTCTAACCCCATTCACAGGTTCGTGTGCTTTACATACTTGGTTAGATTGTTCACACACATATGCACTTTGAGTGATCATCATAGCACACACACACACAAGCACAGTTGTTGCAAGCTATTGCATGTTTTAGTGTTATGCTTTATGATCCCTGCACTATAAGGCTTATTTCTTTCAAGATCACAAATGTGCTTAAAGAAGTGTGGACGTTTCATAGCTTGTAATTCAAGTCTTTTCATTTGAGTCACTCTACTTAATTCCGCTGTGCATTGTGTCTAAGTGATTCATTCACTTTATAAGAGTGGTTTAAGCTTTCGCCAGCTAAGAGTTTTTAAATAGGCCAAAACTTGTGAAAGGATCTATTCAACCCCCCCTTCTAGATCCGTTTACACCTCACGGGACCCAACATTGGGCTGCAGAAATCCCCCTCTCCACTTGTCCCCCTCCTACTCCCGAGCCAAATGAGGCTCGGTTGAGTAGTGTTTGAGGGCGTTGGACCGGCGTGGCTCAGGTGGGTGGAGATCTGACAGTGTTAAGTAGCCACATGCAGTGATCACCTGGGCCCGTAGTAATAATGATCCTGACGGATTTGAAATGAAGGGGGCCCCCTTTTTCTCGGAGGTCGGAACGACGCGCCGCCTTCCGCGAGGGTTTATAGGCGTTGGGCGCTGGTTGTCATTCCAGACTCTCTAGGGTTTTGGCTTTCCTTCGCTTCTTTACTTTTTGGGGCTCCTGATGTGCCGTGAGATCACAACGGAGGAGCGAAGCCTTGCAGCGTCGTTCGAGGAGTTGGAGAGGATAACCGCGGAGGCGGTCCGGCAGCTGCCTTCTCCCCCGGAGTCTTCGAGGTCTTGTGAGGGCTCTTCTTCCGGTTCCTCCTCGAAACTCATGGCGGACCAGTGCTCGGGAGATGAGTTGGAGGTGAGGGCGCCAGTCCCGAACTGCAGCGAGCTGGGGGAACCCGAGGTGAAGAAGCTGGAGCACCGGTTTCGGTTGCCTTATAAGTACAGTTTCACCGCTGCTGCTCCATACGAGACGAGTCTGGACGACCGCACGGGCCATATCTGCTCCTTTCTTCTCGCTTGGAAGAGCGGGTTTCGCCTCCCCTTCGAGCCTTTCATCCTTAAGCTCCTTAATTTTTTCAAGTTGGCGCCTATTCAGTTGGTGGCCAACTTGTATCTCCTTCTCTCTGCTTTTCGAATCCTCTCCCGTCAGTGCGGGGTTCGCCCTTCCTTAGATCTTTTTCATTATTTCTTTGAGTTGAAGGCGCACCCGTCGGCGGGGAAAGGCTTCTATTACATCCAGGCGATGAGGAACAGGAGCTGCATTTCGCTAGCGGCGAAGGATTCCTTGCATAAAGGGTGGAAGACCCAATTTTTCTGGGTGAAGATGGAATCGGTGGAGGACACTTGGAGGTGTGAGGTGATGCCCAACTTCCACCCGAACGTCCCTCCCCGCCAGGAGGAGTTTCCTTCAGATGTGGAGGAGTACGCCGCTCCCCTGCTGAAGAATCGCCGGTCTACCGAGGAGCTGGTGACGCCGAAGAATGTCGAGCGGTGTCTCCTCACGCGGCTGAAACCGTCAGGTATCACAACTTGAATTTCTCTCCGGGGGTGAGGGTCATCTTTCTTTTCCTGACCATGCCTTCTTCTCTGTTGTACACACTACGCGGGAGCCTCAGCAGGAGGCTGCTTGGGTCATCGATCTCGGAGATGGCTCTGTGGCTGATGAGCTTGACGCTCCTGTGGGTCGCTCCCAAGCCCGGGACAAGGGCAAGGGGGCGGCTTCCAAGGGAACTTCCCGGCCGGGCGGTGCAAAGCGAAAGGATCCCATGGAGGGAAGGTCGCGGGAAGCCGCGAAGGCCAAGAAGAGGGCCAAGAAGGCCGGCCTTCTCACCACTGCCGGGGGCGACTCTAGCTCGGCGGCGCTCCCCTCTCAGGGGCAAGATGGGGCCGACCCTACCGGGCCGGCTCCCCCATCCACTAGGCGAGAGGGGGCCGAGGAGACCAGGGGCCCCTCAGAGGGTGGTGATGGCGGGTCGACTCTCCCCTCGGTGGGGACAAAGGGGGCCGGAGTCGAAGCAGCTGATGCTGAGGCCGGGGGACCGGTCGAGGTCGGTGATGTCTCGGGCGGCGAAGCGCGGGCCGAGATAGTTGAGGTTGGGGGTTCACCTGCGAGGGCGTCACAACCCCAAGTGCCGGTGGTGTCCGGAGCGACCGAGCTTGCTGCGCTGATCGAGGTCGGGGGTTCACCTACGGAGGTGTCGCAACCCCAAGCGCCGGTGGTCCGGAGCGACCGAGCTTGCTGTGCCGATCGAGGTCGGGGATTCCTATGCCGGAGACCTTGGAGAGGCTCGGAATCTCAAGCAATCTGTATCGGCTCTGCTGCGAGGTGTCCGCGAGGATGAAAAGAGGAGATAGGCGCCATTCTCCTTCTGGGGTCCTCGACGTCATTATGGAGGGTGGCCTTATCATGGCCCAGATGGGGGCCACAATGGCGGAGACCTACGCCCGGACGGAGTCAGAGCGGTCGAATCTCGCTTGGACCCTCGGGGGGTGCGAGAGGAAGCTAGCCCGACTCACTGAGGCGCACGAGGGGCTCCAACGGGAGTTCTCCGCGATCAGGGACTTGGTGCGGTCGAGCCGGCTGGAGGCTGGAGCGTTGACCGAGTAGCTGGCCAAGGCTCGGGAGTCGCTCGAGAGAAAGGACAAACTCCTTGAGGAGGAGCGCCTTCACCATCTCGAGTTGGATGGCCATTGGGAGGCGGAGCGTGCCGAGTTGTTGGATTGGGCGGACGCAGCCGAGCGCCTCCGTTCGGAGGCCCAGGCGGACCGAGCTGAGGCGGAGAAGCGATCAGTCGGGGCCGAGGAGCGGGCAGCCGAGGCCGAACGGAAGTCTATCGAGCTCAAGGAGCGGGTGACCGAGGTCGCGCGGAAGTCGATCGAGCTCGAGGAGCGGGCGACCGAGGCCGAGCGGAAGTCGATCAAGCTCGAGGAGCGGGCGACCGAGGCTGAGCGAAAATCGACTGAGGCGGAGAGGCGAATGGCGGAGGCAGAGGAGCGAGCGTCCGAGGCGGAGCGGAAGTCGGCCGAACTTGCTGAAAGGATGGGGCAGGTCGGGGCGGAGGCGATCGAGCAATTCAGGGGCTCAGAGGCGTACCGAGCCGACCTTCAGGAAGCCGCCCTTCCCTACTATGAGATAGCACTTCGTCGAGGCGCCCGCAAGGGGTTCAAGCAGGGTTATCGTAGGGCAGTGGACTACGCCGACGAGCAAGACTCTGGGGTTGATTTCCCCTCGGGCCAGCAATATGACTCGGATGAGTCGGCTTCTAGCTCCTCTGCGTCGGTCGGGGAAGATCCAGAGGGTTCTCCTCCGGCGGGGTCACCAACTCCGGATGCCTCGGGAGGGCTCGCGACCGGGGTAGTTCTCGCATAGGCGAGGTCAGTGCCTGGGTCGGCCGTCACCGAGGGTGCCGGGGGCGACTCACTCACTCCCGCCATTCCCGAGCTTCAAAGTGGGCCCGAGGCCTAATGTATTTTGCTTTGTTTTGCTTTTTTCTCTGTTTGTCTCTTGTCCTTTTTTGAAACAAAGGAAAGACTTTCTTTTTATAAGGCAATAAATGACTTACTTGCCTCTTGCGTTCCTTGCCGTGATTTGGTTAGCGTATCTGAAGTAGTTGGAAAGTGCCGATACGTCCTGCGTGATTTTCGCATGCTGATTGGGCAGTCTTTCCATTTTCTGATGCTTTGAATGCCAGGCTGCTTAGTGTATCCCGCCAAGGCGAAAAAAGAGGAGTTGGAGGTGACCGTTCGGGGGAGAATTCCTTTGGCGTGTTTTCGAGGGGGGAGTCATTTAAGGCAAGTAGCCTCCCTTGGCCTATAAGAAGGACCGAAGGGCGCCCCTTCCTCTTCACCGCTTGGGACTTTCTCTAACAGTCTTTCCTCATCCCTTCCTCGCGTTGCGCAGTGCCATTGCATTCAGGGCATGAAGGATCCTTCGGAAGATGACGCTGCCGATGATGGGGAGCGGGGAGTTCTTGCTGCTTCGAACGGTCGAGCAGGTCCGACGGTCGCCGCGCGGGTTCAAGACGGGTCCGACGGTCACCCGCGGATCTGGGGAGGAATTCGACGTGCGGGGGCGCGCCGTTCCTCCTCCATCAGTTCTGGCGAGGCTTCCGGGTGGGCGCCGAGATGGAGGACGGATGGGGGCATCCGTGATGCCTTCCCCTGCCACCCCATCTAGCTCTGCTGGATTTCTTTGCAGCCTCTTTTTCCCTCTTCTGCTCTTCATTTCTTTCACTCTTCGGAGGCTGCTTGCTCTCTGTTCCCTTCCAAGGGGTTGGTAGGTTGGAAGAGAGGAGGCCTTCACAGGCGTTCTTTCTCCCTGGATTCTACCAACTTGGAAGGTAGCATTCCTCATCGTGGAAGGTAGTCTTCGTCAACGCAATCCCTCTGTCACCTTTGTCATGAGCCACCCGGGCTAACTGGATCGACCTCCTTTCATCCGAGCCAGTTTCTACGCGAGGCAGAGTCAGTGGCTGGACACGTGGGGATCAAGACCGAGTCAGCCGAGCGATGGCCTCTTGCAGTGGTGCTAGATGGATTTTTTTCTTTTTGTCATGCAGTGTAATGGCTTTTGCCTATCTGATGTACCAACAATTATTTGAATGAATAGAAGAGAATTTTGTTTCATCCAACTTGTTTGCACAATTTCAAAAGTAGAATTTGCGTAGTGTGGCTGCGTTCCATGTCCGAGGGATGGGTTCCCCTTCCATTGTAGCTAGCCTGTACGCACCTTTCCCGAGCGTCTCGACCACTCGGTAGGGGCCTTCCCAGTTAGGGGATAGCTTGCCCACCGCCTCTAATGGTTGAGAGGCTTCGGCTTTTCTGAGGATGAAGTCTCCCGGTTGGAAGTGTCTATTTCGGACTTTGGCGTTGTAGTATCGAGTGAGGCGGCGCTGGTACTCCGTGGCTCGGATGCTAGCGATCTCTCGGAGTTCATCTGCTAGGTCGAGGTTCTCGAGTAGTTTTTGCTCATTTGCCTTGGGCGAGTAGCGGATGACTCAGAGAGACGGGTTGGCAACCTCTAACGGAATGACGGCCTCAGTGCCATACACCAGCTGGAAGGGACTTTCACCGGTTGCCTTTCTGGGAGTCGTTCGGTGTGACCAAAGTACGCTGGGTAGTTCCTCGAGCCAGCTACCCTTGGCCTTGCCGTGTCTGGTCTTTATGCCTTTTAAGATAGTCTTATTGGCATTTTCGACCAGCCCGTTGGCCTGAGGGTGGGCGACCGAAGTGAAGTGGTTACGAATGTTTAGGTCGGCGCATCTGTCTCGGAAATAGTGAGAATCAAATTGTCGACCGTTGTCGCTCACTATCACCCGGGGGATGCCGAAGCAACAAATGATCGACTTCCATACGAAACTCCAGACGACTGTCTCGGTGATCCTCGCCGTGGCTTCGGCCTCGATCCATTTGGTGAAGTAGTCGATGGCGACGATGATGAACTTCTTCTGGGACTGAGTCGTAGGGAACGGCCCGAGAATGTCAATCCCCCACCGAGCGAAGGGATAGGGCTCGGTAAGGGTGATGAGCTTCGTGGCCGGCCGATGGACCAAGTGGTCGAATCGCTGGCACCGGTCGCACTGCTGTACGTGAGCGGTGCAGTCGCGCTGCAGGGTAGGCCACCAGTACCCCTACCGTAGCAGGATCCCGGCCAGCGACCTTCCTCCTGAATGCGCTCTGCACAGGCCTTCGTGAGTCTCTTGGATGGCTCGGCTGGCCTCGTCGGGGCCGAGACACTTCAGGAGAGGACCGGAGAAAGATCTTCGGTAGAGAGTGTCGTCGAGGATGATGAAGCGTCGGGCTTGATACTTCATTCGGCGGGCTTCTCGAGGGTCGGAGGGCTCTCGGGAGTCCCGGAGCCAAGACAGGTAGGGGGAGC
Source organism: Amorphophallus konjac (assembly GCA_022559845.1). Taxonomy (NCBI): domain Eukaryota; kingdom Viridiplantae; phylum Streptophyta; class Magnoliopsida; order Alismatales; family Araceae; genus Amorphophallus; species Amorphophallus konjac. Next base: position 252,031,189 of record CM040118.1, on the reverse strand, counting down.
ACCAGTCGCTTGAAGGGCCGAGTCAACGGCTAGGAGCTCCGAGTCGATGCTCGGGCGCTCTAGCTCTTCAAGGATGACCGATCGGGTACCTTCAGGGTCGAGGGAGGAGGCCAATCGAGAGAGGGCGTCCGCTCGGGAGTTTTCCTCCTGAGCTATTCGGACTACCTCGAATCCCTCGAACTGTTGGGCCAGACCTCTGACTAGCTGGAGGTATTTGATCATTGGTGCCTCTCGAGCTTCGTATTCGCCGTTGACTTGGCTAGCGACCAGCTGGGAGTCGGTGTGGATTTTGACTTGCTCAGCCCCCAACCGCCGGGCCATGCGTGCTCCCGAGATAAGGGCCTCGTATTCGGAGGCGTTGTTGGACGCCTGAAAGTTGAATTTCAAGGCGTACTGCAGCTCTACTCCTTCGGGAGACCTCAGGAGGATCCCTGCACCACTACGGACCGAGTTGGAAGATCCGTCAATGAACAGTTCCCAGGTTGGCCCGGGCGCGGACGGAGATCTCTCTTCAGTCGGGATGGTGCTCTCGACGATGAAGTCGGCGAGCGCTTGGCCTTTCACAGCTGAGCGCGGGTGGTACGAGATATCGTAGGCCCCAAGCATGATTGCCCATTTGACGAGTCGCCCTGAGGCTTCGGGGTGGGCCAGAATCTTCTTTAATGGTTCGCCGGTCAGCACGGTGACGGGGTGCCCCTGGAAGTAGGGTCGGAGGCGCTTGGCGGAGGTAACCAACGCTAGCACGAGTTTCTCGGTTGCAGGGTACCTCCTCTCAGCCTCGTTGATCACCTTGCTGGTGTAGTAGACCGGCCTCTCAATTCCAGAGTCATTTCTGATTAGGACTGAGCTAACAGTTGACGACGTTGCCGAGAGATAGAGCAGCAGGACCTCGCCCGGCACGGGCTTGGAGAGCACCGGGGGTGAGGCTAAGAACTCCTTGAGCTCGGCGAATGCTTGTTGGCATTCCTCATCCCATGCGAACGTGGCAGATGCCAGCTTGGGTCCCCTCAACAGTTTGAAGAAGGGTAAGCATTGTTCGGCCGCACGGGATAGGAATCGGCTGAGAGCGGCGACACGCCCAGTCAGGCACTGGACGTCCTTGACGCAGGTGGGCGGGCGCATGTCCAGGATGGCCTCGACCTTGTCGGGGTTGGCTTCGATCCCGCGCTGGGTGACCAAGAAACCCAGGAATTTCCCAGATCTCACTCCGAAGGCGCACTTGGCAGGATTGAGCTTCATGTTGTACTTCAGGAGGGTGTCGAAGGTTTCAGCGAGGTCGGCGAAGTGGTCTTGGGCTTTGGGGGTCTTGACGAGCATGTCGTCAATGTAAGCCTCGACGTTCCGACCTAGTTGCTCCTCGAACATGTGATTGACTAGCCTTTGGTATGTAGCTCCAGCGTTCTTCAACCCGAAAGGCATCCGGGTGTACCAGTACACGCCATAGTCGGTGATGAAGGCGGTCTTCTCTACATCTTCTGGATTCATTCTGATCTGATGATAACCCGAATAGGCATCTAGGAAACTGAGTATCTCGTTGCCTGAGGTAGAGTCAACTAATTGGTCGATGCTCGGTAACAGATAGCAGTCCTTGGGGGTGGCCTTATTCAGGTCGGTGAAGTCCATGCACATCCACCACTTGCTTGAAGCTTTTGGCACCAGGACGACGTTGGCTAGCCACGTCGGGTACAGGACCGGTTTAAAAAGGCCAGTCTCTTGTCCCTTGGTGACCTGCGCCTTGATGATCGCATGCTTCTCTGGTGCATGCTTCCTTCTGCGTTGCTGTACGGGTCTCATGGCGGGGTCGAGGTTGAGCTTGTACATCACGATTTCCTCTGGTATCCCGGGGAGTTGATCATCGGACCAAGCAAAGACTCGAATGTACTCAGAAAGGAATTTCTTATATTGCTACTGTTCCTTGGGCTGTAGGTCGGCTCCGATCCTTACTCCTAGGGTTGGGTTATCGTTTAGGAAAACCGTCAGTAATTCACCACCAGGCTCGACGGTTGCGGTTTTATCCTCGACTCCTCCGGGACCCTTATCTTTCCCGTCCGGCCTTGTGGCTTCCACCGAGATATTGTAGCACCTTCTGGCCGTGGCCTGGTTACCTCGGACTTCCCCCAACCCATTTTTGGTGGGGAACTTCATTTTTTGATGATAGGTAGACGGTACGGCCTTTATTCGGCTGAGGATTCACCGGCCGAAGATGGCGTTGTACGCTATCATACCCTTGATCACTATGAAGTCCACCATGACCGTAACGGTCCTGGGTGGGGTGCCGAGGGTAACCAGCAGGCTTAGGGCTCCCTCAGGGTAGGTGGCCAGGCCATTAAACCCACAGAGGGGGGTTCGGACCGAGCGGAGTTTGGATGGATCTTCCCACATCTTAAGGAAACAGTCGTAAGATAATACATCAGGGGCACTCCCATTGTCAACTAGAATCCTATCTACGTTACAATGGTTTATTGTGGCCAAGATTACGAGGGCGTCGTCATGCGGGGTGTTCAGCCCTTCTAGGTCTCGGTCGGAGAAGACTATGACCTGGGGCTCACTCGGCGGGGCCTTGGGGGGCTCTATGGCTCGGCTTGCCCGCTCGGCATGACGCTTCCTTCCTCGGCTACTGTCACCTCCTGATGCGGTCCCTCCGGAGATGACGTTGATGTGGACCCCTCGGGGGCGTTGTCAATCTCCTCTGTGGTGCCTCGATCTTCTTTGCGCTCGGCTGTGAACCGAGCCAGGTGCCCCTGATGGATGAGGCGCTCGATCTCGTCCTGGAGCTGGTGGCAGTCACCGGTGTGGTGCCCGTGATCACTGTGGAACAAGCAATGCCTGTCGTGATTACGGTTCTTCAACCTCATCGGCTCGGGCTGGTGGAGGAGTCCCGAGTCTTTGATGTCTTCATAGATCTCGTAGATCGGTGCGGCTAACGGGGTGTACCGCTCGTACTTCCGCTTGCACTCTCCATCACGGTCTCGCTTCTTTCCCGAGCCAGGAGTTGGCTCGGAAGCCCGCTTCTTGTCCCCCTCCCGACCCGAGCCGGTTGCGTCTCGGCAAGCGCTGAGTACTTCTTCGCACTCGGCGTGGCGCAGTGCCAGAGTCACTAGCTCAGCAAGGGTCGAGGGAGGGTGGAGGACAAGCTCGCGGTGGAGATTCTCGTCCCTGGTGCCCCCAGTCAGTGCGGTTGTGGCTGAGGCTACGTCCAGGCGGGGGATTCTCAGGGCTTCCGATTTAAATCGGTGAATATAAGCCCGGAGTCTTTCCCCTTACGCCTGCTTAAGGGCCAGGAGTCCCGCTACTGACCTTGGGGGGGCACTTCCGACGAAACTCTCTTTGAAAACTCGCCCAAATTGCTTGAAATCTGGGATGGACCCGGGGGCGAGGTCCCGGAACCATGCTTGAGCTCCTTGGACCAGAGTGGTCACGAAGGCTCGGCACTTGATGGCGTCGGACACTCCGTGGAGAGTCATCAGAGCGTCGAAGCTGTCGTAATGATCGACCGGGTCACCCTGGCCGTCGTAAAGCTTGAAGGTCGGAATGGAGGTTCTGGGAGATACCTCTGCCTTCAAAATGTACTCGGAGAACAGGGATTTCTCCTCGTCCTCCGGGAAAGAGGTCTTCTATAGGGCGCGGAGGGCGCGCTTCTGCTCCGTAAAACGTCTCTCGAAATCCCGCAGCCGGAGGGATAGTTCCGGTTGCTGTAGTGCCGTGGGGCTGGGGGGAGCGTCTTGGCGATCCCCGAGGATGTCGGCTTCCGGATTCGGGCGGCGCGCCCCTAGTTTTTCCCTTCTTGGCGTGGAGGAAGTCTCTTGCTCCAGAGGTGGAGCCTGCGAGGGTCCTCCAATCCGGTTGCGGATGAGTTGCTGGCCGCGGAGGGTGAAGCGACCCCCGACGGTGTGCTGGGACGTGTTCCCACGGGGAGGGCTCCCTGACGGAGCGCGGGACCTTCCATCCCTAGCCGCCTGGGCCCTCATGAGTTCCACAAGGACATCCAGTTTCACGTTGAGGGCTTGGAAGGCTTCGGCGCCACCGTTATGGGAGGGCCCTACCGCCGCAGGGGGGGTGGTGGGTCGTCGGCGGGGATGCTGGGGTTGGAGGGAGGGTTCTGCGAGGCCCGAGAGGGGCCGTCCCCTGCCGCTACCATGGCCTTACCCCTTTCACCGGCGGACCTCCTCCCTGAGCTCCTTCGCACCATACTGGCTCTTTGTGCATTTCCCACAGACGGCGCCAGATGAAGAGGTGAAATCTCGCGTTGTTCCTGAGCGGGCTGATAAGCACCATATTGTAAACTGCAAGACAGGGAAACGGATCAGAGGGCCCAGGGGTAGTCCCTGGGGCAAACCCTCCGATGCTTAAGTCAGTAGAGCTATGGCGGGAGCAATAATGGGGAGGGGCTAGTTTATGCGCGAGATCCCTCTCCACCGAAGGGGTGAAGCGGTTCGTGCTAAGGAGTTTAGGGCGTATGGTTGCCTTTTTGGCTTACCTTTCACCTGAGGGTACCCCTAGTTTAAATAGTGCGCCGTTCCCTGGAGTCCTGCAAGCCGAGGGGTTTCAGGTAGAGGTTACGTCCTCATCGTGGGCTTTTATTGCCTTATCGTGGGAGCATTATCATCGCGGGGAAGAAGAAGTCCCTTGCCTTCCTGAATTCCTGCCTGCTGCGGACTCTTAACGGCTGCAAAGATAAGCATTCGTCGGTCGTTCCAAGCTTAGAGGGGCCAACCTTATCCGGGCGGTAGGCTTAGCTCAGTAAAAGATGGGTCGGATAGGCCGGCTCATGCCTCCTTCTCCCGGGTGGAGGGATGGCTCGGGAGCGGACCTTCCAGTGACCTGACCGATGCTCGGGCCCTCCGAGCCTTGAGGCCGCCTGGGAGGGTTGTTTCCTCGAGCGCTGTAAATTGGGCTTTCTACCCTAAGTGGGCCTTGTAGGCTGTCACTTGGGTGAGCTTGGCCTCATTGGGCCCTGCCGAGGCCAAGTTGGGCTGCTCCATTGGGCTGCAGAAATCCCCCTCTCCAGTTTTTAAATAGCTTTAGCATGCTGAAATTAATTCTAACATGCTAAGATAATCCTGACATACTGTAAATAATTTTATCTTACTGAAAGAAATTTTTAGCATGTTGAAAATAATTTTTATACATTTATTTACTAATTTCTTGATAGGAAAATATGCAAATATTAGTTTTAAATAAACTTATCATGCTGAAAAATAATTTCCTATCTCAATATGCAGGAGGCAAATTTATCATACTAGAAATAATTTTTAACATGCTGAAACTAATTTTTATACATTACTTTACTAATAACATGATAAAAATGGATTTTTACATGCCGAAAAATAGTTTTAAATAACTTTAATATTCTGAAAAATGGTCCTAACATGCTAAAATAATTCTAACATGTTGGAAATGATTTTATCATGCTGGAAGTATTTTTTTAACATGCTGTAAATATTTTTCATGCATTAATTTCCTACTTATTTGATAAGAAAAATAGGTTTAATCATGCTAAAAGTAATTTTCATAACTCAATTTCTGATAATATGACAGAAATAATTGTTATCATGCTGATAATAATTTTTGAAACATCAATTTACTTATAAGCATACTTTTACATGCTTCAAATGAGTTTTATACCTAAATTTTCTAGTAATATAGACTTATCATGTTGTAAATAGTACACATTAAAAATACTTTTATTCTGTAAAAATAAATTTAACATGATGAATTTAATATTTAAGATGCTGAAAGTAATTTTAACATGCTAATGCTTTACAATTAAGGTGGATTCCAAGTACTATAATCCCATTGTATGGTGGCTAAAGTTTAGTCCCATATTGGAAGTTAGAAAAAACTTCTATGACTTTATATGTTGGAGAGCTCACTCTTGGGTCAGGACCTAAGGGGCATAGGATGTGGGCTCAAGTTGTGTGTGGATATTGTACAGAACTAGTAATATATTTATTTATTTGTTTGTGCTGTGCCAAGCCGAGGTGAGGTGAGGTTGGCTGGCGCTATAGATATATATTTTTTAAAATATTTTATTTTGATCCCCGGTAGTATTCCGAGTAAGTCTCTTGAACGCGCTATCTTTGACTAGCGCGTTCTTAAGAACGTGCTAGATCTGAAGAACGAGCCATGTCGGGGCAGCGCGACCTTGAACAGAACCTAGTTTTTGAAAAATGGGGATACCCCTCCAATAAAATGACCATAACTTACTCATTTCATAACAGAATTTAATAAATGAGCTATCAATGGAAAGAGGACAGAAAAATGAACAAGATGGCGTACTTTAATTAGAGTTTAGCCTGAGAGACACCTACCTTTGAGTAGATCTAATGAGAGGTAAGAAAAATGCCCAAATAATATGAAAACCCTTGGTTCTCCAAATCTTCCCTTCAATTCACCTTCAATCTTCAGAGTAGCATAGCCTAGGCCTCCAGAGATGATTTGAGGGTCGAATGTGGTTCTATTTATAGTCAAAACTTGGCCAAATTTATCAAGATTCTTTGCCTAACAATGCCAAACTTTCTAACTCCGAATTAGAAGAAAATTCCAACTTCTCCTCTTAATCTAGCCTCCATTTGGTGTGAAACCAATGTAAAAACGGCTGGTCCAAGATGGGCTGTTAGGTAAGGGTCGATTTTGGAGTCAATCTTCTAGAAATTAGATTATTATAATCCTTTTCAAAAGGCATTTAACATGTGTTACGAATTTAAGGTTAAATATCCTTTAATAAATCCTTTAAATAATCCTAATCCATCATATGGACTTTTATTGGGCTTGTAATGATTTATCTAAGGGTTAAAACATTTAATTTTCAATTTACCTTAAGTAAATTCAAGTAAATTCACTATTCTAGTTTAGAAAAATGTAATTTAATTTTTTCATGAAAATTTTAATTGTATATTTTTTTTGAAAAAAATTATTTCTCATTTTAAATTATCGGGTTTCTACAAGAAGGAAAGAGGAAGAAGAAGAAAAGGTGGGGGAGAGAGAAAAGGGTTGGGATATTTATAGAAAATCCAAAAATTTTGGAAAATACCAAAAAATAGAAATTCACGTTTCCACGATCCTCGGAACGCACCGATCGCAATGGTACCACTCTTGTCTAGGTGAACGACCCGGTTCACCCGCAACGAGGTTCCGAAGGAATTACCGAAACCCGCACGCGGAAATCAGAAAACACGCGCGAAAAAGTCGCGGACACACTCCGGGCTTCTAAAACAACTCCAGATCACGTCGATCCGAACACGAAAGATATTTGAAAGGAAATTTTAAACACAACGGAGCCAGACACTCCGAGAAAGTAGATCCGAGACCCAAAAAAGAAGGATCTGAAAGGTCTGGAATATTACATGTCGAGTATGGGTCCACTTGACTGTGGTAGCGCTCCAAAATGTCCGGGTCCAGACGCAGCAGGTCCTCCCAGCTCAGCCATGTGTCCTCTATCGGAGGACGGTTCTTCCACCTCACAAGATAGCGTTGGTACACCCTGTTCCTGGTGATGGTGCTTTGCTTGTCCAGTATCATTTCCACTTGCTCTCGTCGGTCCCTCCGGCTGACAGGTGGATTCTCACTGGTGGTGTCTCTCGCAAGGATATGTATAGGCTCAAGATTGTCACTAGATTCCACCGCGGGGCCCTTATAGGGTGTTAGATCTGCTACATTGAAAGTGGGATGTACCCCATAGCCCTCTGGTAGGTCCAGCTCATAAGCATTATGGCCAAATCGTCTCAGAACTTGGAAAGGTCCAGACCCTCGTGCCCTCGGCTTGGAGGCCGCCCCGGGGAAGAGCCGCTCCATTCTCACCATCACAGAGTCACCTACTTGGAATTCTAAGTGGCGCCTGTGAGCATCTGCCCACTTTTTGTAAGCCTCGTTACTCTTCCTTATGTGCTTGCGAATGTTATCATGCAACTCTTTGATGTGTTGTGCGAAGGACTCGGCAGAGATAGACACTCTAGCATGTGGGGGAAGGGGAATAAGGTCAGAGGGCTTCTTAGGTCTATAACCATGGATGACTTTAAATGGACTCTTGCCTATTGACCTATTGATGGAATCATTGTAGGCAAATTCGGCTTGGGGTAAGAGAAGATCCCAATTCCCGGGATGGTCCCCAACTAAGCAACGAAGTAGACTCCCAAGGCTTCGGTTGACGACCTCAGTTTGGCCATCGGTTTGAGGATGGTAGGCCGTGGAAAACTTGAGGAGGGTGCCCATTAAGTGCCAGAGGGTCTTCTAGAAGTAGCTAGTGAATTTCACATCCCGGTCGGACACGATGGTTTTAGGTAGAGCATGGAGTTGGACTATCTCATCAAAGAATAAGCTGACTATCCTAGAAGCATCTGTGGTCTTGGAACATGAGATAAAGTGAGCCATTTTGAAGAACCTATCGACCACCACAAAGATAGAATCATATTTGCGAAGGGTCCTAGGGAGGCCCAGGACAAAGTCCATGCTCAAGTCTTGCCAAGGTCGGTCTGGGATGGGGAGGGATGTGTAGAGATCGGTGTTTTGCTTCACCTGCTTGGCCGAGGCGCAAGTGCGACACTGACCCACAATTTTGGTGACATTCCTCTTATTGCTTGGCCAATAGAATTGCCTCTCGACTAACTCAATGGTCTTTTGGACCCCAAAGTGACAAGCAAGGCCACCTCCATGTAATTCCCAAACCAAGAAGTCCCGAATGGAAGTCTGGGGTATACACAGCCTAGTCCGTTTGAAGAGATACCCATCCTGGAGTAAAAATCCCTCACGCTCCTTGTTGGGCTGGGTGGAGAGGATGGTGTAGTGACTCCCAAAGTCAGGGCAACTAGGGTACTCCTCTTTGTATCACTCAAACCCTGTGACCGCTACTTGGACAGTGAAGAGTAAGGTTACCCGTCTACTTAACGCATCGGCAGCACGATTCTCACTACCCGCTTTGTACTTTAAGACAAAAGTGTAGGCCTGGATGTACTCAACCCAGCGGGCATGATGGGCATTAAGTTTTTTTGGGAGTTGAGGTACTTCAATGCCTCGTGGTCCGAAAAGATCACAAACTCCTTGGGCAATAGGTAGTGTCTCCAATGCCGAAGGGATTGGACCACATCGTAGAATTCCTTATCATAGGTTGAGTACCTCGTTCTAGCCTCGCAAAGCTTCTCACTAAAGTAGGCTACGGGATGGCCTTCTTGGCTAAGGATGCCTCCAATCCCTACCTCGGAGGCGTCACAAGTAACCTCAAAGACTTAGGAGAAGTCAGGGAGGCAAAGGATCGGGGCTTGGGTTATCTTTTCTTTGAGTTCCTGAAATGCTTTGGAGGCTGTCCTAGTCCAAACAAAGGTCCCCTTCTTAAGGCAATCCGTGATAGGGGCGGTCACGGTGCTAAACCCACGGATGAACCTTCTATAAAAGGTGGCTAGCCCATGAAAGCTTCGGGCATCATGGAGGGTCTTGGGCTCGGGCCAATCAAGGATGGCTTGGACCTTCTCAGGGTCCATGGATACCCCTTGGGCTGAGACAATGAATCCTAGGAAGGCAAGTTGGTTGGTCATGAAGTGACACTTCCCGGGATTGGCATAAAGGCTTTCTTTCCTAAGAGTAGTGCAAACTTGCTTGAAGTGATCAAGGTGGGCTTCCTCGGATTGGCTATAGATGAGGATGTCGTCAAAGTAGACGACAAGGAAGACACCGATGAAGGGGCGGAGGACCTCGGTCATGAGGCGCATGAAAGTGCTTGGTGCATTGGAAAGCCCGAAGGGCATGACAAGCCACTCATAGAGACCATCCTTGGTCTTAAAAGCGGTCTTCCACTCGTCCCCGAGCCTAATCCGAACTTGATGGTAGCCACTTTTGAGGTCAATCTTGGAGAAGATTGTGGCTCCAGCAAGCATATCTAGCATATCATTTAGCCGGGGGATGGGAAACCTATATTTGATAGTGATTTTATTGATGGCCCGACTATCCACACACATGTGCCAAGTTCCATCCTTTTTGGGTGTGAGGAGGGCCGGGACGGCACATGGGCTCTTACTGATTCGGAGGAAACCTTTCTTGATGAGTTCCTCAATTTGCCTCCTAAGTTCGGCATGCTCGGTGGGGTTGAGGCGATAGTGAGGGAGGTTGGGTAGGGTGGCTCCGGGGACAAGGTCGATGGCATGTTGCACATCGCGCATGGGTGGTAGTCTATCCAGGAGCTCATCGGGGAACACATCGTGGAACTCTTCAAGGAGGTGTTGGATTTCCACCGAGTGTTGGTCCGTTGGGGTGGACTCCCTGAGACAAATGACAATGGCGCATACTTGGGACCCTTGATTGATTTCTTCCTCTACCTCTCGCTGGGTGATGAGGTGTAGGCTCCTAGTAGTCCCAAGGGTCAAGTTTAGGCTAGGACTCGAGGGGGTGGGGCTTGGGATGGAGGCTGGGGCGGTGGGCCCTTCTAGGGAGGGGGGTCCCCTTTTGGGAAGGGAACGGGGAGGTGAAGGGTTGAGTTAGATTCTCTTCCCTTCATGGGTGAAAATGTAAGCATTTGTCCTCCCAAGGAAGGTGGCATCTACATCATATATCCAAGGCCGTCCTAGAAGTATGCTCCCTACTTCCATGGGTAGAATGTCACACCAAACTTGGCCATGGTAGGATTGGAAGGTGATGGGGACAAGGCAACGAGTGTTAATGGGTATGGTTGTGGTATCAATCCAAGCTACCCGATATGGGCTCGGGTGTGAGGAGATGGTTAGGCCTAGAAGCTTGATAGTGCCGGGGGATACCACATTTACACTACTCCCATTATCCAAGATGACCTTCCGGGCATGGCCTCCTATCCGGATGAAGGTGTGGAAGATAGTGGTTCTTCGCCAATCTTGTTCTTGGGTTTGAGTGAGAACACACCTAACCACTCCAAGGTGAGGGTCGGTGGATTGGGATGGTTGCTCTTGGTTGGACTCGATGTAGTAGGCTTCATACTCTTCCTCCCAATCGGGAGAAGCCTCGTGAACCTCAGCATCTTCTTCAACCCCAACTTGGGGTAGGAGATTAGCCTCCCCAATGAGCAAATTGGATGCTCCCTTGGTGGGGCATTGGTTGGCGAAGTGCCCATACCCAAGGCACCTAAAGCATTGCTGCCCGCTATGGTGGATAGGGGTTGCTCTAGTGGGAGCATGAGTGGGTCCCGGGTTGGGACGATTGGGAGTGGGGTTGGGAGGGCCATTTGTGGGCCGAGGGGGAAGGGTCCCACTAGGAGGGGCTGCTCAAACGGGAAGACTTCCCATGGGAGTGGGAAGGATGCCTTGTTGAGGGGGTGGTGTGTTGGTTCGAGGCACCATCGACTTGGGATCCGTCATACGAGGAGGAGCCATTCGGGGATATCGAGAAAATTTCTCGGCGTCCCGAGCTATTTGATAGGCTTGTTCTAGGGTGGTCACATGACGCATGAAGAGCTCTTTTTTTATGTGGAATTGAATCCCATTCCTAAACCGGGATAAGGTGACCGCATGGTCCTCTTGGACTCCGCACTTGAGAAGGTAATAGTCGAATTTCTCAATATACTCCGTCACAGACCTCCCCTCTTGGGTTAGAGCATGCCATTCATCAAGGAGGGTTTGGTGGTAGGAGGGGGGAACGTATTTGAGCATAAGTTTCTCTTTCATACCCCCCCATGTGGTGATGGGAGCTTGCCTTCTAACCATCCTTAACCCTTCAATGTTCAACCAATGGGTCTTGGCCAATTTGGTAAGTTGCATTTTGGCAAGCCGAACCCTCCTATCCTCGGACATAGGATACCAATCAAAGTATTGATCCATTGAAGCCTCCCAATCTAAGTAGACACTTGGGTTGTAGGATCCATCAAAGGTGGGGGCATCGACTTTTACAAGCCTCAAGAGGTGATCATCCGGGTTGTCTCGGGGGTGCCTATCATTTCCCCGAGGGGGCGGATCCCTTCCATGCTCTGGTGGATGGTCGGGGTTTAACTCTCCTATGACTGGTTCCTCATGTCGTGGAAGTGCCTTCTATAATCCACCCTTGGGACGGGCCTATTCACCTCCATGTGGTTGAGTCGGACCGTTATGTCATCAAGCCGCCCTAAGACATTGGTAATGGCCTCCAAGAGGAAGGCGACTCCGTCGGAGAGCTCACGCTCGTTGGCAGCATGGTTCCCTTGGGGATTGGGATCCATGGGAGGGTTTGAAGAAGATGGGTCAGGCTGGTAATGGGTCCCACTAAGTGTGCTCAAGAAATAACCGGTTGGCTATGCACGGGTGTGAACCTATGTGCGACCTAAAGTGAAAGTGCCCAAGGACTAGACTTGTGGGAACAAGCCTATGACCGCTCTGATACCACTTGATGTGGCACAACCAACTATGCCATGGGATGACACGATGCACCTAGGACCTATATTCACAAACACGGAAGGAGTAGTAGAGGACTCGATATATCGGCGCACTCTCTCTCGAAGGCGACTCGGGATGATCGTGAGGGTTCGGGGCAGGACCTTGCTGTGACGAGGGCTTGGCTATGCCAAGGCTGACCCCCCTTGAGGGGTTGGGACTCCCACGTTCATGGGCGGCCAGCACGCCGAGGGCGTGGGCTAGTGGGTGGCACTCACAACTCTCTCCGCGGTGGGCTGCACACTTGAGTGGAATGGAGAATGGGCACTCACTCACCGTCCGACAGGCAGTAAGATATGATACGAGGCAAGCAAATGAAATGTCAGGAAGGGTAACCAAGCGCTCACCTGATTGGTTTGAAGAAACCAATCCCGGCCGGAGACGAGGGCGAGCGAGGAAGCGTGGGCTTACCCGCACGCCGCGCCGATGAAGCGTCAACCTGAATTAACAATTTACAACCACTACTCCCCTTGTAAGGGGGTTGGACTAGGGGTGGGGGATTGAATGGTTACATGTAAATACTACCTCCCGCAGGGAGGGGCTTTAAGCCGGCCAGGCGGAGAGGGGGAGTTAAGCTAGAAACCGAAACGTCGTAATCCACCGGTTCTGCCAGTTTCTGGGACAGCAGGATAGATAGTACGAGATGGTGCCGCCACGGTTTCTACCGAGATCCGAACAGGCTGCAGCCGGTGCCGAAATTCTCTGACTTGACCCAGGAGGATGCCTGAATTTTCTTGGGATTTCTAAACGATGTCGCCGGCCGAGGCAGGGTCTGGAACATGGCTGGACTGCGCTGGTTCTGGTTGCTCCCAGGGTGATGCTGCTGGATGACGGGGGCGCCACGAACAGCCCCATGCTCTGTTGAAGGGGAGACCAGATCCGTTACGATCGTGGTCAAGTCTTCTTTCATCCGGAACCAACGGAGCCGTCGTAAGATGTTGGAGCTGATCGTGAAGGCCCAAACAGTAGGGGGTGTCAGTTCATTCTCAAGGAAACTAACATGGCGCACCTTGGAGAGAAAATTTGGAACTTTTTATGCCGAGGTCCTAAATTCGCTCTGCTTCTTGGAGATGACAGAGGACTTGTAGAGGAAGCCCTCAGCCAAGTGGCGCTCCAAGAATCACAGAAATCAGACCGTGGGAGCCTCTGCAAACCATCTCTGGTTGTCTACCTAGGAGGAACAACACATGTCACCGAGATTGGCTCCCCCGGACAGCTCCAAACTCAGAGGATGGCGGGGCTGGACTCGTTACGAAGCTAACATGACGACGATTCTAACGGTATATAGTGTGCCTCCTGAAGCCTCTTGATGACACCGTGGCAGTCTCTATAAACTTCAGGATTTCTGCTACCTGTGACCTAAACCAGGACTGCTGGTGGTGGGGGCTATGGAGGGGGAGGGAATGGGTGAGGGAAGGTAAGGGAGCGGGGGTTGATGGCTAGGGAAGAGGGAGGGACGTTGCTGGAGGTCTCTTGGGGCTGAGGGGTAGAGATGAAGGGGGGAGATGAAATTCTAATTTGGATTGGGGATGGGAAAGGGAGTGAATGGGGGTCTAGGGAAGGGTGGGTTTGAAATTCGAACTTGAATTGGGGATGGGATGGGGAATTCATGAAGGGCCTAGGGAAGAGTGGGGGATGTCTTGGGAAGAGGGGGGGGTGTCTTGGGAAGTGGGAATGGAGGGAGATACGAATTCGAATTAGTCTTGGGAGAGATGATGGTTGGTAAAGAAGGGCCTAGGGAAGGGTGGGGGATGCCTTGGGAAGAGGGAAAGGTGTCTTGGGAAGTGGGAGTGGAGGGAGATTTGAATTTGAATTAGTCTTGGGGGATGTGATGGGGAGTAAAGATGGGCCTAGGGAAGGGTGGGGGATGCCTTGGGAAGAGGGAAAGGTGTCTTGGGAAGTGGGAGTGGAGGGAGATTCGAATTTGAATTAGTCTTGGGGGAGGTGATGGGGAGTAAAGATGGGCCTAGGGAAGGGTGGGGGATGCCTTGGGAAGAGGGAAAGGTGTCTTGGGAAGTGGGAGTGGAGGGAGATTCGAATTCGAATTAATCTTGGGAGAGGTGAGTAGAGAGAGAGAGAGAGGGAGAGAGAGAGGGGAGAGAGAGAGAGGGAAGGAGAGTCACACTCCTAGAGGGGAGGGAGGATTCACTCAAAGTGGATTTCAACTTCTCAAGCATCAAGTGTTACAAATGGAAGGGGGTTGGGTCCTATTTATAGGCACCCAACTCTTTACATGACCGAAATGCCCTTGGCATTTGTACAAAAGACCAAAGCTATCCTAAAAAACCAATATGGGCCCAAACTAGGATACGAAGGCCCAATTAATACAAAATAAGGGAAATTGGACTCATGACCACATGACTCAATAAAGAAAAATTACATAAATAAGACATGAAAATAAAGATAACATGAGACGATCATCGTCGAGCTTCCTCAAGGATGTGCGGGCGACCTGAGCCAGAGGGAGTGATGAGAGATGCCCTCATCATCAATGAAATGTATTGATATCATGATGAGGTTCATTCAAGTTGACATTCCAAAGGTGTTAAACATCTGAGACTCCACATGCAAAGGGCAATTCCATACACCATAGCAGGAAAACAAGGATATCAAGCACATGAACGACCAAGTCTGAGCATGTGAAGGCTAGGGTCGATGCACATATAAGACAAGTCGATGCACATTCAGAATTCATTTATCCTTCTATGAAGAACTAGAAACCCTCATTCATGATCAACTCAAGAAACTCAAGGTTGATCAATTTTCTGTATTAAAGTATTTTCAAACCACCAAAGCCTCAAGTAAGAATTCAGTCAATTTGACATGCATTAAAATGATTTAGAGCCATCATTAAAATTGGTTTCAATCTCAGGAACACAATGAGAAGAGTGCATGATTCACAGTCAATGTTTAAGAACAAAAAGTCATACACTTAACCAAGGTGTGAACATCATGATCCCAAATATGGTAGATTATCAAGTTCAGAACTTCATGGCAAGAGCATAAGGAGATTCAAGTACATGGAGACATGAAGAGCCATTCAAGCACAAGGCCAAGCAACAAAGTTATTTTGTAATCA
Source organism: Amorphophallus konjac (assembly GCA_022559845.1). Taxonomy (NCBI): domain Eukaryota; kingdom Viridiplantae; phylum Streptophyta; class Magnoliopsida; order Alismatales; family Araceae; genus Amorphophallus; species Amorphophallus konjac. Next base: position 252,015,754 of record CM040118.1, on the reverse strand, counting down.
TCAAAATCACATACACAACAATCTCCCCCATTTTGATGATGATAAAATATTACGCATTAATGCACTCTCCCCCTTTGACATAATCAGAAATGGGGATCATGATGAGGAATTTATGATGGCAGCAAAACCAAAAACAACATTACTTTCTCCCCCTTTGTCATTGAAAAAAACACGACGGACAATGGGGTTATTCAGAGATCCATATGCACAATATGTTCAAAAAGATGCAATTGAAAATAAGCATGTGTGAATGCTATAAATGCCAAATATGCATGATATGCACAATATTTACAATATGCATGAACTAATTGCACAACTTTGAAATGCAAGTAGAATGAGCAAGTATGATTGACTTCCAAGCAGGTAAATGTATATACATGCAATATAGCTCCCCCATTTTATTTAAAGTGAAGGGATAGGTGTACGAAAAGTGCAGGTGAGTCATTAAAACCAGAATGCTCATGTGTACACCTCGAGGATTGTGCAAATAGATAGAAGAAGATATACACTAGATCATGCAGTCTATCAATTTTCAGAATACATATCAAATCAAATTTTCAAATGTGTAAGTGAGTAACATGATAATGAATTTTAGCCATATGGATAACCAGATTTTCAGATCAACACAAGAAAAGACTACACAGACTACACTTCATCTATAGAGAAAAGCGTATTGGAGGCTACGCTCTGCCCCATTAATTTTCACATCATAAAAAAATTTTATCTCAAAAATTTTCACAAAGACAATCTGAATTTTTCAAGAGTGATCAGGTTCGAATAATTCCTTTTTACGTAAGGAGACACATGGAGCTCATGCCAGAAACCCCGGTTACTCAGAATATTGAACCATTTCACTTCATTTTGAACAGAGGGACTACAGTACAACACCTTTCAGAAATGAACTACATCACGTCTTAGGTGACGTGCATCCAGTTTACTCAGTGAGACTGAGCATTGCTCTACCTTTCATTCTTACAAAATTCAAATTGAGGCAGGCAGCTTTTTCCTCAACTGCCTCTACAAAATACATGCAGTACGTACATTTCTTTAGAGTGTTAAAAAGAAATTCTTATATCCTTATGAAAAGCACTCATTTTCACATTATAGTGTATGAAGTGTGCGAATGTGATTTAACATGTATGGAGAAAATTTAACTCAAAACAAGATAGTGCAGCTCCCCCTATGTAAATGCACTTAACAAAGATTCTCCCCCTTAGTGTTTGACACGAAGCACACTAGATATGACTCAGATGTAACATTATTTAACAAGGGAGTGTAAGGTCTTAGAGATTTCAAGGAAGGGATTTTAGCATATATAACATGCAAGCACACAGTAGAAACATGCACATTGCAATGCAAAATGCAATATGAATGCAAAGTTTGAGATTTCACTTGAATGTTCTAAGTGCATTGCATAATACAAGAGTTCTGATTTCTCATGAAAATTCTATATGAATCTAATGCAACTAATGCATGAAATACATTTTTGCAAATGTGAGAACACCGTTTTAATTTGAAAAGAGAATTCGAGAAATTCATTCAAAGCATCAAAATCAACACATGTGAATTGATAGTTTGTCTATGTGTGCAAGATAGATTTTCATTGTGAATCCACATTAGACAAGAAGCAAACTCTTCCTAAAAACCTTTCTGTTTTATCCAGCATACTGAGAAGCACATGACAAAGGCTACAAAGCATTTGATTAAATTCAGTCTACAACGTATGCATCCAAGACATCCAAGAGAAAAAGGAACAACATCAATTTCAAATTGTTCAGCTAGCAACTCCCCCTTAATATGTGCATGAATTTCAGGAAATGCAATCAAGTTTGATGCCATATGCAACCAATGGGTGATAGACTCATGGTACCAAGCGGAGGCACATTCTCACGCATGGTGATAGCTTTCAGACAGGCTTGACCTGCCCTTCCACATGTCACCATTTTATATACCATGTAGTCATAAAATGATAATCAGAAAAGTACAATGCATTCCCATATGACATTAGGGGGTTTAGCAAACAAATGAGCATTGAATGACAGCTGAAAATTCATCCAGAACCAAACATTTAGTTTCAGATAATCTCACACATACATAAGCAATTCCACTTATATAAACATTCAATGGCCACAACAGTCTGATATGAGAGGACAATCAAAACTGGCCAAATTTCTTGCAATCAAGACCTATTACAAGAACGCTAACACTTAGCACCAAAGATTACGACAGATAATGAAAATGAAATCTTATTTTCATACCTTTGCCTTGAGCTACCTTTATTTATCAACATTTCTTCATTGGCCTCAAGGCATCCCTGCAGTAAGAATTCTCAGATGGATATTTTGGGTACCCAAGTCTTCTTGGGTCCCGGATGGTTAGTTGCACCTCTAGTGGGTGCCTTCCACAATCTTTAGGCATGCATATTGAAGAGGCGAAATCTCGCGCTGTTCCTGAGCGGGCTGATAAGCACCAGATTGTGAACTGCAAGACAGGGAAACGGATCAGAGGGCCCAGGGGTAGTCCCTGGGGCAAACCCTCCGATGCTTAAGTCAGTAGAGCTATGGCGGGAGCAATAATGGGGAGGGGCTAGTTTATGCGCGAGATCCCTCTCCACCGAAGGGGTGAAGCGGTTCGTGCTCAGGAGTTTAGGGCGTATGGTTGCCTTTTTGGCTTACCTTTCACCGGAGGGTACCCCTGGTTTAAATAGTGCGCCGTTCCCTGGAGTCCTGCAAGCCGAGGGGTTTCAGGTAGAGGTTACGTCCTCATCATGGGCTTTTATTACCTTATCGTGGGAGCGTTATCATCGCGGGGAAGAAGAAGTCCATTGCCTTCCTGAATTCCTGCCTGCTGCGGATTCTTAACGGCTGCAAAGATAAGCATTCGTCGGTCGTTCCGAGCTTAGAGGGGCCAGCCTTATCCGGGCGGTAGGCTTAGCTTGGTAGAAGATGGGTCGGATAGGCCGGCTCATGCCTCCTTCTCCCGGGCGGAGGGATGGCTCGGGCGCGGACCTTCCAGTGACCTGACCGATGCTTGGGCCCTCCGAGCCTTGAGGCCGCCTAGGAGGGTTGTTTCCTCGAGCGCTGTAAATTGGGCTTTCTACCCTAAGTGGGCCTTGTGGGCTGTCACTTGGGTGAGATTGGCCTCATTGGGCCCTGCCGGGCCTAGTTGGGCTGCTCCATTGGGCTGCAGAAATCCCCCTCTGCAATTGTCCCCCTCCTACTCCCGAGCCAAATGAGGCTCGGTTGAGTAGTGTTTGAGGGCGTTGGACCGGCGTGGCTCAGGTGGGTGGAGATCTGACGGTGTTAAGTAGCCACGTGCCGTGGTCACCTGGGCCCGTAGTAATAATGATCCTGACGGATTTGAAATGAAGGGGGCCCCCTTTTTCTCGGAGGTCAGAACGGCGCGCCGCCTTCCGCGAGGGTTTATAGGCGTTGGGCGCTGGTTGTCATTCCAGACTCTCTAGGGTTTTGGCTTTCCTTCGCTTCTTTGCTTTTTGGGGCTCCTTGATGCGCCGTGAGATCACAGTGGAGGAGCGAAGCCTTGCGGCGGCGTTCGAGGAGTTGGAGAGGATAACCGCGGAGGTGGTCCGGCAGCTGCCTTCTCCCCCGGAGTCTTCGAGGTCTTGTGAGGGCTCTTCTTCCGGTTCCTCCTCGAAACTCATGGTGGACCAGTGCTTGGGAGATGAGTTGGAGGTGAGGGTGCCAGTCCCGAACTGTAGCGAGCTGGGGGAAGCCGAGGTGAAGAAGCTGGAGCATCGGTTTCGGTTGCCTTATAAGTACAGTTTCGCCGCTGCTGCTCCATACGAGACGAGTCTGGACGACCGCACGGGCCATATCTGCTCCTTTCTTCTGGCTTGGAAGAGCGGGTTTCGCCTCCCCTTCGAGCCTTTCATCCTTAAGCTCCTTAATTTTTTCAAGTTGGCGCCTATTCAGTTGGTGGCCAACTCGTATCTCCTTCTCTCTGCTTTTCGAATCCTCTACTGTCAGTGCGGGGTTCGCCCTTCCTTGGATCTTTTTCATTATTTCTTTGAGTTAAAGGCGCACCCGTCAGCGGGGAAAAGCTTCTATTACATCCAGGCAAGGAGGAACAGGAGCTGCATTTCGCTAGCGGCGAAGGATTCCTCGCATAAAGGGTGGAAGACCCAATTTTTCTGGGTGAAGATGGAATCGGTGGAGGACACTTGGAGGTGTGAGGTGATGCCCAACTTCCACCCGAACATCCCTCCCCGCCAGGAGGAGTTTCCTTCAGATGTGGAGGAGTACGCCGCTCGCCTGCTGAAGAATCGCCGGTCTACCGAGGAGCTGGTGACACCGGAGAATGTCGAGCGGTGTCTCCTCACGCGGCTGAAACCGTCAGGTATCACCACTCGAATTTCTCTCTGGGGGTGAGGGTCATCTTTCTTTTCCTGGCCATGCCTTCTTCTCTGCTGTAGACACTAGGCGGGAGCCTCTGGAGGAGGCTGCTGAGGTCATCGATCTCGGAGATGACTCGGCAGCTGATGAGCTTGACGCTCCTGTGGGTCGCTCCCAAGCCCGGGACAAGGGCAAGGGGGCGGCTTTCGAGGGAACTTCCCGGCCGGGCGGTGCAAAGCGCAAGGATCCCATGGAGGGAAAGTTGCGGGAAGCCGCGAAGGCCAAGAAGCGGGCCAAGAAGGCCGGCCTTCTCACCACTGCCGGGGGCGACTCTAGCTCGGTGGTGCTCCCCTCTCAGGGGCAAGATGGGGCAGACCCTACCTGGCCGGCTCCCCCATCCACCGGGTGAGAGGGGGCCGAGGAGACCATGGGCCCCTCAGAGGGTGGTGATGGCGGGTCGGCTCTCCCCTCGGTGGGGACAGAGGGGGCCAAAGTCAAAGCAGCCGATGCCGAGGCTGGGGGACCGGTCGAGGTCGGCGATGTCTCAGGCGGCGAAGCGCGGGCCGAGACAGTTGAGGTTGCGGGTTTACCTGCGAGGGCGTTGCAACCCCAAGCGCCGGTGGTGTCCGGAGCGACCGAGCTTGCTGCGCCGATCGAGGTTGGGGGTTCACCTACGGAGGCGTCGCAACCCCAACCGACCGTGGTGCGCGGGGCGGTGGACTGCACAACCCGAGCTGAGCCTTCCGGCGCGGCGCCCGGCGCGGAGCGGATTCCTATGCCGGAGGCCTAGGAGAGGCTCGGAATCTCGAGCAATCTGTATCGGCTCTGCTGCGAGGTGTCCGCGAGGATGAAAAGAGGAGATAGGCGCCATTCTCCTTCCGGGGTCCTTGACGTCATTATGGAGGGTGGCCTTATCATGGCCCAGATGGGGGCCACAATGGCGGAGACCTACGCCCGGACGGAGTCAGAGCGGTCGAATATCGCTTGGACCCTCGGGGGGTGTGAGAGGAAGCTAGCCCGACTCACTGAGGCGCACGAGGGGCTCCAACGGGAGTTCTCCGCAATCAGGGACTTGGCGCGGTCAAGCCGGCTGGAGGCTGGAGCGTTGACCGAGAAGTTGGCCAAGGCTCGGGAGTCGCTCGAGAGAAAGGACAAACTCCTTGAGGAGGAGCACCTTCGCCATCTCGAGTTGGATGGCCAATGGGAGGCGGAGCGTGCCGAGCTGCTGGATCGGGCTGAAGCAGCCGAGCACCTCCGTTCGGAGGCCCAGGCGGACCGAGCTGAGGCGGAGAAGCGATCGGTCGGGGCCGAGGAGCGGGCGGCCGAGGCCGAACGGAAGTCGATCGAGCTTGAGGAGCGGGTGACCGAGGTCGTGCAGAAGTCTATCGAGCTCGAGGAGCGGGCGACCAAGGCCGAGCGGAAGTCGATCAAGCTCGAGGAGTGGGCGACCGAGGCTGAGCGAAAATCGACCAAGGCGGAGAGGCGAATGGCGGAGGCAGAGGAGCGAGCGTCCGAGGCGGAGTGGAAGTCGGCCGAACTTGCTGAAAGGATGGGGCAGGTCGGGGCGGAGGTGATCGAGCAGTTCAGGGGCTCAGAGGCGTACCGAGCCGACCTTCAGGAAGCCGCCCTTCCCTACTATGAGATAGCACTTCACCGAGGCGCCCACAAGGGGTTCAAGTAGGGTTATTGTCGGGCAGTGGACTACGCCGACGAGCAAGACTCTGGGGTTGATTTCCCCTCGGGCCAGCAATATGACTCGGATGAGTCAGCTTCTAGCTCCTCTGCGTCGGGCGGGGAAGATCCAGAGGGTTCTCCTCCGGCGGGGTCACCAACTCCGGATGCCTCGGGAGGGCTCGCGACTGGGGCAGTTCTCGCACAGGCGAGGTCAGTGCCTGGGTCGGCCGTCACCGAGGGTGCCGGGGGCGACTCACTCACGCCCGCCGTTCCCGAGCTTCAAAGTGGGCCCGAGGCCTGATGTATTTTGCTTTGTTTTGCTTTTTTATCTGTTTGTCTCTTGTCCTTTTCTGAAAAAAAGGAAAGACATTATTTTTATAAGGCAATAAATGACTTACTTGCCTCTTGCGTTCCTTGCCGTGATTTGGTTAGCGTATCTGAAGTAGTTGGAAAGTGCCGATACATCCTGCGTGGTTTTCGCATGCTGATTGGGCAGGCTCCTGACGGGGCGTCTTTTCGTTTTCTGATGCTTTGAATGCCAGGCTGCTTAGTGTATCCCGCCAAGGCGAAAAATGAGGAGTTGGAGGTGACCGTTCGGGGGAGAATTCCTTTGGCGTGTTTTCGAGAGGGGAGTCATTTAAGGCAAGTAGCCTCCCTTGGCCTATAAGAAGGACCGAAGGGCGCCCCTTCCTCTTCACCGCTTGGGACTTTCTCTAACATTATTTCCTCATCTCTTCCTCGCATTGCGCGGTGCCATTGCATTCGGGGCATGGAGGATCCTTCGGAAGATGATGCTGCCGATGATGGGGAGCGGGGAGTTCTTGCTGCTTCGGACAGTCGAGCAGGTCCGACGGTCGCCGCGTGGGTTCGAGACGGGTCCGATGGTCGTCGCGCGGATCTGGGGAGGACTTTGACGTGCGGGGGCACGCTGTTCCTCCTTCATCAGTTCTGGCAAGGCTTCCGGGTGGGCGCCGAGATGGAGGACGGATGGGGACATCCGTGATGCCTTCCCCTGCCTCCCCATCCAGCTCTGCTGGATTTCTTTGCAACCTCTTTTTCCCTCTTCTGCTCTTCATTTCTTTCACTCTTCGGAGGCTGCTTGCTCTCTGTTCCCTTCCAAGGGGTTGGTAGGTTGGAAGAGAGGAGGCCTTCACAGGCGTTCTTTCTCACTGGCTTCTACCAACTTGGAAGGTAGCCTTCCTCATCGTGGAAGGTAGTCTTCGTCAACGCAATCCCTTTGTCACCTTTGTCATGAGCCACCCGGGCTAACTGGATCAACCTCCTTTTATCCAAGCCAGTTTTTACACGAGGCAGAGTAAGTGGCTGGACGCAAGGGGATCAAGACCGAGTCGGCCGAGCGATGGCCTCTTGCAGTGGTGCTAGATGGATTTTTTGCTTTTTGTCGTGCAGTGTAATGGCTTTTGCCTATCTGATGTACCAACAATTATTTGAATGAATAGAAGAGAATTTTGTTTCATCCAACTTGTTTGCATAATTTCAAAAGTAGAATTTACATAGTGTGGCTACGTTCCATGTCCGAGGGATGGGTTCCCCTTCCATTGTAGCTAGCCTATACGCACCTTTCCCGAGCGTCTAGACCACTCGGTAGGGGCCTTCCCAGTTAGGGGATAGCTTGCCCACCGCCTCTAATGGTCGAGAGGCTTCGGCTTTTCTGAGGACAAAGTCTCCTGGTTGGAAGTGTCTATTTCGGACTTTGGCGTTGTAGTATCGAGTGAGGCGACGCTGGTACTCCGTGGCTCGGATGCTGGCGATCTCTCGGAGTTTATCTGCTAGGTCGAGGTTCCCGAGTAGTTTTTGCTCGTTTGCCTTGGGCGAGTAGCGGATGACTCGGAGAGACGGGTTGGCTACCTCTAACGGAATGACGGCCTCAGTGCCATACACCAGCTGGAGGGGACTTTCACTGGTTGCCGTTCTGGGAGTCGTTCGGTGTGACCAAAGTATGCTGGGTAGTTCCTCGAGCCAGCTACCCTTGGCCTTGCCGAGTCTGGTCTTTATGCCTTTTAAGATAGTCTTATTGGCATTTTTGACCAGCCCGTTGGCCTGAGGGTGGGCGACCGAAGTGAAGTGGTTGCGAATGTTTAGGTCGGCGCATCTGTCTCGGAAATAGCGAGAATCGAATTGCCGACCATTGTCGCTCACTATCACCCGGGGGATGCCGAAGCGACAAATGATCGACTTCCATACGAAACTCCAGACGACTGTCTCGGTGATCCTCGCCGTGGCTTCGGCCTCGATCCATTTGGTGAAGTAGTCGATGGTGACGATGATGAACTTCTTCTGGGACTAAGCCGTAGGGAATGGCCCAAGAATGTCAATCCCCCACCGAGCGAAGGGATAGGGCTCGGTAAGGGTGATGAGCTCCGTGGCCTGTCGATGGACCAAGTGGTCGAATCGCTGGCACCGGTCGCACTGCTGTACGTGAGCCGTGCAGTCGCACTGCAGGGTAGGCCACCAGTACCCCTACCGTAGCAGGATCCTGGCCAGTGACCTTCCTCCTGAATGTGCTCCGCACAGGCCTTCGTGAGTCTCTTGGATGGCTCGGCTGGCCTCGTCGGGGCCGATACACTTTAGAAGAGGACCGGAGAAAGATCTTCAATAGAGAGTGTCGTCGAGGATGACGAAGCGCCGGGCTTGATACTTCATTCTGCGGGCTTCTCGAGGGTCGGAGGGCTCTCGGGAGTCCCGGAGCCAAGACAGGTAGGGGGAGCGCCAGTCGCTTGGAAGGGCCGAGTCAACGGCTAGGAGCTCCGAGTCGATGCTCGGGCGCTCTAGCTCTTCAAGGAGGACCGATCGGGTACCTTCAGGGTCGAGGGAGGAGGCCAATCGAGAGAGGGCGTCCGCTCGGGAGTTTTCCTCCCGAGCTATTTGGACTACCTCGAATCCCTCGAACTGTTGGGCCAGACCTCTGACTAGATGGAGGTATTTGATCATTGGTGCCTCTCGAGCTTCGTATTCACCGTTGACTTGGCTAGCGACCAGCTGGGAGTCGGTGTAGATTTTGACTCGCTCAGCCCCCAACCGTCGGGCCATGCATGCTCCCGAGATTAGGGTCTCGTATTCAGAGGCGTTGTTGGACGCCTGAAAGTTGAATTTTAAGGCGTACTGTAGCTCTACTCCTTTGGGGGACCTCAGGAGGATCCCTGCACCACTACCGACCGAGTTGGATGATCCGTCGACGAACAGTTCCCAGGTTGGCCCGGGCGCGGACGGAGATCTCTCTTCAGTCGGGATGGTGCTCTCGGCGATGAAGTCGACGAGCGCTTGGCCTTTCACAGCTGAGCGCGGGTGGTACGAGATATCGTAGGCCCCAAGCATGATTGCCCATTTGACGAGTCACCCCGAGGCTTCGGGGTGGGCCAGAATCTTCTTTAATGGTTCGTCGGTTAGCACGGTGACGGGGTGCCCCTGGAAGTAGGGTCGGAGGCGCTTGGCGGAGGTAACCAACGCTAGCATGAGTTTCTCGGTTGCGGGGTACCTCCTCTCAGCCTCGTTGAGCACCTTGCTAGTGTAGTAGACCGGCCTCTCAATTCTCGAGTCATTTCTGATTAGGACTGAGCTAACAGTTGACGGCGTTGCCGAGAGATAGAGCAGCAGGACCTCGCCCGGCACGGGCTTGGAGAGCACCGAGGGCGAGGCTAAGAACTCCTTGAGCTCGGCGAATGTTTGTTGGCATTCCTCATCCCATGCGAACGTGGCAGATGCCAGCTTGGGTCCCCTCAACAGTTTGAAGAAGGGTAAGCATCGTTCGGTCGCACGGGACAAGAATCGGCTGAGAGCGGCGACACGCCCAGTCAGGCGCTGGACATACTTGACGCAGGTGGGCGGGCGCATGTCCAGGATGGCCTAGACCTTGTCGAGGTTGGCTTCGATCCCGCGCTGGGTGACCAAGAAACCCAGGAATTTCCCAGATCTCACTCCGAAGGCGCACTTGGCAGGATTGAGCTTCATGTTGTACTTCAGGAGGGTGTCGAAGGTTTCAGCGAGGTCGGCAAAGTGGTCTTGGGCTTTGGGGGTCTTGACGAGCATGTCGTCAATGTAAGCCTCGACGTTCTGACCTAGTTGCTCCTCGAACATGTGATTGACCAGCCTTTGGTATGTAGCTCCAGCGTTCTTCAACCCGAAAGGCATCCGGGTGTAGCAGTACACGCCGTAGTCGGTGATGAAGGCGGTCTTCTCTACGTCTTCTGGATTCATTCTGATCTGATGATAACCCGAATAGGCATCTAGGAAACTGAGTATCTCGTTGCCCGAGGTAGAGTCAACTAATTGGTCGATGCTCGGTAACGGATAGCAGTCCTTGGGGGTGGCCTTATTCAGGTCGGTGAAGTCCACGCACATCCGCCACTTGCCTGAAGCTTTTGGCACCAGGACGACGTTGGCTAGCCACGTCGGCTACAGGACCGGTCTAAAAAGGCCAGTCTCTTTTCCCTTGGTGACCTGCGCCTTGATGATCGCCTGCTTCTCTGGCGCATGCTTCCTTCTGCGTTGCTGTACGGGTCTCATGGCGGGGTCGAGGTTGAGCTTGTGCATCACGGTTTCCTCTGGTATCCCGGGGAGTTGATCATTGGACCAAGCAAAGACTCGAATGTACTCAGAAAGGAATTTCTTATATTGCTGCTGTTCCTTGGGCGGTAGGTCGGCTCCGATCCTTACTCCTAGGGTTGGGTTATCATTTAGGAAAATAGTCAGTAATTCGCCACCAGGCTCGACGGTTGCGGTTTTATCCTCGACTCCCCGGGGACCCTTATCTTTCCCCTCCGGCCTTGTGGCTTCCACCGACATATTGTAGCACCTTCTGGTCGTGGCCTGGTTACCTCGGACTTCCCCCAACCCATTTTTGGTAGGGAACTTCATTTTTTGGTGATAGGTAGATGGTACGGCCTTTATTCGGCTGAGGATTCCCCGACCGAAGATGGCGTTGTACGATATCATACCCTTGATCACTATGAAGTCCACCATGACCGTAACGGTCCTGGGTGGGGTGCCGAGGGTAACCGGCAGGCTTAGGGCTCCCTCGGGGTAGGTGGCCAGGCCATTAAACCCGCAGAGGGGGGTTCGGACCGGGTGGAGTTTGGATGGATCTTCCCCCATCTTAAGGAAACAGTCGTAATATAATACATCAGGGGCACTCCCATTGTCAACTAGAATCCTATCTACGTTATAATGGTTTATTGTGGCCGAGATTACGAGGGCGTCGTCATGCGGGGTGTTCAGCCCTTCTAGGTCTCGGTCGGAGAAGACTATGACCTGGGGCTCACTCGGCGGGGCCTTGGGGGGCTCTATGGCTCGGCTTGCCCGCTCGGCATGACGCTTCCTTCCTCGGCTGCTGTCGCCTCCTGATGCCGTCCCTCCGGAGATGACGTTGATGTGGACCCCTCGGGGGGCGTTGTCAATCTCCTCTATGGCGCCTCGGTCTTCTTTGCGCTCGGCCGTGAACCGAGCCAGGTGCCCCTGACGGATGAGGCGCTCGATCTCGTCCTGGAGCTGGTGGCAGTCACCGGTGTGGTGCCCGTGATCGTTGTGGAACAAGCAATGTCTGTCACGATTACGGTTCTTCGACCTCATCGGCTTTGGCTGGCGGAGGAGTCCCTGTTGTGCCCCTGGTTTTGATGATGACAACTATGAGATGTGAATGTAGTATTCAACCCAAAATGTTAAATAAAGTCTTGATTAAGTAACGCTTCCATTTGATTTCCTTTTGATGCAAGAAAGGAACAGGGTCGACACTCGGAGTTCAAGGCGTCCACGCATCAGTTGAAGAGGGATTCACAGATTCACTTCACTGCGTCAACTCCATGCTATTGCAGCGTCAACTCATCAGCATAAGGAGGAAAGGCATTCACAGACCTACTTTACTACGTCAACGCCATAGTAGAGCAGCGTCGACGCAGCAGTTAAAAAGGCAGTGTTAATGGTTCACTGGAATACCCCAGTGCGTCAATGCTACATAAGGATAGCGTCGACGCAGCAGCTCATTCTGATGTGAAGTTGGCTCTGGGTCAGTTCAGTGGGTCGACGCAGCGACCCCATGCGTCAACGCATCCAGTCTTACATTCAAGCCATATGAGGCATCTCAAGGCTGCGTCAACCCTGGGGACCCAATGGGTTGACGCCATCTGAACTTCCTTCGAGATTAGTTGGGTGGACCCCAATCGTAGTGACGTCAAAGGCCACATCAGCCAAAAAGCGCTTGAGATCTCATCTTTTCCCTCGTGATTCCAGAAGGCTCTACACGTAGCAATCAGGGGACTAACCAGAATATCTGGTTGGGGCCCACTAGATGTATATATGCATGGATCTGGAAATGAGCGCGGGAATTGCTAAATTGCGGAAGGTGTTAGAGATTTCGAAGCTGCTGCGGACAAGGCTGAGGAAGAGAAGCTCACGAGAGGAATTGGGAGTTCATCTTCATCCTCATATCGATCTGCTGAAGACTGGAGGAGATCTAGGAGCAGCGATCCTTGGAAGCTCATCTACATTTCAGAAGGAGAAGATCAGCTAATTGATTGAAGCTTCTTCTTCCAGTTTTCTGAATTCAAGCCAGAGATTCGGCTGCTTCACAGATCTGAGATTGCCTTTTTTATTTACTGAGTGATTTCGTTTATTACTTGTCTTTTTGATTTGAACTCTATTATATTGTTTCTCCCTCGTACTGGTTAGAGTAGAGAGAGGGGTTTGATCCAGCAGACTGTGCTTGGATCAAGGGAATTTGGGCGTGTTGCCTGCAAGCTGTTTGTCAGCGGGTTAGAGGATCTGTTCCTCTGGTTAAGCCAAGCTGTAATGCTCAGCGGTGTATGTGAGGAAGTAGTTCCTCGGTGTAGCTAAGTTGTAAAGCTCAGCAGGGATCCTCGCTGGTTTAGTGAGGGGTGGACGTAGGTCTCCACAGGGAGACCGAACCACCATAAAAATTGGTGTTCCTCTTGTGGTTTGATTTCTCACATTATCTACCTTTCGTTAGATGCTTGATTAGGCACGATTCTCATGCTGTTTGGTTATTGAACTTCTAATTATCATTCTGCTCTTTAATTCGAGTGTGATCTTGCATAAAGTTTTTTAAAGGGTCAACCTATTCACCCCTCCCCTCTAGTTTGACATTCCACCTAATCCAACATGTGGTATCAGAGCTCGGCTCTCTTGTCAAGGGTCTAACAACCTAGAGAGATTTGGTAGAATGGAAAACAAGGGGCTCATGCCTGAAGGGTATGCAGTGAATAGGCCACCCTTCTTTGATGGCACTAACTATGCATACTGGAAAAATCGGATGCAGGTATTTCTGAGAGATCAGGACCGTGAGATTTGGAGAGTCGTGAGCAAGGGACCATATCAGATAGAAGGAGATGAAGAACTGTGGGTGAAGGAGCAGATTCGGAAGTCCAATGTCAATTGGCAAGCTATGAACATCATGCAATGCTCATTGCATCCTATGGAGTTTTCACGAGTATCCTCATGTGCAAGTGCCAAGGAAATGTGGGACAGACTCCAAGCCATTTATGAAGGTACGTCCGAGGTAAGGGAGATAAAAGCCAATATGTTAATTTCTGAATATGAAGCTTTTACAATGAAACCAGAGGAAAACATATCTGAAATGTATGCTAGACTAACCCTATTAGTGAATGGTCTTAAAGGTCTAGGAAAAGCTTACACAGATTATGAACTGGTTAGGAAAATTCTTAGATCCCTAACTCCAGTTTGGCACACCAAGGCCACTGTTGTTGTGGAATCTAGGAACCTTCCTACCACTACCCCTGATGAGCTTATCGGATCTTTGATGGCTTATGAGCTGAACTTCAAAAGGACAGATGAGGATGTGAAAAAGAAAAAGCCTCTTGCATTGAAGGCAGGACCAAGTAGCAAGGATAGCTCAGATGACAGTCATTCATCTACCTCAGATGATGACTCAGGTGAGATAGCAATGCTCACTAGAAAATTCAGGAGGTTTCTAAGGAAGGAAGGTAAATTTAGAAACAATAGAAGATCAGAGGTAAGAAAGAGTTCAAAATTTAAATCAGAAAACTCTAGGAAATCTAACAAGGTTGCCTGCTACCAATGCAGGAAATAAGGACATATAAAATCTGAATGTCCAGAGAATGTGAAGAAAGTTCAACCGAAATGGAAGAACAAGAAGCCCAGGGCAATGATAAGTACGTGGAGTGACGAGGAGAAAGATGAAGATGAAGAAGAAAGCACTTCTGAAGAAGAGGTTGATGTCAATTTGTGTTTCATGGCTAATGGAGATGATAAGGATGAGGTAACTTCCTCTTCTGAAAACTTCTCTTGTAGTGATTGGGAAGAAGCATTTAATGAATTGCTAGATAAGTATGATCATGTAAAGAAAGAAAATAAATCACTCAAGAAAAAGAAGAATCTGACTAATCAAGAAAATTCATTGAATGATAAAATCAAGTGCCTAGAAGCTGAAATAACCAGTTTAAGAAAATCTCTTGATGAAAGTGACCAACATAGAGATAAATTGATAGAAATGAATAGAGAAAATGAATATTTACTGAAAATTCAGGATGACCTAAAACTCAGAATGCAAAAATTGGAGAGTGATGTAAAAATTGCTGAAGAAAAGTATGAAGCCATTCAAGGAGTAAATCAGGAACTCCAAGAAAATTTGAAGAAATTGGAAGATGAGAATTCAAGCAAACAAATCTCTCTTGAGAAATTAACTCAAGGTAAAAATAATCTTGAAGCTGTCATGGGAATAAGAGGTAATTTTGGAAAAGAAGGACTTGGTTATAATCCAACCAAGAAGAAGGATCTAGGAACTAGATTTATAACATTTATTTCTGAACAAGGTACATCTGAGCAGAGTCAAATGGCTGAAAAGAAGTCTTGTGAGGAAAATCAGGAAGAAGGAAAACAGACAAATGAAATCAGGAAAGAAAAGGGCAAAGAGAAAATGTATGATACTCTTAATGCCAATCATCATAAGAATGTGCCCAAGTTCAGAAGAAAATCCTCAGGTCAGCCTATAGACCCTAGCTCATCAACCCAGCATAAAGAATATAGAAATTCATGGAGTCATAAGACTGGTACACAACAGTTGCGTCAACGCACTGAATATCCTGCGTCCACTCATCCCATGTCCCAGTGGTTCTACAGAAAAAATGCTAGAACAAACCGTTGGGCGCGTCAACGCAGTGTCCACACTGTGTCAACGCATACACCCTTCCCTAGTGGGCACTCTTTCAGAAACATGAGAATGAGTCGACGCAGCCACTATAGTGCGTCGACGCACCCTATGTACCAGAACCCATATGACCTAAAGGCTAGGTGGATGAGTCAACGCAATCATGTGGTAGGGTCTACGCAGCGAACCTTCATTCCTTCAAGACCTTAATATTTTTCTAGAACTTCTCATCCCAGGTTCCCCAATGCCTCTTGGAGTCACAATAACTATTGGAATGAGAACAAGAATAAAATTTCATACTTCTCTAACAACAGAAATGGCTCAAAAAGGGAATTCCAAAGGGTACCTCAACCAAATCAGAAAAATTTCAAATCTATGAACCCCACATATCAAAAACCCTCAAAACAACAGATTTGGATTCCCAAAAGTATGATGTCTTACTTGACACAATCATATGGTCTGATGGGACCCAAGTGTATTTGGGTTCCAAAATCTCTTGTTTGATGTGACTTGCAGGAGTGCCTTGCAGCTGTACACAATAGATGGTACCTTGACAGCGGCTGCTCAAGGCACATGACGGGAGACTGGGTAAAATTCTGTCTCCTAGTTGAGAAAGAAGGAGGAAATGTCACGTTTGGGGGAAACAATAAAGGTAAAATAATAGGAAAAGGTAAAGTTGGCAAAACTCCCCTGAACTCTATTGATGATGTGTTACTTGTTGAAGGTTTAGAATATAATCTTCTTAGTATAAGCCAACTGTGTGACAGGGGGCACAAAGTTGTGTTTGATTCCCATGCATGCACCATTATTGAAAAGCAATCTGAAAGTGTCAAATTCTCTGGAAAAAGAATAAATAACATGTACATGGTAGATTTAGATGATCCTGCTCATAACAATCTTTGTCTAGCTGTGAATAAAAGTGAACTGGCTTGGCTGTGGCATCGTAGACTAGGTTATGCTAGCTATAGTGTCATGCATAATCTAGCCAAATTCAACATGGTGAATGGTCTGCCTGATGTTTCATTTAAGCAAAATGACAAAATTTGTAATGCATGTACTCAAGGCAAGCATACTAGGAAATCATTTAAATCCAGAATTGAAAACCAATCTTCTAGACCTCTTGAACTTGTTTACATGGATTTGTTTGAACATACTAGAACAACAAGTTTGAGTGGCAATAAATATGGATTTGTTCTGGTAGATGACTTTTCTAGGTTTACTTGGGTGTTCTTTTTAACTCATAAGAATGATGCATTTGAAGAATTTCATGTATTATTCAGGAAAATTCAACATGATGGTAAGTACACTATTTCATCTATCATGTCAGATCATGGAGGAGAATTTGAAAATTCAGAATTCGATGGTTTTTGCAGGGCAATGGGAATATCTCACAAATTCTCATCTCCAAGAACTCCTGAACAGAATGGAGTGGTGGAAAGAAGAAACAGAACCCTTGTCGAGATGGCTAGAACTATGTTGATTGAAGGACAACTCCCAAGAAAACTCTGGGCAGAGGCTGTAAACACAGCTTGCTACATTGTAAACCGGGCAATGGTAAGACCTCTGTCCAAAAAGACTCCATATGAGCTGTTGAAAGGTAAGAAGCCATCTGTTATACACTTCAGAGTTTTTGGATCTAAATGCTTTGTTCAAAATAATAACAAACGAGACTTAGATAAATTTGAACCTAAGAGTGAACCAGCCATATTTCTAGGGTATTTGAATCACTCTAGGGCCTATAGAGTCCTAAATATCAAAACTCAATCTGTTGAAGAATCTCCACATATTATCTTTGATGAAATGAATGTCAGATCTGAAAATGAACTATCTTGTAGGGACAAAGATGATGGTGAATTTCTTGAAGAAAAGGAAGAACAACATACTCAAGAGGAAGAGCCAAGGTCAAATGAAAATCTAGCTGAATCAAGTACTAGAGGTAATGCAAATGACAATGAAGGTAACTCTCTAACTAATGTTAGAATGTTAAGGGACCACCCTCTATCAAGCATTATTGGTAATCTGCATGATCCTACCAGAACTAGATCTCATTTCAGAACAATTGAAGAAATGGATAATTTGGCTCTTATATCTCAAATTGAACCAAAAAATATAACTGAAGCCCTGAAAGATGATTGCTGGATTAATGCAATGCATGAGGAATTAAATCAATTCAAAAGAAATAAAGTGTGGCACCTTGTGCCAAGACCTAATGAACTTTTAGTAATTGGAACTAAATGGGTCTTTAGAAATACACAAAATGAAAATGGAATTGTGATAAGAAATAAAGCAAGACTGGTTGCTCAAGGATATAACCAAGAATTTGGCATTGATTTTGAAGAATCCTTTGCACCAGTAGCTAGATTAGAAGCTATCAGATTATTACTTGCATAAGCATGTTGTCATGGAATAAAACTCCATCAAATGGATGTAAAAAGTGCATTTCTCAATGGTTTAATAAAAGAAGAGGTGCATGTTGAACAACCCCCTGGTTTTGAATCTATAGACTGCCCTGACCATGTTTATAGATTAGACAAATCTCTCTATGGGCTCAAACAGGCACCTCGAGCATGGTATGATAGACTCAGCTCCTACCTCACTGAGAAAGGATATTCAAGAGGTAAAGTGGACCAAACCCTATTCACCAAGGTGAGAAATAATGACATTATTCTGGTTCAAATTTACGTTGATGATATAGTTTTTGGATCCACTAAACCAAGCATGTGTGAGGATTTCACAAATTTGATGACCATAGAATTTGAGATGAGTCTCATGGGTGAGCTTCAATTTTTTCTAGGTCTACAAATCACCCAAAGCAAGGATGGATGCTTCATTAACCAGGCAAAGTACGTCTCTGAACTTTTGAAGAAATATAAGATGGAGAATCTTAAGGCAATCAGCACACCCATGAGCACCAATACAAGTTTGGATGCAGATCTGAAAGGTACAAAAGTAGATGTAAAGATTTATCGAGGTATGATCGGATCACTCCTCTATCTTACTGCATCTAGGCCAGACATCCAATTTTGTGTATGTATGTGTGCTCGGTTTCAGTCTGATCCTAAAGAATCCCACTTGATTTCTGTCAAGCGTATCTTTCGATACCTTGCTAGAACTCGAGACTTAGGGATTTGGTATCCTGCATCTTGCTCTTTTGATCTAGTATCATACTCAGATGCAGACTATGCTGGATGCAAACTTGACAGGAAAAGCACAAGTGGCTATTGCCAATTTTTGGGAGGGTGTTTGGTTTCTTGGGCATCCAAGAAACAACACTCAGTGGCACTATCCACTGCAGAGGCAGAATATGTCGCTGCAGGGAGTTGTGGCACTCAAGTGTTGTGGATCAAACACCAACTCCAGGATTATCAAACTGATCTTGGATGTGTCCCAATATTGTGTGATAACACAAGTGCCATTAACCTGGCAAAGAATCCCATCCAACACTCTAGGACCAAACATATCGAAATAAGGCATCACTTCTTGCGAGATGAAGTTAATAAAGGTAGCTTTAAATTGATTTTTGTAGACTCTGAACATCAACTAGCTGACATTTTCACCAAGCCACTGAATAATGAAAGATTATCTTGTCTTAGGAGAGAGCTTGGTTTGTGCAATCCTCATTTTGTTGCCTAAATTGATTGCTTGTTTTCTTCCTTGAAGCTTGTCTGATCAACCTTGCCTAGAAATAAATTGATTGCATGTCCTGCTTGAATTGTGAATGTCTGATCTCTAAATAAGTCACAAATTTAGGGGGAGTTTAGTTTTGAGCATATCTGTTTAATAATTGCATCTTCATTCATATTGTCTGTCATGAATAAATGGAGGGAAAGTTTGCATCAGTTTTTAGACATGAAGTGTGAATAAGCATGCTAGAAGCAATGTATGGACTTGTTGGGTTGTAATGCAGAATGCACTTGAACAAATGCAATGAATGTATAGAGTTGCTTAAGCTAACGCATGGAACAAGTCTGTATAGACTTTGATGTTCAAGTGCAGTGTATGGACTTGTGTACGCAGGGCAGACAATGTGTAGACTTGCATGATGCACAACCATATGCAATGTACAGACTTGGATGAGTTGCAAAGGCTATACAAACTTGACGAATACTTGAACAAGCCAATGTATAGACTTACACGATGTATGGACTTGCCAGATGATGCATGAGATGATGCATTGTATAGACTTTAGAAAGCTTGAAGCACAGACACACTGCAATGTATAGACTTAGCGTGCTTCAAAGCAACCATGTGCAGACTTTACCAATGTACAGACTTAGTGCTCTGAACGTAGGTAAGGCTAAGGAATGCAATTCTGTTTTGTTAGAGTCAGCTATCTGGGCATCTGAAGAGTGGTTTATGAGACTGAGTCAACACTGAAAGACAACTTCTGAAAACAGGCTGCAAGTTAAACTGACTGGTTAAATGAGTTAACGCAGTCACTTGGATGAGTTGACACACTGATGTAAACCTGGTGGAAATAAGTTCTGAAATTAATTGGATTACTTCAGAAGGGCTACCGCAGCTCTGAAGTTTGGATTTCACATATCCTTTTCTTGGTGTCGTCTTCTCAATCCCTCATCAACCTTGTTGCTTCTACTTTCATTTTTTCAACTTGTAGTGAAGAACCACTCAATCTTGAGTATGAGGGAAGTCTCTTGAGATCTGAAATGTGAATTGATGTCATAGATTCAGGGGGAGCTAAAATGATAATTCCCTTATAAGAGGTGGTGATCTTTATTGACTGTCTCTAGGCTGTATTAATGGTTGGAGCTTTATAAATCTTCTGTTCTTTGAATGCTAAAATTCATGAACACAAAAGTGTTGTGCATATGGAATAATTTCAGAACTATTTAATAAAACTGAGAACTCCTCATTTCTTGAACTATGATGATCAAAAGTAAAGAGACCTTTGTGTAAATGAATTTAACATCTATATTGATTTTAAACTCAGCATAGGGTTAATAAAAGCTTAAGAAACATACTCTATATATACAAATATACATATAATAAATTGTAGAGCAATGGCAAGCCTTCACTGAGAAATTGTCTCTATGCATCAAAGAAGTGCTAATGAGCATGTCATGATGTGGGCTGTTACCTCTGCTTTAAAAGAAAAATAATTCATTGCAGAGCAATGGTACCTTTCCACTGAGAAACTACCTTCATGCACCAATGAAGTGCTAAAAGGCATGTCATGAAGTGAGTTTCCAACTCTGTTTCAGTTGTGCAGAATAGTTAGCTATGCTAAGTAACCGGGGACTCTGATGTCTGATAAAGATGTGCACCTGTGTCAAAAGGCTAGCTACACTTGACTGCAATTGTTGAAAAATTAAAAATGTCAATGTTTATATAGGGTTGACCTGAAGCTCAAAAATGAAATCCGTTTGAGTTCATCCTCAATTCGAGTTAAATTCACAACTATAAGGGTATCTTGAAATTGAACATTCTAGGGATATGATTTGAGAAAGTTCCAAGTGTGCAAATTGTTCAATCCTTATTCCATAATCATGCTCTTCTTATTCAAGGATTTTTCTCAAAGTCTTAAGATTGTTTTACTCCACATCATTAAATGAATTAGGGGCTCTCATAATTTCTCATCATATATCTCATAAGGGAACTTGAATTTTATCGATTAAAAATCCCTGAATATAATTTCCTCTCTTCCAAATTTCAATGTCATTAGAATGCCTACATACTGTGGATCTTCACTATTTCCTGTCTACTTCACACTATCATTCTGACTCGCCTTGGTGGCCTCGACGCAGTGTCTCACTGCGTAAACGTAGTCATTCAATAACTCCCAATTCTTCTCAGTCCGGTTCAGCACAGTGAACCGGTTCACCTTTTTGAACTGAACTCAAATCATCACCTTCTTTAAAATCCCGCAGCATAAACGCTGCCGTCTACTTGTTCCTTCCAAAACCTAGTGGTTTTCTATCTCTCCGACTCTCTCAGTCTTTCCTTCTCAGCACTTTCTCTCTGCCATGGCGCCTCCGGAACAAAAGAAGAAGGGGAAGAACAAGACGGGTCTACAGAAAAGAGATCCCATCTTTGCTACGGGTAGGATTGAGCCTCGAACTAAATATCAAGCGGAGACGCCGTCTGTGTCAGCTCCACCACAACAAAAAGGAAAAGAGAAAAGCTCGTCGGCAAAGACAGGAGCAGCAAAGCAAAAGGGCAAAGACAAGGGCTTGGCAGATCCTTCACAGGAAATACCGTCTCCTTCAGCTCCACGGAAACGGAAAAGCAAAGAGACAGAGTTCTCTCTTCGAAAACGCCGTCTTCATCTAAGCCCGCCTACCAAAAAGAGAAAGTTATCTACCGTCAGGACAGAGGAGCAGGTTACATCTTCAGGTGCTGCGAAGGGAAAGAAAGGTGCGGACAGCTCTCATGCAAGGTCTTCTGATCCCTCTCTCACCATCAACGTGGAAGAACCTCTAAAGGTCCTTATTCCACGGTATATTGTTGCTACAGACGATGAGATGCTTGAGGTTTTTCCGCAACTATTCCCTACTTTGGATTATCAGGGTTGGTGGTCTTTTGTTACAAATCATAAGATTTATTACCCCACCCTAGTTAGGGAATTTTACCACAATTTGAAGTATGAACCTCAGATCCCCAAAATTTCTTCAACTGTCAGGAATGTTAGTTTCGAATTGACAAACAAACTGTTTACCAGAGCTTGGAAAATTCCAATGAATGGGGTTCAATTACACAGTTTTCAGTTTGATGAACATGCAGCTTATGGTCTTTTGACTGACAAACCCAGTGATCCTACAGTCATTAGGGAGACTTTTTTATCTAGTCTTAAAGAAAATCAGTTCCCTCCATTCAATAGACTGCTCCACCATATTTGCACTTCAATGATAACACCTCAGAGCAGTGGTAGGGAACGTGTCACTGAGATGCAGAGATTTTTACAGTATTGCATGCTGAAAAAGATAAATATTTCATTGTCAGATGTAGTCATTCAGACCATGGGAACTTGTTTAACACAATCTAGGACACTCCCATATGCTGCTCCATTAACTGCCATTTTTCGAAAAGTTGGAGTAGATTTTGGTAATGAGAAGAAACTGACTATTCCTAAAGGGAACATATACTCTCTTTCCTACATTCAGAAATTCATGGGATTTAAAGTTATAGATGGACAGCCTGTTAGGGTTCTGCCAAGTCAGAAACCAGTGCCTACCTCAGTGGAGACTGGTCATGAAGCCAGAACTGCAACACAAACTCAACAAGAGGCCAGTCTAAACAGAATGGAAAGATCATAGGCTAGGGCAGATAGACCTGAAGCTAGTTCAGCTAGAATGGAATACCAAGAGTTCAGCAATATCCAGGATGATTACAATGTACAAGATGATACTCCTGTGTTTCCTGTTGATTCCAGAGAACTTGTCATAGTACAAGGTCCTCTTCTAGAACCCTCTCCACCAAGGGGCCCTGCATCTACTTCTGAGGAGATTCCAGCTAACTCTCAGAATGATTTTTCTGGTATCAATCCTACTCTCATTCAATTTTTGGAAACAAAATTCAAGAGTATTGACTCCTCCATAATACACCTCAGTTCAACAACGGATACGAGGCTGTCACACCTTGAACAGAAATTAGACAGCATATGGGAAAAGTTTACACGTGATAAATACAAGTCAGACAAGAAGCTTCATGAGTTTATGGAATATCTTCTTCAAGCTTGTCAGAAAGCTGGTTCAGTCATGCGTAACTTACAAAACGTGCATCAACAATGTCTGCACAGGATACAGAGTGTACAGACATACAACTATGATGTCAGGGAAAACCAATCCAAGTTGAACTTGAAATATTCCACCCTGATTGACAAGAACAATGAGTTTAGTGAACATGTTCAAGCCTTGTTTGAAAAGATTACATCTTTTGGTCAGGACATTGCTAAACTGTTTGAACGAACCACTCTAGTCGGTGATGAGGTTGTGGATGTGCTGCATATTTTGAAAGAAAACTTTCCACCCACCATTGAAGATCAGTGTGATGTGTACTGCCCTCCACCAACTGAAGCATCCTCCTCTGCACCTGAATGGGGATCTCAGCAGAAAGCTCAGGTGGACTATCTGTTTGATATACTGCACAACTGGTTTGATGGTATTTCTACTAAGCTCAAAGAATACCACAAGTTTGTGGTGAACAGAGATCAGCTGCTTTCTGAAAGGATGGACACTATGGCAGCTTCCATGGCTCAGCTTCAGCAATAGTTGGATATTGTGTCTGCAACTGTACTTCAGGCTTCCTCATCTACTCCCCTTCCTGATGATGTCAAAGGGGGAGAGACATGAACTCGAGTCTAAACTAGAACTGCATTGCATCTGCATCAAATGTGTGTTGATGTAAAACCCTAGACTTAAATGAATGACAACAAGTGGTGTTTGTTTCAGTCACTGAATTGAATTCTTTGTTGATCTGAACTTTCTTGTTTGATCTGGATGATACATTTGTTATTTAGATGCAATGGCATTCACCTCATAGTTGCCATCATCAAAAAGGGGGAGATTGTTGTGCCCCTAGTTTTGATGATGACAACCATGAGATGTGAATGTAGTATTCAACCCAAAATGTTAAATAAAGTCTTGATTCAGTAACACTTCCATTTGATTTCCTTTTGATGCAAGAAAGGAACAGGGTCGACGCTAGGAGTTCAAGGCGTCCACGCATCAGTTGAAGAGGGATTCACAGATTCACTTCACTGCATCAACTCCACGCTATTGCAGCGTCAACTCATCAGCATAAGGAGCAAAGGCATTCACAGACCTACTTTACTGCGTCAACGCCATAGTAGAGCAGCGTCGACGTAGCAGTTAAAAAGATAGTGTTAATGGTTCACTGGAATACCCCAGTGCGTCAACGCTACATAAGGATAGCGTCGACGTAGCAGCTCATTCTGATGTGAAGTTGGCTCTGGGTCAGTTCAGTGGGTCGACGCAGCGACCCCATGCGTCAACGCATCCAGTCTTACATTCAAGCCATATGAGGCATCTCAAGGCTGCGTCAACCCTGGGGACTTAATGGGTTGACGCCATCTGAACTTCCTTCGAGATTAGTTGGGTGGACCCCAATCGTAGTGACGTCAAAGGCCACATCAGCCAAAAAGCGCTTAAGATCTCATCTTTTCCCTCGCGATTCCAGAAGGCTCTACACGTAGCAATCAGGGGACTAACCAGAATATCTGGTTGGGGCCCACTAGATGTATATATGCATGGATCTAGAAATGAGCGCGGGAATTGCTGAATTGCGGAAGGTGTTAGAGATTTCGAAGCTGCTGTGGACAAGGCTGAGGAAGAGAAGCTCACGAGAGGAACTGGGAGTTCATCTTCATCCTCATATCAATCTGTTGAAGACTGGAGGAGATCTAGGAGCAGCGATCCTTGGAAGCTCATCTGCATTTCAGAAGGAGAAGATCATCTAATTGATTGAAGCTTCTTCTTCCAGTTTTCTGAATTCAAGCCAGAGATTCGGCTGCTTCACAGATCTGAGATTGCCTTTTTTATTTACTGAGTGATTTCGTTTATTACTTGTCTTTTTGATTTGAACTCTATTATATTGTTTCTCCCTCGTACTGGTTAGAGTAGAGGGAGGGGTTTGATCCAGCAGACTGTGCTTGGATCAAGGGAATTTGGGCGTGTTGCCTGCAAGCTGTTTGTCAGCGGGTTATAGGATCTGTTCCTATGGTTAAGCCAAGCTGTAATGCTCAGCGGTGTATGTGAGGAAGTAGTTCCTCGGTGTAGCTAAGCTGTAAAGCTCAGCAGGGATCCTCGCTGGTTTAGTGAGGGGTGGACGTAGGTCTTCACAGGGAGACCGAACCACCATAAAAATTGGTGTTCCTCTTGTGGTTTGATTTCTCACATTATCTACCTTTCGTTAGATGCTTGATTAGGCACGATTCTCATGCTGTTTGGTTATTGAATTTCTAATTATCATTATGCTCTTTAATTCGAGTGTGATCTTGCATAAAGTTTTTTAAAGGGTCAACCTATTCACCCCTCCCCTCTAGTTTGACATTCCACCTAATCCAACAGTCCCGAGTCTTTGATGTCTTCATAGATCTCATAGACCGGTGCGGCTAACGGGGTGTACCGCTCGTACTTCCGTTTGCGCTCTCCATCACGGTCTCGCTTCTTTCCCGAGCCAGGAGTTGGCTCGGAAGTCCGCTTCTTGTCCCCCTCCCGACCCGAGCCGGTTGCGTCTCGGCAAGCGCTGAGTACTTCTTCGCACTCGGCGTGGCGCAGTGCCAGAGTCACTAGCTCGGCAAGGGTCGAGGGAGGGTGGAGGACAAGCTCGCGGTGGAGATTCTCGTCCCTGGTGCCCCCAGTTAGTGCGGTTGTGGCTGAGGCTACGTCCAGGCGGGGGATTCTAAGGGCTTCCGATTTAAATCGGTGAACATAAGCCCGGAGTCTTTCCCCTTGCGCCTGCTTAAGGGCCAGGAGCCCCGCTACTGACCTTGGGGGGGAACTTCCGACGAAACTCTCTTTGAAGACTCGCCCAAATTGCTTGAAATCTCGGATGGACCCGGGGGCGAGGGCCCGGAACCATGCTTGAGTGCCTTGGACCAGAGTGGTCACGAAGGCTCGACACTTGATGGCGTCGGACACTCCGTGGAGAGTCATCAGAGCGTCGAAGCTGTCGTAATGATCGACCGGGTCGCCCTGGCCGTCGTAAAGCTTGAAGGTCAGAATGGAGGTTCTGGGAGATACCTCTGCCTTCAGAATGCACTCGGAGAACGGGGATTTCTCCTCGTCCTCCGGGAAAGAGGTCTTCTGCAGGGCGCGGAGGGCGCGCTCCTGCTCCGCAAAACGTCTCTCGAAATCCCGCAGCCGGAGGGATAGTTCCCATTGCTATCGTAACGTGGGGCTGGGGGGAGCGTCTTGGCGATCCCCGGGGACGTCGGCTTCCAGGTTCGGGCGGCGCGCCCCCAGTTTTCCTCTTCTTGCGTGGAGGAAGCCTCTTGCTCCAGAGGTGGAGCCTGTGAGGGTCCTCCAATCCGGTTGCGGATGAGTTGCTGGCCGCGGAGGGTGAAGCGACCCTCGGCGGTGTGCTGGGATGTGTTCCCACGGGGAGGGCTCCCTGACGGAGCGCGGGACCTTCCATCCCTAGCCGCCTGAGCCCTCATGAGTTCCACAAGGACATCCAGTTTCGCGTTGAGGGCTTGGAAGGCTTCGGCGCCACCGTTGGGGGAGGGCCCTACCGCCGCAGGGGGGGTGGTGGGTCGTCGGCGGGGACGCTGGCGTTGGAGGGAGGGTTCTGTGAGGCCCGAGAGGGGCCGTCCCCTGCCGCTACCATGGCCTTACCCCTTTCACCGGTGGACCTCCTCCCTGAGCTCCTTCGCACCATACTAGCTCTTTGTGCGTTTCCCACAGACGGCGCCAAATGAAGAGGTGAAATCTCGCGTTGTTCCTGAGCGGGCTGATAAGCACCAGATTGTGAACTGCAAGATAGGGAAACGGATCAGAGGGCCCAGGGGTAGTCCCTGGGGCAAACCCTCCGATGCTTAAGTCAGTAGAGCTATGGCGGGAGCAATAATGGGGAGGGGCTAGTTTATGCGCGAGATCCCTCTCCACCGAAGGGGTGAAACGGTTCGTGCTCAGGAGTTTAGGGTGTATGGTTGCCTTTTTGGCTTACCTTTCACCGGAGGGTACCCCTGGTTTAAATAGTGCGCCGTTCCCTAGAGTCCTGCAAGCCGAGGGGTTTCAGGTAGAGGTTACGTCCTCATCGTGGGCTTTTATTACCTTATCGTGGGAGCGTTATCATCGCGGGGAAGAAGAAGTCCCTTGCCTTCCTGAATTCTTACCTACTGCGGACTCTTAACAGCTGCGAAGATAAGCATTCGTCGGTCGTTTCGAGCTTAGAGGGGCCAGCCTTATCTGGGCGGTAGGCTTAGCTCGGTAAAAGATGGGTCGGATAGGCCGGCTCATGCCTCCTTCTCCCGGGCGGAGGGATGGCTCGGGCGCGGACCTTCCAGTGACCTGACCGATGCTCGGGCCCTTTGAGCCTTGAGGCCGCCTAGGAGGGTTGTTTCCTCGAGCGCTGTAAATTGGGATTTCTACCCTAAGTGGACCTTGTGGGCTGTCACTTGGGTGAGCTTGGCCTCATTGGGCCCTACCGGGCCTAGTTGGGCTACTCCATTGGGCTGCAGAAATCCCCCTCTCCACATATCATCAAAATGCATCAATGAGCAATCATGTATGGTATGCCCAAACTCACCACAATAATGACAACAACTAAAAGGTTTCACAGGTTTCTTATATGCATAAGCATTGAAGTTCTGTGATTTAATAAAAGTGTTTTTATTTTCAACATGAAAAATTTTCTTTTTCATAGCATGATGGTTGTCATTTTTTTTGAAAGCAAGATTTCATCAAGTGACCATATTTTTCCAAATAATAGCAATTCAATGGAGCAAATCTTTCAAATGGTCTTCTTGCATGAACTTTAGAATTTTCATTTTTCATTCTAAAATAATTTTTCATCTCATGTCTGAACTTTCCACAATAGAAGCAATGAATCTTGCTTTTGTTGACAACATGGTTTCTAACATAAGCATGAGACTTTTCAAAAGTTCTTTTTGAGTTCAGAAATTTTCTTGACTTTTTGAACCCGTTCATTTTCTCGCATGCTCTCAATTCATCAGATTTCATAACAAAACAATCATGCATCATATGGCCAATTTTACCACAATAAAAATATGAGATTTTCTTTGTGGATGCATGTGTGTGTGCAACTTGATTTTTCATGGCATTCACCGTGACACCAATGACATTTTTAGCCTTTTGATGCAGGTTTTGTTTCTTTTTCAGATTTTCATTTGATCTCTTTGTTGTTTGAGGAGCAGATTGATTTGGAGACCCAGATGATGTGCTGGCTATGTTTGAACTGTGGATAAATGATGTATAGCTTTATTTTCAAAATTCTTTTTGTTCACGGGATTATAACCTAGCCCTTCCCTTTGGAAATTCACCTTAGTCCCCAATATCTTGTTCAAATTTTCTTTCACATTCACAAACTTTGACAATGATGTATTTAAATCAACAATTTCAGATTCAAGAGATGCAATGTGCAATTCATAGCTAGCTATCTCCTATTCACTGCAAACAACACTTTCATTCAATACTCTATTTACAATTTTATAGCTCTCAATTTATTGTTCTAGCACATGCACTTTTTCACATTCATCAACATTTACATTAACGGATTTTCCTTTTTCAAGAACGAGTAGTCTTTTAGACATGGCGTTGTTTAATTGTTTCAACTTTTCATTTTCAGATTTCAACAACGCATTTTCTTTTTCACTTTTATCAAAACTGTTCAATCTACCCTCAAGCAAGGAATTCTGAATTAGCATAGCACTGTTGTTCTTTTTAAGCTCTTCATTTTTAGTTATGATGCTTTTGCTATCTAATTCAGTGTCAAGAGGCTTTTCAACAACTTATTATCATCAGATAGAGAATCTAGCTTGTTTCTAAGACGTTCCTCAATTTTCTTCATTTGATTAATTTCATCCATGAGAGCAACATTTTCACTCCTTAAACATGCAATTGTTTCTTCGTATTCTTCAATGTCAATCATGCATGCCTCATTTAATTCCTCAAATTCAGCACATTTTTCACAAAAGGAGTCATGAATGGTGTTTTCAGCTTTCTTCCTCAGTTTTCTATTTTCTGACTTAATTTTCTTATATCTACTTGACAATTCTTCATATGCATCAAGTATTTCTTCAAATGACATATCATCAGATGCAGTGTTAAAGTTTACCTCAGAGGCAATTTGATGACTGTGTTGCTCGGACACATCACTCGATGTATCCAACTTGTCGGCCATGAAACATAGCCCATTGGTCTTTTCCTCTTGAGCCTTGATCAAGTAGTCCATGAGTTCTTTTGCCGTCCTACAAGAAGAGATAAATGGAAACATGTTAATGTCTACGGCAGCTTGCAATAAACTCAGGATAGTAACATTTTCATGGTTCTTCAATTTATCTTGATTAGACCACTTGATCTCATCCAGAGGCAATATGTGAGGACCATCATAAATCAACTTCCAAATATTAGGATTAACAGAATTAATCATTCCACACATTTTGCCTAACCATGAAGCAAAATCAGAACCATTAAAAATAGGTAAGCAATTCATCGACATATGCTCAACAGAAAAATTCATGATTGTAGAATGCATTGTGATCACTCTGTAGATTGTGAGATCTAGGGACAACATAACCTAACTCTGATATCAATTGTTGGGGTCCCGTAGAGCAAGAACACAGATCTAGAGGGGGGGGTGAATAGATCCCTCTACTAAAACTATGTCCAATTAAAAACTTAAACCTACTCGCAGCGGAATTAGCAAGTTTAACAAGATTGAGGAATTTTAACTAAGCTGGATAAACGTAATTCACTCAATCTCACCGAGCTCACATGATTGCGTAAAAAGATTAAATGGTGATGCACACAATCACATAATTCAAACCATGAGACACATGAATTTTTAAGGTGGTTCAGGACCACGACGAGCTCCCTACGTCCACCCCTCACCAAATCAGTGAGGCTTCACTGCTATTTAAAATAGCCCGGGGATAAATCCACACACACACACACGGAGCCAAGCTCCAACACACACACGTAGGGTGACGCCTACACAACCACACGGGAGTAAACTCCCAACCACACACGGGAAACACACCCCAAGTTATGCCCAAGCACACACGCGGATATGCTCCGCACAAAACGACGCACACGCGTCAATCCCAAACACTCGGAGATCAAATCTCCGAACACCCACACAAGATATCCTTCTAGAAATTTATGAAGCAAAGAAAAGTAGATACATTCAGCCCCAAACAAACTATAAAGACTAAAATGAAGAAGATATATCATGTATAAAGCTTCCCCTTCTCAAAACGACTCGGCTCTTCTTGGTTCGGAGTCGGATGATCACGTTTCCGGCATCATCTTGTTCCTCTCCTCGAGCCGCTCCCTTTCCTCTTCTATCATGAGCTTCAAATCTTCATGGATGGAGATGAAAACCTTTCATCAAGATCTCCTCCTTCTTTTCCCCCTTTCCTTTTCCTGCAAGATAGAACAATGTATACATTAGGGTTCACTCCTCCACAAATTCGTAACTCATATATATATGAATGAGAGAGTGGACAAAAGACACATAAAACCCTCCTAATACATGTTAGAAACACCCTAATATGTATAGGAACTTATTGGGGGTAGTTAGGTAAAGTTTCATGGCCAAATAGATGGGTTGGAATGACTTTCGCAAAACCCGTGCCGGAAAGAGTCGACTCTTGCACCATGTGCAAGCAGAAAAACGCAGGCAAAACACTGCCAGAAAAGAGTCGACTCTTGCTGGTCAGACGGGCAAGAGTCGACTCTCAGAGTCGACTTTTCCTGGCTGGCATTCTGGCCAACGCCCAGCAGAGTGAAGCCCTGAGAGAGTCGACTCTGTGAGTCGACTCTTCTCTGCACTAACACTAAAACGCCATATTTAGGCTCTAAAACCCCATGAATTGAAAGAGGGTTGATAGTACCATTGATCCTTGATTCAAAAGGTTTTTGACCTAAAGATATGAACCTGCAAAACACAATGAAACATGAGATTTACTTGGATATCAAATCTCAAGCTAAAAGCCTAAAAAGCTCCATGAAGAAAGTGCAGAAATTCACATGAGCAATTTTGATCATTCTTTACAACTCCAAGAATCAATTACATACTCCATATCAAGAGATTAGCTCAGTTCAATACATGCAACCCGATTCCTAACAAATCAAGTTCATCAAGATTGATATGTTCAATCCAATACACATATACCATCAACAACCAAAATGAAGAACATGCATGAAATGCATTCAAGACTTTACAAAGTCCTTTGAACCTTCATTTCTTGATGACCATTCTTCACAAATTTCACAACCAAGAACAAATCAAATAGTCAGGCATTTATGCAAGTTAATGGAGTTATCCAACAAAAGTGCAAGCATTCATGTCTCATGAAGGTTCATAGCATCCTAACCATTCAAATACACATTCCACCAAGAGATGTTGCTATAAGGGT
Organism: Amorphophallus konjac; assembly: GCA_022559845.1. Lineage (NCBI taxonomy): Eukaryota > Viridiplantae > Streptophyta > Magnoliopsida > Alismatales > Araceae > Amorphophallus > Amorphophallus konjac. The sequence continues at coordinate 251,984,490 of CM040118.1, read as the reverse complement.
TAATCACAAGCATTTGTTTTGATGCCCAAATACAAAACCATGTACAATAGCATGGGAGCTCATTCATTCCATTAGCATGAGCTAAGTCATTCATGAAGATAAAAACCAACATCCTTGGACCGTTGATTTCACAAGGAGGATTGGTATGAACAAGGGGCCTTCTTGAATTCCTTCAAAAACACCATAAAGTTAGTCTTCCACAACAGGGAATATAAGTAAGAAAGCTTTGCACGATTACACCGTTTCTCTTCAAAAGTCACATTAATGCATCACTAAAAAGCCTTTTCTCTTGAAACAAGCAGTTCTAGAATGAATATGAACAATATAGCATGCAAACCAACCCGGAACACTATCATCTCAAATGCTATGATCTCAATAGTGAAAAGGTGAGTTTGAAATAAGAATTTATCAAGTTAGCATTTCAACTAAACCATGCACACCATCTTATATTGTCAAAAGCAAAGATATGAAATTATCATGCTACCATGAAAAACCCAAACATGCTATTTTCACACAGTCCATCTTCTAAAAATTCTATCACTCATATCAAATGAAGGTCCATGAAATGTATTGATATCATGATGAGGTTCATATTCAACTTGACATTCCAAAGGTGTTAAACATCTGAGACTCCACATGCAAAGGGCAATTCCATACACCATAGCAGGAAAACAAGGATATCAAGCACATGAATGACCAAGTCTGAGCATGTGAAGGCTAGGGTCGATGCACATATAAGACAAGTCGATGCACATTCAGAATTCATTTATCCTTCTATGAAAAACTAGAAACCCTCATTCATGATCAACTCAAGAAACTCAAGGTTGATCAATTTTCTATATTAAAGCATTTTCAAACCACCAAAACCTCAAGTAAAAATTCAGTCAATTTGACATGCATTAAAATGATTTAGAGCCATCATTAAAATTGGTTTCAATCTCTGGAACACAATGAGAAGAGTGCATGATTCATAGTCAATGTTTAAGAAGAAAAAGTCATACACTTAACCAAGGTGTGAACATCATGATTCCAAATATGGCAGACTATAAAGTTCAGAACTTCATGGCAAGAGCATAAGGAGATTCAAGCACATGGAGACATGAAGAACCATTTAAGCACAAGGCCAAGCAACAAAGTCATTTTCTAATCATCAAAATCACATACACAACAGGGTTGATGGTAGCGGTAGTAGGAGCGGGTGCCGGTAAGGGGCGACTGAGGAGTGGCCTAGACGGCAAAGGATTTGCGGAAGGAAGAGGGGTTTGTTATGGTGCGGGGAGGAGGTGGAAGGTGAATAAGGAGAGGCCTAGCCGGCAAGGGGTTGGTGATGGTAGAGGGAACTTGGTTGGTGGTGCGCAGGAGAGGACGGGAAGGTTTAGGAAAAGGTGTTGGTTGTGAAGTTATTCGGAGCAGACGTGGTGGTTGGTTTGAGGTTTGGTTTAAGACCCTGACAGAGGCATTTTCTTCATGCCACCCTTGCCCTATCTCCACTTCATGGAAGGAGGTGACATGGTTCAACTGTTGATTTGGTGGGTGCTCCGGTAGCGGGTTGTGGACAATCCCTATGTCTGGTTGTGGTGTTGGAGCTTGTTGCTGCTGTGGAGGTTGCTGAACCTGCTGTGGTTGCTGCTGAGCCTGCTGCGGCCGAGGAGGTCTTCGTGCCTTCAATACTGTGATAACCGCCTCATCTCATCCCAATCAATACCGCACTGGTCATTCGTATCATATATATAATCTTTAAAATGAAAACAATGATCTTTGTTTGTTGGGACGGATGGACACTAAGATCTAGAGGGAGGGTGAATAGATCTACCCCTTAGAAATCTACAACAGTTAAAATCAATGCGGAATAAAAACAAACTACTGTAACTCAATCCAGAGATGTAAATTTCAGCAATATTAAAAGAGATCAGATGACAGCACTTAGCAATTTGCCAAACATCCAGGTACAGTACGATGACGGAGACTAATCCTCACGCAAGAGGTGGAATTCCAGATAAGCTTTGCTTATCCTTTCAACCACGCCTTTTGATATACCTACTGGATGAGAAGCTTTAGCACCAATCTCAGATAGCAATTATAGCGAGTGAAGGCATGTATCACTTAAACACTCTTAAGCATTCATCCAAATACCAAGCAGACAAAAGCTATAAAGACACAGAAGCACAATCCAATCACACAGAACACCAGGGATTTTAGGTGGTTCAGTTTTCACCTACATCCACCCCACACTTATACTAAGTGTGGCTTACTGCTGATTCACCGCTTCAATCTGCTGATCCACAGCTTCGGGGATTAGATCCCTACACACCGCTGATCCAAAGCTTCGGGGAAATGATCCCAGACCGCTGAGCCTCACAGCTTGCTACTGCTGAGCTTTACAGCTTCGCTGTCCGAGGACTCAACCTCGCCCGTTGACTTACAGCTTGACAGATTTCAGAAATGAAAACAAAAGAAAGAAACGAAACAACAAAATCACTCTCAAGAAGTAGATTGACTCTGGATTTGATCCACGAGTTAATTACAAATATCGGTTCTCTCAAACTCTCTCAAACTCCAACTTATGATACTCTGTTCTCCTTCAGATTTCTTCTCTCAGCTTCAGGCTCTCTTCATCTTCGAAGTCTTCTTCGTCTCTGCGCTTGCTCTGCCAGTGTCTTCAGCTCTCGCTCACTTGCTCTATCTATCTTCTTCTCTTAAATTTTCAATGTCTTTTGATCTGAGGGATCATGTCCCTTTTATAGCCATTGCGAGAAGAGGGCGCGTAGAGACCACGTTTCTTGCCCAGGGAATCTTGAGACAAGCACTTCGCTGGAGGTCCACGTGTAAAGATCTGAAGGCTCACAGTTCCACGTGACTGAATCTCTTTTTGAACCTTGCCTTGGATCACGTGCCATTAACCTGGTATTTTGACTTCCTCGTGAGTCAAGTTCGCAGGTTGTCAGTGTACCCATCATATGTTCGACCATATAACTGACCTGGCAAACAAACGACAGTATTAGCTTTTAATCCAAGGGGAATGCTGCTAGCATCGACTCTGTATGCAACACAGTAATGTGCACTGACGTTACATGCTGAACAACTAAGTGTGTACCGACCCTAAGTAAACAGACCATCTAAATGTGCATCGACCTTCTATGAAGGAGCAGTAATATGCTCGGACCTATGTGCTAGCCGATCAGAATATGCACAGACCTACTATGCATAGAAAGACAAAGATGCACTAACGTTGTATATCTCAGTAGAAAGATGCTCCGACCTCTATATTCATAAGGCAAACAATGCACTGATTTCTTACATGCGTAAGACAATGCATGCACCGACTTATTCTGCCTTATACAGGATGTGCACTGACCTTACTTAACACAAGGTAAAAAAACCTGCAGTGACCGTATATGCTCATAGCAAAACCTGCACTGACATATATGTGTTTCTACAGAAACATGCACCGACTATATGTAAGCACAATGCAGACGTGCACTGACCCTATCAATGACCAAGGTCGATATGCACCGACTTTAGATACGCATGATACAATCTGCACTGACCTTAAATGTGGAAGAACAAAATGTGCACCGACCTTCTTTAAGAGAAGCAAGAAGGTGCATCGACCTTATATGCAGATGACGCAAACATGTACCGACCTGGCACCAGCTTACCATGTAGTTTGCATTGACCTTTATTATGAACACAACCTATCATGCACCGACCTTTAGTATGCAATGCACATGCATGAAGCTATAGACTGCTAATCAGTGTTGAAAGTCATTGTTTATCAAAGTCCAAGGTCTGAAAAATAAAATGTATAGTTGCCAATCATCAAAACAAAATAGGAAATTAACTTCAGTGAATTAAGACATAGAAGACATGACATGAAATGTATTGTACCACACAAACTCCCACAATAATGTTATGATCGGGCTGCCGATGGTAGACATAATACCGAGAAGTATCCACATTCTGTGGCCAGATCGTCCTCTCCTTTGGCAATGTGAGCGCGTTGGCGGCCATGAGGGCGTTGAATATATCGGGAAGGCTTTCAGGTAAAGGAGGGTAATGGGCTCTTTTGGGGCCTGTGGGTCTCCTTGGTTGTTGAGGATCGTTACCAGCAGGTGGTGGCACTTGGTGGTATTGCTGGGGGGGAGGATTTTGTGGAATGGTTTGATGTTGTGAAGGAGGAGGCCGAAACGGTTGAGAAGGGTTGTTTATTTGGTGGGGAACTTGGTTGAAGAAAGACGGTTGTTGTTGTTGTGGCTGTTGAGGTGGCCTTGGGTTGGAAAGGTTGTGGAAAGGTCCGGGATTGTCAACCGCGCTCACTTGCTCATTAGTAACAGTCCCTTCGGTAGTGCCACCATTAGTGTTAACATTGTTGGTCTTCCTTATTACTCTTGGCCTTGGTTCAAACATGCTCATGATCGGCGAATCCTTCATCTGAGTTTGGATATATCTGGCCCGTTCATAGAGCTCCTCCATGGTATTAAGCTTGTTCATGGCCAAAATGTGTCAAAACTGTGAAGTCGCATTTGATATTATCATCTTGACTTGTTCCGACTCAGACAAGGCATCTTTCAATTTTTCGGCCATAGACCTCCACCGGTCAGCAAACTGCATGAAGTCCTCATCGGACTTCATATTCTCAGCCACAAGATCAGTAACAGATAGAGATGGGCCCACACGGTCCCTATATTTTTGCAAGAATTTTCACTGAACAACATCAAAGTCTACAGCTTCGGCTGGCTCTAGAGAGTAAAACCATTCAAGGGCTGGGCCATCAAGAGACCTTCTAAAGAGATAGGCCAAAGAGGTCTTATTATCTTGCCAAAAGAACGACGCCTCGTACATGAAATCTTTCAAGTGGATGAACGGGTTGCCTGTTCCATTGTAACGCCTGAAGTTAGGCATCTCTGACGGAGGCAAGTGGAAGACCGGGAGAGTAGGGACAGTGATCTCCGGAGCATTCTTGGGGGTCGTGACTCTCTTAAGTTGTTCCTCCATACTAACAATCTTCTGGAGGAGAATGGTGTTGGTGTTAGACTCGGCCGGGGCCGGATTAGCGGAACGGATTTAGCATAGGCCTCCTTAAAAATTGAGGAGGAGGGGAATTTTGCGGCCGAACCATGGAGTGACTTGCCGATTGGGCCGGTGCAAGAATAACGGGAGTTCGTGGATGGGATGGATCCTTCTGAGACACCGCTTGGTCATTGGAAGCATTGATTGGAAGGCCACATGCAGTCTGAGGAGGATTTGAAGATGAAGGGACATATTTCCCTTTGAGAGCTGCCTGGACCACTTAACGTTGAGAGTCATCTAGTTGAGATAGAGCATGGATAAGATCATTTATATTAAAAGATGGGGAAGCGTCCCCAGATGTGTTTTGAGTGACAGGTTGAGTTCGGGAAGGAGACTCAATCCCTTGAGTGGTGGTGTCCACCACATAAACTTGAGGGTGATATGAATGAGAGGGAGCATAATTTCCCTCATAGTGGATGGGATCTTGAGGAGGAACCTCATAGGATGGGTCAAATTGACCCTCCTCACAACCATCAAATGAGTACTTATAGTTGGCCATGTTGACAATTCTACTTGACCGAAGCATCATGGTTGTTATAAAGAATTTTATTTAAATCAAACAAGTGTATAGCAAGCAAGCACTCAAGTAGGTTGTCAAACAAGTTGTGATGATTGCATAAAGTTTTAAGATTCTTTGGAGACTTAATCAAGATAGATTTTAATGAAAATTTTCTCACTTCAATGTAAATCCTAGTTGCAATTTGGGTGTAAACTCCGGGTTAACTAGGTTATTTCTCTCTCTCGTCACAAGCACATGGGTTAGCTAAACTTCGGGGTTCTTCAAAAGGTACAACCTGCCCGGCGTCCGTGTGGGAATCCACGGGTGCGGGGACTTATGGAGGCCTTGGTTAGAGAATTTCCAATCCAAAGAGACGGAATGCTTAATGGAGGGTCCTTCCCTTCCCAAGAAAGTGTAGGAAATCCTGGGGGTATAGAGAGAGGAGGTCTCTCAACCAAAATGTCCTAATGCAAGCTAATGCAAGTAGGATCAACCAGCAATGATGAATATCAATAGTAATATATCATATCAAAGCAAACAATAGCAAAACAGGTGGTTCTGTGGAGACAGAAGCAAATGGCGACCGCGCAGTGGTCGCTATATCCGTAAATAGCGACTGTGTGATAGCCGCTAATCAATAGCAGACTAGAGCAAGTGGCGCCTTCGGGTTAGGCATTGATTATCTAACAAACGCCTCTGTGAAGGGGCGCAAAATGCAGTAAATGGCTAACAATGAAATGAACAGTGATTTCAGGAATTGATGCCTTAGAGTTAGGCGGTAAATCTAAAGATGACGCCATTGTGGAGGGGCGCAGATCACAATAATCAGTGAATAATAATAAAAATCAAATAAGTGCCTCTGCGAGAGGTCACTGATTCTTAAAATAGCGTTGCCCGAGCGGTCGCAACTTTCTTTCTTCTAAAAAAATGCTATGAACAGTTCAAAAATTGGCTAATCAAGTGGGAGGTGTGCACGTGGTGCACAAAAGGAGGGTGTTACGTGGAGCACAAAGGAGGGGCACACGTGGGTGCCAAAAGGAGGGGCACACGAGGGCGCTAAAGGGAGGGGCATACGTGGGTGCCGAAGGAGGGGTAATCAAAATAAAAACATAAAGAGTCCCACCGTGATCGCCAATTTGTGAACGTGTCACATAGACATTTTTAAAAAAAGAAAGAAAATTTAATTTTAAAAGATAGAGGATGAATAAGAAAAAAAAGGTGGGGGAGGGAGCATGAGATGCTACTTAGGAGTGTGATCGGCAGAGGAATTACCTCAAAATAAGAAAGATGATCGCGGAGAATACCTTGTAAGTGGGTGAGATGCGGATCCAACTTTCTCCTCTAACCGGCCGGCCGATGAAGGGGGTTTTTAGCTTGATTACCCTTGAAAAGATAAGTAAAGACAAATAAAGAGAAATGGATTAGAAAACCAAGTGTAGTATCAAGGTTCTAAAGAAATCCACCTATGCAAATTAAGCATGAACACACCTTATAGTTTCTTTTAAACCCCTAAGAGGAACAAAAAGTGGGGGAGATATGTATGCAAAGGGGATATAAAATATGTGCTAGGATAAACTAAGCAACGTGATGGAGATGCTGATATGCAAAGAAACTAGAGAGAATAGAGAAAGGAAAGGGGAGTCTCTCTTTTGCGCTTGTAAGCAGAACAGAGGGAGAGAAGGAAAGAGCTCAGGTTCTGAGCTTTGCCACAGAACCAACAGCAGCACCACAGCCCCTGGCAACGGCAGCAGGGAACGACACAATAGCTTGACAAAAAGAGCTATCGCCCTCAGAGGAAGAAGAATTGCCGTGACAAGAAGACTTTCTGCCAGCCGAAGAAGCTCTCAAGGATCAACCAGGATGCGTAAGGTCCTTCGCATGGAAAACTGTAGGGTATTTATAGAGATGAAGATCTTTATTCTAACAGGATTAAAACAAGGAAGATGATTTCTGAACAAGGATCTCCTTTCCATGATCGGTCATGGAGTTAAAACGAGGAAGGACACTATCTGGGAAGGTTGCAGACGAAGAACAGACAGAATGAAAATGGTGACCTTGAGACGGTCGCTCTTATAAACAGCGCCCCTCGGACTGCCGCAATTTCTCAGAAATATAAGACAGCACGAGACGGTTTGAACAGCGACCGACTAAAGAGGCGTTCATTAAAGAGCGCCCACCGATAAGGGAATTATTTCTTAGAAATTAATTTCGAGTAGAAATTGGAAAGAATCCGAAATAGCGCCCACGCACACGGTCGTTCATTAACTTGATTTAAATAGCACCCATGTCATGGTTGCGAAATTCAAAACAAAAAAATAAAAATGGAAAAACCTACTTATTAAACCGGTAACGAAGTCCACTTTGGGCCATCATGTAGTAACATACAATTTACTCAACGTAGCATCGATTTTGACGTGTCTACAGACCTGACTTCTTTAATTTTAAACTAAGTGCATTTACAAAATGCACTTTTGAGCGCCGGGCCCAAACTGAGTATCCGATTTGGATTCAGCCAATTCTCACAAGTCACTTTCATCTCTCAGGTCGTGTTGGAATGATCGGCACGTCGATCAAATCGGTATTTCAGATTTTAGACCCCCAACCCCTAGTTATCAGTATTTTAAATTAATTACATTTAGATAATGTAATTCTGAGCGCCGAGCTCAAACCGGGTATCTGAATTGAAATCCATCAATTCTCACAAGTCACTTTCATCTCCCAGGTCGTGTTGGAATGATCAACACGTCGATCAGACAGGTATTTCAGATTTTAGAACCCCGGACCCGACTTCTTTAATTTTAAACTAAGTACATTTACAAAATGCACCTTTGAGCGTCGGGCCCAAACCGAGTATCCGATTTGGATTCTGCCAATTCTCACAAGTCACTTTCATCTCCCAGGTCATGTTGGAACGATCGGCATGCTGATCAGACCGGTATTTCATATTTTAGATTCCCCATCCCCTAGTTATCAGTATTTTAAATTAATTATATTTAGAGAATGTAATTCTGAGCGCCGAGCTCAAACCGGGTATCCGAATTGAAATCCGCCAGTTCTCACAAGTCACTTTCATCTCTCAAGTCATGTTGGAACGATCGACACGTCGATCAGATCGACATTTCATATTTTAGACCCTCGGACCCGACTTCTTTAATTTTAAACTAAGTGCATTTACAAAATGCACTTTTGAGCGCCGAGCCCAAATCGAGTATCCGATTTGGATTCAGCCAATTCTCACAAGTCACTTTCATCTCACAGGTCATGTTGGAATGATCGGCATGCCGATCAGACCAGTATTTCAGATTTTAGACCCCCCAACCCCTAGTTATCAGTATTTTAGATTAATTACATTTAGAGAATGTAAATATGAGCACCGAGCTCAAACCGGGTATCCGAATTGAAATCCGTCAATTCTCACAAGTCACTTTCATCTCCCAGGTCGTGTTGGAACGATCGACACGTTGATCAGACCGGTATTTCATATTTTAGACCCCTGGACCCGACTTCTTTAATTTTAAACTAAGTACATTTACAAAATGCACCTTTGAGCGCCGGGCCCAAACCGAGTATCCGATTTGGATTCCGCCAATTCTCACAAGTCACTTTCATCTCCCAGATCATGTTGGAACAATCGGCACGCCGATCAGACCAGTATTTCAGATTTTAGACTCCCTAGCCCCTAGTTATCAGTATTTTAAATTAATTACATTTAGAGAATGTAATTTCGAGCGCCGAGCTCAAACCGGGTATCCGAATTGAAATTCGTCAGTTCTCACAAGTCATTTTCATCCCCCAGGTCGTGTTGGAATGATTGGCACGCCGATCAGATCGATATTTCAGATTTTAGACCCCCGGACCCGACTTCTTTAATTTTAAACTAAGTGCATTTACAAAATGCACTTTTGAGCACCAGGCCCAAATCGAGTATCCGATTTGGATTCAGCCAATTCTCACAAGTCACTTTCATATCACAGGTTGTGTTGGAATGATCGGCACGCCGATCAGACCGGTATTTCAGATTTTAGACCCCCCAACCCCTAGTTATCAGTATTTTAAATTAATTACATTTAGAGAATGTAATTCTGAGCGCCGAGCTCAAACCGGGTATCTGAATTGAAATCCGTCAGTTCTCACAATTCACTTTCATTCCCAGGTCATGTTGGAACGATCGACATGCCGATCAGACTGGTATTTCAGATTTTAGACCCCCGGACCTGACTTCTTTAATTTTAAACTAAGTACATTTACAAAATGCACTTTTGAGCGCCGGGCCCAAACCGAGTATCTGATTTGGATTCTGCCAATTCTCACAAGTCACTTTCATCTCAAATGTCATGTTGGAATGATCGACAGGCCGATCAGACCGGTATTTCAGATTTTAGACCCCCCAACCCCTAGTTATCAGTATTTTAAATTAATTACATTTAGAGAATGTAATTCTGAGCACCGAGCTCAAACCGGGTATCCGAATTGAAATCCGTCAGTTCTCTCAAGTCACTTTCATCTCCCAGGTCGTGTTGGAATGATTGGCACGCCGATCAGACTGGTATTTCAGATTTTAGACCCCCGGACCCTACTTCTTTAATTTTGAACTAAGTGCATTTATAAAATACACTTTTGAGCGCCGGGCCCAAACCGAGTATCCGATTTGGATTCAGCCAATTCTCACAAGTCACTTTCATCTCTTAGGTCATGTTGGAATGATCGGCACGCCGATCAGACCGGTATTTTAGATTTTAGACCCCACAACCCCTAGTTATCAGTATTTTAAATTAATTACATTTAGATAATGTAATTCTGAGCGTCGAGCTCAAACCGGGTATCCGAATTGAAATCCATCAATTCTCACAAGTCACTTTCATCTCCTAGGTCATGTTGGAATGATCGGCATGCCGATCAGACCGGTATTTCATATTTTAAACCCCCGGACCCGACTTCTTTAATTTTAAACTAAGTACATTTACAAAATACACTTTTGAGCGCCGGGCCCAAACCGAGTATCCGATTTGGATTCTGCCAATTCTCACAAGTCACTTTCATCTCCCAGGTCCTGTTGGAACGATCGGCACGCCGATTAGACCGGTATTTCAGATTTTAGACCCCCCAAGCCCTAGTTATCAGTATTTTAAATTAATTACATTTAGAGAATGTAATTCTGAGCGCCGAGCTCAAACCGGGTATCCGAATTAAAATCCGTCAGTTCTCACAAGTCACTTTCATCTCCCAGGTCATGTTGGAACAATTGGCACGCCGATCAGACCAGTATTTCATATTTTAGACCCCCAGACCCGACTTCTTTTATTTTAAACTAAGTGCATTTATAAAATGCACTTTTGAGCGCCGGGCCCAAACCGAGAGGGAGGGAGGCCAGCGGCGATGGCGAGGACGGCAGTGACGACGAGAGGGAGGGAGGGAGGCAGTGACGATGAGAGGGAGGGAGGATAGCGGCTGCTTCGACGGTGATGATGGCTGCTTCAACGGTGACGACGGCAAGGAGAGGAGAAAGAGAGAGTGAGAGGGAGAGTGGGGGGGAATGGGGGGTGGAAGGGGTGGGAGGAAGGGATCGACGGTGGCGGGAGGGGAATGTTTGCAACAGAACTTATTTCTATCGCAAATTTCAAACGTAAACATTTTCGTCTGAATATCCGTCGCAAATTTCAGACGTAAAAATTTTCGTTTGAATATCCGTCGCAAATTGAGATGTATATTCAGATAGAAAATGTTCTGTCCGAAATAGAGATGGAATTTGTGACGAAACATATCCGTTTGCATTTATAGACACATTTGCAACGAAAATTAATCCGTCTGAAATTTTCGTCGCTAATATCACTTTTTCTTGTAGTGGCTTAAACGCCCTTGCCTTAGCACAGAACATTTTGCTATGTTTTGAGTTATCTCTCTCCTTTTTTTATTAATTCAAATTTCAAGTTATAGGGCCTCTTTTCCTGTCGATTAATCATGGGTTATCTCCCCTTCGAGGAGATGTAATTAACGCCGTGTCCTTCATGGCACGGCGGGTTCTAGTCCCGATATGATACCCACTATCGTCTGACTAGTCAGACGGCGCGCACTAGCGGCTCCAGGCCACCTTGGTATTTGGAGTTCTCACCTTGTGACTGACATGTCTGCGGACTTATAAATGAAATAAATAAATAAATAAAATAGAATGAAAAAAAAGTGCGTCCACAGGTGGACGGGCCTACGTTGAGTATACTCACTTGGGCCGAAGAGAACTTTGGGAGTGGAAGAGATGGGCTGAGAAGAATCGGCCCATGGAGAAGGAGAGAGGGGAGCATTTCCCTTATCAAATGATTGTTGGGCCGGAGTATAGGGTTGGCACATTTCAAAGTTCACGAATTGGAGTGCCTTAGGTTGGACTAATGTGAGATCAATTGGGCTTGGTGCCGGATTGGGCCCATCAAAGGAGATTTGGGGGACCTGATTAAAAGGACCTTGAGGAGTAGGAGGGCCGACCAAAGTCCCTTGAAGAGATTGATAAACCGTTTTGAGCTAGGCCGGGTCCAATTTGGCCATGATGCGGAGAACATCGGCCGTAGGATCCCCAGCCGGGGAGGAAGATGACGGAGCTTGGGCGCCCTTATTGGCTTGAGGTGGAGGATGAAGGATGGACCCTTCTCCGAGCTGAAGAACAGCAACCCTAGGTGTGGAGGAGTTTTCAAACAACCCTTGAGGAAGAGTTTCCTCGTAGGAAAAGGAGTGCCCATAGGAGGACATGTTAGAATTGTAAAGGGGATTAAGATAGGAGGATGTGATAGATGACCCTTTGGGAGATGAACTCAAAGACTTAAAGCAACTCCACATGCAAAAGAGGGGACTGACCAATCAAGGCACACACAACACACCAACACCTAAAGACACAAAACACACAATATGCAAGAAAAATATTTCACCTAAATCAACCAAGTTGTAATGATGCACCGAAATTTAAAATTCCTTGTCGTCCTTAAGATATTTTAATTAAAGCACAATTTCCTCCAGAAATAGGGGTCCTAAGGGAGAAAGTTTAAGGATTTGGGTTGACCTAGGTTCAATACTCTCTCATGGATACAACCTAGACTCGATGGGGTGGCAAAGGTACAATCGGTTCGACGTCCATGTGAGAATCCACGGCTGGCGGAGACTTACGGAGGTCCCCAAATAAGATCACCTAGTCGACCACGAGGAATACACAACCGAGAGGATCACCTACCGAGTTAGGAATGCAACTAGAGTATGAGATGAATGACCCTATGCGCACCGGGGTGCATGCAAATTATAACCTACAACTAGCAAGCAATGTCAAACAATGATGGAATAATAATAGAATATGCGTAGCAAACAGAATAAGGGATAGACAGTAGACGGAAACCCCGAGAACTGAAGATAATGAATAGAAGGGTGAGCCTCGAGATGTGTACCTGAATGCGGTCGAGGGGAGGACCGCCTTCTTATGGACACGACTCTGGGAGGGGCCGCGTTCAACCAGGGGTTCTAAAATGGTAGAAAATTAAATGGAAAATCCAAGAAATAGAATTTAACAATGAACTAAGTGGACAAAGACAACATGTAAGCAGCAAATAGCACGATAGGCACTAGGTGTCCCACTGTGATAGCTAGAAAAGAGGTGTAGGCAATAAAAGTCACCCTCTTTCTTCTTGTGGGAAGAAGGAGGGGAGAAGGAGAAAGGAAAACACACGCCGAGGCAGCGTGGAGCAGATGCAGTAATGAAAATCTAAATAGAGGGGAATAAGTGAACACACGCAGCAGCGTTGTAGTGCCCCAAGATTTATATAAATAATTTTTGGATTATTTTAAGAATTTTTTAAAATTTATTAGGAATTATAAAGCTTAAATTAATTATAAGACCCAAGTATGTTGAATAATTAATCCAGCTTTGATAAATAAAACCCAAAAGTTTTAAGGACTAAGTCCATTAAGTTTGGCCCATATTCTAGAAAGTTATTTAGCATATTCACGAATTTTAAGGATAAATATCATTTTTTAGATAATTATGTGGATAAAACAAATAAAAGAGTTTGAATTAAGTTGAATTCTGCGCACAGTAGTTGTAGCGGTCTATCGTGCGACCGCCACATGCATGTTACGCGCCAAGAGTCGACCGTCACACTCTGTCAGTTTCGTGAATGGAAGAAAGAGCAAAAAGATTAGATTTTTACTAGTCTATCTCTTAGGGATCGAGATGGGAGGACTAGTAAACATGTTAAGGACTTTCAGAAGTCATTCTAAGCTTTAACAAGGACTCTAGAATCGATCTAATCCTCAAACCCTAGTAAAACCCTATAAATAGGACCTAGTTTCAACCTGCGCGACCCCTACATTGGCTCCCGTGGAATCAAGGTAAGACGACCTTATTTCAAGTAAGTTCTTTAGAACTTTTTATTCCTTATACATAGGACTAATCTCCTCAAAATTTCGTGGTAGGAGATCAATTACACAAGGAGTTTGAAGCTTCCAAAGTTACTGGTTCGACCATAGCGACCCAGGAATCTGAGCAAAAGTCCACTGAAGACCAGGAGATTAGAACACCAAATCGAGGTAATTAGCCTAAGTGTCTTTAGAACTTTCTGTTCCTCTTAGTTTCACCTTCTTACCCTCCAAATTTCACGTCCTTAGGTCAAGAGATTGAGGAATTAAAGCGACGTGAAGTTGCTGAAAACTCACAGGAAAGAGAAGAACTATGACGTGTCTTACAGTCACAAATTGAAAGTTGAAAGCCCAGGAAAAGGGTAGGTCATCTCATGAACGGCAGGAATATCATGATAGGAGTAAAGGCCCTCTGGTTTTACTTGATTCCATGCACTATAGACCATGAATTTCATGTTTTAGTAGGTCTATGCATACATGCATGTCCTTAGCCTAATTTAAAGATAAAAGATATTCTCTTGTTCATTCACTATGACCTATGCATCTAGATGGCCTATTCTTCGTTCTGTCATGACTAGAGTAGTTGTTTATTTGATTCTTCTTGCATGAAAGGTTTTAAACCATAGATCTTTTACTTACTGTCAGCAGTGCTCTTACGGATTATAGTTAGAGCGTCACATGACTCTGACGGCCTTACGATGAGCCGTCACACCGCCTGTTGTACTTAGATTTCTCTGTAATCTCTGACGACCCAAGATCGGAGCATTACAACACTCTGACGGCTCCACGATAAACTGTCACAGCCATATGACGCGCCTGTCTTAGACTGCCAGAGTGCTGTGTTCTGTCTATTCGGGACAGAATTGAGAACAGTCAAAGTAGCTTATAAATAAGCCTAGTTATCTAAGTTTTGACCTATCTTTATGAACTTTGAGTTTATAAATTGATTCATGCATGTCTAAAGCACTTTGAGTTATTTTAAGTACATGTTAATTTCATTTGCTAAAACTCTATAGTTTTGTATACAAAAAAACATGATTTTAAATGATGTATTGACGGAGTTTTATCATGGTTTCGCATTGTTACACATTCTTTCCATCTATAGAGTCAATTTCTCTAAGTATATGGCATATATTCCGGTATATGACCATTAGTTCACACTTTGCACAATAGGAACATCATCTTGAACTTGAGGACCTCTCTATTGGGTATTCCTTCTAATGGACTAGGAAATCTGGTTTCAAGGCCTCCGTAATTCTCCGCGAGCATGGGATTCCTACTAGGATGTCGAGTTGGTTGTACCATTAAAGTCAATTGTTTAGAAAGTACTATCGATATTTTTTGGGTTTTACTATGTAACGGCCTATTACTCGACCGTCAGGCCCATCTAACAGTCTAGTATACAAGCGTCACATATACTGAGTCCAATTTATTCTTTCTGGATTCAGCCCATTCTAACGGTCCAATACTAAATCGTCACGTTCATGTAATGGCTCATTAATTGACTGTCACAATTCCTGAGTACTTTAACTCGAGGTTTGACCCAAGGGTTGATATTCCAAAGTTCCTAGATGGATTATTGATGGTTTAGGATTTGTCATATTGCTTAAGATACTTAATTTTAAATTATGGAAGATAGGGAATATACTGTTATGTTATTTCCGTGAGCATAACCTTGTTTTAAGTCATTCTTGATCCCTCGCATTCTTAAATTGAAGTGTTCATTTATTGGAACTTATTAAACTTGTTATATTACTGGCCATATTTATTGTTTGAAACGTGGAAGTAGCTTGATTTATACTTGAAAATGCGATCGAGCACTGATTGTGTTCAAGGGCTCTATGCTAGTCCCCTTGATTGATTGTCGGAAACATACTATTGTAAATGATGGGGTATGATGCTATTGGCGTCGCATTGCGCTGGGAGTACTTTCTTTATAAATAAGTGAAGATCCACGGCTCGTGAAGTGAAAATACACGACACGAGACATACACGTACATGACTTTCTATCTTGTTACATGATATTCCACAGAAATTCACGAAGTACTTGCTACTAAGTGAAGAGTACATTCTTGATTGATACATGACTCTCTAGTACATTCTTGTTCATGAAATGCCATATCATATTCTTGTTACATTCTTGCTAGTTCATACTTGCTCATTCTATCTTACATGATCATCTTTGTTACTTTGGTAATCGCATGCTTGATCGCATTCGCATGATTTTACCTTATTTCTTTAGAGCTAAAATGATAATCACTTTAATAGTGCCTTCATGTTGATGCGAAGATACCTACTGGGCAAGTGTGCTCATTACCTATTTCTAATCTTTTCAGGAGATGGAGGTGATACGAATTCGGATTCGAGTTATACAAGTAGCGGGTCCGAGAGCGAATGAAAGTCTTATCAAAATGAGAGTGAAGACTTAGGAAAGTCACTATTGTTTAGATCGAGTCTTGTAATTTTATCTTTTTCCTTGAGTCTGATGGATTAAAGAAGGTTGAAAGGTTATTGTAATAGAATATTTTGATTATTAATGAAGTAAGTTGGAGT
Source organism: Amorphophallus konjac (assembly GCA_022559845.1). Classification (NCBI taxonomy): domain Eukaryota; kingdom Viridiplantae; phylum Streptophyta; class Magnoliopsida; order Alismatales; family Araceae; genus Amorphophallus; species Amorphophallus konjac. The sequence goes on along the minus strand of CM040118.1, from coordinate 251,967,983 downwards.
TTGAGTCAATTATTGTGTAATTGCATCTCATGTGTGATTATCTTGCGCTCTGATCGTTCTCGCTTGCAAGAGGCTTACCATGCTGGCTGTTCACGATTCCCCGAGTTAGTCTTCCGCTGTAATAAAGGCTCGGGGTGTGACAGTTAAGTTGGTATCAGAGCCTAAGTCTCAGGACTTAGGGAAAAGAGTCACGTCATAGGATAAGTCCAAGGCTTAAGGACCCATACCTATGAACTAAGGAAGAAATTTCCTCACCCATGCGAGAATTGGGTAGAGCCCGGGATAAGATAGTTAATTAGTTTTAAGATTTATCTCTTTCCAATTCCATGAGAATTAACAAATTGTTATTTCTCTTAGGTACCTCATTATTACAATGGCTCATCGCGTAGATTGGGGTGGCATGCAACAAACGGTTGCCGGCCTTACTCAGGCATTACAAACTATGGCCCAGGCAGGTGCAGGGGCGAGGGCTGGTGACTTGCATCGCAATTTTTAGAGCTTAAACCCTCCACGTTTCTACGGTTCTTCCAACCCAGATGAGGTAGAAAACTGGATAGATGAGATGAATCATATCTTCGATGTTATCCAATGCACGGACCAAGAAAAAGTATGTCTCGCAACCTTTCAACTCAATAAAGATGCACGCACATGGTGGAAATCAGTACCCACACCTCTGGCAGATGCACCTCATACATGGGACGGTTTTGTCACTCTATTCCGTGCTAAGTACTTTTCTGAGCATGTTAAAGAAAGAAAGGCCATGGAGTTCGCCTCTCTTCGGCAGGGAATGATGACAGTTGCGGAGTATGAACTTTAATTCTCCAGGCTAGCACCCTATGCACCGTATTTAATCAGTACCAATTTATTGAAGGCTAATCAGTTTATAGACGGGTTACGACCCGATTTCATTCAGCAGCTCGCGACCCAAAACATCCGTACCTATGCAGAGATGGTCCAGCTGGCATATTTATGTGAAAGGACCTTAGAGAAGGTCGAGAAATTAAAAGGAAAGGGAGAAGAGTCTAGCCGACGATCTGATCGGCATTATAAGAAGAAGAAATTCAGCATCACGAAACCTCATAAAAGCCGTGATAATAAGAAAAGATCAAGAAGCGGGAATGGTGGAAGTTCCCAAAAGAACAAGAAAGTCAAGGAGGAGAAGGATCAAGTCATGGCGGCTTGCACATTTTGTGAGAAGTTCGGCCATTCGGATGAAGAATGTTGGAAGCGACTTGGTGCTTGTCTATGTTGTGGAAGCAGGGAGCATCGTATGCTAGATTGCCCCCTTATGAAGGATCAATCGTCTGGTGGTGGACGTGGGAGGCAGGCTCACCTCAATGCTGTTCTAGAAGAAGAAGAAGAAGCGCCCAAGGATGGTGGGCTTATAGAAGGTACCCTTTAAATTTGTTCCCGTCCTGCATTTGTGCTATTTGATACTGGTGCCTCTCATTCTTTTATCTCCACTACTTTTGCAAAAACAATACCAATTGCATCAGTTCCCTTATCTTCAGATCTTGCTATTACCACACCCTTAGGTTCTGGAACAAAGGTTACCAAGTATTATCCTGATAGCGAGGTAATAGTAGAAGGTCACAATCTCCCCGCAAACTTAGTATGCCTTGACATGAAAGGTTATGATGCCATCTTAGGGGTAGATTGGCTTATAGATCATGATGCTGATATTAACTGCCGAAATAGGATTATATCCTTTCGAAAATCCGGTCTTCCAAGATTTTCTTTCCTTAGCATCAAGTATAAGAAACATCCCACTATCATATCCTCTCTTCACGCATGCAAACTTATCTCGCAAGGATGTGAAGCTTTTCTTGCTTCTATCATTGTTACTGAGTCCAAGGAAATCATCCTAGCGGACATTCCTATTGTAAATGAGTTCCCAGATGTGTTTCCACCCAAATTACCCAGTTTACCACCCGAGAGGGAAGTAAACTTCACTATTGAACTCATTTCAGGAGCAGCACCTGTTTCTATAGCCCCTTACAGGATGTCCCCCACGGAACTTAAGGAACTAAAGAGGCAGTTGCAGGAACTACTAGACAAAGGTTTTATCAGACTTAGCACATCCCCTTGGGGTGCGCCGGTTCTTTTTGTTAAGAAGAAGGATGGCTCTCTCAGGCTATGCATAGACTACCAGTGACTGAATCAACTCACAATCAAAAACAAGTATCCGTTGCTGCGTATTGATGGGCTCTTCGATCAGCTTTCAGGAGAAGAGTATTTCTCCAAGATTGACCTCATATCAGGTTATCATCAGCTTAGAATTAAAGAAGAAGACATTTATAAATCAGCTTTTCAAAGTCGTTATGGCCACTATGAATTCGTGGTGATGCCGTTCGGGTTAACAAATGCCCCAGCAGTATTTATGTAACTTATGAACAATGTTTTCTAGTCATATCTGGACCAGTTCATCATCGTCTTCATTGATGACATCTTGGTATATTCCAAGATAAAAGAGGAACATGAAGAACATTTGAGGATAGCTTTACAAACACTTAGAGAACATAAACTTTATGCCAAGCTTAACAAGTGTGAGTTTTGGCTCAAGGAAGTTTCATTTCTAGGCCACATTATTTCAAAAGAAGGTATCGTTGTGGATCCTTCTAAGGTAGAAGCTATCAGAAACTGGAGTCGACCAACGACTGTATCAGAAATAGGGAGCTTTCTGGGTCTATCTGGTTATTATAGGAGGTTCATTAAGGACTTCTCAAAAATTATTGTTCCTTTAACTAGACTCACAAGAAAAGAAAATCCTTTTGTCTGGTCAGAGGAATGTGAGAAGAGTTTTCTAACTCTTAAGAATCATCTTACTACAGCTCCTATTCTATCACTACCGGTGGAAGGCGGTGGATTCGAAGTATATATGGATGCGTCTGGCATTGGCTTAGGGTGCGTCCTCATGCAAAATGAAAAAGTAATATGTTATTCTTCAAGACAATTGAAACATCATGAAGAGAATTACCCTGTGCATGATTTAGAACTGGCAGCTGTTATCTTCACCTTAAAGATTTGGCGTCACTACCTTTACGGAGAAAAGTTCAAGGTCTACTCGAACCACAAAAGTTTGAAATACTTATTCTCTCAAAAAGAGCTAAATATGAGGCAGAGGAGATGTATAGAATATCTCAAAGACTTCGATTTTGCTATTCAATATCATCCTGGCAAGGCTAATGCTGTAGCAGATGCACTCAGCAGAAAACCAATGGGAAAGCTATCAAGTCTTATGATTAGTATGACTAATCTTATTCCTCAATTTGCTCAGTTGAACTTAGATATTGACATGAAGGAAGAAGATTGTTTCATAGCTAATATTCAAGCTCAACCTACATTGATAGAAGATCTGGTCAAGCTGCAAAATGATGATCCCGTATTACTGGAGATTAAAGCCAACATAGAACAAAGGCCGGATTTTTCTATTTCTAATGACGAAAGATTGCTATTTAAGGGCCGTGTGTGTGTAACAGCTCATGAGGATACGAAGAAACTGATCCTAGAAGAAGCACATAAATCCAAGTACACCATTCATCCAGGTGGTACAAAAATGTATCAATATCTCAAAAGAAATTTCTGGTGGCCCAATATGAAGAGAGAAATAGCTGATTTTGTGTCTCGTTGTCTCACTTGTCAACAAGTAAAGACAGAGCATTTTAGGCCCACAGGTAAATTACATCCCTTCAATATTCCAGCATGGAAATGGGAAAGTATAGGAATGGATTTCATTATGGGTTTACCAAAGATAAGAGGTGGACACGACGGTATCTGGGTAATCATAGACCGATTGACAAAATCTGCACATTTCATACCAATCAAAAGTGGATGGTCTGTGGATATTTTAGCAGCATTATACATAAAAGAAATTATCAAACTACATGGTGTCCCTGTCACTATCATATCTGATAGAGATCCTAGATTCACATCGCAATTCTGGAAGGGTCTACAACATTAACTAGGGACCAGACTGAACTTTAGCACGGCATTCCAACCACAAACTGATGGTCAGACTGAAAGAACAAATCAAGTGGTAGAAGATATGCTTAGGGCTTGTGCTATTGACTTTGAAGAAAGTTGGCATGATCACTTGTCTCTGGTAGAATTTGCATATAACAACAGTTATCAGGCCAGCATACAGATGGCACCTTTTGAAGTTTTATATGGGAAAAGCTGTAGATCACCGATATGTTGGAATGAAATAGAGGAAAAGCAAATTCTAGGCCCCGACATTATCAGGGATTCTCCAGAGAAAATAAAGCTCATTCAAGAAAGATTGCAGATGGCACAAGATAGGCAAAATCTTATGCTAATAATCGAAGGCGCGACTTGGAGTTTCAGGTAGGAGATCATGTGTATCTGAAGGTTTCTCCGGGTCATGGTATTCGAAGATTTGGCATTAAAGGTAAGCTAACTCCAAGGTTCGTTGGCCCATTTGAAATTCTCGAAAGAGTCGGTGAAGTGGCTTATAGATTAGCTTTACCTCCACAATTAGCAGTAGTTCATGACATATTTCACGTCTCTATGCTGAAAAGGTATGTATATGATCCTTACCATGTTATCACTTACGATAATTTGAAGATTCAGAAGGATATGACGTACGAGCAAACACCAATAAAGATTCTGGAACGAGAAGTATGTTAACTAAGGAATAAAGCTATTCCTATGGTCAAAATTCAATGGAAGAAATCATGGCCGTCCGAAGCAACTTGGGAAACGGAAGAAGCCATGTGGAAAAGATTCCCAGAATTATTCAATTGTAAGTACACTCTCCACATAATCCATGAATTTAGGGACCAAATTCTTCTAAGTGGGGGAGGGTGTAGTGCCCCAAGATTTATATAAATAATTTCTGGATTATTTTAAGAATTTTTTGGAATTTATTTGGAATTATAAAGCTTAAATTGATTATAAGGCCCAAGTATGTTGAATAATTAATCCAGCTTTGATAAATAAAACCCAAAAGATTTAAGGACTAAGCCCATTAAGTTTGGCCCATATTCTAGAAGGTTATTTAGCCTATTCACGAATTTTAAGGATAAATATCTTTTTTTAGATAATTATGTGGATAAAACAAATAAAAGAGTTTGAATTAAGTTGAATTCTACGCACAGTAGCTGTAGCGGTCTATCGTGCGACCGCCACAGGCATGTAACGCGCCAAGAGTCGACTGTCACACTCTGTCAGTTCCGTGAATGGAAGAAGAGCAAAAAGATTAGATTTTTGCTAGTCTATCTCTTAGGGATCGAGATAGGAGGACTAGTAAACGTGTTAAGGACTCTCAGAAGTCGATCCATGCTTTAACAAGGACTCTAGAATCGATCTAATCCTCAAACCCTAGCAAAACCCTATAAATAGGACCTAGTTTCGACATGCGCGACCCCTACATTAGCTCACATGGAATCAAGGTAAGATGACCTTATTTCAGGTAAGTTCTTTAGAACTTTTTATTCCTTATACATAGGACTAATCTTCCTCAAAATTTTGTGCTAGGAGATCAATTACACAAGGAGTTTGAAGCTTCCAAAGTTGCTGGTTCGACCATAGCGACCCAGGAATCTGAGCGAAAGTCCACTGAAGATCAGGAGATTAGAACACCAAATCGAGGTAATTAGCCTAAGTGTCTTTAAAACTTTCTGTTCCCCTTAGTTTCACCTTCTTACCCTCCAAATTTCATATCCTTAGGTCAAGAGATTGAGGAATTAAAGTGACGTGAAGTTGCTGAAAACTCACAAGAAAGAGAAGAACTAGGGCGTGTCTTGCAGGCACAAATTGGAAGTTGAAAGCCCAGGAAAAGGGTAGGTCATTTCATGAACGGCAAGAATATCATGATAGGAGTAAAGGCCCTCTGGTTTTACTTGATTCCATGCACTATAGACCATGAATTTCATGTTTTAGTAGGTCTATACATACATGCATGTCCTTAGCCTAATTTAAAGATAAAAGATATTCTCTTGTTCATTCACTACGACCTATGCATCTAGATGGCCTATTCTTCGTTCTGTCATGACTAGAGTAGTTGTTTATTTGATTCTTCTTGCATGAAAGGTTTTAAACCATAGATCTTTTACTTACTGTCAGCAGTGCTCTGACGGATTATAGTTAGACCGTCACATGACTCTGACGGCCTTATGATGAGCCGTCACACCGCCTGTTGTACTTAGATTTCTTTGTAATCTCTGACAGCCCAAGATCGGAGCGTTACAACACTCTGACGGCTCCACGATAAACTGTCACAGCCATATGACGCGCCTGTCTTAGACTTCCAGAGTGCTGTGTTTCGTCTATTCGGGACAGAATTGAGAACAGTCAAAGTAGCTTATAAATAAGCCTAGTTATCTAAGTTTTGACCTATATTCATGAACTTTGAGTTTATAAATTGATTCATGCATGTCTAAAGCACTTTGAGTTATTTTAAGTACATGTTAATTTCATTTGCTAAAACTCTATAGTTTTGTATAAAATAAACATGATTTTAAATGATGTGTTGATGGTGTTTTATCATGGTTTCACATTGTTACACATTCTTTCCATCTATAGAGTCAATTTCTCTAAGTACATGGCATATATTCCGGTATATGACCATTAGTTCACACTTTACACAATAGGAACATCATCTTGAACTTCAGGACCTCTCTATTGGATATTCCTTCCAATGGACTAGAAAATCTGGTTTCAAGACCTCCGTAATTCTTCGCGAGTCTGGGATTCCCACTAGGACGCCGAGTTGGTTGTACCATTAAAGCCAATTGTTTAGAAAGCACTATCGATATTTTCTGGGTTTTACTATATAACGGCTATTACTCGACCGTCAGGCCTATCTAACGGTCCAGTATACAACCGTCACATATACTGAGTCTAAATTATTCTTTCTGGATTCAGTCCATTCTAACGGTCCAATACTAAATCGTCACGTTCATGTAACGGCTCATTAATTGACCGTCACAATTCCTGAGTACTTTAACTCGAGGTTTGACCTAATGGTTGATATTCCAAAGTTCCTAGATGGATTATTGATGGTCTAGGACTTGTCATATTACTTAAGATGCTTAATTTTAAATTATGGAAGATAGGTTATGATGTTTCCATGAGCATAACCTTGTTTTAAGTCATTCTTGATCCCTCGCATTCTTAAATTGAAGTGTTCATTTATTGGAACTTATTGAACTTGTTATATTACTGACCATATTTATTGCTTGAAACGTAGAAGTAGCTTGATTTAGTCTTCCATGCCGGCTGTTCACAATTGTCTTACGCTCTGATCATTCTAGCTTGCAAGAGGCTTACCATGCCGACTATTCACGATTCCCCAAGTTAGTCTTCCGCTGTAATAAAGGCTCGGGGCGTGACAAGTGTGGAGCAATAAAACTAACTAAAGCAATGAGAGTACAGAAATAACCAATAGAATAAGGAAAGAGAAAGCGACCGTGATCGTCGCCAAGGGGTGACAACGCCGCCAGGAGTAAGATGAACCACCAAACAACACTGTATGCCTTGGAAAATAAGAAAACCCAGCCCAAGATATGCAGCAAACTAATTGGCACAGGACACGGTCTAGCCTGTGGCCATGATAGTCAGGGTGCAGTCCCTGTAAGAGCCACGACCTGTCACAGAAGCTGGGGAGCGGGTTCTTTTCCTCCTATCTCTTCAGCCAGCCAAAGAGAAAGGGCCCCGTGCTAGATGCTACCTAAACCTGTGAAGAAACGTTAGAAAAACACAAAGAAAACACTCAATTAGTTTAGGAATTAAGCGTAGAATCTGAAAATCAGAGATGAAGAACACATAAAAGGAGGGACCTTTACCTGGGGGTTACATGGCTTCTAACCCCTCTTTGAGGAGCCAGAAGAAGCTAGGTGGGTGTATGCAATGCAATGATTATGCATAAACGAAATTTAGATGTTGTAAAGCAAGAAGAACTAAGAAGAACACAAGAAGAACTAACAAGAACTTGAAGAACAACGAAGAACCAGCGAGGATGAGGAAGACGGCGTGAATCCCTAGTTGATGAAGAGCCCAAAACGTAGTAGCACTTCGTGGCTAACTCCAGAAATCTTTCCCTTTTCGAGCCCTAAGTCTTGGGGTGGTATTTATAAAGATCTAGGAACCCTACCTTGGAGATAAGGGATAAACCCTAGAAATTAGAGTCCAAACTCAATAATTCGATAAAATCTCGGTTGGATAGTGACCCTAAGGCTTCCAAAAACCTTCTGGGATCGAAACAAACCCTTATCTATGATGCAAAGTAGGACTCTAGATCTCCCATGATCGGAGAATCAAAGTTCAGACAAGAACAAGATTTTTCCGATATCGCGGTCAATCGTGCGACCGCGGTCTGAAAGGACGCGGTCGGACGATTGACCGCGACTAGACTCTATCGACCGAATTATTGAACTTAGGAAGATTTGAAAATATCATGAGCCTTATGGGGGCCCAAGTCAACTAGGGATGAGCCCTAAATCCATCGGCAAATGACCCGATGGCTAAGGATAATTTGGGACATCAATAAAGGTGGATAAGAAATTGCCTCAACTTGCGGGCATAAATCGGGTGTCTACAAGTGGGCTACAGGGTAGAAAAAGTGAGCAGGGCGGCCAGGCTCCAGGCCGCCTGCATTCCTATACGGCCCAACCCTTGGCCGCCGAACAGACCTGGGTGGCCAGGCCCTTGGCCACCTAGCTCTGGACACGATGGCCACCTCCGTGGCCGCCTCCTGTCGGGTTTCATAGAAAATGCCGAACTCCACGTAGAGTTTGATCCCACGCCCCATTCACCACGGGACGAAGGGGAAAATAGAGGGAATCCATCCCCAAGCATTCCTACATCTGGAAAATCGCATTAAAATCATAAATCGAGACCTAGATCGCCCGAAATGCACTGCTCATCCCCGAACATGCATATACCCCAAAACAAGAATTGCTCCCGCTCTCAGCCTCACCGTGGCATGGAATAGCGGGGAAAACACACAGGAAGAGCAAGGATCCATCCCCCTACCTTTTCGAAGCCCTAAACCGTCGAAACCTTGAAGAATCGCCTATCCACCCCACACGGTCGGCTCCCACGACTGCAACCACCTCCGCCTCTCCGTTCCACACGCTCCTCGCCTTCGTCCGTCGGAGGTGAGAATGGGGGAGGAGAAGGAGAGACTGGAGAGTGAGGGTGAGACGCGAGAGAGATGAGAGAACAGAGGGGGAGAGAGGGGGTTAAATAGGGTTTTAATTTTTATTTTATTATATTGTTTCTATTTCATTTAGGAAATTCACACAAACTTTGGAAAAACCCCAAAAAATATATTATGACTCAGAAAATTTTCAAGAAAAAGCAGAGCCGCTCAAAATGCCACCACGAACCCAAAACCATCCACATAAATACCATCTAAGGGTCTGAAAATCTAATATTAAAGTCTGAAACCCACACGGACTCGATCCGCAACCCGCAGAAACACGATTCAAAACCTGGGGACGTTACAGTCCTCCCCCCTTACAGAAATTTCACCCTCAAAATTTGGGACAATGCACACATAACATTCTTTAAGGAACACCGCTAGACTAATATAACCAATAAAGCCTTCTCGCTCTATCATGACAATCCACGCCAAACCCCAGACCGATCGGGGTACACAAAATCGACAAGTCTGGCATTACCTCAGCTTCCTTGAAACTCTCAAGGGCACAAATCATATCCGATACACTCTGCATGCGGAGGAAACACACGATCCACAATAGGAAAACTACACTTAGCCACCTACTTAGGTCATCAGCTTCTCTAGCTACTGGACACCGAGTACTCCTTACAAGGAGCACAATCACACTTCATCCCCGGATGACAATCTCACCACCAATCTCGACTGGATACAACATTTTCGTCGACTCCTCATAGCTCATGACACGCGCTCTCGAGCTGAGCACCTCAACTGCTCACCGATCCCAAAACCAATGTCTCACTGGTCACCAACAATATTCGTGGGAGATATTATAATCAACCGCCTGGGACTTCATAGTTTGAAATCCGCATCACACAACAACCAACTCATTGGTCACACATCAACCAGAAGTCTTCGACCACCTTCCACTCCTACTTCTCTAGCAGGGCCATCATCAGTCCCTCCGAACACTGGCCACACATCGCTTCACACCATCCTAGTCCTCCCTGGTCATCCGGCCAATTCCAGCTTCTCGAGAGGGGAAAGAACAACGAGGTCACTCACGTGAACCTCGAACTCCTCAATCACACTAATCTTGGGCACGCCACCTCAAACTCCTTCCCAATGGCGGGGCTCCCATTCAGGGGATTCTTTCATAGAGGAGACAACTATTCTGCATTACAACCGTCCAATCCACACTTACCAACTTCATAGTTCCACTTGAACTGTTGACTGACAGTGACCAACTCCCAGCGCCCACACACATGCCACACCATTCAGATCGAACAAACTCTTGCTTCACACGCAGTCCGCTTGCCTAACTCCTTCCGAGCCAAGGGGAAGCCTCTAACCTTAGCACCACAATCCGGTTAGTGGAACCACAAGATGCACAGAGTTCCAAACTCTCCTAAGTCTTGTCATAGTCGAGCTCTTCATCTACAACCATCACACCACTCAACTGATCCCGAACATCACGTCCGCCGAACAACCGACGCATTAAACCACATATCATCAAGGCACTTAAACAACACAATTACCTCCCTTGACTACTCATCATGGCATCCATACAGGGTTTCATCCTCAACACCAACACCTCTCATTCCTCGGATCCATCCCTAGAACATCCATGCCGACCAAGGTCAGTCAAATCACTGTCTCCACTCTAAGGAACACACACTTGCACCATACAACCAGTCCAAATGACCACAACATGTCCCAATACCAGTCACTAAGTGACTCCACTCTTAGCCCCGTGCCACAATTCATAAAAGGCATCATAATTATCCTCATCTGATAGCTCTCATCGCTGAGCTCCCGATTCTCAATTCTACTAGTGCCACACAGCACGATACCACAGTCGACACACGGTAACCTAGGCCACTCACATGACCAACACAACCTTGCATCCAAAGGCAACTCTCCATAGCTAATTACAAAAAACTTCTAGGACTAGCTTGCCATTGAAACACATGCCATTCATCACCACCTATCCGATCCTGGAGCCTGTGGCTGATGGGCTCACCGCGCTTCCGCTGCGCAACTCTGCACCGACCATACTGTGGAAACAGGGGAAAAACCTGAGTTCCACCATAACATGGCCTCCAATTTAATTAGCTGAATCTAGAAATGGAGGTGGAGGAGCCCACACTCCTTGATTCTAGAACACAATCTCCCTTCCTCGCCTAGCAATCCACCAATACGCGCAGGCCTTAATACCTAAACACGTTGGGAGGCTCAACACTAGCCCTACAACACGACATGTTAACCCGGCTAGTGATTCTACTCACCCGATTCTACATGACCTTATCGGCACCTACACACCAAGAAATGAAGAGGGATGCGCACGTAATCCCCCACAAGCATCTCCACTGCCAACACACAGGACGCTCTCGGGAACTCTTGATGTAGCACCCCCAATAAAGCAATAGAGAAATTAAACTTCTTCCTAAAGAATCCTACATGAAGGCCTTGTATAAAGAACCAAATCTTATGAGGACTATTATATAAATGTATAAGCCAACATCACTTTATGCCAACATATAAAGAACCAAACCTTATGAGGCCTATTATATAAGTACAAGCCAACATCACTTTATGCCAACACATGGGTAGTACGTAAGTGGGGTTACTTTTCCAACACAAAGGGAATGGGCGCCCATTTACTAGGGCCAAATTGAAGACCCTTTCGAGAGACACCATTTACCTTCTTGGGCCCTCATCCAACACCATTATTATATGCATGTGAAGGGGCTGTGCCTTCCCAAAAATCAAATGAATGAACACCCCTTTGCCAAGGTGCCATTCACCCAAAAGAAAGCCCTTATACAAGTCGTCATTTAACCTTGGGGCCACCATCCCACTATAGTATTAATGCATATATATATACACCATGAAGGCCAACACGTGAAGGTTGCAGTTTTGTCTAAAGCCATGAAGAATGAACACCCTCATGCAGAGACGTCATTTACATGAATAGGATCACCCAATTAATGAGCGACCCTTTACCAGGACGTCATTTCCAAAATACTTCTAGAAGGTTGAGGCACAAACAACCTCATTTAGCTGGCAAAGCACCATGTCTAGGATCTTATTCCTCAACCGGACCCGCATGGTAATAAACCCACGCTTTACGTTGGCAACTAGATTTTCTATAACTATTCCCCTCCATAGCACTGGCAGAGGCTACTGCCATCATCAGTGCTGAAGGAGAGTCTTCTTCCCGTAGTCCACATCCTACTGCGATCCTGAAGTGGCTTTCTTTATTCTGTATCACGTATACTCCTCCAAAAGGTAGGTTTTCTCAAGATCTAGCCTAACCCGTAGCTAAATAGGATAACACAACATGCTAGTATACTCCGTATGTCATGCCATGCAGCCTGTTCCTATAGCATGTTACATGGGTTTTAAGTATAACATACTCTATAGCATGTTACACGGGTTTTTACTTAAACCAACTATAGCTTGTTACATCAATTTTTCCATGTCTGTTACATAGTCTGTTATACTGATTTTACTAGATTTGAACATATCCTATCAGACTAGTTTTTACAGCCTCAAATAATCATGTTTTAGCCCTAGTATATAACCTCTGTTACAATAGATACGTACATATTTTAAAAACCCAGAAAGTCCAGCCCTCAGGTGAATAGCGCCCCCAGCCAGGGCGCCAATTCCTGAAGAGGCGCCCCAAGCCAGGGCGCCATTTAATTGAAGACACTATGAAGTGTCGTCAATTCATTTTCTAGTAATTTTCAGAAATTATTAATCAACTCATTCAAAAATCTATATCTATTGGACTAAACCATAAGATTCTTGCATGAATATATTTCTGGGATCCTGATATTTTTCTCTACCCGTCCATGTCCTTAATTCGTGATTCGGAGAAACTCTGAAAATATGAACAGTAACTTGTATCTCAGAATGTACCTCTCTGATGCGAAGCACGACTCACTTGAAAACGGCTCAATTGGTGACTCTCCGCAGTGACTTCAATTAATTGAAGACACTGCAGAGGGGCGCCAATTACCAGAACCCTTTACTTCAATTAGCGACACCCCCAGGTGACTTCAATTAAATGAAGTCACCTTGAGGAGGCGCCAATTCCATTTTTTTAAAAAAAATAAACATCGCATTAGAAATTTTATATCTCTGGAACTAAAACCCAATAATTTTACTTGAGCATGATTCTGAACTCCCGAGAATTTTCTCTACCTGTTCATATCATTGCTTCCTGTTTTCGAGAAACTTTTACGGTATGAATAGTGTTTTGAGTCACAGAATGTACCTGCCCGGTGTAAATCACCTAAATTCAATTGACGTCTCAAGCCATGACTTCAATTCATTGAATAGCGACACCCCGGGAAGACTTCAATTCTTCAATTATTGACACCCTAGGTGACTTCAATTAAATGAAGTCACTCTGAGGGGGTGCCATTTACCTTCTGTATATATATATTTTCTGAAAAATGACAATTTTGAAAGAATAGCCAACCCCCATACGCCAATTGATTGAAAGAGGGGCTAACCCCCAGGCGCCAATTGCCTGAAAGATGGGGTGACCCCCAGACGCCAATTGACTGAAAGAGGGGCTACCCCCAGGGCGCCAATTACCTGAAAGACTAGGTAATCCCCAGTTGCCAATTGACTGAAAGCCTGCCTGACCCCAAGGCGCCAATTCAGTATTAGCAGTTTCTGATTCCTGATTTGTCTTGTGATTTGTACCGACACGACCCTAAGTCATTTTCTTGCATATTATGAGTCCTTGAACTCCATTCCATGAAAATCTACCTTGTGTATATCCTACAATGGCAACCCTTGAAATTCTATATTGGCTATAAATGAGAGTGGATGTCAAAAGTAATACATGAAATGCTGTGCATATAGGGCCTGGTCTGGTCCTGGGAGGAGCACCCGAATGTACTTGTGCCCATGGGAGTTTATTGACCACTGTGTTTGGCATTGCACCGAAGTACTTGCTTGACTTACTTGAATTGAGACACTCCACACGTACTCTCTCTACTTGCTTGACTTGACTTGCGTGGCCTGGAACGGGCGATACTTGACTTGCGTGGCCCGAAAAAGGGCAAAATACTTGCTTGATTGAAATAGCCAATTCTATTGACACGTACTTGATATTACTTGCTTGAACATGAACTTTACTTGCTTGAACATGACTCTTACTTGCTTGTACATGAGTTCTTGCTTACCCGAAAAGTGGCATCAACATCTATAAGTTCTTGATATCCTGCTTGACAAACACTTGAAATCATGCGATACTCTCCTTATACAGTTCTTGATTTCTTATTATTCATCATGCATAGATTTACCGGTATACCTGATTTTTCTTACTTGTACATCATGCATAGCTATACTGGTAATACATGTAACCTGTAAATCACTTAAAGATTGCTCGAACTTGAGATGTAATTCCTACTGAGTGATTTGCTCATCCAGTTGCTTCCTAACATTTTCAGGTAATTTGGATAGCGACATCCACCTAAATGGGAATGAGACCGAGTGAAGAGTGCTAGAGTTACTGATCATCTACTGCCAACTAGTCGTGTCTTTTGATTTTCTTGAGTCCTTTTATATATTTCTAGTTATATCAGTTTAGTTGACTGAAGCTTGTTAAGAGTTGTAGCCTAGTATTTAGATTCGAATAAGGAATGTCATGGATTAGAATTTCCACCTTTTTGGTTATTTGGATAATTTTTCATCTTGGACATTAGTATCATATTGGAAATAAATTCTTGGTTATGATTTAGATAAATTGCGCACTCTGTCTTTTGTCAAAAAAAAATATGTAGACTGCTCAGATTGAATGGTTCTATATAAGCTGGCCACGACCTCGGGTATCTTCCGCACTCGGGGCGTGACAGCCTTCGTGGTATCAGAGCCTAGGATTTCAATTTCCTAGGAAATAAGAGGTTAGGAAATTAGAAGAAATAAGAAGTCAGAAAATTAGAAGTCATGATTGAAATATAGGAAAAACCCAAGTCTAAGGATAGGTTTATACCTTACACGGTGAGATGGATAGAGCTATGGGTTAAGTCCTATATTGACTTTTGACCTTATAATTAAACCCGATCTTTATTATGCTTAAACCCTTTTGTAGGATCATGGCTGCTGAAAGAGCACAATGGCGCGAGATGCAGCGTACCGTGCAAGGCCTTACACAGGCGCTACAGCAAGTGGCGCAAGGCGGTACTAACCGCGGAGCCGGTGATCTCTACAGGAGTTTCCGTAACATGAACCCACCAAGGTTCACGGGTTCATCCGACCCCGAGGATGCTGACAATTGGTTAAAGGAGATGGAACGAATTTTCCGTGTGATGCAATGCACGGACGAGGAGAAGGTTCTACTAGCCATATTCCAACTGGAGCGGGACGCTCGATGTTGGTGGGAATCCATGGAAGCAACATTGCCAGAAGACCATGTCACATGGGATGAATTCGTGGAGCATTTCAACAACAAGTATTTCTCCGACCATATCCAGGTGAAGAAGGCCGCGGAATTTGCCGCACTAAAACAACGAGGCTTGAAAGTGGCCGAGTATGAGGCCCAGTTTTCAAGACTGGCTAGGTATGCACCCCACTTGGTGTGTACAGAGAAGATGAAGGCTAAAAGATTCCTCAACGGGCTTCGGCCCCACTATATTACACAACTTGCACCAATGGACATCCAAGTCTATTCGGAGATGGTTCGGCGTGCCCAATTGCTAGAAGACGCCACCAAATTATCTGAAAGGATCCAAGGAAGGGACAAGAAGGAACCTGTCACAAGCCCAGAAAATTTCAAATCATCATTCAACAAGAAGCGGTTCTTCAATGGAGGGGAGTCCTCCAAGGGAAAGAAGTTTCAGAGGAATAACGAGCCATTCTCTACCACAACACCTTCTAAGGAAGTTTGCAAATACTGTGACAAACCCGGCCACAAGACTGAGGAATGCTGGAGGAAACTAGGAGCATGTCTCTGATGTGGGAGCCGAGAGCATCGAATCCCTAATTGCTCATTGATGACTGAGCAAGCCATTAAAGATGAGAAGCTCCCAGCAAAGAAGCAAGGTCGTCTGCAAGCTCTCCACGAGACGGAGCCCACAGAAGGTGGAATTGTGGAAGTTACTCTAACTATTTGTTCTAAAACTGCTCAAGTTTATTTGATACCAGAGCAACTCATTAATTCATTTCCAAGAAATTTGTTGCTTCATTTTCTAAGAAACATGAACTGTTAGATACACCTCTTGGGAATGAGTCCGACATCACTTATCACTATCCAAACGGTGAAGTGATGATTAAAGGAAATAATTTACCTACTGACCTGATATGTCTAGATATGAAGGGTTATGATGTCATACTAGGCGCCGACTGGTTATCCACATACCAAGCAACCGTAGATTGACAGCATGGCAAGGTAACCTTTGTGGATTATCCCAAGCTGGTTTACAATAGCCCTCGGAATAGATCACCTCTTATATCGGTCCTCCGAGCTAGTAAACTGATGAGTAAAGGATGTATGGCTTTCATAGCATGCGTGATTGCCACGGAAGACGAGAAGATTAAACTGGAAGACATCCGTGTACTTCGGGATTTTCCCGACGTTTTTCCAGAAGAATTGCCCGACTTACCCCCAGAAAGGGAAGTGTCGTTCACAATCAACCTTGTCCCTGATGCAGGTCCTATTTCCAAGGTACCGTATAGAATGTCCCCGGACGAGCTGAAGGAGCTAAAAGAGCAGCTAATGGAGTCATTGAAAAAGGGTTTCATCAGGCCAAGTACTTCCCCATGGGGAGCACCCGTGCTATTCGTCAAAAAGAAGGACGGATCGATGAGACTATGCATTGATTATCGATAGCTAAATCACCTTACAATCAAGAACAAGTACCCGTTGTCGAGAATTGATGAGCTGTTTGATCAATTATCTGGACCTACATATTTCTCCAAGATTGATCTTCGTTCTGGTTACCACCAATTGAAGATCAAAGAAGAAGACATTCATAAAACTGCATTCTGAAGCACGTATGGGTATTACAAATTTACTGTTATGCCTTTCGGACTAACAAATGCCCCCGCAGCTTTCATGCAGTTATTGAACAACATCTTCAGGCCCTACTTAGACCAATTTATTGTGGTCTTCATCGATGACACTTTGATTTATTCAAAGTCTGAAGAAGACCATGAAGAACATCTCAAGAAGGCGTTGCAGATATTGAGGGAAAACAAACTATATGCCAAACTCAACAAGTGCAAGTTCTGGCTCGAGGAAGTATCCTTCTTGGGCCATATAATTTCGAAGAACAGAATTTCCGTGGCCCCATCAAAGGTCAAAGCCGTGAAGAATTGGGAACGACCCACAAATGCAACGGAGATTCGAAGCTTCTTGGGTCTAGCTGGTTACTACCGGTGTTTCATCAAGGACTTCTCCAAGATTGCTGTTCCTCTGACCAAGTTAACCCGCAAGGAAGTGCCTTATGAGTGGAATGAAGACTGTGACAAGAGTTTCCAAGCTTTGAAGGATCTCTTGACCACTACTCCAGTCTTATCAGTACCAATTGAAGGAGAGAAATACGAGGTATATATCGATGCTTCTGGTATTGGCCTCGGATGTGTATTGATGCAAAATGGAAAAGTCGTTGCATACTCTTCCCGAAAATTGAAGAAACATGAATAGAACAACCCGGTTCATGACTTAGAACTAGCCACAGTAGTATTTGCCTTAAAGATCTGGAGACACTATCTCTACGGAGAACAATTCACTGTATACTCCAATCACAAAATCCTCAAATATCTATTTTCCCAGAAGAAACTAAACATGCGACAAAGGCGTTGGCTCAAATATCTCAAGGATTTTGACTTCACTATACAATACCATCCTGGTCAGGGTAATTCCGTAGCTGATGTCCTTAGTTGAAAGCTGAGAACAATATTGGCCAGCTATATGATACAAGAATAGAAGTTGCTAGAGAAATTCTATGTGCTCAATATCAATACAGATGAGAAGAACGGGTGTATTATTCTATCTCATATGAGTCTACATCTAGATTTGCTACCTGAAATTAAGAAACTCCAACAAGAAGATCCCGCACTAGTGGAGACAAAAAGCAAGCTGGATGAGAAACTTGATTTCAAGCTGGCACCTGATGGTAGATTACTATTTCATGAACGGCCATGTGTGCCTGACTGTCCCGAATTGAAGAAGAATATTCTTGAAAAAGTTCATCGATCGAGGTACACGATCCACCCTGGAGCTATTAAGATGTACCAAGACTTGAAAAGAACTTTCTGGTGGCCTAATATGAAAAGGGAGATAGCGGACTTCGTATCTCGCTGCCTAACATATTAACAAGCGAAGGCGGAACATCAAAAACCCGCTGGAAAATTGCATCCGCTACATATTCCCAAGTGGAAGTGGGAAGATATTTGTAGCACCCTGGATAAAAATGATAAGGAAATAGACTTTTTCCCAAGTAAATAAAACCTTAGATAACTCTATAAGAAGATAACTCTATAAGAAGGCCAAATAAAAAGTTAGAATGCGCAATGAGGGCCATTATATAAATATACCACAATTGAAGTCATCATAGTAGTGTGGCTTCCTAAAAGACTATTCACCTGAAATAGTGACTCTATACAAGGTCATCATTTTCCTTAGCCACAGTGCCACCAAGCATCCCACTGTATACATATAGATATACTTAGATATATCTCCCTCAAGACCCCACTAACCAACCAATTAGATATGTATACATATAATACATCTTAAAGACACCTCAACCCCCAACATGGCACGGTACGGGGAACAGCAACCAGGGATGAATAGCGCCCCTGACCTGGGTGATGTTCTTCAATATGGAGCCCCTATCTCAGGCGCCATTCACACTACTTCAAAAAAAACAAAAGAAATTTTTAAGCCAGCTGATATAGCGCCCATGTACAAGGGCGCTATTCAACTAAATCATGGCACCCTCAAGGGCGCCATTTCCCTCCGATCTATCATTCCTTCAAGAAGAAAACCTGTACAGCTCCTCTTCACTGGCAACGTACCTCTTACCCGATAATGGATTCAACAGATAGAATCATTAATTGCTTCTTTTTCCCTGGCAATGGACCCTTGTGTTTCTCTTTCCCTATAAACAACTCCCACTGTCCAACATAGAAACCTTACTGCCATTCCTCTGCCATTCCTGAAGAGAAGGTTGTTCGTGCCTTTTCTATTCTACACATGCAGAAGAGAAATGTTAATCTTTTCTCTTTACGTGCAGGCTATGTACCAACATTCCTGCGGCTGGGAGCTCAGCTGCAGAGGACGTGAAGGGCTAGGATTACATGGTTCTACTAGTTAACCATGTCAGAAAGGTAGGTGTTCTCAAGATCTAGCTTAACTTGTAGTTAACATATGTTAACATGCATGCTAGTTAAACCTGTCATAGTCTCCGTTTGGTCGTTTAAGTTAGGGGTATATCAAAAGATTTAGTGGGAAGGTTAGGCTACGCCAATCTGAAACACTAAATCCTGCGTGAGTAGATTCTCCGCCAAGTACCCCGTATACAGCATACGGTTTATAACCATAATCTGTCCCAATTTCTTGTCAATTAATCCATGTTTAAAAATTGATATTTATGAAATTTAAACTCAAAAATTGTTGCATGAGCATGACCTTAAAATCTTGCTAATTTTCCATGTCTATCTATGTCTCTACTTCTTGATTCTGTGAACACGTTTAAATCATGAATAGTAAAGTTACGTGATTAGTAGCCACATGTTCATGAATTTTATCTATTGAACCAAATCATGAAATTCCTGCATGAGCATGACTTTGAAATCCCCAGATTTTTCTCTATTTTACCATGTATTCATTTATGGATTTCATGAAAATCTGCATGATGAATTGTACTTTGAGTCTAGTGGACACCCAAGGAGAAGGGCGCCCCTGACCAGGGCGCCATTTAATGGGGCGCCCCTGGCCAGGGCGCCATTTCCCATGGGGGCGCCCCTGACCAGGGTGCCATTCTCCAGTGTGGACCCGATCCCATGATTAGTCTGTTAAACCCTATCGATTATCCTGTGAAACCTGTTATATGTTAAACCCTATTGATTAGCCTGTTAAACCTGTTAAATATGTTACCTGTTCCACCTGTTACCTGTTAAACCATGTTGATTAACATGTTAGACCTGTTAAACCTTTTACCTGTTAAGCCTTGTTTATTTGCCCGTTACACTTGTTAAATCTGTAAACCTGTTAACCTGTTAATTACTTACCTTGTTAAGCCTGCTAGCTGTTAAACTTGTTAATTACAGAGCCTAGTGATTACATATCCTGTCAAGCCTTGTTAATTACATAGCCGTCATTAAGCTATGTTAATCATGTAGCCTGTCAAATCACATTGCCTGTTAAACCTATTTACAGTACGTGTAAACCTGTTATCCTGTTAGATTGTTAACCTTCTGAAATAGAGACTCCCCGGATAGACTCTATTTACTGAAGTAGAGACCCTCCAGGAAGACTCTATTTCAATATTGAAATAGAGACTCTCCGCGAAGACTCTATTCACTGAAATAGAGACCCTTCGGGAAGACTCTATTTTAGCATTGAAATAGAGACTCTCCGCGAAGACTCTATTCACTGAAATAGAGACTCTCCGCAAGGGCGCCATTTCATTGCCTCATGTAAAACGGATAAAAATTCAAAAAAAAAGAAAGGACAGGATAAAGCGCCCCTGACCAGGGCACCATTTCCATAGGGCGCCCTAGACCAGGGCGCCATTTCTCCTGAGCCATCCTTGTGATCGAGAACCCCTGAACCATGTACTAAAACCCAGTAAACTCACTACTGGAAACTAGGAAATTTTTCATTACTAAAACCAGGTAAACTCAAGTTATAAAACCCTGAAATTTGATTTGGACTTCAAAGATTTTAAACCCCTCAGATAAGGGACCAAGATCCACCAGACTTGCCTATGTGTCATGCATTTTAAGTGGATTAGTCATAATTCATCATTTACATGTGATACGTCCTTGAACTCTATTTATGGAGATCTACCTTATGTTCCTACAATGTATAAACTTCTTGAAATTCTATATTGGCTATATAAATGAGAGTGGATGTCTAAAAGTATACATGAAATGTTGTGCATATAAGGGCCCGGTCTGGTCCTGGGAGGAACACTCGAAGGTACTTGTGCCCATGGGAGTTTATTAACCACGGTGTTTGGCATTGCACCGAAGTACTTGCTTGCTTGACTTGACTTGAGACATTCCGACTTACTCTCACGTGACATATTTGACTCGCTTGACATGAATGGCTTGGCCCGAAATAGGGCAATTTACTTGCTTGAATGAAATGAATGAAATAGCCAATTCTATTACACTACTTGTTATTACACGAGCTTGAAATCACTTGCTTGAATCCTGATTTTCCCCTTCTTGGAAGGGCTTGCTAGAATGTTAAACTCTTGAAATACTCTGATTGAATACTGATTTCTTGGAAATACTTGGCAATTACTTGCTAATTCTTTATTGATACATCTTATTGATATTCATGTGATACTCTCTTGATAAAATTCTTGATATTCTTGCTTGATCCAACATGCATCATTATACTTGCACTAAACATGTAATTAACTTAAAGTTTGTTAGAACTTGAGATATAAATCCTACTGAGCGATTTGCTCATCCAGTTGCAATTTAACATTTTTCAAGAAATTTGGATAGCGACTACCACCCGGATGGGAATGATACCGAGTGATGAGTGCTAGAGTCACCGATTGGTGTACCGTCAGCTAGTCTTGTGTCTTACCTTGTATTTTCCAAGTTATTGTTAAGGCTTGTAATCGTATGGTACATTTCGATCAGTTATGATTAAGTTGGATTGGATTATGCCAAAATATGTAGCATTATGACTTAATTTGGGATGTTATTATTCTGGTTAAATAATTGTCATCTTGGACTATGGTATTATGTTCAAACCTTGCGTTAGCAATAGAATTACCGAGTACTATGCGCGCTCTGACTTTACACGAATGACACGATCTATATAGACGCGTCTCACACCCGGGTATCTTCCGCGCTCGGGGCGTGACAGTCTACGTGGTATCAGAGCCTAGGATTTCAGTTTCCTAGGAAATTAGAAGAAATAAAGGGTTGGAAAAAATTTAAAAGTCATGATTGAAATCTAGGAAAAACACAGGTCCAAGGATAGGTTTATACCTTACCCGGTGAGATGGGTAGCACCATGGGTTAAGTTCTATAATGACTTTTGACCTCATAATTAAACCCGATCTTTATTATGCTTAAACCCTTTTGTAGGATCATTGCCGCTGAAAGAGCACAATGGCGCGAGATGCAGCGCACCGTGCAAGGCCTTACACAGGCACTACAGCAAGTGACGCAAGGCAGTGCTAATCGTGGAGCCAGTGATCTCCATAGGGGTTTCCGTAACATGAACCCACCAAGGTTCACGGGTTCGTCTGACCCCGAGGATGCCGAAATTTGGTTAAAGGAAATGGAACAAATTTTTCATGTGATGCAATTCACGGACGAGGAGAAAGTTCTACTGGCTATATTCCAACTGGAGCGGGACGCTCGATGTTGGTGGGAATTCATGGAAGCAACATTGCTCGATGACCACGTCACATGGGATGAATTCTTTGAGTATTTCAACAACAAGTACTTCTCCGACCATATCCAGGAGAAGAAGGACGCGGAATTTACCGCTCTAAAACAACAGGGGCCGAGTATGAGGCCCAGTTTTCAAGACTGTCCAGGTATGCACTCCACCTGGTGTGTACGGAGAAGATGAAGGCAAAAAGGTTCCTCAACGGGCTTCGGCCCCACTACATTACACAACTTGCGCCGATGGACATACAAGTCTACTCGGAGATAGTTCGGCGTGCGCAGTTGCTCGAGGACGCCACCAAATTATCAGAGAGGATCCGAGGAAGGGACAAGAAGGAACCTGTCACAAGCCCAGAAAATTTTAAAGTATCATTCAATAAGAAGCGGTACTACAGTGGAGGGGAGTCCTCCAAAGGAAAGACATTCCAAAAGAATGTCAAACCATTCTCCACCACCACACCTTCCAAGGAAGTTTGCAAATACTGTGACAAACCTGGCCATAAGATCAAGGAATGCTGGAAGAAGCTAGGAGCCTGTCTCCAATGTGGAAGCCGAGAACATCGAATCCCTAATTGCCCACTGATGAATGAGCAAGCCGTTAAAGATGAGAAGCTCTCGGCAAAGAAGCAAGGCCGTCTGCAAGCTCTCCAAGAGACGGAACCAATGGAAGGAGGAATCGTGGAAGGTACACTAATCGTTTACTCTAAGACTGCTAAAGTTTTATTTGATACTGGAGCAACACATTCTTTTATTTCTAAGAAATTTGTTGCTACCTTTACTAAGGAACCTCAATGGTTAGACTTAGTCATATCTACACCTATCGGGAACAAGGCCGATATCACACATCATTACTGGAACTGTGAAATTATGATTAAAGAAAATAATCTACCTGCCGACCTAATTTGCCTAGATATGGAAGTGTATGATGTCATACTAGGTGCTGATTGGTTATCCACATACCAAGCAACTATAGATTTCCGGAATGGCAAGATAACTTTTGTGGATTAGCCGGAACTGGTGTACATTAGCCCCCGAGCTAGATCACCTCTTATATCAGCCCTCCGAGCTAGTAAACTTATAAGCAAAGGATGTATGGCTTTCATTGCATTTATAACTACCACGGACATCGAGGAGTCTAAGCTTGAACACATCCGTGTAGTTCGGGATTTTTTTGACATTTTTCCAGAAGAATTACCCCGCTTACCCCTGGAGCGGGAGGTGTCGTTCACCATCAACCTCATCCCTGGTGCTGGACCTGTTTCCAAGGCACCTTACAGAATGTCTCCTGCTGAGCTGAAAGAGCTAAAGGAACAACTAATGGAGCTATTGAACAAGGGTTTCATCCGGTCGAGTACTTCCCCATGGGGAGCGCATGTGCTATTCGTCAAGAAGAAGGACGGATCGATGAGACTCAGCATCGACTATCGGAAGTTAAACCACCTCACAATCAAGAACAAGTACCCACTTCCGAGGATTGATGAATTGTTTAACCAAATATCTGGAGCTAAATATTTCTCCAAAATTGATCTCTGGTCTGGTTATCACCAACTGAAGATCAAAGAGGTATACATCCATAAAACTACATTCCGAAGTAGGTATGGGCATTATGAATTTACTGTTATGCCTTTCGGACTAACAAATGCCCCCGCAACTTTTATGCAGTTAATGAACAGCATATTCAGGCCTCACTTAGATCAGTTCATTGTGGTCTTTATCGATGATATTCTGATTTATTCGAAGTCTGCAGAAGACCATGAAGAACATCTTAAGAAGGCATTGCAAATATTGAGGGAACACAAATTATATGCCAAATTGAGTAAGTGTAAGTTCTGGCTCGAGGAAGTATCCTTCTTGGGCCATATAATTTTGAAGAACGAAATTTGCGTGGACCCATCAAATGTCGAAGCCATGAAGAATTGGGAACGACCAACGAATGCAACGAAGATTCAAAGTTTTTTGGGGCTAGCTGATTATTACCGACGTTTCATCAAGGACTTCTCAAGAATTGCTGTTCTTCTCACCTGATTGACTCGCAAGGAAATACCTTATGAGTGGAAGGAAGACTGTGAGAAGAGTTTCCAAACTTTGAAATATCTCTTGACCACTGCTCCAGTCTTATCATTGCCAATCGAAGGAGAGAAGTATGAGGTATATACTGATGCATCGGGTATTGGCCTCGGGTGTGTATTGATGCAAAATGGGAGAGTCATTGCATACTCTTCCCGACAACTGAAGAAGCATGAAGAAAACTATCCGGTTCATGATTTAGAGCTAGCCGCAGTGGTATTTGCCTTAAAGATCTGGAGACACTACCTCTATGGAGAATAATTCAATGTGTACTCCGATCACAAAAGCCTCAAATATCTATTTTCCTAGAAGGAACTAAACATGCGACAAAGGCGTTGGCTCAAGTACCTCAAGGATTTCGATTTCACTATACAGTACCATCCCGGTAAGTGTAATTCTGTAGCTGATGCCCTTAGTCGAAAGCCGAGAGTAATATTGGCCAGCTGCATGATTCAAGAATGGAAGCTATTAGAGGAATTCTCTAAACTCAATATTAGTACTGATGAACAAGACGGGTGCATTACTCTAGCCCATATGAGTTTACATCCGGATTTGCTACCAGAAATTCAAAAGCTACAAGAAGAAGATCCGGCACTAGTGGAGATAAGAGAATAGTTGGAGGAAAGAATTGATTTCAAGCTCGCTCCTGATGGAATAATGTTATTCCATGAATAGACATGTGTACCTGACTATCCCGAGTTGAAGAAGAAGGTTCTTGAAGGAGCTCATCGATCGAGGTACACGATCCACCCTGGAGCTACCAAGATGTACCAAGACATGAAAAGGACATTCTGGTGGCCTAATATGAAAAGGGAGGTAGCGGACTTCGTATATCGCTACCTGACATGTCAACAAGTGAAGGCGAAACATCAGAAACCCACCGGAAAGCTGCATCCACTAGATATTCCCAAGTGGAAGTGGGAATACATTGGCATGTATTTTATTATGGGCTTACCCAAGACTAGAGGTGGACATGATGGAATTTGGATAATTATCGACTGCCTAACTAAATCGGCTCATTTCTTGCCTATCAAAAGCCGATGGCCGGTTGATGTCCTTACTGCCTTGTATATCAAGGAGACAGTTAGATTGCATGGAGTTCCCGTGTCGATCGTATCCGACCGAGACCCACGCTTCACCTCTCAATTCTGGAAGAGTCTACAACACTATCTGGTGATGAAATTTAACTTCAGCACTGCTTTCCATCCCCAGACATATGGACAGACTGAAAGGACAAATCAAGTTGTGGAAGATATGTTAAGAGCATGTATTATAGACTTCGACAGAAGTTGGCACGACCACTTACCCCTAGCCGAATTTGCATATAATAATAGCTATCAAGCCAGTATCCAGATGGCACCTTTCGAGGTGCTCTAATGCTGTAGTTGTCGATCCCCAATATGCTGGGATGAAGTTGGTGAAAAGCAAATCCTAGGCCCAGATATGGTGAGAGACTCAACTGAAAAGATACACCTCATTTGGGAAAGGCTAAAGATAGCACAGTCCAGGCAGAAGTCATATGCTGACAATAGGAGAAGAGATCTAGAATTTCAAGTTGGAGACCATATTTTCCTCAAGGTCTCTCCTGGTCGAGGTATTAGAAGATTCGGTCCAAGGTTTATTGGTCCATTCGAGGTATTGGAGAGAGTGGGCGAGGTAGCTTACCGCATTACCTTGCCTCCACAATTATCAGAGGTGCACAACGTATTCCATATTTCTATGCTGAAAAAGTATGTGCATGATCCTCTCCACATCATCGATCACACTAGCTTAGTGATACAGAAGGACCTCACCTATGAGCAGAAGCCAATGAAGATTCTCGATCGAGAAGTCCGAGTTCTAAGAAACAAGACGATCCCTATGGTGAAAATCCAATGGAATCGATGCTTAGAGCAAAAAGCTACATGGGAAACTGAGGAGTCAATGAGAAGGAGATTTCCAGAACTATTCTAGTCTTTAAGTACTCCTCACCCTTCCCTATCTCTACATGTATTGAATTTGGGGACCAAATTCAATACATGTATAGACAGGGTGTAGCACCCCGGATAAAAATGATAAGGAAATAGACTTTTTACCAAGTAAATAAACCCTTAGATAACTCTATAAGAAGGCCAAATAAAAAGTTAGAATGCCCAATGAGGGCCATTATATAAATATACCTCCATTGAAGTCATTATATGTAATGTGGCTTCCTAAAAGACTATTCACCTAAAATAGTGACTCTATACAAGGTCGTCATTTTCCTTAGCCACAGTGCCACCAAGCATCCCACTGTATACATATAGATATACTTAGATATATCTCCCTCAAGACCCCACTAACCAACCAATTAGATATGTAAACATATAATACATCTTAAATACACCTCAACCCTTAACATGGCACGGTACGGGGAACAGCAACTGGGGATGAATAGCGCCCCTGACCTGGGCGATGTTCTTCAATAGGGCGCCCCTATCCCAGGCGCCATTCACACTACTTCAAAAAAAAAAGAAATTTTTAAGCCAGCTAATATAGCACCCATGTACAAGGGCGCTATTCAACTAAATCATGGCACTCTCAAGGGCGCCATTTCCCTCCGATCTATCATTCCTTCCAAAAGAAAACATGTACAGCTCCTCTTCGCTGGCAACGTACCTCTTACCCGACAATGGATTCAACGGATAGAAGCATTACTTGCTTCTTTTTCCTTGGCAATGGACCCTTGTGTTTCTCTTTCCCTATAAACAACTCCCACTGTCCAACATAGAAACCTTACTGCCATTCCTCTGCCATTCCTGAAGAGAAGGTTGTTCGTGCCTTTTCTATTCTACACCTACAGAAGAGAAATGTTAATCTTTTCTCTTCACGTGCAGGCTACGTACCAACATTCTTCCGACTGGGAGCTCGGCTGCAGAGGACGTGAAGGGCTAGGATTACACGGTTCTACCAGTTAACCACGTCAAAAAGGTAGGTGTTCTCAAGATCTAGCTTAACTTGTAGTTAACATAGGTTAACATACATGCTAGTTAAACCTGTCATAGTCTCAGTTTGGTCATTTAAGTCAGGGGTATATCAAAAGATTTAGTGGGAAGGTTAGGTTACGCCTATCTGAAACACTAAATCTTGCGTGAGTAGATTCTCCGCCAAGTACCCCGTATACAGCATACAGTTTATACCCATAATCTGTCTCAATTTCTTATCAATTAATCCATGTTTAAAAATTGATATTTATGAAATTTGAACTCAGAAATTGTTGCATGAGCATGACCTTAAAATCCTGCTTATTTTTCATGTCTATCTATGTCACTACTTCTTGATTCTGTGAACACGTTTAAATCATGAATAGTAAAGTTACGTGATTAGTAGCCACATGTTCAGGAATTTTATCTATTGAACCAAATCATGAAATTCCTGCATGAGCATGACTTTGAAAACCCCAGATTTTTCTCTATTTTACCATGTATTCATTTATGGATTTCATGAAAATCTGCATGATGAATAGTACTTTGAGTCTAGTGGACACCCAGGGAGAAGGGCGCCCCTGACCAGGGCGCCATTTAATGGGGCGCCCCTGGCCAGGGCCCCATTTTCCATGGGGGCGCCCCTGACCAGGGCGCCATTCTCCAGTGTGGACCCGATCCCGTGATTAGTCTGTTAAACCCTATCGATTAGCCTGTGAAACCTGTTATCTATTAAACCCTTTTGATTAGCCTGTTAAACCTGTTAAATATGTTACCTGTTCCACCTGTTACCTGTTAAACCATGCTGATTAGCCTGTTAGACCTGTTAAACCTGTTACCTGTTAAACATGTTACCTGTTAAACCTTGTTGATTTGCCTGTTACACTTGTTAAATCTGTAAACCTGTTAACATGTTAATTACTTACCTTGTTAAGCCTGCTAGCTATTAAACTTGTTAATTACAGAGCCTGGTGATTACATATCCTGTCAAACCTTGTTAATTACATAGCCGTCATTAAGCTATGTTAATCCTGTAGCATGTCAAATCACATAACCTGTTAAACCTGTTTAAAGTACGTGTAAACCTGTTATCCTATTAGATTGTTAACCTTCTGAAATAGAGACTCTCCGGATAGACTCTATTTACTGAAATAGAGACCCTCCGGGAAGACTCTATTTCAGCATTAAAATAGAGACTCTCCGCGAAGACTCTATTCACTGAAAAAGAGACTCTCCGCAAGGGCGCCATTTCATTGCCTCCTGTAAAACGGATAAAAATTTAAAAAAAAAGAAAGGATAGGATATAGCACCCCTGACCAGGGCGCCATTTCCATAGGGTGCCCTGGACCAGGGCGCCATTTCCCCTGAGCCATCCTTGTGACCGAGAACCCCTGAACCATGTACTAAAACCCAGTAAACTCACTATTGGAAACTAGGAAATTTTTCATTACTGAAACCAGGTAAACTCAAGTTATAAAACCCTGAAATTTGATTTGGACTTCAAAGATTTTAAACCCCTCAGATAAGGGACCAAGATCCACCAGACTTGCCTATGTGTCATGCATTTTAAGTGGATTAGTCATAATTCATCATTTACATGTGATACGTCCTTGAACTCTATTCCTGGAGATCTACCGTATGTTCCTACAATGTATAAACTTCTTGAAATTCCATATTGGCTATATAAATGAGAGTGAATGTCTAAAAGTATACATGAAATGCTGTGCATATAAGGGCCCGGTCTGGTCCTGGGAGGAGCACCCGAAGGTACTTGTGCCCATGGGAGTTTATTAACCACGGTGTTTGGCATTGCACCGAAGTACTTGCTTGCTTGACTTGACTTGAGACATTCCGACTTACTCTCACGTGACATGCTTGACTCGCTTAACATGAATGGCTTGGCCCGAAAAGGGGCAATTTACTTGCTTGAATGAAATAAATGAAATAGCCAATTTTGTTACACTACTTGTTATTACACGAGCTTGAAATCACTTGCTTGAATCCTAATTTTCCCCTTCTTGGAAGGGCTTGCTAGAATGTTAAACTCTTGAAATACTTGATTGAATACTGATTTCTTGAAAATACTTGGCAATTACTTGCTAGTTCTTTATTGATACATCTTATTGATATTCATGTGATACTCTCTTGATACAATTCTTGATATTCTTGCTTGATCCAACATGCATCATTATACTTGCACTAAACACGTAATTAACTTAAAGATTGTTAGAACTTGAGATATAAATCCTATTGAGCGATTCGCTCATCCAATTGCAATTTAATATTTTTCAGGAAATTTGCATAACGACTACCACCCGGATGGGAATGATACCGAGTGATGAGTGCTAGAGTCACCGATTGGTGTACCGTCAGCTAGTCTTGTGTATTACCTTGTATTTTTTAAGTTATTGTTAAGGCTTGTAATCGTATGGTACATTTTGGTCAGTTATGATTAAGTTGGATTGGATTATGCCAAAATATGTAGCATTATGACTTAATTTGGGATGTTATTATTCTGGTTAAATAATTGTCATCTTGGACTATGGTATTATGTTCAAACCTTGCGTTAGCAATAGAATTACCGAGAGAGAGAAAGTGAGGGTGAGAAATGAGGGAGGAGAGAGGGTGAGAGAAGAATAAGTAGAAAAGAAATTTGGAATTTTTTTAATTTCTGAAATTCTGATTTTTGTGCCAAAAATCCACTCATTCAGAAAAATATGCAAAAATAGCCGAAACGATGCTCTCAAAGAGTACATCGCAACTGTAGCATCCTCGAGTCAATGAACTAAGAAATAAACTCACCACGGGATTCCATAACTTGTACGATAGAAAAATCCACGCGGATCGTAAAACTCAACTCAAGACCCACAAAAGCGATCCGAAAGCTCTCCAATAAGGATCCGAAAGATCCGATAAGAATCCAGGGCATTACAGCCTCCCCTCCTTCAAGAAATTTCATCCTCGAAATTTAAGGAACTACCAAGGAGAAGCAGGGAAGAACAAACCCAAACATCTGAACTCAGAACAACATAAATCTCAAAAAACATAGTTCAGAGGGACACCGCCAGACCATCATCACAAGCACACGCTCTGGATCTCAAGGCAAATCGATCCATAGAACGAGCATGGCACACAAGTGAACACAAGTCTGACACCTCCGAAGCAAGGCAACGTCGCTTACGTCTCACAGGAAAGGAGACACGACTCATGCCACGATAACAGCAATCAGTGAAACAAACGACAGACATGGCAAGCATCAGCTTAAACAAGGAAGCATAGTCCTCTCAACTGACAGCTCGACCTCATCGGCTCTAGTGCCAAGGGCAACAACAAAATCCTAGCACACAGGACGCCAACGACAACACTGGACCACAAACACAATCAAGTCAGTCCTCACTCAGATATTACATCTGATCGAGTCGCATGCTAACTCTACCAGGAAAGAAGAGTACATCACAACTAACTGACAAGATCATGGTTCACACGATGCTAAGATAGAATCACAGAGGAAACAACGACAAAACGACAACGAGAACAATAATCTTAGGAAACGCATCTCAAGGACCATGATCACTTCCCGAGAGCACAACACCCAAGAAAGAATTACAGAGCAGATGGTATTCAACAGCAGAAGTGCCGACAGATTCCCCAATACTCACAAATGCCAGAGCCCACACCAGAATGCCTCCAAGAACAATGGCAAGGCAACAAACAACATCAAGGCACACGAAGCCAAGATGAAGTCACATCGAGAAAAGCAATTCTCTCAACCGGCCAGAATCTTACAACCAACGATCCTTGACCTGTGGGTTATCAGCCTACATGCTCCCGCTGCGCACTCATGCAACGCACACAGGCGTCAGAAATATCCCGGTATCCGCATCTCAGCATACACTTGGCGCCAGCGTAATTTATGAAAATGGCCATGTATCACGCCACGAGTACTGATCCTACTAACAACCGATCACAAGTCGCCTAAGTGCAAACGAAAGAGAGTACCAGCTTCAGCACAAAGCACAAAGAAAGGCTAATCTCAGCTTACCATTACGTTCTAAAAAAATAAATGAGCCTTCACAACACATCGGCCGCTAGACATGGCACGATGAACATAGTGCACAACGACTCTTAACACAGAATTGCGTCCAAAGCCAAGCAACCGTAGAACAAAGCGTAGATCAGGCTAAGAATAAATACTGTCCACACTTAAGTAGACACAGGACAAAGGTCTCACTAAGATAGCAATTCCAAGGCTTACCTCGAAAAGACTCCACCAAACAGGATGAGATGCATCAAGCTCACTAACAGTAGCTCACCAGGAAGGAAAATCCTAGGTTCGCTTGAGCATCTTCTCAATCAAGGCAACAAAGCAACCACTTCAACAGAAGCGAAACACCTCAGGAGCGGAACAGACTCAAGCTGGGATGACCAAAACAACATAAGAATGTGCATGGCCATCACACCAACCAGAAAAGTCACCAGCCACCTGAACAAGCCACGGAAAAATCTCGAACGATGTAATGCAGATTCAAGCCTACCGGTGAACTCTGCCAAGTACAGCACGATCGAGACAAACACCACGACGAAAAGGAGCATCCCGTCACATCCTGACGAGAGCAAAACCATCCCGTACAGTGCCAACACAGCACGCACAAGACCACTTACGGAAAACAAAGCAACAAGGAATCGCGAAACCTAAGCCAGCGAAAGACTGTACTGGACTTTCAGGACTCTGGACACTGTATATCTCAGATTCCCATGTACTTCACACAACAACGCTCTGATACCACCTGTGACGACCCAGACTCCGGATACCGGATATACCCGATAAGACTACCGAGTAGACCCAATACCACTTGGAACCCGTGAAGTCTCCCAAGAGCTGTAAAGCTCCGAAGGGATAAAAGGATTATCGTGTAGTACATTGAAGTCATAGATATAATAGTAAGCAATAATATTTCATTAATCAGGTTTGCTAAAGTAGCAGAAATAAAATTAATTTTTTATTAACAGTTAAAATTAACAATTATACCAGAGTCCAGTCCAAAGAAAAAGACAAGTACAGTCCAACAGAAAGAAAAACGTACACCGAGGTCGGGGGAAGCCCGACGCAGGTACCGCTGGCAACTATGAACACGTCACACCAGGAACCGCGAAGGAAAAAGAGCGCCACACCTGAAAAGCAGGTGTGAGCCTCGTGTCACTAGCTCAGTAGGGGTCACGTGTATCCCCACTGAAAAACAACGCAGTAACACGGAACAACAGCTAAAACAGCAGAAGTAGTAAAGCAGGAAAAGCTAAACTACAACTAGAAAGCTGTAAAAGAAAGCCGTAACGGAAGGAGTAGAACAACTAAAAGAAAAGGGAAAAGCCGCACCGAGCAAAACACGGCTACCAAATGAATCTCGGCTCCCTAACTACTCCAAACAACGACAGAAGGGCGAACCCTGATCTCACTAAGTCAAGAGTTACCGATCCGTCGGCAGGCACAAGGCCCAAAGTGAAGGTCCTACAAAACTAGGCAAAAATCTTAGAAAAGACCTAGACAGATACGTAACACTAACGCACACATGACTAGATCGTCATGCACGCAACAGAAAACTATCCTCGGGCAAGGCTGAGAATAGACTAACTTAAAAGGGAGAGCTGATCTTGGACAAAGCCAAGAACAGACTAACTCGAGACGAGAACACAGACTCCGAGAAACACGAGGGTCATGCGCCAAGTGACGGAAGCACCTCCTCACTAAAAGAACAGCCAGATGCATCCACTGACGTCTTACACTGCGCCACAAGTATCTCGCTACGGACGCCGAAAATGACGGAGACTGAGATACTCACTGAACTGAACCAGGAACTATAGTAACGAGTGACTAGTCAGGGTCACGCCCGTCGGTGTTCGTCCAAACGTCCCTGACCACATGTGCACACACAAGCTCAATGTCTTGAGCCAGACCTCTAGCTAGTTTTCTCCCCCAGCAGGACGCTACTGCAAGGCAAGGGAGCCCACGGAAACTAGCCTAAAAACCATATCTCGAGAACTGCCCCGCCACCACTCCCAGGTGGGCCGACACTCGAGGTCGTCAGGCTACGACTAGTGGAGTCTCACTAGACACAGAGACTCTGAAACACGAGTGTTGGAGTACAGACAGGCTAAGCACACACTGTCACTCGTACTACGAAGCACAAAGGCAGTACACCAACTGCCAACAGACTCAGGAAAGGGCAACTAGACCTACCAACGCAACGATCCTTGAGTCTCATGACTCGGAGTCAAGAGCGTCACGCAACGGCGGTTACAAGCCGCCAATCAGCCTAATCCTAAGCCGAGGAAAATGACACTAGATCATCGGATCCACAAACCCGTATAAAATGACACACGGAGACCTGAGGGTTCACCAAGACTCTCAACGCATCTGGACACGTAGATCGAGGTAAGATAGTACCTCTTAGGCGTCCAGAACCATGTCTCGATCTATTGAGACACACGCAAGGTTACTTGTCAATCACTGGGTCTCACCGGGTTGACCAGAACCTAATAACGACTCTGAAGCGGCACAGAAACCTATCCAATAGAAAAGTACGCCTGGCTACCTTATAACGTGGTTATAGCCCTCATAGGACATCAAAAGACGTCCACGGGACAATGGGCAAACCACGAGGTCAAGCTGAGGCACTTGGGAACCAACACATCGTGAAACGACACTCATGAATTAAGCAGAGGAACATACGCTGACGGTCATAGAATGGGCCGCTAGGGGACTGTAGCGGTCAAGGATTAGGCCGCTAAACACAGTCAACCCTGAACCAACCTATTCGATCAAACCACCCAAGCGGTCAAATATAGACGCGCTACACGGACTAGGCGGTTTAAGAGTAAACCGCCACACTAACCGCCTTAACCTATTGACCTAAGACAAACGGACTGTAGCGGCCTAAGAAAAGGGCGCTACAACGAAGAGGCGGATGACTATGCTCAAACCTCAGGTCACGGTCTACCAATGGGCCGCTACAGGGTCTAGACGGTCTAAGAGAAGGCCGCCCAAGACAAGGAATGGTCTAGTGAAGGAACGCTTCACTAACCGCCATAAAACCGTTGACTAGAGTCAACCACACTAAGCGGTCTAGCAAAGGACCGCTCAAGCAAGTTGAACGGTCTATTGTGAGACCGCTCAACTGCTACACGCGACGAAGGAAACTGCACAGCCACCCAAGTGCCGTCCAAAGGATACACACGGCCACCCAAGGGCCGTCCGAAGGATATGAACAGTCCAGTATGGGCCACGAAACATAGAAGATGGTCTATCGCAAGACCGCGCAGACCCAAACCGACATACATAAAACGGTCACACATTGGACAGCGCAATAACCTAAACGGTCACTGTAACGACCGTTCAGGCGTTACGGCGGGAAAACCATGGGATCGGCCAGATCTCGACCTTTCCACGCCCCGTTCGCTCCGAAACAAAGGGGATACAATCACAACGACGATACTGACCTTCCACACTCCGGAAGGGGTCAAATCAACGCACAAACGGCTATAAACGGGCAATTCTACCGAATTGACCCAAATGGAATCACATGGGTTCCCGGGCTCCTACCGGTCCCAAATGACCACCAATCACAACGAAATCAGTGGGAATGGAATGCTGACATTCCAGGGGTTCGAATGACACCAACTGATCTGAAAATCGTCACCGTTTTTCGACGAACCCGACGAACACCCCAAAGGCATGATTTTTCCAAACTCGAATGAAACCCACTCGTTCTCGCACCGTTTGGCGTAAAACTGCCAGGGAACGTAGCAGAGAAGTAGAGCTTCCATCTCCCTACCACCACCGAAGATTCCGCGCGTCGAAGCGACTAAACCGAGCCGAAAACTGCCAAACCAACGAACCGCGCCGGCTTTGAATCCACCGAGGGATCGTGCCGCGCCACGCTCAATCCACCACTCCATCACGCTCCAGGTTCACTCCATCGCGTTCCCGCCTTAGCCAGCTCACCACGGTCGTGCATCCCGCGTCGAGAGGACCAGAGAGGAGAGAGAACGAGAGAGAAAGTGAGGGTGAGAAATGAGGGAGGAGAGAGGGTGAAAGAAGGATAAATAGAAAATAAATTAGGAGTTTTCCTAATTTCTAAAATTCTGATTTTTGTGCCAAAAATCTACTAATTCAGAAAAATACGAAAAAATAGCCGAAACGATCCTCTCAAAGAGTACATCGCAACTGTAGCGTCCTCGAGTCGATGAACTGAGAAATAAACTCACCATAGGGTTCCGTAACTTGTACGAGAGAAAAACCCACGCGGATTGTAAAACTCAACTCAGGATCCACAAAAGCGATCAGAAAGCACTCCGATAAGGATCCGAAAGATCCGATAAGAATCCAGGGCATTACACCATATGTCATGCCATGCAGCCTGTTCCTATAGCATGTTACACATGTTTTAAGTATAACATACTCTATAGCATGTTACACGGGTTTTTACTTAAACCAACTATAGCTTGTTACATCAGTTTTTCCATGTCCGTTACATAGTCTGTTATACTGATTTTACTGGATTTGAACATATCCTATCATACTAGTTTTTACAGCCTCAAATAATCATGTTTTAGCCCTAGTATATAACCTCTGTTACAATAGATACGTACATATTTTAAAAACCCAGAAAGTCCAGCCCTCAGGTGAATAGCGCCCCCAGCCAGGGCGCCAATTCCTAAAGAGGCGCCCCAAGCCAGGGCGCCATTTAATTGAAGACACTATGAAGTGTCGTCAATTCATTTTCCAGCAATTTCTAGAAATTATTAATCAACTCATTTAAAAATCTATATCTATTGAACTAAACCATAAGATTCCTGCATGAATATATTTCTGGGATCCTGATATTTTTCTCTACCCATCCATGTCCTTAATTCATGATTCGGAGAAACTCTGAAAATATGAACAATAACTTGTATCTCAGAATGTACCTCTCTGATGCGAAGCACGACTTACTTGAAAACGGCTCAATTGGTGACTCTCCGCAGTGACTTCAATTAATTGAAGACACTGCAGAGGGGCGCCAATTACTAGAACCCTTTACTTCAATTAGCGACACCCCCAGGTGACTTCAATTAAATGAAGTCACCTTGAGGAGGCGCCAATTCCATTTTTTAAAAAAAAATAAACATCGCATTAGAAATTTTATATCTCTCGAACTAAAACCCAACAATTTTGCATGAACATGATTCTGAACTCCCGAGAATTTTCTCTACCTATTCATATCCTTGCTTCCTATTTTTGAGAAATTTTTACGATATGAATAGTGTTTTGAGTCACAGAATGTACCTGCCCGGTGTAAATCACCTAAATTCAATTGACGTCCCAAGCCATGACTTCAATTCATTAAATGGCGACACCCCGGGAAGACTTCAATTCATTGAATAGCGACACCCCGGGAAGACTTCAATTCATTGAATAGCGACACCCCGGGAAGACTTCAATTCTTCAATTAGCGACACCCATAGGTGACTTCAATTAAATGAAGTCACTCTGAGGGGGCGCCATTTACCTTCTGTACATATATATTTTCTGAAAAATGAAAATTTTGAAAGAATAGCCAACCCCCAGACGCCAATTGATTGAAAGAGGGGCTAACCCCCAGGTGCCAATTGCTTGAAAGATGGGGTGACCCCAGACACCAATTGACTGAAAGAGGGGCTACCCCCAGGGCGCCAATTACCTGAAAGATTGGGTAACCCCCAGTCGCCAATTGACTGAAAGCCTGCCTAACCCCAAGGTGACAATTCAGTATTAGCAGTTTCTGATTCCTGATTTGTCTCGTGGTTTGTACTGACACGACCCTAAGTCATTTTCCTGCATATTATGAGTCATTGAACTCCATTCCATGAAAATCTACCTTGTGTATATCCTACAATGGCAACCCTTGAAATTCTATATTCGCTATAAATGAGAGTGGATGTCAAAAGTAATACATGAAATGATGTGCATATAGGGCCCGGTCTGGTCCTGGGAGGAGAACCCGAAGGTCCTTGTGCCCATGGGAGTTTATTGACCACGGTGTTTGGCATTGCACCGAAGTACTTGCTTGACTTGCTTGACTTGAGACACTCCACACATACTCTCTCTACTTGCTTGACTTGACTTGCGTGGCCCGGAACGGGCGATACTTGACTTGCGTGGCCCGAAAAAGGGCAAAATACTTGCTTGATTGAAATAGCCAATTCTATTGACACGTACGTGATATTACTTGCTTGAACACGAACTTTACTTGCTTGAACATGACTCTTACTTGCTTGTACATGAGTTCTTGCTTGCCTGAAAAGTGGCATCAACATCTATAAGTTCTTGATATCCTGCTTGACAAACACTTGAAATCCTGCGATACTCTCCTTATACAGTTCTTGATTTCTTATTATTCATCATGCATAGATTTACCGATATACCTGATTTTTCTTACTTGTACATCATGCATAGCTATACTGGTAATACATGTAACCTGTAAATCACTTAAAGATTGCTCGAACTTGAGATGTAATTCCTACTAGCGATTCGCTCATCCAATTGCTTCCTAACATTTTCAGGTAATTCGGATAGCCACATCCACCTAAATGGGAATGAGACCGAGTGAAGAGTGCTAGAGTCACCGATCATCTACTGCCAGCTAGTCGTGTCTTTTGATTTTCTTGAGTCCTTTTATGTATTTCTAGTTATATCATTTTAGTTGACTGAAGCTTGTTAAGGCTTGTAGCCTAGTATTTAGATTCGAATAAGGAATGTCATGGATTAGAATTTCCACCTTTTTGGTTATTTGGATAATTGTCATCTCGGACATTAGTATCATATTGGAAATAAATTTTTGGTTATGATTTAGATAAATTGCGCACTCTGTCTTTTGTCAAAAAAAAAATATGTAGACTGCTCTGATTGAATGGTTCTATATAAGCTGGCCACGACCTCGGGTATCTTCCGCGCTCGAGACGTGACACCTAAACACACTTCGGGAAAAGCACAACCACGTGAAAACACAATCATAACAAGAAAACAGTGGTATGAACACAAGCACAACATAAAATAACTAAAATTCGCACATACCTTCCACAAGGTGGGTACTACTAACTTTACCCGGTCAGGTGGCTTGCGCATACTCGCATCCCTATCTCGCTAGGATAGTGGACCACTGTAGAGATGGCTGGGATTGGGGTGGCCGCCATGGGCACTCGCATGTAATATGTCCGATCTGACCACACCTAAAACTCTCCAGCTCAACGTCATCCACAGTCCATGACCTGCCCACGTGAAACTCGCCACATCTTGAACACTATCCTGGCTGCTCATTCATACCATGTAGCAGTGGCCGAACCACTGGCTGTTGAATGGTCACTACTAAAATCTGCTCCTCCTGCTCTTGGCATCTCCTGCCAGGCCTGCTTCTTCTGAACAACCTGGTCATCCGATTGAACCTCGATCCCGAAGGGGAAGAACTCGTGCCAGGAGATGGAAAAGATGTCAATTCTGACTGCCTCTAAAATTGTTGGGGGACACACCGTTGTTGAATGGTCCTTAGCTGACCCTGGCTTGACTACCTGCATTGGCATGCTCTTGGGTCCTCAACCAATCCTCCTCTAAATCTGCCATGGCTTGATAGGCTGATTCCATATCTGCAACACGGGTCGCAATCACTGGATGTCTTAGTTCTTGCCTCAGACCTCTGACAAACTGCTGAGTCTTCAATCTCTCATCTGCCAAGATATGGGGTGCATAGCGACCTAACTCTATAAACCAAGATCAATACTGCATCATTGTCATTGTCATGTCCCAAACCGATAGCAGCGAAAACTTGCTCGGAACGTGACAGCGAAACAGTCATGACAATCAGAGCAACACAACCGACAATAAAAAGGCAACACCACTAAACACAAAGAGGCCATAATTAAGCAAAATTATACTTTTATTAATAACAATAACTTACAAATTTTGACTTGAATTACAATAATAGACTCAAATAAAAAGGAAAAGGAACGAGACTCTCGACTCTAACTAGACTCAAGAAAATAAGAAAAAGACTCGGGTCCCTAAAGCTCCAGGTGCACTTGATCACTCTTGCCCATTCCCCGTTGCATGCACTCCAGCTTCCAAATTACCTAAAAAATGTTAAAGAAATGAGGGCGAGCAAGAAGCTCAGTAGAATTTACATGCCAATCGCCAGGCAGAATTTAAGTAATTAACATTTTAATAGTGTGAAAAAGTACTATATGCATGAGTGGTACGAATCTATAAACAAGTAAATCCGAAAGACTTTAACCATAAATAGAGTCAGGCTCAACAGGAATAGAAAAGTTAAATAGATGAGATCAAGTATAGAAATTCAATTCAAGCAAGGCATAAGGAACAAGTATCATCAAGTGAAGCCATAAAGTCAAGCAAGCAAGTACTTTTCATGTATTCATGTCAAATGAATGTGTATGAATGTCTCATGTAGACGTGGAATGTCATAGACTTAACATGCAAGCAAGTATTTCGGTTCAATGTCACACCTTGTCATTACACTCCCCTGGGCAACTAGAACTTTCGGGTGCTCCTCCCAGGACTAGACCGGGCCCTTTATGGTGTGCTGGTATTGAGGGGTGGATCAGAGATCCCAAGTAAAAATATAGACATCCACATTATATTTTAATGGCCAAGGAATTCCAATATCAAGCTCATGTAATCAAGACAATCAAGCTAATTCAATGATCCGAGATTAAGATAGTAAGTCATTAAAGAAAATGACTTTGAAAGGATAATCAAGGTATAAGCTCATCAACTAAGAAGACTCAAGGACATAACCCTAAGAAGGGTCGAGGATGACAGGAAAATAGGAGTGAGAGGTTAGAATTAGGAATAAAATCCATAATTTCCACATCACAACCGCATAAACAGAATTTTGAGAAACTGGATTGAACATAGTCGGTTCGAGGGCCGCGACCTAAACACGTCCCATCATGCCGACGCAATCAAGCTTAAACACTCGATACACGGAAAACGGCATTGTGGGGTCATGGAATGAATGTGTCGTATTAGGTGGTCGCGTTCAATGAACGCATCCAGTCCACCAGACGCGTCAATGCTTGGACCGATAGGCTCACAAAAAATCGATCAGAACGTGGTCGTGGTAGCCACCGCGATGGTCATTAACGCAGTCAGGACCATGGCCGCGATCAAATCAGGGTCAAGAAGAACGCGGTCTCTGATCAGGCACGTTCTCAAACACAACCTAAACGTAGTTTGGAGACAGACCGCGTTCAAGATAGATATAGCAGGACTCAAACAGAACATCGTTCTATCATTCCAAAAGCTGGTCGAACCCTATCCTGCATAGTAGGATGCGGATTCCAGTGGTTTTGTAAGATTTTCGTGGTACAACCTGCTCGACATCCTAGTGGGAATCCCAGGCTCACGAAGACTCATGGAGGCCTTGATGAAGTAGTTCCAGTCTAACGGAAGGAATATCCGACTGAGAGTCCTAGCTTCACCAGGAATTAGGGTTTGTATAATACTACTAGAAACTAGTAACGCGATAGGTCCATTGCCATCGGGGTGACATGGCCTTCAAAAATTCCAATAAAAATCATACTTAGACCAACACATCAGAGGCTTTAAAGGGGGTGAATCGAATTCTTTACATTCATCTACATATTTTAGACATGGAGGAGCATGATCATATGTTGAAAAGACATGACAGTAGAATGGTAAGATCAATCGCAAGAGAAAAATCTCATTAGATCAAAATACGATTCTTAAAGGAATATTCAATGTTTCATAATAGTTACCTAACCAGTGGGTTGTTTAGTCGTCAAATTCATAGAAAACATGTTTTTTGGACTAAAAACCATGCAAGTTTGACAGATGGAAGACTTAGGGTTTCAGGTGAACCCTACATATAACGCGGTCATCATGGGAACCACCACCTGAATGCGGCATGCATGGCCACCACGATAAAAACATGTTCGAATAAAATTACCTACTTTTTAAATAAATAAATTTTATCAACGTTGTGAGCACGTCGTAGGAGGTGGACACTTACATAAAGGTGCGTCACCCAAGGAGGACACGTTAAGAATAAGAATAAAAATTAAAAGAAATAACTAATAGGATCGCGGTCTATTGGGGGTCCGCGATCTCGATGTGGTCCCTGTAAGGACTGCGATCTCATCCAGAACCCTTGTTCTAACAGAAAAACATAAAACGGTGACACCTCATCAATGCGGGCTAAAATACTCCCAATACATGCAATAAAAATTGGGGAAAAGTATACCAAACTAATCTAGACATGCAGATGATCATTTTGAATATAAGATTAGGAGTTTTGCCTAAGGAAACACATACCTTTAGCTCGCTCAAATGAAGAGGAAGAAAAGAACGATGATGACCCAACGCTCAACCAAAACTCGCCTCCTCCTCCACGAAGTACGCCCCTCTCACGCCCAACAGCTTCCCAACACCATCTGGTCGGCTAAGGAAGATTTGGGGTAGATTTTATAGGGTTTAGGGCTCCTAAGAGTCCCTATTAGGTCAAGGTTCCGAGGATAGCGCCCCCCTCTAAAAATAGAGGTTTCTATCCTAATCTAGCACCTCCAGCCCCTTTCTAACCCTCATTAGGCTAGGGTTTATCCAAGGAACGACCTCATCTTAATGGGCTAGGGTTTGGTTGTGGGATTAAGCCCAATTGATTAGGTTGTAACCCGTTAAACCCACTTAGAATTAGAGTTTCTGAAAATTACAAATTTTAGGCCTTTTATTCCCACTTAGCCTAATTAGGCCCATCTCTTAATAATAAAATTTTCCATTTTTACTATCCCATTACAATATTATGAAAATTTCCATTTTTACTTGGCCCATTTCATTATTGTTCAAATTTTCGTTATCCTTTTTCTTAAATTACAATTAATACAAAATTCCTATTTAGTTTATAATCATCAGATGGAATTATCCTTATTTTACTCAAGGAATTATATTTATTTGAGTATTACATTTATTCTAATTCTGGGTTGCTATAATTATGCCTCAAAATACTAAGTTCTCTTCATTATTATTTGAATTAAATTCATGGCATAGCAAATTTTTCATTCTTATTTATGTATTTTTGGCCCTTTTAAAATAGCTAAATAGCATTTAAATAAAGAGGATTATTAAAGTTATTAAATGCTAAGTTACTAGAAATTTGAATTTATATATAAATATATTTTAACCCATTCAAGTGAGTGGCTTTACTTTAATTAAATCATTTTTTAATCACTAGATCACTAATTTATTTCCCTTTTTATTTATTCACATACATTCTATCAAATTTGAATTTTAAGCAAAATTATTAGGCTTAATTCACAACATAATTTCATATATTTCTTTTTTCTCATTTTTCATTTCAAGTATATATTTTATTTTTTTATGTTAACCTTTATTAATTAACTAGGGATTATAGTCATATCTCCCTATGATAGCTCCATAAATTGGTACATCATCCTTGCTCTGACATGAGCCGGGCTAAAGGCACGCTCAAACACTGTGAGGAACTCCTGCCATGAAATCTGCCAGAGGGGGTAGGACTGGAAAGTCATTTCCCACTCCGAAATGCACCAAGAAAGAGCTGGACCCTGCAACTGATAGCTCGCCATCAAGACCTTCTCATCATCAGCACACTCCATAGACCGGAACACCCGTTCCACCGCATCAATCCATGATCTCGTTACATCAGGATCCGATTGGCCTTCAAATGTCGATGGGTGAAACTGCAGAAACTCTCGTAAAACACTGGCCACCACGCGACGAACTGCCCTCGCCAGCCTCTTGACCACGACGCTGCTAACTCATCTGCCACACGAAGAACTGATACATGTCGGCATAAAACTCGGCCTGACCCGGCACACCCGGGGCCGCTCCCTCTGGAGGAAA
The DNA here is from genome assembly GCA_022559845.1 of Amorphophallus konjac. Taxonomy (NCBI): domain Eukaryota; kingdom Viridiplantae; phylum Streptophyta; class Magnoliopsida; order Alismatales; family Araceae; genus Amorphophallus; species Amorphophallus konjac. Next base: position 251,924,296 of record CM040118.1, on the reverse strand, counting down.
AGACATGCCACCCAGTTCCTCTCTACTCAACTCCTTCTGAGCCCCTGCCAGCACCTTTGACAATGATCGGATCCGCCAACTCGATGCCATCTGACCCTTAACACAACACAGAAAACAAGGGGGGTGAATAAAACGAGACACCCTAAGCTAACTGCTGACTGTATTGGACTCCATGGACTCATAGACACTGCAATCTTTTCGAATTCCCATGCATTCCACAACCATGCTCTGACACCAACTGTAATGACCCAAGATCTGGATATCGAGTCAGACTCGATACCATTCGGATCCTACGCCACCACCCACGAGCTGGGAAGCTCAGAAGGGTTAATTGGGGTGTTGTGGTTATGCATAAAAATTCTAAACAATACTAGGAAATAAATCTACAAAAATAATCAACTATTCTAGCAGAAATAAAATTACATTTTATAATAATAACATAACTACAGAGTCTAGTCCACAAGTGCAGTCAACAAGAAAAGAAACATACATTGTCTCGGGACATACCCCGGCACTGGCGAGCTGGCTACTAAAGGTCCTCTGACCGAGACGCACCACCTCGAGGAGAAGCGCTGCACTTGAAAAAGTATGGAGTGATTCTCATCTCATTGGCTCAGTAGGGGTCCCACGGATCCCCACCACAACGAAGCGGTAAGCGGTAACAATAGTAACGGTAATAATAACAATAATAGCAATATAACATCGGTGGCCGGAACTAGAAGAATGGTAGACAGAGGAACCACAGAGCCTCTACGCTACCTTGACTCTCGTGGTTGGAACAACCCATCCTCATTGACGGAACCTCTAACAAGGCCACGCGGCTTAACTCTCGAGAGGACAACTAGACACAGGTAACCCTTGATCTCGAGCTAGAACTAGCAAAAGAACCAAACCATGCCCTCTACATAGGGCAACTCCAGCCCATCTGCCGTAAGGGCCATCGACAATGTTGTTGGTACGTCAACCTTACCGGCATAGGTTCTGGCACTCAAGTATACACAATAAGTCCATATGTGTCCACTGACGTCTTATACTGGGCCAAGGCCTCATATACGCACACACTACTCACACCCTAGTGTAAGACCCCAAATTATTTAATTGAGCCCAATATTTTTTTTATTAAGCTTTTATTAATTGAGAATAGAATTTTATTGAATTAATAATTGAATTTCGGATTTATTTATATTTAATTCGTTAGAAATAGTATAAGTGAAAATCCGACTACCTTATAAAAATCCATAAAAATAGTAAACAGGTTAAGGTCGATGTAGATAACAACTTTTCCTTCTGGCATTAAGCCATTCTAAATCCGTGGTAAGATCTATTTAGAGATTAAGCCCAAAAGTACACACTTTTTGACTCTTACCTAACCTTGGATTAAAACGTGAAATTCGACCTTAATACTCAACCAAATGATCTCAAATCAGTGGCAAATGGAAGGCCACAATGTAAGGAATATTTACCCTCAATCAATTTGAGGTAAACCTAGCCCTAAAACATGCTGCCGGCATAGCTTGGGTCGAGTCAAGGATTCCGGCGCCGTTTCTAAACACGTAACTTGTAGCACCGAATACTCCCAACTCCGAAGGCTCCAGAAGCTCCCTGACCTATATAAACGTAGCTTTTCAAGTCTATTTTCGTTTGGTGGCTGTGGGGTTCGCTGAAGTTTCAGATCCAAGAAGTTCTTGCTCGATTTGTGAAGGTGTGTCGGCAGGCCGTCAGCTTCCTTCTTCCTTCCTTGTTCCTTCAATTGAGGTAGGAATTCTCAACCAAATTTCGAACATGAATATAGAAAATTGTTCCTCTCGACGAGATCTATCCATTGGGACTGAAAGCCCCAATTTTATCAGGTATCTAAGGAGATATCGTGGGTTTTCTTAGGTGCTGTCAAGCTGTTCTTCATTCTAGGGTTTCGAGTTCTCTCTTCAATTTGAGGTAGGTTTAACAGGCCAAACTCTAATTAACTTATATGATGAAATCAGCATGTTATCAGCTTTCATTTAACGTAGAAAGCCCCAATTTTAATTGAGCATGCTTGGAGAATTTTGATTTTTAGTGAGAGCATGTCTAGAACTTAATTTATTTTATGACCCTTAGAGTTAGAGCTTGATTACGGGCTGATTTCGAGTTAGATAACTTGATCCACATATAGCTTATAATGCATGGTTGGATTCAGCATCAAGTCTGATTTCTTTTGACACCAAAAGCCCCAAATTCCGTTGTGTATGTTGGGAGAATTTTAAGATTTAGTAACAGCATGTCAAGGATTAGGTCTTCATGTGATCTTCATAGAATATGTTAAGATTTAATTGATTTCTGTTGGAATTAGTGTTTCAAATCACTTGTTTTATGACCCTAGTATGTATATTAATAATCTTAGATCATGTGGTTAAGATCCCAACTCAATTGGATCTCAATTGGGTGAGTTTATGCGTTTTCCGGAGCAAAGGCCGTTTCTGTTCTTGCAGGGGTCGACCCCTGGGGTCGACCCATTTTCTGGGTATTCTGGCAGGCCCAAGGGTCGACCCCTGGGGTCGACCCATCCTGCCCCTGCAAGGGGTCGACCCCTGGGGTCGACCCATCTGCAGAAAGTGTGGGGGTCGACCCTTGGGGTCGACCCATCTTCAGAAATACCCATCCAGCAGGCAGACCCCAGTTTTGCAGGGGTCGACCCCAGGGGTCGACCCATGCACCAGAAACCCGGTTTTCATCCTTTTGCGACCCGTGGATCGATCCGGATCATTAGGGGATCGACCTAATTAACTTAGACCTATTGAAAAGTATATTCTGGGAGAACCAGTGACCTATTCAGGAACCTTATGATTTCAAATTGTTTTAGTTCCTATGTTCTATCATGATGTAAAAACATGTCATTCATCATCTTAATTGCAATATATACAATGGTTAAATAGAAACCCACATAATTAGTGGTTAATGGTGTAACTAAATCTCTGTTAATACATACTATTTCCTTTCTGTACAAGCTTGTTCCTTTACCTTATCACCTTGAATTAGCTTTTTGGCAATTGTCTTAATGCAAATGATAATGGATAATCTTTGATATATTAACTTGGTGATTAGGATTAAATGGATTGTTAAGTTACTGTTTTAGTCACTATTACTCCAGTAGAATGTATTACTTACACACTTGAACGGTATACTGTCAGCCGTTCTTTCTTGACCCCACAGACCAAGCTTTGGTCCAGTTCTTGTAATACGGCACCGGAGTGACCGTATCAACCGAGTTTTTGTTTGGAATCCAAGGACATGTTAGTCCTTAAATCTCATACTCTTGACAGAAATTCCTCTGATTGATTGGCCATTAAAAATTGACTGAATGTCTGGACGTGTGGGACTTTGGGCCCATAAAAATAAATGCCATCGCATCATAAGGGCCCGGTCTGGTCCTGGGGAGAGAGTCTGAAAAATTATTGAGCCCATGGGATGCTAATGACATGGTGGGGCATTACACCGAAATACTTGCTTGCTTGTTGCGTCTATGACAAACATCTCTTATTACTTGTTACTTGTTACTTGATCGCGAATGAACTTATATTACTTGCTTGTGGCCAATTCCTTACTACTGTCTCTTGTTATATCTCCTGTTATAAATTCTTGTACTTGTTATCTTGTTAATTCTTGACATCACATATTTCTTGACCTTGCAAGATCTTGTTATTACGTTGTTTCATTATATCGTTATCGTCATTTCTTTCTTTCTTAGTATTGCATATGAAAATGTAATTAACTTGTTAATCACGTAAATTGCCTATTATTTCCTACTGAGCGTCAGCTCATAGTTGTGTTTTCCCCCCTTTCCAGGCTTTTCAGGTGACGCGCTTACCGATGGGGAAGGGCAGGAGTGATGTCATGAGTGTGTCAGTTCTAGTGTGTTAGCAGTGTGTTATCTTGCTTTCAGTTGTGTTTTGGAGAGCATTTAGTTTCAGTTATGATTATTGAGTTTTAGTGGTTGTTATTCCAGTTGTAATAAGTTGAATTTGAGGTTATTGTATCAGTTGTGGTTGGTTATTGATCATTTAGTATTTCCATCTTGTAGCACTTGTGTATTGTTTTAGATAGATCTCTCTCTTGTCAGCTGGTTCACGACTGTACGTCCCGATATTCCGCGTCGGGGCGTGACAGTTTAGTTGGTATCAGAGCCCTAGGTTTCACATTCCTAGGTTTCCTAAGTTTTAGATTTTCTTGCATTGCATCCCAATAACCGGTATATCAAAAGTTGTTGTCCGAACATTAGGCTATGCCTATCGGGAAGATCGCACACTTGCGCGAGTGGTCTTCGGACCGATTACCTCCGCCAGGTACCGAGTTTTTGGTCGTGTCTAGGTGCATTAGATCCCTAACCTTGTAAAAGTCTAGGACCTGACCTGGTGAGAATGGGTAGAAACTTGGGTTAAGATCATTTCTTAATCGTGTAATTATTTATCTTGATTAAACCTAAGTAATCTATTTCTCGTGTAGATGGCAGCCGATCGTGCTGAATGGAGGAACCTACAGCGCACGGTTCAAGGCCTTACTCAGGCCCTTCAACAGGTAGCTCAGGCAGGAGCAGCACAGCATGGCACCGGTGATCTATACTGGAACTTCTGCGGAATGAAACCGCCTAGATTCGCTGGTTCGACTAACCCCGACCAAGCCGAGCACTGGCTAGATGAGATGAGGAGAATCTTTGAAGTTATGCAATGCACCAACCAGGAGCGTGTCCTTTTGTCCACATTTCAACTGGAACGTGATGCACGTACTTGGTGGGATTCTATCAAGGCGACTCTGGGTGACCGGCAGGTTACGTGGGAAGAGTTCGAGGAATTCTTTAACAACAAGTATTTTTCTGATAGAGTGCAAGAGAAGAAAGTGGCGGAGTTCGCGGCCCTGAAATAGCGAGGTTTGTCCATGGCAGAGTATGAGGCTCAATTTGCACGGCTTTCTCGATATGCTACACATCTTATTTCCACCGAGAGAATGAAGGCGAAGCGTTTTCTCAATGGTCTGAAACTACATTATATTAATCAACTAGTACCGTTGGAGATTTCCACTTATTCCGAGATGGTAAGGAAAGCGCAAGTTCTAGAGGATACTCTTGAGATGACGGAGAGGATCCGTGGCACAGGCATGAAGAAGGAATGACCTACGGGTTCCGGAAGTGTCAAACCCGGGTATATCAAGAAGAGGCCCACGAGTGGGTCGAGTTCGTGGACCGGAGCAAGATCATGGAAGGGAAAGATTCTGAAGTATGAAGATAAGAAGCCTGGCCCTATCGTTCCATACATGGGCGTTTCCAAGTTTTGTAATAATCCTGGTCACAGGGTGGAGGATTGCTGGCGCAAGCTAGGCGCATGTCTGCGATGTGGAAGCAAGGAGCACCGTATCTCTGATTGCCCTCGTATGTCTGAGCAAGCTACCCCGGTAAAACCGCAAGTCTTCAAGAAACCACAAGTCAAGCTCCAAGCTCTGTATGCAGAAGAAGTGGAAACAGCCGAGGATGGTGGACTCGTCGAAGGTACACTTATTATACTCGACAAGCCAGCATTTGTTCTTTTCGATACTGGTGCAACACATTCATTTATTTCTCGGAGATTTGCTAAGTCTTTAGCTGTGAAACCTGTTTTGATGAATTCTCCGTTAGAGATTTCAACCCCTATTGGCACTATCCAGTATTTCTATCCCTCTAGTGCGGTGATGATTGGTGAACAGAACTTACTAGCAGATTTAGTCTACATGGACATGAAGGATTATGATGTAATCCTAGGAGCAGATTGGTTGGCTCGATATGAGGCCAATGTTCACTGCAGTTCTAGCTCGGTGTCTTTTACTAGGCACCCGAGACTTTCTTTTGTGGGTGTTAAGCATCACAACTCTGTGTCACTTATTTCGGCTCTCCGAGCTGATAAGCTGATGAGACGTGGATGTGAGGCTTTTCTGGCCTTTGTCTGTGCAACCCCAGAGCAGCAGATTGAGATCAAGGACATTCCTGTTGTCCGAGATTTTCCTAATGTCTTTCCATAGGAACTACCAGGACTTCCGCCTGAGCGGGAAGTTATCTTTTCTATTGATCTTATTCCTTGCACATCCCCTATTTCTAAGGCTCCTTATCGTATGTCTCCTGCGGAACTGAGAGAGTTAAAGCAACAGTTGATGGAATTACTCGAGAAGGGTTTCATTCGTCCTAGTACTTCTCCGTGGGGAGCCCCTGTATTATTCGTCGGGAAGAAAGATGGTTCGATGAGGTTGTGCATTGATTATCGGCAAATAAACCAGCAGACTGTCAAGAACAAATATCCCTTGCCGAGGATTGACGAGTTATTTGACCAGATAGCAGGAGCTCAATATTTCTCTAAGATCGATCTTCGATCTGGATATCACCAGTTGCGGATTAAGGAAGAGGATATCTATAAATCAGCTTTCCGCAGCAGGTATGGTCATTTTGAATTTGTCGTTATGCCTTTTGGTCTAACGAATGCTCCAGCAGCTTTCATGCAGTTGATGAACAATGCATTTCGGCCCTATCTTGATCAATGGGTCGTGGTCTTTATTGATGACATCTTGATTTATTCCAAGAGTGAAGTGGAGCATGCTGAACATCTGAGGATGGCATTGCAATTATTGAGAGATCATCAGCTTTATGCCAAGTTCAGTAAGTGTGAATTCTGGCTGCATGAGGTGTCCTTTCTAGGACATATCATTACGAAGAACGGTATTTCTGTTGATCCTTCGAAGGTCGAGGCAGTGAAGAATTGGGAACAGCCTACCAGTGTGACAGAAGTTAGAAGTTTTCTAGGCTTGGCAGATTATTATCGAAGATTTATTCAAGATTTCTCTAAGATTGCGGTACCTATGACAAGATTAACCCACAAGGAGAACAAGTTTGATTGGTCAGATGATTATCAGCGAAGCTTTCAGACTCTGAAGGAGTGTTTGACTACTGCACCTGTTTTGGCTTTACCTTCTGGTGAAGGAGGATTTGTTGTTTATACTGATGCTTCAGGTATTGGCTTAGGCTGTGTACTCATGCAGCATGGGAAGGTGATTGCCTATTCCTCTAGGCAGTTGAGGAAGCACGAAGAGAATTATCCTGTTCATGATTTAGAACTTGCTGCAGTCGTGTTTGCTTTGAAGATATGGAGGCATTACTTGTATGGAGAAACCTTAACAGTGTTTTCAGATCATAAGAGTTTGAAGTATTTATTTTCTCAGAAGGAACTCAACATGAGGCAGCGGAGATGGTTGGAGTACTTGAAAGACTTCGATTTCCCGATTGAGTATCATCCTGGCAAAGGTAATGTTGTGGCAGATGCATTAAGCCGGAAGCCGGTAGCTAGATTGTCAAGTCTCATGTTACAAGAATGGAGATTGTTGGAATAATTATCTAGTCTGGATCTTAATATTGACAATGATCGGGTCTTGATTGCTCAGATTCAACTTAAACCTGAATTATTGATAGAGATCAAGTCCTTGCAAGATAATGATCCCGAGTTGGTAGAGATCAAGGGAAGCTTGAGCAGCAGACCTGACTTCATGTTGGCTGATGATGGTATATTATTATTTAAAGGCAGAACTTGTGTCCTGGATGAGGCTACAATAAAGAATAAAATTCTCGAGGAAGCTCATAGATCCAGATATACCATTCATCCTGGAGGCACTAAGATGTACCGAGATTTGAAAAGGTCCTTTTGGTGGCCGAATATGAAAAGAGAAGTTGCAGATTTTATGAGTAGATGCTTGGTATGTCAGCAAGTTAAGGCCGAACATTTCAGACCGGCAGGGAAACTGAAACCACTCGACATACCCCAATGGAAGTGGGAAAGCATTGGCATGGATTTCATTATGGGTCTACCTAGGACTCGTGGTGGATTTGATGCGATATGGGTGATTGTCGATCGATTGACAAAGTCGGCTCATTTCTTACCAATTAAGTCCAAGTGGACGATTGATGTATTGGCTGCTTTGTATATAAAGGAAGTGGTGAGATTGCATGGTATTCCAGTGAATATAGTATCTGATCGAGACCCCAGATTTACTTCACATTTCTGGAAGGGACTGCAAGAGTCTTTGGGTACTCGTCTGAATTTCAGTACTGCTTTTCATCCACAGACAAATGGACAGACTGAAAGAACCAATCAGATAGTGGAAGATATGCTGCGAGCTTGCATGATTGATTTCGGTGGTAATTGGAGTGAGCATTTGGCATTAATTGAATTCGCCTACAATAATAGCTATCAGTATAGTATTCAGATGGCTCCTTTTGAAGCACTATATGGTAGAAGTTGTCGTTCCCCGTTGTGTTGGGACGAGGTAGGTGAGAAACAGTGGCTTGGACCAGATCTTGTTTCGGAATCATCACAGAACATCCGTATTATCCGAGACCGGTTACACGTAGCCCAGTCAAGACAGAAGAGTTATGCCGACAACAGGAGAAGAGCATTGGAATTTCAGGTTGGCGAGCATGTGTTCTTAAAGGTCTCTCCGATGAGAGGGATACGAAGATTTGGCATTCATGGCAAGCTGAGTCCGAGGTACATTGGTCCATTCGAGATTCTAGATAGAGTGGGAGAGGTGGCATACAGACTGGCTTTACCACTGCATTTGTCTGGCGTACACAATGTTTTCCATGTGTCTATATTACGGAAATATGTGTACGACCCCACTCATATCATTCAGCAGGTGGATTTGGAGTTGAAGGAAGATTTGACCTATGAGGAAAGACCTGTCAAGATTCTGGACCGGAAGCAATAGCAACTCCGGAATCGTTCTATACCGATGGTCAAGATTCAGTGGAGTCGGCGTGGGACCGAAGAAGCTACATGGGAGTCTGAAGAGACTATGCGGAAGCGGTATCCCGACCTATTCTAGGTGAGCGATCTTTTTTTTCTACTCTCAATTTTGGTGCAGTGAATTTGGAAGACCAAATTCCTTTAAGTAGGGGAGGGTGTAAGACCCCAAATTATTTAATTGAGCCCAATATTTTTTTTATTAAGCTTTTATTAATTGAGAATAGAATTTTATTGAATTAATAATTGAATTTCGGATTTATTTATATTTAATTCGTTAGAAATAGTATAAGTGAAAATCCGACTACCTTATAAAAATCCATGAAAATGGTAAACAGGTTAAGGTCGATGTAGATAACAACTTTTCCTTCTGGCATTAAGCCATTCTAAATCCGTGGTAAAATCTATTTAGAGATTAAGCCCAAAAGTACACACTTTTTGACTCTTACCTAACCTTGGATTAAAACGTGAAATTCGACCTTAATACTCAACCAAATGATCTCAAATCAGTGGCAAATGGAAGGCCACAATGTAAGGAACATTTACCCTCAATCAATTTGAGGTAAACCTAGCCCTAAAACGTGCTGCCGACATAGCTTGGGTCGAGTCAAGGATTCCGGCGCCGTTTCTAAACACGTAACTTGCAGCACCGAATACTCCCAACTCCGAAGGCTCCAGAAGCTCCATGACCTATACAAATGTAGCTCTTCAAGTCTATTTTCGTTTGGTGGCTGTGGGGTTCACTGAAGTTTCAGATCCAAGAAGTTCTTGCTCGATTTGTGAAGGTGTGTCGGCAGGCCGTCGGCTTCCTTCTTCCTTCCTTGTTCCTTCAATTGAGGTAGGAATTCTCAACCAAATTTTAAACATGAATATAGCAAATTGTTCCTCTCGACGAGATCTATCCATTGGGACTGAAAGCCCCAATTTTTATCAGGTATCTAAGGAGATATCGTGGGTTTTCTTAGGTGCTATCAAGCTGTTCTTCATTCTAGGGTTTCGAGTTCTCTCTTCAATTTGAGGTAGGTTTAACAGGCCAAACTCTAATTAACTTATATGATGAAATTAGCATGTTATTAGCTTTCATTTAACGTAGAAAGCCACAATTTTAATTGAGCATGCTTGGAGAATTTCGATTTTTAGTGAGAGCATGTCTAGAACTTAATTTATTTTGTGACCCTTAGAGTTAGAGCTTGATTACGGGCTGATTTCGAGTTAGATAACTTGATCCACATATAGCTTATAATACATGGTTGGATTCAGCATCAAGTCAGCTTTCTTTTGACACCAAAAGCCCCAAATTCCGTTGTGTATGTTGGGAGAATTTTAAGATTTAGTAACAGCATGTCAAGGATTAGGTCTTCATGTGATCTTCATAGAATAGGTTAAGATTTAATTATTTTCTGTTGGAATTAGTGTTTCAAATCGCTTGTTTTATGACCCTGGTATGTATATTAATAATCTTAGATCATGTGGTTAAGATCCCAACTCAATTGGACCTCAATTGGGTGAGTTTATGCATTTTCCGGAGCAAAGGCCGTTTCTGTTCTTGCAGGGGTCGACCCCTGGGGTCGACCCATTTTCTGGGTATTCTGGCAGGCCCGAGGGTCGACCCCTGGGGTCGACCCATCCTGCCCCTGCAAGGGGTCGACCCCTGGGGTCGACCCATCTGCAGAAAGTGTGGGGGTCGACCCTTGGGGTCGACCCATCTTCAGAAATTATGGGGGTCGATCCCAGGGGTCGACCCATCCAGCAGGCAGACCCCAGTTTTGCAGGGGTCGACCCCAGGGGTCGACCCATGCACCAGAAACCCGGTTTTCATCGTTTTGCAACCCGTGGATCGATCCGGATCATTAGGGGATCGACCTAATTAACTTAGACCTATTGAAAAGTATATTCTGGAAGAACCAGTGACCTATTCATGAACCTTATGATTTCAAATTATTTTAGTTCCTATGTTCTATCATGATGTAAAAACATGCCATTCATCATCTTAATTGCAATATATACAATGGTTAAATAGAAACCCACATAATTAGTGGTTAATGGTGTAACTAAATCTCTGTTAATACATGCTATTTCCTTCTTGTACAAGCTTGTTCCTTTACCTTATCACCTTGAATTAGCTTTTTGGCAATTGTCTTAATGCAAATGATAATGGATAATCTTTGATATATTAACTTGGTGATTAGGATTAAATGGATTGTTAAGTTACTGTTTTAGTCACTATTACTCCAGTAGAATGTATTACTTACACACTTGAACGGTGTACTGTCAGCCGTTCTTTCTTGACCCCACGGACCAAGCTTTGGTCCAGTTCTTGTAATACGGCTCCGGAGTGACCGTATCAACCGAGTTTTTGTTTGGAATCCAAGGACATGTTAGTCCTTAAATCTCATACTCTTGATAGAAATTCCTCTGATTGATTGGCCATTAAAAATTAACTGAATGTCTGGACGTGTGGGACTTTGGGCCCATAAAAATAAATGCCATCGCATCATAAGGGCCCGGTCTGGTCCTGGGGAGAGCGCCCGAAAAATTACTGAGCCCATGGGATGCTAATGACATGGTGGGGCATTACACCGAAATACTTGCTTGCTTGTTGCGTCTATGACAAACATCTCTTGTTACTTGTTACTTGTTACTTGTTACTTGTTACTTGATCGCGAATGAACTTATATTACTTGCTTGTGGCCAATTCCTTACTACTGTCTCTTGTTATATCTCCTGTTATAAATTCTTGTACTTGTTATCTTGTTAATTCTTGACATCACATATTTCTTGACCTTGCAAGATCTTGTTATTACGTTGTTTCATTATATCGTTATCGTCATTTCTTTCTTTCTTAGTATTGCATATGAAAATGTAATTAACTTGTTAATCACGTAAATTGCTTGTTATTTCCTACTGAGCGTCAGCTCATAGTTGTGTTTTCCCCCCTTTCCAGGCTTTTCAGGTGACGCGCTTACCGACGGGGAAGGGCAGGAGTGATGTCATGAGTGTGTCAGTTCTAGTGTGTTAGCAGTGTGTTATCTTGCTTTCAGTTGTGTTTTGGAGAGCATTTAGTTTCAGTTATGATTATTGAGTTTTAGTGGTTGTTATTCCAGTTGTAATAAGTTGAATTTGAGGTTATTGTATCAGTTGTGGTTGGTTATTGATCATTTAGTATTTCCATCTTGTAGCACTTGTGTATTGTTTTAGATAGATCTCTCTCTTGTCAGCTCGTTCACGACTGTACGTCCCGATATTCCGCGTCGGGGCGTGACACCCTGGTCTCGGTAGGAGCAAAGGAGACACTCACACACATCACACCCTAAGACTGGCTATGATCCGTGCCTCTGCACCCAACAGCACGGCCGTGTCCTACATCCTGACATGGGGTACGTGCCACTGCACCCAACAACAATGTACACTTGTCCTAACCAAAGTACATACGCTCAGACAATCTTGCCTCTACAAGGAACGTTGCACACACAAGGCACTCTCGCCCGGTCTGATCATGACATGCCCTCTAAGCAGTGTAACTGTAAAACACTAACCTCTGTGTTCTCATGGGAATCCTGAGAATATGCGCACACATGCACCTGAACCACAGGGAACCTCAGAACAACCCTACCAGCAACTGATGACTCATCTAAGGGCGGATGATGGAAACTCAAGAACATCCACATACTCATATGAGAATACTTAGCCGCGATCACAGCACTCACACAAGAATACCTTCCGCGGTCACAGAACTCTCGTGGGGACATTCATCTTTGATAGCCCAATTACACGGAATAACTACCCACACTACACAAATCACACAGGTATGGCCCACTCTAATCATACGGGAATGGCAGGACACATGGAATCATGTAGACACACATTCCGCGAAGCCACGTCCAACACGGACACCCCGGGAAACAATACGGCGGAACACGGCACCCTCGGGCTCAAGGGGACTGGGCGGCCAATCCCCTGGCCACCCAGAGGTTGGGCGGTGACATCTTGGGCTGCCCAAAGGGCTGGGAGTCCAACCCCCTAGCCCCCCACCCTGGGCAATGACAGACCTGGGTGGCCATCCCTTTGGCCTCCTAGACTGTGGGCTACAGGGACAGAAAAAGGGAGTAAGGCGGCCAGGCTCTTGGCCGCCTACAATCCTGGGAGGCCCAACCCCTGGCCGCCCAGAAGACCTGGGTGGCCGAGCCCTTGGCCGCCCAGCTCTGGACGCAACGACCACCTCCGTGGCCGCCTCCTGTTGGGTTTCGTAGAAAACGTCAAACTCCATGCTGAGTTCGATCCCACGCCCCATTCGTCATGGGACGAACGGGAAAAAATAGGGGGAATCTATCCCTGGGCATTCCTACATCTGGGAAACCGCAATCAAACCACAAATTGAGGCCTAGATCGGCCGAAATCTGCCGCTCTTCCCTGAACATGCATATACCCCAAAATAAGAATTACTCCCGCTCTCGGCCTCACTGTGGCATGGAATCATGGGAAAAACACGCGGGAAGAGTAGGGATCCATTCCCCTACCTTTTTGAAGCGTTAAACCACCGAAACCTTGAAGAATCGCTGATCCGCCCCACACGGTCGGCTCCCATGACCGCAACCGCCTCCGCCTCACCATTCCACATGCTCCTCACCTTCGTCCTCGTCGCACGCCGCCACGGCCACTCCGCCCCGAACTTCCCTACCGTCGTCAGCCGCCGGAGGTGAGAATGGGGGAGGGGAAAGAGAGACGGGAGAGTGAGGGTGAGGGTGAGACGCGAGAGAGATGAGAGAACGGAGGGGGAGAGAGGGGGCTTAAATAGGATTTTAATTTTTATTTTATAATATATTTTTTCATTTCATTTAGGAAAATCACACAAACTCCAGAAAAACCCAGAAAAATATATTTTGCCTCAAAAAATTTCTAGGAAAAAGCATAGCCACTCAACGCGCTGCTATAGACCCAAACTAATCCACATAAACACCATCTAAGGGTTTGAAATTTCAATATTAAAGTCTAAACCCCACCCGGACTCGATCTGCAACCTGTAAAAACACGATCCAAAATCTGGGGACGTTACAGAGAAGATGTAGTATATGCTCACAATGCAATAAAAGACATACAATCGGAGGCCAATCATACCGGTAAGGGGGTTGAGAAGGGGAATGGCCGAGACTTTCGACCATCCACCTTCCCTATGTTTTGGGTCTCTTTAAAAAAGATCGAGGATAACTATAATGCATGCAATACAGGGCAAATGAAGGAGAATATAGGCAAATGAATTAAAATTTAGTAGGGAAGGAAATAAGGAGAAGAAGGATGCGGTTCGCCCATCAACCAGCAGAAGGTGGCCAGGTCACTGACCATTCAGGGATGGTAGGCGACCAAAACGATGGTCGCCATCTGTAGAGGTGGCCTCCTCTGACGTTAGACGCAAGCTCTCTCCCATGGATGAAGCTTGGCTACGGGGTGGAGGTGAGGAAGGGTTCTTCGAGCTCTCACCGCCTCCTGGGCTTGCCCAAAACTGCCAACCTCTCCCAAAAAATGTCTCCCCCTCGACCTTTCAGTTCGAGAGAGCCTTTTGTATCTGGTTAGATTTTCCCTCCGTGACAAATCATTTGAAAATCGACTTGGATCCAGGTGAAAGGGATTCGAACCAATCTAGGGACAAGACGTGCAAGGCTACATGCGCTTTGACTCCCCGGAGTGGAGAGGTTGCAGAGGATGTGCCCAAAGTGGGCAGAAGCATGGAAATGTGCGCTGACGAATGGTTATCAAAAGGCGGCCAAGTCGATGACCGTTTAACGGGGGACTAGGCGGCCACGGATGTGATTGCCTTGGGTCCTGGGTGGCCAAGAGTCTGGCCGCTTTGGAATTTGAGTGGCCAGTACCCTGGTCGTTGTTGGCCCAGACCAGAGTAAAACAAGAAGGGGGGGTTGAATTGTTTAACTCCCAAATCGCACAAATAAAATGAAACTTAAATGAATTATCAATTTGATATGAAATTAGATGAACTTGGATAAGTAAAGTTCTCTGCTATACTCTGCTCCATCTATCTCTGCTATACTTTGGTTAGATTGGTCGACCGACCCTTGCCTCTTGGTCGACCGAACTCCTGCGGAAAGCAATAAAGTTCTGGTACGAGGCGGAGGTGAAGGTCCGAAGACCCAACTCACACATAGTAAGAGCTTCCAGGTGGACATAATCCACCTTTCCTCTTCACATCATTTGATATACCAGATACGCAGTTAAGCTCAAATGTGCTCAAGCAATTCAGATTGAAGAATATTCAATAGTCAACAACCTAATTACACACTACTCAAGATTTTCAATTCCATTCAACCATTAAGCAAATTCATCACAGTAGGCTAGGTAAATAACAAATCAAGTTTTAGAATCAATACCTAAGTTGAGTAGGCATCACCATATGCCATCAATCATACTTGCTTAGCAATAGCCTTGAAAGAGGCCAACAGTTCATTGAAGCTATTGTCATGAGATATACTTGCAGAAGGATGAGTTAAATTCATAATTTCAAGTCATTCATTCAAAGACTCCCCCTTACTAGGTGCATGAATTTCATAATTGACATTTTGACAGAATATCATGCATCCTATGACTTATATGACCAAATGCCTCATGGTACCAGGCAGAGACACATTCTCACGCATGGTGATTGATTTCAGACAAGAATGACCTGCCCTTCCTCAAGTCACCATTTTATATACCATGAAGTCATACAATGATGATCAGATAAATGCAGTGCAATCTCATAAGAAAAATAGATTTTTCATGATCTTTATGAATGGAAATTCAGTTAAATCAAATTTCAGTTATTCAAGGAGAATTCAGAAATTTAATTTCAAAACCTGTGCCTTGAGCAGCTATTATTTTCCAAGCTTTCCACTTGGCCTCAAGGCATCCCTGCAGTAAAATTCTCATTTCACAGTTTTGGGTACCCAAATCTTCTTGGGTCCCAGATGATTAGTTGCACCTCTTGTGGGTGCTCTCCATGTTTTCTGGGCAACCATATCATCAAAATTCATTAAAGCATAGCCATGCATAGTATGCCCAAAATTCCCACAGTAGTGACAACTAACAAAAGACTTTGCATTCTTCTTAATAGGATAAGCATGGAATCTCTGTGGGTTGGCAAAAATATAATTATTTTTAACATGGAAGATCTTTCTTCTATTTGCTTGCCAACATTGTGACACATGGTGTCCTTGCTTTCCACAAGAATGACAAACAGAAGGTTTCCCATTTGAAAACATTTTTGGCTTCACACAAGCATTTGTCCATTTAATTGCCCTTAATTCATCATTTTTCAAACTAAAACAATTATTCATCCCGTGACCGAACTTTTCACAATGAAAGCAATGAACCTTAGTTTTGTTGACAACATAGTTTCTATCATAAGCATGAGAATTTTCAGATGTTCCTTTTCTATTCGAAGACTTTCTTAACTTTTTAGAATCATTCATTTTCTTGCATGCTCTCAATTCATCAGATTTCATAACAAAACAATCATACATCATATGACCAATTTTGCCACAATAAAAACATGAAATTTTCCTTGTGGATGCATGTGTGTGTGCAACATGATTGTGCTTCCTAGCATTTATATTAGTACAAGCAGAATTGATTTTCAGCTTTGAGTTTTGATTCAAGTTCTGCTTAACATCATATTTTTGGATTTTCTTGATAGCATGCTGAACCGGGTGAGCGTTTGAGGTACTAGCTATATCCGAACTCGAGACAAAATATGTATACAATTTATTTTCAAAGTTCTTTTTATTCACCGGATTATAGCCAAATCCCTCTCTTTGAAAATTAACCTTTGTTCCCAAAATTTTATCTAGGTTGTCTTTTCCCTTGATAAATTTAGACAATGAATCATTCAAGTCACTGATTTCTTTTTCAAAGGATGCAATGTGCAACTCATAACTAGTAATTTCTTGTTCACTGCAAACAACACTTTCATTCAACACTCTAGTTGCAGTCTTATAACTTTCAAGTTCTTGTTCTAGCACATGCAATTTTTCAGATTCATCAACAACCAAACTTTTTCCCTTTTCAAATGCATGCAATTTTTCAGATATGGTTGTATTCAGATGTTTCAGCTTTGCATTCTCTTTTCTCACATATGAGAAGGTTTCTTCATGCTTTTGTATATCGATCAATAAGGATTCATTTTGAGTTTTGAGTTCTAAGCATTTATCACATGAAGAATTTTCATGAAAGGATTTTTCAATATTTTGCAAACTACTTTCAAAGAAGGAAACGTTAATCAACATCGCATTGTTTTCCTTTATGAGTTCTTCATTTTCATTCACAAGATTCTTACTCATAGTTTCCTTTTCACGAAGTTTTTCAATTTCAGAACACTTGTCACAAGAATCATTTTCATGCAAAGTGTTTTCAGACTTCTTTTTAATTTTTCTATTTTCAGCCTTGACCTTCTTATATTTATCAACCAACTCTTCATAAGCATTCATCAATTCTTCATAAATAAATTCATCTGCATCATCAGAATCAGAATTTACCTTTGAACTTTCCTCACTTGATTTATCATGCTTGTCGGCCATCAAGCACTCGGTGTCCTTCTTTCCTTCATAGTCCTCGATCAAGCATTTTAATATTTCCTTGGCCATCCTGCATGAGGAGACAAGTGAAAATTTGTGAAGATCAATTGAACTTCTAAAAATATTAAGGAGTATAGAATTATCTTTGTTTCTCTTCATATGCTCGTCAGTCCACTTAGATTCATCATTAGGCAACCCATATGAATCATACATAACAAAATCTCAGAGTTTGGGATCAATGGTTCTAACATAACGATTCATGTGCCCAAGCCATTCAGTGAAATTTGAACCATTAAAACAAGGAGGAAGAGAAGACAAATAACTATTAGACATGATGCTAATAAAAAGCTCACCGAGGGATCTCTCTATAGGTCGTGAGACCTCAAGAAAATAGAGCTGTGACTCTAATACCAAGTGTTGGCCCCAGGTAGGCGAGCAGATAAGAAGGGGGGTTGAATTATCCCCCACGCGATATGGTAAATTAAAATCTTAACTATGCAGAATTAACAAGTTTAACGAGATTGAAGAAATTAAACTAAGCAAGGTAAACTTAGTTCTCTCAATCTCACCGAGCTTACACGTTCAAGTAAATGGATTTAATAATGAAACACACAACCATCAAGGCAAACCATAAGACACGGGATTTTTAAGGTGATTCGGGACCACGACGGGCTCCCTACGTCCACCCCTCATCGAACCGGTGAGGCTTCACTCAGGGATAAATCCCCAACACAGAGCAATGCTCCAACTCACATGCAGGACGACGCCTGCACACACACACGGGGACATGCCCCAACACACACACAGAGACGGAGTCTCTGACAAGATCCGATAGCGGATCTACACACACACACACACGATCTGTAATAATCGCAGCACAATAAACCCACAACCGTACGCAGACGGTTCACACACACTCTTTCTTAGTTCAGAAAAATCAAGACAAATATCCAAAATATAAGACATGAGGAACATCACAAACAACAGATAGAAGATTTAGAAATAATCCCCCTTGATCTCCAATGGACGGTTGATCATGTTCTTTGAAGCTCAAGTCGGACGGAGAACGGATCGACACGATTTCAGCATCCTCTTGATCGTCTCTTCATTCCGCTCCTCCTTTTCTTCTTCCACAAACCTCAAAAATGACTTGAAGGAGATGATATCGGATCTTCTTGTGTAGCTCCACTCCTTTTCCCTCTTCTTCACCTGCAAGATAGAAAGAATAAGCTCATTAGGGTTCCTCCTCACTCAAATTCGGAGCTCTCACATATGTATATATAAGAGAGACCATAAGACCACTATAGCCCTTCTAGAATCCTCCAAAAGACCCCCAATAGGTCTACCAAGAACCCAGGGGCATATGGGGTAAGTTTAGAACCCAAATGAATTGAGTTTAGTGGGTTTCGGACTCAATTCGTAAGGACGCTCGCCGTATTCGGTCGACCGAAATTGGCTGTCGGTCGACCGGACTGTAAACTTTTCAGATTGGCCTGCACTACCTATTTCGATCGACCGAAATCCCAGGGTCAGTCGACCGAACTCTGCTCCATCTGTCTCTGCTATACTCTGGCTAGATTGATCGACCGACCCTTGCCTCTTGGTCGACCAAACTCCTGTAGAATTGAAAGCAATAAAACAAGGAAAATTAATTAGATATCAAGCTCATTTGATCAAGTAGAGGAGGCATGAAGTATACTCATGAAAAACACATTATTTAAACACATGATTTTAAGTGCATGATAGCCCAGACCAGAGTAAAACAAGAAGGGGGGGTTGAATTGTTTAACTCCCAAATCGCACAAACAAAATGAAACTTAAACGAATTATCAATTTGATATGAAATTAGATGAGCTTGGATAAGTAAAGTTCTCTGCTATACTCTGCTCCATCTGTCTCTGCTATACTTTGGTTAGATTGGTCGACCGACCCTTGCCTCTTGGTCGATTTAACTCCTGTAAAAAGTAATAAAACAAGGAAAATTAATTAGATATCAAGCTCATTTGATCAAGTAAAGGAGGCATGAAGTATACTCATGAAAAACACATGATTTAAAGTGCATGACAACACTTTGAACACTCAATTATCACACCATAGAAACAAGATCATATGGCTATGCAATTTATGCATTACATGTGAGCAACTAGGAATCGAAATCCACATGAGTTAAATGAAAGATCTGAACACTTGTTATCTTTACAAATCCAAGGATGAAATACGTTGGCATGATGCTTAGAGAGCATGGGGTCGACTCCATCCCTTGATGGGTCGACTCTATGAAAAGGCATGAAGGCCCATGCTTGAGTTCAACATGTGAAAACAAGCTCCATACAAGTGTGAGAGTATGATTCAACTCATTTATGCCAAGGTTTGCATGAGGTATTCATAACATATATCTAACTCAAAAACCCTTTGAAGAACATGCATGAAATACATTCACGACACTTAAGAACTCATGACTAATATGCACAACAACGAAAACCATGAATGAAGTGCATTAAGAAAAACTACGTGAAATGCACATGGTGAGGTCGATGCTATGAGAAAACAGGAATATTACCAATGGTCCTTGACAGATTAGACATGACATATACCACATGTTTTAGATTGTAGATAGCAAGGTGCCTATCCACACGTTTGCTTTACCTTCCAAGGGACCACCATGAGTTTTGATCCTACAATTCAAGATAGTCAAAGTTAATACATCATGAGTTGTACAAAGACTTTGTTCATTCATTAAAGGCTTTGAAACCTCTATTGACAACCCATGTTTTTTCAACCAAAAACATCTTCTTATAGCCATGCATCCAAAAGCAACTTCCTATAGCCATGCATTTAAACAACATGTATGAGCCTCAAAATGCATGAAAGAAATGCATGTAAATCACATGAACAATTTGATCATTCTTCTCAAAGTTCAATCATAGCATGAGCTAGATGGCATACACTTTGCAGTCCATCCATGCAACATGTACAAGCATCATTTAACCCATTTACCATCTCAACTATTAGACAATCAAGAACACAATGGCTCAATGAGACACAAGCAAGGGGTCGACTCCATGGATCACAAGTTCATGTAACAAGTCTTCTAGATTCTAAATTGAATCAAATGAATCATGGCAATGAACATGAATGCACACTCATGCATAAAGTTTAGTTATCATCCATGAACATGAATGCACACTCATACATAAAGTTTAGTTATCATCAAAAACATATGCAAGGCACCCAACAGAGTAACCAGGCATTCACATTTGCATTAACCAAAACCACATACAGTATTTCTTGGAGTCCAAGACTCCATAAAAATCTCACACACAAATACACACATGTTTTGTTATCGTCAAAACCATTATGCCAAAATCAATGTGAGAAACTCAACAATCTCCCCCTTTTTGATGATGCGAAGCTTTCATTTGGCAAAACTGAACTCATCAAAACTCAACCTTCATTCAGCAGAACTGAACTCATCAAAATTGAACCTTTATTCAGCAGAACTGAAACTCATCAAAATTGAACCTTCATTCAGCAGAACTGAAACTCATCAAAACTGAACTTGCATAGATTGAAACAAGTTGGCACTTTAACAAGCACAAGAAAACAACTGTTCTGATTTGGCATTGAAAAAATTTGATATCAAGTTAACAAAACTATGAACTCTCTTCTATGGACAATTATTCACGCATTATTGACAAGCTAAAATGGACTCATTAAAACCTAAACTCCTAGACTAAGACCTAAATGACCTTATTTTCTGACTCAAAATGCTACTCAAAACTCTTTCCACTCAGAAGCTAGAAGCTAAGCACACAAGATCTCTCCCCCTTTGTCATCAACAAAAACCAGACCAAAGGGGGTGAATGCAATGAAGTAAGAATCAAGCATGCAAGCATTCATTATAGACAAGCATTTATTATAGACAATCAAGATAGAAGACCATTAGAAAGTGGGTTAAGAGAAGTGCAATTGATTCAAAAATGAGGAGAGTTTCATGAATCATAACTAAAAGAGCTGTCCACATACAAATAGTTCGTACAACCATGTATATAGTCAAATTCACAATATACGCTCAGAACAAATACTCCGTGAAGTGCATGTGCACAAAGGTGTGCAATGAATGTTAAACATAAGAATATGCTGAATTTCGAAATAACACTTAATGATTTCTTGCCTCTCTATATTTTCATTTTAGATCCTCAACTATTGGTAGCTTCGCACAGTACCCTTTTTTGTTCTTATGAAATGGACTTCATCGTTTGACGCGAGTTTTCTCATGTGTCTCAATGGGGATTCCAGGTTACTAGGATTCGTCACTTATTGTAATTTTTCTGTAGAATTTTATTTCACTATTTGACGCGAGTCTCCTCATTTGTTTCAGTGGGGATTCCCGGTTACTTGGATTCACATTCCACTTATTCATAATTTGATGGGGCAGGCAACTTTTTCCTCATGATTACTCTAAATGTCCATGTAGAGATTCAAGTATGTAGTAAAGTGTTAGAAAGAATTTCCTATATTCTTACGGTTAAAAGACATTGAACACAAGTTTTTCAATGTGTGGGGAGTTTTGTTTCAAGTGTATGCTGTGAATTATGCTAGAGACATGAGTATTTCTCCTCTTGAGTATATGCACTCACCATACTAGGCTTCTCCCCTTAGTATATGACATGTAACGCACCTAGTTTGAATCATTGCAGCATTTATTTATCAAGGTGAATCTGGTCTTAGAACATTCAAGAAATGTCTTTGTAAGCTATGTACATACAAGCATGAAAGGAATTAGTAATATATTCATGCAAAGTGATTTCTGGTACGAGGCAGAGTATTTATTCACGCATAGTGAAAGTTTCCAGCTGGACCTAATCCAACCTTCCACAAATCAACATTTTAATTATATACCAGAAAATCATGACATGCAAGCACTCAAGAATCAAAGTATGCATGAGATTTTATTCATATTCACAATGTATGCAAGATCCAATATATGCAAAAGGTGTGAATGATATGCAAAAATACCAATGAAATGTCATGAACTTTCTAACTATCTAACATGCAAATCCCAAACTCTCTTCTTATGTTTGTAAATTTTTCTTCATTCAGAGGTTTTGTAAAAATATCAGCCAATTGATTATTTGTATCTACAAAGGCTAATTCAAAATCACCTTTATTAATGTGATCCCTTATGAAATGATGTCTTATTTCAATAAGTTTCGTTCTAGAATGTTGAACTGGATTTTTTGACAAGTTAATAGCAGAAGTGTTATCACATAAGATTGGAGTGTTTTTTAAAGTTATGCCAAAATCAATGACTTGCTGTTGGATCCAGAGTATCTGGGTTGCACAACTGCCTGCAGCCACATACTCAACTTCAGCAGTTGATAATGCCACAGAATGTTGTTTCTTTGAGGCCCATGAGACCATGCAGCCCCCTAGAAACTAGCAATAACCGCTTGTACTCTTTCAATCCATTTACATCCTACATAATCAGAATCAGTATAAGCTACTAAATCAATTGAAGAACATTTGGGAAACCAAAGACCAAGATCAATAGAATCAATCAAATATCAAAAAATTCTCTTTAAGGCAGACATGTGTGACTCTTTCGGCTTAGCTTGAAATCGTGCCCATAAACAAACACTGAATTGTATGTCTAGCCTACTTGCAGTTAAGTATAACAATGACCCAATCATTCCTCTAAAAAAATTTTGATTAGCAATTTTACCTTTCTCATCCTTGTCTAATTTAAGAGATGTTGACATTGGTGTGGGTTGTGGCTTGGCACCTTCAAATTCATACTTCTTGAGAAGTTCTTGGGTGTATTTCTTTTGGTTGATGAAGATTCCATCTTCCAGTTGCTTGATCTGCAAATCCAAGAAAAAATTCAGCTCTTCCATTAAGCTCATCTCGAATTCCCCCTAAATCAATTTAGTAAATTTTTCATTCAGTTCATTGTTTGTGGCTCCAAAAATTATATCATCCACATAGACTTGAACAACAAGAATATATTCATTACAAGACTTTGTAAATAAAGTTTGGTCTATATTACCTCGTTTGAAGCCATTTTCAATTAAAAAGGAACTTAACCTATCATACCATGCTCTGGGGGCCTGTTTTAAACCATATAAAGCTTTATCTAACTTGTACACGTGGTTCGGAAATTTATGATCTTCAAACCCCGGCGGTTGCTCCACGTATACATCTTCTTTTACAAACCCGTTCAGGAACGCACTCTTGACATCCATTTGATATAGCTTTATATCCCTGGAACAAGCATAAGCAATAAGAATTCTTACTACCTCTAACCTAGCCACAGGAGCAAATGATTCATCAAAATCAATACCAAATTCTTGGTTGTAGCCTTTGGCTACCAACCTGGCCTTATTCCTAATTATCACCCCTTCTTCACTAAGTTTGTTTCGGAAAACCCACTTAATTCTAATAACATGGTGATCCTTAGGTCGAGGCATAAGGAACCACACCCTGTTCCTTTGGAATTGGTGTAGTTCTTGCATGGCCAAAAATCAAGAATTGTTAATTAAGGCTTCATCTATAGTTTTGGGCTCAAAATGTGAAATTAATGCTAAATTATCAAAATATTCAACTTCCCTGATTGCAGCCCTTGTTTTTGCTCCTTCTTCCACGCTTGCAATGACATTTTCTTGAGGATGATCTTTGAGGAACGTCCATTGGCGTGGTAGCTCCTGTTGTGGTGCCTCTTGTGCTTGTTCTTCTTGGTTTTCTTCATTTTGAATCGCTTGTGCCACTCCTTGTCCATCTGTCTCACCTCTTCCTTTTTCTTCCTCACCAGTCACAAGAAAATTTTCTCTTTCATTAGAATTTCTAGATGTGAACTCATCTACTATCACATGGGGATTTTCTTCTACCCCAAGAGTTCTCAAATTATATACACAATAAGACCTAGAATTCATAGAATACCTAAGGAAAATTCCTTTGTCACTTTTTTGATTAAAATTTTCAAGATTCTCTTTACCATTATTCAAAATATAACATGTTGAACCAAATGAATTCAAGTGAGAAATATTTGACTTCTTACCTTTGTACAACTCGTATGGAGTTCTTCTAAGTATGGGTCTTACCATGACCCGATTTGTGATGTAGCATGCCGTATTCACTGTCTCGGCCCAGAAATACCTTGGTAGACCATTCTCCGCGAACATTGTCCATGCCATCTCCACAAGTGTTCTATTTTTCCTTTCCACGACTCCGTTTTGTTGTGGGGTTCTTGGTGCTGAAAAACTATGTTTGAGCCCCTATTTCCTGCAAAATTCATCAAAGTCATGGTTATCAAATTCTTTGCCATGATCACTTCGAATGGTTTTGATGTGATACCCTTTTTCATTTTGAAATTTCTTGCAAAAATCTTTGAACTCCTGCAATGCTTTATTCTTGTGAGTAAGAAATAAGACCCATGAATATTAAGAAAAATCATCAACTATAATAAATCCATACAGTTTCCCTCGAAGACTGTGTGTCCTGGTGGGTCCAAACAAATCTAAGTGAAGGAGTTCTAGATGCCTTTGAGTTGAAACGATATTTTTGCAAAAGAAATCCTAGTTTGTTTCCTTTTATTACATGCTTCACATATTTTATTGATTTCAAAATTCAATTTGGGCAATCGTCTAACCAATTCTTTTCTAGACAGTTTTGAAAGAACATTAAAACTAGCATGGCCTAACCGGCGGTGCCATAACCAAGCATCATCTGATTTATTAGCAACTAGGCAAAGAATTTCTTTAACTATATCATCAAAATCAATGGTATAAGTGTTATTATCTCTAATGCAAATGAATTTTATTTCATTTGTATTTTTGTCTATAATTGAGTAATGAGAAATTTCAAAAATTACCTTGTGAACTTTGTCACATAACTGACTAATGCTGAGTAAATTGTGATGCACGCCTTTGATAAGCAGAACATTATCAATAGAGTGATCTGAATTCATACCTATTCTGCCACTGCTTCCACCTTAGAAGGATCGACAGCAATACCTTCCTTTGAAATAATATGGCCGAGGAATGAGACTTCCTTTAGCCAGAACTCACACTTACTAAGCTTTGCATAGAGTTTGTGTTCTCTTAGTGTTTATAAGGCTATCCTCAAGTGCTCTTCATGTTTTTCCTGAGACTTGGAATATATAAGGATGTCATCAATGAAGATGACCACAAACTGGTCAAGATAAGGCTGGAAGACATTATTCATCAGTTGCATGAATGCTGCTGGGGCATTAGTTAACCCGAACGGCATTACCATAAATTCATAGTGGCCATAGCGGCTTCGAAAAGTAGTCTTGTGTATGTCTTCATCCTTGATCTTGAGTTCATGATAACCCGACCTGAGGTCGATCTTGGAGAAATATTCTGCTCTTGAAAGCTGATCAAAGAGTTCATCGATACGCGGCAACAGATACTTGTTCTTGATAGTAAGCTGATTCAGTCGCCGGTAATCGATACATAACCTGAGAGATCCATCTTTTGTTTTGACAAATAGAACTGGCGCACCCCAAGGGGATGTGCTAGGTCGAATGAATCCCTTGTCCAATAACTCCTGAAGTTGTTTCTTCAATTCCTTAAGTTCTGTGGGGGACATTGTGTAAGGAGCTATTGAAACAAGTGCTGCTCCGGGAAGAAGTTCAATGGAGAAGTTTACTTCCCTTTCGGGTGGTAAACTGGGTAGATCTGATGGAAATACATCAGGAAACTCATTTACGATAGGAATATCTTCTAAGATACTCTCCTTGGATTCGGTGATAGTTACAGAAGCAAGAAAGGCTTCACACCCTTGCAAGATAAGTTTGCAAGCGTGAAGAGATGAAATAATGGCAGGATGCTTCCTATATTTGATACCAAGGAAGAAAAATCTTGGAAGACCAGGTTTCCAAAAATAGATAATTCTATTTCGGCAATTAATGTAGGCATTGTGGTCCACTAGCCAATCCACACCTAGAATGGCATCGTAGCCCTCCATATCAAGGCATACGATGTTTGCAGGAAGATTGTGACCGTCTACTACCACCTCACTATTAGGATAATAGTTGGTAAGTTTAGTTCTAGGACCTAAAGGTGTAGTAATAGCAAGGTCTGAAGGTAAAGGAACTGATGAAATGGGCAAAGTCTTTACAAAAGCAGTGGATATAAAGGAATAAGAAGCACCAGTATCAAATAATACAAAAGCAGGATGGGAATAGATCTGGATAGTACCTTCCATTAGCCCGTCATTCGGGGGCACTTCTTCCTCTTCCAGAATAGCATTTAAACGAGCCTGACGCTTACGTCCACTCCCGGAAGATAGTTCCTTCATAAGGGGGCAATCCGGCATGCGGTGCTCCCTACTGCCGCAACGTAAACAAGCACCAAGGCACTTCTAACATTCTTCGATCGAATGACCGAACTTCTCACAAAAGGTACAGGCCGTGGCGACCTGCTTGTCTTCTTCCTTGACTTTCTTATTCTTGTGGTAGCCACTACCACTCCCGTTCTGGGATCTCTTCTTGCTATCACGGGATTTGTAAGGTTCCGTGATGTTGAATTTGCTTTTCTTATCACGCCGGTCAGACCTTCGGCTTGGTTCTTCGCCCTTTCATTTCAACTTCTCGACCTTCTCTAAGGTCCTTTCGCACAGATATGCCCGTTGGACCATCTCCGCATAAGTACGGATATTTTGAGTCTCGAGCTGCTGAATAAAATCGGGTCTTAACCCGTCCATAAACTGATTTGCTTTTAGTAAATCGGTACTGATCAGATGAGGAGCATATGGCGCCAGCCTGGAAAACTGAAGCTCATATTCTGCCACTGACAGCATACTCTGGCGTAAAGAAGTGAATTCCATAGCCTTCCGCTCCTTGACGTGCTCAGAAAAATATTTGGCACGGAATAGTATAAGAAAACATTCCCATGTATGGGGTGCATCTGCTGGCGATGCTGGAACCGACTTCCACCATATACGGGCATCCTTGTTAAGTTGAAAAGTGGCAAGGTGAACCTTCTCTTGATCCGCACATTGCATAACTTAAAATATACGGTTCATCTCATCAATCCAGTTTTCAGCTTCGTCTGTATTAGAAGAACCATAGAATCGTGGAGGATTTAGACTCCGAAAGTTACGATGTAAATCTCCAGCCCTTGCTCCTGCGCCAACTTGCGCCATAGTTTGTAAAGCCTGAGTAAGACTAGCGACGGTCTCTTACATTCCATTCCAGTCTACGCGATGAGCCATTATGATAAGAATAAGGTACCTGAGAAAAATAATGAATTTGTTAATTCTAAGGGGATGTTAATCTTAGAAATAATTCTAATGACTATCTCACCCCAGGTTCTACCCAATTTCTCTCACAGGTTGGGATTTTCTTTCCTAGTTCATAAGTATGGGTTCTTAAACCTTGGACATAACCTATGACATGACATTTTTCACTAAGTCCTTAGACTTAGGCTCTGATACCACCTTAACTGTCACACCCCGAGATTATGCAGCGGAAACAATCGAGAACGCGAACAGCCGGCATGGTAAGCCTCGAGCAAGCAATATAATCAGAGCACAATAACAATCACATAAAGTAACTGCACAATAATTTAATCAACCTTCACTTTTATTTCATATTAAATAACCATAAGTCAAGTACATAATATCCCACTTTCTTTCTAGACTCAAATAAAGACAAAATTACATAGACTCAATCTAGACATAATTTGACATTCTAAGTCTTCACTCAAGTCCATATATCCTTTAATCGCTCTCGGACCCATCACTGGAATGACCTGAATCCGAATCCGACCCACCGGTACTTCTTGAAACATTGAGAAAGTAGGTAATGAGCACACTTGCCAAGTAGGTATCTTCGCATCAACATGATTGGCAATGTTAAAGTAATTAATATCTTTTTCTCTAAAGAAAGAGATAAATCATGCAAATACGATCAAACATACGATTAAAACTTAAAGTAACAAAGTATAATCAAGCTTGAGATACGATAAATCAAGAGTATATCAAGAATGTTACTTTGGCCTTTTCATGAACAAGAATGTAACAAGAATGTACTAGCAAGTCATGTAACAAGCAAGAATGTACTCTTCACTTAGTAACAAGTACTTCGTGAATTTCTGTGGATATTTCACCTCACGAGCCGTGGATATTTTCGTGGATTACCGTGGACATTTCACTTATTTATAAAGAAAGTACTCCCAGCATAATGCGACGCCAGTAGCATCATACCCCATGGTTTAAATAGGATGTTCCCGACAATCAGCCGAGGGGACTAGCATAGAGCCCTTGAACACAATCAGTGCTCGAACTGCATCTTCAAGTATAAATCAAGCTACTTCCACATATAAAAATAATGTGGCCAAGAATGTACAATTTCAATGAATGTTTCATGAATAAGTATCCAAAAATAAGAGTGCTTCTATTGAGAACAAGATGTCAATAAACACATTAATAACTAGGTTACGCCGTGGAAATAAATCGGCAGCATAACGGTATATTTCTCAAGTCTCACAATTTACTTAGGTATTTTTGGAATAATATGACAGGTTCTAAATAATCAATTGGACTATGTAGGATCATAAGAATATTAACCCTTGGGTCAAACTTCGGGTCAACTGTACTCAGGGAAATAGCGGTCGTTTACTGGGCACTTTCTTGAATAAAGCGGTCTAGTTTTGGACCGTTAAGGACAAGACTGTTCGATATTTAAAATAGATTATCTGGAGTAGTTAGCGGCCAAATAAAGAACCGTCAAGGATCCTTTAGCGGTCTAGTAAAGGCCCGCTAGCAGACTCTAGCGGTCAACAATAAGGCCGCTAAGTTCCAGAAACATAAAACACCGGTATAAGTGCTTTCTAGACAATGGGTTTTAATGGTACAACCAACTCGGCGTCCTGATGGGAATCCCAGGCTCATAGAGCATTACGGAGACCTTGAAACATGATTTCCTAGTCCGTTGGAAGGAATATCCAAAGAAGAGGTTATCAAGTCCAAGATTGTGTACTTAATGTGCATAAGTGTAACTAATGGTCATATACCGAGATATATGCCATGAACTTATGAAATTGACTCTATAGATGAGAAAGAGATCATTAAAACAGCGATCAAGGAAAACCATGAATCATCTAACTTTAGAAACATGTATTTAATACAAAAGTATATGACTTTGGCAAGAAATTAACTTATGTTAAAAATAATCCTAAGTACAATAAAGAACATGAAATCACTATTATGAATCAGTAATTAAAACTCAGAGTAGTGAAATAACATTAAAACATGTTGGTATATAGTTAGCTAGGCTTATTTATAAGCTAGACGGACTGCTCTTGATTCAGTCTCGGGTTGACAGAAATCAGAACATTGGCGGTCTATATTAGAGCCGTTACAAGCGTTGGCGGTTTATCGTGGGGCCGCCAAAGGGACTTTAACGGTCTATTTCTTGTCCACCAGAGGTTTCATAAAAATCTGACTAGCGGTTTATCATAGGGCCGATGAACAGGGTTGGCGGTCGAAGATTAGGTCGCTAGAGCACATCTGACAGTAAATTAAATAAGAAGAACTAATGTTTAAAGTACATCATGTCTGGAAATCAACATATATTAACTTCTCTGTCATGATAGAATAAAGATTAGGCCAACAATATGTATAGGATTCATGTATTATGTCAAAGAGAATTAATTTAGTTCATTTAGGGCTAAGAAAGATGCATGGATGTATAGATCCTATTAAAACATGAAATTCTCCGTACACAATACATGAAATCAAGTGTAATAAGAGGGCTTTTAATCCTAAAATGATATTTTAGCCGTTCATGAGATGACCTACCTCTGGTAACACCTCTAGACTTTGAATTTCGGACTGGAAGTCAACCCTAGTTTTACAATTCCTGTGATAAATCAATAACTTCACGCCCGGATATTTCTTGATCCACTTGACCTAAGGACGTGAAATTTGGAGGGTAAGAAGAATATACTTAGGGAAATAAAAAGTTCTGAAGGCACTAATGCTAAATACCTCGTTCTGGATCCCTAATTTCCTGATCTTCACCACACCGTTGCACAGTTTCCTGAGTTGTTGATGCGGAACCAGCAACTTTGGGGGTTTTATCTACCTGATGGGATGATCTCCTAGCACGAAATTTTGAGGCAAGTTAGTCCTTAGTATTAGGAATAAAAACCTCAAAAGAACCTACCTGAAATAATACCTCCTTACCTTAGTTCCACGCGAGCCAAATGTAAGGGTCGCGCATGTGAAACCTAGAGTCTATTTATAGGGTTTGACTAGGGTTTCGTGGATTAGATCAATTCTAGAGACCCTAGTTGGTACTATTTCGACTTCTGAGAGTCCTTAAGATGTTTACTAATCCTCCCATCTCGGTCTCTTGGAAGATAAACGTTAAAAATCTAATCTTTTTGCTCTTTCTTCAACTAACGGAACTGACAGAATGTAGCGGTCTAAGATTGGACCGTCAATCTCCATATAGCGGTTTTACGATAGACCGCCATTATCATAGTGCGTCGATTTTAAATTTAATTCAAACTCTTTTACTCACTTATCCATTTAATTATCTTAAATAGGGGTATTTATCCCTTATATTCCGTGAATAAGATAATTAACCTTCTAGAATATGGGCCAAACTTTATGGGCTTGGTCTTTAAGTCTTTTGGGCTTATTTTAAATAGGTTAGGTCAATTAGTTATCACACTTGGGCCTTAATAATGATTTTATTGAACCCAAAAATTCATTTATTATCTATTTTGGTCTTTAAAAAATTCTTTTAAATTCTCAAAAAAAAATTAAATACTTCAAAAATATTCTATAAAATTTTTGGGGCATTACACCCTCCCCCACTTAAGAGAATTTGATCCCCAAATTCAATGTATGGATTATACGGAGAGTGTACTTACAGTTAAATAATTCTGAAAATCTTTTGCGCATAACTTCTTCGGTTTCCCATGTTTCTCCTGCTTTCATCCATTGGATCTTGACGACAGGAATTGTTTTATTCTGCAGTTGACGTACTTCTCGTTCAATAATCTTGACTGGCCTTTGCTCGTATGTTAAATCGTTTTAAATTTCCAAGTTGTCGTAAGTAATGACATGGAAAGGATCAGGAACATATTTCTTGAGCATTGAGACGTGAAATACATCATGGACTTCAGATAATTGAGGAGGTAAAGTAATTCGATAAGTCACTTCACCAACTCTTTCTAGAATTTTAAAAGGACCAATGAATCTTGGAGTAAGATTGCCCTTAATACCAAATCTTTGAATACCTCGACCTGGAGAAACCTTAAGAAATACATGATCTCCTACTTGAAACTCCAAGTCGCGCCTTCGTTTGTCAGCATACGATTTCTGCCTGTCTTGGGCCATATGAAGTCTTTCTCGAATAAGTTTAATCTTCTCGGTAGTATCCTTAATGATGTCGGGACCGAGAAATTGCATTTCTCCTATTTCATTCCAACAAATAGGCGAACGACAGCTTCTTCCATATAAAGCTTCAAATGGTGCCATTTGAATACTAGCTTGGTAGCTATAATTATATGCAAATTCTACTAGAGGCAAGTGATCATGCCAACTTCCTCCGAAGTCGATAGCACATGCCCTAAGCATATATTCCACCACTTGATTTATCCTTTCAGTTTGACCATCAGTTTGTGGATGGAATGTCGTGCTAAAATTCAGTCAGGTCTTTAAAGAATGTTGTAGACCCTTCCAGAATTGAGATGTAAATCGAGGATCTCGGTCAGATATGATGGTGACTGGGACACCGTGTAGTTTGATAATTTCTCTTATGTATAATGCTGCTAGAATATCCACAGACCATCGACTTTTTATTGGCAAAAAATGTGCAAACTTAGTCAATCGGTCTATGATTACCCATATACCCATCGTGTCAACCTCTTGTCTTAGGTAAACCCATGATGAAATCCATCCCTACACTTTCCCATTTCCATTCAGGAATATTTAAGGGGTGCAATTTACCTGCGGGTTTTAAATGTTCTGCCTTTACTTGCTGACAAGTGAGACAGCGGGACACGAAATCTGCCACTTCTCTTTTCATGTTAGGCCACCAGAAGTTCCTTTTAAGATCTTGATACATTTTTGTACCACCAGGATGAATGGTGTACTTAGAATTATGAGCTTCTTCCAGGATCAGTCTCTTAGTATCAACATGATCTGGTATACAAATTCAGCCCTTGAATAGCAACCTTCCATCATTGGCAATAGAGAAATCCAGCCTTTGCTCTATATTGGTTTTGATCTCCAACAATACTGGATCGTTGTCCTGCAGCTTGACCAGATCTTCTATTAATGTGGGTTGAGTTCGGATGTTGGCTACGAAACAATCTTCCTTCTTTATGTCAACATCTAAATTCAATTGGGCAAATTGAGGAATGAGATTTGTCATACTAATCATAAGACTCGATAGCTTTCCTATCAGTTTTCTGCTGAGTGCATCGGCTACAGCATTAGCCTTACTAGGATGATATTGGATAGCAAAATCAAAGTCTTTAAGGTATTCCAACCATCTGCTTTGCCTCATATTCAGCTCTTTTGCGAGAATAAATATTTCAAACTTTTGTGATCTAAATAGACCGTAAATTTCTCTCCATAAAGATAGTGACGCCAAATTTTTAAGGCAAATATAACAGCTACCAATTCTAAATCATGCACATGGTAATTTTCTTCGTGACGCTTCAACTGTCTTGAAGAATAACATATCACCTTCCCATTTTGCATAAGAACACACCATAAACTAATGCCAGATGCATCTGTGTAGACTTCAATTCCACCACCCTCAACGGGCAATGATAATACAGGGGCTGTCGTGAGATGTTTCTTAAGAGTTAGGAAACTCTTTTCACAGTCCTTCGACCATACAAAAGGATTTTCTTTTCTTGTAAGTCTTGTCAAAGGAACGGCAATCTTAAAAAAATCCTTAATAAACCTCTTGTAATACCCAGCTAGACCTAGAAAACTTCTTACTTCTGACACGGTCGTTGGCCGACTCCAGTTCTTAACAGCTTCCACCTTAGAAGGATCGACATCAATACCTTCCTTTAAAATAATATGGCTTAGGAATTAGACTTCCTTTAGCCAGAACTCGCACTTATTAAGCTTTGCATAGAGTTTGTGTTCTCTTAGTGTCTGTAAGGCAATCCTCAAGTGCTCTTCATGTTCTTCCTTAGTCTTGGAATATATAAGGATGTCATCAATGAAGACGACCACAAACTGGTCAAGATAAGGCTGGAAGACATTATTCATCAGTTGCATGAATGCTGTTGGGGCATTAGTTAACCTGAACGGCATTACCATAAATTCATAGTGGCCATAGCGGCTTCGAAAAGCAGTCTTGTGTATGTCTTCATCCTTGATCTTGAGTTGATGATAACCCGACCTGAGGTCGATCTTGGAGAAATATTCTGTTCTTGAAAGCTGATCAAAGAGTTCATCGATACGCGACAACGGATACTTGTTCATGATAGTAAGCTGATTCAGTCGCCGGTAATCGATACATAGCCTGAGATATCCATCTTTCTTTTTGACAAATAGAACTAGTGCACCCCAAGGGGATGTGCTAGGTCGAATGAATCCCTTGTCCAATAACTTCTGAAGCTGTTTCTTCAATTCCTTAAGTTCTGTGGGGGACATCATGTATGCTCCGGGATTGAGTTCAATGGAGAAGTTTACTTCCCTTTTGGGTGGTAAACTGGGTAGATCTGATGGAAATACATCAGGAAACTCATTTACGATAGGAATATCTTCTAAGATACTCTCCTTGGATTCGGTGATAATTACGGAAGCAAGAAAGGCTTCACACCCTTGCGAGATAAGTTTGCAAGTGTGAAGAGATGAAATAATGGCAGGATGCTTCCTATATTTGATACCAAGGAAGGAAAACCTTGGAAGACCAGATTTTTGAAAAGAGATAATTCTGTTTCGGCAATTAATGTAGGCATCGTGGTCCACTAGCCAATCCACACCTAGAATGGCATCGTAGCCCTTCATATCAAGGCATACGAGGTTTGCAGGAAGATTGTGACCTTCCACTACCACCTCACTATTAGGATAATAGTTGGTAAGTTTAGTTCCGGGACCTAAAGGTGTAGTAATAGCAAGGTCCGGAGGTAAAGGAACTGATGAAATGGGCAAAGTCTTTGCAAAAGCAGTGAATATAAAGGAATGAGAAGCACCAGTATCAAATAATACAAAAGCAGGATAAGAATAGATCTGGATAGTACCTTCCATTAGCCCGTCATTCGGGGGTGCTTCTTCCTCTTCCAGAATAGCATTTAAACGAGCTTGACGCTTACGTCCACTCCCGGAAGATAGTTCCTTCATAAGGGGGCAATCCGGCACGCGGTGCTCCCTGCTGCCGCAATGTAAACAAGCACCAAGGCGCTTCCAACATTTTTCGGCAGAATGACCGAACTTCTCACAAAAGGTACAGGCCGTGGCGACCTGCTTGTCTTCTTCCTTGACTTCCTTATTCTTGTGGTAGCCACTACCACTCCCGTTCCGGGATCTCTTCTTGCTATCATGGGATTTGTAAGGTTCCGTGACGCTGAATTTACTTTTCTTATCACGCCGATCAGACCTTTGGCTTGGTTCTTCGCCCTTTCCTTTCAACTTCTCGACCTTCTCTAAGGTCCTTTCGCACAGATATGCCCGTTGGACCATCTCCGCATAAGTACAGATATTTTGAGTCCTGAGCTGCTGAATAAAATCGGGTCTTAACCCGTCCATAAACCGATTTGCTTTTAGTAAATCGGCACTAATCAGATGAGGAGCATATGGCGCCAGCCTGGAAAATTGAAGCTCATATTCTGCCACTAACAGCATACCTGGCGTAAAGAAGCAAATTCCATAGCCTTCCGCTCCTTGACGTGCTCGGAAAAATATTTGGCACAGAATAGTATAAGAAAACCTTCCCATGTATGGGCTGCATCTGCTGGCGGTGCTAAAACCGACTTCCACCATATACGGGCATCCTTGTTAAGTTGAAAAGCGGCAATGCGAACCTTCTCTTGATCCGCACATTGCATACCTTCAAATATACTGTTCATCTCATCAATCCAGTTTTCAGCTTCGTCTGGATTAGAAGAACCATAGAATGTTGGGTTCGATGCAGTATTCAGAGGGGGGGTGAATGAATATAGCCCTTTAAAAATCTTTCGCCCAATTAAAATATGATGCTCACTAGAATTACTAGTTCGTAAACTAGACAAGCTTAAAAGCTAATAATCAGTTGCAGAGCAAAATAAGCACACAGTGAGATCACTAGAATGCTAACTAGGCTGATTTAGACAAAGAATTGCTCAACTAGAATTTCGCTCTCTTGACAAATTAAAACATTCTAAGAAGACTAATTAACTCTTCTTCTCAACCAAAAGCCAAACACATGGAGCGCCCCTATACATTCATCTAGCGGAAGCACAATAGAACAAAACAAACCACAATGCACAATGGGTTTTTAGGTGGTTCGGTCCAGTAGACCTACATCCACCCCACACTCAACCCGAGTGTGGATTACTGCTGCGCAACACAGCTTGCGTCCGCTGGGCAATACAGCTTAGCCTACAACCGCTGGGCCTCACAGCTTGCCGTCCAGTGGAATCCACCACTGCAACCGCTGGGGATTACAGCTTACCCGTCCAGTGGAAACCTCCACTGCCCGCTGAGCAACACAGCTTGCTGTCCAGAGGAGTCCTCCTCTGCAAACCGCTGGCTAACAGCTTGAAAGAAAATGTAAAATAGAAAAAAAAGACAAGATAACAGCATCGGAAAGCTGTAAACGTAAAGCACAATGTGGCTCTTAAAGAGCTGACTGGCCTGGATTTGATCCACGGCCAGTGTAGACTAATCTTCAGGCAGCTACTCTCCTCCTCTCTCGATTTCACTAATTCTTCACAGCATCTTTCTCTTCTGCTTCTTCTAATCTCTCACTCTCTGCTCTTCTCTTCTCTTCTCTTTTCTTTCTTCTTTTGTGCTGGATCGACAGCTTCTCTCCACTCTGCTTTTTCTTCTCTTTTTCTCCTTTTTCTCTTTTTCTGGATCGAAGGGCTTTCTGCTCTTCAGGCTTCTTCTCCGATCAACCTCCATCTGAAGACGAAGGCTTCATTATATACCAGCAGCAGCAGCAGCCAGGGCGCGTGTGGCTTCCACAGCTCTCGCCCTAAAAATTCGGACCACGTGGCAGCATCCTGGTTCACGAGCCAGCCACTTCGGATCACGTGCCCTTTATTAG
Source organism: Amorphophallus konjac (assembly GCA_022559845.1). NCBI lineage: Eukaryota > Viridiplantae > Streptophyta > Magnoliopsida > Alismatales > Araceae > Amorphophallus > Amorphophallus konjac. Next base: position 251,887,700 of record CM040118.1, on the reverse strand, counting down.
CACGCTCAGCAACTAGAGTCAGGTGGCGTTAACCCACTTGCTTAAAGGGGTTGACGCAGCCTTCAAGAACATTCTACCAGCAGAACTCTAGTCTGCTGCGTTGACTCCATCAGCCTGCTGCGTTGACGCATCTGTGATCCAGTGATCAAGTCTTCAACAGATGGGCGTGTTGCGTCGACATTATCAGCAATGGCGTTAACGCATTGATGCGTTCTAGTGAACAAAATAGCCTAGCCTTTTTAACTGCTGCGTCGACGCTTCCGACCCATGGCGTTGACGCAGTGAGGCATTCCAGTAGCCATTAGCCTCGTCTCTTTAGCTGTTGCGTCGACGCTGCTTAATTGAGGCGTTGACGCAGTGGAATAGCCTGTGAGGCTGAATGCTTCTTCAACTGCTGCGTCGACGCTGCTTGATAATGCGTTGACGCACCAGAGTAATCCACCAGCTTCTTTCTTGATTGTTTGAACTACTGCGTCCACGCCACTTGATCAAGGCGTTGACGCATTGGTGTGTTCCAGCAGCTGAAATTGGATGTCTTCAGCCCTCTTGCGTTAAAGGGTTCATTAGCCTCTTCAGTCCATGTCAGACAGATGAAACGAAGTCATTAGTTCTAAGTATATGCATTTCATTGTATAGACTTTGCTGTGAAGGCGAAAGCAATGTAAAGTATGCACAACGCAGTGTATAGACTTAATGAATACAAAGGCTTCATAAGCCTCAGATGAAGGCAGGCGCTGTGTAGACTTTGAACCAGTGTACAGACTTGTAAGCATGAGCCAATGAATAGACTTGAATATGTGAAAGCTACAGTGAATGAGTGTACACACTTGACCAGATCAAGGGCAATTCGGATGTACAGACTCTGAGGTTCAAAGCCAACGGCTGTACAGACTTAGCATATGAAGACTGATGCATGAACAGTAATGCTTAGACTTGCATGAGACGCTCGGATGTATAGACATGGAGACTTAGCCCATGCATAAGACGCTAAGTGAGACGGTCTAATGTATGGACTTAGTCTTCACAGCGAATAGAACACACAGAGGCTGTATAGACTTGGAAACCAATGCACACGGCTGACAGACATGAAGTGACTTGAATGAACATGATGTACAGACTTCAAAATACTATAGACAATGCAATGTACATACTTCCTATATGAGGGAGCAGTGTATAAGCATGCACAATGTACAGACATGCAAATCATTCATTCATTCCAGCACACTCATGCATTCTCCATAGAGTATATCAGTTATGCATTATACACATGCATTCTTCCACAGAATAGGTCAGATATATTCAAAACAATGTTATGACTCATTCATGTTGCTATCATTAAAATACCACATCATCAACAAGACACAGGGGGCACAACAATCTCCCCCTTTTTGATGATGGCAACATAATGAGTCACACTGACTCATCAAACTATTCTCCCCCTTTGACATAATCAAAAAGAAGGGAAATTGTTTGATAGTCAAATATAATGCACAGAAAAGCACATAAATGCAGAGAGTGACAATGAAACAGCTCTCTCCCTATCAACATGCAGGCTTGACTACTCCCCCCTTAGATGCAAAGAAACCATAACTTCCCTTGAAGTACAGGAATGAACTCTGGTTATCCAATGAATCAAGCTAAATTCTGCCATTACAGAATCAGAACTTATGGCAGAATAAGATGGAAGATTCCAACAGTGTGGAGAGTACAAAGATTGGTGATGGAAGATTTCAACAATATCACAAGATATCTCAATGAATAATCAGACTGAATCTGATCAGGCGATCTGGAAAATCTGATCATGAGGGATTTTAATGCATACATCACTTCAATAAGTCTTAAAAGATGTAGACTCTTCTCTCATAAAGGGTTATGAAGTGGCAACTTAACCAATCTGATTTAATTTTGATGTATACCAAATTTGTCAAATTAAACTCAATACTCATATCTGAATCCAAGTTTTAATAAAAGTGAACCAAATAGTCAGAAACTACTCAAAAACAATCATCTTTTATCTTACACATATGATCTCAATTGCACTTTTGAAAAATACACAGGTTAGTACTGAAGTTAAACACTTTTTCAAGAACATGAGTTGACAGATTTTTCAAGATAATTTTATATGAAGCATATTATATTTTTCTTGAGCAATTTAAGTTGATCAACACTTTTTTACATGAGGCACAACAAGTCTTAGTTGAAGTGACCCAGTTACTCAGTGTGATAACTGTCATTGCCTCTCATTTTGAGAGCAGAGTTAGCAATATGAGTGTCTTTTTACATGAGAAGACACCTTTATCAGAGGCCAGACACCCCAGCTACTCAACACAAATAAGTTATTGCTCTGTCAGGTTTTGTTTCACTAAATTTTTATCAGAGATAACTATGGCACCTCATGACATGAGTTGCTTTATTTCATTGATAAAGAACTCAGTTTCTCAGTGACCGAGTCATTGCTCTGAATTCACAATTTCTCATTTAGTCAACATTTTTCAAATTAATGTTTAACAACAATACACACTATATGCATCTTAACCAAAGAAGCCCTGAGTTCAAATTTTCAGATATCTGATGAGAGAGTCTAAGGTTTACATGAAACATGTGGTTAAAGTTTATTAAACATTATCATTCAGATATTTTCAATTCATTTAACTACAAATCTGAGAATACATTAATCTTATGTCAGTCTGATTCAGTGATAATTCTTAAACCTATATGATAGAAATTTCTATAATGTTCTCAGACTGAATTGCATGACATGCAGCTTAAGTTCCTCATATCAGAAAAATAAGTTTAGCTGACCAACAAATCAATAGTAGAACCAATTCAGTCACACCAGCTGAGAAGAGTGTGAAAGGTGAGTATAGGCTGGAATATAGACATATAGTATCATGAAGGGAGTTGAAAGAAACTCTTCTTTAACAGCTCAACAAATAGAAGGCAGAATCCTTTTTCAAGAGAGAGAAATATCATCAGATGAGAGTTGATCAATTTTTAGGCAAGAGGTGTTCAAGATGTGACAAACAAAACACCAATTCTAAGTGCTCCCCCTGTCTAGATGCAATTAAATTTCTTTTCAGGTTTTTCAACTCCACTACACTTCATATGCAACATTAGTCAAACTCCCCCTGACAAAGTGCATGAAATACAATTAATGAACTGCTCATGATTTTAGAATATGCTCAAGAAGAATAAATGCTTTGTTCAATCAGAGAGAGAATTTATCAAATGCATCATTTTCATTTCAAATTTTTCATCATATGATGCAACGCAGCCCTATTATGCATTGAAAAACATGCAGTCTACGACAATGGGCAAATGACAGTCATGCAAATGATGTATGCAAGTACTAGACACATGCATTGACTGTATGCACTAACTGACCTGTTCAAGCTTAGTCCAAGTATGTAATCAAGCATGCAATGCATTGACACCAGACACATGCATTGACTCTAAAAATGATTGTGCAGAGCATCTATCAGCCTATTTATTCAGTGCAATAATCAGTGAGAGAAGAGCATCAGATATATGCAAGGTAAAACTCAGTAGCTGAGTCTGGAATGCAGACTGATCAGCTAGACATGAAGAGATCATCAACAATCAATCAAGCAAATCAATATGAAACTCACAATTTTCATGCTCACAATTTCAGATAATGGAATTTAAGCATAGAGTTTTGGAACTGACCTGAATTGTGCTATCATGGGGTTTTCATCCTTGAGTGCCTTGGTTAACCCCTTTTATTTCTCCCACCAAGGCACACCTGCAACATATCAATCAATATGATCTTGCAGGGACCCAAGAGGTCTTGGGTCCTGAATTACCCCTATCAAGTGCTCTAAATAATTTCTTAGCAATATTGTCATCAAATTCCATCAGTTTACACTCAAACATTGAATGTCCAATTTTTCCACAATAATAACATGAAGCCACGGAATTTTTGTTTTTATTCTTCATGTTAGCAGAAACATGATGCCCATGTGCATGCATATGAGTATGAAAATTATGTGTATGAGCATGAGTATTCCTTTTATTGACTTGAAAATTTTTCTTTCCATGCTCAGCCAGCCGACAGTTGGCAGCTTTGTGGCCTAGCTTACCACATTCAAAATATGCAAAATTTTTCTTTATATCTCTCAAGTTATTTCTAGCAGAATTATAGAAAGTAGGGAATTTGACAGATTTAGAGTTTAATCTATTTCCCTGAGCATGCCAGCAATCTTTGACTGCATGCCCATGCTTACCACATTCAAAGCATTTAAGATGCTTTCTTCTTGATTCATTTTTACCCCAATGATTTCCTGACCAGCACTCATTAGCCTTATGCCCAGGCTTGTTGCAAGTGAAACAAATGATATGCTGATTGAATTTGAGTTTGTTTCTTTTGTACTCATGATGATTTGGGGTGTATCTGGCATGCATTCTGTCATCAGATTTCAAGGCATAGCACTCATTCATTAAATGACCATACCTACTACAATAATAGCATGAAGCATCAGATTTCCTAGGGGCATGGTTTCTATCAGATGAATTCACAGATGCATGTGAATGAGTACAAGAAGCATGAGCATTTTGCATTGACCCATCAGATTCAGCAGAGCTAACAAATTTCAGAGTATAACCAGAATTATTCTTTGCCCTTTTTGTTTGACTCTTTCTTGTCAATTTCTGATTATCCTCAACAGGTTTTGTTTGTTTTTCAATTTTCTGAGCTTTAAACTGAAAGACAGATTTTGAAGGTGACTTCTGATTTTCATTTTGTTTTGTGGATTGCCTTGAAGTACCAGCTACATCAGTGCTTTGAACAAAAGTTGTATATAGCTGGTTTTTAGTGATTTTCTTAACATCAGAACAGTAATTTGTTCCCCCTTCAGAATTATCATCCTTCCTCTTCCCAACAGTTTTCATTTTTCCTTTAATCTTGGCAGACTCAATAGCTGAATTTTCCAGATTATGAATTTTATCTTCCAAGCTAGCAATGTGAAGTTCATAACTGGCTATTTCCTGTTCACTGCAATTAACACATTCGCTTAGAACTTGGTTTGCAGTTTTATACTTCTCAATTTCTTGTTCTAGACTGTTCAAAATTTCTGAATTTCCATCATAGACAGCTTTTCCTTTTTCTATAGTGAGAAGTCTTTCAGACAAGCCAGTGTTTAACCACTTTAGTTTTTCAACTTCAGCTTTTAATTCAGTATTTTCTTCCTCAAGATTTTTATCCTGAATTTCATTATTAGCACATCTCTCTCTTCCAGACATGTGCTCCAATTTTTCAATCAGTTCATCTTCTCTTTCTTCTGCTTTAATTTTTTCAGCGAGCAGATTTTTGTGATCATCTTTAAGTGAGGCAATTTGTTTATTTAGCCATTCATTCTCACTAAAGAGATCTTCATTACGTTCTCTTAAAGATGAGCATGTTTTACAATTTGATTTAGCAGAAGAGGACTGTGAAACCTCATTGATTTCATTCATTCTGACCATAAGAGTTTTATTCTTCTTTTGAAGATCTTCATTCTCCAATTTCATTTTGTCCAATTCAGAATTAACTTCAGTGAGTTCCTGCATGCCTTTTAGATGCTCCTTTTTCTTATCATTCAACTGATTCTCTATTTCTGACAGTTTATCCAACCATGTTTGTTTTTCAAATTTTAGAGAATTATTTTGTTTCTTAAGATTCTGAACATCTAGCATGCAAGCATCATAAGACTTTTTCATATTTGGACAGTTTTCACATGAATCTTTCAGATTTATTCTATCACATTTCTTTTTCAATTTTTTATTTTCAGATTTCAATTTCTTGGAAACTTCTAACAAGTTTTCATATATCTCTATCAATTCATCGAAAGAGTATCCTTCTGATTCAGAACTTACCTCGGATGAAGTTTCATCATCAGCATTTCTATGATCAGCCATTAAGCACTTGCTGTGATTCCTGATTAGCTTCAGTTTATCCAAAATGTCTTTGGCAGACCTGCAAGATGAAATGCATTCAATTAGAGATCTATCAATTGATTCTTTTAATAAAACTACAGCTCTATTATTGACAGAGTCTTTCAGCTTGTCCTTCTTGGTCCATTTAGATTTATCCTTCGACAGTTTGTATGGGCCGTGAGTCATTACCTTCCACAGTTTTGGATCAGTAGACTTTACATACCGATGGAGGTTTTCGAACCAAGAGTCAAAGTTATCACCTCTGAATATCGGAGGATTAGCCATCGAATCAGATAACAACCAAATTCAAAGCACAAAACACTAGACAATAAAACCAGATAAGCAAGACACGGTACTAACTCAGTGAAGCTAAATACAGAACACAAGAGGCACACTTATGAAATGCACCAGATAGAAATGCACTAAGACAGTAAATCAAGACGATTCCAAAAGACCCACTCTGAAATGCACTAAATAGTTAGCAGGATCCTCTGCGGATTGTTAGATCTGTTAAGTCAGAGACCACTCTGATACAAATTGTTGGGTTCGGTGCAGTATTCAGAGGGGGGGGTGAATGAATATAGCCCTTTAAAAATCTTTCACCCAATTAAAATATGATGCTCACTAGAATTACTAGTTCGTAAACTAGACAAGCTTAAAAGCTAATAATCAGTTGCAGAGCAAAACAAGCACACAGTGAGATCACTAGAATGCTAACTAGGCTGATTTAGACAAAGAATTGCTCAACTAGAATTTTGCTCTCTTGACAAATTAAAACATTCTAAGAAGACTAATTAACTCTTCTTCTCAACCAAAAGCCAAACACATGGAGCGCCCCTATACATTCATCTAGCGGAAGCACAATAGAACAAAACAAACAACAATGCACAAGGGGTTTTTAGGTGGTTCGGTCCAGCAGACCTACATCCACCCCACACTCAACCCGAGTGTGGATTACTGCTGCGTAACACAGCTTGCGTCCGCTGGGCAATACAGCTTAGCCTACAACCGCTGGGCCTCACAGCTTGCCGTCCAGTGGAATCTACCACTGCAACCGCTGGGGATTACAGCTTACCCGTCCAGTGGAAACCTCCACTGCCCGCTGAGCAACACAGCTTGCTGTCCAGAGGAGTCCTCCTCTGCAAACCGCTGGCTAACAGCTTGAAAGAAAATGTAAAATAGAAAACAAAAGACAAGATAACAGCATCGGAAAGCTGTAAACGTAAAGCACAATGTGGCTCTTAAAGAGCTGACTGGCCTGGATTTGATCCACGGCCAGTGAAGACTAATCTTCAGGCAGCTACTCTCCTCCTCTCTCGATTTCACTAATTCTTCACAGCATCTTTCTCTTCTGCTTCTTCTAATCTCTCACTCTCTGCTCTTCTCTTCTCTTCTCTTTTCTTTCTTCTTTTGTGCTGGATTGACAGCTTCTCTCCACTCTGCTTTTTCTTCTCTTTTTCTCATTTTTCTCTTTTTCTGGATCAAAGGGCTTTCTGCTCTTCAGGCTTTTTCTTCGATCAACCTCCATCTGAAGATGAAGGTTTCATTATATACCAACAGCAGCAGCAGCCAGGGCGCGGGTGGCTTCCACAGCTCTCGCCCTAAAAATTTAGACCACGTGACAGCATCCTGGTTCACGAGCCAACCACTACGGATCACGTGCCCTTTATTAGCACGCTCAGCAACTAGAGTCAGGTGGCGTTAACCCACTTGCTTAAAGGGGTTGACGTAGCCTTCAAGAACATTCTACCAGCAGAACTCTAGTCTGCTGCGTTGACTCCATCAGCCTGCTACGTTGACGCATCTATGATCCAGTGATCAAGTCTTCAACAGATGGGCGTGCTGCGTCGACGTTATCAGCAATGGCGTTAACGCATTGATGCGTTCTAGTGAACAAAATAGCCTAGCCTTTTTAACTGCTGGGTCAACGCTTCCAGCCCATGGCGTTGACGCAGTGAGGCATTCCAGTAGCCATTAGCCTCGTCTCTTTAGCTGTTGCGTCGACGCTGCTTAATTGAGGCGTTGACGTAGTGGAATAGCCTGTGAGGCTGAATGCTTCTTCAACTGCTACGTCGACGCTGCTTGATCAATGCGTTGACACACCAGAGTAATCCACCAGCTTCTTTCTTGATTGTTTGAACTACTGCGTCCACGCCACTTGATCAAGGCGTTGACGCATTGGTGTGTTCCAGCAGCTGAAATTGGATGTCTTCAGCCCTCTTGCGTTAAGGGGTTCATTAGCCTCTTTAGTCCCTGTCAGATAGATGAAACGAAGTCATTAGTTCTAAGTATATGCATTTCATTGTATAGACTTTACTGTGAAGGCGAAAGCAATGTAAAGTATGCACAACGCAGTGTATAGACTTAATGAATACAAAGGCTTCATAAGCCTCAGATGAAGGCAGGCGCTGTGTAGACTTTGAACCAGTGTACAGACTTGTAAGCATGAGCCAATGAATAGACTTGAATATGTGAAAGCTACAGTGAATGAGTGTACACACTTGACCAGATCAAGAGCAATTCGGATGTACAGACTCTGAGGTTCAAAGCCAACGGCTGTACAGACTTAGCATATGAAGACTGATGCATGAACAGTAATGCTTAGACTTGCATGAGACGCTCGGATGTATAGACATGGAGACTTAGCCCATGCATAAGACGCTAAGTGAGACGGTCTAATGTATGGACTTAGTCTTCACAGCGAATAGAACACACAGAGGCTGTATAGACTTGGAAACCAATGCACACGGCTGACAGACATGAAGTGAACTTGAATGAACATGATGTACAGACTTCAAAATACTATAGACAATGCAATGTACATACTTCCTATATGAGGGAGCAGTGTATAGGCATGCACGATGTACAGACATGCAAATCATTCATTCATTCCAGCACACTCATGCATTCTCCACAGAGTATATCAGTTATGCATTATACACATGCATTCTTCCACAGAATAGGTCAGATATATTCAAAACAATGTGATGACTCATTCATGTTGCTATCATTAAAACACCACATCATCAACAAGACACAGGGGGCACAACCTAGAATCATGGAAAATTTAGACTCCGAAAGTGGCGATGCAAATCTCCAGCCCTTGCTCCTGCGTCAGCTTGCAACATAGTTTGTAAAGCCTGAGTAAGACCAGCGACGGTCTCTTGCATTCCATTCCAGTCTACGCGATGAGCCATTATGATAAGAATAAAGTATCTGAGAAAAATAATGAATTTGTTAACTCTAAGGGGATGTTAATCTTAGAAATAATTCTAATGACTATCTCACCCCAGGTTCTACCCAATTTCTCTCACAGGTTGGGATTTTCTTTCCTAGTTCATAGGTATGGGTTCTTAAACCTTGGACATAACCTATGACATGACATTTTTCCCTAAGTCATTAGACTTAGGCTCTGATACCACCTTAAGTGTCATGCCCCGAGATTATGCAGCAGAAACAATCGAGAACGTGAACAGCCGGCATGGTAAGCCTCGAGCAAGCAATATAATCAGAGTGCAATAACAATCACACAAAGTAATTGCGCAATAATTTAATCAACCTTCACTTTTATTTCATATTAAATAACCATAAGTCAAGTACGTAATATCCCACTTTCTTTCTAGACTCAAATAAAGACAAAATTACATAGACTAAATCTAGACATAATTTGACATTCTAAGTCTTCACTCAAGTCCATATATCCTTTAATCACTCTCGGACCCATCACTGGAATGACCTGAATCCGAATCCGACCCATCGGTACTTCCTAAAACATTGAGAAAGTAGGTAATGAGCACACTTGCCCAGTAGGTATCTTCGCATCAACATGATTGGCAATGTTAAAGTAATTAATATCTTTTGCTCTAAAGAAAAAAATAAATCATGCAAATGTGATCAAACATGCGATTAAAACTTAAAGTAATAAAGTATAATCAAGCTTGAGATACGATAAATCAAGAATATATCAAGAATGTTACTTTGACCTTTTCATGAACAAGAATGTACTAGCAAGTCATATAACAAGTAAGAATGTACTCTTCACTTAGTAACACGTACTTCGTGAATTTCTGTGGATATTTCACCTCACGAGCCATGGATATTTCCATGGATTACCGTGGACATTTCACTTATTTATAAAGAAAGTACTCCCAGCGCAATGCGACGCCAGTAGCATCATACCCCATGGTTTAAATAGTATGTTCCCGACAATCAGCCGAGGGGACTAGTATAGAGCCCTTGAACACAATCATTGCTCGAACTGCATCTTCAAGTATAAATCAAGCTACTTCCACGTATAAAAATAATGTGGCCAAGAATGTACAATTTCAATGAATGTTTCATGAATAAGTATCCAAAAATAAGAATGCTTCTATTGAGAACAAGATGTCAATAAACACATTAATAACTAGGTTATTCCGTGGAAATAAATCGGCAGCATAACGGTATATTTCTCAATTCTCACAATTTACTTAGGTATTTTTGGAATAATGTGACAGGTTCTAGATAATCAATTGGACTATGTAGGATCATAAGAATATTAACCCTTGGGTCAAACTTCGGGTCAACTGTACTCAGGGAAATAGCGGTCGTTTACTGGGCACTTTCTTGAATAAAGTGGTCTAGTTTTGGACCGTTAAGGACAAGACTGTTCGATATTTAAAACAGATTATCTGGAGTAGTTAGCAGTCAAATAAAGAACCATCAAGGATCCTTTAGCGGTCTAGTAAAGGCCCGCTAGAAGACTCTGGCGGTCAACAATAAGGCCACTAAGTTCCAGAAACATAAAACACCGGTATAAGTGCTTTCTAGACAATGGGTTTTAATGGTACAACCAACTCGGCGTCCTGATGGGAATTCCAGGCTCACAGAGAATTACGGAGGCGTTGAAACAAGATTTCCTAATCCGTTGGAAGGAATATCCAAAGGATAGGTTATCAAGTCCAAGATTGTGTACTTATTGTGCATAAGTGTAACTAATGGTCATATACCGGGATATATGCCATGAACTTATGAAATTGACTCTATAGATGAGAAAGATATCATTAAAACAGCGATCAAGGTAAACCATGAATCATCTAACTTTAGAAACATGTATTTAATACAAAAGTATATGACTTTGGCAAGAAATTAACTTATGTTAAAAATAATCCTAAGTACAATAAAGAACATGAAATCATTGTTATGAATCAGTAATTAAAACTCAGAGTAGTGAAATAACATTAAAACATGTTGGTATATAGTTAGCTAGGCTTATTTATAAGCTAGACGGACTGCTCTTGATTCAGTCTCGGGTTGACAGAAATTAGAACATTGGTGGTCTATATTAGAGTCGTTACAAGCGTTGGCGGTTTATCGTGAGGTCGCCAAAGGGACTTCAACGGTCTATTTCTGGTCCGCCAGAGGTTTCATAAAAATCTGACTAGCGGTTTATCGTAGGGCCGCTGAACAGGGTTGGCGGTCGAAGATTAGGCCGCTATAGCACATCTGACAGTAAATTAAATAAGAAGAACTAATGTTTAAAGTACACCATGTCTGGAAATCAACATATATTAACTTCTCTATCATGATAGAACGAAGCTTAGGCCAACAATATGCATAGGATTCATGTATTATGTCAAAGAGAATTAATTTAGTTCATTTAGGGCTAAGAAAGATACATGGATGTATAGATCATATTAAAACATGAAATTCTCCGTACACAATACATGAAATCAAGTGTAATAAGAGGGCTTTTAATCCTAGAATGATATTTTAGCCGTTCATGAGATGACCTACCTCTGGTAACACCTCTAGACTTTGAATTTCGGACTGGAAGTCAACCCTAGTTTTACACTTCCTGTGATAAATCAGTAACTTCACGCCCCGATATTTCTTGATCCACTTGACCTAAGGACGTGAAATTTGGAGGGTAAGAAGAAGATACTAAGGGAAACCAAAAGTTCTAAAGGCACTAATGCTAAATACCTCGTTCTGGATCCCTAATTTCCTGATCTTCACCACACCGTTGCACAGTTTCCTGTGTTGTTGATGTGGAACCAGCAACTTTGGGGGCGTCTATCTTCCTGATAGGTTGATCTCCTAGCACGAAATTTTGAGGTATGTTAGTCCTTAGTATTAAGAATAAAAACCTCAAAAGAACCTACCTGAAATAATACCTCCTTACCTTAGTTCCACGCGAGCCAAATGTAAGGGTCGCGCATGTGAAACTTAGAGTCTATTTATAGGGTTTGACTAGAATTTCGTGGATTAGATCAATTCTAGAGCCCCTAGTTGGTACTATTTCGACTTCTGAGAGTCCTTAATATGTTTACTAGTCCTCCCATCTCGGTCTCTTGGAAGATAAACGTTAAAAATCCAATCTTTTTGCTCTTTCTTCAACTTACGGAACTGACAGAATGTAGCGGTCTAAGATTGGACCGTCAATCTCCATATAACAGTTTTACGATAGACCGCCATTATCATTGGGCGCCGATTTTGAATTTAATTCAAACTCTTTTACTCACTTATCCATTTAATTATCTTAAATAGGGGTATTTATCCCTTATATTCCGTGAATAAGCTAATTAACCTTCTAGAATATGGGCCAAACTTTATGGGCTTGGTCCTTAAGTCCTTTGGGATTATTTTAAATAGTCTAAGTCAATTAGTTATCACACTTGGGCCTTAATAATGATTTTATTGAACCCAGAAATTCATTTATTATCTATTTTGGTCTTTAAAAAATTCTTATAAATTCTCAGAAAATTTTTAAATACTTCAGAAATATTCTATAAAATTTCCGGGGCATTACAACCCCTCACCAAAATCTGGTGAGACTTTACTTGCTACAAATTGTAGCACCACAGAGATAAATCTCTACACACACGCTACCGAACCGCAGCAACAAACGGGGACGAACCCCAAAACACAAACGCTGCTGAATCGCAGCCCACACACACACACACTGGATCTGAAATCCAGCAATACACACATACACATACAACTGTGCTCAGATAAACTGAGCCTGTGCCAACATCGCACAGTTACACACACAATCTGATAAAAGTTTCGACATTCAGAAATGAAAGATAAGAAATCAAGGAACGAAGGAAAACAATGTAGCTTCCGAAGAAGCACTTTGAATGAAAAATCTGATGCTATGCTTTCTCTCTTGACGAACTCCCCACTGCTTCTCAGGTGCTCTCTAAAGATACTCAAGGCGTCTCTCCTGTCTTTTCTCCCTCTCAGATGTTCTACGGAAATGCTCAAGGCTTCTCTATGCTCTTTTCTCCCTCTCAGATGCTCTTCTGATAAGCTCAGGGTGTCTCTCTACATCGCGTTGATATCCAGGGCGAATGAGTATATGTATAGTAGAAAATCATGAATAATTTTCCATTTCCAAACCATTTTATGATTGGTCCATGTCAAAAGTATAATATTCTAACCTAGGACCTTTCCAGAAATCGAGGCACGTGACCTGGAGGCGTGTGCCAATGATTGGAGAGAGAATTCACGTGATTGCTTAAAAACTCATGTGTTTGTACGGCTGAGCTCTGGTCAGTCGACTGAGTTGACTGTTCAGTCGACTTGATCTCCCATGTCTATCGACTCGGTGGTGTGAGCTTCAGACGATATCAGTCGACCTAGTTGACTTGGTAGGTCGACTCAATGTAACCTCACATGACCATCATTTCAATCAGGCTGAGCAACCTCTGTCGACTGAGTTTTAACTTGTGTTGGGTCCGGGGCAACGGCAATCAAGAGGGGGGGTGAATTGATCGGCCCACTAAAAACTAATTACCTCAAAGACTAATACTAATTGAGACCAATTTTAAGATCGATAGAAAGTTGAGCGATTAGCCACTATTAGATTGATAAATATGTACTAGATATAGCAAGATGAACACGCTCTCAAAGCTCGCTCGCGTGTTATTAATAATGATGTGAATATGTGTATGTATGTAATGATGTGTCGAGACTTTGAATGGCGACTAACTAAAACAGATGAAGTGCAAAACACAAACAACCCACAATCAAATCACATGGCACAACGATTTTTAAGGTAGTTCGAGACCACAATGGGCTCCCTACGTCCACCCCTCACTCAATTGAGTGAGGCTTCACTATTGTTAAAATAGCCCGGGGATAAATCCCCACACACACGGAGCCAAGCTCCAACACACACACGCAGGGTGACCCCTGTACAACCACACGGGAGAAAACTCCCAACCACACATGGGGAACAAACCCCAAACCGAACATGGATATCCTCCACACAAAATGACGCACACGCGTCAACACAAACACTCGGAGAACCCACTCTCCGAACACCCACACAAAATATTCGTTCAGAAATTAACGAAATGTGCACAAATAGATACAATAAGCCCAAGATAAATTCTTAAGACTGAAACAAAGAAAATATATCAAGTGTAAAGCTCTCCGTTCACTAGATAATCTGGCTCTTCTTGGTTCGTAGTCGGATGGCGGCGATTTCAGCGTCCTCTCGTTCCTTTCTTCAATCCGCTTCACTTTCTCTTCTTCCACGAGCTCTAGAAATCACTTGAAGTAGATCAAATCCTCCTCTATTGAGCACCTTCTTCCTTTCTCCCTTTCTTCTTCTATAAGATAGAAAACATAAGCACATTAGGGTTCTTTTTCACAAATTCGGAGCTCACATATATATATATATAAGCAAAAGTGGCCAAAATACCCTTAAAACCCTCCTAAAGTGTGTTAAAAACACCCTCATATGTCTAGGAACCTTTTGGGGGTAACATGGTAAAGTTTCAAAGTGTTTAGAATGGGTTTTGAAGACTTTCGAAAATCCCGACCAGAAAGGCATGGGTCGACCCCTGCAACTTCTCTGCAGAAAATAGCCCAGACAACAAGCAGTCTGATGTGTGTCGACCCACCCTGTCTCCTTTTTTCAGCTTCAGGCTGACATAGAAATGATGAGGGTCGACCCATGCCAGAGTGGGTTAAAATCCTATCTAAACCGCCATTAATCAAGCATAAATAAATGGTTAGAAGTTACCATCATCCACTAGATATGTGAAGGTATAAAAACCATCTTTGGACCTGCAAAATCACAAAGATATCAAGTTACCATAGGTATAAAAGTTAAGATCTCCTAAACTTAATTCTTCTTAAAAGAAACTCCATAACTTGACAACCATCCAAATGCACATTGCATAAAGAAATGTTTCCACAAAGACATAAGTCACAAGCTTTGGCATTTGATGAACCTTGAATCTTCCATTGCATCCAAGGCATATACAATGATATGGGAGCTCACACATTCAATTAGCATTTGCCGAAGTACGCATACATATCATGAGGCACATTTTGACATGTTCATAGAGTTCAAGTGCATTCTTTTTGGAACAAATCAAAACACACATACAAATCATGAGACTCACTTATTATACACACACATGCATTTATGCAAGCATGTTTCCACAACTTTCACAATCATTCTCATCTCATGAAAAGTCACATGCATCGCATCACATGCATCAGTATGCATTCATATACACATGTTTCCACATCTATTATCATTCAGTACAAGGCATTTACACACATGCAGATATGCATTCTTGCAAGCATGTTTCCACATTCATTCTCATTTAGAACAAGGCTTTCTCAACCAAACTTTCTCACACATACATAAAGTTTTGTTGTCATCAAAATCACACACATAGTACAACAACTTGGTCGACTGATTTTTCCTTTCTCTGTCGACTCACACTCTACCCGTCTTCGTCCATATCTGTCGACTCTTTTACACAACTATTGACTGACTTGGAGCTTCGTTGACTGCTATTACATATCTCTGGCGACTCTTTCTCTTATCTGTCAACTGAATTTCGCATCTGTCAACTGAGTTTTAACTTAGTCGACTGAAATTACCTTTTTCTGTTGGTCAACTGGCCAGCCCTTGCACCTTGATTTCAGCAAGTAGAAAGCCCCTGGTCTGTCGACTGAAATTGAACTTGGTCGATTGATTTTTATCTTGTTCTTGAGTAGATCTAACTTGATGGATGCACTCACTTATGACCACTTGTAAAATGATTAAATCTATATCATCCATACCCACAAGTAGTCTTAATCAAAGAGTAACCAAGCATTCACATTTGCATTAACCAAAACCACATACAGTAATTCTTGGAGTCCAAGACTCCATAAACATCTCACACATAAACACATACATGTTTTGTTATCATCAAAACCATTATTCCAAAATCAATGTGGGAAACTCAACAGTCGCCTTGGGATCTGGGCGGCCAATACCCTAGCCGCCTTGGGACCTTGGGAGGCCAGCTCTCTGGCCTTCTTCTGGAGGCTGAGCGGCCATCAGTTTGGACACCCAGAAAATGGATTTAATCTAATTTTTCAATGGTTTTCAGACTAGTTGAGCTTTTAGACTGGGAATAGGCACTCAATGTACTATAAAAACCCTTATAGTACACACTTCTTCAATATTCCAGGGAGAAGCCTACCAGGACAAATATCAGACTTCACACTTCTCCAATATTACAATTATCCAAGAGAAAGTGTCACTCTTATGATAGCTAAGCAAAGGCCGCGAGATGTCTGAAACTAGGCATCTGCACCACCATCCTCGCCTACCACCTTGTCACGTCTCGAGCGCGGAAGGAACCCGGTATGCGTGACGAGTTATATCATTCATGTCAATCCGAGCATAAGGAATTTGACTTTATAGATAGAGATGAGCAAATTGCAAGACAACCAAATCCAATTTATTCATAATAACCATTAAGGTAATTCTATTACATAATCTCAATAAAAGAGTACTAAAGGATAACCTTGACTCAATAAAAGAAAATTACAATGATTGACTCAAGAAAATAGGAAAAAGACACTGATAGATAGATGCTTCTATGACTGGATGGCTCTACGCTCTTTACTCGTTCCCGATCCCATCCGATTGATTCTCGTCATCGGAGTTACCTGAAAAATAGGGGAAAACACTATGTGAGCGAACGCTCAATAGAAATTATATCTCAAGTACAAGCTTTCTTTAAGTAATTACATGTTACATGAATGCAAGTCTAGCTACGCATGTACGCATGACGAT
This sequence comes from Amorphophallus konjac, assembly GCA_022559845.1. Classification (NCBI taxonomy): domain Eukaryota; kingdom Viridiplantae; phylum Streptophyta; class Magnoliopsida; order Alismatales; family Araceae; genus Amorphophallus; species Amorphophallus konjac. Next base: position 251,870,689 of record CM040118.1, on the reverse strand, counting down.
GACAAGAGAAAGTAGAGTATCAAGAGTTAACGAACTAGCAAGATTTTAAGATATTCATATAGAATGTATCAAGGTGGTCAAGCATGTAAACATATCAAGTTATGTCACGTGAATTGGCTATCATAATATCAAGCAAGTAAATACCTATTCTGGGTCACGCAAGTCATGTCATGTCAAGTCAAGTACAAGTCGTGGAATGCCATAAATTAAGCTAGTCATGCACTTCGGTGCAATGCCACACCGTGATCAATATAGCTCCCATGGGTACAAGTACTTTCGGGTGCTCCTCTCAGGACCAGATCGGGCCCTATATGCGCAGGCATTGGGTCATGTATATTTTAGACATCCACTATAGTTATAGCCAATATAGAGTTTTAAAGGAATAACCATTGTAAGATGATAATGTAGATTTCACGAATGAAGGAGTTCAAGGGCTGAACTTTGAACAAGTATGACACATCATTAATCCTCACGAAAATCAAGACATGGCATGAAACTGGGTAATTGGCACCCACTCAGTCGTCACCAATTATAGAAATAGCGCCCACATGCGTGGTCACTCATTCCTATGAACAGTACAGGCTCGATGAAATAGCGCCTAGGCTCAGGTCGCTATATCAGAGAAATAACGGCACTAGACAGGTCTCCAATTCCTTCTGGCGCCCAGGTCAGTGTCGCCAATTACTGACAGAGAACAAACTTCTCAAAGAGGCCAAGAACACCGCTTTAAGAGGGCTAAAGCATCACGTTTCTTCATAATGATGTGACAAGACACATTGTCATGGGTTTTTAGGGTACAACCTGTTCGGCTGCCTTAAGGGAATCCAAGGCTAGCGTAGGGTTACGGAGGTCTCTATGATGAAATCACCAGTCCGAAGGAAAGAATATCCCGCGGAGGGTTCAAACATCACCGAGAATTAGTGTGTAGTCGATAGAAATGAAAACAGAAACCCCATCTACGGATGTGAGATGAGAGTGTCAAGTATACCCGCGGTATGGGCTGGAAAACGTGATAAAACAGAGAGACAGGAATCTGAGCCCCATCAGAAGTCACCATTTAATGAAATAGCGCCCTTCTGAAAGGTCGTTCAATCCTAATTTACAACAGAGTTTTTAAGAAACTAATAATAATTAATGACACTGTGTAAGGTCGTTAATTCTAGAATTTTTTTAGAAATTAATATCTATGATTTCAAATAGCGACTGTGTATAGTGGCGTTCATTATTTAAATGACGCCCTGACCTCGGTCATGCATTCATAATTTTCAATACATTCTCCATTTATTGGTTATTTACAAATTAGCGCCCTTGTGTGAGTGCATTCATTATTTAAATAGCGACTAAGGGAATGTCGCCTATTCTTTGTCTGATGATACGCATCGGGCAGATACGATCATAGACACATATTACTATCCACAGACGACTGCGAGTTCACAAAATCAGGAAAATAATGACATGAATAGACAGAGAAAATTATCATGAATCCAGAATCATATTCATGCATTAATTTTCATATCAGGTTACATAGTTACTAATTTTTAATTAACATGTCATGTTTATTAAATTGCAATAATGAATTAGCGACTGTTTGCGCAGGCGTTTATTTAATAAGCGCCCAGGCCATGGTCGCTATTTACAAAAACTCATAAAAACTAAACAGAACTCATGATTCAATGATATAAGACCTATATGCATGAAATTACTGTAATTAACAGGTTGGGCTTCGTAACTTGAGAAAACCTACCTTTTGTGGCTTAGTTTGGACGACGAACGAGAAGATAATAAGAGTTCTGCAGTAGCAGATGACCAACGTAGAAGGGAAGGAAGAAGTAGCAACAACAGCAACTGCAAGGAAAAAGGAGACGCCAACAATAGCACTGTAGGCTTCCTCTTCATGCTTGGTGGCCAAATAAAGAAGGCACAGCACTCGATCGTGGAAGAAGAATATCAACCGCAGTAATAACAGCACGGAAGGAGGCCTGCTCCTTCGTGCAACAGCAGTCGAACGAAGTCGAAGGAGAAGAAGTAACACTTCTTCACGGTGACAGCAAGAGGAAGAAGCAGGATGCAACTATCCTCCTTCTCGTATGGCAACAGGAGAGATAACGAGGACGACGCAAGTTTGCTTCGAATGCAGCACTAGCCTTGAACCTGTTCGATGCATATCCTTATATATAGAGATTAATATCTCTGATTCCTACTAGGATTTAAGCTTTCACGTAAAGAATCCTAATGGGTTTATATTTTCCCTATGCATATTCTATTGCTAAAACACCAGTCGCCATCGATCGAAACCCTAAGCTATTGCATGTTCGAATGTGGTGAAGCTTGTGGGTTTTAAAACAACCTATCAATATATCTATATTTCTACATATGCCCCATGGACCTCCTGGCGTGAGGAAAATTTCATGGGCTTTATTTATTAAGGCCCATTTGGTCTTCTATGGGAGGCCCATGTATATGAGTTTAATTATACTTAGCTCATAAGGCCATAGACTTATATGGGTTAAGGTCTTTAGCCCCTTTTTAATTTATATGTTTTTGAGGTTTGGGCTTTATATTTTTGCCCTGGCCTTATTTGTTTGTGGAGGATTTATTTATTTAGGAAATTTTTATTTCTATAATTTATACGGGGTGCTACACCCTCCCCCACTTAAAAGAATTTGGTCTCCAAATTCTAATGCATATAGACATGGAGGGTGCAGTATACTTACAATGTTGAAATAGGTCGAGGAATATCTTCTTTATAGATTCTTCAGTCTCCCATGTGACTCCTTGTTCTGAGCACTTGCTCCATTGAACATTGACCATGGGAATTGTCTTGTTCCTTAGTGCACGAACCTTGCGATCAAGGATCTGGAATGGTTTTTGTTCATAAGTGAGATCCTTTTGTATTACTAGGTTGTCATGATCTATGACGTGGGTCGGATCATGAATATACTTCTTGAGCATAGAAATATGAAATACATTGTGCACTTCGGATAGTTGCGGAGGCAAGGCGATCTGATAGGCAACCTCGCCAACTCTTTCTAACACTTCGAAGGGATCGATATATCTGGGTGTAAGCTTACCCTTAAAACCAAATCTTCTAATTCCTCACCCTGGAGAGACCTTAAGAAAGACGTGGTCTCCGACTTGGAATTCGAGGTCTCTCCTTCTAGTATCGGCGTAAGTCTTTTGTCTAGACTGAGCCATTTGGAGTCTCTCTCTTATGAGTTGAATCTTCTTGGTTGTATCCCTTACCATCTTCGGACCTAGTAGTTGCTTTTCACCAACTTCATCCCATCATAAGGGCGATCGGCAACTCCTTCTGTATAGTGCCTCGAATGGTGACATTTGAATACTTGCCTGGTAGCTGTTATTATATGCAAACTCGACCAGAGGTAGATGATCATGCCAGCTTCCACCAAAATCAATAATACAAGCTCGTAGCATATCCTCTACAACTTGATTCGTTCTCTTGGTCTGACCATCCGTTTGAGGATGAAAAGCTGTACTAAAGTTGAGTCTTGTCCCCAACGAATGTTGTAGTCCCTTCCAGAAATGAGAAGTGAAATGCGGGTCTCGGTCAGACACGATCGAAATAGGAACTCCATGTAGTCTGACAACTTCCTTGATGTACAAGGTGGCAAGGACGTCAACTGACCAACGGCTCTTGATGGGCAATAAGTGAGCTGACTTGGTCAATCAATCTATGATGACCCATATTCCGTCATATCCACCCTTGGATTTAGACAAACCCATTATGAAGTCCATGCCGATATCCTCCCACTTCCACATAGAATATCTAGAGGATGTAGCTTACCAGCAAGCTTTTGGTGTTCTGTCTTGACTTGTTGGCATGTGAGACAGCGAGACACAAAGTCCGCTACCTCTCTTTTCATCTTGGGCCACCAAAAGATCCGTTTCAAGTCTTGGTATATCCTGGTAGATCCGGGATGAATTGTGTACATTGATCTGTGAGCTTCTTCTAAAATTTTCTTCTCCAATTCTGGACAATCCGGTACACAAGTCCTTTCTCGGAATAATAATCTTCCATCAGATGCTAGCTTGAAATCAGGTTGCTCTTCTAACTTGCCTTTTACTTCTACCAGTACTGGGTCATTGTCTTGAAGTCCTTGGATTTCGGAGAGTAGATCCGGTTGTATCCTCATGTGTGATAGAGTAATACACCTTTTCTCCTTGTCCATGCTTATGTTAAGCTTAGTGAATTACTCCAGCAACTTCCATTCTTGGATCATACAGTTGGCCAATAACGCTCTCGACTTTCGACTGAGGGCATCAGCTACGGGATTACCCTTTTCAAGATGATATTATATTGTGAAGTCAAAGTCCTTGAGATACTCTAGCCAACGCCTTTGTCTCATGTTCAATTCCTTCTGAGAAAATAGATACTTGAGACTCTTGTGGTCGGAGTACACGGTGAATTGTTCTCCATAGAGATAGTGTCTCCAGATCTTTAAAGCAAATACTACCACGGCCAACTCTAAGTCATGCACCGGGTAGTTCTCCTCATGCTTCTTTAATTGTAGGGAAGAGTAAGCATTGACTCTCCCTTGTTGCATTAACACACATCCGAGGCCAATGCCAGACGCATCGGTATATATCTCGAATTTCTCCCCTTCAGTTGGTAATGCCAATACCGGGGCGGTTGTTAGATGATCCTTCAAGGCTTGAAAGCTCTTATCGCATTCTTCATCCCACTAATAAGGAATCTCCTTACGGGTCAGCCTAGTAAGAGGAACGGCAATCTTGGAGAAGTCCTTGATGAATCGCCTGTAATAGCCAGCTAGACCCAAGAAACTACGGATCTCGGTAGCATTGGTCGGCCTTTCCCAACTCTTCACGGCCTCGAATTTTGACGGGTCAACAGAAATCCCATCCTTCAAGATCACATGTCCTAGGAAGGACACTTCCTCGAGCCAAAAGTTGCACTTGCTGAGTTTGGCATAGAGTTGATTTTTCCTCAATATTTGTAATGCCATCCTTAAGTGTTCTTCATGATCTTCTTCAGTCTTTGAATAAATTAATATGTCATCAATGAAGACCACTACAAACTGATTCATATGAGGCCTAAATATGCTATTCATCAACTGCATAAAGGCTGCAGGGCATTCGTTAGTCCAAAAGACATAACAATAAATTTGTAGTGCCCATACCTGCTCCGGAATGCGATCTTATGAATGTCCTCGTCCTTGATTCTTAGTTGGTGATATCGCGACCTGAGATCAATCTTTGAGAAATACTTGGATCCAGATATCTGATCAAATAACTCATTGATCTTTGACAGTGGATACTTGATCTTGATAGTAAGATGGTTCAACTGCCAATAGTCGGTGCAGAGTCTCATTGATCCATCCTTCTTCTTTACAAATAACACGGGCACTCCCCACGGGGAAGTGCTCGGTCTGATAAATCCTTTCTTCAAAAGCTCCATCAGTTGCTCTTTTAACTCCTTGAGCTCGGCGGGGGACATCCTATAAGGTGCCTTAGAAACTAGACCCGCACCAGGGACAAGGTCGATGGTGAAGGCCACTTCTCGTTACGGGGGTAATCCGGGCAATTCCTCTGGGAACACATCAGGAAACTCTCGAACTACTCGGATGTCTTCTATCTTGGACTCCTTAACTTCTGTGGCAGTCACAAAAGCTAGGAAAGGCATGCACCCTTTCCTTAAGAGCTTACTAGCTTGGAGAGCCGAAATAAGGGGTGACTTGTTCCGACCCTTAGGGCTAGTGTAGACAAGTTCCAGGAACTCCTTAAAAGTTACATTGCCATTCCGGCAATCTATAACCGCCTTGTGTGTGGATAGTCTATCGGCTCCTAGTATAACATCATAGTCCTTCATGTCTAGGAATATTAAATTGGAAGGTATATTTTTCCCTTTCACCATAACTTTACAATTCAGATAATGGCGTGTGATCTCGGATTCGTTTCCGAGAGGAGTTGAAATAATTAAATCTATCCATTCCAGTTCCATAGGTAATGGATCAACAAACTTCTTGGAAACAAAAGAATGTGATGCGCCAGTATTAAATAAGACATGAGCAGACTTGGAATAAATCTTTAAGGTACCTTCCACCAGTCCGCCTTCATCTAGCTCCGCCTCTTGAAGAGCTTGGAGACGTGCTTACTTCTTCACCGGGCGCCTCTCGTCTCCGGCTTGATCATTAAGCAAGGGGCAGTCGGGAATCCGATGATCACGGCTCCCGCAACGGAGACAAGCTCCCAATCTCCTCAAGTATTCCTCGGCCTTATGGTTGGCCTTGTCACAGTGTTTACACACCTCTTTGGAAGGTGTGGTAGTAATGGAGAAGGGCTTGTTATTCTTCTTGAATTTCATCTCTTGAGAGGAGTCTCCTCCGTTGCTTGACCTCTTCTTATTGAAGGTTGGCTTGAAAGTGCTGGAGGTGGTAACATGCTCCTTCCTATCTTTTCCACGGATCCGATCAGACATCTCCGTGGCATCTTCTAATAACTAGGCTCTTCTCACCATCTTCGAATAGACTTGAATGTCCATCGGCGCCAGTTGGGTAATGTATTGCGGTCAAAGCCCATTAAGAAACCTTCTAGCCTTCATTTTCTTGGTACACATTAAATGCAGTGCATACCTTGATAGACGAGAGAACTAGGCCTCGTACTCGACCACTGATAAGGTCCTTTGCTTGAGGATGGTGAATTATGTGGCCTGCTTTTCTTGAATGCGGTCGGAAAAGTACTTGTTATTGAAATACTCAACAAACTCGGCCCAGGTGACATGATCATCCGGCAACGTGGCTTCTATAGACTCCCACCAACACCGAGCATCCCACTTTAGTTGAAAAGTGGCCAGCAAGACCTTCTCGTCCTCCGTGCATTACATTACATGAAAAATCCTTTCGATCTCCTTTATCCAGTTCTCGGCGTCATCGGGATCAGACGATCCGACGAACCTCGACAGGTTCATATTTCGAAAGCTACAGTGGAGATCACCTGCTCCATGGTTCGCTCTACCTTGCGCTACCTGTTGTAGCGCTTGAGGGAGGCCTTGCACCATGCACTGCATCTCGCGCCATTGAGCACGTTCCGCGGCCATGATCCTACAAGATATTAAGTAACTATATTAATATATGGTTAACCAAGGGTCTAAGTCCCTAAGCTAACTTAACCCATGGCTCTACCCAATCTCACCGGGTAAAGGTATAAACATATCCTTGGACTTGGTTTCCTAGGAATTGAATATCCTAGGCTCTGATACCACAAAAACTGTCACGTCTCGAGCGCGGAAGGAACTCGGTATGCATGACGAGTTATATCATTCATGTCAATCATAGCATAAAGAATTTGACCTTATAGACAGAGATGCGCAAATTGCAAGACAACCAAATCCAATTTATTCATAATAACCATTAAGGTAATTCTATTACATAATCTCAATAAAAGAGTACTAAAGGATAACCTTGACTCAATAAAAGAAAATTACAATGATTGACTCAAGAAAATAGGAAAAAGACACGGATAGATAGATGCTTCTATGACTGGATGGCTCTACGCTCTTTACTCGTTCCCGATCCCATCCGATTGATTCTCGTCATCGGAGTTACCTGAAAAATAGGAGAAAACACTAGGTGAGTGAACGCTCAGTAGGAATTATATCTCAAGTACAAGCTTTCTTTAAGTAATTACATGTTACATTAATGCAAGTCTAGCTACGCATGTACGCATGACGATGACAAGAGAAAGTAGAGTATCAAGAGTTAACGAACTAGCAAGATTTCAAGATATTCATATAGAATGTATCAAGGTGGTCAAGCATGTAAACATATCAAGTCATGTCACGTGAATTGGCTATCATAATATCAAGCAAGTAAATACTCATTCCGGGCCACGCAAGTCATGTCATGTCAAGTCAAGTATGAGTCATGGAATACCATAAATCAAGCTAGTCATGCACTTCGGTGCAATGCCACACCGTTATCAATATAGCTCTCATGGGCACAAGTACTTTCGGGTGCTCCTCCCAGGACCAGATCGGGCCCTATATGCGCAGGCATTGGGTCATGTATATTTTAGACATCCACTATAGTTATAGCCAATATAGAGTTCTAAAGGAATAACCATTGTAAGATGATAAGGTATATTTCACGAATGAAGGAGTTCAAGGGCTGAACTTTGAACAAGTATGACACATCATTAATCCTCACGAAAGCCAAGGCATGGCATGAAAGTGGGTAATTAGAGCCCACTCAGTCGCCACCAATTATAGAAATAGCACCCACATACATGGTCGCCCATTCCTGTGAATAGTACAGGCTCGATGAAATAGCGCCCAGGCTCAGGTCGCTATATAAGGGAAATAACGGCACTGGACAGGTCGCCAATTCCTTCTGGCGCCCAGGTCAGTGTCGCATATTACTAATAGAGAACAGCCTTCTTAAAGGGGCCAAGAACAGTGCTCTAAGAGGGCTAAAGCATCACGTTACTTTAGAGTGACGTGACAAGACATGTTGTCATGGGTTTTTAAGGTACAACCTGCTCGGATGCTTTGAGGGAATCCAAGGCTAGCGTAGACTTACGGAGGTCTCTATGATGAAATCACCAGTCCGAAGGAAGGAATATCTCGCAGAGGGTTCAAACATCACCAAGAATTAGTGTGTAATTGATAGAAACGAAAACAGAAACCCTATCTACGGATGTGAGATGAGAGTGTCAAGTATACCCACAATATGGGCTGGAAAATGCGATAAAACTGAGAGACGGGAATCTGCGCCTCATCAGAAGTCGCCATTTAATGAAATAGCGACCTTCTGAAAGGTCGTTCAATCCTAATTTACAATATAATTTTTAAGAAACTAATAATAATTAACGACACCGTGTAAGGGCGTTAATTCTAGAATTTTTTCAAAAATTAATATCTATGATTTCAAATAGCGACTGTGTACAGTGGCGTTCATTCTTTAAATGACGCCCTGACCTCGGTCGTGCATTCATAATTTTCAATACATTCTTCATTTATTGGTTATTTACAAATTAGCGCCCTTGTGTGAGGGTGTTCATTATTTAAATAGCAACTAAGGGAATGTCGCCTATTCTTTGTCTGATGATACGCATCGGGCAGATACGATCATAGACACATATTACTATTCACAACTGGGAGTTCACAAAATCAGGAAAATAAAGACATGAATATACAGAGAAAATTACCAGGAATCCAAAATCATATTCATGCATTAATTTTCATATCAGGTTACATAGTTATTAATTTTTAACATGTCATGTTTATTAAATTGCAATAACGAATTAGCGACTGTTTGCACGGGCGCTTATTTAATAAGCGCCCAGGCCATGGTCGCTATTTACAAAAACTCAGAAAAACTAAACAGAACTCGTGATTCAATGATATAAGACCTATATGCATGAAATTACAGTGATTAAGTATAGGTTGGGCTTCGTAACTTTAGAAAACCTACCTTTTGTGGCTTGGTTTGGACGATGAACGAGAAGATAATAAGAGTTCTGCAGTAGCAGATGACGAACGCATAAGGGAAGGAAGAAGTAGCAGTAGCAGCAACTGTAAGGAAAAAGGAGATGGCAGCAATAGCACTGCAGGCTTCCTCTTCACACTTGGTGGCCAGATGAAGAAGGCACAACACTCGATCGTGGAAGAAGAATATCAACCTCAGCAATAACAGCACGGCAGGAGGCTTTCTCCTTCGTGCAGCAGCAGTTGAACGAAGTCGAAGGAGAAGAAATAGCACTTCTTCACGGTGACAGCAAGAGGAAGAAGTAGGATGCAACTATCCTCCCTCTGGTATGGCAGCAGGAGAGATAACGAGGATGACGCAAGTTTGCTTCAAACGCAGCACTAGCCTTGAACCCGTTCGATGCATATCCTTATATATAGAGATTAATATCTTTGATTCCTACAGGGATTTAAGTTTCCACGTAAAGAATCCTAATAGGTTTATATTTTCCCCATGCATATCCTATTGCTAAAATACCAGCCGCCATCGATCAAAACCCTACGCTATTGCATGTTCGAACGTGGTGAAGCTTGTGGGTTTTAAAACAACCTATCAATATATCTATATTTCTACATATGCCCCTTGGACTGTTGGTTTTAATGTGCCCCTTCTTTTGCAAGATGGGCTATGATGCCAACTATGAGCAAGATAATGAGCCAAGTAATGAAATCAATCAACCTATGAACATGCGAATCATGAACCTAGGCAACCGACATAAGCTCTAGCATGGGCATGCTATCTCAATCAAAACTAAACTAAGCAAGGAAAGAAAAACACACGCCGGGGCGTGGAATAAGGAATAAGGAAAACACACCGTAGAGGCGGAACGAGCAAAAGTAAAGAAGAGATATGATGAGGGAGAAAAGCTAATTCCCAAACTAAGAAAAGATGTGATCGCCACCAAGGTAAAAATAAGCCAAAGACCTGATAAATACCTTAGAATAGGAGGATGATGCACCCGCCCACGGGAGAGAGAGAACAATCAGGAAACTACAGCTCTGTGGGATGTGACGGTCGAAGGATGGTGCGTCACAGGACTGTGACGGTCCCATGATAAACCACTACAACACTCTAACGCGCCTATGATAGACCGTCAGAGCTTCTGCAGAATAAGATTGGGAATCTTTTGATCTCCAAGCTTTCCAGCCAGCCAGAGAGCTTGGGCCTCGCGCTAGGGAATCTGTAAACCTGCAAAAGAGTGTAGAGCACAAGAAAAATAACCCAGATTAGCCCTTTCACAAAGTAGTATCAATAATTCAAAGAACTTATGAACATGCAAAAGGAGAGGGAAATATCGGGGAGATTGGTTTTTTTTTACCCCTCTGGGGTATTTTAAAAGATGGGAGGATGTTTTAAATGAATGCAACAGATGAAAGAACGTGAAAGATGGATAGGGACAATGCTATGATTGCTTAGAAGAGGGAAAAGCACTAAGAACAATGACTTGACTGAATTAAACCCTTGAAATCGATACTCCCTGGACTTTGGAAGTAGATGGACGTGGGAAGCAGTTCTCCTTGGTTGGCTCTAGCTCCAGGATGCGACAGCACTTCGACGCAAACTCCAGATTTCTCCTCTCCAAGCCACGAAGTCAAGGGTTCTATTTATAGGCCCTCAAAGTCTAGGTTCGAGTTGAGGATAATCCAGCTAGAAAAGAGGACGTTTCTTAGCAAACTCTTGAATATAATACTTTCAAGAGTCCATAGAATCGAACGGAAGGTTATTAGGATGAGTATTGAGAGAGAAATCAAGGAATCAAACTCTTAGTTCGATCACGGAGTAGCAGAGAAAAGGCCAGGCTCGGCAGGACTCTCTGTTGGATGTAATGGCTGCTCGATAGACCGCCACAGTGATGTAACGCTACAAGAAGGGACCGTCACACAACCCTATCCTCTAAGAAGATAAGATCAATGGGGGAAGTTTTCAAATGTTGGACTCTAGATGAATGTAACGGTCTAGAGAAGATGTGTTACAATAAGGTAACGGTCGCACGATAGACCGTCAAACGCAACGGATAGGCAAAAGATAAGCTTTGGAAAGAAAGCCTCAAGCTTAAGGACTCTGGAAGGATGTAACGCACCAGAGTAGATGTGTTAGAGGACTGTAACGCCCCATCAAAGGACCGTTAGAGACAATAGTGTTCAAATGAAAATGAGAGCATGCTAAGCCTCGTCCAGCGGAATAAGGCAAGGAACCAGACTCAACCAAGGAGACATGACTCAAGAAATAAACCTCAAATAGACCAAAAAGGCTCAACAAAAAGAGTGAACAACTCGGAGCATCATATAGAATGAACAAGGAGATGACCCAACTTATTAGCCATAAAACGGGTGTCAACAGATGCCCCTCCTTAACGTCCTCTTTGCAGGGGAGCGAGCGGAGGTGAAGCGAAAGCGAAATGGAACATGGAGATGAAGTGGAGATGAAGCGGAGCGGACTGAAAAGCGGGCATTTTCAACCAACGAGCAACAGGAATTTTCCTGAAAACCTCAAACTACTCACAAGGAAATAGCCAACCAAATGACGCATGTCTGGAGGAACTAACAACTAAGGAAAGGAAAACACGGCTAGCCGCCAGAGCAACGGAAAGGAAAGACACAATCAACTAACTCCAGACAGGAATCTTCAGCTAACCAAATCAAGCGAGCAGATCGAAGGAAACCTTCCAACTCAGAGTGGAATGACTCTCCTTACTCAGAATTAAGAACACATAGTTATTCACCATTACTGAGACACCTCGGACAAATGAAGGCTCATGAATGCTCAAAAATGCATATGATGCATGCTGGGCTAAAAGAAAAGAAATCATCAAAACAAATGCAAAGAAAGATAAAATAACAAGATACTCGAGAATAATATTGCTAGACCGGAGAAACCAGGGTCAGGACACTATCTGCAACCACGGCGTGCAAGACAGAACCATCGTCCCCAAACTTTTCCAACCTAACGGCCTATCCAACGATTAAACATGTGCACTTAGATCATCATCATTTTTGTTTAAGGGGAACATCAGATCCCAGAACCCATGAATGACCAGCCAGTTCTTGAGATAATATATCATAAATAACATATAGTAATGTATTAAGGGACAAAGGATCGAGATACAATATCTGACTTACCTGCCCGATGAAAGGCGAGGCGTGATGACTTGTGGGATCTCATGAAATGAAGAAAGGTTAGAAGCATCACCATTTGTAAACATGAATTGCATTAAAAGATAGGCCACGAAAAATGTAATCATTCAACATCAATTGGAGCATTATTATTCATCAAAACATTCTGAAGGTTGTAACGGTCTAACAAGGGTGCGTTAGACAGTTCTGACAGATCAACATTGGGCCGTCAGAGTCTGGCGGTTCACATCCCCCAATGTAGCATTCAAATGGCCTAACGGTCCAATGCAGACGCGTCAGAGAAGTGTGGCGGTCCTACGATAGACCGTCACATTTCCTGAGTGTTCAAAAAAAAAAAAACCCAAACGGTCATTCGTTCCATTCAACACTCAATCGCCCAAAACACAAAACCCACAAAACCACCGAGCAAACCCTCCCACCGGTGAAGATGACCGGCAACGAGCTCCCCCGGCTGCCCATGGCAAGGGAAAAAGGGAAGAAGGTGAAAGCGATCAAGTGCCTCCGACGCCGGATAGAACGAGAAGAAAGTCCACCGACGGCGAGCCCTCCGGCGGCGACGGTAGAAGCAACGGCGGAGGAGGACCCTCCTACGGCCGAGGAAAAAGGAGAGGAAGCCGTCGATGAAGGAGAGGAAGCCATAGCCCCAGAGAAGAAGAGGAAAAGAGGGAAAGACCATGAGGTAGGCCGCCCACCCCTAAAATTTCAAATTTTAATTTTTATGTTCATGTATGCATTAATGGGGGGTAGAAATGGGTCTGAGAACCCATTAGGAATGATTGTAGGCCATTTTAGCCATTTTGGGAAGCCAAGGGAACCAAAGGGGAGAACACCCCTTTACAGGAAATGTGACGGTCGTTGCAGCGACCGTCACAGCTCTGACGCACCACCCCAGGTGCGTTAGAGTGCTGTGACGCACCACCACAGGGCCGTCAGAGTAACCAGAGGCAAAGACAATTTTTAGGGGTTTTCAATTATTCAATTATTTTGTTGTTTTTCATTATATTATTGCAATGCAATGAATTTATGATGCAAATGACTGACTTATGCTCTACATGTTCAGGGGAAAAGAAGAACGAGGATTTCTTGGCTGCAGATTCGGGCAGTGTACCAGGCATTGCCCGAGTTCCAGAGAGAGAGATTGGCTGCAATGGGCTTCGCCGAAGTGCTGAGCATCGAGGTGATCAGAATGGACACTCCACTCCTGTACGCGCTCCATGAGAGATGGGATCCGATCAGCCGAGCTTTCCTCTTCCCCTGGGGTCACATGATCCCAACACTGGAAGACATGGCCAGGATCACCAGATTGAGAGTGCACAGAGCAGCGGTGACTGGGTGGACATACGGCGACTACAGAGAGCTAGCCCAGGGGTTGCTAGGGCTAGACTTGATCAGGCTGGGGCAAACATCATCCCAACTTTCGAGATCGAGACTGTAGGACAGCCTGGGATTGAGAGGAGCAGCGATAGCGGTCGGCGAGCTACCCGAGCAGCATCTATACAAGGTGATTGAGCAAGTACGCCCACGAGTGGCGGCGGAGGCTGGACAGGAAGGAGACCGAGTCCTAAGACGGTTCCTGATGCTATTGTTCGGGAAACTACTCTTTTCGACTCGAGCTGATGTGATCAGTTGCAGACTGCTGCCCTTGCTGGAGGATCTAGGCAGAGTGGGGAAGTACGCATGGGGAGCGACAGCGCTTGCCTTCCTCTTCGAGTCGCTCAGCACCACGGACCGACGGACGATGCTGGGCGGCTTCTCGCCTTTCCTACAGGTAATGCCTTCTTATATGATTATGCAATGCAATTCATGAATGCAACTGATATGTTGACACTCGACCTAAAATGCAGATCTAGAGCTTCCTCTACCTCCCGGGGATTGGGCGAGGTACACAGCTACATCTTGAGCGGACCCCGATCGCGAGGCGATGGGTAGTAGTGAGGGACACAGGGTCGATCAGCAGATTGACCCGGGCGATCCGGGATGATCTAGACTCATTCCCGCATATGGTAGTAAGCTCCAAAGTTAAAACGCTTCTACATGCCTTAAAAATGCTTTTAGATGGGTTTTGATTGCTTGTGAATGCTTCTAAATGGACTGACATGACTTTCAGGTGAGATGGACCCCATACCGGGACGAGGGCCACGAGGGACAGCCATGGGTCAAGGCATCCCTGGCGTACAACGGGCGAGATGTATGGCTGCACTGCATCAACGTCATCGAGCCCCTGCACTACCGACTGATCCTGAGGACTCGGGGACTTCATCAGCCAGAGGTGACATTCCCGCGCAGAAATGACAAGCGTCCGAGGAAGTCTTCCAAGGGTATTAGCGGCAATGTGGATTGGTGCGCCCGAAAGGCCAAGTACGTGCATGATTGGAACAAGAAAGGCCGAGCGGTGAAGGATCGGCCAGAAAGTGACGAGGCTTACCTCAAAGCCTACTCGCAGCGGTATGGGGACCAGGTGTTCAGAGGCACCCGACGACCGGTATGAAATTTCTAAACTTAACCCTTGTCTAAATTAAAGCTATATGCTTCTAACTCATGCTTTCTAAATGCAGCTAGAGCCTCAGGGACGCATAGCCGAGCTCGAGGGACTCCTTCACGCCACCATCCAGCAACGGGATGAGTACCGGACCGCTTTGGAGCTCCTGGTGAGATTCCCTAGAACCTTAGACTTAAATGCTTATGTTTATGATGCGAACGTGACTAACTTTGACTTCTACATGCAGCGGGCCGAAGGAGCCCAAAGAGCCGGACCAGACGCACCGTCCTCGTCGTCACAGCCTGCCAGGGGTAGAGCTGAGCGAGATGCCAAGTTCGCTCGAGTAGTCGCTCGGGCTGAGAAGGCGGAGGCCACCCTCGCAGAGCGGGTAAGACACTAAATGCTTAACTTAAAAAAATGCTTATGTTTATGCACTAAATGCTTAACACACCACAATGCACAATGCAAACTACAGGCGAGAGAGCTGACCGCAGCAGTGGCTGAGGCAGAGCGAGCTCAGGGAGAGAATGAGAACCTGCGGGCAGAGGTAGCCCGACTGAGAGGGGAGCTAGAGCGGATAGCTACCTAGGCGGCGGACCTTGAGAGATACCGATCCGAGGCTCGGGCGGCACGGCTTCAGATTCACGATTTGAAGATTGAGCTACGGGCCATAGAGCAGACGGTCCGGACGATCAGCCGTGGGCCGGGACTGAGTGGATCCCGAAGCGCGGCAGTAGGGAGCATTCGGAGTGCAGCGCCGAGCGGATCGATCGGCGACTATTTAGCTAGTTCTTCCGAACGCCGGAGGAACGAGGAGGCAGATCAGCGACAACCCCTGGAGGAGGAGCACAGCGCCATGGGACCACCAGCCAGGCGGTAGGAGGGTGCTGGTGATAGTGAAGGCCCGGGGGACAAACCGGCTGAGTGACTCGTTTTCTTCTTTATTACCCCTTACTTGTACATGACTCATGATAAATGGAATAAAATGAAAATTCCTTTTTATGTTTTGTGTGTTATGTAGATGAATGTGTGAATGAGTTTGCATGGATGTGAGAATGAGATTGAATGTGAACGTGTAAATGTATGTGAATGAATGAATGAAGTGTGAACAGTGTAAGACCGGCGGGTCAAACCATAGGTAGAAAGGAAAGAACCGAACCCATAGCAGAAAGCATGACGGTCTAGAGAAGACGCGTCAGACCAATGTAACGCACCATGAAGAGGCCGTCAGAAATGACAGAGGGTGGACCTCAAACAGGGTAGCAGAACATGTGACGGTCCAGGAACGGAGCGTCAGAACGAGGTGACGGTCAAACGCCAGACCGTTAGACATGACAGAACAAAGATGGATTTGAAGCAGGATGCAGAAAATGTGACGGTCTAGGAACGTAGCACCAGACTGAAGTAACGGCCATAATTTAGATCGTCAGAAATGACAATGAAAAAAATGAGCCAGTAATGTGTAGTAGGAAGGTGACGGCCCAGGAATGGAGCATCAGAGAAAGTAACGGTCATAGCTCAGACCGTCAGACATGACAGAACGAGGTTTGAACTAAAAACATGCAGCAGGAAATGTAACGGCCCAGGAATGGAGCGTCAGAGACATCTGATGGTCTTACGATAGACTGCCAGAGAACAAAGCGTACTCCGAGATGGATGGTGCCGTGAGAGTCCAAACTCGAAGCAAGGACGCCTTAATCCTATCTAGAACTCTCCTAGACTCGAGATAAGGTCTTCTAACCCAGATCTTATCATTGTAGAGCCATAATCAGACCTTTAAAACCTAGGAACCAACCCAAAAATCGTAGCTTTCCTCAATTCTCTGCTTCAAGGGCTGAAAAAAACTCATTAAGGGCAAGGAACATCATGAAGAGGAGCTTCGAAGCGATAAGCATGGGAGAAAGGGTCTACACCGGCCCTAAAGCAGCCAAAAAGGATCATGGGGAGCTGCAACGGTTGACATCAATCCCCAAGCATCTTAGCTCAAGTCCCCAAAGAGTGGTAAGTTCTAATGATTTCAACAAAGTTCATCAATCAATTTCTGTACTTCTTATGATTCTCTCTTCTTCTTCCTTCTTCCTTCTTTCTAGCATCTTCCTGGTCCAAGGTGTTACTCCAGCTTAAAGTGGGTGGCTCCCATGGTCAAAGAACTCCCTTTAGAAGTTTTAACCATCCTTAGGGCATGGCACCTTCAACCTTTATTGGTTTTGGCCAAAAACTTTCAGTAATTGTCCTTAGATTGGGCAAGCATTTCAGCTCTTATAGAATTATGGCATCCATAAACACATATCTTCATTTTCCCTTCCTTTGAAGCCACAGTCCTATTGGAGGAGGTAGAGACCTACCTAGCCCTTCCTTAGACTAAAGTGGGGGATGAAGATCTAGTGTGCCATACGGTCGAACCTATTGACCCATCCTTGATCCTAAGTGATTTCATACACAACCCAAAGGACGTGAGGACCATGATCAGCCCACACCATATTCACTTGATACCCATGGCTCAATGGATAGTCTCTCATTGTAAGAACAAGTGGGAGAGATACGAAGCAATTGCCAAAGCCGTGTCGGTTTGCATATGCAGAGTCTTCCTTTTCACAACCACCGACCACCTCTTAGATATCCAAAACCTTAGCATCATCAGCGGGTTGTGGCGGGGTTTATCCAAATCTCAAGCAATCCTTTCATACCTTTACGAGGGACTTAGTTCCGCTTGCTTAGGAGGACCTTTGTTCGGCTCCATGATAATCATCGAGTGTTGGATAGGCGTAAGAATCAAGTTCCAACCCAAGGAGAACATAACTTCAACCAGGCGGATCTTTGGGAGCCATCCTTTATTCTTCATTGGAGGTGCCTTTGGATTTTCTTCACAGGTTGAATGCAAGATGGCGGACAAGAAAACGCGGGATGAATGGCGCCTCTTCCTCAACACTTTACCAATAGAGAAGTTCATGATGCGTCCAAGAGTTCTGCGGAACACCTTGCTTAGAGTACCCCGACGACCAGGCCTTGATCTTCAGCTAGTGGGGAACACTACCATGGCGATCTACAACCCGCACCGGTGCTATCTTCAAATTGGGCTACCCTGAACTGAAGTTCCTGCACTATCACACAACCCTCCCCTTCTAGCTAGAAAGATGGGGACCGAGGAGGATGAGAGGGCAGTTCAGAGCGCGCTGACCATGTGGGAAGTCAGCAAAATGTGGCCGTGTCAAGAAGAGGTGGAAGAAGACAGCGAGGGACGCCGTAGCTATGTGGAGGAATTACGCAAGATCCGCCCTCTTGCGGATAGAAAATTGAATGTAGTTTGAGCTTTATTCATGAATGATGTAATTGACAATTGGAGTTTTATCAATCAAATTTATGTTTTATTGAGTTCAATTTAATGACATGGAAAGTGCCTTAGTTGAATGGATATGAGATTGTTGCTTGACTTAGCTTGAATGTTCTGGAAAACAGAGCTTCTGGAGAGTGTAACGGTCCTGTTTAGGCCGTCACAAGAGTCTGACGGTCTTGTGATAAGTCGTCAAGTGGGATAGACTGAGAGTTCTGTCCTCAGGAGAGTGTAACGGTCTAACGCCAGACCATTATAATGAGGTGACGGTCTAACATAGACGCGTCAGAGAAAGCCTGCTGAGAGGAAATGAGTGCCAATCCTTCTGGAGAGTGTGACGGTCGAAGGGTGACCGTTACAGGATGTGACGGTCTGATACTGGTGCGTTATAGACCTGAACCTGGAAATTTGTGAATCTTCAGTCCTGGGTTTGAACCTGCGTTCTGCACACACTTAGACAAAAATAAGTCAGATCCGTTCTTAGACTCAACCCCTTGCCTTAATGCAAGTTAGAGAATGACCAATTCTTGATATTTGGTCAAGGGGTGGAGCCTTATTAAATAGGCGGAAAATGTAATGGAAATAATGTAATGCGTGTGATGCATATGATGAAATTTTTGGTTTTTGAAGAATATCTGGATTTTTCTGAAATTTTGAAAATATCTGATGTTTTTTGAATTTTGGACTATATGATTTTTTTTTGGATTTTGGAAATATGTGATTTTTTTGGACTTTGAAAATATGTGATTTTTTTGGATTTTTGAAATATGTGATTTTTTTTTGGATTTTTTTTTGGATTTTGAAAACCAGCGCCTCCCCTTACCACGTGGGTCCTTCTCATATCATTAAGAGTTCCCAAGGTTGGCATGCAAATAGAGGTGACAACCCCTGGCCAAGACCTGATTCGCATGACGGTGCTTCTACCAAGGTCATACCCCGGGTACTTGTCTCAGTTCTAAAAAAGGAAAAATAGAACACGGGGGTAAGCTTAGGCCAGTTATAGAAGTTGTTAGGGCTTGAGTCCCTTTCTAGACAGCCCATTAGAGACTTGGTCTGTTGTGCCGGGGCTTTGTGTCCGTCATCGAACATTTGTCCACTCTAGGCACGCATACGACCGAGCTCATGCGTCCCGCGGGGAAATTGTACTGCCACTCTTGCCATGCCTAGTTTTTCTCTTTCTTGCCTTTCTGGAGCTTTGGAACTATGATTTGATAGACTTTTGAACTAAACTTTTGTTTTTTTGTCACAAAGATAGCTTCTTTGCTTTGCTTTTTTCTTCTTACTTTCTATGGTGTCAGGTCTTAACGGACTGCCCCTGTTTGAGACCTCCTCTCGTTAGGGTGCTTAGATTGGTCATCGCCTCCTTATTCACCTCTTGCCCCTGGATTCAGCTGAAGAAGGAAACGGACAGGGACTTCGACTTTCCCCGAAAGCATGGCCAGGGAGAAACGATGTCTACAAAGTGGGAATCCTGACCAGGGATGTCGTGTAGTGTGTGATTGCCGCACTCGGGGTCCTCTTTTATGGCGAAAGGAAAAAGACACCTCGCTGCTGGGGTGGCATGTGGTTAGACTTTAAGGAAAGAAACGCTTAAGATACATTCCAAGCGTGAGCGAGCTCCTCACCTTCTACGTTTACCAAGTGATAAGCATTCCCTGCATAAGCCTCTTTGACAACGAACGACCCTTCCCAGTTAGGTTGCAATTTAGACCTAGGACCTGCAGACCGAATGAATTTACGTTTCAAAACCATATCACCTTTTTAAAATTTGCGCTCAATTACCTTCTTTTGAAAATAACGTGAAACTCTCTTTTGATAAACGGATACGTGATCGGCCACATTCATCCTCTTCTCGTCTAAGAGTTCCAACTGGATGAGCAACGCCTCTCAACGTTCATCGAGATTAAGTTCC
Organism: Amorphophallus konjac; assembly: GCA_022559845.1. Classification (NCBI taxonomy): domain Eukaryota; kingdom Viridiplantae; phylum Streptophyta; class Magnoliopsida; order Alismatales; family Araceae; genus Amorphophallus; species Amorphophallus konjac. The sequence continues at coordinate 251,850,330 of CM040118.1, read as the reverse complement.
TTATCGAGCTGCACCCTTAGGGAAGGGATTAAGATCTCATATGGGAGCACCGCCTCCATCCCGTAGGTGAGAGCATAGGGAGTTGTCCTGTAGGAGTACGAACGGAGGTGCGGTAAGTCCATAGAGCCTCTACTAATCTTTCTGGCCAATCAGAAAATTTATGAGATTCACATGTTTTTTTTATGATTTTGAGAAGTGTTTTATTAGTGGCCTCGGCTTGACCGTTGCCTTGTGGGTAATATGGAGATGAATGATGTAATGTGATATTGAACTTCTTACATAGGTCCTTGAGCTCTTGAGAGACGAACTGGGGTCCGTTGTCGGTGACGATGCTGTTTGGCACTCCAAACCGCGAGATAATGTTCTTCATGATGAAGCGGCACACCGTGGTAGCTTTGATCTCTGTGTACGCCTCGGCTTCGACCCATTTGGTGAAGTACTCAGTGGCGGTAAGGATGAAGGATTTTTGCTTGATCTGAGAATTGAGATCACCGAGCGGGCCGACAATGTCGAAAGCCCACATAGAGAACGGCCAAGGAGCAGAAAGAGGATGTAAGGATGAAGCTGGAGCATGAATTTTATCAGCATGGAGTTGGCATTTAAGACACCTCCGGACATAGAGGGAGCAATCTTCCTCTAAAGTGGGCCAATAATAGCCATGCCTAAGGATCTTCTTTGCTAGAGCCTGGCCATTAACATGACCTCCACACTCACTAGAATGGGCTGCTTCGGCCACCTTCCAAGCTTCATCATCGTCTAAGCATCTCATGAGCATTCCATTAGTAGCGCGCCTGTATAGTTCTCCAGCAATGATAGTATACCTTGAGGCGGCTCTTCTTATTGACTTGCGCTGCTCAGCATTTGCCCATTCCGGGAACAATCCATCTTTGCAAAACAACTCAATCTCATGATACCAGGGCAATTCTTCTTCCTCCAAGATCTCTTCAAATTCTATCAAAGATACTTCCTTAAGCTCTTCCTTCTCAGCCCTCGCCTCCACAGTCTTCCTAAGGTTGACATACCAAGGATCCGGAAGAGAGGGTGCGTCCAATCTCTGAACGATGATAGTCTCAGTACTCCGACTGAGAGGGAAAGATAGAGAGGAAGCGAGGGATGCTAAAGCATCGGCTAGAATGTTCTGAGACCGGGGAGTATGGATGTAGATCAACTTACGGAATTACCTAGCGAGGAGCGTGACCAAATCTTGATATGGTTTGAGCTTAGGATCATAGGTGCGGTAAGTGGATAGAACTTGCCGCAGGACGAGCTGGGAGTCCCCTACCATATTCAAGTAACGCGCGCCTAAAAGGTAGGCGTGCTTCAATCCAGCTAGGAGAGCCTCATACTCGGCGATATTGTTGGTAGCAGGAAATTGAAGTTGATAAGCAAAAGGAATCGTCACTCCTTCCGAAGTGAGCAGAACAGAGCCTATCCCTCGGCCCGGAGAATTGAGTGCACCATCAAAGTGCAGAGACCAGAAGGGATGGTGAGTGAGAACAGAGAGATGCTCATCAGGGAAGTCATCCTGAATAGAGTCAGTGCAGGGAATCGGGAGATGGGCAAGATGCTCAGCGATGGCATATCCTTTGACTGCCTTCTGAACGACGAACGTGATATCAAACTGAGAGAGGAAACTTTGCCAGCGAGCTAACCTACTAGAGAGGACGGGTTTTTCTAAGAGATAGCGGATCGGGTCCATTCTAGAGATCAGCCTAACTGGGTGGACAAGAAAATAGTGTTTAAGCTTCTGAGCTACCCACACTAAGGCGGCACAAGTCTTCTCCATAGCGGTGTATTTAGCCTCAGCTAGGTTGAACAACCTGGAGAGGTAATAAGCTGCCCGCTCTTTTCCTTCATCGTCTACTTGTGCTAAGACCGCCCCTAGGGAGTCCTCAATGACCGAGATGTATAGGATTAGGGGTTTCCCAGGGACAGGAGGTTGCAAAACTGGGGGATTGGATAGATATTCTTTTAGGTCCTCATAGGCCTTTTGACAATCTTGATTCCATTCAAATTTGACTCCCGCCTTTAGCAATTCATAAAACAGGCGGCACCTCTGAGAATGTTGGGACATGAACCTTCTGATGAATTGCAATCTACCAATTAATCCTCGAAGTTTCGTAATGTTCTTTAGCGGAGGTATGTCCATGATGGCCTTTGCTTTATTAGGGTCAATCTGAATCCCCCGTTTGCTAACTATAAAGCCTAGCAACTTTCCTGAAGAGACTCCAAAAACACACTTCTTCGGATTCATTTTCAGCTCGTACTCCCTAGCTCTCTGCAGCACCTTAGCCAGGATAGAGGGGTGTTCTTCTTTGGTTCTTGATTTCACCAAGATGTCATCCACGTAGGCTTCCATGTAAATGTGCATCATGTCGTGGAAAATGGCCATCATTGCCCTCAGATAGGTGGCACCTGCGTTCTTCAGACCGAACGGCATAACCACGTAGCAGTACGTGCCCCAGGGCGTGGTGAATGAAGTTTTCTCTTGATCCTCCGGAGCGAGACGAATCTGATTATAACCTGAGTAACCGTCCATGAATGACAAAGCTTCGTACCCGGCAGTGTTATCGACCAGGACGTCTATGTGAGGCAGCAGGAAATCATCTTTGGGACATGCTTTATTAAGATCCCTGAAATCGATGCAAATACGCACCTTTCCACCCTTCTTGATAACAGGGACTATGTTCGCCACCCACTGGGGATATAGAACAACTCTAATGAACCTGGCCTTGTATAATTTGTCAACTTCTTTTTTGATCCTTAATGCCATGTGGGGGTGAAATCTTCTCGACCTCTATTTTACGGGTGTTGCCCCTAGTTTAAGTACGAGTCGGTGTTCCACTAAAGAGGGGTCAAGACCCGGCATGTCCTCGTAAGACCAGGCAAAAGAATCACTATACTCTCTCAGAACCTTGACTAGATCTTCTTCCACTTACGGAGGGAGATTAGCGGCAATAATGATGGGCCTTGGGTCTTCTTCAGTTCCTAAATTTATTCCCTTCGTAGGTTCATCCACTGCCGACGATGGCTCGTCGAATCTCTTTAATCCTTGCGCATACAGATCGGCAGTGTCACCTACGTTGCCGTCCTCATCCTCAATCGGGTCTTTCTCATCCAAGACTTCATAGACACCGAGTCCGTCATCGCCCCACACCCCTTCTATTTCCTCTTCGTCTTCTATCACGATTGCCGTAGCGACGAACTCTGGACATTTCAAAAGAGCATGACATCGCTGAGCCAGATCCTGCAAGAACCTATCAGGAATGGATTTGGAAGGACGTGCAAGTGAGCGCGGCTCAAGCTCGGAAGGATTAGATGACCTAGAACAGGACCCTACTTCTCTAGTTCTAACTGACTCTACTTCCCTAGACTCGACGGACCCTACGCCTAACCTAGGAGAAATGAAATCTAGTGGAAAGGAAGGAGCAGGGGACTCGTGCCCCTGGGAGAAGGATGGAGACAAGATAGTGTAATCTTACACCGAAATCTCTGTTTCAAATTTGACGTTTTTTTTGGAGATCAGTGGAGATCATACGGCAGGATGGAGGAGGAGGAAGTTGCATGGGGAACAACTCGGGGAAGATGTAATCGAAGAATGGATCAGAGGATCGAAACCACATCTCGTGGAGTGGGGTGGTGGAGGAAGGAGGAGTGAATAGAGTTGATAGATCAATGGATGGGCAGCGCCCACATGCACATGGGACAAACAAGATTTCAAGTGGTCTTTCCGTGAAATACGGATTGACCATGATCGGGGGTGAACGGGGTATGGACTCCAATTGTTGAAAGAGAGATGAGAGGCGGGAGGGAGACCAAGAAATGGTAACGGGTGAGCTCCCCTTTTCTTGCAGATAGCTAATTGGTTTCTTCGGCCTCCACTGAACAAGCCGGGTTTCTTGATTCATCCTCTGACCATGGCCATCTGGTTCACTAAACATTCTGGCAAAAGATTGACTGAAATCTGACATATCATCAACATGCCCTTTTGGTGGCAGAGGTGGACTGGCGATTGTGCAAGCTGTTTCTTTCTTTTCCGACTGTGCTAGCTATGAATTTAGGGTGCCTGGCTGAAGATGACCTTTAACAAAGTGTTGACGATAGTCCCATGTAAGTGGCCCTGAATCGCCCAAAACTGATAATGCGGACTCTCGGTAACCGAGACCACGCCTGCTCATCTTTCTTCCTTTGGGTACTAGCTTAGTTTGCCCTTGTAACTGCGCACCGAGGCCTCTCTCCGGTTGATAACCCAGCTTCAATATGATATCCCAACCCTTGGAATCTCGGATCTGGGGTTTCACTTTGATATTGACGGGTGTAGCGGCGGGCTTGCGTGGCGTATAAGCCCAAGGGAAATCCAGATCTAGTACAGAAATAACGGGCCGGCTGCTGGGCCATAATGTGGGCAGAATCTTCTCTGAAATAACTTTGACTGACTGGACCGTGGATGAGCTTTTTACTTTAACCACCCTCCCTTGAAAAGGGAACTTGAGACATTGGTGCGCGGTGGAGGGCACGGCACTGAGAGTGTCGATCCACGGACGACCCAAGATAGCTTTGAACATGGGGTCGATGTCCAGCACATAGAGATCAATGGGAATGGTGAGAGGCCCAAGCTCAGCTTGAATAGTAACAATCCCGTGACATGCCCTCCGAGAATTGTCATAAGCAGCTATAGTAGTGGGGGTCGGGCGTAGAAGCTCTTCTGATAGATTGCAGGCTCTGAGAGTGCTGAGCGGGCACACATTGATAGATGCCCCTGTATCAACTAATGCCGCATCGATACTGATTTTATTCAAGATAATGGTAATGCAAAGCGCCATTTGCCGAGCCTCTGGAGGTGCTAGCTCGGTTTCAGAGAAGGTTATAGCTGGTCCTTTAGAAATAGTTGCCAATGCCGTAGGTAAACTGTCGGCTGCCACGTCTTCACTGACCATCACCTTTTGAAGGAAGCTTCTGAGAGCATCTTGGTGAAGGGTAGATCTTTTGATAAGCTCCAGTACGGATATCTTAGCGGTAACCCGATCCAAGTGATGCAACAGATCGTATTGGGTTCCTTGTAACAGCTCAGCTTCTTCCTGCTCAACAGCCAGTTGGGAAGACTGTGGGTTGGAGGTGGAAGGATAATGTTAGGGTGCTTGGCCAGGATACAGAGGGGGGGTGAATGAATCCTTCTACGAATAATGGCCAAATTAAAACTAGGATGCTAGATAAAGACATAAAATAGAACCAATTTGATTCAGCTCAAATACAAACACATGGAGCGCGCCTATTCAAGCATCTAGCGGAAGCAAATCAGACAAACAAACCACTGCTCAATAGATTTTTAGGTGGTTCGGTCCTTCAGACCTACATCCACCCCTCACTCCCAACCGGAGTGAGGCTTCACTAGCAAACGCTAGAACCCAGCAGACTCAGTCTGCAAACAGTTGCTGCCACACAGCTTGACCAGGGGAACAGCCTCCCCTCTTCCTCCCAACCGGAGGGACACCCAAGTGACTCCCAGCCACTTGGAAACTAGAGGTCGAAGACCTCTCTTCCTCCAGACCAAGAGGGACCACTGGACTTGCAATCACAAGCCCAGAACCGGAGGACTAGCCTCCCTTCCTCTAACCAGAGGGTAACCCACAAGTGACAACCTGTCACTTGCAACCCGGAGATCAGATCTCCCTTCTCCTGAACCAACAGGAGGTACCCGATCCCCAACAGGGCTATCGGAAGAACAAGATAACCAGATGAAAATGGAAGAAAATAAAAACACGAAATGAAAGCAACTTCAGCAAACAGAACGCTGAAAAATGAAATGCACAATGTGGCTCCAAACGGAGCTGACTGGCCTGGATCTGATCCACGGTCCAGTGAAGACATATCTTCAAGCAGCTTCTTCCTTCTTCTCCACGAGCTCTCTCTCTCTCTCTCACTTTTTCTTCTTCTGTTCTTCTGCTCTTTTTTCTCTTTTTAATCTCTGCTCCTCTATTCTCTTTTTGCTTCAATGCTCACTCTTGCTCGACCAGCCTTTGTTCTTTTTATATCAGCAGCCAGCAGGAGGATGGGGTACAGAGTGCGTGTGCTTCACACGCTTGATCCAGAACCTTCCTGCCATGTGCCCCCTTCGTATTTGTTCCTTCAGTATCAGATCATGTGCACCCAAACACCGATGAATGTTCTTCCTCGGACCTGTAAAGAGATAAGAATCATTAACCTTGAGTGCCACAAGAACTAGAACTGCATGAGGTAAGTGGACACGACACGAGGTGCACTAAACAGAGAACGACACGAGATGCAGTGGTGACACAATGAGCACTACTAAGAGAACGACACGAGGTAGGAAGAAAACAACACGAAGTAGAAGGAGAACAGCACAAAGTAGAAAAGGACGACATGAAGTAGACAAGATTACTACAGTACGAGATAGGGAGAGCATGACACAAGGTCAGATGAAAAACAGCACGAAGTAAGGAAAAATGACACGAGATACACTGTGACAGAACAGACACAACGAAGAGAACGACACGAAGTGATGTTATAAAACAACACGAGGTAAAAAGAAGAACGACACGAAGTGGTTGCAACAACAAGCAAGACATAAAAGATGACACGAGATGCAACTAGAGGACAAAGAGAAGCGACACGAGGTTCACACAGAAACGACACGAGGTGGCACAGAAAGCAACACGAGGTGCTGCAATGTTCTGCACGCAGTGGATCAAAAATGACACGAAGGCACAACAAGGAGAACGACACGAAGTCACTGTAACAAACCAAAAACACTACGAAGAGAACAAATACAAAAGCAACACGAAATCATGAATACAAACAACACGAAGACGAAACAGTAACCGACATGAGTTGAAAACAACACGAAGACGAAACAGTAACCGACACGAGTTGAAAACAACACGAAGACGAAACAGTAACCGTCACGAGTTGAAAACAACACGAAGTCAGTGAGAACAGCACGAGGTGAAACGACACGGGCTGACCACGACACGAAGACAGACCAACACGAAGACGTAAACACAACACGAAGACATAAACACTAAAACAACACGAAGATGAAACACAAGAATTGACACGAGGTGAAGTCACAAAGCGACAAAAGTCACGAGGTCTAGCAACCATGACACGAAGTCATGAGTTAGACATGTCTTCACCAACACGAGAAGAAAGACAGACACGGCTATCACGACACGTGATGAAGCAGTGAACCCAGACATGAAACGACTCGAGGAACAACACTAAGTGATATGAAAACACAAGAGCAATCATACAGAATGACTCGAGATGAACAACATAAATGCTAACGACACGAGGTCAAACAGAACACATTTTAAAAACAACACGAGGTACGAGAGGACGACACGGCATAATGAAAACACAAACAGGACGAAGTGCCAACCAACATGAATATAGTCCCTGAAAAATACCTGAAGTGAAATGAAGGTTTATTCTTCATAGAAAAAATATTCTTTGTTCACTTTCACAGAAAAATATTTTTGAACACCACTAAGACTTATAGTGTTGTCATCATCAAAACATGTAAAGATTCAACAAGACTCAACAGATAATTGCGGTGAAACATGCGCCCGCTCCGCAGGGCGAAGTTATAGGCTGCCGCGGCCTCAGATGGGCTCAAGATAAGGGATTTAGTAGGCCCGGTGGGTTGGATGAGTGGTGCGGACGAGGATGTGGTGGAAAGGATGATGGGTGAGGGGTTGGTGGTAGCAGGTGTGAGCGGAAGTGGGGATACAAAAGTAGGCGGAGGCGTAATGAGTGGAGGGTTAGATGGAGGTACGGTGATAGTGGGTGCAAAGGTGAGCGGAGGGGTAGTTATGGAAGCGGGAGTGAGTAATGGCGGGCGTGATGGAGGTGCAGGTGATGACGTATTTACGGGGGTGTATGGGAGAACAAGTGGAGAAGGGTTTTGGTGCGTAGGTATGAGGATGGAGGAAGCGGGGGAATTAAGGTAGTTGTGGTGAAGGGCCATGACCTGTGGCGTGGAGCTATCATCGTCAAAGGACCACCCGGCGTTAGGAGCTGGGGGTTGGACAACATTGACCTGAGCCGGCGCCGGCGGCTGAGGCTGCGGAGCGGGATGATGGTTCGGCATCGGGTTCTAGTGGATCCCCAAGTCTTGAACCGACTGCGGTTGCTGTTGCGGCTGCTGCTACGGCTGCGGTGCCTGTTGTTGCTGCACTTGCTGCCTCGGTGGCTACCTTTTTTTCTCTTTAATTTCTGTAATGGCCCTATGCATTTCGGCCCAATCAATCCTTTGTCCTTCATGGAGGTCATAGACCAAATCCCTGAACTGAAAACACCCTTCAATAGTATGTCCTGGCTGCCTGTGGAACATAAAATACTTTGTTTGATCAACGGCCGGGTTCCAGTTGGGCCGTTTTGGAGGGAGTTGTATAGCACTAACTGACATGAGAGCGGAAAAGATATCCGTGAGGGTTTCTGGCAGGGGTGGGTACTGTGCTCTTTTAGGAGCCGGGCGCTTGTTGTTGTTGTTGTAGCCGTTGGGTGGAGGGACATTATGGTATTGCGAAGGCTGTGGAGGTTGTTGTGGAGCGGTAAAGGTATTCTGTGGAGTGGCAAAGGTAGGCGGAGGATTTTGTGGAATGGTTGGGAAGTTTTGTGGAGAGGAGTTTTGCGGAGTGCGGGGGTTTTGCGGGAAGTGGAAAGGTACGGCTTAGAAAGGGAAGTTAACGGCTTGAACTTGTTCATTGGTTTGAACCCCCTCGGTGACAGGCCCTTGAGGTTTCTTGTGGTATTTTGGCTTTTGGTTCTCAAAGAGCGAGTGGATGGGGGAGTCCTTGAACTGTGTTTGAATGAATCGCGCCCGGCTATAGAGTTGGTGCATGTTGGCTATATCATTCATGGCCAGAATGTTTCGGAAGGTCGGAGTAGCATTGGAGATGAGTAACTTGACCTTCTCTTCCTCCGGAATGTGGCCTGGCACCCTGGCGGCCATCTGTCTCCATCTATCAGCGTAAGTTGCAAACTCCTCATCTGGCTTCATCTTTTCGGCCACCAAGTCGGTAAATGAATATTCCGGGCCGACCCTATCTTGGAACTGCTGGATGAACTTGTCTTTTACTGTCTTGAAACTTTTAGCATCCTCTAATGGCAGAGAGTAGAACCACTCTAGTGCAACTCCATCTAGCAATCGACAGAACAGGTACGCCATAAGGCGATCATCATACTGAAATTGAGCCGATTCGTATAAAATGTCCCTTACATGAATAAAGGGATTGTTGTTCCCATCATATTTTCTGTAGTTGGGGAGCTTGGATTGTGGAGGGAATCGGATATTCTGAAAGCTGGGGACTAGAACGTCTGCCAAAAATTGAGGGCCAACCCGCTTCTGAAGGAAGTCAAGTTGCTGCTGCATGGCGGCCCATTTGTCAAGGAGTTCCTGTTCCCTAGACGGAGCAGGGGTAGCGAAAGATGAAGGTTGAAATTTAGGAGCGGAAGGGTAAACTGTTGATGGAGGTGGAAGCCCAGAAAGGTAGGCGGATAAAGTGGGAAGCCCATAAGAAGGATATTGGGCCGAAGACTGACCCAAACTATAATGGACTTGGGCAACCCCTTACTGAGGGCGCAAGAAGTCTGAAGGGCCAACGAGGACTTGTGGCACCGATGGGCCGGATATGTGATGATCCGCCTGAATGAACGAAGGGAGAATAGACTTTCCCTTGTCAGAAAATTGCTGGGCCGAAGCAGAAGATTGGCCCGTTTCCATGCCAGCAAATGTGATGGTCCGAGGTTGGACCGGAGTGAGATTAATTGGAGTGGGTTGGATGGAGGTCCCATCAACTCTAGACTGATCGATGGAAAGATTGGATTCGCCTTGCACAATTGCAGGAGATGGGGCATTGGACCCCTGCATGGCCTGGTAAACAGCCTGGAGTTGGGCCGGATCCAACTGAGCCATCATTTGGAGAATGGAGCCAGCAGAAGGAGAAGAGAAGGAAGGAGTGATTTGGCCGCCCTCCATAGGGATGGAGGACGGAAGAGGGGCAGACCCCTCTCCAGAAGGGAATGAGATAACCCTAGAAGAGTTTTCAAGAAGCCCTTGAGGGAGAGACTCCTCTTGGGAACGAGGAGGATTGAAAGAAGCCATGATGGGTTCGAAGAGCGGATTGGAGTAGAACTTGGAGAAGGAATTGACCTTAGGATGTGACTCTAATAGACGAAGACAACTCCACATGCAATGGAAAACCTTGAACAAAATAGCAAACAACACATAACAAACACACAATGAGTGATCAAGCTTAGATAACCTTGACAAAGATGCAAGTGAAAACGAGATGACAACACTCAACTTCAACCAAGTTACTTAGATGATGCAACAAGATTTTTATGATTTCTTCCTTTAGAACCTTAGTGATTTGATTAGGATGTGCTCTCCACAAGTAGGTTTCTAATAGGAAAGGATGTGTGGCTTGGTTGACTCTACATGTAATCACTCCTTCACCTATGCAATCCTAGACAAGGGGTAGAAAAGGTACAACCGGCCCGGTGTCCGTGTGGGAATCCACGGCTCACGGGGACTTATGGAGGTCCCTGATGTGTTTTCCTAGTCGGCTCCAAAGAATATGGAGACGAGAGGTCCACGCACCAAGGTAGGAGAATACAATCTAATGTATGGAAATATGCATGAACCTATGTGCACCGGGGTGCATGCGAATTCTAGCCTAGAATCTAGCAATCAAATATGCACACAAGGATATGAATATATGAACCAACCAAGGAGGAGACCAAATAGCATCCAAACACAAAGATCATAGCAAAAACTTTGGAAATAAAATGCACCTCGGGATGCGTACCTATCTGGAGTGTGTGACGGTCTATAACCCCTGCGTCAGAGAAGTGTGACGGTCGAAAATTAGACCGTCAGAATATTGTAACGCGGGGGTGCAGGACCGTCAGAAGACCCAGGGAACCAGAAACAACAGGAAATAAAAGGAAAATCCGGGGAACACACAGGCAAGCAAGGTAAGCAAATGAAAGCAGGTTTTACAGAGATCCAAAGCACGATTGGCACTAGATGTCCCACCGTGATCGCCAAAAAACTGTTGGTTTTAATGTGCCCCTTCTTTTGCAAGATGGGCTATGATGCCAACTATGAGCAGATAATGAGCTAAGTAATGAAATCAATCAACCTATGAACATGCGAATCATGAACCTAGGCAATCGGCATAAGCTCTAGCATGGGCATGCTATCTCAATCAAAACTAAACTAAGCAAGGAAAGAAAAACACACGCCGGGGCGTGGAATAAGGAATAAGGAAAACACACCGTAGAGGCAGAACGAGCAAAAGTAAAGAAGAGATATGATGAGAGAGAAAAGCTAATGCCCAAACTAAGAAAAGATGTGATCGCCACCAAGGTAAAAATAAGCCAAAGACCTGATAAATACCTTAGAATAGGAGGATGATGCACCCGCCCACGGGAGAGAGAGAATAATCAGGAAACTGCAGCTCTGTGGGATGTGACGGTAGAAGGATGGTGCGTTACAAGACTGTGACGGTCCCACGATAGACCACTACAACACTCTAACGAACCTGTGATAGACCGTCAGAGCTTCTGCAGAATAAGATTGGGAATCTTTTGATCTCCAAGCTTTCCATCCGGCCAGAGAGCTTGGGACTCGCGCTAGGGAATCTGTAAACCTGCAAAAGAGTGTAGAGCACAAGAAAAATAACCCAGATTAGCCCTTTCACAAAGTAGTATCAATAATCCAAAGAACTTATGAACATGCAAAAGGAGAGGGAAATACCGGGGAGATTGGTTTTTTTTAACCCCTCTGGGGTGTTTTAAAAGATGGGAGGATGTTTTAAATGAATGCAACAGATGAAAGAACGTGAAAGATGGATAGGGACAATGCTATGATTGCTTAGAAGAGGGAAAAACACTAAGAACAATGACTTGACTGAATTAAACCCTTGAAACCGATACACCCTGGACTTGGTTGGCTCTAGCTCCAGGATGCGACAGCACTTCGACGCAAACTCCAGATTTCTCCTCTCCAAGCCATGAAGTCAAGGGTTCTATTTATAGGCCCTCAAAGTCTAGGTTCGAGTTGAGGATAATCCAGCTAGAAAAGAGGACGTTTCTTAGCAAACTCTTGAAGATAATACTCTCAAGAGTCCATAGAATCGAACGGAAGGTTATTAGGATGAGTATTGAGAGAGAAATCAAGGAATCAAACTCTTAGTTCGATCACGGAGTAGCAGAGAAAAGGCCAGGCTCGGCAGGACTCTCTGTTGGATGTAACGGCTGCTCGATAGACCGCCACAGTGATGTAACGCTACAAGAAGGGACCGTCACACAACCCTATCCTCTAAGAAGATAAGATCAACGGGGGAAGTTTTCAAATGTTGGACTCTAGATGAATGTAACGGTCTAGAGAAGATGCGTTACAATAAGGTAACGATCGCATGATAGACCGTCACACGCAACGGATAGGCAAAAGATAAGCTTTGGAAAGAAAGCCTCAAGCTTAAGGACTCTGGAAGGATGTAACGCACCAGAGTAGATGCGTTAGAGGACTGTAACGCCCCATCAAAGGACCGTTAGAGACAATAGTGTTCAAATGAAAATGAGAGCGTGCTAAGCCTCATCCAGCGGAATAAGGCAAGGAACCAGACTCAACCAAGGAGACATGACTCAAGAAATAAACCTCAAATAAACCAAAAAGGCTCAACAAAAAGAGTGAACAACTTGGAGCATCATATAGAATGAACAAGGAGATGACCCAACTTATTAGTCATAAAACGGGTGTCAACATGGACCTCCTGGAGTGAGGAAAATTTCATGGGCTTTGTTTATTAAGGCCCATGATAGTCTATGAAGACAAGGTGCAATGGTGCACACACGGATTCAGAATGGGGTGAATGAATCCCTCTTCAAAAATTCTACCCAAATTAAACTCTAATTAGTAAGCTATGTAGAATTAAAACCGATTAACTTTAACTAAATATGAAACACACGATCAAACACTTGGTGGCTGACTATGAGCTATGTTGAGACACACTAACAAATAGATCGTAGGTCTATGCAGTGGACTACTCGGCAGCAACTGTGCAGTTTACAGAAACACTCTAGGTATGCAATGCATTCAAGGGTCACTCAGGCAGACTTGATTGAAAGCGAACCAAGACATTCATCTAGCGTAAACGAATAAACAATCAAATCATAGTGCACATGAGATTTTACGTGGTTCTTTCCTCCAGACCTACATCCACCCTACACTCCAACCAGAGTGTGGATACACAGCTTAAGCTGTTGGGCCTTACAGCTTGCTCTACTGGGCAATACAGCTTAGCCGCCGCTGATTCACAGCTTCAAACCCTGGGCCTAACAGCTTATGCCACCGCTGATTCACAGATTCAAACCCTGGGCCTAACAGCTTATGCCACCGTTGATTCACATATTCTGAAATGGAATGTAGAATGGAAAAATAGGAATGAAAAAAAAATCAGCAACAGGAAGCTGGAATTAAAGCTCAGAAAATATAGCTCGCTCTGGAGCAATGTAGCTTGGATTTGATTCAAAAGCTACAAATCTCCTTCCTCCTTGGATCTTGCTGCTGCACTCTCTTCTTCTTTTTCAAACACACGAACTGCTGGAATTTCACTCACAGACGACTGGTCACTCTCTCACGATCTCTGCTCTCAAAACTCTCTCTGATTCTTTTTCTGACTTTCTTCAATTCTATCTCCCTCTGTTTCTTTTTCTCTTTCTCTGGTTGCCGCTGGCTTTCTGCCGCTCACCCTTCTTTTCTTCTTCTACCTTGTTATCTATTCTTACCTTATTATCCTCTGCAGGTGCTTTTATATGGAGAATAGGGGCACCGGAGGTAATTTGATGAAGACGATGATGCTCCCTCCAGTAGATGGTTCCACGTGGTAGAATCCCAACGATTTCCAAAAAGAATCGCCTGGTCGTGTGGAGGGAATGTTCTCGCCATAAGATGAGCACCTTAAAGCATCCACGTGTCAAAGTAGGTTGTTAAGATTTCCACGTGGCATCCCTTGGATCACGTGCCCCAAACTAATCATTTACACATGAATGTGCCAATGATTGGTCTTGACCTATTCGACCATGTTTCTGACTTAGCTACTTCCAGAACTTAAGTTACTCGAACCTGGTTTGTACTTAAGTCTCTGCAGTGGAAGAGGCATTTAGTCAAGCACCTGGCAATCAGATTAGACTATAAGAAACCAATAAATCTAACATATTGATTCATGGTTTATGAATTTAATCATGATGTAATTAAGGCTATCAATTCAGAAAATCACATAGAGAGTATTCAAATGCTCTTACAGATATTCATGGATGCACAAGTCAACTGTGCAAGCTTAAGTATAAGTCAGACACAGATTGACTTCGTAATACATAGAGCATATGAATAATGAATTTCTCAGACATTAACATATTGTGAATATGAAAGGGAAGAGAACAAAATGCATGCATTGGCTTTAACACATATTTTTTGTCTGCTAACACTGACCTTGACTACAGACAATGCAAACTAACACAGTCTTGATGCAAATGACTAAGTCAGGTAGCACAGACTTTATGAAGCAAAGCCAGCTAGCATAGACCTTACTTACGAGGCAAGGCTTACTAGCATCGACCTGGATGCAGGATAATACATGCTAACGTCGACCCTAGGATGCGAGACACAACACACTAACATTAACCTAGATGCATGACACTGCATACTAACACAGACCTTTATGCATGATCACAACAGCTAACACTGACTCTAATGCATGAGATAATATCAGCTAACATCGACCTGAAATGTGCGTGAGGCACTACTTGCTCCGACCTTATAAGTGAGCATGTAATTGTGCACCGACCTTATGACAATGCAAAATGTGCAAACTATGCACCGACCCTAGTAAGACTAAGGCAGATATGCACTGACCTTGCATGTATTCTAACAATGAATGCACCGACTCTGTATTCGGACCAGTAGAAGGTGTACCGACCTGATATGCATACTATCAAAGTATGCACTGACCTTGTATCGCACAAGGGGAAAATGTGCACCGACCTTGTATCACACAAGGAAGGTGTGCACGGACCTGGTTTAGTGCAAGGGTAAAAACTGCACTGACCTTCTTTATGCTTAATGCAGATGTGCACGGACCTTGTATATACACAAGGCAAATGTGCACTGACTTGATATGCTATAGAATAGAGAATGCACTGACCATCTTCATTCGAAAGGCAGAATATGCACCGACTATGTATGCATATGGCTAAAATCTGCACCGACCTTTGTCATGCGTAAGACACACTTGCACCGACCTTAGTCATGCAAAATGACAATATGCACCGACTCCAATGCACAGACTCATGAAGGCTCCAGACATGTTTTGTTTGACTTAAGGTGTTTGACTTTTGACTTTTGACTCATGGTGTTTGACATCATCAAAACACAGAATGCTAACAATCTCCCCCTTTTTGATGATGACAACACTATGAGTCAACATGACAATGTTATAAGTCAAATGAACCAGATATTCAATTATTCATGGGAATATTCATGCCAATGCAGTGAATGAATTCTACTGATGCAAACTCAATCTAGACATGTATCAATTAATACACAGACATGCAGACACATGATTCCATGCATGAATACATTCATGCCAGTGCAGTGAATGAATTCTACTGATGAAAACTCTTTCTAGACATGCATCAATTAATACACTGACATGTAGACACATGATTCCATGCATGAATACGCAAACACTCAATATGACTCCACATATTCTCCCCCTTTGACTTTATCAAAAAGGAAGGACGTAAAATGGAACAATTTATTAAAGCACAAATGTAGACAAAAGATCCAAGTCAGGTAGACAAATGCAAACAATGTGGCACACTATGCTCCCCCTATGGAAAGTGAATGTAGGACCTGATGCCTAAAGATATGGCAAAAACCAACAAAGCATGTTCTCCCCCTTGGACAAAACTGATGAAACTACAGATAATTCTCCCCCTTTGAGAAACAATGAATGCGGTCTAGACAAGATTCTATTTTTCCCTTTAAATCAATGCAATGCAGCCATGTCATAGAGGAAACAAAGCTGTCAATCAGGCAGGATATATGAGGAATATGTCTAGAGAGAATGCAGGAGGGAAATTAAGGTGATGTGTAGAGATCAATAAAAACACAGATTTTTTAGAGACAATTAAATAAGTGGTCAAGAAATGGTAGTGACAGAGAGCAGTAATTTGAACAGATGTATCAGTGAATTTTCAAAGTATCTGAGATGAAGAATTTTTCAGTATGAAACCAACTTCATAAATTAATATTTAGATTTCAGAGTCTTCTATTATAAGAGCTTATGAATTGACTTTGATTGAAAAGTATAGTTTAAGAATGATGCAACCAGAGTTCTTTAATAAGATTCAATACTCATATCTGAGATAATTCTTTAATAAAAATGAACCACTTGCTCATATAACACTCTAGTTCAACCTTCTTCCACCCTAATCAGTTTAATTTCCATGACTCATTTACACAAGGTAGTATTGAGATTAAACATTCATGTTTCTATCTGAGTTTGACTATTCTTATAGAATTTTCTGATGCATATATTTTTCAGATTTTTCTTATAGAGCATCAATTTATTTTTCAATGAGCAATTTTGGTTTAATCAACACCATTTTACATGAGACACAACACGTCTTAGGTGAAATGACCCAGTTACTCAGTATGATAGTCGTATTGCTTCTCTATTTGGAGAACATAGGTAACATTAGAAGTATCTTTTACATGAGGAGACACCTTGGTTAGAGGCCGGAATCCCTAGTTATTCAATACAACCATGCCATTGATCTACCATATTTTCACATTATTTTTAATGATTTTTTTTTAAAAAAATAGAGTTAACTATGGTACTTCATGACACAGTCCTTTGGACAGGTTTCTCAGTAACCAGAGTCATTACTCTGTCCACAATTTTCTTATAAAACAGTTTCAGACATATTAAATGTTTAAGAGCAATACTTACACTATGTATTTCAATCAAGATTTTAACTTTTCAGATTTCAGGAAGTCTTACATGAACTTATATGAGACAAATAGTTAAGGTTTATTAAAAGGATTGAATCAGATATTTTCAAGTCCATTAAGTTCAAACTTAAGAGTACATTAGACTTAAACCAATGCAAATTAACAAATATTTTTAAACCTGTATAATAGAAGATTCTATATTATTGATGAGTTTAAATTTATGAAGCATTTCATAGGCTGAAGTTTTCTTCAAATCTCAGTTCAGTCATTATCTGAGCAGCAGTAAACATCAAAAGTGTAAACAAACAAGCATATAAAATGATGATTTTAAAACTCATGCCTGTTACAGAGTTTATCAAAATGAATCAGACAGATTTTCAGGAAGCTTAGTTGAAAAGCAGTAAGCAGATAGACATTTCAAGTTATGCAGCAGGAACTATGAGGTTGAGATTGAACAGAAGTTCAGAAGCCAATAACAGAGATTGAATTTTTGATTTATGAAAGTGAGCGCAAACTGATGTTTCTTCAAGTCTCAGTTCAATCAATGTTTTGACAGTAACATTCAGCAGCAAAGGCATTAACTAGCAAGCATAGAAACTGAGAGAATTGGAACTCATGCTTGTAGCAGATGTGATCAATGTGCATCAGACGGATTTTTAGGAAAATCAGTTAATTTACAAAGATGCAGCAAGGAGTTTTGCACTTGGGCAATGTAGTTCAAAATTGACTGAATTCACATGAAGCTCTCCTTCAGCAGATTGAGGAGTAGGAGACAGAAATTTTAGTTTCAAGAAAGGTATGAATTCAGATGATGAATAATTCAGAAGCAATCAACAGGAATCATTTGATGATGTGAATCACCGACACCCAGATATAGCAAGATGAGTTGAAAATGTGTAGACAGTGAGAATTCAGACAGTGATAGACTGATGAATTAAAATGCTCGATCTATATACAGCGAGTCACTTATTTTTGGAATTTTCTAAAAATAATTGACATGCAATGCAATTAATTACATATATGCATATGCAGTGACTTTTTTAAAAGCATTACATGGACATATGTGGCATGAAGACATGCAAAGGCTAGACAGACTCCCCCTGACTTTATGCAATATATGCAATGAAAGCTGAACTTATGATTTTATGATTCATGCTCATGATCATTCAGACTGCCCTATTACAACATGACCCATAGTACTAGGCAGAGGACTTGGTCTAAGGGACCACCTCACACATAGTAAGAACCTCCAGACAGATTTCATCTGCCCTTTAGTAGCTTACCATTTGATATACCATAATGGTCATGCATGACAATGCGGTACCAAAACAGTCCTATATGCATCAAATTTTCAATGACTGTATGTCAAACACATTAAGCAAACAATTGACATATGCGATTCACATATATGCACAAATATGCAGACTATGCTCATGAGTTTCTAACCTCCTCTATATGCACAATCAAGTGACAAGACATTAATGCATGCAGATGAGAAATGAATTCAACATGTCTTCAATGAATATAACATAGCTCAATATATGAAGAAGCTTAGATTGTGCAGTGCAAATGACAAAGCAGTTAAGAACATGTATGCATGAGATTTTATTTAACAACTTAAGCATGAAATGCATCAAATGATATTTTTGAAGAATTCAAATAAACAAGCTTGAAGAATGTGAGAATGTTACCTAAAAGGTGCAGAAATAGGGTTTTCATACTAGGGTGCCTTGGTTTATTTACCCCATTTTTATTCCTCAATCTCAAGGCACACCTGCAAAGCAGTTCCTTATTTTGCACTAGCAGGTACCCAAGACATCTTGGGTCCTGAAATAACAGCGGCACCTCTGAATGGTGCTTTCCACATTTTCTGAGCCTTCAGATCATCACTTATCATCAAAGAGCAGTTATCCATATAATGCCCGTATTGTCCATAATAATGACATAAAACAGCAGGATTAAAATTCTTTCTTTGCACATTTATGTAATCATGGAGTCTGTGCATTTTCATGGAAATTTCTGTTAACAGAATGAGTATTCTGTTTACTGAAACCAGCCAGCCAACAATCAGCAGCTCTGTGGCCTGGCTTTCCACAGTTAAAACATGTAATGAATTTTTCTTCAATCACACATTTATTTCTTCCAAAAGTATTTTGTTTTGCAGAAAATTTACCAGATTTAGAATCAAAACTCTTTTCCTGAACATGTCAACAGTCCTTGACTATATGGACATGCTTCCCACATTCGAAGCACACATTGTGCTTGCCTCTAGGACCAAAATCATTTCTCTCAAAAATATTTTTGTTAACATGGAAATTAATAAATTCAAAGTTGGATTTCTTTCCCTGAGCATGCCAACATTGAGCAGCAATGTGGCCCATTTTGTCACAATGAAATTAATGAATTTTTTTATTCAGATATGCATGATTTCTAGCATGAGACTTCTTAGCATTCATATCATCTTGCTTCATTAGTCTACATTCATGCATAATATGACCAATTCTATGACAGTAAAAACACTGAAGCTTTTTGTTCTGAACAGAAAAGGATTTCTTAGCATGAGAATTCCTAGCATGAATTCTATCACTCTTCAAGTCGTCTTTCTTCATTACAAAGTAATTATGCATATGATGTCCATACTTCCCACAATAACGACACGAACCATTAGATTTCATTGAAACACGATTTTTCTCATTGTTGAATTTCTATTTTTGAGTTTTCAGATTTTCAGGATGTTTCTGAGGTTTATTATTCTATTTTTGAATTTTCTTTTGTTCTAGCATTTTCTGATTTTCGGGCTTTCTCATTTGGGATGTGGTGGCCGCATTTGATGCTTTTACAAAAGATGTCATCAGTTTATTTTCAAAGCATTTCTTGTTAGTCGGCTTGTAGCCCAGCCCTTCTTTTCTGAAGTTGACCTTGACTCCTAGCAGCTTATCCAAATTTTCTTGTCCATTAACAAATTTAGACAAGGAGTTTTTTAAATGATGAATCTCATTTTCTAGAGATGCAATGTGTATTTCATAACTTGCAATCTCTTCTTCACTGCAATTAACACATTCATTTAGCACTTTGTTTGCAGATTTATATTTCTCAATTTCTTGTTCCAGATTGCTCAGTTTTTCAAATTCTTCATTATAAACAGTTTTTCCCTTTTCTAAGACAAGAAGTCTTTTATACATGATACTTTTAAGCTCCTTCAATTTTTCCATTTCCTCCATTAGCTTCTCATTTTGGACAAGTTCATTTATTAGAACTTGATCATTTAAATTAATCCCCTTTTTCAGATCAATTTTTGCTTCATCCAGATTCTTTTGCAGTTCAACATTAACAACTTTAATGGCCTCCAGTTTTTCAGACATTGAATGGTTTTCTTCCTGGAATCTTTTAAATTCTTCTTCATTATTTTCAATCTTCCTTTTGTGAATTTCATTTTCAGACTTTAGTTTATTCAACTCCAGATTAGTATGATCAAGATCTTTCAGTAATTTTCCATTCTGAATAGAATTTTTAGTAAAGAGCTGATTATCACTAGTTGAGCTAAGCTTTTCTTCTAGTTCAGAAATTTCATTTGCAAGTTCTTGATTTTTATTTTTTAACAATCCAATTTGTTTCTTAAGCATTTGAATATCAAGCAAGCAAGCATCATGAGATTGTTTCAACTCCAAACACTTTTCACAAGAAAAATTTAAACTATTCAAACCAGTTGTCTTTTTCAATTTTTGATATTATTTTCTTAACATCTCATGTGACTCTAATAAATCAGCACATGCATCCTGCCAGTCATCTAGAGAGAAATTTTCAAATTGGTTTACCTAATCATCGTTCTCCTCCTCATTTTGGTTGCTGATATGATCGCGGCCATTAGTCATCATGCATCGGCCTTCATTTCTACGGCAAGCAGTCTTCAGTTTGTTCAGGATATCCTTAACTGATCTGCAATCATAAAGGCAAGAATGTAAGGCCTTGTCAGTAGCTGCTTTCATTAAGTCGAAAACTTTCTGATTTTCTCCATACTTCGATCTGTGACTGTCAATCCATTTGGGCTTTTTCTTTGGTACTTTGTGAGGACCTTGTGAAATTAACTTCCACAGATCAGGATCAATCAGTTTAACATAGCCATGCAGATTACTAAACCACAAATCAAAATTAGAGCCATTGAAAATCGGTGGATGAGCCATGGAAATCAGTTCAAGATTAATTCAAGCAATAGACGAGCACAAATAGAAATGCACCTAAAAATAGGATAGCAAGATCTTCTGCAGATCGTTGGATCTGATGAATCAGATACCCTCTCTGATACCAATTGTTAGTCTATGAAGACTAGTTGCAATGGTGCACACACGGATTTAGAGGGGGGTGAATGAATCCCTCTTCAAAAATGCTGCCCAAATTAAACTCTAATTAGTAAGCTATGCAGAATTAAAACTGATTGACTTTAACTAAATATGAAACACATGATCAAACACTTGGTGGCTGACTGTGAGCTATGTTGAGACACACTAACAAATAGATCGTAGGTCTATGCAGTGGACTACTCGGTAGCAACTATGCAGTTTACAGAAACACTCTAGGTATGCAATGTATTCAAGAGTCACTCGGGCAGACTTGATTGAAAGCGAACCTAGACATTCATCTAGCATAAACAAATAAACAATCAAACCATAGTGCACAGGAGATTTTAGGTGGTTCGGTCCTCTAGACCTACATCCACCCCACACTCCAACCAGAGTGTGGATTCTGCTGATATACACCTTAAACTGCTAGGCCTTACAGCTTGCCTACAACCGCTGACTTACAGCTTGCTCCGCTGGGTAATACAGCTTAGCCACCGCTGATTCACAGCTTCAAACCACTGGGCCTTACAGCTTATGCCACCGCTGATTCACAGCTTCTGAAATGGAATGTAGAATGGAAAAACATGAATGAAAAAAAAATCAGCAACAGAAAGCTGGAATTAAAGCCAAGAAAATATAGCTCGCTTAGAGCAATGTAGCTTGGATTTGATCCAGAAGCTACAGATCTCCTTCCTCCTTGGATCTTGCTGCTGCACTCTCTTCTTCTTTTTCAAACACACGAACTGCTGGAATTTCACTCACAGACGGCTGCTCACTCTCTCACGATCTTTACTCTCAAAACTCTCTCTGATTCTTTTTCTGACTTTCTTCAATTCTATCTCCTCTCTTTCTTTTTCTCTTTCTCTGGTTGCCGCTGGCTTTTTGCCGCTCACCCTTCTTTTCTTCTTCTGCCTTGTTATCTATTCTTACCTTATTATCCTCTGCAGGTGCTTTTATATGGAGAACAGGGGCGCCGAAGGTAATTTGATGAAGACGATGATGCTCCCTCCGTCAGATGGCTCCACGTGGTAGAATCCCAGTGATCTCCAAAAAAAATCACCTGGTCGTGTGGAGGGAATGTTCCCGCCATAAGATGAGCGCCTTAAAGCATCCACGTGTCAAAGTAGGTTGTTAAGCTTTCCACGTGGCATCCCTTGGATCATGTACCCCAAACTAATCATTTGCACATGAATGTGCCAATGATTGGTCTTGACCTATTCGACCATGTTTCTGACTTAGCTACTTCCAGAACTTAAGTTACTCGAACGTGGTTCGTACTTAAGTCTCTGCAGTGGAAGAGGCATTTAGTCAAGCACCTGGTAATCAGATTAGACTAAAAGAAACCAACAAATCTGACATATTGATTCACGGTTTATGAATTTAATCGTGATGTAATTAAGGCTATCAATTCAGAAAATCACATAGAGAGTATTCAAATGCTCTTACAGATATTCATGGATGCACAAGTCAACTGTGCAAGCTTAAGTATAAGTCAGACACAGATTGACTTCGTAATACATAGAGCATATGAATAATGAATTGCTCAGACATTAACATATTGTAAATATGAAAGGGAAGAGAACAAAATGCATGCATTGGCTTTAACACATATTTTTTGTCTGCTAACACTGACCTTGACTACAGACAATGCAAACTAACACAGTCTTGATGCAAATGACTAAGTCAGGTAGCATAGACTTTATGAAGCAAAGCCAGCTAGCATAGACCTTACGTACAAGGCAAGGCTAACTAGCATCGACCTGGATGCAGGATAATGCATGCTAACGTCGACCCTAGGATGCGAGACATAACACACTAACATCGACCTAGATGCATGACACTGCATACTAACATAGACCTTGATGCATGATCACAACAGCTAACACTGACTCTAATGCATCAGACAATATCAGCTAACATCGACCTGAAATGTGCGTGAGGCACTACTTGTACCGACCTTATAAGTGAGCATGTAATTGTGCACCGACCTTATGACAATGCAAAACGTTCAAACTATGCACCGACCCTAGTAAGACTAAGGCAGATATGCACTGACCTTGCATGTAGTCTAACAATGAATGCACCAACTCTGTATTCGGACCAGCAGAAGGTGTACCGACCTTTTATGCATACTATCAAAGTATGCACCGACCTTGTATCGCACAAGGGCAAAATGTGCACCGACCTTGTATCACACGAGGAAGGTGTGCACGGACCTGGTTTAGTGCAAGGGTAAAAATTGCACCGACCTTCTTTATGCTTAATGCAGATGTGCACGGACCTTGTATATACACAAGGCAAATGTGCACTGACTTGATATGCTGTAGAACAGAGAATGCACTAACCATCTTCATTCGAAAGGCAGAATATGCATCGACTATGTATGCATATGGCTAAAATCTGCATCGACCTTTGTCATGCGTAAGACACACTTGCACCGACCTTAGTCATGCAAAATGACAATATGCACCGACTCTAATGCATAGACTCATGAAGGCTCCAGACATGTTCTCTTTGACTTAAAATGTTTGACTTTTGACTCATGGTGTTTGACATCATCAAAACACAGAATGCTAACAATTTTTGTTTACAGGATCATGCCCCAACCGTTGCGCTAAAAGCTCGAGTTCGTAGCGAAGGCGGACCATATTTCCTTATGGCATTGCCGAACCCCACACTATCGTGCTGTGGGCGGGCATGAGGGGCTTCACACATGGACCCCATAATCCATGCAGCGGGATGGGCTGCCAACGCACTGATGCCCCACGTGGACCCCATAATCCATGCGGCGGGATGGGCTGCCAACGCACTGATGCCCCACGTGGACCCCATAATCCACGTGGAACAGCAAATCCCTAAGGGAGACGCTGGAAAATCCAACAATCTCCCCCCCAGCAGCACCTGGGGGATTTGAACCCGCGACCTCACTCTGATACCAGTTTACATGATCATGCACCAACCGTTGCGCTAAAAGCTCGAGCTGGTAGCGAAGGCGGACCGTATTTCCTTATGGCATTGCAGAACCCCACACTATCGTGATGTGGGCAGACATGAGGGCCTTCGCACATGGCCCCCATAATCCATGCGGCGGGATGGGCTGCCAACGCACCGATGCCCCGCGTGGACCCCATAATCCACGTGGAACAGCAAATCCCTAAGGGAGACGCTGGAAAATCCAACAGCCCATTTGGTCTTCTACGGGAGGCCCATGTATATGAGTTTAATTATACTTAGCCCATAAGGCCATAGACTTATATGGGTTAAGGTCTTTATGCCCTTTTTAATTTATGTTTTTGAGGTTTGGGCTTTATATTTTTGCCCTGGTCTTATTTATTTGTAGATGATTTCTTTATTTAGGAAATTTTTATTTCTATAATTTATACGGGGTGCTACACACCTTCTCCACTGTACCTTCCTCATCCCCCAAGCCTCTCATCCTTCCCCCATCATCATTCCCCACTATCACACCACCCGCACTGATCCTCCCGCAAGGACCAATTAGGTCGCTTGCTCCTACTCATGCACCTCCGTCTGACCCTCCATCCCTAATACTTCTATCCAGGCCTATCAAGCCTGCCACCACCCCTGCCATTCCCATATTGCCATCGCCTTCTCCCATTTCCCTTATCCACCCAACCAGGCCCATTAAGCCACCAACTTCAGGCTCTACCAGCCCGTTGTTGGCACAAAGTCTAGCCCTAAGGAGTGGGCATATGTTTCACCAAATCTACCCGCCAACTAGCATACCGGTAGGTAATCCCGAGTCCTCACAGCACGCGGCTGATTAAGAAGAGATAGATCCACTCCCGGGCACGCAATATGACTTGTTGTATCATTTAGATCGCATGCCTGCCAAGATCTCCATTTTGGAGTTAATTAAGAGGTCTAAAGTTCACCAAGATGCCATCCAGGACTTTCTCCAAAAGACTATGGTGAATGAGGATATGGAAACTAATGGTCTACCTTCCGCACTGGCCACTATTTATTACCAAGGGACTAATTATTCTATTTTTTGAGGCAGAATTGGCATCTCTCGGGGCTAGGCGGATGCCGTTATGTATTTCAATCATAATCAACAAAGTGGCTATTGATGCAACTTTAGTGGACATGGGTGTATCAATCAATGTTTTTCTTTTAAGCACTCTTTAGGTCTGCAACATATCCGAGAACCATCTCCGCCCGACTCCTACAAATATTGCTGCATATGACAATTCATGGAGACCATGTGACGACATTATTACCGTGCAAGCTGAGCTCGGGCCATTGTCTATGCCGGTGGAGTTTTATGTTCTTGACATAGACTCGATGTTCAAAGCTATTCTTGGGAGACCGTGGATTGACAACCTGAATGTTGTACCATCGACTGCCCACCAATGCCTCAAGTTCCCTTTTCAAGGGCTAGTGGTTAAGGTCAAGAGTATCTCCACGGTTTGCACGGTTGAGGCCATCTC
Source organism: Amorphophallus konjac (assembly GCA_022559845.1). Classification (NCBI taxonomy): domain Eukaryota; kingdom Viridiplantae; phylum Streptophyta; class Magnoliopsida; order Alismatales; family Araceae; genus Amorphophallus; species Amorphophallus konjac. The sequence goes on along the minus strand of CM040118.1, from coordinate 251,824,495 downwards.
TGAGAAAATTCTTCGTACGCTTTGTCCCACCAACAAGCTTGTTATCTCAATAATAGATCTACATTTTCCTTGGGCTTATTCACGCCGTGAACCCAAGGCTGCGCAAGTGGATGTCGTGAAGAAACTTAAGCTGTTGGACGCTAAAGGCTGGAACATGATGTTGAAATTAGGGTACCAGCCTAGCAAAGGATTGGGCGCCTACCTTCAAGGGAGAATCAAGACAGTACCGAAGTATAAATTAGCTGATCGAAGGGGTATTGGCTATGAAGAAAGTCCGCTACAAGAACATTTTGTTCGGGGTTCACTTCAGCCGGGGCATAATACTCTAGCGCCCCCGATACATGAAGATGATGAGAAAAATGTTGCTTGTCCAATAGCTGGCCCACCGTTGTTGTTAGAAGGCCTTAGCGCTGACATGACAGATTTTGTTGATGCCTTTAGCTTGTTGTTTCATGAAGATTGTCATTTTGCATGCATGGAGGCACAGCCGGTCAAGCGAGAGCAAAGAAAGCCAGCCATTGATCTGCGGGGAGGTCAGAGCTCTGTTGTTCTCTTTTCATTTTCTCCTTCTCGCCTGCCTTCCATCCTTCAAGTCCTTGATACTATACCCTTTGCACCTCCAATCCTAATTAAATTATCTCCACAAAGATTGTCGTCCATCCAATTTGATCCACTTTTTGTCAAGTTCTGTCGATCATCCTCTTATTCTTCTTTATCGTTGCTTTCTCCCTCCTCTAATCTTCCCTCTCCTTCTCACCACCCCATTTCGCTCCCCTCTACACCTCATCTCTGCATGATCCTCGACGATTCTATAAACAAATGCCAATTTTCAAACCCACATTTCGTTCAAGGAGATTGCCATGTTTAGCCCATCTGTTGATCTCACCTTCGCCTTGGGGTGTGGTGCCCCATCTACTTCTTCATTAGAGTTCCTTTGCGAGGACCAAGTGTCCTCCCCTAGGTTAGGGTCAGGGTTAGTTGAGTCAGTTCGTGAGGTAGGGTCGAGTCTAGCTGGTCCGTCCAACCCATTCTTGTGGACACTAAAAAAAAAGAGGGAGAAAGAAAAAAAAGAAGAAGAAAAAAAGAGATGAGCATGGGCCAAATGAAATGCCCCCCCCCCCCAAAAAAAATGAAAGGGGCCCAAATGTGAGAAAGGCCCAACTAAAAGAGGGGATAGGCCAAATGTGGAGGGGTGGATGTGCAAAACTAAGGAAAGGATGGGCCAAAGAGAGAAAGGAGGGATTCTAAAAAAAGGGAAAAATAGGTGGAAATTAGTGACACTATTCACCTACTGTTTGTCTCCCTCCTCCCGTGTGCCTCCCCCCCCCCCTTTTGCAGCTTTGACCAGCGGGCACTATAGCACCTCGCCGGACTCACTGTAGAGCCCCGCCCAAGCCCCCACGGTAACCAGCAGACAAAAAGGGGATTCCCAATGGGTTCCCTTCGTCCTGTGGGTATGACGGCATGAGCTTCAGCCGCCACCAGGACAAAGGGAAGATCCCGTCCGGTGGAGGTCCCCTCCCGTCACCTCGCGGCACTCTTGCGTCTACTCGGCCGCAAGTCTACGATGGTAGCAGCAGCGATAGCATCCAGCGACGACAGCGATAGCAGCAGAAGAAAATTCAAGAGGGAGGGGGCGTCTTCGAATGGGCCCTAGCGTCCCTATAAGAAAGGGCCATGCGAAGCCAATTTGGTTCTTTCGATCGGACTCTCTGGGGCACTCTGCGTTTTGGAGATTCTGGCAGCCCTGAACCTCCTCCCTCCGATTCTGAGTTCCCGAAGCCACAACTGAAGGAGAGAAAAAGAGAGAGCCAGGGGAGAGAGTGAGAGTTTGAGAGATACGTCTGTAAACAAGGGTGGGTCTCCCTCTTGTATTTCCCTGCTTTGATTCTCATTTCATATTATACGATGTTGATCTCTCGTGATGTATTTTGCTTTACATGAGAGTGAATGGAATGCAGGGCCCCGGCCCCTAATTTTCCCAATGAGCATGATTCCCCCTTCTCCAATACATATATGTATGATATATATATGTATTTCCTTTGCTTCATCTCATTCCGTTCTTTCGGTAGATAGATGGATCGCCCACCCCTTTTTTAGCACTTTGCTCATATAACAGTTCATCCGTCATCCAGGTGGCCACCAGCCTGGGATTTGTCTAAATCCATAGGCATGATTCTGGGTTGCCAACCACCAAGAATCCACCCAACTTGTTTCTCACAATGATTTCTGTTCATCCTCAAGACCCTACTTTGGTATTTGGCCAGCTCTATGACTACGATACCAAGAGGGTGAGAAATACGGGGTTAGCTCAAGATCGAGTGGCCCATAAATCTCTTATTATTATTTTCTCTAAAGGGGAGACGCACATGATAGCTCTAAGGGAGGGTTCCGGGTTTGCACAACCCTGTGAGTAGGACTCGGAATCCATGCCCATTTGGGCTCCTTCGGGCTGCTTCCCGATCTGTCCAAAGGAAGTAATAATAAACAAGGTTGTCTTGAAATTTTCAGTTATGCATTGTTCTAGCCAGATCCGGGTTTTCTGAGTATCACATGTTTTGTTTCTACCCACTCATTCCCTTGGGGACCCATGAGGGCGATTCCACGGGTGTTGCCGCTTCCGTGCGCACCCATTCGCTCCCTTGGGGGGACCCGTGAGGGCGATTCCATGGCTGTTGCCGCTCCCGTGTGCACCCTTCTTATTTTGGGGCCATCTCGGAGTCTTTCCGTGGATGCGTACCCGATTAACACCCCCAAACACTCCGGTTCAATGGGAAGTGTTGTCAGATTTTCGTCAAGAAACTTGAACCAATAACAAAATATAAAAAAAAAGGATGAATAAAGAACTAAAATGAAAACTAATTATGATGACTGAACTAAGTTAAAGGGCACTACAAACTGATGAGCAGCAAAAGTGAAACTAACGTCAAGAAACTCATCCAATGATAAAAATAGTTCCAGGGGTTGCTGAGCATGAAGATGAACACGTAGAAGAACAAATATGCATTGTCAGCTCTAACTTTCAGAAAAGTGCCAAAGATGAGAATGAACAAGTTAAACAAAGAAAATGAGGGAAAAGATTAATAGAAGAAACAAAAGGGGGGATCTATGCTCAGATTAAAAAAAATTGAGGAGAGCAAGTGTGCATTTGCATAATGATTTTCACATCAGAAATTCTTTCATGTTGCATTAATACAACAAAACTCCACTGAATTTACATGAAATGATCACTCATGGCAGCTTTCTGGTTCCCCCCCCCTACAGATTTGTGTTGTGTGTGCATATGCATGGGCAAGCTTGCCCTCCCACTGATCTTTTCAAAAGCATGAACCCCACACTTGCATGTGTGTATACACTAATTCATGCCTATACCCCAGGCTCCATACATGCCTTAAATTCCAAATGCGTGCTTGCCAAAATTCCCTCGGTATATCAAATGGTGAGTTGTGGAAAGCCGGATTACGTCTGGGTGAAAACTCTCACTATGCGTGAGTGAAGTACTCTGCCTCATATTGAGGATCTCCCAGCCTAAACGTATGATTAAACTTTGCATGCTAAGCATAAGGGTTCACAAAGTCATGCCCTTGCACGTTTTGAAGTCATAAGTTTCTTGGTGCATACGAGCCATGCATTGATTTACGTTACCTTTTGGTCTCATGTCTAGTTTTTAGGCGTAAAGAACAAATTGGGTTCTCTGGGCAAGTCGACTTGCCCCTCTCCCAGCATGCCTCCTCTTCTCTGTCCCGGGGTCCAAGTCGAGGCAAGTCGACTTGCCCCTCTTCCAGCATGTCGCCCCTGGGCCCTTGCCCCCCTTAAAAAAAAGGAGATACAATAAATATATATAAATAAATATGATAAAAAGTAAGTAACAACAATGGTACTCAACATAAAAAAAGGGGGGAAAGGAAATAAATCATAGGGATAATGATGATAAGATACTAATAATGGCATTGAGGCATGGATGAAAATTGGGACCAAATCTCCATAAAACACAAACAAAGAAATAAGACGAACACGATAAAACAAGGGAAATGATAGAACAATCATAACAAAAAGCAACCCAACAATGAAAATGTAAGAGTAGGTCTGTCCGCCGGTTCGGTCGACCGTTCACAGTAGTTCGGTCGACCGATCAGCAGTGGGGTCGACTCAATATGCCCTGGGGTCTACTCCTCCAGTAGGCTCCCATTTCTGGGAGATTCAGTCGACCGAACCCCCCCCCCCATTTCAAAAAAAGAGAGAGGAAAATAGCAATGAAACACAAACAACAATCAACATAAACAAAAGAAAACCAACAAAACAACAATAAAAGAATGAATGACAAACTATGGATATCAACAAAAATGATGAACCTAAAAGCCATCCTCGTTAAGGGATTAAATGGCATTTATCCGGGGTCTCTCCCCCTTGACCCTGTGAGAAGGGAATATCAAAGACTCCCTTGCGAGGCATGCTCGACCCCGAGGGTTACCCCCAATATGGTCATGTCATGGTTTCGTTTCAGGCCAATAACCCACTGAATTTAAATCGTTCGGACCGGGATCTAATCCCATTCTACCATCAAGCTTGCCATATATTTGGCAGACATTTGTACGGGTTTTATCTTCGTCTTCGTCGCACTTTCAACACGGACTTTCGTTCGTATATTAAATGGTCGATGGGTGACCAACATGATTTAAACGTTTCCACCCCATCAAGGGGCATTTTAATGCAATTCGAGATCTTTGGTATCTCATTTCGTTAACATTAATTTCAGGTCGTATGGCCCCTTTTTCCTGGCGATCAATCAAGGGTCAATCACACGATTCAGCCCACTGCACAGGAATTTTTAAGGTGGTTCAGTCTGCAACCCGCAGACCTACGTCCACCCCTCACCAAACCCGGTGAGGCTTCACAACGTTGCAAATGTAGCAACGGGGACAAGTCCCCTACAACCGCTGATACACAGCTTGACACGAGGACAACATCCTCACGAGGACACAGTCCTCACGCTGCTGCAGGCAACAATACACGGGGACATACCCCCCCCACACACACACACACGCTGCTATACGTAGCAACACACGGGGACAAGCCCCAAAAGAAAGACAAAACAAAAACAAACACACGCTTCAAAGTTGCAGCAAAACACGGGGACAAACCCCACAGACACACAAGGCTGCACAGCAGCCAAAGATCACTCCGGTCTCTAAACAGAGCACCAGACACACTGCTGTCAATATAGGACAACACACGGAAAAATAGATTTAGAGGTGCAAAATAAAAACACAAGATGAAACAAGAGAAACCAAATGTAGCTTTAGAACAAAGTCTTGAAGCTGTATCTGCAGATCTGAACTTAGATCTGAACTTCTACTCTTCAGGCTCAAGGCTCTCTTCTTCTCTTTTCAGCACTGGACTGGGTCGAACCAGGGCTGGGCTGCTCACTACTATTCTTTTCTTCTTCTCAGATTTTTCTCTAAAGGCTCAAGCAAACTGTAACACTTTCTCGCTCAAATTTTTCTCTAAGGCAACAATGGGCTTTCTTCTGACAATGGATCCATATTTATAGAGGGAAGGGATAGAAAGTTTTCCCTCCCCTTTTCAGATATGCATGCTGATAGGTCCAAAATAAAATAAGGTTCTTTTGTCATATAACCTTCTGAGACTTGTCCTCCGATTGGACCAAGGCAAAAAAAAAATTATTTGTCCCATTTTGCTGATTTACTGGACTGTCAAGTGCTTTGACAGAAGTAGTCTGATTGGTCCATTGGAAAAAGGTAGGTCCCTTGTCTTTAGGTTTTTTCAGACATGTCTACTGATTGGACCAAAAGAAATAATTGAAAATTCTATCCTAGGACCTTCTAGGACTAAAAGTACCTGTCCTGGAGTCAAGGACATCGTCCTGGACCAAGCAGTCACGTGACTACTTAAGTCATCACGTGACTGGGTGTCATGTTGGCAGACTGGACGATTTGCATAATTGAAGGCAATATCAGTCGACAGAATTTCCCACAGGTTGACTAATTCTTGCTTTTTCAGTCGACCCAGCTTGGGAAGGTCGACTGACTTTTTCTTGTTGCCGCTGGATGCTGCTGCTATTGTTGTTGCCTGTTGCATGCTGCCATTGCTGCTTGCTACTGTTGCTATTGCTTGCTAATGTTGTTGCTGGCTGCTAAAGTTGTTGCTAGCTACTGTGTAGGCTGTAGCTGTTGTTGCATAAGCTGTGGCTGCTGGCTGCTGCTGGCTATATCCATTGTTGTTGCTGGCCTAGCTACTAGCTTTGCTTGTTGCTGTTGGCCTGCTGCTATGTTGCTATTGTTGCACATGTTCCTACTGCTGCCAGCTGTTGTTGCTTATGCTGGTGTTGTTGATACTGCTTTGAGGCAATTCATCAAACACTTGGTGAGCATCAACACACGAGCCTTGCTGTTGCTTGTTGTTTATGTTGTTTGCTAGCTGCTTTCTTACTATTGAAGCTGTTGCTTCCATTGTTGATGACTTTGCTGAAGCTGCTGACTGGTTACTTGCAAATTGTTGTTGCTGCAGTTACTACACTGCTGAACTTCAGTTGCTAGCCATGCTGTCGTTGCCGATGTTGTTGATGTTGCTACTGCTACTGTGGCTACTGTGGCTGCTGATGTTGTTACTGCTATTGCTGATGGCTGCTGCTGCTGATGTTGTTGTTGTTGTTGTTGTTGTTGTTGCATAGCTGCAAGATGTTGTTGCTTGCTTTACTGAAGAGCTTCAATTGACCTCGGTTTGAAGGTCGCGGTCTTAGCTGCACTACGTTCAAATGATCGTTGTTTGTCGTCCCGCCGCATTCTGGGTGGGTCGACTCATAGTCTGCCTGGCTTGGTGAATGTCGGTCGACTCCCTTGCATATCATTCGACTGAGTTTTGCCAGGTCGACTGATTTTCTCAAATTCAGTCGACGGATTTTTCTAAGGTCGACTGATTTTTCCAAATTCAATCGACTGATTTTTCTAAGGTCGACTAATTTTTGGTCAGGTAGACTGATCTTTGCTTTACGCTATCGACCAACTGGACAGTCCTTTTGGTCGTTATTTCAGCAAGTCCCAAACCCCTTGCACCTTTGATCTTCATAGTTCCATGCCCTTCACATGAGCTGTTATTGTTGTTGCTTGCTGCTTGCAGAAGTCTATCGACTTCCTCTGCCTCGATTCAAAAAATCTGTCGACTGAAACTGACTTTAGTCGACTGAATTCTGAAATCTGTCAACTTGAACCTATTTGATGGCAACCTGTGAAGTCCCGCGATCAATAACACCCAAGAGGGAGGTGAATTGGGTGATAACAAATTTTAAGAAAACTTTAACTGATTTGAAGTTTGTATGATGAAATAGCACTTATCAAATTAGATCTGATGCAGAGCAAAATAGATCTTATCAAAATCACCACTATAATAGCTCTTTGGTACTAGGCGGAGTTTGCGAATTTGAAGATTTTCTCACGCAAGGTGTTATCTTCCCAACAAGACTAAGCTTGTCAGTCCGAACCCAACTTTTGATATACCAGATGTTGACATGTTTTCCCACTCTTCTCCTTCTCACCTTCCTTTTTCAAAATCAAAACATAAAGACAAGCGATATGAAGGAAGAAAGAAAGGGTGGAGAAGTGTATGTGATCGTGATCGCCACCAAGACACGGGTACCGGATGGTAAGACGTACCTTGGAAAGAGGGAGAAAGCACTCGCCCGAAGTTCAGCGCTGACAGGTATACACGGTTCTGAAGAACCACTCTGTGGATAGGGTGGTCGCTCAACAGACCGCTCACAGCGCCGAAGAAGAAAGCGGGACGAAAACAAATCTAGCGACAGCACGGCTACAAGGCAGCCGCCTACAAGATCGGAACGGCTCTTAAAGGACCGCTCTTATCCGAAAACGGACGGAAGACAACCGTCCAAAGTGCCAGACTTCAAAGTTGTGAGACCTGATCCTCCACCCCTTCCGGCCGGTCAGAGGGAATGGGCCTCGTGCTATGATGATGCTGACCTGCAAAATCACGTGGAAGACAAGCAAATAAAACCCAAATTAGCCATAAAACGTGTAGTAACTACAGAACGAAATGGAAAATTGACATAATGACTTGGAAGGGACGATACCTGGGAGGTTTTTAAACCCCTAAAGGGCGTCAAAAACAAATGGGAGGGTGTGAAATGATGTGAGAAGTGCAAAAGCATGGGAGAAGAGATGATGAAAGGAACATGCAATGAATGAAAAGAAGACTCAGAAGCCTGAACTAGAACACAAAACAACGATTACTCCCTGAACCGGAGGCTTAAGAGGATGCAGAAAGCCTCCCTCCCTGGCTACAGTTCGTTCAAAAGTTCGGCAGAGCTTCGCCGTCGACGTTGGATCTCCCCCTTTCAAGCTTGGACTAGAGGTTCTATTTATGGACCCTTGAAAGTCCAATCTCAAAATTGGATTTTTCAATGAATATTAATTCGAGATGATAAAACCAAATTCGTAGATAAACCTTTTATCTTCCACCAGGTTCAAACGGTACCTCATTTGGTTGAGAAACCGCGGAGAAAATGGTGGAGGAAGGTGGAGGTTTAGCCACGGATGGAGAGAGAAAATCCAAACGAAATTCAGTTCTCGAACATGTACGCCTCGCGATAGACCGCCCAGCACACTGCACGGTCCATCTCTAGACCGCCCAATGCTGTCAGTGATAAATAAATAAAAATAGAAATTATCCACTTATCCATCGAACTGACCGACTATCACGGCGTTGGACTCTCGAGGATAAAACGGTCTACTACTAGACCACTCAACAGTGGCACGGTCCAATGCTTGACCGTGTACACCTGTCGGTGATAAATCCAGAAAAATAAGATAAATAGATAATTATCTGAAAAACTAACGAGCTTAGGACTCTGGGAACGGGACGGTCTAACGACAAGCCGTGTGATGGATATAAACGGCTATCTTCAAACTGTTCAAGGACATGTCGGTGGAAATTCAGAAAGTTAAATAAATATCCATCAAATCATTAAACGGTTCAAAGAAGACCGCGCACTCATTGAACGGCCAGTCTCAAGACCGCGTACAGCCTGGACGTTTGAGATTTGATAAAATGGGATAAATGAGCCCACTTAACCCAAAACCAAGCGGAACCGAGGCCCATTAAGATCGAATCCGAGAGCAAACATTGCCAGGGAGGAGATACCCATAAAATAAACCCAAAAGCATGCCTGAAAATAGCCCAATGAGTAATGGACAATTCGAGGCATCAACAAATGATGGTAAGAGGAATAACTCAACTCATAGGCAAAAAAATGGGTGTCAACAGATGCCCCTCCTTAACGTCCTCTTTGCATGGGAGCGAGCGGAGGTGAAGCGAAAGCGAAATGGAACATGGAGATGGAGCGGAAATGAAGCGGAGTGGACTGAAAAGCGGGCGTTAAGGTAAAATACACCCGTTTTATCGCCAACGAGCGATAGGAATTTTCCGAAAAACTCCGAACCAAACACAAGAAATGATAGGACCAAAAATGACACCAATCTAGAGAAATTAACTAAACGAAAAGAAAACACACGATCAACCTCATGGGGGACACAATCCCTCGAGCCAATGAGAAGACCGGAATAAGCAGCAAAAAAATAAAGAAACGGACTAAAACTCCAGACGGGGACTTTCAGTCAATCAAACCAGGCGAACAGATCAGAGAAAACCATCCAACTCTAAGTGAATAGTTCCTTCTTACTTGAAACCATGAACGCACAATCATCCATCACGAATGGGACGTATTCAGACAAACTATGGGTCATGAATGCTCAAAAGATGCGTATGATGCATGTTGGGCTAAAATAAAAGAAATCATTAAAACAAATGCAAAGAAAGCCACAAAATAGAAAATACTCGAGAATAATATTGCTAGACTGTGAGAATCAGGGTCAAGATACTATCCGCAACCACGGCGTGTGAGATAGAACCATCGTCCCCTAATTTTCCCAACCCAACGGCCTATCCGATGACTAAACTCATGAACCTAGATGATCATCGTTTTTGTTATAGGGGAACATCGGATCCTGGAACATGTAAATAACCAACTGGTTCTCGAGATAATATAGCATAATACCATATAGTAATGTAATAAGGGATATAGGAGTGGAAGAGTATACTTGACTTACCTGTGCAAGCGAAACGGCAAGTTGAAGTGGAACTGCAAAGAATTCATGAACAAGATTTTGCAATATTTTATCATGAAATAATCATTCAACCAAAAAAAGAGATCAGCCAAGTAATCACACAATGCAGCAAAGGATATTCTTCATAGTTGTTTCAGCACATGAACGGTCTAAAAATAGACCGTTCCACAAAGTGAACGGTCCAGATGGGGCCGTTCAAACATTACCATTTTAAATATGATCGTGAAAATGCACGGCCCATTATTAGACCGTTCAATAAACTGGACGGCCACAGCTTGGCCGTTCAAAGAAGCACATCGTTAGAGATTGAACGGTCATAAGTGGACCGTCCAATAATCACACGGTCTATCGATAGACCGTGCAATCATTGGCGATTTCAAAAAAATAAAAACCCTTCTTCTTCCTCCTCCTCCCTCCACCATAACCGGTGGAGGAAGAGGCTAGCACCACCACGTTCTCCATTCTCTACACCCCCACTCTCAATCTCATTCTACCCTCTCCCTCGCATCCCCTCTTCATGCAATCCAAACACCAGGCCACGAAGCGTCTTCTCCGTCTAATGGCCAGTGAGGGAAGCCAAGGGCTGCCGCCGGCGGCCACCCCGGAGGAGACGCCGGCGGCACCATCCACGGTGGGAGAAGGAGCAGTTCTACTGACCACGGCCGATGAAGGGAGCGGGGCGATCGTGGCCCAAGAAGGGGACGGCGAGGAGGCACCAGCGGAGCCCACGGTGGCAGTGGAGAGGCCACCGAGGACGGACGAGGTAGGTTGCCTAAAACCCTCCCCATTTTTAATTTTAATCCATGCATGTAGCTTTTGGGGGATAGAATAGGGGCTCACGACCCCTTTAGGGCCGGTTGGGAGGTTCCATGGGGCTCTCACCGCTGGCGGGAGGGGTTTGAACACCGTCGGGGATGACGGCCCTAGAGCGGTCTTACAGTGACCGCCCAAACAAACTACACGATTCAAATAGAACCGTCCAACCGTAACATGGTCCATGGGTGGCCATTCAAAGAAGCTAAACCGATAGAAACACACGGTCTGAGGAAGACCGTTTAAACTTAGGACGGCCCAGGTTGGTCCGTTTAGAATATGAAAGTTTTCAGAATAGAACGGCTTCTGTTAGACCGTGGATAACCACACGTTGGACGATAAACCGTGCAAACCCAAATAACTAGGGGTTTGAACGGGGAGTGACACGGTTAGGTGGGGACCGTGATTTTATTAGACAGCCAGGGATTGGCCGTTCTAGGGTAGGCGCCAGATAGAAGAACAATTTTCACATGGCCGTCCATAGGGCAGAACGGTCCATGGAGGACTGTGGATTTGAGAGGGGGGATTGGGACGGTTGAAACTCAACTGTTGAATGGGGAAAACGGCCCATATGAGACCGTTCAGTGAGCAGAGTGACTTATTTAATTAAAGAAAATGCAAGATCCTAAAATAAAATGTAATTATCCTAAATGTATGCAGGGAAAGCGGAGGACTCGGATCTCCTAGCTGCAGGTCCGAGCAGTGTATCTCGCACTGCCAGACTTCCAGCAAGAGAGACTGACAGCGATGGGTTTCGCTGAGTTCCTAAGCGTGGAGGTGACTAGGCTAGACACGCCACTCCTCTACGCTCTGCACGACTGCTGGGATCCGGTGAGCCAGACGTTCCTTTTCCCGTGGGGCCACATGGTCCCCATGCTAGAGGATGTTGCGCGCATCACCGGATTACGCGTGCACGGGACTCCGGTCAGCGGGGTAACTTACCCCGACTATCGGGAGCTGGCCCAGGAGCTGTTGGGCTTGGAGTTGCTGCACCCGGAGCGGCAGTCAATGACACTTATGCGGGCGAGGCTACAGGACAGCCTCGGACTGAGGCGAGTGGGGATAGCGACAGGTGAGCTACCCGAGGAGCACTTACAGAGGTTGATAGAGCTGGCATGACCGAGAGTGGCAGCTGCGGCGGGACCCGAGGTGGACCGGGTGCTGAGACGATTCTTGATGCTGTTCTTTGGCCGTCTAATGTTCACGACGCGAGCTGACGTGATCAGCTGCCAGTTCCTTCCCCTTCTCAAGGACCTAGGACACGTCGGGGACTATACATGGGGAGCGGCAGTCCTTGCCTTCCTGTTTGACACTCTCAGCTCTACGAGCCGGCAGACGATGCTCGGGGGCTTCTCCCCTTTACTCCAGGTACGACTCTGACTCTTAAACTCAGCTATATAACTCATATAAGTACTATATGCTGACATTTGATGGAATGCAATGCAGGTGTGGGCCTACGTGTACCTACGTGGGCTGGGGAGAGGTGATGAGACATATCCAGAGCGGCTGCCCATCGCTAGGCGGTGGACCACTCCACGCAAGATGGGGTCCCTTCGGAGACAGGTCCGAGAGATCCAGGACGATCTAGACACACTACCCTTCGCCTCGGTATGACTCTGAACTCAAACTCTCTTAATTAAATGCAATCTATATGCTTATGATGCTAATGTGACTTTCCTATCTGACAGGTTCGGTGGACACCCTACACGAGCGAGGGACACGAGGGTCAGCCATGGGTAGTGGCAGCCCTCGCCTACTCCGGCCGAGATGTGTGGCTTCACTGTATGAATGTAGTGGAGCTGCTCTACTACCGACTGGTGATGAGGACGACCGGCGTCCATCAGCCAGCGGTTGAGTTTCTGGCACCAGAAAAGCTGGAGGAGCGCGTCGGGCGACACCCCTGAGGGTTGGCTACGGTGGTAGACGGGAGGGAGCGAGCCGCGGAGCAGATAGCAGACTGGGCAGCGCACGGGCGAGTGGTGACTGCCCGAGTGGAGAGCGAGGAGGCCTACTACACGGCCTACGCCCGGCACTACAGGGACTAGGTGTTCCATGGTGCCCGCCGACCGATACGACTTCTAACTTTAAATGCTTTCTATTATGCTTTCTGTATGATTATGCACTGATGTTAGGACTTCCTAAATGCAGATTGACCCCGAGGGGAGGATCGCGGGGTTACAAGGACTCCTCCATTCGACCATCCAGGAGCGGGACGAGCTCTGACAGACACTGACACTTCTGGTGAGTTTTCCTAAACCCTAAACTCTTGAAATTATGCAAAAGTTCATGATTATATCTGTGGAATGACTAACCTGGAGTTTTGGATGCAGCGAGCTGAGGGAGCCCAGCGCCAAGGGATCGACGCACCTTCTTCCTCTTCATAGACCCCTGCGGACCGCGCCGAGCGGGAAGCAGATTTTACACGGATGGTGGCGCGAGCCGAGGCGGCCGAGGCGGCACTCTCCAAGAGGGTACGTACACTATACTTTCCTTATTAATTTATGCTTATAAAATGCAACTGGCTACTGATGATGCATGTATGCAGACGACCGAGCTGACAGCTACCTTGGGTGAGAGTACCCGGCTGCGAGAGGAGCTTGAGAGGAGGCGCAGGAGGAGGTAGCCCGCCTCTGTGAGGAGGTGGCACGGAGCCGGCCAGCGGATGCAGTCGAGACAGCGCTCCTCCGGGTGAAGCTGGAGCGTCTCCGAGCCAGTGTCAACGAGCTGGTCCGAGTCCGAGCCGAGGCAGAGCGCTACTGGTCAGAGCGGGACCGCGCTCTGATTGAGGTGTCCGGGTTGAGTGGGGAGCGCAGCGGGACTCCGAGTGGCAGCACTCACGGCACCCACGGCTCAGTCAGGAGTTACTTCACGGGTTCCTCCGGCTGCCGGAGGAACGAGGAGGAGGAGTGACGCCGACAGCACCGTGAGGAGGCGAGCTCGGCGATGCCTCCACCAGCCAAGAGGCATGAGGGCTCGGGCGACAGCGATGGAGGCTAGGGAGAGGGAGCGGCCTAATGCATTTTGACATGACTTTGTACATATGGATATGATAGTGATATGATGTGTTTTTGGTTTGATTTTTGTGAATGAAATGTATGAATGTATGCAAATGATAGATACTAACTAACTAACAACAACGACTCCCAACCAGACACGAGTGAGTGGGAGAGAGCGACGGACATGACGCGAGTGAAAAGAGAGAGACGACACGCGACACGAGTTTGAGAGAGAGACACGACGCGAGTAAGAGAGAGAGAGAGAGATGACACACGAGAGTGGGAAAGAGAGACGCCAAATAGTGAGTGGGAGAGAGATACGCCAAATAGTGAGCGGGAGAGAGAGACGCCAAATAGTGAGTGGGAGAGAGGGATGACATGACTTGAGTGAGATTGGTGCAAGTGGGCAAAAAACGAGGCTTCAGGTTTCTACACGGTCGCCAATAGGACTGCTCCAGTACCCTACACGGCCTTCCTTTAGACCGTTGAGAGCGATTTGGCCAGAACTCACAGATGCAACTAAACGGTCCACTATTGTCCGTTCAAAGAACAGAATGGTTCAGATTTGACCGTGTGTATAACGGAATGGCCTCTCTGAGACCGTGCAAATGCCAAGATTCGAACTGTGTAGAGAGTTACTACACGGTCTTAATCAGACCGTTTATGAATAGAGCGGTCTATCGATAGACCGCGTACCGATACGCCCTGAGAATCCGAACGGGACTCTATTGGAGAGTCCTAACCCGAAGATAGGTGTCCCAAACCAACCCAAAACTCTATCTTAACTCAATCTAGGCTTATCCAACCTCAATTCTAGGGGGTTTAGGCCTTTAACCAAGTTCTATAAGTAAGAGAGGACTCCAAATTCATTCTTCATACATCAACCCTCTTTCAAGCCTTGAACCTTCTCTATCTTCCTCAAAACACCATGAAGAGGGCTTTGGAAGGGAGATCCATGGGAGAGGTGGCTTACCAAGGTCCAAAGCCGGCTAGAAAGGAGCACAGCGTGCTACAACGGCTGACCACCATCCCGGGGCATTTGAGCTCTAGCCCAATGAGAGAGGTAAGTTGTTGTTGTTCAATTAAATTTCATTCAATTTCATATCATTTCCTTCAAGTAGCTTATCTCTTCTTCTCTTTTCTCTTTCTCTCTTCATTTCAGCTCCTCCCCGGCCCGAGACGATACTCCACTTTAAAGTGGATGCCTCCCATGATCCGCAAGTTACCCATATCTATGACATCCATCCCTAGATCCTGGCATCTTCACTCCCTTCTAGTGCTAGACAAGAACTATCCCAAACTTTTCTTAGATTGGCACAGCATTTCGGCCTTGGTAGAGATATGGCAGCCCCAGACCCACACTTTCATATTCCCATCTTTTGAGGCCACTGTCCTTCTAGAGGAGGTGGAGACCTATTTGTCCTTCCGTAGATCCAAGGTGGGTGAGGAGGATCTAGTCTGTCACACTGTCCCCCCTGTGGATCCTGCCCTTATCTTAGGAGAGTTCATACCCAGCGCCAAGGACATTCACACCATAGTGGGCCCTCACCAGATCCATCTACTACCTCTTAGCCAGTGGGTGATAGCACATTGTAAAAATAACTGTGGGTGGAAAAGGCCGCTTCCATTTGTTTGTATGGGGCCATACTCTTCCCCTCTGCCGACCATGTCTTATATATCCCCATTTTTAGCACCATCAGTGGTCGGTGTCAGGGTCTTTCCATCTCCCAAGCTGTCCTTGCTTACCTATATGAGGGTCTTAGCTCAGTTGCTCTTGGGGGGTCCACTGTTCGGCTCTATGATTCTTCTAGAGTGATGGATGGGAGTCAGAATGAAATTCATTCCTAGGGTGGATGTTACCTCGGTTAGCAGGATCTTCGAGAGCCATCCCTTGTTCTTCATTGGTGGTTCTTTCAGGTTCTCTCAGGAGGTGGAGTGTAGGACAGCAGACAAGAAGACGAGTGGCGCCTCTACATCAACACCTTGCCCTTGGATCGGTTTGTGATGTGCCCTTCTTTCCTCCACGGCACTACTCTCAGGCTTCGTAGGAGGCCTGGCTTGGACTTGAGGCTCGTGGGTGACACTGCTCTGGCGATGTACAGCCCGCACCGGTGCCTCCCTCACGTTGGACTACACCGGACTACACTTCCAGCACTACCCCATCTTCCTGCACTACAGGCGAGGAGGTTCGGGTTAGAGGAGGACGAGCAGGCGGTCAGGAGCACCCTGATCATGTGGGAGATTAGTAGGGTGCTCACCCTACCGGCGGAGGTGACAGATCTCCAAGAGGCTTACCAGGCATATGTGAGAGAGTTGAGAGAGATTAGGCCTCGCGGGAATGCCCATTTGAGGATCGATTAATTTTCTTATTTTTTTACAATGTTGGGATAGAGATTTATGCTTGGAAATGTTTGCATATGAATGAATAAAATGGATGATTGGATTGATTTGAGTTTGGCCTTTCTTGCCTGTGATTAAATGAGTTTGAGATAGGATCAAGGTGAACACGGTTCATACCAAGACCGCTCAGTTAGATAAATGGTTATAGTCTAACCGCGCGATAGAGTTAAGCGGCCAGACCTGGGCCGTGTACCAGATCAAAGGCAGAGGTAAAAACAGGGACGTTTGGATAATTGAATGGTCTATAAAGAGACCGTGGGCAAAATTGAACGGTCAATCATGCACCGTTGTGGTTCCTGAACGGTCTAGTGAGGACCGTTAATTCATGAAGGTGCTACAGATAGAAACGGTCTGTATGAGGCCGTGTGAATGACGAAACGGAACAAAACGGTCGCCAGAGGACCGTTCAGTGATGAAAGTGCTGAATCTTGCCTTTAATCTGCCCCTGCACACACATAAGCAAAGAAAATAGATTAAATCTATTTTAGGCTTAACCCCTTGCCTGTAACAAGTTAGGAAATGACCAGTTCTTGGTTTTTGGTCAAGGGGGTAAGCCTTATTAAATAGGCAAATAACACCAAGGAAAAATGGATGCAATGCATGCCATGAATGCAAATCATGATGATGAAAATATTTTTGTGATTTTGAAAATATTTGGTTTTTTTGGATTTTGAAATATTTGATTTTTTTTAGGGTTTTGAGATATTTAATTTTTTTGGATTTTGAAATACTTGATTTTTTGGATTTTGAAATATTTAATTTTTTTGGATTTTAGAAATATTTGATTTTTTTCGGGGTTTTGAGATATTTGATTTTTTTGGATTTTGAAATACTTGATTTTTTACATTTTGAAATATTTGATTTTTTTTCGGGGTTTTGAGATATTTTATTTTTTTGGATTTTGAAATACTTGATTTTTTGGATTTTAAAATATTCGATTTTTTTTATTTTTTTTGGATTTTAGAGCCATCTCAAACTCGGCGACGAGGGACCTTCCTATCTCATTAGGGGTTTCCTGAGTTCAGTGTGCGTTATGGGTGACCACCCATGGCCGGTGCCCAATTCTACTTAACGCACCCCTCTACCAAGGTCATACCCGGGGTACGATCCAGTCCTTGAAAACTAAAAGAGAGAATTTGATTAGGAAAGTCAGAAATATGTATAAAGGTTTTTAGGGCTTCAGTTCTTCTCGCGACAACCCCTTTTCAAAGAATTCGGTCTGTTGCGCCGGGACTTTGTGTCCGCCATCGAACCTACATCCGCTCTAGGCACGCATACGACCGGGCTCATGACGTCCCGCGAAAAAATTGTACTGCCACTCTTGCCATGCCTAGTTTCCTTCTTTTGGGAGCATTTAGACTTTTGAGCTTCGAGTTTTTGAGTGAGCTTTTAGCTTTGCCTTTGATTTTATCCCTTTTTCTTTTATTTCCTTCATTTCTTTTGCTTTTATGAATGCGGAATTAGGTCATAGCGGACTACCCCTATTTGAGACCTTCCTTTTATCGGGGTGTCTAGATCAGTTCTCGCCCCCTTATTCACCACTTGCCCCTATTTTCAGCCGAAAGAGGAGAAAACAAGGATTTTCACTTGCCCCTAGGCATGGCCAAGGGAGAAACGTTGTTGAGTAAAAAAGGAAAACCGAACCGCGAGGGGTCGTGTAGTGTGTGAATGTTGAACCGGGGACCTCCTTCATGATTAAGTAGAGGAACACCCCGCCACCGGGCCGTTGCTGGCTAGACTCTATGGATAAAAATGTTTTAAATACAACCCATTCCATGGATTAGGCAATTCTTCACCCTCCGCATTAACAAGACGATACGTGTTCCCATGATAGATTTCTTTGCAGCTTAGACCTAGGACATGCTGATCTGATAAATTTACGTTTTAAAACAAAGTTATCCACTTGAAATTTTCTTTCGATAACCTTCTTTTGAAAATGCCGTGAGACACGTTTTTGGTAAACAGAGGCGTGATTGGCCGCGTTAAGCCTCTTCTCATCTAAGAGTTCCAGTTGGACTAGCAACGCCTCTCGACGCTCGTCGAGATTAAGTTTTTTATCCAGCTGCACTCTTAGGGAAGGGATCAAGATCTCGTATGGGAGTACCGCCTCCATCCCATAGGTGAGAGCAAAAAGAGTCTGTCCCGTGGGAGTACGGACGGATGTGCGATAAGCCCACAGAGCTTCTATCAATTTATCGGCCTAATCAGCAAATTTATGTGACTCGCATGTTTTCTTAATGATTTTAAGAAGGGTTTTGTTCATGGCCTCGGCTTGGCCGTTACCTTAAGGGTAGTATGGTGATGAATGATGCAATGAAATATTAAATTTCTTACAGAGGTCCTGAAGTTCTTGAGACACAAATTGAGGCCCGTTGTCGGTGACGATATCACTTGGTACTCCGAACCGCGAAATGATATTCTTGAGGATGAAGCGGCATACTGTGATAGCTTTGATTTCTGCATAAGCTTCAGCTTCCGCCCACTTGGTGAAGTACTCGGTAGCAGTCAGAATGAAAGATTTTTGTTTGACTTGGGAGTTCGGATCACCTAGCAGGCCTACAATATCAAAAGCCCACATGGAGAATGGCCAAGGAGCAGAGAGAGGGTGGAGAGAGAAAGCAGGAGCATGGATTATATCGGCATGAAGTTGGCATTGAAGACACCTACGGACATAGGTGGAGCAGTCTTCTTCTAGGGTTGGCTAGTAATAGCCCTGCCTAAGAATCTTCTTCGCCAAATCCTGACCATTAATGTGCCCTTCACACTCGCTTGCGTGAGCTGCTTCAACAACCTTCCAAGCCTCATCGTCATCTAAACACCTCATCAGAACTCCGTTGAGAGCTCGCCTATACAATTCTCCTGCGACAATTATGTATCTGGAGGTGACTCTTCTAATGGCCTTGCGCTACTCGGCATTGGCCGTCTCTGGGAAGGATCCATTCTTACAATACTGCTCTATTTCATGGTACCACGGTAATTCCTCTTCTTCTCTGATCTCCTTAAGCTCAGTTAAAGAAACTTCCTTCAAATCCTCCCTTTCAACCTTCTTCTCTACAGATTTTCTAAGGTGGTCAAACCAGGGATCCTGAAGGGAAGGAGCGTCTAACCGCTAGACCACAATGGTCTCAGTGGCGTGACTAAGAGGGAAGGCAAGGGAAGAAGCAAGAAATGCTAGTGCATCAGCGAGAATGTTCTGAGAACGAGGAGTGTGAATATAGATGAGCTTACGGAACTGCCTAGCCAAGAGCGTGACCAGATCTTGATAAGGCTTGAGCTTAGGGTCACGGGTGCGGTAAGTTGAAAGAACTTGACGCAGCACCAACTGAGAATCTCCTATGATGCTCAGGTATCGCACGCCCATGATGTAGGCGTGCTTCAGTCTGCAAGGAGAGCCTCATACTCGGCTATGTTGTTTGTGGCAGGAAAAGAGAGCTGGTAAGCGATGGGGATGGTTACCCCTTCCAGGGTGAGGAGAACGGCGCCAATTCCACGGCCCTGAGAATTGAGAGCACCGTCGAAGTGCAAAGACCAGAAAGGGAGATGAGTAAGTACAGCCAGGTGCTCGTCAGGAAACTCGTCCTCGATTGAATCAGTGCGAGGGATAGGAGAATGAGCAAGATGTTCAGCGATCGCATATCCCTTGATCGCTTTCTGAACAACGAAGGTGATATCAAATTGGGAAAGAAAGCTCTGCCAGCGTGCTAATCTGCTAGAAAGGATAGGTTTTTCTAAGAGGTAACGGATTGGGTCCATTCTAGAGATCAACTTAACCTCATGGGCAAGGAAGTAGTGCTTGAGTTTCTGAGCTACCCATACTAATGCTGCGCAGGTCTTCTCCATGGCAGTATACTTAGATTCGACAGGATTAAACAACCTAGAAAGAGAGTATGCTGCCCTTTCTCGTCCTTCGTCGTCCACTTGCGCCAGGACAGCTCCTACGGAGTCATCAATAACAGAAATGTTATTACGGGTTTTCCAGGGACAGGAGGCTGCAGAACCGGGGGATTAGACAGATAAATCTTAAGATCCTCGTAGGCCTTCTGACACTGTTCATTCCATTCAAATTTAGCCCCCACCTTCAACAGTTCATAAAATGGGCGGCATCTTTGCAAATGTTGAGATATGAATCTTCGAATGAACTACAAACGCCCAATCAGACCTCTAAGTTCAGTGATGTTCTTAGGCGGTGGCATTTCCATAACGGCCTTTGCCTTGTTCGGATCAATCTGAATCCCCAGCTTGCTAACTATGAACCCTAGTAACTTCCCTGATGCAACTCCGAACACACATTTCTTTGGATTCATTTTCAGCTTATACTCCCTAGCTCTTTGCAGCACCTTAGCTAAAATGACGGGGTGTTCTTCCTTGGACCTCGATTTCACCAGAATATCATCCACGTATGCTTCCATATACACATGCATCATGTCGTGGAAGATAGCCATCATTGCCCGCTGATACGTGGCACCTGCATTCTTCAATCCGAACGGCATAACGACATAGCAGTATGTGCCCCAGGGCGTGGTCAATGAGGTCTTCTCTTGGTCCTCGGGAGCAAGACGGATTTGATTATAGCCAGAATATCCATCCATAAACGAGAGGGCTTCATACCCAGCCGTGTTGTCCACCAACACATCAATGTGAGGAAGCGGGAAATCGTCTTTCGGACATGCCTTATTTAAGTCCCTAAAATCAATACAAATCCGGATCTTTCCATCCTTTTTCATCACAGGGACTATATTTGCCACCCATTGAGGATATAAAACAACTCTAATAAACTTGGCCTTGTGTAATTTATCGACTTCCTCCTTTATCCTTAAGGCCATTTGAGGGTAGAATATTCTCAATTTTTGTTTAACGGGTGTTGCCCCTGGTTTAAGGATAAGTCACTGTTCAACGAGAGCGGGGTCAAGACCCGACATGTCCTCATAGGACCAGGCAAAAGAATCGTTATAGTCCCTGAAAACCTTGATTATCTCCTCTTCAACCTGAGGAGGGAGATTAGCGGAAATGATTATGGGCCTAGGGTCCTCTTCAGTTCCGAGATTAATTCCTTTTGTGGGTTCATCCACTGCTGTCGACGATTCATCAAATCTCTTTAAACCCTACGTGTACAGATCGGCAGTGTCATCCACGTCGCTTTCCTCATCATCGGCTGGGTCCTTCTCATCTATGATTTCATATACACCTAATCTGTCATTGCTCCACACCCCATCTACTTCCTCAACATCCTCCAAGACTATG
The DNA here is from genome assembly GCA_022559845.1 of Amorphophallus konjac. Taxonomy (NCBI): domain Eukaryota; kingdom Viridiplantae; phylum Streptophyta; class Magnoliopsida; order Alismatales; family Araceae; genus Amorphophallus; species Amorphophallus konjac. The sequence goes on along the minus strand of CM040118.1, from coordinate 251,802,888 downwards.
GCTGTCTCTACAAACTCGGGACATTTGAGGAGGGCATGACATCTTTGAGCTAAATCTTGAAGATACCTATTTGGAATCGCTTTAAAATGACGCATCATAGGGTGCGCCGCAGACGTGGATGGGCTGACAACACTAGAGCTAGACTTGTAATGCCCCAAAATTTATATAAATAATTTTTGGATTATTTATAGAATTTTCTAGAATTTATAAAAGCTAAAATAGATTAATAAATGAATTAATATTGGATTATAAGGCCCAATTATGTTAAATAACTAATCCAGCTTTGATAATTGAAGCCCAATAGGTTTACGGACCAAGCCCAATAAGTTTGGCCCATATTCTAGAAGGTTATTTAAGTTATCCACGAAATATAGGGATAAATACACTTTAAAAGGGATAATTTAGTGGATAATTAACCAAAGAGTTTGAATTAAGATGAATGTCCATGCCCAGTTGATGTAACGGTCTATCGAGTGACCGTCACAACCATGTAACAGACCGGACCTAGTCCATTACAACCTGCTAATTCCGTGAGATGATGAACTTGCAAAAAGAGTGGAACTTTGGGATTTTCTTGGCTAGAGGCCAACTTGGGAGAACTTATAACATTGCTAAGGACTCTTAGAGAGTAGGTTTTTGCCAATTAAAGACTCTATATTCATTTAAATCCTTGAACCCTAGTCAAAACTCTATAAATAGGACCCAGTTCTGAACTGAGCGACCCTTACTTTTGGCTCGTGAAGAATCAAGGTAAGGAGATAGAATCTCAGGTAAGTTCTTTAGAGTATTTTGTTTCTAATACTTTAGACTAACTACCCTCAAAATTTCATGTTAGGGGATCAAGTAACCAAGGAGATAAAGGCTTCTAAAGTCGCTGATTCTGTCATAGCAGCCCAGGATTCAGAGCAAAGGACCACTGAAGATCAAGGAATTAGGACGCCCAAACAAGGTAATTAGGGAAAGGTTCTTTAGAACTTTTTGTTCCTCTTAGTTTCATCTTCTTATCCTTCAAATTTCACATCTTTAGATCAAGAGATTGGAGAGATAGGGCAACGTGAAGTTGCTGAAAAATCACAGGGAAGAGAAGAACTAGGGCGACCCTTGAAGACTCAAATTAGAAGTTTAGAGCCCAGTTAAGAGGTAGGTTATCTCATGAACGGCAAAAACGCATTATTAGGGATAAAAGCCCTCTAGTTTATTTGGATTTCATGCATTATACTTCATGAATTTCATGTTTTAGGATTAGTCTATACATTCATGCATGCCTTCAACCCTAATTGAAGATAAAAAGCTATCTCTTGTTATTTCATTACTCCTATGCATCTAGATAGCCTTTTTCTCGTTTTGACATGATTAGAGTAGTTAGCATGCCATGATTTAATCATAGATTTTATAATTCCTATTTTCTATCAGCAGAGGACCTAACGGTCTATCGTAAGACCGCTAGGGACATGTAACGGACCTACATTGACCGTCACACCCTCTGTGAACGACTGAAGGGTTCTGTGAAACCTGACGGACCTAATCTAGACCATTACCTTCCTGTGACGCGCCCAATCTAGTCCGTCACACAACACTGCGTTCTGTCAACTTAAGATAGAATCAAGATCAGTCCAATTAATATATATGGATGCCTAGTTAATTAGATCTTAACCTATTTTTCATGATTTTAAGTTCCAATATTGATTTATGTTAGAAATTTGCATGTTGTAGAGTTATTTTCAAGCATATGTTAATTTCATGCCAAAGCACTATAGTTTTGTATTAAAACCTTGATTTAGAAAAGATATTGATGAGTTCTATGATGATTTTATACTGTTACACATTCTCTCTTATCTATAGAGTCATTTTCTTTAAGTACATGGCATATATCCCGGTATATGTCCATTAGTTCACACTTTTGCACTATAGGAACATATTCTTGAACATGAGGACCTCTCTATTGGACATTCCTTCCAATGGACTAGGAAATCTTATTTCAAGGCCTCCGTAATTCTCTGCGAGCTTGGGATTCTCACTAGGACGCCGAGTTGGTTGTACCATTAAAGCCCATTTGTCTAGAAAAGTATAAATCAAAGTTTTAAGTCTTGTTAATGTAACGGACCTTCACTAGCCCGTCAGGCTTACCTAACGGACCGGTGTACGACCGTCACATTGTACTAAGTCCAATTTCTTTGTTTCTGGATTCAGCCTATTCTAACGGTTCAGTTCTCGACCGTTACGTTCATGTAACGGCCCAATATTAGACCGTCACAGTTCCAAATTCTTTAACCCGAGGTTTGACCAAAGGGTTGATATTCTAAAGTTCCTAGATGGATTATTGATGGTCTAGGATTTGTCATATTGTCTAAGATACTTAACTTAAACTATGAATGATAATGAATGTACTGTTATGTTGCCTAATTATTTCCATAAGTATGACATCGTCTTAAATCATTCTTGATCTCTCGTGACCTAAGTTGAAGTGTTCATTTGTTGATTATTGTTATCATGAACTTATTGAACTTGTTACATTCTTGGCCATATTTTATTGAAACGTAGAAATAGCTTGATTTATACTTGAAGATGCGATCGAGCACTGATTGTGTTCAAGGGCTCTATGCTAGTCCCCTCGACTGATTGTCGGAAACATACTGTAAACCATGGGGTATGATGCTACTGACGTCGCATTACGCTGGGAGTACTTTCTTTATAAATAAGAGAAATTCCACGATACACGTACATGACTTTCTTGCTTGTTACATGATATTCCACAGAAGTTCACCAAATACTTGCTCATAAGCAAAAGATGTTTGGATGATAACTACGTGGTATTGCTAGTACATTCTCGTTACATTCTTGTTAATTAAAGGCCATGCTACATTCTTGTCCATACTTGCTCATTCTATCTTACATGATCGTCTTGTTGCTCAGTTATACTTGTGATTCATCGCATTCGCATGATTTTGCCTTATTCCTCTAGAGCTAAAATGTTAATTACTTTAATAGTGCCTTCATGTTGATGCGAAGATACCTACTGGGCAAGTGTGCTCATTACCTATTTCCAATCTTTTCAGGAGATGGAAGTGAGTCGGGTTCGAATTCGGAATATTCAAGTAGCAGATCCGAGAGTGAATGAAGAATGAGTGAAGACTTAGGAAGTCTACATTGTTTAGATTGAGTCTATGTAATTTTCTTATTTCTTGAGTCTAGTATGATGAAGAAAGTTGAATTAGTGATTGTATTTGAGTATTTAATTGATAATGAAATGAAAGTTGAAATTGAGTAAATATTGTGTAATTATATTTATGTGTGTGATTATCTTGCGCTCTGATCACTCTTGCTTGCAAGAGGCTTACCATGCCGGCTGTTCACGTTCCTCGAGCTAGTCTTTCGCTGTAATAAGGGCTCGGGACGTGACAGTTAAGTTGGTATCGGAGCCTAAGTCTCAGGACTTAGGGAGAAGAATCATGTCATAGGATAAGTCCTAGGTTTAAGGACCCCTACCTATGAACTAAGGAAGAAATTTTTATACCCATGTGAGAATTGGATAGAGCCCGGGATAAGATAGTTAATTAGCTTTAAGATAAATTTTCTTCCAATTCCATGAGAAATAATAAGTTGTTATATTTCTCTCAGGTACCTTATTTTACAAATGGCCCATCGCGTAGATTGGAATGGCATGTAACAAATAGTTGCCGGCCTTACTCATGCATTGCAAACTATGGCCCAGGCAGGCGCAGGGGCGAGGGCTGGCGACTTACATCACAATTTCCGGAGTTTAAACCCTCCGCGTTTATATGGTTTTTCTAATCCGGACGAAGCAGAGAACTGGATTGACGAGATGAACCGTGTATTTGACGTCATCCAATGCACCGATCAAGAGAAGGTGCGTCTTGCAACTTTCCAACTCAACAAGGATGCACGTACATGGTGGAAGTCAGTTCCAGCACCTCCGGCCGATGCACCTCATACATGGGATGGTTTTCTCACTTTGTTCCATGCTAAGTACTTTTCTGAGCATGTAAAAGAAAGAAAGGCTATGGAGTTCGCCTCTCTTCGACAAGGAATGATGACAGTTGCGGAGTATGAACTTCAATTCTCCAGACTAGCACCTTATGTACCGCATTTAATCAGTACCGATCTATTGAAGGCTAATCAGTTTATGGACGGGTTACGACCCGGTTTCATTCAGTAACTCAGGACCCAAAACATCCGTACCTATGCGGAGATGGTTCAGCGGGCATACTTATGTGAAAGGACCTTAGAAAAGGTCGAGAAATAGAAAGGAAAAGAAGAAGAGTCCAGCCGACGATCAGATCTGCATTACAAGAAAGAAAAGTTTAGTATCACGGAGCCTCACAAAAGCCGTGATAGTAAGAAAAGATCCAGGAGTGGGAACGGTGGGAGTTCCCAGAAGAACAAAAAGGTCAAAGATGAGAAGGAGCAAGTCGCCACGGCTTACACTTTTTGCGAAACGTTCGGCCATTCGGCTGAAGAGTGCTGGAAGCGCCTTGGTGCTTGTTTACACTGTGGAAGCAGGGAGCATCGCATGCCGGATTGCCCCCTTATGAAGGACCAGTCATCTGGTGGCGGACGCAGGAGGCAGGCTCGCCTCAATGCCATTCTAGAAGAAGAGGAAGCGCCCAGGGATGGTGGACTTATGGAAGGTACTCTTCAAATTAATGCTCGTCCTGCATTTGTGCTATTTGATACTGGTGTCTCTCATTCTTTTGTCTCCACTACGTTTGCCAAAATATTACCAATTGTATCAGTTCCTCTACCTTCAGATCTTGCTATAACCACACCCTTAGGTTCTGGAACAAAACTTACCAAATATTATCCTGAGAGTGAAGTAATTGTAGAAGGCCACAAGCTCCCCACAAACCTAGTATGCCTTGACATGAAAGGTTATGATGCCATTTTAGGGGTAGATTGGCTTATAGATCATGATGCTGATATTAACTACCAAAATAGGATTATATCCTTCCAGAAACCTGGTATTCCCAGATTTTCCTTCCTTGGCATCAAGTATAGGAAACATCCCACTATCATATCTTCTCTTCACGCTTGCAAACTTATCTCGCAAGGATGTGAAGCCTTTCTTGCTTCTGTCATTGTTACCGAATCCAAGGAAATCACCCTAGCAAACATTCCTATTATAAATGAGTTCCCAGATGTATTCCCATCTGAATTACCCAGTTTACCACCCGAGAGGGAAGTGAACTTCACTATTGAACTCATTCCAGGAGCAGCACCTGTTTCTATAGCCCCTTATAGGATGTTCCCCACGAAACTTAAGGAACTAAAAAGGCAGCTGCAGGAACTACTAGACAAGGGTTTTATTAGACCTAGCACATCCCCCTGGGGTGCGCCGGTTCTTTTTGTCAAGAAGAAGGATGGCTCTCTGAGGTTATGCATAGACTACCGGCGACTGAATCAACTTACAATCAAAAACAAGTATCCGTTGTCGCATATTGATGAGCTCTTCGATCAGCTTTCGGGAGTAGTGTACTTCTCCAAAATAGACCTCAGATCAGGTTATCATCAGCTTTGAATTAAAGAAGAAGACGTTTATAAATCGACTTTCCGAAGTCGTTATGGCCACTATGAATTCGTGGTAATGCCGTTTGGGTTAACAAATACCCCGTCAGCATTTATGCAACTTATGAACAATATTTTTCAACCATATCTGGACCAGTTCATCATCGTCTTCATTGATGATATCTTGATATATTCCAAGACAAAAGAGGAACTGAACACCATTTGAGGATAGCCTTGCAAACACTTAGAGAACATAAACTTTATGCCAAGCTTAACAAGTGTGAATTCTGGCTCAAGGAAGTTTCATTCCTCGGCCACATTATTTCAAAAGAAGGTATTGCTATGGATCCTTTGAAAGTCGAAGCTATCAGAAATTGGAGCCGGCCAACGACTGTATCAGAAGTACGAAGCTTTCTGGGTCTAGCTGGTTATTATAGGAGGTTCATTAAGGACTTCTCAAAAATTACAGTTCCTTTAACGAGACTCACAAGAAAAGAAAATCGTTTGTCTGGTCAGAGGAATGTGAAAAGTGTTTTCAAATTCTTAAGAATCATCTTACTACAGCTCCTATTCTAGCACTACCGGTGGAAGGTGGTGGATTTGAAGTATATACGGATGCATCTAGCATTGGCTTAGGGTGCGTCCTTATGCAAAATAGAAAGGTAATCGTTTATTCTTCAAGACAATTGAAACGTCACGAGAAAAATTATCATGTGCATGATTTGGAATTGGCAGCTGTTATTTTCGCCTTAAAAATTTGACGTCATTATCTCTATGGAGAGAAGTTCACGGTCTACTCAGACCACAAAAGCTTGAAATACTTATTCTCTCAAAAGGAGCTTAATATGAGGCAGAGGAGATGGTTAGAATATCTCAAAGACTTTGATTTTGCTATTCAATATCATCCTGGCAAGGCTAATGCGGTAGCAGATGCACTCAGCAGAAAACCAATGGGTATGCTATCAAGTCTTATGATTAGTATGACTAATCTTATTCCTCAATTTGCTCAGATGAACTTAGATATTGACATAAATGAAGAGGATTGTTTCATGGCTAATATCCGAGCTCAACCTACATTGATAAAGGATCTGGTCAAGCTGCAAAATAATGATCCCGTATTTCTGGAGATTAAAGCCAACATAGAACAGAGGTCGGATTTCTCTGTTTCCAATGATGGAAGGTTGTTATTTAAGGGCCGAGTGTGTGTACCAGATCATGAGGATACGAAGAAACTGATCCTAGAAGAAGCACATAAGTCCAAGTACATCATTCATCTTGGTAGTACCAAAATGTATCAAGATCTCAAAAGAAATTTCTGGTGGCCCAATATGAAGAGAGAAATAGCGGATTTCGTGTCCCGCTGTCTCACCTGCCAACAAGTAAAAGCAGAGTATTTTAGACCTGCAGGTAAATTACATCCCTTGAATATTCCCGAATAGAAATGGGAGAGTATAGGAATGAATTTCATCATGGGTTTACCTAAGACCAGAGGAGGACACGATGGTATATGGGTAATCATAGACCGATTGACTAAGTCTGCACATTTTCTACCCATAAAAAGTCGATGGTCTGTGGATATTCTAGCAACATTATACATAAGGGAAATTGTCAAATTACATGGTGTTCATGTCACTATTATATCTGATAGAGATCCTCGATTAACATCACAGTTCTGGAAGGGCCTACAACATTCACTAGGAACTAGACTGAATTTTAGCACAGCATTTCACCCACAAACTGATGGTCAGACTGAAAGAACAAATCAGGTAGTAGAAAATATGCTCAGGGCTTGTGCTATTGATTTTAGAGGAAGTTGGCATGATCACTTACCTCTAGTAGAATTTGCATATAACAACAGTTATCAGGCCAGCATACAGATGGCACCCTTTCAAGCTTTATATGGAAAAAGCTGTAGATCACCAATATGTTGGAGTGAGATAGAGAAAAAGCAATTCCTAGGCCCCGACATTATTAGGGATTCTACAGAGAAGATCAAGCTCATTCAAGAAAGAATGAAGTTGGCGCAAGATAGACAAACATCTTAGGCTGACAATCGAAGACGCGACTTGGAGTTTCATGTGGGAGATCATGTATATCTGAAAGTTTCTCCAGGCCGTGGTATTCGAAGATTTGGCATTAAAGGAAAGCTAACTCCAAGGTTCATTGGCCCATTTGAAATTCTTGAAAGGGTCGGTGAAGTGGCTTATAGATTGGCATTACCTCCACAGTTGGCAGGAGTTGACGACGTATTTCATGTCTCTATGTTGAAGAAATATGAATATGATCCTCATCATGTCATTACTTATGATAATCTGGAGATCCAAAAGGACCTGACATACGAGCAGAAACCGGTCAGGATTCTGGAACGAGAAGTGCGTCAACTAAGGAATAAAACCATTCCTATGGTCCAAGTCCAATGGATGAAGCAATGGCCACACGAAGCAACATGGGAGACGGAAGAATCTATGCTAGAAGATTCCGAGAATTATTCGATTGTAAGTACACTCTCCATAATTCCATGTATTGAATTTGGGGACCAAATTCTTCTAAGTGGGGGAGGGTGTAGTGCCCCAAAATTTATATAAATAATTTTTGAATTATTTTTAGAATTTTTTAGAATTTATAAAGGCCAAAATAGATTAATAAATGAATTAATATTGGATTATAAGGCCCAATTATGTTAAATAACTAATCCAGCTTTGATAATTGAAGCCCAATAGGTTTAAGGACCAAGCCCAATAAGTTTGGCCCATATTCTAGAAGGTTATTTAATTTATCCACGAAATATAGGGATAAATACACTTTAAAAGGGATAATTTAGTGGACAATTAACCAAAGAGTTTGAACTAAGATGAATGTCCACACCCAGTTGATTTAACGGTCTATCGAGTGACCGTCACAGCCATGTAACGGACCGGAACTATTATGTTACAACCTGCTAATTCCGTGAGATGAAGAACTTGCAAAAAGAGTGGAACTTTGGGATTTTCTTGGCTAGAGGCCAACTTGGGTGAACTTATAACATTGCTAAGGACTCTTAGAGAGTAGGTTTTTGCCAATTAAGGACTCTAAAATCGTTCAAATCCTTGAACCCTAGCCAAAACTCTATAAATAGGACCCAGTTCTGAACTGAGCGACCCTTACTTTTGGCTCGTGAAGAATCAAGGTAAGGAGATAGAATCTCAGGTAAGTTCTTTAGAGTATTTTGTTTCTAATACTTTAGACTAACTACCCTCAAAATTTCATGTTAGGGGATCAAGTAACCAAGGAGATAAAGGCTTCTAAAGTCGCTGATTCTGTCATAGCAGCCCAGGATTCAGAGCAAAGGACCACTGAAGATCAAGGAATTAGGACGCCCAAACAAGGTAATTAGGGAAAGGTTCTTTAGAACTTTTTGTTCCTCTTAGTTTCATCTTCTTATCCTTCAAATTTCACATCTTTAGATCAAGAGATTGGAGAGATAGGGCAACGTGAAGTTGCTGAAAAATCACAGGAAGAGAAGAACTAGGGCGACCCTTGAAGACTCAAATTAGAAGTTTAGAGCCCAGTTAAGAGGTAGGTTATCTCATGAACGGCAAAAACGCATTATTAGGGATAAAAGCCCTCTAGTTTATTTGGATTTCATGCATTATACTTCATGAATTTCATGTTTTAGGATTAGTCTATACATTCATGCATGCCTTCAACCCTAATTGAAGATAAAAAGCTATCTCTTGTTATTTCATTACTCCTATGCATCTAGATAGCCTTTTTCTCGTTTTGACATGATTAGAGTAGTTAGCATGCCATGATTTAATCATAGATTTTATAATTCCTATTTTCTATCAGCAGAGGACCTAACGGTCTATCGTAAGACCGCTAGGGACATGTAACGGACCTACATTGACCGTCACACCCTCTGTGAACGACTGAAGGGTTCTGTGAAACCTGACGGACCTAATCTAGACCGTTACCTTCCTGTGACGCGCCCAATCTAGTCCGTCACACAACACTGCGTTCTGTCAACTTAAGATAGAATCAAGATCAGTCCAATTAATATATATGGATGCCTAGTTAATTAGATCTTAACCTATTTTTCATGGTTTTAAGTTCCAATATTGATTTATGTTAGAAATTTGCATGTTGTAGAGTTATTTTCAAGCATATGTTAATTTCATGCCAAAGCACTATAGTTTTGTATTAAAACCTTGATTTAGAAAAGATATTGATGAGTTCTATGATGATTTTATACTATTACACATTCTCTCTTATCTATAGAGTCATTTTCTTTAAGTACATGGCATATATCCCGGTATATGTCCATTAGTTCACACTTTTGCACTATAGGAACATATTCTTGAACATGAGGACCTCTCTATTGGACATTCCTTCCAATGGACTAGGAAATCTTATTTCAAGGCCTCCGTAATTCTCTGCGAGCTTGGGATTCTCACTAGGACGCCGAGTTGGTTGTACCATTAAAGCCCATTTGTCTAGAAAAGTACAAATCAAAGTTTTAAGTCTTGTTAATGTAACGGACCTTCACTAGCCCGTCAGGCTTACCTAACGGACCGGTGTACGACCGTCACATTGTACTAAGTCCAATTTCTTTGTTTCTGGATTCAGCCTATTCTAACGGTTCAGTTCTCGACCGTTACGTTCATGTAACGGCCCAATATTAGACCGTCACAGTTCCAAATTCTTTAACCCGAGGTTTGACCAAAGGGTTGATATTCTAAAGTTCCTAGATGGATTATTGATGGTCTAGGATTTGTCATATTGTCTAAGATACTTAACTTAAACTATGAATGATAATGAATGTACTGTTATGTTGCCTAATTATTTCCATAAGTATGACATCGTCTTAAATCATTCTTGATCTCTCGTGACCTAAGTTGAAGTGTTCATTTGTTGATTATTGTTATCATGAACTTATTGAACTTGTTACATTCTTGGCCATATTTTATTGAAACGTAGAAATAGCTTGATTTATACTTGAAGATGCGATCGAGCACTGATTGTGTTCAAGGGCTCTATGCTAGTCCCCTCGACTGATTGTCGGAAACATACTGTAAACCATGGGGTATGATGCTACTGACGTCGCATTACGTTGGGAGTACTTTCTTTATAAATAAGAGAAATTCCACGATACACGTACATGACTTTCTTGCTTGTTACATGATATTCCATAGAAGTTCACCAAATACTTGCTCATAAGCAAAAGATGTTTGGATGATAACTACGTGGTATTGCTAGTACATTCTCGTTACATTCTTGTTAATTAAAGGCCATGCTACATTCTTGTCCATACTTGCTCATTCTATCTTACATGATCGTCTTGTTGCTCAGTTATACTTGTGATTCATCGCATTCGCATGATTTTGCCTTATTCCTCTAGAGCTAAAATGTTAATTACTTTAATAGTGCCTTCATGTTGATGCGAAGATACCTACTGGGCAAGTGTGCTCATTACCTATTTCCAATCTTTTCAGGAGATGGAAGTGAGTCGGGTTCGGATTCGGAATATTCAAGTAGCGGATCCGAGAGTGAATGAAGAATGAGTGAAGACTTAGGAAGTCTACATTGTTTAGATTGAGTCTATGTAATTTTCTTATTTCTTGAGTCTAGTATGATGAAGAAAGTTGAATTAGTGATTGTATTTGAGTATTTAATTGATAATGAAATGAAAGATGAAGTTGAGTAAATATTGTGCAATTACATTTATGTGTGTGATTGTCATGCGCTCTGATCGCTCTTACTTACAAGAGGCTTACCATGCCGATTGTTCACGTTCCTCGAGCTAGTCTTCCGCTGTAATAAGGGCTCCAGGCGTGACAAGACTCTACCCCAACTGACTCTACTAACCTAGGGGACTCTGCATACTGTACATCTAACCTAGAAGATAAGAAATCTATAGGGAAATAACAGGGGCCTCATGCCCCTGGGAAGATGGACAGAGCATAGTGTAATCCTCCATTGAAACCTCCGTTTTAAAATTGGCATTTTTTTTGGAGGTCGAAAAAATCATGAAGCAAGAGGGGTTAGAGGAGGAAGGAGGGGGAGGAAGTTGCATGGGAAATAGAGGCGGAAAGAGACAATCGAAGAATGGGTCAGAAGAAGAAAATCACATTTTCGTGGAGTTCGATAGTGGGGGAGGGAGGAGTAAACAGAAGTGATAAATCAATGGGTGGGCAGCGCCCACATGCACATGGCACAAATAGAATCTCAAATGGCATTTCTGAAAAGTATGAGTCGACCATGATCGGTGGCGAACGGGGAATAAACCCCAACTGTTGAAACGGGGAGGCAAAACGGGAAGGAGGCCAAGAAAAAATAATGATGGAGCTCCTCTCTCCCCGCGGCCTCCGATAAACTGGCTCAACCGGAGAATACTTCACCAGTTGCATCCCTGTCTTCTTCAAACAAACTTCTTTTTCATGAAATAACTTTTCAAAATAGCTACAAAAATCTTCCATATCACCCACCAGCCCCTTCAGCGGTGGCGGTGGGTCGGCAACTGCACAAGCGGCATCACCTATCTCATCAACACGGGACGGCGGCCTCTTCAGAGTACCGGGCTGCAACGGGCCTCTTACGAAGTGCTGGCGATAATCCCACGGCAGTGGCCCGGAGTCCCCCAGTATAGACAATGCTGACTCCCGGTAGCCAAGGCCTCTTCGACTCATCTTTCTGCCCCTGGGGACGGGGTTAGTCCGCCCCTGCAACTACTCACCGAGGCCCATGCCCGGCTGATAACCTAGTTTCAAGATCATATGACATCCCTTCGAATCTCTAATCTTGGACTTGATTTTGTGTAGTACCCTGATTTATTAAAGAATAAAATTTTTGAGAAATTAATAAGAAATTCCTTAAGAAATAGGATAGGTAAAAGTTTGACTATTATATAAAAATCTGGAAAAATTAGAATCTCGTAGTTAGATAAAGTGCTTAGTAAAATTGTCTTCTATGACTAGCCCAAATAAAATTTGTAAACAAGCCGAATTAGCAGATTAAGGCCCAAAACCACACTTAGCCTAATTGGACCTTAAAACGTAAAATTCGAGCCCAATACTAAACCGATTAAGCTAAAACCGAATGCAAATGAATGGTAAGGATCAACTCTTCATTTCCCCTGTGGTTAATCTCTGAAACCCTAACCCTAGGAGGTGTATTTGGCGGCGGAATGGCGGATTGACTTGGTCTCGCGCGAATCTCGCACGTCCGTGGTGCAAGGGCTCTATCTTCGCGATTAGGACTCCCCAAATGTAATTGAACCTATATAATCGAACCTAAGCCACCCTAGAATCATTTAGTTGCTGTGGCGGCTGGAGAGGAGCTTGATCGAGGGAGGATTTTGACGATCATCGGCGGTGTGTACCTAGCGCGATCGGCTTCCCTCTTCTTCCTTCACCCTTCAATTAAGGTAGGTGATAGCAGCCAAACCTTAACTTTTATATATCAATAGAAGTGTTGTCCTGTCCTTTTTCCATTGATCTAGAAAGCCTTCATCTAGTATCCTGCTAGGATTTCGAGTTTTAGTGGAAGCATGCTAGAACTAGGGTTAACTATGTTCCATCTCGATTTACGTAGGGATTTCAGGCCTTAAATTGATCATGCTATCTTGTATAACTTTTCATGCTCGTTCTATTGATAGTAAAAGCCCTATTTTTCATACTCTATATTTTTCGTATTTAGTTATTTTTGCTAACCCTAGCCGACCCCGCCGGAGACGGGCAAGGTGAAGGGGCGGCAGACTGACCTGACTTGCGCGGCCTCTCGACAGACCGCCCATACTCGATAGGCGGCCTATTCCTGACCGTCCATGCGTTTTGTCTTCAGATTGTTTTATAAAATGTGCGGTGGAACCCTAACCGCCCTTTTCTCCAAGCGGCCAGTCCCAGACCGTGCACTGTTCCCAGCGGCACATTACAGACCGCTCATCCCTAGCAGGCCTTCGGACCTGAAGGAGGGTGAACGGCCTGTCGTGCGACCGTTGGGGCACGTGAGCGGCTCTGAACGAACCGCCCAACTATTCAGAACTATTTTGGTATGACTTATCTTAGTAGATTAGTGGTTAATTGGTAAGTTAGCAACACACCTGATAACTGGAATTTATTGAAGTGAACAATTACGAATTTTTGCTAGTCTGTCTTCACTTGATTTTGATTCTTCATGGCCTTAGCTTATTTCCATATGTTAAATTCAAACACGACTTCTTAAATGCTATTAAGATTGTTTGACAGTCATTCTACTCCGGTAGGATTGACTGACCACCATACTAGTTTCTGATGATTTGATAGCCTCAATTCCTTGTAATGGTTGAGACTCTCCGCCGGATATTCCTTCTGTCGGACTAGGGCCTTCATTACGGGACCTCCGTAAGCCCCCGCGAGCCTGGGATTCCCACTAGGATGCCGGGCAGGTTGTACCACCAAGACCTGAATCTGTTTACGTGATCGAACCACTTGGATTGTCATGTTGTGAGTCACGGCTCAACTTGGACCCACTGAGGCTTGCGCGGCCCAAAAGGGACAGCTTATCTGAGTGGGCGGACAATTATGAACCGTTCAACCCTGGCCAAGTGCCACTTACATTGGTCGATTAACCTTGTTCTATCTTCGACCAAATCATGTTTGGATCGACCCAGTAAGCCCTAGGCTGACCAGTAGAGAGTAGGTTGGACCCTGGTTCAGTTCTGCCCCACTTATGGCAGCCCGGAGCCATTTGGGTAGGTTTCTAGTTCATTAAGTTAGGCCCAGTTTGAGCGGTCTGACTAAAATCATCCATATACTAGAACGGATCTTATTGGACCGTTCATCCATTGAGCAGCCCTATAAGGACCGTTTACCTTGTTCTTGGGCTTCCAGTTCTTCTGGTCACGTGCGGCCCAATTCTGACCGTTCTATCTAGAGCGGCCCAGGATGGACCGTTTATCCTTGACTTCGGTGAGGCTGATCCTCAGCCCAATTCTGTCCTAAACAATCCAGTGTAGATCGTGTATAGTTTGAGCGGCCCATTTTAGACCGCGTATCATCCAGAAGTGATTTTTCCGTGGTTATACGTGTGTGAATCCAAGGACCTGATTGGTTCATGATAATTTGAACTTTCTGATCAAAGTATCTCTTCGACTTACCCTTGGAATTCTCCGAGGTAAGTTCTATATCTTGTCAGATTGGCCATTTAACTTGATTAATGTCTAGACATAACTTGGATCTTGGATCCATTAAATCAATGCCAACGCATCATAAGGGCCCGGTCTGGTCCTGGGAGGAGCGCCCGAAAAGTACTTGTACCTCGGGGAGTTTGAATGACATGGTGAGGCATTGCACCGAGTGCATGACTAGCGTGATGTCTACGACAATAATCTATTACTTGAATCTTTTCTTGACTTGGTTAGTTCCTGCTTGTTGGTCAATTTCCAATTATATTATGATCTTGCCTTCTCTTTATATTGTTGTTTCATCATATCATCATTTCGTTTCGTTACTTATTTTCTCGCATATAATTGTAATTAATTGGTTAATCACTTAAACTTGCCTGTTATTACCTACTGAGAGTTCGCTCACCCAGTTGTTCCCCCTTTTCAGGTAGCTCAGGTGAGGATTCACAGACTGATGGGGACGGGCAAGAGTGATGGCCATGGAGCGAACTAGTTAGATGTGTGTGGAGCCAGTCATAGTTGTTTGTGTCTATTTATGTTTTAGAGTGTGTGATGGAAGAATTGTAATTCGAAGTCAGCAATTATAATAGTGTCAAGTGGATGTTAAGTTGAAAGTTTGTTTCAGTGGGCTTATGTGATTAGAATATGGATTATTTAAATGATTATTTAGTGAATGAAGTTATTTTTTTGTTCATGGTGTTTGTGTTGACCCTTAGCGTTAGCATATCATGTCTGTAAATCAACATATTATTATTAATTATTTCTACTGCCAGTCCCGATATTCTGCGTCGGGGCGTGACATTTTGACATTTACTGGTGCAGTGGCGGGCTTGCGTGACGCATATGCCCAGGGAAAGTTCAAGTCTATCACTAACAAAACTGGCTTCTTACTTGGCCATAATGTAGGCAGAATTTTATCAGCAATTGCATCAATAGTCTGGACCGTGGAAACGCTTTTTATCTTGACTACCCGCCCCTTAAATGGGAACTTGAGACACTGATGGGCGTTCGAGGGTACTGCATTCAAACTGTCAATCCATGGACGACCCAAAATAGCCTTAAACATCGGGTCTATGTCCAATACATAAAACTCCACGTCCATCTTTAAAGGCCCTAGCTCAGCCTGAACTGTCACGACCCCATGACAAGCTCTCCTGGAGTTATCATATGCTGCAATAGTTGTCGGTGTCGGGCGCAGCATGTCTTCAGATAGGTTGCAGGCACGCAACGTGCTCAAGGGACACACGTTGATAGAAGCTCCTGTGTCCACTAGAGCTGAGTCAACGGCCACCTTGTTCAAAGAAATTGTAATGCATAGTGGCATCTGACGTGCCTCTGGGGGTGCTAGCTCCGACTCAGAAAAAGAAATAGATGGCCCCTTTGTGATAGTGGCCAACACCGATGGCAAACTGTCTACTGCCACGTCCTCGCTAACCATTACTTTCTGTAAAAAATCCCTCATGGCGTCTTAGTGTAGCGTGGACCTCTTAATTAACTCCAGGACAGATATTTTGGCTGGCATCATGTCCAAGTGTTGCAACAAATCATATTTAGTGCCAGGCAAGGGGTCAGCTTCTTCTGCTTGAACTGCTGAGGAGGGAATTGGGTGATTAGGTGCGGGTGCACCAGTAGAGGGGTAACTTCTATGGAACAAACGCCCGCTCCGAAGGGCGCAGTTTCTTGCCGGCACGGCCTCAAATGCACTCCCGATTGGCCCAGTGGGGTGAGTGAAAGGGGTAGGAACGGGGGTGAGGATGGCGGAGGTTGGTCTGGCGGGCCCTGGCGGAGTGGTGATGAGCGAAGGGTTAAATGGAGGGGTGATGATGGAGGGTAAGGCGGGTGATGGTGAAAGGCTTGGCGGAACGGTGGGGAACGTAGCGAGGGCGATAGGCGACCTGGAGAGAATAGTGGATGGCGCAGGGTCAAGGTGGTGGGCCGGAGGATGGAAGGAACAGAAGGTGCGGGGGAGTTGGTGTGGTGGAAGGCCAAGAGATGAGCGGGAGTCTCATCATCATAGAACCACCCAGCATTAGGGGCCGGGCGGTGAACAACATTGACTTGTGCCGGTGTCGGCGGCTGCTGTTGAGGAGCGGGCTGGTGGTCTGGCATGGGATTTTGATGAATCCCGAGTTCAGGTGGTTGCTGCTGCTGCTGAGGTTGAGGTTGGGGTTGTTGAAACTGCTGTTGCTGCTGCTGTGGCACCGTCTGCTGTGGCCTCGCCTGTCTTCTCTTCTCTTTAATATCTTCAATCAACTTATGCATCTAGGCCTAGTCAATCCTTTGCCCCTCATGTAAATCATATACCAAATCTCGGAACTGAAAGCATATGTCTATTGTGTGCCCGAGCTACCGATGATATATGCAATATCTAGATTGATCGGCGGTCGGGTTCTAGTTCTGACGTTCTGACGGAAGCTGTATGTCACCAGTGTACATCAAGGTTGAGAAAATGTCTGGCAAAGTTTCAGGGAGTGGAGGATAATGGGCTCTTTTCGGACCCGGCCGGGCAGGCCCATAACCATCAGGAGGAGGGACATTGTGGTATTGGGGTGGCTGCTGAGGCTGTTGTGGGTGTGGTGGTGGTTGTTGTGGCTATTGGAGAGCTTGGAAAGGGGGTCGAGGAGCTTGTGGAGTGGAGAACTGGGGGTTGCGTGGAGGTTGCTGGAAGCGGGGTGGAGCGGACTGGTTGGGAAATTGAATAGCATGGACCTGCTCATTGGTTTGAACTCTCTCAGTAATAGGGCCCTGGGTCTTTCTTGTGGTCTTGGACTTCTGGGCCTCGAATAAGGAATTGATGGGGGAGTCTTTGAATTGGGTCTGGATAAACTGGGCCCGACTGTACAACTAGTGCATGTTTGATATATCGTTCATCGCCAGAATATTCCGGAACGTAGGTGTTGCATTTGAAATTAACAATTTTACTTTTTCTTCTTCCGGGATCTGCCCGGGCACACGTGAGGCCATCTGCCTCCATCTATTTGCATAGGTGGAAAACTCTTCGTCTGGCTTCATCTTCTCTGCTACTAAGTTGGTGAAGGAATACTCCGGGCCCACCCGGTCTTGGAATCTTGTTATGAACTTCTCTTTGACCACCTTGAAACTTTCTGCCTCCTCCAAAGGCAAAGTGTAAAACCATTCTAACGCCACCCCATCCAATGACCGGCGAAAGAGATACGCCATAAGGCGGTCATCATACTGGAACTGCGCCGATTCATACAAAAACTCCCTTATGTGAATGAACGGGTTGCCATTCCCGTCGTACTTATGATATGTAGGGAGCTCCGACTGAGGTGGGAAGCGAATGTCCCGGAAGTTAGGAATAGGGATATCAGCAAGAGACTGCGGGCCGACCCGCTTATAGAGGAGGTCAATTTGCTGCTGCATAGCAGCCCATTTGTCGAGAAGTTCCCGTTCCTGGGAACGAGGAGACACATCAGGAAGAACTGAACCAGTACACGGAGCTGATGGATAAACTGATGAAGGGGGAAGCCCATAAGATGGATAATGGGCCATGGAAGGGACCATATCTGCATGCGCCAACTGGGCGGCCCCTGGTTGTAGACGGATAAAGTCTGTCGGGGCCACAAGGGCTTGCGGTGCTGAAGAGACAGTGGTGTATGGATCAGAATAAGAAGTCAGGGGGATCTGGGTCTTCCCCCTATCAAGAGGCTATTGGGCCGAGGTAGAGGCTTGGCCCATCTCCATGCCAGAGAATCGGAGGGTCCGAGGGTGAACCGAAGTGAGATCGATGGGCGCAGCAGAGATGGCCCCTGACCCAATAATAGGAGATGAAGTGGCGGCAGCAAACATGCCATGAGGAGAAACTAAGGATGGGGCATCCGACCCCTGTAGAGCTTGCCGAATGAGGTGGAGCTGAGTCGGATCAAGTTGGGCCATCATGTGAAGAATTTGATTGGCCGAATTCTGGGAAGAGGAATCAGAAAGAGAGGGCT
The DNA here is from genome assembly GCA_022559845.1 of Amorphophallus konjac. Taxonomy (NCBI): domain Eukaryota; kingdom Viridiplantae; phylum Streptophyta; class Magnoliopsida; order Alismatales; family Araceae; genus Amorphophallus; species Amorphophallus konjac. Next base: position 251,784,273 of record CM040118.1, on the reverse strand, counting down.
GAGCACCCTCAACAACAATAGTTGGAAGAGGAGGGGCGGTCCCCTCTCTTCCCTGCACATGGGCGACCCTAGGAGGGTCCTTAAGATGTCCCTGAGGGAGAGAGTCCTCATGGGAGTGGGAGAAATTATAGGACGACATGGTGGGTAATGAATCGTACAAAGGATTGAAATAGGAATAAAAATGAGAGCTGCCCCTAGGAGAAGATCCTGAGGGTGTGAAGCAACTCCACATGCAACGGAGACTGACACAGAAGAGCAACCTAATGAACTTCTAAACAACCAAATAATCAATCAACTGCACACAGAAAGAGAGGAGAGAAGAGGCAATCAAATGACCAACCAAGTTAAATGATGCACGGCAAATTTTATAAATTCCCCTTTTAGAATCTTAGTGGATTGATTAAAATGACAATTCTCTCAACCACACAGGTGCCTAAAAAAGGTGGAATGGGGAACCCGATTGATTCTAAAGGTGACTCTCTCTCACATATGCAACCCTAGACTGGTGTGGCAAGGTACAACCTGCCCGGCGTCCGTGTGGGAATCCACGTCCGTGTGGGAATCCACAACTAATATGGAAGAGTATGAATGAAACCTATGCGCACCGGAGTGCTTGCAAGATCTAACCTAAATCTAACAAACAATGATCAATCAAATATAACAAATGAAATAATGATCATGCAAAAATCAAGTGACAAACAGGGGAGATCATAACAACACCAACCAAATATGAAATGATAAGGAATAGCAATCAAAGTGATAGCCTTGGGTGCACTGTAGCAGTAAAACGCGGTCTAAGGGCAGACCGCTCAGGGAAGCAAACGGTCCTGGCCGGACCGTGCAACAGCAGGGAGTAATAAAAAAAATAGAAGAAACACCGAACTGAGATAAACTCAAATAAACGCATACCTGAGGAGACTGGACGGTTTGTCGTCAGACCGTGTAACCAGCAGGACGGCCCTAAACAGACCGTGCAGAATCAGTAAGATCATAAAAAGACAGTAATGTACCTGAGCCAGCAGACGAGGATGGCATATTGGAAGACCGCGGAGGCAGATGCACGGTCTGGAGGGGACCGCTAAAGCTAACAGGTTCACACAGAAGCAAACACCCGTGAGAAGGAAATGAACGGTCTAGACGTCGACTGTGGAATCATAGGAACGGCCAGAATCAGACCGTGCAGGCAATAACAGTGCGACAGAGAGAAAAGAGAGCGCACCTGGGACCGGGACAGGACGGTCTATAGTCCGACCGCGGAGATGTGAGCGGTCCTGGATGAACCTCGTACAACTCCGAGAACAGCAACCCAAAGTAGACGAACAGTAACCTGAAATCACTTAACACAAACCTAACCAAACACAGAAAATGCAGATCAGCAGAACAATAGCTCGTTGGGCACTAGGAGTCCCACCGTGATCGCCAAAAAAGGGGCTGTTGACATGTTTTCCCACCTTTTCCCCTTCTCACCTTCCTTTTCCAAAATCAAAACGTAAAGACAAGCGAGATGAAGGAAGAAAGAAAGGGTGGAGAAGTGTGTGTGATCGTGATCGCCACCAAGACACAGGTACTGAATGGTAAGACGTACCTTGGAAAGAGGGAGAAAGCACTCGCCCGATGTTCAGCGCTGATAGGTATACACGGTTCTAGAAGAACCGCTCAGTGGATAGGGCGGTCGCTCGACAGACCGCTCACAGCGCCAAAGAAGAAAGCGGGATGAAAACAAATCCGGCGACAGCACGGCTAGAAGGCAACCGCCTATAGGATCGGAACGGCTCGTAAAGGACCGCTCTTATCTGAAAATGGACGGAAGACGACCGTCCAAAGTGCCAGACTTCAAAGTTGTGAGACCTGATCCTCCACCCCTTCCGGCCGGCCAGAGGGAATGAGCCTCGTGCTATGATGATGCTGACCTGCAAAACCACGTGGAAGACAAGCAAATAAAACCCAAATTAGCCCAAAAACGTGTAGTAACTATAGAACGAAATGGAAAATTGACATAATGACTTGGAAGAGGCGATACCTGGGAGGTTTTTAAACCCCTAAAGGGTGTCAAAAACAAATGTGAGGGTGTGAAATGATGTGAGAAGTGCAAAAACGTGGGATAAGAGATGATGAAAGGAACATGCAATGAATGAAAAGAAGACTCAGAAGCCTGAACTAGAACACAAAACAACGATTACTCCCTGAACCGGAGGCTTAAGAGGATGCAGAAAGCCTCCCTCCCTAGCTACAGTTCGTTCAAAAGTTCGACAGAGCTTCGCCGTCGACGTTGGATCTCCCCCTTTCAAGCTTGGACTAGAGGTTCTATTTATATACTCTTGAAAGTCCAATCTCGAAATTGGAGTTTTTAATGAATATTAATCTGAGATGATAAAACCAAATTCGTAGATAAACCTTTTATCTTCCACCAGGTTCAAACGGCACCTCATGTGGTTCAGAAACCGCGGAGAAAATGGTGGAGGAAGGTGGAGGTTTAGCCACGGATGGAGTGAGAAAATCCAAACGAAATTCAGTTCTCGAACATGTACGCGATCTCGCGATAGACCGCCCAGCACACTGCACGGTCCATCTCTAGACCGCCCAATGCTGTCGGTGATAAATAAATAAAAATAGAAATTATCCACTTATCCATCGAACTGACCGGCTATCACGGCGTTGGACTCTCGAGGATAAAACGGTCTACTACTAGACCACTTAACAGCGGCACGGTCCAATGCTTGAGCGTGTACACCTGTCGGTGATAAATCCAGAAAAATAAGATAAATAGATAATTATCTGAAAAACTAACGAGCTTAGGACTCGAGGAACTAGACAGTCTAATGACAAGCCGTGTGATGGATATAAACGGCTATCTTCAAACCGTTCAAGGACCTGTCGGTGGAAATTCAAAAAGTTAAATAAATATCCATCAAATCATTAAACGGTTCAAAGAAGACCGCGCACTCATTGAACGGCCAGTCTCAAGATCGCGTACAGCCTGGATGTTTGTGATTTGATAAAATGGGGTAAATGAGCCCACTTAACCCAAAACCAAGCGGAACCGAGGCCCATTAAGCCCGAATCCGAGAGCAAACCGTGCCAGGGACGGAGATACCCATAAAATAAACCCAAAAGCATGCCTGAAAATATTCCAATGAGTAATGGACAATTCGAGGCATCAACAAATGATGGTAAGTGTGACGACTCAGACTCCGGATACTGGATTTACCCGATAGGACTACCAAGTAAACCCGATATTGTTTGGAACCCGTGAAGCCTCCCAAGAGCGGTAAAGCTCCGAAGGGATAAAAGGAATGTCGTGTAGTACATTGAAGCCATAGAGATATAACAGTAAGTAATTAAATTTCATCAATCGGGTGTGCTAAAGTAGTAGAAATAAAATTACTTTTTAATTAACAGTTAAAATTAACAATTATACCAGAGTCCAGTCCAAAGGAAAGACAAGTACAGTCCAACAGAATGAAGACGTACACTGAGGTCGGGAGAAGCCCGACTCAGGTACCGCTGGCAACAACGAACTCGCCACACCAGGAACCGCCAGGAAGCAGAGATGACCACACCTGAAAAGCAGGGGTCAGCCTCGTGTCACTGGCCCAGTAGGGGTCACGCGGATCCCCACTGAAAAATAACGCAGTAACACGGAACAACAGCTAAAACAGCAGTAGTAGTAAAGCAGGAAAAGTAGGGAAAACTACTACTAGAAAGCTGTAAAAGAAAGCGGGAAGAGCAGGAGTAGAAACAGCTAAAAGAAAAGGGAAAAGAAGCTGTACCGAACAAGCGTGGCCGCCGAACTAGTCTCGGCTCCCTGAACTAATCCGGGCAGCAACAGGAAGGCGAACCCTGATCTGACAAAGTCAGGAGTTGCCGATCTGTCTGGCCCACAAAGACAGGCAAAAAGCCTAGAAAAGACCTAGACAGACACAGATGCCCTAAAGCATACACGACTCGATTGCCGTGCACGCTCTTCTAGACACGACAACATACACAACTGGAACGTCGTGTACACGACACAAGACTGACCTCGGGTAAGACCACAAGAAGGCTAACCCGGAGAGGTCACAACGTGCGAAAAACACGAGAGTCACGTGTCACGTGACGGAAGTACCTTCTCACTAGAAGAACAGCCAGCTGCGTCCACTGACGTCTTATGCTGCGCCTAAAGTGTCTTGCCTAACGCTGCCAAGCACATGGCAGAGACTAAGACACTGTAACCAGAACATGAACCACAGTAACGAGTGACTAGTCAGGGTCACGCCCGTCGGCATTCGTCCAAAACGCCCCTGACCACGTGCGCACACACAGGCTCAATGCCTTGAGCCAGGCCTCTAGCTAGTTTTCTCCCCTAGCGGGACGCTACTGCAAGGCAAGGGAGCCCACTGTAACTAGCCTAAAAATTGTATCTCGGGAACTGCCACGCCACCACTTCCAGGTGGGTCGACATGCCGTAACGCGTCGCCAGGCTATGACTGGTGGAGGCTCACTAGACACAGAAACTTTGAAACACGAGTGCTGTAGTACTGACAGGCCAGGAAGCACTATCGCACGTACTACGAAGCACCGAGGGAGCAAGACAACTATCGACAGACTCAGGAGAAGGCAACTAGACCTACCCACGCAACGATCCTTGAGTCTCATGACTCGGAGTCAAGATCGTCGGACAAAGCGGAACAAGCCGCCAATCGATCTAATCCTAAGTCAGAGGAAACGACATGACCGCGTAAAACGACACACATGGACATGAGGGAACACCAAGACCCTCAGCACATCTGGACACGCAAACTGAGGTGAGAAAACACCTCAAGGCCTCCAAAACCATGTCTCGGGTTGGACAGAACCGCCGAGACGCACACAAGGTCTTATGTCAACCATTGGATCTTACCGGGTTGACCAGGACCTAACAACGACTCTATAGCAGTACAGAAACCAAGGCGTGCCTAGCTACCTTATATCGTGGTCATAGCCATCAAGGGACGTCAAGAGACATCCACGGGACGACAGGTAATCCACACGGTCAAGCCAAGACAATTGGAAATTAAAACATCGTGAAACGACATTCAGGAGTCAAGCGGAGGAACATACGCTGGCGGCCATAGAATGGGCCGCTAGGTGACTGTCGCGGTCAAGGATTAGGCCGCTAAACCCAGTCAACCCTGAACCGACCTATTCGAACAAACCACCAAAGCGGTCTAATATAGATCCGCCATAGGGACTAGGCGGTTCAAGAGATAACCGCCACACTAACCGCCCTAAAATATTGACCTAAGACAAACGACATGTAGCGGCCTAAGAAAGGCACGCTATAGCGAAGAAACACATGAAGGTTGGGCCGCCAAGGCCAACCGACTTAAAATCTTAACTAGGTCTAAAACCACGGTAACATGAATACCGAGGTAGATCACAAGCCGCCGAAACCATCCCTTCAAGATGGGAACTCAAGGGAGGCCACTCACATGCGGGGGAACCCCACCGCACTCATACCGATACACTATAACTCGATCGAACGGTACACAAAGCCCGAAACACACATGCCTACAGACACGCTAATCGAAGTAACACGGTACTTCCCGACACCCCAGAAACACGGACACGGAACCCACAGGGTGTCCGGAACACTCGCGAGGTCATAGGTCGGTTATTGGGTCTCAACGGGACCGACCAGGACTCAAAACGAGCATAAACATAGAAATCCGATCGACCGGACCCCTGAGGTTGGTCGACTTGACATGGTCGATCGATCGGACCTAGGCGGTCGGTCTACCAGACCAACGACAGGACCCGACACGGTCCGCAGGCGACTATCGGTCGACCGGCCCATCCGGTCCGGTCGACCGGTCACGGCGGAAAAATGGCAAAACCCTAACCTCCGGGTCCGATTCCACACCCCGTTCGATTCCGATCGAAGGGGATAACAACCACAATGAGAATACCGACCTTCCACACTCTGGAAGGGATCAACACAATGCACAAACTGCTTGAAACGGGCAATTCCACTGAATTGACCCTAAATGAGTCACCGGGGTTCCCGGGCTCGTACCGGCCCCAAATGACAACCAATTGACACGAAATCAGCGGATCTGGAACGCTGACATTCTAGGGGTTCGATTGATACCAAGTGATCTAAAAACTATCGCCATTTTTTGATGAACCTTGTGAACACCTCAAAAGCATGATTTTACCCCAACAAGACAAAACCCACTCAAACTCGCACCGAACAACGTGAAATTATAGGGAAAACGTAGAGGAGAAGTAAAGCTTCCATCTCCCTACCTCCACCAAAGATTCCGTGCACCAAAGTGACTAAACCACGTCGAAAACCACGTTGCAAGCTCGACCGTCGGCTTTGAATCCACCGTTCGGGATCGCGCCAGAAACAGTCCGATCCTAGCCACATCGCCCTCCGGACCACTCCCACGGCATCACCTCTACCTGCCCGAGCCTCCTCCGTCTGCAGTCGGAGCCGGGAGGGCGAGAGAAGAGAGAAAACGGGGGAGAGAGAGGTCGCGGCGGCGAAATGAGAAGGGAGGAGAGAGGAAGAAGAATAAAAAGAAAAAGAAATTAAAATTTTTTCCTAATTTCTGAAAATTCGATAATTGGCCCGAAAATGGACTAATTCAAAAAAATAAACAAAAATAGTAGAAATGATCATCTCGACGAGTACATCGCAACTGCGACGTCCACGAGTCGATGAACTGAACAACAAACTCACCACAAGGTTCCGTAACTAGTACGAGAGAAAAACTAAACTCAACTCAGGACCCACAAAAGCGATCCGAAACTCTCCGAAAAGGATCCGAAAGACCCAATAAGAGTCCAGGGAATTACATCTTTAAGAAATTTCATCCTCGAATTTTAAGGACTAGCAAAGGAGAAGCAGGGAAGAACAACCCCAAGACACAACTCGAAACAACACGAATCTCGAGAAACACAATTTAGAGGGATATAGTCAGACCATAATCACAAGTACACACTCTGGATCGAGCACGGCACCCAAGTGAACACAAGTCTGACACCTTCGAAACAAGGCAACGTCGCTTGCGTCTCACATGAAAGGAGACACGACTCATGCCACGACAATAGCTATCGGGAAAAACAAAACGATAGACACGGCAAGCATCAGCTTAAACAAGGAAGCATAGTCCTCTCAGTTGACAGCTCGACATCATCGGCTCCAGTGACACGGGCAATCACGAGAGCCTGGCACACGGACGCCAACGATAGCACCGGACCACAAGCACAATCAAGTCAGTTCTCACTCAGACATTACATCTGATCGAGTCGCAGGCTGACTCTATCAGGGAAGAAGAGTACAGCACAACCAACCGACAAGACCTGGTCCACACAGTGCCAAGACATATACACAAAATCATAGAGAAACAGCGATAAAACAACAACAATGGCAGCACTTGCAGGATCCCGGCTCCGTACTAGACACAGAACCATGGAACACAGCTGCAAGCTTGGTCACATCAAGGCATAACGACAGCTGAACACATGACCACGAGGGACTAGTCATGCATCGAGCAGCTCACCAAGAAAAGACCCACGACAACGAGAACGACAATCTTGGGAAACACATCTCAAGGACCACGATCATGCCCTGAGAACACAACACCCAAGAAAAGAAATACCGAGGAGTAGAGACCACATCAAGGCACATGAAGCCAAGACGAAGTCACATCGAGAAAAACAATTCTCTCGATTGACCAGAATCTCACAACAACGATCCTCGGCCCGTAGGTAATCAGCCCACGCCTTCAGCTGCGCACTCACACAATGCACACAGGTATCATAAAACACCTCGGCATTCGCATCTCAGCACACGCATGGCGCCATCGCAATTCATGAAAATCGTAATATAACACACCACGAGTACTAATCCTGCGAGCAACCGATCATAAGGAGCCTAAGTGCAAATGAAGGAGAGTACCAGCTTCTGCACAAAGCACAAAGAAAGGCTAATCTCAACTTACCATTACGTCCTGAAAGAATAAATGAGCCTTCACAACACATCGGCCGCTAGACACGGCACGACGAACACGGTGCACAACGGCTCTTAACATAAAGATTAGGTCCAAAGCCAAGCAACCGTAGAACAAAGAGGCAGATCAGGCTAAGAATAAATAATGTCCACACTTAAGCAGACACAGGACAAAGGTCTCACTAAGATAGCAATTTCATGGCTTACCTCAAAAAGACTCCACCAAACGGGATGAGAAGCATCAAGCTCGATTAACAGTAGCTCACCAGGAAGGAAAATCCTAGGTTCGCTCGAGCATCTTCTCAATCGAGGCAACAAAGCAACCACTTCAACAGAAACGAAACACCTCAGGAGCTGAACAGACTTAAGCTGGGATGACCAAAAACAACGTAAGAACATGTACAGTCATCGCACCAACTCAAAAAGTCACCAGCCACCTGAACAAACCACGGAAAAATCTCAAACAATGTACTGCAGATTCAAGAATACCGGCGAACTCTGCCCAGTACAACATGATCGAGACGAACACCATGACGAAAAGGAGCATCCCATCGCATTCTGACGAGAGTGAAAACCATCTCGCACAGTGCTGACACAGCACACACAAGACAACATGCGAAAAATAGAGCGACAAAGAATCGTAAAACCTAAGCCAGCGAAAGACTGTACTAGACTTTCAGGACTCTGGATACTATATATCTCGGATTCCCATGTACTTCACACAACAATTGCTCTGATGCCACCTATGACGACCCGGACTCCGGATACCGAATATACTCGATAAAACTATCGAGTAAACCCGATACCGCTTGGAACCCGTGAAGCCCCCCAAGAGCGGTAAAGTTCCGAAGGGATAAAAGGAATGTCGTGTAGTACATTGAAGCCACGGAGATATAACAGTAAGCAATTAAATTTCATTAATCGGGTTTACTAAAGTAGCAGAAATAAAATTACTTTTTAATTAACAGTTAAAATTAACAATTATACCAGAGTCCAGTCCAAAGGAAAGACAAGTACAGTCCAACAGAATGAAGACGTAAACTGAGGTCGGGAGAAGCCCGACTCAGGTACCGTTGGCAACAACGAACTCGCCACATCAGGAACTGCCAGGAAGCAGAGACGACCACACCTGAAAAGTAGGGGTTAGCCTCGTGTCACTGGCCCAGTAGGGGTCACGCGGATTCCCACTGAAAAATAACGCAGTAACACGGAACAACAGCTAAAACAGCAGTAGTAGTAAAGCAGGAAAAGCAGGGAAAACTACTACTAGAAAGCTGTAAAAGAAAGCGGGAAGAGTAGGAGTAGAAACAGCTAAAAGAAAAGGGAAAAGAAGCCGTACCGAACAAGTGCGGCCGCCGAACTAGCCTCGGCTCCCTGAACTACTCAGGGCAGCAACAGGAAGGCGAACCCTGATCTGACAAAGTCAGGAGTTGCCGATCTGTCTGGCCCACAAAGATAGGCAAAAAGCCTAGAAAAGACCTAGACAGACACAGACGCCCTAAAGCATACATGACTGGATTGCTGTGCATGCTCTTCTAGACACAACCACATACACGACTGGAACGTCGTGTACATGACACAACACTGACCTTGGGTAGGACCACGAGAAGGCTAACCCGGAAAGGTCACGATGTGCGAAAAATACGAGAGTCACGTGTCACGTGACGGAAGCACCTCCTTACTAGAAGAACAGCCATCTGCGTCCACTGACGTATTATGTTACGCCCAAAGTGTCTCGCCTAACGCTGCCAAGCACACGGCAGAGACTAAGACACTATAACCAGAACATGAACCACAGTAACGAGTGACTAGTCAGGGTCACGTCCGTCGGCGTTCGTCCAAAACGCCCCTGACCACGTGTGCACACACAGGCTCAATACCTTGAGCCAGGACTCTAGCTAGTTTTCTCCCCCAGCAGGACGCTACTGTAAGGCAAGGGAGCCCATGGCAACTAGCCTAAAAACCGTATTTCGGGAACTACCATGCCACCACTTCCAGGTGGGTCGACACGCCGTAACGCGTCTCCAGGCTACGACTAGTGGAGGCTCACTAGACACAGAAACTCTGAAACATGAGTGATGTAGTACTGACAGGCCAGGAAGCACTGTCGCACGTACTACGAAGCACCAAGGCAGCAAGACAACTATCGACAGACTCAGGACAAGGCAACTAGACCTACCCACGCAACGATCCTTGAGTCTCACGACTCAGAGTCAAGATCATCGTACAAAGCGAAACAAGCCGCCAATCGGTCTAATCCTAAATCAGAGGAAACGACATGACCGCGTAAAATGACACACAGGGACATGAGGGAACACCAAGACCCTCAGCACATCTGGACATGTAAACTGAGGTGAGACAACACCTCAAGGCGTCCAGAACCATGTCTCGGGCTGGACAGAGCCGTCGAGACGCACACAAGGTCTTATGTCAACCATTGGATCTTACCGGGTTGACCAGGACCTGACAACAACTCTATAGCAGTACAGAAACCAAGGCATGCATGGCTGCCTTATATCGTGGTCATAGCCCTCATAGGACGTCAAGAGACATCCACGAGATGACAGGCAAACCACAAGGTCAAGCCAAGACAATTGGAAATTAAAACATCGTGAAACGACATGCAGGAGTCAAGCGGAGGAACATACGCTGGCAGTCATAGAATGGGCCGCTAGGTGACTGTCGCGGTCAAGGATTAGGCCGCTAAACCCAGTCAACCCTGAGCCGACCTATTCGAACAAACCACCAAAGTGGTCTAATATAGATCCGCCACAGGGACTAGGCGGTCCAAGAGATAACCGCTACACTAACCGCCATAAAATATTGACCTAAGACAAATGACATGTAGTGGCCTAAGAAAGGTGCGCTACAGCGAAGAAACACGTGAAGGTTGGGCCGCCAAGGCCAACCGACTTAAAATCTTAACTAGGTCTAAAACCACGGTAACACGAATATCGAGGTAGACCACAAGATGGGAACTCGAGGGAGGCCACTCACAAGTCGCCAAAACCATCCCTTCAAGATGGGAACTCGAGGGAGGCCACTCACATGCGGGGGAACCCCACCGCACTCATACCGATACACTATAACTCGATCGAATGCTACACAAAGCCCGAAACACACATGCCTATAGGCACGCTAATCGAAGTAACACGGCACTTTTCGACACCCTAGAAACACGGACACGGAACCCACAGGGTGTCCGGAACACTCGCGAGGTCATAGGTCGGTCATTGGGTCTCAACGGGACCGACCAGGACTCAAAACGAGCATAAACACAGAAATCCGGTCGACCGGACCCCTGGGGTCGGTCGACCTGACATGGTTGGTCGACCGGACCTAGGCGGTCAGTCGACCGGACCCGACACGGTCCGCAGGTGACTATCGATCGACCGGCCCATCTGGTCTGGTACGACGGAAAAATGGCAAAACCCTAACCTCCGGGCCCGATTCCACGCCCCGTTCGATTCCGATCAAAGGGGATAACAACCACAATGAGAATACCGACCTTCCACACTCTGAAAGGGATCAAAACAACGCATAAACGGCTTGAAACGGGCAATTCCACCAAATTGACCATAAATGAGTCACCGGGGTTCCCGGGCTCGTACCGGCCCCAAATGACAACCAATTGACACGAAATCAGCAGATCTAGAATGCTGACATTCCAGGGGTTCGATTGATATCAACTGATCTAAAAATCGTCGCCGTTTTCTGGCGAACCCTGCGAACACCCCAAAAGCATGATTTTACCCCAATAAGATAAAAAACACTCAAATTCACACCGAACAACATGAAATTACAGGGAAAACGTAGAGGAGAAGTAGAGCTTCCATCTCCCTACCTCCACCAAAGATTCCGTACACCGAAGTGACTAAACCACACAAAAAACCACGTCGCGAGCTCGACCGTCAGCTTTAAATCCACCGTTCGGGATCGCCCCAGAAATAGTCCGATCCTCGCCCCATCGTGCTCTGGACCACTCCCACGGCATCACCTCTACCTGCCCGAGCCTCCTCTATCTGCAGCCGGAGCCGGGAGGGCGAGAGAAGAGAGAAAATAGGGGAGAGAGAGGTCGCGGTGGCGAAATGAGAAGGGAGGAGAGAGGAAGAAGAATAAAAATAAAAAGAAATTAAGAAATTTTCCTAATTTTCAAAAATTCGATAATTGGCCCGAAAATGGACTAATTCATAAAAATATACAAAAATAGTCGAAACGATCCTCTCGATGAGTACATCACAACTGCGACGTCCACGAGTCGATGAACTGAACAACAAACTCACCACAGGGTTCTGTAACAAGTACGAGAGAAAAACCCACGTGGATCGTAAAACTCAACTCAGGACCTACAAAAGCGATCTGAAACTCTCCGAAAAGGATCCGAAAGACCTAATAAGAGTCCATGGCATTACAGTAAGAGGAATAACTCAACTCATAGGTAAAAAAAGGGTGTCAACACCAAAGATCTATTAGAGAATGATCAATTAATCTAGATCTAAACGAAGAAATCAACTGATGCAATATGCTAACATGCTAGAGCAGAATTGGAGGTAGAAGATAAGGAACAAGCCACACAAGAGACAACGCTTTTTAGGTGGCTCAGATGCAATAATGGCAACCTACGTCCACCCCTCACAGACTGTGAGGATTCACACACTATCTTATAAAGGATTACAAGATCTGAATACACACACACACATAGGGAGATGGAAACTCCCACGAAGGTGTAAATACACCTGAACACACACAATTCTGACAGAAATCAAGCACACACACACGGATCTAGGAAGATCCACACATACTATAGTGTTTAAAGATTACAATAGACAACACTTGAAGCTCAAGAGATTGGAGAAAAAAAACACGAAAGACAAATCCTGATTTATGCTCCCCCTTAGTGGATGAAGAGGATTTTTGATGAAGCTTGCTTCTCAGCTTGATCTTCACTTGAATGGCTTGCAGATGAACTTGAGAACCTTGCTCTTGAATGAAGAACTCTTGGACGCAGCATTATTCACGGAGCTACAGTAGCAGCACTCTTTCTCCCTTGGCAGCCCCCTTTGATCTCTCTTGAGTAATAGGGTTTCTTTCCCCCAAGAGATGTTTTTATATAACTTGGATGGTCAAGGACAAGCCAAGACACATATCCACAATTCCAGGGATGTCTGGAGACTTTTAGGATTAAAAAACCATTGATAGATGCTTCAGCCTCGTGGAGAAAAATAAGTCAACAATGGAGGCTTCGAAGCTGACGGTCGACCGGTCATAGGGGGGCAGTCGACCGGTCATAGGGGGGTGGTCGACCGGAATTTTACAGAGATTGAGCCTTTCAACGTTGGGAAAACCGGTCGACCGGCACTTGACCGACGGTCGACCGCGAGCTGGAAAACCTATAGTTTTAATAGAGTTAGCCAATAAATCATAATCTGTGAACAAATTATCTTAAGACCACATCATGTTCCAATCACAATGAGTTGGTTGAACGTATCCCGGGCATTTCTTGAAACATGGTAGATTTAGGCATTTGCTTGATTAAGGATGACTTTGAGAGTGGTTTAAGCAAGTTATTACTTAGGTTCTAATACCAGGGTTTTGTTATCATCAAAATCATCTGGAGAGACTCAACAATCTCCCCCTTTTTGATGATGACAAAACTCTAGATTACAAGCGCATTGGCATGCCTTTAAGCAAATTTGGAGCTAAACAAAGTTGATAATCCACAAGGTGAATAAAACAGTAATTCTTTTCTTTAGGTGAGGCACCACAAACCATTCTTCACCTTATTTGCCAAATAGATCGGAAATGAGAAACAAGAGTCAAACAATTGAGGTCAAATACCAATTATATTCATTTCATCATTTCATTACAAGGTACATTGATGCTGGAGAGAATGCAAGATTCTAGACACTAGACACATGCAACAAAGCAAAGGCAGAACTGACACAAGACATGGAACCTCACAAATGATCATTCATACAAACATACGAAAATGCATGCAAAAAATATATAAGACCCTGCATAACTACTTACCCTGCATAACTACTTCTCCCCCTTTGGCATCATCAAAGAGGGATAGGATAAACGAAAAGTGGACCCAAGAGACACAAGACCGAAGTACAACAGTCTAGAAGGAGGAAGCAAAAGAAAAATCCTCATGGGTCATCTGTAGGATGCTGATCCTCTGGAGGAGGAGGCTGATATCCAAGGTGGCGGTGGATGTCCTCAAGAGAATGGTCTTGAAGCTGAAGATGATCTTGAATATGGCCAATGGAGATGTCACGGGCCGCATCACGACACTGCATTCCAAGAAGTGTTAAGTTCATGATGTAGAAGGCCTGGCTAGAATCAGCAACGCTGTCTGTGAGGGTAGTCATATGGGTGGAGAGTGTGGTCATCTGAGTGGAGAGAGTGTCCAAAACTGTGGAGAAGGAATCTATGCGACCTGACATAGTGTCAATCACATTACCCATAGTGTCTATGCGATCCCCAAAGGTAGAAAGTCGATCCCTAAAGGTATCCACTCGAGTTTCTATCCCCGTAAGACGCCTGTCAAGAGTCTTATAGTCTACCCAAGAGTGTTGTCCGGCCCCTTGAGTAGAAGACTCCCCACGAAAGAACTGTGGTGGGGGAGGTATCTCTGGATCCATATGATGAGGTGAGGGTGGAGGAGGCTGATCCTCTGCCTGGACTGGAGGGGGGGCTTCCCCTTGAGCCTGCTACTACTCTTATTCCTACTCTTCCTCACTATCAACTTCTTCTCCATAAACAGGCACATCACGGCGTAACTCACCATCGGGACCATAATAATATCCAAAATATGTGAAAATCTTATGCTTATTATATATATCATCTTCGCGAACATAAATGAACTGTTCATCTGTCAAATTGATCCCAGCATAGATGAATATACCGGTCAACTATGAAGCATAGGGCAAGGATCTCCGCAAATTGGTTCGACAGGTTCCAATCAGAGTCGCCATGAGGTGACCCATGTTGACTTGAATCCCATTCATAACATTGTAAAATAGAAACCTGTGAACCTCTGTCACTTCATTTCTACTGCCACTCTTTGGATAAATGAGGGAGGTAAACATATGGTGCAATATACGCTGTAATGGTGGAAAATGGTTTGCATTCAATATGATTAAGTTGCTGACACCATGCACATAATCATAATTGGTCATAGCAAGAAAGGTTTCCTCAACCGCACCATGACCAAAAACCATGTCGGCTCCTCTAGCCGCAACTCCTAAGCCACGCTCAAACAAATCTGAAGTAATATGAAGCTCAACACCTTGAACAACTGTAAATAATTCCTCATTTCTCTCGACCAAATTTCCATAAAACTGCTGCACTAGATTAGGGTAATATCGGGTATATCTAGTGACAAAATCAATCCAACCTGGTTGAATCTCAAAGACAGCACATAAATCGGGCAAAATCTCGTTCACCTCATTGAAGTCGACCAGTCGAGGGTCGATAATAGGACGGGGAGGCAACCGAGGTGCACGACGAGGTGCAGGTGCTCCCTGTGGTGGAGGAGCCGGGGCCTCTCATCTCTGACCACTAGCTTCCCCTTGGGCAGAATGTCGAGAGCTCCATCTAGGCGGCATCCGGAACTAGAAAACCCGGTGGAAACCCTTGAAAGATGACTCTCGTCCTGGGGGATGAAGTTGAACCAAATGACACTCCAAGGGTTTGCAAAAGCCTTCTCCACAACCTGGAACCCTGGGAAGAGCTTTACACTTGCACGAACGGCCGTAGAGATTTCGTCCCGAAATGGTGACGAACCGACCGGATCTTGTACGGGTTGAAGGGGGATGAGGCTTTGGGGTTTCAAAGGTGGAGTGTGGGTGTTCTAGGGTTAGGGAAATATGTTGGAGAGAGAATGGGAGTGTTAGAATGAGAGAATGGGGTTTTAGGACCCCTTAAAAGAGGGTTCGGTGGATGGTTCAGCCGGACCGCTCGTCGCCACCAGTCGACCGGTGCGGGAGCGGCGGTCGACCGCTAGCCCCAAAAATTCCCTTTTTTTTATATGAGGACCATCATCCGACCTTCTAATTGGAACCAACAGCAAGAAGTAGAGAGAAGGAGAAAAGATGGGATTTTGAGGAAAGTTCTCTAACTCCCCCTCAGAGAGTGCCTTAGATCCGGCATCACTGGGTCCACATTTATTTAACCAAGGGATATCTAGCCTTAGAAAGAAAATATTCAAGGAGGGGTATATGTATAAATACACTCAAACATGCAGGGATGTAAATACACACAAGATATTGAAAGTAAATACATACAATATGCATGTTAATCTACCCTTTATGCATATGAGTTTCTACAAGTGCAATTCTTATCCTTAGTGCAGACCTATGTATGTATGCTTTCACCCTTGCACATCCCAAATTCTCTTCTTATCTTGCTGAATTGATCTTGGTTTAGGGGTTTTGTGAAAATATCAGCTAGTTGATTGTGTGTGTCAATGAAGTTCAATTCAAAGACCCCTTTTCCTACATGATATCTCAGAAAATGATGTCAATGTCAATGTGCTTTGTCCTAGAATGTTGAACATGATTTTTTGACAAGCTGATTGCACTGGTATTATCACATAAGATTGACACACATTTCATTTCAACATCTAAATCAAGCAATTGATTTTTGATCTAAAGTACTTGGGCTCCGCAACTTCCGGCAGCTACATATTCAGCCTCGGCCGTTGAGAGAGCTACTGAATGTTGTTTCTTGGAGGCCCATGAGACTAGGCACCCACCAAGAAACTGACAGTACCCACTAGTACTTTTGCGATCTACAATACATCCGACATAATCCGCATCGGTGTATGCAATCAAATCAAATGAACTACCGATGGGAAACCACAAGCCAAAATCTATGATGCCAATTAAATATCAAAAAATGTGTTTAACAGCCATTAGATGAGATTCTTTAGGGAACGATTGAAAGCGAGCACATAGACATACGCTGAATTGAATGTCAAGGTGACATGATGTTAAATATAGTAGTGATCCGATCATACCTCGAAATAGTGTAGGATCTACTGTTTTACCATTTTCATCTTTGTCTAACTTCGTGGTTATGGCCATCGGAGTTGACAGAGGTTTTGCTTCAGCCATCCCATACTTATTTATCAGCTCCAATGTATACTTAGCTTGATTTATAAAGATGCCTTCATATGTTTGCTTCACCTGCAATCCAAGAAAAAATGTAAGTTCACCCATCAAACTCATCTCAAATTCTCCTTGCATAATTTCTGCAAATTGATCACATAAGGCAATATTAGTAACTCCAAAAATAATGCCATCCACATATACTTGAACTACTAATATGTCTTTACCTGATTTTCTCGTGAAGAGAGTTTGGTCAACCTTACCTCTTGTGAAATCATTTTCAATTAGGAAGGAGATGAGCCTTTCATACCATGCCCTTGGAGCTTGCTTTAACCCGTACAAGGCCTTCTGCAACTTGTGCACATACTTTGGATGCTTTGGATCTTCAAAACCTGGAGGTTGTTCTACAAACATATCCTCTTTGATGTAATTGTTAAGAAAAGTAGATTTAACATCCATTTGAAATAGTTTGAAGTTCAATGAGCAAGCATATGATAGTAAAATCCGGACTGCTTCTAGTCTAGCAACCGGTGCGAAAGACTCATCAAAATCAATACCAATCTCCTGGCTATACCCTTTGGCTATAAGTTGGGATTTATTCCTAACAACCTGTAATGTCCCGGATCTTTGTTGGATCCTTATTGGGTCTTTCGGATCCTTTTCGATGAGTTTCGGTTCGCTTTTGTAGCTCCCGAGTTGAGTTTTACGATCCGTGTGGGTTTTTCTCTCGTACTAGTTACGGAACCCTGCGGTGAGTTTATTTCTCAATTCATCGACTCGTGGACGACACAGTGATGATGTACTCGTCGAGTCGATTGTTTTGACTATTTTTACGTATTTTTCGGAGATAGGGCCAAAAATTGAATTTTTCAGAAATTAGGAAAATTCCTAATTTCTTTTCCTTCCTCTCTCCTCCTTCTCATTTCGCCGCCGCTGTCTCTCTCTCCCGTTTCTCTCCCGTTTTTGCCTTCTCGGCTCCGGCTGCAGACGGAGGACCTAGGGGCGAGTGCAGGGGATGCTGTGGAGCTGGTTGGGTGCGCGACGGGGCGAGGATGGAGTGGTTTTGGCGCGATCCCGAACGGTGGATTCAAAGCCGGCGTTTGAGCTCGTGGCGCGGTTTTCGGCGCTGTTTAGTCCCTTCGGGGCACGATTTCTTCGGTGGAGGTAGGGAGATGGACCGCCACTTCATTCTGCATGTTTTCCCTGCTTCTGTGCGTGGTTTGGCGCTAGAACGGGCTAGATCGGGCTTGTTTGGGGAAAACCGTAGTTTTTGGGGTTTTCAGGGTTCACCAGAAAACGGAAACCATTCACGGCGCAATTAGTGTCAAAATGACCGCTGGGATGTCTGGATCCCATTCATGTTAGTTTCGTGTCGATCGGTCGTCATTCGGGGCCGGTAGGAGTCCGGGAACCTCGGAGACTCGTTTAGGGTTGATTTGTCTAAATCGCCTTGATCTTGCGTTTTAGGGCATGCATGTGGGTTTTTTAGCCTCCTGAAGTTGTTTTTCGTTGTCTACCTTTGTTTCCCCTGCGCTTCGGCGTGAATGGGGCGTGGAACGGCCCGATTTGCCGTTTCCACTATTTTCCCG
The DNA here is from genome assembly GCA_022559845.1 of Amorphophallus konjac. Taxonomy (NCBI): domain Eukaryota; kingdom Viridiplantae; phylum Streptophyta; class Magnoliopsida; order Alismatales; family Araceae; genus Amorphophallus; species Amorphophallus konjac. The sequence continues at coordinate 251,765,590 of CM040118.1, read as the reverse complement.
CCGTGACCGGTGTAGCGGTCGTTCCAGGGACCGTCACAGTCCCTGACGGCCCTACGACAGACCGTCACAGCGTCTGGGCGTTTTAAATTTTTCGTGGCTGTGGGAGTGTGACGGTCCAGGTGTGGTGCGTCACAGCCCTCTGACGCGTCCCGGTGTGTGCGTCATATCTATTTTGTCTTCTTGTGTTTTGGTTAAGTCGGTTCCTCTGACGCGCCTGCCCTGGTGCGTCAGGCTGTGTAACGCGCCTGCCCCAGGCCGTTACACCATGTTTTGACTGTGTTGGGTGGCTGTGCCGGTTGTCTCTAACGGCCCTGCTCCCATGCGTCACAGTGTTGTAACGCGTCCGTCGTGGACCGTTACGTGCTGTTTGTCTGAGTTTTTAGACTTGGGTTTGTTGGCGTAACGCTCCTGTCCTCATGCATTAGGTTGGCGTAACGCGTCTGCGCTCGTGCGTTAGGTCGCTGTAACGCGTCTGCCCTGGTGCGTTACGTGGTTCGTGTTTTTCTTTTGAGCCTGTTGGCTCTGACGCGCCCACCCTGGTGCGTCAGGCTCGTGTAACGCGCCTGTGCTAGGCCGTTATAGTCCTGTTGTGGCCGTGTGTTGTGGGTCCGTTCTAGGTGATGTTAGGGGCTGTTTTGGGGTAGGTCTGTGTGTGCGTGTCTATCTATGTTGTGGTGCTGTCTGTCGCTCCCGTGGTCTGGCCGCTTTCCCCGTGGACGTCGGTTGATGTTCCTATGAAGGCTAAGACTACGTTTCCGAGTCTGTCGGTAGTTTCTTGTGCTGCCTTCGGTGTTTGAGGTACGGGTGATAGTGCATGTTCGACTGTCTGTACTTCAGCGCCGCGTTTCGAGCTTCCTCTTCTCGTTGCCCTAGACGTCCAGCAGTCGAGGGGTGACCCCGTTATACGGTTTGTAAGCTAGTTTCCGTCAGCTCTTGCGGTTACCTAGCCTCCTACGGGGGGAGAAAACTAGCTAGAGGTCTGGCTCTAGGCAGGAGCCAGTGTGTGCAAACGTGGTCAGGGGCAGAGGACTGACGCCGACAAGCGTGACCCTGACTAGTACTTGTACCTGTGTTTCCGTGTGGGTCTGCGACTCGACCGGGCTCGCGTAGGCCGCAATCAGTGGGTAGTCGAGACACTTGTGGGGTTGTCGTGACCTGTCCGAGTTGGCCTTTCCGTGACTGTACTCGAGGTCTGTGTCTTGTCCGGTGCACGACACTCCGGTCGTGTTGCCTGTGCCTGTCTAGGTCTTTTCTAGTCCTTCTTTTGCATGCCTGTTGTAGGTGTAGGCTGGGGTGTTTTGTTTGGCTTTTTCCCTTTTCCTTGCTGCTCCCTACTCCTCTTTCCCTTTCTAGGCCTGCTTTCCTGTTCGGGTTATTCCCCTCGTCCTTACCTGTTCCCTACTCCTACTTCCCTTTCTTTTGCAGCTTTCTAGTGTTGTTTCTTGCTACTGTCCCTGTTGTTCCGTGTTGCTGCGTGTTTTTTAGTGGGGATCCGCGTGACCCCTACTGAGCCAGTGACACGAGGCTCACCCCTGCTTTTCAGGTGGGGTGATGTGTTCGTTCTGCTTCCGTGGATCTTGGAGTTCGAGTCGTAGCTGCCAGTTGGTACCTCCGTCGGGCTTCCCCCGACTTCTCGGTACGTCTTTTCCTTCTGTCGACTGTACTGCTAGACTGCTGTCTTTAGCCTTGGACTTGACTCTGGTATATAATTGTTTAAAATATGTTAATTAAATTATAATTTTATTTCTGCTACTTTAGCAACCCGATCTAATGAAATTTAATTCTTGCTGTTATATTTGTCAGTTCAATGTACTACACGACAATCCTTTTTCCCTTCGGAGCTTTACCGCTCTTGGGAGGCCTCGCGGGTTCCAAGTGGTATCAGGTGTATTCGGTAGTCCTACCGGGTATATCTAGTATCCGGAATCTGGGTCGTCACAGTTGGTATCAGAGCGTTGTTGTGTGAAGTACATGGGAATCTCAGATATACAGTTTCCAGAGTCGATAAGTCCAATACAGTCTTCAGCTGACGTTGGGTTTCGTGATTTCCGTTTCTTGTCATCGTGGGTCTTTTCTTGGTAAGTTGCCCGATGCATGACTCGTTCCCCTGTAGTCGTGTGTCCAGCTGCTGTTATGCCTTGATGCGACCCTGCTTGCAGTGGTATTCCGTGGTTCTGTGTCCTGTACGGAGCCGGAATCCTGCGAGTGCTGCCGTTATTATTTTTTTAAGTGTTGTTTCTCTATGATTTTGTTTGTCTATCATTAGCACTTTGTGGACCAACTCATGTCGGATCGCTTTGCTGTACTCCCTTCCCTGGTAGAGTTAGCTTGCGACTCGATCAGATGTCTCGTGGTCTGGTGCTGTCGTCTTACTGTTGTTTCTCGTGGTTCGTGTCGTTTTGTAGTTGTGTTGTCGGGTTGTTCTTCCCTGCTTACCCTTGCTAGTCCTTAAATTTCGAGGACGAAATTTCTTAAAGGAGGGGAGGATGTAATGTCCCGGATCTTTGTTGGATCCTTATTTGGTCTTTCAGATCCTTTTCGGTGAGTTTCGGTTCACTTTTGTAACTCCCGAGTTGAGTTTTACTATCCGTGTGGGTTTTTCTCTCGTACTAGTTACAGAACCCTGCGATGAGTTTATTTCTCAATTCATCGACTCGTGGATGACACAGTGGCGATATACTCGTCGAGCCGATCGTTTTGACTATTTTTGCATATTTTTCGGAGATAGGGCCAAAAATCGGATTTTTCAGAAATTAGGAAAATTCCTAATTTCTTTTTCTTTTTCTTTTCCTTCCTCTCTCCTCCTTCTCATTTCGCCGCCGCCGTCTCTTTCTCCCGTTTCTCTCCCATTTTTGCCTTCTCGGCTCCGGCTGCAGACGGAGGACCTAGGGGCGAGTGCAGGGGATGCTGTGGAGCTGGTTGGGTGCGCGACGGGGCGAGGATGGAGTGGTTTTGGGGTGATCCCGAACGGTGGATTCCAAGCCGGTGTTTGAGCTCGTGGCGCGGTTTTCGACGCGGTTTAGTCCCTTCGGGGCACGGTTTCTTCTGTGGAGGTAGGAAGATGGACCGCCACTTCATTCTGCACGTTTTCCCTACTTCTGTGCGTGGTTTGGCGCTAGAACGGGCTAGATCGGGCTTGTTTGGGGAAAACCGTAGTTTTTGGGGTTTTCAAGGTTCGCCAAAAAATGGCAATCATTCGCGGCGCAGTTAGTGTCAAAATGACCGCTGGGATGTCTGGATCCCATTCATGTTAGTTTCGTGTCGATCGGTCGTCATTCGAGGCCGGTAGGAGTCCGGGAACCTCGGTGACTCGTTTAGGGTTGATTTGTCTAAATCACCCTGATCTTGCGTTTTAGGGCGTGCATGTGGGCTTTTTAGCCTTCTGAAGTTGTTTTTCGTTGTCTACCTTTGTTTCCCCTGCGCTTCGGCGTGAATGGGGCGTGAAACGGCCCGATTTGGCGTTTCCACTGTTTTCCCGCCATGACCGGTGTAGCAGTCGTTCCAGGGACCGTCACAGTCCCTGACGGCCCTACGACAGACCGTCACAGCGTCTGGGCATTTTAAATTTTTCGTGGCTGTGGGAGTGTGACGATCCAGGTGTGGTGCGTCACAGCCCTCTGACGCGTCCTGGTGTGTGCGTCACGGCTATTTTGTCTTCTTGTGTTTTGGTTAAGTCGGTTCCTCTAACGCGCCTGCCCTGGTGCATCAGGCTGTGTAACGCGCTTGCCCCAGGCCGTTACACGATGTTTTGACTGTGTTGGGTGGCTGTGCCGGTTGTCTCTAACGGCCCTGCCCCCATGCGTCACAGTGTTGTAACGCGTTCGTCGTGGACCGTTACGTGTTGTTTGTCTGAGTTTTTAGACTTGGGTTTGTTGGCGTAACGCGCCTGTCCTCATGCATTAGGTTGGTGTAACGAGTCTGCGCTCGTGCGTTAGGCCGCTGTAACGCGTCTGCCCTGGTGCGTTACGTGGTTCGTGTTTTACTTTTGAGTCTGTTGACTCTGACGCGCCCGCCCTGGTGCGTCAGGCTCGTGTAACGCGCCTGTGCTAGGCCGTTACAGTCCTGTTGTGGCCGTGTGTTGTGGGTCCGTTCTAGGTGATGTTAGGGGCTGTTTTGGGGTAGGTCTGTGTGTGCGTGTCTGTCTATGTTGTGGCGTTGTCTGTCGCTCTCGTGGTCTGGCTGCTTTCCCCGTGGATGTCGGTTGATGTTCCTATGAAGGCTAAGACTTCATTTTCGAGTCTGTCGGCAGTTTCTTGTGCTGCCTTCGGTGTTTGAGGTACGGGTGACAGTGCATGTTCGACTATCTGTACTTCAGCGTCGCATTTCGAGCCTCCTCTTCTCGTTGCCCTAGACGTCCAACAGTCGAGGGGTGACCCCGTTATACGGTTTGTAAGCTAGTTTCCGTCGGCTCCTGCGGTTACCGTAGCGTCCTACGTGGGGAGAAAACTAACTAGAGGCCTGGCTCTAGGCAGGAGCCAGTGTGTGCAAACGTGGTCAGGGGCAGATGGCTGACGCTGACGGGCGTGACCCTGACTAGTACTTGTACCTGTGTTTCCGTGTAGGTATGCGACTCGACCGGGGCTCGCGTAGGCCGCGATCGGTGGGTAGTCGAGACACTTGTGGGGTTGTCGTGACCTGTCCGGGTTGGCCTTTCCGTGGATGTACTCGAGGTCTGTGTCTTGTCCGGTGCATGACACTCCGGTCGTGTTGCCTGTGCCTGTCTAGGTCTTTTCTAGTCCTTCTTTTGCATGCTTATTGTAGGTGTAGGTTGGGGTGTTTTGTTTGGCTTTTTCCCTTTTCCTTGCTGCTCCCTACTCCTCTTTCCCTTTCTAGGCATGCTTGCATGTTCGGGTTATTCCCCTCGTCCTTACCTGTTCCCTACTCCTGCTTCCCTTTCTTTTGCAGCTTTCTAGTGTTGTTTCTTGCTGCTGTCCCTGTTGTTCCGTGTTGCTGCGTGTTTTTCAGTGGGGATCCGTGTGACCCCTACTGAGCCAGTGACACGAGGCTCACCCCTACTTTTCAGGTGGGGTGATGTGTTCGTTCTGCTTCTGTGGATCCTGGAGTTCGAGTCGTAGCTGCCAGTTGGTACCTCCGTCGGGCTTCCCCCGACTTCTCGGTACGTCTTTTCCTTCTGTCGACTGTACTGCTAGACTACTGTCTTTAGCCTTGGACTTGACTCTGGTATATAATTGTTTAAAATCTGTTAATTAAATTATAATTTTATTTATGCTACTTTAGCAACCCGATCTAATGAAATTTAATTCTTGCTGTTACATCTGTCAGTTCAATGTACTACACGACATTCCTTTTTCCCTTCGGAGCTTTACCGCTCTTGTGAGGCCTCACGAGTTCCAAGTGATATCAGGTGTATTTGGTAGTCCTACCGGGTATATCTGGTATCCGGAATCCGGGTCGTCACACAACCAATCCCGTATCATTTAACTTGTTTCTAAAAACCCAACGGGTTCCAATTGTGGGATGATTCTTAGGACGTGGCACGAGTGTCCACACTTTGTTCCTTTCGAACTGGTGTAGCTCTTCATGCATAGCCTGATTCCAGGATTGATTTTGAAGAGCTTCATGAATATCCTTAGGCTCTTCTTGTGAAATTAAGGCTATCAAATCCTCTTCTTCTACTTGTCTTAATGAAGACCTAGTTCTTACCCTATCTCCAGGATTACCTATGATATTTTCAGCGGGGTGATCTTTCAAGAATGTGGAAGAACTTGGCAAGTCCGTATGCTGCACTTGCTGTTCTTGAAGTGTTTCAATTGGTGGATCTTCATTCTTTTCAACCTTGCCGGGGATCCCCACTTGTTCATCCTTAGCCTTAGCATCATTTGGGCATTCAGGAGCTTCATCTGCATCCAAAATTGGAATAGATTGATTTGTCAGTTTTAATTCAGATTCATTAAAAATCACATGAGGACTCTCTTCAACAACCAATGTCCTCTTATTGAACAATATGTGAGCTCTAGAATTAAGTGCATGACTTAGGAAAATTCCTTTGTCACTTTTCTTATCAAACTTACCTATGTTAGACTTACCATTGTTCAGGATGAAGTATGGGCATCCAAAGGGTTTAAGATGGGAAATATTTAGTTTCTTACCCTTGTAAAGCTCATACAGGGTTTTCTTAAGAATGGGCCTTACCATTACCCTATTGATGATGTAGCACGATGTACTTACCGCCTCAGCCCAAAAATATTTTGGTAGAGAATTTTCACTTAACATAGTCCATGCCATGTCTATCAGGGTTATGTTTTTCCTCTCCACCACTCTATTTTGTTGAGGCGTCCTTGGTGATGAGAAGTTATGCGTGTATCCCTGCTCCTCACAGAAACTGCTGAATTCATGATTCTCAAACTCACCACCGTGATCACTTTGGATGGTGGTGATAAGGTACCCTCTATCATTTTGGATTTTCCTGCAAACACTTAAAATTCCGTCAAGGCATCACTTTTATTAGCTCAAAATAACACCCATGTAAATCTGGAGTAATCATCAACAATAACAAATCCAAAAGATTTACCTCCTAAGCTGGATGTCCTAATAGGGCCAAAGAGATCAAGATGCAACATTCTAGAGGCCAGGAGGTAAAAATAATGTTCTTATTTTTGAAAGATATGCGTGTTTGCTTGCCTTTTGTGAAAGCCTCACAGATTTGGTCACTTTCAAGTTTTAATTTAGGCAATCCGTTCACCAAGTCATGTCTAGACAATTTGGAGAGTATTCCAAAACTAGCATGACCTAATCTTCGGTGCCATAGCCGTGCATTCTCATGATTGTTTGCAATCAAGCACACATCATCACATGAGACATCATCATTATCAACAGTATAGACATTATTATTTCTTTTTCTAATGAATTTGATCTCATTTGTATTCTTATTCATGACAATGCAATAAATTTCTTCAAAAATAATCTTGAATCCTTTGTCACATAGCTAGCTTATGCTCAAAAGATTATGATTTAAGCCCTTTATCAAAAGCACATTCTCGATAAGAGTTTTAAAATTCTTACCTATATTGTCGATTCCAATGATTTTACCTTTGTCTTTGCCTCCAAAAGCAACTAAACCTCCATCATTGTCTTGCAGTGTTGAGAACACCTTCTTGTCCCCTGTCATATGCCTTGAACAGTCACTGTCCAGGTACCATTTGCTCCCTCTGGCTTCAAGATATATCTGTAAGAAACAACATTCTCATCCAATTGTTTTTGGTACCCAAATTAATTTGGGTCCATAGGAGTTAGTCCAGTTCTGTGCATATCTTTTTCTGGTCCAAATGGCATGATTTCTTTGATTATTTTGTTTGAACCAACAATTGGCAATAACATGTCCAAATCTACTACAATGAAAGTAATTAACATTTGAAAATCTTCTTTGGAATTGACGTGGTTTAGGTTGAACATGTTTTGGCTTGGAGTGAGAACATGAAACATAGTTGTTATCTTTTTCATGAACATAGGATGTAGTGATCTTATGCTCAAATGATTTTTTATTTTAGGGGATGTATCACAATCCTTCCTTTTGGAAGTTAACCTTGACTCCCAACAAATTATCTTTTGTTTGACTTTGACAAACCTAGACAGAGTGGACTGAAGTTCAGCCATTTTTTCAATCAACCTCACATTTTTCTTTTCAAGTTTTGAATTTGTGAGTTTCTGAACCTCTTCTTCATTTTTTAATTTTTCAAAATATTTTTTAATTTTAGATAATTTACACATCAATTCTTTTTTATTTTTCTCACTGGCTAAGATTGTTTGTAACAAACTTTCTTTTTCTTCAGTTAACTCGAACAATTCATGTTCTAGTTTCTCAAACTTCACATATATATCCTCATGTGTTAAATCATCAATCTTTTTTTTGAGAGTTTTATTTTCAGATCTGATTTATCTGTATTTGGTATACAATTTTTCATTCTCTGACTACCATTGTTCATTTGAAATAAAATCAAGGTCAGAATTTACCTCAGTTGAATCATCTTCATGTGTCATGAGACACAAGCTCTCCACTAGCTCTTGGATCTCCTCGTCGGACGGTTCGTCCTCTTCGTCGCTCCATGTGGCGACCATTGCTTGGGGTTTCTTGAGCTTTTCCTTCTTGAATTTTCTCTTTAGATCTGGACACTCTCCTCTCATGTGCCCGGACTTCTTGCATTCATAACAAATGACATTATTGGGCTTGCTCGGCTCGCCCTTGGTTTGAACGGGCTTCCTTTGCCCATTTCTAAAATTGCCTTGAAAATTTCTCTTCTTTCTCAAAAATCTCTTTACTTGGCAAGTTATCATGGCCAAGTCTTCTTCTTCATTCCTTCCCTCGCTGGATTCTTCTTCTTGGAAGTCATCATCAGATTGGTGAGCTTTCAATCCCACCACTTTCTTCTTCTTCGTTTCTTCCTTGACTGTTCTCCTCATGTTTATCTCATAAGTCATGAGTGACCCTATGAGCTCATCCAGAGAGAGAGTGGATAAATTTTTTGAGTCTTCAATAACAATGGCCTTAGTGTGCCATGCTAGTGGAAGTGATCTCAAAACCTTCCTCACAAGATCGGAGTTTGTGTACTTCTTCCCAAGGCTTTTGAGACCATTTGTGATCTCAGTTAACCTCGCAAACATCTCTGAGATGGTTTCTTCATATTTCATTTTGAATAGCTCATAATCTCTGACAAGTAGATTGGCTTTGGTTTCCATGACCTCAGCGGTTCCTTCATAGATGAACCGTAATTTGTCCCACATGTCCTTTGCTGAGCTGCACATGGATACACGAGAAAACTCATTAGGATGTATAGCACATTGCATAATGTTCATAGCATTAAAATTTACATTGGATTTCTTAATTTCTTCGGGTGTCCATTTATCCTCATCATCAGAGAGCTTATAAGGACCCTTGTCCACGACCCTCCAGACTTCGTACTCCAGAGCCCTTAGGAAAACATGCATTCTATTTTTCCAGTAGGAGTAATTTGAACCGTCAAAGAAGGGAGGACGATTAATGGAGTGGCCCTCAGGCATCAAACCTTTGTTTGCCATTGATCTGGATCTGACTCTAGATCGTTAGATCTGAAGGAAATAGAGCATTGGCTCTGATACCAATTGAAGTCCCGCGATCAATGACACCCAAGAGGGGGGGGGGTGAATTGGGTGATAACAAATTTTAAGAAAACTTTAACTGATTTGAAGTTTGTATGATGAAATAGCACTTATTAAATTAGATCTGATGCAGAGCAAAATAGATCTTATCAAAATCATCACTACAATAGCTCTTTGGTACTAGGCGGAGTTTGCGAATTCGAAGATTCTCTCACGCAAGGTGTTATTTTCCCGACAAGACTAAGCTTGTCAGTCCGAACCCAACTTTTGATATACTAGAGATCTATTAGAGAATGATCAATTAATCTAGATCTAAATGAAGAAATTAGCAGATGCAATATGCTAACATGCTAGAGCAGAATTGGAGGTAGAAGATAAGGAACAAGCCACACAAGAGACAACGATTTTTAGGTGGTTCGGATGCAACAACGGCAACCTACGTCCACCCCTCACAGACTGTGAGGATTCACACATTATCTTGTAAAGGATTACAAGATCTGAACACACACACATAGGGGAGTGCAGAAACCGGACCGACCCGATGACCCGATCCAAATCGAACCGAAAAACCAGGTTTGGATTGAGTTATTCATGCTGCTATTCGGTTCACCGAACCGTAGTAAATTGAAACGGGTTGGTTTGGTTTTCTATTTGAGAAAACCGAACCGACCCACATAACCCGATTACACGTACCCAAGCGGCCAAGCGTAGACTGCGTGTGTGTCCTAATTATGTGTTTACAGAAAAATGACATTGATTATCATGATATTTTTCTTGAATCCCGTGTTTTTGGTTGTTTCATGTGGAGAATGATGAGCATGTTACCCTCTAGAAGTCCCATTCTATTGCTTGTACAGTTATTTTGGGCATTGCTCAAGGCCCAAAAATTGTAAGCCCAAACCGATGAACCGAACCAAATCGAACCGGTTTGGGTCGGTTTGGTTTGGTTCGGTTCATCATGTAAAATGGTTTGGTTTGGTTTGAGAAAAAAAGGAGGTGAACCGGACCAAACCGGACCGTGCACACCCTTACACACACACATAGGGAGATGGAAACTCCCACGAAGGTGTAAATACACCTGAACACACACGATTCTGACAGAAATCAAGCACACACACACATGGATCTAGGAAGATCCACACATACTATAGTGTTTAAAGATTACAAGAGACAACACTTAAGCTCAAGAGATTGGAGAAAAGAAACATGAAAGAAAAATCCTGATTTATGCTCCCCCTTAATGGATGAAGAGGATTTTTGATGAAGCTTGCTTCTCAGCTTGATCTTCACTTGAATGGCTTGCAGATGAACTTGAGAACCTTGCTCTTGAATGAAGAACTCTTGGACGCAGCACTGTTCACGGAGCTACAGTAGCATCACTCTTTCTCCCTTGGCAGCCCCCTTTGATCTCTCTTGAGTAATAGGGTTTCTTTCCCCCAAGAGATATTTTTATATAACTTGGATGGTCAAGGACAAGCCAAGACACAGATCCACAATTCCAGGGATGTCTGGAGACTTTTGGGATTAAAAAACCATCGATAGATGCTCCAGCCTCGTGGAGAAAAATAAGTCAACAATGGAGGCTTCGAAGCTGGCGGTCGACCGGTCATAGGGGGGCGATCGACCGGAATTTTACAGAGATTGAGCCTTTCAACGCTGGGAAAATCGGTCGACCGGCACCTGATCGGCGGTCGACCGCGAGCTGGAAAACCTGCAGTTTTAATAGAGTTAGCCAATAAATCATAATCTGTGAACAAATTATCTTAAGACCACATCATGTTCCAATCACAATGAGTTGGTTGAACGTATCCTAGGCATTTCTTGAAACATGGTAGATTTAGGCATTTGCTTGATTAAGGATGGCTTTGAGAGTGGTTTAAGCAAGTTATTACTTAGGTTATAATACCGGGGTTTTGTTATCATCAAAATCATCTGGAGAGACTCAACAACCTGAACTTCACACGTTTAGTCAATTTTGGTAAACTATATAGCATGTGACTTGATGGCATTTGACAAGTTTTATGACCTTAGCAAGAAGACTCACTAACGAGTCATAGTTGAACATTATCAAAACCCGAGACATAACAACAACTAAATGACAAGATACAAGAAGAACAATGATATACAAAAGAACCTACAGAATATATACATGATGCAATATGAAGAAATCACCTAGAAATCGGAAAAACAAGACATGAAGCTCTTGAGTAGGGGACTCACCTGAATGCGGTGCTCTTAGAAGGTGCGTCCAAAACATGGTCGTTGGGCCGGTCGCATTCAACCAGGGACTTTAAATAACAGAGAATAAAATAGAAAAAATATGGGAAATTGGGAAGATGACAGAAAGTTCATGGACCCTTTAACACGGCACTCACAGAGGGCACGTCAATAACGCAGTCACTATGTGTGTCGCATTCTGCCAGGGATGTAAAACAATGAGAAAAATAAACAAAAAATAAATCTAAAAATACACAAACACACAAAACAATGTAGGAAGGCAGAAAATAGCATCATGGGCAAAAGATGTCCCACCGTGATTGCCAATTTGTAGATGTGAAAAAAGGATCACTACAATATGTGTTAAAAGGATGAAGAAAATATGGATCGTGATCACCACCGAGGATTATAGCAAAAACTAATAATATGAAAATTATAAGAATAATGCTAATTAACTATGGAAAGAAGAAAAACAACTAGAGGAGGGCTGACTGTGATCGTAGTCGCTATCAAGGGCGCATTCATAACACGGTCGTTGGGATTGCTGCGTTCAAACAAGGGGTGTGGGATATGTGAATTATGATCTTCCTTGCTCCTTGGCCGACCAAGGATCAAGGGCCTCACATTGTATTTCTTGCTTAAACATGTGAAGATGAAGAAACAAAGAGAAACCCATTAGACTTGTGAATTGTGTAATATATATCCCTCTAGATGATATATCATGCAAAAGGATGGTAGCTTACCTAGAGGTTAGGTTTTTAAACCCTTGGGGGGACAAAATTATAGGTGTGTGTTGTGTGATAGTGTAGAGAGACATAGTAAAGAGGATGGGCTAACATGCCATGATGAAAGAATAATGAAAGATAAAAGAATGATGAAGATAATAATAGTAATAGGAATAAGAACGCCCTAAGATACTCCCTGGTCAAAGGAGGACAAAGTAGAGAGGCTGCATGTCCTTGTCCAAGCTTCAAAGTTGCATCTCCCTTGAGTCAAGACTCAAGAGGTCTATCTATAGAGAGAAGAAATCCTAATTCGGCGTTAGGAGATAACATCTAGAAAATAGAGTCCTAGGAGGATAAATCCATGAAAGATAAGTTAGGAAAGGCTTCTAGGATAGATAGGAGCCCACCTAGATCGAAACCTTTGAGAAGGAGCTCCAAAATTAGGACTCCAGGTCGATCATGATCGGAAGAGACATGTTTTGGTTGGGTTGTATGAAGTTATGAGAATGCGGTCTATCGTACGATCGTGACTCTATGAGAACACGGTCGCACGACAGCTCGCGTTCAAGCTGAGTCGACCAAAATGTGGATTTTCATGAAATTCGGACTTCCAATACTTAAAGGGCTGAAAAATGAGTTGAATCACAATGAGCCAAAGAGTCAATCAAAACAATGACCAATTTGGGATGTTATCAATAAGAATAAGAGAATGGGCTTAACTCATGGGCTGAAAATGGGTGTCTATAACAGAGACCTCAGGATCTTCCTAACTAGCTCACTGTCATTGATCTTCTTGCCCATAGCTTTTAGCCCATTCACCTGAGAGGCGAACCAAACTTCTATCTCTCTGATAGTCTCTCCCTTCTCCATCTTGAACATTTCATGCTTGATGACCAAGAGGTTTATCTTGATCTCCTTAACCCGAGATGTACCTCTGTGGGCCACTTCTATCTTATCCCATATTTCCTTAGCAGAGGAGCAGGTGTAGGCTCTATCAAAATCCTCTGTGCTGAGTGTGTAGAACACGAGACTTAAAGCACGGGTGTTTAGAGACAATTTCTTTCTCAGCTCTGCCCCACTGATCTCTTAGGGTGATGATCATACTATCACCTTCTTCAATGACCATCTATCGTAGTCTACCCTTTTGATATAGTTCATCATCCGAATCTTCTAGTAGGGGTAGTTGCTTCTGTTAAATAGAGAATGTCGGGTGGTGGAGTGTCCTTCATGTAGACCGAAGTTATTTCTGTTCTCCATTAGCTAGTTTTAGGATCTAGCTCCTTAGATGGTTAAACCTATAATCAAAGAGACTTGTACTCTTTGATACCACTTGTTAATAGTGGGGCACACTCTAGAGGGGGGGTGAATAGTTATTCATTGAAAATAATAGCGTATTAATATTTAAATTGTAGCTACGTAATGGAATATTAAATGTGAGAACACAAACAACTCACAGGAAAAAAATATTTTACACTGGTTCAGTCAGCCTCTTTGGCTTCCCTACATCCAGTCCCCTTGCAACTAGTCCAGGTTATTCATTAACATTTCATCAAAGGTTACACTAGCTGTTTCCAGGGTCAGCTCTCCAATTGATCTTCATAGGACTCGACAGATCCTTTCCGGTTGTTATTCCAAGAACTACAACTCAACTGATTTTGATCAGGTTAAGCAAACAAAACCAGTCACACTAAGTAATTTTAACTTTCAGGTGATTGCGCACCAGCTAACTTTCCAGGAGCTAGTCACCTAGCTGATTTCACAAGTATCATGGACCAACCAGTCACACCTTGTGCTGGTAACCCAGAGCAACAAATACTCTTCCAACTGTCAATAGATAGTTCCACAAAAGAATGAAAATAAATGAGCAATCAGAGAATGGGAAGAAGAGGGAAAATATCAGAATATCGTTATACAACAATATTCTCCTCTTAAATGCTTCCTAAGACGAATGATTTTAGGGATAAAGCTTTGAATGGGGTGAAGTCCTATTTGGCATGAATGCGTAGGAAGCAGAACGTTGGGATCGCATTGCATACAGAAGGGAGCTTTAATCACTTGATCGTTCATTGCTCGCTTGGATGGGTTGGATGCCGTTCTTCTTCAAGTCCCAACTATTTAAAGCTCCAAGCTTAGTTATATACGTTAGATACAATTGCTATTCAATAGTTGAATCCTAGTCTAACGTTCAGCAGTAGGCTGGCTAATAATCTTCTATTTCCAAGGTAGTACGTGAATTAAATTCCTGCTGCTGTTGTTAGTCTGCTAATTTCTCTTCTTGTGCAATTTTTTCCTTGTTGATGTTGTCTATATCTCTGAAACAATATTACAAATATCTTTTCCCGTGTAAGGATATAAGATAGGAAGCAAATTCAAATTACAAATATTGGATAGAAAAGCATGCAATAAATGTTACCATTTTAGTACGTAGAAAAATATCTTATGATATTGCAAAGAGCACAAGAGGATTTTAAATAAACATTCTTTTTATCTTGGAAATGAACACGTATCACAGAGATACAGTGTATTTAACGTGTCTACATTGTTCAGTTTGATTGTTAAATGTCGCTCCTTAGTTTAGTTTTGCTCACGTGATGAAGGAAGAGGGTGTTGTAGATTACAAGTGTTATGTAGGTACCATTATGTGTATTTTATCTTTTAGTGTAGTCAACAAATCAAAAAATGTTCCACATGGACCACACAATAAAGAGTAAGGCAAATAATTTTATCTTTGTTTAATGGAAGTAGACGAAGCATCGACTACTCATTCGTCTAAACACCTTGATCATTTTTTATGTTAGACGAAGCATCGTCTATCCTTATTTTTGTCGTTATTCACTTGGACGATGTTTCGTCTATTGTTTCTCTATCCTTACTTCTCTTAGATGAAGTTCCATCTATTGTAATATTTTGTCATTTTTCCTTTAGATAGAATATCGTCTAACTCATAGTCAACCGTGAGTTAGAGGGAGTATCGTCTATCGTATCTTTAGTTTAGACAATGTATCATTTAAAGCTAATTTTTTTGTCTTTTTTTAACTTTTAGATAAAATATCATTTTACTCATTATCTATAGTTAGTTAGACAGAGCTCGTTCAAGTAGACGATGCATTGTCTATTTCTGGTTTTGTCGTTTTCTTATTAGACAGAGCATCGTCTATTCATTCTATTTTGGACGACGTATCATCTATCCAATGAATTTTTATCTTTTTCTAGTTTAAACGGAACATTGTCTATCCATTCTAGTTTAGACGATGTATCATCTATTATTCTTCTCTTATCATTTTCTTATTAAACCGAACATCGTTTATTCATCTTGGTTTAGAAAACGTATCATCTATCGGTCAACCTTTTTGTTCTTTTCTTATTAGACGGAACATCATCTATCCATTCAGGCTAAGACAATGTATCGTCTATCGTTCCGTCTAATCTTATACTTTTGGTTAAATTTCGTCTAATATAGTTTTGCCCATTTAGACGGTGTATCGTCTAACCTTATTTTTTTATCCTTTTTCCAATTAGATGATGTATCGTCTAACTCATTTTGCATCATCTATCAATTTTGAATTAGACGTTAGATTATCTGACGATAGATCGTCTAACCTTTCATCTAACTTGAAGACGTAAACGGAGGATCGTCCAATTTAAATCTTTGTCGTTTTGTTCGTTAGACGGTATATCTTCTATGATATGTTTGAATGTTACTTTTATGTACTTTAGACGATATTCTCTTCATTTTATCAAAGATATTTATGGATACCTAAATTTATGTTAAACTTGTAATCTTTTAATTTCTAGGATAAATATTTATTTATTTATCATAATTTAAAATAATAAATTTATGAGAAATATGTTTTTCTAACACCCCCTCTAGAAATTTCTCACCTTCTACCCACCGGTGCCATAAGCAGTTCTAAATCTGATTGGTGACGATGGGGGGAGTGACTACAATGGAGGCTCTAGATGTAGCGATGCCTATGAAGGAGGCAGAGGAGCGATCATTACTGTAGGGAGGTATGGGGGTCATGGTATGCATCGTCGGTGGTGCTCCAATACTGACACCCTCACCCAGCGGGTGGGATGCGAAGTATGTGTACGTGTGTGTATCTGTGTCTGTGTATATGTTTGTGTGTGTGTGAGAGAGAGAGAGCAAGATGGTGTCGGAGGGGGTTCCCTCTTTGGCACTAGCACGTCCACCCATGGGGTGCGTGTGTATGAGAGAGAGAGAGAGTGAGGAGTGAGAGGATGAGATGGTAAAATTATTTTGGTTGTTAAATATGATATAATTTTATAAATAAGTTAAGGTGGGATAAATTTAGATAAATATTTATTAAAATAAAATTATTTAAAAATTTCTCTGATTTTCATAAGTAAATAATATGAACACACGACACATAGATAGTACCTAAATTTGTAACTTTATGCACACCCACCTAAGTAGGAGTGTCAATGGATCTTCAGATCCGAAAATTAGACCCGAATCCGAAATTATTTTCGGATTCGGAGCTGCTCATTTGATCCGAAATCTCCTTCTCTGACTGTATCCGGGGCGAAACAATTTTGATCCGAAATGTCTGTTTTCGGATCGGCCATCGGGGCGCCATGTATCTTCTCATTTCGGGGCGAGCAAACCCTACGCGGCGTATCTCCCATCGACGCGAGCATCGATCCTCCCTCTTGCGTTTTCTCCCGTCTCCGACTGCGATCTCACAACGGCGGCATTCGCGGCCTCCGGCTGCGGCTTTTCTCCCATCTCCGGCTGCGGCTTTTCTCCCATCTCCAGCTGCGATCTGCGATCTCACAACGGCGGCATTCGTGGCCTCCGACTACGGCTTTTCTCCCATCTCCGGCTGCGATCTCACAACGGCGTCATTCACAGCCTCCCTCTAAGCTTTTCTCCCCACTCTGGCTGCATCTCCGGCTTCGATCTCACAACGATGGCTTTCGCGGCCTCCCTCTAGGGTTTGCTCCCGTCTCCGGCTGCGATCTCACAACTGCGGCATTCACGGCCTCCCTCTAGGCTTTTCTCCCGTCTTCGATTGCGATCTCACAACGGCGGTATTTGCAGCCTCCATCTAAGGTTTGCTCCCGTCTCCGGCTGCGATCTCTGGTTCGTCTTGCGTCGGTTGCAGAGGAAAGGGGGAGTCGGTTGCAGAGGAAAGGGGGAGCAGCGATCTGGTGAGTAGGGGATAGAGCATTTGTTGTGCCGGCGGTAGAAGCCAAACCGAAAGAAGCACCTCTCTCCGCACGTCTCTCCTTTTCCGGCGATCTCAAAGGTGAGAACTTTGAAACCTTTGTTGCTCCTCTCACCCCTTCTCTATATTTTTAGCCATTATATATATTAGTTTCTTTTTTTTTTCCAGAAAGTGACTCAATAGTCACAATTCGCTGATTCAAGCAAAGAACATAAAAAAAATACATATTAGATTACCATCTGACAATGTTCATTTCTCTTTATATAATCCCAACAGAAAGCTCCACATGCTTGAGCATCAAGCCTGTCTTAATTAACATGTTTCTTCTTCCCACTCCATAAATCTGGGATGAGTCTCTCTCTGTGTATATGCATTTTTTGTATGTGGGAAAAGAAAGGTATCAACCACTTCATCAAGATGAGCTAGACACAGGCCTTAAGTTCAAGTTTCTGTTATCCACTTGAAGACTTATGATCCTGACGTTGCTTTTAACAGTGTTCGCATGCACTATGTTATGATCAATACTAGCCAAGATGCTTAAGTTGTTGGTATTGGAAAATATACCCAAGTCCAATGTCCACTGCATCAACATCTGTTTCCTTCCACCACAAGGTGATGTGGAGGCCTGTGGCTACAGGCTTCCAATTCAGGTTCCTGGTACCCACCTAAAGCTTCTTGTTCCTAACATTGCTTTACCCAGCATTTTGGTGCACTTCAAGTTTACTTGAAGACGGTGTATGCAAAGTCTAGCAAAGATAATCATTCTCTATTACGTTCAAATATGCAGAAAAAATACTGTGGATTTATTTATAAAGTTTTGTATGTGACAAAAAATCATGCAGATTGAAATGCTTCAGCCAGAATGTGATTTTTCAGTGCATCAGTAATTTATATATCTTATTTCTCAAAAATATATTTACCAGGAAAATTGACCCCTTTACTGTTTCTATACACAGGCCTGCACCAGGAGGTAGTGTAAGATCTGCACATGGTGTGACATAAACAATGTCGGGGACATCAACCTTGATAAAAGATTTGTCAACATGTAGAGAGCCTTCCTGCGATCCAGAAGGGCTTCGCAATAGTTGCCTCTGGTCAGCATTCTTCACCTGTGTAATCAAAAATTGAGCATTAGTTTTTCCATGGACCATGCTCCCCCCCCCCCCCCCCGTAAGTAGTTGCTATCATTTAGGGTAGACACTTGTGAAAGTAACTCCAAAAGGAATGAATGTAACTAGTTAATAACTAGTTAATCTTCCAGAAAATGATCAATATTTCTGGTTGTATGGGATATAATTATGCACCAAGTGACCAACATAGAATAATCCATCATTCGATGAATCTGAATTTTTCATCTTAAATTAACATGAGAAGCAGAGGCCGATTTTCTAGAATGAAGGTGCAGACGCGAGAGATCTTGTGGACCCGTGTGAATAATTATATAATGTGGCAATGCTTATAGTTTGTTTATCCTTTTATAATGCTTCTGAACTTTTTCTAGTGTCTTCCGGTCAGTTAATTTTGTTGTTAGAGGACACTCACACTTTTTTCAGATGGCTACGTTTTTATGTGAAGTAGAAGAATCGTGCTGCCCCCTTTCCCATCTCAATCAACAGCTGTACCTTGTTTGACACTCAAGGAACAGAAGGTGGTCCTATCTCTTTCACCCATTTGGAACTATCTGCTCTCGCCGGCCTGTGTGCATGGTGTAGCAACATTAACACGGGATAAAGAGTCACCTTCACTTATGATGCATTCACCACACTCAGATATTTATGGCATGGTGTGGCTTGGCATATCTATTGCTAAACATGGGCTATTTATTTAGTCTATTGATCTTATTCTTGCTATATCATTCTTTAGCATTCTTTAGTCATTTGTTTATTTGTGCGTGTATCAAGTTTAGTGCATTTCAGATTTGATTTCTGAAGTTCTGTGATTTGCTTTGTGCGACTGGTATATCAAAAGGTGTGCAACAGCACACTTTGCGTGAGGAGAGTCCTTGGAATCGAACCTCCGCCTAGTACCAGCTTATGTGAATGCATGTCTGAATATTATAATTGCTGATCTCTACTGTTTTAATTATTTCTGATTTTTTTTGCTATTGTGAAGGTTGTAGATTATATTGTCATTTTGATTTGAAATCATGGCAAGTGGTTCAGAGAATATAGAAGTTGATGTAGATAATACAGCAACAAGTGTTACCCAACCGTCTGGTGAACCTCCCCATAGAAGGAGAAAGTTGTGGTCAAAAGTTTGGTTAGACTTTGAGAGGATTTTAAATGAAGATGGAACAGTTGTGGCCATTTGTCGATATTGTCAAAAGCAATTAGTTGGCAAAAGTTCAAGTGGAACAAAACATCTAAGTAACCACATTATGCGTTGTTCTGTTGCCCAAAGTTTGAAACGAAGCAAAGAGGATGTAGTAGGTACTGGAATTGAAACTGATAAGTCCTCCTTTGTGTTTGATAATGAGAGAAGTAGAGAGGATCTTGCAAAGATGTTTATTGTCCATCAGTATCCATTTGCAATGATTGAGCATGCATTCTTTAGAAATTTTTTAAAGAATATACAGCCTGAATTGCAGTTGTTTTCTCGTAACACAATTAAGTCAGATTGTATGAACCTTTATGTCAAAGAGAAAGAGAGGGTTTATTCCTCATTTGAGAGTCTCAATTGTCGAGTAAGCTTAACTTCGGACATGTGGACTTCCATTAGTAATGATGGCTATTTGTGCCTAACGTGTCATTATGTAGATGATGATTGGAATTTAAGAAAGAAAATTCTCAACTTTGAGTATGTTGAGGCTCCTCATGGTCATAGACAGATAACTAAAGTACTGCTTGACAAGTTGTTAGAGTGGAATATTCACAAGAAATTATTCTCAATTGTGTTAGATAATGCAAGTGCTAACAACAAAGCAGTAAAGATGTTACTAAGTGATCCAACTTTTTCACAATTTTTGCCTCTCGATGGATCATGGTTTCATCTAAGATGTAGTGCACACATTTTAAATTTGATTGTCCAAGATGGTTTGAAAGAGCTTGATGAGATCATTTTCAAAGTACGTGAAAGTGTAAAATATGTGAAATCTTCTCAACAAAGGAAGGAGAACTTCATGAAAGCTGCAAGAAGTGAAAGAGGTCCTCAAAAGTCTCTCATTTTAGATGTGTCTACAAGATGGAATTCTACGTATCTAATGTTAGAGAGGGCTATTGAATTTGAAAATGTCTTCTCATGTTTGCAGTTATATGATCCAGGCTATCTTTATGCACCATCCGCCAGTGAATGGAAAAATGTTAAGTTGGTTCTTGAATGTTTAAGTATCTTTTATGAAGTGACTGAGAGACTCTCAGGGACTAAGTTTCCAACTTCCAATCTTTTCTTTGGAGATATCTGCATAATTCACATTTCTTTGAAACAGTGGTGTGTTCATGATGATTCATTCATTTCTTTGATGGCTTCACGAATGATATTTAAATTTGAGAAGTATTGGAAAAAGACAAATACTCTTCTTGCAATTGCAACGGTTTTGGATCCACGTTTTAAGATGATCATGGTAAAATATTTTTTTGAAAAGATTTATGGTGATGAAGCTGATGGGCAGATAGCAGAGGTGAAAATGGGGCTAAAAAATCTTTATGATACATATGCTACTAGAAGACAAAGCCAGTCACATGAGAGTGAAACTGTTACTATGAGTGCATCTTCTATGACGAGTGTGTCAAAGAGGAAAATGGTCTCATCTTCAAGAAGTGCATTGACATCTATGTACATGGACTTTGATCAGTACCTTCATCAGACTTCATTAATTTCATCAGAAAAATCTGATTTGGATGCTTACCTAGAAGAACCAGCAAAACCAGATGACAATTTAGATATTTTGAAGTGGTGGAAAAATAACTCTTTAAAGTATCCAGTGCTTTCATTGATGGCTCGTGATGTGTTGGCTATTCCAATGTCTACTGTAGCATCAGAATCAGCTTTCAGTACTGGGAGTAGAGTGTTGAACAAATATAGAAGCTCATTAGATCATGCTACTGTGCAAGCTCTTATATGTACTGAAAATTGGCTTCGAGAAGATGTTTCTTCAGTTGACACTTCAGAAGAAGATTCACTTTGCTCTATATTTGCAAGTAGCAAGCTTGATGATCAGAGTGAAAATGACATTTTAGAAGTTCCTTTCGATGGAGTATTTGCATCTTCTTCAATTGCTGATTAGGTATGATGTCTACATTTAGTTCCTGCACTTCTTTAGAGTTATTTTATTCTTCTATTATACTTGTGTGGATCTCAGATAACTATTACCCTATAATAAATTTTACAGTGACAGGGAAGTGTCAAGATGGTGAGTCAATATAGCTCTCTAATGGCACCTGCTCATTGGTTATTTTATATAACAGGAAATGGCTGAAATACATTGTTTTATGATGTTTAGATTTGCATATTTATTGCTTTAACAACATTTTGAGAGGCAGGAACCTATTATTATCCGATGTTATCATTTGAGTCTATCAAGTTTATTTTCATTTCTGTCGACATTCTTTTGAGTGCCTCAGACTATTGTTTAATATCTTTCCAATTAAATTATCTTATTGTTTCTGGTGTGTTTGCAAGAGGATATCCTCCAATTAAATTCCTGCACTGGGGCTCCCTTGGGAATGTTACCATAGAATGACATTAATGCATGATTCATCAAATGGACTCACTTCCTGTTGTGTTGAATTGTTTTATTTGGATTCAGGTTGAGAGAAAATTTTACTTTGAAGGTGATATGTGGGGCACAGCCGTTTAGTTTATTTTAGCTCTCAAAATGATGAAGATTGTGGGCCATTGTTTGTTGTTCAGTTGTTTGTGATCTGAATACTCTTCCCAGAAATTCATAACCAAGGCAGTTACACTAAAAATAGTGCTAAAGATACCAAAAACTAAATGTAGTTTTCTAATTCACAATGAGTAATGGCACCTTCCTTACCCCTCGTAATGTCCTGACAAAAGAACTCCTCTAAAAAGGTTTAATTTGTTTCCTTTGTCGTACATCGGACCTCTTGTCATTTGAAGGAATAGTGAGTGCTAAGAAAGAGTATAGTTTGAGCCATTCAGAAGTAGAAGCTAGGGCCCATCAGTAGGTTTGAGCCTTGAGGGGGATATTGGGACAACATCTAGATTGATTGTGGGACTGGGGGATAATGGGAATTAAATAATTATTCAGTCAAGTGGAATTTCATTTCTAAGGTTGAAAAGATTTAGAAGATTTGTTTTTTGGTTGCTAGAGAGGGAGGGTTTGGTGGATCTTTCTGTAGGATCAGGCCTCCCATGGTTTTGTTTCCCATACTAAGATTTCCATGCATGGCCAGGCGTGCATGGATGCTGTTATTTGTTGTGTACACTTTAGAGTTTATAGATTTTGGTAGAAATGTCTTCATGGAAAGATTTCCATGGCTTTGTTTAGTTGGAATACTAAGAGTAAACTCACCCACCCAGGATCAATCCTGAATCACTGGTAGCCTGACCTGCGAGCGGGCCAAACATCTCTTGGACAGTGGGCCCCCTCGGCCGGTTGAAATCCATGAGTTCGGAACCCACATGAAACCTGGGTTGGTACCCACCATGCATTTTTGTCCACTGGTGGGAGTTGAGACTGCGACCTCACAGTTGCCACAAATTACTTATCCAACTCACACCCGAGGGACTTTGTTCCATGGCTGAGTTGAATGAATTTTCCGTCCCCCCCCCCCCTTCTTTTTGAAAGAATGTGAACTTTCCTTGTGGATCAATTGTCTGTATGGAATCATCATTTCCTTGTCTGCATTGGATGAATTTTTTCTTGTACATCATTGTCATCGGCGCCTTAATCTCATCTATTTGGGGTCGGCTATTTTGATCCCATCCCACCATGTTAATCTATGGAATGCCATACTTGCAAATACTTCTTGTTCATCCATTCTCCATTAATGAGCTTTGCATGAATTTTTAGTGTTATTGAGCTGTTACTGGCGGGTGGCATTTTGTAATCTCACTTCATCAATCTAGTGAATCATACTGTTACAGCAACTATCATTAATGCCTGAAATGCAGATCTTTAACAAGAGTTTCTTTATTGGTTTCTCTGACTAAATTCGTGGAGTCCAGGGTTATCGAAGGCCATTTTTCTTGGTTGGTGGTGTAGATGAAGTTACTTTTCTCCCTCCCATGACTGTCCTATCCCTTTTGGGGTCAACGTATTCCCCTTTTGCTCCTGTGAAACATTGACCAATTCGCTTGTTGATTCAAGCTCTATTCATTGAGACTCAAAAGGACATCTTTACTTAATCTCACTGTGACTATGTCCAATAGTTCTGGTGTCCAAAGTGGATTAAACTAATAATAGCCTTCTTAATTTGCAGGCTCAAGAATGAAAATGCTAGGCTACCCTTGCTGCTTGAGAAGCTCATGGCCAATGTGAATGAGAAAATGACTTACCCGAAAAGTCATGGGTCAGGTGCCCCCCATTGCTGTGACTTTACAGGAAGTGGTTATGAGTAATTTTGTATTCCATTTATAAGAAGTAGCCAACAGAAAAAATCAAAAGCCGGTGGCTCAGATGAAAACTGTGAATGTTGAGATCAAGTACCTTGCAGATATTGCTCAGATGAAAACTGTGAATGTTGGCTCAGAGTTGGGTATCCAATTGCAACAGTTTGCAACAGTGCTTAATATTGTTTAATATTTAGATTGTCCAGATTCTATTGCAACAGGTTCTATGGTTGAGGAGATTTTGAACTATCTTCCCTTTTAGTTTGTAACAGTGTTTAATATTTAGATCCGAAAATTCGGATCCAAAAATTTGTGCTTATTATTTACCTATAAAGATATCCATTTAGGCATAATATCTTGTTTAGTATTTAGATCCAAAAATTCGGATCCAAATTCAACCCAACATTTATATTCGGATCCTCTTACTCTGTCTATTGAAGATGTATATAAATTTGGATTTCGATTTAGATCCGAATCCGAAAATTTAAATTCGGATTCGGATCAGATCCGAATCCGAAATAGTATTTTATTTTAGATTTAGATCTTGTTCGGATCTGATCTTATCGGATCCGGATTCGGATCTCAAAGGATCCGACCCGGATCCGATCCATTGACAGGGCTACACCTAAGGATGGGTTGCTCTCGGCGATGTCCTCCGTGATCTCCATGGACCGTCCCCGTCGGTACTTATAACGTTCTCCCCTGTGTAAGCAACTTCGCCCCCTTCCCCGACCTTTTTCTCTCTCACGGGAAAAAAAAAGTGATGTTAGGTACCTATCTCTTACCCGTCTCGGATGAGTAATAAGAATTATCTAAAAAAAAACTTCTTTCTTTCCCTCGTCCGCGTAAAAGCAAACAGCTTCTGCCCAATGCGGCACGGCACAGTACGGAACAAAAACGACCGAAGCAACCATCTATCTATCTTCCATTGCTGAGCTCAGCTGGGCTCATCTCGAAGGACGGGTTGCTTGCTGCCCCATGGCGTCCGATTCCGAGGCAAGAAGAACCCTCCAGCTCTCAACCCTCCCACTGTCTCCCGTCCGCCCCCAATTCCCCCTGATCTTCCTAGCTTAATTCCCGTGCCTTTTGAATGATCTCCTCAGAAGAAGCTGACTCTCTACTCATACTGGCGGAGCTCGTGCTCGCAGCGCGTCCGGATTGCCCTCAACCTCAAGGGTCCTCTTCTTTTGCCTTCTTTGAATACATCAAGCATCCTTTTTTTTGTAACTGATGCATATACACAGTGATGATCGTTGTTCCGTACTTAAATTCCTCTATTTCTTTTTTTGACTCTCCCTCTTTGGTGCGTGGATTAACTGGTGGATGTTTCTTGTACTTGTAACTGATAGTTTGCCTGTTTTTTCTCTGTTTTTTCTGGTTGATCGATTATTATGTGTTTCTATCCTGCATGAACAAAAGGGTTGGAGTACGAGTACAAGGCTGTAAACCTCTTGAAGGGAGAGCAGTTTAGCCCAGGTGAGGAGGACCAAGCACCTTCGACCTCTTTGCCACAAGTTCTTTTCTTTTTCTTCTTCCTTCCCATTTCTCCTGCACATATGCCCAGTTCTTACCACTCAGAAGTCTGAATAAGAGGGCATCTTTGGATCTGCTATTATTATCTCCTTCTCTCTCCCCCTTCTTTCCCGCTTGTTTATCTCTTTCTCGTATGTAGTGTTTGTATAGCGGTCCATGCATCACCTGCTTCCTACAGATAACTTGAAAGCCTGGGACACCATGATAAATAACTGTGGCCATTGTCTCTCTGATGTGCATCTGTTTGAAAGCATATGGATGCATACTTATGAGCGTTCGGTGACTGGTGTGCAGAGTTTGAGAAGCTGAATCCCATTCACTATGTTCCAGTACTGGTGGATGAAGGCGTAGTAATTGCAGATTCCTCTGCCATCATACTGGTCTGTAGACACATCTTCTCATTCTAGTTGATTATGTTGCTTGTCAACTTCAGTTTGACCCATTCTTTTTTACCATAACAAGAGGAAGCTTCAGTACATCCATATCAAAATCATGCATTGCTTTGCTTTGGGCAGTATCTAGAAGAGAAGTATCCACAGCATCCACTGTTACCTCGTGATCTTCAGAAAAAAGCAGTCAATTATCAGGTAGTTAGAACGCTCATGTTCTTCCGTGCAGGAAACTGACGTAATACCGATGATGATTACCTTTAAACAACTTTTGTGTTCGTATATTATGGTGAATATCGTCATATTGGCCACAGTAATATGTGTTTACATTTGTATGAAGCATTTGTTCATGTGGTTATTGTTCAATCATGACTTCACGAGTTGAGTATTTTAAAAAGAATAGAAAGAATAGGACATTAATTATGCTATTTACTGGAACAGAAATATGTGACATAAGTAAAAGTGTTAAATAATTATTGGAATATAGGCATACCCTAACAATGTTCCCTGCACCTAGTTCTTTTCATTTTTCTGGATCTGTCCTTCCCCCTAAAAATCTAGAGAATTGTGGTTCATAAAAAGGGTGTAAAAACGAGGTGCATGAACATTTTCCTTCATTTTTTAAGTGAACCTCAAAGCCTAGCCTGATATTATAGAAATGGGGATGAGAGAATGTAGAATAATGGAGGAGGACAAGGCACTGTCCTTGGTCTCATGACCTTTGCTGAGGAAGATTATAAATATGTTCACTGTTTTATTACCTTCAAACATTGGATTTATTATTTCACTGTCAAGAAATAAACATTCGCTATCGAATGTGATATTTAGAAAGTGGGAAAATTAGAATCTATGGGCATATACTTCAGAATCAGTTTTGTAGACAGTATGAAGTAAACAACATAGCTATATTTGCTATCCAATAAGATCTTTAGGGTGTAGGTGTGGGCATCTGGCAGAGGACATCTATGGCTTCTAGGCAAGGATGGCAGTACCGGTTTCGGTCTCGGTTTCGGCCGGGACCGAAACCGAAACGTACCGGTTTCGGTTATGTTTTGGTTTCGGTCCCGGCTGAGATCGGTTTAAAACTAAAAAAAATCGGAAAAATACAGAAAAATTTAGAAAAATAAGAAAAAATCTAAAAAACAGAAAAAATCTAAAAAAATCAATGGACATGCATTTGAGTGTGAATAAATTAGATTAAGTGTTAGAAGTAGACATTGGACATGTTAAACTAATATTCTTAAGTACATATTAAGCACGAAGTAGGTTCAAGCAATACAATAAACATTACAAACACAGTAAATGTTACAGAAATTAAATGATCTTTATCCAAATGATGATGCACTAATATGGATAATAGTTAAAAGAACCTTCTCCCTCATCATCTGGCTTCTGATGTTGATACCTATAAAAAGACTGCATATATTCTGTATATTCACTGTAACCAAACAATGATGCGGCTAAGTCCTGCATCCCATTTTGGATCCCTCTTGGAGTATAAGGTGTTGAATCCCTATGGTTTTGATGATGATTTTGATGATGTCTCACACTATAAATCAATCCTCTATGTTTAGATTAATGTTGTTTCATCATGTGAGTAAGTACAGTTTATTTGGTTGTCAGATAAGCATGCTATTATGATTTTATCTACACTTTGCTTAGCTGATTTTGACAGCAGTGGGTCGACCCAACCTTGCTGATGCGTCGACTCATCTGTTCTTTGGGATAACTCCTTCAAGTCTGTACATCGGGCACTTTCTAACTGAAGTCTACACACTGGCATTAGAATTCCAAGTCTGTACACTGCCCGACCAACTAAGTCTGCACTTTGCAAAAATCAGTTCAGCTCAACCCTATACATCCTTCCAATCCTCAACTCTATACATTGGAGTGTCAAGCTTAATGTCTATACATCGTCTCGTGTTTGCAAAGTCTGAACAGCGTCCGTTGTCAAGACTCCTTGAAGTCTGTACATCGGACTGCTTCTTTTGAAGTCTACACCTTGGCTCGTTCTCTTCTGCAAAGTATGTTCATTAGACTGTGGCGAAGTCTATACATTCGGCTCCTTGGGCAAAGTCTATACATCGCATAGTCTGCACATTGCCTTCAGCCCAAGTGCTCAAAGCCAAGTCTATACAACGCCAACCCAACACATTGAACAGCTCTCCAAGTCTATACACTAGACTTCATTTCTCTAAGTCTATACATTGTCGTTTGCTCTGCAAAGTCCATACACTGGAAGCTCTTCGTTTGATATCAACAAGTCTGTACATTGGGTTCAACTCTCCAAGTCTGTACAGCCTGTTTGTCTTCTTGTGTGAAGTCTATACAACGCATGCTCACATAACTAACTCTATACACTCGATTGTTAAATCTTCAACTATATACATTGGTTGAGTCTTTACACTGAGATCTCATGAAGAGTTGCAAGTCTATACACTCGTTGTTAGAGACCTAGACTGCTAAGTCTATACACTCCCTCACTATGTACACACTTGCTATATTGATCTCTGAAGTCTATACAATGCTTCACGTTAACACTAAGTCTATACACTTCATTATTGTTGCTGAAGGGAACAGGGTCGACGCCTGAAGCTTAAAGCGTCCACGCATCAGTAGACGAAGCTTTCATGATTTCTTCTATTGCGTCAACGCCACAAGCAAGCAGCGTCGACGCAGCAGTTAAAGTAGCAGAGACTCTTACAAGCGATGAAGCCTTCACGAAATCTTCCACTGCGTCAACGCCATCAACAAGTAGCGTCGACGCAGCGGCTTAAGAGATGCCAGTATAGAAATGTACACGTTCGTGCGTCAACACCACCAACTGGCAGCGTCGACGCAGCAGTCCAAGAAAGGGACGACTTATCTCTGGATGCCTTCAATACGTCAACGCAATATGATGATAACGTCGACGCAGCTCGCCTATCTGTTGAAGACTTGAACACTGGACTGCCGATACCGTTGCGTCAACGCAATAGGCTGATGGAGTCGACGCAGCGGTTAAGAAGTTTGAAGATTTCTGATGACTGCGTCAACTCTTTGGAGCAAGTGAGTTGACGCCATCTACCTCCAGTTGCTGAGCGTACTGGTGCTGGGCACGTGATCCGAGGATAAGGAAAATGCCCAGATGAGGACACGTGGTCTGACAGCCTGCTGGATGCTGCCACGTAGTCCGAACTCTTAGGGCGGGAACTGTGGAAGCCACACGCGCCCTGCTGCTGCTCCAGGTATAAAATGGAGCCTTCGTCTTAAGATGAAGGTTGATCGAAGAAGAAGCCTGGAGAGCATATACGTCCTTCGATCCAGAAAAGGAAAGAAAAGTGCAGAGAGAAAGAAAGAGAAAGGAAAAGAGCAGAGAGTTCAATATCTGAGAGGAGTTTGGTCGAGAGAGAGAGAGAGAGTGTGTGCTGATTGATGAATTGCTTCATTTGAAGCTACATTTGTATTGGGTTTCAGAACCGATTCCTTCTCATTGTTTTTCGCTTTCCGCTTTGCTTTCGTTTATTTTTCGTCCTTCTATTCTGATCTGAATTGTTGTCCCTCCGGTGTGTGGAGGAAGGGAGTATTACTCCAGTTTCCCTCTGTGTTGCAGAGGAAGAGAGATCGGTGATCTTTGGTGGTGTTAGTGACTGGCTGTCATTAACAGTTTCCCTCCGGTGTGTGGAGGAAGGGAGAGGATTCTCCGGTTGTGTTCTAGCTGGGAGCTAGAACAGGTTTCAGGTTCTGTGGGTGGCAGAACTTGATTGAGGGATTTGTTTCCCTTGGTGTTCAAGCTGTGTGGCAGCACGTTGTTCCCAGACTGAGTCTGCATTGATCTAGCATCGTCTAGTGGAATCCTCACTCTAGTTGGAGTGAGGGGTGGATGTAGATTGCGGACTGCAATCGAACCACCTAAAAAATCGAGTGCCTCCTCTGTGGTTTGCTATTGTTCTCTACGCTCTTCATCTGCTCGGCTCTTTGCTTCCATGTGATTCGCTCTTCATTCTCATTTACATCCCTCTGTGTATGGTTTAAGGAGGTGCGTTTGCAGTAGAAATTATTTTCCGCTTAAGTTTCTACAAATTGGGAGTGATCTATTCATCCCCCCCCTTCTATATCACTCTTGCTGCGCTAACACTTGGTATCAGAGCAGGTTTACGCCATGTGGACGAACGGTCAAGGAAATGGTGGTGGTCCTAGAACCTTCATGGCCGAAGGTCAATCCATTAGTCGCCCTCCTTATTTCGATGGTAGTAACTATCTGTTTTGGAAGAACAGGATGGAAGTGTTCATCAGAGCTCAGAGTCATAAATTGTTGAGAGTAATCACGGTGGGGCCATATGAGCTGCCACCAAACGAGGATGCTTGGACAGATGATCATGTGAAGCTCTCGTCACTCAACTGGACGGCGCTGAACATAATCCAGTGTGCTGTTCATCCAGAGGAATATGCTCGTATATCTGCATACAGAACTGCCAAGCGAATGTGGGATGAGCTGCAATTGATCTAAAGGTACAGCTCAAGTGAAAGCCTCGAAGGTAAACCTCTACACTTCTAAGTATGAAATGTTTAAGATGAATGCAGATGAGAATATAACCGAAATGTATGCCAGGTTATCCTTGATCACTAACACTCTTAAAGGGCTAGGGAAGGATCTTGCTGAGGCAGATATAGTCAGGAAAATCCTTAGATCTTTATCCCCGGCATGGCACACTAAGGCCACTGTGATTGAGGAGTCAAAAGATTTGACTGTCTTAACTGTGAATGAACTCATAGGATCCCTGATGACCTATGAGATGAATTTCCAAGGAGGTGGAGAAGGAAGTGAGAGGAAGGGTAAAAATGTAGCTCTAAGAGCTTCCCGCAACAAGGGTAGTAACAGTGGGAGCAGCAGCAGTAGCCCCGAGTCTGAGTCCGAGTTTGAAGGTTTATCAAATCTCGACCAGGAGGAGCAGGCAATGCTCACTAGACAGTTCAGAAAATTTTTGAAGAAAAAGGGAAAGACCTTTAGGAAGAAGAAGCCATAACCCTTTAACAAGAATGCTGAATTTACCAGTTACAGGGATAGAAATCCTAAGAAACTGACTTGTTTTAATTGTAACAAACAGGGACACATGAGAGGCGAATGCCCAGACCTCCAGAAGAAGGGTCCTTATCTTCAGAAGAAAAACATAAAGGTGCAGAAGAAGAAGAAGTCACAGGCGATGGTCTGCACATGGAGCGAGGAAGAAGAAGATCCCGAAGATGCTTCCTCAGAAGAATATGAAGATGGAATTTGCCTTATGGCAAACAGTGAAGAGGAGGTAATAAACGTCTTTGAAAATTTCTCAATTGATGACTGGGAGGATGCTTATGGTGATTTGCTAGATAAATTTAATTCTCTTAGCAAAGAGCACAGAGTTCTGAAAAGAAAATTTAACACAAATATTGAAGAACAAACTCTGGTCTGTGAGGAAAATGAAAAGCTAAAAGAACAACTAGAAGAAATGACCTCACTAAGGAAAGAGAATGATAAGCTTAAGGGAGAAATTCAAGAAAGTCAAAAACAGCTCAATGAATTCAAAACTAAAATTGAAGAAAGCATGAATGAAATTAGAGTGAATTCAGAGAAATATGAAGCTGTGAAGAAAGTAAATGCTGAACTCCTAAAGAATTCTGAGTCTCTTCAAAAGGAGCTGGAAGACAAACAGAAAATCTTAGAAAAGTTTGTCCAAGGAAAGACTAGCCTAGATGCTATACTAGGGACTAGGGTCAATTTCAATAAGGAAGGTCTAGGCTATGACCCAACCAACAAGAGACCCTTGCAATTCAAGACCATCACCTTCTGTCCAGAGAAGGGAAAAGAAAAGCTGGACACACCATCCAGCTCAAACAGCTCTAAGGGAATTCAAAGTCCTAAAGAAAATACAAAAATCAGTACTGGACAACCATTTAAGATTGGAATGAACTTTATGAAGAATAACATTAAGTCCATTCACCAGAACACAAATGGTAGCTGGACCAAGAAAACAAATCAGAATAAGAGCTGGAATTATAACAATCAGATGGGTCTAAACAAGACCTACTGGAGGAATAACTTTCATGGTCAAAGATATGCCAATCAACAAGCCTACAGGAAATTTCCTAGGAATAGGAAGACCAATGAAAGGAATAGAACTCACTTCTCCAGTTCAGCTGGATTGAACTTTAATAAACCAGAAAGGAAGGTGCCAGAGAAAACCATGCTGAAACAAATCTGGATACCTAAACACTTGATCAGAGATTTAAACAATGTCCTTGGACCCAACTCATCTTGGATTCCAAATCACTCTGCTTGATATACTTGTGTAGGTCGGCCTGGCAGCTGAAGACAACAAGTGGTATCTCGACAGTGGCTGCTCCAGGCATATGACAGGAGACCGATCCAAGTTCAGCAAGATAGAGATGAAGTCAGGAGGTCTGGTCAAATTTGGAGGAAAGAACAAAGGTAAAATAATTGGAGTTGGCACAGTAGGTAAGTCTTCCACAAATTCCATTGAAAAAGTATTACTTGTGGAAGGGCTTCAACACAACCTGATTAGCATTAGCCAATTATGTGACAGAGGTCACAGGGTTGTATTTGATGATAGTTCATGTAAAATCCTTGAAACAAATTCTGACATGGTTAATTTTGTAGCCAACAGGATTAATAATGTCTACATTGTAGACTTAGATGAGAATTCTGAATCTACTATTTGCTTATCTGTCAATTCTGAAAATGATGCCTTTGAATGGCATAGACGTCTAGGTCATGCTA
Organism: Amorphophallus konjac; assembly: GCA_022559845.1. Classification (NCBI taxonomy): domain Eukaryota; kingdom Viridiplantae; phylum Streptophyta; class Magnoliopsida; order Alismatales; family Araceae; genus Amorphophallus; species Amorphophallus konjac. Next base: position 251,733,171 of record CM040118.1, on the reverse strand, counting down.
GCTTTTCAACTTTAAATAAATTGGTCAAGCATGATTTAGTTAGAGGCATGCCTAGAATTAAATTTAACTCAATATCAAAAGCATGTGATGCCTGTGCTCTAGGCAAACAGACCAGAAATTCCTTTAAATTAAGATCTGAGCCATTGTCTTCTAGACCAATGGAACTTCTTCATATGGATCTTTTCGGTCCAACTAGAACTCAGAGTCTTAATGGAAACAGGTTTGGCTATGTCATCATAGATGACTTCTCTAGATATTCATGGATATTTTTCTTAGCAAATAAGAGTGATGCATTTCAAAAGTTTAATCTGTTTTTCAATAAGGTCAAACAAGAAGGGAAGTACAAGGTTAGTTCTATTCAATCTGACCATGGAGGTGAGTTTGAAAACTCCATGTTTACTGATCTTTGTGACAAAGAAGGACTAACTCACATGTTTTTCTCTCCCAGGACACCTGAACAGAATGGGATCGTGGAGAGAAGAAATAGAACAGTGGTGGAAATGGCCCGAACCATGTTGATTGAAAGTAAGTTACCTAGAAGGTTTTGGGCTGAAGCGGCCAATACAGCAACCTACATAATCAATAGGGCCATGGTAAAACCCATACACAAGAAAACACCCTATGAGCTTCTAAAAGGTAAGAAACCAAACTTGTTTCATTTCAGAATTTTTGGATCAAAATGTTTTATTCATAACAATGATAAGAAAGATTTAGACAAGTTTGAAGCCAAGAGTTCACCTGGAATATTCTTGGGTTACTTTGAAGTGTCAAGGGCATATAGGGTATTTAACATATCAGATCAGAAAGTGGAAGAATCTCCACACATCCTTTTTAGTGAAAAGAAAGATGTCTCTAATGTTGAAAATCTTGACAGGGATTCCAATCATGGTGGAGACTTTCTAGAAGACCAACAGGAAGAAGAGAAGACTCAGCCAAATGGAGAAACAAATTCCCCCAATCAGGAAGAGTTAAGAGAAACAGGTGAGTCTTCAACAAATATCAGATTTCTTAAAGACCATCCTTTAGATAAAGCCATAGGCAATCCTGAAGATCCTCTTCGGACTAGGTCTCATTTTAGAAATGTGAATAATGATGACTTAATTGCTTTAGTCTCACAAATTGAACCCAAAACAGTAGAAGAGGCCTTAGCTGATCAAGCTTGGGTCAATGCTATGAGTGAGGAATTAGGTCAGTTTGAAAGGAATAATGTCTGGGAGCTTGTCCCAATACCAGATGGTATTAATGTCATAGGAACCAAGTGGGTGTTCAAAAATAAGATGAATGAAGATGGAATTATCTCGAGGAATAAAGCCAGACTAGTAGCCAAAGGCTACTGTCAGGAATTCGGTGTAGACTTTGATGAATCCTATGCACCTGTTGCTAGGATGGAAGCTATAAGACTGTTGCTTGCCTTTGCATGCTCAAAGAACATAAAACTCCAACAAATGGATGTTAAAAGTGCCTTTTTAAATGGAGTCATTAAAGAAGAAGTTTTTGTTGAACAACCTCCTGGATTTCAATATTCTCCTCAACCTAACCAAGTTTTCAGGTTAAACAAAGCCTTGTATGGTCTAAAGCAGGCTCCAAGAGCTTGGTATGAAAGACTATCTGAATTTCTGATCAGCAAGGGCTACAAAAGAGGTAAAGTTGATCAGACTTTATTTACCAAGGGCATGAATAAAGATCTCATCATAGTTCAGGTATATGTAGATGACATTGTATTTGATCAACTAAGCATGAACTATGTGATGAATTTTCTACCATGATGTCTGCTGAATTTGAAATGAGCTTGGTTGGTGAACTAAAATATTTTCTTGGATTGCAGGTACAACAGCTAGAAGATGGGTGCTTCATCAACCAAACCAAATACACAATGGAACTGTTCAAAAGGTTTGGCATGGAAAACTTAAAGCACATTACTACACCCATGGGCACCAATACTTCATTGGATGCAGATGAGACAGGTAAAGAAGTAAATGCCAAACTTTATAGAGGTATGATTGGATCACTACTTTACTTGACAGCCTCTAGACCTGATATACAATTCAGTGTAGGAATGTGTGCAAGGTATCAGTCTAGACCTACTGAACTACACTTAGCTGCAGTTAAAAGAATCTTCAGATATTTGTCAGCTAGTCACTCTCTTGGTTTATGGTTTCCTGCATCTCACACACTTAACCTAGTAGCATAGACAGATGCTGACTATGCAGGCTGTAAACTAGACAGGAAAAGCACAAGTGGCCATTGTGAATTCTTGGGTGGGTGTTTAGTGTCTTGGTGCTCCAAGAAACAACATTCTGTGGCCCTCTCCACTGCAGAAGCTGAATATGTGGCTGCAGGGAGTTGTGGAACACAAGTCATATGGATTAAACACCAGCTTCAGGACTATCAAGTAGACCTGGGGTGCACATCTATTTACTGTGATAATACTAGTGCCATCAATCTTGCGAAAAATCCTGTTTTGCATTCACGAACCAAACACATAGAGATAAGACATCATTTTATAAGAGATGAGGTGTCTAAGAATAATTTTGAACTGATTCATGTAGGCACAGATAATCAGATTGCTGATATATTCACAAAACCTCTGGATAATGAAAAATTTTCCACATTAAGAAGAGAACTAGGCTTATACAAATTGTCTTAATTATGAAGCCTGTTCTGGTTGTGGGGGGGAGTTGTGTCTATCTGATGTTTAGCCTTCTTGCATGTTGGTTTAAGGGGGAGTTCAGAATGCTTACTGGTTAGCATTCAGGAATGCTCTAAATAAAGGGGAAGCCTTGAGATTTTGCTGGAATATTTCATTGAGGAATGCTATGTCTTAGGGGGAGCTGAGTTGTGATGTGAGAAGAGAAGTTCTTTGACAGATTCAAAAGGGCTGTCCAGATGTGTACCTTTGCTGGTCTTGCATGACTGATTTAGTGTGGTTCTCTCAGGAAGTAGAGTGTCACTTATCTCTTAAGTCTATAAGTCAGTGACTCTAATCTCCAAGTTAGAATCTTTCCTTTGGTACTCCTTCAGAGATCTGGACTAATTGCATAAAGTATATCTTCCTACATTGTCATTGATTATGGTTCAGGCCAAAAACTTGTATGTCTTGATATCTGACCCAATCAACTTGAAATCTAGACTTCAAGACTCAATTCAAGAAAAGTCCTTTTTGGTATTGTCTTCAATCATTCTATCTCTTTAACTCAAGGGCTTAACTGAACAAATTTGTTCTGTTTTGATCACTGAGAAACTGAGAGCTTCATCAATGAAATGAATATCTCTCCCAAGTCATGAGGTGTCAAATGCTTAAAATAAATGAAAAGTCATGACAGAGCAATGGTGGCTTGCTGGTGAGTAACTGGGGACTCTGGCCTCTAATCAAGGTGTTTCCTCATGTCAAAAGCCACAGTTACTAACTCTGTTCCATTAATAAAAAAAAAGGGAAGGAAGTAATGAGGTACTCACTCTGAGTAACTGGGGATTTAGGCCTCTAATCAAGGTGTCTCCCTAATGTCAAAGGAAGTGAACTACCAACTTACTCATTGATCTTCTTGAAAATCATCTCCAACAAAAATTCCTTGTTGATATGCAACTAATGGATTGCTTGTCTTCAATACCTTGAGAACACCTCTATGATTTAGTCTCTTGATGTCTTGTGGAATAGTTGAATGATCAGCTATATCTGGTCATACTTGTGAACTCCTGCTCTCAATCATCCACTATGTATGCTGATAAACTTGTGTATCATTCTACTTCTCTATTGTGTACTGCAGTCTAAAGAATCCTCTTTTGAGATTAGAAACTCACTTATTCTCTTAAGACCTACTCGTGACTTTCTGCACTAAGAAGTAATTGCCCTTAGTCCTCATGTTTCCAACACTGTCACACATTCTGTAGTTCTTTTTGCTGATGTCAAAGGGGGAGAGAAGCTTGCAATGTCTGCAATTTCAGTGAGAAGTTTGCAATATCAGTGAGTATTGTTTTTGTCTTGAGCTTTGAGGGGAGTCATGTTGCTTCGTGGAAGAAATGGTTATGAGTTGTGGGGGAGATGAGAGTGTGCTGTAGGGAATGCTGTAGGGAATGTTTAACTCATTTGCATGAGCATGTCTTGAATGTATTTTGCTTGTTGCAGCTGGTATTAACTTCTTGTTGAAACTTGATATTGCTTGATTCATAGTGTTGTCATCATCAAAAAGGGGGAGATTGTTGAATCCCTATGGTTTTGATGATGGTTTTGATGATGTCTCACACTATAAATCAATCCTCTATGTTTAGATTAGTGTTGTTTCATCATGTGAGTAAGTACAGTTTATTTGGTTGTCAGATAAGCATGCTATTATGATTTTATCTACACTTTGCTTAGCTGGTTTTGACAGCAGTGGGTCGACCCAACCTTGCTGATGCGTCGACTCATCTGTTCTTTGGGATAACTCCTTCAAGTCTGTACATCGGGCACTTTCTAACTGAAGTCTACACACTGGCATTAGAATTCCAAGTCTGTACACTGCCCGACCAACTAAGTCTGCACTTTGCAAAAATCAGTTCAGCTCAACCCTATACATCCTTCCAATCCTCAACTCTATACATTGGAGTGTCAAGCTTAATGTCTATACATCGTCTCGTGTTTGCAAAGTCTGAACAGCGTCCGTTGTCAAGACTCCTTGAAGTCTGTACATCGGACTGCTTCTTTTGAAGTCTACACCTTGGCTCGTTCTCTTCTGCAAAGTATGTTCATTAGACTGTGGCGAAGTCTATACATTCGGCTCCTTGGGCAAAGTCTATACATCGCATAGTCTGCACATTGCCTTCAGCCCAAGTGCTCAAAGCCAAGTCTATACAACGCCAACCCAACACATTGAACAGCTCTCCAAGTCTATACACTAGACTTCATTTCTCTAAGTCTATACATTGTCGTTTGCTCTGCAAAGTCCATACACTGGAAGCTCTTCGTTTGATATCAACAAGTCTGTACATTGGGTTCAACTCTCCAAGTCTGTACAGCCTGTTTGTCTTCTTGTGTGAAGTCTATACAACGCATGCTCACATAACTAACTCTATACACTCGATTGTTAAATCTTCAACTATATACATTGGTTGAGTCTTTACACTGAGATCTCATGAAGAGTTGCAAGTCTATACACTCGTTGTTAGAGACCTAGACTGCTAAGTCTATACACTCCCTCACTATGTACACACTTGCTATATTGATCTCTGAAGTCTATACAATGCTTCACGTTAACACTAAGTCTATACACTTCATTATTGTTGCTGAAGGGAACAGGGTCGACGCCTGAAGCTTAAAGCGTCCACGCATCAGTAGACGAAGCTTTCACGATTTCTTCTATTGCGTCAACGCCACAAGCAAGCAGCGTCGACGCAGCAGTTAAAGTAGCAGAGACTCTTACAAGCGATGAAGCCTTCACGAAATCTTCCACTGCGTCAACGCCATCAACAAGTAGCGTCGACGCAGCGGCTTAAGAGATGCCAGTATAGAAATGTACACGTTCGTGCGTCAACACCACCAACTGGCAGCGTCGACGCAGCAGTCCAAGAAAGGGACGACTTATCTCTGGATGCCTTCAATACGTCAAGGCAATATGCTGATAACGTCGACGCAGCTCGCCTATCTGTTGAAGACTTGAACACTGGACTGCCGATACCGTTGCGTCAACGCAATAGGCTGATGGAGTCGACGCAGCGGTTAAGAAGTTTGAAGATTTCTGATGACTGCGTCAACTCTTTGGAGCAAGTGAGTTGACGTCATCTACCTCCAGTTGCTGAGCGTACTGGTGCTGGGCACGTGATCCGAGGATAAGGAAAATGCCCAGATGAGGACACGTGGTCTGACAGCCTGCTGGATGCTGCCACGTAGTCCGAACTCTTAGGGCGGGAACTGTGGAAGCCACACGCGCCCTGCTGCTGCTCCAGGTATAAAATGGGGCCTTCGTCTTAAGATGAAGGTTGATCGAAGAAGAAGCCTGGAGAGCATATACGTCCTTCGATCCAGAAAAGGAAAGAAAAGTGCAGAGAGAAAGAAAGAGAAAGGAAAAGAGCAGAGAGTTCAATATCTGAGAGGAGTTTGGTCGAGAGAGAGAGAGAGAGAGTGTGTGCTGATTGATGAATTGCTTCATTTGAAGCTATATTTGTATTGGGTTTCAGAACCGATTCCTTCTCATTGTTTTTCGCTTTCCGCTTTGCTTTCGTTTATTTTTCGTCCTTCTATTCTGATCTGAATTGTTGTCCCTCCGGTGTGTGGAGGAAGGGAGTATTACTCCAGTTTCCCTCTGTGTTGCAGAGGAAGAGAGATCGGTGATCTTTGGTGGTGTTAGTGACTGGCTGTCATTAACAGTTTCCCTCCGGTGTGTGGAGGAAGGGAGAGGATTCTCCGGTTGTGTTCTAGCTGGGAGCTAGAACAGGTTTCAGGTTCTGTGGGTGGCAGAACTTGATTGAGGGATTTGTTTCCCTTGGTGTTCAAGCTGTGTGGCAGCACGTTGTTCCCAGACTGAGTCTGCATTGATCTAGCATCGTCTAGTGGAATCCTCACTCTAGTTGGAGTGAGGGGTGGATGTAGATTGCGGACTGCAATCGAACCACCTAAAAAACCGAGTGCCTCCTCTGTGGTTTGCTATTGTTCTCTACGCTCTTCATCTGCTCGGCTCTTTGCTTCCATGTGATTCGCTCTTCATTCTCATTTACATCCCTCTGTGTACGGTTTAAGGAGGTGCGTTTGCAGTAGAAATTATTTTCCGCTTAAGTTTCTACAAATTGGGAGTGATCTATTCATCCCCCCCCTTCTATATGACTCTTGCTGCGCTAACATAAGGTTGTTGGCTTGATTGGAATCCAGAATTAGCATAAAAGGTAGAACCTTGAGGATGAGAAGAGGATGCTGACCCATAACTGCTACTGGCTGGAACTGGATAGTCTGGATGGAATTGGAATTTTGGCTGATGGCCCCACCCATACATGCCTACTTCGTGTTGGCCATCTCTTTAACCTGATGGACCCATAACTGCTACTGGCTGGAATTGGATAGTCTGGATGGAATTGGAATTTTGGCTGATGGCCCCACCCATACATGCCTACTTCGTGTTGGCCACCTCTTTAACCTGATGGATCACCACCACCATAAGAAATCAATCGCCTTTTAGCCTTTGGGGATGTTTTTTTCCTCTTTTGGTGTAACGTTTTTCTTTATATTTGAGAGCAATCCTTTCCCCCTTGGCGTGTGTCTCACATAAACTTACTTCAACTGCTCAATTGTCGGGTCCTCTCAAGCAGCAATACTAGTCCTCTCATATATTGATGTATTTCTTCTTAAGGATGTAGGTGGCTTGACCATTCTAGGAGTGACTGGTCCGCTATCTGATTCTGAGTTTCTATCTGGCTCAATCTCAGGTTGCTGCTCAGTGTCGTGAACAAACAAAGTTGGGTCCTCTCTCTGGTGCGCATGAGTCACTCTTGGCCTCTTGGTTGATCCTTTGAATTCTGGATTCCTTGGCTCATCTTCATTCAATATACCCTCTGCTCATGTTCTGTCACGATCATAAAAAATGGGCTCATCAACCTGCGCTCGTAGCTATAAGGGATTGTCATCATCAAATAATGCGTCCACATCAATTTCTGGAGTTGTATCCTCTGCGACGCGTTTGTCCCTCAACTGTTGTCTCAACTTCATGTTCTTTATTCCTAACCTCATGATGTAGTGGCAGTAAACTAATTTTTCTAGCCGTTCAGCCTTTAGCCGATTGCGAACTCTGAGTGTATAAGGCTGAACGTGCTCTAATTCCTTTCACATTGACTTGTTGACGTTGTTTGACTCAGCACCCTAATTGCGATGTAAGCTAATGCATTACTGCCCAAATCCTTATTGCTCACCATTATCCACCAGTCAACTGTTCCACCAACCATAAACAAATAAATAAAGATCAATTCTTCATGATGTATTAATATATATTAACTCAATTTAAGCACAAACATTTACTATACCTGGGCTCACTCTTCCCACAGCGTATTGCAATTGTGAGTCAGAATACGTCCCGGTCCTTAATCTATAACTGTCCATCTATAAGGATAAAGTAACAATTAACATAAGTAATTAAGTAATTTTTTCCCTCTTATTGATAAAATCAATAAAGGCCAACCTGTAACTCGGCCTGAAGCATCTTTTCTGGTGTCCTCGATAAACGACCAATCACTTTTAAGGTGTCTTGAAGCACCTCACCATCAACGTTCACATTGGCATTATACATAAATCGAGGGTTGAAGAAATAACCTGCATTTGTATATAATTAATTAAATGTAAGATGTAAATTAACTTAAAAAATAATTAACGTTATATCAGTACAATTGATCACTCACCAGCTGCATGCAATTCATGGTGTAATGTGTTGTCCCATCTATTGTTAACAGTTTTCGACCACTTTGCATAGTCTTTGGGAAGGGATTTATATAACTCTAATTTGACACAGTCCATAGTCTCGTATAAATATCCCATATCATTCTTCTCATCGCCATCCACCATTCTTAGGACCTTCACGAGAGATGTGACAACTTTCATATAATGTGAGACCCTGTTCCAAAATTTGCTGTCTTCCACGATGTGGCACATTTCAAAATAATCTTTTTGAGCATCAACATTAGATTTGTCTATATAATCCCGCATGGAATTGTGGTACATGAAAGACTTGAGTTCATTCTTATACATGTGCAAGGACTCCATATAAATTAAATTCGATGCAAATCTTATTGGCCCTGCACGGATGATATCTCGGCCCCCACTTGCATGCTCTCTGAACATGTTCAAGATCCTAGGATGGCCATAAATGTATTGAGTGATTTTCTATGCCCTTTCAAGTATCTTCTTCACATTTGTTTTTTTCCCAATGTCTTCAAGTATCAAGTCCAGATAATGTGCTGCACATGGGAGCCACTATAAATGTCTACGCTTCTGCATCAACTTATTTCATGTAGCCTTATATTTGGTTTCATTATCGGTGACTACTTGGACAACATGTTCCTCTCCAATTTGTTTTACTATGCCATCCATCAAATGAAACAAACAATTTACATTCTTTTCATAATTTGATACATCTACTGATTTAACAAATATTGTACCTTCGATGCAATAAATCAGAAGCTGATCATGGACTTCTTTGTGATACCAGTCCAGCCATCACACATAATGGTGCATCCTTTCTCCATCCAGATATGCTTGAAGCTTTCAACCCACTGATAGAGCTACTCAACCTCTCCCTCAAGGCTACGTCCGTATATGTCTCGACGTGACGGGGCCTTCAAGCTAGGGCCAGCATTAATTATGACATCAAGCATAGGCTGGAAATATTTGATTCAGCTGCATGTGCAGGCACACCTGTATGGAAAAATCATTTGCAAATACTTTTAAATGCATGTCCTGCAACTTCAGCTGATTTTTCGACCACTCTCAATGCTTGCTTGATTTTTGGTTGTGTAGCACTTTGCCTTTTGTGCAGATAGCTATCCATGGGGTCTACTCTCTGCGGGGCTGCACCAGTGTCAGGACGTTGTCCTACACTAGCTGTACTGGAGTAGGTCCCTGAACCTATTGGTGTTTTTCCCTTCCTTCGGGCCGCTTGTTCACGCTCTGTTGCTTCAGTCAACTCTGGATCTGAATCTTCAGTGCTTTCCTCATCATCATCATCCCTCCTTCCCCTTCTGCTTACTTTATCTGAAATCTCTTCAATAATTTCAGTCTGATCTTCAACCATTCGTTGCATCCTGTCTTTTTTGCCCAGAAGGCACTGACACATTTTCTCTGCTACCTGTCGGGGACGTCCGTTGCATTTCTTGACCTCTCCTCTCATCCTTACCAAATGCTGCTTTCCTCTAGTAATCCCGCCATGTATCTCCTTATCATAATAATTACATTTGACTTTTCTTCTTCCAATATCAATTAACGTGAGGTGGGCCCACCCCGGATCGTCTTGTCTTTGATGCTCCTGACTTTGTTCACGTCTAGCCATGATGCTGCATTAAGACAGTCAAAGACAAATGGTTGTAAGTACAATGCAAAAATGCAATGAAGCATAATTGAGCTTCAAATTACGCTGAATTGAGGTAATTAGATGAAAGTCCCAATTTTTAACCACTAATTAGTCTGATGCGGGACAACACGGGGGAGACATGGGGAAGGGACGCGAAGCCTCAACTATGGGACCATGCAACGACTCCCTAGCCTAAATGATGACGCGGTCAGCAACAAGCGCTAAGGGGGAGCAGCCAAGGGCTCGGCTCCAGCGAGGACTCAGGGGCTAAACACGCCACTAACGTGGGGCCATGGCACACAGTCGTCCCTAGCGAGGGAAGTATCGGATCTGCACGGTTGAGGAACTGCCAGAGTCACGGGATAGTCGCTCTCACTCGTAGAACGGAGGGAGACTACGGGACGGGTCCACTCACGCTCACCAGCGGTGATGGAAGATGAGCGAGCTACATTTCTTACTCTTACACACGAGCAGCGGCAGATAAGCGCAAATACGTAATGAACAAAGTGTAAGAGAGGGAGTGGGAACGCATACCTCCACGCTAGTGCGTGGGGAAGACAACCCGGCCAAGAAATGCGACCCCGGTACAAGAGTTACAAATTGTTACAGAATCAAACGGTTGCCCACTCCTCGCAGGGAGGTAACAGGCTACAGCGGGGAGCTCTGGGGTCTGCGCACTCGGGTTGGTGGGAAGCACGTCGGGGCTCTTCGGGACGGAGGCGATCTGCTGGTCCGGTCCGGTTCTGTTCAGATCGGCAGGACAACAAATGAGTCCAGGACGTCGATCGGTGCCGAAGGAAGCCGGGGTCCCCTGTGGTGCAGTCGTCGTGGTTCTGTCAGGAAGCAACAACAGCACGTCACAGCGGCTGTCGGTGAGTAGGTCAGCCCCCTCGAGATGGAACTGAAGCCGCGAACAATACGCAGTCCATGTCTGCGCAGGGAGGGTCTGGCGACTAGCAGGAAGGTGGCTGTGGCTCTGTGGTTCCCCGGGCACTTCTTCGTGAGGGAATGGGTGTGGTATGAAGGCGGGGACGCCCACAGTGAGCTGAGATGATCCGGCACTCGTTTTGTCCTCGTATGAGACCTGGGCTGCCTCTGGTAGAGATGTGGGTCAGATCTGGCCAGTTGGGGAACAACGAGACAGAGGGTGGGTACTGGGGTCGTGGAGGGCGGTCGGGATGGTGTTTGGGGCTGGGATTTCGTGGGTGGAAGGCTGATAGATGGAGGAAGTCAGGCGAGGGTGCTCAGGGTGGTGGTATGAAGGGGTTCTGGGTGTGGGTGGAAGGTGGAGTGGGGTGGCCTGTCTGCAGATCTGTGAAGGCAGATTGCAGCCAGTCTAATGGAGGCGTTTGGAGGAGGGGCAAACGGGCTTTCTGGAGCTAGGTGCGAACATGGATGATAAGGGGGAGGAGGTAGACGTGCACACCAATTTTGGTGGCGATCAGAGGTGGTTAAAAATAGTAAACTTGACATTTTCTTTACGTGATTTGGTCTTTGCAAAAGTGTATGGTGGAGAAGTAACGTTGATTTACCACCACCTATTTTTTATTTATTTTATTTCTATTTTTTCATATTAAGCATGTAAGGGACTATATAAAGGAGCCTCTTGTAAGAAGAATCCAAGCAATTGTGTAGAAGCTAGAAGAGGAGTTCTTGCCCCTTCCATTCTCCATCTTTCTTTTTGTGTGCCTTGTGTTAATCTTTTGTCCTTGAGTGCCTTGATTATTTAGTGAATGAATAACTAGAGCTGTGCTTCTAGTCTGTCCAGTTCCAACAAAGTGGTATCAGAGCTAGAGATCCTTCTAAGTTTTCCTTATCTCATTCTCTAGTTGTTGAAGATGGCATCCAACTTGGTTCAACCCTCTATTCCCAAGTTGATGAAGGACAACTATGAGAATTGGTGTATCCAGATCAAGGCGTTGTTCGGGTCGCAAGATCTATGAGAGATAGTCTGCGATGGGTACGTGGAACCCACTACCGAGTAAGAGGCTGTTTATACTCCAGAGCAAAAACATGCTCTGAGAGAACAGCGGAAGATGGGCAAGAAAGCCTTATTCTTACTCTATCAAGGGTTGGATGAGGCAAATTTTGAGAAGATTGCCGAGGCGACATCGACCAAGCAAGCTTGGGACATCCTAGGCACGGTCTACAAAGGCGTAGATCGAGTGAAGCGGATTCGCCTTCAAACTTTGAGGGCGGAATTCGAGGCTGCTCGTATGAAGGAGGATGAGAGCATCTCTGACTATTCATCACAGTTACTTGTGATCGTGAATCAAATGAAGCGAAATGGCGAAAAGATCGAAGACATCCGTGTCATCGAGAAAATGCTTCGATCTCTCACACCGAACTTCGAGCATGTGGTCGTCGCCATCGAGGAGTCTAAAGACTTAACAGCTCTCACTATTGAAGAGCTTGTCGGGTCGTTGCAAGTTCATGAGCAGCGCATCCAGAAAATATCTCAATCTACTACGGTGGAGCAAGCGTTGCAGTCTAAATTGACTCTCGGCAATCAAAAGAAAGGTCGAGACAGAGGCAACAACTATGGAAGAAGTCGTGATCGTGGAAATCAACAACTCCACGATGAGCCCCCACAAAAGGACTGCGACGCAAGCCGAGGTAGAGGTAAGTACAAAGGTAGTCGTAGAAATGTGAAGTGCTACAATTGCCACCGATTTGGGCATTATGCATCCGAATGTCGAAACAAGAAGTTAGATCGCTATGAGCAATCTAACTTTGCAGAGACTTCAAATGTCCAAGAAGAACCCACTCTTCTCCTTACACGGGAAGAAACGCACGAGCAACCAAACGTGTGGTTCCTTGATTCAGGAGCAAGCAACCACATGTGTGGGAGGAAGGAGCTCTTTGTGGAGCTCTCCAACAACGACCATGGATCTGTCAGCCTCGGAGATTCATCTAAGCTTGCAGTGGAAGGCAAAGGAAAGATCAAAATCTTCCAAAAGGATGGTACACCTCAATACATTTCCAATGTATATTATGTGCCTAACATGAGGAGCAATATTCTTAGTATTGGACAGCTCCTCGAGAAGGGATACACAATACATATGGAGAATTGCATACTTAGCTTGATAGATGCAAGAGGGAGACATATTGCACGAGTGCAAATGGCGAAAAATCGGATGTTTCCCCTTCACCTCAAGACAACACTCGAGAAATGTTTTTACGGACTCATAGAGAATGAGTCATGGAAGTGGCATTTGCGGTATGGCCATCTTCACTTACACAATTTGAAGCAGTTGGCATCGAGAAGCATGGTGCAAGGCCTGTCATCAATTAAAGAACCAGATGGCGTATGTGAGGTGTGCACACTCGGGAAACAACACCAACATCCATTTCCAAAGGGCATGTCAAGGAGGGCATCAGCACCATTGGAATTGGTGCATACAGATATTTGTGGTCCCTTAGAGCCTATATCACTTGGAGGTAATCGCTATTTTATTACTTTCATTGATGATTATAGTAGAAAATTATGGATATATTTCATGAAACAAAAGTCAGTTGCTTTTGATGTATTTGAACATTTTAAAGCTCGTGTTGAGCGAGAAAGTAGTTGTAAATTAAAAGTTCTTAGATCTGACCAAGGTGGAGAATACACCTCCAATATGTTTAAGAACTTTTGTAGACAGGAAGGCATCAAACAACAGTTTACAGCTACTTATACACCGCAACAAAATGGCATCGCCGAAAGGAAGAACCGCACCATCTTAGAGATGGTGAGAACTATTATGAAAGAAAAAGGTCTGCCTAAAATATTTTGGGCAGAAGCTGCTGCATGTACAAGCTACCTCCTCAACCGAAGTCCAACAAAAGCACTGCAAAACTTGACTCCTCAAGAAGCATGGAGTGGAAAGAAGCCTAGTGTAGATCACCTCCGCATCTTTGGGTGCATAACATATGCACAAGTACCGGAAGAGAAGAGGAAGAAGCTGGATGATCGTGGAGAGAAGTGCATCTTTATTGGTTACAGTGGTGATTCAAAAGCTTACCGACTCTACAATCCACTTACTAACAAATAGTGGAAAGTAGAGATGTTATCTCCAGTGAAGCAGAAGCTTGGGACTGGAAAGGCAATACCGACAAACAGGTAGTGATGGAAGAAGCAGAGGTTGAGCATCAACAACCTCCACCACAACCAATGTCACCATCTTCTCTATAAACTCCTTCCATAAGAGGGAGTAGTTCATCATCCCGAGATACTCCATCTACATCACGAGGATCCAATTCTTCTCTGAGTTAAAGTTCTGTCAAGATGAGAAGCTTGAGGGCGACCTATGAACAAACAGAAGAAGATGGTCAGACAAATCTCTTCTGTTTATTTGCTGATCATGAGCCTCTAACTTTTGATGAGGCTACACAACAAGATTGCTGAAGGACAGCAGTGAAGGAGGAGATCCATGCTATTGAGAAAAACAAGACCTGGGAGTTAGTCACACTCCCAGCAAGTCATAAGGCGATCGGTGTTAAATGGGTCTACAAGACCAAGCACACCGCTGATGGAGAAGTAGAGAGATACAAAGCAAGGCTTGTAGCTAAAGGCTACAAACAGAAATATGGCATAGACTACGATGAAGTCTTCGCACCCGTGGCTCGACTTGACACTGTAAGATTATTAATTTCTCTTACAACTCACCATAGATGGAAGATCTACCAGTTAGATGTCAAGTCAACTTTTCTAAATGGACCCCTTGAAGAAGAGGTCTACATTGAACAACCAGAAGGTTTCATTGTTAAAGGCGAGGAGCACAAGGTATATCGCCTAAAGAAAGCTCTCTATGGGCTGAAACAAGCACCGCGGGCCTGGAATTCATGCATAGATGGCTATCTACATAAGAATGGGTTCATCAAATGCCTGTATGAGCATGCTGTATATGTGAAGAAAGGAGATCAAGGAAAATTTCTTTATATATGTCTTTATGTTGATGATTTGTTGTTCACAGGAAATAATACATCAATGTTTGAAGATTTTAAGAAGATCATGTTCAAAGAATTCGAGATGACAGATTGTGGACTTATGTCCTACTTTCTCGGTATAGATGTTAAGTAGAAAGAAGACGGGATTTTCATATCTCAGAGAAAGTACGCAAAAGAGATCCTCGAAAAATTCAAGATGAAGGATTGCAAGCCTGTAAACACTCCTGTGACAACAAGTGTGAAACTGACAAGGAATGGAGAAGGAGGAGTTATTGAACCTACTCTATACCGAAGCTTGGTTGGGAGCTTAAGGTACCTTACTATCACTAGGCCTGATATTGTTTATGCTATTGGTCTTGTGAGCAGGTATATGGAAGCACCTAAGAATTCTCATTGGCTTGCTGCAAAGAGAATTCTGAGGTATATTAAAAGCTCCATAGAATACGGTCTCTTTTATCCTTATGGTAGAGAAGTCAAATTATTTGGCTACTCTGACAGTGATTGGGGTGGTGACTTTGATGAAAGAAAGAGCACCACAGGTTATGTATTCTTCTTTGGACCGACAGCTTTCTCATGGAGTTCAAAGAAACAGGGTGTGATGGCCCTATCAAGTTGTGAAGTTGAATATATTGCAGCTTCGTCTACTGTGTGTGAAGCATTGTGACTGAGAAATCTACTGAAAGAGTTATATCATCCACAATTAGAATCCACAGATATTTTTGTGGATAACATATCTGCCATAAAACTTTCGAAGAATCCAGTAGAGCATGGACGGAGCAAACATATTGACACTAGATTTCACTTTATTCGAGACCATGCGAAACTGAAGACTGTGAAACTACAATATTGCAGCACTACACAACAAGTGGCAGATATATTCACTAAGGCATTATCTGTTGACAAGTTTGTGAAGTTTCGAGACATGCTTGGTATGAAAGAAATTCAAGTTTAAGGGGGCGTGTTAAAAATAGTAAACTTGACATTTTCTTTACGTGATTTGGTCTTTGCAAAAGTGTATGGTGGAGAAGTAACGTTGATTTCCCACCACCTATTATTTATTTATTTTATTTCTATTTTTTCATATTAAGCATGTAAGGGACTATATAAAGGACCCTCTTGTAAGAAGAATCCAAGCAATTGTGTAGAAGCTAGAAGAGGAGTTTTTGCTCCTTCCATTCTCCATCTTTCTTTTTGTGTGCCTTGTGTTAATCTTTTGTCATTGAGTGCCTTGATTATTTAGTGAAGGAATAACTAGAGCTGTGCTTCTAGTCTGTCCAGTTCCAACAGTTTGAAGGGTGGGAAAAATCGGTATGCAGGCCTCTGTCCAACAAATCCGCAGGTAGGTAGACTGCACAAGGGGGAATACAGATGGTGGAAGGGGGGTCAAACGGTGGATTGGGGTGGTGAAAATTTTACTGGAGAGATGGAAGAACGTGGGGAAGTGGCTGTAAAAAAATGGCGATGATCTGATGGCGGGAGGGGTGAACCAACCTGTTCTTCCACGTTCTGTCCGGCTGCGCACAGTCTGGGACAACAAGGGCGAACAAGGCTTGTGGCAGCCCGATGGCGGCACGGATGGCGGCGGCGAAGGGGGGCTGGACGTCACACCCAGTAGAGATAATACGGCTTGGGAGTCGCTCCCAAAGTTAGGGTTTCACACCCCAGATCTGCAACCTTCACAGCTGCAAGAAGGAGGAAGAAGAAGGAGGATGAAGGGGGCGGCCCTTGGTTGCTCCAAAAAAATACTTCTTCATCATCTTTTCAATTGGAGAGGTTACAACATATAAATACATAACAAACCCTAAACCTAATTAAGACTCAACATGACTTAATTACCCTCAACAACACGTTATGGGGAGAGGGAAGGATAATTAAGGGAGGGGAGAATTCTCCTTTTGTTTTGTCAAGTCAATTGGGGTAGGTGGGGGGACGCCCCTCTCTCCTTGGTCAAGAAAGGCAACCAAGGGAGGTGGACAACTTGGACCACATGTTAAAAATGAGGGAAAGGAGGGGAGGTGGCCCAATTGGGCTCCTTGTGGCTTTGAGGCCCAAATACCCACTTTAGACTCCACATAGAGGAAATGACCCAAGAATGCTCTAGGGCCAGCCCAAAAGGGTTTCCTAGTGGACCTTGTCAACCAATTGAGGCCCAAACCCTTTAAACTAGGTTCGCTTAACCCAAATAAAACCCCAAATGGCTCATAAACGGCCTACAAAACTCCAAATATCAAAGCTATGAGTGGTGTGTCCTCCATCGTCGATCTGGAGCTCTCATGTCCCCACCAATTCTCCCCGGGTGAGAGGAACCCGACCCCGTCGAGTAAAGGGGTCATGTCGCACATCGAAACCATTGGAGCGCTGCCTGTCGAACGGGTGCGGGTGTCCTCTCCTTGCACTAAGTTGTGCGGGTAGGCTCCACTCCTGGTGGTGGACACCTGCTTATCCAGTATATGTGCCGTCTGCGTACGTTGCTTTAGACTTTGGGCTAGAGGTGGATGTTCAAGGGTGGTGTCACTCCAAGGAGGTGGAGAAGGCTCGATCGGCTCACTAGACATCACCACTGGGTCCCGAGGGACTCCCATCTCCGTGACATCGAGGAGAGACTGAACACCAATGACATCTGGCAGACCTACAATAGATGCAGTGGATCCGGCATGATTCAGCAAGCTAGGGGAACCAACACCAATAGTTTGTATCATGACATGGTTGCCCATAGAAAACTCAAGTGGATGTTGGTGCATGTCGGCTGCCTCCTTTAGTGCTTATCGCTGACCTCAATGCAATGCAAGCTCCTAAGGTACTCAAAAATAGACTCAGCAGACTCTTAACACATATGTATGCAGGGGGGATGGTCCTGGACATCCGAATGTGGATTTAGAGTGCATGAGACCTCTATCAACTTGGGAGGACTCTGGAGGACCTGGACATCCTAAAGTGGACCAGTCATGCACGAGCTTCTGAACACTATCAGTATACAGTGGAGGACCCGAACACAAAGGCAAAAATGCATGTAGCACTATCTGTATGACGTGTCTCTTTCTAACTAAGACCCGGTGTGTTGGTGTATGCTAGGCTGGGTTTTGGTCAGACATAGCGGACCTGATGTGGAGCAGGGTAAGATGGTGGGCTTCATGGAGGACTAGGAGGGAGACTTGTAAAGCTAGGGGCCCCCATGTGGAAGGGTCAAAGGATCAAGAAAGATTATGGACCCGGTGGTGTAGCTCCCTTGCGGCCCCGGGTATAGGTCCCCAATGGAGTTCAGCTCTTCATCAACTGAGGGGATTAATGAGGTTGCTAACTCTTTGAGAGGTGTGGGCTTCTTTATGGGAGAGAAGGTGCCATGGGGTGGAGGCTGGTTGAGCTCGTCAGGTAGAGGTAAGAACAACACGAGCTCACTAGTGTATGGACCCATAGCGCAGACAGAAGTAATGGATCCCAAGGATGGGTGGATGAAGCTAATGCATCTGGGTGGATTGGGCCTAAGAGCCAACATGCCGGTCAACTTCATTTGCCAACCTAATCCCTCAAGAAGTCGTCCATGGTGACCACGAAGTAAAGGGATTGGAAGGTGGTGCGAAAAGAGGAGGTGGACACTACTTGTAATGCTGGCTCTATGGAAGGGTAGCAAG
Organism: Amorphophallus konjac; assembly: GCA_022559845.1. NCBI lineage: Eukaryota > Viridiplantae > Streptophyta > Magnoliopsida > Alismatales > Araceae > Amorphophallus > Amorphophallus konjac. The sequence goes on along the minus strand of CM040118.1, from coordinate 251,714,597 downwards.
GAATCAGGACATTTGGAAATAAGCCCTTCTGTAACCAACTAGCTAGGGGCTCCCCAAGGACCAGATGGCCGTCAAGTGGCAGGAACGGCTCAAAATGGGGATCTAAAGATGATTGATGGTGGGTGAATTGTAAGGGTGGGTGTCTGGTGTGGAGCAGGTGCAAGTGGTTGTGAGCGAGGGGAAGGATTCCCCGGCTGGGGTGGGTGAGGCCTTGGGGTAGAAGTGCCCTGTGGCCGTCCCACCGGCTTGGCACCCCGCTGAAATGTAGACGCTTGCCGTAGGGCAGACTCGAACTTTGACTCGAATAGCTCAACCAATAGAGCGACCTAGTAAGTGTGCTCCAGAGTGGTCACGTTGCGGCAAAACAATTCATATTTATAATGAAGCCGCAGACCTTTTCGGAAGCGCAATACGGTCATGGTGCTCTCCTCTCGGACTCCATATCTCAAGAGGTACTCATCGAACTCCCTAATGTACTCAGATACAGACTTGGTCCCCTGAGTATGAGCTCTAGGGCCCACGGGTTGCTGCATTGGCTCAATACAGGCGTCTGCTGGCCCTGGGTTCCCACCCAAAGGAGCTCTCTCAAGGGCGGCGAGACGCGCAACAAAACCGTGGATAGATCGGTCGGAGGCATCCACCATATCCTCCACGGCTTTTTACCTACTCTCGACACGGCCTAGATGTACCCGTCTGTTCTTGTCCAACTCAGCCATCCTATCCATAAGGGTGTGCACAGCTTTGACCAAAGAAGGGTCAGCGGGGACTCGGGCACGGGGGTCGGCCATAGGTGCAGAGGAGTGGAAATCGGTTCCTCGACGAGTGGGCATGCAAGGACTAAAATGCAGGGAAATTTGGAATGCAAAACTAATGCAAGACTACCCTAAACTCAACTTGCTCTGATATCAATTTGATGCGGGACGACACGGGGGAGACACGGGGAAGGGACGCGAAGCCTCAACTATGGGACCGGTACGACTCCCTAGCCTAAATGATGACGCGGTCAGCAACAAGCGCTAAGGGGGAGCAGCCAAGGGCTCGGCTCCAGCGAGGACTCAGGGGCTAAACACGCCACTAACGTGGGGCCATGGCACACAGTCGTCCCTAGCGAGGGAAGTATGGGATTTGCACGGTTGAGGAACTACCAGAGTCACGGGATAGTCGCTCTCACTCGTAGCCCGGAGGGAGACTACGGGACGGGTCCACTCACTCTCACCAGCGGTGATGGAAGATGAGCGAGCTACATTTCCTACTCTTACACACGAGCAGCGGCAGATAAGCGCAAATACGGAATGAGCAAAGTGTAAGAGAGGGAGTGGGAACGCATACCTCCACGCTAGTGCGTGGGGAAGACAACCCGGCCAAGAAATGCGACCCCGGTACAAGAGTTACAAATTGTTACAGAACCAAACGGTTGCCCACTCCTCGCAGGGAGGTAACAGACTACAGTGGGGAGTTCCGGGGTCTGCACACTCGGGTTGGTGGGCAGCACGTCGGAGCTCTTCGGGACGGAGGCGATCTGTTGGTCCGGTCCGGTTCTGTTCAGATCGGCAGGACAGCAAGTGAGTCCGGGACGTCGATCGGTGCCGAAGGAAGCCGGGGTCCCCTGTGGTGCAGTCGTCGTGGTTCTGTCGGGAAGCGACAGCAGCACGTCACAGCGGCCGTCGGTGAGCAGGTCAGCCCCCCTCGAGATGGAACTGAAGCCGCGAACAGTACGCAGTCCAAGTCTGCGCAGGGAGGGTCACGCGACCAGCAGGAAGGTGGTTGTGGCTCTGTGGTTCCCCGGGCACTTCTTCGTGAGGGAATGGGTGTGGACGAAGGCGGGGATGCCCACAGTGAGCTGAGATGATCCGGCACTCGTTCTGTCCTCGTCTGAGACCTGGGCTGCCTCTGGTAGAGATGTGGGTCGGATCTGGCCAGTTGGGGAACAACGAGATAGAGGGCTGGTGCTGGGGTCGTGGAGGCGGTCGGGATGGTGTTTGGGGCTGGGATTTCGTGGGTGGAAGGCTGATAGATGGAGCAAGTCAGGCGAGGGTGCTCAGGGTGGTGGTATGAAGGGGTTCTGGGCGCGGGTGGAAGGTGGAGTGGGGTGGCCTGTCTGCAGATCTGCGCAGGCAGATTGCAGCCAGTCTAATGGAGGCGTTTGGAGGAGGGGCAAACGGGCTTTCTGGAGCTAGGTGCGAACATGGATGATAAGGGGGAGTGAGGTAGACGTGCACACCAATTTTGGTGGCGATCAGAGGTGGTTTGGAGGGTGGGAAAAATTGGTATGCAGGCCTCTGTCCAGCAGATCCGCACGTATGCAGACTGCACAAGGGGGAATATAGATGGTGGAAGAGGGGTCAAACGGTGGATAGGGGTGGTGAAAATTTTACTGGAGAGATGGAAGAACGTGGGGAAGTGGCTGTAAAAAAATGGCGATGATCTGATGGCTGGAGGGGTGAACCAACCTGTTTTTCCACGTTCTGTCCGGCTGCGCACAGTCTGGGACAGCAAGGGCGAACAAGGCTTGTGGCGGCCCGATGGCGGCACGGATGGCGGCGGCGGCGAAGGGGGGCTGGACGTCACACCCAGCAGAGATGATACGGCTTGGGAGTCGCTCCCAAAGATAGGGTTTCACACCCCAGATCTGCAACCTTCACAGCTGCAAGAAGGAGGAAGAGGAGGATGAAGGGGGGCGGCCCTTGCTTGCTCCAAAAAAATACTTCTTCATCATCTTTTCAATTCGAGAGGTTACAACATGTAAATACATGACAAACCCTAAACCTAATTAAGACTCAACATGACTTAATTACCCTCAACAACACGTTATGGGGAGAGGGAAGGATAATTAAGGGAGGGGAGAATTCTCCTTTTGTTTTGTCAAGTCAATTGGGGTAGGTGGGGGGGCGCCCCTCTCTCCTTGGTCAAGAAAGGCAACCAAGGGAGGTGGACAACTTGGACCACATGTTAAAAATGGGGGAAAGGAGGGGAAGTGGCCCAATTGGGCTCCTTGTGGCTTTGAGGCCCAGATACCCACTTTAGACTCCACATAGAGGAAATGACCCAAGAATGCTCTAGGGCCAGCCCAAAAGGGTTTCCTAATGGACCTTGTCAACCAATTGAGGCCCAAACCCTTTAAACTAAGTTCGCTTAACCCAAATAAAACCCCAAATGGCTCATAAACGGCCTACAAAGCTCCAAATATCAAAGCTGTGAGTGGTGTGTCCTCCATCATCGAACCGGAGCTCTCATGTCCCCATTAGGGTCACATTTAGAGATTTTACCTAATTACTCTTCATTAAATATAATTAACAGCTTTCTCCCATCCTAAAGTATTCAATGAAGCTTAATTAACCTTGAATTGACACTAAAATTATCTAATTAGTCAAAAGTCTCAAATTTAAATCACTAATTACACTCTAATTTGGAGATTTATGCTAATTACCCGCTGTGTAATACAATTAACAGCATGCTCCCACCCTAAGTATTCGATGAAGCTTAATTAAGTTTCAATTAACGTTAAACTTACCTAATTAGACAAAAGTTCCAAATTTAAATAACTAATTACACCATTATTTGGGGATTTACTATAATTATATCACGTGTAATATAATTAACAATATGCTCCTACCCTAAAACATTCATTGAAGTTTAATTTAGCTTCAATTGATGCTAAAGTTAACTAATTAGACAAAGCCCCAAATTTAAATCACTAATTACACCCTAATTTGGTGAATTACCATAATTACCCGGCGTGTAATATAATTAACAACATGCTCCCACCCTAAAGCATTCAATGAAGCTTAATTAAGGTTCAATTGACGTTAAACCTACTTAATTAGACAAAAGCCCCAAATTTAAATCACTATTTACACCCTAATTTGGGGATTTACCATAATTTATGTATAAAAACTAATAAAATCTAACATAACTTTACCTACAACAAGAAAACTACCAATTAAAGAAAAAAAATACAGAAACTTACATCTTCCCAAGCTCTAAACAACAACAACGGCGGCGGCAGTTACACACTCTAAACAGCAACAACGGCGGTGGCGGCAAAAGCCCCTCCCAAACTCCCCCCTAAGCTCCTCCACCTCCCCTGGCAGCAACACCCCTCAGATCTGAGATTTGAGGGGTTGTGCGGAACTGAACTCCCCTCTTAAGGGGAGTTCACGTCCGGTATCGCCCGGTTTCGGGTGGTATCGGGCCTAAACGCCTGAAACCGGGTAAAACCAATTTTGGTTTCGCTCGAAACCATAAAAAAAAATATATTTTTAAAATTTCGGACCTGCTACAGTGAGCAGGTTCGGTTCGTACCGGTTCGGTCCGAAATTGATACGTTTCGGCCACCGATACTGCCAATCATGCTGCAACTGTGTATGTTTTGGTCCATTTCGTATTTTGTTTTTGATGTTTGTTTGTGGACTACATTGTGAGGAACTTTTGTTTTTTTGTTTGTTTTCTGTGAGGAATCTCTCCTCCAATTTTGATTGTACTACCTCTGTTTATTTTGAATAAAATTGGTGATATAATCCACATTCTTTCAAAAAGATATACTGCTAAATCAATTTTGTAGACAATTTCTTTCTTTCATGAGTGTACTTTTTTTCAGGTGTATAACTTCATGTATGCATTCCTATGCCTTGTACTCTTCTTAGTTTGAGCCTTTGAGGAGGACAAATCTAATTTATCCACTGTAATGTCTGCTTTGTCCTGTAAATCAAGATTTTCTAGTAATAAAGTAGGGTTTAGAGAACCATATAATTTTTGGTCCAAGTATCTATTAATGCAGATTCTCAAGATTTTGCCGTGAATATTTTGAAGATAAAGATTAAAAGGTTTGTGTGTATGTCTGTTCTCACATGCGGAATTAAGTTCGAAAGATATGGGTGTGTATTTGTAGCTATTTAAGCAGCGTGCGTATTATTAATTCCACGAATTTAAGTTTATCAGATGATTTAAAGTTCGGGTACTAGACATTTCTCCACCGACTACAGTTGGTGTTTATTTGCATTGGCGTAAAGTCCAAATACCCTTGATTAACTGTCAAAGATTCTTTTTTGACCTCTACAATATCCACTGTGATATTGAGAGTTTTATCTAATGGACTCGATCGAAGGGATCGTCCCTTAGAGATATATGTTTGCAGGTGGAAATCGAATATTTAATTCCTTGGATTCATTTTACATAGTACGCGAAACCCCGAGTATATGGTCATGTCATTTGGTTTACATTTCTCCTTCATTCCACCGTTAGGACAGACCATTGGATTTGATATCCAGTCGAGATCATGCGATCCTGTTTACTCTTCGATTTATCAGATTTTGCATTTGGTCGCGATTAGGTCGTGGGATGATGTTTTCGGCTGAGATCGGACCATCGGAATTGCTCTGAGCCATGATTTGACAGTTGGATTTGAATTTGGTCAAAGATCCGACCGTCGAACATACTTGTAACTTCGTATCCTTGTTGGAGTTGTTTACTATTTCAAACCCTTTTTGGGTGTATTTGCGATTTCAAACCCTTTTTGGGTTCCTTTGAGATTTTAAACCTGTAAAGAAGGCAAGGGGTAGTTTAGTCAGTTTAGTCATCTTTCTGGTTGGTTATTTGGTTTGTTATTCTTGGTCCATGAGGTGTGCGCCCTGGGTTGTTACTAGCCAGGGGCATTTCTGTCATGGTTTGTAAGGTGGTTGTTGCCCTAAAACCTAACTTATATAAGTGGGCTGCGGCTGGAGGAAAGGTTAGTAGCTTTCCAAAAAAACCAGCGCAACCCTATTTTGGTTCTTTCTGTGCTTTCTCCTCTTTTTCCTCCCTTGTTCTTCTGCATCCTGGCTGTAACATGGTATCAGAGCTAAAGGAGGTCTGAAACAGGGGCAGAGACGGTACCACTGTGGTCCTTGGTGATCCGCCCTAGGGTTTCTCCCTAGCACAAGCTGGCGGTGGTCTTCTTCTGGAGGTATCCTCATCGGACAACCCTCTCTGGCCTGGGAAAGGTCTGCGGCCCTTCCTCTCTGTCTGGCAGGGACTGCACCCTTCTCCTCCTATTTTTTCCTTCTCCTGTTGTGCTGCAGAACCCTGCCCTTGTGGAGACAGCCGCTGCCTGTCTCCTAGGGTTTTTCAGGTTTTATTCAGCATCAAGAAGAAGGGGGGATTCTCATGGCTAAACAGCACTCCCCATCGGTCTCCAAGTCAACATCCACAGAGGCTGAGGAAGTTTCTGTAGGAAAAAGGGTGTCTGGCCCTATGTCGGGTCATGAACACCATGCCCTGCAGATTACTCCAATCAAGTTGAACAAAACCAATTATGTTGAATGGTCAGCAGCAGCCAAGATGTACCTTGGAGCGAAGCGGAAGACTGGTTATATCAATGGTAAAATTGAGAAACCAGATGAGGATAGTGCTGAGTTTGAAGACTGGGCTGAACAGAATAGTGTTGTGATGACTTGGTTAGTCAACTCTGTTGAAGATGCTCAGAGGAAACTGATTATGCGAAAGGAGACAACTAGAGACATGTGGGTATTCTTAGAAAAGATGTATGGAGAAAAAAAGAATGCTGTTAGGGTCTATCAACTGGAGACTGCCTTGTATGGAGCAAAGCAAGGTACTCTTTCTGTTACAGATTATTTCACTACCCTACAAACACTGTGGGATGAACTCGACTACTATGATGCTGATAAGTGGGATACCCCGGCTGATCACAAAAGGCACTTGAAGTTTGTTCAGAAGGGGAGAGTTCTGAAGTTCCTTGGTGGTTTAAACCCAGAGTGGGAACCACTCCGGGGACAGATTCTCAATGAAACTAGTGCTCTATCTCTAGATGAGGTATATCAAAGGGTGTTGGTTGAAGAGAATCGAAGGGAGGCTATGTTGGTGGACATTCAAACACCAAGTGGCCATGTTCTTCATGACCATTCTGCTCTGACCAGCAATGCTTCTAAGCCTAAGAAGGGTAGTGGTAATAGTCAAGATGATGATGGGAAAGCCAGCAGGAAGTGTAGTCACTGCGGCAGACCTAACCACCTTGTGGATGACTGTTGGGAGCTCTATCCTGATAAGAAGCCTCTCAAGTTCCGTGGTAAGAAGGGCAGCAAACAGGCCAAGGGAAATGCTGCCACTTCCCTGGCTTCTTCCCAGGATGCTGGATCACCCAATGCTCAAGTACCTAACACAAAGGGACTCTCCTCAACTGATATTGCTACCCTTCAAAGGATCCTTTCTCAGCTGGACACCTCTGCTCTGGGTAAGTTCAGTGTTGAGGGAGCTGCACTTAGTGCTACATCTCAACCAACCGATACTTCATGGATCATTGATTCTGGAGCTACTGATCACATGACCGGTAACCCTAGTCTCTTCTCTACCTATTCTCTTTCTTATGGCCAAGAAAATGTGATGGTAGCTGATGGTACTCAAGCCACAATTGCGGGTAAAGGTACCATTAGACTAGATGATCATCTTTCCTTGTCATCTACCTTACATGTTCCTTCCCTTCCGATAAATCTCCTATCTGTTAGCAACCTCACCAAATCCCTTAATTGTTCCATATCCTTCTTTCCAACCCATTGTGTGTTTCAGGATTTGAAGACCAAGCAAACGATTGGGAGTGGTCTTGAGGAGAGGGGCCTTTACAAGCTGAACATCAAAGGGAAGACTGCTCTTCAGTCCAAGAGAACCATCCATAGTTCTGCTCAAATTCAGCAGCTCAAGTTATGGCATTGTCGTCTAGGACATCTTTCTTTCAAGTCTTTGAAACTCTTATTTCCCACATTGTTTAAGTCCATTAAACCAGAGTCATTTCAGTGTCCTATATGCCAGTTGGCAAAACATTGTAGATCCCAATTTTCCACTTCAATAAAAAAGAGCAGTGCTCCTTTTGATTTGATCCATTCTGATGTTTGGGGTCCCTCACCCGTGCGTTCTGTGAATGGCTATCGCTACTTCGTCACATTCATTGATGATTTTTCCTTGTGCACTTGGGTGTATCTCTTGACGTCGAGAGAGGAAGTGCCTAGAGCAGTTCAGATTTTTTCCAATATGGTGTTGACACAATTTGAGAAAAAAATTAAGACGTTCAGATCTGATAATGCAAAAGAATACTTCACGAAAAATCTGAATGTGTTCATGCAAGATGAAGGGATGGTTCATGAATCCTCTTGCCCGTATACTCCACAACAAAATGGAGTGGCGGAGAGAAAGAATCGGCACCTAATGGAGACTGCTCGGGCATTCCTGTTTCAGCACAAGATTTCCAAACAGTACTGGGCAGATGCTGTCCTCACAGCAGCATATGTCATTAATAGGATGCCATCCAGAGCCCTAGGGTTTCATATTCCTGTGACTATCTTACGCCCAGATCACCCAATTTTTCCTTTGACTCCGCGGGTATTTGGGTGCTTGTGTTTTATCCATGTCTTGGGTCCAGGTCATTCTAAACTTGACCCCAAAGCTGTTAGGGGAGTTTTTCTTGGTTATTCCCCCACTCAGAAAGGGTATAAGTGTGTTGACCCCAAGACAGGGAAGATCTACTATCAAAGAGATGTTACCTGTTTTGAGTCACAGTCATACTTCTCCTCGGATCTGTCTGAGGGGGAGATTACAGTGGATCCCTACCTGATTCCTTGTCATATTTCTGCTGACACCTTAGGTTCCCCGCCCTCTTCGGTTCTAGATGTTCAAGATACCAATGCCAAGACTGCTGAAGAAACCAACTCTAAGGAGAAGAGCAGATTTGGAAAGGTCTACTCTAGAAGACAAAAAGAGGAGATTGAACAGCCCCAAGAAAAGACCCTTGCTGAGGACCACTCTCATGAGGATGCTGGGTCCTCATCTCATGTTGTTCCTGAAATAGAAAATCAGGTTTCTCTCATTGATCTTGATCAGCCTATTGCTTGTAGGAAAGGTGTGAGAGAGTGCACCAAGCACCCAATTTCCAAATACTTGTGCTATTCTAAAATCTCGTCATCATACCAGACCTACCTTTCATCTATTTCCAGCACCACTGTGCCTTCATCTTTTTCAGAAGCTGTGAAGAGTCTAAGGTGGGTTAAGGCAATGGAAGAAGAATTGGAGGCCTTAAGGAAGAATGGTACATGGGATTTGGTTGATCTACCTTCAGGGAAGAAGCCAGTGGGCTCTAAATGGGTATATACCATAAAGTTCAAGTCTGATGGAACCGTGGAAAGATACAAGGCAAGGTTAGTTGCCAAAGGGTTTACACAGACCTATGGCATCGATTACCAGGAAACTTTTGTTCCGGTTGCCAAGTTATCCTCTGTTCGGGTTCTGATGTCACTTGCTGTCCACCATGACTGGGAGTTGCACCAGTTAGATGTAAAGAATGCGTTCCTTAATGGGGAATTAACAGAAGAGGTGTACATGCAGCCGCCCCCAGGTTTGACTACAGATGGGAAAGTTTGTAGGCTTAAAAGGGCACTGTATGGCCTAAAACAGTTCCCTAGAGCATGGTTTGAAAGGCTAAGGACAGCTATGCTAAAGATGGGCTTTAAACAAGGAAATGGTGACCATACTCTCTTTGTGAAGTGGAAGGGTGAACAGGTTGTTATCCTTCTTGTATATGTGGACGATATGGTGGTTACGGGTAATGATCCTGTTGCCATCCAACAGTTGAAAGATAATCTAGCAAAGGAATTTGAGATTAAAGATCTTGGTCCCTTGAAATATTTTCTTGGGATTGAAGTGGCAAGATCTCACGGCAGCATTCTTATATCACAAAGGAAGTATGCCCTTGATTTGCTGAAAGAGACTGGGAAAATGGGAAGTAAAGCCGCTGATACTCCAATTGAAATGAACCACAAGCTGAGTATTCTTGATGGAGAAGTGCTCTCAGAGGCTGAAAAAGGCAGGTATCAAAAAATGGTTGGAAAACTTATATACCTGTCCTTGACTAGGCCGGATATTACATATGCAACCAATGTGGTCAGCCAATTCATGCATGCTCCCAGAACTAAGCACATGCAAGCTGTTGACCGGATCTTGAGATATATCAAAACCTATCCAGGAAAAGGTCTGCTATTTAGCAAGAAAGGTCAGCTATGTTTGGAAGGGTTTACTGATGCTGACTAGGCTGGATCACCAGATGATCGGAGGTCAACATCTGGGTATTGTATTTACTTGGGTGGAAACCTTGTTACCTGGAGGAGCAAAAAACAATCTGTTTGTGCGAGGTCAAGTGCAGAGGCTGAATACAGAGCCATGGCACAAGCTGTAACAGAGTTGTTGTGGGTGAAGATTCTTCTAGCAGACATTGGAGTCAAGGCAGTGCTTCCCTTGAAGCTCTACTACGACAACAAGGCAGCAATTAGCATTGCTAACAATCCTGTTCAACATGATCGTACAAAACACATAGAGTTGGATAGGCACTTCATCCGGGAGAAGTTGGACTCAGGGGAGTTGTGCCTCCCCTATGTCCGGTCTGCTGATCAAGTTGCTGATGTTCTTACTAAGAGTTTGTCAAGAGATGATTTCAGAAAAATGCTAAGCAAGCTGAACATGTTAGATGTCTATGCTCAGCTTGAGGGGGAGTGTAAAGAAGGCAAGGGGTAGTTTAGTCAGTTTAGTCATCTTTCTGGTTGGTTATTTGGTTTGTTATTCTTGGTCCATGAGGTGTGCGCCCTGGGTTGTTACTAGCCAGGGGCATTTCTGTCATGGTTTGTAAGGTGGTTGTTGCCCTAAAACCTAACTTATATAAGTGGGCTGCGGCTGGAGGAAAGGTTAGTAGCTTTCCAAAAAAACCAGCGCAACCCTATTTTGGTTCTTTCGGTGCTTTCTCCTCTTTTTCCTCCCTTGTTCTTCTACATCCTGGCTGTAACAAAACCCTTTCTAGGTTATTTGAGATTTCGAACCCTTTCTGAGTTTATTTGTAATTTTATTTTTTTTTGATTTATTTGAGATTTCGAACCCTTTCTGAGTTTATTTGCAATCTCAAACTCTTTTGGGTTTGTTTGGAATTTTTCCTTGAGTAGAGGTTTGCTTACAACTTCTGAAAAAATTCAAGGGTATTTATATAATTTTAGATAAACCAGGGATATTTTTGTAATACTTGAATTGAACAAGTGTTTTTTGTGTAATTTTATCATAAGGCATAAGTCCCTCTTTGGTGGAGACGCACCAGGCAAGAACACTTAGGAGATTGCTTCTCCTTGAGTTCCCATGGACTGCGATTCATCTCCATGCATCCATCAGCGCACCGCCACGGATCGACCTGTGTGGTCAGGTCGCGGAAGTCAAAGGGGCAACGCTCCTTGCGGGAGCCCCCTAGAAGAAAAATTTCAGTGTGCTCCCTCTCCAAGAAATGGCACAAGGGGTATTTCTATAATTTTAGAAATTACAAAATTTTCTCAAGTAATTCACATGGCCCGGGGGGGGGGGGGATTTGCCAAAGTGCCATCACAAGTGTGTTTTTGCAACATACCCTAAGCACAAAACCACAAACTTGTTGCCCGGGGTTGTACGTTCGGTGTCTTCTTCTTCTTTTTGTTATGCTTCTTCTTGTTTTATTGGACCCTTGGGGGGGGGGGCTTTTATAAGGCTTCGGATGAGGGGGGTCTACCCAGACTGGGTAGCCCCTTGGGGGTTCTACCCGGACCAGGTGGACCCGAAAGGGGGGTTCTACCTGGTCCCACCTGATCGGGAGAGAGAGGGAGAGGGGCGTGGTCCACCTATTTTTCATTTTTCATTTTTTGATTTTTTTTGTTGTGTTCTTATCACGTGGAGGAGAAGACGACGTCTCTGGGGTTGCTTTGTGCTCTGCCTTTAGCGCTACTCGTGTCGGGATTGCTTCCGCTCTTCGCGTGACTACTCCGTAAGTGCCACGGAGTATCCTTATGATCGCCTGCTTACTGCAAGACCTCATTGCTTCATGCCGTCATTACAGTAGGACGCTTGGGACCCTTATGTGACTCGGGTATCGTAACGGCCTCGAGTTTGTGCTGTTCTTGGCCTTCATGGGATTAACTCCCCTTTCGTTTATCTCAATTATTTTGAGAAAATAAATGGGTGCAACAATGTCCTAGTAACTTTTAGAATATATTTGTTCCATCTAGTCCCATGTAATTTTATTTTGGTGAAGAAAAATTAAAACTATTTTCTTGTCCATATTATTCATTTATACGCAAATTTGACCCTTGATATAATTTGTAGATCTTGTAGTGACATGCTCTATCACTGTGGCTTGTATTAGTGATCTTCTGAACATTGTTTGCTGCGTAGTGCCATCTTTATCTTCTGCCTGCTTATATTTTCTTATTCTTTATTTGTTTATGTTGGCAATGATTTTTGTCTACCTACATGTAAGGTGAATTATTGCTTAAGCTCACCACTATAGAAAGGGGTGAACCACCTGTCCTGGTTGGAGTGCCGCCAGGATGGAAACAACAGCCCTCCAACAGCAACAGGCAGACCTCCCCGGGGTGGCCCATACCTCCCCGGGGTGAAATACCTACGGAGACTTGCCTGGGGTGGGGCCAGACCTCCCCGGGGTGAAGCAGTCACCCGGCCTGTCCACAGCCTCCCGTCCGGGGTGTCGCAACAGAAGAAAACCGCCTGAAGACCTGCCCGGGGTGAGGCTCAGACCTCTACCGCGGCAGCAAGCAAGAGGAGGAGGGACCTCCCCGGGGTGACAAGCCTCTGGGGTGTGGTCACCCCACTTCCCCCCCGGTTTCGGTCACCTCCTTCGCCTTTGATGAGCTTAAGAGAATCCTCACCCCCCTCTCTTATTTAATATGCAGCAGAAAATGGGCCAGCAGGGAGAAAAAAGACTTGTTCAGGGTCGAGCCAACCCGTACGGGGTCGTCCGACCCCGGACAGGTCCGCGCGTAGGTGGGGCACCTGCCCGGGGTCGCGCGGCCCCCGAGGCAGATCTCCCCGGGGTCAAATGACCCCGGGAGGGCCTGCCCGGGGTCAGCAGGACCTGCCCGGGGTCATTTGACCCCGGACGGGTGCGGGGACCTCCCACCCTAGGCCGGTCTCTCTCCCGCGCACGGAAACCAAAAAAAAGAAAAAAGGGGGGAAAATGACTTCCCCGGGGTCATTTTCACCCCGTTTAACCCGTACGGGTTCAAACACCCTCCCGTTTAACCCGTACGGGTCCAAACACCTCCGGGTGGCCCCCTACTTCTATAAATAGACCCCCAAGGGTCCATTCACAAGGGGACTCGCGATCTGCAACCTACGGAGCACACTTGGAGCCTCCAGTATTTCAGAGTTTGTTCGTTGTTTTGACCCGTGAGGGGTAAGCCCCCGGGTCTTATGTATATGCCCCTATGGGGTATTTTTGTGATTATGCCCCTCAGTGGGCCATGTTTATAACTTTCTGCGTCCTGGGGTCACTAAATTAAGTAATTCCACCCATATATCGGGAGAATTACGAAAATGTCCTCCCCGGGTCCGCGAGAAACAAAAGTCATGTTATTTGCAGTTATATCCTGCAACTCCTTGTAATTGGGGCTACGCCCCTACTTCCCGCGTTAGTGCGGATTCTTGTACAGTCGACAATTCGCCGACAATCCTTGTACCCAATTGGGCCATAAATGAAGTTGTGTATTTCACAAATCTCTCATGTACATCAATCGGGGAAAATTACAAGAAAACCCCTCGACTTTCAAAAATTGCGTATATATCTCTCCTTTGGCCAAGTTGACATGTGTGAACCTTCTACGAAGCCCCTCGTCATTCTTTTGGTCTGAAAACGTTGTCAACCTTGTCTGACACTCAGGTGCCACCTCAACTCAGGTCCATGTAGGGTTTGGTGAAATTATCAAAATACCCCTGTGATCTAGAAATGGTCTAGTCGCCCCCTAAAATCCTTCATAAATGGCCTCAGCGCCTTGAAAGGTAGGAACCTTACCCTATTTTTCATTCTAGCCCAGAAATTTCAGAAAGTTGGTCTGGAAAAATTACCAAAATACCCCTGGGAAGGTAAAATTACCAAAATACCATCGGGGTCCAGAAAATTTTCCTCCACTTCAAAAATGTCTACGGCTTTCGCATATTTGCATTCATACTCTTAAATGTTAGGGTTTTGCCCAGACATGAGAGGCCTCAGTTTGAAACCCTAGCTCAGTTATTCTGTTGGTCGGTGATAAGCGAGTGGACATTGTGAGCCCCCTCCCCAAATGAGTTTGCCCTCAACATCAGAACCTCTATAGAAGACTTTAGGATTTCCTTGACAGTTAAACAAAGGTGTTCGGACATTAGGCCGATGTAAATCAACACTGACTGCGGTCAGTGGGGAGAGGTCTAACACTCGAACCCAAATCGTCTGATCCTATGCGTACCCACGGGATAAACCTCTACACATAGAGGGAATGTCTCTTTTCAAAAAGGACACCTAAACATTTTATTTGTCTATGAAAAATTCCGTGGTCCATAGACTGGCACGCCCGGTGGGACCTTTCCTGCCTTTCTTCTTTCTGTCCAAGAAAGTCTCCAAAACATTCTTCAAGGTTCTGATTGCCCCTCTTCCTCTTACAGGACGGGAAGAGGAGGGCACATCTTTTTGCTCATCTGAGAGCTCTTCGTGTACTTGCACGCTTCTTCATTCGTGCTACGCACCACCACCACCAACTGCAACAGCAGCGATGGCCGCCGTCACCTACGGCCCCCAGATCGTCGCCAACCATGCCAGGTTCGGATACCTGGCGACCCTGCTCGTCTCCGGCGACTTTCCTGCGGTCGTCGGCTCGCCCTTTTTCCTTGGCGTTGTTGTGCCCCCTGTGCCTTGATGATGTTATATAGTTTTGATGATAGCAACCACTAATGAATCATGTAAGATTAGAACTAGTAAATGTTCTGCATGCTTCATCGTTCTTCATACTTCAACATATATACTTCATGCATGAAGAGGAAAGGGGGTGTGCGTTAACACAGTATGGGCATTGCATTGATGCAGCTATACGGTGCATTGTCTGTTCTCTGCATCAGGTCTATTCTAGTTCGTGCATAGCTTGCATTGGTGCATTAATTATAGTTGCACGCCACATAGTCAGTGCATTGACCATCTCTTGCATATCACTGATCGATGCGTGTTTGCATGTGTTAGCCATAGTCAGTGCACTCGTTTGTTTCATGCGTACACTAAGTCTGCACTCGGTTGGTTTGATGACTGAGCAAGTCTATACATCCGTTAGCTCAGCTCGTGGCTTAGTCAGTGCATCCGTGTTCATTGTGCATGTGTGCATCTTTCTCATCAAAGTCTGTACAACCTGTGTTGACACTAGCAATTAAGTTCGTGCACTAATTCATAAGTTTGTACAACCGTTGCTGGCACGAGCATTTAAGTTCATGCATCATCACACCAGCAAGTCTGTACATCGCTGTCGCATGCACACTGAGTCTATACACTCTTTACCATGCATTCAAAGTCTGTACATTCTGCCGCATACATACGTAAGGTAGTGTCATGCACTCAAAGTCCACACGTGCACACACATAGTTTGTGCATCATGCATTCATGCTTAAACTCTAGGCATAGCAAGTCTGCACATTGTTTGTACATTGCACGCAGAGTCTGCACACTCGTTGATGGCATGTCCGAGCATTCATCTTCAAGTCTGTACATCGTCTTGTACATTGCACACAAAGTCTATATATTCTCTGGTGGCATGTCCGTGCATTCACCTTCATTGTACATACTTTCTAATATGCATACTGCATTATGTGCATCAAGTATGTACAGGCTTAGATCAAATCTCGAACCAACTCTGTGCTCTAACCTTTGCAGGATATCTGCTCGAAGAAATTAAGAAGGGCACGTGATCCAAGAATGAAGGATGTGCCAGGATCGTGACACGTGTAACGCAGTGAGCTGAAATGCTGCCACGTGGTCAAGGCGCTCTGGGCGGGAATTGTGGAGGACACACGCCCACCTCTCTGATGCTATAAATAGAAGACTTCTCTATCTGGAGAAATTGATCGTGCAAGAAGATCTGTGTGTGCTATTGAGAACAGAAGAAAAAGAGAGAGTGCAGCAGAGAAGAAAAGAAACGATCCAGAGAGAAGAGAAAAAGATAGTTGAGTGAGAGGAGTCTGAGAGACTTTCTCTGAATGATTGTTCATCAGTTTCTTGGTTCAGATACTAGAACTGAGATTGCTCATTGTGAGCTACATTCCATTTGAGGTATCTTGTTTTTCGTTTGTTTCTATTTTGTTTTCTGAAACCTTGTTTTCAAGCTGTTAGTCAGCAGAGCTAAGCTGTATTGCTCAGCGGGCAGAGGAGGATTCCTCTGGACGGGTTAAGCTGTAGTCCCCAGCGGTTGGCAAAGCTGTAATGCCCAGCGGTCAAGCTGTTAGTCAGCGGTTGTAGGCAAGCTGTGAGGCCCAGCAGTTGAAGCTGTGAATCAGCGGTTGAAGCCACATTCCAGGTTGGAGTGTGGGGTGGACGTAGATCTCGGGTTTGAGATCGAACCGCCTTAAAAACTTCCTGTCTCCTGTGTGATTGCCGTGCGAATTGTTGTGCATCATGATCATTTCCATTATACGCTGTAGATGCATGCTTAGGTCCGTTTAAGTTCAGATCTGCTATAGTTGGATTTCTGTGACTGCTCTCTCTTACATTTCTGCCGTCCAGCAGCAGTTTGTTTTATTTCCGCACTAGAAACTGTTGCAGTAGATTTTATTGGGTGACTGATCTATTCACCGCCCTCTAGATCGTTCATAGACCTTCATCACTTAGTATCAGAACGTTGTTTCTGATCCATCACTTGGTATCAGAGCCTAACTCTTTTTTAGGGACTAACATCCTAAAGAGGAACGACCATGAACGCTAAGGGAATGACAGCAGAAGGACATTCAACCTCCAAGCCTCCGTACTTCGATGGCTCTAACTACGCCTACTGGAAGAACAGAATGCAGGTCTTTCTGAGAGCGAATGTCACGCCCCGAGCGCGGAAGGAACTCAGAGACGCGTGACGAGTTTATATCGATCATGTCAATCAGAGCGTTAGTGTATTCAACACAAAGACAGAGTGCGCAAAAGTAAAGATAACTCAATCCTTTATTCAATCACAACCTCAAAAGTACTTCTATTACAATCCACTTAATGAAAGTGCTAAGACTCAATAAAGGGAAAAGTACAACGATTGACTCAAAATATAGAAAGATAAGACTAGTAGACGTTTGGGTAGACGGTTAGCACTAATCTCTTCACTCTTGACCTTCCCCATCCGATTGAGTCTCGTCATCGGACTTACCTGAAAAATAGGGGAAAACACTGAATGAGCGAACGCTCAGTAGGAATTATATCTCAAGAGCTAGCTTGCTTTAAGTAAATTACATGTTACATGAATGCAATAAAGTTATGCATGTTTGCGTAAAACGACAAGAGAGAGAGAGAGAGTATAACAAGAGATAATTTAGTGAACTAGCATGTCTTTCAAGAACTTATATCAATAAATGTCAAGATATTCAAGCAAGTATATTCATCAGGTCATGTCGGAAATTGGCTATCACGTTTCAAGCAAGTATATAAATACCCTTTCCGGGTCACGCAAGTCATGTCATGTCAAGTCGAGTATGAGATTTGTGGAATGTCTAATCAAGCTAGTCATGTACTTCGGTACAATGCCATACCGTGATCATTACAACTCCCATGGGCACTAGTACTTTCGGGTGCTCCTCCCAAGACCAGATCGGGTCCTATATGCGCAGGCATTGATCATGTATTTTTCGACATCCACTAAAGTTATAGCCAATATGGAGTTTCAAGGAATAAACTTGTATAACTTTAAGGTAGATCTTTGAGGAATAGCATTTCAAGAATTTGAACATGTTGGATAACGACGATAGTAACGGTATAATCACGATTAACGATAAAATTAGGTGGAATCGGCTCCCTAACTCGGGTGCCATGACGATAGGAATAAGCGCCCACATGAACATGGTCGCTCGTTCTTGTACATGATAAGGTAGATAGAATTAGTGTACACAAGTACGGCACACTGTTCTTAAAGGATATGGATGGTATGGATTACCCATTCCATTATTTCAAGAATATTCTCATGACATACAAACAGCATGTCGTAAGGGCCGGTATACCATGTTTCTTTAGAGTGACATGGCACTTAAGAAGTGTCATGGGTTTTAAGGGTACAACCAGCTTGGCTGCTTTGAGGGAATCCAAAGCTAGCGGAGTCTTACGGAGGTCTCTATGATAAAGTCACCGGTCCAAAGGAACGGAATGTCCCATGGAGAGTTCGTCTATCACCGAGAAATAGTGGGTAATCGATTAAACAACGTGAAACATGGGACTATATTCGCGGAATGGAACATAGTGCCTATACACATAACCCCTTGTCAAGGGTTACTGAAAAACCACGAAAATCAGGAAGTCAGAACTATCAGTCAATTGACGCCTGACCTTGAGTCTTCATTTTTATAATTGACGCCCTTGTTTGGGTCGTCATTTCAATAAATGACGACTGTCAATTCAGTCGTTTCAACCAGATTTCTATAAATAAATTCCGTAAATATTCTAAATTTCGGTTGTTTATGTAAATGGCGACTTAGCTCAAGTCTTCAATTAAACAGCGCCCTAGTCAGGGGCGTCATATATTAAAAACAATGACAGGGTTCACGTCGTCAATTCCAATATCCAGGAAAGATATATCAAAATTTCACGTTTTATCACTAAGTCGCGCCCATGTATACGGGCGTCCATTTAAACGACGACCTAAGCAAGGTCGCTATTTCTTTGTCATACGATTTGCACCGGGTAGGTACAATCACAAACACATGATTTTTGGAGTATGTCTGATTAAGACTCTAAAGGTATGAACAAATAGAGGAAAATATCAGGAATTTATGGACATGATTATGCATTAGTATATAGGTTCATAGTTATTAAGTTTTGAACATGTGGTATTTATTAAATAACTAGCAAATTGACGATTGTTACACGGTCGTCGGTTTAAAATGACGCCCTGGTGTGGGTCGTCAATTTCATTCATGCAGTAAACAGAGAAACTTCATTCTGGAAAACGAAATCTGTAACTACTGAAGACATATATAGACCTATATGCATGTATTAACTTGGTAACTATAGAATTTTGCTAAATCTTGAGAAAACCTACCTTGGTTGGGTGGTTTGGTTGATAGACGCTGAAGAACGGTGAAGAAAATAACTGTGAACGATACTCTGTTTCAAACAGAGTTTCCGGAAGCAACTCTTTAGCCAAAGCAATAGCAGCACCCCTCGGAAGATGCAGTAGGATGATGAGGGTGATAATCGCTTCAGCAACGCAGTGGGAACAAGGAAGAAGGAGATGATTCTTCTACGTTCCCGGCAGGAAGATGATGGTAAGAGCAACAATTGCAGCAGCTCCTTTGGTCCAGATTAGAACAGCAGGAGCCTCCCACGAACAACCAAAACCTTCAGACGAAGAAGCAGAAGACAGCTTCCTCCCTTCAAGGTATTGACAGCAAGAGGAAGATGCTGATGAAGAACTGCTATGCAGCAGCAGAGCGAAGAGGAACTTCAAGGCAGAAGAGCAGCAGCAGCAGGACGTCTTTGGCAATTAGTATTAACGTGAGTTCGATGGAAAGGGGATGCGTATTTATAGGATTTTGGAGACTCTATAGGGTTGGAGTTTGATGGGAATTGAAACTTCCTTCTTAGAGTCCTTATTAACTTAGACATCCCACGTATTGATCCTTTCCTCAATCAAGCTTACCCAGGATAACATCTCAGTTCGAACCGAACACTAACAGGTTTAGTTTGAAAATGACGCCTAAGGTTGGGGCGTTAATTAAAAATGACGTCCGTCAAAGGGTCTTCAATTTATAAAATGGCGCCCGCCAAGGGGGCGTTACTTACTATTACATTTTCTTGCGTTACTGCAATATGAAATTTGACGCCCATACATAGTGGCGTCACTTCTGAAACTGACGCCTAGGATAGAGGCGTTATTTTAAAAATTGGCACCTTCTTAGGGGTCTTCAATTAAATGACGACCTAGATGGAGGCGTCTTTTAATTTGGCTCGTTTTTGATGTGTATATGGGTGATGGGTTTAATCATATAGCGTATAACTTGATTATTTCATTTTTGAATATAGTCATTCTTGATTATTTATTCGGGGTCTTACAGCGAAAGACTACGAGATCTGGCGAGTAGTGAGCAAGGGACCATTTGAACTGCACGAGAATGAAGAGGTTTGGACGAGAGAGGAAATCAGAAAATCTACTTTGAACTGGAGTGCCATCAACGCTATCCAGTGCGCACTTCATCCTACTGAATTCTCCAGAGTGTCATCGTGCAAAACCGCCAAGGAAATGTGGGATACACTGGAGGTTATCTACGAAGGGACATCACAGGTGAGAGAGACCAAGGCGAACATGTTGGTCTTTGAATATGAAGCATTCCGGATGAAACCTGGTGAGACTGTGACTGAGATGTATGCTCGTTTGACTATCATAACTAATGGTCTGAGGAATTTGGGAAAGACCTATTCAGACTACGAGATTGTAAGGAAGATCTTGCGGTCTCTGACTCCTGTTTGGCACACAAAGGCAACAGTGATCGAGGAGTCAATAGATCTTCAGACGATGAAAGTTGACGAGCTAATAGGTTCTCTAATGGCATATGAGATGAACCTTCCTAAAACTGATGAGCTCGAGAATAAGAAGAAACCAATCGCGCTGAAGGCTAGTTCTAGTAGAACTAGCAGATCAAGCCACAGTGGATCATCAAGCGAGCAGAGCAATCTATCTGGGTCAGAAATAGATGGAGACCAACTGGCCATGCTGACCAGAGAATTCAGGCGATTTCTGAGAAAAGAAGGCAGAAATTTCGGTCGAAAATAATTCAGCGGCCGGCGACACAACATGTATAGGTCTAACCCAGCGAAGAAACCTGACACTAATGTCTGCTATCATTGCAGGAAGGCTGGGCATATGAAGGCAGATTGTCCAGAGCTCCAGAAGCTGAAAGAAAAGTCCAAGAAAAGAGGTCCCAGAGGAAAAGCAATGGTGAGCACATGGAGCGACGAGTTCGAGGGCAATTTGAGCAGTACATCAGAAAGTGAAGACGAAGAAAAGCCCATCTGCCTGATGGCCAAGAATGATGAAAAGGAGGAAGAAGACTCCGATGAGGTATCCTCTCCCTTTGAGCACTATACAATTTCTGATTGGGAGGATGCTTACGGAGACTTGCTAGATAAAGTAGATGATATTAAAAAGGAGAACATGCATTTGAAGAAGAAAGTAAACTCCATTTTGAATAATAAAACCATGTCTGATAAAATATCCTGTCTGCAATCAGAAAATGACAATTTAAAAATTTCATGTGCTGAGTTTGATGATTTGAAGCATGCTTTAACAGATACTAGAAAGGAAAATGAATTGTTAAAGAATGTTAATGATGATTTGAAGCTGAGAGTTCAAATGTTTGAAAATGAATTAAAAATTTCAAATGAGAAATATGAAGCTGTCTTGTGTGTGAATTATGAATTAAAGAAAACAATTGAAAATTTAGAGAAAGAAAATGCTGACAAAAGGAAAATAATAGAAAGTATGACCCAAGGCACAGACAATCTCAATGCTTTGTTAGGGTCAAAGGTGAACTTCAGAAAAGAAGGTCTTGGATTCAACTCAACTGCCACTAAAAGCCTTGCCATGAAAATCATATCATTTGTGACAGAGAAAAAGAAGGGACCTCTCATAAAAATGGCAAGTGAAAATTCTGTTTCAAAAACTGTTAGTTCGAAAATGTCCAGTGCCAAGGACAAGGGTAAACAGAAGGTTGGTGAGCCCAGCAGATCTTGCCCTTCACCCAAATGTGAGTCTCAGGTTCGGGGTCAGCCTCCAAGCAAGTCTAAACCCCAGGGCAAAGCCACCAAGTCTCCACCATCATCACCTGACCAGAAGAAGACCCAACATAAACATGTACAGAAGTCTAGTTGGTCAACAATGCAGGGGAGACATAATGCTGCATGGGGCCAGAACAGCTACAATCACCAGCCCAAGGTCCAGACCTATTACACCTATCCTCAGAAACAGGTCCAACCATTCTATAGGTCTGGATGGAATCAGGTCCAAGGGAGGTCTAGATATCAACCTTTTCTCACTCATTGGCATAGACCTCAATTTGCTAGATGGGTTGGTCAGCCTAGGACTGCAGCGGGCCGCAATTATCTGAGGACCTATCTGTCTGGGCACTGGCACAAGAACAATTATGCCACTAATAAAGGAGCAAGAATTCAACAAAAATCAAAGCACCAAAAGAAGAAAGTTCAATCAGTCGGTGCTGAGAAAAAGAAAGATGATGAACAGAATGTCAGAAATTCCACTAAGCCAACCATGTTAAAACAAATGTGGATTCCTAAACAATTACTGTCTTGTTTCAATTGCTCTGTTTCTGCTTCGGAGCCCAAACAGTTTTAGGTTCCAAAATTCTCTACCTGATTGTGATTGCAGGTATGCCTGGCAGCCAGAAGCAATATATGATATCTTGATAGTGACTGCTCCAGGCATATGACAGGAGACAAGAGCAAATTTTACATGCTGACTGAGAAGAATGGAGGTCTTGTCACCTTTGGAGGAAATACAAAGGGTAAAATCATCGGGTCAGGTAAGGTAGGTAAGTGTACTACCTGTTGCATTGAAGAAGTACTGTTGGTTGATGGACTTGCACATATTATCTCTGTAGTCGATGCATAGTCGGGCATATAGTCGACGGATGGTTGCGCATGTAGTCAATCAATTACATTGTATAGACTTTATGTTGAAGCATGCTCTACACATAGTCGATGCACCCAATGTGTTAACTGCATGATAGGTCGAATCATTACATAGTTTAGAAATGCATATTGTTGTCAGGGGGAGGTTTGCATTATCAGAACTAAGTTCAACCCCTTCACAGAATGGATAACAGTCTAGTGATTGGTTCATTATCGTGAGCTGAAATTATTACAACCCTTCTGTTATAAGAATCACATGTGCTTACTGATTGAAACTAAGGTTTAACTTTAATAGACTGTAAAGTTTAAAAGACTGTCTTCTGAAAATAAGATGATAGAAAGCATTTATAGCTCTTAACCTCTATCTCATGATTATGATAGAACAAGTCCTCACAGTACCTGAACATGATAGATTTAGTGTTGGTTAAGGTTTGAAAACCAAAAATTCTGTATTGTTCTTAAACAAGTCACTCCCAAAATCATAAGGGCAGCTAAAATTAAGATCTTCAAAGAAAAAGGAAGTGAACAGTGGCAGATCAATGACTGAGTTTCACTGAGAAACTGAGGTCTCCATCAAAGAAATGGAGAATACCTTGAGTCAAGAAGTGACTCAGATTATCTCTGTTCCATTAGTCGAATCTACCAGGGAGATTTCACTGAGTAACTAGGGGTATTGGCCTCTGATCAAGGTATACCCTTAACGTCAAAGGTGCAAATTATTCATGTAGTTTTGATCAGAAATAGATATAGTAGTTTATGCTTAGTAACTGGGGGTATCAGCCTCTGATCAAGGTATACACCTAATGTCAACGGCATAAATGATACTTATCTGTTCAATGAGTTCATGTTTCAGAAGTTTGTGAATGAATTTGCTGTAACCCTTGCAAACAAATATCATTGAGTGTCAATTGTTTATTCTCAATACAAATTCAGGTGACTTTCCTTGCTTTTCACTTTCTCTGAAGTAACTAGGGTATTGTATCGACCTAGACTATTATGGTCATGTGACTTAAGTTCATTGCTATAACTGAAGCATATGATCCTATCTCAGAAAGCCAGTTCTTTCTCCTCACCTTCTATCACTGTTAAACCTAATTGGCATCAAGAAAGCCATTGCTCGATTCATATATTTTAAGGATTGCGTCATAATGTGCTCACATTCTGAACTGCCACATAGAACGTTGCTCCTGTCTTTCCTCCTTATTTGCTGATGGCAAAGGGGGAGAATGTGCAGGGGGAAATGGGAGATGGGATAGGAGTCTCATTTAGTGCATACGTCTATCAGTGCATAAGTCTGTACATCTATTAGTGCATAAGTCTGTGCATGCATGAACTGATCTCATGGCATCTATTCATTGTGTTGCCATCATCAAAAAGGGGGAGATTGTTGTGCCCCCTGTGCCTTGATGATATTATATAATTTTGATGATAGCAACCACTAATGAATCATGTAAGATTAGAACTAGTAAATGTTCTGCATGCTTCATCGTTCTTCATACTTCAGCATATATACTTCATGCATGAAGAGGAAAGGGGGTGTGCGTTAACACAGTATGGGCATTGCATTGACGCAGCTATACGGTGCATTGTCTGTTCTCTGCATCAGGTCTATTCTAGTTCGTGCATAGCTTGCATTGGTGCATTAATTATAGTTGCACGCCACATAGTCAGTGCATTGACCATCTCTTGCATATCACTGATCGATGCG
The DNA here is from genome assembly GCA_022559845.1 of Amorphophallus konjac. Classification (NCBI taxonomy): domain Eukaryota; kingdom Viridiplantae; phylum Streptophyta; class Magnoliopsida; order Alismatales; family Araceae; genus Amorphophallus; species Amorphophallus konjac. The sequence goes on along the minus strand of CM040118.1, from coordinate 251,690,217 downwards.
TGTTTGCATGTGTTAGCCATAGTCAGTGCACTCGTTTGTTTCATGCGTACACTAAGTCTGCACTCGGTTGGTTTGATGACTGAGCAAGTCTATACATCCGTTAGCTCAGCTCGTGGCTTAGTCAGTGCATCCGTGTTCATTGTGCATGTATGCATCTTTCTCATCAAAGTCTGTACAACCTGTGTTGACACTAGCAATTAAGTTCGTGCACTAATTCATAAGTTTGTACAACCGTTGCTGGCACGAGCATTTAAGTTCATGCATCATCACACCAGCAAGTCTGTACATCGCTGTCGCATGCACACTAAGTCTATACACTCTTTACCATGTATTCAAAGTCTATACATTCTGCCGCATACATACGTAAGATAGTGTCATGCACTCAAAGTCCACACGTGCACACGCATAGTTTGTACATCATGCATTTATGCTTAAACTCTAGGCATAGCAAGTCTGCACATTGTTTGTACATTGCACGCAGAGTCTGCACACTCGTTGATGGCATGTCCGAGCATTCATCTTCAAGTCTGTACATCGTCTTGTACATTGCACACAAAGTCTATACATTCTCTGGTGGCATGTCCGTGCATTCACCTTCATTGTACATACTTTCTAATATACATACTGCATTATGTGCATCAAGTATGTACAGGCTTAGATCAAATCTCGAACCAACTCTGTGCTCTACCCTTTGCAGGATATCTGCTCGAAGAAATTAAGAAGGGCACGTGATCCAAGAATGAAGGATGTGCCAGGATCGTGACACGTGTAACGCAGTGAGCTGAAATGCTGCCACGTGGTCAAGGCGCTCTGGGCGGGAATTGTGGAGGACACACGCCCACCTCTCTGATGCTATAAATAGAAGACTTCTCCATCTGGATAAATTGATCGTGCAAGAATATCTGTGTGTGCTATTGAGAACAGAAGAAAAAGAGAGAGTGCAGCAGAGAAGAAAAGAAACGATCCAGAGAGAAGAGAAAAAGATAGTTGAGTGAGAGGAGTCTGAGAGACTTTCTCTGAATGATTGTTCATCAGTTTCTTGGTTCAGATACCAGAACTGAGATTGCTCATTGTGAGCTACATTCTATTTGAGTTTTCTTGTTTTTCGTTTGTTTCTATTTTGTTTTCTGAAACCTTGTTTTCAAGCTGTTAGTCAGCAGAGCTAAGCTGTATTGCTCAGCGGGCAGAGGAGGATTCCTCTGGACGGGTTAAGCTGTAGTCCCCAGCGGTTGGCAAAGCTGTAATGCCCAGCGGTCAAGCTGTTAGTCAGCGGTTGTAGGCAAGCTGTGAGGCCCAGCAGTTGAAGCTTTGAATCAGCGGTTGAAGCCACATTCCAGGTTGGAGTGTGGGGTGGACGTAGATCTCGGGTTTGAGATCGAACCGCCTTAAAAACTTCCTGTCTCTTGTGTGATTGCCGTGCGAATTGTTGTGCATCATGATCATGTCCATTATACGCTGTAGATGCATGCTTAGGTCCGTTTAAGTTCAGATCTGCTATAGTTGGATTTCTGTGACTGCTCTCTCTTACATTTCTGCCGTCCAGCAGCAGTTTGTTTTATTTCCGCACTAGAAACTGTTGCAGTAGATTTTATTGGGTGACTGATCTATTCACCCCCCTCTAGATCGTTCATAGACCTTCATCACTTGGTATCAGAACGTTGTTTCTGATCCATCAGGCGTAGTACCTGTGGCTGAAGCCAGTTCAGCCACGCCCGCAACAGCAACCGTCGGGGCGTCACGCCCTCGGCCCCAGCAACTGGCCGGGTTCGCTCGGCCAAGAGGACAATTACGGAGGGTGTCAGGCCCTCTACTTCATCAACCCGCCGGGCTCGCTCGGTCAACAAGCCAACTGTCGGGGGTGTCAGGCAAGGATGGCAGTATCGGTTTCGGTTTCGGCCGAAACATGTTCAAAACAGTCAGAAAAGGCAAAAATATTATTGAGCAGGTCCGGTTTCGGCCGAAACCGGACGGTTTTGGTCCGAAATCATTAAAAAATTAATTTTTATTGGTATCGGACTTGCTACAGTGACAAGGCCCGTTTCAGTTTCGGTATAGACCGAAACCGATACGTTTCGGCCGAAACGTATCGATTTCGGCCGATATTGCCATCCAAGGTGTCAGGCCCTCGGCTTCAATAACTGGCCGGGTTCGCTCGGCCAACAGGTCAACTCTTGGGGGTGTCAGGCCCTCTACTGTAGCAGCCGGCCGGGTCCGCCCGTCCAACTCTCCACAAACCGGGGGTGTCAGGCCCTTCGTCTCAGCAAATGGCCGAGTTTTCTCGGTCAACCAGGTTACTATTGGCGCCGCTCCTGTTCAACGGGGGCAACGCCGCCGCCGCAACGGCTCAAGCTCTACGGCGGCCACCCTCAGAGGTGCTGCTCCTACACAACGGGGGCCGCGTCGCCGCCATAATGGCGCCAGTCCTATTGCAGGCGTCGCCAACGCCGCCCCTGCGCAACGGGGGCAGCGCCATAGCCGCAAGGCTACAAAGCCTGTAGCGGTGACATCTCGCTCCGGCAAAACCGTAATTGTTGGAGACATTCGCATCTGGCTCGATGGAGGCGAGCCGATCTTGCCACGGGACCGCCACGTCCCGACTAACCCCACCTCCAATCGTTTCGAACTCCTCCGACAGGTCTGGGAAGACGGAGCGAAAAAGAAGAAGCCCGCCGTACCGGCGGCAAATCAGGGTTCAGTACGACGGCCCAAACCACCCGCTCCTCGACCGCGGTCAGGGGGCAACCCAATTGAGGAGCGTCAGCTCCACTTGAAGAAGATATGGGTCACCAAGGAGGAGGCCCGAATTATAAGGCGTGCAAGGGCGGAGGAGCCCTTCCGCATGTCGGATCTGCAACGTGTGCGGAGTCCGACAAGCACTGAGGCCTCGGCCTCACCGAGGTCTACAACTCAGCCCCTACGGGGGCAAAAGCGCCGAGGAACCGACGAGAAGGTGCGGCCGACCTCCCCGTGGGCCACTTCCACGCACACGGAAGAGGATCGCTCCCCTCAAGCTTCTACATCCCGAGTTTCTGTCTTTGACAGACTAGGGATGCCGCCCAAGCCGGATCGACAACCACCCAAGAAGAAGCGGGTGGTTCAGGTGACCAATGACACTGTCAAAGTGCTCACCTGCTACGCCACCTCCTTCGACAAGCAACCGGAGGACACTTCGGGTGAGCTCAATTAGCCTCTTCAATATTCGATTTGGCTGAGACCTGTGTCTCGGATCCTGGCGCAGACACAGCAAGGGCCGGCTGTCGGGACATCTCAACCCGAGTTGGCGCGACAAGAAGAACACCAAGAAGACATTCATAGTGTCGATGGGGGCAGCAATCCCGCACACGAGGAAGATCTTGGGAAAGAGGAGCAGACTCCCGCGTTGGAAGAGCTCCGATGCGAAAATCAAGAACTCAAGAACCTCTTGCAAGCGCTATTGCGTGAAAAAGAGGTCCATGTCCCACCTTAAGCTGCGCCAACTGGAGCGGAACAACGGCCTACTCCCATCCCAGTCGCGGCCAATGCCTCTATCACTGCGGAAAAATTGCCATTGGCGGTGGAATTTGAAGTGCCGCCACACGAAGTCAATGCGCGATCGTCTGCCACTCCTGCTGCAGAAAGCCTTATGGCGCAGAGGCAGATGATCGAGCGCATCGTGGAGGCGAAGTTTGCCCAACATGGAGAGGGGGTGGCTACCGTCGATTTGTACAGCGTGCCTTATCCCCTCTACCATCAATTCAAGAAGCTTTCGCCTGACTGTCCAAAGGCCCCGAAGCTTCAGAAGTTCAACAGGCAGGGCTCGCCACATGAACAGGTGGTCTATTACATGACGGCCATGGGTGAATTGGCACTGGAGGAGGCATATTTGCTGCGGTACTTTGCCACGTCATTGACTGGCACCGCCTTCCAGTGGTACTCCAGGCTAAAGCCCAATTTTGTTGTTGATTGGGCGGATATGCAGAAGAAGTTCGTCGACCGTTTTCAGATGGTCGAACGCAAAATCTTCCTGGCGGAGCTCTGTGCCCTTCAGCAGAAGAAGGGTGAAACAACGTTGGACTTCATTAAGCGATAGAGGGACGTCAGCATGCGTTGCGATAATCCTCCGACGCCCGAAGACGCGATCACCATCTGCCGCAGAGGCTTGTCAGCGGAAGTCAGTGAAAAGCTTCTGGGCTCAAATATCAGAAGCTTTGATTAGCTTAATACGGTGGTGGCGGAGATTGAGATGTTCTTCGCTGATCACCCGGCACAAGCCCCCGCCAAAGGCAAGTCCTCCAAAGACCGTCTGGCTAGCGGCAAGGAGGTAAATGCTGTAGACTTCTTCTCGACGAATGGAGACAAGGGGGAAGGAAAATCAAAAGGCAACGGCAAAAAGCCTGATGCCAAGGCGAGTGCTTCTCGGTTGGCAGAACACATGAAGACGCCTTATTCCTTCAGGAAGGAGCACACCAAGATGCTCTTTGACCTATGCATGAAATAGCAGCTCGTCACCCTACCGGATCCGCGGAAGCCCTCAGGGGTGGACAAAACAGATGATCCTACCTATTGTGTGTATCACCGAAGGTTGGGTCATACCATCGGGGACTGCTATGTCTTCAAGAATATAGCAGAAGAGCTCATTCAAAAGGGCTTGGTAAATATGTTGGGCCATGCAGTCGACCCACCACAGTCTCATGCTTGGAGTCGATCGAACCGGTCGGCTAATGTGGTCTACATGGCGGCGACGGCTTCGAGCTCCAATGCCTCTGAGGTCGGGCCTTCAAATCAGCAGTCCCACACTGGCCGCAGAGCCGCTCCTTCCTCACTCCCTGAATGTTTGGCATTGCGGAGGACTATTCGGAAGATCCGAGGAGAAATTCGGCAATTGCAATTGGAACAAAGGCGCCTGTTGCAGTTATTGGAAAGCATCGACGAGCAGTTGGCCACTTTCCCCTTTGGCCCATTTGCCAGGGGGGTTAGCTCCAGCCCACATACGGGAGGCAGGTGTACCGCCTACTGGCCGGGCTCCGCTCAGGGGTTGGCTCTCTGAGGAATCCTCAGATTCATCTGAAGGTGAGGAGGACTCATCTGTAGGCGGGGAGGCTTCACCTCAAGGTGAGCAGCCAGAAAAGTTATACTCCTTCCCTCGCGAGAAAACCCTGAACATCTTCTTCGCGTGCCAGCGAGCGGGCTTGATCAGCCCATCGCCCATGGAGCAAGCACCAGGTGCCGCATTTCATCAGGGCTATTGCCCCTACCATGAGGTGATCGGCCACATCATCCATGACTGTCAGCCATTCAAGGACCTCGTCGAGGATTTAATCAGGCGAGGGAAGGTTAATATGGGTGAATTCCTGGTCGACCCACCACAGCCGCATGTGCAGGAGAATTTTCATTTCTCCGTCAATGTCATACATGCTTCAGCCGCTTTCCAGCTCCCGGAGCCACAGGAGGAGGGAGTCAGTTCCCAGGGTGTAAGTTCCCAGCCACCAAAATTCACACTGTAGTACCCAGGGTGGCGACCCTCCCATCAGTGTTCTTTCCCCAAGGAGGACACTAAGAAGATTTTTGACAAGCTCCTGGAAGATGGTCGAGTGCTGACGCATGATCTGCCGTCCTATTACAATGAGACGGCCAAGAGTCATCCCCGCTATTGCAAGTATCATGCTAGGGTGACTCACCCCACCCGGCAATGCCCGGAAGTCCAAGATTGTATTGAAGTCCTCATCCAAAGAGGGGAGATCGACGCGCAGGGGAACTCTATGACGAGGTGGCGTCTTCAAGAGGCCGCTAAGAAGCTTCTCCAGCAAGCTCAACAGGAGCAGACCAAGCTGCGTGGGACCAAACCCACCTCTCAACAAGTCCAACCAGACAAGTCTACGGGCAGTGGTAATCCTCAGCCAAACCCCAAAGGCAAGACTAAGTGCGAGGGGCCTAAGGCCCGGAGCCCAAAAAGCCAAGCCGAGGGGGAAGGTTCCAAACCTCTGTCCGGGCCGGGTCAACCCAGCATCGTCATAAGGGGAAACCCTACACCAGATAGTAAAAGCAAAGCCAAGGTGAGGGAGCCTCAAGCCAAAGTTCCTGTCGAGCCAACAAGGTCGTCAATTGAAGAAAGACCTAAACGTCTCGAACCGACGAAGGCGCCAGTCAAAGCAAAATCAGTGGAACTACAAAGCCCCCAAGGGCCTGACTGTGGACTGGCAGAGTTCCAGGAGTTGCCTCCTGAAATCATTGCTCAGGCAGTCAATGCCACCTTCCAAGTTCAGTCGGAGGAGGCCAACTGGACTAAGGTCACCCCCGAAAGAGCCGTGGCACTAAGGCTCCTAAGGAGCCGACCCGAAGTAAAAAGTAAAATTCTGGGGGCAAACAAGTCCCACCTCCAAAGCAAAGTCCTCTCTCTTCTCAGGAGGCGTCACGCCAAAAGAAGCAAGAGAAGAACCGCAGGAAGAATTTGAAGAGGAGGTTGAAGATGCAACCTGAGCAAGCAACTGTTATGGAGGCCCCTAATGAGCCAACTCCTCTGCAAAGACTGCAAAAGCTCATAGACGAGTTGGAGGAATACACTCCCCCTCGTCCCACCAGGGTTGTCACTCTAGACAAATACATTCCCTGGGACAAGTTTGGGCGTAAAGCCCGGCTTCTACAATGGCTCCGAGATATGGCTCACCGTCTTGAAGAGGGAGAGGAGTTCCCAATCCCGGAAGAGCTCTCCTTATTCTATAAAAGATGAGGAGCTCACCACTGAGATGCTCGAGGAAATGTTGCAAGAGCTCTCCTGCAACACGGTGGCGATCCCGCCGCCCGACAACATCAATGCACCTCCGGCTGATAACACCGGAGGTAAAGCTCCCATGGCAACATATCAACGTCGCTCGGCGAGAAATGGTCGGGGACGTGGCTGGGGACGAGGACGTGGACGTGAAGGTCCCCTCACTCTCGACCGGGTCATAATATTCAGAGGGGAGAAGCCGGGTCCTGTCCCAGAAACCCAAGTTCGGGGAATCCCTTTTATCCTCAGCCCTTCAGAGGGTTCGAGCACCAGCTCAAAAGCTAAATCGGGTGGCGTCCCTTTTATAATTGCCTTTTCTGAGGAAGAAGAGGAGCCAGCCAAGCCGCCATTGCGCGAGGAGGCGTCAGAGCAGGCTGGCCCCTCCAACAGGGTCAAGCCCGCGAGCCTAGCAGGTCCTTCTAATGAAGACCAACATGATGAGCCTTTGCCACCTCCGGAGGAGTCTCTGGCACCGCTGTTCCAAGAAAATGCAGAAGGCCAGAATGGGGAGGAGCGCCCTTCTAAACGAGAGAAGTCTCGCCAGGCACCAAAGACTGGCGGAAATCATCCCGCCATTTGATAAGACCCGTGCTCGGGCGGACCGTAAAATCATCCATCATATGAAGCGGTTCCCAACAAATGTCACAATTTGGGAAGCCATTGCCTGGAGCAAAGATCTCAGGGAGGCTCTTGTCAAAATACTCAAAGACCCGGAGGCCTATGAAGCCCACGTTGCAGAGTTGCAAGTCCAGGCATATGAGGCATTTGCAGCCAACATCTCCTTCACGGACAAAGACATATTGCTGTCCTCTCTGTGTCATAATCGCCCCTTATATATGTGAGAGACGATCAATGGGCATGATGTGAATCGCATTCTGGTCGATGCTGGAGCGGCCATCAACATCATGCTTTTGAAGACTTTCAAGTCTCTATATTTGGCCCCTTATTTACAAAAGGTCAGTGCCGTCAAAATTTCGGGATTCAATCAAGAATCCGAGGAGGCGCTTGGTCGGTTTGAAGTCAAGTTAGCCTTGGGCGACTTTGTCACCCAAGTGACATTTTACATCATCAACGCCGACACATCTTATAAGGTGTTGCTTGGGAGGCCTTGGCTCCACGAGAATTGGGTCGTTCTTTCAACTCTGCATTAGTGCATTAAATATGCCAAGGGACGGGAGCAACATACTGTCTTTGGAGATCAGGCTCCGTTCCACCCCAATGACTGTCATTTGGCCTATGCTTCCCTATATTTTGGGGAGCCCACTCTAGCAGTCCCCGAGCCTTTAAAAGATAAAGGGAAGCAAAAAGTGGATTTTGAAGTCGAGGAAGGGTAGTTCTTCATTGTCAACCAAGACATGGTGAAACTGCACAGGCTAAGCCTCCAAGCCGACTCTGCAGGAGAGCCGAAGCGTTGACTTTGAAGCCAACCTCATCAGCCAGGTCATTGACCGGAGTATCTCCTTACCGCCCAAGTGCCTTCAACTCTTGTCCCAACGGGAAGAGTATGAGGTGGAGCAGTTGAAGACCTTCACAGTCTCCTATCAACAGAGAAGAAGACGTAGCAAGGGCAAGGGGGGCAAGCCGATCATCTTTTACAAAGGCGACTTAGTCCCACCGAGCCCTCATGAAGATGATTTCGGCTGGAATACTCCCACTGATGTGGCACCACAGCCGGTCCAGGAGATGGACGACATGCCGAAGCACATCAGGGAAATGTGTAAAAAGCAACACATCCCACAAGCTCAGGACCTTGCACGAGCAACATATTTCCATCAGCTGTGGAACCCTCCACAGGTCCGTGGGCAACCTCCCTTCTCCCGCAAAGACACGCGGGGACTCGGTTATGACCAGGAGAGGGACTTCGAGGTCTATTATGCAGTCAATACTATAGGACTGCTACCTCCTCCTCACGGGCAAACAGAAGTTGAGCCCAAGATCGATGACTCTGTAAGGGAGTCCGGTGAGGTGTCAATGACACCATCACCCTCATCAGAAGTCAACAATGACCACCCCTCAGAGGGAGGAGCAGCCCAGTCTGCTGACCATCAGCAAGACGAAACAAGCCCTTCGACTTCAAGCCAGGAGCAAGAGACTTTCGAAGAATTTGAAGTCTATGAAGCAAACACTGATGATGAGGGAGGTTTTGTCGACCTCCAACCAGCTCCGCCGGAGCTTGAAGATGGTGGCAAGTAACTGTGGACGAGTTGATCGAGATCAATCTCGGAAGCAAAGAAGACTATCGATCGACCTTCATAAGTGCTCTCCTCAGTAAGAAAGAAATGCAGTCGTATCGGCAGGTCCTAGAAGAGTTCAGGGATTGCTTCGCTTGGACTTATGAAGAAATACCTGGGCTCGACCCTTCTGTTGCTGAACATGAGCTGGCAATACTTCCAACAGTCAAGCCAGTCAAGCAAGCTTAAAGGCGTATGCGTCACGAGCTGGAGTTGAAAGTTAATGTTGAGGTCGACAAGATGCTCAACGTGGACTTCATAGAGCCTTGCATGTACCCGGTGTGGCTCGCCAATATAGTCCCAGTCAAGAAGAAGAACGGCCAAGTCCGAGTCTGCATCGACTTCCGAGACTTGAATAAGGCATGTCCGAAGGACGACTTCCCTGTCCCAATCACTGAGACAATGGTTGATATGACCACTGGTCACGAAGCTTTGTCCTTCATGGACGGGTCGTTGGGCTATAATCAGATTCGCTTGGCCGTCAAAGACAAAGATCATACGGTCTTCCGATCTCTTAAGGGGATCTTTAACTACAAAAGGATGCCGTTTGGCCTGAAGAATGCCGGTGCAACCTATCAAAGGGCAATGACTAAGATGTTCGACAAGATGTTACATGACCTTGTCGAATGCTACGTCGATGACTTGGTTGTCAAGACAAAACGGCGGGAAGATCACCTGGCCGATGCGCGTCAAGTCTTCGAAAGGCTTCGACAGTACCAGCTCAAAATGAATCCCTTGAAATGTGTTTTCGGCATCACCAGTGGCAAGTTCCTCGGCTTCATCGTCAGGTATCGAGGCATAGAAATCGACCCTGACAAAATCAAGGCCATAAGAGGACTGCCTCCACCTAAGAACTTGACAGAGCTCAGATCTCTGCAAGGAAGACTCGCCTATATTAGGCGGTTCATTTCTAATCTCTCGGGGAGATGCTTGCTTTTCAGTAAACTGATGAAGAAAGGAGCACCCTTCATATGGGATAAAGACTGTCAGAAGGTCTTCGAGCAAATCAAGGAGTATCTATTGACTCCTCCAGTCCTAGGGGCACCCGTCAGAGGGAAACCCCTTATTCCTTACATTGCCGCCATGGATGCCTCTTTGGGGGCTCTGCTAGCCCAGATTAATGAAGAGGGCAAGGAACAGCCGTTGTACTACCTCAGTCGAAAGCTGATCGGGCCTGAACACCGGTATGCTCCTATGGAAAAAGTGTGCCTGGCTTTAGTATTTGCTGTCAAGAAGCTAAGGCACTACCTGCTAGCTCACAGAGTGGAGCTCATCTCAAAATGTGATCCACTCAAATTCTTGCTCAGTCAGCCCGTCCTCTCTGGTAGGCTCGGCAAGTGGGCACTTATCCTCATGGAGTTCGACATTACCTTTGTCCCGCGTAAGGCGATCAAGGGGCAAGGAATGGCGGAGTTCTTAGCAGCGCACCCTGTGCCAGAAGATTCACCACTTAACTTCGAGCTGCCCGATGAAGAGGTGCTGGTACCTTCTCAAGAAACTGGGGAGCATTCTGAAAAAGTCCCACCGCAGATGGAGCCGGGCGTCCTCACTCTCAACCTCCCACACTGGGAGTTGTATTTTGATGGTGCTTCTCGAACAATCAAAAGGGCTGGCGACCTTACAGACTTCGTCTCGGGCGCGGGGATAATTTTTGTATCTCCGCAAGGCGGCATTCTCCACAATTCTTATGCCCTCGTGAAGTCACTGACTAATAATGAGGCCGAGTACGAAGTGCTAATTATTGGGCTTCAACTAGCGCTCGAGATGGACATCAAGTGCATCAAAGTGTATGGGGATTCTCAGCTCGTCATTCGACAAGTATTGGGCATCTGTGACGTCCGGAAGAAGGAGCTTATCCCCTATCATGCAGTCGTCATGAGACTCAAGGAAAAATTTTACCTATTTGAAATAGGCCATGTCCCCACAGGCAGCAACTCCTAGGCTGATGCTTTGGCAAAGTTGGCTGCAACCTTAAAGCTCCCGCCTGAGGCAAGGATGGCAAACCCGGTTTCGGACACGGTTTCGGCCGGGTCCGAAACCGATACGACTCGGTATCGGTTTCGGTTTCGGCCGAAACCGGCCGAAACCCAGATAAAAGGTTAAAAAAATCAAATTAATTCTAAAAAATCTAAAAAAAATCATAAAAAATATAAATAATCACTTAAAATCACAAAAATCAGTACACATGCATTTGACTGTATATGTTAGTGCAATAACTTTGAAGTAGACAACTACAAAAATTGAGAATAATTCAAAAAAATATGAATAATCACATAAAAATCAGAAAATTCATTAGACATGCATTTGATTGTAAAGAAATTAGATTAAGTGCAATAAACATGAAGTAGACATTGAAATTCAAACATTGAACATGTTAAAGTTAAACTAATATTCTTGAGTACATACTAAGCATAAAGTAGATTCAAGCATTACAATAAACCTAATTAGGCACAGTAAATGTTACGAAAATTAAATGATCTTTACCTAAATGAAGAGGCACTAATATGGGTAATAACTAGAACCTTCTCCCTCATCGTCTGGCTTTTCATGTTCATACCCATAAGAAGGATGCATGTATGGTCTATATTCACTATAACCGAACAATGAGGTAGCCAAGTCTTGCATCCCTCTTTGGATCCCTCTTGGAGTGTTTGGTTGGCTTGAGCTGAATCCAGTATCAGCATAAGAATCTTGAGGAAGAGAAGAGGAACTGGCCGGATGGAACTGGAATGATGGTTCATAACCCCACGACCCATAAATCCCTGCCTCCTGTTGGCCACCTCCATAACCTGATGGATGCCCATATTGAGTATGTGAATCATATCCTTGCTCACCTTGACTGTATCCTCTGCCTGTGTCTGCGTGGAAGGAGGAAGGACCACCAGCATCCCCACCGCCAGTAGTAGCACCTACAGCACCTGTAGCACCTGCAATCTCCAGTCGCCTTTTGGCCTCTGGGGATGCTTTTTCCTGTGTCGGTGTGCTTTCTTCTTGCACCCTTGACATGAATCCTGTTCCCCTTGGCGTGTGCCTCAAATAAATCTACTTCAACTGCTCAATTGCCGGGTCCTCTCGAGCAGCAACATTTGTTCTCTCAGTTTGTCCATGCACTGATGTACTTCTTCTTAAGGATGTAGGTGCCTTGCCCATTCTAGGAGTGACTGGCCTGCTATCTGAGTCTGACTGTCTAGCTAGCTGAAAATCATGCTGTTCCTCAGTGTCCTCAACAACCCTAGACATGTGCGCATGAGTATCTCTGGTCCTCTTTGATTTTCTTCTTAATTCGGGATCTCTTGGCTCATCTTCATCTAGTATGCCCTCTGCCCATCTTCTATCATCATCATCAAAAGCAGGCTCATCAACCTGCTCTCGTGTCTCCACCCAAGACTGCAACGGATTATCATCATCAAATAAGGCATCCATATCAATTTCTGCGGCGGCATCCCCGGCGGCGCGTTTGTCTCGCAGCTGTTGTCTCAACCTCATATTCTTTATTCTCAATCTCATATTGTAGTGGCAATACACTAATTTGTCTAACCGTTCAGCCTTTAGCCGATTGCGAACCTTCGAGTGTATAAGGCTGAACGTGCTCCAATTTCTTTCACATTGGCTTGCCGATGTTGTTTGACTGAGCACCCTAACTGTAATGAAAGCCAATGTATTGCTACCCACATCTCGGTTGTTCACCATTATCCAGCAGTCAGCTATTCCACCAACCATAAACAAATGCATATAAGTTGTAGAAATATATATTAAGGTTAAGAAATCCAAAAAATAAAATATATCTGGGCTCACTCTTCCCACAACGTATTGCAATTGGGATTCAGCATGTGTCCCAGTCCTCATTCTATAATGGTTCATCTACAAACATAAAGTAATACATTAACATAACTACTTAAATAAATTCTATACATGTTATTGATAAAATCAAATAAAGGCGAACCTCTACTTCGGCCTCAAGTCTCTTTTCTGGATTCCTCGATAAACGACCAATGACTTTTAAAGTCCCTTGAAGCACCTCGCCATCAACATGTGCATCGGCACCGTACATAAATCGAGGGTTGAGGAAATATTCTACATTTGTGTATAATTAACTAAATAAAATTTATAAAGTAACGTAAAGGCAATACCCCAATTTTAGTACAATTAATCACTCACCAGCTGCATGCAAGTCGTGGTGTAATGTGTTGTCCCATCTCTGGTCAATAATTTTTCACCATTTTGCATAATATCTGGGAAGGGAATTCTGTAACTCCAATTTGGCACGGTCCATGGCCTCGTACAGATAGCCCATATGATTCTTCTCATCGCCATCCACCATTCTTAGGACCTTCACGAGGGGTGTGACTACTTTCAAGTACCGTGACACCCTGTCCCAGAATTTGTTGGCGTCCACGACGTGGCAGACATCTAAATAATCCATCTGTGCATCAATATTGCCCTTGTCGATGTATTCCCGCAGGGCATTGTGGTATATGAAAGCTTTCAGCTCATTCTTGTACCTGTGCAGATAGATGAAATTTGAAGCTGCATCAACTGTTACATATCAGTAAGGATAAAGTATCAAGAATTGAGATCAATCTTATACCTGTGCAAAGACTCCAAAGAAATAAAATTGGAAGCAAATCTGGTTGGGCCTGCACGGATGATATCTCGCCCTCCACTGGCATGCGCCCTGAACATATTCAGTATCCTAGGATGGCCATAGATATACTGTGTGACTTTTTGTGCCTTGTTAATTGTTTTCTTCACATGCTTTTCCTTCTCTATGTCTTCAAGCATCAGATCCAGACAATGTGCTGCACATGGGAGCCAATATAAATGATTGCGCTTCTGCATCAATTTCTTCCCTGTAGCCTTGTAACTGGCTTCATTATCAGTCACCACATGCACAACATTCTCCTCTCCAAATTGTTCTACCATGTCATCCATAAAATGAAACAAATATTTTGCATTCTTTTCATAATCTGATGCATCAACTGATTTCACAAACACTGTACCTTCGATGCAATAGACCAAAAAGTTTATCATGGACTTCTTCGTGGTACCAGTCCAACCATCACACTTGATGGTGCATCCTCTCTCCACCCATATATGCTTGAAGCTTTGGACCCAATCATGGAGCTCCTCAACCTCTCCCTCAAGGCCACGCCCGTATATGTCTCGACGTGAGGGGGCCTTCAAGCCAGGACCAGCATCTGCTATGGCATCTATCATAGGTTGGAAATATTCACTTGAAGTTGCATGTGCAGGGACACCTGCATGAAAAAATCATTTGCAGATACTTTTAAATGCATGCCCTGCAACTTCTGCTGATTTTTTGACCCCTCTCAATGCAGACTTGATTTTAGGTTGTGTAGCCTGGGGCCTTCTGTAGAGATAGCTGTCCATGGGACCGGTTCCTTGCGTATGTGGGGTAGCACCAATGTCAGGACGTCGTGTAGCTGTACTCTCATAGGTCCCTGAACCCATGGGTCCCTTCCCTTTCCTTCGAGCGGCTTGTTAACGCTCCCTTGCTTCAGTCAGCTCCGGATCAGAATCTTCAGTGTCTTCCTCATCATCATCCCTCCTAACCCTTCTGTCAGAAATCTCCTCAGCAATTTTAGTCTCATCCTCAGCCTTTTGTTGCACCCTCTCCTTTTTGCCCAGAAGGCATTGGCGCATCTCTTCTCGCACCTCTCGGGGACAGTGGTCGCATTGTCTCACCTCTCCTCTTATCCCTGCCAAATGTTGCTTTCCTCTGGTAATTCCGTCATACATCTCCCTACCACAGTAATTGCATTTCACCTTTCTTCTCTTAGCATCAACTAAGGACATGTGGGCCCACCCCGGATCCTCCTGCTCTTGCTGCTCCTGTGTTTTTTGACGTCTAGGCATGATGCTGTATTAAGACAGTCAAAGAAAAATAGTATAGTTGTAAGTACATTGAAAAATTACGGCTTAATTATCAATCACCCTTGGAAAAAAATAATTACCCGCATGCTCCTAACCCAAAATCTTCAATGAAGCTTAATTTAACTTCAATTGAGCCTAAGCAAATCAAAATAGACAAAAGCCCCAATTTCTATGACCTAATTAGGGCTTAATTAGCAAGTAACCCTTAATCACCATTGGGAAAAATTAATTACCCGTATGATCCCACCCCAAAATCCTCAATGAAGCTTAATTTAACTTCAATTGAGTCTAAGCAAATCAAAATAGACAAAAGCCCCAATTTCTATGACGTAATTAGGGCTTAATTAGCAATTAACCCTTAATTATCAGCATGAAAGAGGTTAAAATTAGTCAATGAAGTTTAATTGAGCTTCAATTGTACCTTACTAAACCTAATTAGAGGAAAGCCCCAATTTTAACGGTGTAATTAGGGCTTAATTAACACATTTAGCCTAATCACCCTTCATAAGAATTGCATATCAGCATGATAGAGCTCCAAATTAGTCAATGAAGCTTAATTGAGCTTCAATTGAACCTTACTAACCCTAATTAGAGGAAAGCCCCAATTTTACTTGTCTAATTAGGGCTTAATTAACATCTTTAGTTTAGTCTAATCACCCATCATAAGAAATATTTAACAAATTAAGCTTTCATAAAAATTAAAACCTTACTTAGCCCAAATTAGGGTGCCGGGATGGCCGAATCTCTCTGCTACTATGCTGCGGCCTGCGGGATGGCCGACTAGTGGCGGGCTGTGGCGCGGCAGGGCAAGCAGCAGCAGGGCGGAGGGCCACAGCAGGCGCGCGCGGGCCGCTGCTGTTGTGCAGCCTGTGCTGCAGGGCGCGGACGGGGGCTGCGGCCTGCGGGCGCGGGGCGGGGGCTGGCCGCCGGCGGCGGCCAGCCGGCTGCTACTGCTGCACGGGCGGACGTCTGGCTGCTGCTGCTGCGCGGACGGCCGGCTGCTGCTGGCGTTCTTCACGGGCGCGGGCGAACAGGCGGGGAGGGTTTCAGCCAGGGAGGGGGAAGGGTTTCGGGGAATCGGGGTCGGGGCGCGCAGGGGGGAAGTGTTCACGTGAACTCCAAAGGGAGTTCACGTGAGTTTCGCCCGAAACCGGACGGTTTCGGTTGAAACGGGTATCGGTTTCACCCGAAATCGATACCCCAACCCGATACCGAGCGCGCTACAGTGAAATGAGTTAAAACGGTATCGGGTTCGGCCGAAACGTATCGGTTTCGGCCGATACTGCCATCAATGGCCCGAGGGAGAGTTGAATATCATTGTCAGATATCGAAGGCTCATGCCAAGTGTGCTCGACGAGGAGTTCGGCCTCACTGTCTATGAGGTCGACAACATCCAAGAAGGGAATGTTCCCGAAGAAGAAGATTGGCGCGAGCCGAGTATAAAGATAAAGAGTGGCTGTCTCCCTCCTGATCGGGCTTAGAGGATACAACTGCTACGCAGGGCAATCTCCTACCAGCCAGTCGACGGCCTACTCTTTAGGCTTGTCCATGAAAAGGATCGGGCGGTCCTCCTACGGTGTCTTTCACCTAAAGAAGCAAAGATCGTGATGCGTGAGGTCCACTCCGGGTTGTGCGGAGCTCATTAGGCAGGAGCTAAGATGAAGAACAGCATCAAGCTAAAGGGGTTTTATTGGCCCACCATGTACGAAGACTGCAATCAATATGCTCGTACATGTCACCAATGCCAAGCATTCGGGCCAGTGCCTAGGAGGCCACCCAATCCGCTTCATCCAACTGCGCCGACTTGGCCATTTACGGAATGGGGCATGGACATTGTGGGACCATTTCCGCCGTCATCTCATGGCCACAAGTTCATCCTGGCTGCCACTGATTACTTCTCCCGACGGACAGAAGCTGTCACGCCCCGAGCTTTTAATACAGCGGAAGGAATATCGGAACGTGAACAGCCGGCATGGTAAGCCTCTCGCGAGCAAGAAATCAGAGCGCAAGACAATCACATAAAAGTAATTGCACAAGTAATTTTTTCAAAAATCTGCTTTATTCATAATAATGACCCAAATGTCCATAAGATCATGACTTTAAACACCCTTACATCGTAGACTCAAGAAAATAGAAAATTACAATAGGACTCGACTAGACACTTGACAACTAGGTCTTCTCTCGATCCATTTGACCTTCAATCACTCTCGGACCCGCTACTAGCATAATCCGAATCCGATTCACTAGTACTTCCTGAAATAGACAAGAAAATAGGTATGAGCACACTTGCCCAGTAGGTATCTTCATATCAACATGAAGGCAATATTTAAATGATTAACGTCTTAGCTCTAGAATTAAGATAAAAATAAGAATGCGATAAACAAGCGATATAAACCAAGATAACCACGAATCATGAAATAACTGAGCAAGTAGATGTGAGCGAGTATAGACCATGAACCAGCAAGATTATTATGTAGATGTAAATTTGGCATTTCATGAACAAGAATGTACGAGCATGTAACTAGAAAGTAACGAGCCTCGTGGTGTTTCACTCATTTATAAGAGAAAGTACTCCCAGCGCAATGCGACGCCAGTATCATCGTACCCCATGGTTTATAGCACGTTTCCGACCATCGGCCGTGGAGACTAGCATGGAGCCCTTGGACACAATCCGTGCCCGGTCTTACATCTTCAAGTTACAAATCCAGCTACTTCCACGATATATAACAATAGCGTCGGCCAATAATTCAATTCTAAATAACAAGTTTCATGATCAAGTAACCAAGGTATAGAACGCACCAAAATTTGATATGATTTCAAAGAATGATTTAAAAGGACATTATGCTACGGTGGCAGTCCGGCAGCATAACGACACATTCATTAAATTCCATAACTTAATGTTAACCTTTTTAACATAGTTTGGGACTCCAGGTAATCCTAAGATCGTCTAGGACTCAAGAAAACTAACCCCAAAGGTCAAACCTTGGGCTACACTAAATCAGGAACCTTGCGGTCGTTTACTGGACCGTTTTATACAGAAAGCGGTCAGAGTCTAGATCGTTTAATGAATAGAGTCGACGCATGAAAACTTTCTGGAGCTTTAGCGGTCTTGTGAAGGGCCGCTAACAGAATCTGGCGGTCAACCATAGGGCCGCTAAGGTCCAGAATGCATAAAACACCGGTAAAGTGCTTTCTAGACAATTGGTTTTAATGGTACAACCAGCTCGGCGTCTTAGTGGGAATCTCACGCTCGCAGAGTCTTACGGAGGCCTTGAAACATAATCCCCTAGTCCGACAGAAGGAATATCTGGTGGAGAGGTTCATAAGTCCAAGAAAGTGTGCCTATAAGTGTAAAGTGTAACTAATGGTCACATACCGGGCTATATGCCATGTACTTAAGAAATTCATAGATGAGAAAGAACTTGTAAAACAGCGATCAATAAAACAAGTTCATCTATCACTTGAAAAATGGATTTAATATAAGAGTATAATGTTTGGCAGGAAACTAATCTTAAGTTAAAGTAAATTCTAAGTATTGGTGACACATGAAATAAATCATCAATGGATCCAAGTTTATAGTTATAACACTTAAAACAAGGATAAAACCTAATTATCTAGGCTTACCATATGATAAATAAGGTTATTCTACATTATGTTTCGGGTTAACATAAATACAGAATTCAGAAAACGAGAAGCGGTCTCGCTATGACCGTTTCATGTTCCCTAGCGGTCTATCGTAGGGCCGCTTATGGGAGTCAGACGGTCTCAGGAAGACCGTTTCTTCCTGTCTACTGTAACAGCAACAAAACCGAAATATATACCAATTCAGGGCCTATAGATACATAATAAAACATGGCAACAGGTAAATATAGCATGATAACACCATATTAAAATATGGAGACGCATGGGTAATCATGACTTATTACTTTCATTATTAAAGGTATGAACTATGCATGCTAAGTTAGCCCTAGATGCGCAATCAAAATAAAACATGAAATACTCTGAGTACAATGCATGGAAACGACTGCAACTTGAGAGCTTTTACTCCTAAGATCATGTTTAAGCCGTTCATGAGATAACCTACCTCTGGTCTTGTCCTCAAACAACGAATTAAGGGCTGAAAGTTGACCCTAGTTCTTGCTTATCCTGAACTGAATCAGCAATTTCGTGGCCTTCTAACTCTTAATTCGCTTTGACCACGAAATTTTAAGGGTAAGAAAAGGGTACTATAAGGTACAATTAACTCTAAAGAACCCCTATCTAATTACCTCGTTTTGGGCTTCTATCTTGCTGATCAATCTGGCACGGTCGCACAATTTCCTGAGATTCTGGTGCCGAACCAGCGACTTTAGACGCCTCTAACTTTCTGTAGGCTTGATCTCCTAGAACGAAATTTTGAGAGTAGTTAGACCTTAGTATTATGCACCAAAACTTTTAAAGAACATACCTCTAATTCGTCCTCCTTACCTTAGTTCCACACAAGCCAAAGTGAGGGTCGCGCATGTTGGTTATGGGGTCTATTTATAGGGTTAGCTAGGGTTTCCATGGATTAGAATGAACATAGAGTCCTCATTAGGTCATAAATTCGATCTAAATCTGTCTTAGAACCTTCTAGCTAATAGATTGCATCGATCCCAAGTGATTAGGATACCAAAGTTTCCATCTTTTCATACCTTCTATTCACGGAATCTGTAGCGCTTAGAGGTCTAGTCTAGACCATTTTTTGTTCCCATGCGGTCGCCCGATAGACCGTTTCTATTGTTGGGTGCCGAATTTGAACAGTTTCAAACTCTTTCGATATTATCCTCTATTATTAGCCTATTTATCTCTTAAAGGTCCGGTAAATGGTAATTTATCCGAAATTATCATATTCTAAGTTTTGTGGGCTTGGTTTTGGGCTTATTTAAAAGATTAGGTTTATTTAAATAAATATTGGGCTTTAATAATTAGATTTAATTAACTATAATTCATTTAATAATCCATTAGCCTTGAATTAATTCTATTTATTTCTAGAAAAAAGCTTAGAAAATCTGAATATATTTCTAGAAAATTCAAAAATATTATTTACAAAATCTTGGGGTATTACACCCTCCCCCACTTAAGAGAATTTG
Source organism: Amorphophallus konjac (assembly GCA_022559845.1). Classification (NCBI taxonomy): domain Eukaryota; kingdom Viridiplantae; phylum Streptophyta; class Magnoliopsida; order Alismatales; family Araceae; genus Amorphophallus; species Amorphophallus konjac. Next base: position 251,670,235 of record CM040118.1, on the reverse strand, counting down.
GTCCCCAAATTCAATATATGGAATTTACGGAGAGTGTACTTACAATTGAATAGCTCTGGAAATCTCTTGCGCATAGCTTCTTCAGTTTCCCATGTTGCTTCATGTGACCATAATTTGTCCATTGGACTTTGACCATTGGAATAGTCTTATTCCGAAGTTGACGTACTTCCCGTCAAGTATTCTGATTGGCTTTTGCTCATACGTCAAATCCTTCTTAATCTCTAGGTTGTCATAAGTTATGACATGAAATGGATCGGAGACATACTTTTTAAGCATTGATGCATAAAACACATTATGAACTCCGGCTAGTTGAGGGGGCAAAGCTATTCGATATGTAACATCACCTTCCCTTTCAAGAATTTCAAAGGGGCCAATGAATCTTGGAGTGAGCTTGCATTTAATACCAAATCTTCGAATACCTCGACCCGGAGAAACCTTGAGAAACACATGATCTCCCACTTGGAATTCCAGGTCACGCCTTCTGTTATCAGCATATGATTTCTGCCTGTCTTGTGCCATCTGGAGTCTCTCCCGAATAAGCTTTATATTCTCGGTAGTATCTCTTATAAATATCTGGCCCGAGAAATTGCCTTTCTCCTACTTCATTCCAACATATAGGTGAACGACAGGTTCTACCATACAGTGCCTCATATGGTGCCATCTGTATACTGGCTTGATAGCTATTGTTATATGCAAATTCCACTAGAGACAAGTGGTCATGCCAATTTCCTCCAAAATCGAGAGCACAAGCCCTGAGCATATCTTCTACTACTTGATTGGTTCTTTCTGTCTGGCCATCAGTTTGTGGGTGAAAAGCAGTGCTGAAATTCAATCGGGTTCCTAGAGAATGTTGTAGCACTTTCCAAAATTGTGAAGTAAATCGAGGATCTCGATCAGAAATAATGGTGACATGGACACTGAAGAGGCGTGATCTCGCGCGGGTCCTGAGCGGGCGGAGGATCACCGAATTGTGAACTGCAAGAAAAGGAAACGGATCAAGGGGCCCAGGGATGAGTCCCTGGGGAAAACCCTCCGATGCTTAAGTTAGTAGAGCTATGGTGGGAGCAATAAAAGGGGGGAAGTAGCTTCTGCGCGAGATCCCTCTCCACCAGAAGGGTGAAGTGGTTCCTGCTCAGGAGTTTTGAGCGTGTGGTTGCCCTTACCTTTCGCCGGAGGGTATCCCTGGGTTAAATAGTGCGCCGTCTTCCGGAGTCCTGTAAGTCGAGGGGTTTCAGGTGGGAGTTACGTCCTCAACGTGGGCTTTTACTGCCTCATCGTGGGAGCGTTATGACCTTGGGGAGCTGGAGTCCCTCACCCTTATAAATTCCTGCTCACAGAGGACTCTTAATGGCTGCATGGATAAGCAATCGACGGTCGACCGTTTCGAGCTTAGGGGGGCCAGCCATATCCGGGCGATGGGCCTAGCTCGGACGGAGATGGGTTGGAACGATCGTGTGCGCCTCCTTATATCCTGGCTGAGGATAGATCGGGCGTAGATCATTCTGATGACCTGACCGTCGCTCGGGCCTTCCGAGCCTGAGGGCCGCCTAGGAAGGTTGGGTCCCCGAGCGATCTTTTATTGGGCTTTTAGGCCGGAGTGGGCCTTGTGGGCTATCACTCCGGCGAGCGTGGCCTTGTTTGGTCCTGATGGGCCTAGTTCGGCTGCTCTTTGACTGGGCTGCAGAAATCCCCCTCTCCACTTGTCCCCCTCCTACTCCCGAGCCAGGGAAGGCTCGGAAGAGTAGATGTTTTAGGGTTTAGGACCAGCGTGGCTCAGGTGGGTGGAGATCTGGTGGTGTGAGTAAGCCACGTGTCGTGGTCACCAAGGTCCGTAATAATGGTAATCCTGACGGATTTGAAACGAAGGGGCCCCCTTTTCTCGGAGGTCGGAACGGCGCGCCGCCTTCTGCGAGGGGATATAGGCGTTTGGGCGCTCTTCGACATTCCAAACTTCCTCCGTTTTTAGGGTCTAGCCTCCCTTCGAGTTTTTAGGCTCCTTGATGCTTCGTGAGGGCACGACGGAAGAGCAGAGGCTTGCGGCGGCGTTCGCAGAGTTGGCCGAGGCGATGGCGGAGGCCATCCGGCAGCTCCCTCTTCCCCCAGAGTCTTAGGGGCCGCGAGAGTGCTCTTCGTCGAGCTCTTCCTCAGAATCCATGGCTGACCAGCATTCGGGGGAGTGGAGCGATGAGCCCGTGGCGAAGGTGCCGGTCTCCAACTGCAGCGAGCTAAGGGAGGCCGAGGTGAGGAGGTTAGAGCACCAGTTCCGCCTTCCCTACAGATACTGCTTCGTTGCCGCCGCCCCGCACGAGATGAGCTTGGACTCTCGTACGGGTCATTTCTGCTCCTTTCTTTTGGCGTGGAAGAGTGGGTTCCGTCTCCCTTTCGAGCCCTTCGTTCTCACGCTCCTCAAGTTTTTCTCGTTGGCGCCGGTCCAGCTGGTGGCCAATTCATATCTTCTCCTCTCCGCCTTCCGCATCCTCTGCCGTCAGTGCGGGGTCCCCCCTTCCTTGGACCTCTTCCACTATTTCTTTGAGTTGAAAGCGCATCCGTCGGCCGGAAAGGGTTTCTATTTCATCCAGGCGAGGATGAATAGGAGCTGCATTTCGCTGGCGGCGAAGGATTCTTCTCATAAGGGATGGAAAACCCAGTTCTTTTGGGTGAAGACGCACGTGATGGGGGAATCCTGGGAGTGCCCGGTGATCCTGAACTTCCACCCGAATATCCCCCCCCGGCAGGACGAGTTCCCTCCACAGGTGGAGGAGTACGCAGCCATTTTGTTGAAGTATCGCCGATCCACAGAGGAGCTGGTCACTCCGGAGAATGTGGAGCGATGTCTCCTCACACGACTGCTTCCATCAGGTTCACACGCCACGAGCTTGACTCTTCTTTGGGTGCCGGGGTTGCTTTTGCGTTTCTGACCGTCTTCTTCTTTTGTGCAGATAACAGGCGGGAGCCTCTGAAGGAGGCCGCTGAGGTGGTCGATCTTGGCGATGACTCGGCTGACGGAGAACCGGCCGCTTCAGAGGGTCGCTCCCAAGCCCGGGACAAGGGCAAGGGGGCGGTCTCCGAGGGGACTTCTCGGCCGCGCGGGGCGAAGCGCAAGGACCCCGTAGCGGGTATGTTGCGGGCCGCCGCTAAGGCCAAGAAGCGAGCCAAGAAGGCTGGGGCCGTCCCCACCGCTGGGGGCGATTCTGGCTCGGCGGCGCTCCCCTCTCCGGGGCAAGATAGGGCCGACCCTATCGAGCCAGCTCTCCTATCTGCCGAGCGAGAGGGGGCCGAGGAGACCAGGGGCACCCTGGGGGGTGACGGTGATGGGTCGGCTCTCCCCTCGGTGGGAACAGAGGGGGCCGAAGTTGAAGCAACCGCGGCCGAGGCCGGGGCGTCGGTCGAGGTGGGCGATGCCTCGGGCGGCGACGCGCGAGCCGGGACGGTCGAGGTTGGGGGTTCGCCTGCAAAGGCGTCGCCGCCCCAACCGACCGTGGCGCCGGGAGCAGTTGGGATAGAGGTTCGATCCGGGTTGACTGGCGGGGCGCCCGGCGCGGGGAAGGTTCCCATGCCGGTGGCGCTGGAGAGGCTCGGCGTGTCGCGCACCTTGTACGAGATGTGCAGCGGTGTTGCGGCGAGGGTGAAGGGGGGAAGCGCGCGTCATTCCCCAGCCGGGGTCCTCAACGTCATTATGGAGGGCGGCCTGGTCATGGCTCAGATGGGGGCCACGATGGCGGAGACTTATGCTCAGTTAGAGTCAGAGCGGTCACAGCTCGCTTGGACCCTCGGCGGGGCCGAGAGGAAGCTGGTCCGGCTCACCGAGGAGAACGAGGGGCTCCGGCGGGAGTTCTTCGCGACCAGAGAGTTGCTGCGGTCGAGCCGGCTGGAAGGCCGAGCACTGGCCAAGGCTCGGGAGTCGCTTAAGAGGAAGAGTAGGCTCCTTGAGGAGGAGCGCCTTGTCCGCGTCGAGCTAGATGGCCGTTGGGAAACCGAGCGCGTCGGCCTAGCGCGCCGAGCGAGGAAGCAGAGCGTCACCGGTTGGAGGCCGAGGCTTATCGGGCCGAGGCAGAGAGGCGGGCAGTCGAGGCTGAGGAGCTGGCGGCCGAGGTCGGGAGGAGGCAAGCCGAGGCAGAGCGAAAGATGGCCGAACTCGTAGGGAGGGCAGGGTTGGCCGGGGCAGAGGCGGTCGAGCAGTATAAATGCTCGGAGGCCTACTAAGTCGACCTGAAGGAGGCTGCCCTTCCCTACTACGAGTTGGCTCTCCGCCAAGGCGCCCGCAAGGGCTTCAAGCAGGGCTATCGCTGAGCGGTGGCCTATGCCGAAGAGCATGATTCCAGGCTCCGCTTCCCGTCCGGTCAACGTTATGACTCGGATGCCTCGTCCTCCAGTTCTGCTACCTCGGCGTCGGGCGAAGAAGACCCGGAGGTCTCTTCTCTTGAGGGGTCGCCAGCTCTGGAGGCCTCGGGAGGGCTCGCGACCGAGACAGTTCCCGCGCAGGCGGGGACAGTGCCAGGGTCGGCCGTCACCGAGGGTACCGGGGGTAGACCGTCCGTGCCTTCCGCTTTTGAGCCGCTAGATGGGCCGGAGGCCTGATGATCTGCTTTGTCTTCTTCCCTTGTTTGTCCTTTTCTCTCTCTTTTTTTTTTAAAGGACTCTTCTTATGTAAGGCAATAGAGAAAAACTTTGCTTGTTGCTTGCTGTACTTGCCGTGATTTGATCAGCGTATCTATAGTAGTTGGAAAGGACCGATACTTTCTGCGCAGATCTCGCGCGATGGTTGGGCAGGCGTCTGGCAGGGTGCCTTTCCGTTTGATCACGTCTTGAATGCTTGGCCGCTTCGTGTGTCCCGCTGGGGGCGGAAACGAGGAGTTTTAGGTGACCAGTCATAAAGGGGAAATCCTTTCGGCGTGTTTTCGAGGAGAGAGTCTTTTAAGGCAAGCAGCCTCCCCTCGCCTTTATAAGGGACTTAGGGGCGTCTCTCCATCTACATCGCTTTAGGGTTTTCTAGGACGGTCTTTCCTCTCTCTATTTCTCGTAGCGCTGAGCCTTTGCATTCAGAGCATGAAAGATCCTTCGGAAGACGATGCTGCCGATGATGGAGGGCGGCGAGTTTTTGCTGCTTCGGGTTTTGAGCAGGTCCGACGGTCGTCGCGCGGGTTTGAAGCGGGTCCGAAGGTCGTCCCGCGGATCTGGAGAGGATTTTGACGGAAAAATCACGTCGTTTCCTCTATCAGTTCTGGCGACGCTTCCCGGGGGGGGCGAGATGGAGGACGGATGGGGGCATCCGGCATCCCCGCCGCCCGTCCCTCTCTGCTCGCTTCAGGGATGGGGGGAGGAAGCAAATTAAGCTCCCTCCTTTCCGGGCCTTCCCCTGCCTCCTCGTCCAGCTACGCTGGACTTCTTTTTCTCTTTTCTCCTCTTGTGCTCTCCCCCCGTCATTTCTTTCACTCTGCGGAGGCTGCTTGCTCTCTGTACGTTCCAAAGAGTTGGCAGGTTGGAAGAGAGGAGGCCTTCATAGGCGTTCCCTCTCCCCAGCCTCTGTCAACTTGGAAGGTAGCCTTCCCTTCCGCAGTCCCTCTGTCACCTTTGTCATGGGCCACCCGAGCCAACTGGATCGACCGCCTTTTATCTGAGCCAGTTTCTACGCGAGGCAGAGTCAGTGGCTGGACGCAAGGAGATCAAACCGAGTCGGCCGAGCGACGGCCTCTTGCATTGGCGCCATATGGATTTTTTTTTTTACTTTTTGTTATGCAATGTATTGGCTTTGGCCTTTCTGATGTACCAACAATCGTTTGAATGAAAAGGAATTTTATTTCACTCAAATTGTTTGCACGACTTCAAAAGTAGAACTTGCGTAGTGTGGCTGCGTTCCACGTCCGAGGGATGGGTTTCCCTTCCATTGTAGATAGCCGGTATGCTCCTTTCCCGAGCGTCTCGACCACTCGGTAGGGACCTTCCCAGTTAGGGGATAGCTTGCCCGCCGCCTCTAGTGGTCGAGAGGCTTCGGCTTTCCTAAGGACGAAGTCTGTCGGTTGGAAGTGCCTGTCTCGGACTTTGGCGTTGTAGTATCGAGCGAGGCGGCGCTGGTATTCCGTCGCTCGGATGCTGGAAATCTCTCGGAGTTCATCTACTAGGTCGAGGTTCTCGAGCAATTTTTGCTCGTTTACCTCGGGCGAGAAGCAGATGACTCGGAGGGAGGGATTGGCGATCTCCAACGGAATTACGGCCTCGGCGCCATATACCAACTGGAAAGGACTTTCACCGGTTGGCGTTCTGGGAGTCGTTCTGTGTGACCAAAGTACGCTGGGCAGTTCCTCGAGCCAGCTGCCCTTGGCTTTGCTGAGTCTGGCCTTTATGCCTTTTAAGATAGTCTTATTGGCATTCTCGACCAGCCCGTTGGCCTGAGGGTGGGCGACCGAGGTGAAGTGGTTGCGAATACCTAGGTCGGCACATCTGTCTCGAAAATAACGACAGTCAAATTGCCGACCGTTATCGCTCACTATCACCCGGGGGATGCCGTAACGACAAATGATTGACTTTCATATGAAACTCCAGACGACTGTCTCGGTGATCCTTGCCGTGGCTTCGGCCTCGATCCACTTGGTAAAGTACTCGATGGCGACGATGATAAACTTCTTCTGGGCCTGAGCCGTGGGGAACGGCCCAAGAATGTCGATCCCCCACCGAGCGAAGGGATACGGTTCGGCCAGGGTGACGAGCTCCGTTGCCGGCTGATGGACCAAGTGGTCGAATCGCTGGCATCGGTCGCACTGTTGCACGTAGGCCGTGCAGTCACGCTGCAGAGTGGGCCACCAGTAACCTTGCCGTAGTAGGATCCGGGTGAGTGACTTTCCTCCTGAATGTGCTCCGCACAGGCCTTCATGAATCTCTTGGATAGCTCGGCTGGCTTCGTCGGGGCCGAGACACTTCAGGAGAGGACCGGAGAAAGATCTCCGGTAGAGAGTGTTGTCTAGAATGACGAAGCGCCGGGCTTGGTACTTAAGTCTGCGGGCCTCTCGAGGGTCGGAAGGCTCTTGAGAGTCCCGGAGCCACGACAGATAGGCACCGCCAGTCGCTCGGAGTGGCTGTCACGCCCCGAGCGCGGAAGATACCCGGAGACGCGTGACGAGTTTATATCAATCATGTCAATCAGAGTGGTCGTGTATTCGACACAAAGACAGAGATGCGCAAAATAACAAGATAACCCAATCCTTTATTTCAAAATGGATAGACTATTACAAATCCAATACTCTGTTAAATAAAAAGGAAAAGTACATAGTTGACTCAAGAAACTATAGAAAAGACTAATTGACACTTGAGCAGCTCTATCACTTTCACTCTTGACCATTCCCATCCGATTGACTTCCATCGTCGTCGGACTTACCTGAAAAGTAAAAAGGGACAAACGGAATGAGCGAACGCTCAGTAGGAAATTATATCTCAAGTACTAGCAAGGGGTGTAAGTAATTACATCTTTCATGAATGCAATAAAGCTATGCATGCTCGCATAAAACGACAAGATAGAGAGAATGTAATATCAAGGAAATAAGATGAACTTAATCATGAACTTTCAACAAGATAACAAGTTTATTCAAGATATTCAAGCAAGTACGTTTAACAAGTCATGTCAAGAACTTTGGCTATCATGTATCAAGCAAGTAAATTACTCTTTTTCGGGCCACGCAATTCATGTCAAGTCAAGTACGATTCAAGTACAGGATGTGTGTGGAATGTCCAATCAAGCAAGTCAAGTACTCGGTATAATGCCAGATACCTTATCATTTTAACTCCCATGGGCACAAGTACTTTCGGGTGCTCCTCCCAGGACCAGATCGGGCCCTATATGCGCAGGCATTTATCATGTATTTTGACATCCACTTTTGTTTATATAGCCAATATAGAATTTCAATAATCAAGCTTGTAGACGTGTATGACAACTTTGGCAGAATGGAGTCCAAAAATATGACAAAGGACATAGAATGGCGATAATAACGGTATAATCACGATCTCGATAAAACTAGGTAGAATATGGTTCCCTTGACTTGGGTACCATGACAAATCAATATGGACATTCTATATATAGAATTGAAGTCCACATGAACATTATATCAAGGTAAGATACCCTCATTCTTATCATAGAATTGAGGTTTACAAGAATGACATGATATGGCATGATATCATCATCCCATTAAGAATTTCTTATGATATACTCTTTGTATAATCATAAGGGCCGGTATACCATGTTTCTTTAGAGTGACATGGCAAAATAGTATAATGGGTTTTTAGGGTACAACCAGCTCAGTCGGCCTTGAGGGAATCCAAGGCTACGAGGAGTCTTACGGAGGTCTCTATGACTAACTCGCTAGTCCAAAGGAACGGAATGTCCAATGGAGAGCTTGTATGTCAATGAGAATTGAGTGTGATCGATAAAACAATCGCGAATCGTGGGACTATACTCACGGAATGGAGAATAGTGCCGATATATATATTATATAACATATGAAACCATCGGTTAACAGAAACAGGGGAAAATCAGTTTTACAGTAAAGTAACGACTTAAGCAGAGTCGTTTATCAAGTAATTAACGCCTAACAGAAGGGCGTTTATATATTTTCCATATTTGCAAAATTTCAATATTTCAATAATTTATCTAAAACGCGCCCTTGGCAGGGGCGTTTCTTCACGATTTGACGACTGTACCAGAAGGCGTCCTTTATTCACAATATTGGACAGGATATAATTAATTTCAGGAATTATCAAAAACGCGCCCTGGGAAGGGGCGTTATCATTAAATTCTATTTTGCAGAATATATATTTTCAGGAATTTAACAGATACGCGCCCTAGGAGGGGGCGTTTCCTTTCAATTCACGCCCTATGATGGGGCGTTAACAGTTGAAAAACGACTTTGTACAGGTCGTGAATTCAATGAATATCAGAAAGCACGATTTGCACGATAATCAAGGATAACAATCATATAATCTTGATAATAAAATCAGTAGGGTTGAGGACAGAGGATCATGCATTAATGTAATCAGGATTTCATATATAATCAGTTCTTAACATGGTTAATTCATGATTAAGTGAAATTAACGCCTGTGTACAGGGCGTCAAATATTAAATTGACGACCTGGTCAGGGTCGTGTGTTGTAAATTAGCGCCCTTGACAGGGGCGTCTCTTTCAAAATATTTCAGAAAATGCATGGAAACTATGATAACCGTATGCATGACATGCTTATATATATATATCTTGCATTAATTTCATTTGGGCTACAGTAACTTGAGAAAACCTACCTTAATATGATTGAACTGACGAAGGGTTTGAAAGATCTGAAACTTCTACTGCAACCAATCAACCGCAGTAGCAGCAGGAGGAAGAAAATCTTTTTAAGAAGGAGTTCGTTTTCGATGAAGAACACCTGTTCTTGGTTTTGTCAATTTTTGCTGTAGATCCTACAGGGAAAGAAGAAACATATATTAGTTTCTTCAACTACCTAACGAGAGGATAAGGAAGAAAGAACATTACCTGGTTCTTTCGTAGGAGTTTCCCGACCTGTAAGAAGGAACATAAGATGAAGAATCATTAGTTCTTCATGTAACCGAAGCAGAAAACAAAAGCAATTAGAAGAACATATGTTCTTCACGTACCGTGCAGCAGTCGTCCGTCCAAATAGATTTAGGGTTGGATCGAACAGTTTATTTATAGGATTTAGGGGGTCCTATTAGGGTTAGAGTCCTAGTGGAAGTAATGCTTCCAATATAGAGTCCTTGCCCTATTTAAATACTTACTAGATTAACATAATCCTTCCCGGGATAAGCTCCCGTGTCGAACGGAACTCGAATGGAATTAACGACTTTGATCAGGGCGTCGATTCTTGAATTGACGACCTGGTTCAGGTCGTTTATTAAGAAGCGCCTTTCGTTAGGGCGTTTCTTTGTTTAAAACACGCCCAAGATAGGGGCGTTTCTTGGCCTTACCGTTTTTGGCGTTTAGAATTTTGACGCCGTGTTGTCAGGGCGTCCCTTCTTGAATCACGCCTTTGCTAGAGGCGTTTATAATTTAAATAGCACCTTTATCCGAGGCGTTATTTTATATTGTTTTATTTATCTATTTATTTGATTTATTTTAAAATCTTTATTGTTATAAATATTTTATCAGGGTTGCTACACCCTCCCCCACTTAAAAAGAATTTGGTCCCCAAATTCAATTGCATATCACGTATACACGCGGAGAGTGTAGAGTATATACCTCTTAGAACAACTCGGGAAATCGTTTCTTCATAGATTCCTCGGTCTCCCATGTCGCTTCGTGTTCAGGATTCTTATTCCATTGCACCTTGAGCATGGGAATAATCTTATTCCTTAGAGCTCGTATTTCTCGATCTAAGATCTTCATAGGCTTCTGTTCATAGGTGAGATCTTTCTGGATCACCAGATCTCCATGTTCAATAATATGAGATGGATCGTGCACATACTTCTTCAACATAGATATGTGAAACACATTATGCACGTCGGACAATTGAGGAGGCAACGCGATGCGATAAGCAACCTCGCCAACTCTTTCGAGTACCTCAAATGGTCCGATGAATCTTGGCGTAAGCTTGCCCTTAACACCAAATCTTCGTATGCCACGTCCAGGCGATATTTTAAGAAATACATGATCTCCAACCTGGAATTCAAGATCTCTTCTTCTTGTGTCAGCATAAGCCTTTTGCCTGGTCTGAGCAACTTGCAATCTTTCTCTGATTACTTGTATCTTCTCAGTTGTATCCCTTACCATGTCTGGACCTAATAGTTGTTTCTCTCCAACTTCGTTCCAGCATAAGGGTGATCGGCAACTCCTTCCATATAAAGCTTCGAAAGGTGCCATTTGGATACTAGCTTGGTAGCTATTATTATATGCAAATTCCACTAGTGGCAAGTGATCGTGCCAGCTTCCTCCAAAGTCAATGATGCATGCTCTAAGCATATCTTCAACAACTTGGTTAGTTCTCTCAGTCTGACCATCCGTTTGAGGATGAAAAGCAGTACTAAAGTTGAGCCTTGTTCCCAACGAATGTTGTAATCCCTTCCAAAAATGAGAAGTGAAACGGGGATCTCTGTCAGACACGATTGAGACAGGAATTCCATGTAACCTGACTATTTCCTTGATGTATAGTGCAGCTAGTACATCAATTGACCATCGGCTCTTTATTGGCAAGAAATGCGCCGATTTAGTTAAACGGTCAATAATAACCCATATTCCATCATGTCCTCCTTTTGATTTGGATAAACCCATGATGAAATCCATACCAATGTCCTTCCACTTCCACTTAGGAATATCTAGAGGATGTAGTTTTCCAGCAGGCTTTTGGTGTTCTGCCTTGACCTGTTGGCATGTGAGACAGCGAGATACATAGTCTGCTATTTCTCTTTTCATATTAGACCACCAAAAGTTCTTCTTTACATCTTGATACATTTTGGTTGATCCTGGATGAATAGTGTACCTTGATCGGTGAGCTTCATCTAAGATCTTCTTCTTTAATTCCGGACAGTCGGGTATACAAGTTCTACCTTTGAATAATAATCTTCCATCAGAAGTTAGTTGAAAATCAGATTGTCCTTCTAATCTTCCTTTGATTTCCACTAATATAGGATCATCATCCTGAAGCGCTTGTATCTCAGATAATAAATCTGACTGTATGCTTACATGAGATAATGTGACAAATTTGGCTTCCTTGTCCAAGCTTATATTGAGCTCGGAGAATTGTTCTAGCAACCTCCATTCTTGTATCATACAATTGGCTATCATTGCTCTCGGCTTTCGACTAAGGGCATCAGCAACATAATTACCCTTTCCGGGATGGTATTGTATATTGAAGTCGAAGTCCTTGAGATATTCTAGCCAGCGTCTTTGTCTCATGTTTAGCTCCTTTTGTGAAAATAGATATTTGAGACTTTTGTGATCGGAGTATACAGTAAACTGCACTCCATATAAGTAGTGTCTCCATATCTTTAGGGCAAATACCACCGCGGCCAGTTCTAAGTCATGGACGGGGTAATTCTCCTCATGCTTCTTCAGTTGACGTGAAGAGTATGCTATGACCTTTCCTTGTTGCATTAGGACACATCCGAGGCCAATGCCAGAAGCATCTGTGTAGACCTCAAATTTCTCTCCTTCTATTGGTAGAGCTAACACCGGAGCTGTAGTGAGATGATCCTTGAGAGTTTGGAAACTTCTTTCACATTCCTCACTCCATTCATATCGGATCTCCTTACGAGTTAATCTTGTAAGTGGTACGGCGATCTTAGAGAAATCTTTGATGAATCGCCGATAATAGCCTGCAAGACCTAAGAAACTTCTGATCTCGCTAGCATTGGTTGGTCTTCCCCAGTTTCTAACAGCTTCAACCTTTGATGGATCAACAGATAGACCATCCTTGGATATCACATGTCCGAGGAAAGTCACTTCTTCAAGCCAGAATTCACATTTGCTGAGCTTTGCATATAATTGATTTTCCCTCAATACTTGCAATGCGATCCTTAAATGCTCCTCATGTTCTTCCTTAGTTTTGGAATATATCAATATATCATCAATGAAAACCACCACAAATTGATCTAGATAAGGCCTGAATATGATATTCATTAACTGCATAAAGGCAGCATGGGCATTTGTTAGTCCAAAAGGCATAACAACAAATTCGTAATGGCCATACCTGCTTCTGAATGCAGTCTTATGAATGTCATCATCCTTGATTCTTAATTGATGATATCCCGACCTGAGATCAATCTTGGAAAAATATTTGGATCCTGAAATCTGATCAAATAACTCATCGATTCTCGGCAGTGGATACTTGTTCTTGATAGTGAGATGATTCAACTGTCGATAGTCGATGCACAATCTCATGGATCCGTCCTTCTTCTTCACAAATAAGACTGGTGCTCCCCACGGGGAAGTACTTGGTCTAATAAACCCTTTTCGAATTAGTTCCATCAACTGCTCCTTCAACTCTTTGAGTTCCGCAGGGGACATTCTATAGGGTGCCTTTGAAACTGGACCAGCACCAGGGACTAAGTCAATGGTGAAGGCCACTTCTCTTTGAGGGGGTAATCCCGGCAAATCTTCCGGAAATACGTCTGGAAATTCTTGCACTATCTGAATGTCTTCTATCTTGGTTTCCTTAGCTTCTTTAACAGTGACAAAGGCAAGGAAGGATACACATCCTTTCCTGACGAGCTTGCTTGCTCGAAGAGCCGAAATAAGAGGGGATTTGTTCCGACTCTTGGGACGAGTAAAGACTAACTCTGAAAAATCTTTGAAAGCAATTTGGCTATTGCGGCAATCAACCGTTGCCTGGTATTTGGATAACCAGTCCGCTCCTAGTATAACATCATACTCCTTTAGATCGAGGCATATGAGATCTATAGGTAAATTCCTACCTTGAACCATTACCTCACAGTTTTGGTAGTGATGAGTAATATCATTTTCGCTTCCAAGAGGAGTAGTTAGAACTATTTTTATCCATTCTGGTTCTAACGGTAACGGGTCGGCAAACTTCTTAGAAATAAAGGAATGCGATGCACCCGTATCAAATAAGACATAAGCACTTTTGGAACAAACTGTTAATGTACCTTCTACCAGTCCACCTTCTTCTTCTGGTTCGGTCTCCTGGATTGCATGAAGACGAGCATTCTTTGTCACCGGGCGTTTACCGTCACCGGCTTGGTCATTCATTAATGGACAATCGGGAATCCGATGTTCGCGACTCCCACAACGGAGACAAGCTCCTAATTTCCTCCAGCATTCTTCTGTCTTGTGACCAGCCTTGTCACAATGCTTGCACACTGTATTAGAAGGGGTAGTTGTGATAGAGAAAGGCTTGGTCTTTTTGAACTTATGGTCTTGAGAGGAAGAACCTCCATTATTGGGCCTCTTCTTGAAATTGGGTTTGAAAGAACCCGAACCCGTGACTTGTTCCTTCTTGTCTTTCCCACGGATCCTATCAGATAGTTCCGTGGCATCTTCAAGTAGTTGAGCTCGGCGCACTATTTCAGAATAAACTTGGATGTCCATAGGCGCCAGTTGAGTAATATAGTGGGGCCTAAGCCCGTTAAGAAATCTTCGGGCTTTCATCTTCTCCGTGCTAATAAGATGCTTAGCATATCTAGACAACCTGGAGAACTGAGCTTCATAATCTGCTAATGATAAAGATCGTTGCTTTAATGCAGCGAATTCTGCAGCCTTCTTTTCTTGGACTCGGTCCGAGAAATATTTAGCATTGAAGTATTCCACAAATTCTTCCCATGTTACTTGAGTAGGATCGATGGTTGCTTCAATAGACTCCCACCAGCATCTAGCATCTTTCTCTAACTGGAATGTAGCTAATAGAACTTTGTCCTGATCCGTGCATTGCATGACACGGAATATGCGTTCGGTTTCCCGAACCCAATGCTCGGCATCGTCCGGATCGGTCGATCCCATAAACTTCGGGGGATTCATGCTCTTAAATGTTTGGTGTAAGCTTCCAGCTCGTGGAGCACCACCTTGTGCTACCTGTTGTAGCACTTGAGTCATCCCTTGGAGGGTACGCTGCATGTTGCGCCATTGAGCACGTTCGGCAGCCATTATCCTACAATTATAATAGCTACATTAGTATTATATCACTGTGATCTTATTAAAAGACTCATTGACTCTTACCCCTTGGTTCTACCCAATCTCACTTGGTTAAACGTTCAACTTATCCTTGGACTTGGGTTTTTTCCTAGGAATTGAATACCTTAGGCTCTGATACCACAAAAACTGTCACGCCCCGAGCGCGGAAGATACCCGGAGACGCGTGACGAGTTTATATCAATCATGTCAATCAGAGTGGTCGTGTATTCGACACAAAGACAGAGATGCGCAAAATAACAAGATAACCCAATCCTTTATTTCAAAATGGATAGACTATTACAAATCCAATACTCTGTTAAATAAAAAGGAAAAGTACATAGTTGACTCAAGAAACTATAGAAAAGACTAATTGACACTTGAGCAGCTCTATCACTTTCACTCTTGACCATTCCCATCCGATTGACTTCCATCGTCGTCGGACTTACCTGAAAAGTAAAAAGGGACAAACGGAATGAGCGAACGCTCAGTAGGAAATTATATCTCAAGTACTAGCAAGGGGTGTAAGTAATTACATCTTTCATGAATGCAATAAAGCTATGCATGCTCGCATAAAACGACAAGATAGAGAGAATGTAATATCAAGGAAATAAGATGAACTTAATCATGAACTTTCAACAAGATAACAAGTTTATTCAAGATATTCAAGCAAGTACGTTTAACAAGTCATGTCAAGAACTTTGGCTATCATGTATCAAGCAAGTAAATTACTCTTTTTCGGGCCACGCAATTCATGTCAAGTCAAGTACGATTCAAGTACAGGATGTGTGTGGAATGTCCAATCAAGCAAGTCAAGTACTCGGTATAATACCAGATACCTTATCATTTTAACTCCCATGGGCACAAGTACTTTCGGGTGCTCCTCCCAGGACCAGATCGGGCCCTATATGCGCAGGCATTTATCATGTATTTTGACATCCACTTTTGTTTATATAGCCAATATAGAATTTCAATAATCAAGCTTGTAGACGTGTATGACAACTTTGGCAGAATGGAGTCCAAAAATATGACAAAGGACATAGAATGGCGATAATAACGGTATAATCACGATCTCGATAAAACTAGGTAGAATATGGTTCCCTTGACTTGGGTACCATGACAAATCAATATGGACATTCTATATATAGAATTGAAGTCCACATGAACATTATATCAAGGTAAGATACCCTCATTCTTATCATAGAATTGAGGTTTACAAGAATGACATGATATGGCATGATATCATCATCCCATTAAGAATTTCTTATGATATACTCTTTGTATAATCATAAGGGCCGGTATACCATGTTTCTTTAGAGTGACATGGCAAAATAGTATAATGGGTTTTTAGGGTACAACCAGCTCAGTCGGCCTTGAGGGAATCCAAGGCTACGAGGAGTCTTACGGAGGTCTCTATGACTAACTCGCTAGTCCAAAGGAACGGAATGTCCAATGGAGAGCTTGTATGTCAATGAGAATTGAGTGTGATCGATAAAACAATCGCGAATCGTGGGACTATACTCACGGAATGGAGAATAGTGCCGATATATATATTATATAACATATGAAACCATCGGTTAACAGAAACAGGGGAAAATCAGTTTTACAGTAAAGTAACGACTTAAGCAGAGTCGTTTATCAAGTAATTAACGCCTAACAGAAGGGCGTTTATATATTTTCCATATTTGCAAAATTTCAATATTTCAATAATTTATCTAAAACGCGCCCTTGGCAGGGGCGTTTCTTCACGATTTGACGACTGTACCAGAAGGCGTCCTTTATTCACAATATTGGACAAGATATAATTAATTTCAGGAATTATCAAAAACGCGCCCTGGGAAGGGGCGTTATCATTAAATTCTATTTTGCAGAATATATATTTTCAGGAATTTAACAGATACGCGCCCTAGGAGGGGGCGTTTCCTTTCAATTCACGCCCTATGATGGGGCGTTAACAGTTGAAAAACGACTTTGTACAGGTCGTGAATTCAATGAATATCAGAAAGCACGATTTGCACGATAATCAAGGATAACAATCATATAATCTTGATAATAAAATCAGTAGGGTTGAGGACAGAGGATCATGCATTAATGTAATCAGGATTTCATATATAATCAGTTCTTAACATGGTTAATTCATGATTAAGTGAAATTAACGCCTGTGTACAGGGCGTCAAATATTAAATTGACGACCTGGTCAGGGTCGTGTGTTGTAAATTAGCGCCCTTGACAGGGGCGTCTCTTTCAAAATATTTCAGAAAACGCATGGAAACTATGATAACCGTATGCATGACATGCTTATATATATATATCTTGCATTAATTTCATTTGGGCTACAGTAACTTGAGAAAACCTACCTTAATATGATTGAACTGACGAAGGGTTTGAAAGATCTGAAACTTCTACTGCAACCAATCAACCGCAATAGCAGCAGGAGGAAGAAAATCTTTTTAAGAAGGAGTTCGTTTTCGATGAAGAACACCTGTTCTTGGTTTTGTCAATTTTTGCTGTAGATCCTACAGGGAAAGAAGAAACATATATTAGTTTCTTCAACTACCTAACGAGAGGATAAGGAAGAAAGAACATTACCTGGTTCTTTCGTAGGAGTTTCCCGACCTGTAAGAAGGAACATAAGATGAAGAATCATTAGTTCTTCATGTAACCGAAGCAGAAAACAAAAGGAATTAGAAGAACATATGTTCTTCACGTACCGTGCAGCAGTCGTCCGTCCAAATAGATTTAGGGTTGGATCGAACAGTTTATTTATAGGATTTAGGGGGTCCTATTAGGGTTAGAGTCCTAGTGGAAGTAATGCTTCCAATATAGAGTCCTTGCCCTATTTAAATACTTACTAGATTAACATAATCCTTCCCGGGATAAGCTCCCGTGTCGAACGGAACTCGAATGGAATTAATGACTTTGATCAGGGCGTCGATTCTTGAATTGACGACCTGGTTCAGGTCGTTTATTAAGAAGCGCCTTTCGTTAGGGCGTTTCTTTGTTTAAAACACGCCCAAGATAGGGGCGTTTCTTGGCCTTACCGTTTTTGGCGTTTAGAATTTTGACGCCGTGTTGTCAGGGCGTCCCTTCTTGAATCACGCCTTTGCTAGAGGCGTTTATAATTTAAATAGCGCCTTTATCCGAGGCGTTATTTTATATTATTTTATTTATCTATTTATTTGATTTATTTTAAAATCTTTATTGTTATTAATATTTTATCAGGGTTGCTACAGTGGCCGAGTCAACAGCAAGGAGCTCCGAGTCAATGCTCGGGCGCTCTAGCTCTTCAAAAAGGACCGATCGGGTACCTTCGGGGTCGAGAGAAGATGCTAGACGAGAGAGGGCGTCCGCTCGGGAGTTCTCCTCCCGAGCTATTCGGACTACCTCGAATTTCTCGAACTATTGGGCCAGGGCTCTGACCAGTTGGAGGTATTTGATCATTGGTGTCTCTCGAGCTTCGTACTCGCCGTTGACTTGGCTAGCGACCAGTTGGGAGTCAGTGTGGATTTTGACTCGTTCAGCCCCCAACCGTCGGGCCATGCGCGCACCCGAGATAAGGGCCTCGTACTCGGAAGCGTTGTTGGATGCTTGAAAGCTGAACTTCAAGGCGTATTGCAGTTCTGCTCCTTCAGGAGACTTCAGAACGATTCCGGCACCACTCCCGACCGAGTTGGAAGACCCATCGACGAACAACTCCCAGGTCGGCCCGGGCGCGGACGGGGATCTTTCTTCAGTCGGGATGGTGCTTTCGGCGATGAAGTCGGCGAGCGCTTGGCCTTTCACAGCTGAGCGCGGCCGATAGGATATATCGTAGCCCCAAGCATGATGGCCCACTTGACGAGTCGTCCCGAGGCTTCGGGGTGGGTAAGGATCTTCTTCAATGGTTCGCCGGTTAGCACGGTGATGGGGTGCCCCTGGAAATAGGGCCGGAGGCGCTTGGCGGAGATGACCAACGCTAGCACGAGTTTCTCGGTTGCGGGGTACCTCCTTTCAGCCTCGTTGAGCACCTTGCTGGTGTAGTAGATCAGCCTCTCGACTCCCGAGTCATTTCTGACTAGGACCGAGCTAACCGTAGATGGCGTGGCCGAGAGATAGAGCAGCAAGACTTCACCCGGAACGGGCTTGGAGAGCACCGGGGGCGAGGCCAAGAACTCCTTGAGCTCGGCGAACGCTCTCTGGCATTCCTCGTCCCATGCGATCGTAGCAGATGCCAGTTTGGGCCCCCTCAACAGCTTGAAGAAGGGCAAGCATCGTTCGGCCGCACGGGACAGGAACCGGCTGAGAGCGGCGACACGCCCAGTTAGGCGTTGGACGTCCTTGATGCAGGTGGGCGGGCGCATGTCCAAGATGGCCTGGACTTTGTCTGGGTTGGCCTCGATCCCATGCTGAGTGACTAGGAAACCCAGGAACTTTCCGGATCTCACTCCGAAGGCACACTTGGCAGGATTTAGCTTCATGTTGTACCTCAGGAGGGTGTCGAAGGTCTCGGCGAGGTCGGTGAAGTGGTCTTCGGCCTTGGGGGTCTTGACGAGCATGTCGTCAATATAGGCCTTGACGTTCCGACCTAGCTGTCCTTCAAACATGTGATTGACCAGCCTTTGGTACGTGGCTCCAGCGTTCTTCAATCCGAAAGGCATCCCGGTGTAGCAGTACACGCCGTAGTCGGTGATGAAGGCGGTCTTCTCGACATCTTCTGGATCCATTCTGATCTGATGGTAACCCGAATAGGCGTCTAGGAAGCTGAGTATTTCATTGCCCGAGGTTGAGTCAACCAATTGGTCGATGCTCGGCAACGGATAACAGTCCTTAGGGGTGGCCTTATTCAGGTCGGTGAAATCCACGCACATCCGCCACTTGCCCGAAGCTTTCGGTACCAGGACGGCGTTGGCTAGCCATGTCGGGTACATGACCGGTCTAAAAAGGCCAGTCTCTTGTCCCTTGGTGACCTGCGCCTTGATGATCGCCTGCTTCTCTGGTGCATGCTTCCTTCTACGTTGCTGTACGGGCTTCACGGCAGGGTCGAGGCTGAGCTTGTGCATTACAGTCTCTTCTGGTATCCCAGGGAGTTGATCATCAGGCCAAGCGAAAACTCGGATGTACTCAGAAAGGAACTTTTTATATTGCTGTTGAACCTCAGACGGTAGGTCGGCTCCGATCTTTACTCCTAGGGCCGGGTCATCGTTTAGGAAAACCGCCAGCAATTCGCCACCAGGTTCGGTGGTTGCGGATTTACCCTCGACTTCCCGGGGGTCCTTGTCCTTCCCGTCCGACCTTGTGACCTCTACCGAGATATTGTAGCACCTTCTGGCCGCGGCCTGATTACCTCGGACTTCCCCCAACCCGTTTTTGGTGGGGAACTTCATTTTCTGGTGATAGGTAGACGGCACCGCTTTTATTCGGCTGAGGATTCCCCGGCCGAAGATGGCGTTGTATGCTATCATACCTTTAATCACTATGAAGTCCACCATGACCGTAACGGTTTTGGGTGGGGTGCCGAGGGTAACCGGCAGGCTTAGGGCTCCCTCGGGATAGGTGGCCTGGCCATTGAACCTGCAGAGAGGGGTTCGGATCGGGCGGAGCTTAGATGGACCCTCCCCCATCTTAAGGAAACAATCATAAGACAATACATCAGGGGCACTCCCATTGTCGACTAGGATCCTATCTACGTTACAATGGTTTATTGTAGCCGAAATCACGAGGGCGTCGTCATGCGGGGTGCTCAGCCCTTCTAGGTCTCGGTCTGAGAAGACTATGAACTGGGGCTCACTCGGCGGGGCCTTTGGAGGCTCTATGGCTCGGCTCGCCCGCTCGGCATGACGCTTCCTTCCTCGGCTGCTGTCGCCCCCTGATGCTGCTCCTCCGGAGATGACGTTGATGTGGACCCCTCGGGGGGCGTTGTTAATCTCCTCTGGGGCGCCTCGGTCCTCCTTGCGCTCGGCTACGAACCGAGCTAGGTGCCCCTGACGGATGAGGCGCTCGATCTCATCCTGGAGCTGATGGTAGTCGCCGGTATGGTGTCCGTGATCGCTGTGGAACAAGCAGTGCTTGCTACGATTGCGGTTCTTCGACCTCATTGGCTCGGGTTGGCGGAGGAGACCCGAGTCTTTGATGTCTTCATAGATCTCATAGACCGGCGCGGCTAGTGAGGTGTACCGCTCATACTTTCGTGACGGTTCCTTGCGTTCCCCGTCCCGGTTCCGCCTTTTTCCCGAACCCGAGCTTGGCTCGGAAGCCCGCTTCTTGTCCCCTTCCCGACCCGAGCCGGTTGCATCTCGGCATGCGCTGAGTACTTCTTCGCACTCGGCATGGCGCAAAGCCAGAGTTACTAGCTCGGCAAGGGTCGAGGGAGGGTGGAGGACAAGCTCGCGGCGGAGATTCTCGTCCCGCGTGCCCCCAGTCAGTGCGGTTATAGCTGAGGCCACGTCTAGGCGGGGGATTCTCAGGGCTTCCGACTTGAATCGGTGAATATAAGCCCGGAGTCTCTCCCCTTGCGCCTGTTTAAGGGCCAGGAGCTCCGCTACCGACCTTGGGGGGGGCACTTCCGGCGAAACTCTCTTTGAAGATTCGGCCAAACTGCTTGAAATCTCGGATGGATCCGGGGGCGAGGGCCCGGAACCAAGCTTGAGCGCCTTGGACCAGGGTGGTCACGAAGGCTCGGCATTTGATGGCGTCGGACGCTCCGTGCAGGGTCATCAGAGCGTCGAAGCTGTCGTAGTGATCGGCCGGGTCGCCCTGGCCGTCGTAAAGCTTGAAGGTTGGGATGGAGGTTCTGGGAGACACCTCTGCCTTCAAGATATACTCGGAGAAAGGGGATTTCTCCTCATCCTCCGGGGGAGAGGCCTTCTGCAGGGCGCGCAGGGCGCGCTCTTGTTCTGCGAAACGTCTCTCGAACTCTCGCAGTCGGAGAGATAACTCCGGCTACTGTTGTGGCGCGAGGCTGGGGGGAATGTCTTGGCGATCCTCGGGAACGTCGGTCTCCTGGTTCGGACGGCGTGCCCCAGGTTTTCCCCGCCTCGGTGTGGAGGAAGCCTCTTGCTCCGGCGGCGGAGCTTGCGAGGGTCCTCCCGTCCTGTTACGGATAATCTGCTGGCCGCGGATAGTGAAGCGGCCTCCGACAGTGTGTTGGGATGCATTCTCGCGGGGAGGGCTCCCCGACGGGGCGCGTGACCTTCCATCTCTGGCCGCCTGGGTCCTCATGAGTTCCATGAGGACATCCGGTTTTGCGTTGAGGGCTTGGAAAGCGTCGGTGCCACCGTTGAGCGGTAGCCCTACTGCCGCAGGGGGGGGTGGTGGTTCGTTGGCGGGGGCGCTGGCGTTGGAGGGGGGGTTCTGTGAGGCCCGAGAGGGGCCATCCCCAGCCGCTACCATGGCCTTTCCCCTGTCGCCGGCGGACCTCCTCCCTGAGCTCCTTCGCACCATGCTGGCTCTTTGTTCGTTTCCCACAGACGGCGCCAGATGAAGAGGCGTGATCTCGTGCGGGTCCTGAGCGGGCGGAGGATCACCGAATTGTGAACTGCAAGAAAGGGAAACGAATCAGGGGGCCCAGGGATGAGTCCCTGGGGAAAACCCTCCGATGCTTAAGTTAGTAGAGCTATGGTGGGAGCAATAAAAGGGGGGAAGTAGCTTCTGCGCGAGATCCCTCTCCACCAGAAGGGTGAAGTGGTTCCTGCTCAGGAGTTTTGAGCGTGTGGTTGCCCTTACCTTTCGCCGGAGGGTATCCCTGGGTTAAATAGTGCGTCGTCTTCCGGAGTCCTGTAAGTCGAGGGGTTTCAGGTGGGAGTTACGTTCTCAACGTGGGCTTTTACTGCCTCATCGTGGGAGCGTTATGACCTTGGGGAGCTGGAGTCCCTCACCCTTATAAATTCCTGCTCACAGAGGACTCTTAACGGCTGCATGGATAAGCAATCGACGGTCGACCGTTTCGAGCTTAGGGGGGCCAGCCATATCCGGGCGATGGGCCTAGCTCGGACGGAGATGGGTCGGAACGATCGTGTGCGCCTCCCTATATCCTGGCTGAGGATAGATCGGGCGTAGATCATTCTGATGACCTGACCGTCGCTCGGGCCTTCCAAGCCTGAGGGCCGCCTAGGAAGGTTGGGTCCCCGAGCGATCTTTTATTGGGCTTTTAGTCCGGAGTGGGCCCTGTAGGCTATAACTCGGGCGAGTGTGGCCTTGTTTGGTCCTGATGGGCCTAGTTCGGCTGCTCTTTGACTGGGCTGCAGAAATCCCCCTCTCCAGACACCATGTAATTTAACAATATCCTTTACATATAAAGTAGCTAGGATTTCTACAGACCATCGACTTTTAATAGGTAGAAAATGAGCCGATTTTGTTAAATGGTCTATGAATACCCATATTCCATCATGCCCACCTATTGATTTAGACAGTCCCATGATAAAATCCATCCCTATACTCTCCCATTTCCATTCCGGAATTTTCAAGGGATGTAGCTTTCCAGCAGACTTTTGATGTTCTACCTTAATTTGCTGACAAGACAACGTGACACGTAGTCTGCTATCTCTCTCTTCATATTGGGCCACCAATAGTTTCTTTTAAGATCTTGATACATCTTGGTAGTACCCGGGTGAACGATATACTTAGATTTATGAGCTTCATCTAAGACCATCTTCTTAGTATCAACATGATCCGGGATACAAATACGACCTCGAAACAATAATCTTCCATCATTTACAATAGAGAAATCCGGTCGTTGCTCCATATCAGCCTTAATCTCCAACAATACTGGATCATTTTATTGTAACTTTACTAGATCTTCAATCAATGTTGGTTTTATTCTAATATTGGCTATAAAGTAATCTTCTGTCTTTAGATCAACATCTAAATTCAACTAAGCAAATTTAAAAATAAGATTGGACATACCTTTCAGACTGGATAACTTCCCTATTGGTTTCCTGCTGAGCGCATCGGCAACAACATTTGCCTTCCCAGGGTGATATTGAATAGCAAAATCAAAGTCCTTGAGATACTCCAACCATCGTCTTTGTCTCATATTCAACTCCTTTTGAGAAAAGAGGTATTTCAGGCTCTCGTGATCTGAATATACAATAAATTTCTCTCCATAAAGATAATGATGCCAAATCTTCAAAGCGAATACCACGGCAGCCAGCTCTAGGTCATGAATAAGATAATTTTCCTCATGTTTCTTTAATTATCTTGAAGCGTAGCAAATGACTTTGTTATTTTGCATGAGCACGCACCCTAGACCAATGCCAGATGCATCAGTGTATACTTCAAATCCGCCACCTTCGACAGGCAACGCCAATACAGGTGCCGTGGTGAGATGCTTCTTAAGAGCCAAGAAATTTTCTTCACATTCCTTCGTCCACTCAAAAGGGTTTTCCTTTCTAGTGAGTCTGGTTAAAGGAGCCGCAATCTTGGAGAACTCTTTGATAAATCTCCTATAGTAACCAGCCAAGCCAATGAAACTCTGAACTTCAGATACCGTGTTCGGTCGGCTCCAGTTCTTAACAACTTCAACCTTAGAAGGATCTACTGCAATGCCTTCTTTAGAAATGATATGGCCACGGAAAGATACCTCCTTAAGCCAAAATTCACATTTGTTTAATTTCGCATAAAGTTGGTGTTCCCGCAAGGTTTGCAAGGCAACCCTTAGATGTTCCTCTTGTTCCTTCTTTGTCTTTGAATAAATGAGGATATCGTCAATGAATACGACAACAAATTGGTCAAGATAAGGCCGAAACACATTATTCATTAATTGCATGAATGCAGCAGGTGCGTTAGTTAAACCGAATGGCATAACCACAAATTCATAATGTCCGTATCGGCTTCTGAAAGCCGTCTTGTGAATGTCTTCATCCTTGACCCTCAGTTGATGATAGCCTGACCTGAGATCGACCTTGGAGAATTACTCCACGCCAGAAAGTTGGTCAAACAGCTCATCAATACGCGGCAATGGGTATTTGTTCTTGATGGTGAGTTGATTCAACTGCCGATAGTCAATGCATAATCTGAGGGAACCGTCCTTCTTCTTGACAAATAAGACTGGCGCACCCCAAGGGGATGTGCTAGGTCGTATGAAGCCTTTTTCTAGCAGCTCCTGAAGTTGCTTCTTTAGTTCCTTCAGTTCTGTGAGGGACATCCTGTAAGGAGCTATTGACACAGGTGTTGCTCCGGGTGTGAGTTCAATGGTGAAGTTAACCTCTCTTTCAGGCGGTAAACCACATAGAAGGCAGTATCGGCCGAAATCCGAAACGTATCGGTTTCGGCCGGTACCGATCCGAAATCGGCCCTTAACACTGTAGCAGGTCCGAAACCTATTAAATAATACTTTTTTAATGGTTTCGGACGAAACCATATTGGTTTCGGCCGAAACCGGACATGTTTACTAATTTTTTGAGTTTTTTGAATGGTTTCAACCGGTTTCGGCCGAAACCGAAACCGATACCGAAACTGGTACGTATCGGTTTCGGGACCGGCCGAAACTAGTACCGAAACCGATACTGCCATCCTTGGTAAACCGAGTAACTCCAAAGGAAAGATATCAGGAAACTCCTGAACTACATGGATTTCGTTTATCTGGATTTCCTTAGACTCGGTAACTATTACGGAGGCAAGGAAAGCTTTACATCCACGCGAAATGAGTTTGCAGGCGTGAAGGGATGAAATAATGGCGGGATGTTTCCGGTATTTGATACCAAGGAAGGAAAATCGCGGAAGACCTGGTTTTCGGAAAGAGATTATCCTATTTCGGCAATTTATGTAGGCATCATGGTCTACCATCCAATCAACTCCTAATATGGCATCGTAGCCTTTCATGTCAAGATTTACGAGATTAGCAGGAAGATTATGTCCTTCTACAATTATCTCACTATCGAGGTAATAAGTTGTAAGTTTAGTTTCGGGCCTTAAGGGTGTGGTAATAGCTAGGTCCGATGGTAAAGGAACCGCTGAAACTGGCAAGGATTTTGCAAAAGTAGTTGATATGAAGGAATGAGTAGCACCAGTATCAAATAACACGAATGCGGGATGGGAATAAATATGAATAGTACCTTCAATAAGCCCATCATCCTTGGGCGCTTCCTCGTCATCTAGAACAGCGTTGAGACGAGCCTGTCGCTTCCGTCCACCGCTGGAAGACTGATATTTCATAATGGGGAAATCCGGCATGCGGTGCTCCCGGCTTCCACATCTTAGCCATGCTCCTAAGCGCTTCCAACATTCTTCACCCGAATGACCGAATTTTTCGCAGAATGAGCAAGCGATTGTAAGAGCCGTCTCTTCTTCCTTTATCTTCTTGTTCTTGTGGCTTCCGCTCCCATTACCACTTCGGGATCTCTTCTTGTTGTTATCCCGGGACTTGTAGGTGATGCTGAATTTTTCCTCTTTTCTTCCTTGCCGATCCGACTTTCGGCTAGACTCCTCCCCTTTACCATTAAGTTTCTCGACCTTTTCCAAGGTCCTTTCACACAGATGAGCTCGTTGGACCATTTCGGCATAGGTCCGAGGGAGCCAAGTTGCTGGATGAAAATGGGTCGCAGCCCGTCCATAAAGCGATTTGCTTTAAGGAGATCCGTGCTCACCAGATGCTGAGCATAGGGTGCCAGACGAGAAAATTGTAATTCGTACTCGGCCACCGTCATCATACCTTGACGCAATGAAGCGAACTCTGCCGCCTTCCTCTCCTTGACATGCTCGGAGAAATATTTAGCTCGAAAGAGCATGAGAAATCCTTCCCAAGTGTGTGGTGCGTCTACAGGTGGTGTAGGTACAGACTTCCACCATGTACGCGCATCTTTGTTAAGCTGGAATGTAGCAAGGCAAACCTTCTCTTGGTCGGCACATTGCATGACCTCGAAGATAAGATTCATCTCGTCCATCCAGTTCTCCGCTTCGTCTGGATTGGAAGAACCATTAAATCGCGGAGGATTCAAACTCCGGAAATTACGGTGTAGATCACCAGCTCCTGCCCTCGCGCCAGCTTGGGCCATAGTTTGCAAAGCTTGTGTGAGACCTGCAACGGTTTGTTGCATTCCATTCCAATCGACACGATGAGCCATTGCAAGAGTAAGGTACCTGAGAAGAGTAATAAATTTGTTAATTCTCATGGAATTGGTGGGTTTAATCTTAGAGGAAATTTCTAAATAACTATCTCAACATCGGTTCTACCCAATTTCTCTCATGGGTCGGTATCTCTTTCCTTAGGTTCATAGGCATGGGTCCTTAAACCTTGGACTTAATCCTATGACATGACTTCTTTTTCCTAGGAATAAGTAAAATCCTTAGACCTAGGCTCTGATATCACTTTAACTGTCACGTCCCGAGCTTTTAATACAGCGGAAAGAATATCGGAACGTGAACAGCCGGCATGGTAAGCCTCTCGCGAGCAAGAAATCAGAGCGCAAGACAATCACATAAAAGTAATTGCACAAGTAATTTTTTCAAAAATCTGCTTTATTCATAATAATGACCCAAATGTCCATAAGATCATGACTTTAAACACCCTTACATCGTAGACTCAAGAAAATAAAAAATTACAATAGGACTCGACTAGACACTTGACAACTAGGTCTTCTCTCGATCCATTTGACCTTCAATCACTCTCGGGCCCGCTACTAGCATAATCCGAATCCGATTCACTAGTACTTCCTGAAATAGACAAGAAAATAGGTATGAGCACACTTGCCCAGTAGGTATCTTCATATCAACATGAAGGCAATATTTAAATGATTAACGTCTTAGCTCTAGAATTAAGATAAAAATAAGAATGCGATAAACAAGCGATATAAAACAAGATAACCACGAATCATGAAATAACTGAGCAAGTTGATGTGAGCGAGTATAGACCATGAACCAGCAAGATTATTATGTAGATGTAAATTTGGCATTTCATGAACAAGAATATACGAGAATGTAACTAGAAAGTACTTTACACAACCTTGTAAAAGCTATGCATTAACAAGCATGTAAATTTCATAACGAGCCTCGTGGTGTTTCACTCATTTATAAGACAAAGTACTCCCAGCGCAATGCGACGCCAGTATCATCGTACCCCATGGTTTATAGCACGTTTCCGACCATCGGCCGTGGGGACTAGCATGGAGCCCTTGGACACAATCCGTGCCCGGCCTTGCATCTTCAAGTTATAAATCCAGCTACTTCCACGGGATATAACAATAGCGTCAGCCAATAATTCAATTCTAAATAACAAGTTTCATGATCAAGTAACCAAGGTATAGAACGTACCGAAATTTGATATGATTTCAAAGAATGATTTAAAAGGACATTATGCTACGGTGGCAGTCCAGCAGCATAACGGCACATTCATTAAATTCCATAACTTAATGTTAACCTTTTTAACATAGTTTGGGACTCCAGATAATTCTAAGATCATCTAGGACTCAAGAAAACTAACCCCAAAGGTCAAACCTTGGGTTAGACTAAATCAGGAACCTTGCGATCGTTTACTGGACCATTTTATACAGAAAGCGGTCAGAGTCTAGACCGTTTAATGAATAGAGTCGACGCATGAAAACTTTCTGGAGCTTTAGCGGTCTAGTGAAGGGCCGCTAACAGAATCTGACGGTCAACCATAGGGCCGCTAAGGTCCAGAATGCATAAAACACCGGTAAAGTGCTTTCTAGACAATTGATTTTAATGGTACAACCAGCTCGGCGTCCTAGTGGAAATCCCAGGCTCGCGGAGTCTTACGGAGGCCTTGAAACATAATCCCCTAGTCTGACAGAAGGAATATCCGGCGGAGAGGTTCATAAGTCTAAGAAAGTGTGCCTATAAGTGTAAAGTGTAACTAATGGTCACATACCGGAATATATGCCATGTACTTAAGAAATGACTCATAGATGAGAAAAGACGTGTAAAACAGCGATCAATAAAACAAGTTCATCTATCACTCGAGAAATGGATTTAATATAAGAGTATAATGTTTGGCAGGAAACTAATCTTAAGTTAAAGTAAATTCTAAGTATTGGTGACACATAAAATAAATCATCAATAGATCCAAGTTTATAGATATAACACTTAAAACAAGGATAAAACCTAATTATCTAGGCTTACCATATGATAAATAAGGTTATTCTGCATTATGTTTCGGGTTAACATAAATACAGAATTCAGAAAACGAGAAGCGGTCTCGCTATGACCGTTTCATGTTCCCTAGCGGTCTATCGTAGGGCCGCTTATGGGAGTCAGGCGGTCTCAGGAAGACCGTTTCTTCCTGTCTACTGTAACATCAACAAAACCGAAATATATACCAATTCAGGGCCTATAGATGCATAATTAAACATGGCAACAGGTAAATATAGCCTGATAACACCATATTAAAATATGGAGACGCATGGGTAATCATGACTTATTACTTTCATTATTAAAGGTATGAACTATGCATGCTAAGTTAGCCCTAGATGCGCAATCAAAATAAAACATGAAATACTCTGAGTACAATGCATGGAAACGACTGCAACTTGAGGGATTTTACTCTTAAGATCATGTTTAAGCCGTTCATGAGATAATCTCCCTCTGGTCTTGTCCTCAAACAACAAATTAAGGGCTGAAAGTTGACCCTAATTCTTGCTTATCCTGAACTGAATCAGCAATTTCGTGGCCTTCTAACTCTTGATTCCCTTTACCTATGACCACGAAATTTTAAGGGTAAGAAAAGGGTAATATAAGGTACAATTAACTCTAAAGAACCCCTATCTAATTACCTCGTTTAGAGCTTCTATCTTGCTGATCAATCTGGTCCGGTCGCACAATTTCCTGAGATTATGGTGCCGAACCAGCGACTTTAGACGTCTCTAACTTTCTGTAGGCTTGATCTCCTAGAACGAAATTTTGACAGTAGTTAGACCTTAGTATTATGAACCAAAACTTCTAAAGAACATACCTCTAATTCGTCCTCCTTACCTTAGTTCCACACGAGCCAATGTAAGGGTCGCGCATGTTCGTTCTGGGGTCTATTTATAGGGTTAGCTAGGGTTTCCATGGATTAGAACGAACATAGAGTCCTCATTAGGTCATAAATTCGATCTAAATCTATCGTAGAACCTTCTAGCTTATAGATTGCATCGATCCCAAGTGATTAGGATGCCAAGGTTTCCATCTTTTCATGCCTTCTTCTATTCACGGAATCTGTAGCGCTTAGCGGTCTAGTCTAGACCGTTTTTTGTTCCCATGCGGTCGCCCGATAGACCGTTTCTATTGTTGGGCACTGAATTTGAACAGTTTGAAACTCTTTTGATATTATCCCCTATTATTAGCCTATTTATCTCTTAAAGGTTCGGTAAATGGTAATTTATCCGAAATTATCATATTCTAAGTCTTGTGGGCTTGGTTTTGGGCCTATTTGAAAGATTAGGTTTATTTAAATAAATATTGGGCTTTAATAATTAGATTTAATTAACTATAATTCATTTAATAACCCATTAGTCTTGAATTAATTCTATTTATTTCTAGAAAAAATCTTAAAAAATCTGAATATATTTCTAGAAAATTCAAAAATATTATTTACAAATTCTTGGGGTATTACAGAAGTCGTTCCGCTACGAGAAATTACAGGGGAGATAGTTGCCCGTTTCGTAAGGCACTACATTATATACAGATTCGGCACCCCCAGTCGGATTATATCTGATAATGGCACGCCATTCAAGAACAAGATTGTTTATGTTTTGGCGACTAAGTTCCACATCGATTGGAGGACATTGTCCGTCTACAACCCCCAAGCAACGGGTTGGCCGAGGCCTTCAACAAGACCCTTTATAAGCTGCTGTCCAAGATAGTGGGTGGCCGCAAACGGGATTGGGGCGAGAAGGTCCATGAAGCCCTATGGGCCTATCGAACTATTTACAAAACCCTCACGGGTTGCTCCCCATTCTCCTTGGTCTACGGAGCCGAGGCGGTGGTCCCTGTGGAGATCGAGCTGACATCTTATAGCGTTGCTGTGCACGCTGGATTGCCGGGCCAAGACCAGTCCGAGATAGAAAGAAGGCTTGAGGAGTTGTCCAACCTTGAAGGTGAAAGACTCAAAGCCTACAAGCACTTACAAGTGTATCAAGCCCGTATGACATGTGCCTATGATAAGCTGGTCAAGCAAAGGGCATTCAAGAAAGGCGACCTCGTCATTTTCAAAGAAAAAGAGGTCCTGGCGGGGAGATCCAACGGCAAACTCCAGCCCAATTGGCGTGGGCCTTATGTCATCCAAAAGGTCTATGAAGGAGAGGCCTATACGGTCGTTGACCACAAGGGAGATAATCCCTTCCCTCCTCTCAACGGCAAGCACATGAAGCTCTATCATGCGCCACCGCAAGAGTTTCTGCAGCAGTCCTCACAGGACGTATCTCTCCCCTGTGAAGGTTCAAGCTAAAAAAAAAGGGGGGGGGGTTTAAAATATTGATGCCCCGGCGGTCTTAGTTGACCTTCAAGGGTTGGCTAAGGGCAAAAAGGCCATGGACCCGGCTGAGGTGAAAACCCGAAAGGGCGTCTCAGGCAAAAATGGGCAACCCCTCGATGTGAAAACCCGCAAGGGCGCATCGGAAAAAGCTAAAGGGGGGCCAGCCTCGACGAAAACCCGAAAGGGCGGTGCGGTTGGTAATGTGAAAAAAAAATAATCCTCTTTCACCACGCTTTATGGGTGGTTCTAAGTCAATGACTTCACCCTATAATGGCAAGAGCATTATACTAATGCCTCAACTACATCTCCCACGTCGTCCTGCGACACCTAGTCCCACCAGGGCGTCCCGACATTGTCATACTCTGTCCTATCGGGATTACCTATGTTTTGAGCCTCCCGGGTTCGGATCCCGTGTCTCTCCAGGCTATCCAATCTGTCCTTCTGGTCCCGTCGGGCTCGGCCTCCTCATGCCCCTTTCGGGCTGCCGACCCATTTTGCCTATCGGCTTCTGGGTTTAGCTCATATGTCTCTTTCGGGCAGTTAAACCCACTTATCCTTTTGTCCTACTGGGTTTGGCCTACGTACGTCCCTCTCGGGCTGCCAACCCATCTCATGCCTATCGGCTTTCGGGTTTGACTCTCATACCTCTTTCGGGCTGTCAAATCCATCCTTTCCTTCTTTTGGGTTTAGCCTATGTACGTCCTCTCGGGCTATCAACCCATCTCATGCCTATCGACTTTCGGGTTTGACTCTCATACCCCTTTCGGGCAGTCAAATCCATCCTTTTTATCCCACTGGGTTTGGCCTACGTACGTCTCTCTCGGGCTGCCAACCCATCTCATGCCTATCGGCTTTCGGGTTTGACTCTCATGCCCCCTTCGGGCTGTCAAATCCATCCTTTCTTTCTTCTGGGTTCGGCCTATGCACGTCCCTCTTGGGTTGCCAACCCATCTCGCCCATCGACTTTCGGGTTTGACTCTCACGTCCCACTAGGGCTGTCAAATCCATCATTTCCTTCTTTCTGGGTCTGGCCTCAGTATGCCCTCTCAGACTGCCAACCCATCTCGCTTATCGGCTTTCGGGTTTGACTCTCACGTCCCACTAGGGCTGTCAAACCTTTCTTTGTCTCATCGGGATTGGCCTCAGTATGCCCTCCCGGACTGTCAACCCATCTCGCCCATCGACTTTCAGGTTTGACTCTCACGTCCCACTAGGGCTGTCAAATCCGTCCTTTCCTTCTTTTGTGTTGGCCTATGCATGTCCCTTTCGGGCTGCCAACCCATCTCGCCTATCGGCTTTCGGGTTTGACCCTCACGTCCCACTAGGGCTGTCAAATCCATCCTCTCCTTCCTTTGGGTTTGGCCTACGTACGTCCCTCTCGGGCTGCCAGCCTATCTCTTGCCTATCGGCCTTCGGGTTTGACTCTCATGTCCCACTAGGGCTGTCAAATCCATCCTTTCCTTCTTTTGGGTTTGGCCCATGCATGCCCCTTTTGGGCTGTCAACCCATCTCGTCTCTTGGCCTCAGACTTGACTCACACGTCCCATTGGGATTGTCAAGTTCATTCTTTTGTCCCCACGGGCTTGGCCTGTGTATTCCTCTTCAGGCTGCCAACCCTATTTGCCTATCGACTTACGGATTTGATTCATGCGTCCCATCGGGGCTGTCAAATCCACTTTTTCATCCTATCGGGCTTCGCCTACGTATGCCCCTTCCGGGTCGCCAACCCATCTCGCCTATCGGCTTCCAGGTTTAACCCGCATGTCCCTTTCGGACTATTAAAACTACTTCCTTGCTGTCCCAACCGGGCCTGGCCTATGCACGCCCTCCTCGGGTTGCCAGCCCATTCGACCTATCGGTCTTTGGATTTGACTAAGCGCGTCCCACTAGGGCTGTCAAGTCCACCCACTTGTCCCACCAGTGAGGCACATATGTCCCTCCGGGAATGCCACACCTTCTCCGCCATTTTGGCACCGTAGGTGTTCAAAAAAAAAATATTGATGCCCCAGCAGACTTGGTTGTTTCTGTTAGAGGAGCAATCAAGGGCAAAAAGGTTTTAACCCGGCTGAGGTGAAAACCCAAAAGGGCGCCTCAGGCAAAAATGGGTACTCCTCAGTGTGAAAACCTGCAAGGGCGCACTGGAAAAAGCTAAAGGGGGCCAGTCCTGGTGAAAACCCGAAAGGGCGATAGGGCTGGTAAAGTGAAAAAAAATAAAATAAAAAAAGAGAGCATACATGCAAGAGGATAGAAGTAAAAAGTCACTGACCTCTGTCCTTTATTCATCAATGTCATCAAAAGAAGGAGCCCGAGACTAGCTCTCGGGATAACTGAGACAAAAATGGGGCGCGAGAGCCCTGTGTACAAGAATGTACCAAAGCTCATCAAGCACCAGACTCGCTCCTCCTCAGGTCAGCAAGCCGAGTCTCCTGGAGCCCCTCAAGCCTCCGGCGACGAGTCTACATCGGCACGCGCAAGACTGCGCTCCTCGGTATCTCGGACCTCTCGCAAAAGCTCCTGGAGCCCCTCAAGCCTACGACGGAGAATCTACATCGGCATGCGGAAGACTGCGCTCCTTCTCGGTCTCTCGGACCTATCGCAAAAGCTCCTCTACTCTTCGGGGGGCCATCTGCTCACGCTCGTAAGCGGCCTCGACCTGAGCACCCACCTCAGCCTGGGCTCCCCGAAGTCTACAAAGTTGCTCCTCCTCCTGTTGAATCGTCAGCTGCGTCCTCCGCCTCCACTCCTAAATAGCATGAAGGCGGGCGAACTCTTCCCATAAAGATGCAAGCTCAGTCACCAGGCGTCCTGAAGGAGACCAAATGCATTCATCTGGCAATGCTACACCAAGTTGAGGACCATTCGGCCACTCCATCCCAAGGGCCAGGAAACTCTGAAGCAGCTTTGGGGCCTCACCAGCTGAAGCTAAAACAAGGAAAGGAGACGGAAGCCAATGAGTGCCCTTTCCAAACAAAATGAAATGTACAAAATTTTGATGTACAAGTTGCGACGCCCTTACCTAGGGTGGCACTGCACTCGAGTCTGCGCTGGATG
This sequence comes from Amorphophallus konjac, assembly GCA_022559845.1. Taxonomy (NCBI): domain Eukaryota; kingdom Viridiplantae; phylum Streptophyta; class Magnoliopsida; order Alismatales; family Araceae; genus Amorphophallus; species Amorphophallus konjac. The sequence continues at coordinate 251,636,188 of CM040118.1, read as the reverse complement.
GAATTTGCCTCAGCCCGTGTACGGCCGACATCAATCCAGACCAACACGCCCTAAGGGCTGGTCTACGTCAACTCTGGCTATCACAAGTCAACGATTAGCCAGCTCTAACCTTCGGCTACACACGTCAGCTGTTAGCCGACGCATCTTTGGCGACACTTCAATAGTTAGCCAGCTTTAACTTGTGGTTACACACCTCAACGGTTAGCCAACACACCTTCAATGATACCTCAGCGGCCAGCCGACACAACGACTTTTGGCCAACACACCCCCAAGGGTCGGCCAATGTCAATTTCCAGCTATCACAACTCAACAGTCAATCAACGACGACTTAGACGGATGTGTCTCTACGAGGCAGACCTACATCAACTTCGGGCCAACAAGCCTCACCGAGGCAGGTCTATCTCAACTCTAGGCCAACAAGTCTCTCAGAAGCAGGCCTACATCAACTCCGGGCCAACAAGCCTCGTCGAGGCAGGTCCGCATCAACTCTAGGCCAACAAGCCTCACTGAGGTAGGCCTACATCAATTCCGGGGTCAACAAGCCTCGCCGAGGCAGGTCCGCAGCAACTTCAGGCCAACAAGTCTCACCAGGGCAGGTCTACAACAACTTCGGGCCAACAAGCCTCGCCGAGGCAGGTCTACATCAACTACAAGCCAGCAAGCCTCTACGGGACAGGCTTGCATCAACTTCGGATCAATATGTTCTAAGGGCCGGTCCGCATCAACTTTGGCTAATGCACCCCCAAAGATTGGCCAGCATTTAATTTCAGGCTAATACGTCCTAGGGGATGGTGTACAGTAGCTTTGACCAGTATATCCTAAGGGTTGGTCGACATCAACTTCAGATCAAAGTGCCTCGCCGAGGTAGACCTACATTACTTCTAAACTGGTGGGTCTCACTGAGACAAGCCTGCATCAACTCTCAACTTTCTGGAAAGCAACGAAGCAGTGAGGTGTAGTCCTACAATGATCTCCCCATGTCACGAAGACTCAGGAGAAATCGCAAATGACAGAGGGCACGGACTGTCCGCCTCCGCCTCCGGCTTTGACGAACGTTCCGTGGGGGGCATTTGTTGGCAATAATTTTTGCCTACCTACATGTAAGGTGAATTATTGCTTAAGCTCACCACTATAGAAAAGGGTGAACCACCTGTCCGGGTTGGAGCGCCGCCAGGATGGAAACAACAGCCCTCCAACAGCAACATGCAGATCGTCCAGGGTGTAGGTGTAGCAGCAACAGAAGAAGCCCGCCTGGGACTGTAGCAATGCGTGTGGAGACTTACCCGGGGTGGCCCAGACCTCCCCGGGGTGAAATACCTGCGGAGACTTGCCTGGGGTGGGGCCAGACCTCCCCGGGGTGAAGCAGCAACTCACCCGGCCTGTCCACAGCCTCCCGTCTGGGGTGCCGCAACAGAAGAAAACCGCCTGAAGACCTGCCCAGGGTGAGGCTCAGACCTCTATTGCGGCAGCAAGCAAGAGGAGGAGGGACCTCCCTGGGGTGACAAGCCTCCAGGGTGTGGTCACCCCACTTTTCTCCCTCCCCCCCGGGGGGTTCCGGTCACCTCCTTGGCCTTTGGTGAGCTTAAGAGAATCCTCACCCCCCTCTCTCATTTAATATGTAGCAGAAAATGGGCCAGCAGGGAGAAAAAAAGACTCGTTCGGGGTCGGGCCAACCCGTACGGGGTCGTCCGACCCCGGACGGGTCCGCGCGCAGGTGGGGCACCTGCCCGGGGTCGCGCGGCCCCCGAGGCAGATCTCCCCGGGGTCAAATGACCCCGGGAGGGCCTGCCCGGGGTCAGCAGGCCCGAGCAGGACCTGCCCGGGGTCATTTGACCCCAGACGGGTCTGGGGACCTCCCACCTCGGGCCGGTCTCTCTCCCGCGCACGGAAACCAAAAAAAAAAAGAAACAAGGGGAGAAAATGACCTCCCCGGGGTCATTTTCACCCCGTTTAACCCGTACGGGTTCAAACACCCTCCCGTTTAACCCGTACGGGTCCAAACACCTCCGGGTGGCCCCCTACTTCTATAAATAGACCCCCAAGGGTCCATTCACAAGGGGACTCACGATCTGTAACCTACGGAGCACACTTGGAGTCTCCAGCATTTTGGAGTTTATTCGTTGTTTTGACCCGTGAGGGGTAAGTCCTCGGGTCTTATGTATATGTCCCTACGAGGCATTTTTGTGATTATGCCCCTCAGTGGGCCATGTTTGTAAGTTTCTGCGTCCCGGGACGACTAAATTAAGTAATTCCACCCATATATCGGGAGAATTGTGAAAATGTCCTCCCCGGGTCTGCGAGAAACAAAAGTCCTGTTATTTGTAGTTATATCCTGTAACTCCTTGTAGTTGGGGTTACGCCCCTACTTCCCGCGTTAGTGCGGATCCTTGTACAGTCGACAACTCGCTGACAATCCTTATACCCAATTGGACCATAAATGAAGTTGTGTATTTCACAAATCTCTCATGTACGTCAATCGGGGAAAATTACAAGAAAACTCCTCGACTTTCAAAACTTGCGTATATATCCCTTCTTTGGCCAAGTTGACATGTGTGAACCTTCTACGAAGCCCCTCGTCATTCTTTTGGTCTGAAAACGTTGTCAACCTTGTCTGACACTCGGGTGCCACCTCAACTTAGGTCCATGTAGGGTTTGGTGAAATTACCAAAATACCCCTATGATCTAGAAATGGTCTAGTCGTCCCCTAAAACCCTTCATAAATGGCCTCAGCGCCTTGAAAGTTAGGAACCTTACCCTACTTTTCATTCTAGCCCAGAAATTTCAGAAAGACCCCTAGTCTGGGAAAATTACCAAAATACCCTCGGGGTCCAGAAAATTTCCCTCCATTTCAAAAATACCTACGGCTTTCGCATATTTGCATTCATACTCCTAAATGTTAGGGTTTTGTCCAGACATGAGAGGGCTTAGTCTGAAACCCCAGCTCAGTCATTCTGTTAGTCGGTGGTAAGCGAGTGGACATTGTGAGTCCTCCCCCCCCTCAAATGAGTTTGCCCTCAACATCAGAACCTCTATAGAAGACTTTGGGATTTCCTTGACAGTTAAACAAAGGTGTTCGGACGTTAGGCCGATGTAAATCAACACTGACTGTAGTCAGTGGGGAGAGATCCAGCACTCGAACTCAAATCGTCTGATACTATGCGCACCCACGGGATAAATCTCTACACATAGAGGGAATGTCTCTTTTCAAAAAGGACACCTAAACATTTTATTTGTCTATGAAAAATTCCGTGGTGCACAATTTATAAAGCAGACTGAGAATGTGCAACAGAAATGCTCAGGAAGGTACTAAGTTGCCATTGTATCCTCTTGATTATAGGTGGCAAGCATTGTTAGCTCAAGCATACAACCTCTTCAGAATTTGCCTGTTCTGGTATGATACCTTATCTTCTTAATTACTTGATTGTTTGTTGACATGGTTTAAAAGAAAAGTCAATTCCTTCCATTATCCAGAATTTTGTTGAGGAACACTTTGATGCTGACAAGAAACTTGAATGGGCACAGCATCATGTTGGGAAGGGCTTTGCAGGTATGGATTTATCGATTCTGGATTATTTTATCGCTTATTAGTATTCACCTTTTTGCCTTCAGTAACATCTCAGAAGAGTTTTTCACTTTTTACGCATATTTTACGTGTTTCTAAGAGAAACAGAGGCTGTTGTTGTCTGTGATATAGTTGAGATGAATGCACATGTTGGATATTAATGAAGGCACGTGTCGGACATGCAGAATGTGAAAAGGCCAGGATAAGGATGCAGGGTTGTATAATTATTTTCATATTCATGACCCTTTTTTTGTTGTTCCAACTAAATGCATTTCTTATCCCGTATGCCATCATAGTGTCCATTAAAAGTAATTAACCTCTAGTCTCCATCATTTCTTGCCATATCTATCAGTTGATGTCCATTATATGTATGGACGATAGAGAGCAATCTTGATGCATTTGAGCATTTAATTTATTTAAAGATACCCATTTATTTATTAATTTAATCATAAAGGTAACAGATTGACAATTACAGAATAGAATACTGACAAGTTCCTGCTTTTCGCCAAAGCCAAAGGCAACTCAACAATGATGCATAAAGTTTGCACTTGCTCTAGGCAGTGCAACATTCTTTCCAGTAACTGCACCTGCATTCCTTTCTGTAGCTGAGAGAGTTTGTTTTAGCAACACTAATTATTATCATCGATTTATTGGTTACCCTTCCATTCATCCTTTTCAAAGCTGCACAACACCCCATATGGTGTACTCAATGAAGCCATGATTCTTAGACCTTTCTGAGATTTTATTTGTTGTATTTTTAACTTAGGTGAGCTTACCAAAGCATTCAGATGCTGCATTTAAAGTTTTCTTGGAGGGAAGTGCAGCCCAAAATTCTGCTTTTGTTTATTTTTGTTTTTTGAGAAATTATGAGATTGTTCCCCATCATTTTAATCAACACAATCTTTGGGGGAGGTCAGCAAAAGCCCTTGTGCACACAAGGAAAGATCTCGAAGAAAAAATACTCGCCAAAAATGCAGTAGACCCTAAAAGTTCAGAGAAATTCTAAACAATTGAACCGGTCTAGATGCCATGTTGCTTTCATTTAATCTTATCATATCATCCTTGTTCAGCTTAGCACAATGTATAACCTAGTCAAAGGCCTCTCCCTAATGGAATAGTTTTCTGGTAATTTAGGGGGCTTTATGCGTGAATATTTGCATTCCCAGCCTTCTAAATGCTCCCGAGGGTTGCTTGGACCAAAATAATGAGAATCCTTTCCTTTGGGGATCTGTTGCCCCCATTTTAATAATAATAATCATCTTCATCAGAGCCTTATCCCATTATTTGGGGTCGGTTACATGAATTCTGTTCCGCCAAAGATTTCTATCAAGGGTTATATTCATATTTAAATTCAAAAAACTAATGTCCCTTCTAATAACATCACACCATCTTATTTGAGGCTTTTCCCAAGCTCTTTTACTAACATCCACATAGATTTTGTCATATCTTTTAACTGACGCTAAGTTAGGGCAACGATGCACATATCCAAACCATCTGAGTCTATTTTCCCTCATTTTACTATCAGTTGAAGCTACACCTAAGTTCTCACGGATGCGTTCATTCTTAATCTTATCTTTCTTAGTTTTACCACACATCCATTTCAGTATCCTCATCTCTGTTACACACATTTGGTGAATGTGTTCTTTCTTACTGCTTAACATTTGGTACCTATTGGTCACAGAATATTTTTAAAGAACTAGGTCTATAAATTTCTCACTGATCCTTTTGAAGAAAAAGAGGAAATTTATAAAGATGCACATATAGGGGCTGTATAAATAGCCAGTGTAGGGTTTATTCTATGGATGCGCTTCGTATCAGACGATTTGGGTTCGAGTGTTGGACCTTTCCCCACTGACCGCACCGAACACCCTTGATTGACAGTCAAAGAAATCCTAAGGTCCCTTACGTAGGTTCTGACGCTGAGGGCAGGCTCACTTGCACGACTCATAGTTAACTCTCATTCGCCACCGAAAGATTGATAGAACTAGGGTTTTATCAAAAGCCTCATTAGGTTTAGGTAAAAACCCTATAATTTGGGAGCATGAATATAATTCTACAGAAGCTGTAGGCACTGTTAAGGTGTCGGGAGGTTTTTTGGACTCAAGGGGTATTTTAGTAATTTTACACTGTCAGGGGCTTTTTTTGTAATTTTCAGGTTAGAGGGAGACTATAGTGTAATATCTAACTTCCAAGGGCACTGAGGCAATTTCCGAAAGGTTTTGATGGCTGTTAGGCCGTTTCTAGATCATGGGGGTATTTTGGTAATTTTATTAGACCTAAGGCGGAGTTAGATTTGAGATGACATTTAGGTGCTACATTGAGCTGACAAGATCCTTAAGTGAAAGGACAACAATGGGCTTCATAGAAGGCACGCGTGTCTTAATTCTTAAAAGAGAGGGGCATATACGTAATTTCTTGAAAGTTGGGTCCTATCTGCAATTTTCCTTGGCACACACATGAGAGAAGGCAACTAAGTGCACTCGTGTATAAGCATAAGAGTTGTCGGTAAATTGTCGACTGTACATAAGAGATCTCTGCACTGACGCGGGACATGAGGGCATAGCCACAATTAAGGAATATCATAGGATAGAATTACAGTTTATAGGACTTGGGTTTTCTTGCAGTTCTCGGAGGGGTATTTCTGTAATTCGTAGTTATCTGGAGGAATTACGTAGTTTGGCTGTCCAGAATGGATAGAAAATTACAAACATAGTCTCTAGGGGCATAAATGTAAGACCCGGGGCATTTGTGAAACATATCCTTAATGGGCCTTTACAAACAAACACACAAATGATCCGTCTTCTTCGTGCCCTTGTTCTCTAGTTACTTCGTTTCCCTTCCTTTTTTTCTGTCTTCCTTTCCTCCTTAGACCCATGGGGTATTTATATAAGGTGGGGGGACCCACCCTGACAAAAAGAGGGGTTTTTGGACCACATTTTGACAGAAAAGGTATTTTTGGACCCCATCTTTACAGAAAAGGTCAATTTTGGACCTTAGGTTGTCAGGGTGGGTCCTCTACTCTTTTTTTGTTTGTTGTTTGTTTTTTGAAAATTGAGGGAGAGCGGGCCCTGGCGGGGTCAACAGACCCCTGTGAGGTCTGTTTGACGTCGCTGGGCCCAGCGGGGTCAAATGGACCCCGATTTTGGACCCAGGCGGGGTCAACAAACCCCAATGGGCTTCTGGTTGACCACGCTGGGGCCGGCGGGGTCCACTGGACCCGTGCGCTACCCCAGGCGGGGTCAATCAGACCCGACATGGTTTGTTTGACCCCGTTGGGGTCCAGCGGGGTTCGCTGGGCCTCGCGCGGGACACGGCGGGGTCAACTGGACACCACACGGGCCCCAGAGGGGCCAGAAACCCTGGGCGGCCCTTCTTTCTGTCCTGGTGGGGTTCTTCGGCCGGTTCCTCCTCTTAAACCCTGCTCTGGCCTCCTTGTCACGTCCCGAGATATAAGTACAGCGGAAGATATTCGGGAACGTAAACAGCTGGCTAGTACGCCGCAAGCGAGCAATATAATCAGAGCGCTAACACATCCACACATAAGAATGAATGCACAATAATTGGACAAAACCTTTGCTTTTGTTGAATAATAATGACAAGTTTACAAAGTGATGACTCTTGACTCTTTACATTTCTAGACTCAATAAAAAGAGAAAATTACATGACATGATCAGCTTCACCGCCTATTATAGTGAAGGAACTTTATTACTAATGACTCATGACTATGTCTTCTCTAAATCTTTAATCACTCTCGGACTCGTCACTTGAGTAGTCTGAATCCCCGTTAGAATTTTCTGAAAAGATTGGAAAAGTAGGGAATGAGCACACTTGTCCAGTAGTTATCTTCGTATCAACATGAAGGCAATATTTAAATAATTAACATCTTAGCTCTAGAAAGGAAGATAAATGCATACGATGAAACATGCGAATAAAACCGAAGTAATCTCACAAGTAACAAGACTATAGAGATATGAGATTTCAAGTAGAGTGAGAGCATGAGCAAGCAAGATTGTGAAGTGGCCTTTCATGTAACAAGAATGTACTTGCATGTAACGAGAATGTACTTTTCATAACCATCAAGGCTATGTACTAGAAAGTCATTGTGAGACACGGAAAATCTAATCTTTTTTTTTATCGTAGATAAAATATAGATTTGTTCTTTTTGAAAAGAAACATCCCCCCTTATCTGAGTAGAGGGTGATTCCGTGGGTGCGCATCGTATCAGACGATTTGGGTTCGAGTGCTGGACCTTTCCCCACTGACCGTAGTCAGTGTTGATTTATATCGGCCTAACGTCCGAACACCTTTGTTTAACTGTCAAAGAAATCCCAAAGTCTTCTATAGAGGTTCTGATGTGGAGGGCAGGCTCACTCGAGAGACTCTCCATGACCACTCATTTACCACCAACATGTTAATAGAGTTAAGGCTAGGTCTGAACAAAACCCTAAGATTTAGGAATAGAAACGCAAATATGCGGAAGCCGTAGGCATTTTTGAAGTAAAGGGGAGTTTTCTGGACCCCGAGGGTATTTTGGTAATTTTACCAACCCAGGGGTACTTTGGTAATTTTCCAAGGCCAGAGGCACTTCTGAAATTTCTGAGCTGGAACGGAAGTAGGATCGGGTTCCTGACTTCTCAAGGCGCTGAAGGCTCTTTCTGGAGGGTTACGGGGGTTGGTAGGCCGTTTTTAGGTCGCAGGGGTATTTTGATAATTTTATCATACCCTACACAGACCTAGGGTTGGGGTGACATCTGAGTGTCGGACTGGGCTGACAATATTTCCGGACCGAAGGAAAGACAAGGGGCTTCGTAGAAGACACATAACTGTCAACTTGGTCGAAGGAGGGGTATATATGTAATTTTGTAAAAGTCGGGAGTTTTCTTATAATTTTCTCCCGAGAACATATATAAAACATGCTGAGTACTTTTATAGTCCGAATGAGTATAAGGATTGTCGGCGAGTTGTCGACTGTACAAAAGTCCGCACTAACGCGGGAGATAGGGGCGTAGCCCCAATTACAAAAAGTTGTAGGGTAAAACTGCAAACAACAGGACTTTTACGTTTCTCGGACCTCGGGGAGGTAGAAGCATATGACATAGTCGTCCCGGGACTTAGAAACAACAACACGGCCAACTGAGGGGTAAAATTACAAATATACCCTCATAGAGGCATATACACAAGACCCGGGGACATACCCCCCGCGGGCCAAAACAACGAACAAAACACTCCAAGTGTTGGATGCTCCAAGTGCGTACGTTGTAGCTTCCTCTTTGTGTGTCTTCTTCTGGACCCTTGGGGGTCTATTTATAGAAGTGGGAACCTCCCCGGGGTCGTTTGGACCCGTACGGGTTAAACGAGATGCAAATGACCCCGGGGAGGTCATTTTTTTTGGTTTCCGTGCGCAGGAGATGGGACCGGCCCGGGGTGGGAGGTCCCCGGACCCGTCCTGGGTCAAACGACCTCGGGCCGGTCCTACCCGGGGTGGATGACCCCGGGCAGGTTCCCCCGGACCCGTCTGGGGTGGATCGACCCCGGGCAGGTCCTGTCCGGCTGCGCACAGACCTCCCCGGGGTCGGGCGACCCCGGACGGGTCTCCCCGACCCAGGACGGGTTCCCCCGACCCCGTACGGGTCTCTTTTCCTCCTTGCTGGCCCATGTCTGCTCCATTTTCTACCCCAATTAAATAAAAGAGGAGGTGAGAGCTAGCTTATAGTCACCAACGGCCAAGAAGGTGACCGAAACCCCCGGGGGGGGGGGGAGAAGAATGGCGTGACCACACCCAACTTGTAGTTCACCCCGGGGAGGTCCCTGTTGGGGCAGTTCACCCCGGGGAGGCCCACTGTTGGTCTGCTTCGCCTCACCTCGGGCAGGTTCTTGGACAGTCTTCACCCCGCCCTACTGCAGGTTCACCTCGGGGAGGTTACAGGTTGCTACTGCTGCTGTTTTGCTATTTCCACCCCAAGGAGATTTGTGCGGCTGCGGCTGTTAAAGCACCTACTGGGCTGCTATACCACTCTGAGGAGGTACCTACTAGGCTGCTATAGCACTCTGACGAGATACCTGCTAGGCGAGACTGAAGCAGGCCTGCTGGACTGCTACTCCTACTGTGAGGTTTGCTGCTGCAAGGGTTTCACCCCGGGGAGGTTTTCATATGTTGTCCACCTCATTAAGTTATAGTTCACCCTACATAGAGGTAGACAAAAATTGTTGTCAACAGTCATGTAACAAGAATGTAATAATTTCATGTAGAGCCTCGTGGTTTTCACTCGTTTATAAAAAAAAGTACTCCCGGCGCAATGCGACGCCAGTGTTGATCATACCCCATGGTTTATAGCATGTTTACGACAATCAGCCGATGGGGCTAGTGTCGAGCCCTTGGACACAATCAGTGCCCGTTCCGCATCTTCAAGTTATAAATCAAGCTACTTCCACGAGAAATATCAATAAAGTAGGCCAATAATGTAAAGTCCAATAATAGTTCCATGATAACAATAACAAGGTAAGAATGCACCAATTATGAATATGAGAGTTTAAGGATAAATTAAAATAAGGTCATGCCACGGAAAGAATTCGGCAGCATAACGGTACATTTAATAGTTTCCATAGTTCGTTAGTAATTTATTGATTAAGGTTTTAGGGTCTAGATAATCAATAGATCACCTAGGAACATAGGGAAATCAAACCTTGGGTTAAAACCTCGGGTTAAGCACAATTGAGACAGAAACGGTCACGTCTGGGCCGTTTTCTTGGAATAGCGGTCACAGTCTGGCCGCAACTTGAAAGTGACGGTCTTGGGATGGCCGCAACTTAGACAGAGTCGACGCATGAAGAAAGAAGAGTCGACGCAGTGAAACCTCTGGGAGATAGCGGTCATGAGAAGGCCGCTACTTGACAGTTGCGGTCTCTTGATGGCCGCTACTAGCCAGGACTCAGAAAAACACCGGTCATGTGAGTGATTTCTAGACAATTGGGCTTTGAGGGTATAACCAGCTCGGCGTCTTAGTGGGAATCCCAGGTTCGCGGAGACTTACAGAGGCCTTGAAACAAGATCACCTAGTCCGGTGGAAGGAATATCCAACGTAGAGGATCACAAATCCAAGAGAGTGTTTCTATAAGTGCAAAGTGTAACTAATGACATCGTACCGGGATACGTGCCATGTATTGATGAAAGACTTCAGAAGAGAGGGAATCGTGTAAAAACGACGATCAAATCATCAATGTAACAAATTCATAAACCATGTGAAAATAACTTTAATACAAATTATATAGTTTTGGCATGAAATTAGCATAAATTTAAAGTAAGCATTTAAAACATGTAAGGCATGCAATCTATCAATGATGATGTACAATATAACCAATTTTACGAATATGAAGTCAAAACTAGGAATAGAAATTATTTACCTAGGTTTATCATATAGTTAATAGGGTCAATATGCAATCTGTTTAGAGTTAACAGGAAGTAGAGAACAGAAAGCAAATAGCGGTCATGTGAGAACAGCATACAGGGGTTAGCGGTCTATCAAATGGCCGCTATCTAATGATGGTGGTCTCACAGAGACCGTTTCTTATCTGCTGTAAATAGAAACTAAAACCGAACTATAGGCTTAATCTTAGAGCAATAAAGGCATGGAAAACATGCTAATCAGGTAGGTAAGGCATGATAGATCAAATATACATCATGGGGATGCATGGGTTACATAGATTAAACCAAAATTATCATCTTTTCAATTAAGGGTAGAAATCATGCATATAGGAATAACGTAGATGCGCAGTGATAGTAAAACATGAAATATTCCGTGTATAAAGCATGAAATCACAAGGAAACAGGGGGCTTTTACTCCTAACTTGATGTTTAAGCCTTTTCATGAGATAACCTACCTTTGTTACAGGTTTTAGACTTCGAATTTTGGACTGGGGGAACGACCTAGTTTCTACACGTCCTGTGCCAAACCAGCAACTTCTCGTCCCTCGTTCTCCTTAATCTCTTGACCTAAATCTATGAAATTTGGAGGGTAGGTAGAAGATATAGAGGTTAACAAATTGTTCTAAAGGATGAACTTCTAAATATCTCGATTAGGGCTTCCAATCTCTAGATCTTCGTTGGATCGGCACGCTGGTTTCTGAGCGTCTTACAGAGGAACAACAACTTCGGGGGCTCCTGACTCTCTGGACGCTTGACCTCCTAGCATGAAATTTGGAGGGAAGTTAGATAAAACTAAGGTAAATAAAAAGTTCTAAAGAACCAACCTGAAATACCAACTCCTTACCATCGAACAACGCGAGTCAAAAGTAAGGTTCATGCAGGTCGAATCTGTGCTCTATTTATAGAGTTTTGCTAGGGTTTGAGGGATTAGATCGATCTAGGAGTCCTAATTAGGGGTAGGATCGAACCCCAAGAGTCGTAGACATGTTTACATGTCTACACACTTTGATCCATGGGGATTGGGATGCCAAAGATCCAAGCTTTCCACGTTTCTTCCACTCACGGAATCAGAAGGAAGTAGTGGGCATGTCTAGACCGCTTTCATGAGGTGGCGGTCTTGCGATAGACCGTCATTTTGCATTTATTTCGAAATTTTTATATTTTCTTAATATCCCTTATTTATCCCATTAATTGGCCTATTTATCCCATTTTAAATCCGTTAATTGCCCAAATTACGTTTCTAGTAATGGGCTTGGGTCAAAAGGCCATGGAATTGGGGCTTTGGGCTTATTTGTATTGGGCTTAGTCCTTTGGTTATTATAGGACCTTTAAATTGATTTAATTAACTCTTAAAACACTTTAGTAGCCCATTAAGCCTTTTTTAAATGCTTAATAATCATATTTAATCTCAGAAAATTCCTAGAAAATTCTCGGACGTTACACCCTCCCTCACTTAAAAAGAATTTGGTCCTCAAATTCAATGCATGGGGTCTTTAAGGAGAGTGTACTTACATTCAAATATCTCCGGAAATCTTTTGCGCATAGCTTCTTCCGTTTCCCATGTCGTCTCGTGTGGTCAAGATTTGTTCCATTGGACTTTGACCATGGGAATAGTTTTATTCCGAAGTTGACGTACTTCTCGCTCAATTATTTTGATTGACTTTTGCTCGTTAGTCAAATCCTTTTGAACCTCCAAGTTGTCATAACTTTTAACATGGAATGGATCAGGGACGTACCTTTTGAGCATTGAGACATGAAATACATTGTGGACTCCAGCTAGTTGAGGAGGCAAGGCAATCCGATATGTGACCTCGTCAACCCTTTCAAGAATTTCAAAGGGGCCGATGAATCTCGGAGTGAGTTTGCCTTTGATGCCGAACCTTCGAATACCTCGACCCGGAGAAACCTTGAGGAATACATGGTCTCCTTCTTGGAATTCTAGGTCACGCATTCGATTATCAGCATAAGACTTTTGTCTATCTTGAGCCATATGGAGTCTCTCTCGAATGAGTTTGACCTTCTCGGTAGTATCTCTTATTATTTCTGGGCCTAGAAGTCGTCTTTCTCCAACTTCACTCCAGCAGATAGGTGAGCGGCAGCTTCTCCCATATAGTGCCTCGAATGGTGCTATTTGAATGCTAGTTTGGTAGCTATTGTTGTAGGCGAATTCAACTAGAGACAGGTGATCGTGCCAACTCCCACCGAAATCAATAACACATGCCCTGAGCATATCTTCCACCACCTGATTTGTCCTTTCAGTTTGACCATCAATTTGAGGATGGAAAGTAGTGCTAAAATTGAGTCGGGTCCCTAATGAATGTTGTAGACCCTTCCAGAATTGAGATGTGAAACGAGGGTCTCGATCCGAAATAATAGTGACATGGAGACCATATAACTTGACAATTTCTTACATGTATAAAGCTGTTAGAATATCAACAGACCATCGACTTTTAATCGGTAGAAAATGTGCAGATTTAGTCAATCGGTCTATGATCACCCAAATGCCATCATGTAACGCCCGAAAATTTCCTAGGAATTTTCTGGGATCAAATATGATTATTAAGCATTTAAAAAGGCTTAAAGGGCTACCTAAATGAATTAAGGGTTAATTAAATCAATTTAAAGGCCCTATATTAACCAAAGGGCTAAGCCCAATTTAAATAGGCCCAAAAACCCAATTCTATGACCTTTTGACCCAAGCCCATTACTAGAGACATAAATTGGGTAATTTATTGATTTAAATGGGATAAATAGGCCAATTAATGAGATAAATTGGAGATAATAAGAAAATCCGAAAATTTCGGAATAAACACCAAATGGCGGTCTATCGCGAGATCGCCACTTGATGAAAACGGTCCCGCTATGACCGCTACTTACCTCCGATTCCGTGAGTTGAAGAAACGTGGAAAGCTTGGATCTTTGGCATCCTAATCCCCATGGATTGAAGTGTGTAGACATGTAAACATGTCTAGGACTCTTGGGGATCGATCCCGCCCCTAATTAGGACTCCTAGTTCGATCTAATCTATCAACCCTAACTCAACCCCTATAAATAGAACCCAGATTCGACTTGCGTGAACCTTACTTTTGGCTCGCGTTGATCGACTGTAAGGAGTTGGTATTTCAGGTTGGTTCTTTAAACTTTTTATTTACCTTAGTTTTATCTAACTACCCTCCAAATTTCATACTAGGAGGTCAAGCGTCCAGAGAGTTAGGAGCTCCTGAAGTTGCTGTTCCTCTGCAAGGCGCTCAGGAACCAGTGTGCCGGTCCAAGGAAGATCTAGAGATTGGAAGCCCTAATCGAGGTATTTAGAAGATCATCCTTTAGCACAATTTGTTAACCTATGTTGCTCTTACTTACCCTCCAAATTCCATGGATTTAGGTCAAGTGGTTAAGGAGAACGAGGGACAAGAAGTTGCTGGTTTAGCACAGGACGTGCAGAAACTAGGTCGTCCTTCCAGTCTAAAATTCGAAGTTTAAAGTCTGTTACAAAGGTAGGTTATCTCATGAAAAGGCTTAAACATCAAGTTAGGAGTAAAAACTCCCTGTTTCCTTGTGATTTCAAATCGAGGTATTTAGAAGATCATCCTTTAGAACAATTTGTTAACCTATGTTGCTCCTACTTACCCTCCAAATTCCATGGATTTGGGTCAAGTGGTTAAGGAGAACGAGGGACAAGAAGTTGCTGGTTTAGCACAGGACATGTAGAAACTAGGTCGTCCTTCCAGTCTAAAATTTGAAGTTTAAAGCCTGTTACAAAGGTAGGTTATCTCATGAAAAGGCTTAAACATCAAGTTAGGAGTAAAAGCCCCTTGTTTCCTTGTTATTTCATGCACTGTACTTAGAGTATTTCATGTTTTACTATCATTGCGCATCTAGGTTATTCCCGCGTGCATGATTTCTACCCTTAATGGAAAAGATGATAATTTTGGTTAAAATCCTGATAATCCATGCATCTCTATGATGTATATTTGATCTATCATGCCTTACCTACCTGATTAGCACGTTTTCTATGCATGTATTGCTTTAAGATTGGCCTTATACTTCGGATTTAATTTCTGTTTACAGTAGACCAGAAACAGTCTTTGTAAGACCGCCGTATATAGCTAGCGGCCATTCGATAGACTGCTAAAACGTGTATGCGGTCCTCACCTGACCGCTATTTGGTTTCTATTTTTTGCACTTTGTTAACTCCAAACAGATTGCAGATTTGTCATATTTATCATATGTTAAGCCTAGTTAATTAGGTCTTATTCCTAATTTTGACTCCATCTTCGTAATATTGGTTATATTATGCATTATCCTTGATAGATTGCATGTCTTACATGTTTTAAATGCTTACTTTAAACTTATGCTAATTTCATGTCAAAACCATATAATTTGTATTAAAGTTACTTTCACATGAATTTGTTACATTGGTGATTTGATCGTCGTTTTTACACGATTCCCTCTCTTCTGAAGTCTTTCATAAGTACATGGCACGTACCTCGGTACGATGTCATTAGTTACACTTGGCACATTATAGGAACACTTTCTTGGACTTGTGAACCTCTCTGTTGGATATTTCTTCCACCAGACTAGGTGATCTTGTTTCAAGGCCTCCGTAAGTCTCCGCGAGCCATATGGGATTCCCACTTGCACGCTGAGCTGGTAGTACCCTCAAAGCCCAATTGTCTAGAAAGCACTCAAGTTACCGGCGTGTTTCTGTGTCCTGGCTAGTAGCGGCCATATAGGAGACCGCTATTGTCAGCTAGCGGCCTTCCCATGACCGCTATCTCCCAGAGTTTTCACTTCGTCGACCCTTCTTGCTCTCTGGTGTCGACTCTGTCCAGCTTGCGACCAGGCTAATGACCGTTACTTCCAGCTTGCGGCCAGGCTAATGACCGCTACTGCCAGAAACGGTCCAGACTTGACCGTTTTATACCTGAACTGTGTTAACCCGGGGTTTTACCCAAGGGTTGATTTTCTTATGCTCTTAGATGCTCTATTGATTATTTAGAACCTAACACCTTGTTCAATAAATTATTAATGAATTATGAAAGTTAAGGAATATGCCGTTATGTTGTCGGATTTCTTCCGTAGCATGATCTTGTCATTAAATCATCCTTGATCTCATGATTTCAATTTTTGTACGTTCTTACCTTGATATTTATTATCATGAAACTATAGTTTGAACTTGTACATTATTGGTCTACTTTATTGATATTTCTCGTCGAAGTAGCTTGATTTATAACTTGAAGATGCAAGAGCGGGCACGGACAGTGTCCAAGGGCTCGACTTTAGCCCCCTCGACAGATAGCCGGAAACGTACTATAAACTATGGGGTATGATGCTTACTGGCGTCGCATTGCGCTGGGAGTATTTTTTTTATAAACGGGTGAAAACTACGAGACAATCTTGTGAAATTTACATACTTACTAGTACATTTTTGTTACATGACTTTCTAGTGCATAGCCTTTATGGTTATGAAAAGTACATTCTCGTTCATGAAAGGCCAAGTTACGTTCATGTTGTACTCGTTCTCAATCTTGCTCTCATTTTACATAAACCTTCATCTCTATGATAGATATCTTTCTACTTTGGTTTTATTCGTATGATTTACCGTATTCTTTTTATCTTATTTTCTAGAGCTAAAATGCTAATTACTTAAATATTGCCTTCATGTTGATACGAAGATACCTACTGGGCAAGTGTGCTCATTCCCTACTTTTTTCAATCTTTTCAGAAAATTCTAGCGGGGATTCGGACTACTCAAGTGACGAGTCCGAGAGTGATTAGAGATCGAGAGAAGACATAGTCATGAGTCATTAGTAATAAAGTTCCTTCACTGTCATAGGCAGTGAAGTTGATCATGTCATGTAATTTTCTCTTTTTATTGAGTCTAGAAATGTAAAGAGTCATCCCTTTGTAAACTTATCATTATTAATCATGGTTTGCCATATCGGATCTTGGCTTCGTCTCGGGGGGGTCAGAGAGAAGAGATTTCGGAGAGATTTCGGAGAGATCTCGAAAAAATCTCAAGAGATTGGGTTCGGTGATTTCAGAATTTTTTTTCATATGTATGGCCTATTTCTAAGAAAATCCTTTTTTTCTACTAATCACTCAATTTCACAAACATATTTTTATAATTGACAACTCAATTTTACAAAATAAAGAATAATGATAACAATAACAAATTCATTCAGATGTACCAATGTTAATATATACATAAAATGGTACATGAATCACAAACTGAAGAATATATCAAAAATCATCAAAAATGGTACATGTATCTCTGTCTTCCCCCTTCTTTGTCTCCCTGTCTCTCAAAGGGAGAGAATGGGGAGACGGGGGGGGGGGGGGAGAGATGAGAGAGAGAGAGGGTAAGAGAGTATGATGGAGAGCATCACAGAGGGAGAGACAGAGAGTCCGGGGGAGAGAGAGAGAGACAGAGAGAGACTCGGGAGAGAGAGAGCTCAAAGGGGGCGAGGTAGAGAGAGACATGGAGACAGGGAAGAGGAAACCGGGGGGTGGGGGAGAGAAGATCTCGATCTCGCGGGTTTCGTTTCTCGCAACCTTTGGAGAGACAGAGATCTCGGAGAGATTTCGGACATCTCGTAAGAGATGGCAAACCATGTTATTAATCAATAAAGGCAAAGGTTTTGTCCTGTTATTGTGCATTCATTCTTATGTGTGGATGTGTTAGCGCTCTAATTATATTGCTCGCTTGCGGCGTACTAGTCGGTTGTTCACGTTCCCGAATATCTTTCGCTGTACTTATATCTCGGGGCGTGACACATCATGTCCACTCCTTGTCTTAGGTAAACCCATGATGAAATCCATCTCTATACTTTCCCACTTCCATTCGAAAATCTCTAAGGGATGTAGTTTTCCGGCGGGTTTTTGATGTTCCGCCTTAACTTGCTGACAAGTGAGGCAGCGTGATACAAAATCTGCTATCTCTCTCTTCATGTTGGGCCACAAAAAATTCCTTTTTAGATCTTGGTACATCTTAGTAGCATCAGGGTGAATAGCATATTTTGTCTTATGAGCTTCTTCCATGATCAACTTCTTAGTGTCAGCATGATCCGGCACGCAGATCCGATCTTTGAATGATAACCTTCCATCGATTGAGATAGAGAACTCCGGCCTTTGATCAATATTAGCCTTGATCTCCATTAATGTGGGGTCATTTTCTTGTAATTTGACTAGATCTTCGATCAGTGTAGGTTGTGACCGGATATTAGCAATAATACCCTTTTCTTCTTTTGCATCCACATCTAGATTCAAATGAGTAAAATCCTCTATAAGATAAGTCATACCTTTTCTGAGGCTTGCTAGAGTTGCCATTGGTCTTCTGCTAAGAGCATCAGTTACAGCATTTGCTTTGCCTGGATAGTACTGAATAGAGAAGTCGAAGTCCTTAAGGTACTCCTACCATCTTCTTTGTCTCATGTTAAGTTCCTTTTGGGTAAAAAGGTATTTCAGACTTTTGTGGTCCGAAAATATAGTGAACTTCTCCCCATAAAGGTAATGTCGTCATATTTTCAAGACGAAGATAACAACAACCAATTCCAGATGATGGACGGGATAGTTTTCTTCATGACATTTCAATTGCCTTGAAGCATAACAAATCACCTTACCATGTTGCATAAGGACACACCCGAGGCCAATGCCAGATGCATCCGTATAGACTTCAAATCCACCACCTTCAACAGGCAGTGCCAGAACGGGTGCAGTGGTGAGATGTTCCTTGAGAGTTAAGAAACTCTCCTCGCACTCCTTTGTCCATACAAAATGATTTTCTTTTCTAGTAAGTCTTGTTAGAGGGACGGCGATCTTGGAGAAATCTTTGATGAATCGTCGATAATAACCAGCCAGACCAATGAAGCTCCGAACTTCAGACACTGTGTTTGGTCGGCTCCAGTTCTTGATAGCTTCCACCTTCGACGGATCCACAGCGATACCTTCTTTAGAGATAATGTGGCTAAGGAATGAAACCTCCTTTAGTCAGAACTCACATTTGCTGAGCTTTGCGTAGAGTTGGTGCTCTCTTAGGGTTTGCAAAGCTATTCTTAAATGTTCTTCATGTTCCTCCTTGGTCTTGGAGTAAATGAGAATGTCATCAATAAAAACGACCACAAATCGGTCAAGATAGGGCTTGAAGACATTGTTCATAAGTTGCATGAATGCTGCCGGGGCATTGATTAACCTGAACGGCATCACCACAAACTCGTAATGTCCATATCTGCTCCGAAAAGCGGACTTGTAGATGTCTTCTTCTTTGATCTTCAATTGATGGTAGCCATACCTAAGGTCGATCTTGGAGAAATATTCCGCATCAGAGATCTGGTCGAACAACTCGTCGATACGCGACAACGGATATTTATTCTTAATAGTGAGTTGATTAAGTCGCCGGTAATCGATACATAGCCTGAGGGATCCATCTTTCTTTCTAACGAATAAGACCGGCGCATCCCAAGGGGATGTGCTGGGTCGAATGAAACCATTGTCTAGTAACTCCTGAAGTTGCTTCTTCAATTTTTTGAGTTCCGTGGGGGACATCCTGTAGGGAGCTATTGAAACATGTGCTGCTCCAGGAATGAGTTCAATAGAGAAGTTTACTTCCCTTTCGAGCGGTAAACCGGGTAAGTCAGATGGAAAAACATTGGGGAACTCATTTACAATGGGAATATCCTCTAGGATGATTTCCTTGGACTCGGTAATGATTACGGAAGCAAGAAAAGCTTCACATCCTTACGAGATGAGTTTGCAAGCGTGATTAAAGGTAGGGTGCTTCCTATACTTGATACCAAGGAAAGAGAATTGCGGGAGATCTGGTTTCCGAAAAGAAATTCTCCTATTGCGCCAATTTATATAGGCGTCATGGTCAACAAGCCAATCTACACCTAGGATAGCATCGTTTCCTTCCATATCAAGACATACGAGATTTGCAGGAAGATTATGACCTTCAATAGTTACCTCACTATCCGGGTAGTGGGTTGTATGTTTAGCTTCGGGACCTAAAGGTGTTGTGATAGCTAGGTCTGAAGGTAGATGAATAGGTGAAATTGGTAAAGTTTTTGCAAAGGCAGTAGATATAAACGAATGAGAGGCACCAGTATCAAATAACACAAATGCAGGATGGGAATAAATTTGAATGGTACCTTCCATCAACCCATCATCCTTGGGCGCTTCTTCGTCATCTAGAACGGCATTAAGACGAGCCTGCCGCTTGCGTCCGCTGTTAGAAGGTTGCTCTTTCATGAGAGGGCAATCGGGCATACGGTGCTCCCGGCTCTCACAACGTAAACAAGCGCCAAGGCACTTCCAGCATTCCTCGGCCGAGTGGCCGAATTTCTCGCAAAATGAGCAAGCCGTAGTGACTTGCGTTTCCTCCTCCTTTACCTTCTTGTTCTTGTGATTATTCCTTCCGCTCCCATTGCGGGATCTCTTCTTGTTATCACAGGAGTTGTAAGTGCCCGTGATACTGAACCTTTTTTCCTTTCGTCCTCGCTTATCGAACCTGCGGCTGGACTCCTCGCTCTTGCCTTTGTATTTCTCGACCTTCTCTAAGGTCCTTTCGCATAAATGAGCCCGTTGGACCATTTCCGTATAAGTACGGATATTCTTAGGTCCCAGTTGGGTAATAAAGCCAGGCTTTAGGCCGTCCATGAATCGGTTAGCCTTTAAGATATCCGTGCCCACCAGGTGTGGGGCATAAGGGGCTAGACGAGAAAATTGAAGTTCATACTCTGCCACGGACATCATGCCTTGGCGAAGAGAGACGAATTCAGCGGCCTTTCTTTCTTTGACGTGCTCGGAGAAATACTTTGCACGGAAAGTGTAAGGAATTCCTCCCATGTAGGTTGAGCATTCTGTGGCTGCGCCGAAGTGGTTTTCCACCACGTACGTGCATCTTTATTTAGTTGAAAGGTGGCGAGACATACCTTCTCTTGGTCGGTGCATTGCATAACTTCAAATATACGGTTCATCTCGTCGATCCAATTCTCTGCCTCGTCGGGGTTAGAAGATCCAGAGAATCTTGGAGGGTTCATACTCAGGAAATTACCGTGCAAATTACCCGCGCCAGCCCTTGCGCCAACTTGGGTCACAGTTTGTAAGGCCTGGGTAAGACCCGCAACTGTTTGTTGCATCGCTTCCCAATTAGCACGATTTGCGGCACGTTCAGCGGCCATTGTAAGAGTGAAGTGCCTGAAGAAATAAACAAGTAATTAAATCCTATGGAATCGATAGAAGTTAACCTAGAGATAATCTCTAATTTACTATCTTATCCCGGTCTCTACCCAATTTTCACATTGGTTGGAAATTTCTTTCCTAATTCATAGGTGTGGGTCCTTAAACCTTGGACTTAGCCTATGACATGACTTTTTCCTAGGACTTACTTATGCCTAGGCGCTAATATCACTTTAACTATCACGTCCCGAGATATAAGTACAGCAGAAGATATTCGGGAACGTGAACAGCCGGCTAGTACGCCGCAAGCGAGCAATATAATCAGAGCACTAACACATCCACACATAAGAATGAATGCACAATAATTGGACAAAATCTTTGCTTTTATTGAATAATAATGACAAGTTTACAAAGTGATGACTCTTGACTCTTTACATTTCTAGACTCAATAAAAAGAGAAAATTACATGACATGATCAACTTCACAGTGAAGGAACTTTATTACTAATGACTCATGACTATGTCTTCTCTAAATCTTTAATCACTCTCGGACTTGTCACTTGAGTAGTCCGAATCCCCGCTAGAATTTCTTGAAAAGATTGAAAAAATAGGGAATGAGCACACTTGCCCAGTAGATATCTTCGTATCAACATGAAGGCAATATTTAAATAATTAGCATCTTAGCTCTAGAAAGGAAGATAAATGCATACGATGAAACATGCGAATAAAACCAAAGTAATCTCACAAGTAACAAGACTATAGAGATATGAGATTTCAAGTAGAGTGAGAGCATGATCAAGCAAGATTGTAAAGAGGCCTTTCATGTAACAAGAATCTACTTGCATGTAACGAGAATGTATTTTTCATAACCATGAAGGCTATGCACTAGAAAGTCATGTAACAAGAATGTAATAATTTCATGTAGAGCCTCGTGATTTTCATTCGTTTATAAAAAAAAGTATTCCCGGCGTAATGCGACGCCAGTGTTTGTCATATCCCATGGTTTATGGCATGTTTTCGGCAATCAGCCGAGGGGGCAGGGACCTCCGCCTTAGGAGGGAGAAGAGAGGTGACCAGGAGGGTGATGTGAGTTGCTTGTACACCCACCGCCTTGCTGTATGATGTACATGGCACCTTATATAGACTCACGAACGAAATGGGTCGTGTTCAAGTGATTTGTCTGCCCTTTACGCGTTCCTTCTCCTTTACGCCTCTTTTCTTCCAAGTTATTCCCATGTGGTGTGTTCGACAAGATTTTGTCCCAAAATGGGGGAGTCTTGTCTCGCCACGGGCCATTCTTTTCAACGGGAGTCTCGCGTCGGAGTCGGCAACGGCGACTTTTAGCTCCATTCCCATGCGAGATTTCAAACTTCCCGACAAACATCACTTTCTTTTCCATGGGCATCCTGCGTCAGAGTCGGCAATGGCGACTCAGCTCCACTCTAACGCGAGATTTCAAACTTCCTGACAAACACACCCCTTCCTTTTCTGCGGGAATTTTGCGTCAGAGTCGGCAATGGCGACTTTTAGCTCCAGTCCCTTGTGACAATTCAAATCTCCCGACGGATGCACAACAATGATGACTCTTAGTTCCATCCTCATGTGACAATTCAAACCTCCCGACAGATGCACAACAATGATGACTCTTAGTTCCATCCTCGTGTGACAATTCAAACCTCCCGACATATGCATTTCTTTCCTTTTTCTTTTTTGTTACACTCAATCACGTGCCTGTCAAGAATCAGACCGCCCCTCAGTGAGCGGGGAGTAGGTGGACATGTCATTTCGCCGCTCATATGAGACTGAAAAGAATGATGCCCTATCACGAGGGTCACCAACAGAGATAATGGCGATTGCCGCCTCAGACGGCTTCCAATCCTATAAATACCTCCCCTTTCACTCGACTTGGGAACACCAGAGTCGTGAGAGCTGAGTTGAAGAGTGAAAATTTGTAAGAAGGGGGGTAGTGAGGGTTGCTCAATTTTTAGGATGGAGGGTGAATCTAGCTTCAGGACAGAAGGTGAGTCTTCTCGTTCCTCGAAGAGGAGCAGATCCGGCAGCAGTTCTCAGAGACTTTCGGAGATCGAAGGACAATTCAGTGAGAGGACCCAATCACAGCTCGTAAGTGAATCCTTTCCTTTCTTCCTTCATCCTTCCTCTCCTTCTTTTAGCAATGTACCTCTTTCCAACTTCTTTCCTTTTTGTAGAGTATGATGAGGTCACACATCTCCTGGGAGCTGGTGGTGGCTGCATATCGGGGTCTCCCGGACTTCCAGAAGGCCCGACTAGACGTGATGGGGTTCAGAGCCTTTCTACGAATCGAGCCGATCAAGCTCGACCTCGCCCTTATCCAAGCACTGCGTGAAAGATGAGACCCAGTGAGTCGGACATTCCTGATGCCGTGGGGGCACATGGTGCCCAACCTGGAAGATATGGCCCGAATCACGGGCCTCAAAGTGGATGGCGAGGCAGTGACTGGTGTCACCTATGCGGACTACCGAGAAGGTGCCCAGAAGCTACTGGGGTTGGATCTAGATGGTCGGAAGAACAGGTTAGTAGCCAGGGCGTCCATCATGGAGGCGTTAGGGCTTACTGACACTCGTCCATGGGATGACGAGTCCCTGGAGGAATTCATAGAGAGGGCTGAAAGAGGTGCCCGTGCTGTATACTGCATGGATGCTGGGAGAGGACCAACATGGATTTGAGGAGGTTTCTCCTCTTTCTGTTGGGAAAATTGCTACTGGGCTCTAAGGGAGACAACATCCACTGTCGTTTCTTAGAGCTGCTAGTAGACTTGGAGAGAGTAGGATAGTACGCCTGGGGAGCTGCCGTGTTGGCACATCTATTTACAGGTCTGTCCCAAAGAACAGACCGGGAGGTGACAGTAAGTGGGTTTACGCCCTTCATCCAAGTAATAGATTTTCTTCTCTCTTTTTCCTCTTTTTATTATTTTTGTTATTTTTTTTGTTATTTTATTTTATATTTTGTGTGTGTTTGTTGATGCCAATAACGCACGATGGCGCAACGATGGAGCTACTATTACCTTCTAATGGGGAGAGTTCGGCATTGGCAACCAGTGATGGTCCCGCTGGCTAGACGGTGGCAACCCATCATGAGCACATCACCTCTATCCTACCAACTGATGGTGTTAAGACGGGAACTGCAAGAGTTCCCTGCAGCGATGGTAGGATTCTTTTTCTCTTTTTTTGTTTTTTTATTTTTCATCATTTTTTTTGTATTTTTGGCTAACTAAGAAGATATGTACAACCTAACATAGGTGAACTGGAGGCCTTACTCAAACGTGGTCAACGTCGACCAGCCGTGGGTAATAGGAAGCCGTGCTCGGTTTGGACGGGACCTCTGGCTCCATTGCTTGAATGAAATTGAGCCCCTCAGACTACGGTTAGCCATGAGGACCCTAGGGCTTGCCCAGGAATGGGTAGACATGACTACATCACCCCGCGTCGGAAAGAAGACACGCGGGCCGGCAACCTGCGTTGATTGGCGGGTGCGCTTCCCCGAACAGTACGAAGACTGGCAGCGGGGTGGCACGCTCGTGGAATCACAGGCGCAAGACAGCGAGGATTACCTGCGCCTCTACAGGACAATGTACGCGGAGAGGCTCCAGCCAGTGGGGCTTGTGGAGGTAAAATAAAAACACCATTTTTTTATCTTTACATTTTTATTATTTTTTATTATTTATATTTATAGTTTTTTTTGTAAACTCATGAGTCATAACTGTAGGATGCCCGTGACACTATGATAACGAACTTACGAGCTCGCTTGGCGGACACGGAGCAAGAATTGAGCGACACCCGTGCAGCTCTGAGTTCATCAGTAAGTTTGTATGTACATGCTCCTGGCATGGTTTGAGATTCTTGGCGCTAACCACTTAATGTCACCTCATGTGTGTCGTAGCGTGCCCAGCTCGATGCAGTTTCATCGGCAATGGGGTTAGACGGCGTCTCTTCCAGTCTATGGATTCCTACCTCAGAACTGGATCTACTTCACGAGCAGCTTGCTCATGCCACGCAGCGTGCCGCGGAGGCAGAAGGAATGCTTTCTGCACAGGTGAGGGTTTCACTATTGAATTTCCCTTGTTCAAGCATTGCCACATATCTGAGACGATATACATGGCAGGCGGAAGAAACGCGGGAGGCACTCGCACATGCCGTGCAAAGGGCAGCTAGAATAACGGAGCTGGAAGAGGAATTGCAGCGTCGTCCAGACGATGACTGCTCTCGTGATGCCACAGAGCTGAGGATCACCCTCCAACTAGAGAGAGAAGATCGAGAGAGAGAACGGGCCGAGAGGGAAAGGGATAGGGAAAGAGAGAGGGCCGAGAGATTGGCCGAGAAAGAAGGGAAGAGGGCCCTGGAGGCCCAATAATTTGAATTGCAGACCAGTCTCGGTCTTACCGAGCAGTGGCTGAAGGATGGTGAGGAACGCTACCGAAGAGCACGAGAGCGCGGCTTTCGTGTTAGTAACTTCTTTGCTGCCCCCGTAGATCGACATCGGGGTGTGGAGATGGAATGAGGGCACCAGAGCGGTAGGAATACTGCTTCTCATGGTTTGATGACACCCTCTAGAGCGTCTTGCCCAGAGAGCGGCGGGACGAGTAATGCGGAGAGAGAGGGTGGGACTTGATGAATTTTTTTTTTGTTTTGGAATGGAATAAAATGTTTGTTTCTTGGTTTTTACCTCTTTTTTGCTTTCTCGAATTCCTGCACACATCACTTAAACAAATAAATTAGAATACTTGCTCTGACTTGGCCCCTTGCTCAATAAGCGAGGTTTGTTTTGAGCTGTCCTTGATAACGGGTCAAGGGGTCAAGCCTTTATCAATGAAGGCAAGGTAAAGTGAAATGGTGAATGCGACACACAGGCATACAAATGCAAACAAGAATTAAAAGATGAAATGCATCACACGGATGTAAAATTTTCTTATCTTTTTTTTGTTTTGATTTTTATCTCTTTTTGTTTTAATTTTTTTATTGATTTTTTTGTTTTTGTTCTTTCTCTCTTTTTTGTTATTTTAATTCTTTCTCTTTTTTTTTGGACACCAATTATAACAACCGGTATGGTTCTCGGATCAGAGTTGTTTGCGAATCGTCCTTTAAGTAGCTCAACACAAGGGCAACGTGTTTGACGTATCCCTCCCTACAATCTACTTTACCCTTTTTGGAAACATGACTTGGATTTTTTGTGTGGAGACATATGTCCGAGGTATCACACAATTTTTTGAAGTCTGGGATTCAGTGTATTTTTGCTACTAACGCCTGGTGACCACCCATATGGCACCTGACCTCCATGGGGACGGGGGCTTCTTACTAACCTCCCAGGTATCCTGAGCACGCATCTAAGTTGATTTGGACCTCTAGACTCCTCGAATGACAATCCCGCCGGTTAAGACTTATCCTGATGACAATACCGTCATGCCATGCTTAGGCTCCCAGTTGCTTCCGACCACAGGGATACACCCAAAAAGTGTTCAAGGTAAATGATTTGCCCGACCCGGGTCTATTTCCTCACAACTCTAGATGGTATATGATGGAACACCTTGAAACCCTAACGGTCAATCGCGCGACGCTGACCCGGAATCAGACGCCGTCGCACCAATAGGTGACGCGCTTGCATTGACCTAAGTCCGAGGTTACGATAAGAAGACATCAAGGTGGTAAATAGAGGTCTTGACCGGCCAGAAACATCGAAACTCCTTCACGGCAATGGCTTTTGTCTTTCAAAGTGGACAACCATTCTCTCTCTCTCTCTCTCTTTTTCTTTTCCCCTTTTTTTTGGCTAAAAAGGAGGTTGCATGCCTTGGCAGGGTGCATCTTTCAGAATCTTCATTGTGCTTTCATCTTCGAGGGGAGGAGGAGTGTAGGAGATAAACCTTCTGAGACGACCGGCAAAGCCGTTAACCCGGCGAGTCATCAGGGGCCTACTCGACTCTTCCCTTTCAAGCAATTTCGGACCAAACCTCAAGCGTTTACGTCTCATTGCCCCGTTTTCTTTTTATTGATTTTGACTTTTGCTTTGAGGGGTTCGTTTATTAGAATCAGGCACGGTCACGACCAGGCTTTTATTTGTTTTGTTTTTCGAGGGAGATATAATCATTTGATATATTGGAATCCCTCTTGTATGCCTGCGGGGACACTGCCCTCTTCTCGTGCTTTGACTCAAGTTTGAGGCGGTGGGTCCTACTTTCACCTTCAGGGTGTTGTACTTCTGCTCCTGTAGGCTCAGCGTTTTAAGGGCGCCGGCTGTCTCATGGGGTCGAGAAGTGAAAGAATAAAGATTACAGTTTTCTTGGAGACCTTCGAGACGAGACCCCACTACAGGCAATGCTACCAATTTTTTTGGCTAAAACACGCGCGTGTGTACATGTTGTCTCTTTTAATGAGCATAGGCCGATATGACCGAACATGGATCTCCACGGTTCTGGCAGATCAAGACCCGAGACCTACCAAACCTCGATGGACCCTATCCTAACATGAAGGATGGATGCAATGACTTGACTCCATGATGATCACCAGGCATTAATGATTTTTTTATTTTATTTATTTATTTATTTATTATTACCATTGTTTTTGTGTTTTGGGAGGGCCGTCTTGTCGAGATAACAAAGATCAGATAGTGAATTTTCAACTCCGATGGTCCTCATACCATACCGGTTGTTATACCTATCTAAGGGTAGTATTTCTTAAGATAAAGCCCATTCCAAGGGTGGGACAACTCTGCCCCCTGGGCGATGACTAACTTGTAGGCGTTGCCAGGATATACAGCCTGAACCACGTATGGTCCTTACCAATTGGGTTGGAGTTTAGAATGCGACCCACCAGGTTTTACAGACAGTCTTTTAACTACCATTTCACCGACTTGAAATTTTCTTTCAGTGACCTTCTTTTGATAAAAACGTGTGAGTCTATTCTGGTATACACGAGCATGTTCGACAGCGACCAATCGTTTCTCGTCTAAGAGTTCCAATTGGGCAAGGAGTGAGTCACGACGTTCGTCGAGGGGAAGCTCCTTGTCCAACTGTACCCTGAGAGAAGAAACCAAGATCTCGTACGGAACTACCGCCTCTTTCCCGTAGGTAAGGGCGAACGGAGTTTGCCTAGTGGGAGTACGAATTGAAGTGCGATAGGCCCATAGAGCTTCAATCAGCTTTTCTGGCCAATCCGAGAACTTGTTAGACTCATAGGTCTTTTTTATGATTTTAATCAATATTTTATTAGTGGCCTCTGCTTGGCCATTTCCTTGTGGATAATAAGGTGATGAATGATGCAATGCAATTTTATACCTTTTGCAGAGGTCCTGAAGATCCTGAGAAATGAATTGCGGCCCATTGTCGGTGATGATGGTTCTTGGGATGCCGAATCTGGCGATGATGTTCTTCATAATGAACTTGCAGACTGTTGATGCTTTGACCTCCGCGTAAGCTTCGGCTTCGGCCCATTTGGTGAAGTACTCCGTTGCAGTAAGGATGAATGATTTTTGCTTAGTGAGGGAGTTGGGATTACCAAGGGGACCAATGATATCGAAAGCCCACATGGAGAAAGGCCATGGGGAAGATACTGGATGGAGAGAGGAAGATGGAGAGTGGATCTTATCGACGTGAAGTTGACACTTAACACACCTACGGACATAGACAACACAATCTTCCTCCATGGTGGGCCAGTAAAAACCTTGCCGAAGGATCTTCTTGGCAAGCATTTGGCTGTTCACATGGCCACCGCACATACCAGAGTGTGTTTCCTCAATACACTTTCAAACCTCATTGTCATCAAGACATCTTAGAAGAACACCAGTGAGGCTTCTCTTGTATAGTACTCCTCCAACCAACATATATCTTTGGGCCACTCTTCTTATCGCTCTCTTATCTTCTGAAGTGGCCTCTTCAGGGTAGGACTGATCTTGGCAGTATTTAGCAATCTCATAAAACCATGGCTTTTCCTCGTCAGCCAATTCTTCTTCTGATTCTGCCAGCATGATTTCCCTCTTCTCAAAGATTTCTCCATCTTGGTCCTTCCTTGCTACTTTTTCCTTGATCCTTACGTAGGAAGCGTCATGGACAGCAGGGGCATGACGCTTGTAGATGGTGATGGACTCAAACCATCTACCCAGAGGGAACTTTAAGGATGATGCCAATGAGGCGAGGGCATCGGCCAGAATGTTCTGGTCGCGAGGGACATGAACAAAGATCAATTTGGTGAATAATTTGACAAAGGCAGTAGTGAGTTCTTGGTAAGGCTTGAGCTTGGGATCGCGGGTGCGGTATTTGGTGAGCACCTGGCGGAGAATGAGTTGACTATCACCTACAATTCGTAGTTCGGTGATACTAAAAGAATGGGCAACTTCCAGGCCAGCTAGAAGAGCCTCATATTCAGCTATGTTGTTGGTGACTGGGAATGCGAGCTGATATGCAAGTGGAATGGTAACACCTTCAGGCGACAGGAGGACAATGCCGACTCCTCTCCCTTGGGAATTCAGTGCTCCATCAAAATATAACGTCCACATGTGATCATTTGATTGGTTGATGGACATTAGTTCCTCATCTGGAAACACTGATTGGACAGGATCGAATCTGGGGAGAGGATGGTGAGCGAGATGCTCAGTTATGGCATACCCCTTAATTGCCTTTTGCTGAATGTAGGTGATGTCAAACTGAGAAAAGAAGTTTCGCTAGCGTGCTAACCTATCAGTGAGGACATTTTTCTAGAAGGAACTTGATAGGGTTCATTCGGGCAATCAGGTGGACTTCATGAGCTAGAAAGTAGTGTTTCAATTTCTGCACTACCCAAACAAGGGCGGCACAGGTTTTCTCCATAGCTGTGTAGTTCTGCTCACAGGGGTTGAGGAGTTTGGACAAGTAATAGGTCGCCCTTTCCTTGCCCGCTTCATCGGCTTGTGCTAGGACGGCCCCCACAGAGTCATCTAGAACTGAGATATAAAGGATTAAAGGTTTGCCTGGCGTGGGTGGAATTAGGACGGGTGGATTGGCCAGATATTCCTTCAATCTTTCAAAAGCTTTTTGGCATTTAGAATCCCAAAGGAATTGTACTCCTGACTTAGTCAACTCGTAGAAAGGTTTGCACCTTTGCGAGTGCTGGGACACAAACCGGCGAATGAATTACAACCTTCCGATTAACCCTCGAACTTCTCTCAGATTTCTCGGAGGTGACATATCCCTAATTGCTTTAGCTTTTTTGGGATCTATTTTAATACCCCTCTTACTCACAATGAAACCAAGCAATTTGCCCGACGAAACACCAAATACGCACTTTTTTGGATTCATTTTCAAATTGAACTCCCTTGATCTTTGCAGCACCTTAGCTAGAACTCTCGAGTGTTCTGCTCTAGTTCTGGATTTCACCAGTAAATCATTCACATACACCTCTAAATATACATGCATCATGTCATGAAATATTGCCATCATAGCCCTTTGATAAGTAGCTCCAGCATTCTTCAAACCAAATGGCATGACCAAATAGCAGTAAGTTCCCCAAGGTGTGGTGAATGATGTTTTCTTCTGATCCTCTCCCGCCAAACGGATCTGATTATATCCCGAAAATCCATCCATAAATGAGAGAGTTTCAGAGCCTGCTGTGTTATCAACCAACACATCGATGTGAGGCAAGAGGAAATCATCTATTGGACACGCACGGTTAAGGTCCCTGAAATCGATACAGATTCTCACCTTTCCATCCTTCTTCATGACCGGGACAATGTTTGCCACCCATTGAGGATAAATGACGACTCTAATAAACATGGCTTTGTGGAGCTTATCGACCTCTTCCTTCATTTTCAAAGCTATCTGGGGGTGGAAACGTCTTAACCTTTGCTTTACTGAGACGGACCCTAGTTTTAACGTTAGGCGGTGTTCGACTAGGGTGGAATCCAATCCCGGCATATCTTCATAGCTCCATGCGAACGTGTCCCAGTACTCCTTGAGAACCTCAATTAACTCCTCCTCTTCAGGCGATGGCAAATTATCGCTTATGAGGACGATCCCAGGGTCTTCCTCGGTTCCCAGGTTGATTTCTTTGGTGGGTTCTTTTATAGCGGCTGATGGTTCGTCAAATCTCTGCATTCCACTAGCATATGCGCCAGCCGTGTCCTCATATTCTTCGTGCCCTTCTTCAATAGGGTACTCTTCATCTGTGAGTTCATAAACTCCATACCCCTCATCAATTGTGCAATCCTCCTCACATTCTAACTCCGGCAGTCTGATGGGGTTTTCTAGTAGCTGAGGAATAGCTAGGCATGCTTGGCACCTATTGACTAAATCTAGAAGAAATCGACGAGCAATTTGCCTACCCTTGGATTTTCTTCTAGGTACTACCCTTGACCCATTATTGCTAGATTGACCTACCTGTCCTACAGACGAAGGGGAAGTTGAAGAATGTACAGGGAAAGACCCCTCAGAGGAGGGGTAAAGAAGGTCACTCAGGGGACCTTGAATGAGTGGTCCGTAAGTCGGGGCGCATTCGTGAGAGATGTAGGAGGTCTCCTCAAAGGAAATGCACTGTTGAGGAGTTTGGAAGTTGGCGTTTTTTTTTTTTTCGTTTTCATTTTGGATAACACAACAATTAAAGACAGTTGTAGAAGAAGAGTAGGGAATGATAGCGAGGTGGTTGGATGGCTCATGAAGTAAATCATGATTGAAAATTTTATGCGGGTTGAAAAACCCGCGCAGAAGTGTAAGGAGAGAAGGGGACCTGGGAAGCAGGTAGAAGATAGCAGCAAAGGCTGAGATGAGTGAATAGGGAGAATGACAGCTAATAAGCCGCTGATGGCATAGTTGGTGACTGACAATGATCCGTGGATGACAAAGTCCTCTTGGCGAGGATGGTTTGGAATATTGGCAACAGTTATGGTCTCCCGTGTCATCACGGAGATCGGAGGTGGCCCTTCTAGATGCGGAGGCGAGAACATTCGCTGTAGCGCAATGGAAATATCATGTATATCAAACCATTTGCACTCCAGGTCATCAATCTTTCTTTCTTTTACAAGCTCTCGAGTAGCCCTCAGCCATATATACAATCTGTGAATGCCCACGTGTTTCTTGTGAATCATCCCCCATGTGAACAATAGGACCTTTCTTGAAGTGTGAATACAAGGACCATTCAAGAGGTTTCCGATCTTCCTCAATCGAGCCTTCAAAGCCTAGGCCGGCTCTAAGGATTACCCTTGGCTTCTTCACCAGCCTTAGTCTTCCTTGTAACTGTGCCCCTAGACCTTTGCCTTCTTGGTAGCCCAAATTCTTCATGATCTCCCATCCCTTGGAACGGGAAGGGGGATGTGGCATTGACCCGGGAAGCGGCTTCTTTTGTGTTTGTGAGGCGCGACTGGGGTCACACACATCTAGTAGTGAAAGAATTGGCCGGTGAGTCGGCCAAACAGAGGGCAAAGAGGTATTAATAGCATCCACTGTAGAAAAGATGGGCATGCTGTTTACCTTGATAATCCAAGCCTTGTATGGAAACTTTAAGCACTGGTGATTGGTGGAAGGCACATCGTTCATAACTTCAATGTAAGGGCGGCCTAGTATGGCCTTGAATGTGAGATCCATATCAAGGATATGAAATTCTGTAGAGACTGATACAGGACCCAATTCTACATTCAAGATAACCACCCCCTTTGGTGGTCTTTTGCTATTGTTATAGGCCGTAACTGTGATTGATGAAGGCCTTATCTGTTCCGTGTCAACACCACATGATTGGAGGGTGCTCATAGAGATCACGTTTATGGACGCACCAGTGTCCACCAAACATGGGTCTATAGACACCCCATTGAGCTTTACTGCAATACACAGAGCATATTTTCGAGCCTCCTTGGGGGCGAGCTCATGGTGATGAAATATAATAGCCGGTTGTGTATCAGTCGGCGTCAGTACCGACGAGATCTTCTCCACTGGGAGGTCCTCATTTACCATAACCTTCTGAAGATACTCCATCAAAGCGTCCTGATGGGTTTTCGACCTCTTGATTAGCTCGAGAATGGAGATCCGGGCTGGCGTCTTGTCCAGATGTTTCAGAAGATCATATTGCATCCCGGGGATGGACTCCTCTGACTGTTCTTCGGTGTCTTTTTCTGGTTGAGACTGCTCGGGGGCCTGGCTATTCTGGGGGAACACCCGGTGGAAAATCCTTCCACTACGGAGCACCATGGCTTGGGGTTTCGGCTGCACCTCTATGGAGTTAGGTGTGAGTTTTAACAAGGGTTTAAGGGGTAGTGGTGGGGGAACAGTTGGTAGAGTAGGGGTGATAACAGTTGTAGGGGTTTTGATAAGGGATTTGTTTGGTGGAAGTGAAGTGGAAGCGGATGGGGCCTCGGATGAATTGTGGATGATGAGGGGTTTGAAGGGTAGTGGTGGAGATGGTGAGGTGAATGGGTTTTCCAATGGGTGATGGATGATGAGAGGCTTTGTATGCGAGGGCGAAGGGATGGTGGAACTAGATGATGAGGTGGATGGTGTCTCGGATGGGTGATGGATAATAAGCGGCTTTGTAGGCATGGGTGGAGGTGTAATGGATGGCGAAGTGGGGGGAGGAGAGATGATGAGAGACCTTGAGGGTAAAGGGGGCGTGGTAGATGTTGTTTGCTGGTAGATTAGTGGTAAGTTAGCAGCAGGGATGCGGATGAGAGGGCGTGATGGCTGTGGAAATGGTTGAGGCCTTGTGGCAGGTTGTGCTACGGGTCGAGAATAGACAGATGCGGGACGGATAAGGTATGGAGGTTGACTAGACACGTGATTGGCGGCAAGGACGGAGGTGTCTTCCGTATGCCAACCTTGCCCTTTTCTGACTTCTAGGAAGGAAGAGATGGTGTTGACTTGGTGGTTAGGCTGTTGGTGCTCCGGAAGTAGGTTCTGGATGATATCCATGTTCATTTGCTGTTGTTGAGCCTGCTGAGGTTGCTGTTGTGGCTGAGGTTGTTGTTGCTGTTGTTGTTGGACTTGGGGTCTCGGAGGAGGCCTCCTGGCTTTTAACATGGCGACGTATCGCCTCATTTCTTCCCAGTCAATCCCACCTTCGTCATTCGTATCATAAATATAGTCCTTGAATTGAAAACAATTTTCCACTGTATGACCTGGTTGTCTGTGGAAAACACAATATCTCGAGGTGTCAACATTTGGGGGCCACACGAGCTTCTCCCTTGGCAGAGTGAGTGCGTTGGCAGCCATGAGAGCATTGAAAATATCCAGCAATGGTGGATAATGGACTCTTTTCGGGCCAATTGGCCTTCTCTGTTGTTGTGGAGGGCCATAGTTGCCAGGGGGTGGAACCTGATTATATTGAGGAGGTGGTGGTTGTTGGTGTCGTTGTTGGGGAGGGAATGGCCGCCGAGGCATGTTGTTTTACTGGGGGTTGTTTTGGGGTGGAGGATAGTAGGGTAGTAAACCTTGCTGATTTTGCTGGAGGGGAAGTCGTGGCATTTGTGAAGGTCTTGGGTTGGCTAGCAGGCTAGGGCCACCAACTGCACTCACTTGCTCGTTTGTAACTACCCCCTTCTGTGACTCCACCTTGAGGACCAATATTTGTCTTTCTGATCACCCTTGGCTTTGGTGGTTCAAACATGTGCATAAGAAGGGAATCCTTTAACTGTGTCTGGACGTATCGAGCCCTCTCGTACAGTTCCTCCATAGTGGTGAGTTTGTTCATGGCTAATACGTGTCTAAATTGCGGAGTGGCATTAGACACGATCATCTTTACTTGTTCCGAATCCGAAATGGGGTCTCTCACTTTCTCTGCCAAGGATCTCCATCTATCGGCAAATTGGACGAAATCTTCGTCCGACTTCATTTTCTCGGCCACCAGGTCAGTGATAGAAAGGGACGGGCCGACCCGATCCCGGTATTTCTGTAGGAACTTCCTCTGGACCACGTCGAAGTTCTCAGCCTCACTCGGCTCTAGGGAATAGAACCATTCTAAGGCAGGGCCATCTAATGATCTCCTGAAGAGGTATGCCAGGGATCTCTGATCATTCTGCCAAAACGAAGACTCATACATAAAGTCCTTTAGATGAATGAAGGGGTTGCCTGTGCCAATGTATCGTCGGTACGTTGGCATTTCAGAAGGAGGGAGACGGAATATCGGAAGGATTGGTAAAGAGATCTCAGGCGCGGACTTGACATCCATAATCTTTTTGAAATCTCGGAATTGTTCATCCATCTTGTTCAGCCTATGAAGGAGGGATTGGGTGACCTCATCATAAGGAGCAGGTTGTGCTTGCCACTGAGGCCTCGCGGAAGCCTGAGAAGGGAATTCCGGATGAGAGGGATGTTGTGGCATGCCAGTAAATGGAACTGGCTGAAATGTTGTATGAGGAATTGGTGGAGCTTGAGACTGGGGAGGAAATTGGAAAGGAGGAGGTTGGAGACTCGTTTGCCCGAGAGGGAAGGAGGAAGGAATCGCCTGTGCAGGCTCTTGAGCAGGGAGAGCAACCGATGTTGGGTCTTGGGGAGTAGAAGCAACTGATTTCCCTTTTAGGATGGCCTGAAAGGCTCGGACTTGCTCAGGATTGAGCTGTGTATTAGCAAGGACACCTAGCAGGGAGGAGATATCTTGCGGCAGGGATGTTTTCCCCAACGGTGGTTCGCACCTCATATGAGGGCTCACGGGAGGAACCTGCGTCCTCAGCGGGGACATGTGTCCCCTGGTGACTCAGGTTCGGATTCTGACCGTTCCCGGACATTTCTTGATCTTTTTCGGAACGCAAGATTTTGTCGGAACGCAATAACATACACACTCAAACAATAATCAAAGATTAACAAACAAGTTGATGTTTTACGCCTTTTTTGTTTTTTGTTTTTTGTTTTTTTTCTTTTTCTAATCTAATGTTCACACGACAGGAGGGACCTTAGTTACAATATCAGTTTCCGCCGTGTCATCTAATGGCACTCGCCTCACCACGAATGGGTTGACTATCTTCGGGGAACTTCAATGGTACAACCAGCCCAGTGAACGAAGAGGGAATCCTTCGATGTCGGGGACTTACGGAGGTCCCGATGGAGGAGATCCTAGTCCGTCGAGAGGAATTCCCGATGGAGAGTCCTTCCTTCACCGAGAAAGGGTGATCCTTAGAAAAATAAAATAAAGGGGAGATGATATGCAATGCAGTGCTGAATTTAACAAGAGATATGTAAACATACAACAAATATATACAACAAAAGAAATTTAACAAACATCACAACACTCCTTTTCCATAACGACGCGAATCTCTTAAAATATCACAAGGGACCGTGGGGTAATACACGTAGTGCACGAGGGATGAAACTGGAATGGCAAGAGTGCTACTGAGAGCACGAATGGAGCGCGCGCAGGCCCAATCAGGAGGGGCACACGCGGGTGCCGAGTGGAGGGGCACACGTGGGTGCCGAAAATATCTGGGTAACCAAAGAAAACAAAAGAAGTCCCACCGTGATCGCCAAGAGATGTGGACGACGAGATCGTGGTAAGGAGAGAGAAGGAGGGGGACGAGGACGAATTACTGGGTGATATGGGAAAGGTGGTGGAAAATACCAGTTGAAGTAAACACTCTAGCAGAACACGGAGAAACTAGACTTATCCAATTTCCGGTACAGGGCGGAGATACGGATCCGAAGATCCTCTCACGCAAACTAACTACCTCCTCAACAGGCGTGGCCTGTTGTTTCGGGAGCAGCTTTTAATATACCGGGCATTGGGGTAGAATATGCTGGGACTCTAGGCAACGAGGGAATGCAAGATGTTGACACGAGTAACGACGAGGGTGTAAGTAGCGTCACAAAAATGGGGAATACGAGGGTACAAATTAGGTGGTGAAACGCTAGGAAAATACTCGGCGAGGGTTGTCTCTACCGGGTTCAGGTACAAGGGACAAACGAAATGAGAATACGAAGTTATAGCAGAATATCACTCAGCAAGAGATCGTAACAGTAATGTAAATAAAAGCGAACCACCACGAGACATTGGTCTTTGTGGGATTTTTATAAATATATATACATAGTAATAAGTATATACATATACAGTAAACCACCGCTAGACATCGGTCTTTGTGGGATTTTAGCAAAAATGAAAATATCAGGAGTGAAATGATAGAACGAAAATTACGGAATGAAACCTCCGCGAGGAACTTGTTCCATTCAGCGGGGTTTGAACAAAAATAAAAACGGGGTTTGAACAAAAATAAAAATAACCGGACAGAACGAAAATTACAGAATGAAACCTTCGCGAGGAACTAGTTCCATTCAACGGGATTTGAATGAAGATTACAGAATGAAATCTCTGCGAGGAACTAGTTCCATTCAGCGGGGTTTGAATGAAGATTACAAAATAAAACCTCCGCGAGGAACTAGTTCCAGTCAACGGGGTTTGAACGAAGATTATAAAATAAAACCTCCGCGAGGAACTAGTTCCAGTCAACGGGGTTTGAATGAAGATTACAAAATAAAACCTCCGTGAGGAACTAGTTCCAGTCAACGAGATTTGAATGAAGATTATAGAACGAAGCCTCCGCGAGGAACTTGTTCCATTCACGGGGTTTGAATGAAGATTACAAAATAAAACCTCCGCGAGGAACTAGTTCCAGTCAACGGGGTTTGAATGAAGATTATAGAACGAAGCCTCCGCGAGGAACTTGTTCCATTCACGGGGTTTGAATGAAGATTATAGAACGAAGCCTCTGCGAGGAACTTGTTCCATTCACGGGGTTTGAACGAAGATTACAGAGTGAAACCTCCGCGAGGAACTTGTTCCGTTCGCGGGGTTTGAATGAAAACTATAGAACGAAACCTCCGCGAGGAACTCGTTCCGTTTAGCAGGGCTTGAACCGAAATTAAATGATGAGGGGAACCGTCACGGGGAATGATCCTCCGCACGGGTGAGGACAAGAACAAAGAACTAAAAATGAAAGTAGGGCGTGTGTGTGTGTGTGTGATCGCCAGAGGCTGTGTATCTCGAAATGGAAGGGAATGATTGCGTCTCGTCTCTGAGCTGAGGGATTACGTGGGTTTCTTCTTCCTCTTCCTTCGGCCGGCCGACGAAGATGGGTTTCCTTTGATGGTTACCCTTGCAAAAGAACAAACAACAAACGGCACTGAATCAGAACAAAGATGGCGGTGTAGCATCAATACATTGGAATGAGATAACAACCAATATTGCACAAAGAACACACACTTGGTTGGTGGTGGTTTAAAACCCCTTTAGATCAAAGGGTATGGAATGATATGATGAGATGCATAAGTGAAGAAATATATGAATCGTGCCCTCTAAGGAGAGGAGAGTGGTATGAGCAAAACAGACAGGTGATGCATGCATATGCAATTAACTAAATGAACACAACACAACAAGGGAAGGAGAAAGCTTATTCAGAGATGGATGATGGGCTTCAGGGGAACGCTCCAGCAACGCGAGAACGGCACGAATGGACGACAGGACGGCACAGCTTTCCTCATATGCAACAACACTTGGAAACTTGGCAGGACCTTTTTTTTCACGGATTTAGAAACGGTTGACGATATATATATACATATACGTGTATATATATATATAGAAATATATATCCGACTATATATATATACATATACACATTAATATATATAGGGAGACATATATAAGATATCTACTTATGAATATATATATATATATATATATATATATATATATATATGATGAAAAATAGAGAAAAATAAAACAGACAAAAATAAAATTAAAAACAAAATATCAGAAACAAAGAGAGAGAGAGAGAGAGAGAGAGAGAAAGAGAGCTCCTTCTCTTTTTTTAGATTTTTTTTATTTTAGTTTTAGAAGAAAGAGAACATAAAAATGAGAAAAGAATAGAAGGGAGAAGAATAAGATAAACAATAATAGATATATATATATACATATGAGGAAGAGAGAGGAAGAAAATGGAGAGAGAGAGTGATCGAGAGAGGGAGGGAGGAGAGAGAGAAGAGGAGAAAAATAATAATAAAAAAGAATGAGAGAGATATCCGGTGAGAGGGAGAGGAGAAGAGAGAGATCGGATGAGAGAGAGATCGAGAGAGGGAGGGAGAGACATGTGAGGGGGAGAGAGAGAGAAAGAGTTCGAGGGAGGGAGAGAGGGAGAGAGAAGAAGTGAGAGGGAGAAAAAAATAGTAAAAGAAGGAGAGAGAGATCGGGTGTGGGGAGAGAGGAGAGAGAGAAGAGAGCGAGAGGGAGATCGGCGACGGGGGGCTCGCAGGAGGGAGCTCGCCGGCGGGGCTTCGCGGCGAGGTAGACGGCGACAGTGGCGGCGGCGAAGGCGACAACGGCGAGGCGGACGGCGACCGGTGGCGAGAGGGTGCAGCGGAAGGTGCTCCGGCGGAGGTGAAGGGGGACCGGTGGCTCGCAAAGGCGGTGGTCGCGTAGGGGGGGGTGACGCGGATGGTGGCGGTGGTCACGGCAGGGAGAGGGGAGGTTAGCAGGGGGAGTGGTTCACGGTGGTGGCTGTTGGAGGGTTGGCGATGGCGGCGTTGATGAGGTTGCAGCGGCGACAGTGATGAAGGTTGGCAGGGAGAGGAGGGTGGCTGGCGGAGGTGGAGGTGTCGGGAAAGAGGGTTGCGAGTGTGCCGCGGCGTGGAGGCGGGCTGCCGGTTGTCGGAGGTGGATGTCGGAGGTGGTGCGGGTAGGTAAAGGGGAGAGAGAGAGAGAGAGTCTGAGAGAGAAGAGGGAGGTGGTTACGGCGGGTCGGCCAGGGAGTGAGGGAGAGAGGACGCTGCGGATGGGGGGTTGCGGCCGTGGAGTGAGAGAGAGAGAGGTCGACGTGGGGAGGGGGGCGCATGCAGTGGGCTGCCCGGGAGAGAGATCTGCCGCTGGTGTCTTTTGGTAGAAGAGAGGGTGAGAGAGGGGTCTCTCTGCCGAGGTGGCTAGGTGGGGGTGAGGGGGATGAGAAGGAGAGGGAGTGGGATGGAGGTCGGCCGGAGGGTGGTGCAAGCGGTCGGAGGCGCAGCGGCAGTCGACGGTAACCGGAGGTGGCCGGTGTGGTTAGAGAGAGGGTTGGTCGGAGGTGGAGAGTGAAGGCTCGCGGTTCTGGGCGTTGGCCGAGGGAGATGTGGGAGAGGAAGGGAGATGGAGGCGGCGACAGGATGTTAGCAGAGGTGAGGGGGTGCGTGAGTTGCGGCAAGGTGTGGAGAGGGGGAGAGAGGTGGATGGCGGCCGGTAGTGTTGGCAGGAGGGGTGGTCGACGGTAGGAAGAGGCTCGCGAGTGTCTACGGCTGGGAGAGTGGAGGTGAGGGGAAGGGAAGAGAAGGAGGGATGGGGAGGTCGCCGGGTTACGCAGATGGTGAGAGGGAGAGGAGAGAAGGGAGTGGGATGGCCGGACGGTGTGTAGGGTGGCTGGGAGAAGAGAGAGTGCGAGGGAGAAAAGAGAGGAGAGTGAGGAGAGGAAGGTGGCAGTGGCTTGCGATGGGAGGGGGGAATGGGAGAAGGAGAGAGAGGGAGTGGCCGCTGGCGGGTGTTCGAGTGTGAGAGGTTATCGAGGGATGGGGAGAGGAGAGTGGGAGATGAGATGGGTGTGTTGTCCCGGGAGAGAATGAGATGGCTGAGAGTGGGATCGGGAATGAACAAAAGGAATGAGTGGGATCTAGAAAGATGGTGTGGATGATGGGGAGTGGGTTAGGAATAATGGAGAGAATGGGTTGGCTTGGGGGGAACCAGATCCGAGAATTTAGGGGGGGTAGGGTAAGCAATTAAGATATTTAGTATTATTTTATTTAGGTTGATTATGTATATGGAATATATATATATACATATTTACAAGCATGTATATATATATATTCCATATATATATTTACAACCCTGTATATATAGTAATATATATATATATATATTACATATATATGTATATATATATATATTTGGGTTTTGTATTTGTTTATTTTTATTATATTATTTTTTTACCTTTTTCTCAATTTGTTTTTATTTTTATTTTCATTTTTTTTAATTTTATATGCTTCCAAAATTATGGAAATCAGGCAAATAAATCAAATGCGTAAGCTACTTTGGGGCATCACGGGATAATATGAAATATACTCGCGAAAATGTCGAATTGGCGTGTCTACACTGGGGACAATGCAGAGAGATCATCATAGATTTCCCTCCATATCCGCGTCATTTGCTTGCTCCTACACAGGGATGAAACTCCAGGGGATTGCCTCCTCTCACATATTTAGTTGCTTACTTGGCCTACTGGCTGGCCAGCTTTGTGATTCCTCATGGCAAGGAAGGTATTTTGCGAGCTGAGATGATATATCCTGCCTGCTTGATGGCATGTGGTTAGAGAGTTATTATTGCCCCTGCTGTCCTCGCGAATCTTTATCATTCTTTTGGGACTTTGACAACATATTCATCTCCCAGGGACAAGAATATATTGATGCCCACTCATTATTTGAGTGCGTGAGCCGGGCTACTATTTCCGAAGCTCTCTCGGAGGTCTCCAGTTTAAAACCCTGTAGCTTCGCTGATATTTGCTTTTATTGGTCATCCCTCTCAGGGTGCCGTCACACAGCTTGTGGGTGCTCGCAGGGCTTTGTCTTTTCTGCCTGTCAGGAGAGATGAAGGCTTAGCCCTTGACCACTTCTCCTACCTTTACCGCCATTATGTGGAGCAAGAAGGTGGCTCAGTAGTTTGCAGAGTGTCTTCACAAGCTTTGCCCTCCTCTTACGGCCTTGTAGAGTGGGTTATGTGTATCCGCCCCAGTGTGCTGGTTTATCGGCGTTCCAATACAGTAATCCTTGACCCCTATTTTCCCCACCGGTTTGTCTGGAATTTTGGATATGATCAGGGTATCCCTCCGAATGCAGAGTTCCCCTTGGCTCTCTGACTGTACAGGCACAGGGATGTGCATCTCATGGTAACAACATGGTATGACTTCCTTTACCGTGAGGTGAAGGAGGATTCTCCTATTCCAGCACAAGCGCGCAGGGGGCCATTTCGACATACATTATCTGCACTGGTGGTTCGGGCCAGCAATGTCTTTAGAGAGCATCGTGACACCATCTGGTCTGCCGAGGAGAGGCTTTTGAGGAGGGATGATCTACCACCTTTGTTCCTTGATCCAGGCTTCGTCAGATCACAATTTTCTGGAGCTGTCAGGGCTATCTAGGATATAGAAAGTGCCTGGAAGGCAGAGAGCCGATCCATTCCCATCGACAAAAGCCAATATGCTGTGGCTCTGAAGCCCCAAAGAGGTGTGCCAACAGTCGCTTCAACTCCCTCTTCTTCTGACCAAGGGGTGGCCTCTGGCTCTTCACGGACCTATTCTTGGTGGGAGGATTTGAAGGCCTCCTGTGGTCTGAGGAGGAAGTCCTAGCTATCTTAGCCGGTGCCCGAGGGAGCACTTGGGGGTAGCACATTTGCAGAGTGGAAAGCCCATGTGATCAACGCAGTAGGCTGTGTTGGCCCAGTGGAGTATCTTTCCGAGCTGGAGGTGGTTGTCACTCCAAATGTCCTCCTGGATACGGTGGGGAAGGTGGCTTGTGCTCTTCGACTGAAGCCTGAGCAAATTGTTTTGAAGTCTTCTAGACCCATAGGGATGACAGGTGATTGCTAGGTGATTGCTTCATTGCTTAACCCTTTCCAGCATGTTTTTTTTCTTTGGAATGCTTATC
Source organism: Amorphophallus konjac (assembly GCA_022559845.1). Taxonomy (NCBI): domain Eukaryota; kingdom Viridiplantae; phylum Streptophyta; class Magnoliopsida; order Alismatales; family Araceae; genus Amorphophallus; species Amorphophallus konjac. The sequence goes on along the minus strand of CM040118.1, from coordinate 251,593,415 downwards.
GTGTGCACTTCCTTTGCTGTTTGCAGGTGCCGCCAGTGACCAGGGACACGGGGTTGGTCCGTTGGAGGACTCTCCAAATGCAATTTCTGGTGAGGCTAACACCTCCTCAAAGAGGCCTTGAGCTAGGAGCCATGAGGGAGACGCCATGTCTTCTTCCCGTCTTCGGACTAAAGAAGAGTCTCCCACCAGAGTGGATATTTCCAGTAAGTAACAGAAAACTCTTTTCTAGTCTGCATCTTTAATTTGCATGTGATGTTGAAAAAACATTTTTTTGATGTAGCTCCTCCTAGAGCTGGAGCGGGCATGAGCTTCTCCCCTCCTCTCGAGGATGCCTTCGCAGGCATGGGGCTAATTCTAGATGAATCCAATCTCGATGTTGCCTTTGATATCGAGGACTTGGCTGCTCTTGCTGATGCTTATATACTAGTGACCGCTGTCTCTCCTTTGGTTGATGTGGAGAGGATTTCCATCACTAAGGCTCCAAGTTTATCTTCTTCATATGGCTTCCCACCCTTTTATTTTAGAGGAGTTGAGTATTTTTTATTGACACAAGATTTCTTGCAGGAGACCTCAGAGTCCTCCCCAGTCCTCCTGTGATCAAGGGATGTGATCATTCCTCTTCTGGGAAGGGATGCTCTCCGGCCTGTAATTCCTCGAACGGGGAGATTTCAGGCACTTCCTCTTGCACAGGGGATACTAGCCCCTTATCTGGCGAGGACCTGCCTTCCCCCACACCGAGTTCCCTCGAGAACAGGGAGTTGAGGGCTACCCCAAGTAAAATAAGGATCACTTTTGTTGCGTGCATTTGTACTTTATAGCCTCTTTACTTATCTTGCCTTGGATTATGTAGTTGTCGAGGTAGCGACCTTTGTCGAGGTGTTCTCCCAACTTGTCGAGCCTGGTCCATTTACGGAGCTCTCGGACTATCATGACTATCTGGGAGCCGTACATTCTGGGATAATGGCTGACATAAGCCTCCCAGAGTCAGGGATTCCTGGTAGTGCAGGGCTACCTTTCGCCTCAAGCCTGCTAGAGCGCGCTGTCAACTTGGTGGAGACCAGTGCGGTGGAACCTCCGGGTATGAATTTTGCCTTTACATGTGTTTTCATTCATACCTTTCGCATTTGAAATCGTTGACGCCTACTGTTCCATTGGTTTGAACAGTTGATGATCAGTCTGAAGAAGAGCCTGCCCCTCAACCTGGTGAGACTGCGGCTTACTGGACTCCTCTAAGGGAGGGCAACAGTATTGGCCACATGGCTGCTCCCTTTGAGCCTTCAGCTCCAGGTTCCTCGATGAAAACCCACATTGTTGGTCAACAGGCGAACTTTTCTTCCCCGTGACGTTGACCACTTTTTTTTTTTGGTTTTCCGGCAGGTCTTCCTTCTATAGAACCGGTGGCAAAGGCCCGTGGAACGATGGAGCCTCCAGCTGTAGGCATACCGACTCAGATGAGAGTGAAGTCCTCCTCTGGGATGGCTCCTTATGTGGAGCCTGCCTCTGTTATTACGGCTGAGGAAGGTACTGCCATAGAAATAGGTATGCATTTGCCTCTTTAAGCTCTTACCCTCGTTGTTTGACAGATGAAATGGTATGAGCCATTTACATTTATTTCATTTGTAGAGGGCATGGCTACAGACACAGAGCCTGCAGGACTAGAGTTAGCCTTTGTTGAGATCCGTACTCTAGTTTATGAAGAGGAGCCTTCTTCTGCTGATCCTGAGGGCAGGATTACCTTCAGTAAGGGCACTATAACTTGCACCTTGAAGTTTTGCATGTGCTTATTTTATCATGGAAGGAACTCATCATTTTTTGTCTCCTCTCTTGATTTCAGCTTCGACGGATGAGGCTCTAGAGGTGCCTCAAAGTTTGCCTACTCTTGGGATAGAGTGGCCTGACGGTCCTCAACTTGGCATAGCACTAGCAGATGCCGACATGGGCAAGGAAGGCAGTATCGGTTTTGGTACCGGTTTCGGCCGGTTCCGAAATCGATACGTACCGGTTTCGGTATCGGTTTCGGTTTCGGCCGAAACCGGTTGAAACCATTTAAAAAATTAAAAAAAATAATGAAAATGTCTGGTTTCGGCCGAAACCGTCCGGTTTCGGACCGAAACAGGTCGGTTTCAGTCGAAACCCTTAATGGTTTCGTCCGAAACCATTAAAAAGTATTTTTTTAATGGTTTCGGACATGCTACAGTGATTTGGCCTGGTTTCGGATCGGTACCGGCCGAAATCGATACGTTTCGGCCGAAACGTATTGGTTTCGGCCGATACTGCCAACCATGGACATGGGTGCCCGACTTATTTAAAACCTCCAGCTATTGCTCTCGATTGATCCCCTTCCGACCGTTGTGGCCGTGAGGGGCAATTTGGGGTGTTGCACCAGAGGCTATCATGCATTCCGCTTCCCCAGGGACGCCTGTATGGCGGAGCTCACAGCTCTATGGGATGAGTTCACCCGTCTTCATGCTGCCTAGGAGCAGAGACAGAGGGCTCAGATGGTAATCTGACAAGCGGAGGAGGAGTTTCGCAGAGTACGAGCGACTCATGCCGAGGTGTATGCCTAGGTTGAAGCTGCTCGAGAGCATGAGCGGGTGGTCTCCCTTCGAGTGGAGGACCTTCTGCGGCAGGTTAGGGAGACCGAAAAGGAGCACAGTCTTTTGCGGGCTGAGGTAGTGACTCTTCACCATAGACTTGAGGGGCTCTAGGAGGAGGTGCTTTTGAGCGAGGCCTACATCGCCGATCTGAGGGACGGACCCAGGCCTTGATAAGCCTCACTTGTTCTCTTCTTCTTTTTTTAGAGAGGGCTTTTGTAGTTCGCCCAATTTTTGATCTTGGTTGATCCGTGGACCTGTCTTGGACTCCACTTTGTTTGACGAGAATGATGAATAAAGGACAAAGTTGAGTAACTTGTTGCTTCCATCCTTTTTGCATATCTACTGTTTGCTCCATCTTTCTCCCTTTTTCTATCACTTTACCACCCCTACCGCTCTTTGGGGTTTTCGCCAGGACCGACCCCCTTTAGCTTTTTCTAGTGTGCCCTTACGGACTTTGACATTGAGGGGTTACCCATTTTGCCTGAAGCGTCCTTCCGGGTTTTCATCTCAGCTGAGTTAAAAGCCTTTTTACTCTTGATGGCTCTCCTAACAAGAACAACTAAGTCCATTGGGGCACCAATATTTTTAGCCCCATTTTTTTTTTTTGTGAAGGGTACCTCGCCCGTAGGGCAAATGACATATCCACAAGGATTGGGTAGTCAAAATTGGCTGACTCCCACGAGTCGGGAGTCAAGGATTTAGGCTAGTTACTTAGCAACATTGCATGTTGTTGATAGCCAGAAAGAGGTATGTAAGTCAAAACAAAGGTAGGAAGACTGGTAGGGTTGGCGGCCCAAAGGGGATGCGTAGGCGCCAACTCTTACAAGTGGGACTGAGAACCCGAAAGGGGCGTATGAGTTAAATCCAATGGTTTGAAATGTGAGTAGGGTTAGTAGCCCGAAGGGGACACATAAGCCAACACTACAGGTGAGACTAGATGGGTTTAACTACCTGCGAGGGACGTATAAGTCAAACTCGAAAGGTCGAAAAATGGGGAGGGGTGGCAGCCCGAAAGGGACGCGTAGGCCACCGCTGGAGGTTAAATGGATGAATTTGATAGCCCGAGAGGGACATATCATTCAGATCCGAAGGCCAAAAGGCGGATAGGGTTGGGAGCCCAAAGGGAACACATACGCCGAACCCTATAGATGAATTGATGGATTTGACAGTCCGGGTGGGACGCTGAAAGGCGGACAGGGTTGGCAGCCTAGAGGGGACGCGTAGGCCGAACCTTGTAGATGGAAAAATGGATTTGACAACCCTAGAGGGATGTGTGAGTTCAAATCCATAGGCCGGAAGGCAGATAGGATTGACAGCCCGAAAGGGGACGCATAGGCCAAGCCCGAAGATGAAAAGAGTGATTTGACCGCCCTAGTGGGACGTGTAAGTCAAATCCGAAAGCCGAAAGGTGGATAGGGTTGGTAGCCCGAAAGGGGACACATAGGTCAAACCCGATGGAACTGAAAGGATAGGATTGGCAGCCCAGAGGACACATAGGCCAAGCCAGAAGATGAAAATAGTGATTTGATAGCCCTAGTGGGTTGTGTGAGTCAAATCCGAAAGCCAAAAGGCGAATAGGGTTGGCAGCCCGAAGGGAGCACATAGGCCAAACCCTAAGATGAAAAGAGAGATTTGACTGCCCTAGTGGGACGTGTGAGTCAAACCCGAAAGCCGAAAGACGAATAGGGTTGGCAGCCCGAAGGGAGCACATAGGCCAAACCTTAAGATGAAAAGAGGGATTTGACCGCCCTAGTGGGACGTGTGAGTCAAATCCGAAAGTCGAAAGGTGAGGAGGGTTGGCAGTCCGAAGGGGACGTATAGGCCAAACCCGGTGGGACTGAAATGATGAGTTTGACAGCCCTGGTGGGACGTATGAGTTAAATTCGAAAGTCGAAAGGCGGGTAGGGTTGGCAGCTTGAAAGGGAATGCATAGGCCAAACCCTAAAGATGAATTGATGGGACCGATTGCTGTAGCATGGCACTACGGGGTGAAGTCATCGACTTAGAACCACCCATAGAAGTATGCTACAAAGAGGTTTTTTTCTTCTTCTTCTCTCTTTCTTTTTTTCTTTTTTTTTTCACATTACCAACCTCACCGCCCTTACGGGTTTTCGCCGAGGTAGGCCCCCTTTATTTTTTTCCAGCGCACCCTTGCCGGTTTTCACGCTGAGGGATTATCCATTTTTGCCTGAGACGCCCTCGCGGGTTTTCACGTCAGTCGGGTTTATGGCCTTTTTGCCCTTTAGCTAGCCTTTGGATGGGAGGTGGCCAAGTCCGCCGGGGTACCAATATTTTTAGCCCCATTTTTGATTTCTTCTTTTTTTGAAATCCAACTTGAACCTTCACCAAGAAGAGGTACGTCCTAAGAGGACTGTTGCGGAAGCTCGTGCGATGGTGTATAGTAGAGCTTCATATGCTTGCCATTAAGAGGAGGGAAGAGATTGTTTGCCTTGTGGTCGACGACCATGTATGCACCTCTTTTGTAGACCTTTTGAATGATATAGGGTCCCCGCCCGTTGAGCTGAAGTTTGTCACTGGATCTTCCTGCCAAGACCTCATTTTCTTTGATCATGACAAGATCGTCCCTTTTGAATGCCCTTTGCTTGACAAGCTTATTGTAGACATGCACCATGCAGGTTTGATACACTTGTAAGTGTTTATAGGCTCGAAGTCTCTCGCCTTCTAGGTCTGACAATCCCTCGAGCCTCCTTTCTGTTTCGGTTTGGTCTTTAGCCTGGCAGCCCAGCGTGAACAACAACACGATAGGACGTCAACTCAATTTCTACAAGGACAAGGACCACTGCTTTGGCCCCGTAGACCAATGAGAACGGGGAACAACCTGTAGGTGTCTTGTAAATGGTTCGGTAGGCTCATAGGGCTTCATGCACCTTTTCGCCGCAATCCCTTTTGCGGCCAACAACTATTTTGGTTAGCAGTTTGCAAAGGGTTTTATTGAAGGTTTCGGCCAGCCCATTAGCTTAGGGGTTATAGACCGATGATGTCCTCTAGTCAATGTGGAACTTAGCCGCCAATGTGTAGATAGTCTTGTTCTTGAATGGCGTGCCATTGTCTGATACGATTCGACTCGGAGTGCCAAATCTGTAGATTATATAATGCCTCACGAATTGGGCAACGATTTCTCCTGTCATTTCCTGTAGCGGGATAGTTTCAGCCCAACGGGAGAAATAATATGTGGCTGCAAGGATGAATTTGTGACTTTGGCATGAAGGCGGGAATGGTCCCACTATATCCATACCCCATTCCACAAACGGCTAAGTAGGCACAGTTGGATGGAGCGGGTTAGGCGGCATTCGAGGCACTGGCCCGAATGCTTGGCATTGGTGACATGTACGAGCGTACTGGTTGCAGTTTTTGTACATGGTAAGCCTGTAAAACCCTTTTGAGCTTGATGCTGTTTTTCATTTTAGTTCCTGCTTGATGAGCCTCGCACAATCCATAGTGGACTTTGTGCATCACGGTTCTCGTCTCCTTAGGCAAAAGACATTGCAGGAGGATTGACCGGTCTTTCTCATGGACAAGTCGGAAGAGCCATCCATCAATTAATTGATACGATGTTGCCCTGCGTAGTAGTTGCACTCTTTGGGCTTGATCGGGAGGAAGCCACTCGTTCTTTATCTTTATAATCGGCTCGCGGAAATCCTCTTCTTCTGGAGCATTCTCCTCTTGAATGTTATTGACCTCGTAGACAGTGAGGCCAGATTCTTCGTCCAACACGCTTGGCATAAGCCTTCGATGTCTGATAGTGACATTCAACTCTCCTTCAGGTGGGAGTTTTAAGGCTGCCGCCAATTTTGCCAAAGTGTCTGCCTGGGAGTTATTACTTCTTGGAACATGACCTATTTCAAATAGGTAGAATTTTTCTTTCAGCCTCATGACGGCTGCATGGTAGGGGACCAGCTCCTTCTTCCAGACGTCATAGTCGCCCAGAACTTGTCGAATGACGAGTTGAGAAGACCCGTACACTTTGAGGCATTTAATGTCCCTCTCCAGTGCCAGCTGAAGTCCGATGACTAGTGCTTCATATTCTGCTTCGTTGTTAGTCAACGACTTCATGAGAGCACAAGAATTATAGATAATGCCGCCCTGAGGAGATACAAAAACCATTTCGACGCCAGATGCGAAGTCTGTGAGGCCACCGGTCCTCTTGATCGTTCGGGAAGTGCCATCAAAATACAACTCCCAACATGGGAGGTCGAGGGTGAGGACATCCGGCTCCGTTTGTGGTGGGACATCTTCAGTATGTTCCCCTGCTTCTTGCGGAGGCACCAACACCTCCTCATCGGGCAACTCGGTGTTGAGCGACGAGTCTTCTGGCACAAGATGTGTAGCTAAGAACTCTGCCGTCCCTTGTCCCTTAATTGCTTTGTGTGGGACGAAGGTGATGTCAAACTCCATGAGGATAAGTGCCCACTTTCCGAGTCTTCTTGAGAGAGCAGGTTGACTGAGAAGGAATTTGAGCGGATCGCATTTTGAAATGAGGTCCACTCGGTGTGCCAAAAGGTAATGCCTCAATTTCTTCACAACGAATACCAAGGCTAAGCACACCTTCTCCATGGGTGCATACTGATGCTCAGTCCTGATCAGCTTTCGGCTGAGATAGTACAGCGGCTGCTCCTTGCCCTTCTCATTGATTTGAGCTAGAAGTGCCCCCATGAAGGCATCCATGGTAGCGATATAGAGGATAAGGGGCTTTCCTTTAACAGGTGCCCCTAACATAGGAGGAGACAACAAATACTCCTTGATTTGTTCAAAGGCCCTCTGACAGTCTTCGTCCCAAATGAAGGGTGCTTCTTTCTTCATCAGTTTACCGAAGGGCATGTACCTTCCGGAGAGATTAAAAATGAACCCCTAATATAGGCAAGTCTTCCTTGTAGAGATCTGAGCTCTATCAAATTTTTAGGCGGAGACAGTCCTCTTATGGCCTTGATTTTATCAGGGTCGATTTCTATCCCTCGGTACCTGACGATGAAGTTGAGAAACTTGTCACTGGAGACGCCGAACAGGGATGGCAGTGTCGGTTTCGGCCGAGTCCGAAACCGATACGACTCGGTTTCGGTTTCGGTTTCCGCCGAAACCGGCCGAAACCCAGTCAAAAGCTTAAAAAAAATTGAAAATGGCCCTAAAAATTCATAAACAAATAGATATAAAGTTAATAATCACATAAAAATCAGAAAATTCATTAGACATGCATTTGATTGTAAAGAAATTAGATTAAGTGCAATAAACATGAAGTAGATATTGAAATTCAAACATTCAACATGTTAAATTAATATTCTTGAGTACATACTAAACATAAAGTAGGTTCAAACATTACAATAAACCTAATTAGGCACATTAAATGTTACAGAAATTAAATGATCTTTACTTAAATGAAGAGACACTAATATGGGTAATAACTAGAATCTTCTCCCTCATCGTCTGGCTTTTGATATTGATACCCATAAGAAGGTTGCATGTATTGTGTATATTCACTATAACCAAACAATGAAGTAGTCAAGTCTTGCATCCCTCTTTGGATCTCTCTTGGAGTGTGAGGTTCTCGGGTTGATTCGAATCTAGAATCAGCGTAAGAATCTATAGGAAGAGAAGAGGCACTGGACAGATGTGGATGGAATTGGAAGGATGGTTCTTGACCCCACCCATAAATCGCTGCCTTCTGTTGGCCACCTTCATAACCTGATGGATGCCCATATTGACTTTGTGAATCATGTCCTCGCTCACCCTGACTGTATCCTCTGCCTGTTTCTGCGTGGAAGGAGGAAGGACCACCAGCATCCCCACTGCCAGTAGTAGCACCTGCAACACCTGTAGCACCTGCAGCTGCACTAGGATCATCATCATCATCGTCATCATCATCATCACCACCATCACTGGCCAGTCGCCTTTTGGCCTTTGGGGGTGCTTTTTTCTGTTTCGGTGTGCTTTCTTCAATCACCTTTGACATGAATCCTGTTCCCCTTGGCGTGTGCCTCAAATAAATCTGCTTCAACTGCTCAATTGCCGGGTCCTCTCGAGCAGCAGCATTTGTTCTCTCAGTTTGCCCATGCACTGATGTACTTCTTCTTAAGGATACATGTGGCTTGCCCATTCTAGGAGTGACTGGCCTGTTATCTGAGTCTGAGTGTCTAGCTGGCTGAAAATCATACTGCTCCTCAGTGTCATCAACAACGCCAGGTGGTTCTCTTCTCTGGTGCGCATGAGTATCTCTGGCCCTCTTTGATTTTCTTCTGAATTTTGGATCTCTTGGCTTATCTTCATCTAGTATGCCCTCTGTCCATCTTCTATCATCATCATCAAAAACGGACTCATCAATCTGCTCTCGTGTCTCCACCCAAGACTGCAAGGGATTCTCATCATCAAATAAAGCGTCCACATCAATTTCTGGCATTGCATCCTCTGTGACGCGTTTGTCCGTCAGCATTTGTCGTATCTTCATGTTCTTTATTCTTAGTCTCATATTATAATGATAGTAAACCAATTTTTCTAACCGTTCAGCCTTTAGCCGATTGCGAACCTTTCAGTGTATAAGCCTGAACGTGCTCCAATTTCTTTCACATTGGCTTGCCGATGTTGTTTGACTGAGCACCCTAATTGCAATGAAAGCCAATGCAGAACTGGCCAAATCTCTATTATTCACCATTATCCACCAGTCAGCTGTTCTACCAACCATAAACAAATGCATATAAGTTGTAGAAATACATATTCAGGTTAAGAAATCAAAAAATTAAAATATACCTGGGCTCACTCTTCCCACAACGTATTGCAATTGGGAGTCAGAATATGTCCCAGTCCTCATTCTATAATTGTTTATCTACAAACATAAAGTAATACATTAACATAACTACTTAATTAAATTCTATACATGTTATTGATAAAATCAAATAAAGGCCAACCTCTCCTTCGGGCTGAAGTCTCTTTTCTGGTGTCCTCGATAAACGACCAATGGCTTTTAAAATCTCTTGGAGCACCTCGCCATCAACCTGTGCATCGGCATCGTACATAAATCGAGGGTTGAGGAAATAACCTGCATTTGTGTATAATTAACTAAATGTTATATATTAAATAACATATAGGCATTACCCTAATTTCAGTACAATTAATCACTCACCAGCTGCATACAAGTCATGGTGTAATGTGTTGTCCCATCTCTGGTCAATAATTTTTCACCATTTTGCATAATGTCTGAGAAGGGAATCCTGTAACTCCAATTTGGCACGGTCCATGGTCTCGTACAGATAGCCCATATCATTCTTCTCATCGTCATCCGCCATTCTTAGGACCTTCACGAGTGGTGTGACTACTTTTGTGATGCCCTACAAATTTACATTTTAATATTTTATTTATTTAATAAAAAAGTTGATTATATCTAAATATTTAATAATTAGTCTCTTTAAATGTATTTAAGTCATGGTAAATAAATTAATTATAAGGGAAAGAAAGATATTTAAAAGTTAATGGAGAAAAAAAGGTTTTAAAGTTAAAAGAAAGTGAAGAAAAAAAATAGTAAATAAAATTTAAAATAAAATTATAGGAGGCTAATCGTTTTGTAAAAAAAAATTAGGAAGGGGTTTGTTTGTAAAAAAAAATAAGAATAAGGTCTAAATGTTAACAAAAAATTAAAAGGTTAAAGATATAAAAAAGAAGGATAAAATGCAAAAAAAAAAAATCGACAGTCGGCAGGGAGGCCGCCCACGCGCGCGCACGCACTCAGGAGCGGGGGGGCGCCCCCCCTTGACTGCTGCGATTTCGGCAGTTATATTAAAAAAATTGTTTTTTTGTTAATTTAGTTAAACCTCATTAGTTTAATCCCTTAACTTCTTTAGTCAATCCCTCACATGCCCTATATATATATAAAAAAAAGAAAAATGTGAGTTAGTCAAAAAAATTAGGTGGAGTGAGTTGGTGAAGTTTGAAAGTCAGATTTTTAATTAAATAATATTAAATTAATGATTTAATCTCCACCATTGATTAAATCAATGATTAATATTTGATTAGGCCAAAACTCCTATAAATAGAGGGGTAGAGGGCCTCATTTGCTCCTCTTGGATGCTGGCTACGTGAAGAGAAGAAGGAGGATAAAAGGCTATTAAGGAGAGGTTTAAGCGTTATTAAGATAAGAGATTTAGCACTTAATCCCATTGATTAGCATGGATTAGCATATTTAAGATGGTTTAAGGTGTGTAATTGGCATCTCTATAGATAGTTAAGTCCAGAGATCGTTGTTTCATTATGTGTGATCATATCTTAGTCGGATTAGTATTAAATCATTAATATTAAGGTATGTGATTAATGGTAAATCAAGTGATTAATGTCTTATAATTAGCAATGGTGTATGATAAACTTAGAAAGTTTTCAGAATCATGAAATCTGATGTTCTAAACTTTCCGTAAAAATTTCCATGTCTGATTCAAATTATTTTCACGTTTAAAGATATTTTAATATTATCCTAAAGGTGTTTAATTATACTAAAAAATTAAAGGGGTGATATAAAATCACCACAAATTTTATGAATGTATCTTACTGTGAGACCCATGTGTAGAAAAATTTTCATTATTTTTGGATCACGATATTTCTGTTAATGAATTTTTATACATGAAAAAGTAAATAAATAATTATACAAAAATTATAAAAATTAGAGATCCTCTTCATAAAAATCTTAGAATTTCACAGTATGGTTCTTACGTTGAGTTTGTTGTATTATGAAAATATCAATAATTATTGATGTCTGTAAGTGATATTATATAATTTTTGATATTTTATGAGAGGTATAAAATTATGGGATAAATAGAAATACTTTATGAAAAATCTTGAAATCTTTACCAGAAGACTTAAATACATGTTAGAACTATTTGATGAAAATTTCATCTTATCCTGATAATGGAATCTTTATTAGTATAATTATCATTGTTTAAATAAATAATTAAAAAATTAAATAAATATTAATATTATGTGAAAAATTCTGAGAAAATTACAGAACTGATATATGATATTCATAAGTTAATTCTCAGTATATTTTAGTTATTGTAAGCATTCTGGATAATTTTATCTATTTAAAAGTTATTATTGTAAAATTTAGAAACTGATATAAAATTTTAGAAATTAGACATACTGAATGAAAAATGATGAAATTTCTTATATATGATACTTCTGTCTGGAACAACGTTCTGTAAATTTTTAGAAATTATCTGATCATTTTGAATATATTTAGTTGATTTATTATTCATGATATATTTTTCGTACTTAGTGTGAAAAATAGTAATACAGTGTGAAAAATGGTAATGCAGTGTGAAAAATAATAAAAAGTTTCAAAAAATAATATTTATGTTATGAATGATGGTTTGACAAATTATGGTGATTTTTAGAGTGCCGTGGGTAAATTTAGTTAATTTTCCATGCATAGGAAAAGTTATACAATTCTGGAAAAAATCCGAATCCTTGCATGAAAAATTATGAAAAATTTTCTGTGTAGTATTACATTAAAATGTGATATGCAGAAGAAGTTAAGTGATTTTCAGAACATGGTAGCTAAATTTAGTCAATTTATGATACATGTTGAAATACAAGTAATTCTGGAAAAATTATAATTACTGTCTGAAAATTGATGAAAATTTTATGTTTGGATTCTTTCTGTAAATGTATTGGTTCTCTGTAATTTTAATGTATTCTGAGCTCTGAGAACAAAATTAGAAATTTTTGATGTATAAATGGTGTATAACTAATTATGGGAAAAGTATAAATACTGTATGAAAAATGATGGAAATTTTCTGTATTGATCCTTCCTGTAAATGTATTGAAATGTATTGATTTCCTGAAATTTCACTGCATTCTGATCTCTGTAAATAGAATTAGAAATTTTTGATATATATATATATGTCATTATATTTGAATAAGTTGAGAATTTCAGAAATAAAAAAAAAGATATTTTCAAAAATGGCATATTTCATACTTAGTGTCCACAACATGATTTTTGAGTGGCATATATCCATTGGATATGAGTTATATATATATATATATATATATATATATATATATATATATATATTTACCGCACTGTTATTACTGCCAAATGGACACTGCCACCATAGGGGGAGACTGGAACCAAGCCATAGAAATGCCCTTATGGGGAGGTTCATACTGTACTAGTCCCGAGGGTAACGGGAATTGAAATCCTGGAGTTGGACAAGTACCACTGGTTAAGGTGGAGAGGACTTCTTCCGGTTCTGCGTAGTAACCAAGACTCATCACTATTTACCTAGGTGATCGAGTACCGACTGACTGTCCTTCTAGTGGTGGTTTGGGCACTGTGTCTGGCTACTTATACCACTGTTACTGTTTACTGAACTGAAATTGAACGACTGTTACTGCCTACTAAATTGATACTGAACTACGGCTACTGTTCACTGAGTCGTTATTAATACGACTATTACTGTTTACTGAGTCGATATTGAAACGACTGTTACTGTTCACTGAATCGATATTGAAACTACTGTTACTGCTCAATGAACTGATATTGAAGTGTTATTGCTTATTGAACTATCATTGCATTTTACTGTTATTACACTATAAATGTTTACTGTTAATGAATCCCCAGTATATCGAATGATGATTTGGAAAAGGACAGATTATGTCTGCATGGATCCTTTCACTATGCGTTGCTATACTCCGCCTAGTACTGGAATCATTCTATTGATAAATGAGCTGAATTATATTGCATAGTAATATTTACAAATGTTGAATTGTCATTGATAGAATAAAGTTTTATTGTACATGTTTATTTGTAAAATGTTGATATCATGACTTATGATCGTAAAAATTAAGATCGGGTTAAATGTAGTAATCTCATGTGTTGTCTATTTAAAATTATGCCTAAGAATGACTTGTAAAATGAAATGTCGTAAATCACTTTGGATATGTTTTTACATGTTATGATTGGGGACTATGCTCAGTCTCTTACTGGGTCTATTCGTAGACTCACCCCGTTGAACATTTTCAGGAGAAGCGGTAGAAGAAAGCGAGGAGTGATCTCGTGGTGTTCTGACCGTTGTTTGGATTTACTACTGAGTCATTATCATAGGTAGTTATGTTAGAAAAAAAATGTGTGTGAAATTTGATTACGTAATAAATGACTAGTTAAATTGTTAATCTTTATTTCGATCTATGTGGATGAAGTCTTTTGACTGTAAGCTGAATGATCTGAGAAATTTCATTTCCGCTGCAATGATATCTCAATGTTTATGTGGAATTCTCTACCATAATGTACCGTTTGGGTTGTCCCACTGTGACGTCTCGATCGGAATCTGACGTGAGTCTTTACGACTGGACCGGGTTTACGATTCGAGGCGTTACAACTTTCAAGTACCGTGACACCCTGTCCCCGAATTTGTTGTCGTCCACGATGTGGCAGACACTCAAATAATCCACCTGAGCATCAACATTGCCCTTGTCGATGTATTCCCGCAGTGCATTGTAGTACATGAAAGTTTTCAGCTCATTCTTATACCTGTGCAAATAAATGAAATTTGACTCAAATACTGTTACATATCAGTAAGGATAAAGTATCAAGAATTGAGATCAATCTTATACCTGTGCAAAGGCTCCAAAGAAATAAAATTGGAAGCAAATCTGGTTGGGCTTGCACGGATGATATCTCGCCCTCCACTGGCTTGCGCCCTGAACATATTCAATATCCTAGGATGGCCATAGATATACTGTGTGACTTTTTGTGCCTTGTCAATTGTCTCCTTCATATGCTTTTCCTTCCCTATGCCTTCAAGCATCAGATCCAGACATTGTGCTACACATGGGAGTCAATATAAATGCTCGCGTTTCTGCATCAATTTCTTTCCTGCAGCCTTGTAACTGGCTTCATTATTAGTCACCACTTGCACAACATTCTCCTCTCGAATTTGTTCTACCATGTCATCCATCAAATGAAACAAATAATTTGCATTCTTTTCATAATTTGATGCATCAACTGATTTCACAAATACTGTACCTTCGATGCAATAAACCAAAAAGTTGATCATGGACTTCTTCGTGGTACCAGTCCAACCATCACATATGATGGTGCATCCTCTCTCCACCCATATATACTTGAAGCTTTCAACCCAATCATGGAGCTCCTCAACCTCTCCCTCAAGGCCACGCCCGTATATGTCTCGACGTGAGGGGGTGCCCTTGGACTTTAACAAGCAAGCACAATTCACAATAGTAACGGACCGAAATCGGCGGCCGCTCACCCGACACTCACCCAAACCCGGGGTAACTTGGCGATGCCAAGTGGAGAATGTGAGGGCTGGGCCCTTGCTGGTAGAGGGCCAGCAAGGCCAAGGTTTGTTCCCAAGGGTATGGAGGCCCAATTCAATGGAGCCGACGTTGTGATGAGGGCACCGGTTACACTCTTCCCCACGGTGGTCACTCGAAGTAACGGAGCTTGAGGGACCAAGCACTCACTCTCACGGCCAGCGGAGTTATGAGCTAATATTGAAAGGACAAGCACTAAGGGAAGCAAGGTTAGAACACTTACTCGACCGGCTTGAAGAAATCGCTCCCGCTCGGAGACGTGGGCGAGCGGGGAAGCGTGGTTCCCCACACGCTGCGCCGGAGTAGCTTGACCTTGTTTTAAAGATTTACAACACTACTCCCCATGGAAGGGGGTGGAACAAGGGGAGGGGGAGTCACTCATACATTCAAACACTACCTCCCGCAAGGAGGGGCTTTAAGCCGACTAGGCGGGGAGGGGAAAAATTGAAATGGAAGCCGAACGGATGGACGACGCCGGTTCTACCTGTTCTCTGGAACAGGAGACAGACAGTTGAAGATGACGCTGCTGCGGCCACTCTCGAATTTTGTTGTCGATGAGAGCAGTGGGAAAATCTTCGGGGTTGGATCAGGTTGACGTCCGATTTTTATGGAATTTTCAGGTTGACGGTGCTGGTCGGGGAAGGGCTGTGAACAGGGACCCTGAGTTCTGGTCTGGACTGCTACGGTACCACAGCAGCTGAAAGAAGAGGCCGCCATGAGCGCTTCCGATCTCTGAATCAGGTGTGGCCGGAGTCGTTGGAATCGTTGTTGAGTCCTCTTCGAGACGAGACCCGCGGGAACGCCAGATGATGTCGGAGCAGATTGAGAGAACCCGAACAGTGGACAGGGGTCGGTTCAGTCCCAGAGGGGACAGAATTGCGCACCTGGGGAAGAAAAATGTGAAAACACAGCTCCGGATGCCGAACGGGGTTCCGCTTCTTGATACTGGAAGTAGACTCGGTGTAGAAACTCTCAGCCAAGGCCCGCCTTCAGAACTTCAAGAAGTTGGTCGTGGGAGCCTCTGCAACTGGCTTCAGGTTGACTGTCAGGAAGCAGATGCGCAGTCTTGGGAGATTGACTCCCCCGGGCAGTCACGAACTTAGAACGGGACGAGACCACCACCGTCGCGAAGAAGACAGGGAGACGCTTCCAACGGTACCTCTTGAGCCCCCAGAGACGCTTGGACAAAGTCGGGGTCGCCTCTGCAAGTTGCTGATCCTCTGCAAATCCTCAGCTGCGAACAGAACCTTCGTTGTAGCTCCAAGTAGACTTATGATGGGATAGTGATGGTGCTAAATGGTGAAGGGAGGTGGTGGAATGGTGGGAGGGGATGTGGGGGAGGTATGGAATGAGAGCTATGGTGGAGCTAGAAGGGTTTGGGGAGGGGAGGGGCAGGGAGGCTGCTGGTTCACTGCACTAGGTGGAGGTGGGAAGGGGAGGTGGAGGAAGAACAAGTTGATGGAGGGGGAGAGTGGGGGCGACCAGATCTGATGGCCCCTTGTTGGGGGCGGCCTAGGGCATGGAAGGGGGGAGGGAGGAGTGGAGGGAAAGATTCAAACTCACCTTGGGGGCTGGGAGATTGTGTGGGGAAGGGAAGAGATTGTGTTGGGAAGTGGTGGTGGGTGGTTGGAGGGTGGAGTGGGGATAGGTGGAGACTATCTTGGGGGTGGGGTGGAGTAAAAAGGAGGGTTGTGGGGAGTTGGAAAGGCCTTAATGGAAGGGGAAGGAGAGAGAAAGTGGTTGGGGAGGTGAGGAGAGAGAGAAGGGGGCGAACCCCATAGAGAGAGAGAGAAAAGAGAGAGAGAGGAGGGGGAAAATGAAGTGGGTTTCTCACCCTAGGTTTCACACCTTCTCA
Organism: Amorphophallus konjac; assembly: GCA_022559845.1. NCBI lineage: Eukaryota > Viridiplantae > Streptophyta > Magnoliopsida > Alismatales > Araceae > Amorphophallus > Amorphophallus konjac. The sequence goes on along the minus strand of CM040118.1, from coordinate 251,576,639 downwards.
CATGGAATCTCTCCACTAAGATTTGAATTTTGAACTCTTAAAATGGCAATTTTCATTAACTTGAAATGGGGAAAAATGGGGTCCTATATATAGGCAACCCACATTTTACAAAAAGTCCCTAACTCTTGTAACAATGACAAATAACCAAGGGGTAGGGGGCGCCCTTGGGCCTAGCCCAATGAATTGGGCCCAATAACAATCTAATCAACCTAATGATACTCAAACTTAGGGAAATAAACAAAAGACCTAGGGACATGACTCAAATAAAAGGGAAAATACATCAAATGACTCAAATAGAAAGCTCAAAATGGATAATGGGGCCCACATGGAATGATGCCCGAGCTCAAACAGCTCTGGAGTGTGAAGAAGACCCGAGCCAGAGGGAATCGTGGGTGATGCCTCCATCAAATCCCCTGGGCTGCGAAGAGCTCGACTCCGTCGAGTAGGGGTCCATCTTGCTGTGATACTGCTCGAGAAGGTCGATCCAGCTGCTGGAGGTCTTCCCGACTCACCCACGAATCTTCCGAAGGAGGCCGATCCTTCCACCTGACGAGATAGCGCTCGTATACCTTGCTCCTGGTGGTAGTGACCTGTTCATCCAATATTTGCTCAACTCGCTCACGCTGGGCTCTCTTGGCTGGTGGACTCTTCTCACGGGTGGGTGCTCTCTCAATGGGGGTAATGGGCTCAATATACTCACTGGGTATCACCGTGGGATCCTTATATGGCACTAGGTCGGCCACATTGAATGTGGGGCTCACTCCATATTCCTCGGGGAGATCTAACTCATACGCATTAGTGCCAATGCGCCTCAGAACCTGGAAGGGACCAGTCTCACGAGACCTCAATTTCGAGATGGCTCCTGGGGAGAGCCTCTCCGTTCTTACCATCACAAAGTCACCCATGTGGAATTCTTGATGACGTCGATGAGAGTCGGCCTGCCTTTTATAAGTCTCATTCTTCATGCTAATGTGCTTGCGGATTTCTTCATGCAATTCTCTAATGTGTTGGGCGAATGACTCAGCTGAAATAGACACTCTAGCATGCTGGGGAAAGGGAATGAGATCTGAAGGTTTCCTTGGCTTGTACCCATGTACGGCTTCAAACGGACTCATCCCTATGGACTTATTGATAGAGTTGTTATATGCAAATTCAGCCTGAGGTAAAATGAGATCCCAATTCCCCGGACGATCCTCAACAAGACACCTAAGGAGGTTCCCTAGACTTCGATTGACAACTTCGGTTTGGCCATCAGTTTGAGGGTGGTAGACTGTGGAGAATTTGAGGAGGGTACCCATCAAGTGCCAAAGAGTCTTCCAAAAGTAGCTAGTGAACTTGACATCCCTATCGGAGACTATGGTCTTGGGTAGGCCATGGAGGCGAACAACCTCATCAAAGAACAATCGGGCCACACGGGAGGCATCGGAGGTTTTGGAGCATGGTATGAAGTGGGTCATCTTAGAGAATCGGTTAACTACCACAAAGATCGAATCATGTTTCCTTTGAGTCCTGGGTAGGCCTAACACAAAGTCCATGCTTAAGTCTTGCCATGGGCGGTCGGGGATGGGGAGGGGTATAAAGGCCGGTGTTTTGCTTCACATGTTTAGCCGAAGGACATGTGCGGCATTGACCCACTATCTTGGCTACGTCTCTCCTGAGACTTGGCCAAAAGAATTGACCCTCAACTAGAGCAATGGTCTTATGAACCCCAAAGTGGCCAGCTAGCCCCCCTGCATGTAACTCTCAAACCAAGAAATCACGGAGTGAGGTCTGTGGTATGCAAATCTTTGGTCCTTTGAAGAGGAACCCATCCTCCAAGATGAAACCCTCATGTTCTTTGCTAGAATGGGTGGTCAAGGTGGTATAGATGTGCCCAAAGTCGGGGCAACCAGGGCACTCTTCCTTGAGCCTCTCAAATCCGGTAACCTCCACTTGGATAGTGGACAACAAAGAGGCCCTCCTACTAAGAGCATCCGCCTCTCGGTTCTCACTTCCCACCTTGTGTTTGATGACAAAGGTGTAGGATTGGATGTACTCAACCCAACGGGTATGTCGGGCATTCAATTTTTGTTGGGAGTTGAGGTATTTGAGGGCCTCATGATCGGAAAAGATGACAAATTCTTTGGGCAACAAATAGTGCCTCCAATGTCGGAGGGACTGAACCACGGCATAGAACTCCTTGTCATAAGTAGAGTACCGTGTCCTAGCATCACATAGCTTCTCACTGAAGAAGGCCACGGGGTGACCCTCTTGACTAAGGATCCCTCCTATTCCTATCCCGGATGCATCACCTGTGACTTCAAAGACCTTAGAGAAATCGGGTAGGCATAGGACCGGGGCTTGGGTCATCTTCTCCTTAAGCTCTTAGAAGGCTTTGGAGGCTGGTTTGGTCCATACAAAAGTCCCCTTTTTGAGGCAATCGGTGATAGGGGCGGTGATGGTGCTAAAACCCCGAATAAATCTCCTATAGAATGTGGCCAACCCATGGAAACTTCGGACCTCATGAAGAGTGTGGGGTTCTGGCCAATCTAGAATAGCTTGGACCTTCTCGGGGTCCATGGAGACACCTTTGGTAGACACCACAAATCCTAGGAAGGTGATGGATGTGGTCATGAAGTGACACTTGCCTAGGTTGGCAAATAGACTCTCTTGTCGAAGGACGGTGCAAACTTGCCTAAGGTGGTCAAGGTGGGCCTCTTGGGATTGACTATATATGAGGATGTCATCAAAGTAGACCACTAGAAAGATCCCAATGAAAGGCCTAAGGACCTCCGTCATGAGACGCATGAAAGTACTTGGGGCATTTGAGAGCCCGAAAGGCATGACCAACCATTCATACAAGCCATCCTTGGTCTTGAAGGCCGTTTTCCATTCATCTCCGGGCCTAATCCTAACTTGGTGATAGCCACTCTTAAGGTCTATTTTGGAGAAAATAGTGGCTCCAGCTAGCATGTCAAGCATGTCATCAAGCTTAGCGATGGGGAACCTATACTTGACGGTGATCTTATTAATGGCCCGACTATCCACACACATCCGCCATGATCCATCCTTCTTAAAGAGTGAGAAGGACCGGTACGGCACATGGGCTTTTGCTAATGCGGATGAAGCCCTTCCTAATGAGTTCCTCTATTTGCCTCCGAAGTTCGGCATGTTCCGTGGGGATTGAGGCGGTAATGAGGAAGGTTGGGAAGGGTGGCTCCCGGAACTAGATCAATTGCGTGTTGCACATCACGCATGGGAGGGAGTTGGTCCGGGAGCTCCTCCGGGAACACATCATGAAACTCCTCTAGGAGGTGCCGGACTTCTATGGGATGGGGGTGGGAGGGGGTGGGCTCTCCTAGACAAATGACTACCGCACATAGAGGTGTCCCTTGAGCTATCTCCTCCTCAAGCTCTCTTTTGGTGATGAGGTGAAGACCCTTGGTCATTCCCAAAGTCTTATCTTGTTTGGGGTTTTGGGAAAGAGGTTGGGTTGGTGGGGTGGAGTTTCCCATGACTTTGAGATGTGGTGGAGTGTTGACCTTGAGGGGTGGGCTTTTCTTAGGCAAGGGACGTGGTGGGGAGGGATTAAGACGGATACTCTTTCCCTCATGCTCAAAGGTGCATGTGTTGGTCTTACCCAAAATAGTGGCATCCACATCATAAAGCCACGGTCTCCCTAGTAGGATGCTACCTACTTCCATGGGGATAACATCACACTATATTTGGCCATGATAGGAAGAGAAGGTGAGGGGCACAAGGCAGCGAGTGTTGACCGGGATGGAATTGTTGTTGATCCAAGAGACCTGGTATGGGCTAGGGTGGGGAGTAATGGTAAGCCCAAGGAGCTTAGCGGTGTCGGGAGACACGGCATTGACACAACTCCCATTATCTAAGATCACTTTTCTCACATGGCCCCCTATCTTAACAAAGGTGTGGAAGATTGAAGTTCGTCGCCAGTCCTCCTCTTGGGGTTTGGTGAGGGTGCATCTAATCACTCCTAGATGGGAGTCGGTAGATGGAATGGTGTAGTCTATACCCGACTCATGGTATTGGGCCTCATACTCTTCTTCCCAATCTAGTGAGGCTTCATGGACCTCAACCACACTCTCAAGTTCCTCTTGGGGTGGGGGAGCTTCTTCCTCAATAAGTAAGCTAGACAACCCTTTGGATGGGCATTGCCCCGCAAAGTGGCCAAACCCTTGGCACCTATAGCATTGTTGACGGCCACTACCCGAGGTGGTCCCTCCTACACTTGGACCTTTGGAATTCTCTTCCCTCCGTGGGGGAAGTTGGCTATGAGTGGTCTTGGTTGGAGTGATGGTGGGAGGGGGATTGTAGGGCCGTATTTGGGCATTTCCACTTGGACTAGGAGCCTTTATGGGGGGGCCGGTTTGGTTCGGGGTCCCATGCCTTTTGGATCGGCCGGTCGGAGAGGAGCAAATCTAGGGATCCTAGAGAATCTTTCAACATCCCGAGCTACTTGGTAGGCTTCTTCAAGGTTGGCAACATCTCTCATGAAAAGCTCTCTCTTGATGTGATTTTGGAGCCCATTCCTAAAGCGAGACAAGGTGACGGCCGTAGCTTCGTGTACTCCACACTTTAAAAGATATTAGTCAAATTTCTCAATGTATTCAACCACGGTCTTCCCCTCTTGGGTGAGGCTTTGCCACTCATCTAAGAGCATTTGGTGGTAGGATGTGGGTAGGTACTTATTTCTAAGTTGATCCTTCGTGCCTTGCCAAGTGTCAATGGGCTCTTCTTGCCTAATCCTCATTAATCTCTCTTGATTTAGCCAATAGGTTTTGGCTAGTTTGGTGAGGTGCATTTTGGCCAATCTCACTTTCCGTTGGTCGGACATGGGGTACCAATCAAAGTATTGGTCCATGGCGGTCTCCCATTCTAAGTAGACACTTGGTTCATGGGAACCGTCAAAGTTCGGGGCTTCTACCTTGATCATCTTTAAGAGAGGGTCATCCGGGTCTTCCCGTGGGCGCCTTTCATTATATTGGTGGTGGCGAGGCCTCTCATGGTCATAGTAGGGGTCAGCATTCAAATCCTCCCTATCAATTTCAGCATGTGGAGGGCGGGCTCTTGGTCCATTGTTCCTTGGGTGGAACTCTTCCCTATTAATTTCAGCATGTGGAGGGTGGGCCCTTGGTCCATTGTTCCATGGGTGGAACTCATGCTCTTCTAGCCGAGCAAGGCGGGTGGAAAGGGACTCTAGTTGGGCAAAGGTGTTTGCAAGGGTAGCATCCACCCGGTCCATTTGGCCTTGGGGTTCCTCCCTATGGGCATCTTGATTGAGTTGGGGATTGGGATCCATGGGGGGAACCGAAGATGATGGATCGGGTCAGTTTATGACTTCACTACGGGTGGACATGCAAGGGAGGGGAATGACTTAAGGATGGACAACAGAATGCAATGGTCCTAGGACTTGGACTTAGTAGAGACAAGTCTAAACTTGCTCTGATACCAATTGATGTGACACGCCCTTGGACTTTAACAAGCAAACACAATTCACAATAGTAACGGACCGAAATCGGCGGCCGCTCACCCAACACTCACCCAAACCCGGGGTAACTTGGCGATGCCAAGTGGAGGATGTGAGGGCTGGGCCCTTGCTGGTAGAGGGCCAGCAAGGCTAAAGTTTGTTCCCAAGGGTATGGAGGCCCAATTCAATGGAGCCGACGTTGTGCCGAGGGCATCGGTTACACTCTTCCCCACGGTGGTCACTCGAAGCAACGGAGCATGAGGGACCGAGCACTCACTCTCACGGCCAGCGGAGCTATGAGCTAATATTGAAAGGACAAGCACTAAGGGAAGCAAGGTTAGAACACTTACTCGACCGGCTTGAAGAAATCGGTCCCGCTCAGAGACGTGGGCGAGCGGGGAAGCGTGGTTCCCCACACGCTGCGCCGAAGTAGCTTGACCCTGTTTTAAAGATTTACAACACTACTCCCTATGCAAGGGGGTGGAACAAGGGGAGGGGGAGTCACTCATACATTCAAACACTACCTCCCACAGGGAGGGGCTTTAAGCCGGCCAGGCGGGGAGGGGAAAAATTGAAATGGAAGCCGAACGGATGGACGACGTCGGTTCTGCCTACTCTCTGGAACAGGAGACAGACAATTGAAGATGACGCTGCTGCGGCCACTCCCGAATTTTTTTGTCGATGAGACCAGTGGGAAAATCTTCGGGGTTGGATCAGGTTGACGTCCGATTTTTATGGAATTTCCAGGTTGACGGTGCTGGTCGGGGAAGGGCTGCGAACAGGGACCCTGAGTTCTGGTTTGGACTGCTACGGTACCACATCAGCTGAAAGGAGAGGCCGCCACGAGCGCTTCCGATCTCTGAATCAAGTGTGGCCGGAGTCGTTGGAATCGTTGTTGAGTCCTCTTCGAGACGAGACCCGCGGGAACGCCAGATGATGTCGGAGCAGATTGGGAGAACCCGAACAGTGGACAGGGGTCGGTTCAGTCCCAGAGGAGACAGAACTGCGCACCTGGGGAAGAAAAATGAGAAAACACAGCTCCGGATGCCGAACGGGGTTCCGCTTCTTGATATTGGAAGTAGACTCGGTGTAGAAACTCTCAGCCAAGGCCCGCCTTCAGAGCTTCAAGAAGTTGGTCGTGGGAGCCTCTGCAACTGGCTTCAGGTTGACCATCAGGAAGCAGATGCGCAGTCTTGGGAGTTCGACTCCCCCGGGCAGCCACGAACTTAGAACGGGACGAGACCACCACCGTCGCGAAGAAGACAGGGAGATGCTTCCAATGGTACCACTTGAGCCTCCAGAGACGCTTGGACGAAGTCGGGGTCGCCTCTGCAAGTTGCTGATCCTCTGCAAATCCTTAGCTGCGAATAGAACCTTCGTTGTAGCTTCAAGTAGACTTATGATGGGATAGTGATGGTGCTAAATGGTGAAGGGAGGTGGTGGAATGGTGGGAGGGGATGTGGGGGAGGTATGGAATGAGAGCTATGGTGGAGCTAGAAGGGTTTGGGGAGGGGAGGGGCAGGGAGGCTGTTGGTTCATTGCACTAGGTGGAGGTGGGAAGGGGAGGTGGAGGAAGAACAAGTTGATGGAGGGGGAGAGTGGGGGCGACCAGATCTGATGGCCCCTTGTTGGGGGCGGCCTAGGGCATGGAAAGGGGGAGGGAGGAGTGGAGGGAAAGATTCAAACTCACCTTGGGGGCTGGGAGATTGTGTGGGGAAGGGAAGAGATTGTGTTGGGAAGTGGTGGTGGGTGGTTGGAGGGTGGAGTGGGGATAGGTGGAGACTATCTTGGGGGTGGGGTGGAGTAAAGAGGAGGGTTGTGGGGAGTTGGAAAGGCCTTAATGGAAGGGGAAGGAGAGAGAAAGTGGTTGGGGAGGTGAGGAGAGAGAGAAGGGGGCGAACCCCATAGAGAGAGAGAGAGAGAGAGAGGAGGGGGGAATTGAAGTGGGTTTCTCACCCTAAGTTTCACACCTTCTCAAATGGAATCTCTCCACTAAGATTTGAATTTTGAACTCTTAAAATGGCAATTTTCATTAACTTGAAATGGGGAAAATGGGGTCCTATATATAGGCAATCCACATTTTACAAAAAGTCCCTAACTCTTGCAACAATGACAAATAACCAAGGGGTAGGGGGCGCCCTTGGGCCTAGCCCAATGAATTGGGCCCAATAACAATCTAATCAACCTAATGATACTCAAACTTAGGGAAATAAACAAAAGACCTAGGGACATGACTCAAATAAAAGGGAAAATACATCAAATGACTCAAATAGAAAGCTCAAAATGGATAATGGGGCTCACATGGAATGATGCCCGAGCTCAAACAACTCTGGAGTGTGAAGAAGACCCGAGCCAGAGGGAATCGTGGGTGATGCCTCCATCAGGGGGCCTTCAAGGCAGGGCCAGCATCTGCTATGACATCTATCATAGGTTGGAAATATTCACTTGAAGCTGCATGTACAGGGACACCTACATGAAAAAACCATTTGCAGATACTTTTAAATGCATACCCTGCAACTTCTGCTAATTTTTTGACCCCTCTCAATGCTTGCTTGATTTTAGGTTGTGTAGCCTGGGGCCTTCTGTGCAGATAGCTGTCCATGGGCCCTGCTCTTTGCGTATGTGGGGCAGCACCAATGTCAGGACGTCGTGCAACTGTACTCTCGTAGGTCCCTGAACCCATGGGTCCCTTCCCTTTCTTTCGAGCGGCTTGTTCACGCTCCCTTGCTTCAGTCAGCTCTGGATCAGAATCCTCAGTGCCTTCCTCATCATCATCCCTCCTAACCCTTCTGCCAGAAATCTCCTCAGCAATTTCAGCCTCATCCTCATCCTCAGCCCTTTGTTGCATCTTCTCATTTTTCCCCAGAAGGCACTGGCGCATCTCTTCTCGCACCTCTCGGGGACCGTGGTCACATTGTTTCACCTCTCCTCTTACCCCTGCCAAATGTTACTTTCCTCTGATAATTCCGCCATGCATCTCTCTACCACAGTAATTGCATTTCACCTTTCTTCTCTTAGCATCAACTAAGGACAGGTGAGTCCACCCTGGATCCTCCTGCCCTTGCTGCTCCTGTGTTTGCTGACGTCTAGGCATGATGCTGCATTATGACAGTCAAAGACAATCTCTTGTAAGTACGATGAAAAAAAGGGCTAAGAAACTTAATTTCGTCAATGAAACCTAATTAATCTTCAATTGTGGCTAAGAAAGCCGAATTAGACGAAAGTCCCAATTTTGATGAACTAATTAGGGCTTAATTATCAACTAACCCTTAATCACCCTTCATAAAAATAAATCCCAGCATGATCCTACCCCAATTTCGTCAATGAAACCTAATTAATCTTCAATTGTGGCTAAGAAAGCCGAATTAGACGAAAGCCCCAATTTTGATGAACTAATTAGGGCTTAATTACCAACTAACCCTTAATCACCCTTCATAAAAATAAAATCCCAGCATAATCCCACCCCAATTTCGTCAATGAAACTTAATTAATCTTCAATTGTGGCTAAGAAAGCCGAATTAGAAGAAAGCCGCAATTTTGATTAACTAATTAGGGCTTAATTACCAATTAACCTTTAATCACCCTTCATAAAAATAAAATCCCAGCATAATCTCACCCCAATTTCGTCAATGAAATTTAATTAATCTTCAATTGTGGCTAAGAAAGCCGAATTAGACGAAAGCCCCAATTTTGATTAACTAATTAGGGCTTAATTACCAATTAACCCTTAATCATCCTTCATAAAAATAAAATCCCAGCATAATCCCACTCTAATTTCGTCAATGAAACTTAATTAATCTTCAATTATGGCTAAGAAAGCCGAATTAGACGAAAGCCCCAATTTTTATGATGTAATTAGGGCTTCATTAGCTATTACCCTCCTTGCTCACCCCAAATTTTTAACCCAAACAAAATAACACAACAAAACAATCAAACCCTAAATTAACCCAATCAAAATAACCTCAAACAAAACAATCAAACCTGCAATGCTCACCCAACACAGCCCGCACCAACCGCCGGTTGATGAATGATCCTTCAAGCCAACAGCAGCAGCTCCCTCTCCCTCCTGTCCACCTCCAGCAGCAGCAGCAGCAACAGCACCTGTAGGTGCAGCAGGCGCAACAGCAGGTGTCGCAACAGCCGCAGTAGCAGGTCGCAGCAGCAGGGGGTTTCGGTCGTGGGTTGGGGTTTCGGGGGGGAGAACAGGTAGTGAAGTGAAGTGAAGGGCCCTAAAGGGGAGTTCACGTGGGTTTCGGCCGAAACCGTCCGGTTTCGGACCGAAACATGTGACTTTCACCCGATACACATATCGGTTTCGCCCGAAACCATTTGTTTTTTAAGTTTCGGACCTGCTACAGTGAACAGGTCCGAAATCGGATCGGTTATGGCCGAAACCGATACGTTTCGGTCGAAACGTATCGGTTTCGGCCGAAACTGCCAAAAATGACGCCGAATGCACATTTCATTGAATTCATTTTGAGCTGATATTGTCGTAGCCTTTCGAAGACTCGGCGCAAGTTAGCCAAATGATCCTCTTGTCTTTTAGTCTTGATGACTAGATCATCGACATAGTATTCAACAAGGTCATGTAGCATCTCGTCGAAGATCTTGGTCATCGCCCTTTGGTAGGTCGCACCAGCATTCTTTAAGCCAAACGGCATCCTTTTGTAATTAAAGATTCCTTTGGGGGATCGGAAGGTCATATGATCTTTGTCCTTGATAGCCATGCGGATTTGATTGTATCCCGACGACCCGTCCATAAAGGACAAGGCTTTATGTCATGTGGTCATATCAACTCTCGTTTCAGTGATTCGGATGGGGAAGTCATCATTTGGGCATGCTTTGTTCAAATCCCTAAAGTCAATACAAACCCGAACGTGGCCGTTTTTCTTTTTGACAGGGATTATGTTGGCTAGCCATGATGGATACATGCATGGCTCTATGAAGTCCACATTGAACATCTTGTTGACCTCAGGATTGACCTTCAACTCCAGCTCGTGACGCGTATGCCTCTAAGATTGTTTGACTGGCTTGACTGTTGGATGTATTGCCAGTTCGTGTTTAGCCTCAGAGGGATCGAGCCGAGGCATTTTTTTGCAGGTCCAGGCGAAACAGTCCCTGAATTCTTCAAGGAGTTGTTGATATGCACGCCTTTCCTCCTCGCTCAGAAGAGAGCTGACGAAGGTCGGCCGATAGTCTTTCTTGCTCCCAAGGTTGATCTCAATCAACTCGTCTGTAGTTGCTTGGCCATCATCTTTAAGATCCGGTGAAGCTGATTGGAGGTCGACAAAGTCTCTCTCATCATCAGTATTGGCTTCATAGACTTCAAATTTTTCGGAATCTTCCTCAAAGTTTGAATCTGAAGGACCTTGTTTGTCTTGCTGGTAGCTAGCATACTGATTCGACTCCCATTCGATGGGGAGGCGGTCGTTAACTTCTGGTGAGGGTGACTTTGACATCTCACCGGACTCCCTTACAGAGTCGTCAATCTTGGGCTCAGCTTCTGTTTACCCGTGAGGAGTAGGTAGCAGTCCTATGGCATTAACTGTGTAATGGACCTCAAAATCCCTCTCTTGATAATACCTGGGTCCTCTCGTATCTTTGCGGGAGAAGGGAGGTTGCCCTCGGACCTGTGGTGGGTTCCATAACTGACGAAAATATGCGGTCTGTGTGGGGTCTTGGACTTGAGGGACATGATGTTTTCTGCACATTTCACTGATGCATTTCGGCATATCGTCCATTTCTTGGACTAACTTCGGTGCATTGTCGGCGTGAATATCCCAGCCAAAATCATCCTCGAGAGGGCCTTGTGGGACCAAATCTCCTTTATAAAAGATAATTGGCTTATCTTCCTTGCTTTTCTTACTCCTCTTCTACTGGTAGGAGACTATGAAAGTCTTCAGTTGCTCCACCTCGTGCTCTTCCCTCTGAATTGAGAGCTGAGCACAGGCTGGCGGTAAGGAGATGCTCTGGTTGATGACCGGGCTGATGAGGTCGGCTTTAAAGTCAACGCTTCGTCTTTCTGGTTGAGTCGGCTTGGAGCGGGCTTTAAGACTTAACCTGTGTAATTTTTTCAAGTCTTGGTTGACAGTGAAAACTTGTCCTCCTTCAACTTCGGAGTCCACCTTTTACTTTCCTTTGTCTTTTGTGTACTCAGGGATTGCTAGAGTAGGTTCCCCAAAATACAAGGAAGCATCTGCCAGTAATGGAGCTTGATCCTCGAAGATGGTATGTTGCTCCCCTCCCTTGACATACTTAAGGCATTGGTGCAGAGTTGAAGGAACATCCCAATTTTCGTGCAACCATGGCCAACAACACCTTGTAGGATGTGTCGGCATTGATGATGTAAAATGTCACTTGGTTTACAAAATTGCCCAAGACGAGCTTCACTTCGACTCTGTCGAGAGCCTCCTCAGAGTCCTAGTTGAACCCCAAAATCTTGACCGCATTCACCTTCTGCAGGTAAGGTTTCAGGTATAAAGACTTGACAGTCTTCTGAGACATGATGTTGACAGCCGCTCCAGCGTCGACCAGAATTCGATTCATATCATGCCCATTCATTGTCCCCCACATATATAAGGCGATTGTGACACGGAGAGGACAACAACATGTCCTTGTCTGTTAATGTAATGTTGGCTGCAAACGTCTCATATTCTTGGGCCCATAACTCTGCCACATGGGCTTCATATGCCTCAAGGTCTTGGAGTATTTTGATGAGAGCCTCTCTCAAATCTTTGCTCTAAGCGATGGCTTCCCAAATGGTATTAGTTGGGAACCGCTTCATATGATGGATGATCTTGCGATCTGCCAGAGCGCGGGTCTTGTCAAATGGCGGGATGATCTCTGCCAGAGCCTTCGATGCTCCGCGAGGTTTCTCCTGCTTAGAAGGAGGCTCCTCCTCATTCCGGCCATCCACTTTTTCTAGGAATAGTGGTGCCAGAGATTCCTCCGGGGATGGCAAGGGCTCATCAGATTTGCCTTATTCGAAGCCTGGATGGCAGTATCGGCCTCGATTTTGGTCTATACCGAAACCGAAACGGGCCTTGTCACTGTAGCAAGTCCGATACCAATAAAAATTAATTTTTTAATGGTTTCGGATCGAAATCGTCCGATTTCGATCCGAAACTGACCGAAACCAGACTGAAACCGTCCGGTTTCGGCCGAAACCGGACCTGCTCAATAATATTTTTGCCTTTTCTGACTGTTTTGAACCTGTTTTGGCCGAAACCGAAATCGATATTGAAACCGATACGTAACGGTTTTGGTACCGACCGAAACCGGTACCGAAACCGATACTGCCATCCTTGATTCGAAGGGCCTGCTTGGCTCGTGGGCTCAGCTTTGCTAGAGGGACCCGCTTGCTCTGACGCCTTATCCTGCATTGGCGGCTTGGCTGGCTCTTCCTCTTCATTAGTGGGATGGGGCTCGAACCCTCTGAGGAGTCGAGCATAAAGGGGATACCCTATACTTGAGTTTTCAAGATAGGGCCTGGTTCTTGCCCTCTAAACAATATGACTTGATCGAGTGTTAGAGGACCTTCGCGTCCGCGACCTCGGCCTCTACCACGGCCTCGGTTGTTTCTCGCCGAACGATGCTGGCATGTTGCCACAGAGGCATTGCGTCTGGGGCCGTCGACCATTTTGTCCTCTCTAGACAGGGAGTTTATATTGTCAGGCGGTGGGATCACCACCATATTGCAGGAGAGCTCCTGGAGCATTTCCTCGAGCGTCTTGGTGGTGAGTTCCTCGTCCTTGTAAAATAAGGAGAGCTCTTTAGGGATTGGGAACTCTTCACCCCTTTCCAGACGATGGACCATGTCTCGGAGCCACTGAAGGAGCCGGGCTTTACGCCCAAACTTATCCCAAGGAATGTATTTGTCTTAAGTGACTATCCTGGTAGGGCGAGGGGGAGTATACTTCTCCAGCTCATGTATGAGCTTTTGTAGCCGTTGCAAAGGAGTTGGCTCCTTGGAGGCTTCCATAGTCGCTGCTTGCTCGGCTTGCTTCTTTAGCTTTCTTTTCAGGTTTTTCTTCCAATTCTTTTCTTTCTTCTTCTGGCGTGCCGCCTCTTGGGAAGAAAGTGAGATTGGTTTTGGTGGCTGGGTTAATCTGCCCCCGAAATTTTGCTTTCTGCTCTGGGTCGGCTCCTTAGGAGTCTTGGTTCCATAGTTCCTTCTTGGAGTGACTTTGGTCCAGTCAGCCTCCTCTGGTTGCACCTGAAATGTGACATTGATTACCTGTTCAACTATTTCAGGCAGCAGCTCTTGAAATTCAGCTAAGGCGAAGTGAGGGCCTTGAGGCTCTTGCGACTCCATAGGCTTTGCTTTGTTAAGCGGTTTTGCTTGCTTGGGCAGTTGAGGGCTTCGCGACTCCGCATGCCTTTGTTCAATTAACGACCTTGCTTGTTCAATGCGAAGTTGAGGTTTGGCTCTGGGCTCCTCAAGCTCTGCCTTGCCCTTGTTGCTTGGTTGAGGATTCTTGCTCGTTGACATGCCGGATTAACTCGGTCGGGAGGCGGGCTTGGAGCCTCCTTCCTTGGCTTGGCCTTTTTAATCTTGGGCCTTAGGCCCCTCGCACTTAGCCTTGCCTTTGGGGCTTGATTGTTGGTTTCCACTTGTGGACTCACCTATTTGAGTTTGCTTGGAGGTGGTCTTAGGCCCTCCTCCTCTAGTTGGGCCCTCCTGACCTTGTTGGAGGATCTTCTTGGCAACCTGCCTGAGGCATTGTCTAGCCGTTGGATTTCCTTGAGCATTAATTTCTCCTCTTCGGATAAGGGTCTCAATACAGTCCTGGACCTCCCAACATTCCCTCGTGGGGTGGGACACCCTAGAAAAAGGGTGACTCTTCGCTGTTTCATTGTAATACGATGGCGGGTTGTGCATCATCACTCGACCCTCTCTTAGGAGGTTGTTGAATATCTTTTCAGTGTCTTCCTTGGTGAAAGAGCGCTGATGAGAGGGTTGTCATCCCGGATATCACAATGTGGGCTTAACCTGGCCGGAGCTGGCCCCTACTTCTCTTGACTCGGGGAGTGAGAAAGAGACCGAAGCATGTATCACATTGACAGAGAAGTTTAACTCTCTCCGCGCATGTGGCTGTGGCGGACGGACCAAATGATGGCCCATGTCAAGTACCCCCTGGTTTATCAGGTCTTCCACGGTGTCTTTGAAGGCGTGGCAGTCCTGGATGACGTGGCCAACTGTCCGGTGGTACAGACAATAGCCTTACTGCAGCATAGTGCTCATCACTTCGTCATTTTCTGACGTTGAGAGATCCAATAGCCCTTCATGGTGACACACGTGAAAGATCTCCAAGATTTTGTGGCAGGGGAAGGAGTACAACTTTTCTAGTTCTTCGTCTCCATATGAATCCGACGACTCTTCAGAGAGCCATTCCCCTAACCTTGGAGGTATCCGGGTGGTTGGTGGTGCATCTGCGGCCCTGCATGTGTGTGGGAGCAGGTCCCCTGGTAAATGGCCCAAAGGGAAGGTGGCTAGCTGCTCGTCGATACTTTTCAGGAAGTGCAACAGTTCCCGTTGTTCCTGTTGGAGTTGCTTGATCTCCCTCTTAACCTTTCGAATGGTTCTTAGCAGCGCAAAGCACTCGGGCCTCGGAGAAGGGAAGGGTCTAGAGCCAGCACTGAGCTGCTGATTTGATGGCTTGGCCTCTGGTGTATTTGAGCTTGAGGTAGTTGCCACCATATGTATCACATTGGCCAACCGATTCGGTTGATTCCAAGCGTGAGGTTGTAGCGGATCAACCTCGTGGCCCAACATGTTTATCAGGCACTTTTGAATTAGTTCCTCTGTTACATTTTTGAAAATGTAGCAGTCTCCAACGGTATGACCCAATCTTCGGTGATACACACAATAGTTCGGGTCTTCCGTCTTCCTGACCTCTGTAGGCTTCCAAAGGTTCGGCAAAGTGATGAACTTTTCCTTCATACACAAGTCGAAGAGCACCTTTGTATACTTTTCTGAAAGAATAAGGTGCTTTCATGTGCTCTGCTAATAAACCAATGGCTGCCACCTTGTTGTCAGACTTCTTGCCATTACTCTTTGTTTTTCCTTCCCTTTTTTTGCATTCGACGGGGAGAAGTCAACTGCATTCACCTCCTTGCCGCTGGCCGAGCGACCTTTGGAGGGTTTTCCTTTGGCGGGAGTGTGTGCTGGGTGGTCGGCGAAGAACATCTCAATCTCGGCCACCACGGTGTTCAGTTGATTGAAGCTCTTGATGTTTGATCCCAAGAGCTTCTCTCTGACTTTCGCCGCTAAGCCCTTATGGCATATGGTGATCGCGTCTTCAGGCGTCGAAGGGTTATCACATCTCATGCTTAAGTCCCTCCATCGCCTGATGAAGTCCAACGTTGTTTCACCCTTCCTTTGTCTGAGGGAACAAAGTTCTACAAGAGATACCTTGCGTTTGGCCATTTGGAACTGGTCGACGAACTTTTCTGCATATCGCCCCAATCGGATACCGAATTGGACTTAAAGCCTAGAGTACCATTGAAAAGCTATGCCCGTCAGTGATGTGGCGAAGTAGCGGAGAAGATATGACTCCTCTAATGCTAGCTCACCCATGGCTGTTATGTACGCCAGATGCTCATGTGGCGAGCCATGTCCATTGATCTTTTGCATTTTTGGGGCTTTTAGGTAATCTGGTAGAAGTTTCTTGAATTGATGGTGGAGAGGATATGGCATATTGTATAAATCGACAGTGGCCATGCCCTCCCCATGTTGGACGAACTTTGCCTCGACAATCCTTTCGATCATCTGCCTTTAAGCCATAAGCTTTCTGTGGCTAAAGTGGCGGATGACTGTGGGTTGGCCTCATTTTACAGAGCCTCGAACTCTATTGTTGCCTGTGGCTTTGCTGCTGTAGCTAAGACGTTAGCGGTGGCCGGAGTAGGTTGAGGGTGTTGTCTGCCTCCCGCAGGCATTGTTGAAGGTTGGCAATGAATCTCCCTTTCTTGTAGGAGTGCTTGCAAGAGGTTCTTCAATTCTTGATTTTCATGTCCGAGTTCTTCCAGTATGGAGGCCTGAGCTTCTTTTCCAGGATCTCCGTCATGTCATCGCTATGCACACACAATCTCCCCCTGAATGTAACCAGCATTAAATGACCAGTTCAATCATTCGACAGACCACATCAAAGCAAATCAAGCATTATTGCAACCATCATAGCAATGACAAGAATTTTAAGCAGTAAAACATTAACAGTAGCTCAAACCTGAGTTGATTGAGGTCTACATAGACCTAGCTGTCTTCTTAAGGTTGAGAACTTGTCATTGTTTAACGGCTTGGTGAAAATATCTGCAACCTGATTTTCTGGATCAACAAAATGGAGCTCAAAGTGTTTCTTGAGGACTTCATCTCTGATAAAATGATGCCTAATTTCTATATGCTTAGTCCTAGAGTGCAGGACTGGATTTTTTGCAAGGTTAATAGCACTGGTGTTATCACACAAGATAGGGACACATCCAAGATCTATTAGATAGTCTTGGAGTTGGTGTTTGATCCACAACACTTGGGTGCCACAACTCCCTGCAGCGACATATTCTACCTCTACAGTAGAGAGGGCAACCGAGTGCTGTTTCTTGGAAGCCCAAGAAACTAAACACCCACCCAAAAATTGGCAATAGCCACTAGTGCTCTTGCGATCCAGCTTGCATCTTGCATAGTCTGCATCTGAATATGAAATAAGTGAAACTTCACAAGATGCAGGATACCATAATCCCAAATCTTGAGTGCTAGCAAGGTATCTAAAGATATGCTTGACGGCAGTCAAGTGGGATTCTCTAGAACTAAAGTGAAATCTAGCACAAAGGCAAACACTAAACTGGATGTCTGGTCTAGATGCAGTTAAATAGAGTAATGATCCTATCATACCTCTATATTTCTTTGCATCCACAAGTATACCTTTTTCATCTGCATCCAGTGATGTGACAGTCCCCATAGGAGTTCCAATTGATTTGCAGTTGGTCATGTCAAACCTCTTCAACAGCTCCTTCACATACTTGGCTTTGCTAATGAAGCATCCTTCACTGTTTTGATTTATCTGTAAGCCAAAGAAAAATTGAAGCTCACCTATAAGGCTCATCTCAAATTCATTAGTCATGAGTTTAACAAAATCCTCACACATTTGAGGTTTAGTGGACCCAAACACTATATCATCTACGTAAATCTGAACTAACAAGATATCCTTACCTTGTCTCTTGGTGAATAGTGTCTAGTCTACATTACCTCTTATGTAACCTTGTTCAGTGAGGAATGAGCTTAGCCTATTATACCAAGCTCTGGGTGCTTACTTCAATCCATACAGAGCCCTGTCCAACTTATAAACATGATCTTTATGATGAGAACATTCAAAATCGGGGGGTTGTTCAACATATACTTCTTTTATTAACCCATTCAAAAAGGCACTTTTAACATCCATTTGTTGCAATTTGATTTTATATGAACATGCAAATGCAAGCAGGATTCTAATTGCCTCTAATCTGGCTACAGGGGCAAAAGACTCTTCAAAATCTAATTGCCTCCTCTGCCTCCAGACCCTCCGGATCCGCCTCTTTCCATCTATCAATTTCTTCTTCTAATTCCTCCTAATCACGGGACCGACCCAACTTCTTCCACATCCACTGCCTTGGGCATCTGCCCTTTCTCCCATTGCTTCCGAGGCTTTAGTCCTCACTCCTTCTAATTCTCCTCTCCTTCTGTAGACTGTTCCATGTGATCAGGGTCTCCGCGCCTTAGTGAGGGAGTTCTAGCCCTCGCCTCTCTTCCTTTTCTCCTTATTCGTCTGAGTCTGGTCTGAGCACCACTCCTTCTTGTTAAGCCACTCCCAAATCCTTTGCTTCCAATCCTTTTATCTGCCACTTGAGGACAAATCCCATGATGATCAAAATCGCCTCTCGCGGCAGCTGTTCTAACAAAGATCGCAAGGTAACATATTGGTGTAAGTACGTATTTTTATGATATCATTATCTCACTGCTTTACGCATGATTTTCAAAATAAAGTGCTTCTTAACAAGATTAAAAGTGGTGTTTTAGCCCTTTATCCTAGGACGTATCTTTATCTTTACTAAAAAAGAGTCTTTAGGCTTGCTTTTGCAGCACCTTTGGTTAAAAGAACCCCGCGCTGGGAATTCGACATTCTCTCTCCGCTTGTTAAGAGCAACCCTTAGCTGGGCACCGCACACACTTCACGGCGTCCTTAGCCGGCTCCTTTGGTTAAACACCGTTGCTACTTTGGCCATGCCATGAGTATACATAAAAGTCTTTTCTCTTCTCTACTCAGCCGAATGCAGGGGTAAGAGGTTGACAGATGAAATGACCAACCTAGGTAATCCCCAATACAAGAGAAGTCTCAAATAGGGGCAGTCTTGACCCAAATTAAAATCAAATTTCATGATACATCTCGCCAAAAAGGGCTATTATGAAAATCGAGTCAAGATTTTGATAAATTCAAAATTATGAATTATGGCATGACAAGAGTGGCAAAGTCCCCGCAGGGAAAACCCTGGTCGTATGCATGTCAAGGGTCTAAAAATCAAAGGCACAAAGCCCCGGCGCAACAGACTACCTCTTTGAGAGGTAATACCCCGGAAGGAATTTAAGTCTCGATATCTCCCATCCTGCATAAAGCTTATCTCCAATTATTCTTCTCTTCTCCCTCTAAGAACGAATGTTTCTCGGATATGGCCTTGGTAGGAGCACCGTTAACCAAAGGTAGCTGGTCATGGGGCACCACCTTTAAAAGCACGCCCGGCTTTGGGCA
This sequence comes from Amorphophallus konjac, assembly GCA_022559845.1. NCBI lineage: Eukaryota > Viridiplantae > Streptophyta > Magnoliopsida > Alismatales > Araceae > Amorphophallus > Amorphophallus konjac. Next base: position 251,557,394 of record CM040118.1, on the reverse strand, counting down.
GTTTTGAGCGAAAGGGGAAGGAACTAGGACCCTTAGCCAGTGGTTTAAACATCCGTTGATGCTGCATTAGCAATGTCTAAGTCAAATTTCAAAAAAAAATTTGAATATTGCCAAATTTCAAAAAAAAAATTTGAATATTGCCAAATTCCAAAAAAAATTTGAATATTGCCAAATTCCAAAAAAAATTTGAATATTGCCAAATTTCAAAAAAAAATTTGCATATTGCCAAATTCCAAAAAAAAATTGAATATTGCCAAATTTCAAAAAAAATTTGAATATAGCCAAATTCCAAAAAAAATTGAATATAACCGAATTCCAAAAAAAATTGAATATTGCCAAATTCCAAAAAAAATTGAATATTGCCAAAATTCCAAATTTTTTGAGTATTTCCCAAATTTTCATTTTTTTTCAAAAATCAACATAAAAATTCAAATATTCCTTTTGAAAAACTTATAAAAATTTGCATGCTTTCAAAAAATTCTAAAAAAAAATTGCATGGCATTATTATAGAGATATCTTTTGCAGGGGCACGCAAAATCAAGAACAATCACAAGAAGTGCAACAAATACCAAAGACTGTCTCATTCCACTATATATGTCAAAAGAGTACAAAATGAGAGTGGGTACAAACAACCTCTCTAGCTCTCCCCTCGACCCTCCTGATCTCCCCCTCTACGCGAGCTCTCAGCCTCCTCCTGTCCTCCCCGGGAAGACCTAGGAGGAGCCATCGATCCCCGAGAAGCTGAACCCCTATCACCGCGTGCTCCCCTCTCACCATCTTCCCTCCTCTGATGCTCAGAGGAGGTAACTAAATAATCAGTGCTCGAATAGGCTCGGGAGTATCCCTCGCGCTGAGCCCGCTCACGCCCCCGCCGATAGCGATCCTCCGCATCCTTCGCCCGCTGCTCGGCGATTCCTAATCTGGTACGCAGCTCCACCCTCTCTAGCTCCTGTTCCACTCTCTCTCTCTCCCATCTCTCTCTCTCTCTGTCTCGATCCTCCCTCTCTCTCTACCGCTCACTCCTCTCCACCCCGAGTAGGAGGCGTAGCTCTGCCACATCTCGAGGAAGCTCCTCCACATCGCGGCGCCTCAGCTCTGCTTCCGCTATCCGCAGCTCCTGCTCCTGCACCCGAAATCTTGGTCAATAACTGATGTTAATAAAAGTTTTCAAGACTAAGATTAAAAAAACAAATTGCTTACTCTTTCCTGTAGGGAGGCCTCAGCTGTCTCCGCCCGAGCAACTGCACTAGCAAGCTGGCTCTCTAGATCTGTGTGGTCACAGACGGGCTGAGTAGAGGACGAAGCACCATGCGAGGATCGGACTGCCTCCAGCTCCTCGCGCTGAAAAGAAAGCGTTACCATTAATTGAAATTCAAATCCAAAACATTCTAAATTACAAGTACTTACCAGCTCATCGACGGTATGCTGGAGGTCCTTACGCTGCCGGATCGTGGAGTCGAGGAGTCCCTGTACCATGGCCAGTCTCCCCTCCATGTCAAACTGCATTAAACGCATGCTGGTCACATATTGAATAATCAAGTTTTTATAAATGAAAATGCAATTGAATTTAAAGCATACCTATCCACGTGCGCTTTGGTAGACACGGCTACCGTATGTCTGAGAGTATGCCTGGAGGTAGGAGAATCTGAGTCCGCTCCCGCAGGGACTGGTCGGCCACGCCTTTTCCAATCTGCATACTGCTCCCGGGCACGCTGTCGCCAATCATCTGTCCCCTGGAGGCCTCGAAAACGTCGTCCAGGTCGTGGGTCCGTTGCCTGGGTCGGGAACTCTACTACCGCCTGGTAGAGCCCCAGTGTCCTCATGATTAGCCTATGGTATAGGGGCTCGACCAGGTTGAGGGCGTGCAACCAGATCTCTCTCCCGAAGTATGGGATGGCCGCCTCCACCCAGGGCATCACCCCAATATCCCTCTGATATGGAGTCCAGATCACCTGCAGAGTTCAATTTATCATCGCCATTGATCTCATTCATATAATTAAATTCAATTTCAAAAAAATTAAATCTTACCTCTATATGGGGCATCATATCTAACATCTCCTGAATGTGGGTGACCTGGTCCTTCAGAGATCGGCTGTCTCGTGTTGGGGTCCAACGTCTGGCCAGGGGTAGTAGATTTCCTCGATCCTCCCAAGCACGCCTGAGGGTAGGAAGATACAAATAACTCCAAACCTGAAATGTAGCTCATGTGATCAATATAAGAGGTAAGTGCATAATTTAATCCATGGAGTTTAAGGTTTAGAGAGATACCTGAAGTACAGGGTAGAATCCCCCGAGTGAAGACTGGAGTGAAGAAATGCCGAAACTGTCGAACAAATGGGCTAGGACTGCCGCACCCCAAGCATACCGTCCGACTCTGTTCAGATCCTCCAGTAGAGGTAGAAATCGGCAGCTCACTACATCTCCTTGGGTCGCTAGAAGCAGCTTGCCAATCATCAGTATAAGAAACCTCCTCAACTCCATGTCGGCCTGTACACCAGCCTCGGTCGCGAAGCTCTCTCTGGCCCCAGCCTCTAGTCTCCTCTCATGAGCCGTCAAGGTCTCCCCCACCTCCCTCTGTGTGTGGAACAAGCCGAGACTCTCCTGTAAAGCGATCCTCGACACTAGCGAGGTCCGGCCGGTCCCCTCCAGCTCTAAGCCCAGTAGCCTGCGCGCCATCTCCCGATAGTCGGGGTAAGTGCAGCCTGTCACTGCCGATCCATGCACCCGCAGACCAGTAATACGGGTGACGTCTTCTAGAGTTGGGATCATATGACCTCAGGGGAAGAGGAAGGCCTTGCACCCCGTGTCCCATCTGGCTTTCAGAGCCCTTATCAATCCCACATCGACTCTCAGCACCTCTATTTCCAAGAACTCTCCAAAGTCCATTTGGCGGAGGCGGGCCCGTTGAAACTCCGGTAGTGCAAAGTAGACGGCCCGAACCAATGTCCATGAAATCCGGGCACGAACTGCACCCTCCACACCCTGCACACAACATGAAAGCAAGAGATATCAATTTGTGTTCACTAAACAAAAGAAAACATCAGAAAATAAAAAAACTGGCATTCTGTTCTTTAACGCGCTATATCGTCATAGCGCGTTCATCAAGAACGCGCTATGAAGACATAGCGCGTTCATATTCCGAAGGTAGGGGGCGACCCCTCATTCCCCAAATCTTTTCCATGGGCATTCTGCCCTTTACATTGGTCTAAGGGGGCGTCTACCCCTCCGTTTTCATCTTTTATGAAAGAAAAAACAAAGAAAATCCAAAAGAAAACAAGTTAGGGGCGGTTTCTTACCAATCGACGTTTTCGAACCGCCACGCCGCCAACGGGTTCCGCCGCTACTTCCTCGGCTGCCGCGGCACCTTCAGCCCCCTCCGCCTCGTCGGAGGGGATCTCCATTTCATCTCCTTCAAGCCTAGCCGAGACGGTCGCCTCCGAATCGGGGTTTTCTTCCACGGGAGAGGGCGCTCGTTCCTCCTCCGTGCGAGATCGTTGACGGCCGCGGGTGGCGCGCCGTTTGGAACGTCGGGGAGGCCATCCTTCCATTGGATTAGGGCAATAGAGGTTTGGGCTGGTGAGAGGGCGAGAGAGGGAGTGGAGAGAGGGAAAGAATGAGTTTGAATGAATGAAAGGGTGGGGGGCGGTTTTTGAAGTATGCGCGTAATGAACGCGCTATATGTTCATAGCGCGACATTATCGCGCTATGTATATATAGCGCGATGATGAAAATAAAAGAAAAAAAAATAGAAGGGGGGGGAAGAAAAGAAAAGAAAATACAGGTTATGGATGAATAAAACTTGTGTTCTTTCGCTTATGCATGCTTAAATTTGCTCTATTTTTGCTTAACATTGTATTCCCAGGAAAAGAAAAGGAGAAGATAAAATGGCATGCCATCAGGTAAGTATTCCTTTATCCCTTCCTTTATTGCATTACTATATGATACTTACATTATTATATTATCTCAAGGACTGGCCGATTCTCTGTACGTTTCGGGATCTGAGTCCCCTCTACCAAAAACAGTGATGATCTAGAAACATGCAGTTAATCGTCGGATAGGCCGTTAGATCAGACAAATTTGGGAACGATGGACTTCATCTCGCGCACCGTGGTTGCGGATAACTCTTGACCCAAGTCTGTTTGATTTAACAATATTATCCTTGAGTATCTTATATTTTATTCTTTCTTTTGCATTTGTTTTAATGATTTCTTTTATTTTGGCCCTGCACGCATCATGCCTTTTTTGCATCCATAAATGTCCAGTGTTTCTTCCTATTTAAGGATCAATAATGCTTAATTCTTGAATAAAGAAATTCAATTCCATTCTGAATTTGAAAGATTGCTCCTGGTTGAGCGCTGGATCTCATTGGTCGATGTGACCCTCGCTTGGAATTTATCTATCTCCTTTCAATCCAATTCAACTTATCTCTTTTGGTCCACTCATTAGCTGTGAACCGCACGATGGCGTCGATGGATCCGCCGGGCTCGCGTCCATTCCACTAATTGAGTGAAATTCGTAGTTGCTACGCACTGCGGATGCCTCTTTTGTGCAAGAGGTTGATCAGCTCCCTTTTCTTTGTTCCGCGCCTATCGTTCTAGGCAGGAGTCACTGGTGCTAGCTTGACCTTGTGGTTAGCTTGGAGTTTTCTGGATTATTCCTATCACTTGTCGGCTGTGATGGGTGTCTCTTTTCCTTGATATCCACTTATCAGTCCGCTCCACTACATTTCCACTTCATCTCTCCGTCACTACCACTCCGTGTCATCTCCGTTTTGTCTCCGTTTCACCTCCGTCTCGCTTCCCTGCAAAGCGGATATCAAGGAGGGGCATCTGTAGACACCCAATTTTGACCGATAAGTTGAGCAATTTCTTTGTTCTCCTAGTTAATGCCCCAATTGATCCCTAATTGGTTGATTTTCTGGGATTTCTTCCTATTCTTGGCCCCACAATTCAATTTCCATACCTTGGATCTTATCTCGAATTCGACATTCTCGCGCTATTCACTCACATCACTTTATGGACCTGATTGAATGATCATTTGAACAGTCGTTATTTCTTGACATTCATAGCATCCACTATGGATGTTATTCTTATTTAATATTTGATTGAACGACTACCCAATGGGTATTTATTCTTTTTCTGATCATTTGGTGAGCCAATTATTGTCGCGCTATATCGTTATAGCGCGTTCATGAAGAACGCGCTATACGCTTGTAGCCCGTTCTCAGTCAGAAACCCAGTCCGACCCGGACTCCCCTTTTTCGACTTGGGTCCTTACTTTGGTAAGTTTCCAATCATATTTCGTCAAAAGGAAGGTTCCTAACTCTAATAGGAGTCTTTTCCCCTCATTAATCGGCAAGATTGCCTTGATTTGAGCCACCAAGTTATTAGTTTGGGATCGAACTCCGACCTAGGGTTCCTTCTTGATCCTTCGCCTATAAATTGGACCCTTGGCCGTCGTTTTGAAGGGGATGCAACTCGAGATCTTGACGAGGAGGAGGTTGCTCTTCGTTCCAAATCAATAACTCCTCGCTCCTCACACATCCAAGGGAGTATTTAGGGGCATATTGTGTTCTTCTTCGTTCTTAGTTTTCTCCCCAATTCGTTTATCTCAATCTTTGCATAGCATTGCATATTGATCTCAAAAATACTTCTTTTTACTAAATACACGCATTCACACACACACCAAACCTATTTTTGGCCCTTCCATAGGGGTTTAAAAACCACCAAACCCCCAGGTAATCGAGCCCTTCTTTTACATGCTTTTGACTAAGAATAGGGGCAGATTCTACTAAAATCTCGATCTAATGGACCTTCTGTTTGTTGTTTATGATTGTTTGCAGGCACTAGAAGATTGATACGTGGAGCCCTTGCACCTTGGCCGGCCTTGGAGCAAGGAAGAAACGAATCCAGTCCATCCCGCTTCCTGTCTGATATCGCGCTATAGGAACCTAGCGCGATCTTGAGAAGGCGCTATGACGATATAGCGCGTTCATCTCCAGGCCAGCCCTTGGCTCTCTTGAATTTCTGAGGTATGTAACATGCCCTTATCTTGATCTTCATATTATTTGGCATGTTGTTGGCCTCAGTGGCGATCACGGATTTTAATTATTACATGTGACTCCCCCTTCTTTATCATCGATTTTAGTTCTATATCTTGATAAATCATCTTTTATTAAATCATCAATTGGGGGTGGTCTAATTCCATAATCCACACTGGCGTCCAAAAACGTATGCGCGGTTTGATGCCTTAACCGCGGTGGCGACGGCCTTTGCTGAGCAGCGGACTGAGGGATGTGCTTTTGTCCTGCTCCTTAGTCTTGCCTTTGTGATCACGCTGAGGGCCGGGTCCGGCGACAACCGAAGGCATCACAGGACATTGTCGCTCTGAGCAGTTACCCCGACTCTGCGGACTGGCTGGGCCTTGTGGTGGCGGGCCCGCCTCTTGAATCGAAGCCGCTGAAGACTCCGAAGATGTCTTCTTTATACTTCAGATTGTGTTAAAGGGTAAGCGGGGAGGACCCGACGGCCCGTCGGCTGAGGGGCCATGACACGGCTGGGCCGGGACTTCACCCTGCTTTTGCTTTCCCTTCCTATCCACGGACGCCGGAGACGGAGATAGGGCAGGGGGAGAACAAGGGAGACCTGAGGAGCCCGTCATCGTCTCGCCCACCAGGACATCCTCTTGGCCGAGAAGTACCCGGAGGAGCCTGGCGGTGTCTTCTTCGGAGAAAGGGAGAGATTTCAGCTCTCGCCATGGCCGCCACTGCACAGCCGAAGTGGCCGGGGTTGGCTGGCCGGATGTTGGTGTCTAGGAGCCCGAAGGGGCCAGAGGGACAGGGGAATGGATGACGTTGACCGAGAAGTTGCTCGGCTCCGTCTCTTGACTGGCCTCCTGCTCTCCACGCCTTCGCAATCGCTCGAGCGCTTCTTTGTTGTCGGCCCGAAACTCGAGCCATTCTGGAGTATGCTGGTAAGGCAGCCCGTGCCCATTTTCTTGAGGGGAGTCTGGCCGCTCTGGCGCATCCCTGGCAATGCTCAGGGTTTCTTCGACAGCTTGCCCAAGTCTTACAAGTGACATGGAGTTCCCCTTCGCATCGATCTGCTCCCACTGGATCTGCTCCTGTATGAGGTATTGAACTTCCTCACAGGACTCGATCGGGTGGCAGATTCTGGCGTGGAAAGGGCAATATTGGGGGTGACTAAGGTCCCAATGGGTGTAGTCCACCGGCGAATCGCGGGGCATGATTTGCCCCCTCTCGACGAGGATATCGAAGAGTCGTCGGGTCCGCTCCCTGGGAAAGGAGAGGGGTCTGCGATCATGCCAGGGCCTCCACCCCGGATACCAGAGCGAATGTTCGCCTTGACTGGTATCGGGTTCCCCTGCTTCGTCATCAGAGAGGGAGAACGCAGCCATCATATGGATCACGTTGGCCGATTAGTGAACCACACGCGCTGCCTTAGCTGGCCTGGACCACATATGTGGTTGCGGGGGATCGTCGAGACCACTCTTCATTTTAACAAGGCCGTCTCGGATCAGCTTCTGCGCCTGAGTCTTGAAGACATAGCAATCTTCAATTGAGTGGCCCAGCATGCGATGATACAGGCAATAGCCGGGATCGTCGGTCTTCAGAGCCTCGTCCGGCTTGCGGATTTCTGGCAGCTCGACAATCTTCTGGGCCATGCAGAGGTCGAAGAGCATCTTCGTATGTTCCTTCTTGAAGGAGAAGGGTGTCTTCATGCGCTCAGAGAAGGAAGGAGCGGCCGGCTTGTCTGCCGGCTTTTTGTCAGAGCCGCTCGGTTCGGCCTCTTTATCGGCTTTGGAGGCGGGGGTGAACTCGACAATATTCACCTCCTTACCGGACTAGCGTTCTCGCGCTTGCTTACCCTTCGCGGCAGTATAGCTCGGGTTATCGGCGAAGAACATCTCTATTTCGGTGACTGCCGAATTGAGTTGGTCGAAGCCTTTAATATTGGCGCTGAGAAGCTTCTCGTTGACCTCAGCTGCCAAACCCCGTCGGCATATGGTGATGCCATCTTCCTGGACTGGCGGGTTGACACATCATGCTGAGGTCTCGCCATTTCTTGATGAAGTCGAGGGCGCTCTCGCCCTTCCTCTGCCGGACAGAGCAGAGCTCAGCCAGGGAGATCTTTCACTCGACCGTTTGAAAGCAGTCGAGGAACTTCTTCTGGAGATCTGCCCAGTCGATGACTGAGTTGGGCTTCAGGCGGGAATACCATTGGAAGGCCGTTCCCGTAAGCGAGGTAGCGAAGTAGCGGAGGAGGTACGACTCATCCAGCGCTAACTCGCCTATGGCCGTAACATAGTAGGCCAAGTGTTCATGTGGCGACCCCTACCCGTCGAACTTTTGCAGCTTCGGGGGCTTGGCGTACTCTAGAGGAAGCTTTTTTAGCTGGTGGTGAAGCGGGTAAGGTACACTGTAGAGATCTACCGTGGCAACCCCTTCACCGTACTGGGCGAGCTTTGTCTCGACAATCCGCTCGATCATCTGGCGTTGTGCCAGGAGATTTTCTGGCATTGGCGTATTGGATGCTCGTGGCTGAGCCTCAATGGGGGTGTACCAAACCCAGCTGCCAACGGGGTCCGGGCAATTGCCGCTGAAGTGTTGGCAGCATCGCGCCCCGCCGGCGGTGCCAGCGCTTCGGCCAGAGGCCTAGCAGGTTGCTGAGGATAAAGGTCCCGTTCCTGGAGGAGATCTTGCAGGAGGGTCTTCAGATGCTGGTTCTCCTTCATGAGAGTCTCGAGGGTCACTTCTTGAGTCTCGTTCGCAGGAGGGTCGTTGTTGACCGGTTCCGCGTTGATAAGAGGGTCGCGGTCCTCCATCGGGACCTCTTCTGCACGTTCCGAAGCCTGCGGTCTGGCAGAAGTGCCGATGTGACATGTTGGGGGAGGCGACGGGACCTGATGGCGCGGCCTCCTAAAATGGGACAGGGGCTGATTCAGGTCATCAGACTGGGTGTCCGGCTGGTGTCCGGTGGTATAGCACGCGAACACTCAAACTGCGTCGTTGATGAACCAGGCCGTCTGCTTCCTCCGCGGGTGCCCCTCGGGGCGGACAGGTGCCCCTAGTATGTCGAAGACCGAGGTACGTTGCAGAGGGGCCTCACTCCCGATATCGGTCGGAGGAGAGCCCAGGACAGGCCATTGGAGGCCCCGGGAGCGGGCTCGCCTTTGCCTCCGCTTGCTTATGCAGGGGACATTAGACGAGTGGGCGTCTTCAGACGGTGCTACTGTGGGACCAGTGGCATCCTCCCTGACGCCACGTCTGAGCGCTCGGAGGGGGTTTCTAATACGCGCCTTTCGAACGGCTTGAGCTTCCTCTGGGGTGACCCAAATTCTTCTCAGGTCGGATTGGTGATCTCCCTCGTCACCGTTTCTCCGACGGGTTGTCTTGGGAGTTCGTGAGTCGGGCCGATGTGGATGCCCCTGGACTGCTACCGAGGTGCCCGCTCCTCTGAGCTTCGCCTTGTCCTCTCGCGTTTGCCGCAAGAGGTCAACGATTGGAGGTAGGGATCGTGGGAACGGTCCGTTCCTGGGGTGTGATTGGTTCGCCCCCATCGAGGCAAATCCGCAAGTCACCAACAAGAATAGTCTTGCTTGAATTGCTGGTTGCAACGGCGAGCCGCCTGCCTTTACGGCCGTGGCGACGCTTCTTCTGGGGAGTGGAGGAAGACTCCGCCCCGAGATGGTAGACCAAGAAGACCCGGCCTACAGCGACCGGCAGCGTGGAGCTGTCAGTCGGAAGTACTGGGACCGGCCCCCAAGCTACGAGACCCACGCCGGGAGTCGATGGCTGGGTGACTCGGGTGTAAGCCCTTGCCCGCGCCGATAGAAGCGTTGTCGATGCTCGAGATGACACTCTTGCACCGGGGAGCAATGCCGTTGGAAGTGCTGAGGTGCCGGCGACCCTAGGTTGAGGACCCGTGTTGGGTATCGGCGTGGTCCGGGCTCGGGTCGGAAGGCCCGAGGAAGATGCTGAGGAACCTTGCCCCCTGGGTAGGAGACCCGCGGGGAGAACCGGTTCAACTGGCACTCGGGAACGGGATCCCGAATACAATGCCGAAGAACTGGGGACTCGAGGCCGAGAGCCCGTATCGGGCGCCGGTTTTGCCGGGGCTCGGGCTTGGGGGCCCGAGGAAGACGCTGAGGAGCCGCGAACCCGGGGCTGGGAGCTCGTGTCGGGTGTTGGCTTTGCTGGGGCTCGGGGTTGGAAGCCCGAGGAAGATGCTGAGGGGCCGCGAACCCGGGGCTGGGAGCCCGTGTCGGGTGCCGGCTTTGCTGGGGCTCGGGGTTGGAAGCCCGAGCGGAGTGCTGGAGTAGTGACCGAAATCCGGGGCGCGGGGCCCGTGCCAGAGATCGGCCGAGGCTGGCCTCGGGAGCTAACGCTTGTCCTGGCCGGAAACGATCTGGGGCCGGGGCCGGTGGCGGCGGTCCTGAGCCTGGTGCTCAGGTGGGCTACCGGCGCTGGGAGTGTGCGTGGCGCATTGACCACCGGAGTCAGCAGAGGAACTGGGATCGGCTGAGAAGCAGCCGCAGGAATCACGCCCAAAAAGTAGGGCGATCCGATGACAGGGGCGAAGCTACCGAAAGCAATCGGCGTCGCCAAATAACCCACCCGTACATGGGTGGCAGTGACGATGGGACCGTAGGTAACGACCGCCATAGTTGCCGGAGTAGTGAGTGCTACTGGGGCGACGGTGGCCGACGGTCGCCAAGCGCGGACTGAGAGCCGCTGGGGAATATGCGTACGAGTACTCTCCTGTGCCTCTCCTGCAAGGACAGGAAAAGGGCACCAGGGCTTCAGGGCTGGCATAGACTTTTCTTCAGCAAAAAGAAGGAAGGCGGGAGACGTCCCACCGGGCGTGCCATCCTTTTTGTCGTCGGAGTTTTGTTTTTTATGTTTTTACGCCGATAACCGGGGTAAAGGTAGGAATACAGCGGGGGAGGAAAATACGGGAGTTTGATGTATCTCGGGTATCCTCCTTCATGGCCGTAGGCCTCTCACGGTGGTACCGGGCACTCTCCTTTTATGGAAAGCCGGGAAGGGTCGAATGGCACGGAAATATGGGGGTGTAGGTTAGCTGGACAGGATGCGGGCGTGCCAGTCGATTTCTCGACGATCACCGATGGAACCGAGGGTCAACTGGGGAAGCGTCGCCAGGACGCGGCACGTGGGCTCGAGAGGTCGGACGACGCATGGATCGAGGGGGTTCCACGGGTGCGAGTGCGCAGGCGATTGTGGGAATCGTGTACTGGACGTCTTTCCCCACCGACCGTAAGCGATCGGTGTTTATTTACATCGGATTGAATCCAAACACCTTCCTTCTGTGCTGAAGAGAAGCCTGTATGTGTCTGAAGCCATGGGTGGAGGGCCGGGAGCATTCCGCAGCTGTGGGCGCGCTTTTGTCTGGGGGGTGATGGCCGGGTCAGGGATATTAGGCACGTGTGTCGAGTGGTGTAGGTAGAAGACTGCGGCCCTCAGACGGGCGCATGCATTCAACTGGTTTCATGCTATATGAGAGCCACATGGGCTTTACAAATGGGCCGAGGAGGCCAGAGTACAACTGGCACAAGCCGCGGGACAATTCCGACGTGTGAGTCGGTCCCCGGGTCAATGCGTGGTATGGCGGATATCCGCGTGTTTTACAGAGGGAGCTATGGGGAGATTGAGACATGCCCGACTGCCTAGATGGCGGGGGCGGTGGTGGGCTGGCGCCTAACGGAGGTAGGACGCTGCTCAAGGTGAGCGGTCGGGTCCGGTCATCGGAGGCGAGCGATAGTTACGCGGTTCCGTGTCGGTCGTAGGTGCGGCGTCGTGTCATGAGCGTAGCCACCGTGGGTTGTCATGCACGGGCGGACCCGGGACGCGGGTGTGTTCGCCGTTGTCATAACGCCTTACGTGCGACGCGGGCAGACATGTGTATGATGGCTAGACGCCACATGAGGGGAGTACGGACATACCCTCGGCGTGTGCAAGTCAATCTACAAGCCACCCACGCACGCGCCTTGCTCCTTGCGTTCCCGACCCTTGCCGAAAGCCTCGGAAGTCCGAGGGCATCGACCTTACAGAGTGACCACATGAACTGCAGTATCGACCTGAATATACTAAATGCATGTGTATGCATCGACCTACTTGACCTGAATGCATGGATGCATCGACCTATCTGCGTTCTCAACAATGGATGCATCGACCTGATAATGCAGACGCTAGCAACCTTTGTATCATAGCATCGACCTAACTGTCTAACACATGAATATGCATCGACCTGATGTTCTTCACAATAAAGAATGCATCGACCTGACGGAACATAACATTACATATACATCGACCTAATGGAAGAATCAAGACTTATTCTCAGAAATACAACTCAATCAAACATCGTGAATACAGTTTTGCCCGCATCATAAATCATAGTATGACATCATCAAAATCAGGATTCCAACAATCTCCCCCTTTTTGATGATGGCAATACTGTGATGGCAATGCTGAGAATGCAATGAGTCAAAATATGCAGGTGACATAAAAAAATATATGCAATATGCTGCGACGCAGAGTCAGACGATCTCTCCCCCTTTGATACATATCTCTCCCCCTTTGATAGTGGACAGGACTCAAACAACTCAAACACCTGACAAGCTCATGTCAGACTCATGAATTGCTCATGTCAGACTTATGACACCATGACACTTACTTTACTCTCCCTCTTTGCCATCAGCAAAAATAATGAACACAAGGAAGGAGATCTTAGACACAGGGAGTAATAGGAAAGGAGAGGACATTTAAGAGAGATCCAATGGAAGAGGAGCACACAAATGAACATGTTTACAATCTGAATCAACCTTCATTAACTAAGCATTCAAGTTCAGATTCTTCTGGTATAAGAGTTTATATAATGCAACCCTGATAGAGATTTGGTTTAAGAATGATGAATCTAGAGTGTAGCAATCAAACTCGTTGAATAATTTTGCATTAACACTTAATAGCAATAAACCAGAACAACGTAGATGATGTCAAGTTGAATCTCACTTCATCTTACTCATTCAAAATCAGTAATATTCTTAGGGGTAACTAGGACATATATTGAAATTAAACATTTTAGACAATTCTGATTTTTTCACCTCAGGGTTACAACATGTTTTCCTTTGACCTTCGGTCATAATTTTCTTTTGGCTCATAATTTTTTAGAATAGTCAGGTATAATTCACACCTTTTTACGTAAGAGTACACGTTTATCAGACGCCAGTACTCCTAGTTACTTAATGGAATTTACCATTCTGCTTTATTTTTGACCAGAGATAGCTAGAGCACTTCATGACATAGGTTCACTTCATTTTTTTGATGAATCACCCAGTTTCTTGGTGCTATTCAGCCATTGCTCTGCCTATGGACTTGATATATATTTTTGATCATTTGCTGCCCTTTGGTATTTTCAGACAAATTTAATGTTTAAGAACAATACACAATCCACGTTTCTCAACCAAGCTTATCATGAACCTTAAAAACTTTCAGATTCTGAGAGATTGTACAAAACATACCATATGAGATATGGTTGAGGGCTATTAAGTGTGAACTACAGTCTTTTTCATGAGTACAGTCTTTTTCATGAGTTCAATCGTTAGACTTTTTAATTCAGTAGACTTAAACCATCAATTTCTTCATGGTACATCACAGATTCTTATAAGAGAAGATTTCTTATTTCAGTAGCTCAGAGTAATGAATTGAAGGTCAGATTGTCATTATTTTAATGTTCAAATGAAGTGCAAGACTTTTTAGTGTTTCTCAAGAATCTGATACCAAGAAAAAATTATGCAACTGAATAGGAGTGACAGGAGAAAGATGTGTAAAATACCAAGTGACATGATGGGTATGAAGGATATAGATGACATGTGAAGTGATGGAGACATTGATCCAACTGGGATTTAATCAATTCGGGAGACAATGAAGACTTCGGTTGACTGAAATGGATATTTTCGGTCAACCAATCAAGACAGAATCAAACCAGAGACATACAAGGAATAAGCCTAAAGAGATGTCGACACTTGGTGTCGGCATCTATTTCACAGACCAGCAGACAGAACCCTTGCAGAAAAATGTCGACTCTCGGTGTCGACACTTCTTACGAGAAAATGCAGAAGAGTGGTTGTTGAGGTCGATGTGATCAATATCTGCCTTGAGTCAAACAATGAGCTTCCAAACTTAGACTCTCCCTAACAACATACAAAGTATGCAAGGGACACAATGCTTTCTTACATGAACTCCCCCTATCTTGATACACTAGTTGGTTCAACATAGAATGCAACATGTGCATGAATTTTTGCAGACCTAGTTCAAAGACAAAATGCAAGCCCTAGACACACCATTGACCCATGGTACATGGCGGAGGACTAGCCTCTACACATAGCGTGGGTTTCTAGACAGAAGATATCTGCCTTTCTCCCAACATATCATTTGATATACCTATAGGGTCAAGATGTACATAATGCAATGCATTTTATGCATAAACAACCACAAACAGCATCTACTGACAACAAGACCATATGCAATTCAGTAACCATGAAGAACTCAAGCAATCAGTCATTATGCTGAAGTTTACATAAACCAAGTTCTCTTCTTAAATATTTGAATCTTTCATTACAAAGAGGTTTAGTAAAAATATTAGCAATCTGTTTTTATGATTCTACAAAATTCAATTCAATTTCATTTTTACTTACCTCATCTCTCAAGAAATGGTGTCTTATTTCTATGTGCTTAGTCCGGGAATAATGAACATGATTTTTAGTCAAAGAGATAGCACTGGTGTTATCACACAGAATAGGAATACAACCAAGTTTAATGTGATAATCAATAAGCTGGTGTTTAATCCAGAGTACTTGGGCTGTACAGTTTTCTACTGCAACATACTCTGCTTCAGTAGTAGAAAGAGCAACAGTGTGTTACTTTTTAGATGCTCAAGACACTAGACAACCACCTAGATATTGATAGTACCCACTAGTGCTTTTTTTGTCTAATCTACACCCTGCATAATCTGTATCAGTGTAGGCTATCAGATCTAGCTCACACCTAGCAGGATACCATAAGCCTAGTTCAAGGGTGCCAGATAGATATCTAAAAATCCTTTTCACGGTAGTCATGTGAGATTCCCTAGGACTAGCCTGAAATCTAGCACAAAGACACAGAAAACTGAATATCTGGACGAGATGCAGTAAGATAAAGTAAGGATCCGATTATACCTCGATAAGTTTTGAAATCAACCAATTTACCTTCTAGATCAGCATCAAGACTAGTTGATGTACCCATTGGTGCAGTGATTGTCTTGAGGTTCTCCACTTTGTACTTCTTCAACAGATCCTTGATGTATTTTGTCTGAGTAATGAAGTTTTCCTCTGATGTTTGACATATCTGCAATCCAAGGAAAAACTTCAGTTCTCCCGTTAAACTCATTTCAAATTCATTAGTCATTAGTTTAGAAAATTCCTCAAACATGGATTGTTTAGTTGACCCAAACACTATGCCCTCTACATATATTTGGACAACAAGAATATCTTTGTTGTCTACTTTAGTAAATAGAGTTTGGTCAACCTCACCTCTTGAAAATCCTTTACCTGTGAGAAATGAGCTCAGCCTGTCGTACCAGGCTCTGGGAGCTTGCTTCAGTCCATATAATGCTTTGTCCAACTTGTATACATGGTCCGGGAAGTCAATACATTCAAAACCGGGGGGTTGTTTGACAAAAACATCCTCTTTTATTAAACCATTTAAAAATGCAGATTTGACATCCATCTGCTGAAGTTTTATTCCTAGGCTACCTGCAAATGTAAGAAGTATTCTAATGACTTCTAGCCTAGCCACAGGAGCAAATGACTCTTCAAAATCTACCCCAAACTCCTAATTGTACCCCTGTGCCACTAGCCTAGCCTTATTTCTAACAATTTTTCCTTGTTCATCAGTTTTATTATTAAAAACCTATTTTGTGCCTATAATGGAGCCATGTGTAGGTTTGGGAACTAGGTGCCATACCTTGTTCCTTTCAAATTGATTCAATTCATCATGCATGACATTAATCCAATGTTCATCTTTTAATGCATTTTTAATGTTTTTGGGTTCTATTTGTGAAATTTAAACAAATGAATTGAGTTCATTTTCAATTCTGAAGTGAGACTTAGTTCTAGGGGGTTCATGCAGATTACCAATAACATTTTCTAATGGGTGATCTCTAAGTACTCTAATGTTGGTAAGCTGATTATCTGAGCTGCCACTTACCTCCCCCTGACATGTTGAACCTTCAGTCTCATCTTCATTTCCTTGTTCTGCACTTTGCTCTTCTTTAGTTTCCAAAATTTCTCCTTCATCCTTGTTCCTGCAAAGATCAGTTTCAGACTTTTTTTATTTAGAAATAAGATTATTTTATTAATGATAAATAGGGAGCACAAAAACAGTCGGGGCAAACCCCGGATAGACACAGAGCTAGACCATTCTTATACTGCCAAAGGAGACTTTGTCTAGAATGGCATTTCCTCTGCAGGCTCGGGGGAGAGTAGAGGCCGAACAGAAGATTGTATTGTCCGCAATTGTGCAGGCATATGAAGCAAGGGAGTCTGCAACTCGGTTTGCCTCCCTATAGACATGATCAACAGTGAGCTTGCTGGCGGTGAGATAGTGCAGCACGTTGCGCCACCACTTGAGGATATGCCAAGACGGGCAAAATGTGCTGTTGATAGACTGGACGAGCACGGCAGAATCAGACTGTACAGAAGAGAGGTCGAAACCATATGCAGCGGCTAACCGCAATCCATCACATAATGCCCGGACCTCCGCAATAAGACTGTTCCCCGTGCCGTAGAAGTGGGCAAAGGCCACTATGACATTACCTGCAGGATCTCTAATACATCCTCCGCCTCCACATGGGCCTGGGTTCCCTTTACAAGCATCGTCCACGTTGAGGCAATGACCTGAGTTGGGAGGTATCCATCGTACCAGCTTGAGGGCCTTCTGTTTCAACCTCAGTTGATAACCAAAGTGAGCAAGAGTAGCAGCCTGATACTGTGTGATCTCCGATCGAAAGCTGGTCTTGTTCAATGCCCAGCTATCTTTGTTAGCTATTGAGGAGATAATGTGCTGGTAGGAGGCGGACTCGGACTGGAACCTCCTGGAGCATCTAGCCTTCCACAGCTCCCAGAGAATAAGGAGACATGTATATAGAGAAGCAAAGCCGAAGGGTGAACCAACACTGCAGCGTTCGAGGAAGCTCCAGAGGCGAATGGTCACCTGGCTGTTCAGAACAACTCCCGGGCTTATCAAAGGAGAGAACCAATGCCATAGCTCTGCTGCCAAATCACCACTGATAAAGAGATGGTTGAGGTCCTCGACCTTAGGAATGCGACAGCAAGAGCATTTGGAAGCCATTTGAATGCCGCAGTCTACAACACGGCTATCCACAGGGATGGCTCTATGAAGGACTCTCCAGCCAAAAACTGAGGCACGCCGATAAAAGGCATTATGCCAGAGCTTAGAGAGCGGCGGTCTGCGTATCCCCATCGGTCTAACCAGCTGGTAAGCAGACTTGGTGGTGAAGACTCCGCTCGGAGAGGGAGCCCAAATGCGGGAGTCAGGTAACTCCTCACAAAGCGAGACTTCATCAAGGAAGCTAGTAGAAGGAAGAAGGTGCCGCATCGGGTGGCTGCTGTCGCTGAGAACCTGATGAACAGAGGCCGGAGGGCCATCGTAAGGGGTGGGAAGGATGGTCCTCAGAGGCGAGTTACCTATCCACAGGTCATCAAGGAAATCAACCGACGAGCCATTGCCAATTATCCATCTCGAAGTGCCTTGAACCAGACCATAGGCAAGACTGAAAGTAGCTTTTGACAGAGCCTGGGGGAAGGGGCCGGGGCGTGGGGCAGCCCCTTTCATGTACCTGCAGCGGGCATAATTGGCCCAAAGAGAATTCCCATTCAGGATGCTCCAAATCTGCTTTGCAGCAAGAGAGACTTGGATGTGCTCTAAACTCCGGATACCAAGGCCACCCTTCTGATGGGGCCTCTTCAGAATCTCCCAGGAAACCCAGTGACGCCTGCGGTTATCTGCACTGTCACTCCAAAAGAAGCTAGCACAAGCCTTTTCAATATAATTGGATATGGTTTTAGGAATGGAGGAGGAGGTAGCTAAGTACACAGGAATGGATGTAAGGACAGAGTTGATCAATGTCACTTTACCATGGTTGGCAGTATCGGCCGAAACCGATACGTTTCGGCCGGTACCGATCCGAAATCGGACCCTAACACTGTAGCAGGTCCGAAACCTATTAAATAATAGTTTTTTAATGATTTTGGACGAAACCATTAAAAGTTTCGGCCAAAACTGACCTGTTTCGGCCCGAAACCGTCCAGTTTCGGCCGAAACCAGAGAGAATTACTATTTTTTTTAATTTTTTGAATGGTTTCAACCGATTTCGGCCGAAACCGATACCGAAACCGGTACGTATCGATTTCGGTACCGGCCGAAACCGGTACCGAAACCGATACTGCCATCCTTGCACTTTACCCTACTGAGGCAATAGCTTAGATTTCCACAAGGTAGTTCTGTGGTTAATTTTATCCAACAAAGACTTATAATCAGTAACCAAAACCCTGCCAGGCCGAAGTGGGGCTCCAAGGTAAGTGAGAGCACCAACCTGTCTCTTATAACCGGTGAGGGCATGAATGCGACTGGCAGTAGACATAGGGGCCTTGTCTGAGATAAAGAAGGTGCTCTTAGCCTCGTTAATCTTCTGGCCGGAGGATGCTTCATAATGCCTGAGAAAAGCTTGCAGCTTTCTGATATTATCCAGCTGTCCATTGAGGAAGATTAGAGTGTCATCTGCAAATAACAGATAGGAGATAACCGGGCATCTACGAGGGCCAGAATAGGGTATCAGACCTCCGGCAGCATGAAGCTTGGTGATACCTCTGCTAAGAGCCTCCTGCATAATAATGAAGAGCGCGGGGGCGATTGGATCACCCTGCCTAAGACCCCTCGTGGATTTAAAAAAAACAGCAGGCGAGCCGTTGAATAAGACCGAGAACCAGCAATTGGAAACCAACATGCCAATGAGGGAGGTGAATCTGGTGGAAAATCCAAATTTAGTTAAAACAGTCAGCAGGAAATCCCATTCAACTCTGTCATACGCCTTCATCATATCGAGCTTCAATAGAAGATTATGGCCTCTTGTCTTCCTGTTTAAATCCTTGACCAATTCCCTGGCAATTGAAACATTCTCTAAAATAAATCTACCTTTAACAAAAGCACTCTGTTCATCCAAAATGATCAGCGGCAAGATGTCAGCGAGCCTTGTGGCAAGTATCTTTGACACTCTTTTGTAGATGAAATTACATAAACTTATAGGACGGAAGTCGCCAAAGGTCCGTGGGATGGCCACTTTAGGAATTAACGCAACGAGGCTAGAAGTGATGCTACGCGGCATCGAAAATCCTTTGAAGAAGCCTTGGGGTTCAATGGTAGAGTGAGCGATAATGTCCCAGCAAGAGGTATAGAACAGGCCAGTGAAGCCATCTGGGCCAGGAGCCCCGTTGCCGTTTAAGCCCCAGACAACCTCCTTGATCTCTGTCACAGATGGAATTTCACAGAGAAGCTTATTGTGATCTGTACTGATCATAGAAGGGATGGTTTGAAGGAGATCCTCTTCTATATTGTGAGCTTCCGAGGAAAGGAGGTTCTTGAAGTAGGTAACAACCTCTTCCCTCAGCCTGCTCTGATCATCACACCACTGGTCATTGATTTGCAGGCGATGTATATAATTCCTCCTCCGGTTACCCTGGACCACGGAGTGATAGAAAGAAGTATTCCTATCACCATTGTCCAGCCACTCCAATCTAGCCTTTTGGGCCCAGAACATATCTTCACACTGTAAAGCTCTCCTGAGATGGGCGTTAGCTTCGTTCAAAGCAACTCTAGCAGCCACGGTAGGATCAACATCAAATGTGCTCTGGCAAGAAGCCACATTTAACTCCGCTGTAGCAATATTCTTCTTGACGTCACCGAACACGCCTTTGTTCCAGTCCAGGCTTTCAGGTGTTCTTTACATTCCGCAGTTTAGATTGCAGGGTAACTGGAGGGTTAGGGTGATGATAAGCAGAGCTATTCCAAGCCTCAGAGACCACCGTAGTGAAAGTGACAGGAGTGCTCCACATAGACTGAAAAGTAAAGCGAGCAGGAGGCCTGTGGGAGGCAGCCTCATAAAGTAGAATAGGAGCGTGATCAGATGGCCCCCTAGGTATATGTTTGACAGTGAGGTCTGGAAAATAGTCTTGGCAATTAGAATTCAGCAGAACGCGGTCCAGCCTAGCTTTGATAGCAGCACCACCCGTTCTATTATTCGACCATGTGAATGGGGCTCCAACAAATCCTGCATCCTGAAGACCGGCAGCAGAGGTAAATGAGTTGAAATCCAACATAGCATGAACATTAGAAAGAGTGCCACCCGATTTCTCCGCTGGGGAAGCAGTGCAGTTGAAGTCATCGCCTACAATCCATGGGCCACGCAAGTTCCCAGCTAAGTCCAAGAGGGAGTCAAACAACTCCCTGTGAACACTAGAGTTACAGTCACCATAAACCACCGTGAGAAAGTAAATATCAGAATTGTCTTTAAGGAAGCTAACAGTAAGTTGTTGGTCAGAAGAGCCAACAATGGTAAGATGAGTTCCAGCTTTCCCAAATAACCAGATTTTAGAGTCTTCCCCAGTATTAGCATAAATAGAATCCATTCCAAGATAACGGCAAATGTGCTCCGCACGACTGAAAGGGATCTTGGGTTCAGAGATAGCAACAAGGGAGCAATAAAACTGACGAACATGATGTTTAAGGGCGCGCCTGGAGGCGGAGTTGGCAATACCTCTGATATTCCAGAATAAGATGGGGAGGGTCATGTTGAAGAATACCCCGAGGACCCCTCTGCAGCCTTTTGTTGTGACCTGGTTCGGACCCCCATCACGTGGGCCACCGCACCTCCTTTCGTGATAACCACACTAGGCATGAAGATATTTTCAACAGTCGCCACACGAGAGACCTCAGCAGGTTGGAGGTTATCCAATGGTGGAACCTGTCTCCCGTCCAACTGGACCTGACTGCATGAAAGGTTAGCCATCACCGGAGTATCTCCGGTGCTAATATCAGCAAGCAATTCATTCAGTGGGGCCGAGGGAACAGCGCCACGCATGACGTGCAAACCTTCCTGATGCTCGAAAGACTCAGCGACGGGTGGACGCCCAGTAAAAGCCTCGCCCCCATGTTGTTGGGTATCATGTTCCGCTAAAGGACTTTTAGCGTTTATTATTAGCGCATCTGCAGGGCAAGGGTCAGCATAAACCTCCGACACCGGCTGGCCCATGACAGAAGGTCCTTCCTCCAGATGAACGTAAGAATTCGATAAAACCAGATAATCACACTCCAACGAGGGTATCGACCCTTTCTTACGCCAGACCTTGGCCTGTTGGAACCCAGTCTCAGCCGCCGCGGTAGCCACATCAAGTTTCTCAACAGTTTTGTTTGGAGGAGCAGAAGCAATTTTCTTAGCCCTCCTGTTACAAGCCTCAGCGGTGTGCCCAATCTTATGGCAGAAAGCACAAAGGGCAGGGACCTTGTGATAGTTGACTTTCTGCCAGAAGCACAAAGGGCAGGGACCTTGTGATAGTTTCAGACTTGTTTGATATTTCATCAAATACAACACGTGGAGATTCTTCAACTGTCTCAAATTTTAGGTTATATATTCTGTAGGCTCGAGAGATTTCAGAGTATCCTAAAAAAATACCTGGTTCACTCTTAGCCTCAAATTTATCAACATCCCTTTTTGAATTAACATGGATAAAACATTTTGATCCAAAAATCTTAAAATAAGTCAGTGAGGGTTTCTTACCTTTCAATATTTCATAAGGAGTCTTTTGAGTAGAAGGTCTTACCAAAGCTCTATTGATAATATAGCACGAGGTGTTCACAGCTTCAGCCCAAAACCTTCTATGCAAGTTACTCTCCACCAGCATAGTCCGAGCCATCTCCACCAAGGTCCTATTTCTTCTTTCAACTACTCTATTTTGTTCTGGAGTTCTTAGTGAAGAAAATTTGTGAGTTATCTCATTAGTTCTGCAAAAATCATCAAACTGTGAGTTTTCAAACTCACCACCATGGTCTGAAAGAATATTGGATATGAAGTGCTTACCATCTTGATTTATTCTGTTAAAGAAATCCTGAAATTTACTGAAGGCATCATTTTTGTGAGTTAAGAAGAAAACCCAAGTGAACCTAGAGAAGTCATCTACAATAACAAAACCATACCTCCTACCAGTTAAACTAGTTGATCTAGTAGGTCTAAACAAATCCATATGAATCAGCTCAAAAGGTTTAGAGGACATGTTTTCTGTTCTGGACTTAAATGACTTCCTTGTTTGTTTACCTTGAGTACATGTCTCACAGATTTTATTGTTATTCTTGAATGAAATTTCAGGTAAGCCCTTAACCATGCTAAATTTATTCAGATTATACATCACTTTATAACTTGCATGACCTAACCTACGATGCTAAAGCCAGGCTAAGTTATCTTTATTCACAGTAAGACAAATTTATATGTGCAGCATCATCTAAGTTAACCATATAAATGTTATTGACCCTTTTTCCAATGAATTTCACTGTTTCAGAATTAGGTTCATATATAGTGCATGCATGTGAGTCACCACTGTTATTGACCTAACTCTATATGCAAGATCTTCAACAAGTAAAACATCTTCAATGCTGCATGATAAACACTTACCAACCTTACCTGACCCTATGATTTTCCCTTTAGTATTTCCACCAAAAGTAACATGACCTATGTCCTTCTCGACCAACATGCAGAATTTTTCTTTGTTCCCAGTCATATGCCTAGAGCAGTCACTGTCAAGATACCATCTATTGTGGGTGGCTGCCAGACATACCTGCAAACGCAATTAGACAGAAAATTTTGGAACCCAAAACTGTTTGGGCCCCATAACAGCAGACAAATCATTCAAACAGGACAGCAATTGTTTTGGTATCCACATTTGTTTTTGTGATTCTCTTTGTATTGTGGATTTCTTGTTGTTTTGTTTATTCTGGTTTTTGTGCTCAGTTTGAAATTTTGTTGATTTCTGATTTTCGACAGCTTGGTGATTTTTAAAAACATAGGTATTCTTGTGCCCATTGTTGAACCAGGGAGCATTGGATTTAGTGGGTGCACTAGAGAACTTGGTTTCGACAAACCTAGGATGGACAAGGCTGTAAGAATACTGATCCTTAAATGCTCGGAACTTTGACTGTGTTGAAGCATTCCTAGTATAGCATCGATGCACCCAGTGAGAATTTGGATAATAAGAATTCTGGAAAACTTGTGGTGTCGACCTCACTAGGTAACTGTCTCGACCTGTCCTACCTGGGTTATGATATCTGCTCTGACCTTGATTTCTAAAAGGTTGAAAACCAGATGAGGAAGACGTTGGTGCATTGTAGTAAGCTCGTCGACCTGACTGTTGTGGCTGGGTTGTTCTGGTCTTGGGTCTCCCATGCATTTGGGTTCTACTGGGTTGACTTTTACCCTGACCTTTGGATTTAGATGCAATAGTGTGTGTGCTGGGTTCTCTAGATGCATCCACCTTCCCTTTACCCTTGTCCTTGGCACTTACCTTATTTTGATTGTTATTTTTCACAGTTTTTTCATTGCTGTTTTCCTCACAACTCATTCTTATCAACGGATTGAATTTCATTTTTCCTTTCTCAGCAACAAATGAAATTGTCTTAACCTCAAAGCTTTTCTTACTTGTCGGATTGAAACCCAACCCTTGTCTTCTGAAATTTACCTTAGTTCCAAGAATTGCATTCAGATTTTCTTTTCCTCGAGTCATGGCCTCAAGGGAGTTTTGCTTATGGCTTCCTTTTCCAAGCTATCAATGATTTTTCTCAATTCCTCATTTACACCTTTTACAGCCTCATATTTTTCCGTTGCAGTTTTTGTTTCTTCTTCAAACTTTTGCATTCTAATTTTAAGCTCATCAATGACATTTTTCAGATTCCCATTTTCACATCTTAATCCATTCAAAACAATTTTACATTCTTCTGTTTTAGCAATCGAATTTTTCAATTCAGAGTTTTTAGTTTCTAAGCATGCAATCCTATCAGCCAGAGAAGTATCATTGACTAGAGAGTTTATTTTCTTTTTCAATTATCTAGAATTTCTGCATATCTCTTCCCAATCACTATGAGTGTAATGTTCGAATGGGGAAGTTATCTCATCATCATCTTGTTCTTCATTCTCTCTTCTGGCCATCAGACATAGCTTATCATCATTCTCACTATCAGATGAGCTCTCTTGGCTGTCTTCTTCTTCATCGCTTTAAGTGCTCACCATAGCTTTGGCCTTCTTATTTTTCCACTTGGGCTATTTTTCTTTCTGCCACTCAGGACAATCAACCTTCAAGTGTCCTGACTTCCTGTAATTATAGCAAACAACACTGTCAGTCTTTTTGATATTTTCAAACTTATATCTAGATTGTCTTCCACCAGAAGAGTACTTCCTTCTGAAGCTACCTTCCTTCTTTAAAAAATTCTTAAACTTTCGGGTTAGCATAGCGAACTCACCTAAGTCTTCTTCAGAACTAGAAGAACTGTGCTCGCTAGAAGATCCTTTATAGCTAGAACTTACTTTGAGCGCCAGAGGCTTTTTCTTCTTCTCAGTGTCTTAGACCCTCTTAAGATTCAGCTCATATGTCATCAGAGAGTCGATAAGTTCATCAACCGTGGTAGTCGTCAGGTTCCCGGACTCCATTACTGTGGCCTTGGTGTGCCAAATTGGAGTCAAGGATCTAAGTATCTTCCTGATCAATTCATACTCACTGTAGACTTTGCCTAGACTCTTCAAACTGTTAGTGAGCTGCATCAACCTAGCGTACATCTCAGAGATGGTTTCATTAGATCTCATCTTAAAAGCTTCATACTCAGACACTAGCATATTTGCTTTTGTTTTCCTTACCTGAGAAGTTCCCTCATATATTACCTGGAGGCGATCCCACATCTCCTTCGCTGTAGAGCAGGATGATACCCTAGAGAACTCGGTGGGATGTAAAGAGCATCGCATGATGTTCATTGCGCTCCAGTTGATGTTGGACCTTCAGATCTGTTCTCGAGTCCAGACATCTTCGTCTTCTGGAAGCTCGAAGGGACCTCGGCTGACCACCTTCCAGATCTCGTGGTCTTTGGCTCTTAAGAAAACCTGCATTCGATTCTTCTAATATGCATAATCAGTTCCATTAAAGAATGGAGGCTTGTTTACGGAATGACCCTCGGCTATATATCCTCTAGTATCCATTTTACTAGCTCTCTCCGGGATGTTAAGCCCTTAAGGAGAGTTAGGCTCTGATACCACGTGATAGGATAGGTGAAACAAGTGATCTAGAGGGGGGGGTGAATAGATCAACCCCAAATTGTACTCTTAAATAGCAAATAAATTACGGAATGAAATCTGCTGTGAAGAGAGCTACTAATTCAGTCTAAGAAGACCAACTAGAGTACCTGTAACAGAGAAATGATCAACCACATAGAATGCATGATAGAATTTGGATCAACAACCGAGCTAATAGATTCAACAACTCAGTCTGGTATGAGACGGAGGTTCGATTCAATAATCTCCTCACGCAAGAGGCAGCGTTCCGGATAGGCTTAACCTATCTTTCTGGCTACTTCTTTGATATACCACTCAGTTATCGCATAACGTGAAGATGGGTAATCACACTAAGAGAAAGCAAGCAATCACACACGAGGCAAAGCGATTTTTAAGGTGGTTCGATCTCAACCTTGAGATCTACGTCCACCCCTCACTCAATCGAGTGAGGCTTCCGCTGAAACACAACTTTAAAATTCCGTTGATTCCACAGCTTACAACCGCTGAGCTTCACAGCTTGCTGTCCGAGGTGGAGTTCCTCGCCGCTGCCTCACAGCTTTCAGAAGTTTAAGATGAAACAAAGAAAAAATAGCTAAAACAACGATAGAAACGAAAGAACAATATAGCTCAAAAGAGCAGTCGACTTTGGATTTGATCCAGAAGTCGAATCACCAAGAGATCCTAGAAGAACTCTCAGCTTCACTCCAACGCTTCTGACACGATTCTCTCTCAAGCTGCTTCCATTTCCGATACTTTGTTTTCTTTCTTCTTCTTCTCAGCTCTTTCTCATCTTAAGCTCTCTCCGCTTGAACTCTGCTCTTTTCTCACTTTTCTTTTCTTCTACTTCTCCTCTGTGCTTTCGATCCAGTACGCTCGATCTCCTTTTATCATGCCAGCATGAATCTTGTGGTCCCCACAAGATTCCATTCGGGCGTGTGGAGGGAACACTCTCGCCAAAAGAAGTTCTGGAGTGTGCTACTCGAAAGTCCACGTGTCAGATAGGAAGGTGAGGACTTTCCACGTGACAGATAATTCTGTTAGATTGTTTGCCTTGGATCACGTGCCATACACATTCACTTTCGACTCACGTGACAACACTTGGTCTTCAGTTGATCAGTTTCAATCAATAGCAGAATGTGTTACGAACTTGAGAGTTCTTCTTTTGATTGAAATCGAGTTGGCCTATTTATTTATGAGTTCTGTAGTCAAGGTGTTTAGCCAAATTTCAGACCCATGTTGAATGCTTCCACTTTGAAGTTCCTGTCAAAACAGATATGAAAATTCATTATCATCCTCATTATTATGTAGCTTATGAGATATCATGATATGTGCTAAGGGAATGCAAATGTAAGCATTTTCATGAGGATCAGACAAACACATGATAGAAAGCAAATGATGATGCAGATGCATCGATGCATGTTTTGACCTGTCTATTTAACATGGTGAGCAAATGTAATAGGATAGCAACTATAGCAACGACCTGTATACGATATAGGTTGACCTGATAACATGATAACAAGATATAAATGCACAAACATGTACAAATGCATCGATGCATAAACTAGGTGCACCGACCTATATATCAGACTTGTTGAACGCATGAAACAAAACACATCAATTGACTCGACCTGTATAGCAGACAGGTCGACCTGTCAGAACAACAGCTAGTACCGCAGGTACTGCTGCATCAATGCGCTAACTTGTTGCATCGACCTTACAGAGCATCGACCTGAATACATGAACTGTAGCATCGACCTGAATACACTAAATGCATGTGTATGCATCGACCTGCTTGACGTGAATGCATGGATGCATCGACCTATCTGCCTTCTCAACAATGGATGCATCGACCTGATAATGTAGACGCTAGCAACCTTTGTATCATAGCATCTACCTAACTGTCTAACACATGAATATGCATCGACCTGATGTTCTTCACAATAAAGAATGCATCGACCTGACGGAACATAACACTACATATGCATCGACCTAATGAAAGAATCAAGACTTATTCTCAGAAATGCAACTCAATCAAACATCATGAAAGTTTTGCCCACATCATAAATCATAGTATGACATCATCAAAACCAGGATTCCAACACCTCCCGGGGTCGGTTGACCTCGGGCGGCCGTGCCCGCCTACGCGCAGGCCTGCCCGGGGTCGGGCAACCCCGTAAGGGTCCCCCCGACCCCGGACGGGTCCGCCATCTCCCTGCTGGCCTATTTCTGCCCATTTCTTAAGTGAGAGAGGGGGGTGAACATTGCCTTAAAGTCACCATTGGCCAAGGAGGAAAAGTGGGGTGACCACACTCAAACCCCACAAAATCCCAGCTTCCCTTCACTTCACCCCGGGGAGGTTGGCCTCCTACTACTGTTTGCTTCACCCTGGGCAGGTCTTCGCATGTATTTCACCCCGGGGAGGTGGTCTCCACGGGTGTTGCTGCAGTCCCGGGCCGGTTTCTGTTGCTACTGCTGCTGCACCCCGGACGGGTGGCCGTGGACAGGCCAAGTGAGTTGTTGCTTCATCCCGGGGAGGTCTAGTCCCACCTCGGGCAAGTCTCCGCAGGCATTTCACCCCGGGGAGGTCTGGGCCACCCCGGGGAGGTCTCCACAGATATTGCTGCAGTCCCAAGCGGGTTTCTTCTACTGCTACTGCACCCCGGACGGGTCTGCTGCACCTGCTGGGCTTCTGTCCGCCTAGAGCACTCCACCCCAGGGAAGTCTTCTGCTGCATCTGTCCGCCCGGAGCACTCCGCCCCGAGGAAGTCTGCTGCACCCAGTCCGCTGTTGCACCTGCTGGGCTGCTGTTCACTTGGCTGGAGTAGACATATTGGGTTGTTGTTTCCATCCTGATGGAACTCCAACCCGGACAGGTGGTTCACCCCGGGGAGGTTGGCCACCCCGGGCAGGTTACTTCACCCGGACAGTCCCTGCTACAGGTTCACCCCGGGGAGGTCCCGCTGCGGTGGGGCAATCCCCGCTACTGTTGCTGATAGATCTCCACCTCGGGTAGGTGGCTGGGTGTTACACCCCGGAGAGGTCTAGAGTGCAGTCCACCCTGGACAGTTCTGATCACCCCTTTCTATAGTGGTGAGCTTTAAGCAATAATTCACCTTACATGTAGGTAGGCAAAAATTATTGCCAACATCTATAAAAAGATTGCATATATTGTGTACATTCACTGTAATCAAACAATGATGCAGCCAAGTCCTGCATCCCATTTTGGATCCCTCTTGGAGTATAAGGTTGTTGGCTTGATTGGAATCTAGAATTAGCATAAGAAGCAGAACCTTGAGGATGAGAAGAGGATGTTGACCCATAACTGCTACTGGCTAGAACTGGATAGTCTGGATGGAATTGGAATTTTGGCTGATGGCCCCACCCATACATGCCTGCTTCGTGTTGGCCACTTTTTTAACTTGATGGATGTCTATATTGTCTTTGTGAATCCTCCTTCAATATGACTATATCCTCTGCCCGTGTCAGTGTGGAAGGAGGAAGGAGGTGCAGACATGCCACCACCAGTAGTAGCACCTGCAGCTGCACTAGGATCATTACTTGGTGCATCATCATCATCATCGTCATCATGAGAACTATAAGAAACCAATCGTCTTTTAGACTTTGGGGATGTTTTTTTTTTTGGCGTAACTTTTTCCTTTATATTTGAAAGCAATCCTTTCCCCCTTGGCGTGTGTCTTACATAAACTTACTTCAATTGCTCAATTGTCGGGTACTCTCGAGCAGCAACACTAGTCCTCTCAGTCATCTCATATATTGATGGGTTTCTTCTTAAGGATGTAGGTGGCTTGACCATTCTAGGAGTGACTGGCCCGCTATCTGATTTTGAGTATCTATCTGGCTCAATCTCAGGTTGCTGCTCAGTGTCGTGAACAAATAAAGTTGGGTCCTCTCTCTAGTGCGTATGAGTCACTCTTGGCCTCTTGGTTGATCCTTTGAATTCTGGATTCATTGGCTCATCTTCATCCAATATACAGAGTGCCCATGTTCTGTCATGATCATAAAAAATGGGCTCATCAACTTGCGCTCGTAGCTCAACCCAAGACTGTAAGGGATTGTTATCATCAAATAATGCGTTCACATCAATTTCTGGAGTTGTATCCTCTGCGACGCGTTTGTTCCTCAACTATTGTCTCAGCTTCATGTTCTTTATTCTTAACCTCATGTTGTAGTGGCAGTAAATTAATTTTTCTAGCCGTTCAGCCTTTAGCCGATTGCCAATCTGAGTGTATAAGGTTAAACGTGCTCCAATTCCTTTCACATTGACTTGCTGATGTTGTTTGACTCAGCACCCTAATTGCAATGTAAGCCAATGTATTACTGCCCAAATCCCTATTGTTCACCATTATCCACCAGTCAACTGTTCCACCAACCATAAACAAATAAATAAAGATCAAATTTTCATGATGTACTAATATATATTGACTCAATTTAAGCACAAACATTTACTATACCTGGGTTCACTCTTCCCACAACGTATTGCAATTGTGAGTCAGAATACGTCCCAATCCTCAATCTATAACTGTCCATCTATAAGGATAAAGTAACAATTAACATAAGTAATTAAATAAATTTTCCTCTTATTGATAAAATCAATAAAGGCTAACCTGTAGCTCGGTCTGAAGTCTCTTTTCTTGGTGTCCTCGATAAACGACCAATCACTTTAAAGATGCTTTGAAACACCTCGTCATCAACGTTCGCATTGACATTATACATAAATCGAGGATTAAAGAAATAACCTGTATTTGTGTATAATTAACTAAATGTAAGATGTAAATTAACCTAAAAAATAATTAACTTTATATCAATGCAATTAATCACTCACCAACTGCATGCAATTCATAGTGTAATGTGTTGTTCCATCTATTGTCAACAATTTTCCACCACTTTGCATACTCTTTGGGAAGGGATTTCTGCAACTCTAATTTGGCACGGTCCATGGCCTTGTATAAATATCCCATGTCATTCTTCTCATCGCCATCCACCGTTCTTAGGACCTTCACAAGAGGTGTGACAACTTTCATGTAACGTGATACCGTGTTCCAAACTTTGTTGTCTTCCACGATGTGGCACACTTCCAAATAATGCATCTGAGCATCAACATTGGATTTGTCTATATTATACCGCATGGAATTGTGGTACATGAAAGACTTGAGCTCATTCTTATACCTGTGCAAGGACTCCAAAGAAATGAAATTCGATGCGAATCTTGTTGGCCCTGCACGGATGACATCTCGACCCCTACTTGCATGCTCTCTGAACATGTTCAAGATCCTAGGATGGCCATAAATGTACTGAGTGATTTTCTATGCCCTCTCAATTGCCTTCTTCACATTTGTTTCCTTCCCAATGTCTTCAAGTATCAAGTCTAGACAATATGCTGCACATGGGAGCCAATATAAATGTCTGCGCTTCTGCATCATTTTTTTCCTTGCAGTCTTATAACTGGCTTCATTATCGGTGACTACTTGGACAACATGTTCCTCTCCAATTTGTTCTGCCGTGCCATCCATCAAATGAAACAAATAATTTGCATTCTTTCCATAATTTGATGCATCTACTGATTTAACAAATATTGTACCTTTGATGTAATAAACCAAAAAGTTGATCATGGACTCTTCGGGATATTGGTCCAGCCATTAAACATAATGGTACATCCTCTCTCCATCTAGATATGCTTGAAGCTTTCATAGAGCTCCTCAACCTCTCCCTCAAGGCCACGCCCGTATATGTCTCGACGTGATGGGGTCTTTAAGATAGGGCCAACATCAGCTATGACATCAAGCATTGACGGGAAATATTCTGATTCAGCTGCATGTGTATGTACACCTGCATGGAAAAATCATTTACAAATACTTTTAAATGCATGCTCTGCAACTTCAGCTATTTTTTTGACTCCTCTCAATACTTGTTTGATTTTTCATTGTGTAGCACTTTGTCTTCTGTGCAGATAGCTATCCATAGGGTCTACTCTTTGCAGGGCTACACCAGTGTCAAGACGTCGTCCTACGCCAACTGTACTGGAGTAGGGCCCTGAACCTATCGGTATTTTTTCCTTCCTTCGAGCCACTTGTTCACGCTCTATTGCTTCAGTCGACTCTGAATCTGAATCCTCAGTGCATTCCTCCTCCTCATCATCATCCCTCCTTCCCCTTCTGCTTACTCTGTCTGAAATCTCTTCAACAATTTTAGCCTGATCTTCAGTCCTTCATTGCATCCTGTCTTTTTTGCCCAGAAGGCACTAGCGCATTTCCTCTGCCACCTGTCTGGGACATCTGTCGTATTTCTTGACCGCTTCTCTTATCTCTGCCAAATGTTACTTTTCTCTAGTAATCCCACCATGTATCTTCTTACCACAATAATTACATTTGACTTTTCTTCTTCCAGCATCAATTAACGTTAGGTGGCCCACCTGGATCGTCCTGTCCTTGATGTTCCTGACTTTGTTCACGTATAACCATGATGTTGTATTAAGACAGTCAAAGACAAATGGTTTTAAGTACAATGAAAAAATGCAATGAAGCATAATTGACCTTCAAATTACGTTGAATTGCAATTATTAGACGAAAGCCCCAATTTTTACATTTGGGGATTTTGCCTAATTATCTTTCATTAAATACAATTAACAGTATGTCCACACCCTAAAGTATTCAATGAAGCTTAATTAAGTTTCAATTGACGTTAGTATTATCTAATTAGACAAAAGTCCTAAATTTAAATCACTAATTACACTCTAATTTGTGGATTTACCCTAACGCTGAATTGAGGCAATTAGACGAAATACCCAATTTTTAACCACTAATTAGGGTCACATTTGGGGATTTTGCCTAATTACCTTTCATTAAATACAATTAACAGTATGCTCTCACCCTAAAGTATTCAATGAAGCTTAATTAAGCTTCAATTGACGCTAAAATTATCTAATTAGACAAAAACTTCAAATTTAAATCACTAATTACATCCTAATTTGGGGATTTACCTTAATTACCCGACGTGTAATACAATTAACAGTATGCTCCTGCCCTAAAGTATTCAATAAAGCTTTATTAAGTTTCAATTGACTCTAAATTTACCTAATTAGACAAAAGTCCAAAATTTAAATCACTAATTACACCCTAATTTAAGTATTTATCATAATTATCCGACGTGTAATACAATTAACAACATGCTCCCACTCAAACATTCAATAAAGCTTAATTAAGTTTCAATTGACGCCAAACTTACCTAATTAGACAAAAGTCTCAAATTTAAATCACTAATTACACCCTAA
This sequence comes from Amorphophallus konjac, assembly GCA_022559845.1. Lineage (NCBI taxonomy): Eukaryota > Viridiplantae > Streptophyta > Magnoliopsida > Alismatales > Araceae > Amorphophallus > Amorphophallus konjac. The sequence continues at coordinate 251,524,655 of CM040118.1, read as the reverse complement.
TTTGGGGGTTTACCATAATTACCCGGCATGTAATACAATTAACAATCTGTTCTCATCCTAAAGCATTCAATGAAGCTTAATTAAGTTTCAATTGATGCTAAACTTTCTTAATTAGACAAAAGTCCCAAATTTAAATCACTATTTACATCCTAATTAGGGGATTTACTATAATTTACGTATAAAAACTAATAGAATCTAACATAACCTTACCTACAACAAGAAAACTACCAATGAAAGAAAAAAATACAAAAACTTATATTCTCCCAAGCTCTAAACAGCAACAACGGCGGCGGCGGTAGCTACGCACTTTAAACAACAACGATGGCGGCGACGACGGCGGCGAAAGTCCCTCCCAAGCTCCCCCCTAAGCTCCTCCACCTCCCCTGGCAGTAGCACCCCTCAGATCTGAGATCTGAGGGGTTGGGCGGAACTGAACTCCCCTCTTAAGGGGAGTTCGCGTCCGGTATCGCCCGGTTTTGGGCGGTATTGGGCCGAAACACCCGAAGCTGGGAGAAACTGATTTCGGTTTCGCCCAAAACCATAAAAAAATTATATTTTTTAAGTTTCGGACCTACTACAGTGAACATGTCCGGTTTCATAATGGTTCAGTCTGAAACCGATACGTTCGAAACGTATCGGTTTCGGCCGATACTGCCAACCATGCGTTCAGCTCCACACGGGAATCCTTACCTATTTGACACGGCAATTGGACGCCATTGCGGCGCATCGCTTTGGGGTATGCCCTAGCTGATCCTTGCTCACTTATCATTCCATCCGGGTTCCGATGTAACTCGTCGCTTCCGGGAGACGCTTTAATATTATTTAAATCAGAATTCATGTTGTTGATGTGATAAATTTTTAATCCTAGCTGTCAACCTAACACAAATCATCCTCCTTTCTCATCCGGGCTTGAGAACAGCCATGGCGGAGTTAAACCAGATTGCACCAGCCGGGAGTTGAACCTGGGTCTGTTCCGTGGCAGGTTACCATTCTACCATTAGACCATTAGTGCCTGCTAGATGAAAAGAATCCAGCAACCTAATTCTGAACCTTTTCCCATCTTGTAGTTGTGGAGCAGGGAAGCTCAATTCCACATTTGAACAAATAAAATTCTAAATTACGTAAGATTGTAGGGGCTTAAAAGTAAAAATCCCAATTGAGAAAGGCTTTCTCAGGAAAATGATCAGCTGCTGAAGGGGCTTCTTTTTTAATTCTCAGGCAATTCCCTATCTTGTTTAACTCGGGGGTTGAGAATCAAATACTGCTAGATGAAAGTATATTGCATTTCCTATATTTTTCCGGCTCAAGAGATTGTTAGACTATTCTTGGTTCTTTTGGTTTGTCTTGTTCCATGCTGCTACGACACTGTCACTTGCTTTTCATTTTTGAAGTCCATGAGATTACACTGGAGACCTTTTTCAGTACTATCAGTTAATGATGATCCGAGGACCAAGCATGAAATGGTAATGTCATTGTGGGACAATGTAAACATTTTGATGATGAAGTTACTGATGATAGCAGGCTAACTCTATCTCCTGGTGTCTTATGTTAATAACAGGGCTTTAAGAATTAAGATTTCTTATATTGCGAGAGCCTTAGCTTAATGTGAGAAATTCATTTCACCTTCCAAACAAAGCAAGAAACTCATATAACTGATCTTTGCTTTTCTCTGCACATGTTTGCTCCTGCAATGTGAACATGAACCTGAGAAGATAAATAAATAATCAAACAAGGCATTTTTTATTTGCTTGTTTATCCAAGCAATTTTGCAATGATCTTTTCCTCTGTCCTGTGATTGTTTTGCTCTACAGATTGCTATTTCTGTATTTGATGACATTAGATCTTTAGTTTCTGTTTGAGTGATCTATTGTGTTACCTTTTTCAGCACTTGAGAAACTTTTAGAATGCCGTGCTGGAAAGTATGCTACTGGAGATGACATTTTACTGGTGTGTAATCTGAGCTTTTTTATTTACTTTAGTCATTTCCCGTGTCAGATCCCTGTTTCTTCTGTTTATTCTGACAAAATTTCATGTGCGAACAACAAGGCTGTAATTTGGAGGTTACTTGAAATTGCATGCCCTCGGTGGAAGGTGGACTTTTTTAATTACTAATTGCTAGTCCCTTTGATGAATTTTGTGAATCCCTGATGGCTTATTTCTAGTAAAATCCTTTCTAAAAGCTTCCATAGGCTTATTCCAACTGTCACAGTTTTTAAAACCTCAATAAATAATACTTGCATCAAGGTGTATTCCACTATTATTCTGATTAGTTAAATTTTTGTTGCTTTACTATTGAACCATTTTTGGCTCAAGGCTTTTCTCTCTGTTAATAGTCATGTGCATCGACTATCAAGTCCCCATCCCCTCTCTGGACTCATCAGTCCATTAATGAACTGAATTGATCCATGAACTCTGCTAAGTTAATATATTTGGTATTTCTTCCCTGTTTGGCACCATTCAATGCTACAATTGTAAACCATATAAACTACTGATTTTTAAGAGAGCTGCTTATAGAGAGGGATCAGCTGAAAGTTGGTCTAAATTGGTTGTTGTCATATACAGGCTGATGTCTTTCTGGCTCCACAAATTTATGCTGGAGCGACACGGTTCAAAATTGACATGGTAACTATATTCATACGGTTGAAATGTTCCATACTTGGTTGCCTATTTACACTTGCATGTTATGTTGTTTTATCTTGTTCTTGGTCATAAGTCAGTTTAATTTGTTTCTTGTTCAAGTTATCTTTTAAAAAAGGATTACCTTAGTTTGGAGTTTGGTGGGCACACTGGTTGCTTCAAATTTGCAATAAGTTTAGGTGGGGAAGCGATCGCTTCTGCATTAGACCATTATTCTCTTTAGGCATTCGGGTGGGGGGAGGGGGGAGGGAAAAAGTGGAGCACACTTTGCTTCTTTTCTTTTCGATCTGCTGTCAAGTATCGGATCTCATTTTGATGCACGAGTTTGGGACCATATTTGCCAAATTTTGCTTGGGAAATATAGGGAACAATTTAACATGGTTGTCTTGTTGAAGTATCCAACATCCTATGTAAATTTTGCCGAGAACCTTTGGGGTCTTGTCTTGAAGGTGCAAGCTTTCTTGAAACTACTTAGCTTGAATGGTCTCTAGTCAATGAAAAAAAACCTACTTACTGCAAAATTTTGAATACTTTAGAAGCTCCTATAAGCTCCTGCCTAACATAATCTCATGGAGTGATGGATTTAAGTTCATCATGATAACGTGTGTACTTACATTAGGATATTCATGTCAAAATTTTTGCAGACAAATTATCCTATTCTAGCTGGACTCATGGATGCATACAATGAGATACCGGCATTCCAGTCTGCTCGACCTGAGATGCAACCAGATTTCCCCTCCACATCTTGAGAGGAGGAGGGGGGTAAACGGTTCTGAGTAGCTAGCTTTGATGAACAAATAAACGGAAGGTAACTCCCCGTTGTACCTGATTCGTCGTTGTCTGTCGGAGCATACTCGGGGGAAGAAGTATTTCATTCACCGGCCTCAGGGAACATCGTCGTTCTCCCAGGTTTCTCCACAGGCGGAAACATCCAATGACGAGGGGCTGCTAGTGACTCCGACTTAACTTGCTAGCTGTTTGCTTGCTTATTATATATATATATATATATATATATATATATATATATATATATATATATATATATAAGGTCGACGGGTGATAAAAGGAAAACTCAAAAAGAATTAAAAAAAATAAGAAATAAATGTTGTTGTTATTATTATTAACATTATTATTTTTCAACCCCAAGGGGCGGCTTGTTATCTGACCAATCTCCATGTCCGATTAATTAATGAAAAAAAAAACTCCACAAGATTGTGTATATATAATTCACCAAGAAAACTCGCTCCATTTACTTTTGACACCCTCCTAGTTAAGAAGATCAGACGGGTCAGGGCATAATAACTTGTTTGGTACACCCATGACCCACCCACCCATCTTAAAGAGCATTTTTGTTGTCTTTTGGGCACCTCTTTTTTATTTGGGAGATGATCATCTGCGCACTCGAAAGTATTTGACGAAATATGCCACTAAAAAAATAAAAAGAATATATATATATATATATATATCTTTGTTTAGCGTAGTGTAAATTGAAATAGCAGATGATCCTCCCTTCTTTTGTTAGCCTGCTTGCTGTGATGCGTTCAAACGTGCGTGATCTGTTGTTTCTACAAAGGGACCACGTAACTAATTTTTTGCATCTCTTTTGCAAGCTATTTTTTAGCTTGGGAGCTGTTTCTTTTGATGTCAAACGTTGTAACATGTGTTCAGATATTGTATTTGCATAACACAAGAAATATGGATAGATACATATATAATAATATTTTACGGTATTTTTAGTATATTACTCAAACCAAACCATCCTGTAGCTAGAGGAACAAGTTGCTCGCTCGCACGAAAGTTTGTTTAGATTCTTCCAAAGTCCGTTGAAATCCCATAGGCATATATAGCCGTGCTGAGTTCGAATTCCAATTGAAATTCTCTCTTTTCCCCCTCTTTTAGAATTATTGGTTTGCTACGGGGAGAGGGAAGGAAAGGTAACTTGTTTTGCTACAACAACAAAAAATAATAATAACAAATGTTGGGTCCAAAAAATACATGCTGCTACTCTGTGCTATTCTCAGCGGTGTTTGGGCCTCCGCTCTTGCTTGTGTTCTTCTTCAACTTATGATGTATGAGGAAAGGTGACTCTTTTTTTTAATTAAAAAAAACAATATCTTCTTAAAAATATATGGAGAGGTGGACACCAGTGATTGAGACACGTATCTATCCATATTATTATATGGCCCAACCCATGATCGGACAGCTCAAAATTTTTTTAAAAAATAAAGAATAGACGAAAAAAGTTTAAAAAGAAAAATACAGATGAATTGTCGCTTGGTGTGCAGCAAGACATTCTCGAGTTTTAATTGCCGCACCAAATCCGACGCGGGTAAGCTCACTTATCAGTCAGTGTGCGTATAATTGAATGGTCTAGTTGTTGTTCTCCACACGTAGTAATTGCTACACCGAGTGCAGTGTCGGAGGGGATATGATTTAGATGCGGTGTCATTTCGACAAAGTCACGTGGGACCACCCACCCCATTAAATGTGTTAATTGGTCCCCCCATTTTTTTGGGGGGTTAATTATCCCTATTCCTCTAGAATCTTTAAAAATAATCAGGTATATATACCTGATTATTTTTATATATACCTGATTATTTTTAAAGGTAGAACATAGAGTTTAGAGACTTAATAAAGATTTGATGAGTATACAAGTAAATTGGACAAAGGTAGGGAGAGAGGATTATTTATAAAGATTTTAAAGGAATAGGGATAATTTTCACAAGAAAATAGAGTTAATATCTTATGCCCTTGTTATTTTAAAATAACTGATAATTTAGCACTTTTAAATTAGGGTTTTTTTACAAATAAATCACCGTTAGAGATGAAATTTTAATTTTTTAGAAATATATTAACAGGTATATCACTGTTTTTGACAAAATTTTTAAATATGTCATCGTCGTAATTTTTCGTTATCTCCGATAAATTTAATCATGGTTACCCTTGATTAGACACGTGAAAAGATAATATTACTGTCGGTCAAAACTACCGTAAATAGGGAGTGGTGTTCCATTCGCTCCCCATCACTCACTCCCAACTCCATATCGCTCCCATCGCGAACGCCCGTTCTCCTAGAAACCTTAATCGACTACTGAGGCAGGTGTTGCCGACGAAGAAGAGCAATCGTGTGTCTAGCACTGGATGAACCCTCATGCTCCTTCACTATAGAAGAGTGGTCTGTTGCTCCTCTCATTCATGATCTACATCCCTAACCCTTTTTACCCCATCACCCGCTCACCCTTGTCCGACTTCCTAGGCAAACCCTAATCGGCTAGGGAAGATGGTATAGTCGACGAAGGAGGACCTGCGCGTGGCTCTTTAGTGTCTCATGCAAACCCTAATCGGCTATGGAAGGAGGTACAACTAACGAAGGAGAAGTAAACCCTAATCGGCACTGGGTGAAAAGAGGTAACCTTTTCCACCCTTCCCACACCTCATTTAAAATCAATAGTTGGGGTATAGGAGGGAAAATTTTGTGTTTGAAAGTCGTCGTATCCCATAAGGCCTTGGTAGCTGAGGGTGGAAGCTTGTGGGCCAAGTATGTTCTTTAATGTCCTTTGCAGATGTTGCTTGGTTTTTGTATGATGCGTCGTTCAATATTTAAATGCAGTGGGTGCAGATCGAAGGTGGGACTCACTATGGAGTGGGTCAACACTCTATCCTTTAGATTGTCTATATGTGGGATGCGGTGGGGCACACTCTAGAGGAGTTTCATTAAGAATGTGTGTAACGACCCAAGATCTGAGTACCACCGGAAAGTAACTGGAGCGACTCGAATCTTGACCTACCCACGAGCCACGGAGCTCGAAAAGGTTATATTAATGTTGTGAGAGTGCATCAAAATTTAAAATAAATGTAAGAAATTAATTATATGATTAATTAAATGACAGAAGTAAAATTTTTATTTAAATAATCATAATTTAGAGTCCGGTTCATAAAGTACAGTCAACTAGAAAATAAGCGTACACTGACATGGGACATACCTTAGCTCTGACAAGATGGCAACTAGAAACCGCCGCAAGCACCGCACCAAATCTCTGAATCACGAGGAGAAATGTCGCACTTAAAAAAGAAGGGGTGAGTCTCATTTCATTGGCTCAATAGGGGTCATGCGGATCCCTACCACAGCACAACGGCAATAAACAGCAGCAACAACGATAACAATAGCAGCAGGCGGTGGAACACAACACTCTAAGCTAGTCCTACACTGAACAGGGAAATCTCAACCTCCACTGTCAAAAAACTACTGAACTAGCCGGTGAAAAACCCACAGCTACACCATTGGAAACCCATGACACCTTTATTAGGAAGACCTCGACCATGATGTCGAAACCTGCAACTAAAGTCACTCGGTCAAGAAGCACTACCTCCACGCTCGGGAGAACCACAACCTCGCAGTCGGGAAAACACATGAACCACGGGTGACCGGAGTGTAAGGATTCCCCATGGCCGGGTTTGGATTGCACAGTGGAAACTAAAATCATATCCCAAACCCAGGTCCCCTGGAATCCAAGAACTTTGCCCTGATCGATGCAATCAAAATAACCAAACCACGGAATAAGGTTGCAGATCTTTACCTTGCGCGGAACGACACTGTCCGCAGTGCTCGATGTAGATTTTCTCAAATGTAGAGCCACACAGATGTCCGACCTCTAGAGTAGATCCACACCGATCCTCGCATAGTGACGATGATCGTCCATTCCTTTTCTCCACCCGAGCGCACTAACTACGGATTCACTCTTTTTGTAATGCCCCGCATTTTTCAGATCCTTGTTCGTGGGTCTCAGATCTGGTTTTTCGGAGTGTCCGACTCTGTTGTGTCCGAAATTTCGTTTCAGACATCTTTCGTGTTCAGATCGGCGTGATCCGGAGTTGTTTCGGAGGCCCAGAAGCCTTCCGCGGCTTTTCCTCATGTATTTTCCGATTCCCGGTGTGTGTTTCGGTAATTCCTTCGGAACCTCGTTGCGGGTGAACCGGGCCGTTCACCAGGGCGCGAGTGGTACTGTTGCGATCGGTGAGTTCCGAGGATCGCGAAAACGTGATTTTCTATTTTCTGGTATTTTTGGAGAATTTTCGGATTTTCTATATTAACCTCCTTTTCTCTCTCCCCATCTCTCATTTCTCTCTTCTCTCCCTCTCTCTTCTCACGCTCTCTCCTCTCTCCCTCTCTCTCCGGCGGCCGACGGGGTGGAGTGTGGGCGAGGCGGGGACGGCGCGGGCGAGGCACGGGCGAGGATGGATGAGGATCGAGGCGGTGGAGGCGTGGTGAAGCTCGGCCGTGGGTTCGTGGAACGGCGAGGCTTCAACGGCGTTTTCTTCGTGGACTGGCGTCCACGGCGCGTCGTTTCTTCGGTGGAGGTAGGGAGATGGACCCTCAACTCGCGTACTTCATTTCCCGCGAGTTTTGTAGGCCGTGGTGAGCCGAGCGGGCTAAACGGGGCGATTTGGGGAAAATACATGTTTTTGGGTGTGTGAGTCGGATCTCTCGTTTTACGGTGTTTTTGGCCGTTCCAGGGGTTTAGATGCATGCCTAGGGGCTTGGGGATGGTTTCCCCTTTTGTTTCCCCTTCACGTGGGGGTGGACGAGGCGTGGAATGGTTTTTCCCGCGGTTTCCACCGTTTTCGGGCTCGGACTGAGAACGCGCTATGCTCCAGTAGCGCGTTCTTGATGGTCGCGCTGCCCCGATGGGGCGCGTTCATCGGGGAAGATGAACAGTTTGGCGGTTCCTGTCGCGCTATATTGCCCCAGCGCGTTCAGGGTTGTCGCGCTATAGGATCATAGCGCGACCTGGTATGGTCGCGCTATGGACCTGTAGCGCGTTCTTGTTGAACGTGCTAGGTATGTATAGCGCGTTCTGACTGAACGCACTATGCACATGTAGCGCGTTCTTGGAGGTGACCAGCCGGGCTGCCCGGGGCGGGCGGTCTGCGGCTGATCGCGCTCCCCTTGGGCCGTGTGTGTCCCGGACACCCCGTGGAGTTCCGTGACCGTGTCTTTGGGCGTCCGGAGGTCCGTTTACTTTGATTTGTGTCCCCGTGAGTTTAAGGGTCTGGGTGACCTTCTAGCGTTCCGATTGTGTTGTGTTGGTCTCCGGTCGACCCGGTTGTGACCCAGTGGTCGATCTTTGGCCTCGTGAGTGTCCCGGACACCCCGTGGGTTTCGTTACTGTATTTTTGGGTGTCTGGAGGTACCGTGTTGCCTCGATAAGCATGCCCGTGGGCTTGGCGGGTCCGGGTGACCCCAGGTGTTCCGGGCTTCCGGGTTCTTGCTAGATCGAGTCACCGTGTATCGGTGTGAGTGCGGCGAGGTTTCCCCGCACGTCGTGGTTTCTCCGGGAGTTGGTTTTGAGTGGGCCATGTGTGTGGCCTTGGTCTGCGAGTCCAGCTGCCCAGCCTGGTGCTGGAGGGTTCTCACTTTTCCCAGGGTTGGGAAATCGGTGTGGCAGCTTGCGGGCTACCTTGGGAATCGTGCTTCTGTGGTTTCCGCGTAGGCCGTGCCTATGGCCTGTGAACCGCGAGTCCATGTCCTAACTTGGGACTGGAGGTTTCCTGAGTTCCCAGGTGGGGGAATGGTCTCGGCGATTGCGATTCGCCTCATGAGTCATCGCATTGTGGTTTTGGACCTAGGGATTAGGCCAGATTGACGGCTCAGTGCTGTCGTGTGCAACGGTCTTGACCCCGAGTCTTGTGACTCAAAGGCCGTTGGGTTTCGTAGGTCTAGTGGACCATCTGTAGTCTGGTGGCGTCGTGCCACCTGTTACTCCATGTTACTCGCAATGGGTGCGTGCGTGGTTTTCTGTGTCCACGTTCTGTGACACGTCCACTAGTCGTAGCTTTCCCACGGCACGCGTGTGCTGGCTCGCCTGGGAGTGGCTGAGCGACGTACTCGAGAGAGGCGGTGAGTAGGCTGGTTACCGCAGGGCCCCCGCGTACTTCCGAGTCCGGGTTTAGGGGGAAATACCAGCTAGAGGATAGGCCTAGGGCGTATGGTCTGAGTGTGCACATGAGGTTGGGGGCGTCGGACGGCGCCGGCAGGCGCGACCCCAACTAGTCCTTGTTCTGTGGTACTGGTTACTGAGTGTGTCTGAGTCTCACGCCTGGGGCGTCGTAGCTAGACACTTGTGATGCGGTGTAAGACGTCAGGGGACGCATCCGGTCGTTCTTCTAGTGGGTGGTGCTCCTGTCACGTGACGTGAGGTGTTGTGTACCGGGTTCTGTTTCCGTCCGCGAGATGGGACTTCGTGAGTGGTTTCGGGAGTGTTCCCGGAGTCGAGGACTGGGGTTTCCGGTGAGTGTCACCGAGGGCCTTTCTCCAGACAGTGTTGTGTTCACGACGGTGAGGTCGTGACCGTGTTTCCTGACCGTGTGGTTTTGGCTTGGGCCCTTTTCGGAGGGCAGGCCTCCGCTACAGAGGTAGCGTGGCGTTTTCCTTGTAGCATGGCTAGGGCGGTTCGTGTCTGGCGGTCCCCGATTGTGGGATCGGGTGGTCAGGCGCGTGGCTTGGTTGTCCCCGGACGGGAGACTAGGTTGTGTTTTCTGGTACAGTAGGAGTAGCTGTAGAGCCGAGGTTTTGTCGGCCACCGTAGTTACTTTCCTGCTTTCGTGGTTACTTCTTTCCGTTGCCGTCTTGCTAGCGTAGCTTTCCTTCTGCCGTTGTTTCTCAGTTGGGGTTTCGCGGGATCCCTACTGGGCCAGTGACAGGAGGCTCACCCGTGCGTTTCAGGTGCAGCGGTTCTGCCTCGGGGTTCGGGGGTGCTGTGCGGAGGTTCTTAGTTGCCAGCTTGCCGGGCCGAGTGTTCACTTGGCACGTGGTACGTTTTACTACTTTAGACTGTACTTTCTGTTGGACTGGACTCTGTTGTAGTTATTTATTTACTTCTGTTAATTGTTGAATTGTGCTGCTTTTGTTCCTATTCCTTTGTGTCTCCACACTCCTTTTTAGCCCTTCCGAGCCCTCCCGACTCGTGGGCGGCGGTGCGAGTCTCGAGTTATCGGGCCTTCCCAGTAATCGGATTCTCGGGCCGTCACACTTTTCCCTTGCCCTTTTCCCTTGAGAAAGAAGAGAGTGGAACGTGGGAGAGGGAGGGAGAGAGCTACACACGAGAGGGTGGGGAAGAAAGAAGAAAAATGGCGGCTGGACTTCTCTTCGTGGTTGTATTAGAAAACCCAAAGGATATATATAGGTGGATTAAGTCTTTTCAAAAGAGCCTCTAACCATATATATTGTGTATATATCCTTAGTATTATTGTGTATGTATATATAAAGCAATTCTAATCATTCTTTTCCCAAAAGAATTTGAGACTTTTAATATATACATTTGTACAATAATACCCCGTCACCTGAGAGCCTTTTGTGTGTGATCCTCTAGGTCCATAGTCACTCTGGTTTATGGCCCATTAACATCTAATTCCCAATTAGAAGTAAATTAAACTTATTATTATTCGCTTCTACAAGAGTCGAATAATAGTTTAATTTATTCTGAACCTATGATCACGTTGGGTCAAGCAAATCCGCGTGATCCCAGAGGACGTCGGGTTCAAACCACCCTGTCTGGTACCTGTTTGTCCACAGTTGCCGTATCGCTATAATCGCTCACTCCTTCTATGAGTCTGATTCGATCAAGAGTATGATAACTGTCAAACCCCATGATCGTGTCGTTCAACCATGACCTTCTAAAAGTATATGACGTCCGTTCCAAACGAACTCACACGACCTTGGCCAGAGATTTAGTGGAGCGTCAATGTCTTGACCCATTAACTGTCTGTTATATACCTGACAGTAAGAGATCCCCTCTTAACTATTGACGATCTTCACACGTATTTTGACATGGTCAATGACTTGGCATTTCATGACTTATGGTTAAAGTCACTTAACCAAGTATCAAATCATGTCAGTCCTCGTGTAAGATCCGATCAATGTCTGAGGTCAAAGGACCAACGATGGTACTGAGACAATTGGATCTTCAGTTGACATTAGGTATAATTAACCATCCGAAGATCCAATGGCGAATTAGTCTAGTGTACATCCTCCCAGGACATACACCTACACATATGTGTTGGTGCTCCGCACCAGTGACCATGAGGTTGTTCACCCACACATCATGTGTACTGATTTAATAGGTAATCAATGTCCCCGAGTGATTACCCTCCAACCAGGGATAATTTTTAAGGTATGTGTCCATGTAAAGCCAGTCTCATGATCGAGATCCCATCGTGAGTTGACTTTAAAATCACATATCCTAGGGACAACGTAAAGTAGTATATAATTACAAATTTACACTCAAATGTCACTTTATCAATGATGAATAAGATTGTACAACTATCGGGTGTACTCGATCCAAAATTGGCCTATAGGACACCCAACACTAACACAGAGAACCCATACGCTAGTACCGGTTGGATGCGTCGACTAACGTCTTACACCACGCCTACTGTCCCCTTGCCTATCCACCTCCCTCAAGGAGTGTGACAGAGGAACTGAGTCGGATGCATCCACTGACGTCTTATACCATACCACTTAACTCATGCCTGTCTGCCTCCCTCAAGGAATGTGGCAAAGAAACAAGGGTCTCAGCCTGTCCACCTCCTCTCTAGGAGTGTGGCAGAGACATGACAACTCTAGGACTAGATGGGGTTGTACTCCTCATTACGGGTCCGAAGTCACCAACCACGTGTCCACACACAGACGGACTGCTCCTCCGTCATAGCCCTACAGTCGATTTTCCCTTCAAACCCAGACTCAGGTCGCAGGAGAAGAGGGGTCCCATGGTAACCAGCCTACACCATCTCACAGGAAAGCTCTCAACCTCTTGGTCGGTAAGTGTTGCAATCAATAAGCTATTGCTCTCGGCCACACGGTTGGCGCATACAAGACACACAATAAGCTACACTAGCGGGCTACTACTCTGAAAGAACTCTAGTCGATGTTGTCACATGGAAACCATCAATTACTCACGCACACTAAGACTGTGGAATGATACGGCCCTACACCACTAAGCCACCTTAGGCCGGACAACAGAAACCAACAATTATCGGCTCACTAAAATCACGCGGGTACACCCTCCACGAAACCACATTAGCTACGAACACTTGAAAACATAGAAGTGAATTAACGGGGTGTCCAGGACTAACTGGACTGGGCGGCCACCCAACTGGCCGTCCACCAGGATTGGGCAAACACAGAGCTGGCAGTCCACCAGGATTGGCCGAACACAAAGCTGGCCGCCCACCACAAGTTGGCCGCCCTCCAGTGATGGGCGGTCAGCCTTCTGGCCCAAGGCTGGCCGCCCACCTAGGCACTGCCCCTGGGTGGCCAGAGGAGTGGCCACCCACCTGGCCACCTCCTGGCTGGGTAGCCAAATAAGTGGCCGCCTACCAGAGTTGGCCGGCCAGCTCTTTGGCCACCCATCAGAAGCACTGGCGGCCATCGATTTGTCTGCCTTCTATTGGGTTGTTCTGGACAGAACACCCCTCCGGGGTGTCGTTCCACTCCCCAATCACCTCCAGATGATGGGGAAACAACGGGGAGTTGCTCCCCTGGCATTCACACCACCAAAAAACCACATTTAAAGTACGAATCCGCACCCGCATCGATTGAAAACTGCCACTCGAACTCCGAGCATGTTTTTCCCCAAAACAAGAAATAAGCCTCCTCTCGGCCTTACCCCAGCACGAAATATGGGGAAACAGTAAATGAAGGTCTGAGATCTGTCTCTGGTGTGGACACCCGAGCAGTTGAGCGGCGCGACACGCCGAGCCACCGGTACCGCACACGGAGCACGACTCGAGCCACCTCAGCATCCATCTGGCTTGGAGACAGCCTGGAGACGCCGCCTTGAGCCTCCCCATTTTTCATATTTAATTAGACTTTATTTGTGTGTAAGGTGTGTTTATTTCATTTTATACGGTTTGCAATTATGAGTGTACGAGGGGCTTATTTGTAAAATGGGACCCCTGGGCCCCATGGGACCCCTAGGACCCCTCCCATTGGTCCATATCAGCCTTGTGGGGTTGGTCAACATCCAAGGTGGACATCTAGAAGCCTTGACTAGTCAATTGTCCACATGGGGGACAATTAGACTAATTTGTCAAGGTTGGCCACCAACCTTCCACCTACCCCCACCCCTAGTCAAGGGGGCGCCCCCCTCTCACCATCAAGGTTTTAATTTTTGAAAAATGTGAGTAGAACTAATTAGTTCTACTCCATTTTTATATTCCCACAAATCCTAGGTCCAAGGGTAGTTTATGTCTTTTGCCAATTCATACATATACCTTGTATTTTCATTTGATGAGAATTAATGCCATTTGAATTGAAAAAAAAGCTTGAAGCTCCAGCCTTGGTGCGCCCCCTTCTCCTCTCCCTCTCCCCCTTGAAGCTGTGAAGGCTTCCATTCTGAGGTGTGACGCCTCGTGTATCAGTTCCGACGATCGTCGCCGCCGCCACAAGCCGCCACAGCACCGCCATCGCCATCAACGGAGTTCTGCCCGCGCAGTACCACAGCAGCTTGTTCGAAATTCACAGGTCTTCCCCGAGCTCATTTGGCTACCAAATTTGTAGGAGTTGTTCCTGGGATATTCCTCTCCACCCACAAAAATCAGGCCAGCATTCAGATCACATTTGCTAATTTTTGATTTTCGTCCACTCTTTCATTTTGGTTCTGCCAGAATTCTGTCCAGGTTCACCACCGTCCTGAGTTTCATGTCTTAGATCCATATTTTGATTTCTGCTAGTTCGCCCAATTTTACTGGGGATTCCACCCATCCACCCCTTCATCCACAATTTCTCTCCATTTTTGATTCGTCCATCTCATATTTTCTAAAATTCGTTCTCAGACCCATCTACAGTTCTGTCCACATGTTCCCAGATCCGACCACCAGTCACCCCACAAATCCTAACAAATCGCATTCACCTCCAAATCAAATTATAAAAATAGTCCCAGTTCCGTGGTTTGATTCCCTACAACTCCTCAGAAGAACTCAAGAGCTGAATCGGAGGTTTACTAGGCGGTCAATGGTGGTTCTCAGACAAGTACCCTGCAGATCTGAGATTTCGGTTACTATACAACAGGGAATTGTAAATTCAATAAAGTTCTGATCTGACCAGATCCAGCAGATCTCTCTGGGTCTAAGTTGAAGCACTTGAAGAGAGCTCTCCAACGATAGCTCATGCGTCCCGATCTGACGTTGGGATTGATCGCAGCGGCCGTTTTCGCCGGAGCGCGCGCCGGAAGACAGCAACCAAAATCCGTGGACAGCTAGTTCATCAATTGGGAATCGGGGCCGATCGACCCCCGATCGGTGTTCCCGGCCGACCGCCGTCCGTGGAGGCGTGCCACCAGGGGTCCCCCATCACAGTGGGTCCCACCCCCGTAGATCCGGAGGACAGCGCCGTCCGTGGGCCCCACGGGCCCGTAGAAGCTGCCGTTCGGAAAGCACGAAAACGCGGAGTTCGGCACCGCCGGGCGACATCAAGATGCTGCCCGTCAACCCGAGTTGCGTGATTCCCGGACCCCACATGTGACCTTTTACCTCCCTGCGTGGAGTGGGTCGACTTAGTGTATTGCTGTAATAATTATTAACCGGGAGTCCGTGATTCGGTCGGGGTTATCTTCGCCACGCCGGGTGCGTGGAGGTAATGGTCCGAACCTCTTGGCGTTCATTTGCTTAGCTAGTATATGGTCTTTTGCCGCTGTCGAGAGCGTAGGTACTAGCCCGTGTGTCCATGTCACCGCTGTGAGAGTGAGAGTGACCCGTCCCGCGACTCGACCCGAGTCCGGAAGTTGAGTCGGACTACCCTTGACCTCCGCCGGTTCCTTAACCGCGCACGGTCCGCGCTTTCCCTCGCTTGGGACGACGAGTGAGCTTCCACTTCTGTTAACGACGTTTCGCCACTAGGAGCTCGTAGTGTCGGGCTTAGTGTCTCCCTGGTGTGTGTTGCTGGTCGCGTCTTCATCTAGAGTCCGAGGGTGGCACCTAATAGTGTCGTCTCCCGTGTCCGTCCCGCATCAGTCTCCCTACCTCTCACGAAGTTTTAGGGCTCTAAAAACTCTAGATCTCTGTGAAATCACCGAAATCCCCATGGTCGGCTCAAGAACTCCGTGAATGCTAGCAGCGTCGATGCACCACCATTCCTCGCTCCCGTCCTCATTGCTCGTTGCCCACGTCACCCGTTGCCTCATCCTCCCGGTCCTCTGTCGACTGCCTGGAGAATGGGGAGAGAGAGAGAGAGAGAGAGAGAGAGAGAGAGAGAGAGAGAGAGAGAAACGAGAGAGTGAGGAAGAGAATGAGAGAAGAGAGAGAGGTGGCGGTTTTATAGGTTTTGGTTTTGGGGTTTAAAAATATCAGAAAATAGAAAATCACCAAAAATTAACCCTACGATCATTGAAAAAGGTGTAACTCACCTGTTACGCAACGGTGACTAAAATAAATTATTATATCAGATTTAGGGATCGAAGATTCAATATTTAGAAAATTTGATTTTAATCAGAAACATGATCCGAAACTCGCAGAAACATTTTGAAACCTACAAATACCCGATCTTAAGACCCAAGATATTACAGTGTGTGCCAGGTATGTTTTTTGCAATGAGGCTCATAGTGTGGGCGTTTCTTTAAATGTGTGTCTTTTATGTTTATCATATGATATGTCTTATATGAATTAAGATGGGTGAAGAAGTAGTCGTCTACACTTTACTTGTCAAATATGGGGCTACTTGAAGAACGTCAAAGGAGATCCTAGCAGACTATGCCTGTAACGACCTAGGATCTGAGTACCGGAAAGGAATCGGTGTAACTCAAATCTTGGCCTGCCACTCACGAGCCACGGGGCTCGGAAGGGTTAGCTTAATATTGTAGAAATGCATTTGAATCTAAAATAAATACAAAATTTAAAGTGCAGAAATGAAATTTCATTTATTACAATTTAAATAGTTTATAGTCTAGAGTACAAAGTCTAAAAAGTACAGTCCAAAGAAAATAAAAGTACACAGCCTTGGGGCATATCCTGGCTCAAGCACGCTGGCAACTAATACTCTCCGGACGCCACACCAGATCACCGAGAGGAAACCCCACACCTGAAAAGAAAGGGGTGAGCCTCATCTCATTAGCTCAGTAGGGGTCCCACAGAACCTCACCACAAGTAACGACAATAACAACAGCAATAACGATAACAGTAACAACAATAACAACAATGGGTAACTGACGTAAAGGATACACAAATAACTAAGCTATCTGCAAACTGTTGTGCATGTGTGGTCCATGTGTGATTTTGATGATGTCCAACTATGATTCATTATTGTGCTTTTGATAATGATCCAACTATGATTTATTGTGTGGGTTGATAATTTTTATCATGCAGCTGTGTTATTTTCTGTCAGTTAAACAGAGTGTTTTATGTCTAGTCTAAAGGAATCAAGTGTTCAGGTTATTGATTGGAATAAATGAGTTCTTACCTTACGTTGTGCTTCATCGAACAAATTTATGATTAACCCTTCTCCAAGTGGTTATTAGGTCAAAAAAAAAGCCCAAAAATGTCAAGAAGTTCAATTCAAGGTATGTTGGACTTAGTGGATTAAATATACACTAATTTGGGTTCTATTGTGTGTTTTTTTCAGTGTTATATGTCAACAAGACCTTAGTCCAAGTCGACAGACATAAGACTCAAGTCGACAGATATGTCAATAGGTCGATAGACTTAGTATTTAAGTCGACAGATATGAGTCTAGGTCGACAGACTTAGTGTTTAAGTCAACATACATCAGCAAGAAGGCAAAAAGAATGCTAAAGAACTTGAGGAGTGGCAAGACACAAAGACATAGAACGAGAAGCTTAAGATGTCATTTCGTGTGTCAATAAACACTAAATGAAGATTGGCAGAGTGTGGAAGACAGTTGTTTACTTGCAACAAAAGAGTCGACAGAACAAGGTAATAATCAGTCGACCAAGTTCAAATTCAATCGACAGATGAGGGAAAGAGTCGACAGAGAAAGGCAATATCAGTCGACTAAGTTCCAATTCAGTCGACCGATGTGAAGAAGAGTCGACACAGCTAACAGAAGACCCAGGTGCAAACCAAGGTTGACAGACAAGCTTAAGTCGACAGATGTCTTCAGGGATGCTCAACTCGACTGAAAGGATGCTCGTGTGAGGAACCACTGAGTCGACCTACTAACCAACTAGGTCGACTGATATCGTCTGAGCTCGCAGCACTAAGACGATAGACCAAGGTTCACAGTAATGATAAGCTCAGTCAACAGACATGAAGTTCAAGTCGACAGATCTGACTGCTCAGTCGACCGACCATAGGCCAGCCGTACAAGCGGGCTTTTAAGCAGGTTACTACCAGTCACGTGATTTCTCTTTCCAATAATTGGCACACGCCTCCATGACACGTGGCTTGAGTTCTAGAAAGGTCCTAGGTTAGAATATTCTATTTTTATCATGGACCAATCAAAAAATAGCTCTGAAAAAGGGAATTATCTATATTTCTCTTCTATAAATATGGATCTATCGTTTGGGGAAGAAGCTGCTGCAGCCCTTAGTCATTAGAGATGCCCTGAGCATTTTCGAAGAGCACCTTGTTGACACCCGTTTTATGACCAATGAGTTGGGTCATCTCCTTATCAATTTTTATGATGTCCCAAGTTATTCACTGTTTATTGGGCCATTGTTGGTCAATTTTAGGCCTATTTTATGGGTTGTTCTCCCTGGATTGGGCCTAGCTCCAATTGATTTATCATCATTTTCAGCTTATTGGGCCTGGATAAGGGCTAATAAGGATTTTTATTGAGAATTAACTTGGAGATTTATCAGCCTTTATCTCTTTTGCCACGTCCTTTAGCCTAGCGGTCTATCGCACGACCGTATGGTGGACGTTGGCGGTCTTTTGCTAGACCGCTAGGAGGCAACAGAGAGTCCGGTTGGATTTCTTTGGTCTTATCTTTTCTGGACGAATGAGCCATGCGGTCTATCGCTAGACCGTTTCTTGAGTCTTGCGGTCTATCGCAAGACCGTTTGGGGAGACAGAGAGTCCTGCTCTGTTTGTTCTTTCTCGGCTTCGCCGTGGTCGAACTAGAGTCCTTGATTTGTTGTTTTCTCTCTAGATAGAGGCTCTCAGAAGCTTCTGTTTGTTTCTATGGACTCTTGGGGGTATTATCTTCGAGATTTATCTAGATTTAGGCCTATTTTCGTGTCATTATCTCTCCAACTCGAACCTAGGGTTTGGGGGTCTATAAATAGAACCATTGACTTCATGGCTTGAAGGAGAAGATTTCTGGAGCTTGCCATGAAGTGCTGCTACATTCTGGAGCAAGTCCTAACCAGGGAGAAGCTATTTCTATGTCCATAAGGCTTCAGGTCCAGGGAGTATCAAGTTCCATTAGTTGTCTTTGAGTCTTTTCCTCTTAGTTTTCTCTATTTTCCCTTGCATCATCATAGCATATTCCCTCTTCTTCTATCACGTTCTCTGCATTCCATTCACATTTTTAAACATCCTCCTACTCTTTTCCACGCCCCATAGGGGTTAAAAAATCACCAACCCCAGGTATTCACCCTTCCTTTTATGCATTTTAGTTTAGTTGCATTATAGATACTACACTAGTCCAAGGGCTTATTGAGTTATTTTTTCTTTGTGTCTACATTCTTCTGCAGGTTTACAGGACTCATTGCACGAGGCCCAACTCTTCTGGCTATCCAGGAGGGGTGGAGATTCAAAGTTCCACGTTGCTGTTCTAGGTGCCCTTGCGGTCTCGTGCAGGACCGTTTGCAGACTTCAGGCGGTCTATCATAGGGCCATTTGCCGTTGTCTAGCGGTCGTCTGGAAGACCGTTTTCCATCGCAGCACCTGGCCCGCGGGCGGGTGACTTCACTCGGCTCTTTCCAAGGTATATATTGTGGTCTTTCTACATTGTTTACCTTGGTGGCGATCACATCATTCCTTATTTGGGCATTGTTCATCATCTTGCTTATTTGCTCTTTTATTTTAGTTGCTCCACACCCACGGTGTGTATTGTTTTCATCATTCCTTTACTCCACGCCCACGCTGTGTGTTTTTATTTTCTTCTCTTAACTTTTGCAATATTAAGATGACATGTCCACATGCTTTAGTTTCATGTTGATTGCTTGAGTTAGTGCACCACTTGTTCACACCCATTTCATGTATATCCATATCTCACACCCACTTTACATCACATCACTCATACATACATCATCCATCACACACCACATAAGAAAAACTATCAACACCCCTAATTTTTTGGCGATCACGGTGGGACATCTAGTGCCAATCGTGTTGAGTTTCTGTCTGATCTGCTGTTCTTAGTTGTTCTTAGTTGCCCTTGTGTTTTCCTCAGTTTTCCCATTTATTCCCTATTGTTTTATGCTCTCTGGTTCCCTGGCGGTCTCCTCCCTGGCCGTTTCTGGCTTAAAAGCGGTCTAGCGATAGACCTTCTTATCTCTTAGCGGTCTCCTGGACGACCGTTTCTCCAGTTACAGGTATGCATCCCGAGGTTGCTGTTATTTCTGTAGTTTTTGACTGTGTTTATTATTCCTGGGTGCTGTCTGGTCTCCTCCTCTATTGTGACATATATATATATATCAGTGTTTGCATATTGTTTACTAGTTATTAGGCTAGATATTACATGCACTCCGGTGCACATAGGGTCATTCATCTCTCATATCATAGTTGCATTCTCACCTTGGTGTTTGATCCTCTCGCCTCCATATTCCTTGGGGTCGACTAGGTGACCACATCAGGGACCTCCATAAATCCCCGCGAGTCGTGGATTCCCACACGGACGCCGGGCCGGTTGTACCTTCACCACCCCGTGTCTAGGTTACATAAGTGAGGGAGAATTTACACTTAGAGTTAACCAAGTTTCCAAATATCCTTCCCATTAGGAACCTATTGTTGGAGAGAACATTTTAATTGAAATCATTAAGGTTCTCAAGGAAGAAACAAATAAAAGTTGTGCATCATTCTTAACTTGGTTGTCTTCGGGTGCCTATCATCCCTCTCTTATTTGCGTAAGTTTGGAGTCATCTTGTCTAGTTACTTATTTGTGGTTGTTTGTGTTGTTTGCTTTGTTTTAAGGTACCACATTGCATGTGGAGTTGCTTCCGATCCTTATATTCATCTCCTAGGGTCAATTCTTCCTTCACGTCTTATTCCAATCCTTTGTTCGAGTCCAACATGTCTTCCTATGATCTTCCCCGTTCCCATGAGGACTCTCTTCCCCAGGGTCTCTTAGAGGACCTGCCTAGGGTCATTCAATTTCAATCTGGAGAAGAGACTGCCCCTCCTCCATCCTCTATCTCTATGGAGGGTGCGCAACCCTCCCTCTCCTCCAATAATCCTACTAGTCACATCTTACAGATGATGGCCCAGTTGGATCCGGCCCAACTTCAGGCTCTTTATCAGACCTTGCAGGGGTCCGGTGTCCCATCTCCCATGATTGTACATGGTCTGTCCACTACCTCCATCTCTCAGTCTAGGGTTGATGGGTTCGGGGTTCCACCCATTCCAATTGATCTCACCCCGATTCAACCCAAGGTCCTTCGATTCCCCAATCTGGAGGCGGGCCAGTCCTCTGGCTCGGCCCATCAAGTTCTCGATAAAGGGAAGTCCGTTCTTCCCTCATCCACCCAGGCTGATTCTTATAGGACCATTCCATCAATGCCACAAGCTCTTGTCAACCCGGCCAATCTCGCTCATCCTCAGCAAGGGGCGGTCCATGTCCACTCCAATTTGGGTTATTCTTCAGCCCAATATCCGTCTTATGGCCGCCCCCCTCCTTCTGTCTATCCTTCAGCTCCTCGCCTTGAGCTCACTCTGCCTACTCCATCCTGGGAGTAGGAACTCCTTAACAAATGGGCCGCCATGCAACAACAACTCGACTTCCTCCAAAAGCGGGTTGGCCCACAATCTTTAGCAGATGTTCCGGTTCCCAGCTTCCATAACATCCGATTCCCTCCCCAATCCGAGCTCCCCACATACCGCAAGTATGACGGGAATAACAATCCCTTCATTCATGTGAGGGACTTTATGTATGAATCGGCGCAGTTTCAATATGATGATCGCCTTATGGCGTACTTATTCCGCCGATCATTAGATGGAGTTGCTCTGGAGTGGTTTTACGCTTTACCATTAGAAGATGCTGAAAGTTTCAAGGTTGTGAAGGAGAAATTTATTCATAGGTTCCAATGCATTAAATGTAATTTAGAAGTTTAGTTTAGAAGTCATACCGGTCGTTGGGCGTCACGGAAAACCTGGTCTCCGTACCTCCTGGCGTAGGCCCTCAGGTAGGCCTCATCGCTGCTAGCTCAGGCTCGTACTACCCGACCTCTCCGTGTCCAGTCCCGCATCTGGTCGATCGCCCGAGTCACCCAGTCGATCTCCCCGCTCAAGCCCTTCGAGGACCATCCGACCCGCTCGTCGTCGCATGCCGGGAACTCCACGTCCGGCTGGTGCACACTTCTGGTCCTCATGATCAGGCGATGGTGGAGTGGCTCGATGATGTTCATACAATGCAGCCATATCTCCCGTCCCACGTACGCCTGGGCCGCCTCTACCCAGGGCTGTCCCTCGTGACCCTCGTCACGGTACGGTGTCCAGTGCACCTGAAAAGGCATGCATTTAAGTCAGTGTCAGCATTTATAAGAGCATTTATAAACATTAAGAAGTTTTAGAGTTTAGAAGCTTACCAATGCATAGGGGAGGGAACATGTCCATGTCATTATGGATCGCCCGCGCTAAGCATCGCAGCGACCCCATGTCCCGAACCGCCATCCATCGCCTCGCGATGGGTACCCGATCCGGATGTACCTCCTTTCCCTGCCCTAGGCCAGGGAGGTACAGATAGCTCCATACATGTATTAGTCAAATGTCAGCATATAGCAATCATAATCATAAGCATAATCATAAGCATTTAGAGTCGAGCATTTTTACCTGAAGCAGAGGCGAGAAGCCGCCCAGCATCGCCTGCCGGTCGGTGGTGCTCAGCGAGTCGAAGAGGAACGCCAACGCAGCAACGCCCCACGCATACCCTCCAACTCTGTCCAGGTCCTGCAGCAGTCGGAGGAGCCTGCAGCTCACTCCATCCGCCCCTCGTCGTGAACAGTAGCTTCCCGAATAGTAGTATCAAGAAGCGACGAAGGATGATGTCCCCCTCTGGTCCCGGTCCAGCGGCTACTCTCTCTCAGGCTCTGTCCGTCAATCTCCCGAGATGCTCCTCCGGTAGCTCTCCTATGGCTATCGCCACTCCCCTCAGCCCCAGGCTCTCCTGCAAGGTCGCCCGTCCTAGCATCGACGAGTGGCACCCCGGTCTCAGCAGCTCTAGTCCGAGTAACTCCTACTCTAGCTCTCGGTAATCAGGTCCATCCTGTCACCGGTGCACCGTGTACTCTCAGTCCCGTGATCCTCGCTACGTCCTCGAGCGTCGGGATCATGTGTCCCCATGGGAACAGAAAGGCCCGGCTGATCGGATCCCATCTCTCGTGCAGCGCATATAGTAGAGCGGTGTCGATCCTCATCACTTCAATACTCAGCAGCTCGCCGAAGCCCATCACTGCCAATCTCTCTCTCTAGTAGTCCGGTAGTGCCAGGTATACTGCTCGGACTTACAGCCAAGAGATCCGGGTCCGCCTCTTTCCATGCATCCAGTTAAACAATCAGGGTCAGTCATTCATATAGTTCATAATTCATGCATTACATTGCATTTAGACAAAACACAAAGAAATCACTCTGGCTGCCAAACAGTCGTCCCTGGACCGTTTCTTGTTCACACGCGGTCGTGCCCTGGACCGCCTGGTTCCCTAGCGGTCACTGGAAGGACCGCTAGGTGCCCAGCACATGGGCGTTGTTTGCCTTGTTTCCCCAGGGTTTGGAAATGGCCTAAAGGCCGTTACATCGTGTTTAATGGGTCCCTAGACCCATTCCCATTCCATTTCCCACACATGCATGGTCTTGAAAAATTAAAAATAAGATTTTTTTGGGGTCTCGACTTACCTCCGACGACCGTCGCCCGGACAGTGCCGCCGGTATCTCCTCTGCCGTATGGGCCTCCTCTTCATTGTCAGTGGCCTCTCCAGGTCCTTCTTCCGCCGTAGGGACTTCGTCCATCGTCGGTTGGGCCGTCGGCCGTTCTTCCCCCTTCGGTGGGTTCACCGTCGTCGGAGGCTCTTCTTCCGCCTCTATCCGCCACTAAAAATGCCGGAGGGCCTTTCTCTTCACCATTTTGGGGATGGGGTGGGTGTAAAATTCATGGTGGTCGCCGGTGGGTCGTGTGGCCGGAGAGTGGGTTTGTGTGATGGAATGGATTGAGTGAATGGGGGAGTGAACACTGTTTCTATTTTTTTTGAATTCGCTCAGAGCCATGCGGTCTATCGCCAGACCGTTAGCCCACAATTAGCGGTCTTCCCTTAGACCGTTTTCTATCTGGGTACCCTCATTGAAGAATGTGAACCGCCCTTGCCTATGCGATCTATTTCTAGACCGTTAGGGATCTTCTTGCGGTCCTTAGATAGACTGTTTTATGGGTTGCATATTGATGGTTTGAAATGCTATATATGCTTTGTTCTTAGCTCTATGTTGGCTATAGTTTATATCTTATCGATGCCTCGTTTTATATGGAAACAATTGTTGGTGGCTAACCCCTCTTATTGTCAAAAGCATGGACACTTCATCATATCACATGCCGTCACATCTCGCCAGGCAGGTAAGTCAGGTAAGTATCTCGATCCCTAGTCCCTTAATAAATTACTATTTTGTATCTATGATATATTATCTCGAGAATCGGCTGGTCATTCATGTGTTCTAGGATCTGATGTTCCCCTCTAACAAAAACAATGATGATCTAGGTGCACATGGTTAATCGTTGGATAGGCCGTTAGGTTGGAAGAGTTGGGGGACGATAGTTCTATCTTGCACGTCGTGGTTGCAGATAGTATCTTGACCCTAATTTGTCCGGTCTAGCAATACTATTATTGAGTATTTCCCTATTTTTTTTATTTCTTTGCATTTGTTTTGATGATTTCCTTTATTTTAGCACATCATGCATCATACGCATCTTTGAGCATTCATGTGCCCTCATCTGTCTAAAAGTGTCTCAATAATGGTGGACAACTATGTATCCATGGTCTTCAGTAAGGAGAATCATTCCACTCTGAGTTGGAAGGTTTCCTTCGGTCTATTTGCTCGGTTTGGTTAGCTGAGGATTCTTGTCTGGAGTTTTAGTTGCTCGTCTCTCTACTTTTCATGTTTGCTCCGACCGCCTATCAGCTGTGCATTCCAGTGAGGAGGTTGGTCATGTTTCATTCTTCCTTTAGTTGTTAGTTCCTACAGACATGCGTCATTTGGTTTGCCGTTCCTTGTGATTGGTTCGAAGTTTTTTGGAAGATTCCTATCGCTCGTTGGTTGAGAACGAATGTTAGTTTACCTTAACGCCCGCTTTTCACTCCACTCCGCCTCATTTCCGCTTCACCTCCATGTTCCATGTCGCTTTCGCTTCACATTCGCTAGCTCCTCTGCAAAGAGGACGTTAAGGAGGGGCATCTGTTGACACCCATTTTATGACCAATGAGTTGGGTCATCTCCTTATCAATTTTTATGATGTCCTACGTTATTCGCCATTTATTGGGCCATTGTTGGTCAGTTTTAGGCCTATTTTATGGGTTGTTCTCCCTGGATTGGGCCTAGCTCCAATTGATTTCTCGTCATTTTCAGCTTATTGGGCCTGGATAAGGGCTAATAAGGATTTTTATTGAGGATTAACTTGGAGATTTATCAGCCTTTATCTCTTTTGCCACGTCCTTTAGCCTAGCGGTCTATCGCACGACCGTATGGTGGACGTTGGCGGTCTTTTGCTAGACCGCTAGGAGGCAACAGAGAGTCATGTTGGATTTCTTTGGTCTTATCTTTTCTGGACGAATGAGCCATGTGGTCTATCGGTAGACCGTTTCAACGGCCTTGCGGTCTATCGCAAGACCGTTTGGGGAGACAGAGAGTCCTGCTCTGTCTGTTCTTTCTCTGCTTCACCGTGGTCGAACTAGAGTCCTTGATTTGTTATTTTCTCTCTAGATAGAGGCTCTCAGAAGCTTCTATTTGTTTCTATGGACTCTTGGGGGTATTATCTTCAAGATTTATCTAGATTCAGGCCTATTTTCGTGTCATTATCTCTCCAACTCGAACCTAGGGTTTGGGGGTCTATAAATAGAACCCTTGACTTCATGACTTGAAGGAGGAGATTTCTGGAGCTTGCCATGAAGTGTTGCTGCGTTCTGGAGCAAGTCCTAACCAGGGAGAAGCTATTTCTACGTTCATAAGGCTTCTGGTCCAGGGAGTATCAGGTTCCATTCACGTTTTTAAACATCCTCCTACCCTTTTCCACGCCCCATAGGGGTTAAAAAATCACCAACCCCCAGGTATTCACCCTTCCTTTTATGCACTTTAGTTAGTTGCATTATAGATACTACACTAGTCCAAGGGCTTATTGGGTTATTTTTTCTTTGTGTCTACATTCTTGTGCAGGTTTACAGGACTCATTGCACGAGGCCCAACTCTTCTGGCCGGCCAGGAGGGGTGGAGATTCAAAGTTTCACGTTGCTGTTCTGGGTGCCCTTGTGGTCTCTTGCAGGACCGTTTGCAGACTTCAGGCGGTCTATTGTAGGGCCGTTTGCCGTTGTCTAGCGGTCGTCTGGAAGACCGTTTTCCATCGTTGACTTCACTCGGCTCTTACCAAGGTATATATTGTGGTCTTTCTACATTGTTTACCTTGGTGGCGATCACATCATTCCTTGTTTGGGTATTGTTCATCATCTTACTTATTTGCTCTTTTATTTTAGTTGCTCCACACCCACGGTGTGTGTTTTTTTTCATCATTCCTTTGCTCCACGCCCAGGGTGTGTGTTTTTATTTTCTTCTCTTAACTTTTGCAATATTAAGATGGCATGCCCACATGCTTCTGTTTCATGTTGATTGCTTGAGTTAGTGCACCACTTATTCACACCCATTTCACATATATCTATATCTCACACCCACTTTACATCACATCACTCATACACACATCATCCATCACACACCACATAAGAAAAACTATCAACACACTTGAGAAAGGGAAAAGAGAGGAGAGCAGCTTAGCAGCCGGCCTGTGCGATCGTAGTATTGAGAGGGAAAATCTGAAAGGAGTTTGAGCGAGTCTTCCTCCCCAAATCACTGTGCGGTCATTGAATAGAGAGGTGGAGCAATTTTTAGATCTATGTCCAGATCTACATTTTCAATTTCTAGATTTCAATCTGAAGCTAGAGTTGCATTTCTTTCTTTCGATTTGTAGTTTTCTTTTTGAAACTCTTTGTCTATTATCCGTGTGTAGCCGCTATGGTGTCAACATTTTTTTGGTACCCTATTTTACGGATCAGAGTGTGTTTTGACTACTGAGCAGCCGTGTGTGTGGTCGAGGAGCCTGTTCCTCGAGTCAAGCTGTGTGTCAGCATCTGTGCTTGTTTTGGGATTCGTCCCCATGTGTTGCTGTGGTTCAACAGCGTGTGTGTGTGTGGGGAGGGGGGTTCATCCCCGTTAAACTATTTATCAGCGTGTGTTGTAGACTTGTCCCCGTGTGTGTTGCTGCATTTGCATCGTAGGAAGCCTGACCGAGTTTTGGTGAGGGGTGGACGTAGGGAGCTTGGCTATGGTCCCGAACCACCTTAAAAATCACTGTGTCATTGTCTTAATGCTTGTGTGATTGTCCCTCTCTCCTATCTCCATTTACAGGTTCAAATTGACACTATCACACACACTGAATCTAATTAGATCACTACTGCACACATTTAATCTGCACACATAAATTGCCTAGTTGATTTTGTTTCATCAAGCCACACTAAGTTCTTAACCACGATCAATTTGATACTTAGTGAATCTAAGTTTCGTTTAACTGGTTCCAAGTGATTTGTTGAATCCGTTGTGTGCTAAAAGTTAGAGTATCATCTGGTTAATTTTTTAAAAAGGACGCAATCAATTCACCATCCCTCTTGATTGTGTTTGGACTATATGGGACCCAACAATTGGTATTAGAGTTTGGCTCTATTCTACCTAGATCCAACGATCTACAGAGGAGATCCTAGTGCAACAGCAGTCATGAGTTCTTCCTCCAAACAGTTTTCAATGAATTCTCCACCGATTTTTAATGGTTCTAATTATGGTCTTTGGTTAGGTAAAATGTGTAGGGTTATTAACTCTCATGATCCCAAGTTGTGAAAACTTGTTTCTCATGGCCCTCACGAATTACCTAAGGAACAATCCATATTGTTGCATCCCATAGTTCGTGCTTGGTTTCAATGATATCAAAACGATTGTGTTTGTATGTGTATGTGTTTCATTGAGCAACATGGTTTATATCTTGATTTGATAGGTTGAAAGATGGAGTTACACTTGATGTTTAAGGAACTAACGTTATATTTATGCTGGTTTGCAGGAATACAACTTCATGGCTCATACTTAGAATCTTAAGGAGTCCATCAATGAAAAAGGGAGTTAACTCTGTTCATGTTTGAAAGTCATATGAATGCTTTGTATTTAATGGTCTCATGCTTTGAATATTTTGATTTGCAGGATCAAAATCCATGATTTATGTTTGGAACTCAAAGGAGTGCATCAATGAAGATCTTATTGAAAAAGGGAGTTGACTAACTCACTGCATTGTGATGACTCTTCTATATTTCATGCATTCCATCAAATAACTTTTCACAATCTTGGTTGGGTATTTTCATGCGCTTTCCTCGTAAGATTTTTGAGCTTGAAATAACCTCAACCTTGTAACTTGAAATTTGATGGATGTGATCTTCTAAGTTGCTAATGACATGAATGTGGTTCATGCATTTTCTACTTGGAGCTTTTAAGCTTGTATTGTGCTTGAAATATTCGTACAAGACTTCATGAGATTTGGTTCAATATTGCTCATGCCTTGCATGAATGATTGGTATTTACTGATGTGTGAGATGCATGTGAAGATAATGTTCCTCGTGAAAATAAGGCTTCATGAATATTAATTTTTGTCAACAAGAATGCCATTTGAATGAATGTGGTTCTATGATATTATGTATGCTTTGCATTTGGCATGATTGTTAACACTTGTGTAATGAAGCATCTTGATGTTGAAGATTTGGTTGATTCAAGAATGTGATTGAATGGTTGAGCTTCCATGTTATTATATTTGATTGAATGATAGATTCATGCTTATCATTTTAAAACCTTGTCATTTGGTCAAATATATTTTTGCTAAGTGATTTGAGAAGCAAAACGCATGTTTGAATAGGTTCAATGATATATTTCATTGTGAACATGTTCATAGCGTTAATGCATAACTCATATATTTTGATTCTCAACTAATATCTTGGTTTATCATGTTTTTCAGGATGCAAAATCATTGTTGATCTTCATAGGATTATGGTAACATTTAATCAATTGTTTCCCTTTGGTTTGATGGAGGTTTTAGTTATTTTTTAAACTTAAACTGTCTTACAGTCTTCACCATTTTCAATCCAACCGTTGGATCTCCTCTCTAAAAATTTTATGTTGTAGCTCTGGGAGTCCTCTTTCCAACGCCTCCAGTCTCGCTTCGATCGGAGTTTGGAGCTAGGAGAATTAATTCCTGTCGTCGAAGCGCGCAGAGCTATTTTTTGTGTAATCTGCCTGAAAGGGTCACCCCTGGGGTCGACCCTTCAAGGGTCGACCCCAAGGGTCGACCCCTATAACACAGGGTATTTTTTTGTGTATTCCAGCAACCTGTTGCCCGAGGGTCGACCCCTTCCGGACGGGACTTACGAAAGTGTTTAAAACCCATTGAAAACCCTTTCAAACATTACCATACTACCCCCTATTAGTTTCTATTGTTATTAAAGTGTTTTTAACATGTATTAGGAGGGTTTTATGAGTCTTTTCCCCACTCTTTGAGTTGCTTATATAAGAGTTATGAATTTGGGAGTTGATCAACCCTAATGCTCATTTGTTCTTTCGTATAGGTGAAGAAAAGGGGGAAAATGTGGTGGAGCTCTTGCAATGAGGAGATCATCTACTTCCGTGAAGATCTGGAGATCGTGGAAGAAGAAGAAAAGGAGCGGATCGAAGAGAGGATCAAGAGGACGTAAGAATCGTCTTCATCTGGCTTCTCTCCAACTCGTGGTTCAAGGAATATCATCAACCGGCCTTGAAGATCAAAGGGGGACTTCTTCTATGTCTTCTATCAGTTCTTTGTGATATGTTCTATGATCTATATTTTGGGTTTGAGCATGCTTGAGTATTTGTGTTTATTTTCTGAACAATAGAGATACTCGTGTGTGTGACCGTTTGTGTATACGGTCGTGTTTGATCGCCTTCGTGCGATCGTGTTTGTGTTATTGTGCTGCGGTTGTTGCAGCGTGTGTGTGTGTGTGTGTGTTGTGATCCGGTCGTCGGATCGTGTGTGTGTTGTGATCCGGTCGTCAGATCGTGTGTGTGTTGTGATCTGGTCGTCGGATCGTGTGGGAGACGTCGTCTCCGTCTGTGTGTGTGTTGGGGCGTGTCCCCGTGTGTATGGGGGGATTCATCCCCGTGTGTGTTTGGAGCGTCGTCTCCGTGTTGGGGATTTATCCCCGAGTGAAGCCTCACCGGGTTTGGTGAGGGGTGGACGTAGGGAGCCCGTCGTGGTCCCGAACCACCTTAAAAATCTCAGTGTCCTATGGTTTGCATTGTGGTTTGCCTTGTTATGTTTAACAGCTTAATGTGTTTATCTTAATCGTGTGTGAACGGTGAGATTGAGAGAATTTAATCATCTTGCTTGAGTGAAATCTTCAATCTCGTCAAGGTTGTTAATTCCGCTGTGCGCTTGTCTATATTTTTAATCGGTCACAGTTTTTAGTAGTAGGATCTATTCACCCCCCCTCTAGATCCGTGTTCCTGCACTACGGGACCCAACAATTGGTATCAGAGCGAGGCTCTACTGTCCCTAGATCTCACGATCTAAAGAGTGATCCTAGTGCATTCTACAATCATGAACTTTTCTGTTGAGCACATGTCAATGAATTGCCTTCATATTCTTAATGGTTCTGATATTACTTCATGGATAGGTAAAATGTGTGGACTGATCAATTCAATTAATCCTAATCTTTGGAAGTTGATTTATGATGGTCCTCACATATTACCTCTAGATGAGACCAAATGGTCTAGTCAAGATAAATTGAAGAACCATGAAAATGTCATTGTCTTAAGTTTATTGAAAAGTGCCATTGATACTCATATGTTTCCATTTGTTTCATCTTGTAGAATGGCAAAGGAGCTTATGGATCAGTTGATCAAAGCTCAAGAGATGGAAGGATAAAATTGTCTCATGGCCGACAATGATGATAAACTCAATAAAGAAAATTATGATGAGGTAAATTCTGAATCCGAATAACTCTCTATTGAGGAATGGCTTATGCTACGGTGTATGATAAATGCAAGAAACTAAAATCTGAAAATAAAACCTTGAAAATGAAGATTAATGAGAATGGGCATGCTAATTCCTCCTGTGAGATCTGTAAAATCTTGGAGTCAAAAATTGAACATCTGCAAGAACAAAATGAATCTCTTGAATCAAAAGTTGAATCATTTTCAGAAGAGATTTCCTATTTGAATGAAGATGTTGAAATGGCTATAAAATATAATACATCTCTTCAAATTGAACATGAATATGATGAATTGCGGGAACAAAGTAAATTCTTGTTGTCTCAAATTTTCATGATTGAGAAATCTGAAGAAAGCTTAAGAAATAAATTAGCTTCTCTTTCTGATGATGAGAAGATGTTTGAGAAATTACTTGATTCTGAATTTGATAGCAAGAGCATCATGAATGAAAATGAAAAACTCAAAAAGGAGAAAGGTTCCATGTTGTTTCAGATTTCTCTACTTGAAACTAGGTTGAAAAGTTTTAATAAACTTGAAAAGCAAAATGCTTTGTTGAAATCTGAAAATGAACAAATGCTTACTAGGATTTCAAAACTTGTTGAAACTGAGAAAGTCCTTGAGAAATTTACTGAAAAACTACATTCCATGAATGTTGAAAACAAAGAAATCAAGGAAGAAAATGAAAGCTTCAAATCTGTGAATTGCTTGTTGAATGAGAAAGTTTATGCATGTGAAGAAAAAGTCACGAGTGCTGAATTGTATGTTTCTATTCTTGAAGAAGAAGCGCAAAACTTAAAAGATGATTTGTCTAGATTTGTGAAAGGGAAAGAAAATTTGGATAAAATGTTGGGTGTTAAGGTGAACTTTCAAAAAGAAGGTCTTGGATACACCCCGGTCAATAAAAAGTCTTTTGAATCCAAATTGAAAACTTCATTTGTTCATGCATCTGATATTCCGAGCACTTCTAAGGTACCACCTCCAATTGCACAAAATTTTTTTTCTGAAATGATTTTACGAAAAAGAAAAATGTCAAACCAACCATGTCAAATGGATTTCAAAAATCGAAGTCCAATGTTGAATGCTTCTATTGTGGTGTGTTTGGACATGTAATGGATGATTGTGTTGTTATGAAAGAGGATGACAAACTTGCATGTAAAAAGAAAAATGCCTCATACTTTTATTGTCACAAACTTGGCCATGTCATGGATGATTGCTTTGTGAAACAAAATAATGATTATCGTGCCATGAATGCTAAGTTTAACTTTCAAAGAAAATTTAGAAATGAACATGCTTCCAATGCTCAACGGTCTTCATCCTATAAGAGAAACTTATTCATAAACACTCATGCAAATAATGGAAAGTCATTCCGTAGACCCACATCTCCTTGTTGCTTTCATTATAGGAAGTACGGGCATGTTATGAAAGAGTGTTGATTTTTGAAAACAGAAAATTTACATACTTCTAGAATGCATGCTAGGTCTAATTTTGTTAAATCTAGACCTTTTGAAAATAGAAGATGGAATGGATTTGAAACTTCCTTTACTCCAAAAAGGAAGTCTTTTGCTAAAACTGCTTCTCCTCAATGCCTTTATTGTGGAAACCGTGGATATTGAGAATTGTAGGATCATGAAGAATGATGATGTTGTAACAATGAAAAGGAAGAAAGCATTTGGTGGCAATGCTACCAACCTCCAGGGACCCAAAAAGGCTTGGGTGCCCAAATCTGTTGAATGAATTATTTTGGATACAAGTGTGCCTTGAGGTAAATAAAGAATAAAAGGGGTTCCAGTAAAATGGAACAAGACACACTCATATGGTAAAACCCCAACTTTGCTCCTTCATTGTCAAACTTGGTGGCCTTGATATTTTGGAATGAGATTTTGGTATGTTCTCTTGTTATGCTCTAAACTCTTCACAAGCCACATATGTCTTCAATGGATGAATATTTGGTATATCAAATAGTGGTTAGAGAATGTTGGACTACGTTCAACTGGATATTTCCACTAAGCGTGATGGTGGTCTTCGGACCTGTGTTCTCCGTCTAGTACCAAAATTCAGAAATTGAATTATTTGACTTATAAGGAACCATGTGTTTTGAAGGAAATCAATTTACCTTGAAATTCTGAAATACCATGTGCGTTCAAATTGATTCCGAAATTCATTCTTGCTTCTAGAAGGCAAAATTTCTGATATGCAGAATTGTTTCTTTGACAGATATTATTTCTGAACTTGATCTGTTGTTCTTGTATTCTGCTATGATGAACATGTCTCATTGGTTGAATGAATCTGAAAATTTTGAGGAATAAGCATGATGTCTTTGCCTACTGAATACTTTTCTTTATGAAATACATGAGCATCTGAGTGAAATTGAGTATCTGGTATATCAAATGGTGTGTAGTGGAAAGGTGGATTATGTCCACCTAGAAGCTCTCACTATGTGTGAGTTGGGTTTTAAAACCTTCACCTCCACCTCGTACCAGAACCTATAAAATCTGTTTGGTCTGTGGATGACACTCTAAGCTCTTGAAATATTATTAAAAATCTGTTTTTGAATATTTCTGAAAATAATTTGGGTTCACTACTTGATTTTGATCATTTGTGTACCCTTGTTCAAAAAGGGCAAGTCTTAGAAAATGGTTGATGCTCATCAATTGAATATGTATGTCTCCTTGTGTATTCTGTCATGATGTTCTAAAATAAAAATAAAATAAAAAATTTGCATCCTGCATTGCATTCTCATACTTTTATAAGTTACATGCATTAGAAACTTGATAAGGTGCATTTAGATCATTTATATGAAAAGCTGAAAACTTGCATCTTGCACCCATATTGAATTTTGCAATGCATTTAGAACTTTTAAACAAAAATCTGACATTCTGCATTGCATTGGCATCTTTGCATATCATTCATATACTATGCATATAAAATGACAAAAAGATGCACATTGCATATTCATGCATATAGAGCATATGCATATATTTCATGATAATCACATATCTTGACTCGTGAATGATTGTATGTATGTTTCATGAATCCTTGCATGCTTGTAAGTATTTACCCTATGAAACCATTTCTTGATCTTTCTAAGACCTCACCTCCTTGATAAATAACAATACAGTGATTTTATTCATATGTGATCCATTTCATATATTAAGGGGGAGAATTTGATTCCGACCGTGCATACATTTAGGGGAGTCATAGCTATGTCTTGTCGAATTCATTTTATACATGCAAAATAAAAATTTACCCCCACACTCTTGCACATAATGAATTCAATGTATTTCATTGATAAGGATTTAAGAAATTCTTTCCAACACTCTAAAGGGAACTTGAATCTCTACATGGACATTAAAGAGTAATCGTGAGGAAAAAGCTGCCTATCCCACAAAAATTCAATAAGTGGAATGTGGATCCGAGTAACCGGGAATCCCCCTTGAAACAAAGGAGGAAACTCATGTCAAAAGGAGAAACAAAAATCAATATGTGTGACGAATCCAAGTAGCCGGGAATCCCCATTGCGACACATGAGGAAACTCGCGCCGAAAGGTGAAGTCTTTTAAAAGAAACTAAATCGGGGTTGTGCGAAGCTACCGAAAGTCGAGAATCTAAAGTGAAAGTGTAGAGAGGAGATTATCTTCTAGTGTTCTTTAGAAAATCTGGAAATCCATATGCTTTGAAGCTCATGAGTCATTGCCTCACATTTCACATGGGTATTTTTGTGATGTATGTCTTTTATGAATTTACCTACACTCATGGTTTATGTAGTACTCCTAGTTGTGTATGCATAAATCTCTTAGTTATGCTTCATACCTTACATTCTTGAATTTGAATCACATGCTCTTTTCTTAACCCGTGCCTCATTTAGGGGGAGTTACTATATGTAATATTTGTGTGCATGACGATTGTGCTTGTGTGCTTGCATGTTCATGCATTCCCCTTGAGTCTAATTCTGAGCATAAATCTTACATTTGAAGGATAGAAGTCATCATGGGCATAGCTTCATAACTTGCATGATTAGCATTCACATAGTGCATATTCAGTGCTAATTTACATATTTGCATATTTGACATTTTCAGCATGCATATATGTCATTCATGATATCATCTTGATCAAATCAATACTTTTCAACAGTTGGCACAGTTCATTTTGAAATGCATATTCTGAACACTTCATGTTGCATAAATGTCAAAATGAGTTCAACCAACAAATGGCATCATGATCAACAAATGTTATCTTTGAGGCTCTCTCTCTTCGAGAATTGAAACTGCCTATGTTTGTGCCTCTATCTTGATCAACACTTGGTATCATATCTTTGAGCCCCTTCTTAGCATCCATTGGTATTTGAATTTGCATCATATCCTTTGACCTCACATGTTCATTTTTGTCACATATCCCCTGTCTTTTTGTAGATGACAAAAAGGGGGAGAATGTTTGGTGTGTGCTCAATGCTTTCTGAATGATGTTGTCATGGGGAGGATGGAAGAATTGGTGTATGCTCAATGTTTGCAAATGTTTTACAAAATCTGTATTATCACACACATCGTTTTATCATCATCAAAAAGGGGGAGATTGTTGCATCCCATAGTTCGTGCTTAGTTTCAATGATATCAAAATGATTGTGTTTGTATGTGTATGTGTTTCATTGAGCAACATGGTTTATATCTTGATTTGATGGGTTGAAAGATGGAGTTACA
This sequence comes from Amorphophallus konjac, assembly GCA_022559845.1. Classification (NCBI taxonomy): domain Eukaryota; kingdom Viridiplantae; phylum Streptophyta; class Magnoliopsida; order Alismatales; family Araceae; genus Amorphophallus; species Amorphophallus konjac. The sequence goes on along the minus strand of CM040118.1, from coordinate 251,488,920 downwards.
CTTGATGTTTAAGGAACTAACGTTATATTTATGCTGGTTTGCAGGAATACAACTTCATGGCTCATACTTGGAATCTTAAGGAGTCCATCAATGAAAAAGGGAGTTAACTCTGTTCATGTTTGAAAGTCATATGAATGCTTTGTATTTAATGGTCTCATGCTTTGAATATTTTGATTTGCAGGATCAAAATCCATGATTTATGTTTGGAACTCAAAGGAGTGCATCAATGAAGATCTTATTGAAAAAGGGAGTTGACTAACTCACTGCATTGTGATGACTCTTCTATATTTCATGCATTCCATCAAATAGCTTTTCACAATCTTGGTTGGGTATTTTCATGCGCTTTCCTCGTAAGATTTTTGGGCTTGAAATAACCTCAACCTTGTAACTTGAAATTTGATGGATGTGATCTTCTAAGTTGCTAATGACATGAATGTGGTTCATACATTTTCTACTTGGAGCTTTTAAGCTTGTATTGTGCTTGAAATATTCGTACAAGACTTCATGAGATTTGGTTCAATATTGCTCATGCCTTGCATGAATGATTGGTATTTACTGATGTGTGAGATGCATGTGAAGACAATGTTCCTCGTGAAAATAAGGCTTCATGAATATTAATTTTTGTCAATAAGAATGCCATTTGAATGAATGTGGTTCTATGATATTATGTATGCTTTACATTTGACATGATTGTTAACACTTGTGTAATGAAGCATCTTGATGTTGAAGATTTGGTTGATTCAAGAATGTGATTGAATGGTTGAGCTTCCATGTTATTATATTTGATTGAATGATAGATTCATGCTTATTATTTTAAAACCTTGTCATTTAGTCAAATGTATTTTTGCTAAGTGATTTGAGAAGTAAAACGCATGTTTGAATAGGTTCAATAATGTATTTCATTGTGAACATGTTCATAGTGTTGATGCATAACTCATATATTTTGATTCTCAACTAACCTCTTGGTTTATCATATTTTTTAGGATGTAAAATCATTGTTGATCTTCATAGGATTATGGTAACATTTAATCAATTGTTTCCCTTTAGTTTGATGGAAGTTTTAGTTGTTTTTTAAACTCAAACTGTCTTAGAGTCTTCACCATTTTTAATCCAACCGTTGGATCTCCTCTCTAAAAATTTTATATTGTAGCTCTGGGAGTCCTCTTTCCAACGCCTCCAGTCTCGCTTCGATCGGAGTTTGGAGCTAGGAGAATTAATTACCATCGCTGAAGCGCGCAGAGCTATTTTTTGTGTAATCTGCCTGAAAGGGTCGACCCCTGGGGTCGACCCCTGTAACACAGGGTATTTTTTTGTATATTCCAGCAACCTGTTGCCCGAGGGTCGACCCCTTCCGGACGGGACTTACGAAAGTGTTTAAAACCCATTGAAAACCCTTTCAAACATTACCATACTACTCCCTATTAGTTTCTATTGTTATTAAGGTGTTTTTAACATGTATTAGGAGGGTTTTATGAGTCTTTTCCCCACCCCTTGAGTTGCTTATATAAGAGTTACGAATTTGGGAGTTGATCAACCCTAATGCTCATTTGTTCTTTCGTATAGGTGAAGAAAAGGGGGAAAACGTGGTGGAGCTCTTGCAAGGAGGAGATCATCTACTTCCGTGAAGATCTGGAGATCGTGGAAGAAGAAGAAAAGGAGCGGATCGAAGAGAGGATCAAGAGGACGTAAGAATCGTCTTCATCCGGCTTCTCTCCAACTCGTGGTTCAAGGAACATCATCAACCGGCCTTGAAGATCAAAGGGGGACTTCTTCTATATCTTCTATCAGTTCTTTGTGATATGCTCTATGATCTATATTTTGGGTTTGAGCATGCTTGAGTATTTGTGTTTATTTTCTGAACAATAGAGATACTCGTGTGTGTGACCGTTTGTGTATACGGTCGTGTTTGATCGCCTTCGTGCGATCGTGTTTGTGTTATTGTGCTGCGGTTGTTGCAGCATGTGTGTGTGTGTGTTGTGATCCGGTCATCGGATCGTGTGTGTGTTGTGATCCGATCGTCGGATCGTGTATGTGTTTGTGATCTGGTCGTCGGATCGTGTGGGAGACATCGTCTCCGTCTGTGTGTGTGTTGGGGCGTGTCCCCGTGTGTGTGTGGGGATTCATCCCCGTGTGTGTTTGGAGCGTCGTCTCCGTGTTGGGGATTTATCCCCAAGTGAAGCCTCACCGGGTTTGGTGAGGGGTGGACGTAGGGAGCCCGTCGTGGTCCCGAACCACCTTAAAAATCTCAGTGTTCTATGGTTTGCATTGTGGTTTGCCTTGTTATGTTTAACAGCTTAATGTGTTTATCTTAATCGTGTGTGAACGGTGAGATTGAGAGAATTTAATCATCTTGCTTGAGTGAAATCTTCAATCTCGTCAAGGTTGTTAATTCCGCTGTGCGCTTGTCTATGTTTTTAATCGGTCATAGTTTTTAGTAGTAGGATCTATTCACCCCCCTTCTAGATCCGTGTTCCTGCACTACAGGACCCAACACATATGGTCTGCTAAGCATAGTTTGAAGAATGATGAAAATCTCAAAGTGTTGAACTTATTGAAAGCTGCAGTCGATTCTAACAAATTTCCCTTTGTATCTGCCTACAGCACAATCAAGGAGATATGGGATGGCTTGATCAGACTACATGAAGGGAAAATGGAGGATGAATGCTTGGTGGCAAACAACAGTGAACATGCAAGCGAGGAAGAACAAGAGGTAACTTCTGAAACTGATGAAGTATCTCTTGAGCAATTAATAGATGCTTATGAAGAGTTACTAGATAGATACAAAAAAATCAAATCTGAAAAGAAGAAGTTGAAAAAGGAAATGGAAAACACCACTCATGCCTCTTCTTGTGAAAAATGCTCCACTTTTAAAAAAATGAATGAATCTCTTTTGCTTGATGTCGATTTGCATAAAGAACAAATTGGGTGTCTAAGAGCAGAAAATGAAACTCTAGTGGTTAAAATCTCTGAGCTGGAAGAAATTGAAAGAGAACTTAAGGATAAATTGGAATTAATGTCATATGATCAGAGATTGCTTGATGAATTGATTAAGAATGATAGACTCATTGAAGAAAATTAAAAATTAAGAAACTAAAATGAGGAGTTGAATGATAAGCTCTTGGCCTATGAAAAAGGAAAGTGTGTTGTCGTTGATGAGTCTGAAAAGGTGCATACCCTACACAAGAAATTAAAAGTTGTAAAAATATGAAGGAAATGTTAAATGATAGGGTTGCCATTTGTGAAGAAGAAATTGCTAGCTCTGAGTTGCACATCTCTTTGTTGGAAAATGAAATTAGAGATTTGAATATATCCGTGTCAAAATTTGTTAAAGGGAAAGAAAATTTGGACAAGATTTTGGGGACGAAGGTCAATTTTTAGAGAGAGGGGCTTGGCTACACTCCTGTGAACAAAAAACCCTTTGAGAATAAGTTATTTACTTCTTTTGTTCATAGCTCGGATGTAGCTAGCACATCTAAATCACCCCCAAAATAGTCTGCTGTTCAGAAAGCACAAAAATATAATAAAAATCAGAAAATGAAAACAAACTCGCAGCAAAAATAGAAAAGCAAGTTTACTAAGTCTGATGTGCATGCTAAGAACTCTCAAATTAGATATCATGTCTCAAAATGAATGAATGTTTTATGTTTTTACTGTGACATGCATGTACATATAATGAGTGATTGCAATCTCATGAAAAGAGATGGTTTAAATACATGCAGAAATAAATCTGTCTTTAAAGAACGAGAAAATGTTTCTTGCTTTTACTGTGGACTGCATGGTCATGCTATGGATGATTGCCATGTGATGAAGAATGATGATTTGAAAGCTTGTAGAAGTAGAAATGTTCTTGAAAAACCAAGAAAGTTTTCAAACAAGAACATGTCTAGAAAATATCATCCATGGAATAAAAATTCAATCAACAAAAATGCTTCTTGCTTCTATTGTGGAAAGCATGGCCATGACATGAATGATTGCTATATCATGAAAAGTGATGATTTGAATGCATGTAGTGGTAGAACTATTCTTAATAAACAGAGAATGTTTACAAATAAGAAAAGCATGTTCAGAAAATATGATCCAAATAATGAAAATTCAGTTAAAAGAAACTCTTCTCAATGCTGCTATCATTGCGGAAGACCAAGTCACTTCATGCAAAAATGTTGGTCCTTAAAAAAAGAAAACAATTCTAATGTTGAGCATGTGAAATTTGTTGTTCAAAGACAAAGATTCACAAAATTCATGTAGAACAAGAATGTGAAATCCCACGTGTGCTACTATTATTGTGGCAAGTATGGGTATGAAATGCATGATTATTTCTTAATGAAAATGATGAAATGAATGAAATAAAGATGTGGAATATGTCAACTAACTCTCAAGGACTCAAGAAGGCTTGGGTACCTAAATATGTCAAATGAGAATACTTTCATGCAGGTGTGTCTTGAAGCAAAAAGGAGGAGAATAAAAGGTTTCATGGTTTTAATAATGAAAACAAGGTATACTGATTTGGTAAAACTTCAATTTTGCTTTCTATTGTCAAATCTGGTAATTCTGATACTTTTTCCTGCTAAGTTAGATTTCATGCTTTGTTTGTGTGTGGAGATAGACAACCTCTTTTGGTTCCCCCCCATAGCCATACAAAGTTTTCTTGTGACATGTTGATGAGCACCTCTTTGAATATCTAATCATCATATCTTCATGTCAAATGTGAATGAAATACTTGAAATAGAATGAACACATATTTGAGTGTGTTTTTGATAATGCTGTGGCTATTTGATTGCTTGAGTAATCATCATCACTCAATTTCATTCGAGAGGGGGAGACTAATGCATGTGTCCTTGAGATCGTCCATGTGCTTGCATGTTAACTCTCTGATCTTCTGGTATATTAAATGGTGATTTGTGGAAAGACAGATTATGTATGTCTAGAAACTATCACTATGCGTGAGATTTCACTCTGCCCCGTCCCAGAAGTCAGTGGATTCAAATGTTTGATTTATGAGAAAATTTTAGCCTAGTTGAAATAAATCTGATAATGAATTTGGTGTTTATGATATGCAAAGCTCAAAAATTGATTTTGATAAATTCTCTTGGTTAAGAAATGTCACAACTTCTGAATTGCAATGAATCATAGTTGATTTTAATATCGCTTCATTTGCAGCAATTCATTTGGTCAGGAGTCATTGGTCTGTTTTCAAATTTGCTGTGACTGATGAGTATGTTGCACGCGTAAAATTTTCTGGTATATCAAATAGTGACATGTGGAAGGGCAGATCTGGTCTGCCTGGAAACTGTCACTATGCATGAGATCATTCTCCGCCTAGTACCAGAAATCTCCACTATCTCTGTCACAGGACATTTGAATTCATCCTGTTGATAAACTCGTTGCAATCCTTTTAAACTGTTGCATTTCATATGGAAGTGGGAGAAAGTGAGCTCAGTAGCATGTTTAATTGATGATGATGTTGAGAGTATCTGATTTCCGTGGTATATCAAATGGTGATTTGTGGAAAGATTGATTATGTCTGTCTGGAGACTATCACTATGCGTGAGAAAATCCTTCGCCAAGTACCAGAACTCAGAGAAATCAATTAAAGATTTCATGAAGGAATTTTGTGTTATATGAACTGCTATAGCTAAATGGTTGGTTTTGAAAATGTCTCATGATTGTTGGAATGTCACTGCTAATAGCTATTCTTAATGATATCTACCTTAGCTATATTGAAATTTTAATTCCATCCCTCATGTGAACATATGTTCTACTGTCAGTATGTCCTAGTGTTCATAAGCATTGTATTAAGGGGTAGTCAATGTGTTGTTGAGACGTATGGTCTGGTGTTAGTTTTATCAGACAGTCTGAGTACTATCAAGGCTTGAGTTCAAGGGGAGATGCCATATGTTCAGATTAAGCCAAAGTTGTATGTGTGTGAGTCCTGTTTAGAGGGAATCAAATTCCTATTGAATTCATGAATTCTAAAATCATTATTCCTGATCTGGCCTAAGACTCAGTTCTATTTCTTCTCAGGGCTTCACTTTCGTTCAATAGGACCATAAAAATCAACTCTAGTCCCTGTCGACAGGTTCACAAATAACTTCTGTTTGATCCATGTATATACAACCTGTCGACCCAGTCTCAATAGCCTTCAACCGAAATGTCTCTAGTTTTTTAATCTCTGTTAAATATTTCTGACATTTCTAGCTCCTATTTGGTTCCATTTTATAATTTACCTCATGCTCATCTCTAGAAGTTGATAGCTCAGTCAAAGGGGGAGGTTGTAATAAATTTCCTTGCTTCAGTTTTTCCTATTCCAATAAATCTGTTAGATATCTGATCATGCGCAATTAGGTGCATTTTGCATATTCATGCATATAGGGCATTAGATGCATAAAATGGAGATTGCATATCATTCATGCATTTCATGTATAAAATGGAAATTGCATTTGTTAGATATCACACATGCATGTTGTTTATTTCATGTATAGATTGTATGTCTGCATCTAGCATTTACAGTTACATCTGCATAAATGACATGATCTTGTGTGTGCATACATCGAGGCATGCCTTGCATGTTGCATTCTCCCAACGTGTGCTTGCATGATATATATATATATATGTGTGTGTGTGTGTGTGTGTGTGTGTGTGTGTGTGTGTGTGATATCAACCCCCTTGGAAATTTCTATGGCCCCAAATACTCCCTTGTTAAACAAGCTGCACTTGATTCATGGCCTGTGTGCGATATGCCATACACGTAGGGGGAGGAATCATTTTGCTAAGTGCATATATTTAGGGGGAGCTTAATGATCAAATGTATTTTTCAACATACATTTGAAATTAATCTCACACAAGTCACTACATTAAAATGTGATTGATGAAAATCATGTATAAGGATATGGGAAATTCTTCTTAACATTCTTGTGAAGCTCAAAATCTTGCATCTTTTTTGAAGACTAATGTTGTGAAAAAGGCTACCTGTCTCATATGAAAAAGTGTGTTCATGCAAAAAGAAAGGAGGAAAACCTAGTCTAGTAACCGGGTCTCCCCATTGCAAAAATGAGGAGTGTTCGCGTATAACGGCAAAGTGAAACTCCATTCTAAGTTAAAAGAAAGGAAAAGAAGACAGAGAAATGATCAAACTCACTGAGTAAGTCGGATGCATTTCATCTAAGACGTGATGTGGTTTGAATTGAAAAGTTCTCTTTTGATTAATCTCTATTGCAAAAGTGGAATGGGTAAAACACTGAGTAACCGGAGATTCTGGTCATGTGTCTCCTCGTGTAAAAAGGTGTGGATTAAACCTGACCACTCTTGCTGTTAAAAAGTTGAGGCAGAATAAAGCTATAATAATTTAAGTCTGAAAATGCATGTGCAGATAGAGAGTTATCCACTAATGTTAACTAGAAAGTCCATGTATCCATATGCTTGAAGTTCATTGCGCATTTTAACTATTTTCATAATAAGAGATTTGATTTTGAGTGTGCTCTAAAAATTTATCTATTTTCATGGATCTACATGTTTCTCTCTAAATCACTGCACAACCCCCCTTTGTGGAATTGTCATTGAACATATTGTTGACACTCGTTTTATGCCTACGAGTTGGGTTATTTTCTTATCCTTATTTTTATGATGTCCTAGGTTATTCATTGTTTATTGGGTCACTTTGGATTGATTGTGAGCCTATTTCTTTGGGTCTATCTCCTTGGTTGGGCTTGGTTCCCATAGGCTTCGTTATCTGGGCTTAATGGACTTAGATGTCATTGGATTTTAGGATGAATACATGCATTTTATCTATTTAAATGGTCACCCAGGCCGCGGTCGGTCGACGACCGCGACCTACTGGTCACAGTCCATCAAGCAACCGTGTTCTTGGATGAAGAGTCTTGCCCAGGTTATCAAGCAACCGTTTTCCTCCATCCGTGGACGGATGAGAGTCCTAGTTCCTGGTCTTTCTACAAGGAATTCTATCCCCATAGAGTCTTAATCGTTCCATAGGATTGATGTTGGTATTATCTTCGAGATTTATCAGGTTCCAGAGCCTATTTTCTACGAACTCGAGCTAGGGTTTGAAGGGTCTATAAATAACACCCTTTGACTTCGTGCTCAAGGGAGGAGAATCTTTGGAGCTCGCCACGAAGTGCTGCCGTGTCCTATTGCGAGTTTCAACCAGGGAGCATTGTTTTCTGTGTCCTAGTGTGGTTTAGTCCAGGGAGTATTCGGTTTTGTTCAGTGTTTAGTGTTCTATTTCAAGTTGTTTCTTCTTTCTTCTTGCATCATCATAGTACCTTTTCTCTTCTTCCTCCCACGCTCACACCCACCCACCTAGCCTTTAAACACCCTACAGGGGTTAAAAAACCACCAACCCCTAGGTATCGGCCTTTTCGATTATGCATTGAGCTCTTTGTTGGTTTTTAGATATTGCACGGTTCCAAGTCTAACTGGGTTTGTTTCTTGTGTTCCTTACTTTCTTTTGCAGGTCTACAACATCTCTGACACGAGGCCCATCCCTTTTGGCCGGCTGAAAGGGAGGGAGGATCAAGTTCCCATAGCTCTATCTTCTGGGTGCTAATCGTGGCTACCCAGAGACCGCCTTCTTCAGGTAGCGGCCCATGACAGACCGCGTTCTATCCTATGCTTGACTCTCTTCCCCGCTTGAGAGTGCGCCTTCGCTCCACCTCTTTCCAAGGTGCGTAATGCAGTTCCTTCTGTGTTGCTTACTTTGGTGGCGATCACGAATATTGCTTGATATATATCACCTCTTTTCTTTCATATTCCTTTCTTCATAATTGCTCCACGCCCACGGTGTTTGTTTCTTTTTCCTTACCTATTGCTGCTTGTTCCACGCCTATGGCATGTGTTTAGTTTAATTCCTTCATTTTTCTCTGTTGCTGTTGATTATTGCTGAGGTGACATTGTCATATACTGTTATTTTATTCATTGCTCCCTTGTGGTGATCTTTTCATTACCTACAACCCTAGTTTTTTGGCGATCACGGTGGGACTCCTAGCGCCCATCGTGTTATATGCTGTTTAACCTGCTTCCATTCACATTGTCCATCATTCATCATGATTTTCTCAGATTTTTCATTTTTGTTTCTGCTATTTTTGCTCCCTAGTTGAGAGCGGTTCCACAGAAACCGCGTCCATCAGATAGTGGTTCTCCCTCGACCGCGACTTGCACTCGGGTACGCATCCCGAGGTACATCTCTTCTGTTCATTATTTTATCATTCCTCGTGGTTCCTGTGTGTTGTTTGTTCTCCTCCCTGTTACTATTCATATTCATATTGCTGTTTCCATATTGTTTGTTAGGATTTAGGCTAGAAATCGTATTGCACTTCGGCGCGTAGAGGACCATTCATTGCATACTTTAGTTGCATTCCTATCTTGGTAAGTGATCCTCTCGGCTTCGTATTCCTCGGAGTTGACTAGGTGATCTTATCCGGGACCTCCGTAAATCTCCGTGAGTCGTGGATTCTCACACGAACGCTGAGCCGGTTGTACCTTTGCCACCCCCGTGTCTAAGTTGCATTCGTGTGAGGGTTCAAACCTAATTTCAACCAAGTTACCATAAGCCATCCCCTATTAGGAACCTATTTTCTGGAGTGGAGATTTGCTTAATAAAGATCATTAAGGTTCTTGAAAGGGGAAATCAATTAAAAATTCGTACATCATCATAACTTGGTTGTGTCCTCTTGGTTTGTTTGTGCATTTCTTTTTGGTCATTTTGTCTCGTTTGCTCATCTATCATTGTTGCTCTCTACTTAGGTGCGTCGTTGCATGTGGAGTTGCTTTAAGTCCATAGGATCTTCTCCTAGGGGCACTTCTTCCCTTACCTCCTATCACAACCCCCTCTTTGACTCCATCATGTCATCCTTCGATTTTTCCCTTCCCCATGAGGATTCTCTTCCTCAGGGACTCCTTGAGGACCCTTCCAGGGTCGTCATTTTCCAGTCTGGAGAAGGGTCTGCCCCTCCTCTACCTCCTACTGCTAGTGAGGGTGGTCACCCTTCCTCGTCTAATCCTTCTGCTAATAATTCCACGGATCACATTCTACGAATGATGGCCCAGCTGGATCTAGCCCAGCTTTAGGCTCTTTATCGAACCTTACAGGGGTCCGGTACCCCATCATATACTATTCACAAGGGTTGTCTTCCACCTCCATTCCTTAACTAACCCCCGGCTAATGGGCCAGGGGCTGCACCTTCTGTGCTTGATCTCACTCCCGTCGAGCCCAAAGTCCTTCGTTTCTCCAATTTGGAAGCGGGCTAGTCTTCTGGTTCGCCCCATCAAGTTCTTGTAAGGGGAAGATCGTCCTTCCTCCCTCTCCTCAGGTCAACTCTTATAAGCCCATTTCCTCAGCACCGCAGGTCCTTGTGGGCCCAGCTGATTTCTTGCACCCCCAGTCTGGGGCGGCCCATCTTGCTTGCCTGGACATGGGTCATTCCTCGACCCAACATCCCTCCTATGGGCTTCCCCCTCCATATGTTTATCCTTCGGCTCCTTGCTCCGAGCCTATTTCTTTCGTTCCACCTACCCCGTCCCGTGAGCAAGACCTTCTCGACAAATGGGCTATCATGCAACAACAGCTCAACTTCCTTCAGAGACGGGTCAGCCCACAATCATTGGCTTATGTTCTGGTCCCTAATTTCCATAATATCTGGTTCCCTCCGCAGTCTGAGCTTCCCACGTACCGCAAATATGACGGGAATGGTAATCTGTATATTCATGTGAGGGACTTCATGTATGAGTCAGCACAATACTGTACGATGATCACCTTATGGCATATTTGTTTCGCCGCTCATTATATGGAGTAGCATTGGAATGGTTTTATGCTTTGCCGTTAGAGGATGTCGAGAGTTTCAAGGTAGTTAAAGAAAAATTCATTCAAAGGTTTCAAGACCAGGTTGGCTCGGAATATTCCTTCATCGACATCGTTGCCGAGAAGATGAAGTCGGACGAAGACTTTGCCACATATGTTGATAGATGGAGACAGATGGCCGCCCGAGTTCTTGGTCACATCTCGGATGAAGAAAAGGTGAAGCTGCTCATCTCCAATGTCACTGCTGCCTATCGTAACATCTTGGCCATTCATGCCATGTTTGAAACCCAAAAGCCTAAGCATAATAGAAAATCTCAGGGGCCTGTTTGATGGGGCATCAAAGGCGATTTCCATACACGGGTGAAGTGTATTTGTGTGTTATGGCTTGTATGAAGTTGTAATTGTGTAATTTCTTTCTTTTGGGCTCCTTGTAAGGCTTATATCAAGTCAATGGGCCATTTGTTATGTCAAGTCCAAGGTTAGATTGCCATTAGTAGAGTCCATTAGAAAGCCTAGTTCATATTGGACCAAATGCTACCCTTATGGACCATATTAGTCATTTATGGCCCAATTGGGCCACTCCCTCTCATGGACCACCAAGACTTGGAAGGCCCAAGTCTAGATATGAGTTAGTGGATTGGGTTGGCTGGCCTTGGACCAGCCTAGGCCCAAGAGAGGCCCATGAAGGGGGCGCCCCCTCTTTTGGCCATATTAGGCTTGGTAGGTGGTGTTTGAATAGATTTAGTCCAAGGTTGAATAAGAATGGTAAAATTAGATTAAACTAATGTATTAAATGTGTGATTCACATTGTATCCCAGCCCTTCAATCCAAACCCCTAGATCCAAGGGTTGAGGTTGAGTTTGGTTGGCATCCTATATAAGGTTGTATTTTTCATATTGAATGAATTAATGAAGAGAAAATAGGCATTTGCCCCCCCTTTGGAGTTTGCGCCCCTCCCCTCCCTCTCTCTGGTTCCTCCACCTCCAGCCCCCTTCTAGAGTGTAATTCCCCTCCCCCTTGATCCCCTCTCTCATCTGAAGAAGCTCCGGTGATCGCCGCCGCCATCGTCTCGCCGCCGACGCGTCGTTGCCAACGGTTTCGGTGGTTCTGTCCACTCAGGACAGGTTCCTCTTCTCCGAATTGCTGCTATCACTCCCTTCATCTTCTGAAGCTCAAAATTTCAGGGTTGGTTCCCCTCTAGAATCCTTATCTCCACAAAAAAAAATCACGTCAAAATTCATCCTTTAGCTATTTTTTGATTTTCGTCCAAGTCCAAGTTCCAGATCTGTCCTGGTTCTGTTCACTGTTCATCAGCTCTGAGTCTACCCCATTCGAACCATCTTTTGATTTTTGTTGGGACGCCCAAATTTACTGGGAGTTCTGTCCACATCCCTCTACCACTAGGAATTTTCTTAATTTTTGGTTCACCCTCCAAGTATTTTACAAAAACCGTCCAAGTTCCCAAGAACAGTCTGCCCACAGTTTCCCAGATCCGACCCAGGTCTAGTAAAAACATCCCAAAAAATCCATTTCTTATCCAATCAAAAAACCAAAAATAGTCTCGGATTCCTCTCTCAGAGACCTTCAACTTTTCTGAAGAAGTCATTCCTAGATTCGGAGGTCTTCTCCCCGGTCAACGTCGATCTTCATCAAAGGTAGATCCTGCCCCTGCAGTTCTGGCCAGATTTCAGCAAGATTGTAAATTCAATAATCAGAAGTACAGATCTGATTATTTTTTTGAAGACCCCTACGTCGAAGTATTCTGAGTCAGCTTTCCAACGGCGCTAATCTCGTCGCATTCTGACGACGGGGCTAATCGCAGCAGCAGTTTTCTCCGAGTCGCGCGCCTGCAAACAGAACTTTCAGGTTCGTGGCCGAGTTCCCAGCAAGCGTCGTCCGAGGGCCGCCCAGCGTCTGGCGGTCGTTCCAGCAGCTCGCCATCCCATGGGAACGCTTTCCAGGTGTCTCCACAACAGATGAGTCATCAGGCCCCACACGACCCCTCCGGTCAATACGTGGCCCCCCCACTAACACGAGTACGCGTGAAGCCGAAGCATCGTCAGGAACCGCCCGTCAACCCGAAACTGGTCCTCCCGGGCCCACTTGTGTCGCCCTTTACCTCCCTGCGTGGAGTGGGCTTAATTGCATTGCTGTAACCATAATGTATTAAGTTTCCGGGGGTACGAGTTCCGGCCGGGTCCCATCTTCGCCACGCCGAGAGCGTGGAGGTATCGCCTTCACCCTTACACTTGGCATTAGCTTAATTCTTTATATGCTTTATATGCCGCTGCTAGAGAGCATGTGTAGGGATACCTAGCTCGCTTTCAATTTATAATATCACTGCTGCGAGAGAGAGCGAAGCCGTCCCGTGACCCGATCCGGGCACAAGTGAGAGCCGACCACCCTAGCTCACAGCCGGTTTCTCAACCGCGCACATCCGACGCTTCCCTCGTTAAGGGACGATCGCGAGCTTGTCGTGTCCTTGGTCCCGTCCCGCATCAATTTGGTATCAGAGCGAGTTGAGTCTAGGGTGTCTAAAGTCAAAAAAAAAAGAGAAGAGTGTCATTTACGTCTAGTCATTAGTCGGTTTAAGTCGAGTCTAGGATCATCATATTTTCAAAACAACAAAAAGAGTCGTTTTTGGGTCGCATACATCCCTTTACTCGGTATATCAAAAGGTGTTGTCTGAACGTTAGGCTACGCCTATCGGGAAGGCCGCACATTTGCGCGAGTGATCTTCGGATCGATTACCTCCGCCACGTATCGAGTTTTGGTTAAGTCTAGGCGCATCATTTGCATGAGTGTGTTTTGCTTTAGTCGGCGTCTTCTAGTCGGTGTGTTTGCATGCCCACTCGTCGGGGTACTCAGTACTCACCCCCACCACCACCACCTATGGCCAACCCACGGGATACCTCGGGAGACTTTCACTCCCTACAAGAGGCGATGATGGCCATTATGGCTAGGTTGGACCAATCCGATGCTAACTTTCGGACCTTCTCCGAGAATATGGATGGTCGCCTTAGGGCCATGGAGGGACGCATGGAGACCTCCGATAGGTCGGTCCAAGACCTCGTTGGGCGGTTAGATAGGATGTCACACGGGGACCCTCCTGGGGCAGCCCAAGGTCCACCCGCACCTCCTCCCGCGGGGGCCCAAGTCCAACCCGCTCCCATGGCCCAAGTCCAGGCCGCTCCCGCGGCCCAAAACCAGCCACCACTGGTTCCTCCACCCGCCCCTCCTCGGGTTCCCCAACTACCACACCGTGACCTTGGTCTCGAGGACTATGGGTCCGACAATGCCTACGAGGGGTATGGTCAACGCCGTCGTGGTTTTCAGCCACAACGAGATGAGGATGATGATCGGGTCCTTAAGACCGTGCGAGCGGATCCTCCCGCTTTTTACGGGTCTTTGGATCCGAAAGTCTACCTAGATTGGGAGTTTGGCATGGACCGTTATTTTGAATGGTATGATATGTCGGAGCGTCAAAGGGTCCGATTTGCCACCATGAAACTTATGGGGCAGGCACAAACTTATTGGAAGAATGTGGAGAGCCTGCTACTTCAGCGGCTAGAACCCCCGATCGACACATGGGCCGAGATGAAGAATAAACTTCGGCAGAAGTACCTTCCTCCCACATACCGCCAGCGAATCATCGATAGATGGCAAAGTCTTAGCCAGGGAGACCGGTCCGTCTCCGAATACATCGCGGAGTTTGATGAGTACTTTCTACGATGTGGTGTCACGGAGGAGAGTACCATGCCCGTTTCCCGCTTTCGACGTGGTTTGCGGCCACACTATCAGTATGAGCTTTTCCGCCGTAATGCTAAGACGTTGGAAGAGGCATACCAGGTTGCTCTCGAGATGGAGCAATTTGAGGGAGAGTTTGAGTCTAGCCATCGGTTGGGCCCCACCCCTCTCCGTAGTACCGAGCTCCGTCACTCTATAGGCCCACATCAGCGGCCTCCCATGGCTCGACCTCAGGAGCCCACCCGTCAGGAGCACTTCGCTCCACGGCCTCGCCCTCCTCCACCCCGGGATCTATTTCCATCCCAACCACCGGCACCCTTTGCCCGTCCCCCAGCTCCTATAGCCCGTCCTCTCGTACCGGCACCCCCTCCACTCTTGTCCAAGGCACCTACACCTCCCCCATTGTTGCCTACACCCCTACCCGACGGGATGATAAGGGTAAGTCCCCTCTTGTCGGGGAGAGTAGTCGATCGCGAATACAATATTTCCACTATCACGGGTACGGCCACATTGCTAGTGAGTGTCCCGCTCGCACCACCCTAGCCTTAGGTGTTGGAGGATCCGCACCTCCCGAGCTTGAGTGTGTCAGTTACGAGGCCGATGAGGCACTGGCCAATGAGTACTATGCTTTAGGGGAAGAGTTGGGCGACCCTTCGGCCGCCCCGGATACCGCCACCTAGTGGGCTTGATGCTACCACCTTAGTCTAGAGTCGTGCATGAGTCGGTGTATTTTCTTTATGTGGTTTGTTTGTGTGGTGATTTTGAGTCGATTGTTTGCGTGGTTTGCATTCGTGTGTCTGTGCATGGTGAGTCTGCATGTGTCTTGTGCAAGCTCGTTGTCGGTCTCTTACGAGTAAGAGGTGAGTGGACTCACTTGATGAGTATGGGATCGGTTTTACTTCTATATCCGGATCAGTCACCTATAGGGACTCAGCGGTGATTCCTAGTGAGTCTTCGAGCTGTCTCCTTCCTTTTGAGAGTGCCCCTTCGGAGTGACCACCTTTAGCCATAGCAGTGCGCATATCGAGTATATATGGAATGAGCACGATCACTTGGAGTGGAGCATACCCGCGCTACTTGGCACGGTGACGGATCCGCCGTAGTACTCGCGCAGCCATACCCCTACTCGACGGGGTCGAGTTCCTCCCACCC
This sequence comes from Amorphophallus konjac, assembly GCA_022559845.1. Classification (NCBI taxonomy): domain Eukaryota; kingdom Viridiplantae; phylum Streptophyta; class Magnoliopsida; order Alismatales; family Araceae; genus Amorphophallus; species Amorphophallus konjac. The sequence continues at coordinate 251,473,211 of CM040118.1, read as the reverse complement.
GGGGAGAATTGATGGGGCATCAAAGGCGATTTCCATACACGGGTGATGTGTATTTGTGTGTTATGGCTTGTATGAAGTTGTAATTGTGTAATTTCTTTCTTTTGGGCTCCTTGTAAGGCTTATATCAAGCCAATGGGCCATTTGTTATGTCAAGTCCAAGGTTAGATTGCCATTAGTAGAGTCCATTAGAAAGTCTAGTTCATATTGGACCAAATGCTACCCTTATGGACCATATTAGTCATTTATGGCCCAATTGGGCCACTCCCTCTCATGGACCACCAAGACTTGGAAGGCCCAAGTCTAGACATGAGTTAGTTTATTGGGTTGGCTGGCCTTGGACCAGCCTAGGCCCAAGAGAGGCCCATGAAGGGGGCGCCCCCTCTTTTGGCCATATTAGGCTTGGTAGGTGGTGTTTGAATAGATTTAGTCCAAGGTTGAATAAGAATGGTCAAATTAGATTAAACTAATGTATTAAATGTGTGATTCACATTGTATCCCAGCCCTTCAATCCAAACCCCTAGATCCAAGGGTTGAGGTTGAGTTTGGTTGGCATCCTATATAAGGTTGTATTTTTCATATTGAATGAATTAATGAAGAGAAAATAGGCATTTGCCCCCCCTTTGGAGTTTGCGCCCCTCCCCTCCCTCTCTCTGGTTCCTCCACCTCCAGCCCCCTTCTAGAGTGTAATTCCCCTCCCCCTTGATCCCCTCTCTCATCTGAAGAAGCTCCGGTGATCGCCGCCGCCATCGTCTCGCCGCCGACGCGTCGTTGCCAACGGTTTCGGTGGTTCTGTCCACTCAGGATAGGTTCCTCTTCTCCGAATTGCTGCTATCACTCCCTTCATCTTCTGAAGCTCAAAATTTCAGGGTTGGTTCCCCTCTAGAATCCTTATCTCCACAAAAAAAATCACGTCAAAATTCATCCTTTAGCTATTTTTTGATTTTCGTCCAAGTCCAAGTTCCAGATCTGTCCTGGTTCTGTTCACTGTTCATCAGCTCTGAGTCTACCCCATTCGAACCATCTTTTGATTTTTGTTGGGACGCCCAAATTTACTGGGAGTTCTGTCCACATCCCTCTACCACTAGGAATTTTCTTAATTTTTGGTTCACCCTCCAAGTATTTTACAAAAACCGTCCAAGTTCCCAAGAACAGTCTGCCCACAGTTTCCCAGATCCGACCCAGGTCTAGTAAAAACATCCCAGAAAATCCATTTCTTATCCAATCAAAAAACCAAAAATAGTCTCGGATTCCTCTCTTAGAGACCTTCAACTTTGCTGAAGAAGTCATTTCCAGATTCGGAGGTCTTCTCCCCGGTCAACGTCGATCTTCATCGAAGATAGATCCTGCCCCTGCAGTTCTAGCCAGATTTCAGCAAGATTGTAAATTCAATAATCAGAAGTATAGATCTGATTATTTTTTTTGAAGACCCCTACGTCGAAGTATTCTGAGTCAGCTTTCCAACGGCGCTAATCTCGTTGCATTCCGACGACGGGGCTGATTGCAGCAGCAGTTTTCTCCGAGTCGCGCGCCTACAAACAGAACTTTCAGGTTCGTGGCCGAGTTCCCAGCGAGCGTCGTCCGAGGGCCGCCCGGCGTCCGGCGGTCGTTCCAGCAGCTCGCCATCCCATGGGAACGCTTTCCAGGTGTCTCCACAACAGAGGAGTCATCAGGCCCCACACGACCCCTCCGGTCAATACGTGGCCCCCCCACTAACACGAGTACGCGTGAAGCCGAAGCATCGTCAGGAACCGCCCGTCAACCCGAAACTGGTCCTCCCGGGCCCACTTGTGTCGCCCTTTACCTCCCTGCGTGGAGTGGGCTTAATTGCATTGCTGTAACCATAATGTATTAAGTTCCCGGGGGTACGAGTTCCGGCCGGGTCCCATCTTCGCCACGCCGAGAGCGTGGAGGTATCGCCTTCACCCTTACACTTGGCATTAGCTTAATTCTTTATATGCTTTATATGCCGCTGCTAGAGAGCATGTGTAGGGATACCTAGCTCGCTTTCAATTTATAATATCACTGCTGCGAGAGAGAGCGAAGCCGTCCCGTGACCCGATCCGGGCACAAGTGAGAGCCGACCACCCTAGCTCACAGCCGGTTTCTCAACCGCGCACATCCGACGCTTCCCTCGTTAAGGGACGATCGCGAGCTTGTCGTGTCCTTTGTCCCGTCCCGCATCACTGTTACTGAGAGAATCCAGACAAACGAGCAAGTACAAGCCCTTAGTTTACCATTTCCCAACTATTCCGCTCCACCCCACCTCTAGCAGCCTCCCGATAATCCTCAATCCTCCACACCATCAACTGCCCAACCGTCCTTCCCTACCCACCAGCAGTCACCGCAACCACCACGATACCATATTGTCTCACCTCCCAATGGCTATGCACCCAAGCGCCCGGGTTCGAAGAGGGATCAATATCATCCTCTACCTGAAACCCTCCCGGACATCTTTTCAGCTCTTATGTCTATTGGTGCCTTGTAGCTTCCTTTGGAACGACCTAATTGGAACTCGACCATTGATCAGTCCAGATATTGTATATTCCATCGACAACCCGGGCACACATTGGAGAGTTGCTTTCAGTTCGGGGATTTTCTATATGATTTGCATGGCATTGACTGGGCTGAGATGCATAAAGTTATTTGTCACGTCCCGAGCGCGGAAGATACTCGGATGCGTGACGCGTCTATATAGATTGTGTCATTAGAGCGATAAATTTTTTGACATACATAATTACGGAGTGCGCACAAGACTACATGCCTTAAAAAGATCCCAATAATCCAAAGGGATAATTATTTGATTAACCAAGGGAGATCAAACTAGTCCGTGACAATTCCAAATTAAAGATCCAAACATTAGGCTACATGCCTTAAAAAGGTCTAGACACTAAACTAACATAACTGGAGTACAAGGTAAAGACTCAAGTAAATTCAAAAGACGCGACTAGTTGACGATTCAATTGGCGGTGATTCTAGCACTCTTCACTCGGTCTCATTCCCATTTACGTGGATGTCGCCATCCGAATTACCTGAAAATGTTAGGAAGCAACTGAATGAGCGAATCGCTCAGTAGGAATTCATCTCAAGTTCGAGCAATCTTTAAGTGATTTACAGTTTACAATTACCAGTATGGCTATGCATGATGTACAAGTAATAAAAAAAAATTAGGTATACCGGTAATCTATGCATGATGAACAATGAGAGATCAAGAACTGTATAAAGAAGGTATCGCGTGAATGCAAGTATTTGACAAGCAGTATATCAAGGACTTTGTAGATGTAGATGCCACTTTCGGGCAAGCAAGAATTATATAAGTAAGTAAGAGTCATGTTCAAGTAAGTAAAAGTTCGTGTTCAAGCAAGTAATATCAAGTACATGTCAATAGAATTGGCTATTTCAGTCAAGCGAGTAATTACTCTTTTCGGGCTACACGAGTCAAGTCAAGTAAGTAGAAAGAGAGTAAGCGTGGAATGTCTCAAGTCAAGCAAGCAAGTACTCTCGCCCTTCTGCGGGCCTCGAGTCAAGTATTGCCCATTCTGAGCCAAGCAAGTCAAGTCAAGCAAGTAGTCGGTGCAATGCCAAACACCGTGGTCAATAAACTCCCATGGGCACAAGTACCTTCGGGTGCTCCTCCTAGGACCAGACCGGACCCTATATGCACAACATTTATGTATTACTTTTGACATCCACTCTCATTTTATAGCCAATATAGAGTTTCAAGGGTTACTTTAGTAGGATATACAAGGTAGATTTTTATGGAATGGAATTCAAGGACTCATAATATGCAGGAAAATGACTTAGGGTTGTGTCGGTACAAACCACGAGAAAAATGAGAGAAAATGTTAATATATATATACTTTTTCCTAAATAACAAAAACTCTAGATAACTCTATAGTAAGGTTAAACAAAAGTTAAAACATCCCATAAGGGCCATTATACAAATATGCCACTCTTTACCTAATAGAGTTTACTATTTAAAAATAATATTCAATTACTATTCAGATTACTATTCATTACTATTCACTTACTATTCATTTACTATTGAAAATACTACTCACCCCAATAGCGCCCTTAACTAAGTCGCCATTTTCGTGAATCACGACTGCTTAAACAGTTGTGACTTCTAAGTTAGTATATAAATCAGTTAGTATATTAATCATCTATGCTAAAAATTTAATAAATGTGAATCATGATAGCTAATCTAATGCATGATCATACCGCTAGATTTCTTATATTTTTCTCTACCTATCTACGTGTCTATCTCAAAAAAATTCTTTTATTTGGAAAAGTGACACTATTCATTAAAATAGTGACTCTTTAAATAGCGACTATTTATAGAGTCTTCAATTAAATGACGACACACTGGAGTGTCGCTATTAATATAATTGGCGCCCTGTCTTGGGGCGTCATTTATATTTGGGTGATTTTCACTGGGCAGGTACATTCTGTGACTCAAAACACTATTCATACACTATTCATACCGTAAAAATTTCTCAGAAATAGAAAGCAAGGATATGAACATGTAGAGGAAATTCTCGGGAGTTCAGAATCATGCTCATGTAAAATTGTTGGGTTTCACTATTCAATAAATTGAGGTGATTTACACTGGGCAGGTATATTTCGTGATTCAAAACACTATTCAAATACTATTTATTTTTAATACTTTCAGTAAATCAGGAATTAAATATATGGTTAAATAGAGAAAAATATGAGGGTTCTAGAATCATGTTCATGAAGGAGTTTCATGATTGGGTTAAAAAGTTATAATTGTCTGAACATGGTGGCTGGGCAATATGAGTCACGGTTTACTATTCAAATACTATTCATTTTTAATTCTTTCAGTAAATCAGGAATTGAGGACATGGACAGGTAGAGAAAAATCTCAGGATCACAGAACTATATTCATGCAAAATTTTCATGGTTTAGTTTAATAGTTATGAATTTTTGAATGCGTTGAATTACTAATTACTGGAAATTACCAGAAATGGAATTGACGACATTGCACGTGGTCGTCAATTAATTGGCGACCATGCACAGAGTCTTCAATTTGACAATTGGCGCCCTGGTCAAGGGCGCCATTTACAGGTGGGTGGTTCACTATTCATCAGTATAAAAGTGCTCCGAATCAGGAAGTAAGGGTACGTACGGTTAGGGAAAAATATCAGGATTCCAGAAACATATTCATGTAAAAATTTCATGCTTTAATTATGTAGTTATGGATTTTTGAATGTGTTGTGAAGAGGGGCGATCTCGCGTTGCTCTTGAGCGGGGAGGAAGATGACCACGTACCCTTGAAGTATAAACTGTAAGAAGGGAAACCAGTCAGAGGTGCCCAGGGATAGATCCCCGGGGAAGACCCTCCGATGCTTAAGTCAGCACAGGTAGTAGAGCACAGATGCGAAGAGGAGAATTAGGAGGAAAGTGGGAGCGCGAGATTCCTCTCCACCAAAAGGTGAAGTGGTTCCTGCTCAGGCTTACTTGGGTGTGCTTAAGCTTACTTAAGCCCTTTCGTCGCAGTCGGGCATGTCATGTTTAAAAAGTGGTCGGTTGTGCGAATTGATCCCTGTAAGCGGAGGGGTTCCAGGGGGGGTTACGTCCTTCATGCGGGCTCCTTACGGTGCGCGGACTCTTGGTTTCCCTTGTCCCCTTGAGCTTCCTGCCATTAAAGGATTCGCAACGGCTGAATCATTAAGCTTCCATCAGTGAGCCTGAGCAAATGGCACTTGTTCAGAAGTGGTCTCCCGAGGGATAAGTGCTGGGTCGGGAAAAGGAACAGGCTCCAAGGGAGCTTTCCCGATCGACTGATGCTCGGACTTCCCAACCCGAAGGCCGCCTAGGAAGCGCTTGTACCGAGTGAGTTCTTGTGCTCGAGGGCTGCCACTTAGAGGAGTTGAGCCTTGTTCGGTGCGGTTTGGACCTCGTTTGGCCTCTCCGTACGGGCGGTGAGATTTCCCCTCTCCACTTGTCCCCCTCCTACTCCCGAGCCAAGATTAGGCTCGGGCGAGTAGCAATTGGGCTGGACTGTCCGTGGCACTAGTTGGGTAAAGATATCTCTTTGGTAGGGGCCGCATGACGTAGCTCACCTTGAAAATACGCCCATTATGATGAGTAAGAGAAGGCCCCTCCTCGGGAGATCGGACGCCGCACCGCCTCCCGTCAGGGTTTTTAGGCATTGCGCATTTTGTGTCCCTTTATCTCCGAGGTTTTAGGGTTTTGCCTCTCTTGGTAGCTATATTTGAGGGGGGGCTCCGGCGCTGTGAGAGTAGTTTCGGAAGGAAGGAGAGTCGTCGTAGCCGTTGGAGCTAGGAGAGCTTCCTGAGGCGGTGATTCGTAAGCTCCCTTTCTTCTCCGAAGTTCTCTGGCTTAGAGCTTTCCCCTTCTTCTTCTCTCTGTCTCATGGTGGACCATCATTCTGAGGCTGAGGGGCGACAGAGAGAACGGACCCCCAGAGTTTTCTTGACGCCGCCGGAGCCATCCTACATCGAGCTGGGGGAGGCGGAGGTGAAGCGGCTGGAGAGTCGCTATGGGTTGCCTTGGCAGTTCCAGTTCCTGGCGCCTGAGCCTCATGAGTCTAGCATGTCCACCCGTTCTGGCCTCTTTTGCTCCCTTCTTCTGGCTTGGAAGTGTGGCTTTCGTTTGCCCCTTCATCCTTTTGTCGCTGAGTTGCTTCGGTTCTACCGGCTAGCTCCTGTCCAGTTGGTCTCCAACTCTTACACTTTCATCTTCTCCTTCATTTTCCTTTGCGGCCAGTGTGGGGTGCGCGCCTCGTAGGATCTTTTCCATTACTTCTTTGAGTTGAAGGAGCATGCTCATGCGGGGAGAGGCTTCTTCTATATTCGGGCGAGGCGGGGGAGGAGCTTGTAGACGGCAGGAAGGCGTCGTCCACCCTCGGGGGAAAGAAAAAAACAATGATATAAAGTAATGATAAACAATGACAATGATGAAAGGGTGATCGCCAGAGAGGTATAGGCGGCGGGAGTCGTCGTCTACCCTCGTCTGTCTTAGGAGATGGAAATGACGAGATCAACTCAAGGAGAGAAAGAAAATAGGGAGAGAAAGGAAAGAGGGATGCGAAACGAACTCCGGTACGTGGCGGAGATAGGGGTCGGAAGACCCTCTCGCGCAAACTGACCCCTTCCCGGTAAGCGTGACTTATCGTTCCACGATCAGTTTTTCATATACCGGGAAATCTGAGAATCTATGTAACAGAAGTGGGGAGGCACGAAGACTCAGAAGTTGCCACGGTATATCGTTCTCCAGACAATTATAAGGACAATGCAAACAAAGACGTACCACCACAGGACATTGGTCTTTGTGGGGTTCTAACAACAATGCAATAATATCAATCACTAATGAATATATATATATATATATAAATATTAAGACCACCGCAAGACATTGGCCTTACGGGATTTTACTGCAGCATAAATATTAAATATTATATGTACATACCACCGTGAGACATTGGCCTTCACGGGGTTTTCGCAGCGATATAAGTAATAAGTATTGTGAGCGACGTCACGCGGTTCGGGGAAGAGCGGAGAGGACGCGGAGCGCGCGCGGGCTCCTCTTTTCTTTCTTTTGGTGTTGGTGTTTATTTGCTGCAACACAGAAATAAGAGAAGAGAGAGAAGGGGCCACCACGGGAGATTGCTCCGGCGGGGCGAGCGGGACAAGTGTGATATAGCAAAATATGGGGTTTAAACGGCCATAGCGGGAAGTGACTCGCCGCGGCCTCGGGGGGACGGGAATGGTGCAAAAATTAAATAACAAGAATTGAAACGGCCATTGGGGAAGTGACTCGCCGCGGCCTCGAGAATATGAGCAGATAATAAGATGACAGAATATAGAGAGAATACAAAGAGCAGGAATTTAAACGGCCATTGGGGAAGTGACTCGCCGCGGCCTCGAGAACACAAACAGATAAGAATATAACGTATAAGAACGTGAATTTAAACGGCCATTGGGGAAGTGACTCGCCGCGGCCTCGAGAACACGAATAGATAACATATAAAAATGGGAATTATACGGCCATTGGGGAAGTGACTCGCCGCGGCCTCGAGAATATGAGCAGAATATAACAGAGTATAAGAGAATATAAGAACGGAAATTTAAACGGCCATTGGGGAAGTGACTCGCCGCGGCCTCGAAAATAAGATGTGATCGCCAGGGGCCAAAAGACCCCAAAATAAGAAAGTGATCGCGCCTACCTCAAGAGCGGGAGATGGCGGGTTGCTTCTTCCTCTCCCTCCGGCCGGCCGACGGAGAGGGCTTTCCTCGGCTACCCTTGCAAAACAACGACAAACAAATGACAAGTGGATTAGAAAGATGGAGGTGTAGTATTCAAATCCTTGCGATAAAAATAACGAAATGATGGCAAGACACACACCTGGTTGGTGTTATCTTTTAAACCCCTCTCGGACTCGAGTAGGAGGAAAATGAGATGATGGATGCAAGAAGTATAAAAGAAGAGGCGCCCTTATGAAGGGGGATAGAGGATGCGAGATGATGAATGCAAAAGAACTACGAAGAAAAAAGGGGAAGAAAAGGCTTATTGGATGAGCCGATGGTGAAATCCGGCGGAGCTCCGGCAGCGTGGGGACGACGTGGAAGCGCGGTGGATGAAGACGACCTTCCTCTCGCGAGCGTGAGCACCCGAGAAGCCGGCAGAACCTCCACCTACAAAAGAACCCACGGGTTAGAAAATGACTCCGTAGCCTCTGGGCTCCGGCAACCTATCAGATCACTTCTGAGCTCTTTCAGAACTGAGGGGGTGGGCCTCTATTTATAGAGCTCCGGAGGGTGGAGGCGTCCAGGACCCTGGACACCTCCATCAGGGCCGAAATAATATTTTATTCTATTTTTATATATTTTTTTGGAATACTTTTGTGGAGGCGTCTAGGGTCCCGGACGCCTCAAGCAGGTCCATCGAAAACCGACGACGGCCGCACGCGGTTTGGCACAACGCGTGGCTTTGTGAGCGGCGCCTCGTGATTCAGAAATGGGCGCGTCCAGCTGACCGAACGTCTCTATAATTTGGATTTTTTCACACACGACAAACCGTCGTTCGGTGGCCGGCGCCCGTGAGGGTTTTGATGGAGGCGTCCAGGGGCCTGGACGCCTCCAAAATTATATTATTTTTTATTTTTCTTTTATCTTTTATACCAGGGCTGGCATTTTGATTTTTTTATTTATTTTTATGGAGGCGTCCAGAGGTCTGGACGCCTCCATTAATATATATATATTTAATTATTTTTTTATCTTTTTTATGCCAAGTGGCATTGTATAAATATTTATTATTATTAGTTTTTATGGAGGCATCCAGGGGCCTGGACGCCTCCATTAAAATATATATATTTTTATTTATTTTTGGGCCCTGAGAAAATAATAAAATAAATTAAAAAGATGGGGGCGTCCAGGGGCCTGGACGCCCCCATTAAGACCCACCCGGGTCCTCAATCGGCGGCCGCCTGGTAGTCAACATCTTGGTTCCGGAACCTCTTGATGCGTCTGACTGGTGTTGATGCCATCCGAATGCCGTGACGAGACGATTCCGGATGCCGAAAAAGGCAGAAGAAGACCCGAGAAAAGGAAGCACTCGAGTGATTCAAAATGCGTAAGCCGTTGCGGGGCGTTGTATAGTAATATGAGACTTTCTCAGGAGACGTCAGGAATGGCGTGTCTACAGCTGCCCCGCCTTGGCGTCTGCTTTGCAAGGGAGCGACACGTAGTGGAATGGTATCGAAGTGGAGTGGAGTGAAGTGGGAGCGGACTGATAAGTTGATGCCAAGGTGTGATGAGACACGCTTTTGACGTTACTGTTTGGAATCTTTCCTGGAGTTTCAATGAGGCGACCTTGAAGAAGGTCTTTCAAATATTGACGATTGCTTGGACGGAGATCAAATAAGGGAGGGTGAGATGTGCGCTCAGGCACGAAACAAAAGGAGACCAACTTCTCGGTGTGGAAGTACCTGGGTCATAAACCGGAGGTTTCACCTTTGGGGAGCGGTTACCAGCCAATGTGGAAGTGCTGCGGCCAAGGTGGGTCAAAAAAAAGGTAAAGGAATATCTGAGGGTCTGTCCAAACAGGTCTCCTTTGGAAGAGCAGCGTAGGGCTGTCTCAAGAAAACTCAGTATTTCATTCGGAGTGGAATATCTCATATTTGTGGGAATTGGAGCACAACGGCTTTCACAATCGAATCACTTGAATGATCTTCCGCAATAAATCAAAGTCCTATATGAATGCATGCTGGGTTCAAAGAAAAATTTAAAATAAACTAAAATAGAAAATAGCCAAGGATAATATTGTCAACTTGTGAAGAACGGGTCAGGATACCGACCCGGTGAGCTGATACTGGGCTGGGGCCCGTTTATCCGCGCATCAACTCACTGAATGGAACCGTTGTCCCCATTCTATCACAAATTGACGGCCTATCCGTACAACCCAAATTCTTCCGGGATCATCACCGTTTTTGTTGAAGGGGAACTCAGATCCCAGATTCGTTCGGGCCGCACGGTCCTCGGCATGTTCTAGTAGCGTAAGTATCATATACTACGATGCATGACAAGGTGGGACCAACCAATGAAAGGTGGGACAGGAGATAGGACAAAGACGTCCGTTAGTAAAACCTGCACAGACTAGCAAAGGTTAGCAACATCGGAAAGTAGCAGAATCACAGCAGAATCGCACCACAGTATAAAGAAGATCCAGACCAAAATCTTGACAATGACCACTGATGTGACATATTCTGTCCTGTAGCACCCTTCCCTTCCTATAAGAACTCCCCTTAGGCTAGTTCATTCAAATGCACCAAGGTGGGTTTTGGAAGCTCAAGAGAGGAAAGAGAGGAGAATCTAGAGATTTCAGGATGGAAGGAGAGTCTTCCCGCGTCCTGAAGAGGAGCAGGCCTAGCAGCGAGATCAGGCGACTCTCCGACCTCGAGGGTCATCTGAGTGGGACGATCTTGTCGCATATGGTAAGCTGATTCATTTCAAATTTTTCATGCGAACCTTCTTCTTACTTTCTTCCTTTCTTCTTCTTTCTTTTCTCTTCCAGCCATATCCACTCTTCCCAGGCCCGAGGAAGTTTTTCAAACTGCCATGGCTTTCAAAGCTAACTTCCAATATCTCCATTGGCATGAGGGCCATACTCTCGAAGTGGCATTTGCAGGGGCTCCTTATTCATGCCAAACATTACGAGAAGATTCGTATGGACTGGGCGGCTATGGGCGCACTAGTGGAGATCTGGCATCCCCAGACCCACACTTTTATCTTCCCGACCTTCGAGGTGACCATCCTCCTCGAGGAGGTGGAACTTCAGCTTGGATTGAAGAAATTCAAGAGTGACGGGAAGGTGAAGGCTATGCGGATGCTGACACGGGGGACTTCTGAAAGTGTCCTTGGAAGCTTCATGCCGCCCGACGCGGCCAGAAAGATCCGTACTCAAAAGGGGATCGATCTCCAAAAGCTTGCGGAGTGGGTCATGGACGCCCTGAGAGGGTCACCAGATGATGACTATTTGGAGGGAATCATGAAGGGGTTCACTATCTGTCTGGCGGGTGCTCTCTTGTTTCCTCATACCGACAACATAGTGGAGGAGGATCAACTAAGTGCCATTCGCGGAATCTGGAGTGGAAAGAGGGTGGGACCCGCCGTCCTTGCTTATCTTTACAGCGGCCTTACCGCCTCGAGTATGGGTAAGCCTCCTTTTGGTTACGCACTTGTCTTGAATTGCTGGCTTGATTTGCACTTCAAATTCGACCACCGCGAGGGAATGCCAACTGCTTCGAAACTCTTCCAACAAAGCCCTCTTCATCACATAGCCGACGTGTTAGGCTTCGGTGGTACTGTAGTGAACCGCGTTCCGTGGCTGAAGAAACGTGAAGACTGGCGGTCTCACTTCCGCACCGTGACACAAGGCTTCTTTACTTGCGCACCGGCATGTTTACTTTTGCTTGATCTCCTCATGAGGCCTTCCCCCAAAGTTGATCTTCAACTGATCGGCGCGACCGAGTTTGTTCTTTACAACGCGCATCGGTGCTGCCTCCAGATTGGCATCCCACGCCATTCGTTCCCGCCACCGACTGGTATCGTTCCTTTGAAGAAGAGGGAGTTGGGTACTGAAGCGGACGCGAAGGAAGCGAAGGCCATTAAAGCTCCCTGGAAGATAAGTGTTGCGGGAAAGGCATTAGCGCACGTGGTGGAAGAATGCGAGTCGTGGAGGGCTTATGTAACCGAACTGGGGAAGTTAAGGCCTAAGGCGCCTAAACCCCTGATGTAGCTCATTCTGCTTTCTGATGAAATAAAATCTGGCATTTGGATGTTTCGGACCCCCGTCCCCTTAATTATTATCTTCTTTGTGATTTTTCTTTTTCTTTCCTTTTTTTTCTTTTGTTTGGATTATATACATGCTCTAACCCCTTTTTTCTTTTTATTATATTTTTTATTATATTTTTTTTTATTATGGGGGCGTCCAGGGGTCTGGACGCCCCTATTTTTTTATAATTTTTTTTTTCAATAAATGTTTTTTGGGGGCGTCGAGGGTCTCGGACGCCCCTAATTTTTTATTTTTTGATTTTTTGATTTTTTGTTTT